>CM056809.1:77265943-82065943 GCA_029852735.1 Persea americana | reverse complement strand
TGAGCAATCATATCGCCATAAATGAGCGCCCCTATCTGCCAGGGCGCGCCCATACTTTTCATACGAGCGTGATAGCCCACTCTGGCTTCAGTACTTTTACCGGGACCAGGAATGGTCCAGCTGGGCTGGCATTTAGTTAGCACTTACGCCGAGCTGCTGAGCTGGCATTTTGAACCTAGCTGCCGAGCCGCCGAGCGGGGGAGCCTTTTGGGCCGACGCTTCTTACCGAGCCGCCGAACTGCTGGCTGTGATTACCGAGACCGAGGCGAATGGCTGGTGTATTACCGTGGTCTTCACTTAGTCCCGTCATTAAGGTATTTTACCCACACAGTAACCATTTTACAAACAGGAATGGGAACAATGTATCGGATGATATTAATTGATAGGGACAAGGGTCAAATAAAAAACATCAGCCTTCCATTGGGGTACAAAATGTTTTAAAAAACATCCATTGAACCAAGCCTAAAGTCCAAGACCCACTAGGCCAAGTCCTAAAATAGATCTTTATGATTATATCAAAGCCAAAGATACCAAAGCTCTCAGGACCATTGACACCTAGGCCCAAAAAGTTCCAAAACCTTCGAGCTATAAAGGAGGCTAGCTAATTGTGCCAGAGTTTAAGGTCTAGCAAGCCCAGAAAAAAAAAAAAACAATTTCTGGTCCATTAGGCTCACAAGCTTCTACATGTCTGAACTGGCTCGCCACCAAATTGGAGCTTAAGATTCTCCAAATCAGCCCCACCAATGCAAGGCCCAGTCCGAAACTAGCCTAGGGCCAGCTAAATTGGTTCACTAGTTGCAACCCCGGCCCAATCACACCAATGGCTAGGTTGCTTGCAAAACTGGTTGACGAAATTGGTAGCTAAACTGTTGAGGGCTTATCACAAAAGTTGTACTCCGGCAGTCAATCTACCTGACACAATCTTCCTCCTTTATCCTCGGACTGAAAATTGGTCACTAAACTCTTTGGTGAAGTTGGTAGAGAACTGACTTTGTTCTACAATCTAGATTACTATTTAGTTGTCACAACTGCAAAAGATGAGGGGAATTGATTTGCTAGAAAGAGTCTCTTCCCGACAGATTGAAAAAGGTACCTGTTGCAAGTAGTGTTCCACACATTGCCCAACTATATTATAAGGGAATTTGTAGATTAGACATTGAAGTCTAAAATGGCATCAAATGGATGGTCAGAGAGGAAACTTTGTTTTTCTATACCATTCTCGATTTCATTTAACCCCAACCATGAAAAGCTGATTATCATCGATTTGACCATTCTATCCTAATTATGTCAAACAAACATATGTTTATAAATACTAAAATTTATGTATCTTGTATGATATATTATTTTGTTTGTTACAGATTTTGCCAACATTGTTTACTTTAATGATCAGTTCCACCACTTCATATAAATAGTTTGCACTACCATTAGTTTGCTTTTAATATTCTCCAATAACTTAAAAGTGAAAAATAAAAGCATACTTAAAAAGTGAAAAGTGAAAGGGTTACTGATAAATATATGGAAGCTACTGTCAATTTTTCACTTTTCACGTTATGGCAGTCATTTAACCTCTTTAAATCACACTGCATATGTTTGAGAATTTGATGGTTCCTTCTCTCTCTTTTTAGTTTCTAGACTTGAACACACACAAGCCCGTGTCCTTAACCAACCGAACTACAACGAGATGTAGCCGGGTGTAGCCTAGAACTCATGGTTTACCACCCTCTATGGCCATTATCTTGTGGAACTTAGAATCCTCCTTGAGAGGGCCACCATGTTTAAGAAAATCATCCAATACCAAACATGGCTTCTCGGACATTCACAACATGAAAGGTGTTCACTATTGCAACATCGAGGTCAAGGGTTCTAGCTTCTTGAAAAAGTTGAGTTGAATATATCTATCTACCTACAATCAAGTTATTGCCTTCACTTTTTTTAATTAACAAAATCTCAACCCCAAGGCATTAGTAAAGATAGCATAAATACTTTTTAACATTGTCCCTAGGCAACTTGAGACCGATTAACTCTAATATTATAAAAAGTTTCCTTAATTAATTATTCCTACCAAAACTTCTAGAAATTATTCGATGCAGCATCAATTTTCACCATCGTACTTTACAGCGGGTTCTAATTTTTCTTGAAAAATCAAAATCAAAATCAATCCTCCTATCCCTGTGTCCATATCAAATCGACCGGATATTAAAAACCATGTCTCCTTTTTATCATGACCATGGTAGATTATTCCCAACCATGGGCAAGAAATGGGTCCTAATATGCGGTACAACCACACATGCTTAATTCGTTGGCTGTCCCATTCCTGGGCTGCAATGGGGGATGCGTAAACAAATAGAGTCATTCCTCAAATTGCCCTAAAACAGTAAAACTTCTTCAATCCGCATAAACGATGACCATGGTCCCATACAATTGGTCTCTCGGCTGCCAGTGACCACATGCTCAAGGGGCCGACAACAGCACTCAGTGCTGTTGGCCTTTCTCTCTCTACACCATCCCATGTCTCCTCAGTCCATTGAACCACCAGTGACCAGCCCTTGTTGCTTTCTTCGAGAGTGGACAGAGAGCCATGTTACTGGGCCGCTGCCCAAGATATGATAGGGACTTCTTGCAGAGCAGTCATCTAAAGAAGCTCTGCAGCAGAAATAGAATGTGAGCTATCTGATGCAAAGGGCAAAGATGTCAAAGGCTCTTTGAAATGTGGGTTCCACCAATTTTTGCTCCAGTCAAATATATGTATAGTGGTAAGAAATGACGCTCGTTACCATTCAGATTAGCAGTTGTTCTTTACTTAAACAATAATTAATTTTGCATTCACATATTAATCAGCAAAGGGGAAGATTATTTGTTTAATTTGGATGGCTAACTACTCATGTGGGTTGGAAGAAGGGTGTGTGATGTAAACATCCCGGATCAAGAGAAGGTGAGGCACGCATGAACTCTGGATGTAGTAGCGGGCCCAAGATTTATGTTAGAGGGTGGGTTAGGACCCAATAAGGCAATTTGGTTTTGGGATCAAACTTAGAATTTTCATGTGGGTTTTGAGGGTGGATACTAGATTTTTATCTAAATGTTTAAAGTTGAGTCATAATTTTCATTATGCTTTTAAAAATGGACCGAGGTCCAATGGATGCGACTGCCCCCACATGATTGTACTTGGGTCCACCCTTGCCTGGATGAATTATGACCGTGAGAACTCCTGTGCCAATTGATCAGTACATCTAAAGGAAATGATTTAAATCATTAAAAACCATCATTTTCCCTTAACACCCCGTGGGAGTCTGTAAATTTGGTTTGAAATCTTTAAGTAGATGATTAGTCTTTATTTTCTCTACGAGTGTGTCCGAACTCAACCAACTATTCCCCTTACATGTAAAGTCCATGCCTCCCTAACACATTGGATAAGTAATACTTTTATTTGGACAGGTGGCTACAGTGAGAGAGGGCCAAGTTCAAAACCGCAACCTCCGATTTCTAAGCTAACCATAGTGATGGCAGAACTTTTCTTCCATCCCAAGCATTCTGTCATCGATTTTATCCAATTGAAATCATGTGGATGTTGCCACCATTGAGACATATAAACGAGTGGCAGATCTATGTGGATCGGGGGCTCACTAGATGATGAGGCTCCACAGTGGGCCCCACTTATTACAGCCCTAAATTGCCCTTTTCCATCTCTTGTATGGGCCATTGGGCTTTGTAGAAATTTTATTTCAACGGGAGATAGGCGTGCTGTTGGACTACTTATCATGATTAAAATACATTACTTTTTGTAATATTTTGTTCACAGTTGTATTTTGAGTGATTGGTTTTTTTTCATTAAGTGAGCTTCACGTGGACAATGGATTGTAGTGGTGTTCATGGATCGGGCCAACCTGAGCCCAACCCGGGCCCAGCCCTGCTTGGGCGGGGCTAAAGCCTTAGCTTTAAGTACGGGCTGGGCCTGGATATAAACCCTGGGCCCGTTTAATATATGGGCCAGTCTCAAATTAAGGATAGAAATCCTGGCCCGTTTTTAAGTAAAAGATAATATTTTATTTGTGGAACACACACTCTCTCCAACACAAACATACATCCTAACCAGAGTGAGCTATAAGTTGGGTCAATAAACTTTTCCCCTTTAGTAATTTACCCAAAATATGAACACCCAGGCTCGTGCTTAACAGGTGGCCTGGGCTCGGCCCAGGTACATATGGCCAGAGCGGGACTTCGCCTTGGCTCGGGCTTCTTTTTTAAAATTCAGGCCCGGCATAGATATTGCTGAGCCCATCCCCTGAACACCCCTAGTGGATTGTGACCCTATATAAGCTATGAAAATATAGATTAGTTCTAAAAATCATTTTTTTTATCAAAATACATAGAAGTTAAATAAAAAAGAATTCATAGTCAAGTAAGCTCTACCGAAAGTTATTATAGTTTTTTTTTGTTAGGTTGCCCTACTTGCATGATACTATGAACCTCAAGACCCTAGGATTGACCTTGGATATATGCGTGATAGTACCAACATCACTCAACCATGAGTGCATTGGCATTAAAAGGTCTATTCATTCGCACAAAGTAAATAGGATTGATTAATGCATATAAATTTATGTCCTAAATGGTAAATGATTCTAGGTATTGAATTACTAGAGTGATGGTTCGGTATTATTTAATCTTTATTTCTTCATTCAATTTTCATTTAAAAAAGAGATACTTTGATGGTCATTTTTGAATATTTACCTTTGACGATTCATTTTTAACCACTTATAAAAATACGGTCTTAAAATTTTAATTACATGAAATAAGGCCTATGAATTTGATTTATTTCAAATGGGTATATTTGAGAACAACCTCTTACTAGTTCAAGATTTAAACCCTTTACGCGCCCCCTTGGGTAAGCAAGGGCTCCTTCTCTTATGTGAAAGAACCCCTTATCCTTTCTTTCTCTTTCTTTTTTATTGGTAACCAGGGAGGTAACATAACACGTAGATGATGGGACGATGGTTTTTTATAAGACTAAGGACTAAGGTGGTGGCTATGTATTTATTTCTCATATTTCCTTGATTCACTTTTCATTAAAGTTGATGCTATTTATTTTTATTTTTCTCAATCCTCAGGCTCAACTCATTTCATTCACACTTTACCCTTTTGGGTTACACATGTCCTGCGAAAATATTCTATGCAGCAAAATTCACAGGCACGCGATATTCAACAGCCTACTAATTCATCAGGTAGCGATTCATTCAACGGTTTCGATTGATGTATAAAAGGTGGGCCATTCCATCAAGAAGAACCAGCAGATCCCTCCTCGAGTTCGACATTTCTGCTGTTTTTCCATATAGACACTCATCGAAGCATTTAAGCTTTCCCTCGACGACTGGGGTCCTCTGCAATTTCTCCATTCTCTCTCTCTCTCTCTCACATCTTCGAAAATGTCAGCGAACACCGACGAATCGCAGCAGCTGCAAACCGATGAGAAAGAGGAACTGGCGAACGGAGCCGAATCAGAAGCGACTAAGAAAGAAAATCACGACGTCAGATCCAATGACGAGGCTGCTGCATCAGCAGACGAAATCAACGGATCCGAGCTTCTTCAAAACGGTGAAGGAAACCGGTCTCTTACCATGCGGGAGCTGCTGAACGAATTGAGGAACGACGGATCTATTGATGGTAATGGAACTGCCGAACGAGATGGAATGAGCACAGGCACTCCCGTTTCGGACGGCGAGAGACGAGATGCGAGCTCATTTCACAGGTCTGTCTTCTAGATCTGTTCGATTAGGGTTAGGTTTTCTTTTCCTGAAAATGGATGACAACACCTGTTTTGTATCGTTGTTGTTCTTCAAAAACATCAGTGATTGCATTTATTGAGAATTGCTAGATCTGCAGTGTTGGATTTTAGTATAGGAGCATTGTCGATGATCGTGAAATCTTGTCTCTTGATAGAGATTTTACAGCGGGACCACTATTACGGACTAGAGATGTCTGGAGCATTGTCGATGATCACTAAATTTGAGGCCTTTGAAGCGGGCTAACTGGACAATCGGCCTGCATTCAGCAATCACTGTACCTTGCCAAAGATGAGAATATAGAAAATAGAAGATGAGCTTTAAAGATCTAATTGCATGGTTCAAATACGGGCAACGAATTGTTTCCATCTGGGAAAAACTGATACATATTGTCTGTACCAGTGATGCTGATCAGCGCATCTGCTGTAACTGTACGATTTCTGCTTTGAATTGAGAATTTTTGTTAATAGCTCATGTCAGATGCGTGTCTGTTGAATGGCAATGCAGGTGTGAATCAGTTTCTTATACTGATGCTCTGTATCATTTACTTTAAACAATGGCCTGTATTCATTGATATGGTAGGTTTAGGCAGGTATTTAGAACCAAATTTGCAAGTTGAATGTCATCACTGTGCCAGCCCACTCGGCGCAGTGATCTCATACCGATTAGATGGAGCTATATCATATTGTACTTGATTAAATTAGGGCCGGTGACGAGTTTTTGTTTTATGCATTTTTTCCTTTACAATTTTGTTTATGGGGGTGATATCTTAAAAGGGAGGTGTTGGTTTTTTCGTTGTTGAAGATGAGTCTTAATGATAACTGCTCGGACCTCTTTCTCCATAATAAAAAAAGTGCTAACACTTCTTGTTTCTAAAATTGTTCTTTTCAGTCAAGAAAGTATACAGCAACAAAATATGAGCCAAAAGAATGCTGCAATGGACTTGATTAATAGTGTAACTGGTGCGGATGAAGAAGGTCGTTCTCGCCAACGCATTCTTGCTTTTGCTGCAAAAAGGTATCCACATATTGCTTGGATTTCTATTATTTGTAGGTTCAGGTGGGTTAGCTTTAGTAGATACATGACGAGAGTCTGCAGCTCCGTTGGAATGTGCTCATTGTTGCAACTTGCAAGTCTGAGGTTGTGGATCCAATCCATGTTACCTATTAGGAAAAAGGGAAAACATAAGAAAAAAGGTTTTTTTTTTTTTTTTTTTCAATTGTTAGTGCAATGTGATAGCTGTAAGGTGGTGCACATCAAACCCGTGCATACCAGAAAGAAAATGGTACTATGTTGGTTCTTTTATATGTTTTCATAGGAGTTCTTGTTGTCCCTTCCCTTCAAATAACTTAAGTATCACATTTGCTCGTGATTTGTAGCCTCGTAGTATCAGAGCCTTTGCATGTTATGCATTTGAAATTACTTTCATGTCGCCAACTGCAGATGGGTTAGAAGTTTGAATTATTTCTTCTCACAAATTTATCATTCTTATAGATTGACATATCCCTGTATTTATGAAGAAGCATATCAGAACAAGTTTTCAAATAAGCCATTCAAAAAAACAAAAAAAAAAAAAAAAAAATACAAGTTTTCAAATAACCTCGGTGTTGTGGCAATCCTCCCAAGTAAAAGAAAAATTACTCTTAACTGGAAAGTACAAACAGTGCAGAGGAAACATTGACTAATCGTATAGAGGTACCTTTAGCTCGCACTCCACAAGAGGCTAATAAGGTAGTCAGCTAGTGCAAAAAGGAGCTTCCAGGCAGGGCATCTTTGTATCACATATGCTGTTGGATGATGTAACTAAGATATTTATCGTGACTCTCTTTAGGGCTTATGTTCATCTTCTAGATGACGTAGCTGCTCATTTTCTTAGGAGAGAGGGAGGTAGGGCATTAACACAAGTTTGAAAACTTAATGCAGAATTTCTGACAAACCCCTACAGAGGCCATGAAACGGTTCAAGCTTCAACAACCTTGAGCCTAAGGCCAGTGGGGCTGCTCTATTGTTAACTGGTGGAAAGAGAGATTTCCCTGAAACAGTACTTTGCACTTATTGCAGAATTGCTATAAATGCTGAAAAATTCCTACTAGACGCCATAGGCACCTCCAACATACCTTGAGCCCAAGGGCTGTGGAGCCACTTTAATGTTGACTGGTGGGCCTAGCAGAGGGTTCAGAAAGCTGACTTTGTTATTGACTGATGGAAATTTAGGTGTACAGGGCCTGTCAGGCCTAGCAGAGGCAACCACTGATGGAAATAAATTTAGATTTATCACTCGAGGCAACTAAGTGGCACTCCTAAAATTATAATTTTATTGTAACTTATGAATTTGTAGTCCTTTCATTTTCCAGTACGGCTCAAATGGTTCATGTTCTCCTTATTCAGAACAAAAGTATAATATTCAATGGAATTGGGAAGGCTGAAATACCTATATAAACTCAAACAATCAAACAAGAGCTGCAACTCCAATCGACGGTTCTGCAGTTTTTGCGTGAAGATTCAGCAACTTCAAGTCTCTTTGAACACCATAGAATCACAGGAGGAGGGGAGACAGCCATTGAATCACTAATTCACTACAAACCAGTGGATATAAACTGCAGAAGAAAAGTCATTGAATTCTACCAGTTCAAGCCCTCAATGGGAATTTTGTTCAAGCATAGAAAAACTCATCCAGTTTTGCGCTGATAGCATTCCCTTGTAAATTATATATAACAGTCGCTTTTCCATTAGGAAGTAAAATTTTGAACTACATTATGTGCAAGAGTTTCTAACTCAACTTACTAAATATAAAAGACTCCTAATGCAACAATTATTATAAGAAAGAAATCTTTGAAAGAAAGAAGTCCTAAAGAGGACTTGCCACTGTTTGTTTGTGCACTGAACTGCACACAGGTACAACTGGCACAAATTGCAGGCTGTGGGCTTCCTTTGAGCCTGAATCTGTTCTGGGCCCAATTTGGGGCTGGATTTGTTGGGCCTGAGATGTGCTGGGACTGATCTGTTCCAGGCCCAATTTGGGCTTGGACTGGTTGCTAAGACCGGATGGGTCCAGTCTTAGCCCTACGCCTATAAACCCGAATGGGTTGGTTACATCATAAACTTCCATTCATACCAAAATAGTTAGTCCAAACTTTGGATTCTGGAAGACAGACTCGCGAGTTTGTTAAAACTGGGCCTGTTTGTTTAAATCTGCAGAGTAAAGCAGATGGATGTCAAATCACGGAAATAGTATAGGTAAGGTATATTGAGGTAAAAAGTAGAGGTGTGTTAAAAACCTTGTTTGGATAGTATGAGGTAAAGTATAGGTGAGAGAGGGAGTGTACAATCAGATTAAAAGCACTTTTTGCAATAAAGTTTACAACACAATTTATCACACATTTTTGTGGTAAAAAAAGGGCATGTGGAGGAGTAAAAGGTTAGTGGTGTCACATCGTAAGTTTACTTCTCATTCCACTTTTTTCATCTAAACAAGGTGAAGTAAGGAACATAAAATGACGTGCCTGCTTTTACTAGACCTTTTACTACTCCCTGTGCTAAACGAACAGGCTAAAGACAGTTTCACACCTAAGACTGATTCTCTCAGTTATTGTTTTGCATCACAAAAATACATGTGCTGTGCATGGTATGAAATCTTCACATTCAATTTGTTGTATCTGCAATGTTTTTATCACAAATAATAGTTGTAACTGACAAGAGCCTGTAGCATAGTTGGAACGTGCTCATAGTTCTAACTACAAGGTTGTGGGTTCAAGTCACCATTAAAAAGAAAAGGAAAGAAAATCATTTTGCAATCATTCCTAATTGTCCTCTTTCCATATCTGTTATTTATTCAAGAGTTTGCCTTTTGGCGTCATAGTAAACCTATGGGTCATGAAATCACTAGTATTCTAAGATTGCATTGTTGTCACTTTCTACATCGATGGCAGTAATTGTTATGTTTGCAACCGTTTTTTCTTACACTAGCTTTTAAAAAGCTATAGCTCTTTTTTTTTTTTTGAATCATAAAATTTATCTAGTTATGGAAATTGATACAAATTACCAAGGGTAGAGGAGTCTAAAGAAGACTGTCTCAAAGCACACAGAAAGGCAACAAGCAAAAAGAAAAAGCAACTGCTGAGGAGCGCCCAAAACACAGAGAGGGAGACATCCCCAAGACCCCTTCATTGAGACCATACCAATGGGCACTTTATCCGAGAGACAAATAATGGTCATGTGGGATGGGACGATAGGCCTACCCGAACCTGGATAGCAACCAAGTTGGCATTTGTTACTACCACATCTACCTCCAGCTTCTCGATGGACATGGTGAAAGATAATGACATCAATCTATTTTAAATCTTCTATTTCTTCCACTACATCCTCTAGTCCATGGAGCTGAAGACATTTCTTTGGCCCAAGAGATTGCTAATTATGTATGTGGAGTCACCTTCTACCTGAAGCACATGGATGCCTCTTTCCTAAACCTGTCTGATGCCTGTTGGCATTGCCATAAATAAGTTCATGATGTCTGAGAAGGCGACAGCTGTCCCATAATAATTCTTTTTACTTTCTTGATGTCTATTTTAGTTTCACTATTCCACACTTGTAATGCTTCGAAGTCTATTATAACAAACTTTAGTATAATCTTATGTTCATTGTTGGCCCTTCAACTTGGTTTCTATCCACATATTATCCTTACATTGTTCTACTGTAGGTATGCTAGTGCAATAGAGAGAAATTCTGAAGACTATGATGCACTTTACAATTGGGCATTGGTTCTCCAGGTTTGTTTTTGAATTACTTGAAATTTTAATCATTCTTCCATGTAACTTGTTGCTTCTACTATATATGTGTATTGTTTTTTTTTTTTTTTTTTTTTTTTTTTTTAATAACTACTGAGTATGTGTATTTGTGCTTGCTTCTTATAATTTATGTACCACTTAATAAATTTTTCACGGTCCAAGGTAGGATAATGGGAATAGTCACATTACTTTGTTATTTGAAATGTAAAAAGTGTAGTCAAAATGGTATTTAGAAGAGGGGAAATTATGTTGTGCAAAGTGATGAATAATTCAAAGGTTCTTGTCTTCCACTTTAACTCAAACTTCTAATCTAAGAAACTTTTGAATATATTTTAAAGTGCTTAAAAATGTGCATCTCACCCCCAAACTGAAAAAAAGAAAAAGAAAAGGAAAGACATTTAGCTAGAAAAATTACTCACAATTTCCTCAATACTTGTCAGAACAATATTGTGCTTGTTAGACAGTTAGAGAGGTACCAACTAGCCCATCAGAACCCATCAATTTCTTGTTGCTTGGACACTTCGGCAAATAAAATATACCTTCAATTGGACAAATGAAAATCAACTTCAAATCTTTATGAAAAATGTGGGCTCTAGTTGATCTCTTTTGTCACATTTCTTCTTTTTGCCCTTATTTCCCTTTATCTTGTGATTTCTCATCATGTGAAGTGAAGAAGAATGCCCGGCATTAGTTCTCCCTTGCATGACAAGATGAAGAGTAAATACTTGACATGACCTTTATAGAGTGTTTCTTTCCTATGTACTTCGCTTTACCTTTGAGATATGTAGAGTGGATGAGGATCCTTTTAGATATCTTGATGTTTGTTCTAGCACATCCTTACATCTATGACTTGAAGATTAAACACCCTTTTTCCTTTGTGTGTGGGAAACTCCATAGGGGAAAAATTAGGAGAAAGTGAGAACTAGATTTTTAGTAGGAAACTAAGAGGAGAAGCAACATTGGGAAGAAGAAAACATATACCATATTTTTATGCTTGTGTGTCTATCTGGTAATGTTACATTACGAAAACACGGGCAATTTAAATCATTGATTGGATCATCCTACTAGTCCTTAATTAGAAGAATCTTCGACATAACATTTTTTAATATTCTGGATTTTTTGGATATTTTTAAAAAAAAGATCCCTTGAATAATATTTATGCCAGTACTCGATATGTATTGTTGTAACCATACATATCGCTCAATACGTATTGTTTTGGGGGATAGCCTCCCTCCCCAACTGCTTTTTTCATCCTTTTATAGGGGACTGCTTTCAATTTTAGTTTAGGTTTTTATTTTTTTCTAATTTTTTTAACTTTAAGGGTTGGAATATTTATACTTCTTTTTCTCATCTTAAGTCTTAACAATATACACGATGTCTAGATTTTTTTTTATTTTGATATTTGCTGTGAAATTCTGTTAATGATGAAAATAATGGTGATGGCATATCTGCTTTATCTTATCACAATCAAAATTTGTCTCTACATGATATCAACCTACTTTGCACATGAGTATGTTCCTAACTCTTATATGCATGGTTTTTGACATAATATAGGATTCTCTTATCCAGTTTGCATGACTTCATTTATTTATGTTTAATACTCTTGTGATGCACCATGCCTGCCCAACTCTGTAAATTTTGAATTGTGTTTCCGGACAATTTGACAACATCCATCATGTACCATGACATGTTTTTGTTATAGGTATAATTTTGATTATATGTCCATAAGGGTTTCAAAGAATTATCAGATCAAACCAACCGGATTTAGGCATTTCCTTCTCCACATCAAGAACCTGGGGGGAAAAACAAATAGGGTTTGATCCCCGATTATGTTGGTGAGGGACTTGGGTAGTGCGTGTGGGTGCATGATATTATCAGAGCATAAAAATACAGAGAGAGAGAGAGAGAGCATGGATCAAAATAGCGGCCGCGGCCGCTACGTAGTGTAGCGGCCACTATATCGGGCGTAACGGTGAAGACTGCTACGCTAAATGGTATTTATCGCTGGTCCGCTATGGCCGCTACGAGACCATTATGGGGCTGCTACGGAGTGAAACAGATTTCTAGTTTCCAAAAAAATTTAAAATGCATAATAAGACTTATTTCTTTTCTTCTTCTCTCCAAATAACATTTCTACGCAACTTTTCTACCCTTTTATGTTTAAAAGAACACAAAAAACACATGATCTGACCGAATTATAGTCGATACAGAGAGTTATTCTCAAGGATTCTTCTCTAAGTTCATCCTATTGGACACCTCCTTTGGTAGATGTATTCTTTTCTCTACGTACTCTTAAGTCTTGACTTCATGACATAGTTCTTTTTTTTTTAATTTTTTTAATTTTTATTTTTTACGGGCCTTTCATTAGTTTATAAATTAGCATAACTAAACAACATGAATACATGTGAAAAAAATGATCATTACTATTATTTTCTATTTATATAGCAATACAGGACCTCATACAATGAGGGGACCGCTACACCCTCATATCTTAGTTACATTTGCAAAAAAAAAAATATTTTCTCTCATTTTCCAATATTCTAGATTTTCTACAATTTTTTTCAGATTTTTTTGACGATTTTTTGAAATCGCACCGCTACGCCGCTACGTAGCGTTTTGGTGGTGGGCCGCTACCACTATTTTCATGTGAGAGAGAGAGAGAGAGAGAGAGAGAGAGAGAGAGAGAGAGAGAGAGAGAGAGAGAGATATTAAATGATGTTTAACATGCAGATAGTCTTCGTATCTGATTTTAATTCTTTATGCAGGAAAGTGCAGATAATGTTGGTCCAGAATCGAGTTTGCCATCAAAAGATGCTTTGCTTGAGGAGGCTTGTAAAAAATATGATGAGGCTACCCGACTTTGCCCTACTCTTCATGATGTATGATCTCATATTCACATCCGCTGCATTACATCAGTATGCTTTCTCTGCAACATGGGGCATAGACTTTTCTAGTGAACTCCTGTCCCTTGACAGTCTTTGCACTAGAGGGTTCCAGATTTCCAGTATCAAAGTTTTGGAAAGAAAATCATTTGGTTTTTTATATTTATAAGAAGTTGAAAAAAGTGTTTATTCCAGGTGGCTTTGTAATCTAGATCACTAAAAATCTTGTGTACTTAAATGATAGCGAGATTTTTTTTATCTTGATCTTTACGCAATCCTATTTGGTAATTATTGCATATCTTCTATCATTATTATATACCCTAATGGTAATTATTATTGCTAGGCGTTTTACAACTGGGCTATTGCTATTTCTGATCGGGCTAAATTGCGTGGCCGTACTAAAGAGGCAGAAGAATTATGGAAACAGGTTTGGCCTTGGCATTAGCTTTATCTTTTATAATATCTGATTCTGTAATAACTCCTGAGATGGACTTCTTCTATGCCATATTTGTACAATATTGGTCTGTTGTCATGTTAAAACAGTTTCATAGCTGCATATTGGAATGTACTTTTTGTTTTTTATTACCAAGTCTGATATTGCTACCAAATGTTCGTTGTAGATCTATATGGGCTTATGTTTTTCTTTCTGTTGGGCTTTCTTAGATTTTTTTTCTCCTGCTGCTACTTTTTTTTTTTGGAATGTAACATCGTCGTCTTCTTCTTTGTCTTGGATAGTGTTCTTATTTTTATTTATTTATTTATTGTGAGATGTTATGTTATAGCTTCTTATGGTTCCTAACACTTTCTGCAATTGGTTTTTGCTCAGCCTTTGAGAGTAATTTAGTCTTTTTCACCAGAAATGTTTGTGCATCTCAGAACTTGAAAATTGTCACTGAGAGATTCATTAATGCTGCTTTTACTAGCTAATAGAGCAGATCCAGATTTCCATGAAACATGGCAACAACATCCATTTGAATGTTTATGACGTTTGTTTTCAGGATTTGCAGATTTCTGGTTTTCTGCATTGACCACCTCCTGTATTCACTTAAAACTATTTCTTAAACAATGAGCCATTTGCAAACTTATTCCTCTTTTTGTTAGAATTGCAGTGAATGTAGAACTACTGCAGAGTTCTTTTCCATTACTTGAAAGACTGTTCTTTTATTTGTAATTACTGAGAATCTTTTTTGTGCCTCATCAGTTCTCTTGTTGATGTTGACCCTGTCTGGGGCAGGTCTGACCTCAAACCACTTGTTTCTAGTGAAGAGAAATGCTCTGCTAGCCACAGAACTTAAAAAAATGACATGATCACACAATGGTTGGTCAAAGGCCCATTGTGGTCCTCTCTCAGGGTTTTTTTTATGGGATATGGGAAATGTTGGGAGGGGGCAACTGTACCTATTGTTGTGCAACTAAGCTTGTTTTTCCCAGTTGCACAAATGAGTATGGTATTTCCTAGATTCCCAAAGTCTATGGTATTTCCTGTGTGTCCAATGGCTGGATTCACTTGTTCATCTTACTCATAGGTATCCAGTAAACATTCCCATGATTTCACCTGTCAATCAACATTTAGGGCATGTTTGGTATTGGGATATGGTGGTGGGGTAAGGGTTGTTCAGTTTTACTATTGGCTCACTTGTTTGGGGTGCATGATGAGTGAGGAGGCAATGGCAAGGTGGTTAGCTTTCTTATCTTTTCCACCTTTTCTGTTTGACTACCGAGTCATTTTATGTTAATCAACACATGCTGTTAAGGAGATTTGCATGTGGTATTAATTTTACAGTTTGAACAGGCCATAATTCTTATACCATAATCAATTTCTTATTGTGAAAAGCTACTAAAACACACTTTGTGCCAACTGGAATACGTATATATTTAAAAATTTTCCTTCTTCCCAGGTGTGTTCAAGAAAATGCATGTTTTTGTTGGTTCCTGTGACTACTCCATTACTTAATATCCCTTAAGGGACTTTCTCAAATTTCTTTCTTGGCCTTGCATTCCTGAAACTTTTTAAATTCACATGAAAAGACAGCTGTTTGCTCCTACTGGAGATTGCCTACCCTACTTGAGTTCCAATATTGTGAAACATCTAAAGTGAATCAAAATTTCGTTCTTTGGAACAGACATTTGTGTTATTTACATATGGTATGGGTATCCGATACCTTTATTATGCGTCACTGCCTCGCTGGTCATCATCCACTTGGATTTATAGTTATATACTGCTAGAAGTATGGAACCAATGCTATGATTAACTAACCATCATTCTTCAACAAATTCCCTCTTCTATAAAGTCATCCACAAGCCTCATCAATTGCTTTTCAATTAATTCCTAGTACTTCTGGAAGAGGGCCAGAGGATAGTCATCAGGACCTGGAGCTGTACTCCGTTTTTTCTTTATTCAAATTGTTACTATTAAAAAAAAAAAAAGTTAATATAAAGTATGCACTAGGAACCAGGTGTGTTCTTGTATCGTATTGAAGTAAAAGGAAATGCACAACTGTCAACTATTTCTCTTTTGTTTTTCAGGCAACAAAAAATTATGGAAAAGCTGTTCAACTAAACTGGAACAGTCCTCAGGTATATCTTAAAAAATCTTATATTCTTCTGATGGTTTTCAGGTGCTGATATTTTTCGCATGTCATTTGCATTCTAATTTCTAAAGCATGTGAAGCACACAGTTACGGACTTACAATTAAAATATTTCCTTGTGGCTTTGTTGTTCCTGATCTCAGGCATTGAACAATTGGGGTCTTGCTCTGCAGGTATCTTCTATTTAAATATACTGTGTCAAAAACTGATTTAATATTCTATTAATCATAAAACAAAAGTATTCCTGTGTGTCTAGATTTTATGATGTAGAATTCTGAGAGATCTTTTCAATGATGCGTGCTTGGTGGTCATGCTGATTTATTTTCTTTTTCTGGATGTGCGACTTAGGAACTCAGTGCGATTGTTCCTGCCCGGGAAAAGCAGACTATTGTAAGAACTGCTATAAGTAAGGTAAATATACTATTTGAAGTGGGATTATTAGCAAGATGCAGGCGTAGGAGTAAGCATCGGGTGTTATCTATTTGATGCAATCATTTGGCATATTTTTGGCAGTTTCGTGCAGCAATACAATTGCAGTTTGATTTTCATCGAGCAATATACAACCTCGGCACAGTTCTGGTTGGTTTACTCATACTTTTCTCCATCCAATTTGAGATTCACTATCCCAAACCCTTTTTGAGTGAGAATCAAGTATCACTCACAAGTGTGCATATCTCACTTTTGCTGTGTGAGGCAGCTAGTGCCCCACCATGTGATCAATCCAAATGGACCATCCAAACAAACCACAGCGCCCCCCCCCCCCCCCCCCCCCCCCCACACCCCGATCTTTAGATCCAAGCCTCCCCCATGGAGTGGTGGGCCCTAGCAGCTGTCTTGCACAGTGCTCTCATGCATATCCTTAGATGATCACCCTTATCATGAGCACTATATGAGCACCACGAGGTGGTAATCAAGAGGAAGATAGGTGATTGAAAGTTGTTGATGGGCCGGAGCTCTGTGTAAAATTCCAAGTCCGTAGATCATCCTAGCAGCTTGATCCTTGTCCCTCAATTTTAATGATTTAAAAGGTGCTTCTTTTTTTTTTTTGACGAATTAAATCCAACGGTCAATTTTAGTTGGATCGGTGTAACATCCATGGAAGCGGTGATGGGGGTGGGCGCTGCCAAACAACAGCTGTTGCTCATATAGGTGCTTACCGGAGGAAAATCCACACACACAATGCATCCATCCCTCACTGTATGGTGAGGAACAAAATTGAGGGGCCCCACCTAGGGATCCACTGATCACGAGACTTGGGGGAGGGAAAAAGACATCTTGGATGGGCCCATATATCAAGTTTGGGGTCAATCCCATGCCTCTATCCCCTTCATCCATAAATTTAATGACTTTATATTAAGGAAAATACTTGACCCTCGATTTAACGGTCCAGTCCATTTGGATAAGTGAGAACTTAATGGATCCATTTCAGATCCCATGTGTGTGGATGGTTCGGTTGGATCATATAGTAGGCCCCACTATGTTGCACTCACCATAATATGGTGAGAGATAGATGCACGTGAATATTTCCCTATATATATGTGCATTTTGCTAAGAGGCACCTCTCAAGGATTGCATGAGAGGTAAAAATCTAAGCTCCTTGTGTCACTCACTTGGATGCATTCTAATCATGAGAGGATAGCATGTTGGAAAGGTCTCACTATGGATATGATTTTCCCTACAATGTTTGATTTGGAGGCCTTAAAAGTTTAACGGTATTTTAGTTACATTTTTAATGAAATTTGATCCAACGTGAAGTATCATATTAGTGCCAAATTAGGGTGAGTGCCAATTTATGTGGGGTTAGTGAGTGTGATGGGGTTGGATTTATCATGGGGTGTCCCATGTGGTGGTAAAAAGGTTACCTCTCACACAATCCATGAGAGGTACCATATATGTGCAGCGTTCTGCTAAGAGGTACTTGTCACAGAATGTGTGAGAAGTAAAAATGTAAGCCCCACTTGTCACTCACTTGGATGCATATGGGAGGATAATGTGACAGAAAGGCTCCCCATGCTTCTAATGTGATGAATAGGTGTCACCCCATGCTTCTATTAACTTTTTTTTAATTGAATAATATGCTTCTCTTAACTTCTTGTTCCACAAGTTGGCATTATAACATACGTCTGACTTGAGCTTATCTGATCTTAATATCTTAAACTCTTTGCAGTATGGGTTAGCAGAGGACACCTTAAGAACTGGGAGAACAGTTAACACTAAAGAAGTCTCCCCTAATGAGCTTTACAGTCTGTCAGCTATTTATATTGCAGCTGCTCATGCTTTGAAACCAAATTACTCGGTAAAGCATTTTTTATCCTGTCATCCCTCATGTTGTAGTCTCATGTTACATATCTACTGCCGGTGGTACTTGAGGTGAATGGAAACAAGGAACTTATCATGTATTTCATTCAATACTCAAGCTGGAAATAGTTTTCTGATTTGAGTTCAACTCAGTTTCTTGGCTGAGTTCTTAAAAAACAATCACATCACAGGTGGCTCTGAAAAAAAAAAAAGGTATTGAAACTATATCGAAAAACAATAGTAAAACTTGTTGTAGTCATGTGATCAATTAGATACTTTCACCCATAGCTAGCTGACAACCCAAGATGCTCGGCGACTTGGCTGAGTTGATTCGGGTTGGGAGTTGATTGCTTGGATGACTCCCCATATACAGGGTCAGGGGCGGACCCAAGTACAGATATGTGGGTGTGGTCGCACTGGTCAAACCGTCATGCGCTTCCAAAAACCTATACAAAAAATCTAGATCCACTTCCAAAAATCCAATAAAAATAATGGGTCCAACCTCAAAATCCACATGAAAATCCTCGATTTTTCTCCAATACCAAACTACCTATTGGTTTGCACCCCTCAAACGAAAATCTTGGGTCCGCTGCTGTACAGGGTTGTGCCTTAGTCATGTTAACCACTCAGACGTATTGTTTAACTCAGCCAAGCAACATGCTGAGCTAATATTTTTTTTTCTAGATTATGTACACCAGAACAAAAGTACACATGACTTAGCAGGCTGGAACATGTCCCTGCAGCCGTTACTATTCATCAACAATGCAGTTCATGCATTTGACTTTCTTAAAACTATATATGTATAAAGAATCACAGCAATAACATTAGTTCCCTTAAGTGAGGATGATCATCATCCCTAGGTATTAAAATCTAATTCTAATATATTACTTAATAAAGTTTATTCAAAACTATAGTACTGTATTTTACCATTATCTTTAGGCCTTTTTTTTTTCTAATAAAGTTTATTCAAAACTATAGTACTGTATTTTACCATTATCTTTAGGCCTTTTTTTTTTCTTTTTTAAATATCTGCTGTTAACTAAAAATTGACGAGACTCCTCTAGTTAACTCTTTGAGTTTCCAAATTGACTCCACTCCTTGGCTTGCCGAGTTGAGCCTGAGTCACTCATCGGCAAGCTATGCTTTCATCACCCGTATAGACTATGATCTGCTACATTTTATTGCAGTCTCACAATCATGTGACTAAGAATTCTCAGGCCTTTGATTAGATGATCTAGATGTGTTGTATAAGTAACAATTATTCACAGACAATGTAAAGCACAGAACAGAAGATGAAAGTTGGATTAATCATTATTGTCCTTGGTTCATCAACTATTTGTAACTCAACTTCTTGTCATCTGTCCATTGGATCTTCCTCTGTAGTTTGATGGACACTATTCAGTCCATGTACTGAAGATATGGTTGCTTCAGGCATTTACTTAAAATTTAATACAGAACTATAGTCTCTATATATTGAATACTTTTTAAGTTTGTCATACTAAATGGCTTTAAACTTGTATTTTAACCTCTAGCAACCATGCTAATTTTTGTAGCAAAAATGAGTTTAAAAACATCTGAAGGATTTGTTTTGGTCAAAACTTATAAATGTCACTTCAACTATCTGATTTATTCTGCTGAAATAAACTAATGTTATAATTTGTCTGACATGCAGGTTTATCGCAGTGCCTTGAGGCTGGTCCGTTCTATGGTTAGTACTGATTGCTGAAAAGATTTAGTGCTTTTATATTGTACATAACTTGTTTACAGCATTCAACGTATCATCAAATTTATTTTACCTGGGTGTACCATTGCTTTGGAATTTTCACCTACAGGGGTCCTGCACATGGATGGTGCAGGATTTTTAATCCTCGCCATCCACGAAGCAAGACCCCCCTGATTAAAAGGCAGGGACCAAAAATCTCCGAGGGGACCAAAATCCCAGCATTGGGTATGTGTTGAATGAGGCCGTTACCCCAAGTTGAAATGTTGGGCATGGGTATGGTATGCATTTTGAAAGTCTGGGTAACATAACATCTAGCTCATGCTTTGTCTTACAGTTCAAAAATGTGAAAACATACTTTGGACTGTATAGCGAGATGCAGTTATCTTTGTGTGTGTGTGCGCGTGCGGGGGGGGGGGGGGGGGAGGGGGAATGATGATCGAAATACAACTTCACACACAAAGGAAAGCAATAAATTATAAACAAGTTAGAGAAAGAGAGAAGTGGAGGAAGGGATCTCTTCTATTAAATAGCATGGGCACAAAGCACTAATCGCCCGCCAATCAAATAGATTGCCGGTGATCCCTTACAACTGAGGTAGAGCAATAGCAAAGACCGTCGTCGCAGTGGCACTCGCACTGATGTTGCTACAACAGCAAAGGGACTTTTTTATTTAGGTAGCATGGAGAGAAAAAGCAAGCAAGAGAGCTTGAGGAAGATGGAATGTGGAGGAATGGTGCTGACACATCCTCCTTCTGCAATCTATTCAGTCATAGCTCGGAGCAAGGTGAAGGGACCTGAAGATTTTCTAGACCCAACTGGCATCCTGATGACGTCAGTATGGTGTCCTCCTTTTATTTGGTCCCATGTTGCTTCATTTCCAATGCTTGCATATATATGGGAAATATTCATGTGCATCCATCCCTCACCAAGGAGCAATTGAAATTCTTCAATATAACTACCATAATAGAGAAGTGAGAGCACATCTCCACCCAATATATAATGTGCAGCTGATGTTGCAGGATGCAACCTTAAAAAGAGGCAGGTATAGACCATTGATGTAAAATATTTTTTGGAGTCAATTAAATAAAAATTAAAAATCCTTTCAGATGAGTTTTGAATTCCATCAGTGGTTTTTTTTTTTTTTTTTTGGGAAATGAACAGAGAATTTATTTTATCAGTCTATTAACAGACAAATGATAGCGAAATCTGTATTGTCTTTTGAGTGTGTGCGTGCAAATGTCTGCCTGACATAAGCTAATGCTTGCGTTTTAGTATACCTATATTGGCATCCCATTTATGAATCATGCAATCGTCATCTGATAAACCATATTCAATCTAACTGGGTTTGGCTGAGTGCTATGTTTCTCAAAGTAGATGTTGAGACTAGTCTTGCAAGTTCTATAGCCTGACTGTTGATTAACCCTCCATTTATCCGGGCTTGAGACTACTAGCACATGGCAGAGGAAAACTGAAATATGTCCAAAGAACAGGATCTTGCATGCTACTACTACTTAGAACTATGTTAGTATAGAAGGGTGATGATCTGATTCACAGACGGACTTCTTTTCAACCACTTACGTACCATGTAGCCTGTCACACGTACACATATATTATATGTATATTTCTGGTTTGTAAGAAAGTGAATGGGCGCATTGGTGATAACTGATAACTGCATCAACAGTAGAAAGTAGAACATACGTAACAGAAAATATGTGGTGCGAATTTAAGTTGAGGAATGACTAAATAGGTTGATCATACCATATTGTTAGGTAAGGCCCAATCAGTTCGTATCTGTGCAGCCTATTTTTGGGAATCAAATTTGTTCAAAAGATGAGCCCATTGTTTTTTCCTACGTATGTCACGATTCGTTGTAACAATCACCATTTGGTGTTGACATGTTTTCAAAACATGTGATCTATGATGCCCAAATACTGATATTGATATGGGGATTAGGGATACGACTCCTCATTTTTGAAAATCTAGGATATAATTACTGGGGGTTCTAATTTTTTCTTTAGATCACTTTTGAATCAATGAAATTATAATTGTTTTCGTCCCGTTCTAGCATTTTTTATGGTGAAAAGTAAAAATATTGGAAGACCTATATGAAATATAGGACTTTATAGGTAGGATATGTTAAACTTGTTCCCTAGAAGTATCGGTTTCCAATACAAGTGTCATATCAGTCCGATACAGATACGTTGGGCTTGTGCAAGTATCCGGGTATCATAGCATGTGATTAGTTTCCTTTTTCTTTTTTTTCTTTTTTGCCTTTTTCCCCTGGGTAATACTCACGCACCCATACACAATTTTCCCAAGTCCCTCACCATCAGCGCTAAAGCCAGGAATTGATCCCTGGTTGTTTCTGTGGAGGGGAGGTGCCTCACCACTAAACTACCAGTAGATTGGCACCTCCTGTATCTGTGCTCTGCAAGCGTACTCCCACTGTAAGTGTTAATTAGTTTCAAAATTAATCACGCTTTCTTAATAAAACCAAATTTTCTATAAGAAACTAAACAAATTTACTATACAATGGAGCTGGCATAACATTGTTCCAACTTCCAATTATTAATCCGAACCTCCATGAATTGGTACAAGGCCCCAATTTCATGTCAAAAGGAGTAAGATTAACCATTGGATTTGACATGTGAAAAGCTTGGCTAAATCTTATTTGTCCTAGCCAACTGTGAATATAACTTCAATTGGACTGGGATTTCATACATTTGTAGGGGAGGAGATTGCACTTCTGATGGACAGTCTAATTCTGTAAAGTCAGAGCCACTATGTTGAATAAGATTTATTAATAAATCATATTAATTGGTTCTTTAATCACAATATTCTTCACTCTAACTATGAATCACTTTCTTTGGAGAAGAGTTTAAGCCTGCTAAAAAAAAAAGAGCCGATGGCTGCTATAGTTTAACAGGGTGTGGTCACAATTTGAATGGTATGGAACTTTGGAAGGTGAAACCCATGCATGCATCTAAGTCGACCTTAATCAATCACACAGTGTGGTCAACCTTTATATAATCACTCCTTTGTCAGCTATTAAGTTTTTTTATTTTTTATTTTTAAATTAGTGTTTAGCTGTCAGCTGGAAGGTCATTGTCTTCTACATTCTCAATTTTTAATTCAACTTTTGCCAGGTTGATATTGTCTTGCTATTATCTTTTTTTAATTTTTTTTTTTAATTAGTGTTTAGCTATCTGATAAAATGTCATTGTCATCTACATTCTCAATTTTTAATTCAAGTTTTGCCAGGTTGATATTGTCGTTATTGCTAATTGATGAGAGAAGCTATTTCTTGGCAGCTACCTTTGCCGTATCTTAAGGTGGGATATTTGACTGCACCACCCGCAGGGAATCCAGTTGCACCTCATAGCGATTGGAGACGCTCTGAATTTGTTTTGAATCATGAAGGACTTAAGCAGGTGAGATTACAATAATTCTATCTATGTGATGCTTGATTAATCTTGATATGGATCTGATTTTTATCATTTAGTTTCTATGTAAGACACTACATATGAAGGAGAGGGCATTGGCTGTCACCATTTTCTCAATGGATTTTGCTTTCCATTGTCTCTAAACTGTACATGTTTCCACTCATTTCCATTCATTTACGAACACCCAACAAGATCTACAACAGGTTTTCATACATTTCCATTTGTTTCCAAATAGCAAAACAGGCACTTGGTTTCATCTTGTCATGAGTCAGTGTGTTCAGTAAATGAGTATGATGTGTTACCCTTCTAACAAGTCGTGGCTATCTCTCAATATTATAATCATTTTTCTGGTACTTGCAACAATGTGCATGGAGTTCACAGATGATGGGAACTCTATTTGGTCCCTGCTTCGTACACTGGTATATGAGTATATGACTGATGGAATGTACAATGCACACTGATGGAATGTACACTGGTATATGACTGTCTTGGCACTAAGAGAATACTTCACCGGCACTTGTAATTTTATTGTTTGGGGGCTGGTATTCATTTATTTGGGTTTAAAAGCTGGAACAATAGTAGATAATTGATTTGCAGCACTGGAACGATATATGTAATGATACATGTTTCACTATTATATTGGTAGAATGTACAGCTTTTTTTACTGGTAAGTTACCCAAGTATTAGCTTTTCTAAGCAACCTATTACAATGTACCAGTATAAATCATTTGAATTAGCCAAGATAGAATTTGACATTCAGTATAAGTTGACCTATCTAGAGGAAGAACTCCCAAGGGCCCCACTATCTCCTGACCATGCATGATGTGGGCTTCACTGTGAAGGTGCTTTAGTCCGAGATCAAGTGGATAATTGTGGGATAATGTTGCATTACAATTCCATAACTTGTTTGCCCTCTCTGTTTTTACTTTTAAAAAGATTAGTAGTCATATTTACTCATTTCCATCTTCTCCTTCCAAGTTCCAGCAAGTGGGCCATCTTGTCACGGTCTAAATGGACGGCCCTACTCACCAGTGAGGACTATCTGTGTCTCACGTTTGCGACTCGTTTCTTTTTGAGCTTTACCGTGTTGTACATTTTCTATAGGTTTTTTTTTTTTTTTTTTTTTTTTTTTTTGTAGCAACACATCCAGTGTCATATAATTAAAGATCAACAGTATAATTTCCAGCCATGCTCCTTCCAAAGTCGGGCCTTGTATTAAGATGGTTCAGATTGTTATGCATGCAATGGCATGCGTGTGGCAGTTGTGTTGAGATCACAACAGTATGTGATCTATCATAATTTGAGATAGCCCAAAAGTATTTTTAAAGATGTTTCAAATAGCGTCTTTCATTTTGAAGAGTGGACCCCACAAGTTCACCAGCAGGTTGTTTGTCTTGTCCATATGATTGCTCTTAAGAGGGTTGTGTCATGAAAAAGAATGCAAGAATCAAACACTTTTGGGACATTTTTGTCATTTAACATGTGATAGTTAAATTTTCCTAACAACTGATGATGGAACATGGTAGTATCTACAATTTCTTGGAAGAGTTTAAAGGCAGTCTACTAATTCCAAATCAGACTTAAATGGAGAAAGTTAGGAGGGGATCTACAATTTGGCCTATTTATTTATTCTAAAGAAAAAAAAAAGAAAAGAGCTAACTAGCGAAAGGCTAACTAGGCCTCTCACAGATGGCTGTTTAAGTTTTCCCTAGACAACAAAATAACGGTGTCCTTGTTTCTTTTATGTTAAGAAATATTGGAATTATGCACTATATATTCTCTATTAATGGATTTATTTTTCTTATCATACATTTAAATGAATTTTTTTATCTGTTGTCTATATTCACATCAATGAAACACAGGCATCTGGTGCTGATCACTGTTGATGTTTTCTGCAGGTTAATGATGGTGACCAAAAGCAATTATTTGAAAGCTCTTCTGGTAGGACACAGGGTGCAGCAGGCATCAATAGATCAGTTGTCAAAGTCAATATTTCAGATATAGTGTCTGTAGCAGCATGTGCTGATCTTACTCTGCCACCAGGTGCAGGCCTCTGTGTTGATACAATTCATGGGCCAGTCTTCTTGGTAAACATCATATTCCCTCACCCGTGATGTTTTTGTAGATGAAATTGCTGAATTATTGTACATCTGTTATTTACATTGGTATCAGTCACATTAACTATCTCTCTCTCTCTCTCTATATATATATATATATATATATATGGAAATATTCATGTGCATCTATCACTCACCACATTTTGGTGAGGGACAACATAGTTTGGCCACTTTATGATTCATCCAAATCATCCACACACATAGAACCCCCTAAACTACATTGGATCAATTGAGTTTTCATTAATCCGATTGGATTGGACCGTTGGATTGAGGGTCAAAGTCTTCCTTTAATATAAAGTCATTAAATTTGTGGGTCACGGATGAAGAGGTTAGAGATTTGGGATGGACCTCAAACTTGATATATGGTCTCATCTCATATGACTCTTTCCATCCCCCACAAGTCCCATGATCAATGGGGCTCTAGGTGGGCCCCATTGAGTTTGTCCCTCACCATATGGTGAAGGAAAGATGTACATGAACATTATATTGGAACTAGTTCTGAGTTCTCACCTATTATATGAGAACTTTTTTGTGGGGCCCACCTAGCAACCCATCCAAACCATGCACAAATAGGGATCCCCCTTGATAGTCACTTATTCCAAGGATTGGCATATATCCGAATGGACTAAACCGTTGGATTGAGGGTTGAATCTTTTTTTGAATATGAAGCCATTAAACTTGTGGGCCACGGATGAAGGGGTTAGGAAGATGGTTTTGAGGTCAAACTTGATATTTGGGGTGGTCTCACATAGATCTTTCCATCCCTCTGGTCCCATCCCCAAGTGGGACCCATATTTGGGCCCCACAAAAAAGTTCTCATATAATAGTTTTCACCTGAATATTTCCAATATATATATATATATATAAATATATAGGGAGATGCTCCTATGAGAGATATCTCACCTTAAATGAGATATTGAGTGGGGACCCTTACATCAATATCCAATGCCAATAACTTAAATGTGAGGGCCCCAACCCCTATCTCTTATATAAGGTGAGAGATATCTCTCATAGGAGCATCTCCCATTTATATATATATATATATATATAAATAGACACACACACACAAAAATGGAAGAAGGCGAGGGGGATTGCCCCGAAAAATGATAGAAATTGGCATTATCACCTTCTTTCCTTTAGTCCTTTAGTAGGCCGTAATGTACAGCTAAGTTCTTGACCCAAAAGGTGGAAGTCAAGCCAAGCAGCTTCACTGAGGCTACGATTATGTCGATCGTGAGAGAAAGTCATATATATATAATGGGTCTAGTGTACTTAAGGGGGTTCCATGTGTGTGGATGATTCGGATATGTTATAAAGTCAACCCTACTATGTTGTCCCTCACCATAACGTGGTGAGGGATGGATGCACATGAATATTTCCATATATATGGGGGCAGCTCTTCTAAGCTCAAGCATAGGATAAGGTAAGCTCAAGTGTGTGGTGGGGCCCACATGGGGATGGGGATGGGGGGATTTCAAAGACTCCCTAGGACCCTCCTCTCTGCAAAAAAATCAGCCACAACCATGATTTTTAGCATCTCCATCTAGGCCCCAAAAGTTTAATGGTCACTGGTCCATTCGGATCGGTACACAGTAGGATCCCCTATATATATTTTATTTCTTTTTTAATTTTTTGATCAGGGCGATCCATCTTTTTTCTATAAGTTGTACTACATCGAATGCATCATGATGTGACCCACCCCAATGTTCGTTATCATCCTTGTGAGCTATAAATGAGGGTCACAAATTGGATGTTGTTGTATTTCTGAACCTAAAGTCATTGTAGAAACTTCTCTACTAGGATAGTCTCTTACTCCTATTTATTATGTCTATTGCCATTTTGATGTTACATTTATGCAACTGAACCTATTTATATCTTAATATATCAGTTCATATATAGCATTTTTACAGTGATTTCCATATAATCATCATTGACAAAGCCTTATCTCACCCGCAGTTTGTTTTGTGAGTTTTGTTTTTCCACTGTATGCCATTTAAAGTCTCATTCTATTTAATTCCACTATCTTGCTTCATGTTGATCTCCACTTCCTCTAGTTCCTTGAACTTGACATTGTATTCTTTGTGGTTGTACTGATTTTGATCCTTTTGACTATGTGCCTCAGTATCTCAGAGGACTTTTTAATTTCCTCTTTATGTACACATTCCTAGTTCTTTCTTATTTTAAATCCTCACTTCGGTTTTAGCATATATATGTGCTTTTGCTTCTTGTCAATTCTCTGATGACAACTTTCACCTTTATTTAAATAACTGGCATCTTATAGCCAATCTGTTTTAATCAAAGTAGTGCCCGACAGTTGCACATTCTAGTAAGTAGCCTCCACTTTGTGCACCCTGTGCTAACCTTGGTTGCATTTCAAGCTCAAATTCTCTGTTTTATTTTATAGTTGCTTCCAGTTTAAAAAAAATTCATACTGTGGCAGTCTGCCACTTGGTTATTTTCAACTTTAATGAGTTGATCTTATTATTTGATCTTACCCACACACATACAAGAAAAAGAAAAGGAAGATTTCCTCGGCCCTCCCCTGATTTGATCCACTAAATGGTCCTCTTGCTGCTGCTGCTGCTGTTTTTTTTTTTTTTTTCCCAATTTTTTTGAAGAATGTTGCTTTACCTGGAGGTTTGAATCTGTGATTTCAGGTTGCTGATACATGGGAGTCGCTTGACGGCTGGCTAGATGCTATTCGCCTTGTTTACACCATCTTTGCTCGTGGAAAGAGTGATGTTCTTGCAGGTGTTATCACCGGCTGATTTCTTCTTTTTTTTCTTCTCTCCTTTTTAATGACTGATGGAGATAATGTTAGGTCTACCCTCATATTTGTTTGCTCAAATAAATAATTGTATATTATATTTTTCAATTTTCCCCACTAATTTTGTTCTCAATCAGAGTTTCTCCCTATAAAATAAAACTGTTCAAGTTTAACCTTGCGATCTAAGATATGGGCCCTTGTTTGTTTGATCTCCGTCAACCCAACTTTTTACTAGATTTGTTTGTTGCTCAATCCAGCGAAAGCTACCCTTTGTTAGGCCCCCATCTTGTAGTTTAATAATTCCTTCAGATAGTGGGCCCAACGTCCTGGAGGGCCATGACCTTATTTATGCCACTGGCACGGCTTGGAAATGGGACAATGACAGCCAACACGTTCTACATTTAATTGACATAATTGACTGTCTCTTAACATTAATCTACAATATATGTCGACTCATATGAATGGTGATGGTCCGCATGCCATCATACGCAGAGTTTATAACGTGAAAGTACTGGTCATCATCTTGATCTATCGCTTACATATCTTCCTTGCCACTTTTTCTCACCTAAAAACAGATATGGAAGTATGTTGCCTCAACAGATGTAATCAAGCACCAACCTTTCCGATCATCGGATATCCGTCCGTCAAAATTCAGAATCTCATTGCTACTGATTTACATGTGGGCCCAACATACAAATCATGATGATTTCATTTGCGAGAAATCACCAGCCCACGTTACGGAATACAGATTTTGCACCCCTTTTTTTTTTCAACTCAAAGAGTCCCCGTCTCGATTGCTTGAGTCCAGGGGAAATGCACATAATTATCAACACGGGCCCCTCCATATAGACAGACGGTCAGGATTCATGTAAATCTATTATGGCACGTGTTGCATTTTGTCCAGATAGACTCGGACCCTCGGACTCTAACAGCCTGGAAATCCTCGAAAACGAACAGATTCCGTGACGTGGCTGCCTGTACATTCTCCATCTCGCTCTCGCTCTCGCTCTCGCTCTCGCTCTCCCAAAAGACTTTGAGCTCTAAAAACCTCCTCTAGGCAGGCTATCTCTGGAAAAGGATCGCTTCTCAGCCGTTGATCCATGGAAGATCCACCACACAAGAGCAGGCCCTCGCCTTCCTTCTCTGCAACCCGATTCCTCGGCTTCCTCGATCAACCCCTCGTTTCGGTTTCCGACTCCAACAACCCCCTCGAATTAGACGAGTTCGATGTCGTCTGGTCGTCGACCGCTTCCGATCTCTCCGACGCGCCAACCACCGAAAGCTCCACCGCCACCAACTCCCCCTCCAATCTCCCCCGCCACCACTTCCGCCCTGACAGGTTCGGCCTCTCCGCCGCCTTCTCCGACGACCGCGCCTCCCTCCTCCAGCGCAAGCCCTCTCTAAACCCCTCCTTATCAGCCGCCAGCGCGGCTCGAGCCATCCCGCCGGTCCCTTTCCCACGGTCGGGGTCGAGCTCCGAGGACTTATCCCGGTCGGCGCCGGTGGATGTGCCGGTGTGGCCCAAGGGTGGTGGGAATTCAAGGCACAGGTTGGCGAAAATGGGGTTTTTTGAGAAAGCAGACAGTGAGGAAGATACAGGGGAGGGGGAAGGAGAGGAGATGCTTCCACCGCACGAGATCGTGGCCAGATCGCAAAGCACTAGAACATCGTTTTCAGTGTTTGAAGGGGTGGGAAGAACCCTCAAAGGTAGGGATATGAGACGCGTGCGGGATGCGGTTTTGCAGCAGACAGGTTTCTTAGATTAGAACTCTCTCTCTCTCTCTCTAGAATTTCTTCTGTTGGCATTGTTTAGCTTGCAACTGTAACTTTGTAGGGTTTTTAGTATTTATAATTGTATTTATCTTCTTACTTGTTTTTCGAATTGCTCTCTCATGATGGGTATGGTGTATGGGTAGAGGAGAAAATTAATATTAATTTCTCTATTAATTTTTTCCATGGTTTGTATGTTAATCTCATGTTCTATTAACAGATTTGGAATAAAGAGGAAATGTTGATGTGTGTTTTGAGATTTTTAAGGGAAGGTGGTTTTTATTTTATTATCATTACTTCTTTTTTACTTTTCCTTTTTTTTTTGAACAGTTATATTGTCTAGAAACAGATGGGACTCTAACCACTAATCCACACTACAGAATCACACCATCTTTCTCAGGAGCTTCTTAAATGGCCGGTTAGAGTAGTTTCATAGGAACCAAAGTCTGTCTTGTCATAGGGTTGAGACACTTTTTAAACCTTGCAATGCATCATTGATTGCCATGTGTATGGGACTTTCACGGCGCGTAGTGGAAGGTGCTCACTGCTCACTATTCTTGAAGTTGTAGGTTCAAGTCATGTTACCAATCTCAAGAAAGGGGGAAAAAAAAAGAATAGTATAGTCTAGCCCTGGAATTCCTTTGTTGTCTTCCATTAGCCATCCTACGGAAAAGGATGCATTTTTTAACCTTAAGCTATAGGACTCTTGATCTTTGTCTTGAACAATTTCCTTTTAAGTCTCTTCTAATCCCACTTCCATCATACTGTTTAATACACGATCTTCTCTAGAAAGATAACATTTATTTTGTTCAGTTATCACAGTTTTTACATAGTCAACTTATTTTTCTCTAGCATTTTCCATATTCTTTCTTCCGCTAAGTTAATTTTGATTTGATTGATTTCAACTTGCTTTAAAATGTAGACCTCACCCATCCATCAACATGGCATTCTTTCCACAATTCGGTAATATGTGGTAAAGGGACCTGTACTCTAACCACATGTTCTTAAATCTGAAAGGCACATTTAATTCCCGTATTATCTGACTAAATTTGTTTATCGTCTGATGTAAGTACTGCAAGATTATCACTACAGCACAAGGGAAAGAAACATCGTAAGCATCTGATAAAAATAAAAAAATAAAGAATGTGATGCTTACCTGATGGCTGATCCTTAGTTGACCATGTAAACTTGCATCCATTGGAAGGGGGGTCCACTATATTTAATTTATTAATCAGTCTATTGAACTTGCGCGTGCTCATTTTGATCCTGCTTTCATTGATCTTTTATATGACAATCTGATCATATAAAAAATGCCTCCAAGCACTCAAGGCTCCACCCATCTCTATCTGATCATTTCCTTCCACAAAGCTTCTCTTCTTCTATAATCTGCTGGGCGACATTATGTTTGAGAGGGCCCATCCTTTTCTATTCTTTACTTCCTCAAACACACAGAAAATTGAGAATTCCCCAATTCAGTGATCCTCCAGTTTTTACCACCTCTTAGTTCCACAATATAATAATCCCTCCAGCTTTGCCAAAATAGATGCTTTGTAAACAAATTTCCAAGATCTCCAACCACCTTTAAAGTTAAATAAATTCTCTGTACGAGAACATAATTTTGACTCGCAAAATTATGGCAAAACCCTTATTTCTAGCCAAATCTTTGAACCATTTTTTCTCCTTTTCGGATCTCCCCAACCCCCTGCATCCATGACAGAATCTGCATCTGTAACTATTTCCCCTTTGACCGATTCTGCTACCATCCAAAGCCTTTTGCCTTCCCTTTTCCTTTATCCACCTTGAGTGAGGATAGGAGACATCTTGATTCCAAAGTTCCTCTGGGCGGCCAAATCCTTTGCTACGTTTTCTCTATCTTGGACTCTTTTCTCAAGGTCAAGTAACATGAAGAGGGACTTTTATCTCGATTGAAGCTTAACCCAAGGTGTTATCTAACGAAAACAACTTCCGTTTCCATCAGTTCCGACTTGAAGCTTTCCTCTATTAGGCTCTTTCTTGGTCTTTGCAATTCATAAGACCCAGCTAACTTGCTTCTGGGTATCAAAGTCCGTGTCTTTCTGGTTGCACCATTTTAGGATCTAAATTCGTTAGTTTCTCCGGTCTTCACCCTTACCAGAATCATCAGAGAATTTGAAAAGTTCACAACGCGATTGGTGGAAGGATCTACCGAAATGTAGGCACCTCAAGCTACACAATTACTCAAGGATTCTACCCAAAAGAGAAGAAGAATTATGAATATTATTGAAGAGTTATTTTCAAAATATATAGTTGGGACAATGCTATGATGGAGTTGTTTTTAGAATACATGTGAGGTCCTTAAATAGGACTCTTGAACATCCAAATAAAGAAATTTCTTTTCTACACATGAATTTCCTTCCCTTGACTCAAATAATATAGGAAAAATAAATCAAAAGAGATGCATAGGGGGAATGGCAGGAGAGATGTGAGGGGGGAGAGTTCTCTGAGTCCCTGATGAGTTGCAGAGTGGTAGAAACTGAGAAGAGGAGCTGGATCTTGCTTTTATTGATTGTTTGCCCAACTTGATGTTGGAACTATAGAAGCAGGCAGTTTAGGGGTGCTAAAGTCCACAAATTGCTGGAGTCAACTTTGAGGGACACTAGAAGAGCAAAGTGAGATGTAGGAGAGTGCCTCCGCACAAAGAATGTAGATGTAGGAGAGAGTGCGTGCCCCTGCCTGAGCCTGCAATCTGCAGGGAAATGGTTGGGACGGCGCATTGATGGAGACTTGGTAGTACACCATCTTGACACAGGTCAGATGCGGTTGATAAATGCTGGCGTGAAACCAAAACTCTTGATTGTTTTTCTTTCTTGCTTTTTGTATGCACCAAAATGAATCTATTCTACCCAAACTTCCAAAGTTGACGTACAGCGGCCTCCCAGTATCACTCTGGAGTGTGGAAAACTGGTAGCAAATAATGTTGTGCATGAAAATATCTTTCTTCTTGTTGGATTCGTCCGTCTTTTGAAATCCATATTGTTGTGTCTAGAGAAATAAGAAGTTGCTTGTCTCTGCACCTTTACGCCGATGAAGTGGACAGGCCTCTTCCTAGCACTATCCTACAGGATGGTAGAGATAACATCGAGACTCTCAACCTCCTTTTTTATGCAATGGTGAAGGTGCCCTTCCCAGATTAAGCACTCTCATGCACCCCAATAAAATCACAAGCAGTATTTTTTCAAGCGGGCAGGGAAAAGAAACTGACACAATCCACGTCACTAACTTTGTATCTGAAAGAATGTTGCTAGAAGCAGGCCGAAATCACTGGTCGAGTACCTGGGAAATGGGGGCATGCTCAGACTTTTGAGTAACCCTCTCATTCAGCATTTTGTTTCAATCATTGATTGCACGTTTAACAGTATATCTTTCAATCATCAATGTAAAAGACAAGTTTCTTTCGAAAGTTCTCGAGGGCATTCTCTGAGGAAGAGGGTTCCATGACAGGAAGAAACATAAAATTCAAGTATTGCAAGCAGACAAAATAATCTGATGCAGGGACTAGCCATAGCAACCTTTGTAGTTGTATCATTATCAACCAAGCAAACCCAGGTAGAGGAGCACATGAGATCAGCAGTCGTCATGCAACTGTGCCAAACATTTTAACGAGTTATGGTTTCGGCTTGATGAATAAGGGCTTAATAATGTTGAAAGCCAGTCCTGGCTTGGTAGTGATTTAGTAAAACATGGATACCCTTTCTGTATCACCCTCTCGACTTTATTGCTCCACCAGGGCCATTTTTCTTCGTCTTTTCTAGTCACAGGAGCTTTAAAATCCAGTGGAAAGAGTGATATTTTTATATAAGCACATTTTATGTTCCTAAAGTTGGCAGCTACAGCACACACAGATACAACATGGATGCAGCAGGTTCACACCATGGGCATGGAAGGGAGATATTTTACACAAAAGCGAAGCATCAGATTTCATACAACATGATATGTCACCCATTTTAAGTATGCATGTTTCATAGGTTTTCCTCTCAAATGGGCTAGCTGAAGCTATGGTAAATGTTGTGGAACAGTCAAGCATCATCTCCCGTCTCCTGGTGGCTTCCCAGCCCATAATCATGCAGCAACATGGATGTCAATGACCTTTTGCCTTTTTCCAGCACTGCTCATGGGATTCATTCCAGCCCTTTGTAGTTTCTTTAATTGGGTTTCACACTTTCACTTGATCAAAAGAACAAGATGTATAAATACCAGATTACATAAACTGGGGGAAAAATGAATTAACTTTTGAGAAGTCTGCAGACAATACAAACAAAGCAAGAGCAACAAAAAAAGAGATGAAAAACCCATATTGTCCTTCAAGGCCATGTTGTGAACTCAAACACTTTGAAGACTATATCAATGCCAGTGGGTATTTGCCATATGAACAGAATGACATTCAATGCGTTCAAGGCAATGTGCAGACTCCTGGCCGTATCATTTCCCTTCTGCATTGCAGGAACAAGAGATGCTGCCGCTGCCCATAATACAGTGATAGCTGCATCACAAAAGACATCTATTACTCACTTAAAGGTGTCTGGGTGAAGAAAGAGAAGCAGGAGGAAAACCAGGATAGGGAGCATAAGGTCTGGAACAACAAGAGATGTAAGCATTTCATATTCCAATGGACTCAGAATGACGGGACCCACTGTGGAACACTAGACAATTCAAAAGTGATACATGTTAACTTTGCATGGTGCGTGAAAGGTGATCACTCACGTCTGGCTCCGTGATAATTGAAGTCTCTTGACTCGGTAGTGCTTTGAAGAAGTATTACACATGGAGTAGTTTGTTAACTTGTTAGCACTTTTGACCTTTTGTAGGCAGTTTGTTAGTAATTTCTAAGATCATGTGACTGTGGTTAGTTTTTAGCAGTTGACATGGGTTGTGTTTAAACAAATGCTTTTTCAATAAAATGATCATGATTGAATTTCTGCAAAAGATCTCTTAATTGGTGCAATCTCCCATCTGAGACTCTATCCTCTTATTTTCCTCTTTGAGCAGTGAAGATCTATTCTTCACTATAGCTCGGGGTTTCCAAGAAAATCACATAACAATTGGTCAATTGTTGGAAGTAGGTGCGCCTCGTGGATATGTTTACAAAACTTTTGACCCACTTAACGCAGGGATCAATTATCCATAAGGCTTGAAAAACCTAATCCAGGATCCATGGCTTCTTTCTCATTATTATGTACAATAGTAAATTTTATCTAAAAGATAGAAACAACACCTAACAAGCAGCCACGAAATTCTACAACATACAAGGAAGTAGATGTTTACCTTAGGAGCTTGGTAGTGCTCTAATGGAGAAGTTGATCTCATTCTCATAGCGAATCAGGATCTCCTAAACCTCATAGCCTTCCACGCTATGACCCGAATCAGATCTCTATTCTCAAGAAGATAGGTGGGATCTCCAAGAGAAAAACCAACTAGAACTTCTAGGGAAAAATCCGGAAGAGAAACTAGAAGAGAGAAAAGAAGAAAGAAGTGCAACTCTTGCACAAAAGGGGGCTGGGCGGGAATCCAAGGTGGTGGACATCTAGCCCTCTATCTCACCTATATATAGCCCTAGGCAATCTCACTACCTAATTAGAATTAGAAGTCCAACTTCCATAATAATTAGTAACATTCTCTTCTTACTATTACCACTATTAGAAGTTTCACTTCAAATAGAAATAGTAACTTTCTAATTCATTTCCTTTTGAGTTCAAGTAGAATTAGTAATGATCTAATCTTAGGTTAGCGTGGGGACCACTAGAGATTCCATGGAAAGCTAGCTTCAACTGGGACACCGCGACCCCATATCTCATGTGCAATCCGGGCCCACAGTTAATTGCAAATAACTACACTACATAAATACAATTGAACTCCAGTCTTAGGAATAAGTTATAAGAAGACCCTAAACTTTTATATGACCACAAGTAGGCCCCTCTATCAATATCTATGGATCAATTGGACTAAACATGTCCCACCAATTTAGATTCACATCTTATTATCCTTAAGACCCAATTAATCACAGTGATCATTTATACCATCCAATTAATTCTTAATTAAGATGGGTGCGCACTTACTAGTTACTAATAACAAATCCATTAATTGGCACAAGGAAATAATAAAAATAGATTCCATCTTGACCATTGAATATTCTCACAGTCCCACTACCACGTATCCAAGACACCGAAGTGTTGGCCTCACTCATTGGTGACTCAAAGCAAATGAATAGATAGAAACTTGAGTTCATCAATGTCTCAAGATTGAGAGCTTATTGCTAGAAAATTATGAGAGCATACCTTAAAATAAAGACAGTGTTTCATAAGGCGCTTCTCATGGTCTTTCAATACATCTAATGTACCAACAAAATGATCCAGAGTCTTACACTCCGGTGATCAAGACAGATCACATTATCTCATAGTGATCATAATGTTGCAACCTTATCAGATGAGATACCAATCTCATCACTAGTTGTGAGGTTATTTATGTATATGATTTGTGACATATGTCTCTCATATGTAGATCTCATCTACACACATGTATTATATTTAATATATTTATGGGCTCTACTTCATCTCATTAACCTTTTATGTCATTCGTATTGGTTGTGTGCAAATAAGTAACATAACACCATTCATTTCATGAAAAAGAAGCATGATTATATTGATATGAATCAATTTATTATATCATCTACTGAATTGAGACCACACAATCTAACAATCTCCCACTTGGGCTCAATGCCAGTCAGGGTTGCATCTCATGCCCATCCCATCTACATGCTGCTCAAACACTTTGATGGTCAATGGCTTAGTAAAGGGATCTGCAAGATTGTCTGCAGATGCTATCTTAGTGATTGCAATATCACCTCTCTGCACAATCTCCCTGACTAAATGATACTTCCTCTGTACATGCTTTTGGCTTTTATGGCTCCTAGGTTCCTTGGACTGAGCGACTATCCCACTGCTATCACAGTAAACTGTGAGCGGCTGTCGTGTCAAAGGTACTACTCCAAGTTCCAAAAGGAATCTTTTGAGTCATACTGCTTCCTTAGCTACTTCACAAGCCGTTACATATTCAGCCTCCGAGGTGGAATCAACAGTACATTCATGTTTAATACTCCTCCAGCTGATAGCTCCGCCGCCAAGCATGAACACATACCCAGATGTTAATCTCCTGGAATCCTTATCTGACATAAAGTCTGAATCTGTGTAACCGACTGGAATCAACCCATCACTGTCGTAAATCAACATGTAATATCTAGTTCTTTTCAAGTATTTGAGAATGCATTTCACAGCAATCCAATGGTTAGGTCCTGGGTTAGACTGATATCTGCTGACTAGGCCTACTGCGTGACAGATATCCGGTCTAGTACAAAGCATAGCATACATGAGGCTACCAACAGCCGAAGCATATGGTACTGCCCTCATCTGCTCGTTTTCTTCAGGTGTCTTAGGGCACTGATCCTTGGAAAGGTGCACTCCATGCCTAAAAGGTGTGATACCCTTCTTGGAGTCTTGCATTACAAGCCGCAATAACACCTTATCTATGTATGCAGCTGAGGATAAGTCAATCATCCTATTTTTCCAGTCTCAATAGAGTTTGATCCCTAAGATGTAGTTAGCTTCTCCCAAGTCCTTCATATCAAAAGTCTTAGCCAACCAAACGTTTAGTCCCCTATGTCACTCCCAAGGAGAAGGATGTCATCGACATATAAAACTAGAAAAAACTATCTTTCCTCCTTCACTTTTCATGTACACACATGACTCATCCGGGTTCTGACTGAAACCAAATGACTTGATTGCCTGGTCAAAACGGATGTTCCAGCTCCGAGATGCCTGCTTCGGTCCATAAATGGACTTCTGCAGCTTGCAAACTCTTTGCTCTTGATTTTTAGCTACAAAACCTTCTGGCTGCATTATATAGATGTATTCCTCAAGATGGCCATTGAGAAACGTCGTCTTGACATCCATTTACTAAATCTTGTAATCGAGATGAGTCGCAATGGATAAGAGTATCCGGATGGACTTGAGCATGGCTACCAACAAGAAGGTTTCCTCATAATCGATACCCTCTTTCTGAGTATACCCTTTCGCAACAAGCCTGGCCTTAAAAGTCTCAACTCTTCCATCTGGTCCTCTTTTTGTCTTGTAGACCCACTTGCACCCAATAGGTTTAATATTGGCAAGCAAGTCTACAAGTGTCCAGACCTAATTAGAGTACATGGACTCCATCTTAGCTTTCATAGCTTCTTGCTAACGTTCTTAATTTATGTCATTTATTGTTTCATTATGGTTACAGGGATCTTGTTCCAGTTCTTCCGAGATTGCCTCGTAAGACTTTCCCAAAAACGAGAACCTGTTAAGGGTCTGACAATCCTCCCACTACAACGAGACACTGGTGTAACTACTGTGTCATGTATGGGTGAATTCTATTCAAGTTCGGTCATTTTTGGATTTAGAATTGATCGCTCTTAAATTTCTTCCAAGCTAACATTTTCTAAAGATTTCCGGTCAATCATATAATCTTCCTCCAGAAAAACCACATTGGTGCTGATAAGCACCTTCTGCTCTCTGGGATTATAGAATAACCAACCTTTAGTTCCTTTAGGATATCTTACATAGGTACACACTTTCGACTTCGATTCCAACTTATCCGTCTTAACCTTCAGCACGTGTGCCGGACAACCCCAAATATGTAAATATTGTAGACTAGGCTTTTGCCCGGACCACAACTCCCGAAGAGTCTTAGGTACAGACTTAGATAGTACGAGATTTAGTATGTACATTGCAGTATCCAAAACATATCCCCAAAAGGATATAGGTAATCCTGAGAAACTCATCATAGACCTGATCATATCTAAAAGAGTCCGGTTCCTTCTTTCCACTACTCCGTTCTGCTGAGGCATGCCTGGAGCAGACAACTGGGATAGAATCTCATTCTCTGATAAGTGTCCCATAAAATCAGCGGAGAGATATTCACCTCCTCGATCTAATTGAAGGGTCTTGATATGATTTTCTTGGAAACCTCGAGCTATAGTAAAGAATAGATCTTCACTACTCAAAGAGGAAAATAAGGGGATAGAATCTCAGATGGAAGATTGCACCAATTAAGAGATCTTTTGCAGAAATTTAATCATGATCATTTTATTGAAAAAGCATTTGTTTAAATACAACCCATGTCAACTGCTAAAAACTAACCACGATCACATGATCTCAGAAATTGCTAACAAACTGCCTACAAAAAGTAAAAAGTGCTAACAAGTTAACAAACTACTCCATGTGTAATACTTCTTCAAAGCACTACCGAGTCAAGAGACTTCAATTATCATGGAGCCAGAAGTGAATGATCACCTTTCACGCACCATGCAAAGTTAACATGCATCAAAAAGTTTCTCAAGTTGGAAGATCTTTGCCATTCATTCCTCTACTTGTTTCAGGACAGCAGTGAGTTCTTCTGTAACTAATGTTTTGCAAGCCACTGATTTGAGTGTTCAAGGACTTAGATCTGAAAGGTTTTGGAATGCCATTCTCGGTGGGACTTGCTGATTCCTAATTACTGTAGATTACATAATTATGGATCTTGTATATACGAATTAGGGAGGCGTGAGGCATGTAATACTAACAGACAGTTTCTGCATGTGGTTGTACAATTTGTTAGAAAAGATTACCTGCTCCGGCAAATAAATGAGGTCCTGGAAAGAGCTTTCCAGTTCGAAACCATGTATTGACTCCCCCACCAACAGATTCGAACACCCCAAAGCCCAACAATAACGACCCTGCATTAAAGTGCCGATCCTTGTATGACCCTTTTAGCAATTCCTTCCTTTCCTGCAAAGGCATCACATTACAAATCCTATTAGCTACTGCTGCCTGCTGAAACGATGACTGATTATCTAGCAGCAGCGGAGTGTGGGGTTCCTGCTGATGAAATGGATGAATTTTCCATTTCACTCGCTATGGAGTGAAACATTTTTCTTTTCCTTGTTTGAATGCATCTTGATCATGACCAGGTGGTGAAGAACAGGTGGCCACTGTATATTAGGCTGAATTGCCAGCCACAGGTGGTCAATCTCATTCTTAACAGCTAATTTTCGTCCTATTGAGTTGCAAATTACATTACTACAGGAACAGTAGGTACTCTTCAATCAGTTGAAATTAAGTTGTTTTATGTTTAATTATATGAAAACAAGTTGAGAGAAAATGCATGTAATTTTGTCTGGTTGCATAGAAAAGCCCGAAATGTTTGAATCTCCCATCCTGAAACTACATGCTCACGGGGTTAGCATAGAAAAATGAAACGCGTCGAGGAAATTTATTTTTCTGAATACATGTTTCAGTCTTCCAGATGACCAGCTGACCAAATGGACCATATGTGATCAGAAGCACAAATGTGCCACCACATCGGGTCAGCCTTAGCTTAAGATGACCTGACCAAATTTCAGGCTGGTCAGGTGGCCACTTTTGTATGAGAGACAATTGCTTGGAAAACAATTCCCTCCCAATTCCCAAAAGGCCTGCTGATCATAAAAGAAGACTTTGGGTCATCTCCAGTTAAAAATCACTCAATTCTCGTAGGAGAAGAACAAATCAAAAGGCAATCAAGGGTGGGTGGGTGGTCGGTCTAAGCTTTTTTCTACCTCAGTCAGTTGCTGAATTTTGGTTTCAACGGGAGAAATCGATGGCGGCACTTCCGGTGCCGGTTCTCCACCGGCAGTGACGGATGCAGCCGTAGGCTTCACCTGCTTCTTGAGCACATTGATCTCTTCCTGGATGGTGCGGATTCGTCGCCATTGCCAACCAAGATAACCAGCCCACAGTGTGTAGAAGAAGAGACTCGCCATCACCAGCGGATGAATGAGTGCAAAGGTCCGACCCTCCAACAGCCCGAATTCGCCCCCAACGGCAAGAGCATCCTGTTACATAGGCACACCCACACAGAGACAAGCAAGCAAGCAAACACAAGTGAATTAGATGTCATCATTGTTGTATTGTGATTGGAAGAGATTGGAGGGTATTTTTGTTTTTTTTTTAAAGTGAATTAGTTACCTTTGGGTCTAGAAAGAAAGGTACCGCAAGTGCTGCTGCAGGGAGAGGAGAGGTCTGGAGCTGCCTGATGGTGTGTTGGAGATGTTGGAGAAGGTATTGGGGTTGATTTGCGGCTTTGGAGAAATGGGTTTTGTTGGGGAGGGATGGTTTTGGGAGATTAACTTGTTTGGCGGTGTTGGAAGGCAAATGGAGGCCATTTTGGAAGGGCTTTAGACTGAGAGAGGGGTTGAGAAAGGGGAGTGTGGAAACCATGTTTGCCTTCCCACTTCCTAGGACCGATAACAGGGAGAGAGAGAGTCCTAGGACCGATCTCAGAGAGAGAGAGAGGGATGAAGAAAGAGAATCAAGAGAGGACAGAAAAAGATAAGAGAACGAGTGACTTCAAAGGGATTGCGTGGGCCCACAAATACCTTTGTCAGAAAGAACCTCAGCACTGATCACAGGAAAATGGAGCATGACTAACATGGGGAATCTATAGATGAGTGGAAGGGAAATAGTCCTCTTGACCGGTTAAAACTTTGACCTACCTTGATTTCCACTGTCACCAGATGCAGCGACGGAAACCGTTCATCTGGTAGGCCACACATGGTGATTAAGCACGTCATGAACAGTGGGCTATATATGGATGTCTTGGCCCAATAAGCTGCTCGAGTCATCAGGTGGACCACACATGTTGAATGTGAACAATCAGCCAGGTCACGGGAAAATCTAAACCAACTAACAGCACGTTTGAGTGCAATAAATCACAATTGCATATTCAACTATGCGTTGCTGGGACGCCCTTTACCACTGTTTTATCCCCCAATTTAGTAAATTTTAGATTAAGGCAGTGTCCCAAAACATTATATCAGGTAGAACCAAGAACATTTAAGAGGAAACACTACCGATCCCAGTGCAACCAACTTTCATTTAAACACTTTTAATTGAACCGTTGGTTCTTTCTCATCAGGTATGAATAGCGTAGACCTACCATGGAATGGAGCATCAGGATTTGTCTCTCTGAGTTAAACGGTGTAGGTTTATGGTGGATACTGGGAAAACCTGAACTGGAGAGTTCTGACTTCTGGGGCTCCCTGTGGCTAGGTTAACTTACAGTCACAGAGTCCTCTGACAGAGCTCCGACAAGATAACTGACAGTGCTATGATAGCACTACAGTCTACACTGCTACACCTATTAAACTCCCATCATGAATCTCCTCATTCCATGTTGAGTGCTTGTTTCCATCACCGGGCTCCTGGGGGTGGATACTGTCCAGCTCATGCTGGGATGGGGAGGATGAAAAGGAGGGCCAACGTAAAAAAATCAGCCGAGTAAGATATTCTTAGCACTTGTTTTAATAGTGATCAGTGGTCTTTTAATTATAGATTTTTGATAAATTTATGGAGACAAATCCCCGTAGGACCCCATACGTCCTACTAGGATCCCGTATCACATTGGACACGGAAGGAGTCCTCATATGGCATTTTTCTTCTTTTTTTTTTTATCGTTTTGCAATATGGTTGACATCAACCATGAGGTTTGTTGATATTGACCATTTCCAATTCCAGAGATCCCCCAAAACCCCATTCCAATTCCAGAGATACCCCAAAGTCCCAAAACCTCCTCTTAGCCGTATCTTTCGGAATCCGGTGCTTTCCGTCGGAGTCCGGGACCTATTCGTCCAACCCATTTCGTGGATAGGCGTGCTCCTCGCCGGAGAAGGGTCGGATCTCATCGCCAGAGATTTGGCTCTCCTCTCTATCCTCCCAGCAGAGTCGCCGGAAAACGACCGTTTTCTCCATATCTTGGTTGGAGATACAAGCTCCTTTGGCCTCATTTTGACCTCATCACCACCGTTCTCTTCTCCATCTCTTTTCTCCGCAATCGTTGCCTTCAAAATGGTCTCGCTCATGCTACAAATCTCTGAAAATTCCAAGGTTTCATTAGCACTGATGAAAGTTGGAATCTTTTCGTCCTTTTCTTCTTCGTCCTTCGGAAAAGATGGTTTTGTTTGTCTGTCAGCAAAAGTGGCTTTGGAGGGTTTCTGAGATTGCAACATTAGGTTTTGGGTTGATTTCTGGAATGGGGTTTTAGGAGATCTCTGGAATTGGAATGGCACTGTCTACAGCGGCGGAGGCCTGTGATTTGGCGGTTGTGAATAAGCTGCTCAAGTATTTGAGCAAGGAGAGCATCGCCAAGAAGAATCAGTCAGGGTTCGATGTGCTACAGAAATGGTTGATAACGACAAACTTCATGGTTGATATCGACTATATCGCAAAATGATAAAAAAAAAAAAAAAAAAAAAAAAAGAAGAAGAAGAAAAATGCTACATGAGGACCTCTCCCGTGTCCAACGTGATACAGGATCCTGCTAGGACGTATGGGTCCTACAGGGATTTGTCCCGTAACTTCCTCTAGAGTTCTTTGTGACTCAGTCCAACTTGTTTTAATTGTGATTAGTGGTCTTTTAACCATAGATTTCTTTGCAACTCAACCCAATGATGGATAAAGGTTTTGTGATAGTGAAATTGGGGTATGGGACGATGAGCGTGTGAAAGTGCCAGCACTTATTAAAGGTGGGCCCAGTGGCCCCACAGAGCTGGACTGCATTAACAGAAGCTCGTAGGAGAACATTTCTCTCCATTAATTCTCTCTTCCGAAGCTAGGTCTTGGGAGTAGGAGTGTCCATGGCCAGCTCAGACCCAGCTGAAGCTTGTTCAGGTCCAGCCCATTTAAATATCGGCCTAATATTCAGGCCTCAGTCGGTCACAGACCTTAAAGTCAGACCCTGGCCCAGCCCATTTACATAGCTTCCTTTGTTCTAAACATGTCGGGACACACTGGGTCTCAAGCACGACCATTTTTAACTGTTATCAACCAAAAAAAATCCCCTAAGGTCAAGAAAAATAAGGACCAGTATCTATAGCATCTTTGAGGAGGGTTGCATTGCACACAGCTGCAAACCCGACTCACGAATGAAATAAAACTTTTGATGTTTGTAGTCACCCGTCTACTAGTGGTAGTGATTCAGATGAAGGGAATAAATGATAAAATGAAACTACTGGTGAGGCAGGCACTGTAATTTGGACCACCTGGATCGACGATAGCCATTGATTAATTGGCTGAAATATGAACTACAGTAAAAGTTTGGGTGATTCATCCAATGGTAGATCGCTCCAATTGAGATCAATGTTGCACTAAACTTAATCACCCAAAGAATATACCCCACCCTGCCTGGAAAAAGGGATTTTGTTGACCTATGGCTCATTTTTGCCAGGGCTAACTTAAAATGTTCTCACCAAGATAACATATTAGATTTCCACATGATGATGACGACTTCAATAATTCAATACAACGGTGAATATCACTCCAGAATGTGATTCTAGGGGCAGTCATGATTCACAAGTAAGATTGTGATCCAATAGTCCACCAATTGGAGTGGTAAACCCTGCAGAGCTTATACCTCTTTCACTTGTATTTCAAGGTAGATACTATGTCAAAAGACTAAATCAGATTAGTACTGCAATCCAAAATGCTAGAAACATGCAAAATTTACATAGTAGCATGCTTAAGAGATCATCATTGTTACTAGAGGAGATTTCAGATATAAACTTACATTCAGTCATCTTTAAATTATATTTTGAATATAATTCTGTTTTGTCTAAACTAAAAAAATAAGCATGACTATTGCAATGTCCTGAACAACTATGCATCCAGGCTTAAGCCCATTCTATCGAAGTGAAATTTCATATACTCCTGTAAACGCTTCTTCAACCTATTGCTTCTGTTGAGTCACTACTGGGATGTTGATTTATTGATGCATTCAAAATTTCAAAAACTTCTTCCTCCAACCAAATGCTGCTGAATTGCCGAAAGATCAAACTACAAGTATATGTTGATTCTAACCTATGCTCATATGAAAACTGTAAGCAGCTCTTGCAGCTATTCCATTGTGCCCTCCTCTAATGTAGCATAAACACCTTCAGCCATTCTTTTCATGCTGTCCTTTGAGCTTGGTCTAATACTAAGAGGATAAGAATTTCATGCATATGGGAGGTCTCACCTTTGCAAGAGCAAGAATGGAAGAAGGGAGGATCCAAAGACCATCCCCACAGATCAAACCAGAAGCAACTGCAGGAACCATTAGACTAGCCTTCTTTTTGTTGATCTTGTGCCAGGCAAACACGATCAAGGTGCCCACACACATATCAATAGCAAAGTAGGCGCCAACTAGAAAGGGCACTGCCATGGCCATGGGGAGTGGGAGCAACCTTCCGAACTTTGGTGGGGAGAAGTCTCTCACCAAATTCACCCCTACTGCAAAGATGAAGGCAGCTGAACATAGCTGCAAGCAATGGCGGGGCAATGCAGAGAATCCTTCAACACCCAAAATGGCCATGTTACGATAGATTAGAGCATAAGGTGCTTTGAATTCACCATCTGGATTGCCTACATCAAAGGCCTTGTAGAAAAGAAAGAAGGTAAGAGGGGCTACCACACATCCCATGGCGGTACCAATGGCCTGGCTAAGGAGCATCGAGCGAGGAGATGTAAGTGTAAGATGAGCAGACTTGAAATCTTGCATGAGATCATTGCACATGGAAACAATTGATTTTATCAGGCCACAGCCAACTAGCCCAGCGACCACTCCTGAATCTTTCCCTGCCCAAGCGGCAAGCACAAAGAGTGCCACTTTCCCGTAATTATGGGACAAGTTCATGTCTGTCAAACCAGCACCATAAGCATTACAAAAGCCAAGAGCTGGAGCAAAGATGTAGGCTACGACAATATAATACCATCTCATCTCAGGAAACATGCGGGGGATGGCAATTATGGAGATGATTGCAAATAAAGAGTATCCCAAACATGCTATCCATACTGGAATATTCTCTTTCGTGAACATCTTATTTTGGTGAAGATGATCGAAGGGCTGGTTCTGAGGATCTGCAACTGTAAGAGAAGTATTAGAAGAAGATTTCAAGTGGCGGAGGTTTTCGTGGAGTCCTAGGTTGTTTCTCTTTTACCATTTGCAATGCTTCTGTTTTTCATTCTAGCATGCATGCTTCTGATGATGAAAATCAATATTTTGAGAAAATTGTATAGACCATCTCCTAAGATGAGAGCAATAGAGATGAAGACCTGCAAAAGCATGTTCAAACAATGCTAAAATGTGTATATCAAGAAAATAATAATAACCATCACAGTTGGATCATATTCTGGTTCCAATCATACCCTGATTAAATAAAATTTCTCCAACTTGCAGAAGAAAAGTATGATTTACTATGATTTACACATACCTTGTAACCTTCAAGACTTCTCATACTGCTTTCCGGTAAACTCGCGGAGTACCAATCTCCTTTTAGACCTCTTAACAAAGGCCACATTACTCCCCATGAAATCACTGCTCCGAGAAGTAGAGAGAGGTTAACCAGATGAGAACAGATCATCCCTGCCCCAACGTACATCATGCTGAAATTAAAGTAGAAGCTGAAAATTGAAGGTGCTAGTCAGCAAATCACAGAAAAATCAAACATTAAGGATAGTTTCAGCTGAATAATGGTGCTGAGATATACGTTTGCTTCCAAGCTTGCAACCCAAAAGTAGGGAACTGTATGAAACCACAAGCATCTCCTCCAGAGTAAAACCATTGGAAGAATCCCCACAAGAAACTGAACGTGAAGAACTTTGCAAAACCACGGACCTGCTTCCTGCAAAAGGAAAGGAATTCTAAGAAAATTTGTATTTTGAGCTTGTTTTTCAGGGAAAAGAAAAGTGAGGAAATTTAGATGACTACTTGGCTGCTTTGTCTCCCTGAGGAGTATGGAAGCCATTGATGAGAACAGCCGTAGCAGTTCCGCTGGGATAAGTCAATTTGTAGTCAATTATCATGATCTGCAGAATTAACGAACACTCCATAAAAACCCTCTCTTGAGACAAAAAGAACTAGCTTCCCTCTGCCTATTAAATTTCTTTAGCTAACCATTCCTTACCAAAACCTCAAAGCGTTTGCAGAGGCAGTGGAAATACTTTTCAATATCTACCTTTGGGTGGAGCCCACTCTTTAATACTCTTGGTTGGCTCTGATACCATATTAAATTTCTTTAGCTAACCATTTCTACCAAAAACCTCAAGGCGTTAATAGAGGCAGCGGAAATACTTTTCAATATCCCCCCTTAGGTGGAGCCCACTCTTTAATACTCCCCCTCAGGTGGAACCCGGCCGGTGCACTTTTGGCGACACGCTTTTTTTTTTTTTTTTTTACGCCGAGTCGTTCCTTTTGGGATTCGAACTCACGATTAGTTGGCTCTGATAGCATATTAAATTTGTTTAGCTAACTATTTCTAGCAAAACCTCAAGGCGTTAGTAGAGGCAGCGGAAATACTTTTCAATATCCCCCTTGGGTGGAACCCACTCTCTAGCTAAAGAAATTTAATTTGGTATCAAAGCCAACCGGTCGTGAGTTCGAATCCCATGAGGAACGACTTGATGCAAAAAAAAAAAAGCGTGTCACCAGAAGTGCGCCGGCCGGGTTCCACCCGAGGGGGAGTATTAAAAAGAGGGCTCCACCCAAGGAGGAATATTGAAAAGTATTTCCGCTGCCTCTACTAACGCCGAAGAGAAATTTGCATGGCTTTCAGGCAGCTTTTATCATATTCGTGATCAGCAAAGCAGAACAAAATGCCTTCTGAACTCAGTGAGTTTGCAGCAGGTAACCAAATCAATATAGCATATTCCAAAAACCACACATTTGTTCTAAAAATCTAAAGTCATTTACAGGGCTGTATCATGATCGCAAATTGAGATCAAACACCACAAATAACTAATCACTGCCAAGGTGGACTGGTACTGCTCTCCATGCAGAAACAAATCTAGTCTCAGAAACTTCAATCAGATGCTTTGGATTAACACAGTTAACAAATTAAATCCAAAAAAACTCCCCATGAAATGAAAAATCTAATATGTATACAAATACTTGGTTAAATTTCAGTCAGAATACCCAAATCCATATATAGAAGAAACACCGCCGCCGACCCAAGAAAAAGGGGATAAATCTTCAATTTATGATGATGGCAATACTAACGAACTCAAGAAAAGCCCAGAAAGAAAATGCATGGAATCTGTTAACTACATTTTAATCTACAACTAAATATCACCATCAGCAGATCAAACTCCATTTCCACAAACGCAGCCATCTCCTGTACATTAGTGTACATTTGCATGGAACCATATTCTAGTAATTCATGGTAAAATGGGTTGCAATAAAGGAATATTAAAATTTTGAATTACTTATAGTGATGGTGTGGTATTCATATTCCACCTCCCCCTTAATTCATTTCCATTAAACAGGAGATCATTTGATGGCCATTTGTGGATCTTCTCCTTCGTTCCTTCACATTTTAGCCACTTTAAGAGATTCATTTTTTTTAAAAGCCCTGAAATAAAAAAAGACTAATGATAACTTCATATTCCAGCAAAAGAAAAGGACAGCTTCACAGTCTAAAGAGGTAAAACTTGAAGAAATACCTTTCTCAAAGGAACCAAAGCGAAAAGCCCAACGAAACTAACAACAAGAACAAAGCTAATCATCCAACCAATCCCAGGCTCTTTGTAGCTCCCTGGTGTGTTCCCCTCTGTGTGAACCCCCGCCAGTTCATACGTTTTCTTATTCAGACCCAGAAGATAAGACCCAAATCCACCTGCAATCCAAGCAAGAGTTTTAAAGAAAAAACTTGGTAAAAAGAGATTAGTTTTCAATCCAGATTCACAATAAGAGGACTCATACCTCCGTTTGCAATGCCATAACATGCAACAGCGCAGGTCTGAATGACTGTGTTTTCCTGTCTGCTGAAAGGGGTCGTGAGTACTCCTGCCTTGTGTAGTATTTTTGTCCAAGATTTGATGAAGACAAACGCCATAAGAGCAGCAGAGACGTTGAGATTAGGGATGAGTCCAGTTGTGAGTTTAAGCTTCATTACAATAACAGTGTAAACGACTCCAATTGCAAAGCTGGCGAAGAGCCCTCGCACCGTAATCTGCTCTGTCCATGTAGGAATTCTCTCACAGACCTCTTGGAGCACCTGTTCATCTTCCAAATCGACTTTCTCGATTTCCCCATTCTCTTTTGCTTGTTCTATGTTCAGGGCTCCGATTTCAATGACTTGGGTCCTCTGGTTTTGCCTCTGTTGGTCTCCATTCATATGAAACTCCATCTGAAAGAAGAAGTGCGTTAGAAAAAGAAACGAGAAATATGGGCTTCCTGTTTTCTTCTTCTGATTGCCGTGATAAGGAAACTCCGAGGAATTTCAGCAGCTGGAACAAAAATTCTTACCTGGGTGTTCTCAGTTTATCTTTTTTCCTTCTATTTCAGTAAAAGGGACTGGGGAAGAAAAGCATTAATACCCAACGTTGAAAACAAAAAAACCCGGGGCAGTGATTACAACCACTAAACTGCTTTGAAGATTAATCTTCTTTTCTTCTGAAAGAGCTCAAAATGAATCAGAACTCTTATTTGAGTTACAAGTAAGAAAAAAAACACACACACCTGGCTACTCTTCGTTTCTTCTGATTCTATCAAATAACCACGGCAGTGCTTAGATTGCATGCGGATGGTGGACTTGACTTGGTTGGCGACGTTGACCCAACATAAAAAGTTGACAGAAACGTTGCTAAAGCTGGTAGAGATGCATAAGGAGAAAAATCTATATATGAGCTGGGATGCAGCCTTGCAGGGGGTGGCACGTGTGATGTATATATGAATGCACTGCAAGTGCAATGGCAGCCGGAGCAGGCGGAGTTATGGCTGGTGGGTGGGACCCAAAGCTCTCTGGATCTCGTTTTGGGTGGGTTAGATGGAACGCAGGAATATAACTGTTGGGCTGAAAAGAATTCTTGATCCGAGCACACAGAGACCTGTATTGATCGCATATTTATAATACAGTATAGAAGATTTGTAAGATCCTGCGATCTATATAATAGGAATGTGTACAGAGGGATCTTATCAAGCTGCAAGTTTGAGATCCTACATGACATAACTAGATAGACAAAGACCGTCCAAATAGAGAGGAAGAGGATCCCCTGTTTGGTCCAAACAAGGAAATCCTGTTTGGACCAACCAGGGGCTGCCACATGGGGGTAAATTTTTTTTTTTTTAAAAGGGAGATGGGATGTGTTGATTGAATTTTTGTTTCCCATGTGGCAGCCCCTGGTTGGTCCAAACAAACAGGGGATCCTCCTCTAAATAGAGACAGAGAATGATCCTTATCTATCATTTTTGGTAGTTTGGTAGGCTAAGTGGGCCAGAGTGATCTTGTTATTGGATTGACTCACAGTCCCCCACAAGTTGAACGGCGGACTAGTAACATGGAGCTTGTTCTTTAACAATGTAATTCTTACTAATCTTAGCCTTTGGTAAAAAGGTCCACCAAGTAATCCACACAACTAGCAAACGAACTTAAATGTCTCCTCATAGAACTTTGATATAGTGATTAGATTGGCTACTTTCGAAAATATGAGTTGGTCAAAATGACGGATCTTCCCCGTGTTTAAGTGAGGTCCCACTGAGCAATAATTTAACAAGAAGATTGACTGATGAGAATAGATGGCCGAGTATTTCAACATTAGTATCTGATCTTTGAATTCTGCCTGCAATGCAGGACCCAAACATTCAATGGGTAGTTGGTAATTGACCGGCTTCTCTCCCGAGTCAGGATCCTCTCAATGTCTTCTACTCACTCTGGAATGAGTGGAACTCCAGTGGGCATACCTATTGAGAATCTAACCGCACAAATAAATTTCCTACTGATGACCGCAAAAAAGAGCGGTCTCACTATAAGATTGATGAAATGATTAATAATGCACTTGAAGTCAATCTTATCCTTATTAAGCATATTTATTAATTGCATTATATATTATATGCTAGATGAATTTTTTTACTGTGGGACCAAAACTTATTGGAATAAAACTTTGAAACGTTGGTGGTGTGCAGGGAGTTTATGTTCAATGGAATAGTAAAAGATTCAGCACATTTTCACGCTTTCCATAAGAAAAAGCAACCACACTAAACATAGAATTTATTATAGTAAATAATTTAATTTCTATAGTCATCACTTTTTCCACGAAAAATTAACTATACAAATATATATATAATTGATATAAATTTTCAATAGATGAGCACCACTTAAAATTTTATTCCTCGTTCGGACTTCTTCCCTCCACGTGCAGTATAAATACACACTCTTCTCCTCTCCCAACAACATACATTGGTAGGTGAACCGATTTCTTCTTTTTAGTTTTTTTTTATGCTGTGAACATTACCGGTGGTGTGTAGTGGAAACAGGCCTAATGAAGTCAATGTCCTTTTTAAGTGCTTTGAAAATGATGATTTGATTAAATTTAAAGGCACAACCTCTTTGGATTTGATCTTTTGACTCTCCTGCGCAGATGCTTTGTCCTTGGCCAAAAAAACAGAATTAGTTTGTCTATGGTAAGCGTGAAAACGTCTTATATACTCATGTACAAAATTTTCACAAATACATCTTTGAGATCAAAATTTTCAGTATCTATAGCATCTTGGAGAGGCTATTTTCCAAGCTGGTTAGTTACATGAATTTTATTTTGTTATCTTATAATTTATGTTGTAGTTTTGGTAAAAGTTTTATATTGATTGTCATCCTAACTTACATAATCCATGTCCTTCTATCCAAGGGTGGAACTTGGGGTAGTAGGGTGGCCATGGCCCTCAGCCCCTTCCTTAAATTTCAAAGAACCCCCTTCATATTAATTAATATAATATCATTACATATTGTATTTGATTTGTTTTTCACCACCACCCCACCCCCCGAAAAAAAAAATCCCAAAAAGACCATTTATATTAATATAATTTCGTCAAATATTGTATTTGACTCCTCGAAGAATTTTGTTTTTTCACAAATGGCCCCAGCACATTTTCCGGTTCCGCCCCGACTTGTATCCGGATTCAAATTGACGAAGTTTAATATTTATGTTCTTCTATATTATACGAGTAAAATGCATAATATATGACCATTTTGTGAAGTACTTTTAATATAAGTTTAAGAAAAACTTTCACATGGAATTGTATCTGATATGCTTATATGAAAAAATATATTAGAGAGTACTATTACATAATTCTCGCAAAATGAATTTTAGACACAAACTTGTTCACATATAAAATTATATTGAACCTATTCATTTTAAAATGTTTGAAGGAGATTGCCTCATTCTTACGGAGAATTTGAAAAAAAGAAAAGAGCATTTATTGGGATTTCATGTTTACTTGGTAAAAGCTCCTTAATTTCCTTAAAGCCTTTGATACTTGGGAAATAACATTTTGCTGGAGGTCCCATAATAAGTAGCTAACCACTTGTCCAAGTTGAATTGGCCAAATTTCACGACTTTTGTTTTCTTCCTTCCGCCAACAGCAAATGAGCGGTACATGAAAGAAAAAAAGGGGTGACGCTATCAGAAGTACAGAACTTGAAAAAAATGAGAAAGTCAATAGCTCTAATTTCAACATCCGTCCTTGTGAGGCTGATCTTCAGTTCCATCAGCTTCTATAGCCAAGTGGAGTGCTTGCAGTTTCACGGTGTTTTGTCTGTGGTTGATTTATTCTTTGTCTGTGGTTGATTTATTCTTTCTCAATTTCTATTTTTATGTCTCTTTCTTTTCCTTCTTTGTCTGTTTTTTCTATTGCAATGTAACCCTTTCGATGTAGCACAAAAATATATTTAGAAAAAAATATAACATACCATACACTAGAACTTCGGTGCTCGGATGGAGAGACACTTGCATACACACAAATTCATACTTATATAATATACTTACACACAAATAACACTTACAAAAATGGGCCAAGCCCACTTATGGACATCCAAATGAGAGACGTTGTATGGACACCCTTCTTTCAGCAATTGGAACCCCCGTAAATCAAATCTCTTCACACTTGCCACTCCTCCATGAATTCACACAAGCACAAACATCATCCAACTTTACTCACTATTGGACTGAAATCCTAAAAAATTGTGTCTTCAAAAACCATTTAACTTAAAGGCCATGAATCAGGGGTTTAGTTTGATCGAAGAAGTTGGAATTCTGCACCCATGTAAGTTCTATCCAGATCTTTCGATCCCCCAGCTCTCCTAACATCGGCATGGTTTAGTGTACTGCCCCACAAGGGAGTCCGAACAGAAGGTTTGCAAGTGAGCACAGCCCTATAGACATATACATGCGACATTCTTGGGATTAACTTTTCAGTTCTTTTTAATAAAACATCAGTTTCACCAGAGGAAAAGGGTGAGAAAATCTTTCTTTCTTCTGCTCTTATGCAGAAATTAATTAAATAGAGAATTACTTTCTTAGATGCAAGCAAAGGAAGATGTGCTTCACTTTGGGGGGTGGAATTCTCTTCTTTACTTATCTCTTCATCCAATGGGCCCTAACTACAGTTAAATTTAGGACTCTCAGTCATGAGATGTATGAGAGTGATAAGTGAAACCCATAGCAAAGCCCACCTATTAAAAATTTAAACTGTTCAAAATTAATTATGCCCTTTTATTTTATGAAACATAGACAAACTTTACTCAAATAAAAGTGGATCCCAGTATAACAATTCACATATGATTGATAAATGTATAAAACACGAATTTTTGGTATTTTATTTGTTTGTTTTATGCCATCTTACTCTTGTGACCACATCCCATATAAGAGAGAAGAGCGTTCATTCAAGTTTTAAATAGGTGGACAACACTGTGGAGTTCCTCTTTTGTCTCAGTTATTCATCTTGTGAGAGCCTAGTTTTGATCTAGGGTCAACTGAGTTCCCCAGCCCAATTGAGCTGGCTCCGCTTGTTTACAGCCATACAAAAGATGACAAGGGAACCCAGTTTGTCATAGTTTTAAGAACCTTCCTTACCTAACCATGTGAATTGTGAAGGACCCAACCAGGAAAATATGGCAAAGAGTCTCTATCTGAGCGAGTTCATATGTCAGACCCATGTGTAGTATTTTTTTTAATCTTATGTATTTAAGTATAGCTGAGTTGGGCGAATGTCCCTGATGCTTAATCGGATCCAGGCATAAGCCCAGCAAGAGTCGGTCCATAAGCTTTCCTTTAGAAAACTCTTGCATGTATCTAAGCAAAAGCAATCAAAAGTTCTCCCTTTACTGGTCTTTGTAATACACAAAATACCTGCTACTAAGGCCAATTCTGCCATTTGTTGGTACCCCCTCATGTGCTGGTTCCAAACTTGGTTCTTGGAGTAGGGGTGTTCATGGCCATGTCAGGCTAGACTGAACCCTCTCCGAGTCCAGCCCGTTTCGAATAGATATTAAGGCCTCGATTCGGCCAAGGGAGTGGAAATCAGACCCGGGCCCAGCTTACTTGCAGAACATACACACTTTTTTGTTCTAAATAAGTCAGGGCAAGCTGGGCTTCAAGAAAAAATAGGCTGAAGCTCAACATGTTTAACGACGAATCCTGAAAGGCCCAGGTCCAACTCACAAGCCTAGACAAATGGGCACCTGAAATCTGGATCTAGCATCTTCAACATTCAACATTGAACTATAATTAATGGCCCATATAGCCCGCAACCTACAGAAAAGACAGCCAGCCACCAATGACCAAACAGACTATTTCAGTAGTGGCCTCTTGGCCCAGGCTTATCTTGCAGCCCGCAAGGAAGGGGTTTGATTTGCTCAGGTGAGTGCCCCCAACATGACTGTTTTCACCATGTCCTTTTGTGGGTCACCAGATTGTCCGGTTTGCATATGTTGGCCTATGTCCCATTCATGCTCGGATCAACTCAAAAAAAAAAAAAAAAAAAAGGATCAGATCAGAAGGATATTTATCATTGCTTAAATGCTGTTCTAACCAAGATATGAGATCAACGAAAATTTCAATAAGACAGTGTAGATCACTCCAATCTGTGATTCCAAGGATTGTCATGATTCACAAATCAGATTGTGCTTCAATGGTCCACCTAGAGTAGTGGTGCTAAGCCCTGCAGTTGCACTACAGTTAAAGAGATTCCCATTGATGATAGCAGAGACTTCAGATATAAACTAGCATTCAGCCCTCTGTAAATTCTATATTGAATATCGGTATGTTGTCTCAACTACAAAATTAAGCATTAAATGTTGCAAAGTCGTCAACAACTTTGCATCCAAACTAGCTTATTCTACAGAAGTGATGTTTCACTCACTCTCGCAAATACCTTTTTTCAACCTGTTGCTGATGTTGAAACTCCTTTCAGAATCTCTACTTTCTGACATCAAATTATTTTATTTATGTGTTCATAATTTCATAAACGCCTTTATGTGAACTTCTTCGTCCAATCTAATGTCGCTGAATCGCCGACAAGATCGAGTTACTAGTACATATTGATTCTAACCTGGGCTCATATGAAAAACTACATTCTCATGTGAAAAACTGAAAGCACTTCTTTCGGCTATTCCACAATAGTTCCCTCCTCTAATGCAGCAAATTATTTCACCCATTCTCTCTTCATTAAATGGGCCCACTATCTGATAGCACTCATCAACATCAAATGAGCCCCACAATAATTTCTCACTCATGGATTCATCAATGATGTCTGACATTATATAAGGTTTTCCAAAAAATAAAAAATAAAAACTTAGATAGACCCATTTGTGATAATCACCATATTAAATATATTACACCATCACTATCAATATTTGGTGGACCTACTTTAATTTAACAATATTCCTTGGATCTCAATGTCCTAACATTTAATCCGGTGATTTTAAAAAAAATAGATGGACCCCACCTTGATTGTTAACACAGGTAATTATTAATTAGTGGGTCTTGCATTGGGTCAATTGATTATTTTCGTTTCATTTCTTATTCGGTATATCATCTTGTTAGTCTTTTATAAATTGCCAAACCCTTCAAAGGTACATAGAAATTTATAAAAATAGCAAAACAACATAATAATATGACACTATTTTGCCTAGGGCTGCATAAAAAAATCTAATATCACCGCAAAATCGGACCGAACCGACCGAACCGGGCGATTCGGATCGGTTTATACTTGATCGGTTCGGTTAACGGTTTGGGAATCATAAAAACCGCTTATATCGGTTCAGTTAACGGTTTGAATATCATAAAAACTGCTTAAACCGAACCGTCCGTATACATTAACTTAAGTGTTGCTTTTTTACTATTTTAGACTTAGGGTTTCATTCACTACTTTCATAGTTACATTCGACTACTCATTCTTACATGAACTCAATACTGCCTCAATACTTTTTCATAGTTTTTTCCCCGCTCTATTTTCAACTTTTGAGATTTTCTTTTTTTTGTTGGATTGTAGAATTTCTATTCTTTAATATGATTGTGCACTTGCGTTTAGTCCAAACTCTCTTTTTAGAATTTCAATGGAATGTTGGATTTTTATGTTTGCACTAAACACTGGAATAAATGCAAAGGAAAGGGGTCTTATTATTTTGAAATTTTCAATGTCTGATTTAAAAAAAAAAAAAAAAAAAACAACGGTTTAACCAACCGACCCGAACCGTTTGTTTTAGTTCGGTTCGGTTCGGTTTAAATCCTCTCCATCGGTTGGATCAGATCAGTTAATTAAAAAACAGATAAGTTCGGTTTGGTTATTGATTTTAGTGTTAAACCGATCCGAACCGCCCATGTGCAGCCCTAATTTTGCCATATGAAAATGAAATCTTACCATATTTAAACTTATTAATATTATTTAACCATATGGATAGGAAAGGTTGACCGAGCCTCAACCATGTGGGTCAAAATGACAACTAGAATCTTCTGGAGATTTAGTCATTTAGACTAAAATATCTAATTAATTATTATCTTTCCTTCTTAGTTTATTCACTGATATCATTGTAATCTTAAGTGCATGTAATCCCACCTATAAATAATACACATAGGCTGGTTTCTCTCTCACCTTTTGACCGAGGGAACTTTCATACGCTAGGAATCTCGGAAGTGTCTAGAGGCTACTGTTTCTTTGTTGCTGACAAGAAATTCATGCATATTGGAGGCTTCACCTTTGCAAGGGCAAGAATAGAAGAAGGGAGGATCCAAAGTCCATCACCACAGATCAAACCAGAAGCGACTGCAGGAACCATTAGACTAGCCTTCTTTTTGTTGATCTTGTGCCAGGCAAACACTATCGAGGTGCCCACACACATATCAATAGCAAAGTAGGCGCCAACTAGAAAGGGCACTGCCATGGCCATGGGGAGTGGGGCCCACCTTCCGAACTTTGGTGGGGAGAAGTCTCTCACCAAATTCACCCCTACTGCAAATATGAAGGCAGCAGAACATAGCTGCAAGCAATGGCGGGGCAATGCAGAGAATCCTTCAACACCCAAAATGGCCATGTTACGATAGATTAGAGCATAAGGTGCTTTGAATTCACCATCTGGATTGCCGACATCAAAGGCCTTGTAGAAAAGAAAGAAGGAAAGAGGGGCTACCACACAGCCCATGGCGGTCCCAATGGCCTGGCTAAGAAGCATCGAGCGAGGAGAAGTAAGAGTGAGATGAGCAGCCTTGAGATCTTGCATAAGATCATTGCACACGGAAACAATAGATTTTATCACACCACAGCCAACTAGCCCAGCGACCACTCCTGAATCTTTCCCTCCCCAAGCGGCAAGCACAAAGAGTGCCACTTTCCCATAGTTATAGGCCATGTTCATGTCTGTCAAACCAGCACCATAAGCATTGCAAAAGCCAAAAGCTGGAGCAAAGATGTAGGCTATGACAATATAATACCATCTCATCTCAGGAAACATGCGGGGGATGACAATAATGGAGATGCATGCGAATAGAGAGTATGCCAAACATGCTATCCACACTGGAATATTGTCTTTCATGAACACTTCATTTCGGCGAAGATGATCAAGGGACTGGCTCTGTGGATCTGCAACTGTACGAGATAAGTTAGTAGAGAATTTCCAGTGGTGGAGGTTTTGGTGGAGTGCAAGGTTGGTTCTCTTTTACCATTTGTGATGCCTACGTTTTTCATGCTAGCATACATGCTTCTGATGGTGAAAATCAGTACTTTGAGAAAATTGTATAGACCATCTCCTAAGATTAGAGAAATAGCGATAAAGACCTGGAAAAACATGTCCAAACAATTTCAAAATGTGTAAAAAACAATATCAGTTGGGATCATATTTTGCATCTAATGATACCCTGATTAAATAAAATATCTCCAACTTGCAAAAGAAAAGCCCGATTTACACAGACCTTGTAACCTTGGAGACTTCTCATATTGCTTTCTGGTAAACTTGAGGAGTACCAATCTCCTTTTAAACCTCTTATCAGAGGCCACATTACCCCCCATGAAATCACTGCTCCGAGAATTAGAGAGAGATTAACCCGATGAGAACATATCATCCCTGCCCCGATGTACATCGTGCCAAAATTAAAGTAGAAGCTGGAAATTGAAGATGCTACTCAGAAAATCACAGAAAAATCAAACATTTAAGGATAATTTCAGCTGAATAGAGATGCTGAGATATACGTCTGCCTCCAAGCTTGCAAACCAAAAGTAGGGAACTGTGAGAAACCGCACGTATCTCCACCAGAATAAAACCATTGGAAGAAGCCCCAGAAGAAACTGAACGTGAAGAACTTTGCAAAACCACGGACCTGCTTCCTGCAGAAGGATAGGAATTCATACAAAATCTATATTTGAGGGTTTTTTTTTTTTTTTTCAGGGAAAAGAAAACTGAGGGAGCAGATTACTACTTGGCCATTTTGTCTCCCTGAGGAGAATGGAAGCCATTTATGAGCACAGCTGTGGCAGTGCCGCTGGGATAAGTCAATTTGTAGTCGATTATCATGATCTGCAGGGTGATGAACACACCATTAAAAGAACCCGCTCTTGGGATAAAAAGCAACTATCTTTTCCTCTTTGTTTAGAATTTGCTTGGTTTTCAGACTTGGGTCACATTTTCATGATCATCAAAGCAGAGTATATTGCATGCTGAACTAAGTAAATGTGCAGCAGATAAGCAAATCAATTTAGCATAGTCCACAAACACACGTCTGTTCTAGAAATATGTAGTCAAATTAAAGAGTAGTATCATAATCACCAATTCAGAGTTCAGACAGTATCCAAAAGTGAATAGTGACAGTGCAGACTGATGCTACTATCCATGCCCAAACAAATCTAGTCTCAGAAACTTCAATCAGATGCATTGGACTAACAGAGGTAACTAATTCTATAAAAAAACTCCACATGTGATGAAAAATTTAATGCACCAATAGTTGGTTGAGAATTTCAGTCATAGTATCCAAACCCACATTTATGAGAAACACTGCCATCCCAAGACAAATGGGATATTGCTTCAATCATTTATGATGATCACTACACTGACGAACTCAAGAAAAACCAAGAAAGAAGAATTCTTGGTACCTACAACAGACCAGAGTCCATTTCCACAAAGTCCACCCACATTCAGTCCATTAAGAGAAAGACAAATAACAACTTCATAGCTTCAAAAATAAAAATAATAAAAATAAGAATAAAAATAAAATGAAAAAAATCAAGAAAAAGAAATTACCTTTCTCAAAGGAACCAAAGCCAAAAGCCCAACAAAACTAACAACAAAAAGGAAGCCAGTCATCCAACCGACCCCAGGCTCCTTGTGGCTCCCTGGTGTGTTCCCCACTGTGTCAACCCCTGCCTGTTCATACGTTTTCTTATTCAGACCCAGAAGATAAGACGCAAACCCACCTGCAATCCAAGCAAAAGTCAAAAGAAAAACCGTAAGAAAGTTAATCTTTTAATCCAAATTCAGGATAAGAGGACTCAAACCTCCAAGTGCAAGGCTATAACAGGCGACTGCACAGGTCTGGATGATTGTGTTTTCCTGTCTAGTGAAAGGGGTCGTGAGCATTCCAGCCTTGTGTAGTATTTTTGTCCATGACTTGATGAAGACAAACGCCATAAGAGCAGCAGAGACATTGAGATTAGGGGCGAGTCCAGTTGAGAGATTAAGCTTCATTACAATTATACTGTAAATGACTCCAATTGCGAAGCTGGCAAATAGCCCTCGCACCGTGATCTGCTTTCTCCATGGGGGAATTATCTCACAGGCAACTTGGGGCGCCTGTTGGTCTTCCAAATCGTCTCTCTCTATTTCTTTGTTCTCTTTTTCTTCTTTCTTGTTCATGACTCCAATTTCAATGACTTGGTTTTGGGTCCTCTGCTTTAACGTATTTTGTTCTTCTTTCATTTCAGTTGCCATCTGAAAGAAGTGTATTAGAAAAAGAAGAAAAAGGAGATATGGGCCTCTTTTTCTATTCAGATTGCAGTGATGCAGAAACTTGGAGAAAATCCAGCATCTGGAATAAATAAAAAAAATCTGACCTTGGAATTCACAGCTTATCCTTTCTCCTTCTAATTCAACAAGACGAACTGCAAAAAAACAGAATAAAGACAACCATTATAACAGAACCAAGACTGCCAAACGGGAATTACCATTTACCACCACGAAACTCCTTAGATCAAATAGTACACTTCGTTTCTTCTGAAAGAACCCAGACGAATCAGAAAACTCTTTTGGAAAATCTCACCTGCGTGTTCTTCGTTTCTACTGATTCAATCAAAACAACCACACTAAACTGCTAAGCTTGCATGGGGACGATGGACATGGACTAAATTGGAGACAGTGACGCAATTGGAAAATATTACTGAAAAATCACTGAAATGGATAGAGATATAGAAGAGAAAAATCAATGGTTGAGAAGAGGTGGTCACATTTCAGAACCTTTTTTTGGGATGGGTGAGATGGATTAGTAAAAAGGATGGGGTTGCAGGTATATAGTGTGTGACTACCTGCAAATGCTTGGACGCTTTAAGTATCTTCTTCAACTCTAATATCTGTTCTTTGAACTCTCTCCCTGTGTACTAATGCTAGTACAAACACTCCTTTGCAGTACAGACACTCGATAGTCGGTAGGTAATTGGCCTTCTTCTCTCCATCCACGTGTGGTACAAACACTCGTCTCCTCTCCTGTGCCAACCTTCAATGGCTGGTAAACGGGGATCTCTTCGTCCCTCCCTTCTTTCTTTCTTTCTACTTTAAGATTACATTAGACTAGGAAGTAGAAATGTAGAATAGAATAGTGGTGGGTGGTGGAAACATGCCTTAAGAAATCCTTCCACCTTCTCAGTGCTTTCCAGACGAGGATTTTTTTTGTGAGTGAAAACGCAATCTTTGTCTGATTTGCTCTCCTCCTCTTCCTTCACCTTATCTGCTGCTGTCCGTGGCTGAACTGAAGTACTCAAGTCTGTAGTTTGGAAGATCAGGTGCGCCAGGTGCGCACCATATCGATGGGTGTGCCTCTCTGTGGGGCCCACATATGGCCCCAGCTGTGTCCAGGAAGTAGGACCTGGGGGGTATTTAAAGAGCTGAATGGGTTCTATATACCTACCAAGCTTGGGATCCATCGTGATCACCTCTCATCTTCATCCGGGGGCCTCACAAATTTCAATCAACGGTTTAAAGTTCATTCGGATGGATGTGGAATCAATCCACGGCCCAGACCATTCAGATGGGGCTGACTCAAGAATCCGGTGTTTGTGGTCAATTCAAATGGACCAACAGTGAGCCCCAATGGACAGGGGTGCACCGTCCGCTAGGTGTGTACATGAGCCTTCCTAGTGAGTAATGTGTTACGTATGCACACGTAAGAATCTTTCTTGGAATACATCATTTATGTCTTTTAAAGGATATCAATGAATGTTCAAACGTCATATTATACTGACATACAATTTATTTTTTTTCCTCTCTATGCGAGGGTTCTCAATTATTTAGGCTGATTAATTTCTCCGAACAAAGAGAGAAATCGAATAAACACTCATGTGGTCCTAAGATGATAACACTAGTGAACTTAATCTTCGATTCCTGAAGAAAGGGGAACCGGCTAACGGTTATACACATATACATATAATTACAAATATTCAGAAATTGTATTTAATATGCTTATGTTAAAATGTTAGAAATAATATTAAGTTATTTACAGTAAATGAATATTGAGATGGAATTACACCTTCACATATAAAATTTTATTAAATATGCTTATCTTTTAAATTGTATTCAGAAAAATATATAACACACTACACAAGTTTTCTGAGGAACTTTTTGCTAAATGGCAAAAATCAGTTATGAAGAGAGTAATTTTTCTAGATGTATTTTACTAGAGAGAGAAAAAAAAATCCCTTGCTACTTTTCTCTCACATCCAATGGGCTCTAAGATCTATTTTAAATTTTGATACAGAGAAAATCCACTACAATTTGATTAATAATTTAGATAATCTTCTCCACCTTCTTCCTCCCCCTGTTTTCTTCACGTGCATGCACAGAGGCCCTAAAAAATTTATGCACAAAGCCCATTATGTGAGCTGTTTGGATCAACAAATCTTAGAACCTTGGCAAGGAATGGAGCAATAATTGGTCTTGATTATTGTACCTTGCTATCAGCCCACTATGCACATTTTTTGAGTGGATGTCATAAATAATAGATATATAGTACCATTTTTTTTGGTTCACGTTTTCTTCATCTCAAATAATTGTGCTCTTTCCATCATGTTCATGCCGTTGACTTTTCCATTCTTTTCCCATTATCAGAGAGTTCCACTGTCAATGGTTAGCTTGTAAGCGGCGGCTTCTTTGGATGTTAGTAGGAATTTAGAACATTAGATGAGCTGGTGTGGCCGTCGTGTTTATCCTCTCCGATTTTGTTTGGGGCTTATTTAGGTACATGACAATCTATCATGAATATGTATGAAGTGGAAAATTACTTTCCTTAAAAGATTAACAAAACTTTCAATTTGAAAATTTTAAAATTTAATGATTTTTTTTACTACAAATCTTTTTATTTAAACGTAATCCAATAATTAATGAAAGTTAGACGAGTGTTAAGTTAGACTTGCTGTGAAGGAGGTAGCTAGCCGGGTGCAAGTGGGCCACATGGAGTGCAGTCGGCCTTTAGAAGAAGATTTCTCCGGTGTAGATTCAAAATTCCAATGAAGCAAAGCATAGAGATTCCGATCAAGGTGCATGATTATAAATTGCTATTTAGGCTCACAATCCTCCTTTTTTTTTTTTTTTATTTATTTCAAGTGAGTTGCGCTCATCATGATATATATACGGAAGAAAAAAGGTTTAATTATGTGTGTTACACATATAAGCAATTTGGCGTTAGACTTAAGACTTATTTATTTGCATAAAATATTTAGAATTTTTATGTTCAATTAATGACCTCGACGGAGGGATTATTTGAAGAGGAGTGAGTGAAGGAAAAAGGTAGTATGGGGCGAAAGATAGAAGCTGCTGATGTGATGTAGGTGGGATGGTGCCTTTGACTCTCCTTATATTTGAAAGACTAATGTTATAACTTGGTATTCATTTCTCATCTTCCCATGAGCCATTTTTGTCAGGATATTAGAATATGATTGTTATGATCGAATGGATTGGGTCTATTGAGTTGGCTAAGTTCTTATTGATTTTATATAATTAGTGGGCCGTGCATTATCAAAAGGATTAATTGAGAATATTCACAGTAAGTGGTCCAAATAGTCCGATGATACAATCACACAATGTCGCATGAGATCACACCTTACGATTTAGCGGATCGGACGATCACCATAATAAAAACAAAAACAGTAATCGATCAAAATGAGCTAGATAGGATCACGCAGTCAATCTATAAGAGACGTAGAATCTTGATTATACAATAATGCTACGATGATCCCAATGGATGAAATTGATGCAGAAGAACTTGATCGACAGATGTGATGGTGATTATCACAAATGGCATGAGATGAAGAGAAGGTTGGATCATCATTTCTCAAGAACTCTCTGTGCATATATTACTTTCTTACCTTTCATCTTGCATATGGAAGAAAGATAAAGGGCATGCTGTATGGGAAAAGGCCACATGGTCTTGATGTGGACTCTAGGAATGGAAGTGGGGTGGAGTGTGTAAGGTGTAGACGGGGATTCAAGGCAAGTGCTTAACACTGGTCATGCTCCAAGTTAGTCATACACTAGTACAAAAATCCTTGCTACGCACCAATATGCATAAAGAGATAGGTTTGAAAGGGGGGAGTTGGGAGTTGGGAGTTCATAAATAGGGAAAGTATACTTAGTGAAAAGTGGAGGGAGAATATATTAGCAGTTATAAAAATTGAAAATAATTTGCCAGTGGTTGTTGCAACTGAAAATAACTTATGGTAAAAATTAAAAAGTAAAGTCAAAATTAGATCCAAAATCTTCTAACTTAATATATTATATGTGCCGGGACTAGGCTCCAATAATTGGCTGGACCTCACGTCAAACAAATTTAGATTAAATGAGTGATTATTTGATGTTCATTTTTAAATATTCACCTTATCCTTTATTTTAAACCACTTCTAAAATCACAAGGATTTTAGAATATTTAAAAATAAATTACATGAAACGACCATGCCCTAAACTTCAATTCAAAGGAAATACAGGAAGAATTGTTATTTTGAGATGTTTGAACTTTAAATGGATTTGTAGAGACAGGTTCATAGTATCCTTAAGTCACGCCGTTAACAGAATCTAAATTCCCAATGCTAAAACATCTGCAAGGCCCCAGCACGATTTTTGTTTTTTTCTCCTTTTTCTTACGAGGAACTATATGCTCTTATTAAGGTCTATTTGGCATTGACTATTGAGGATAAGGAGTTTTTGCTATTAGATATTTTTTATAGCATTTTTGTATGTTAGCTGTTGTCTAAATGAATACATGAACGGCCCATTACTTGAGTGGTAAGAAGTCGCAGTTTTACGCCACCTCTTTTCACTTGTGTGAGCCTTCTTTTCGCTTGTGCAGGATCTTCTCCCGTTTGAGTGGGTTATCTTTTCATATGTGCAGGCTCTCTATTGGGTCCTAGCTCCAGGGGTACCAAAAAAAATTAATACATACATCGCTTGAAGTAATTTAACCTTTCAAATTTTATAAATTCTAAGTTCAAAGTGACGTGAAGAAGTGCATAACCACATAGGATTTATTAAGCAAACCTACCAAGGCAGAGATAATGCCGCGCAACAAAGGAAACAAAAGAATACAACCATATAAGACAATGGTACTGGAACTAATTTCTAAAATAAAAGTTCTACGTCAAAAGACCATAATGTACCCCGCCAAAGGGGGCAGAACATGAGTGGCTGCCATGAGAAAGTAGCTAACTTCCGTGGGAATAAGAACTTAGGGATCAAACATTTGGCAGTTATGTGAGAAATGAGGTACCCAACAAACTGGATAACCCGTGTGAATACCTCCCTTAAATGAACTCATGCAGGATTTTTTTTCTAAGGGCCAGTTTAATTGCTTAGTGTGCATAAGAATTGAATACATGAGAATTTATAGTCAAATGAGCTCCACTTGAGAATTATTAAAGGGGATATTGGTTATTTTTGGATATTCACATTGTTTTGTTTATTTTTAACCACTTGCAAAGATACAAAATCTTAAAATTATAAAAATCCAAAATCTTAAAATTCTTAAGAATTTAACTATATGAAACAAACATACCCTCTAAATGCATGTTTGTACAACCACTTTTCTACAGAGAAAGCATAAAAAGTGAAAACACTTTTTTATAGAGAAAAAAGTTCTACATTTCGTACAACTGGTTTCTTATTGCGGAAAAGCAGTAAAATGAACTAAAATCTTTATGATTGTGAGAAGAATTATTTCCAATGAGAGGGTCAAAATGGAATTTGTGCCGAGTGTGAAAAAGGTTGTCCATAGACCCAGTTTTCTGCTGCAATGCACAAATATGCCCTAAAGAAATTTCAAAATAAAGTTTACATCAAATAATGGAAGTAGTCATATAGACTAATTCCAATCAAATTAATTGTCAAAATAAGAAGAAGGAAAATACAATGGAGTCTTTTTGTTTTTGAAGAGAATCTGAAGCAGAGATTTCCATCAGGAAAATGTATGAATAATTTGAGATTTTTCTTTTTATTTCTCTCAATATAAATTCCTCATTTTTCCCAGGTCAACCATTTATTTAAAATGAATAAAGTTGCCCGGGGCGGCATGATTCGTTTCATTGAAACCATTGATATGGTGGACCTCACCATACATGTAGGATGAAGAAGGTTGGATTATCTTAATATCATATACTAGTTTTTTTCACTCGTGATGCAGGAAGTTTCCAAGCGTAGAAAGAAATTTCCCACCAAGGGATTAGTGTGGGGCCTATAGGTGTCATCCAAGGGGATCAACCAACTTGCGGCCATCCCTCTCCATGGGTTGAACCTGGGCCTGGAAAGAATGAATTTGAACAGGCACAGGGGCTCTAGCTCGATGGGTAGGAGCAGGGCCCTAACCATTGTATCAAATGTACGCATCAATGTGAGGAGCGGGGTGAAGGATATGAGCAGAGGAAAGAAAGATGTGGAGATAGTGATGGTCAATTTTAAAAGATTTCAACCATTTTCAGAAATAGAAGTATTGCAATCCTATATATTCAATTACATTACATGAAACAAACAAACCTCCAATATCTGAGTTTGTCAGTCAGTTGGTTATTTGAATTGTCCAGTTTATTTCAAACAAAACTTAGAAGAGATAGTCATGAACAAGAATGAAATAAAGGCTAAGTGCCTATTCGGAAACTAACTTTGATCATTTTGAAATAAAGCTATTTCAATTAGACTGTTTTACAAATGAACCTTTGGCATGTTTGATTCTAATAAAAAATTAACTTGTTAATGTTCAAAGTTAAACTGATAAGATTTTGAAAAGAAAAGGTTAAAAGTTGGTTGATTGCTTTATATATTTGTGTGGGTAAAAACACCGTAATGACTAAGTTAAGCAATGATCACGGCTAAACTCGCCGAGCTCCTCAGCTTCCGAGGTAGAAGATCGTCAGCTCGGCAGTTCGGTCAATACCTTGGCAGCTCGGTAGAGCAGTCTAGCTTGCGAGGTCAGCACCGCAGTTCGGCAGCTCGGTATGAGTGCCAGTCCGGTGCAAAGGCGCGCCACGGCCAAGCTATCCTTGGTCCCAGGCCACAGCACCCCCAGCCACAGCATTAGAGTTAGGGTGGGCCGCCATTCTCCTCCTAGAGTCAGAATGGGCCGCCATCTACCTTCTGGAAATACGGCGCGCCCTGACAGATATGGGCGGTCATTTATGGCGATAGGATCGCTCATTTATGGAGATAAGAGGTGTGCTTTATCATCCCTGTACGCCAGCCGGCTGAAGGCGTGGAAAGTGAGGTAGGGGTGTTGTCCGCTCCACCTACTGCTGCCTGTCAGGGTATGGAGCGATGGGACCTCACCTCACCTACCCCCACTCACAGAGAGAATGAACGAGGAACACTCGCCTATATATGCATGGGATCAGCCCCATGAAAGGTACGCACCACAGAATACACAAGCCCTCATTCCTCTCTTCCTCCTCCTGCTTAGTTTTCTCAGAGCTAACTCAGGCATCGGAGTGCCTTCGGCTCACGGCAGCCAGGGCCTCTGACCCAAGTCTTTCTCCTTCCCTTTTCAGGTTCTCGGAGTTCAGCATTCCCCCTCCTAAGAAGTTCAACCCTGATCTCATCTCTAACTAAGTAGGTGTCGTTTTTACCGCCTACAGTTTGGCGCCGTCTGTGGGAAACTGAACAAAAAGCTTGTAAACACCATGCCTCCGAAAACCAGAAATGGCGAAGGACCTTCCAAGGGCAAGGCTGTGTCCACACAGCCTACGCTGGCACAAAATCTTCCGCCTCCTCCCCCTCGGCAAAGGAGGTCTGGCGGGAGGTCTCTCACGGTCCAAACAGCGTCACAATCCAGGGAAGTAACCATGCTCTCCCTTCGTGACGTTCCACCTCCAGAACAACCCCACCATAGCCATAGGCGGACGGTGCAGGGCGAAAAGTCGGTCACCAAGCCGCACGAGAAGTCGGCCCGGGCTAGGTCGCAGTCTCATCATCAGGCCAGCCTTGAGCACAACGAAGACCCCCGCCTGGCGGATATCAGAGCACAAAATCTCCTCATCCAGGAACAGCGTGAGCTTATCGAACGGCTCACGCAACGGCTCGAAGGAAAGAAGGATCAGAGCCCGCCGCCCAGGCGTCCGGGCCACGGACAAGACCTGAGGCACGTCCTCAACAATAAGAGGCGTGACCGAGACCAAAAAGAAGAAGGCTCGAGCAGCAGCCACATGCACGAAGAGCCAAAGAAGCAGCGCCAAGGGCTGGAAGACGCCGAGCTGAAGAGGTGGATCGACCAGCAGGTGAAACAGACTATCCGCCAGAATATGGAAGCTACTGGTCCCGACCGAGACCAGTATGCCACCTTTGAGGCTGAAGATACTGGCGCGTCTCCTTTCTCTAGGGAGATAAGAAGATACACGCTCCCCGAGAAGTTCAGCGTCCCAAGGTTCACCCTATATGACGGAACCTCGGATCCTGCTGCCCACCTCCGGCATTACGTCCAAAGGATGTCGGTCTGGGGGGATGACGATTCCCTGAACTGTCGAGTGTTTTCCTCCAGTTTGGCGGATCTCCCCCTGCGATGGTTCTGCTCGCTTCCCGAAGAGTCCATCTCCAGTTGGCGACAACTCCGGGCCTCCTTCCTGGGGAAATTCCAGGCTCATCGCGTCATCCCAAAGACCGATGCCGACCTCATGGCCCTCCGGATGCAGGAGAACGAGAACGTCACCCAGTTCGCCCGCCGATTCTGGACTGTCTACAGCCAGATCGAGAGCGCCTCTGAAGAACTGGCAGTGAGATCCTTCCAACTGGCCCTGCAGCCAGGTATCCCACTTCGGGCCCAGCTGGTCATGTATCCCGTGACCACCATGAAGGAGCTCATGACCAAGGCCAACCGGTTCATCTTGGCAGAAGAAGACGAGGCGCGAGGACGGGAGAACTTTGGCCTCACCAAGAGAAGCCAACCGGCCAAGGGAGACAACAGGCCCTCCAAGAAGGAAGATCGCCGCAGGGATCCATCCCCGGATCGGCGCAAAGCCCGGTCCTCGGAGCAGCGCCGAACCCCCTCCGCCTCGACGTCAGGATCACGCAGCAGCAGAAGGTCCGGCCACGAGCCGACCTCCTACGTGGCAGTGAACACCATCTTCAAGGAGCCGATCTATAGGCTCCTCAACAAAATAAAGGCGCAGCCGTTCTTCAAATGGCCGCGCCCAATGATATCCGACCCCTCCTCCCGGGACCAGAGTAGGTTCTGTGCCTACCACAAGCAGAACGGGCACAGAACCGACGAATGCAAGAGCTTCAAGTTCCACCTGGAAGACCTTGTGAAGGAGGGGCACCTACGGGAGTACATCAAGCAGGAGGGCCGAGGTGATGACCGACCTCCACGGAGGGAGGCTGATAACCAGGACAGCGAGCCGGAAGGCATCATCCACGTCATCCACCTCGCCGCCCCACCTAAGAAGAGCTCTCAGGCCCGAGCTGAGGCCCGGCGCGCCTCACATCAGAAACAGGTGCTGACCGCGGCGCCAGAGCCGGCCGCGAAGAAGGCCAAAACAGAGGGGGTCAGAATATGGTTTTCTGATAAAGACCTGGAAGACGTCGAGCTCCCGCACAACGACGCTCTAGTTCTCACCTTGAAGCTACAAAACTTCTTGGTTCAGAGAGCCCTCGTCGACCCTGGCAGCTCGTCCGAGGTCCTCTACTACGACTGCTTCAAGAAGTTGGGCCTGAAAGACGAGGACCTCCAGGCATGCCGCACCCCTCTGGTCGGCTTCAGTTCCAAACCTGTCTATCCCAAGGGCAGGATCTCCCTTAGAGTCCAAGTCGGTGGCGCCTGCAGACAGGTCGACTTCCTAGTGGTCGATGTCCCTTCCCCGTACAATGTAATAATGGGGAGGACGTGGCTGCACAGCATGGAGGCGGTGCCCTCCACCCGGCATCAAAAACTCAAGTTCCCTTTGGAGAATCGATCGGGACGGACGGAAGTGATCACCGTCAAGGGCGACCAGCACATGGCCAGGCAATGCCTGCTGGCCGTGCTGTCTGACGAGGCCGGGCCGTCCCAAGTCAATGTGACCGAGCAGGATAGAGAAGCCGAGCTCGAGGACGTCGGCAGGGCTCCGGCGCAGAAGAGCATCGAGGACCTCACCAAGGTCAATATTGATCCCGCCGACCCCGACAGATTCTTTCTCGTGGGAAGTCAACTCCCCGAGACCGAGAAGATAGAGTTGCTGAACCTCCTCGAGGAGAATAAGGCGGTCTTTGCCTGGACACCGTACGAAATGCCCGGCATTGACCCCGCAGTCATCTGTCACGAGCTGAAGGTGGATCCCAACCATAAGCCCGTGCTTCAAAAACCGCGCCGGACTGGGGTCCCGCAGACTGAGGCCGTGGCTGAGGAAGTTCAGAAACTCCTTGAGGCAGGTGCAATAAGAGAGGTCCACTATCCGCAGTGGCTAGCCAACACCGTGGTAGTCAAGAAGAAGACGGGCAAATGGAGGGTCTGCGTGGACTTCACCGACCTCAATAAGGCCTGTCCAAAGGACAGCTTCCCTCTTCCAAAAATCGACCAACTCATTGACGCCACTGCCGGACACGACCGGATGAGCTTCCTGGACGCCTACCGGGGGTACCACCAGATCCCCATGTACGCGGCAGACCAGGAGAAGACAGCTTTCATCACTCCCCGGGGCACCTATTGTTACAAGGTGATGCCCTTCGGGTTGAAAAACGCGGGAGCGACCTACCAGCGGTTGGTGACGAAGATGTTCCAGGCCCAGCTCGGCAAAACGGTGGAGGTCTACATCGACGATATGGTCGTCAAGTCCAAGAGGTCGCAGGACCACCTGACCGACCTCCGCCAAATTTTCGACATCCTTCGCCAGTTCCAGTTGAAGCTGAATGCATCCAAGTGCGCCTTTGGGGTCGGTTCCGGCAAGTTTCTGGGAAGCCTGGTCACAAGAAGGGGGATCGAAGCTAACCCCGACCAGATCACCGCGATCCAGGACCTTCAGTGTCCGACCTCGGCGAAACAAGTTCAGCGGCTGACCGGAATGGCCGCCGCCCTGAACCGGTTCATTAGCCGCGCTTCAGACAAGTGCAGACCCTTCTTCCAACTCTTGAGAAAGGGCTCCAAGTTCCAGTGGACGTCAGAATGCTCTGAGGCGCTGCAGCAGCTAAAACAATATCTTTCTTCTCCACCACTGCTGTCAACCCCGACCTTTGGAGAACCACTGTTCTTGTACTTGTCAGTCTCGGACCATGCAGTGAGCTCGGTACTCATCAGAGAGGACAACGGCCAGCAAAGGCCCATCTATTACACGAGCAAAACCCTGCTGGACGCCGAGACCCGGTATTTGCAGCTTGAAAAGCTCGCCTTGGCGCTCGTCAGCGCCTCTCGGAAGCTCTCCCACTACTTCCAAACCTTCACAATAGTGGTCGTGACCGAATACCCACTGAAGGCTCTTCTCCGGAAGGCAGATTTCTCCGGACGAATCTCCAAATGGGCTGTCGAACTGGGGCAATATGACATCGGCTATCAACCCAGAACGGCCATCAAAGCCCAAGTTCTCGCGGACTTCATTGTGGAGTTTACCCCTCAGAGTTCGGCACCGACCGCGCTCGACACCGAACTGGGGGACGATAGGGGTACGGAGGTTATCACTGAGATGAATAGCGGTACGGAGATTGTCACCGAGACGGAGCAAGAGCGTTCCTGGAAAGAACTACTAGACTCGTCGTGGAAAGTCTTCGTTGATGGATCCTCGACATCCAGGAGAGCTGGCGCTGGCGTGGTTCTCCAGTCTCCCGAGGGCCTCGTCATCGAGCAAGCTGTGACCCTCGGCTTCAAGGCATCTAACAACGAGGCCGAATATGAAGCCCTCATTGCCGGACTTAACAGTGCCAAGATCCTGGAGGCCCGGTCCGTTGTGATTTTCAGCGATTCTCAGCTGGTGACAAGCCAGCTCAGCGGAGACTACCAGGCCCGGGATGACCGGATGGCTGCCTACCTTGCCCACGCCAGGGGACTCCTCTCCCAGTTCGAAAGGGCCGTGGTCCGGCAGATCGGGAGAGAGTGCAACTCCCATGCAGACGCCCTCGCTAGCCTCGCCTCGGCTGTGGAAGCTGGCGAAAGGAGGACTATTGAAGTAGAAACGTTGCAAGAGCCCAGCATCAACCTCCAGCAACCCCGGCAACTCATGTGCCTGGACCTCGGCCCGAGCTGGATGGACCCCATCATCGCCTACCTGAAGGATGACCAGCTGCCGGAAGACAGGACTGAAGCCAGAAAGATCAGATTGAAGGCGTCCCGGTTCTGGCTGTCCCCAGACGGCAAGCTCTATAGAAAATCATTCACAGGGCCATACCTCCAGTGCGTGCACCCCAGCAGGGTCGACGACTTCCTCTACGAGATCCACGAAGGAGTCTGCGGCAGTCACATAGGAGGTCGGTCACTTGCATACCGGGCTATCAGCCAGGGTTACTGGTGGCCGTACATGCAGAAGGACGCCCAGCTTTACGCAAGGAAGTGCGAGAAGTGCCAGAAATTCTCCCATTCTCTCCACCAGCCAGCCCAGGACCTAAGTCCTCTCTCCAGTCCGTGGCCTTTCGCCCAGTGGGGCCTCGACATCGTCGGACCACTTCACCGAACTCCAGGGAACAAGAGATGGTTGATTGTGGCCACGGATTACTTCACGAAGTGGGTCGAAGCTGAGCCTTTGTCCTCCATCACCGAGCTGGACACAAAGAACTTCGTGTGGAAGAATATCATCACGAGGTTCGGAATTCCCCGCACTCTCATTTCGGACAACGGGACACAGTTCGACTCCAACCTCTTCAAGAGCTTCTGCCAGGAGTACGGCATTCGCAACATCTACTCTACCCCGGCGTACCCTCAGAGCAACGGCCAGGCCGAGATCTCAAACAAGGTGCTCCTCGACGGAATCAAAAAGAGACTCGACCGAGCCAAAGGTCGATGGGCGGAGGAGCTGCCAAGCGTCCTATGGGCCTACCGAACTACGCCGAGGCGTTCCACCTCGGCTACCCCGTTCTCCCTTGCTTACGGCATGGAAGCAGTCATTCCCCTTGAGGTCGGCCTCCCGACCTTGAGGTCCGAACTCTGTGACCAGGGTCTAAACGATCTGAATGTAGCACGGGAGCTGGACTTGGCTGAAGAACGAAGAGAGGCGGCAGCTATCCGCCTGACCGCCTATCAGCAGCAGTTGGCCAGGGGGTACAACCCGAAGGTCAGAGAGAGAAGGTTCGTGATAGGAGAGTTGGTCTTGAAGAAAACACTTCCAGCCGACCGAGATCCCAACGAAGGCAAGCTGGCGCCTAACTGGCAGGGACCGTTCAGAATAACTTCTACAGCGGGGAGATCTGCCTACCGACTCGAAGATATGGACGGGAAGCCGCTCCCGCGACCATGGAACGCAGCACATCTAAAAAAATTCTATTTCTGAAAAATGTACTCAAGAAATCAGATATCAATAAAAGGCAACTTTTCTGGAATGAATGTTTGCATTGCTCCAAGGCTCGCAGCGGTTCGATCCCACTATTCGGAATGTCAACTGTCAGCTCGGCTCCATCGCCAGCTCCGACATCAGGGTCCGGTAACAGTACCACCCTCGCGGCTCGGCACCTCTGCTTGGAGGGCCAACCGTCCTGAGCTCGGTGCCTTCACCAGCTCTGGCGGCACAGCCATAAGCATTTCAGGGCCCGGTAAGAGTACCACCCTCGCGGCTCGGCACCTCTGCTTGGAGGGCCAACCGTCCTGAGCTCGGTGCCTTCACCAGCTCTGGCGGCACAGCCATAAGCATTTCAGGGTCCGGTAAGAGTACCACCCTCGCGGCTCGGCACCTCTGCATGGAGGGCCAACCGTCCTGAGCTCGGTGCCTTCACCAGCTCTGGCGGCACAGCCATAAGCATTTCAGGGTCCGGTAAGAGTACCACCCTCGCGGCTCGGCACCTCTGCATGGAGGGCCAACCGCCCTGAGCTCGGTGCCTTCACCAGCTCTGGCGGCACAGCCATAAGCATTTCAGGGTCCGGTAAGAGTACCACCCTCGCGGCTCGGCACCTCTGCATGGAGGGCCAACCGCCCTGAGCTCGGTGCCTTCACCAGCTCTGGCGGCACAGCCATAAGCATTTCAGGGTCCGGTAAGAGTACCACCCTCGCGGCTCGGCACCTCTGCATGGAGGGCCAACCGTCCTGAGCTCGGTGCCTTCACCAGCTCTGGCGGCACAGCCATAAGCATTTCAGGGTCCGGTAAGAGTACCACCCTCGCGGCTCGGCACCTCTGCATGGAGGGCCAACCGTCCTGAGCTCGGTGCCTTCACCAGCTCTGGCGGCACAGCCATAAGCATTTCAGGGTCCGGTAAGAGTACCACCCTCGCGGCTCGGCACCTCTGCTTGGAGGGCCAACCGTCCTGAGCTCGGTGCCTTCACCAGCTCTGGCGGCACAGCCAACGGAGTCATGGTCCGGTTTCGGTACCCCCCTCACGGCTCGGATCCTCTCTCACTTAGTACCTATCGATCTACTCGGCAAGTTACTTGCAACGATACGCTACAAGCAAAACAAACGACACAGAATATGCAAAGAATGTTGTTTTATTAAGATCAGCTTAAGTACAAGGTATGGCGAAACAAAAAAAAAAAAAAAAAAAAAAAAAAAAAAAAAAATTACATAATTCAGGGAGCTGCTGCTCCCTCATTACAGCTAGTCCCGGCAGCGCTCTCGCCAGGTACGGCTGACGCAGCTTCGGGAACCACCGGAGGAGCAGGGGCGACTGTTGCTGGAGGGACCTCCGAGGCTGAAGGGGCGGGGGCGATTCCCGAGACGGCCCGCAACTCCAAGTCCGAACGAGGAAACCTGGGGGAATTCTGAAAGATGGGGCTGTCCGGAGGGACACCAACCCTCCGTAGGGCCGCCTTCCACCCAAGTGCCCACGCCTTCTCCCGGATTCCTGGCAGCTGAGCCTTGTAGTCAGCTGCCAGTTTGCTGACCTCCTCATTCATCACGGACTCGTGCTCGGCGACGTACTCCTCCTTGAGTCTAGCTTCTTGATCTCTCAGAGCCCGCGCGAGCTCGGCCGCCTTCCCGTCCAGAGCCATCTCCAGCTTTCTCTCAGCTAGCTTCCTCTCAGAGATAAGCCTACTGTTGGTCCCCCGCAGCATCTTCATGTCTTCCTCCCTCCGCGACGACGCGAGCCGGACCTCGTCTAGCTTCCAGGACAGTTGGACGTTTTGATCCACCGCCTGTTTAGCTTCCTCTTTGAGGTGCTCGGCCAAGGCCCGCTCTGCGTCGAGCTCGGCAAGAAGATCTTCCTTCTTCCTCGCCTCCTCCTCCAGGGCCGCGTCCCTCGCCGCCAGGGACTTCAGCAGCTCCTCCTTTTCGGTTGCCCAATCTGCTGCGCTGGCCTCGGCTGCATCCAGCCTCCCCATGCCAGTCTGGCACTTTTGCAAGAGCTGCAGTGGAACCAGAAATATCACAAAATGAAACACAGCAGAAAAAGAAAGTTGAGTCAAGCGTATACGCACCGTTACCAGTGATCGCATTGAGGACATCAGCAGGGACTTGTCGTCCATCTGCGCCCACCTTGCCATATCCTGGGGAAGGGCGCACGCTCGTCCCAGGGCGACAACCACTTCGGGGCTGACCGCTCGGTCCGACTCGGCGAGTTCCCTCCCCAGCACCCCCTTGATGTCCGGTCTCCAGGGTATGAAGTCGGAAGGAGCGGCGGACCCCCCAACCGACATGGCAGGCTCAGGGACAGACTGGGCTTCGACCCTGGGCCTCTTATCCGGCCTGCGCTCCTCGACGACCTCGGCAGTATCCCCTCTGCCCAAGTCGGAGTGCGGTTCTTCAGAAATGACTTCCGGAGCGCTCGCCCCGACCTCTGCTGCAGCAGGCATTCCCGATTGAACATCATCTGTAGCTTCCGGAACGGTCTCGGTCCCGGGCGCGGTTACCTCAACAGCAGCTACCGCCGACATAATTCGGTCGACGTCGGCACCTCGGGCGGGAACCGAGCTTTCGCCTGTGCCTCCAAACGCAGCAGCGGAGAGGTCTTCCGCGACAAAGCGCTTGCGACGACCGCGCAACATCTCGACCTCGGACTCTTCCGAGCTGGATGTGCTCCGGGACTCGCTGGAGACAACAAACTTCTGCCTTAGTCGCCTGCGCCCGGTCTCGGCTCTCTTGGTCGCAGCTGTTTCACGGACAGGGGACTGTCCTCCCGACTCTACCGGAGTGCCGCTAGGGATTGCGACAGTCACGGGTTCCGGAACAGGAGCCTGAGTCCGCTCGGTGCCCGGTCCGTTTTCTTCCCCGTGAAGCACGGAGTCGATCCCAGTCACCCGCCTCGGAGCAAGGAATGACTTGTAGTGCGGCGTGTATCCCAGCAGCGAATACGCAGCTCGGCAGTGATGGCCGCGGTACTTCCGTACCTTCTCGTGCCAATCACTGTTCACCCTCCACCGGTTCCTTCGGGCAAGCTCCCTCCTCTGCCGAAAACCTGCAGGAACAGAACAGTGTCAGCGAGGGAAACAGATGATAAAAATACAAAATCCAGGGGCCTCGGTTTTTACTTGGAGGGACTCCAATTTTGCGCGGTATCCGGGCCGTGGTGCTGGGTTCCGCCTCGCCGAACTCCCACGCCCCGCGAACGAAGACACGGTCCTCCCCCGCGTATTTATACGAATCCTCCAGCGCGGTCACGAAGGCGGTCCGGTGGAGCCTTAGCCTCAGATAGTACGTATGCCCCTCTGCGGATTTGCAGAGGTCATACGCCTCCTCGATGTCCGAGACACCGAGGTTGATGGACAGGACCTCGTTGAGCCGCACTGTCCCCATGATAATCTTGTATCCGTTGGGAAGCAGCTGGCAGGGGCTCAACCCCCACTCCCGGAGACATTCCCTGAGGAGTGGGTGGAGGGGGAACCGGACTCCTCCCTCCACGACGGCCACCAGCCAGAACGGCATCCAGCCGTCGCTGTATGTGAAACCGTCGTCGGGTCCGTCTGGTCTAATCTCTACAGTCGCAGGGACTTTGTATTCCTTCCTAAACAGGCTTATGGACAATGCGTCCCCTAGCCAATGCCTGTGCACACCCATTCTAACCCAGGAGGACTACCCACCAGAAGGGAAGAGACAGGAGAGAGAAGTCCTACAGTGAAGCTCCTACAGTGCTCTGCGAGCAGAAGGGTCGCAGGCAACAGGAAAGTATTGTTCTTCAGTAGGTTGCAGCAGAAGTTCTGAGGATCGAAAAGAAGGAAGACGGAGAAGGAACCCTAACTTATAAAGGATGGAGGCGCCGTTTCAGATTTCGAGAGAAGCCTTCAATATGGCCCTACCTCGAGTAGCCCTAGAGTCGCCTCGGGCAGCCCAGTCGTCCTGCAGATTTGATTGCGCGCCCTCAACAAAGGTGACACGTGGCACGGTGCCACATTCTCAGAGGACTATTCAATGCCTCGACAGGCGGAAGGGCAACCGCCTCGACTGACGGAAAGAACTTAATGCAGCACTCCACGTCAGCAAAAGGCGATGAGGAGACCCCATCGAACCGAGACCCCACCGTTTCGGCAGTTCGACACAACGGGCACTGCCAAAAGGTTAGTGACAATACCGGCCTGACTAAAACCACTCAGCTTCCGACCTGCTCCAAGTAGCCCACAGGCCAAAAGCTGGGGGGGAAATAATGGGTACGGAACAGCCGTCGGAGACCACGGTCATGCATCGGGTCTCGGTCGTTGGCCGACGTCTCAATCCAAAGAATAGCAAGGAGTTTCGACTCAAAACAGAAAAGCAATGCAGCATTCCATCAACCACAAACATTTCACCAAGAACAAGAAAGCATCAGAATGCGAGCGAAAATCAGAAATTTTTATTGATCACAGCTCCTGATTACAGGACGGATGAAGATACAATCAAAGAAAGAAAAAATTACAAAAACCCTCAGGGGGCTGCAGCTTCCGCATTGCAGTCGATCTCTGGAGGGATCTCGGCTGCGACCGTGCTGGCCTCGGTAGCAGTTGGGGCAGTTTCATGGCAAACCACGGCGGCTTCAGGAGGGACCTCGACGGCCGCTGCCACTTGGCAGCCCCCGGGATCAGCGCTGACAACCGAAGCCTCTTGAGGCACCTCGGGAGCGGCGATCGCCTCCGGGCACGACTGCGAAGGAGGGTCGGAGGAGACCTGAGACACGGCTGCGAGTCCCGGGTCCGAGCAGGAAAACCTTAAGGCATTCAGGAACAATGGGCTGTCCTCGGGTACTCCAGCCTTCTCCAAGGCTGCCTTCCACCCGAGCTCCCAGGCTCGGTCCCGGATCCCCGGCAGCTGAGCCTTGTAATCAGCAGTCAGCTTGCCGACCTCCTCCTCCATGATGGAGTCATGCTCGGCAAGGAACTCCCCCTTGAGCCTGTCCTCCTGTTTTGCCAGGGCAGACTCGATTTCGGCTGCCTTCCCCCTCAGCGCCTTCTCCAGGGAACTTTGCGCCTGGTTCCGCTGGGAGAGGAGTCTCTTGTTCGTCCCCTTTGTGCTCTTCAGTTCGTCCTCCAGCTGTTTCGCCGCAGCCCGGAGATCATCGAGCTCGGAGGAAAGGTGCTGGTTCTGGACCTTCTCGTCCTCCAGCTCATCTTTGAGGCGCTGGACCTCAACCTTCGACTCTTCGAAATCAACGACGAGGCCGGCGTTCTTGGCCGTCACCTCCGCCAGCGTCGCATCCTTGGACGCCAAGGACGCCCGCAGCTCGTCCCTTTCGACCACCCACTCAGCTGCCCGCGCCTCGGCCGCGTCCAGCCTCTCAATGCCCACCTGGCACTTCTGCAACAGCTGCAAGACGAAAACCCGAAGTCAATAACACGACAGGGACTAAAAGCTGAGGGAAAGACAATTGCACCTACCTGCACAACAGATTGCATCGAGGAAAGCAGGAGAGACTCGTTGTCCATCTCCGCCCACCTCGCCATGTCCTGAGGGAGGGCGCAGGCTCGCCCTAGCGCTGCGACCACTTGGGGATTGGTCGCGCGGTCTGTTTCGGCCAGCGGCCTCCCCAGAGACCCCTCGATGGCCGGCCTCCACGGAGCCGGAGGAGGGGGCAGGATCGTCCCACCAGCAGACGAAGTCGAAGGGCCAGGCGAGGCCTCGACCCTTGCCCTCTTCTCGGGTCGTCCGCCCTCGGCAGCCTCGGCCGAACGGGCCCGACGTCCAGCCCCAGCGGCATGATCCGAGGGTGGGACGACTGTGGTCACGGGCGGAGGCGGAGCTGTGACGACCCCTGCCTCGTCAGGCCGAGCAGCCGCGACCACGGCAGGACTAACCGCCTCGACATCCGGGGCAGGAATGCCACCTGGGGATGCCGGAGGCGCCGCGGCCACTGCCTGCGGAGGATCCCGGACCTCGCCTCCGATGTCTCCGAAGGCCGCCGCGGACAGGTCCTCCGCGGCATAGCGTCGCCCGCGCTGGCGCAGCATTTCCTCTTCCTCTTCCTCTTCCTCCGAACTGAACGCTGCTAGCCTCGTTCGGGAAGACGGGGGCTTGGCCCTCGAGGGTCTGGCGGACTCTGCGGCAGAGACCGCTGGAGCACGTTCTGCCAATTCGACCAGGCGACCGGCGGGAATTGCAACGGTCACCGTAGCCGAGCTCGGTACCACGGCCGCCTCTGTTCCTTGACTCGCACCTTCGCCGCTAAGGACGGAGTCTATCCCCGACACCTTTCTGGAAGTGTTGAAGGACCGATAGTGGGGCACGTACCCCAAAAGGCACCAGGCAGCACGGCAGTTGTGGCCGCGGTAGTTCCTCACCAGCTCGTGCCAGGCGCTGTTCACTTTCCAGCGATTCCTCCTCGCGAGCTCCCTCTTTTCGCGAAAATCTGCACAGACAAAACCATGTCAGAAGCCAGAAAAGGAGAGAAAAGAACTGCAAACCGAAAGAACTTCGGCCTTTACTTGGAGGAATCCCTATTTTTCGAGGGACCCGGACCGTGGTAGCAGGCTCTACTTCGCCGAACTCCCATCCGCCTCTGACAAGCACTTTGTCTTCGCCAGCATATCGGTTGGAGTCCTCTAGCGCGGTTACAAACCCTGTCCGGCGAACCCGCAGCCGGAGGTAATATGTATCCCCCTCTGCGGATTTGCAGAGGTCATAGGTGTCCTCAATATCTGGGACGCCAAGGCCAATTCCCAGAATCTGGTTGAGCCGCACTACCCCCATTATGATTTTGTATACGTTGGGGAGTAGCTGGCAAGGGCACAACCTCCACTCCCAGAGGCAGTCCCGGACCAGTGGGTGCAGGGGAAAGCGAACTCCCCCTTCCACTACAGATACCAACCAGAAGGGCATCCAGCCGTCACGATAGGTGAGGCCGTCATCGGGGGTATCCGGTCTGACCTCCACATTGGAGGGGACCTTGTATAAATCCCTAAAATGGACTATGGAGTCTGAGTTTCCTAGCAGATGCCTATAGACTCCCATTCTCGACTCAGACAGACCTACCTAAAGAAGACGAAGAAGAAGAAGACGGAGAAGACTCCTAATGGAGATTGCCCAAACAAAGACACCGGAAGGACGTAAGCGCTGGAGAAAGATCTCTTGCAAAACGCAGTAGAAATCTGAAGAAACCAGAGGAAAGCGAAGACGAAGGGGGCGCCCTGATTTATAAAGCCTGGGGGCGTCGATTCGATTTTCGAGGAGAGCCTTTAAGAGGCGTCTCCTCAATCAAACCTAATGTCCCGTCTCGCAGCCCTAACGTCTCCTCGAAGTAATGGCAAGACAGCTAAAGGAAGCGACACGTGTCACTGCTAGCGCGATATCCGAAGACTATTTAATATCCAGGACAGGCGAAAAGACACCTCCAAGGGGCCCGCGTGATAGCAGCGACCCCCAGACCCAAGGGGGCCCTCTTGGTCCGAAGCTCCCTCGTCCCGGTACTACCTTCATGACGGTCATCCTCACTTGAGCTCGGTAGAAGAACCAGTTATACGGTCATCAAGCTTCTGACCCCTTCGAGCCAGGAGGCTCTCAGGAGTCAAAAGCTAGGGGGCAATTGTGTGGGTAAAAACACCGTAATGACTAAGTTAAGCAATGATCACGGCTAAACTCGCCGAGCTCCTCAGCTTCCGAGGTAGAAGATCGTCGGCTCGGCAGTTCGGTCAATACCTTGGCAGCTCGGTAGAGCAGTCTAGCTTGCGAGGTCAGCACCGCAGTTCGGCAGCTCGGTATGAGTGCCAGTCCGGTGCAAAGGCGCGCCACGGCCAAGCTATCCTTGGTCCCAGGCCACAGCACCCCCAGCCACAGCATTAGAGTTAGGGTGGGCCGCCATTCTCCTCCTAGAGTCAGAATGGGCCGCCATCTACCTTCTGGAAATACGGCGCGCCCTGACAGATATGGGCGGTCATTTATGGCGATAGGATCGCTCATTTATGGAGATAAGAGGTGTGCTTTATCATCCCTGTACGCCAGCCGGCTGAAGGCGTGGAAAGTGAGGTAGGGGTGTTGTCCGCTCCACCTACTGCTGCCTGTCAGGGTATGGAGCGATGGGACCTCACCTCACCTACCCCCACTCACAGAGAGAATGAACGAGGAACACTCGCCTATATATGCATGGGATCAGCCCCATGAAAGGTACGCACCACAGAATACACAAGCCCTCATTCCTCTCTTCCTCCTCCTGCTTAGTTTTCTCAGAGCTAACTCAGGCATCGGAGTGCCTTCGGCTCACGGCAGCCAGGGCCTCTGACCCAAGTCTTTCTCCTTCCCTTTTCAGGTTCTCGGAGTTCAGCATTCCCCCTCCTAAGAAGTTCAACCCTGATCTCATCTCTAACTAAGTAGGTGTCGTTTTTACCGCCTACAATATTGATGTCTGATTCATAAGATTAAACTTTTATTATTATTTTTAAAGAGACAAAAGGCCTTAGCATGGAATCGCTTACAGATTGACAAAAAAAATATATACATGTTTGAATGAGTTTTAAGTGAAATAGCATGTACTTTTAGAATTACCATACCAGACTGGAAAGTGCGTTAGAAGAGGTATGATGCTGTCTCTATTTCGAAGCAAGCCCACTATGCCTCAATAGGACTTGCTAAACTCTTATATAGCTTGATTAATAGATAACCCAGGAATCCATCCCTAAGTAGCCATGTGATATTCGGAGTTGCCAACCAACTCAACAACCCCATGCAGGGGCGGACCTAAGGGGGGCTAGCATAGGCCATGGGCCCCCTTTACATTTGAAATTCTTAAGTAACTGCCTTGGCCCATCCTATGCGTGGCCATCCACTAAGGATTGGCCCCTCCTTGGTTTAGAAACTTTTTAAACATAGTTTGACTTTAGAAAAATGAAACAAAAATAATATTGATTTTGGGGAAAACTTAAAATAAGAAAAAGAAAGGAAATGAGAACAAATAAAGAATGTTTGATGGAGATTGGATAAGAGATTTTTTCAGTTATCATTTTAATCTATCTACACTTGTCCCAAATCTTATGATCTAAGAGAGGAAGAGGAGAAAGTATGTCTTTTTGTTTGAAATCTTGCAGACGTACTGAGATTTTGAGGTATGAATAAAGAAGAATAATGACGAGCACACTTTCTCTTTTATTAACCCTTTTTAAATTGCATAGATGTACTGATTTCAATATATGTCATCATGTATTTTCAATCTTTGTTTCTCATATTGAAATCTAATTTTCTTAAAATAATTGTCTATTTGCATGTATTATTACATAATTTTTTAGCTCCATCGGAGTTTTATTGATAAGTCCTTAAAAACGCATAATTTCCTCATCATTTTAGAGTAATTAAGGACTTAATCATCAAATCATGCACCATTTTAGTAAAAAATTATGATTTTATATTTGTGAGCATCAAAGTTTGAATTCGAGTCAAAATTCATTCACAAATTACATTTTCACATAAAATCATGAATTTCTCTATTTTTGGCATTGGAAGTCACGAATTTCTCATAACTTTTTATTCACACATGAAATGCTGAATTTTCTTTATACTATTGATTTAATTGAAGAAAATTTGACAAAATGGTGACATTTTATGCATCTATTTAGTGTAAATGGGGCCCGCATCTTGCATAATTCCTTACCTATATGATTAGATTATTCTTTGATCTTTGCTTTTATTTTTGTAGGGAATTTTAGAAATTGGAGCCCGGAAGAGAATTGATGAATCAAATGCACCATGGGACCCACCTTCCTTTGGCATGGATTCTAAGGTAAGGGCGGCCATGGTAGGGTCCGCTCTCATATGCAAGAAAAAAAATCAGATTTAATCTCTTGAAGATAAGTTCCAAATTTGCGGGCCACATGATGTGAGGTGTCCCTCTCTACTCTCCAACAAATATTGCTTACATGTCATGATGGATAGCAAAGATTCAACTCAAGCCAAACAAAGAAAAAAAAATTTGCAAAAGAAAATCAAGCCAAGGAGAGGACGTCCATGCATTTTGTTTCAAGAATCACACACCCAAGTGGGGTCCACATGCATTCAAAAATTGCACATCAAATCTGATTTTTAGATTTGAAATTTATTTGGAAGAGAAGTGGGGCCAAGTGGAGGAATGGAAAGCTACGAAAGGAGTTTGAATATTTAAGGAAGGATGCACAAAGAGATTTTATGAGAGAATCTAGGAAGATAGACCTCAAATTTTGAAAGTTTGCAACCCAAGATTCTTCCATAGTTGGAGTTGCACATCCAACACCTCCAAAGGAGATGTAACACGTCCAAAAAGGGGGCTGGTCATATTGTTTCAAAATTTGAATTAAATCTGAAGTGGGCCTAAGAGAGGAAGTTGTATGAGACATAAAGAATCTTATTTTTAATAGGATTATGAGCCAAGAAATCCAAGGAGATAACAAGATGGAAAACCCCTAGAAACTCTCTCAAAACCCTCCTAATCCCAATCCAACTTGGACCCCACACTATTAATCCTTACCTAAATCAAAACCTTGCAACCTAAGCTACCAAAAAAATATAAAAAGACCACAAAAATGGCTAGACGCGAATTCCATCTCCCCCTATTCCATGGACGACCAGCAACATTATTTTCCTCCTTTTTCCATTATTTTTTCTCCATCTCTCATCCTTCCTTCAATATTTCATTCAAGGCCTTCCCTGAGGCACACCACCACTTGGATTTCTAGGCCGTCACGCCACTGTCATTCCTATCATCACTCCACCATTGGACCAGCCTTGAAATCATCTTCCCTTGTTTGGATTTTATATCGCGAAATGAGAGCCGGTTGGGTTGCCATTCGAGATCGCTAGTCCCTCTCCTTCGTTTAGTGTTTCATGTGTCTATGGTAAGGTTGGATGCACTTTATTTTGATTATAAAAAAAATTTGTAATGGTTATTTGTTTGCAATGGGTCTTTCATTAATAAATCAAGTTTATGGGATCTTGGTCTTCACCAATGGGTCAACATCGAATTTTTGTGCTTGGTGACAGTGCACACTTGGTGTGGTGGTCTTGATTTTTTTTATGGCATCAAGCAAAGTAATTACTGCAATTTTTTAGAATTAAAATCCATTTTCTTTATTCTCTGATTTTATTTTATTTTATTTTCATGTTTTTGTATCTTAACAATTATTGCAATTGGTTAGACTAATAATTCTTACGGTGATGCAGTAGTTAGATTAGATTTCTAGATTATGATTTTATTTTCTTTGGTTGTAATTAATTTTTCAGAATTGGAATTAATTTTAATTAAAGTAGGACATTTGATTTGTATAGTTTTTTTTTTTTTTTAGTATAAAACTAGTTTTTCATTAGGATAGGTTTTGCGATAAATAACTCTCCGTTGATTGACCTGGTTTCACCGATTATTACTACAATCGCGGTCTTGCACTTGGGGCTACGATCATTTATCCATTGTGGAAAAAGAATATAATTGTTTTTTTTTTAATTTTGATTATTATTATTCATGTCAGGAAAATCCGGTCGAAGAAATTTATTTTAAGGAGATAAAAACTAGTGGAACCATGCTTTTTAGATTTTAGATATAGGATGCTCTTTTTTTTTTTTTTTTTGAGGTTTTAAATAATAAAGCTTTAAATTGTAACTTACAAGTTACATGCATAAGAAATGACCAGTACCCACCTTGAGATTGCAGAAAAAATAAATACTTAAGCAATAATTGATGATTTCAAATCAATAAAAGAACATCGAGTATAACTTCAATTCGTTGACTATTATGTGTTTTATTATTAAATTTTATAAAAAAAAATAAATTTTCTTTTCTTTAGCCCCCCTAAATAAAGTTCCTAGTTTCGCTACTAAACCCATGTGACAATAAAAGAGCCATGATGCTGTAATTTTTCAACAAGACCGCTAGGCTTCGGTAGGATTGGCTAAGTCCTTAACACGATAGAAGAGCTGTAGTTGGTTTGGCATATAACATAAGTAATATGTTACAATAATATATATTTTTCTTGAATGAATGATGTGAAGTTTGAAACTTTTCTTTCACACTCCATTGTGTTTACAGTGACTCCTGAAAATCACTTGCATTAGTGATTCCATCAGCTCAATCAGTGGACTTAAAATTTAATGGAACGATTGAAACAAGAAGCAGAGCAGCAGCCTCATTTAGAAAGAAAAGAGCACCACTTGAGATAAAGCCTAGAGTTGCTGGGAGAAAGCACCCGTTGACACCCATCAGTCATCAGTGGTGGAGTAATGCAAGGCGGTAAAGCACACTAAGTCACTAAGTGCGTGCTTAATCAATTCGATTTGCCGCAATTCTTAGGAGCTATACCTCACATTTTGCTATACTTCTCTTCTTTTAATATTGTTTTCTTCCTACAACTTTTTTTTTCTAGGTGAAGGAATACAGGAGTTCCAACCTCTTCCACATCACTGTATCTAAAGTTCTCAAAGAATATCATTGTAAAATCCAAAGGCTGAACAGTAAAAGTAATGTACTCACAAATGACCGGCAGAATTGCAGTAAACTTAAAGGCTGTTTTATTTTAAAATTTATCACCCTTAGTCTATTATTATTATTATTACCCTTAGATAAAAGGAAAGAAGTGTGCTGCTTGAGGAATCTCTACACCACCATGGCCCACTTGCTTGTGGGGCCACAGGAATATAAATGTTTCCATTTTCTCTGGACATGTGTTCATGGGCACGAAGGTCAGTCCTCTTAAAGGCTGTTTTATTTTAAAATAATGAATTGTTTGTCTTTATACTTTTGCATCCTGCTTACCTTCAAATAATGAATTGTTTGTCTTTATTCATAATTGTTTGTCTTTATTCATACTTTCTATGGAATTCACTTCACTGGCTCTATTTTAAAGTTCATTCAACTAAATGGATAACCAAGTGGACAAAAATATCACAGATGTAAAATCCCAACTTCTGAACTTTTTTTTTTGTTTGTCTTTATACTTTTGCATTCTGCTTACCTTCAAATAATGTATTGTTTGTCTTTATTCATACTTTCTATGGAATTCACTTCACTGACTCTATTTTAAAGTTCATTCAACTAATGGATAACCAAGTGGACAAAAATATCACAGATGTAAAATCCTAACTTTTGAACTTTTTTTTAGTTTATCTTTTACCTCACTAACTCCTAGGCTTAACCTTACCATATCCCCTTAATTAACCCATTTGAAAAAGGGAAATTTACAAAACCCACTATACTTTTTCAAAATAACAAATGCACCCCTCTATAATAAGTGTTTACAAAGACGCCTCTCTATACTTGTCCACAACTTGTCATTTTTTTTCATACCTCTTTCCTCATTCTATTTTGAGTAGTTCCATCTCTTCATCTATCTTAAATCAGAAATCTGAATATCTCTTTCCAAGTTCAATAATCAAAATATCTCCAAATGTACAGAAGGACAGAAGGGTTTATTTATATTTTTATAAGTTTTTTTTATTCATTCTTATGTTGTTGTACTATAATTTGTAGTGAGCATGCATTTTTTAATTACTTGATAATTAGATATGAAGATATTTACGACTTGTTGACACTAGGCATTATAGTGGAGGGTCTTAAACGTAGCATTGTAACTTGGACATTTTAATTATTAATCAAGTTAAATTGCATAGTTAGCTTTTAGTGTATTTTTAATGATTTAAGAAATTAGCAATCTTTGATTTTTAAGTTTCTAATTTTTTATTATTTCCCACTGAATTTCAATTTTTCAAAAGTTAAATAATAGTATTCAATATTTTTCTATTTTGAATTATTTTAATTTTCTTCCAGTTTAATTTTTAAAGTTTAAAACTTATATAAACACTAATGTAACTATGGGAGTAAACTCCCAGGTCCTCAGTTGACCTACTCCTTTCTCGCTGAGCCAAGCTCAACTTATATGTTGGCAAGCAATGAATTTTGACAGGATTTTTTTTTTTTAGTTTGGATTTTGAGAGGAAGTTAAAAGCAGAAGTAGGGTTTTAGCAAGCTTGATCCACCAAACCCCTTTAACCATATTTAAGCCCTCTTTGGTCTGTGCACTGTTATAAGAAATCAGGGCCCGATAGTAAAATGGGGCCAACAGCATAAAGTTCAGCAACATGATAGAGGATGGTCTTTCATTCTAATGAGATTGTCATCCTTTGTGATTTATGCAAGATGAACAATCTAGGTCATTGAGTTATGGGCTTGTAAACAGCAAACTGTTTTTTTTTTTCTCAATGTAAAACCCTGTCAAGAAGACTTGTTTGAGTTGGCTGGGTCAAAATCCCCATTTTGGACTCTTTCTCAGGCCTGACCGTTCAAAGTGGTTGCATAAGAAAGAGAAGAAGTATCATTTACCCGAGCGAGCCAACATAATTGAAGGGATACCATCATACCAACCTCGTATAAAAGGGGACAACTCCAGTCAAACGGATCCAGCTTCAAATGACAAGATTAGAGTTAACAAGAAGCAACCCTATCAGTGGGCAAGAAGATAACCAAAAAGGTGCCATTATTTGGAAAGAGTCGCATCCAGGTGTCAAACTCTTGCATTTGCCAGTTACCATGGGTCCCAATTCTCCCGGAATGACCGGGATTTTTGGTGATGCAATTAACTGATGACGTCAATTGGCCTTCCTGCCACTGAATACATAGGATTTGATGAGACTTGTATTTCTAACCAAGAAGAATATTTGAATCTAAAAAAATGACCATCAAAACGAGGCTTAAATTTTGAACCCCCAGCCCTTTTGGCCTCTATAGATGATGAATAGTTCGGATTTTCATTATGGGGCCTACAAAAAAAAATTATTTTTAAGGATGCGGATTTTTTTTTTTTTTTTGCAAGTATAAAAAATATATGAGAAAGCAAATGGCTGAAAATTAATTTATTATCCATTTTGGGCCTTTTAAACAGGATTAATGGTTTGGATTGTGATTTCCAGACTCATAAGGTAGGTTCCAAATAAAAAAACCAAGAACCTCTTATTATTACATTGATCACTATTCTTCTGAATATATTATTGTTCATCTGAATATTAGTGATATGGGTGATCAACAGCCATGCATTTTTAACCTATTTCCCCCATGATGAATCAAGCCGTCAAATTTTGGCCCATAGTCATTTTAGTAATTTTGAAGAGTGTGAATGGTTCGGGTTTTATAAATGGGACCTACAGAACTCCAAAAATTAAGATCCAACATACATGGAATGTTATTTTACAAAATATCCCACAACATACGCGGAGTCAATGATTTGGATTTTACTACGTAGCCGTGTTGGACATTCTCAGTATGAATAACGATTTGAATTGTGATTGGAGGACCCATAAAGTAGGGTTCTACAACGAAATCCAATAACTCTTAAGTTAGCACACCGTTCCCTATTCATCTGCTTTTGTGTTCTATATTTGCGCTTCCGTCTATTCATGAAATCCGACTTGGGAGATCAGATCCGGAAAGTCAACTGAAACGATTAACTTATAAGATTGATCAAATAATTAACAATAATAAATCTAACGATAATAGTGGACTCAAATCCTATTTGGGTAAATTAACTTTTGAAATCACCAACTTTGAGGAGAGTAAAAATTTTGAGTAAATACTTTCAACAGGTGGGCCGACCCTGACTGTGGACAACATAGGGTGAGACCGAGACCGAGACTGAGACTGAGAGCGAGACACTCGGCGGATCCGGACGCGAGCTTGACCGGATCCGTACTCTTGTTTCTTCCTCGTGATCGATCTCTTGTTGCCCGAATCCAGCACATGTTCCCTTCCCCTTCCATCTGCTTCTCATCCATCCGAGACCTCCCTCAAACTCCAACCTCTCTCTTTCCCTCCAAATTCCCGCGATAGACTCACCCATTATCTCACTCGACATAAACTCGCCATCTCGCCCGTGCCCACTCGGCCACTCAGATATTTTAAGATCCACACGTGTCATCCACCAACCAACTCTCTCTATCTCTCCACGTCAGCGAACGTCCACATGGGCCCCGGCCTTGCCTTCCCTTCACTGTTCAGGCCCTCTTGTGAATGGCAGTCAACGGAGCAAAAAGGCCCCTGAAAGAACGAAAGAAAGAAAAAAAAGCACAAGCCAAAGGCCGAGGCCAGAGAGAGAGAGAGAGAGAGAGAGAGAGGGGGGTGAAGTTAAAAAGGTGAAAAAACCGTGCTGTTCATTTCGCTTCCCGTCTTCTCTCGCGCCCGGTTCGGAGTGGTGTCTCTGTCTATGGGAAGGATGGGAACCGCTCGCAGAAGCTACTCCGCTTCCGCCGCCGACTACAAGCTTCTAGAAGAGGTCGGAAATGGCGCCAGCGCCACCGTTTATCGCGCGATCTATCTCCCCACCAACGAAATCGTGGCGGTCAAGTGCTTGGATCTCGATCGCTGCGGCAGCAATCTCGTTCGTCTTCTTCTTCTTCTTTTGTTTTTCTCCACTCTTCTGCTTTTCAATTTCATCACTCTCAGCTAATTTTTTATTTTTTGGCGGAATTTAGTATTCTATCGTTTGATTTCTAGGTTGGCTCGAGTTGAGATTCGATTCGATTCGATTCGATTGGTTTTAGAGTTTGATGGCAGCAATCGACCTGCTTTTAGGTTAGGGTTTGTAGATTATACTTTAATTGGGGCTTACGAACCGATAAATCGATGTTAGGTTTTCCGTGAGATTGTGTTTGTGGAAGCAGATGAACGGTTCTGATTCGGTTTAAGGAGTAGTGTTGTTTGGATTGCATTTTTTTTTTTGTTTTTTGGTTGACTGTTTTTGGTTTTAGGGTTTTTCTCTTGAAGTGGATCGGAGGATTTCTTTGTTGGACTGAGAAGCTGCCAGTACTATAGAATCTTTGTTTTTCTAGAGTATGAACATATGTTATTGGTTTGGACTTTGGGGTTACAACTAGGGGGAAATGCAAAAATATGATTCTATAGAACTAGCTAATAGCGGTCCATAATTGGCTGTAGGGCTTAAGAAGATTGAAATCCAAACTTATTGTGAGATTCCCTTTCCAAATGCGGTTTGCTCCACTAAGGAGGTGTGTTTTTTGTTGTGTTGAGATGGGCGCTTTTTAACGTCCCATGAGGGTCAGGTGTGACATACTTGAGTTTCACAGTTTTAGTTTGTCGCCATCAAATAGGGAAATTATCTGTTCCATCCTTAATTGTCAGCGCCTCGGTTTTCTTTTCCCTACTGGAATGGAACCTTTTGGATTTCATCCATTTCAGCATTTTATTTTAGAGAAGACACAAGATAAATTGTTCCAATAAACGAAAGGGTACCCATTCTTTTATAAAAAAAATAAAGGTTTCCATGTCATACGTTTTACAGTCTCTATTGTTTTTTTGGCTAGCCAAGAAGGATTAAGATTAACCAGCCCAAATGGTTGAATTTTAACACATAAAACTTCATTCCAGAGGAAATGAATGGTTTTATGGTTTTATTTTGGTGGTTGGAACAAAGTGTTTCTTGGCTGAAATGAGATTTCAAGGCAATTGAAGTAGATGCAAGCATCGTGAGAGAAGTCTAATGTGTGATTTTTGTTAGAAGGAGAGGCAAGCCCTGGCTTCTATTTCTCAATTATAATGAAATTAGTAAGTTTTTCCAGTGTTTGGACATATGCTTGTTTATTGGCCAGGGAGATGAACTTTGAGCCTGATTCACTTGCTAAAGATGTTATGCTTTATGAGTCACTCTTTGCAGAACTAGTCCCTATACTTGCTTCATTTTCATGAACATAATTTAATATTTTACTTTCAAATGGAACATAGCAATTTAATTCTGGCCAGAATATTCAATACTCAGGTAACGAGGAAACATCCAAAATTTATACAACTTCAGTTTTCACAAACTCATCTTATGTTCTGCACTTACGTCTAGCTCCTCGCATCACATTGCATTCGCTCTCTGCTGTTTTGAGTCATAAACAAGATATACTCATTTTGGCAGTGAAATTGTCCTGTAATCTGAGACGTGTATTGGTGAGTTTTCAATAATTTATTGTGTACGAATTATTGTTGTATACATATTCTTGTGGCAAAATTGTTATCATCCCTTCATTTACTTCTTTCATTTTTCCTCTTTCCTTCTCATTCCTCTTATTATATGTTTTGCTTTCTTGCATCCTGAGATGATTCGAATCCCTGTTTCCTTGTGTGCAATCAGTTGATCTCTTGTTGATTCCTTATAAAGTTCATATGGTCAATAGATGTTTCAATCATTTAATGGTCAACTTTATTATTATTACTTTATTCTTATGTAAGCTCTTTGATGACTGGAATGGCGAAGTAGAATTCATGTAGCTGTCCCCAACATAGTTAGGGCAAGCTTTGGAATGGACGATAATGTGAGCCCAATCTGTTTTGTAGGATGACATACAAAGGGAGGCTCAGACAATGAGTTTAATAGATCATCCAAATGTAATCAGAGCATTTTGCTCATTTGTTGTTGAAAGGTGCCTTTGGGTGGCGATGCCATTCATGGCAGAGGGTTCTTGTTTGCACCTTATGAAGATAGCTTATCCAGATGGATTTGAAGAGTCTGTAATTGGTTCTATTCTCAAAGAGACTCTTAAAGCTCTGGAGTACCTCCATCGACATGGGCATATCCACCGTGATGTCAAAGTAAGTTTAGGTTCAAAGTAACTGATGCTTTTCTTATAGCTGATTTTCCCCCTTTAGACTTGGGAGATTAATTTAGGTAGATCACAAAACTAGATGATTTAATGGTACTTGTCTTTGCAGGCTGGAAATATCCTTCTCGATAGTGGTGGGGTGGTGAAACTTGGTGACTTTGGCGTTTCTGCTTGTATGTTCGACAGAGGTGATAGGCAGCGTTCTAGAACTACTTTTGTAGGAACTCCATGCTGGTGAGGTTCAACTTTTCTTCTTAATAACTTTCTATATTTTTCTTTATAATCGAGGCTTGTCATATAATATGTTTAGTGTTCTCTTAAATAATTTACATACCCTGGAATCTCAATTTCCTTGTATAGGATGGCTCCAGAGGTGTTGCAGCCTGGAAGTGGATATGATTTCAAGTGAGTAGTGTTATATCTGGCGAATCTTTAGTGACTCATGATGTCTTTTACGTGTTCAAAAAGTGTCTCCTTGCTATGAAAATCCTATATGCTTGAAAATTTACCATAAACCTTGATATGGTCGTAGTATATCCTGTTGATCCTGTAGAAATGAAGTTGCATAAGGGAAGTCTAGTGGTAAGGCAAATCAGCTTTAGTTAATTGGTGCTCCACCTGACTAAGGTGCATAGAATCTTATCTCTATGATGTACCTTATTGTATATTATTCTTTATGAACGTCCCATGTATGGAATTCCCAAAGAAAACAGTTTTTCCCCACAAAACGGATATGCTCAACTTCACTTTTATCAAAGATATCCATCTAGGAGGGCTATGGACACTCAAATAGGTGAGCAAAATCAAAACCAAGATCAGATTTTATTTAAAAAAAAACTTTCAGATCTCAATTCAAATTGTTCAGGAAACAACCCAAGAAAAATATCAATAGGAAAAATCCAATATATTTAGGATTAGAATACCACAGAATAAATTGTTCAGCCGTCCCTTACTTTCTAGTCTAGAAACTGAAAACAATCGCTAAAATGTCTGCTTTTCTTCGATCAAGACTCCATATCAGAATCCTTGTATGTATAAGGATTCTCGTGAGATTAAACTTACGAGTTATGACTCATAATATGAAACTATGGGAGAGAGTAATGGAGTAAAGACTTAGACGAAAACCCTGATATTTGAAAATTAGATTAGTTTCACGACAAGGAGGTTGACTATGGAAGCTATTTTCTCATTTAGACAATTAAATGGAAAAATGCTGAGAGAAACGTAAAAAAAAATCTTTATATGGTCTTCATTGATTAAGAAAAAACCTATGACAAGGTACATACAGATTTGATTTGGTTGGTTTTACATAAAAGGAATGTGTCAAGAGTTTATATTGACATCATTGAGGACATGTATGAGGGAGCAATAATTGGTGTGAGAACTACCCATGTAGAGACAAGCTAGTTTCCCGTGACCATATGTTTGCATCGAGGTTAGCTTTAGGCCTTTTATCACTTTTCACTAATTATGGACAAGTTAACCTCTCATATTTAACGAAGGTATTTTAGTGTGTGTTGTTTGCAGATGATATAGTGTCGGTGGACGAATCAAGATATGGCATGGATGCTAAACTTGAGAGATTGTGGGAAGCTTTAGAATCTAAGGGCTTTAAGATAAGTCGTATAAAGATAGAATTTATGAATTGCAACTTTAGTAGGGATGTATAGTGAAATGTAACTCTTGTGAGGATTGGAGATCAAGAGATACCATAAAGTGTGTCCTTCCAATAGCTTGGCTTTATAATTAGTAAGGATGGGGATATTGAGGAGGATGTCAAATTTAGGATAAGGATGAAGACTTGCTTTTGGGGTACTTTGTGATCATTGCATACCAACAAGTTTGAAGGAAAAATTTTACAAGTTAGGGATTAGACCAAGTATGACCCGTGGAGCAAAATGTTAGCCAATTAGGAAACACCACATGCAAAAAATGAGTGTAACATAGATTGGAATGTTGTGTGTGGTAAACCTAAAAAGAATGAATCAGAAATGAGCACATTTGGGAGCATTTAGGGGCAGCATCAATAGAGATTAATTACGGGTGACTTGTTTGAGATGGTTTGGATGTGTCCCACATAGACCAATAATGATACTAGCATTTAGGGGTAGCATCAATAGATGATAAATTATGGGAGACTTGTTTAAGATGGTTTGGACATGTCCCACACGGACCAACAATGATGCTAGTGAGAAGTTTCTCTTTGCAGGTTGATGGCCCCTCAAGGAGAGGGGTACGTTGAAGAGGACACCGATAGGAGTAGCAGTGATAGATCTGAAGAAGCACAACCTATTCTTGGATTTCGCTTAGAATAGACTAGAATGGTGAAACAAAATTCATGTAGCTAACCATAATATAGTTGGGACAAGGCTTTGATGATGATATATATAATATGGTTAAAATTCCTGTGCATCATGCATACCTTGTACAATTTTTTTTTTTTTTGGTGGGGGTGGGGGGGATAGATGAAAGATCTGGGTTGGACTATCCCAAATGTGAAGTTTGAATTCAATCCAATTTTTTTTAACCTTTTCATCTTTGGCCCATAATTTAAATGCCTTTATATTAAAAAAGAAAAAAACAAGAACCTCGATCCAACAATCCAATCCATTTGGATCAGTGCAAACCCATGGGATTTTTTTTTTTTTTTTTTTTTTGAGGGGGGGGTCTACTCGAATCGGTGATGAAGTGGGACCCACTAGGTGATGTACACTGTAAAATTGTGCACATTGGATGCACAAGAATATTGTCCTATATTTATAAAGATATATAGGGTTTTTTAGGTTCACATGTGCTTATCAAAGCAATTTATGCACACCCTTGTGGGGCCCATGCCAATTCATGGGAAGTTGGGGATGTAAAGATATGGATATAAACCACCTATTGCAAAATCTCAAGTCCATCAAATCATCCTAACCCCTTGATTTGTGTTTCTCAAGTTTAACTGTTTTAGGATATGACCCACTAGGTGATGTACACTGTAAAATTGTGCTCATCGGATGCACAAGAATATTGTCCTATGTTTATAAAGATATATAGGGTTTTTTAGGTTCACATGTGCTTATCAAAGCAATTTATGTACACCCTTGTGGGGCCCACGCCAATTCATGGGAAGTTGGGAATGGAAAGATATGGATATGACCCACCTATTGCAAAATCTCAAGTCCATCAAATCATCCTAACCCCTTGATTTGTGTTTCTCAAGTTTAACTGTTTTAGGATTTTTTTTTTTTTTTTTTTAATTCAACCCAATGGCCAGTTCCATTTGGATCGGTGTAAAAAACATGGTATCAGTGACAATTGGGGGAGTGGTTGTGCATGTGCCATTCAGGTTGATCGTTGGAGGTTGGCTTACAAGGACTGTGTGCAGCTAAGCTATTTATGCACGAGCTCACATACATACATATTTATATATATGGTAGTGCTAGACAACGCCTTCTAGTTGGGCCCACTGGGATGCATGATGGCCATGGAAGGATCTATATGAGACCTACCTTTGTGCAAGATTTTGACTCCATAAGATCATCCTAACCCTTTGATCCATGTCCCTAAAATTTAATGGTTTTATATGCATCATTTTCTTATGATTTCAATCCAATGGTGAGGAAAAAAGTTGGATGAATGTCGAATTTGGACTTTCGACTATTCATTGCGGGGGCGGGGGTGGTATGAATGGACTATATTGACTCAAGGTGGGCCCCATCACAAAAAAAAAGTGGGGCATTTTAGAGAATTCCCCATATGTATATATATAAAATAAAACTTTGTGAGAGGCTGACAAAAAAAGTAGATCCAGTAGCTGACCTTTAATGTGAAAAACCTTAAAAGATTCTTTTAGAATCTTCTCTTAAATAGGCACTCTAGGTCGTGGGATATTCCCTCCAAAGTCCAAAAATGATTGCTAGATGGGCCTCATCTCTAAGATGCATTTACATGCACAGTGCTGTTTGATGGAGAAGGTATTCACAACAGAGGCTCCGTCTAATCTGATGTAAAAAGTCACACGACTTTGTCAAAGACCATGATCTGATACCATGGCATACTATACACATTCACCTCCTATTCCAAACAGAGAACTTGAGATTTACTCATTTGTCCTCATTGTGATACACCAATAGGTCGATATCTGTACGACAATACTAGGTAATCTTACTAGTATTTTAATCAAATCCCTTGCTTGAGGGAAAAAAAATAAGCTAAGATTATAATTGATAATTACAGGACAGGAGTCAATGGCTTAGTTGAAAGGTGTTCATTATCACAACCATAAGGCTGTGGGTTTGAGTCATATTACCAATAAAAAAAAATGGTTTCAAGGGGTAATGTAAAATAAGGTTTCTTTATACCTATAAAAGAACAATAACGATCATAGGAGTAACAAGATTTTGTAGTCAATATGGTTCTCCACAGTCTACACACTATTTGTCCACACCAGGGTAGTTGTAGAATACGCTTTAGCAAAGTCTCGCATTAGGTTCACCCAGGACAACTCAGGTCGGATCAGCTGGTGCTTCTGTGGCCCAGCAGGTGTCTAGACAGTCAATGGAACAGGGACTGGCCTTCTCAAATCAAGCATTCTTAATCTTCAAAATATCATGGCGGGCGGGTGGGAGGGAGGGTGCTCTTATACTATAAATTTTATTAAAAAGAAGAAAAAAGAAAAAAATGGTTTGACCATACTATGGTCATATGGAATATTAAAAAGTAACGCTTTGTAGATTTATAAATTTTTTAGTTATATCACATTTAAAATTCTTGAATACTTTTTTTTTTGAATGGTAAAAATTCTTGAATACTGCTTCACCTAACGTTTTGAGATAGAAGACTACTTCATTTAATAAAGAAGAAATTTATTAGCTTAGGTAAAAATGCTTCAAGTAGAAGACACAGGACTACATCCAGATAGTATATAATAAGTGGGATACCATATCTGTTTTTGCTTCCTGGATTTTGCGAAATGGAGAGACATGTCCTTGTTTTCCTTTTTTTGTTCCCGTACGTATCTGTTTTTCATATCACAAGTAACTGGCATTTATCTGAAAATTTTTTTATATTACTTATGACCTTCCTAACAACTGCATTGCTGTTTTACAGGGCTGACATCTGGTCATTTGGAATTACTGCCCTTGAGCTGGCACATGGCCATGCACCTTTTTCGAAGTACCCTCCAATGAAGGTATGTATCTTTTCTTCTAAGGATTGAGAAAATCCATTTTAGCCTTAACTGTTCATGAACAGAAATTTATTGATTAAATACAAGAGAAAGATCAGACATCATACAACAGATCTGGCTTAGATACAATCTTTAACCAGAGTCAATTCAATTGCTTTTCTAAAAGTAAACTTAAAACAAAAGGCTACCCATGGAAGATAAAATTCATTTTATGAGCAGAAACTTTTTCTGTAACTTTTCGTTGTAGTCCAAAAATGGATTTTTTTTGACACCCTGCCCTCAGCTGACTTTTGACTTTTGAGTCTGGTTACCTGAAGATTGGAACAAAGCTAGATTCATTTTTTTTTAATGCTGCTTGGATAATTTCTGGAGATGTCAATTTTCTGGGACAGTATGATTTATGGACTCTTTTGGGCGGTTTTATTTTTCCTGTTTTTCTAAGGAGATATGATTCAAATCAAAGTCACTTCTGTTAGCTGGATTTCCTAAACTGTACTGATGATGGTGCTTGCAAGTAAAAAAAAAAAAAAAAATGTAACCACAATGTCTACCATTGATCGACCATCTTTCATCTTGGTACACTGACATTTTTGTGTTAGTTTTGAAAGATAACAATTGCTTTATTAATTAAAAGAGAAACAAAACAAATAAACCATCTTGATTACCCCTATCCTTGGCTAACCAATGGGCCCCTTGATTAGCCTTACAGGACATAAGGAAAAAATGGAAATTGCCCTCCATTGTTATAGATTGAATTTCTTCAACATGATCCAACATTCACTGCAGGTAAAGCCACTCCTCCTCCCACACATACACCAAAGCACCAATAAAAAAAAGGCACCAACAGAAAAAACAAACTCTTTTAACACTCTAGAACACATGAGCAAACCGATAACTTTGGCTTCGTGTGATGTGACAGCTACCAAAGGCCCAAAGTTATTGTGAATTTGACTTTACTACTGTTGCAAATTAATATTCAGCAACATCGGATGCAGATGTTGACTTCCATCAACATGCGTGTCATAGACTTCATAGTTACTTCCATTTCTTGTAATCAATTAGCAATGTCTAACAAAGGACTGTCTCAACTCTCAACGTGGTTGTCAGCCATTGTTTTGGTGTAACTGTAGTCTCAACAATAGTATTAATCTTCCATTTTGATGCAGATCAGCTTGCATCCATTGATTATGATCAAGAAAATTGGATCAAACATTCAATTTTTTATACACTTATGACTGGGCCTTTGGGACCTGGGCACCTTTGTAAGAGGACTTATGATCGAAGGGGCCCCAGATAGTTTAGAATAATTGATAAAAATTAACTGCCAGGGACTGTTGTTAGATGTTGCAAGACAGCTGGGGCTTTTATGCAAATTGCAGAAAAATCCTGCAAAACAAACCAGTGGGTATTTTTCGGACCTTACTCTAATGGGTCAAAATGGGTCCAAACCCCAAGGATACCTACACACAAACCCAAAGGATACCTCACCAAGTTGGTTGTCTCCAAGATTTCTATAAGATGGTGCGGTCCACTTTCCCAAATGGTGGGCCATCTAGGCCCCACACGCAGAACTGCGAGGGAAGGTTTTGATGATACAGCAAGACTGATCTTCAGAGTTCTAATCTTACTAAGTTATTTTTAGTAGTTTTGATGTAAATATTAAATAAGACTTCTTGAAATTAGAAAATAAAGTTATCTTAGGGATTAGATGAGTGGTTAGGATTGATTGTATGATTTTTAGGCTTTAATGAACCGTGTGGTCTTCAGAGTTCTGGTCTTACTAAGTTATTTTTAGTAGTTTTGATGTAAATACTAAATAAGACTTCTCGAAATTAGAAAATCAAGTTATCTAGGGATTAGGTAAGTGGTTAGGATTGATTCTATGATTTTTAGGCTTTAATGAACGGTTTGGTATGAGATATGGCTCATCTGTTACTGCAGCAGGCACAGGATCAGTAGCCTGTTTTTCCAAATCTTTTGAATGATTTTAGGGATTTTAAAGGACTGTTTTAGTATAGTTAGGACATAGGCAGTGGCATACCCAAGATTTTCGTTTAAGGGGTATGGACCCTAATAGGTAGTTTGGTTTTGGGGCTAAACCGAGGATTTTCATGTGGGTTTTGAGGGCAGTCCCACAATTTTTATTGGGTTTTTGGAAATGGACCCAGGACTTTCATATAGGTTTTGAAAGTGCACCGTGGTTTGACGGGTGCAACCTCACCCCCGTGCATGTACTTGGGTCCACCCCTGGACTTAGGACTCCTACTGTTAGCAATCTAGTGGACTAAAAGGTTAGATGCATGGATGAGATTCAGTTTCAGATTTTAGGGTTTTAAAAGCATTTCTATATAGGCATATCAGTCAAGTGTTCATGTATTCCTTTTTACCCTTCGGAATTGAATTAAATTCATATTTTCCTATTTCTCTTCATTTGATTGAGGAATTCTCAATTGAATTGAGAACTTTCAGAGATTAGTCCTGCAATCTAGGTTAGTGATGATTGATTTCAGTAAGTTCCTTCTTATTTCTGGGCATAGTCCGATTTGTGAATAGGGGCTGCATTAAATTTCTTCTATTGAACACTGATTTTCAACATCTACTCGTACTCCCAACCGACGAGCTCCCTTATTCACCCTTTACTGGTCATCTTATTTTTTGTGGAGTTGGCATCTTTATTAATGTTATTCTAAATGCTTTATGGTTGTGAAAATTTCTTTTGACACTATCTTATGTGGCTTAGTGTGAAAATGTGTTCCACAGGACCTTTGGCGGACCCAAGTGTCCGTACGCTGTTGCAGTCGCTCTCGCAAGATTTGAGAAACTCTTTAGATAATGCTTTAAAAGTTTCTATATTATTGTTTAACCTTTTCACTTGACCATTGCCCGCACCACCAAATTGAAAATCCTGGGTCTGCCATTGCACAGGACAATTCTTTCGTTAATAGAAAAGATGTGCCAACTTTATCTTGAACATGTTGGTTTTGAATTTTAATCCAATCAAACTTTTTTTTCTTCCTTGGAGGAGCGTTAGAAAGCGTTTGGGCGTTTTGGAGAGAGACGTTTTGGAGAGAGAGTGCCGTTTTAGTTGACCAAATAAAAGAAGAGAGGAGTTAAGAGAGGAGTAATGAGAGGATTTTCTTACATGGATGAGAGTCGTTTCTTATTTTTCTCCCCCTTTTAATGAGTTCACAACTTCCTAAATTTTCTTCTTTAAACTAACGAATGATTAGTCATCTTTCCTATTTCTTCTCCTTTAAAGGAAGGCTTCCATCTGATGCCAAAACTCTACAGGCGGGGCTCACTCTGTTAAATTGCTTAATAAACTATCTCCCTTGTGTAGCATTGGACTAATTTTCACTACACAATCGGAGTGGGGTCCACAATGGATCATATGCAAATGCATGATCTACATGTGATTTACTTCGACTCTCTTATTTTCATGCACGTAAGATAACGTGTTTTATATGGGCAGTGAGAGCTAAGGATGAAAATAGGGGTAGCGGCGAGCGTAGCGGCTTGCCGCCAAAACGCTACGTAGCGTAGCGGTGTGATTTGGAAAAATTGTCAAAAAAATATGAAAAAATTATAGAAAATCTAGAATATTGGAAAATGAGAGAAAATGTATAAATTTTTTTTTTTTTTTTTTTGCAAAAGTAACTAAGGTAAGGGGGCGTAGCGGTCCCCTCATTGTATGAGGTCCTGTATCGTTGTATAAATAGAAAATAATAGTAATGATCATTTTTTTCATATGTGTTCATGTTGCTTAGTTATTCTAACGTAGAAACTAATGAAAGGCTCATAAAAGAAAAAACTATGTCATGAAGTCAAGACTTAAAGACTTAAGAGTACCTAGAGAGAAACATACATCTACTAAAGGGGGTGTCTAATAGGATGTACTTAGAGAAGAATCATTGAGAAGAGCTCTCTGTATCGACTGTAATTCGGTAAGATCATGTGCTTTTTGGTGTTCTTTTAAACATAAAAGGGTAGAAGAGTTGTGTAGAAATGTTATTTGGAGAGAAGAAGAAAAGAAATAAGCCTTATTATGAATTAAAAAAAAAAAATGGAAAGTAGGAATTCTTCTCACCTCGTAGCGGCCCGTAGCGGACGTAGCGGCCGCTATGGGTGCGACGGCCGATAAATTGGCCGTACTGTGGCGGTGGCGGTCGCTACAGCCGATATATCGCGTAGCGGCTGATATTTTCATCCATGGTGAGCGCCCGGATTGCTAGTTGCCCTTGACTAACTTTATGGGTGGGCTGTCCGCTGACCTTTCAGTACAATATGTGGACCCAGAATTTCGTAAATCCAAAATATCGAATCAGTTCTTATTACATGGATATTAGATGCTCAAATCTCACTCCTATGGATTCATCATATACTCTTATATTTATGAATAAGGAGTTAAATGGCTGATTGGAATGAGATTTGGGGTTTTAACATTCCATGAGATTTAAAAGTTGAATTGATGATTCCAATTCATAATCTAATGGTGGGCCCACCTCCTACTGTATTTAAATTTGGTATGGACCAATGCCATAAAATACATATCCATTAAATTTGGTCAGTCGTAAATTTTTCATAACTATTCATGGTGGCCCTATTAATGGTTTTTTCATATTATTTATGCATTTCTCATAAGTGGTTCCAACCTTAATACCATAAAATACATATCTATTTAATTTGATTGGTTGTGATCTTTTTCATAACAATTCCAGCCCCATTAATGGATTTTTTTTTATAACAATAATAGATTTCTCATAAGTGGGCCCAACCTTCAAAAATCCCCATCTATGTACATGGGTTTTTTTAATTTTGTAGTTATTCCTAATGAAATTGGTTCCTTTAAGCTTTAACTATCCCTATTAAATATCCAGCAACTTTTAAGTTGTAGTTATGACTGGATTTTATGTATTGACATAACAATAACTATTGTTGCTTTTTTATTGGATGTTTGCATAGAGGCAAAAAACGCCCCTAATTGGAACTTGGAAGGGACCTTTTTTTTATTTATTTAGAATTTATCTTTATTTTGAAATGGCATGCAACTTGAATTTTGAGTTTTCTTCATATATTTGTCATTTGGAATCTTCTAATCAGGACTTTGTTCTTTTCATTCAAATGCCTCTTTTTCGTTACATGGTGGAGGGATTTCTTGTTTTGGTTAATTTATCCTGTTTTGTTATTTCAAAGTTTATTTTGTCTTCCCAAAATAACGTAATTCAGGACTATCAAAGTCGACTAGGCTGGCTTTCCATATCCTGAGGACACCAATAGCGATGGATTGAAAGTAAAATCAATAGTTACTCTTTACCCATAAAAAGAAGTTAAAAAAGAAAAAAAAAAGGAAAAAAAATGGAGATACACGCAAATAGCCACTGATAGTGTTGATTCACAATTCACATTCCCACTGTCAAATCCTGTAGGGAACATGTCAAACCCTATATAGGAGTTGACATAAATCAGAAAAGTCTGAGAATGGAATAGTCGACCAGCGCTTATTATGAGTGTTTGAGGAGTCTCTAACGTAATGATTTTTTTTATTGGTGACGACACATTATATTAAGGGAAACCAGAATGATACAGAAGGCCCCAATAGAGGGAAAGGGCAGAAGGTATAAGAGTAATATACCAAGGAGAAACACAGAAAAAACAGCCAACACCAAGGAGAACAACAACAAACTACATGTTAAGAGCTACCAAATTACAAGACCTATCCACCCCTTGCTTAGTTACCGAATCTGTGAAACTATTGGCCTCTCTACTGACATGATGAGAAGACACTTGCAATGAAGACGATAAAGCTCTAATCTCATTCAAATAAAACTTAAATCTCCAAGGAGGCACCACTGTGGATTTCACCCACGAAATGGCATAAGAGAATCACTTTCCACCTTGAACCTTGATTGAAAAGATGAGGAGACATACATGGCATGTAAGATGCCTCAAGTCAGTTTTGGCATAGGATTGGACGTGTGATGTTTAAATCTTGTCCCTTATAACTTAAATAACAACAAAGCAACTAAGTAGTAATGTTTGACTGCAAACCACTCAGAACTTCGAGTTGGAGAACTTGGATGTTGGGTCCACATGGATGCAAGCAAATCAGGGTGGGGTTAGGTTGGCAAACAGGTCGAGTTGGAAGGTAGGGTCTGTAAGCTGACTCTGAGACCCTTACCCAACCCATTTATTAGACTTGTCAAACCTGACCCTTCCTGCAAAAGTGTAGGTCAGCATCTGATCCATATAGGCTGCGGGTTGGGAATCGGGGTATGCTGGTCGTTTTTGGTCAACTAAGGTTTAACCACTTTTAGTGGTAAATGGGCCAGGTTGAGAGGGGAGTTTTACAGGCTGAGACACTGCCTGTTTATTAGACGGATCAAACACTAGTTGACCCGCTTTAGCGTGGTCAAGATTGCCTAACCTGCATTTAACCAATATAAGCTGTGGGGTGTTTTCATGGGTTCTGTTGGGTTTTGCAACTCCTAGGCAGGGGGATTAGTAGGTCTTGTCATGGATTGGATGTGGGCCCCTCATGACACAGTCTAATGATTGCTACCATCTGATCAATGGCCAGAAAGTTCAATGGTCCGAGTGTGTATATAGCCACTAAGCATTGACGCCCTTCAAATTGTTCCAATATGGGGCCCATCCCCATAATCCGTGACTAGACCATCCGATCTGCCCATATCTTGATGATTTGCATGATTCAGGGGGCCCAACATCCAAGGTCACAACTCTTAAGAGTTATGGATAATTTGCAGACGAATATTACTTGACGACTAACATATCTTTACAACTTAAGTGAATAAAAGCAAAGCAATAAATGACCATATTGATGCAGTTTTAGTTATTTAATGAACCCAATGACAGCGTGTGGAAATTTACTACTGCTGTTACATCAGTACACTATCAATGCTGAGCCTCTTTAAACCCAACAATGCAAGAAAATGGGAAGTCTTCACCCTCAAGAAGACTACAAACACCAACACACTCAATAGAGAAAGGGAATACAGGTAAAAGAAACCAAACACAGTGATGAAACTGCAAATAAACTTGCTGTTATTCAACTATTGAAAGTGTTGACTATTCTCTATTGTCAACCTTACAAGTTCTATATAATGTATAAAACCAAAAGTTCTCAAGAAGATCTTGACATCTGTTCCTTCCTGATAATGCTAGTATGAGTGCATGACACCTATCCTTGACTAACTTGCTGAAATAAAGAAGCAGAAAAAGGGAAACTACAACTATTCATTCTTGACTGTTATGACTGTCGAGTGTCGACTCTCGGCACACACTTGCTTAAAAAAAGCAAAACACTAGATGAAATCTATGACAACCAATCCCACTCATTACAGAATCTTTTTTTCCTATCTAAAGATGCTAATAGAATCCACCAGACAAAATTTTTTTTTGGAGGGAAACCATATAACTCCACTGGCTGGGACGATCTTTCACAGTTCTGCAAATCTGGTTGTGGGCCCCACATGACCCATCTAATATTGAAAGCAATCATACATTCATACTACCTGCAAGAAGACTCCCAGGCGACCTTATTGAGGTAAGTTTCAAATGGGTTGGGCTCGGTTTTGTCCACAAATCCTTTCTCTAAAAACTACACACTTTCAGCCCTTTTTTTACTCTACATCCTGCATATCCTTGTTCTGAACATTGCACAGAAGCCTCTTGCACTCTCTGTTATGCCAAAACCGTCCCTGATAAGGACATTCTCAATAAAAATGGGCTGTTTTGGGCTTTTCTAATTCTAACTCAAGTGGGACCTTCACACGTGGGTTTGGACCCCATGAGTTTGATCATAGGCCTCCATGAATGCCAAAGATTACTCAATTATGTAATTTTCGATCCAACTGGGCCATCTGCATCACATATGCAAACAAATCCAAAGAATGAGGTTGTCTTGTGGAGACCGTTGGCAAAATCAAGGTGTGGGTCACCTGATCTGACCTTTCCTTTCTTGGTCTGATCCAGTCAATCCATGCACTTCTCCAATTTTAAGACATTATTGATCTTTTGATCATCATAAGAGGATATAATTGTAACTCGTCCATTTTAAAATGCTTTGCATTATATATTTGCTTCAGACTACTGAAATGTAGCGCACAGTATGAGACCTGGAGGAGATATATAATAAAATACAGAATTTCCACTTATTTTTTGCGAACTTGGTGATAATTAACGATGAGCTTTGAGAATCCAAATCTCAAATTTGGGTGATTAATATTTTGATGCTACAGCATGTATATTTTTATTTATTTGACTGGCCACTATATTAGTGGTTCTGACTTGTGGGTCTTTTTCCTGTTTCAGGTTCTTCTGATGACAATTCAGAATGCTCCACCTGGACTTGATTATGACCGAGATAAAAGGTTCTCGAAGGTATAAGTTATATATATATATATGTAATTTTTATTTCACTAATGAATGATTGGGATCATTAATTATATTTGTGAATAAGGGCCTGTTTGTCTCATGTAATTGAATTCCTAGGAATTCTAAGTCTTGTATTTCTAAAAGTGGTTGAAGTTGAAGGAACAAAGGCAAATGTCCAAAAAATGACCACCGAATAATCTTCCCTTTAGTTGAAAATGAATCAAGGGGAGATGGGAAATGAATACCTGGGCATCACCCTAGTAATTCAGATCCTAGGAAATTCTAGGACTCATCTACATCACCTTTCTTCCCTCACCTCTTTAATGATCATTAGTTGGAGCTCATTTGACCATGGATTCGTTTGTATTCAATTCCATGCATGCAAATGGCCCTAAACAGTTTTATCAATTACTCCACTTCTTTTGTATGCATTATTGGAGAATTTTATGAGATAGACAGTTTAATAAATAAATAATACCCTTGTCTTTTCTACAAGAAGGTGTGACTTGTGAGATTTTAGATAGACATTGCTTCGCTATGTGGAATTATTATGAATCATTTTCTCATAAAAGATTTTCAGTTGTGACCAGTCCTTTAAAGAAATGGTTGCCATGTGCTTGGTGAAAGATCAAACAAAGAGGCCAACGGCAGAAAAGTTACTGAAACACTCCTTTTTCAAAAATGCAAAGCCTCCAGAGCTTTCTGTGAAAAATCTTTTGACTGACTTGCCACCACTTTGGGAACGTGTAAAAGCTCTTCAGGTTAGCTACCTTAATATCAACATGAGATATGGTTCTTGCTATATCTCCAGTTATTTTGCTAGTATTTTTTGAACTCGTCACCTTCATGCAGCTTAAGGATGCTGCGCAATTAGCTCTAAAGAAAATGCCATCAGCAGAGCAAGAAGCATTATCACAGGTAGAACTATTTCTCAAATTTATGAACATGATCAATCGGCAATAATGGTTGCTTGGTTCTAGAGGTAGTTTCCTTTCGAATTGATTTTTTTTCCTCCAAGGTGTTAAATAGTGACTGTTCTCTGTGATCAAACCATATAATGCTTCATGTTTATATTTGTGGTTGTTTGCACTCATCTTTAACTGATTTCTTATATGAACTGCATCCTTCTTTATCCTTAATCTGTTTTTCTATATAATGAAACTCACAATGTTAGATTGTGAATGTTTGACATTAGTCTCCGGAGAAGGAATTTAAATATTATTTTTCACGAAGTAGCATCGTGGCCTTACATTCATTTTAAGCTAATGACTAGGCGGTTTTATTACCGTGCTTCTGTTTTTGCGTATTTGAAGAGGTCCATATGATAGTTGTTCTTTATTAATCGCCTTTTTTGTTAAAATAAATGTTACTTTTGTAATTGGAAATACTTAAATCATGTAATCATGTGTAGCTAATTGTGAAGGCAACCAAGGTCCAATCATGACCATTCTTGTGGAGGCCACCAGATGCATGCCAAACCAGGGGTTGGCTAAATGTTGTCCCCATGTACTCATCCTCACTCTTCACTTATAGTCCTTAAAATTGACAGTTTGAAACATAGTTGTCAATTCCGTTCCGTTCCGGCCGGAATTGGGCGGAACGGAATGACCCCCTAAAAGTTTGCAATCCTGATTCCGGTCCATTCCGGTCATTCTGGTCCCAATTCCGGACAAATTCCGCCCCATTTTAGCTAAGGTTTCATACTTCCATTCATATGTAGTTAAAACTAGAAAATGGTCAATTGTAGAGTATAGTTTAATTCAAGTGATTTAAGTATGCATTTTAGTATTATTTTAGCATGCATTTTTAGTATTATTTTTCCAAATTTATTTAACTGTGCTACTAACCAAAGGGCCAAAGGTATAGATTACTTGGAAAGGATAGACGATTGGGTAGAATGGGGGCCCATTTTTAGAAGAAATCTGAATGAGGTGGAGGCCGCTCAATTTAGAGAGATGATGACGCTGATTGGCAACATTTTCGTTCCTAACAATGGGAAAGATAGACGAGTATGGTCAACCTCCATAAATGGAATGTTCTCAGTTGCTTCTCTATTTTTATCCATGACTAGAGAGGCAATGGCTGGCGTCACATCCACACTTGGCCACAGTATGGAGAATTAAAGCCCCACCTAGGGTCATTGCATTTGGGTGGTCAGCCCTACTTGGTGGAATTCTAACGATGGACAACCTGAGGCGAAGAAGGGTGGTGGTAGTTAATGCATGCCCTATGTGTCTATCGGATGAGGAATCCATAGATCACCTACTACTCAACTATAGAATGGCACAGTACCTCTGGAAGGCAACCTTGGGGTGGTTTCAGTGTTACGAACCTCTTCCGAATTCCATAACAGCTCTTTTTGAGTATTGGAAAACGGGAGTGGGTTGAAAGAGAGGTAGGGTTATGTGGAACCTCTCCTTCGTGACAAGTTTGTGGTCTATCTAGAAAGAAAGAAATAGGAGATGCTTTGAAGGATTATCCTCCGATAATTATCAAATAGGGGAGAAAGTTAAACAGATGGTGGCCATTTGGGCGTCCTCATTGCTACTCTTCAAGGGCATTTCAACAAATACCATCATACAGCATTGGAAGGAAGTGGCGTCTTCACAACCGCATAAATCCTCTATAGTCTGTAGGTGGTCCCCCACCCCACCCCACCAAACCCAACCACCAACCACACACCCCCCCCCCCCCCCCCCCCCCCCCCCGGGACCCCGGCACACACACCCCCTAGCCCCCCCCCCCCGGGACCCCGGCACACACACCCCCTAGTGGTGCACTGAAGCTGAATTTTGATGGAAGTGCTCTTGGTAATCCGGGAATGGCGGGCGTAGAGGGTGTTATCCGTAATGATGAAGGAGCTACCTTGTTATCATATTAAGGACCAGCTGGCTTATGCTCAATCAACAAAGCTGAAGTATTATCCTTGAACATCGGGTTGAGAGAAGCTTTGAGATTCAACCTCAGTTATTGGTGATTGAAGGTGACTCTTCATGTGCGATAAAGTGGGCATCTCAACCATCTTCCGCTCTTTGGTACCTAGCAGACGTCATGGAAGAGGTGGTAGAAAACTCGAAGAAAGTAAACATTTCTTTCCATCTGATCAAGCATTGTGCAAACTCGGAAGCAGTGTGTCTAACGAAAGAGCGAGTATCCAAACCTGCTTTGTTGATTGTTACCGATTGTTAATATGTTCCTGTCTCTTTGGGTTGATGCCCGAATTTATGGGGGTTGTCAACCCTTTCTTTTTGGGATAAATGGTCTAACCGTACTTTTGGGTTTTTTGTTTTGTTTTCAGTACACTTCTCCTATACTATAACTCAGTGAAATGAATAGTCACCTTTAAAAAAAGGTATTATTTAGTGTGCGACTATGTTTTTTCAATTTTAGGTATTCTTTTATATATTTTTTTCATTTTTCAATCGTGTCTTTTCCGAACGAAATACCAGAATTGTCTGGAATGTCAAAATGTTCCACTACAGGGTCAAACCGGAATGAAATTGACAACTATGGTTTGAATCCATTATATATATTTATGTTTTTTGTGTGATTTGACTGTGGATGTCAGTCAATTAGTGTCCAATTGGGGTGAGTTGTGCATGAGGGAGGGTAGTTGAGTAGTCCGGGGTTTGGATTGTAGATGGGCCCCAGACGGGTGACAAATACTGAGCAGGAAAAAAAGTAGATGAGAGAGCTGCTATATTGCATTGGTTTTACACGGTGAGTAGTTCCGGTCTTTGGGGTCTCACTTAGGATGCTTGGGTGATGGGAAGGTATTATGGTGGATGAGAGATGGGCCCATATATATATTAGGATACCTATAAATCTGACAATGCAAAAGTTCTAACTTCGAAAAATGGGGGTTCTAACTGACAGTGGGTACGGCTGCAATAAGCATCTAAGTCAGGTGCACACATGGAAGGTGTTGTATGCATTGCGCGGTAGGAAAAAAGAGGAAAGCAGGGAAAGAGGGAAAGAAAGAGGAGAAAGGTGGAAGAGAGGAGGGGGGGGGGGGGGGGGGGGTGTGTGTGGCGGGGGGCGCGCATTAGTGTGCCCCATGAGATACTCGCCTTTTTGTGTAATCATTCGAAGTGGGGGGGGGGGGGGGGGGGGGGGGGGGGGGGGGGGGGGGGGTGGTTTGTGCGCAGGCGGCATTAGTGTACCCCATGAGATGCTCGCCTTTCTTTGTAATCATACATAAATACATGCATTCAAACATACATAACATTCATACAACATTTTAATATATAATACACATGTGAATATATTACTTGAGTGAAGCCACTTGGTGAAATGGCGTCAGCCTTAATTCAATGCTCATCCGAAATATATTCACTGTAAGATTGAATACACATGTATCCGGACCTCATTTACCACTGGATTTTGGGGCCTTGCAAGCCACATCAAATGTTCTCTGAGCATGCTGATTTTTTTTGGGTAAAACTCTGAGCATGCTGATTTGTGGGCCAACCTTTAACCATTGAACAGCCCTCCCTCTCACTGACCACCTAGGTGGGTCCCACAGGTTGTTGTCCAATTATGCAGGAGAACGATTCTGTTGTAGGTATATCTGTGTATGTGTATGAATGCATGCATGTGTGTATGTATGTATATACCTTGGGAATGGATTTGAGATTTTTTACTTAGAAAAATGTAATTTAGGAAAAGAATAATAGAAAGTAGAGTGGGCATTGTAGTTGATGGATATATAAAGGAGAAGTTTGTAGAGGTTAACAAAAAGAATAATGGGGTTGTAATGTAGTGCTTAAGATTGTACTAGATTAAAATAAATCCTAAATCTTGTAGTGCGTATGCAGTATGCACCCCAACAAGGATTGAGTTCTCTATTTTTATTTAAGTATGTCAAGACCACTTCTGAACATGCTGAAATGAGTTTTTAAATGTTTCAACTTCTTTTATACAAGGGCCACTGCATAAAAAGCCATTTGAGGTTTTTGGAATAAGCCCCTTGCAAAATGGAGAAAAGGCCTGAAAGTCCTTGGAAATCAAGCCCATTCTTAGAATAGGAGAATGTGGATTCTCCTACAGTTGAACATCATGCGTGAAAAGAAGACACTGTCTATCTATTGGGGTGATTTGGTGGACCCTTAGCATTATCAGCTGATTAAGCGGACATTCTTGATTTCAAGGAAGATAAAAAAAAATCCAAAGACCTGGTTCTTGTTGAATCAAGTAGCTTGAATAGCTAAGATTATCTATTGTAAATCCCTGAACTACATTGATATATGATCAACAGAATATTTGATTGATGAAGCTTTCAGTTATGTACATGCAATAACCATATTTTGATGGCGATGTGTATGGAAACCTACTATATAGAGAATTTTCTTAATGATTTACATTGAAAGATTCCAGGCAAGTTTTTCTTGTATCAATAACATTCCAGGTCTCTACTTGTTGAATTTCTGTTTGAGATTGACCAAATACATATTTGTAATTGTTGCATGTTTATTGTCAGATCACGTTTCTCTAAATCTTGAAGACACTGAAGTGGGATCTGTTTTATTTTTTATTTTTGGAGATACTTGGTCTCACTATTGTGTTTTTGTGCTGTGCTGTTTCTATGCTACCTTTACCAGAGTGAATATAAGCGAGGTGTTAGTGCATGGAACTTTGATGTTGCGGATTTGAAAGCACAAGCCTCCCTGGTATGCTTTATTGCTCTTTATGTCGAACAGTTTTATGTTTAGGAAGCTTATCTCATTAAGGTATGGATGTAAATGGGTTGGGTCTGGGGCAAAACATGGTGCATCTGGATCAGGATTTGTTTTCTATAGGTTGGATCTGTATCTGGATCGAGATGGATCCGTGTGTTGGGATCCGGAACTGGCATCAACTGAAAGAATAAAGATTCGGTTTTAGATCTAGGTTTGGATCCAAAACAAGATGTGGAACTTTTCTGTATACCTGTATGAAAGGGCCTCAAAATAGTGCTTTTAATTATATAAGTGGGTAAAATTGTAATAACAATTCAAGCTTTAGACTGAAGGTCTGTAGACCCCGTAAATGTATATTTAATTTTATTCTGTTGCTGCATTTGTCCTGGTTCTGGATCCTTCGGTTGGATCATACAAGGATTGCACAGGATCAGGTTTTTATGCATATGGATCCAGATCTGGATCCAAATTTCTCCCAGCTACAAAAACAGGTTCCATTCCTGTTTTTTGGGTATTGGGCACTTCAGATAGTCAGATAATCGGATGCACATTAACATCCCTGCAATGAGGAGTAATCTTCCTATTTAAATGATTTACTTTTCAAATGCAAACCATATACACTGGGTTATTTCTTTACTGATTGTACTGGTGCATTGATAGGTTCAAGATGGTGATGATCTGATTGAAATGAAGGATGATGATGAAAACTTGAGGTTATTAGTTAGTGATGAGGTTGGCTAGCATCTCCAAATTAATATGTGCACTTCTTTTAAGTTATTCATGATGCTGAGTTCGCATTCTTCTAACTGAAAGGAGAAATGATTAGGTCCTGATAGTGATATCGTCCTGACCATTCCTCATCTCTGGTTTGACATGTGTTGAGTGTGAGTTGGGTTAATGCTTGCATTGTTTTGGTTTTGATCCAATCAATTCACGTAACAACGTCACGTGCACTACTCTTTATTGACTCAAGCTCAAATTTCACTCCAACCTGAGTGATTTACATTGCTGTTTTAATCATGTGTTAAAAATAGCAATATACTTAAAACATGATCAATTTAATGGTGTGAAACTGCAAATTGATCTCATTGGAGTGAATTTTGCTTCACCGACCATGCAGGGTGATGTGAATGGTTGGATGGTGGGCCCTACACCTGTCCTAGAGGTGGTCTGGATCTTATCATTTCTCAATTGAAAGACTTTTTTTTTCCTTAACTTTTTTTAATTATGGAAGATGGATTGATAAGTTTGATCATCATTGTCAGGATTCATTTGTTTCACCATCCAATTTTGGGAAATCCATGTCTACCAGTGATGTTAGCTTCAGGTAAGGCACTCCATGGATGTACACTTATCTAGTTAAGTTTATTTGACTGCCACTGTTTCTCTCCTTTTTTAAAATTTTCTTCACATATCTTTTATTTTTAATATATATATATCACATATGTCCCATATTCCTTATAATTATATTCTGAATTTACGCTCACCGAGTCTTGAGTTTTTTACTTGATCAAGAGTCAGCCACAGGAGAGGGAGAGATGTTTTCAAAAAACTTGAATATCTTTACCATTATAATTAATAAAGGATTTTTCTTTCATTTTTTGCCTTTAAGATATTTTTGAATCATAATTCATAAGGTGCACTTTTAAAAAAAAAAGAAATTTTAAGAATGAATTAAAAATACCACGTAACTGAGTCAGTTAGAGACAATCAAACCTAGTTTTCTGCTTGACTTGGCAATTCCACTGGCATACACGAGTTTACAGGGGATCATAGTTTTATGAATTATGTGGAGAAGTTTCAAATGTTCAATGAGAAACAAGAAATTTCTATTTTTTTTAAAAAAAAGTGCTCAGTGTTTCAGTGAACATGCGTTTCCCATTCTGCAAGTTGAACGTCCTTATGAGTTGGAAGGAAAATGTGATATATGCTGAGTAGTCATGTTGATGTGATTTACATGTTCCTATCTGAATAAGCAACTCATGGAAGTGGGACGTTACTTACTTTACATTTCAGGAAAAGAAAATAGAAAAGAAATTTCTATATTTTTTTTAAAAAAGTGCTCAGTGTTTCAGTGAACTTGTGTTTTCCATTCTGCAAGTTGAACGTCCTTATGAGTTGGAAGTCCTTATGAGTTGGAAGGAAAATGTGATATATGCCAAGTAGTCATGTTGATGTGATTTACATGTTCCTATCTGAATAAGCAACTCATGGAAGTGGGACGTTACTTACTTTACATTTCAGGAAAAGAAAATAGAATAAAATATGTGGGATGTTGAAGTTATTTATCAATTTTGGCCTTTCCTGAATTAGCTTGCCTACCATTGTTGCATTTACTAAAATTTTGTTATAACTAGGATTCTAGGAGGTCACTACAAATTCTGTTGCATAATCATGTTATATGGATTCAACTGGATTTGCCTGATTATGGACATCTTGCATGTATTGTCTTGTTGACTAGTCTTTTCCCCTATCCCACATACTTCTCTTGCAGGGGAAATAGGAATTGTTCTGAATGGTTGGATGACAGATGCAAGATTGCAGCAGGGGAAATTTTGGAAACCGATTTGCTTAACTCCAGCAAGTGGGAAAATTCTGATAAACATGAGAAAGATGGATCAGTCAATGATCCAACACCTTCATCATCAGATAAGGACATGGGGCACAACCGCTGTACAAATCAAGTAGGAAAAACTCGCCAAACTCAGAGTGGACCTCTTGTGCCTGCTAGCGTGCTTAATCACTCATCAGAAAGGGAGCGTAATGCTGAAAGGTTCATCTTGTCATTTTTTTTTATCCCTTATGCATGGGTTTACTAAAATTACTTCGTAGTGGTAAAAGAACGAAAGGGAATCAAAGTCTGATATTGGAAAGATATTCATCAGAATATATGGAAGTGGAAAGATGTGCTTCATTATGTTGTAGTGCACTTGTTATAACGTTTACCCTCCTTTAGTTCTTGTACACTTTGAATTTTTTTCTTTAAGCTTTTTTTTTTTTTTAATCATTAACATATTTGAATAGAACCTCGATTCTCTGATTGCAGTACTCAAAGAATTCTCCATCTGCAACCCAATAAATCCATTTGTAGGGTCCACCTTAAAGAACTCCACCTGTCCTATCATTGGGCCAAATTTCAAGCTGGTGGTGTACATGTGTAGGGCTCACTAGTAGATTAATCATGCATAAAATGTGTGATTTACTCTCTTTTTTTCATTTTCATTTTTGCTATGTTTGGCTACTGGTGATGAGTGATATTTTCGGAAACATCGAAGTTGTGACCCTGGGTATATGTGTGCGATCTGGCCTTAACCTCACTTGACGCGTTTTAAAGCAGTGAGACTTTGGTCAAAGCAAATAATATCATGTTGATAGTGGGCCTGAGTAACTTGAAGACCCAGGGATCGATCCCTGGGCAAGTGTGTGAAACTGATGTGCCAACACCACTCAACCATGATTGTGTTGGCGTTTTTCTATTTTAATCGTATGTTTCTCATGAAGTCAATCTGATGGTGGACATTTTCCTATTGGCATGAAATTTGGCCCGGTCATGGACCAGGTAAGTGCTATGCTTTTACTCTTTGGGTTTATGGGTGGGCCTGCTGATTGATTTAAGGGCTGCACTAAGAGCATTACCCTGATTCTAATCGCAATGGATATTCTATGAGCAAGTGGAATATCCTCTGCATCCTAAATCCCGTATGTGTAAGATGCAAGCATTGACCATGAACAACTTGAATGTTGATAGTTTAAATCTTGTACAAAACCTGGGTCCAACAAGAAGCTAAGACCTGGCCATAATTCTCCATTAGTACAGAAAACCATTAGAAGTCTTCTTCCTACTGATCAATTGGTCACAAAAGACTTGTCTGAAAAACTCTCCTTATTTCTGGCCAACAAAGGTGTGGAGAATGAAAGATTCAAGTACAGAATATATTAAGAGAGGATGCTGAAAGAAGTTGTGAAAATAAATAAATATAATAAGCAAAAGCATTAAGGTGAAAACAGAGCTTGTAATTATGCAGATAGTCAGCTGAAATTTAGGAGGTTTGGGAGAAAGGGCAAAAAGGCTTCTGATCTGGAAATCAGTGAGGAGTAGATATTCTCTCTTATATGGAAGGAAAGTGGAGAAGTTTGATTGCAGTTTGGGATTTTAAATGTACAGAAATAGATGGTGTGATTGGAGATCTATAATGTCTTAAGGGTGCCTCAAAAGGATAAGCAGTTTGTGGAAGATGGAGAATTTTATTATAGAAGATCGACTATTAGGTATGTGGGTTTTTTTTTTTCCCATGAAATTGGGTGGTTTAATTACTTACTAAAATCTATATAGACCCAGAGTAATAATGTTTAAAGTTTCAACATTTTCTATTGATTTGTACTTTGATTGCAACTACGGCAGCTTAACTATATAGATCTATACTGTAACCTTTTGTCATATATTCTTTTTTATATTGTCAGTAGAAGATTTGATCTGTACTTTAAATAACATTTTGGGCTGGTTTGTTTCATGTAATTGAATTCCTGGGAATTCTACTACTTGTATTTCTAAAAGTGGTTAAAACTAAAGAAACAAAGGCAAATTTCGGAAAACGACGATCAAATAAGCTCCTCTTTAATGGAGAATTCAAGGGGAGATGGGAAATAATACCTAGTTAGTAGCTATCACAACAGTTACTCAAATCATAGGAAAATCAAGGCTCCATCTACGTCTCCACCTTATATCCTTCATCCCCACCTTTTTAATCATCCTTCATTGAGCCCTTTTTTCACCATGAATTCCTATGTATTCAATTCAATACAAGCGAATGGACCTTCTGGGTCAAACACTTGAAACCAAGGTATCCTTAGAAAATATCATGATGGATTAGTGCAATTAAGGGATGTGAGTTCATAAATGCGGCTTGTATATATTTTCTTTTTTCTCTTTCTTATTGAGGAGATAATACAGAGGTGGATTTCCCTGCAAAACAAGGTGCAATTTTATTACATCTGTCCTCTTTGTGCATGGTGTCATGTTGTATTCTGCATAATAGGTTCTATCTTACCTTTCAATATTTTTTTTGAAATAGATCTCACCTTTCAATATTACATCAAGAACAACAACAATAACATCAGGTTCCTCCATGTAGAAAGAAAAAGAACAATATCACCAGTTCTACATTTTAGCTTAACAATGAAGGAGGTTCTTTAATGCCTTAGATACAAATATAATAGCTACTAAAAAGGCATTGTAGTTTTAACATTACATTAAACTAAATTACAAATCTTATTATCTGAAGCATATTGTCATTTGACCTCACCTTCTAGACCTAGGTGCTTGATCTAACTTGGTGCCAGTGGGTGGTCTTAACAAGGAAAATTTGGAGCACGAGAAACTGATCTCGTGAGCAGTGAACGCCAGTGTTTTAAAACTTGCCCGATTCTGATTTGACTTGGCTGGACTGGGACTCAATCCTGAGCTACTCAAGTCATGTATGACTCGGCTGGTTCATATGGGACTCACCTGTTTCATCTTCTTCTTGCTTGAGAAACCTCCCCACAGCCCCTGTTCCATTTTTTCCTTTTGGATCAAGAACTTGTTTTTGGGAAGACTCAAAGTGGAAAAAGCCTCTTTTTCCCACTTTCAACCCCTAATTTCTTAATTTTCTTCCATGGTTTCCTCTTCTCCTAGCTTGAGAAACCCTAGGATACTCCCCACGGCCCTTCTTTTCCCTTTTATGGAATCAATTACTTGAAAACTCTCCTGATCTCCCATTCCTCTCCAGTCTCCCCGATATCCTGTTCGGTCAATCCTCTTCCCAATCTTGAATATCCTTTTCTTCCATTCACAAGCCCCTCCAAAACTAGAGTCCAGACCCTGGTCTCTCCTCCAGAAAGGCAGAAAACCCTATGCATCTAGAGATTTGTAGGACGGGAAGGAATCTTAGAGAGATTACGGTTAATATTAATAAACCTTGTTGATGAGATGGAGTGGGAAGAGGAAGAGGAGAGTTGGAAAGAATAGGGTGGAGAGTCTTAGAGAGAAGGATTGCCTGAACAAGTGTTTTAACTTTTAATGAGAGGGGGGAACTCGGCCCTGACTGAACTTGGCCCAACCCCTGCTGATCAGAAAGAACACAAAGAAAATGAATACTATAGTCTTGGGGTACACCAAATGTAAACATAGGTGTTTCCTCTCCTTAACAGATGGAATCACCTTGCAGTTTATCATCTGTTCTTGGACACCATACACGTTACTTTTATTCCTTTTGATGTTCCAGTCAAATGTAAAGATAAAACATGCTACCGGCTTAGCTGTTTGGATTTTGCTCATATTGAACTGGATGACTTCATAATTGTTAACTTTTTGGAGCTAAAGCACTTTCATATGAACTAAAACTGAGATGCATCACATTTGTGGTGCTTGATATTGTTATTAGGAGGGAGGGAGACAGTCAACCAGCTACTGAGAAATTTAGGCGTGAAGTACGGAAAGCACCAAGCTTTAGCGGTCCACTGATGCTTTCAAACCGAGCTTCGTTAAACAGTTTATCTGCTCCAATAAGATCTTCAGGAGGTAACAGATTGATTTTTTATGTGTAGTAAATATTAATTATCACTTTATTGCTGTTAGACATTTATCAACCGTGACATGAATGCATCATCACACAATATCTGGTCTGACAGCAAACACAAGTTGAAGTGCTAAAGAAACTTTGTATTATTTTTATTTCTCTCTTCCATAGGCTATAGAGATTCTTTGGAGGATAGCTAAAGAAACTTTGTATTGTTTATATTTTCTCTCTTCCATAGGCTACAGAGATTCTTTGGAGGATAAGTCAAAGGCTAATGTGGTACAAATAAAAGGACGCTTTTCAGTAACATCAGAAAATGTTGACCTTGTAAAGGTAGATGTCTAATAGTCTATATGTTTGTTCTGAATGTTTTTATATTTACTAAAGGAAAATATGATTTGTAGGATATTCCATTATCCTCAGTTTCAAGAAGATCTTCTCAGGTCAGTCAGAAGCCAATGAAGCATGACATCTCGACACGCTAAAGATTTTTTAATGTACTTGTCCAGTTCTCTTTTCACATTTTATTACTATGATTTTCAGGTTTCTCCATTAAGAAAATCTGCCAGTGTTGGTGATTGGCAACCTGATTCTCGACAATTGGTATGTAGAGTCACCTCATTAGTTTTATCCTTTGTTTCATATCTTCCACATGAGGATATTGAGTGCCTTAAAAAAATGTACAAATTTTGTTTCTCCTCTTAAGTTTCACAACCAGGCTCTGGTATCATATTAGATTTAGGCAACACCTTAAATTTGCAGAGCAATTGCAAAAAGGTTTAAAGGTCAACTTAATAGCAGGAAGATGGTGGAATCATCCGGGTTTTCTGTGATAGAACAAATGACCATAAATAGATTCTCACTTTAGTGTGAAAATGCAATAATGCTCCTTAAGCACTTATTAGATGATAAATAAGAGAGCATATTGGTAGATGTACAGTTACGAGTAGTCTAGTATGGATATGAACGATTAATTTACAGTCTGCCGGTCGGCAGGTATACAAAAATCCTTTTTGTATGTTGACATAGAAATTGAAAAATCCTATAAATGTACTTAAAAGTGCTAGCATTCTCGAAGCATAAAAATTACAGGTTTTATGATTTTTTTTCCTGCATACTTCTTGCAAGGATCAGGGAAACCCAGATATTTAATTGGGGTATGTTTTCTTGTGCCTACACATCATGAATTCTCCTCTTAACGTGCTCAACAAGAGGAGCCCATGTATTGTGGCTGCATCGGAACATGGCCAAGAGCAGTCTGAACTTGCCGACATGACATTCAAGGTCGAAAATTTGATATTGAGGATTTTATTAACTAGGCTTGATTGCCATTTCTAAATTTAATACCAAAATTGTAGCACTAAAATTAATCTTGTTGTTCCAGATTAAGAAGTACTTTGGTGAGAACCAAGATGAAATTAGTGGACATGTGAAAGATTTTGCTTTTTGTAGTATTAGTGGCATCATAGAGACTTTTGTCATAAATAACAACTGAATGCATGGATATTTGGTTGACCGATATTTTAACCTTAAGTAACTAATCTAATTGACTTTGCGTTGCTTTGCTGTTTGCTCAGCCCAACAGCAAGCCACCAAAGGAAGTCAGCAACAGTGCAATTCCTGCATCAGTTCTCATGCCTCATCTTCAGAATCTCTTCCAGCAGACTGCATTACAACAAGTAGAACTATTTTTATTTATCTTAGTAAATTCCATATTTATTTTACGTTAGAACAACATTCAACCTTTCTTGAAGAACAGTACTTCTAAAGCTCTTTCATACTCATTCTTTTGTTAGCATACACAATCTCATGACATTGCTGAATAGCTTGCAACAAATTGCACTCATTCTTCGTTTAACATACAGGATCTCATAATGACATTATTGAATAGCTTGCAACAGGCTGAGGCAGTTGATGGTAAGTGGATAATCATTTCATTGGACCAAAAAAGTTCTTATAGAAATTCTTACGCAAGTGTATAAATTATGTTTCAGCGTTTCAAACTGGGACTCTGCAAGCTCGCAATTTAGAGAATGATACGTCAGTAAGTAGATCATCTATCTTGCATTTTATTTTGTACGGACCATTGGATGAAAATTTGGCCAGCATTCTGAAGCGGTTCACATCTCTTGTTCTGTGTGGATAGTCATGTCTTCTATTCTGTTGAAGAACAATGATGTGAAAGAAATGACTTATCTGTACAGCTTTTTCGAGCAATGAATTAAGTCACCATTTAAAGTAAAAATGAAAAAGAAATTACTTGTATGCCCAGTGACTTTCCTTTACCAATAAAAAAGCCATATGAGAAATGATTAGTGATTCTAAAGAAAATTCTAATAAAAGAGGTTATAAGCTTCGCTGAATGTCATTGGTTAATTTTCTTTGGTGCTTTTTTACTGAATAATGTTGTAAGTAGAATTGGCTTCGCAGTTGAAAAATCCTGCTCATGAACGGATATTCTTTCATGGAGACAATGTTGGTCCTATAGATTTCTTGAATTCTGAGGTCTCGCGATGGAGAACTCAAGCCTCTTCTTGCCTTGCGTATTTACAAACCTGTGGTTTTGGCAACTTCTGATGATTGCATCCTTTTGTTATCCTTTCTACACAAGTTGAATACAGTGAGGTCCACAGAGATTTAAGGGAAAATTTTGAATCTCTCTTGGTGCACAGGAACCTGTTCCTGGTCATCTTGTTGCGTAGGAAAGATCTACGCAAACCTCTGTTTTTTGGCCAGATCCTTTCCAAATTGGTTCTGATCTCCTTGTGACAGTGTGCTGCAGCCTTTCTTCTCTGATTTCATCAGATCTGCAATCCTTGATCAGACAACTTGGAGTATTCGAGTGTCATTCAGTGTAGATTCTTGTTACAAAAAATATTCGGGATCAACCAGTGGTTGCCAGTGCTATTGGTGATTACTGAAATTAAACCACACAGCTGATCGTGCATCATAGTGGAATATTTCCAATTTTTTTCTGGAACTTTTGCACTTTTATTAAGAAATATTTCGCAATCTACAGTTCAGTCAACTTTCAGTCACAGTTTTCATTTACTCCATTCATTTTTTGTGCGGATCTGTTGGATTTTTTTCCTGATGCTTTTCCCTTTGGTATGTCCTTGATTCATATTGTTACTTATTGGATCTAATCTGAGTTTAAATAAAGCCATTCTCTAGATTTGTGAATTTTAGCTCTAGATAAGGGGGTCGCCCGGCCCATTCCATTCAGTCCACTCGTTTGCCATATCATGTCTGATGGCCACAAAGTTTTGTTGTTAAATCGGATGGTACTGATTATTCTTATGGTCCCATCTCATTCAGAAATGCTTGGAAGGATTGAAATTTTGGAAGTATATCACAGGGAAGATTGAGGCACCCAATGAATCATCTCCAAAGTATGAGCAATGTGACGCTGATATTGGAAAATTCAACCCTCAATTGCCAATACTCTCTCAGAACTCCTAGCAGGAGAACAGAAAAATCTTTTCATATAAAGAAGAGCATAATTCCCAAACTGTCCTGGTTGGGTCGTTCGATTCTCCTTCCAGTTTGGTGGCTACAACTGTAATCAGAGTATTGCAAATTATATAATCTTGTAATTAGGATCATAATCATTTAGTTAGACTTTCCACAAGCACATACACTCTGTTTTCTACCATTTCCAATGTTTTAAACTCAGGCTTGTAGTATCACATTGACACACATGATTCCTCAAAAGTCAATTCCAAGTTCAATTATCTCATAACCGCCACCAGAATCCTTAAAAATATAAATCAAAGAACAATTCTATCCTAAACAAACTAGAAATGCTCAAAGATGTATCCTTGAATACACGCTAAATTTTTTTGGAACAAGTAATATCCTTAATGCTAGAAAAGAGTTTCCACCAGGAACCCTAGATATTGCATACAGATCAATGCGGAAATAACTTTAGACGGAGATGATCTAAAACCATACCTACGAGATCTCTCTGATTTGATCTCGGTCTAGTAGTAACCCGAAAATCTCAAGATCTTCTACTGTATTCCTCTATGCTCGAACTCGTACCAAGGAGTGGGCCTTTTCTGCGAATTCTCTCTGCTCTTCAAAACGAGATTTCTCTTTTATAATTAACCTAGAGAGCAATAACGCATGTGTGTGTGTGTGTGTGTGTGTGTATATATATATAGAGGCTACAATAGGGACCTTAAGAAGTAAATAAGGATAGACTCCTTATGGAAGCAGGAAACCCTAATTCGACCAAAATTAGAATCCTAGTTTCATAAATTACAATTCAGTCCACTAAAGAATTATAATTGCATTCCTTTCCTTATTCTCAAAATAATATTTCGAGCTTCATGTTGTTAAATGCTTATTAATCTCCCCACATTAAGATTTCAGATATCCATCGATTAAATAATTACTGACATTTTTATTTAATCGATATCTTTATAATTCCTTGAGACCTTACACTTAACTTATTTGATATGTTGGACACAAAGTTCACATGCAGGGTTTGACATATTCAAAACTTAAAAGCTTCATCAAGGGGATATCATCAATCCCTATTACGGGACGTGGATTCCGTCAATAAACTAATATGCACCATACATGTAGTGTAGTCATCCAATTCACTGAGATTATTGACCCATAAAAGATCTCACTCCTTCGTAAATCAACATGCCAAACACTAAATGTATGTGTTTATTATTTATGTCGGGATTAAGAGTACAAGCACTCATAATAACTATTTGGATGTTAATTATCTCATATACTCAGTATAAAGACAATAAACCCAAAAGCGGTTCTGTTAAATACACACAAAGTGTACTAGCATAATGAGTCGAAACTATACCATTTCCCACAGCCAAGACAAGCCTGCTGAAACATCATGCTATAATCGTACCGATGGTGTGTCCAAATCCATCTAGATTGTGAACAACAACTTATATTTTATAAGAACCGACAAATAGGTCTTCCGTGTATAAGTAGAACTCTATACACCAACTTGTCTACTTTATAGAATAAAAGACACACATGCATAATTATAAATAATGCAACCATTTGCCCTTACAAAATCTTAGACAGATGAAAAGCCAAAACATACTCATAAATAAATCAATCAAAGACAAATACATAAAAGTATGTTTTTAGTATAAATTTCCAACACTTAATTCTTCCAAAACTGATCTCCCTTCAATTATTGGGAACCTAATTAGTCAGAACCATAATTCTCCTATTAAAATAAGTCGGATTCAACTTTCTTCTATTGGCAAGGCCAGTGTCACTGATTGCCTTCTACTCTTTGGTTTCCACAGCAAATGGCTAAAGCGTTTTATAAATAATAGGCTATGTTTGTGTATGTATCTCTGATTTGAGGCATATAGAGAGATGATCTTGGACTCATGACATAACATTGCCTTGTGTATGTATCTCTGCTTTGCGGCATATAGAGAGATGATGTTGGAATCATGACATAACATTGCTTTTCATGGTTGATGGTACGAAACCTCATTTGCTTTTCGGTGTGTACATCCTCACCTTTTCTTCTGTTTTGTTGGAGTTATAAACTGTCTTCAACATAAATGATAAACCGATACAGCCTTTTATGTTACCGATCTATTTAATTAGTGGATTAATCAAAAGAAGAAAAATCTAAAATGAATTTTGTACAGAAGTGGCTCAACCTTGATGCACGCTCAGTGCATGCCTGGTTGAAGGATCTAATTCACCAGCATTTGTGAATGTGCTGCTTACAAGTTAATTTTCAAACTAGCTGTTTAGCATTAATCATGCATACTTTAAGGCAGTCATATATTCTAGTCTATCATATCATGGGAAAATGATGATTCCATTGGCTTATCAATGGAAAACTCTTAATTTTTACAGACTGAAGCTGCAGCATCTGAAAGGGAGCGGCTGTTGCTTACCAAGATTACGGAGCTTCAAGCCAGGTAGTTACAATTACATGAATACTGTAATTGGATGTGACTGATTCTTTAGCTGTTTTGTATATTTTGTTTACTCTTTATATTATTTCATTTCTGTAGCAGTTTTCTCAGGCTAAAAAGTGAATAGAATCACAAATTTCTGATGATAAATGCATTGTCATTATAATTCCTTCACCTTGCAGGATGATTAACCTAACTGATGAACTGACTGCAGCAAAGCTGAAACACATACAGGTGAACTTTGTTTTTATTTTTATTATTATTATTTTTTTAACAATATATAGTCTCTTAGAATGACAAATCTTTTTAGTTATTCCTGAATGAGAGAATATCCAATGAACCCTTTTCGTTTGTGGAATATCAATAACAAATGACATGTTGGTTTTATTTAAAAATGATAACTTCTAACATGCTAAGTATGCCTGGTCATTGGAGTAACTTTAAACTTATGCGTATTTGTGTGCTCTTTCAGTGCGTGTGCATACGGCCATGTGTGCGGTGCGTGCATGTGTGCTAACTGTAGAGAATATTGAGAAATATTTGGGTTTATTTATAATTTGGGTCATTGGATTTAATCAGCAATGTTGCTGAATGTGTAGTTTGTGGGGGCACATTAAGGATTTTTTTTTTTTAAAATCATCTCCTTCATTGGTCAAGTTGCAAGACAGATCGAACCATTAGTGTTCAAGATCAAGCTGACAGAGTTCCTCATCAAACCAGTTGCAAATGGAAGCAGAAGATGGTGTTTAGTCCAAGCCGTTACATGTTATCTATGATTCAGCTTGAAGGGGAGTGTTGAGAATATTGAGAAATATTTGGTTTTATTTATAATTTGGATCATTATGTTTCTCTGTAATTTTTGGGAGTTACTTTAGGATAGAGTTGTGATAGGATAAGGATTAGGTTCAATGATTAAGTTTCCTGGTTTGAGTAGATATCTTAGGTTGTAGTCTTGTAAATAGCCATTGGCTATTGTTAATTAACCTCAGAGAACTGTGTTCAATTTATCCTGTCAAGAAGTAGCCCTAAATTTCAACTCTAGCATGTGGTGATGGAAGGAAACTCTTCTCCTAACTCATGACATTCATGATTAAAAAATCATGAAATTGGGGCATAGGGATGTTTCACCTAAGGGATAGCCCTCATATAGCAATATGAAGGACAATCTGTGGAGCCCATTTGACCATTATCAAGGGAAGTGCACAGATGGGGAGGTCCATGCATGGATTTATATATATATATATATATATATAATCAAAATCAGCATCTCGATAGGAGATTTTAAGACCTCAAAACTCAATGGTGAGAGCATATGAAAAAAAAGTAAAAAAAAGTGGGATTCTTGAATCCATCATTGACTGCTGGTTGAGTCAGTTTGGGTCGAGTTTCATGATAGGTCTGCATCACCCTGTAGTTAATTTGTTTATTTTCTAGTGTTTTTGTTCTTCCAATTTCTTTTTTCTGAGTTGAAGTTCCGTTTTCATTTTTTAATTTGTTTATATTCATACACCCTTTTCTACTATTTTTTTAATAATATATGATACTCGTCGTTGGTACTATTCTAAATTTGTAATACTGAAAGCAGAATCAAAGGCTTATGTGGCTGCATATAATATTAAGCATCAATCCTCTTTAATGAAGTGGTGACAGAAACTTGAATTACAATTCATGAAGTTTGATTTGTCAAATCCTGCCTTGATTGGTTTTCTTTCAATTTCAGCTACAACAACAGTTATGTGCTGCATATGGCCAAGAAGAAGAAGATGGTAGCAGAAGTGGAGAGAAGGATTCATGAAAAAGGATAAAAATCATGAATTGTGGAAAAGAGCCTGTGTAGATTCTGGTAACGTGTAATAATAGTTATTTTTCCTTTTTCTTTTTTTTCATCTTCTTTTGGCTTACTTGTTGCTATTTATTCAGAATCAGAGCCTGTAGAATGAAGAAGTAGAGGTATCTCTATTCCTCCTCCTATGCTTTTCAACTATTTATTGAAGGAATTCCTGTGAGAGATCACAGCCTTCGCAGACAACAAATAAAAAGAGATAGCCCTCCGAGGTATATATTTCTGTCCAAGGCTAGCGATTACTCTACATTCATTCAAAGGTGAGCATCAACCAACCCCTCCCTGTGCTGTATGTATGTTATGGGAGGCCAAATTGGCGATTCTTTTTTGTCCCTTTTTGGAACAGTTGTCCGTTTATGTTGGCATAGTTTTGGGGATGGTGGTCTTGTTGTATACTAGTGTTTATATGACCTTGGGATGTTGGTAGTCGATGTTTCTGTTATCTGTGCTTTAGGCCTAGTGCCTTTTCCATGCTGCATTGATGTTAAAGGCCATCAGAAGTGCCACACAATCAAGTTATTCAAATCCAAGGTTCAGCCATTTTGGCCTGTTTGTGACATTAATGAATCAATAAAGTCGAGTTAAACAATATGAGTTTTAAATGCAGAGAAGTTGGTGAATGATAATTTTGATGATCATACATACATATTTACTTGACTCTCCAAAGCAGCGTTTCCATGTCTGAATGAGGAAATCGAGCAAGGTTGATAGAATGGTTCCAAATGAAGTCTGTAATGATGGATTAAAAAGTCCACTAGTCCCTCATCTTGTCCGTATGGAATTTCAAATGACAACCAAAACAAGTCCATCCAAGTATTGTATTTCCGGGATTTGGTATGTCAGGTGGCCATTGCACATTCGGGTCTTTCAGATATGTGGTAATCTACTCAACCTGGTTTCTGGGAAAGGTATTCTAGTAAGAACTCTGAACTGGAATTCCTAAGAAACCTATGCTTGATTTATGTAATTCTGAGAACGTGTCCGGAAAATCTGAAAACCTCCAAATATTGTATTTTCTCCTTCCTCAAAATTTTCAATTCTTTGAAAATTTGAAATTTTCAATTCAGATTCAGAAACATGCAGAGGTAAAAAACAATTTTACGGAAGCAATTTAGCTTTCATCATTATTTCAAAGTGGAGATTAAACAATCCAGAAAAGCTATTCTACCCGTGGTAAAAGTGATTTCATTCTGATGGGGCAATTATTTGGATTGAAGGAGAAATAATCGGCTAGTAATAATGGTTTTGTGTCCAGACAGAGTGATTTGCTTGGTTTGGATAACCCCCAACTTGATATAATCTTCAATTATTCTTAAAATCTGCTTGCATATTCTTTCAATAGGTCTCTCTATTTACAAATTGAATTACAAAGATAATGGAAATGAATTATGTGTGTGAAAAATGAGAAATAAATCTAGCGATGGGTCCTACTTGTAGCCATCGTAGTTACGGACATGGGATGTGTGAGTTCTAGTTCTACATTTAGCAAAAATATCTAGGGTGGGTCCTGTTCAATTAAAGTAAGTTTTCCCTAATTCTAGTAATATATAAGATTAGTGGTTTCATGAGTGGCTTGGAGTTGTGGTGGATACCATAAATATGATTTAAGAAAATGTAAGATAAACATAGAAGAAATGTTGTAGTACTTGTTGTATATAAGAACAAATGAAATATATGAAGTTGTACAAATCATCGAGAAAAGAAAATTTTAAGTTACACTATGAAAGTGTAGGCAAAAAATAATGGAGCAAATACTTAAGAAAGAAATCAAGATATCTAAAAATCAATTTGATTTTATACCATGAAAAGAAAACATGGTAACTATCTTCTTACTTAAATAGCTTATGAATAAAATATCTAAGAGAAAAAGAAAAATCTTTTATTTAGTCTTCATTGATCTATAGAAAGCTTATGACATTGTATTTAGATATTTGATTTGGTTAATTTTAAAATGAATAGAGTGTCGTAAGAGATTATATTTGCGTTATTAAAAAATATTTGAGGAAGCAGTAACAAGTGTAAAGACTTTAAAATCCAAGCGCTTTCAAATAAGTCATATAAAAAATATAATATATGAATTATGACTTTAGCATCAATATGTAAAAGTACTACAAAACAATTCCATTAAGAATCTGGATATCAAATTTGATGACACAGTGTCTCTCAATTCCCTTCTAATGTGTATGTTATTTTAGAAAATCCATCAAAACAAAGATCCATCGGCCCAAAAAGGGTATAGAAGTAATGAATATATTATTTTAAACAATTTAAAATTTTGATTTTATTTTTCGAAGTTTAATATTATTCTTAAATGGTGCCTTGACTACTTAATTCCTTTTAACTAGTTTATCTATATCAATTTCTCCAACAAGCCTTATATGACCTTAAACCAAGCCTGTCCTAAATCGATTTACCAACCGGCAACTACCCACCACGCGAAGCGAAAAGAAAGTGCAAATGTCCATACTAGCTAATGGTCCCACCGTATCCACCACTCCAGTACATGTCTGTACTGTAGCAATGGTCAGTTCGCAATTTCATCATCAACCTTGTCTTATTAAGTACCATGGTCCCTGAATTTAGTCCAAACTTGCCTTTTCCAAAGGCAGAGTGTGTGCATCACTCCCCAAGGCCCAAGGGTGGGTGGCAGCAAATTGCATCCAACAATCACATTCTCCTCTCCCTCTCCCTCTCCCTCTGCCTATCGATATTCAATCCAAGTCCAACCATGACACACAGACAAACAGCTCCTCTTCCTCCTTGGTTCTCTTTCTCTGCAACAACATGAACTCTCTCTCTTCTTCTTCTTCTCCATCTGTATCTCTCTCATCCATCACCCTTCTCCTTCAACCCCATCTTCGCTCTCGACTCTCTTATCATCATCGCAGATCTCTCCTCCATCCTAACAAATACCTGAGCCAGGTAACCCTAAGTAACCTTCGTCGCTTCCTTTATATTCTCGAATCCTTAAACCCTAGTTGTTCTTGTTTTTTTTTTCTTTTTCCTGCAGAGGAAGAAAAGAAGCTTAAGATGCAGAGCGGATCTCTCTCAGGACGCGCCTTTCGCTCTCGCGATCGGCTCTTGCGTCCTCAATTCCCTCATCTTCCCTGTCGCCAGTGATGGAGATGATGGGGATGCAGATGGCGGGTCCGGGATCAATTCGACCGATACGAGGTTTGCGGTCATGGGGATCATCAGCTTCGTCCCTTACTTCAACTGGATGGTGAGTTGCTTTTCGGTCGATTTGGGTTTATTTATTTATTTATTTTAATCTCCCTCTTTTAGCGTCTTCTTTTTTTGTTATTTGAAGTTGGATTTGCTCAACTTTGGCAGAGTTGGATTTTCGCATGGCTGGATACGGGGAGACAACGCTATCTGGTTTATTCGATTGTGTATTTGGCTCCTTACTTGAGGTTTGTGTGTGCTGCTGAGAGGTTTTAGCTTCTTTTGTAATGTGAATCTTACATGCTTTCGGGACAATCGGAGAAGATAGAAAGGTGATATGGTAGGAATTGTAATGGATTGTTAAGGTTAGGTTTCAGGGTTGTGGAAGATGGGTGTTGGATTGTGGGCATTAAGAGGGAGATGTGACTGAGAGAGCACTATGAAGAGGAGAATGAGCATTTAACTTGTTTACTAGACTGAATGATTAAGAAGGCTATAAGAGTCTTGTGCATGGGTTTAAGGTTTTCTCTTTGGGAAAGAATAATTCAGGAACTGGAGTAGGTGTGGCAGTTTATTTAAAAATCTGAAGAGAAGATTACAGGTGTCAAAGAGGCGTAATGATAGGGTTATAGTGGTTAAGAGTCTTAAGACTGTGTGAGTTGCAGAAATAGTTAATTGTATATGTGCCATTTGCCTCTAATGGATTGAGAGATTTTTCTTCTTCTTTTGGATAGGTAATATAGCTTGAACCCACAGACTTTGTGTTTGCAACAATGAGCACCTTCCTTTAGAAAGAAAGTTTGGTGGTTAATGAATTAGTTAGAAAAAAACTAAACCATTTGAAAAGACTTCAATGCATGTGTGAGGAGAGAGAAGATGGTTATAGCAGGCAATAGTTTGTAAGTCCAGCAAGTCATTGTTGAGTTCATGGTCAACGGACTGACTTGATTTGTTTAGCTCTGCCTCTGGGCAGTTGAACAAGTTATGCAATGGTGTAATTTCAATTGAAAGAATGCATAAATAACATTGCTTTTGCATTAATCCCACCCCCCTTCCACCATTTGTCCTCCTCCACATAACCCATCGTGAATTCTTAATTAAAGAGAAGATGACAAATAAGGTTCTCTTTTGTCTTTTCTTTTTCCTTTTTGAACATAACATCATCATCAAAACCTTGTCACAACTATATTGGGTCATCTACATGAATCTTGTTTCTCCATTCCAATTTATCCAGTGCCAAGTTCTCGGATAGGTTGCACTTTTTAAGTTCCACCCTTACTACTTCCATCCATGACCTCTTCGGCAATAGTCAAGGCCGGACCCTGGTATTGGGTGTTGAGGGCACTAGCCCAACGTGGACCTCAAAAAAACCCAAAAGGAGCTATAGGCCAGACAGCCCATGACCCTTAGAAATAAGCAGTTGCCCCCTTCATACGACAAAATTATGAAGAAAATAAGATTATGGCCTTCATCTGCCCCCCTCATGAAAATCCTAGGTCTGCTACGGCCCTTGGTGGACCGTCAACCTGTATAGAAAAGCTTTTCCTCGTTAACGCTGTTGTTGGGCTTGCATTGAACATGCATAAACCATCTCAAACAAGTTTCTCTTATTTTAGCCCTTATTGATGCTACTGGTAAATGTTCCTAAAAATGCTCATTTTTTATTTTATCTTTCCTATTTTTACCACGCATCCATCTCAAAATTCTCATCTCTACTACATTCATATAGAATCCCTTATATTTATTCATATTGCGATTGAAAATGTAAATTTCAATCCTTTTCCTATATCATATAGATTAAAGAATTTTTGTATGTACTTTTTTTAATATTATTATTATTGTTATTTTTGGATCAATTTCTATGTTATGTTATGTTTTACCTATATTTCATTTTCTTCCTGGCTTATAATTAGTTTTTATTAAAGTTTAAGGGGTTTCTTGTAATGTCTGAAAATAGTACTTATGAGTCATGAGTTAATAAAATCAGTGTAGCCTCTTCATTGGAGGCTATTGTGACTATTCTTAAACCCAATGTGTACTTGCTTTTTGTGGTATCAGATCAAGGAGTCTTAATGTGACGTCTTATTCTCCCCCACAATCTTCCCTCTTATCTTTCTTCTCATTCTTCCTTTCCATTTCCTATGTTCTTCCTTTATCTGATTTCCTTTTGTCATCCAGTCAGTAAAGGGGCTGACACCAAGCAGTTATCAGTTGGCAAGGGCCTAGGACCAGCCAAAGCAGATCATTAGACAACTGGCAGGGGCCTAGGGTGGAGGGCGAGGGTATCACCTATCTGGCAGGTGAATGCATGTTGCTCTGTTTAGGAGTTGAGTGGCCAAATTTACCTCTGTGATACCTGTGCAGATGATTGAGTATTGGATTCAGTCAGAAGCTCGCACATTAAGGGATGCATTCAGTCAAATGGTCACGTATGACGGTTTTAAATTCCTGTAGAGCTTCTGTAGCATACATCCCAACCTGGACCTCCATCTTTGTTACCTCCCCGGCCCCTGCTGCCTTTACAATACTGAATTCTGTATTGGGACTGGTTACAGGTGCAAGAAACCTTGGAAATTGCAGCCAAATGCAGGTTTTCTGAAGTTTTCCTCTGCAACACTGTACAGCTCAAATCGCTGGTCAACTATCTGTTAGATAATTTCAGAAGGTTGATCTTCCATCCAGTTACTGTTAATTAGATATACAAAATTTGTAGTTTAGAAAGTTAAACATAGTCTGTTAGGACTGCTTTGGATCCTAAGCTATATTAACTTAGTTTAATGATGTATCAGTTGAATTTTCGTGAAGATTTGTTGATGCAGTGGCTGAAGGTTGGCTTTGCATGCTACTTGCCAGTTTCCACACTGCCAAGCTTTTTCTAACATTGCCAGGGATCAGACCCTTGTCTGCACTTGACAGTGCAGGTGCCTCACCACTGATTTAACAGTGGGTTGGCCGCTGACACTCTTGTTGCTATTTCCTGTGTTGAACATGTTGAAAGAAATGACAACACAGGTGTCATTATTTCCTATAGCTCTTTGTGGCATCACCTCCTACTTTGTTTGTGTTCCCACCGACATTCATGTTGCCATTTCCTCTTGCCTATGTAGAAGAAATGCAAACACAGGCATCTTATTTCCTGTTTCTCTGTGGCGTTTTCTTCTACTCAGTTTCTATTTAATCTCAAATTGTTTTAACTTTTGACATATGGATATGTTCTGCAAGGGAGTTGCTTATCTTTGAAATGTTGGGGTTGCCTCTAACCCTTTGGGGATTTGGATTCATCAATGTTCAAAATCTCAACTCTCCTGTGTGACCTTGTTCACTGAGCTGAGTAGTTCGGGAGAGTGACTGATTTTTCTGGTCAGATTCACTCAACTTTCTCGATTTAGTTACCTTTCGAGTTGTCAGATCAGGCAAATCACGGTGATGCGAGTCAACGGTTTTGAACATTGGAATCATATGTTTCCAATTCTCTTGTAAGCCTTTTGTAACATTATATTGAATATATCATCATACCTGTTATGTATTGCTATGATGTTCAATGATTTGGTTTTGTTCATTCCTTTTACAGGACAAATTTATCATTGTCACCAGAAGAGAGCTGGCTTCCACTTTCTAGCATTATCTTTTGTATTGCTCACATTCAGGTACAAGTTTGCATCTTCCATACCCATACTATGTAGATGCCTAGAATACCCAAATCTGAAGGGTACAATACCGGTACTGTACTTATACTGCACCGATACTCGTAATTTCAATCTGACCTACTTAATTCCATTGCTTTGTGTGTTTCTTTTTCTTCTCAAAATGGAAAAAAAAAAAAAAAAAAAAAAAAAACATGTAAAAAGAAACTGCAAGTAGTGACAATTTCATTAAATTTGAAATGTGCTTAGGTTAGAAGTAATGGTTTCTATAAAAATCTTAATATGAAAGATAAAATTTCATGTAATGGATAGAAGGTGAATGTTCTCCTAGGAGCAAACTGCATGGACAGTCCAGCTCTATGGGGCCTACTTGAGCCCACATTTGGTCAGTCCAGCCCTTCTCATACTCTTTTCATTCTATGATTTTGCATGAGGCTCAATTTTACCCTCATCGAACCATCACTCAGCCGTCGGATTGAATCTAAAAAAAATTTGGTAAAAGGACCATTGAAATTAAGCCTCTAGGGCTGCGTAATCTGATGAGGCTGATGTTTTAGATGACCCTTATTGATAATGAGACCTTCCCATCTCTCTTCATCCCATGGATAGGCGTGCTTCTAAGTGGGCCCCACAAGCTGGATTATATTTCAACAATTGGAAGTATGCTCGTAGGAGAACATTTTCCATGGATAGGATGGCCATATTTGTACGTTCATCCTGGATTTTGGAAAATATATCATATCTCTGCACCCATTTCTGTGCCGTATCAATAAATCCATATGGCATTTGGGGATCATAATATTTTTGCATAGTCAGCCTTTTCCATCAACATAACTAAAGTCTTATACCTATCCATTTGCAGCTGGAAGCAAGCATAAGGAGTGGAGATATAAAGACCAACGAACTCTTTGGGGAGGCACTAAAGTTTCTTTCGCCGGTTAAAAGACAGAAGGATGCACATATGCAGAGTCATCAAGGATTTGAGAAGGTAGTTTCGTCTATAGCAACAAATTTCTTCAGTATTAATACTAATTTATAGTGTCATAGGGTGTTAAACTGGACGTTATTGAATACTTGATTGATGTTAGGATGAGAAGAAGAAAGAAAGGATGAATCTGCATTCTGCTCAAGAAGAATCCAGAGACAAGATCCGAGGATTGGGAGTCCCTAGAAAGCCACTAGATGATGATGCCCAACGCCAGACTGATGACCAGGAGAATGACTATGAGAGGAAAGATTAGATCTGGGATTGGCCATTTTCCAGGAGAGCAAGAACTTATTTATTTTTTTGGGGGGCTAAATGTTGATATTAAGCCTTGAGAAGTGCCATTTCCATATGCTCGTTAAAACGGGAAATCGTCAAAATATTAAAGAAGCGTCATCTATCAACCTGTCGTCCAATTAAATCTGTGTTTTGTTTGCTTGCGGGAAAAATATGAAATGAAATGGGTGATGATGATCTTGACCATTCATCCAGTGGGAGCTATCAAGAATGGCCTGATTTTGGAAGCGGCCCCTGTGCGGTGCCAATCATCTGGTTTGTGTTAGTGCCTGATGTGGTTGCTATCTTTCATGTTCATACCCACACCATGGTCGGGCTACTGGCATTCAGCAGCAGCGGTAGTAGGTGACTTTCATGTTCACCCCACAAGCATAGTACTACTATCTATCTATCTATCTATGGCTAAATAATACACTCCTTGAATTATTATTGTAGCCCATCCTATTCCTGATATAAATAGAAAAAAAAAAAAAAAACAAATGTTGTGGCCCGGGTGAGAGGAAAACAAGACACGGGGGCCGACCAGTGAGAGGCAGTGATCACACATTGATGTGATACTGGATAATATGTTTATATGGTTGTGTTGTGTTGTGTCGTCTAAAATAATAAATAAAAATCTCCCTCCTCCTTTCCATATTAATCTATATTGAGAGTATATAACATGGTCCGTGCATGCTTGGACAGTGGACGGACTGCTTTCCCTGAAAATGGATTTATATATTTAATACGAGGAAAAGGAAAATATTACAGAAGGCATTTGGATCTGAAATTGAAAGGTTAAAAAACTGTGATAAGGGAAAAGGCTATTACTTGTTGAGAGTGACTCCACCGGACCTGCACCAAATAATTTAGGCATTGGGTTTACATTGAACGGATCTGATTTATTAGGCTCCATCGGCTCAGTGCTTCTTCTCTAGTTTCCAGAGTCCAGACCAAATCCAATCAAAAGCCAAAACATGACTTTATAAACCCGGGGCCGGGCTAGTGACTATTGGGTTCGAATGAAATTCCGGAAGGGCACAAGATTTTCAGTTACAAATTAATCCAATCCGTCCCACTGCCATTGGAACACTGCCTGCCCCTTGTTTTATTTTAATAAGAAGAAAGAAATTGGAAGCGCCGGCCAGACGGAGACATATCCACGAACTGAAACGAACGAGCCATGGTAACCACTGATGTGTCCTAGAATCACCGTATAGGTAGGAGGGGTTCTCTTGGTGCCCTTTTTCCTTTCTTTTTTTTTTATGTTTTGTTGTCATTTAACGATATAGTCGATATCAATCATTCTGATTCTGATGGTCAGGTTTTTTTCAATATTTTACTGTCTTATTTGCTAAATATAACAGAATAGTCGATATAGACCATATTGAGGAAAAAAAAAAAAAAAACGAATGTGTAGATCTACCTGTAGATCCTCTGGCGACGCCTCCTCTCACTCCCATTAGGTCGTGTTAGACAAATCGAATTCCTAATTTTGTTCTCTCTCTATCTCTCTCTCTCTCTCATTTACCTGTTTGGATTCATTGAATCTCTCCCCTTGTCTCTCATTTTCTTCTCCCTTCCCTCCCTTTCTCTTAATGGCATTTTATCGAACATATCGTCTTCGACCTTCTCCTTCCCTCACTACGAAGAAACCCAAACCCTTTGGACCTTCAACAACATCCTCCAATGCCAGAAATCGAGCGACTTCCTCATCTCTCTCATCTACTTCTCCATCTCTCTTGAGCTCTTTTACTTCTTCTCATGCTCCTCCATTTTCCCCTTTCGATGGATTTTCTTCCAATTCGGCGCTTTCATCATCCTCTACAGCCTCACTCACTGATGTAACGTCTTCGCCTACTCACCTCACTCCTTTTCATCTCATGCTCTCTCTCACAATCTTAGCCCAATCCACTGCATCCACCTCTATGGAGCAACAACCAAGAGAGTAAAATCCATTTTTTATTTGAGTGCTGTAAATTGAAAGCAACTACCACAGAATGGTTGATATCAACCATCAGAATGATCGATATCGATCATTTCGCTAAATGACATTAAAAAAATGATAAAAATGCACCAAGAGGACCCCTCCCGTCTACCGAGACCTCTTCAAGTGTATGAGGTCCTCCGAGGCTTTTACCCGTAAAATCCTCGACCATCTATCTAGTTAGTATTTGATAACAGATACAAAAACAATAAATACATACATACATCCGTTCTTTTTTACTTTACAAAACGTGCAGAGAAAGTCTTGGTTGCTTTTGCTTGCATTGCATTTGCAGCTGCTGAGCATCGAAACGCAACTAAAAGAATTGCACTGTGTTGTTGTGTTTATTATTAGGGTTTATCTGAAATTGAAGGAGAGGAGAGGAAACAAAGAAGAAGAAGAATAAGAAGAAGAAGGAGGAGGCATGGGAACTTCTGAAACTCGGTTCTTGCAGGAACTGGTTGTGTATGCAGCGAGCGCTGCGTTGAGCTGTCTCGTTCTGTTTGCTGGGCTCCGACATCTTGATCCAAATCGTGCCGCCAGCAAGAAAGCTCTTGAGCATAAGAAGGAGATCTCCAAGCGATTGGGTCGCCCTTTGATCGATACCAACCCCTACGAGGTACATACATACTTTCTACTTTTTATCTATCTATCTATCTATCAATCTATCAATCAATCAATATCTTTCTTTCTCTAAATTGTGTGAATTCTGCATGTTATGATTCCTAACCCTAAAAGGCTCCACCTTTTAGGCTTCAAACCCATTCCAGTCGGTTGAATTGGATAGATTTTACTTTTACTTTTTCTTCTCATTACCTTCCTCCAGGAAGTCTAGCTGCTGAATTTCCTCCAATCTCTCCGCAGCAGCCATGGAAATCTACAATTGTGCCAATAATATACTATAAAACTCGCTAAGGGTAGCTTAATCACTGTGATTTTTCTCCCCAACTACAAGTATCTTCATTTATAGCCTTTTTTTTCCTCTCCAAGCATCATACACAACTCTTTTTTGGTTTTTGTTATTGGATTTGGTCTTAAAAGGAAAACCCAGATACTGTTTTGGTAGAAACCCCACTCTGCATCTCTACCAGCGCACCCATGTGTTGTGTTCATCAGATAACACCATCCCTACGATCATGTTTTTTCCATATTTATTTATTTTTAATCGTAAAACTGATTTGAAGCATCTGAGAATTCTCTTCAAATCATGAAGTAGCAGGGTGTCATCTGTGAATTGGAGATGTGGTATCTCCTAGCCTCTAAGGCTCTAACTCCAACTTTGAAGCCCCCTGGATATGGTTTCTAATTTTTGTGCTGCTTGGAAAACTGATAGATAGTAAAGGTTTTATTCAATATGGTCTGTGAAAATATTCGATCAGTTTGTGATTATTGTGACATCCATGCTCAGTTATGTATTTTCTAGTTCTAAGGTCTTGGTAATGCATTTTAGGGATTTCATTCTCTTTTATTTGTTTATTTATTAAATTCTAACATTTCCTTTTCTCTTTAAATGATATTTAAGGATGTGATAGCTTGTGATGTTATAAATCCTGACCACATCGATGTCGAATTTGAGTCCATTGGTGGTTTGGAACATGTTAAGCAAGCATTATTTGAACTAGTGATCCTTCCATTACGGAGACCTGAATTGTTTGCTAGTGGGAAGCTTCTTAGTCCGCAGAAAGGAGTTTTGTTGTATGGACCACCTGGAACTGGAAAGACCATGCTTGCCAAGGCCATTGCAAAGGAGTCTGGAGCAGTCTTTATAAATGTGAGGGTCTCTAATCTGATGAGCAAATGGTTTGGTGATGCACAGAAACTTGGTAAGTATAGTTCATTCCTTAGTTTCTTTGTGGCAATTGTTCAAATCCTTTATTAACTAGCTGGCTTGCTTATTCTTATTCTTTTTGGATCAAACAAGAATGCTTATTGGCACAGTTGTGAGATTTTAACATGCATATGATTAGTGGATCTTGGGTTTTTTCCATTATACCATGTCTCGAGGCCAACAGAGCGGCTCACTTAATGCCTACAAGGAGGTTTTCAGGGAAAATGTAAAGGGCAATTCACCACCAATACAAGCTGACATCGCGCAACTCTGCTGTTACCTTTGTTGCCTGTTCATATGAATCTTTGTATTGTGAACTTGCTCTTTTCAATATTTCATTTTGTGCCTAGAATAAAGTAATGTTGCATTTCATGTGATGCAGCTAGTCTTTCAAGTTCTTTGTTGATTTCCAGGTTTGCTACACTACTGCAGTGTAGCTTTTAATTCCATTCTCCTTCTAATTTTTGCAGTTTGTTTTGGTTGCTGTTGTATCTTTGATGTTATTTAATGTTAGGATATATTACCAGGATTCTGATCTGGAAATAGAATTGATAGCTTGTACTTCTGTTGTATCAATTTTCATTTCAACGATCAACTTCTCCCATGACGATATCTATACTAACAGCCTCAAAATTCCATGGTGTAATGGTCATTTTCTCAAATTGATGGCATTATTGCTGCTCTTACCTTTTTTTTATTTTTTATTTTTTGGTTGCCTGACCTCAGGTAGTAATTTATCTTTACTAGATTGTTAATCTAGTACTGAATTTTGCAGTGGCTGCTGTATTCAGCTTGGCACATAAACTCCAGCCTTCTATTATATTTATTGATGAAGTTGATAGCTTTTTGGGACAGCGCCGTACTACAGACCACGAAGCCATGACTAACATGAAAACTGAGTTCATGGCATTATGGGATGGTTTTACCACTGACCGTAAGTATTTGTACTCCTAAAACAATGTTTTTACTTTGCATGCTTTTTAATTTCACAGCCACTACCATTCTGAAATCTTTCCAGGAGGGTCTTATTCCTAATTTGACTTTAATCTATGCCATTCAGGTTGCTCTAGGCATCAGTAACTCTGGGTAGGAACTTCATACTGTAAGAAAATACAAAATTTTACAGTTGAAAAAAATGAAATAGTTTCCTGATTGCATTACTGCAAGAAAGTTCTGAAAGCCCCTAGCTACTGGACATTTGGTGTCCATATATTTCTTTTACTATCAAAAGAGAAGCGAGGATATGCTGTTTCAGTACTATAAAAAATGTGATATGTTGTTGACAACCTGCATCCTCTGTGGTTTTCTTTTTAATTTTAGAACTTAATAGTATACACACTATTTGTGGAGGTCATGCACATATCCATTTTGGGTTGTTCATCTGGTACCTGTCATATTGGCAAATATTATTTTGGGCCTATTTGGCAAGTCTTATATGTTGGAAATAGAGCTGATTCAAAAGGTCTCTTTGAAGGTGAGCTTTTTCAACCCTTTTACAAATATACTTTTTAGTATGTATGATTCAATTAGAAAAAACGCAAACTTGTCATTTTGTAAAAGTTATATGGGATTTTTGTCATATAGTAAAAGCAGTGCAGATAAATTTATCATAAAGTAGTACAGGCAAACTTGTCATATTGTAAACGTTACTTAAGCGTACTAATCATAAAAAAAGGCAAAAAAAGAAAAAGAAAAAAGAAGTGCATGATTGCTTTAGACATTCATATATGTATATCTGAAAATGATACCTTTTTTTTACTTTTTGAAGAAAAGTCTGAAGGTCTTTTAGCTGATTAAATAGGACATTCACAAAAACTTTACCAAAAGGTGTAATGCACTCAAAACATGTATTTGAATCAATTAAGCCAAATAGATGCAAAAATGTGAACTTTCCAAACAGCATCTGAGCCTTATTATCATGAATCCTAACATGAGATTGATTTAAAAAAAAAAAAAGGTCCCATTGTCAGTGAGATGATGCTGAAATAGATGTCTCCAAAGTTTTCCAAGAATTTTCCGAAGGGTAAGAGTAGACAATTCAGAACATATCTTACAATAATTTCTTTGTTTGTTGCTGCTTACCGTAAAGTAAAACAAACAGGATACCGAAAGGGCTATTTATAATGTCTATTTGCAGCATTAATTTCTTCTTATATTTAAAATTACGAGTCCCTCTCTCTCTATCTCACACATAGAAAGGTTTTCTGACTTGAGAATGCATGCCAGTTTCAGACAATGTCACTTACTTTTTCTGATGTTAATATAGAAAATGCACGGGTTATGGTTCTGGCTGCCACCAATCGTCCACAAGAACTGGATGAAGCTATACTTCGGCGTCTTCCCCAGACTTTTGAAATCGGCATACCTGACCGCAATGAGAGAGCCAAAATCCTGAACGTGATTTTGAAGGGTGAAGGAGTGGAAGACGACATCCACTATGACCATATAGCCAACCTATGTGAGGGTTACACTGGTTCAGATCTGCTGGAACTCTGCAAGCAAGCAGCCTACTTCCCTGTTAGGGACCTACTACATGAGGAAAAGAATGGTCATGCACCACTGCATGTTAGTACTCAGCTCATACTTTTATATTGTCATTTTGTCTTTATTAGTTTCCTAGATATAATTTCTCGAGAACTCCGGACTGGCTATCCCTCCATGATTAGCTTCTCAGTGACAATTATGGGCGCATTTCTTTCACACCATGTAATGACTAAAATTGCTTCCTGCTTTCTTCAGGGACCAAGGGCATTGAGACAGTCGGACCTAGAGATTGCTATATCAACTTCTCGAAAGGGAAAGGCTGCAACTAGTGAATATAGATTTGGTCCACACTCGGCTGCGTGGTCAAGGGATCGAGGGCAAGATGATTATCAGGTTCAGATTGCTATCTCGGAGCTCTCTAAGATTTTGTCCCGTATTGCCAACATTCAATCAGAAGACCAAGACCATTAAGTTTCTCTCTTTCTTTCTTTTTTCCTTTTTTTTTTTTTTTTTGTTTGTTTTGTTTTTCAAGTTGGTATCATGTATTATGTGATTCTTGGATCTTTTCGAGAACTTAGCACTCAGACATTGTACTCTCAGGACTTGTAGTTGGTTTTGAAGCAGCTGACTGCTTACACCATCACCCCCCATACAGGCATTCTGTCATCCTCTTCTAGATTTCAAATTTCACATTCTGTGAAGACAAGCTTGTTTCAGTCGTTACTGTAATTATTTTTTGGCTAACTCTTTTGGATTTGAAGCATAAATTGATCCAGGAGAGCTTTTCTGGCTCCATGCAATCAGCTCGCGTTCATGTTTGTCCAGGTTGAAAACTGGGATAGGATATGGCTGCATTCCCTACCATGCAATCAGCTCGGGTTCATCTATCGTTTGCCCATTTTGAGTACTTCCTGTTCCATTTTTACCTAGTCGGAATTTCAATTATTGGGCAAGCTGTAACTATTGTGGTCGATTCTGTGTTCTGGATTCATGGTATCGTAAATCAATGATGTCCACGGTAAGGAGGTTCTGCAGAATTATTACAGTTGATGGCACTCTATGACAGGCCCATCCCGCTTTGGTAGTGATCGGGCCTTTGGTTCAAATACTCGGTCTGGGCTTTGATTTAAAATTTGGGCCATTTGTGCTTGGGCCTAGTATTGGATCAAATAATATGGAAGTCTGAAGTCCGGCCCAAACAAGATAGCTCCCTGTCATTACCCAATTTGAGTGATGAGTGGTCGGGCCTTGTGTTTGCCACACCTGTGTTTCTAAATATGGATAGGGCCTGGCTATGCTTCAGCACAGCCCGACCTCGGCCATGAACACCCTTTTCATGGCACGCAGAAGTAAGATTATCGTGGAGTTTTTACATGAATGAATCGTGCAGCTGAAGGAGGCCTAGGGGCTTGTATGCCATGTTCGGGTGCGGGGGTGGGGTTGTGGGTGGAGAATCTTCAAGCATAAACTGCTCAAAATTTTCAATTTCACGGACCGCCTACGGCAGGCTTATTACCTTGGTGCATGCCAATTAGCAGGGATGTATTGTTTTCAATATGGTTATGCCCATCACCATCAGTTCTTCAACAAGCGAATTAAGAATACCTGCACAATACACTAACTTCAATTCACAGGTGTTACCAGTACCACCAACATACCGATACAGATTGCGATGTGAGCTAATAATAGGTCAAGCAAACTACTATTTCTTTTTTAAAGCTTTAGTAATCAGTGTTGGCGATATGCATCGGTTTCCCACCCAGTCCACATGTGGTCTGAAATCTGATACCCATATTGGAACAACAGAACAAACATTAAACGGCAAGAAAGACGCTATTACGGAATCTCCTCACTGTCTGAAATATTGCCCGGTCACAACATTTGCACCACAAAGAGGCTTTCTTCTGTACTCTGATAACAGGAGCCCTGACCATTTTCCTTGCTCACCAGAATGCCCCCGCCCCACCCCACCCGTAATGAGTTCTCCTCACAGGATCATGTTGAACGATTGTCAGCTTATTTGTGAAATGTCAGCTTTCTTGACAAGTTGAGTCGGATGTGGTAAATAAGCTTTGCTTGCAGGCGATCCCTCCCAAGTCAAACAGGGAAATGCAGACAGGAAGCTGAAAAGATATCCTCAGCTAATGTTCCACTGCTTCAATGCCACTGCCATATCCCAAAATAATCATTTCCCGACATAAGTTTCTGAAATAGCATCTCAGCTCCACATTAACTAAGGAGAGACATCTTGGATGAATTTTACTGTAATACCCAGTTTACGCAGCTAGTGGCCTGGCACTGCTGTGTTATGTCCGTTAGGAATCTTTTTCACCTGAACACCCTTTATCAGTATCCTTTTTTAGTAAGGCTTCACTGCTAGTTTTGCCACCTTTCTCCACAGCATCTTGTTTGCCAACTTTTTCCGAATACTTGGCAAAGGCTGCAGCCAGGGCTGATTTAACTGTTGTGACGGGTTCTTTTCCATGTTTAGATGCAGCTGTCTCCTTTTCCACACTTTCCATGCCGCCATTATCACCCACTGATGAAGGTTCAGCCTTCTCCTGGATAGAGGCGTCTTGAACAATGGTGGGTTTTGAAACAACACGTCTGAACGGTTCATGAAATGTATCATATAAGCGTTTTACCTGAAATATATTGGAGATTCAATTTCAAAAAAATTTCCATTATCAAATAGAATGCAGATGAATTTCAGTGCATCTTAATCACTGGTTGCTAAAACACACATGCAAGTTACCCACACAGAACCTGATATCAAATTATCCACTGATATCAAATTACCCATGCAGAAACTCTTTATTACGCTCCTTAATACTAACGTGAAATGAGTCTTTTCTAATTCTTGATAATAATAAAAAAGTCTCTTGCTCTCTCCGGCATTTATGGTTTTTTTTTTTTTTTTTTTTTCAAAATTCCAGGGTCTTTTTCATAAAAAAAGGTGGGAATAAAATGCCTTCCTCAAACAGAAGAATCCGATAACCTTAATCAGTAGTGACGCAGAGGAACCCAAGATCTGTACGATTCCTTTGCCCCCTGGCAGGAACAGATTCCTCTCATCACATGACAATGAGGGCCTATATACTGTTATTCTTACAGAAAGGTCAAGAAATATGTTCCTCAGGCTTAGTAACCTATAGCATGATTTAGGAAACAAATGATCTACCAAACCAACAAAGAAAGAATTTGTTATTCCCATATAATTACATCATCATCATCAAAGCGTTATCCCAGCCAACGTCATCATTCCTATGTATATGATCTGCCCAATATATCCGATTCCATCTCAAAGTATATCTGAAACCAATAGGCTGGCATCAGCCATGAGGACCTCCCCACGTCCTTGTAAATAAAAGACAATTGGAAAATATGCATACACTTGCAACAAAGCCATATGGAAAAAGAGGGATGCATGCTCAACTGTTAAAATGCAAGGAAAAAAATGACAGAAAGTACCTTCCTCTCCCCTATGCCAGGACAACGAGCTAAGTCTTCCATAGAAGCATCCATGATATGAGAAAGCGACTGCATTGTCATAGAGGTCATTCAAACACCCATCTAAATAAAGTGAAGCTTTATAAGATGCCAAAAATAATATACATATACTACAGAATTGAAATTGTGCTCATACTGCTTCATTAGCAAACATTTTAGATTGAAATTTGTTCTTCACTTCTCAGTATGCAGAAACACAATTCAATAGATCTAACCATTGTTCTAGAAATAGAAATCGTATTGCAAATTGTTCAAAGGGTTGAATTTGCGAATCATAGGGTTTTTTTTATTAAAAAAAATAAATAAAAAGAATATGGAAAACAAAAATAGTGATTCATAATCCAACTATTTTCATCCAAGCAGCATCCATAAAGTGACAACTAAGACTATGATACACTCATGTGGAAAATAATCATTGACTCATTAAATATTATAAATGATATATGTAAGAAGAGTTAAATATGCTTGAGATGTCTTACCATTCAAAAAAAATAAAAATTGCTTGAGGTAAAAACTTCACTTAAAAAAAAAAAGAGTTGCATTCTTTTCAGTTATCTTTAAATAAAAATAAAATCCAAATCCAAATGATAAATTACATGGTAACAAAGTGTCTCATGAGGTTGAACAATGTTAAATGAAACCCATAGGCACAATTGAACATCTCAGTTACGTGTAATTCATCTTTATCTCACCACCCTAAAACCCCACAAAATTTTGGGAGGTTTTGTTAATCACTTGATAATCTCTTAAACATACAAACACTAAAAAATGGTAAAAAAAATAAAATAATATTAGCCATCTGATCATGGCTGTGGGCCTCTCGGGTGAATCGCCTGAATCATAAGATTCAATAAAGCATATCATAAGATTCACCTATAAATGGTATTTGTGGTATAGATATAAATCTTTTTCTTTTAAGATTTGAAATACGAATCCTAGGATTTCAACAACAAAGGATCTACCTGCAACAGATGCAAAGCAGTCAGTTCAAGCAACAAGGAATAAAGTAAATGAGAGAGAGAGAGAGAGAGAGAGAGAGAGAGAGAGAGAGAGAGAGAGAGAGTTACCCCAAAAGTAGAACCAAGAGTGACCACATCAGTCTTGTTAACATGTCGGACAGCTGTAAGTGCATGAGAAAGCTACAAAGGAAGTATAGTTTCAGTTCAAGCAAGCAGGTAATCTGAATATCTAAGTTGCTAGAACTAGACGTGAAGACTATAGTTAAACGATGATAAAACTACAATGAGAATGGCCTATGTAGAAGTTAGATACCCGGGATAAATAATCAGAATCCATTCGCTCCTGAATACTATCCGCAGGTTTATTTTCATAAACCTTTATTGTCTCCAAGTACCTGCCGCATTCCTCCAAGCTGGAGAAGACCAGAAAGATTGTTAAGAAAAGCCAGCAAAGGTATTTTCACAGGGACCAAATTGTTGCATCCACAGTAAGTTGAATCTTGTCATCTAGAGAATGTTGACAAGAATAGTCCGCCTGACGGATTAAATTCATTTCCTCATAGGTGCTCAAAAGAGATCCAAGGAATCATAATGAAAAGTTGAAAACAGATGCAGCTTTATCCCTTCAACAATCTAGGAGAAAAGAAGGCAGTAAATAGCCAAGAAGACATAACTGTATATATACTGTAGGAAACACAATATGCTCCTCCCTGCTATGCAGATTCTCACTTATCTCAAGAGTCGAGCATTCTATGAAGACGAGAGAACGAGTCTTAAAACTTAGTTTTCCTCGAAGACAAACTCAAGATAGATTTGATTAATCTCCTTTACCAAAAAATAGGTGAGAAACAACTGTAGCATCACTTGTTACTTGATTGTTGTCTCTGTGACCAGTGAGTATTCCCATCGAAGATGAGAGTTGCTTTCCCTACTATCTGCAGTTCCCTGATGTAATCATCCTCATTCGAGAAAGGGGGGAAAATGGGAATGGGTAAATGAGTAAATCTCTTTTATACTTCTGTAAGAATTTGTAGACAATTTATCATTGTGTAATTTACTAATTTATTGATTATACATAGTTTCAATATGTCAATATGGACATTTATTTTTCTTTTAATACAACAATTAGCATTTTCATAAATAATTGCTTATGGAGGCAGGCATGTCATATGTCTCATGTATTCCTCTTCAAACTAAGAGGAGCATTGTTAGTCCAACATTAACAAAAATAAGATTAAATACCTCCTAGGCTCTGCCAAGACATGTTTCGGGATGAAAATCATGATGCCTATTCTAGAAAAACAATTAGCATCAAACAAATGTTTAACTAAAACATGTTCCATGTCCTACAATTGTACCTATGTGGTGCATAATACTACTCCTAAGGCAAACATTACTCTTGTTCTTTTATGAACTTCTACTAAACAGACTTCTGCATATAGAGTTATCAGAAGCACAAACTATCAATAAGAAAGAAAAAAGGAAAATTAATTATGAACTTCATGCACAGGGTTTGTGTTTTCTAGGACCAAAACATGAGAACATGTAGTTAAAAGGAGTTACAGGGAATACAAAAAGAAGAATCAATGAACGCCTCATACAATTAGTTTGGGTCAAATTGGTTGAAGCAGAACAAACAAAGTATCTGCAGAGTTCCACAACCTTTAGAAAAATGTAGAGTTCAACTTTCATGACTTGAGATTGTGGAATATGGGCTAGAAGAAGAAGAAGAATTATTTCATGACTTGAGATTGTGGAACATCCAATGCCCACTTTGGTGTTTTGTAAAATGACATTTAGACTTGTTTTGATGTATGAAGCTAAATGTTGGGCAACAAAGACATGAAAAGTTAAAAGTAAATGTGGTTGAGATCCACATGCTAAGATGGATGTTTGGAGTTACAAGGAGAGGATTAGGAATAAATATGAAAGAGTAAGCTTACGATAGCTCCAATAAAAGAGAAAATCAAGAAATGCTGATAGAGATGATTTGCACATGTACACAAAAGATTAAAACAACCCCTATAAATGCATTGAAGAGTTACAATTTCAAGGAAATAGGAGGAGGAGGCGACCAATAAAAACCTTAAATGAAGTGGTGTAGAAAGACATGATAGATAGTGGAGTTGCAAAGAATATTGCTTTAAATAGGGTTAAAAGGAAAAATATAACTCAAAAAGCTGACCCAGATAGATGGGATAAGGTGAGGCGGAGAGAAACAACATGCTAGATTGTGGAGTCATAGTGAATTTAGCACACAACGAAGCAAGTGGAGAAGTTAAAACTCAAAAAGATGATCCACATGGATGGGCCAAGGTTTTAATGTCAACTTTTAAACCAATGTAATGGTTATGGGACTTCAATCTTCATTTCAAACTTTAGCATCACTACCAAAATAGATGCACCGAACAATGTGCAATCTAAAAGAAATAATACAAAGTTAATTAAATGAAAGGTAAAGAAGTCTGGATGAGAGATGATTAAAAAGTTGCATAATTCTTCGTTCTACGCCATTACAAATTTTTTTGGCACAGCCATCCCCTCCATGTAAATAAGGCAAGGGCATCGAGTCCAAATTGCTATGACTGTGTCAGCCTTGTATCCATGTGTTGAAGGTTTATTAAATCTGTCAAACTAGTAGACTCAACTTGTTTGGTATTTGCTTTCACTTGTTCATTTTTATTCCACAAAGTAAACTGATGTTATTCTAAAATTTACAGCAAACCACCCTATTTTTCAACAGAATGAGTCATGGAACTATATAGGGATATTATTACCAAGTAAAAAAAGTAAAGTTCAGTTATTTAGAAAAAATAAAAAATAAAAAATAAAGATTTAAGACACACCTCCAGCCACAGAGAAGGGTACACTCATGAAGTAATGCCGTCCTTGTAACTTCTAGTAAAGGCTTAACTACATCTTCCTGAATCAAGGACAAAAAAGAAACAATTACTTAAGCATACAATTCCTGAAAGAGGACAAAAGTAGAGATCAAACTCAAATATATTTCTTATTGAACATTGGAATCTGATAAGCATTCCATTTAATTATTATTCAACTAAAAGATGACCCTAGATGGATGTGATGTGATAAGGCTACAATAATGATCATGAATAACGATAGCTCAACAGCCTCAACTAGCTAAGTGTGGATGGATACATGATGATTGAATTCATTTATAGAACTTACCACATCAACATGACAGAGAACGACACGGAGTTTAAAATTCTTCTGCAATTCCCTTATTCGGAAATATAAGTAGTCAGGATGAAGTAGGTGATACCGAAGACTGCATATAATGACAAGTTCAATCTTAGAAAATAAATCATAGACAATGCTAGCACATTGAAATACATAAATTCAAGTGGCCATGGCTTATGCCAATCAAAGCCACAATCAAAGCTTCCATTGGCAGATTCACTGCATGGGAACTTGACAGTAGATTCACTCGATTACACAGTCAACACCTTAAATACAGAGCACACGAGCCTTGCCCTAGCAAGTAGTCACAGAGGACATCTGCAAACATCCACCTCACATTCCGTATATGTTTAAGCAACGGATTCCCTTTCTGCAAACACAACAAGACAAATCAAATGATATGGTTAAGATTGCAGGAAATTTTTTTTTGAAATTGCACACAGAGAGAAGAAATCCACTGCCAACAGACTCAAATTCGATATTCAACACGTATATAATTTTCAAGCCGAGCGTCTACTTCAATAATCAAAGATGAGAATAGAAAGAGAAGAAGATGATAAAACCAAAATCACCTGTCGATGGCTGACAAGGATCGCATTGCGATTCTGCGCAGAAGGATATGACGAAGAAGATGATGAAGTCGCGAAGGCGGAGGCGGAGGCAGAGGATTGAGCAACTTGCCTTTGACAAAGGACATAAGGATCGATTGCTTTCAGTTAGTGTGAAATCTAGGGCTTAGAAAGTTGGAATGGATTGGAAAGATAAAAATAACTGACCTTGAAGCGTTGTCGGAAGGAGGAGGAGGAGGAGTGTAGAATTCGGAGGATTTGAGGAAGGAGAAAGCTTGGGAGAAGGAAGAAGAAGGTTGGAAGAGAGAGGGAGGAGGCTTTGGTTGGGAGCTCTGGAAGACCTCTTGGTAAGATGGGATCTTTATCAACCCCTTTTGCTTCTGGTTGTTTTGCTGACGCTCGTACTCTTCGTCTTCCATTGCGGTTTTTTCTGGATTCTTGGTGTTGATGGGTTTTGTTTGCCAAACGAAGCTCTTGTCTCTTCGAAATGGAACCGGTGTTCAGGAACGTGGGGAGCGGAAGAGGATCCCCTGGTTGGTCCAAAACAGGGCAAACAGGGTAACCAGGGGGTGGCACATGTGGGGAAGGGTCCAATCACACCCATCCCATCTCCCCCTTCAAACAAAAAAAAAAAAAAAAGAAAAAACCAGTCATGTGGCACTCCCTAGTTGGTCCAAACAGGTTTCACATGTTATGGATCAAACAGAGGATCCTCATCCGTGGGGAGCAGAGGTCGAATGGGGTCAACTGTCATTCTCAAATTTTGCAAGTCCTTGAATATTTAATTTGGAAGAGGTTTAAAAAAAGTATATGCTATCTAGTCCCTTACAATTTTGTCCCACTCACTTGTCTTTCATTTTTTTTTTTTTTTATAAAGATTTAAGAATGTCTTTCGATTGAATCTCAAAGAAATCTACTGCTAAAAGATTACTAAATATTATGACTATTAAATCTTATCCCTTTTATAAAAAAAAAACTGCATCCGGTGTAAGTCTCTTTTTCCCTTCTGAAGCCCTCGCGCGATGCACCAACACAAAATGGGAAAGAGGTGCGTTCCACAAATAAGGCTATTAACGTTAGATGGTTCCATACTCCATAAGCATTAGATAGATTATACTTTGATTACCAATATTAGATGGGCACTAATTTATATCCGGCAACATTTGATAGGTCTAGTGTGATTCTAACAATTGGATGTATCCCATGGATTGCCATGGCATACTAACATTAGATGGATCTCAATATGGTTCTCAACAATATTGGGGACCTACTTCTTCTTATGAGTTGAAGAAGTAGAAGTCTATGTAGGGTTCCCCAAATGTGTTGAAATCACAATGAAATGTTTGATAATCACATCATCTGGTAGATGATGAGATTTCATGTCAATGGCAAATTAAACAGAAGTGAATGAGTCGGGATCCTTTGAGTGACTGTGAGTGGAACAATCAATGCTGCCATGTTACCATGGGCGGCCTACCATGCATCCGGGCAAGTGCTGTCCACAATGACATGGCGGCCCGTATTAGTCCACTCATAGTCACTGTGGGAGAAATCCTCAGATGATTCCGATTCGAAGTGAATGTGTGATTAAAGAGGCCTAAGCAAGTCAAACGTTTCACACCGATTAGTCTAGTGAGTACTGAGTAAAATAATTCTTAAGAGTTCATTCCAATCAAGGAAGCAATGCCTGAGACAAATATCAATTAAGGCTTATCAAGAGGACTCTGAAGGATATACAAAACTCATGTGAAGAGAGTTTTGAGGTGGTTGCCTCCTTCAGGGGGATGCTTGTTTAATGTGCATGGAACGGCTAGGGATAAGTATGATCCAGTGGACATCGGGAGTTTTCTTTGTGCCACATTTTTTATGAATGTTGGGATTTTGGAGTCTAATGAAGCCGAAGTTATCTCTATTTGGGAGGTCCTTGAATGTGTTCATTTTTCTCATCATACAATTGTAAGAGAGTGATTCGTCAAATGTTTTTTCATGGGTCTCTTCCCCAAGGTATTCCCCTTGGAGGTTTCATTTCTATCTTCATGGGCTTAGTTGTTTAGCTTCAAGATCTCAAGTGGAGTTTAAACATGTAGGGCGGTAATCCATTTGCAAATTTCTTGGCTAAACAAAGAGTGGATAGATATTCTCCGATGGTCAATTTATCCTTATAATTCCTTGTTTTCCATTGTATAATGCTTGTATAGCATTGTAGTCCAATCATTTGATTGGTTTCTTTCTCTCTTGGGCCTCTTTTTTTTTTTTTTTTTTTATGAAATCCTTTGTTACCTATAAAAAAAGGATATACAAAATTCGGCACAAGCATAATGGTGAATGGTTATATATTTGAAGCGAGAAGTAATTTATTAAAAACAGATTCTGGGAGACATCATTGTATGGATAGGGAGTTTTTTCATTTCATGTTGAGTAGGAAGGGTTTTGGATGTCAAGTAAGATGCAGATTTAGTAAGAAGGGCATTGGTTCCTTAGTTTGAAAATGGGGGTTGCGATGGAGATAGTAATGGGATGGGTTAAATAGGTGACCTGCATCGATCCGCTCCTATTACAAGAGGTATTGGAAGTAGGTTTGTAGATTTGGGGAAACTGATTTGGAAACGCAAATGGATTGGCTCTAGGCCGGAACATACTAGACCAGAAAGGGAAGCATTTTATAAAGGATGATTCTAATTCTGATTCTGATTCGAAGATGTTTTCTAATTTCAAACCAATTTGGTTAAGAGGATCAGAATCTGATTTCCGTACCAGTTCCAGCTTCTTTTTCCTATTTTTATTGCTTTTTTTTTTGTTTATAATAGAAATACCGTTTAATCCAAAAATCCAAAAAAGGATATCATTCAACCCAATGGCAATGCATCATATCTACCTTCCATAACTGATAAATCCCAACATCTGTAGAATTAATACATAGGCTATTACATTAGGGATCAGGTCCCAAGTCCACTGGTTAGAACATGTATGGATTTGAAGCTGTACCCATGTAGTCATCAGAACTTAAATTAGGTTTTGGATCACTAGTGAAAAAATATCAAGTGAAGGGGAAAAACTCGCATATGGTCTTTATCGATTTAGAAAAAACTTACGACAAAGTACCTGCCATTTAATTTGGTGGATTTTAAATAAAAGGAATGTCCAAGAAGTTATATTGAAACTATTGAAGACATGTATGAAGGAGTGATAACGAGTATGAGAACTGCATGTAGTTAGACATGTTAATTCGCAATGATCAGTGGCAGAGCCAGAATTTTCTCCCAGGAGGGGCAAAAAGTATTTCTACGTGACATATTTGAGAAAGAATAAAAAACTAATGTGTTAACATAATATTAAAAATTTGCAATTATGTGTTTAATTTACCCAATAAACTTGTCATTAGATTTATCCCAAAAAATGATAAAAATGATGAATTGTATTGCTCTATACATGCAACAACATTCAGTAGTAGGCCCATATATGAGGGTAGAGAAGAATTGTAAAATGCATGATTTTAGCATATATACTTATGTAAAACATTAACCCAAGGACTGCACATCCGAACCGTTCTAGAGGTGAGACCCACATCTATAATTCATGTATCACATGTGATGTGTGATCCAGATCGGCAGGTCATTATAGTTGCAATTTTTTTCAAATTAGATAATTTTCTTTAATGTCATTATATGAGGTTAATGTCTAAAATGCTTTGGTCTTTGGCCCATTATTTAGAGCTCAACAAAATAATGCTAAAGTTGTTGAAACCTTTGGGACATATAACTAATTAGAGCTGAAAACCCTTAAGCCCCTCTATTTTTGGCCAAAGGTTAAAAAATATTTTGACAAAGGAAGAGAAGGTCAAAGAAAATAATACTAAAATATACATGAGAGATTTTCTCCTATTTTAAAGGAAATAAGAAAGGTAGAAAAAGGAGCAAAGACAATAGCAAAGATTTTCTCCTGTTTTAAATTAAATAAAATAAGTTGAGAAGGGCCAAAGAGAATACAATTGAAATCTATAACAAGAGGATTTTACATTTTAAAGGGAGTAAAAAGTTGAGGAGGGACAATTGCCCCACCTCAACTATGCATGGCTCCGCCATTGACGACGACGACGATTTAGACTTGCTTGTGAATTAGAACCTAAAAGTGGTGCTAAACAAAGTTTTTTTCCCATACCTAAAATAAGTTTAAAATTCTTAAATACCCATTATAAATTCTGAAATTTAAATTTATTTTACACATTTTCCCTTTTCTGAATATTTCTTTTACATAAAGCCCACCCAAATTGAATTTCATGGGTTCAGCCCTGCTTGTAGGCTGTAGCAAAGTCGAAGGTGAACTCTTACTAAAGGATGAGAGAGGTTTATGGTCAGAATCTTGTCTTGCTTACAAATATAATCTCCATTCAATCCAATCCTATCCATCATGCGGTAGGGCGAATTTGGATAGTGTAATAATGAGAGAGGAAGCTTAATTTGGGTTTAGCCGACATTAACAATGCTGCCTCGGTAGGAGGCATAATTTGGGTTTAGCCGACATTAACAAACCTGCCCGGTGGGATTAGGAAATCCCCCAAGCTGCCAATCACAACCCGAAAAACCACTCCCCAGAATTTATGCAATAATTTGCCATTTTTTGTGCAAATATCATAGGACATGTGCATTCATGCACCTACACAGTACATCCCTATAGCTATCTAATCCTACTAGACTCTCTTGCAACTGAATTTGAAAGTTTGGAGTACGAGATATCTAGATTGGTCCACTCAATAAATCAACCCAAAAGTGTGCAAAAACAATAAATATACAGCAGAAAGAAAATCACAAGCACACACCATAAGGACACCAAATTTTTACGTGGAAAACCCTAACCGAGTGAAAAACAACGGATCCGAACTAAATCTAATCAAGCACTATGAATCTCGCAATTACAAGAAATTCATATTTCCTCCCCCGATATCCCTTACCCAAGGACTGAAGTTACCTTGTGTCACTTCACGCTTCAACGACTTCACACCGCTGATTACAACAGACCCAATCCAGCACTTGGCTCCTCAAATCTTCTCGCAAGAAGAAAATCTTTTACAAAGGATGTAGAAGTACTTGACTTTAGAGAACTTGGCAGCACAACTCCTTAATAAAACTCTAAAGAAAAATTCTCTCAACTAAATTTCCGAGTCAGAACTTGAGAGGTGAGGGATCCTTTTAGAATAGCCCTTGAGTCCTGTATATAGCCTTGGATTCGTGCCTCATATGTTGTAATATGATTAGGAATCAGCAACACAACTTTGAGACAAATTAGGAAAGAAAACAGGGAAGTTTCTAAAAATTCGCCCAGGTTCGCTCGAGCGACCAGGGAGTTCGCTCGAGCGGACAAGCCACTGTCTTCGCGTATCAGACTATCGCTCGTGGGATCATAAAGGTGGGTCGAGCGAAACACATTCTGTCTGGGTTCGCTTGAGCGAATGCAATGGTCGCTCGAGCGAATCACATACTGTATGATTCGGAATTTCAGCGATTTTACTCTCAGCCTTCTATCTTCAGAGTCCTTTTCTAAATATGAAATACAATTCATGGACCCCTAGAGTTCTGTCCAACCCATAAATTAAGCCAACACAAAATATTAACAATCTCCCACTTTGGCAATTCCTGGACAAAACTCCTTATGACAATACAATTTGATCTAACCCAAAATAAAACCCAAAACACATTGAATTTTTAAAAATTTGCAATCAGCACATGTAGATTTGCGTTGTCTCTGACTTCGTCTGAGCTTCTTGTTCTCCGCCTTAGTCCGACACCTTTCTCCCCCTTTTTGTCCATAATTGACAAACAAATATCACGAAGCTTTTGTCAATATGGTTGCATTAGCTCCCCCTCAATTTCAACTCCCCCTGAAAGTGTCATCATAGCAGCGCGGGAGGTGGGAGCTTGACCTCCTTGATCAGGGTTTCTTATAATTGGCCACCCACACTCGTGTAGTTTGATCTTTCAGCACAGTGTGAGCAAATTCCTTAGACAAATCAGACATTCGAACCTAAATTTGAGTCATCTTGGGTGGAGAAAAATTATTCCGCCATTGCCTGATCTTTGGTAGACTATTTAGCTTCTTTCAATGGGGACGAATGTGTCCTTTCTTTCCACAATAATGACAAGTGGATGTGCGATCAACATGCGACACATTTCTTTTTTTTTTTTGTACTATGCAGCACATTATTTGAAAGTGCAGTTTGTGGAGTAGCATGTGCAACATTTGAAACAAAAATTGTTTTACCTTTAGTCTTGGAAGTGGATACACCATAATCATAACCAAGATTGCTTCTGTCAAAATGAGACGTCTGACTTCCCAAGATGTTTGTAAGAATTTTTGAACCAGTGTTCATCTTGTTTAGAGATGCCTGTTTGACTTTTAACTCAGACAGAGTGGTCTTCAGTGTTCTTTGCAGGTCATGATTTTCAGCTTTCACCATCACTATCTCTTTCTTTAGATTCATTATTTCTTTTTCAGCCTTCTCAAGTTTTTGACCATCAGTAGTCAAATTTTTTGCCATGCACTTTTTTTTACTTTCCAAGAGATGAATCTGTTTCATGGCTTGCTCTAATTCGGTCTTCAGTGCAGAATTTTCTTCTTGAGTAGCCATGAATTTGATAGTGATCTTGTTACCATACTTGGTCATCCTTACACAATCAGCGTAAGTAGTATGATACAACTCTTCCCAATCATTTTCTTGATCTGACATCTCATCATCATGATCTTCATCAGTATCATTGTCAGACAAGGACTTAGCCATGAAAGCCACAAACTTTACATTTTTTGAAGAATCTACCTTAGTATCCTTTTCTTCTTCTTCTGATGACTCGTCATCCCAAGTTGTGTTGAGAGCCTTTTTCTTCATCCCAAGTTGTGTTGAGAGCCTTTTTCTTTGTACCTTTTTTCTTGTTGGCACACTCATTAACATAATGACCATAGCCTTGGCACTCAAAACACTTGGTTCCTTTCGCAGAATCTTTCTTTTTAGATTTGGAACTTTTCCACTTGGCTTGTTTTGACTTCATGTACTTCTTGAAGCAATTAAACAATTCAGCCATATCATCTTCAGCCTTAGATTCAGAATCAGGATCAATTTTTTTTTCAGATTTCTTCATTGATTCTGAGATGGCTTTCAAAGCAATACCTTTATCTTTTGATTTCCCTTTATCCAGACGGTTTGCTTCAAATGTCTAAAGATTTCCAATCAGTTGGTTTACCTTGAGGGTATCCAGATTCTTGTTTTCTTCAATAGTATCAACTTTAGAATCAAACCTCGAAAGTAGAGACCTAAGAATTTTCTTGACAATCTTGTTTTCTTGAATTTCTCACCCATAATGAAAACAGAATTGACAATATCGTTTAGCTTTGCATAAAATTGATCAAAGGTCTCATCTTCTTTCATCACAATGGTTTCAGATTCTTTAGTCAATCTTTGCAATTTAAATTGCTTCACCGTGTCTGTACCCTCATAAACTGTCTCTAAAACTTCCCATGCTTCTTTTGCAGTTTTGCAAGTAGAAATCCTACGAAACTCTTCAGCGGACACTCTATTGTTTATACCATTCATGGCCTTATTATTACAATTAGATGCATGCTTATCATCCTTAGACCATTGGACTTTAGGTTTAGGAATAGTTTTCCCATCAGCCACAATTGTTGGTTTGGAGTAGCCCTCCTCAATAATATTCCAAACATCATCATCAATAGACTTAAGGAACCCAATCATGCTTTGCTTTCAATATGTGTAATTAGAACCATCTAGCAAAGGGGGCTTCGTAGTTGATGTGCTTTCTTGATTGAGTACCATTCTAGAAATTTCTTTAGATCAGACACAATAATTTAGTGCAACCCGCTCTGATACCAATTGAAGGTTTGGGGCATGAGATCTCTAGTTGGTCTACTCAATAAATCAACCCAAAAGTATGCAAAAACAATAAATATGTAGCGGAAAGAAAATCACAAGCACACACCATAAGGACACCAAATTTTTACGTGGAAAACCCTAACCGTGTGAAAAACAATGGATCCGAATTAGACCTAATCAAGCACTATGAATCTAGCAATTACAAGAAATTCATATTTCCTCTCCAGATATCCCTTACCTAAGGACTGAAGTTACCTTGTGCCGCTTCAACGACTTCACACCGCTGATTACAACAGACCCAATCCAGCACTTGGCTCCTCAAATCTTCTCGCAAGAAGAAAATCTTTTACAAAGGATGTAGAAGTACTTGACTTTAGAGAACTTGACAGCACAACTCCTTAATAAAACTCTAAAGAAAAATTCTCTCAACTAAATTTCCGAGTCAGAACTTGAGAGGTGAGGGATCCTTTTAGAATAGCCCTTGAGTCCTGTATATAGCCTTGGATTCGTGCCTCATATGTTGTAATATGATTAGGAATCAGCAACACAACTTTAAGACAAATTAGGAAAGAAAACAGGGAAGTTTCTAAAAATTCGCCCAGGTTCGCTCGAACGACCAGAGAGTCCACTCGAGCGGACAAGCCACTGTCTTCGCGTATCAGACTATCGCTCGTGGGATCATAAAGGTGGGTCGAGCGAAACACATTCTGTCTGGGTTCGCTTGAGCGAATGCAATGGTCGCTCGAGCGAATCACATACTGTATGATTCGGAATTTCAGCGATTTTACTCTCAGCCTTCTATCTTCAGAGTCCTTTTCTAAATACGAACACATACTATATGATTCGGAATTTCAGCGATTTTACTCCCAGCCTTCTATCTTCAGAGTTATTTTCTAAATATGAAATACAACTCAATGGACCCCTAAAGTTTTGTCCAACCCATAAATTAAGCCAACGCAAAATAGTAACAAAATTTTTATTATTTATTTCATCTGACCAACACTTTATTTAACCTGACAATCACAACATGGCCAGATTGTTTAATCTCAGCTGTTGTCTGAGTCATTCATTTGACTTGGGGCTTTCATGCGGATTCGTCTTCTGGTTTTGGAGAAGCCATGCAGAGAACTCGTCTAGTGTCTTAGCGTCGGACCGGTAATACTTCTGCGTGAACTCCAGCAGCATCGCCCATGTGAATTCTGGATATTTCCTGGGATAATCCTCGTCCACCAGCCCTTTTGGTGGAATCACCATCTTATCCATCTCCGGACAAAGGAAGAATGCTATGGATTTCCTCACTCTCTCATTATTCACCACTGCTCTATGCAGGCAGCTCTTCCACCTTCCATTGCATAAAGCCTGCATCCAACAAGAAAGAAGAAAAAGGAAACCAGATTCATAACTGCACTGATGAATTGGCTTATATTTTGCAAATCATGAAAAAGATCAAAACGCCAAAGTGTAGATAATAATGATAAGACTAGCGATAATTGCAACAGTGACATGCTATGCAATTCCAAATATGGATTTCATTGTCAAAAGAACCCTAAGCTCACAGCTGATCTTTTCAGATTGATAGGGCTCAAAGGGCAGGGTAAACATACAAAAGACATCTATTTCAAACCATACTTTAAGTGCTTGTTCGGGAGGTCTAATTTTTTCCACTTTTTCTCTATTTCTCTAAAATGGATAGAGGTTTGAAAAAATAGAGTGTTTGGCACCACTTTTCAGCCTCTATATATTTGAGAGAAGTAGAGGCAAATGCTCTACTTTCCACAGCTTCCTTGATGAAGGAGTTGAGAAATAGAGGAAAAAAAGAAAAGGCGTAGCTACAGTGTTTATGCATAATGATGCCCAGTCCCTTTTTTTTCAATTTTTCTCCAAATCTGAGAGTCCCAATCAAGATCCAAACCGTTGAAAATGTTCACAAGGTCAAACACGGACATGTAACCAAATTTCAGCTGTTAAATCATCACCAATCTCAAGATACGTGCCACAAACCTTGAGCCATTGGATATAATCTTTTATGATCTGTGGGCCCCAAACACAAGATCAAACCGTTGGATATGTCTGGGAGGTTGAAAACGGCTCTGTGGTCAATTTTGATCACATAATATCTTGTGTATCTCGAGATATGTGCAAAATAAAAATAACTATTGATGTATTATGCTCAAAATTGCTTTTGTCCATGAGCAGTAAACTATTTCAATTTTTATTATCATTCAGAGGCGTTTAAAATAAGATCTAGACCGTTAGTAATGTTCACAATATCGAACATAATTGTGAGACCAAATTTCACCCGTTGGATCATCACCAATCTCTAGATATGTGCAAAAAAGTAAGCCATTAGGTATAATATTATGGATTATGTGGGCCCCAAACACAAGATCCAAGTCATGAGATCTCTTTGGAAGGCTGAGCATGGCCTTATGGTTAATTTTTATGGACTAATCCCTTGTGAATCTCAAGAAATATGTAGAAAAACCCTCAACCAATGATATAAAAATGTCTATTTAGCATAGACCTTTGCATTACCAAACAACTCTTTTTATTTTAGCCTCTTTTTTCTATGGCTCTTTTTTATATGGGTCCATATTGAATGATTTTTAAGAAATAGACTAGTGGTTCCAAACATGGCCAAGCGATTGGATAATAATCTTACATATCCTCTAAAAAATAGTAAAATTCTAATGATTAAAACCAAGAAACTAAAAAAATAAATAAGAGATCGATGCCATAGGGGAAATACCATGAGCGTATCTCCGACGTTTATGACTAATGCATTTGGCTTGGGGCTAATAGAACGCCACTTATTGTCTACAAAGACCTGCAAGCCACTGATCTCATCTTGGTGTAGAATGGTCAAGGAAGTCGGGTCACAATGGGCTCCAGTCCCCAAGGTGAGATCCGGTTGGGGGCATTGAGGATAGTAATTGAGCCTCAATATTGAGTCATTGGCCTCAAAGAACTCCCTCAAAATCTGTCGTTCTAGTCCAAGGCCCAAGCCCATTATCTCCAAGATGGAGAGGGAGAGGTCACACATCTCTTTGCTGTACTCGTTGTAAACCAACCTGCAGGAGGAACAAACGACCAAGCATCATTCTTTGATGCAATGGAAGGTGAAATGCTAGTTTGGCAACCAAATTCTAAAGGAAAAGGTTTTAATTCTCAACAAAGTCATGAAAAATCCATACTTAGAAATTCTCTAGATCTATTTGCACCATATGACATCTTATTTTCTTGGATTCTTTGGTCAGACCCCAAAGGATGTGAAAACCCTCAATTCAAAGAAAGAGGATATAAAATTCTCAAATTTACGGATTTCTCACATGCTATCAAATGTAGTCTCTCCATGAGAGAGTGAAGACGAAATCCACATCCATTGAAACTCCCAACCAATCAAAATGAACGTCCTCCCCTTTACGTAAAAAATTTTTTTTTTTTTTTTTTTTTACTAAAAAAAATTTGGTATAAGATTGAGAATATACTTATTCATATTGCTCAATGTTACACCGGGAAGACCAATTGCAATAACATTTGGAAAAGACCCACTAATGAGAAAGATCATTTCTCATCCATTCGGATTTTCAGCCATGCACATGAAGGAGAGAATACGCAGTGCTTCCCTTGTTTCTTACCCGAAGTGCTGGAAATCTTCGCCCATGCAGTGAAAATAGTCCTCAACCAAAGCATCCGAAGAAGTTGGAGAAGAGACGTATCGAATAGAGAGCGTCTCCTTCCATGGAAGGTTGGAGGCAAACCTTCCTGTAAAGCTGCTGGCGTATCCAAAGCTCTCGCCCACCTTCCTCTTGGCCTTCTGCTTATCACTCACAGGCATCTGGAAGTAGCGATCCATGCAAAGGTGAGCCTGCTTCAGGATCTTAGCATCGACGCCATGGTTGACGACCTGGAAAAGACCATACTTTTCACATGCCTCTGCAACAACCCTCGCTGCCGCAAACGTCTCGTTTGGGTCCCCCGCGAAGAAGCCATGCAGATCAACGGTGGGAATGTGGAGTTCTTCCGCATCCAGACAAGGTTTCTCTACTTCGGTGCAAATGAATTGGGCAGGTACATTGTCGAGAATAAAAGGGTCAAAACCCAATGGAAGGACGGCAGCCATCTTTCACAAGAGATTTTGAGTGATGGATGGATTGCCTCTCGATCTCTCCTCCTTTCACTCCTACAAATCAATCACCAAGTACACTGGTTTTCTGCATCAACAAAATTTATATGCAGAAACATGGTAGTTTTTAGGAAATGCATAAATCTCTTTTAAGTCTTTCCTATATTTTGTCAGACAGATGGATTCATTTCTGGATCCACCTTCCTTTTAAAGGTGGTGTAATTTTTTTATAGATCTAATACTATCTTTTTTGTGATTCTGTATAGGAGGGTAAACTTTGTCCTTACAAATGAGTACTTAGAAATGGTCAATTTAGTGATCAGGAAAAAAATTTAGTCCAGGTACACCACCAACTTAATGGCATGAAAAAATTAAAAAAAAATATACAAATTACTGTCAATGAGATTAATCTGACGTTTGGAACTGCTTTGGCAATGGGGAAAGTTTCCTTAATGATAAGATAAGACAAATGCATGCATCTGTTTGATTCACATAGGTATTTGTTGGATGTATAGATACAATTCCGATCCGTCACTTTCCTCATAGAGAAATGGAAGATCAGAATCTAGCAGAGTCCGAATCCCTTGGGCGATCTGGAAAATGTTCCTGTGGGTGGAAGGAATGGAAGCCACCTAATGAACAGTCCATATCCCCACTTCCGTGAAAACAGGGAGATAATGTTTCATTAAATCCACATTTACCAAACCATGGAAAATCGAAAATCTCTTCCTTGATTTTTTTAGCCTCAAGAGGATGTAATACCTCATATAAGATTTTACACATTTGGCAAATGTGGATTGCATGAAATAATATCTACCTATTTCGTAATGGAAATCCCCCGCCTCCCTATTCAAGGGAGGTGCTCTAGATTTTACTATGACATGGGTTGATCCCAATATCATTAATCGTATTCACTAACCATGTTATGAATGATATGCTCAATCTTGGAGTGGGACCAATTCATTTTAGAGTAGACTTTAAGGATATCACAAGATTGGGGCGGGAGTTCATTTTGGACAACTCGGATTTTTATCAGGTAGGTCCCAGTGTGGGTTCCACTCCTTCCACTTGTAAGAAGTGTGCAAGTCTCTCCATGTGCTTCCCGTGAGTAGAATGTGTGGAACTTCAAAAGAAGGCCTACCTCTGAATAACCCAAACCATTTAAAATGATTCTCATCCACTCTCGTGACAGATCCTTAAATTTTATATCAAGAGGAGTTGATTCCATTGTAAGATTGAGCACATAAATTAAAATATAATTAGTATAATTATCACCTGGTCTAGGGTTCAAACACTGGGTACACCTCTTTCAACTTGTATGGGCTTTCTTCCTCCTGATTGTGCGGGCTCTTTTCCCACTTATGCAAGCCTTCTTTCTGCTTGTGCGGGCTCTCTTTTCGTGTGTGCAGGCTCTCTTTTGGGTCTTAGCCCACTTGGTTGTGTTCTAAAAAAAAATGTAATCTTATATGCATTAATCACATTGTAATTGAGCTCAAGTCCTATTTAAGCAAAATTTAGCTTTGTGTCTATTTCTCCGCTCATGTGTGAGTTCTCATCATCTCACATGTGTGAGTTGTGTCATGAGTCCTATTCGCTGGGTAAAAAAAAAAGAAGTAAAATTTAGTTTATGTCATGATGGAATGACGACATTAATTTTGAACAGTCCAAACTATCAAATAGTAGATCCCACTGAAGAGTTTCACACATCCCGCTCAAAGAAAGCTTGTGGGAGAAACACAGGGATCCAGACTAAAAAAATTGGACACGGCCGGTGGCATAGATTCTTAGTTCTATTGTAGATAAGGAAAGTCATTTGTGAAAAAATAGCCTGACTTTAGGTTTTAGAAAAAAAGGATGATCAATGAAGGACAAAGTTTCTACATGCAATTTTCCATTTCATAGAATTGGATTGGACGATCATCAGTGTCCATTAGCTTTTGTAAAATTGGATTGGATAGTTATCAATGTCCATAAGACACGGGTGATTGCAAACAGTCAATTCAAAAACTGACTTGCAAATAGTGTTGTTATAATCCCCAATAACATGTCATGTGTCCTACTTTCATTGGATGATTATCAATGTCCATTGGACTCGAGTTTTTGCAAACAACCAATTAGAAAGCTGCCGGTAAATAGTGTTGCTGCAATCCCGAATACCATGTAAAGTGTCCTATGTGCATAAAAATTTATATTTCTTATGCTTTTGTTAGCTTTTGCACGTGAAAAGCCAATCTACTAGGGTCAGGGTCAACTTTTTTTAGGGCATGTTTGTGTAGAGGCAAGTTTCATGGAAAGATGAAATTGCCACATCAGTAAATTCTATGGTTTTTAAAAACCTCAGAAAAGGTTTTCTGAGGAAGTTAGAAATTCATGTTTGGTGCAAAAAGTTTTTCTTCGATGAATCGGTATTAATGTTGTTTGGTGCGGTTGCACATTTCTTTAGTGAAAACTATTGTTTAGTGAAAACTATAAGGTGTGTGGGTCAGTATGTGCGTTAGGTGGGTGAGTGGGTGGGTGGGGTTGGGAGGAAGGGGAGAAGAAAGAGGGTTACTTGGTGGAGTGGGGGTGGGAGTGAGGAAATGGTGGGCTAGTTTTCCATGGAAATGAACTTCCCATACCCCCCCCCCCCCCCCCTCAATAGGAAGTTCATTTGTATACCTAGGAAGGAAAAAACTAACGTAGTAAAAAAGCAGTTCCGCGGAAAACTGCCGCACCAAACACATGAAAAAGGAGTTTTCCGCAGAAAACCACATCCTTTTCCTATGAAATAGGTTATAGATTTGAGAATTCCTCACTGTCCATCTAGACTCGTACCGTTCAAAGGGATTTGTATAGCTAAGGACTTTTAAAACGGAAATTATTGGATTAAATTTCTCGCCGATGATCAAATTGAATTTCTCAGCCTTTATCATATTCAAAATTTCCACATCTCTTGCTTTTTCTGTGAATTTAAAGACGAGCTGTTCATATACAATTCTTCTTCATCTCTCGCTTTTCCGTGTATTTAAAGATGAGAAAGAGTTGTTAAGTTTCTTAATATCTCTAACATAAACATCAACTGCAGATTCCTTCCCATTTTTTCTTTCTTCTTTTATGAACTGCTGCAATGGCAACACAGCTACCTATCTATACAAGTTCACATACATGATGCATACCCAAGTTCCAACCCTCTCCACAACTTCTTAAACTTCTTACCAATACACCAAGCAGTCAAGCACTACAAACCAAACATCCCTGTTTCCATATCTTTCAGAACCGACATGGGCAACATGACCCACCTTTTACCAGAATCCAACCATTAGAGTCCCATGATTTCTGATTGGCATGTTTTAATAGGTACTACAACTTTTCAGATTACCATTTTTTAAAAAAGTTTTTGAAGGTAAGTACTCGCCCACCCACCCACACCCTCACCAAGTCCCTTACCATTGGCACTAGAGCCAGGGATATTATTTTTTTTTTGTTTTTTTGGTAAAAGAAGAGTTCATTAAAGCAAACAAAGGAACAAAAAACACTAGGAAAAGAAATACAAGAAACAACCCACCAAAGATAACTACAAAGGTGGAACAAGAGAACAAGAGAGCCAGGGATGTTGTCTCTATGGAAAGATGTGGTATAAGTAATTGGGAAAGCGGGCTTGTCGAACATAGGGTGATGTAACTATTAAGAAAAGAGAAGCTTCATAGAGAGGTGATAACTCAAACATGGGGGAGCAAGAAAGTGGGGTAAATGGTCATTCTATATATTTTCACTTTTACTAATGGCACTACTAATTTCTGTCGCAGTTGTTAACAGAACACTTGTGCAGATGTCTTCTTCAGAATAAGTTGAAACCTCACAGGTTCCTTTACAATTAGCAAATTTTTTTTTGTTTTACTTCTTGAAACATGGGGGTGTATATACTACAAAAAGCTTAAAGGTGGAGGATTTCTTATCTAAAACCCATAAATGCACGGGCATTCTGAAGTTGCATGTAATGTAACGCATTAAAGCCGTCAAAACAGCACTAAAGAAATATTGGTATCAACAGCAAGAAAGAATGGTGAAAATACAAAAAATAAATGGGCGCAGACATGGATACTAAATGGGTTAAATGTCATGTGTTTGTTGAATTCTATAACAAGCTTGATTCAATTATAGCAAACACCTTTATGAGCACCATAGCATGTAATCAATGCATTCTTTGAGACATTACCAGTAACATCCTGTGATCATGTCTCGTTCTTGTGGAAAGGAGGAAAAAAAAATTGTTTCAATAGAGACATTCTATACGCACATTGATTGAAGAAAGAAAAACATTTGGATAATCAATTAACCATACTATTAGAAATTTTCTGATATTCAATAAGCGATATTTTAATCTTGTAATATTAGTAATAATCAAAATGCAAAAGCAAAACTATTGCAAAATTCAATGTTTGTGTCGGCCTAAAGGTCAGTACCGAAATATTCAATTCTTAGAAGAATAATTTATTATTACTATTCAAGGAAGGAAATAACCTTGCATTGCAAATGAGTCCTTTGGCCCAAAATTATCATTGGCGATCAACCAAAAGCCTTGCTTGTAAAGAGATGAAAATCTTAAAAAAATATGCAATGCTTGACCCTAAAAAGGGTGGAAATATCTTCATTCCATGGTAAGAAAAGCATCATCATTTCCTAAACATTCTTCTGTTTCCTTTTTCCTTTCTTTTTTTTTATACATCCCAGTGTAAAAATGCATAAAATTAATCTTTTGCACCTTAAAATACATTTGGGGAGTGCTTGACTGTAGTTCCAAAACGTTCAAGGGTGCTTTAATCATTTCCCAGAACATCTGTCACTCATATTTTAACAAATGGTGATCTGAAACAGGGATTTTACAATTAGAATACCTACCTTTCAAAAGGCATGAATGATCTCCAGATAAAATGATTCCTCACCACAAATTAGACTATGAACCCTATCTTTTAATGGGAAAAGGGCTTAGCAGCCTCATCTTAAAGCAGTAATCCAGACCGACAGCAGCAAATACAAAGATAAAAAGATTTTCAGATACAGATACTGCTCCATCAACAGCATGTGACAGGATGCTGCCGAAAGTGAATTCCAATGGGGGTCCTGCCTCCAATTCAGCAAGGCCTGCATTTCAAGCACAACATTTCCTCTTAAGACAAAACTTCCAACAGTAAATCAAGTTTTGGCAACTGAACATCTGATTATAAATTTAAAGGATCAAATTTGCACTTTCTGTTACACTATAAAGGAATTATGTGTCCATAGACCCAAAATTAAGCAAATTACTGTCAAGTCCACGGTTCAAATTATTTGTCGTGATGATTGCATATTGGTGCTTACACATATGATAAAGCATGGTAAATTAAGAGAACTAGTTCGCCCTTTTTTTGTCTTGGTATTTTGGGATGGGATTGGATTAGTTTTGTTTGACTGGCAAGAACCTAAATCTCAAATCATTCAAAATTTTATCATGATTAACACAGTTCTGCATAATTTGGTGAACTATAGGTCTCTGATTCTTTTTGTTTCTGAATCATTACCTTTTTATTTTATGTTTTGAATGGTCATTATCTTTTTTATTTGAATGATCATTATCTTTTTATTTTTTGTGTTTTTTCATAAAACAGCTTGTTTTCTTATTTAAAGCTTGTGTCTACAATGTATTATGCATAACCTATGCATATGGAAAGATCTCTTCCATATTTTAGGGGCATATTCTTGATCTTTATATGTATTTGGTCTGATGCGCACTTAGGCAAATTCTATGATTTATCTATGCAGTCTGAGCGACTTTATATGTATTTGGTCCGATGCATACATCTATCCATTTGTAGAAAAAAAAAATACTAATTTGGGGTTCCGGGATTTTATATTTTTTCAGTTTTGGTTTGTAAACATTCAAAGCCAGAGGATATCATGCAATCGGCGTCATTATATAATCCTCCCTCTAGAAGAGCAAATAATTACCTCTAACAAAACTGAAAGCTGCAGCAGTTCCAGTCTTAAGCTGAATGTTGTCCAAGTCTCTCCTTATCGTGTAACGAAAGGTAACTCCAAACAAAGCACAGCTAAAGAAGATGACTGATAAGTGGAGTATTAGCTGGGCACTACTGCTTGGTTGAGAGAAGGAAATAGGAATTCCCGCAAGTGTACCAACCATAGCAGAAATAAGTGCAGCTTTTAATGACTCCAACCTCTCTGTGTCTCTGTCAATATCATCAGTTTCAATTTCTTTCAAGGCATCTTCAGAGCTGACTCCTTCCATGTTTGATGAAAGAGAGCGTTCAGCTTCTTCAACCATGGCTCTTGCTTCTAACAGTTCCTTTTGGCATTCTGCAATCTTGAAGGAAGAATATAACAAATAACATAAATAAGTGCACCAAAAGACAATCATGACAGTGTATAACTGTTCAAGCATCTAAACCCAATTATTCTTACGTATTGTACATGAATATCATCCATAAAGGCATATCACATAGATGCATATGCACAACAAATAATGGGACCTTGTTGATATTAGTTAGCAGAATTGCAGGAATATACGATGCATGTTAGGAGGGGCATAAATAATGCAAAGGGTAAAATTTGATTGGGTGAGACTTGAGTGCATCGTAGTGATATAGTATACAAAAAAGAGTTGATTCAAAACTAGAACCCACAAAGCCAACTGTAACACCCTGTCCCGAGTTAATTAAGATTAACTCTAATTGATCGAAATTAATGCTAATTCAACATGTTTTATTGATTAATGTTGATTAATGGCTGAATTGATATAGAAGTTGGCTCAAATGGGCAAATTGAGCTTAAGGAAAAGAGTAGTGAATAGTATGAATGAATTGAAATGGTTTTAGGCTAAATCGGGTAATGCAAGGACTTTTTCATAAATATGAAATTACGCGTATTTCGTCGAATACAGAAACTCTTGATACTCGCACGTATATTTCGAGGAGTACGTTAACTTTCGTAATTATAGCGATTCCATTCGGCGTGAATTGGTTCAAATGACCATTCATTTGACTCAAATTGTAAATAGTGGAAAGGAGAGGGGCTCAAATGCAAAAATGGGCTTATTTAGATAGAGATGAACTTAAATGAGTTCATTCTCTTATCTTCCAGCCGATCTCTCTCTCTTTCTTTCTCTTCTTCTTCTTTCTTCCAATTTCTCTTCATTGAGTGGCGAATTGGAGGCTTGACAAGTGAGTGAAGAGGGACTCCATCTTCACCATCATCTTCTTCATCTCTTTTCTTGATTTCTTAGAGTTTCAAGCTTGAGAAGATCTCAAGAACTCCCTCCAAAGATATTACAAGTAAGTGTTTGAGTTGAATTCAGCACTTCCAGGTTTTATTTATTGAGATAGAATGGTTATGGTCCAAAGAATTCATAAGAATTCTATTTTGTGAATTGATTTTGGGTTTTAGGTTCGAAAGAAGGTTTAGCTTGAGGAATTCATATCAACTTCAAGCTAGAAAAGGAGGTTCTTGTGGATTACTCTCCAAACAAGGCAAGTGTACTCAATTCTATTGATTTCAGATGTTAATAGCCTTGTAAGAACTCAAGGAGTTCAGTTTCAGAAAATTCGGTTCAGAATTTTCTGAACTTCTGGGCACAATTCGGTTAGCCGCCAGGCTGACCGACACGTGACCGTAAGCTGACCGACATAGTTCGGCTAGCCGAAATTGTGAGTTCGGCTAGCCGAGGGTTGACCGCAAGGTAACCGAAAATCTTGTCAGGGTTTTTCCATCAGAAGTTAAGCTTCTGAAAAACGGATCGTAAGCTGACCGACATAGTTCGGCTAGCCGAAATTGTGAGTTCGGCTAGCCGAGGGTTGACCGCAAGATAACCGAAAATCTTGTCAGGGTTTTTCCATCAGAAATTGAGCTTCTAGAAAACAGACCGTAAGCTGATCGAAAGAAATTCGGCTAACCGAAATTTGAATTTTGGTCAACCGAGTAGGTGACCGAACAGGTGACCAAATTGAGCAAAGTGAACTGTAGTTTATGGAATTCTGGAAAGTTGACCGAATGTAGTTCGGTCAGCTGAAATCCGTAATTCGGTTAACCGCTAGGTAACCGACGAGGTGACCAAAATTGAGGGGATATCAGAATTGATTTCTGATATTTTCCTAAACCTTCATGGGTGTTAGCTAAACTTATGTGAATGTAAATTTCACTAAAAGTGATGTCATCTAAAATAACACCTACATTGCATAATAAACATTTCACCCGAATGTTGTTTTAGGAAATTTAATTGTTTCTGACTTGAGTTGGCTTGTCCTCTCTCGTCTACTACTGTTATGCTCCTTGTTGAGCTGCCATTGAATAATGTGTTGAATTAATGAAATGAAATGCAATGAAATGAAAAGAAAAGAACTGAAGTGAACAAACACTGTAATGAATTAAAGATTAAGTCTGCTGCAGTAGATGGAGCGTTCCTGAGCTCCGTGGTGATGCCGGTGATCTCTGATCAAGACACTGGTAAATCCCACACATTTGAAAAGCCACTTAATAAAGTGAGTAATATTGAAATGAAATGAGTCCTTGAAAGGCTGGGTTGTGAATGGTGCGCCTTCCGCCTATGCCTAAGGACAACGAAAAGATACTTGATAAAGTACACATAATGAATTGAATACTTCCTTCGGGGGAGAACTACATGAATTGCATGCTTCCTTCAGGGAAGAACTATATGCATTGAATTGAATTGAATTGAATTGATATAAATTGTTTAAAATTGCTAAACATGTGATTATCATAGAATTGTGTATACATTGTTGAACCGTCGTGTTCACAGTGTTATTGATGACATTACAGGCCAAGTTGCCCGTTCCAGTGATTCAGAGACCGCACCGCCAACGGAAGAGACCAATCCGGTTCCTCCAGGAGGATTGAATGAGTGGATGTAAATCGAAGGCGACCAGTTTAACAAGTTTTATGAACATTTTGAATAGATTCATTTTGATGTAAATAGTAATCACATGCATTGTATTTAAATATGCATGGTTGATTTCAATAGGAAATGAGATGTGTAAGTAAACTTTACTGTATGTAAAGGACTTGTATATATTAAAGTTGGATGTCAATGTATGTATATATTTCCGCAAAAATGTACATTTGACAGGTATATATAAGATCCCTTGTGAATCTCGTATGGGCTTCGGTGATGCAAGGTTTACGGGAGTAAGTATGGTAATCGCGACTAGGGGTTTGGCGGTGGTAACCCTAATCTCGGGCCCGAGTCGTGACACCAACCCAGATGGGAAAAGGCTTTGACGATGACGACCATGGTTCATGAACCATGTAGAAATGAAGACTCATCCTATAAAACTTCTAGGTCAACCATGACCATTCTAGACCATTGACATTGTGAAACGAACTTCAGACTGCCCATGGCAAGAAAATACTTTCGCTGGATGGACTTAAATGTCTGGTTGAGAGCACGAAAACAAGTGATCAAAATTAAGAACAGGCAAGAAATGACATTCAAGGATCAAATGATCTATTGATCTTATCATTAACCATCAAAAGATGAAGATAATGATAATCACATATTGATCTGAAGATCATTCATCCAAAGTGGTTTTTTAGGGGGCAACCATTCAAATTTAGGCCCTCCTATGGACAACCCAATTAATCAAGTTGGCACCAACTTGAAGTACAGCAGGGCATTGTGCAGTCAAATGTGATACCATAACCCATATGGTTGTGAGTTTCTCAACCTAACAGAGAATTTTGAGTATATCAAGTTATCCAACCTATATTTTTTTGCCGCATCTCTCAAGTATCTTCTTGTTATAGAGTTTAGCTTCGCACATTCCAGGCTCACCTTTTGAGTTACAATCAAAATGAAAACTTTTTCTTATGGCAAGACATTTTTTATTCTTTTGATCCCCAACCAAATCATCATTGCTTATAATATTAATGTATGTGTTATTCTCTAGAGGAAAGACATCAAGTTAGAACAATGAGCTTCGGACAAACACCACCAATTAGGTGAGAGACCCTAACCCTATGAAAGACAGATGCATAAAATTAGTAGAATTCCCCTCATGACAACCATCCATCAGGTACAGCCATCATGAATGAGCCACTGGAAGAAAAGAGAATTCGTTGATTTGCGATTTGAATAATCCCAACCATCGCCTAAAGACAGGCAAAATGAATAGATACTCTAATTGCAAATGGTCAGCATCCAACACTAACAGCTCGCCGATCATACGGTTAGGAATGTGCAACCTGCAAAACAATTTTTAACATTCGCCCACCCATTATAAAACCCACCAAAATGATCACCCAATGCCAATGGACTATTGTGACACTTCTATACTACACCTCTGATTTGGCAATTGGCATGCACTTCAAGGCATCACCCTCAATCTCCCAATCCATTACATATAAGAGCAAAATCCAGCTAAGAACCAGACTGCAATCGTTAAGTTGCTAATCTAGCTATGGAATCCACTCAAGGTACAGAAAGGTCTCATTATCTATTAGGTGTGGGCTTCAAATGATCACAATCTCACGATTCTAACTATCTGTTTCAGGGCCCTAAAATTTAAGTGAATTTCCCTCAATGTTTAAAGTCCCACCATCCAACAATAACAGTCTAGGAAGATAGATACATTTCAAGATTTAAGATTCAAAACTGAGCTATCATATCAATGGGGACATTCATGTGCATCTATCCCTCACTATAGAGTGACGGCACTTTCCCTTTATACATATGAATCCCGCTTTTGTACTTCACCAAGTGTACTTGAAATCCCCCTTTTGGACTTGAAAAATATCATTTATGAAAGCATTCCTCACACTACGGTGAGGGACTGATGCAAGTGAATATTTCATAGGAAAACTCAGTAACAGTTGCTGTATAATAAAAGCCACCACCAAGAACTAAAGCAATAGAACTGCAATAAAATCCGAAAACAAAAAAGGGGGTGGGAGAGACCGACCTCAGAAGTTCTACTTTCGAGCTTTTGGACGTAATCCTTCATCTGGGCAGCTTCAATTTCCTGTGTTTTGATGCTTTGGAGCTCCTTTCTCGCCATCTCCACTCTCTGTGATGCTTTCTCCAGCTCATCCAACACGACCCGGTTCTCTTCTCTGTTTAGCAGTTCTTCAACTCTCTCGTCGACCATGCCAGAGAGGAGTTCTCTTATGCTTTCGGTTTCTCTATTCTCGGAGCTGCAATTCACCGAGAAGATTCGAGGGGTTGGAGAAGGTCTGGTGAAGGGTCTGATGGATATTGCAGGGCGGAGAAAAAGGAACGTAGTGAGGAGATTTGAAGGGTTTGGCGGAGAAAGAGAGGTGGGTTTGTGTCGAATCTTGATGGTTTTGATGGTGGACATGACTGGAGACGGGATTTGAGAGAGATGAAGGGATGATGCGGGATGCATTGTGAATTTTCGCTCCCAGAGAGAAAGAGAGGAAGAGGGGTTTACCTTAGCCTCACATGGGCTGAGCCTTCCACACCTTCCCATTTTACGGCGTATATCCAAATTATATCCTAATTAGAGTGGTTCCACCGTAAGATATTGTTTGATTTGAAATTTAATTAATGAGTATGCATAAGATTGTATTAATTATATTTTTAATAAAATAGTCAATCTCACATAGGATAAACTCCTATTGGAATAAAAGTTGGAAATATCAGCCAATACGCTCCATCATCGAGTGGCGCTGATACTTTGATATCACACACACGCCAGGGATTAGGTCTTTTAAATTGATGGTAGCACTCTTAGGTTGTAGGTTAATCTAGACGGGAGATACCTATAAGTTAGAAGGGAGTTTAATTTTAAAAGACTTGGGTTTTCAATACATGAGCTTGAAGCGAAGTTACAATCCTCAGGATTTCTCAAGTCAAAGCTTCGGGGGATCCAGACTCATTGTTAACATAAATATGTAAGTACATATACATACATGTATAAACATATATTTATCGAGTAATGGTCCTGAAAGGACGATTCTTATATTTGACGGTAAGGATTCTGTCAAAATCCAAACTTGAAATGACCATCAAGCCCTTCCCCCCTCGGACACACATGAAATGACCATCAAGCCCTCTACTTTTCATTGATCAAATTGTTCTTAGGAGTCCTTAGCGTAAACCGTAAGAATATATAATTAGTTGGGACAATGCTTTGATGATGATCATATATTCATATGTTTACGTCCTGAGCAATATAATGGGGTTAACTTTATTATCCATCAAAACCATCCACCAACAGAACCCCGTGAATTACATTGGATCCATCAAGTTTTTAGTAATTTAAATTGCCTGGACCATTGAATCGAGGGTGAAATCTTTTTTAAAAATATAAAGTCATTAAACTTGTGGGCCATGGATGAATAGGTTAGAGGCATGCGATTGACTCCAAACTATATTTAGGCCCATCCAAAATGTCTCTTTCCATGCCCTGGTCCAGTGATTAGTGGGGCCCACCTAGCTGTTACTCACAATACTATGGCGAGTGACGTATGCATATGAGTATTTCTCACACACACTCAACCGTGTTGGAGCCTGGGATCCATATCACAATTTTGGGTCCAACCCTTGCCCATTGGGCTCGGGCTCGGGCCGTTTTGGTCTGTTCCTGAGTCCACAGTGACTCAACTAGGCTAGGCAGAATCAACTTGAATCTGCTCAACTATTTCATTTAATTACGGATATTAAATGACTTCTATTTTGAAAGAGCATGTGACTCGGCCGGACCCAATTGAGGCAACTCAATTTAACAGGATGTCAAGTCTAACAAGTCTCAAATTTGATCAAGGACCTTGGTCAGGTGCTCATGATTGAAACAGCCCAAGCCCAACACATATTGGGAGAATCCGGGCCTTCTTTAGGCCTGTGGGCTATCTGGGGCCAACTGTTCTAGTCATATTATTTAATGGGCTGGATCTTGCACTGTACACCATAGAAAATGGCTGATATTGTTAATACCCAAGGCATGCATTTTGCAAAAGGGATGGGCTTGGGCCTAACTTTCAACCCATGATGTGGGTAAGGGCATGAATGCGAGGCCCAATAAGTGTCCGTGCCGCCAGACGCTTAGGCCCCTGGGTGAGACTCAGCTGATCAGTCATTCGACTTAACAGAAGTCGGTTATTAAACAAAGGAAATAAAATAAGCTAGGTTGGAGTGCAAATGGCTCCTGATTAGTGCACCAACTTGGCTTTAATATAAGGCTCTGGCCCATGTTGGTCTGTATTGAAGCACATATAAACTGGGCCTGAGCCAGGATTTCTGACCCCAAAACTAATTGTTGTGTCTGAGCCTATATCATCCGAAAGGGCTAAAATGTACCCCAATTCTGCACAGATATTTTAAACGTAGTTCAACATACTACTTCCCCAATAGATTGAGCAGAACCGGAGTTTCAAGGTGTAACTGTAAGCTAGTCCGAGCTAGCTGGGAGTGGTCGATCCGGTGGCTGAATTGTGCTTTTCCTGGTGAGGAGATCTACTAAAATTGTATTGATTCTTACAACGGCATAGGGATAGGAGTTGGGTCTGGGTGAGGAACAACTATGTCCTGACCCAAAAAGTACAAATGTCAATGGATCAGGATCTCAGTTCAGGAAACAAATATGGTTTGTTGTCTTTTTGTAACCAACCTGCATCGTTCCTCCCAAAACAGAAAAAGACATATCCTGTAATGGTATCTAAACAGATTACAATGTAGGGACTAAAAGAGGACAATGACTTGAGTGGTTTTGGTGTTAGGAAGGTGGAAGTCGAGTCTCTCAAACCAAACACTCGCAATCAGATGAGATGAAATCGTGCACAAAATCTTTGTTCTGCACGTAGGATGCCAAATGAGCAGGAGCCAATATTCCTTTTGGTTTTGGGCACATGATGGTGTAGTGTAACACTTCTTGGGAATTCCTTTACACATGAATTGTAACACGTGTCATTTTGTAGATCACCCAGACTCATAGGGTCCATTTGGGCTGGACAAACTCAAAATACATTTGAAGCTGACCTTGGTTGAGCTCGGTTCTAGGCCTATATTCTAAAGCCCAACTAATATTTGGTACGAACTTGGGACTTGGTTCCAGGGTTTGACCCAGGAAATTATCTTAGGGCAAGGGCTAGGGCTTTATTTGAATTCATTAACCTATCCCGTCGATGAATTCAGATATATATACATGAATATTCATTTTATGCATATGACCATATATGACTTTTCCTCTTTTGTACATGAAATTTTCCAATTATGAAAGTGTCCTTCACCCTATTGTAAGGGATTGATGCACATGAATATTCTCCACACACACACATATAAATATATATATATTTCAATTCCTTGCAAATAGACATAACATCCATTTGAAAACAAGTTCCTACATTTTCCAATCTCATTCAAACAACAATTCTATGCAAACAAACGGTCCCATTTAAATAATATGATTTTCAATTCCATACAAACAAACATGCAAACCTCATCCAGCCCTCTAATCCTAGTTTTGGCACAACAATGATCCAACCCATTCAAATCTTAAGGCACATGATCAACCTTAAACCAAACAAAAGACTTAGTGGATTTAAAAAGACATCTAAAAAAAGGTAATCTATCTTTCCAAAAAACCAAGGAATATAAAAAAATAACAAATTCAACAGACCAATCTTTGTTGCCATCAATAGCTGTAACGACTTCTAAGCATCTAGAAAGGTAAAGACCTTAGAAATTTCTTTACTTCTAGCGAACCTAACACATAGGACCACCTCATCTTACAAAATATAAAAAAGGGGTGAGTTTTCTATACGGTCACCATTAGCCATAGAAATTCACAGCGGATGACAATCCATATTACTATTTTTTTTATTTTTTTTTATATCACAACACTCTTTTACTAGACATGCAATGCTAGCTAAAAGTGGCCTTACCATTATCAGTTCTGAGTTCTGACGTGTGGTTCACCATGTTACTGCCAACAGACACCAGCACCCAGCCAACCACTTACTGCACTGGCCTCTTCTTCTTCTTTTTTTCAATTTTAATCCATGCCTATATACAGGTTCCACTATGAGAACCAACCAAATCAGTGGGTCTGGATCGTTTTGTAACCACGACCCTCCAATTCCTCACAGAGAAATATCCCAGAACCATATCTTATGAGAGTATGACATAGACTTGTAAACAGTGATTCATGTAGCATCTAGGCCCTGTTTCAATTTCAACCACTACGGCTACGAGTGGATGGAATGGAAATGTGGGCCCCTTCGAAGATGAGAGGCCCAAATCCAATAGCCTCACATCAACCAGAACCCTCTCAGGCCACCACTAGCTCATGTGTGGATGAATTAGGGTCAAGTGTCTTCAACCCTAACGTTATTTTTTAATGATCAGATTTTTGTCATGGACCCATGGTCCAAGGTTCATGCCAAGTGGGACCCATCACCCACCACTGTATCTTTGGCTGCTACGAAGATAGGGACCAGACATTGCTTGGCCACCATCTGAATATGACCGGAGAGAAGCCACCAAGGTAAGTCCAAAATAGCTAGTGATGATTTCTTGATCCCAATAGATAGTGATGATTGATGGGTCCAGTCTGGTGGGTGCATAGTTCTAAAACCAGACTCGCCCAAGCCCCAAGTGACTCGGAAACGCATGGATGGGTTAGTCCAAGTTTTTGGCCGACTCTGTAGACTATTCAACTTACTACTCTTTTCCGTCAATTTGGCATGTCAGGATTAGTCAAGTTGAGAGTTTTGAAACTTATTCAACTCATGTGTCTATTCGAGTCATGTAAATTAAACAAAGTATGAATGAGTCAAGCCACTTTTTCAACTCGAGGTAGACTTTTTAATTGGTCTTGTTTTGGTGGAACAGTCCAGGCAGATGTTGATCCTCTTAAATATGGTTCTCATTCTGCTTTCCATCATTAGGTGCTATTAAGATTTTCTTCTTTCATCGAGTGAATCACTGTATCTCGTTTGGTGCATGCCACCTGTATTTTTGCCAACTTGTTTGGGTATCCCCTTTCTCACCTAATTGCAAGAGTTTGATCTCTCAAAGCAAACTTTTTTCCTAATAGCTGAGCTTCTCTTTTTACAAGATCAAGCTTCTTTACCATGGCTGTGGTCTCTCATTGGTCTTTGTTGGATAACAAAAAAAATGTTAAACATTCCATACATTACACAAGTATTTTTTTTCTTAAGTACCCAAGCCAAGGGGCTAGGACCCATGAGAGAGCCCGTACATTAAAGAAGATACCACAGTACACAAGTGAGAAAAGAGCCTACACAAGAGAAAAAGAGGGCAACATACCCGGTCCCTGATTAGCTGGACAATGAGGTAGACATTGGCAACCAACTGAGTAAGCCCAAGTTCTCCATAGATTGCACAAGCTATTTGCTAGTTTGAACCTATAAAACCGTACTTGATCTAAAGCATCTACTTTGATGACCGCTCATTGGACAATTAGTATCATCTAATCTAAGTGATTTGTGATCAACATGTACTAACGTGAGGTGGACCGAAGGAGATGAGCAGTCCATTTCTTTAAGTATGACATTTCCATAATTCTGTTTCTTCTTAAATGTGGCTGTTCTGTTGATTCTTACTATCTTATTCAAACACGTCTTCTGTCTGTGTGTTAAAGCTCAGATTTATCCCCGGAGTAGTACTAAGAATGGACCATCCAATGTATTTCAACAATTTCGGACAGGACCTATTGATCATTGGAACTTGGTTTCCCTGTATTCTAATTACCTAGAACTCTGATTTATTGTAATTTGTCGTAAGAAAGAGTACAACAATTTTGACCTGAGTGTGACCTAGGTTACCCAAGCGCACCGAGCGTTCACATGTAAATCGAGTTGCCTGCAGCCCGTTTATGTAGAGCTAAATACGCCATGAGATCAAGAAAAATATTAACAATAAAAGAAATCTGCATTTGAGATTAAATAAAATGATAAATTAGCAAAATCCCTTCACATCATATTTAGTTGTTGTTTGTGCAGTTTCGTATCACCAATTAATTTTGGAATTACTGGATAGCAAATCTATCATAGTACCACGTTGTGTGTTTGTGGGGGTGCAAAGTGTGCATGGCAAGAAGGCCCCATGCCATGGTGTCCCGCCCGAAGGGGGCGTTCAGTATTTATTTGTGTAGTTTGCTATCACCAAATGATTTTGGGATTACTAACTAGCACGTATGTGAATTCACAATTGTATCTACTACAATCCACGTTGGATTGGATTTTATGATATTAACCCCACATGAATTAGAAACAAAACATGTATTAAGAAAATCACACCCCAAAGAAGAAGTTTTAACTGTTAAAAGCCATAGATCTAAAACACTTGACTACATCAAACCAACCAAGTTTGCTTACTAATTCTGTGCTACATTGAAGTAAAAAACTGTTCACCCATTTTCAGAATTTACTCATTTTTGTGAACCTTTTCTTCCGATCTCCTAAACTTGTTCCAATTACTGGATTCATTCTAACATTATTTTATCCCCTAAACAATGACAATCATGATGAGCACTTGCAACTTGAATAGCTAAATAGGCAAACATCATAATAAAAAAAAAAAAAAGAAGAAGAATATCCTATCATGTTGCTCGGATGACCACTTCCTTGAAGTCCAATGCTAGTTAGTTGGGGCAAGATAAAAAAAGTTAAAAAAAAAAAAATAAACCAAATTAAATAATAAGTCCGTGCAATTAGGGCCAAGCTAAAGTAGGAAGATTTCCAACTGATCGAATAAGCTGAGCCTTTTCAAATTAAATAATATTTCAAATGCTTAGAATACTGATAAAGAAATAGGACCGGAATGTGTGTGTGTTTTTCTTCCCACATGTGTAGGCTGTCCTTACCATTTCATGGGCTCTCCTAGCCACGTTGTGGGCTTTCCTCTTCCTACTCGAGTGGGCTCTCTTGGGCCGTACCCCCCTAAGTCGGTGTACCAAAAAAAATTATATATATGTGGATGTGATTTAAACATCACACAGATATTATTTATGGGTTTCTTGAAGAGCAAATGCATATTGATATCGGCCGATATTTTGAATTACCATAGTAAGAACAAGCAATGAAGAAAAGATTATAGCTTGACACGCCACGCTAGCTTAACCACATACAATAAAATAAGATTTTGCAAAAGCAACTACATCATCATCCATCACCCTATAGTGTCGAATATTGATTAGAGCATAATTTAGAGTTTGTTATTACAAAAAAGTAGTAGTTTGGTATCACCATATTAAATAGATTATTTTTACAAGTTTCGATTAATCATTACAACTTATTTTGTTGACCTAGTGCAAATGAGAAATGAATCCAATTTAGTGGGCTATTATTGTCGTGCAACACATGATGAAAGCATTCATAACCTACCATATGAGTATGTGGGGGCTAGATTAGGCTGTAATATGTGGGCTCGACCAACATGGTTGTACAAGCAGTTGGGCTTTCATTTCTCATTATTCATGGGCTATTTGAAAGTGTATAATGTTGGCAATCTTTCCCATGTGTGTGGAGCATCTAAAAACCTAATGCTGCTTTTAATAATTGTAAAATTTAAAATTTTGACTCAATCAAATTATGACCACTAAATAGAGTCTGATCTGATGAATTGAGAAAAAGAAGGAAATCTGTGCTGTAAAAGTGGGCCATCTAACGAGTTGGTGGAGATCATCCAAACCCACTAAGTGAGTGTGAAGACTATGCATCCATCAAAAGTCAGCCCTTTCACATTTCTAGCCTCCCCATATAAGGTTATGGCATGATTAAGGATTTAGTAAGGTAGATAAGGATTACCCAAAAAAAGAAAAGAAGAACTTCTTAATGAACCCACAGTACTCTTATTCATCTGATATACTGAAATTGTTTGATGGTGCTGAATTTGTCAGATGCCTAACCTTGAGAGTGGTTCACAGACCTCACAAACATGCCAAGTGGCCAATCATTGGTTAGACTCAATGTAGATTATTAAACTTCTCTAAGAAAATCTACTTGGTTGTTTTTCTTTTTCTTTTTTTTTTTTTTCTTTTTTTTAACAACTGGAAACATGTATATTTCTTGTAATAATTACCCAGCAGTTTGCAAAGAGGACCTCAAAGTCTCTGCACATGTGAAGTTTAGCTAGTATTTAGTGGATCCAGTTCCTCTCCAGCTTGTGCAGCAGGATTCTCTTTCAGGACTTAAAATAAGACAAATGAATGACTTTATGGAGCCCACTCACCGTTTTTTTATATAAAAAAAAAAATGGATTTGTTAGATATTGCAAGTCCAATATAAAGATCAGTTCGTAAAAACGTGCAATGGACTTATTTTTCTTTTTAATTTTTATTTTTAAATTACTAGATTTGAAAGTCTTCTTGTATCCACAAATCAATGATTTTACATATCATTTTTAACAAGCATCAAAAAGGCGATAAGAATCAAGATCTTTTTTCCTCAATTACGTGGTGAGTAAAATTATATTTGATTTTCGTCAATTACCTAGTCGGTAAAATTATTTTTTTCTCTTTATAAGCTTTTCCCCTATATTCTTACTATTAAATTTCTTTAGTTAATCATTCCTGCCATAACCTTAAGGCGTTAGTAGAGGCAGCGGAAATACTTTTCAATATTCCCCCTTGGGTGGAGCCCACTCTTTAATACTCTCCCTCAGGTGGAACCCGGCCGACGCACTTTTGGCGACACGTTTTTTTTTTTTTTTTTGCGTCGAGTCGTTCCTCCTGGGATTCGAACTCACGACCGGTTGGCTCTGATACCATATCAAATTTCTTTAGCTAACCATTTCTACCAAAACTTCAAGGCTAACTATTTCTACCAAAACCTAAATGAAGAAATTTAATATGGTATCAGAGCCAACTGGTCGTGAGTTCGAATCTCAGCAGCAACGACTCGGCGCAAAAAAAAAAAAAAAAAATGCGTATCGCCAAAAGTGCGTCGGCCGGGTTCCACCTAAGGGGGAGTATTAAAGAGTGGGCTCCACCCAAGAAAGAATATTGAAAAGTATTTCCGCTGCCTATACTAACGCCTTTAGGTTTTTGTAGGAATGGTTAGCTAAAAAAATTTAATACTTACCAACTCACGTACTCTCACCTCTTATACAAGTGGGTTTTTTCTTTTGTTTTTTTTTTTTACCATCGAAACCTCACTTGAGGTAAGGAGCCTTTGACTGAGGAAATGTGGTCTACGCACAGTCGATCCTTACACAACCAGGTGAGAATTACCCTCCTTAACACTTGGAGTAAGTAGTCCCTTTTTATAAGAGTGGTTGTTTAATGTCCTTAATCAGCTGACCTTTACTTATATGGTATGGTGTGTTTTTTTGTATTCACAGTAACGTAAAACTGACACTTCTTAAATGGGTTATCATATTGGTTGGTGTAGGACCGTAACACTTGTTCGGTAATGGACAAAAACCGTGTGTGGTCCATTCACTTACACTCAATCATTACCTCTCACCCGTATATGCGACACATTTAAGTCTCCGTGGGTGGTCCAAACAACTACACTTTAAGGACCACTGAAAAACTGTAATTTTTTTTTCATTTTTCATTTTTCATTTGTCATTTTTTTTCTCTTAAACTTGGTTTCAACGTTAATAGTTTTTAGTTGGCCAAGGGCGTCGGACCCATGAGAGAACCCCACATAAGAATATCTTGTAAGGAATAAAGAATCTAAGAATTGAGTCCTAGGTAATTAGGTGAGAAATATGATATCCTATCTATTGAGCAATCCCTTATTCTCAAAGTTGGATTAAAGTTAAGCCCCAGTAAAGGCACTTTAATTTAGTTGAAACACTCGATGTCCAAGTAAATTCCCTGTAAAAGTTAAGTGCATCTATTTTCAAAAAAAGAATTTTGATTACCTTAACTGGATTGGAAACATTTCAAGCAAAGGAAAGTAATCATTCATATATCAAAGAGAGAAGCTAACAAAAATCATTAATGATACAAATTATGTATTTTATGTTTGAGAAGTGTGAGGAAAGCCTAAATGGCCATCCCTAACCACCGTTGAAAAATGCAAGGACCATTGGGTTGGAAAGAAAGCTGCAGAAAAAGCTATTGAAAACAAAGAAAGGAAAGAAAGAGAAAAGTGAAGGAGGTGACAGAGATGTGTTAAAGCCATAGAAAACAAAGACAAGAGAAAATAAAAGCAGGGAATGATGGGGGTCTGTTCCATCCAACAGTCAGCAATCATGATTCATTAAAGCTACTCCCCACAGTTCCCTACTCCTGATTCCTGAATGGAAAAACAACCAAACAAAACCCACGGAACAAGGAACTGAGGGGTTTATTCCCACCCTGATAAAACCAAACGCCAACTGGTTTTTGGCACAAGGAGGAACTGGACAGTGGTCACAACCTAACTGGTTGGAACTAACCCATCAATGGTGGGGACTATGGTTGCAAAATGGTCTTATTGGGTTCATATTAACTTAACAATTTAGGTTTTGGTTGGCTGGTGGGTCATAGTAAAATAATTGGGTTGGGTTGATTTTACAATAATAGACTCAACCTATACACTCAACCCATTTGTTAATTGTGCCAGGGATTCAAACCCAAAAAAGAAAGGGTCAACTCCAACTCAAAACTATCAGATCAATTTCAGCCTGGATTGGGCATGTGGGGACTGCTAGGACATCCTCGCCCTATTCATATATAGCATCTCAAAAATATATGTTCCTAGGACCTACCCATGTGTGCAAATAATGGAAATCATGCTTCCAAATGAGGTCTTGTTACGGGGGCATCAAATTTATCTAAATTCCAATTTAAATAAGTCTATTTTTCCATCAAAATTTACACATGATTAATTAGGTCATGGAAGAGACTAGTCCTTCTAAAAGAAAAGAATTCTTTTGTTTTTTTAATATTTACATCTAAAACAACCAAAAAGCCAAGCAAAAAATAAAGCTAAACAGATCAGTGGGACACTAAATACATCAGCCAAGGTCTTGATGTTCTTGCTGAAACAGAGAATTTAGACATGGTTTGGGGTCAGCGATTTAAATTTCTTAGCCATGATTGGCATGGAATAGGTGCAGTGCTAGGCTTGACAATTGTGGCATTTGAAGGAAGGATTCACGTGTTCTGTTATGGCGTACGTAACTGCAGCTGCAAAGAAAATTTTTGTCAGTTTCTTTATTAACAGCTAACAGTCGTGGTCCTTCTGCAAAGGTTAGGGTGCAATGTCTCTCGTTGAGAAGGCCAAATTTCTGAGCCCTTCTGATGTGAGAATTTCTTCGATTTCTGAGAACAGGAGAATCTCTAGCGGTTAAAACACTGACCATTGTTGCAGGGTATATACCTGATGATGATATCATGCTTTCGCATGAATTTGAATGGCCTATTGAAAACATAATGGAAAAGGGTAATCTAAAGAAGGGAGATACTCACGTGTATTCATCTCTAATCAACTTTTCATTTTTGCACATGAATATTCATTTTATGCATATGATCATATGTGATTTTTCCTCTTTTACACATGAAAATTTTTAATTATGAAAGTGTCCCTCACTCTATAGGGAGGGATGGATGCACATAAATATTCTCTTTTAAAGAAATGTTTGTTTGGTTGGTATTTTTACGAAATGGGAAGGATATAAGGTTGAGATGTGAGGGAACCTCTAAGATTTAATTTACTAAGCGACGGTGGTAATAATTTTCCCAGGAAAAAGGAAAACCATCTTTTGCCATTGGTAGATCATCACATTTACTTCTTTGTTTTGTCGTACAAGAAGATTCTTAGAAATTCAATATTCAGCAAACGTATGGGCCCTTGGTAATTTTGTTAGGATTGAAGACCTAACATCTTTTAGTACTAAAAATTGAATTTAGGGCTCAATCTCTTAATAAGGCCTCTTTCATTACTAGAAAATTTGCCAAGAATTTAAGGATCTATTTCTTAACTAGAATTTAGAGAATTCTTATCTAAGGTATTTCTGAATTTCCAAATATAGTGAAATTCCTGAATAATTCTATATACCCGCACATTCAGAAATTGCACAAAAAAGCAAAGGGACTAGAATTTCAAAATTTTGCTAGGGCATTTAAGACCTTTTAGGTGGGTGGGATTTTGGAATTCTTGTGATGAAGCAAGGCATTTGCAACTGACAGGGACAAACCATCACACCATGTGCAAAACCTCAATAACTTAGTTTTTGTTAGAAATTCTAGCAAAAAAACATGCCCTTTTTGTGTTGGATTTTTTATTTGGACATGATGTGATGGTTCGTACCCTCACATTTGCTAATGTCATGTTTCTTTATTAGAATTTTAAATTTTCAACTACCTAAAATGTCTCAATTTTTTTTTAAAATTTCTAAAATTCCAAATCTTTACTTTTTGGTGGAAATTTTAGATGCTCAAGTACAAATAAAAGAAAAGATTTAAGAATTCCACATTTCTAAGAATTCATAAATTCTCCAAATAAAAATTCTCTAAATTCTAGTAAACAATCAGACCTATATCATTTTTTTCCTTTCTAAATTCTCCTAGCAAAAAAGTCTTTAGATTCTAGGAAAGTGAGGGTCTCACCACATCACATCCATCACTTGTCATATCTTTAATTTTCCATTCATTGAAATTCATTTTCTGCTGAATTCCTAAGAATTATATTTCATTAAAACAAACGCCTCTAAAGGAAATGTGGAAATTATGCTAAATATGAAAGAAAATGTATAGATAAAAATGCATGAGATGTTAAACGTCAATGACTTTGCAATGTCCTTATTATTGTTCAAAAAAGGTGTAGGTTTCAAGGTGGGGGTGCGTAGTAGAATTAGATTTTGGGTTGATGAGTAGGTGAGAGTGGGTATATTGTGTGTGCTGTTTCCTAGGTTGTTTAATTTAATATCTAACAAGTTGTCCATAGTGAGTGATTGCTATGTTGATATAGAGAGTAGGGGGGGTCTTGGTCAGTGTCTTTTAGAAGGTCACTGCGTCTCTCTGAGGAGTTAGATTATGTGTCTTTGTTGAATATTCTTTTTAATGTATTTTTATGTAGAGAGGAAGCTTATGAACGCATTTGGACTCCTAATCCTTCTGGAAATTTCTCTACTGAGTCTTTCTACAATATGCTTGAAGGTGGATCCTCTATTAGATCCCCTTGTTCACTTGTGTGATCAGGATTGGCACCGCCTCGGGTGGAGACTTTTTGTTGGTTGGTAGCTAAAGGAAAGGTGTCTGCAGCGGATAACCTTAGAAGGAAAGGCTTGTCTTCACAAGAGATTTCAGATGTGTGCCCTTTATGTGAGAATGGGTCAGAGACAATGGATCACCTGTTCTTGCACTGTGAAGTTTCATCATCTTTTGGAGAGAATTTGGTCAAAGATGCGGATTAGTTTGGTGTTTGCCAGGGTCTATGATCAGTATGTTTGAAGCTTGGAGTTTTTGCCCTTTTTCAAGATGCGGGGTGGTACTGTGGAGATTTATCCCTTTCGTTATAGTGTGGTCCATTTGGAAAAAAATGAATGATAGGATCTTTAGGGGAACGAAAATGGTCTACAACGATCTTCTTTAAGTTATTACTTGGAGAATAGCAAAGTGGGCTTTGGTGAGGGAGGAGTTTAGTTATTTCAAAACTGACGATATTCTTCAAAATTGGGAGGCTTGTATGCTTTGTTCAGTGCCTTGAATCATGAAGGTGGAAGTTTGATGTCCTCCCCCAAGGGGCTTTTTGAAGTTTGATGTGGATGGGGATGCTAGAGGAAAGCCAGGGCCAATGGACGTTGGGGGTGTACTTAGGGACCACAAAGGGGATGTCTTACTCATGTTCTCTAAGAAGGTAGGTATCAAAAAATCAAATGAGACTGAGATGTTGGCAATTTTAGAGGCTTTTCGATTGTTCTTTTCTTCTTTTCAAGAAAATTATTAGTGGAGAGTGACTCATCAAATGCTATCTCTTGGGTCTCAAGCAATGAGGGTCCTTGGAGGTTCCACTTCCTCTTTGCGGAAATCAAGTCCCTATCTTCTCAAGGTTATGTCAAGTTTAGGCATGTTAGAAGGTCGGCAAGTACAATAGTAGACCCTCTAGCGAAACAAGGGGTAGATAGGGTTATTCCCTCGATTGCTTACACCATGTAATTGTCTATTTTTTTTTCTTTATGTATAAGGCTTTTATATTTGGTGGTGGTGGTGTGTTGTATTTTTGTTTGCCTTCTTTTTAATATAATGTTTCTGTTACCGTTAAAAAAAAATGTCTTGATTATTGTATTTGTCTCCAAAGTCTACTCTAATAAAAATGGAAAATGAGCCTTAGCAAATCTAGCATCATGACAAGACAAATCCAGCCAAAGTTCTTAAATTCCAATTTGCAATACGTTGCAACAACAATTTCACGAACTTTTGTTTTTGGACCCGCAATGAAAGTTAAAATTCAAAGTTTCTAGTTGGCAGATTCTGTAGGTTTTCATTCATTTCTTTATTTAAAACTTAAATAAAAATGAAATGAAAAATTAAGATATAAATATGGTGAGAATAGATTTCAAATCGCCAGCAAAACGAACAGCCTGTGATTGGCAAATAAACACGCACATACAAATCCATACAAATAATCAAGTAATCAATCATCGAAGATGAAGACACAATGATTTATGTGGTTCAGCAAATTGGTTTATGTCAATGGAAATAGTTCCCTTCAACTCCTCTTTCACACTTGTTGTGCTTCCGATTAAAGTTACATATTACATCTTATACATAATCTCCGCTTTACCCTAATATAATTACCAAAATACCCTCAAACTCAGTTACACCCATATTAACCTTTACATATCATACAATATAACCCCAGGTAGTTAGTAACCATAAATTGACTGATCCGGAACACAAGACATAAGCTCAACAAGTGAAACCCACTAACCTCTACATATCAGACAGTATAACTTGTGTTTTGGCTTTCTTTTTAACCATGATTTTAGTCTCTATCCTTGTAAAATTAGCAAACCTCAAGTCGAGTTTTCTATTCACAGGAAGATGAAAACCATAATGTGGATCATTTCTGATCATCCAGAGAATTTTGCCATTCTTAGGTCATTTGCAATGATTACGGCGGTCGGAACAAACAAAAACATTCCGAACAGATACGGTATCGAAGATTTCCCCATCCCACCCAAAGACCTCATATGGATGGCTGCAGTGCCTCTGGAAGGCCCCGTCCAAAATATCTCCATGGTTCACCATCACTGCTACAGCCCAGAATCTAAAAAAATTTACAAATGGACGTCCAGGTAAATATCATCCACACTAGTCCCCGTCTTACAAGTTAGGTTGAATTCATTTTTGAGGTACCAGAAATTCTTGAAGGGCCCCAATAATTCAACGGTATAGCCATGCCCAGCGACTTGAGAAAAAGCACTATCTTTGCATTGGCTCATATGGCTCACCTGTTTCATTCATGTGGTAGGAAAAACTCCATCAAAAAGATAAAAACTAAAAGGCAAGCATCCCATCTTTGTCCTCTCTAATAATTCAAATCAAAGCCGGTAATCACCAATGATGAGAGAATAGAAAGGTGGGCCACTTGTGTCCTCCACACTTTAAACACCCAACAATCACAACTACTGGCACTGCAAAAGAATACCCTTTTCGGAGCTTTGCCACACTAAAAGCCAATGTCATCTCATTTTCATCTCCACCGTCCGTAATCTCTCTCCCTCTGCCTTTTTTTTAATTTTCCTGTATCTTTCTCTCCTCCTATGTCTCTCAGCGATTCATAATCGTAATTGGCTGTGATTTCTTCCTCCTTAGCACGATTCAACGTTTACTGCTAGAGTCAAACAAGTTCAGATGCCGTAGGAGACTGGGAATGGGAGATACCTAACAGTCTTATCTGTTAATTAATTGCTGTAACCATTCACCTTAATTGGATCACCTTGGGACTCAGGTTGTCTAACCTATGACTCTTGGTTTTGGCAAAGAACAATACACAATTTAAATAGGCTAGGGGCCAAGGAGTGGAGCCCTAAGTTAATTTTTAATTTAATTAAAAAAATAAACTAAAAATGAGAAATATGGCAGATTAATAGAAGATATACAGGAAACTTAAATGCACCTTCAAGTAATAAATTCTTTGTGCAACCCACTCTTCCACCATTTTGTAGAACACATGTTACATATATATTGAGGAAAAAAAGTGAAGAAATTTATAATTTCCTACAATGGATTAGAATGATACACACAACACCTTCGGAATAGATATTAGACAAGAGAATATGAATTACTTAAGATTTAATGAGGTGAATGATCACATACTAAAGTGATACCTTGGAGATCTCAACCATTAAATACTATCCTTTCAAGCACGTTTAATACAAAGAAAGGCCTTTGTTTCCTGCTGACTCCGAGACCAACTATTAAATGGACTCTGCCTGCTAATGAATCAACTTAAGCCCGAACACCCAACAAACAAATAACATATTACAATTTCGCGACATATCTGAAGATTCTTTTCGAAGCGTTACCACATGGAAAAGATTCAATTGACTTTTTCTACCAAACTCTAATAAATTCTTTCCGCCCAACGTTCAACCCTCCATAGCCCCACATAATTAAAAACTAGCCTGTTTGCCATCAATCAATTTTGTTTTCGCTTTTTTTGTAGATTGATGGCATTGCCATCTATCATTATCATTTGGTGGGTGTATTTTTAATTACCCTAATCAATCTTCACAAGCCCACCATAAGATTATGATCATGTCTCATTGGAATGGCTTTTTCTGCTCCTTGTTAGGTTGCATAGTTTCCATTTGCTGAACAATAACATCTGGTGACATTTAACCAGCAGAGCAACCAACAAATTTAGAAAAGAAAAAAACAAAGGGAGGGAAGATAGAATAAATTTTAATATGTACCTTTTAATGCATAAATTTTGTGGAATGACAGAAATGACCTTCACAGCAAAGAACAGTAACATGGGAATCAAATTCTTTTATGCAGAAACTACAATGGCAATGTTGTCATCAACCCATAATTTCCATTAATTCATCCCTGGCCCCCAAATTAAAAAATAGTGCGGATGAAGGAAGAAAAGGTGGCGGAGAAAATTACAGGGGAAGCCGAGGAAGCGCGCGCGTGCGCCAATTCAGCTCGAGGCATTTGCAACCCGTACCGATCCGATACTCCCGAGATCCCAACCGGCACGGAAAACAACAAAACCGTTACGTTCAGTTCCGTTCCGTTCAAGAAGCTTCCTTCTCCTCCAGCTCGAACCCCGCACTTTTCCTGCTCCCGCTGCTCCGGATCCTTAGCAGACCGTACAATTTCCGAAACTCCCGAACCGTATGCACGCTCTCTCTACACAGAACGGGTCCACTCGGTTCTGACTCGTCCTGAGAGCCGCCCTCGCTCAGGCGCCGTCCGATCTTACCCGGCCCCCTCGCTGCGCCGTTGGATTGCAGCGCACTGATGACCGATTTGAGCGCCCGACTCGGTGAGCTCCGATTCACCATGAGGATCTCGCCGATTTCGGCAGGGCTGAGACTCGCTCCGGTCTGGAAAACCTCCTCTACGTGCGGGAAGAGCTTGTGGTCCTTCACGCCGAGATAACTGCTCGCGAGATTTTTGAAAGCCGAGAAATCGCATAACGGGAAGTAGATATGGACGTCTAATCGGCCAGGGCGAAGCAGAGCAGGATCGATGTTTTCCTTGCCGTTCATGGTGAAAACCATCAGCCGCTCCTCTCCGCAGCACGAGAAAATGCCGTCCATGAAATTGAGAATCCCCGATAAACTCACCTTCTCCGATTTCTCCGCGAGAAATCGGTCGAGATCTTCGATGACGATGAGCGATCTGCCGGTCGTCTGCAAGAGGAGCGACCGGAGATCGGAGTCGCTCCCGACGCAGGAGAGATCGACGTCGTAGACGTCGTAGCAGAGGAACCTCGCCATGGCGGCGACGAAGCTGGTCTTTCCGGTGCCGGCGGGGCCGTACAGGAGGTAGCTCCGCTTCCAGACGCGGCCGAGGCGGTGGTAGTACTGCTTCGCTTTGACGAACGATTCGAGATCGGATCGGACCTTGTTCTTGAGATCCGTGTCCATGGCGACGGTCTCGATCGTGGATGGATGCGTGAAGGGGACGGATCTCCACCGTCCGATCCCTCCTTTCTCCTCCGCTTGAACGTTCGTGAAGAGCCTCACCTCTCTCTTCTTGATCTCGATCTCGTCCGCGACCGTTTGGATTTGGTGGAGATACGGGCGGAGGATCCGGCGCTTGTCATCCTTTCGGATTTTCAGCATGAACGTTCTGCAGCGAGTCCGCTCGCTCCTCGGCTCGCTCTTCCACGAGATCCTGGCGCCGAGGAACGAGTCGTAGACGGCCTGGCCCGAGTCGAGCTGGAGCGAGAACTCGTTCTGCTTCCTTCCTGAGTAGAGATTTGCGAAATCGGAGTCTTCGAGAGAAGGCAAGGAGCTGAGATACGCCGAAACTTGCCTGTACAGCTGGTTCTCCTGAAAGCTCTCGTTGAATTCAGGAATCTTGTAGAACTGATAGAGATGGCACCGATCTTCGATCGACCGCCACGACCGCCTCAGAACCGATAGCAGAACCTTTGCGGAGGTGATTATTTTCAGAATCACGAAACCGAATGCAATCGCGCCTAGGAAATAGAGCGGATATAAATAGATCATGATTTCCAAATGTTACAGCAATCGCTCGCAGATCCAAGGAGAGATAGAGATGATTTACTCCTGTTTTTTCCTCTTCGATGCAGAAATCATCGTGTCTTGGAGGTGGACTGAGGAGAGAGATTCTGAAATTGGGGAGGCTAAAAGGCGATGTGGTTATGGAAATGTGGTGTTTGGATTAATCTGTAGAAAGGAAGGAATCGATCCTTTATTTAAGTGAATGGAAGATATCGGACTTTTTGAAGATGTGATAAGTCGGCCGTGAATATATATATCTATGTAACACTTACACACGGTTCAGACGCGGAAGAGGGAGTTTTGTTTATTGGGGAATCGGAGAAGGGATGCAACAATGTTTCGGTCTTTCCAACTTTTCAATGGAATTTTCTTTCCAGTGGGGTGTATACAACGGTATATAAAGAGGAAGATTAGAACGGATGTATAATTACTAAAGAGGACATTGGGTTTTGGATGGCCTCGCCAGCTCTTTAATTTTACTAATCCAAAATGTGTAGTAGTTGAGTGTAATCCAACTACCAAGTCGATCACGTTTCCTTTTATCAGACTCGATGAACTCGGCAAAATTTGGAGAAATTAATCCTAATCTGGTAGAGTATATATTATGGGTGGATCTAATCTTTGATACGTCTGTCCCATTGCATGGGATGGGAGAGAGAGGCAAAAATCAACCTAGTCAGAAATTTAGCCTAATCTATCAGCTCAAGGGGGGCATCCCTAGCTTCGATTGTTAATTCCGTTTTGATCGTCATTTCAATTTAGCCCATAAGTAGGATTATTTTGGTAGTTTGGAATTTTGGTAAATTTTTTCAGAGTAATTTTTTGAATAATAAAAATTAATATATATACAGTAAAAAAATAAATTGAATTACGCATGTTTCTTAATATGGATATTGAGAAAAAAAAAATAAAGAAAACAGTGAGAATTATGCTAAAAAACCCAAATAGGCCTTTAAAAAAAAAAACCAAAATAGACCGAAATGGACTACCACAGTTTTGACTTCATTCCATTTTGGTTAACTGACCTGAACCAAAGATTCTAGCTATTCCAACCGAAACGAAATGGAAATAAATACTATAACTCTTCCCCGCACTTTGTGCTCTACCTGAATATGCTTCATCAGTTGTACTTCCCATCACCTAAATACATACCTCCACCTTGTCCTCCACCCTAATACACTGCTCAGGGTACTCTGGCAAATGCCAGGGGTCGGTTCTTGGCACGGCAGGTGAGAAGCAATGCCGGTAAGAGGCAGCTCACACTTTTCCGAACTCTGGATTTTTCATCCTCAAAACTTGTAAGGATTCAGATCCTGTACCATACAAATCCTCTCTGCAGTATGAACGGTGTCCAATACTATGAGATTAATCATTGTCTTGCTAATAATTATCTCACTATATATATAGTCAATAGAATGAAACATATATATTTTAGATATACAGTCAAGTTTCATTCTCTTGAAATTAATAAAGAAAGTAAACTAATTTTAACAATTAAAATATAAATAACTATCAATCACTTTTATAAAAAAAATATTTTTATGTTTTTTTTTCTATTTTTATTCTTATATTGTCATGATGTCTTGTGATATTCTCAATTTAATAGTACTGTCAAAATATTACAATGTTATTAGGAACCACAGACCATGGTAACATCAGGATTTTTTTTTTTTTCAAAAACAATACTAGTATTTGTGACACTGGCTCTCATCACATGCTTTGCACATATTTGGAACGAAATTTGGGCCACTGCAAGTGCACTGGGCAGTGTTTTGTGGGTTTGGAATTTTTTAAGTGTCTAGATCATTGGTTGAGCGTGACATTCTACTATAATTAGCTAAATTTGCTAATGCGTGGCTCATAAGCTTGGTGATTCATATCAGTAATCACTGTCTAGAATGAGCAATATGCAACCACTAACACATAATTGGAAAGATCTTTTCAACCCAACCATAACCGAATTTCATTTCCCACCAGCAGAATTACTTTTTTTTGTTTTTTTTGAGACATTCCCACCAGCAGAGTTGAAAACTGACTATAAGAAGTTCAAGATTTTCAGAAAGGGATAATTTTTGAGCTATGGCCCAGCCCTGCTGCAGTTCATTTTAGATGGTTTCTGTTTATTGGGTTATTCACCAAAGGGCCAGCCACACGGTTCGCATGGGCATTTAGGTTTGAAAATTATTAATCTGGCTAGGCCCAATCAAATTTGGATATTTTCAATTTAATTGGCCGCATGCTTGCTCTCTAGGGTAAACATTATTTTACTATGGATCTGGAGCCGTTTAGGTAATTTACTTGTAAAGTGAATTTAAGTGGGGAGTCAATTTAAGAGACAAGGAAAGAAGATAGGTCTTATAAAAAAGTACAAATTTTCATTATCCAATTTTTTGGGTTTTTTCATTTTGTAGGATGTGAAGGAACTGTTTTGACTAATTTGGATAAAAAGAAAATGTTTTTTTTTTTCTTTTAGTGGAATGAGAAATTGACTTTTTTGTCTTTTTTTCTTTTTTAAAGTAGAGGTGATTTTTTATTTTATTTTTTACTTTTCGATGAGACCTCTCTTATTTTTATTTATTTTCTGTCTCTTAAAATGGTCTTTTTCTTGAAATCACTTTATAAAAGTAAATTACCTAAACTGATAATACATTTATCCATTCGGCCCAAAATAGATTTATACCTGGCTGCTCTTTTGAGTTGGGTCTTTGAGATAGTAAATTACCTTTGTATATGAATTGCTATTGATGCTCCTGAGAATCTTTTAGAAGAGAACTGACACATCAGATGGTTAATGTGGCAAGGTCCGCCCCATTAGTGAAAAGAGCTTATTAACTCTAGTTTTCTAAAACTTCTGGGAGAAAGTAAGCTTATTCAGGTAAAATAATTTCTTGCCTAACATTTGCCTAACTAAAGGAAAATTGGGCCGATTTGGTCTGATGATCATTGACAATGAACACTAAAGAGTTTCAGAGGTTGAAAGGGATTTTTTTTATTTTTTCAAAAAGAGCATCTCTTCCAATATCAAAAGTTTCGTCTCTTTCCAAGTGGGGCTATGATATAACAGTTTCAGTAAGAATGATTTCTGAGCCATGGCCCACCCAGGACAGTCTTGATCCATCCACTACTGCCACGTGCAAAGATGAATTATATATTCTTAGACACCATGGTTGAGCAATTTGAAATCTTCCTTTATTTTATCTCGAGGGCAAGAGCCTTTCATGTTTCCCACATTAGATAAAAATGAGATTATGTCATTGAAGGTTGATTTTGTAACTTTTAGGCACGTTGGAGACCTTGGCTTAGCTGTTGGGGTTTCCAATTCCATTCCATTCATTGATGGTTCCGTATTATATTGGTAGGAATCTATGGCCTACTTTCTAGTGTTGTTTAGTAGTAATAAGTGCATGGCTACCATGGAAAGTAAATCAAGATCTCTCATTGATAATCTGAAATTAACTTCTTCCCTTCTGTTTATAACTAGCCAAATTTCAATCCAATGAGGCTCACTTGAGTAGGTGATGTGTGAGAGTTTATTGCCAGAGCAAAAAGGGAGAAAAAGTTGGGCACATGCCTTGGTGATCCAGTCTGCAAAAAAAAATAATAATAATAAAAAAGTTTTAGTAAGATGTGATACTTTAAACCTTACTACCTAGAGATTAATATCTAGACATCTCCTTAAAATTAAAATGCTAAGACCATCCAATTATGTGTGTGTTGGCATCCAAACTGCATATTTGCGTGTTATCATTGGTTACTATCTGATGGCCAACACTTATACAGACTCGAAGTTCGCAACCATTCGGCATTCATCACTTTTATGAGTCATTGCTCTATTGTGTCAAAAGTCAACCAGAGATCATCAAGGCAAAATGTAGGAATATTTCAACGTGGAATGCTTCTCCCAAATCAATAGTGCCGTCAGATCAACAGGTGTATTATTGGCCCCACTACATGGAACAAGAATAATTCCTCTTTATGAGAAAAAAAAGAAGGCGTATACTTCTCTTGCCGTGATTGTGGGCCAATATTGCTATACTTCTGTTTCATATACCATGTTCTTTAGTTGATTATTCTTCATTTGTGGCTCTTGTTTCATAAAAGGTGTCTTTTGTTATTGCATTTGAACAGCAAACATGTGGTCTTAAAATGCTGTTGGTATAGACTTAAAAACAGGAAGAGATGAATGGAGGTGGGCAGTTTGGTAGAATAAAAGAAAGTTTAGATGGGCGGCTACTTGACGTCAACCTTTATGCGCTCACCAAACTACTGCATATATAGATGCTGTTCTTTGAGGGGGGTCATTTGGGGAGGTCACATCACACTTTCAACTAGGCCTGCTCATGGGCCAGGCCAGCCCTTGCCTGGTCCAGGCCCAGCATTCGAGTTACCACTTGGTATGTGGTGGACAGCAAACTGATCAATGCGTTCGTCGATCCTAGCCATCCAATTGATAGACACACCTGATGGCATGCTTATAAAATCTACGGGTATTATTCTCCGAGCAGTTGATTTTATTCAACTGTTCAATGGGTCACCAGTGGCTAAGGGGATTTTTCCCCTTGGTTGTCCTGCTGGATTTTTAGTTTCCGCCTTTAATTAATGTGGATTGAAAGTCCCACGCAAACCACCATTATGCAGGACTTTGTAGGTCATGAGGATTTTACCTTGGTGCTATGAGCTATATGTACTTTTTAATCGTAGTCCATTGCATCAAGAGAAGTTATCCCAAGCTGATCGTCTAATCAGACCCGCTCATATTGGATAGAGTCTTCTACATTGGGAGTATCCTAAATTTTACTTCAGATGAAGTGTCAACACTATTGAATTGATTATGTTTAGAAAACATATTGTATTTCAAGTGTGCATAACTCAACAATTCATATCACAGAGATCGAAGTGAAATTCAACTAATTTTCTATATACACGGGCTTCTATGTGATATGTCAAAGATGGGTCCCACATAATAAATCAAGTTTTAATTGCCTCCAATCTCTTGCACACCACAACATGAGATCATTTCTCCCTGATTGACCTATCAGAGTGACTTCCATCCATCACATAAAATCAAAAAAGGAAAAAAAAATCCTGGAAGTATTGGGAACATTATAAATTCAAATCTTCAGTTTTAATTGCTTTTAGAGTATTTTAAATGTAAGTAATAACAAAACCGGGTCAAACACTACAAAAATGGGTAGATTGGAATTCCAACTAACCTAATTTTAACCATAGAAAGTCATATCCAATGGGTGATATGACCCCATTTCAACAAAAAAAAAATAGTGTAAGATTCGTTTCAGCAAGTAGAACTTTAGTTGGACCAATGATAGCAGTAACGGGGGTTTTCAGTTCTTCCTTTCCTTAAAAATAGCGGTAGCATCCATCAGTTGAACTGTTTGGAACAAAAGAATATATCCTAGAATATAACTTGAGTGAGTGAAGAAAGTTCACATCTCTTTATTCTTTCATGATCATCATATCATAAGTTGATCCCAAGACCCAGTCCGGTCAGTTGCTTTGGAGGATGCCAGTCTGCCACGATGACTTTTAAGTTTGAACGCAAAAGGAGACTAATCCAATGTCACGACTCATGAGGATTTGGAATTCAGAAGAGTTCAGCTGCAGCACTCAAAAGAGTCAGAGACTTCCAAGTCGCAACTTCCAACTAACAACAACATGCATGCAATACATGGGGAATTTGCTCATTGGCTATTGGTGGGGTTTGTTTTTGGATTGTTTGATAAAAGGAACGTTTTGAATTTGGTCACTCAGGAGGGCACTAGGGCCGTCAACCTTGCCACAAGTATTGGTCTTAACAAACCGTTGGGGTATTTGATATTTTCAAACTTGGGTTTCGTATTTCTTCCCTTACCTTTATTATCAAGGAATTTAAAAGGAAAAATCAATTATTTTAGCAATTAACAAAATAATAAAGAAAATATAATAATGTTAGTGTTTATTTTTTTTTTACTTTTGTATTTTGATATTGTTGTGATACTTTTTTTACTTTTGTATTTTGATATTGTTGTGATTTACCTACATGGGTGTTGGTTCATTGGCGTAAGGCATGGGCTTACTCTCCATGTAGTGTATTCGACACCCCTCTAATTTATCTGGTGCAAGTGTAGGGTCATATACACATGCATCGGGGTGATTAGTGCTATTATTGTTGTATTTTGAAAATATTGTATGGCAATAACGATGCTATTGCCGCAATGTTTTCAAAATATTTAAATATGCTATCAATAAGTTGAGCCAAGATCAATTTAGGGCTTTGGTCAGCTTGATTAAGCTTGATCTTGGCTCAATTACTCAAAATGGAGCTCTGCTTGAGTTAATATACATAAATGTTTATTGGAGCACAAGCCCAAGGTTAGGAAACTTTTTTTTTTTTTTTGGCAGAAAGGTTAGATACTTTTTTTTTGGTTGGTAAATAGAAAGGTTAGATACTTAATATACACAAAATACACATATAGTGGTCAAGTTGGATCTGACCAAATTCTAACCCACATGGTCCCCAATTAAAAGTGAAACTGGATTGGGTATTTCAGTTTCAGGTCGGGCTTGGGTCTGGATTGTGAAACCTGTGAGGCATTCTTGTTGGGCTCAGGTCTAGGATTTGGATACCCGGCTTTCTATACACTAATGATAAGCACAGACATTTTATTAGTTTTATACCATTTGAACACAAATATAAGTAAGTTAGGGCACCTAACCGAGTCATCTTAACTTGACCCAAGTTCTACTCAGTGAGGGAATTTAGAATTTGGGTCAGCCGACTAGGTATGTTTAGGTTTCATTCCGGTCGAACTTAGATTTGGGTTTGCCAACATACAGTGGAGTAGGACTTTGGTTCTGCAGACCCAACCCAGCCGGCCCAAGTTGCAACCTTATATGCACATCTGAGGAACCCCAAATATCCAGACTCAAGCTGGAGAAATCCTACGGCTCATACCTCGCGCACCATACAAAAATCATTTCCCCAAAATAAGCTCTCATATGGTGCGCCTTCAATCAATCTCCATGGGATTCAAATTTGGAACGCACGTGAAGCAAACCTCCCATTGGATACTTGGTTTGAGCAAGGCTTAAGCTTACTGCTCAATGAAAAAAAATATGGGTCGCTTTGTACGGTCAATGGGCCCATCTCTCCAGTGATATGTAGAGAATCTCTAGATCAATGAGATTTATTTTGGTGAGATCATTTGCAAATAAGTTAGTGAAGAGTGCCCAGTGTGGTCTATTTGGGGGCCGGGATAGGGAGCGAAGAGAAGGATATCAATGAGACCTAGAGCGGTGCATAAAATCAACCCAACCGGATCATCCTAACCTTTCATATATGGCCCTTTTAAGTTCAAGGATTTTAAGAGGCATCAAAAAAATTTCAACTTTCAATCTAACTGCGAGTAATGATTGGATTAGTGTTAAACATGAACTTGTTGCAATTCATGAAAGGTAGTGTGTCTGAGAGGGTGATGAAAAGCCTCAGTGACCAAAAGTTAAGGCAGATCCATATGTTCTAGGCAGACGGTTTTAACTTGGAAATTTATGCTAGAACAACACCTACCAAAACTCTGCCCCAGCAAACGTTCGTGGCTTGAAACGTCAGGCAATCTTAAGGGGAAGAGTCTCTTTTGGCCATCCATTGTGTTACGGCATTACGTGGGAAACTAGAAATGCCCTGTGTCACAGCATATAGAAGTCTGATCAGGGAACTTTTCCTTTCAAATAGTAAATAATCTTTCCATACTTGATACACCACCGAAGATGTCAATGCTTAGTTGCCACTTTCAGTTTCAGCTAAGTTGGGAGGCATGTTAATCTGATCTCAGAGCTCAGTACAAAATTCAAGATTTCTACATATTTACAGTTTTTTTTTCCTCACTTAAAACAGCCTTAACACGGATGTCACAAGGCACTACACTTGGATGCTTGAATTACAATGCCTAGGCTTGATTCTTATTATGGTGCAATCACTTAAAACAACAGTTTAATCTGCTCGACAGTAGGAAATGTTAAAGCCCGCGAGGAGATGCAGTTTCCACTTCATAATCTGTGGTGCTATTACAGTCAACAATTTTGTTCATTTTAGATATTTAGTTACTGCCATGAGGCGGGATTTCATCAGAATGCTAAATTGGCAACCTGAGAACCAAGCCAATTTACCCCTTAAATCAAATTACCTGTAATTGGTTATGGGAAAGAACAAATCAACTTCACTGATGGATACTAGGTTGTACAAATGCAATACTCTCAATCTCATTTTAGTGTGTTTATGACGATCTAAACAGGCCCTTAGGAAGATCACATATGGAAAATAGCCCCTGCTGTGTCTGGGTAACTCCTCATCAGCTGCTAAGCTGATACCAACATACATGCCTTTGTTGATGCTTTGGGTTAGACTTTTTTTTCCCCCGCTTATTTAGTTAAGCTCATTTGGTGGTGCCGTGATGGAGTCTGGAACAGACTGACACAGTGAGCTTTCAGGTAGAATGTAAATATGTTTGTTTCAGCCATTTTGGGTAGAATGTCAATGTGATCTGTAAGCTTGCTCTTATATAATCATAAAGAAGAAAGTTGAATTATGAATTAAACATTTCCTCCATTGACATCTATTGCATGGCAAACTCCATTATCTTTGTTCCACATCTCAGTATTCAGAACTCCTCACTAGGAGAAAAATGTATGATTCTTTGTGCAATTCTTTTCGGTCTTTCCGCTCAAAAGCAAAAGACGAACCCAAACCATAAACTCAAGACTCCATGATCAAATCAAAGCCCAAATTACCTTCCCTCATCAAGCGCAAGAAGTATCTTCCTCAACTCACTCGAGTCGTGACTCAAACTAAGGCCCCTTTTATAGGTGGAGAAGTCAAAGTAGTTGTGTCACTCCATGGTTTCAATCCTCTTGGGAGGACCAAAGAAATTATGATTTTCTATAATGGCCGATGCCATCTTTTTGAAGTAAGTTGAAAACGTCCTTATGGTTTTGTGATACTAATGAATGGCGTTGAGGTCAACATCCGCTATCGCTCCTGAGCGGTGATAATTGTAGTCGAGCCCTCACCCTCACCATAAAACTATTATTGTATTGTTGCCTATTACCAATTGGTTTTGGAATAAGTGGTAGCTTAATGGGGTGTAAGATCCTACAAGTGGTTTCAGAGACTGGTAGGTTGGGTGTTCGAGTCACGGTACACACGTTTTGCAAGTTCGCGGCGGGTGAAGCTTAATGGGGTGTAAGATTCTACAAATGGCTATGTTATTAGTGCAGCAGCGGGGACTCATTTATCAAAGGGAGCTGAAGGATATGCCAACGATGGCCGATAGAGAAGATTCTAAAATCTGGGTCTTCTTGGATGTTTTTTTTTCCAGAGAAGATTCTAAAATCTGGGTCTTCTTGGATGTTTTTTTTTCCTGGTAACCCACCCAAGGGAGCTGAGACCCCAAAAAGAGCCTGCACGCACGCACGCACGCAAAAGTGGAAAAAGGTGGGCATCCAAGTGAGAACTGCAACCACTTACCAATGAGGTAAGTGGTCAGAGTCTCCTTGATGAGGCAAGTGGCCGTTCTCTCCTCGGATGCATTTGAAGTCGTTGAGGCTATTAATTGAGTGAAAGATTGGTCAATTAATTTTCGTATTCATATACATATAAGATATGATGGCTGATTTTGAAAGTATTTGTTTGAGAATCATTCCTAGAACTTTAAATGCACGGTGATGTCATTTCAAATTTTGGCCTTGATTGCTATTTTCTGGTATCATGAAATGTTCCCAGCATGGGTGGCTGGGGCTCTTGTGTGATGCCCCTTTTTTAGCTCATTTAGTGAATTTCCCCTTTATCCAAAGAAGAAAAAAAGAGTCACAAGAGCCTAAGTGCCTGTTTCTCTAAATTCTTGTATGTAGAATTTTGGAATTCTCCAGATGTTATCCCTCACTTGAATTCCAAAATCCGCCTACCATTGCTAGCATTTTGAAATACTAATGGAGTTGCACTTATGAGAATTCCAAAGGCCATTTGTGACTTTTCAAGTGGGTTGAAAATGTAAAAGTTTATGATGAAACAAAGTATTTTAAAATGCTACGTGGACAGACTATCATATCATGTTAGAAATTCCCAACATTGAGGATTCTCGCTAGAAGCATCTATAAAGAAACAGGCCATACCAATGCGTAGCTGATACTTTTTTAAGATACTAATTTAAGGGACTCAAAATATTAGAAATAAGGTACAATCAGGCAGTTCTAAAATTGCATGAATTACTCCAAAGGCTTAAAATGGTTTCAAATTTGGGTGAGTGCTAAGTTTGGAAGGATGATGCATGATCCTTAAGTTGTTTATATTAATCATATGGTGGACCCATAAACCCACATACTAGAACATTCCATGGTCCTAAAAATTATGCTTTCAAGTATACTTAAGCCGAACAATATAATATCATTGGCTAGAGCTCAACTGGTTAGGGACACCAACCACTCTTATAGAGGGCAAAAAGAGGATCACTTACATTATTGTTACGACCTGGGCCCAAGATTAGGATTACTCCGGACAAACCCCGAATCGCGATCTTCATACTTACTCCCGTAAACTCCGAATCAACAGAAGTTAATACGAAATCTACAAGGGATAACATACATTCATACCTACCAAATGTGCATTTTTGCGAAAAATATATATATGTTGACAAAACAATTAAAACAGTGCAAATTCTTTACATAAAAGTAAAGTCCAATATACACATCTCATTTTACTATTTAAGTCAACCATTGCATATTTAAAATATAATGCAGGTGACAACTATTCACATTCCAAAAATGAACATTCAAAGTACTTCTCAAAACGTTTCTAAAATATTCTAATTGATTCGCTCTTCGATCTATATCCACTCAATCAATCCACCTAGGGGAATCTGATTGGCATCATGCGCAGGCGGCGCTACCTCTGCAGAACCGGCACGAGCAATTGGGCCTGTAATGTCATCAATAACAGTGTGAACAGGACGGTTCAACAATGTATACACAATTATATGATGGTACATGTTAATAAACCTGTTTATCAATGCTATAATCAATAAGCTCAATAATCCTAGACAATTCAAATTAATGACAGTAATTTATACACTAGAGTCAAGTAACAATACTTACAAGAATTGGCAACTACAATAGTGTACAGTTCATTCAGTTCTTCCAAAAAGGAAGTATCTAGTTATTCGATTAATAGATTCAGTTAGTAATATATTCATTATTCATTCGATTTCCAGTGAGTACACTTTATTAAGTGGCTTATCATTCAATATGTGTGGGATCTACCAGTGTCTTAATCAGAGATCCCTTGCATCACCACGGCGCGCCGAAACACCCCATTCCATCTATTGCGGTAAGATTGTTCATTAATTCATTTAATTAATTAGTTTCATTAATTCATTTCATTTTAGCTCAATAACGAGCTTAAGAATTACTATGTAGTGTCAGACTCACAACATCAATTAAAGAATTAAACCCTATACAATTTCTTAAAATAACACTCAGGTGAAACGTTGGTTATCTAATGTATGTGTTATTCTCGATGACATCACTTTAATAGAAATTTATACATTCATATAACCTTAGCTAACACCTATGAAGGTTTATTTAATTTAGAGGACACCTATGTACCTAAAAGGCACCCATGTTTCCAACAAAACCCAAAACCAATTGGACTAAGTTAAGTTCTGTCAGCTGTTCGGTCAACAATGGGTTAACTGAACACTGTCGGTCAGCTACTCGGTTAACCCTGGGTTAACCAAACTTCCTCGGTTCCAAATCCAAAAGCTCGTCTCTCTCCCAAATTGAGTTCGATCTGCAGTTCGGTCACTTGTCGGTTAACTGAACTGCAACTTCGGCTGACCGAACCCAGTTCGGTCAGCTTTCTAGAAGCTGAAATTTCCTGCGAGACTCAATTCAGATGGGTCGGTCAGCTGTCAGTCAGCCGTTCTACTCACCAAACTGTTCCCAGAACTTCAGAAAATTTCTGAACCGAAATTCAGATTTTGCTCAAACAAATTCATTATCATCTTAAATCACAAGAATTAAGTGTACTTGCCTTGTTTGGAGATTAATTAGCAAAAAGCCCTTTTGTCTATCTTGATTATTGAGATGAGATTTCTTCAATCCAAGCTTTCTTCAACGTAAAACCAAAACCAAATTCACAAATAGCACTCCTATGAGTCCATTGTGTTAAAAAACACTCTAAATCACTGAATAGAACCTGGAAGTTTTGTAAACAAGTAAAGCACTTACTTGTAACCTCTTGAAGAGAATTTCTTGAGTTTTCTCTCAAGCTCCAACCTCAAACAAATGGAAAGAGAAGATGAGGAAAATGAAGTGGATGAAACTTCTTCAAAACCACATACCAAGTTTCAAATCTTGACACTTGATGGAGAGAAAATGGAAGAAAGAAGAAGAGGAAAGAGCCTAGGGTTTGCCTGTGCTGGGAATGAATGAATGAACTTAAAGGAGTTCATCATCATCCTTTTAAGCCCAATTTTTGCATCTAAGCCCTTTAACTCATTTCTTATTTAGATTGTGAGTCAAATGAAATGTCATTTGATCCAATTTACGTCAAACGGAATCATATTTATTACAAAAGCTAATGTATACTTTGAGATACAAGCGTTGGTATGAAGAGTGACAGTATTCGACAAAATACACGAAAGCTCGTATTTATGAAAAAGTCCTTGTATCACTTGGTTTAAGCCTAAAACCAATTCAAATCATTCAATGTCATTCATTATCCTTTCATTAAGTTCAAATTAATTATTTGAGACAAATTCAATTTAATTTGACCGTTAACCATAATTAGCTCAATTAAACATGGTTAATTAGCATTAGTTTCAATCAACTAAAGTTAATCTTGATTAACTCGGGATGGGGTGTAACAATTACCCTACTCGAATCACTTGAGATTTTGAAGCATGGATTGTCTCTTAACAGGTTTGGGTGGCTAGTATGCCACACCCATAATCTCACCATCCAACAGCAAGCTTTTTGGATGGGCCAGGTCATGAACAGGTTGGCGATCCAGTCCAATGGAGGTGTGTCCACATCAATGACATGACTCTTGCTTGCAGGTTGGGAAGCCATCTAAAAAATTTGGAAGTGTTAAAAGACATTTATTAATTGTGTTGCTTATGTGCTAAGGTAGCCTAGTACAGTCACTCCATCAACCTTACCAACCATAAGCCACATCTTTTCTTATCGCTAGCATGTGGTCCCCATTCACCAACCATCTAATAATGTGGCCCACTGATGACCCACCATCACTGCCATTGACCTCTCTATTGGGATTGGAGTAGGGTTTTGGATTGCAGTGGGCCCTATGTAGAGGAGCCATGAAGCTCTCCCCTCAGCACCTATTATTATTGTTGATTGTAGGGTAGGATCATAGGAAGAGGGAAATGATCAATAGGTCTTTATAGATCGGGCCATGATCAAATTATTGGGGACACACAGAAAAGCTCTTGCAGGCACCGGACAACTTTCATCCATAAACGACCACCATGTTATAAAATGGAACCTACATTGATCAATCTAAAATTTTGATTTAAGGGCCTTCAAAGTTGATAATTTTAAACCTTGTGTTTTAGTCTAAAAAGCTAGTAAAGTTTGAATGGCTGTCAAATTGAAGTAAGTTCCAATAAAATGATAGAGAGCATGAGGAGATCATGAGCTTAGGCTGATTATAATTGGGTTAATGATGCATAATGAAAACCCTATGGCCACTGGCCAGGCTTATAAATCTATGAGTCAGGTCTGCCTTAAAAGTTCAACCTGCCCCAATGTCCCTCCATGTATTTTGCAGGAAGTCAAATTTCTTTTTAAGAAAAGTTGGACCCACCACCGAATTGATCATTTGAGTCTCCAATGGGCTCATTACAGCACCACACATGGAGCTGGATCCTCTTATGCCAGGAAGAACGAAGATCCCGAGTCAGGTATAAATTCCTCAGTGGGGTTTTCTTATAAATCCCAAATAATTCAAAATAAATGCACTGTTAGTAGTATATGGGATCTAGGGAGTGAGATTTGGTGAGAGCAAATACATGGACTTTTTTGAAGGGTCTGAATTTTATATATCTATTGACCCCAACTATAACATTTATTCTTAGTATCGACCCTCGTTCCCCCACCTCTTCAGGAACCGAAGGTTAAGTCCACTTGTGCTACCATCTGGGGGCCACATGGGTTTTATCCAGCTTCTCTTTGGACCCGAAGAGATTAGTCCAACTCAAAGGGTTGAGTTGGAAACACCCCCCCGGTTAGCAAAAATAAAAATATAAATATAACATTTTTTTTTTTTGCTGACCGGGGGTGTCCAAGGCCTCTTTGAGCACCTGACTAGTTCTCCGAGGTAATGGCCTCCCTTTATTTCCCACTCACCGGGTTCATCGAGCTATATAATAGTCTGGAGTCCCAACGTATTGGCGGGCTTCGATCCTAAGACCTCCGAGTGGTTACGGAGTGCCCAACCAATGGCGCTACCAAGCGTTAATAATAAAAATATAACATTCATTGGTCGTCCTTAGGAAAGCTAGGTGCACAAAGAGATCGCCACCCTCCCGACAACACTTTTCTCTCAAAATCACATTGATGCTACACTGGAGGATCCATGCAATTCATGCGCAGCTCACATCACTTTCTGACAATTCGACACCACCAACTCTTGCCGACTTAACTGATGAAAAATGCATTGTTATACTCATCAATAAATAGATACGGTGGGTGGTGCTTTTGGTGGGGGTGTTCAAGGGCTGGGCCAGCCTAAACCTGAACCGATCCCAGCATGCTTTTAGGGGGCCTAGATCTTGATTCCTGGCTCATTTAATATATGGGCAGGGCTTGAATTAAGTGATAGAAGTTCGAACCCCATATCGGCCTGGCCTGAATAATTAATATATGTGATTTAGTGACTATTTACCCAAATAAGTAATTAGAAAGCCCTAGCAAGTGATAGAAAAGGCGACGAGGCCTTGCCCGATTGACTAAATGGGCGGGCCCGCCAGGCACTTAAGGCCTGTGTTAGGCTTGGACCGGATATTGGCCTGTTTCTAAAGGTTGGTCAGGCCTAGATATGCCTCAGCCCGGTCCAGGCTCCAGCCCATGGACACCCCTAGCTCTTGGGCATATGTCTCGCAATGGAGCACCATGTGAGATAGATGCCAGGGCGCATTGGGGGCCTATAGATCATGGTGGAGGTGGGGATCGAAAGATTCGCACCCTAGATATACAACTTCAAGTCAATCCACTAATCTTAGTCCCTTGATATGTGCCCAACGAGTTTAACAGTTGAAAAAAGAAATAATTCACACTCGATCCAATAGCATCGTTCAGTCGAATTAGTGTAAACCCTATAAGATATGCGACATATGAGGGGAAGGGTTTGGATGGTTTTTTGGGATTGATCATATGGTGGGCCCCACTGTGTCTCTCCATGTGAGGCTTATGTACAGGAGCAAAAGTGAGATATGATATTTATGATCTCCAATACATTAATGATCATTCCTTTCTACCTACCATCAAACTGAACCACACTATTTCCTCAAGTACCAGTCCCCAGTTGCCTCAAAGGAGTCTCTGCCCTCTTAGATTAGAAAAGTACTGTCGCTCTGTCTGCTACGATATTCCAGTATCCAAATGAGTTCTTGACAACAAAACGGACACAAGGACGATGCCATTATGATCTGCAACAGAGAAGGGCCACTCTCTGGGAGACTTGGGCTTTCAAGGCCCACCAACATTTCTTTAGGAATGTTGTTTAAAAGGGATAATTTATGGAAGGCTAAAGACAAACGGGGAAAAGGCCCAAAGGATAAGAGAGAGAGTTCACAAGGCTCCTTGAGGTAAAAGGAACCAGCATGATTCGCTGCTCTTTTAATACTTGGATCATATTGTTAATACACATCTAGCCATTCTTCCTAAAAGTTAAGGTAATTTATAGCCCAGTAGTATTGGCCCAAGCCTTCTGAAGTTGGCTCGATTAAAAAGTATGGGCTGGACCCGGTTCGAAACATTCAGGTATGAACTCTTGTTGGTCCAATTGATAATCAGCTGAGAGTCTGGGTTTTGTCCCTGGTTGAATGCCTAGTTTACCTGAGTATATACTACGAAGTTCTATTTCGTTTATGCATATAGTGAGATCGTGTTAGTGAACAGTATTGCGATGCAATGCATATTGTGATTGTGATGCAATTCAACTCGTTAGCAGTTGGGTTTTCTGTGAATTGATGTGCAATGAATTGATATGAATTTGAAGTTTGACTTTTTATGATGACTATAGTAATTTATCACGATAAAGAATCTCATCATGATTTGCATTCTCCACTATTAGAACAAAAATCTTTCTCGTGATGCCCTCTCAGTAATTGACCTTTTCCTCAAAATATAAACGCACAAACACACATTGTAGTAAGCTCATCCATGATCACCCTCTTTCTTTAGTATGTGGGACTTTATCTGACCTATCAAACACCCTCATACTCACTAGCTCCTATGAATTAGCATAGGCTGAACTTTTACACTCATCAAGCCGTTACTCATTGTTGGATTAAAATATAAAGAAGGATACTTCCTTCTAATGAATTGGCACAAGTGCAAATTTGACACTTATTTAGTTGTTACTCACTCTAATATTAGAATGAAAAAAATTACGTATTCTGAATCCATTAAGCTTGAGGGTCATAAATCAAAGAGATACGATAATCTAATGGAGTTAATATTTTATATGATTTCATTTAAATCTTTTGATCTCCACCTCCTGCATTATTGGCAAGGCCCTAGGTGGGCCTCAGAAGGCGGTGCTCGCGAAAGTCGTGTTATGAATGGTGCTTAGGTGAGGGTGACTCATATATACGGGTTATCCTCAAGTGAACATGATTATATAAGCACCATATGTGAGAACCTTCATTTTTTTTAAGCATACGGGCACTCTTATGATAAATTCCATCTCCTCACACTCACCGCCTCCCATGAGTTTTCACAAACTTAAATTTGACACTTTTTGAACTGTTACTTACAGTGAGATTTAATTGTAAAAACTTATGCCTTTTAAAACTACTAAACTTGATCGACATAGATCAATAGATTGACATGTTCTATACCCCTGAGGCTCATTAAGATCTTTTGATCCCCCGTCGTCACCATGTTTGTAATGGCCTTGGGTGGGCCCCAAAGTTGGTGCTCACAAATGACCGAGCACCATCCACAAGCACCTTTCTTTTTTTACCATGCGAAATCTTCTACGATCAATCCAAGCCCATCACGCTTACTAATTTCCATGATTAGTTTGGCCATTTATGTGCTCAAAATGGTCTAGCTTGTGGTGCCAACCTTGAAGAATGACAATCAAGTTACTGGAAGGAAGAGTTCAACGGTCTCCAAATGACTTGTTTGTATGCGAAAAAAATGAGAAAGATTAGATCAAAGAAGGTATTTCTTTTAGTATTTCAAAGTTATTCAAATTTCAGTTCTTTAGATAAAAGTTGGATGTGTGTCAAAATTGTTATCATCAAAATTTAGATCAACGCTATTCCAAATGGAAGGGGGAGAGGAAGTCCTAGTTGACCAGGGAGAGGCCAATCATGAGGCCCATGGGTTGAACCGCTCCTAGGCTTGGAATGGCTCGACAATTCTTCAAAACTTAACCATAAAATATAGTTATATTTTATGGGGCGGGAGAACGTTTGGTTTGACTTTTCAATTGGGTATGTTGGATTTGTGCCCATACATCTGGACCCAATAAATTATTGGCCATCGATCTGTCTACACCATGGATCTGAACAAAATGAAATCCTAGTAGGTTTTTTTTTCAACTACTCACAGCCTTGAATCCGAGGTTATATGCTGTGCCTGGTTGACCAATAGGCTCAAGCCTGGTGCACAGGCTTAGAAGTGCAGAATGAATCCAGCCACCTGTACGGACCAGGCTGAGCTGGCCCGACTTACTCACAAATCACAAACACCAAGGGGCCATTTGGCGTGTCTACTATTCCTCTCTTATTGTCCTCGAGTGTTTGGATGCATAGTGAATTGAAGTAAAGTGAAATAAAGTGTCAAATCAAGAAAGAATAAAATATAAGAGGTTATAAAAAATATAAGAGGTTATAATGGTATTTTATTTTTAGTTGTTTGATATGAAATTTTTTTGACTTTTTGTATAAAAATGTAAAGTGTTTTTTGTCTTTTAGTGGAGAAAGAATATTGTTTTTTTGACTTTTTTTGAAAAAGATGGTGGAATTTTGAAATTGTATACTTTTGATATGATCTATTATCTATTTTTGTCTGGATTCACTTCACTTTAACTTAACTAGTTGATTGCCAAACACGCCCGAGGTTTTAAAAGTCAAAAGATTGTTTGATAAGTTGAATAGTGGCCACCATTTGGAAACGGATAAAGACAAAAAACGTCCGTTGTGAACAGCATGGGAAAGGGTGATAATTGTAATAGGGAGGGTCTAAAGCGCGAAGATGTACCCGAGTACCGTACATGACACGACGATTTTTGCATCATTATTTTTTTTAAAATTCCAGGACCGCACATGATGATCTAAACCATTAGAAATCTTAAGAAGACCAAACACAGCCACGTGTCCAAACCTGAACCGTTGATCTTTCTCTAATCTTGAGATATTTTCAAAACACCACAGAACCATTGATCTACATTTTTTTACTTTTATGGGTCCCACAATCATAATCAGAACTGTTGAACCTCTTTGGAACAGTGAAAATGGTTATGGGTCCAAATTTTAGCCACTGACTCGATTTATATCTCGAGAAAATTACGAAAACCTAAGAGCCGTTGGATATGCCCATGTCAAAAAGATACATTCCACATGACTTTTCACTAGTCCTTTATTTCTTTTTTCCTTTATCCTCTGTGACCCTAAATGATAGTTTGAACCATTGATACTCTTCACATGATCAGACACGGCCATATGTTCAAGTTTGAGCCGTTGATCATCCTTAGATCTTGAGATATTTGTAAAAAATGATGCACCATAGATTTGTATTTCTAAAGTTATGTGGGTACCACAATCATGATCCTAGCCATAGATCCTCTTTGAAATATTGAAAACAAATATGGGTCCAAATTTCTAGCCCTTATTCATTGTAGATCTTAAGAAGTTAATGAAAAAACTTGAACAATTGGATTTTTTAAATCTATTTCAAACAGCTTTTTATCTTACCAAACGGGCTATTTTGAAAACATCTATTTCAAACCGCCCCATTTCAAACAGATCTACATGATATAGATCTACTTCGTACAAATAAGATTTGCCAAACAAGACCCAAGTCTAGGATCGCACCATTTTGGACCCCCATCTGCAAGTGGCCATCAATACGAGCAGTTCTCAACATCATCGAAGAAAAGTTACAATGGCTGAGTTCCATGTGGGTCACTTAAGATATTGAGGCATAAATCCACCTCTCCCCTTTCTATTTATCATTAGAAACATTTTTCATTTTATGGGATATCTTCCAAATTTTATTAAAATAGGAGTTGGTTCCACCGTAATATTAACTATTTGATTAAAAATGTAATTAATGAGACTTGTAAAGTTGTGTTAATCACGTTATCAATTAAATAATGAATCTCTCTACAGAACTAACTCATATTTGAATAAAATCCGAGTATATCAGATGAACGACTTTGATTTTCAATATGTGGGCTCACCACACATCAAATATTGAATCTCTCCTAGTCAAAGCTGAAGAGGACCCAGACTCTTTTTATAGAAACTAATATGGCCTAATAACCTTTTTCCACCCACATTTTAATTGTTCGAGTGGTTAGGAATTCCAACAATGAGCTGGAGGTCCCACCTCAAATCGTTTGAGGCCTTATTTGATATGCAGAGATAGCAAGTGATGTTGTGCATTTAGGTTTACCAATATTGATCAATTGTAAAAGAGTCGGTCGGTTCCACATCATTTAAAAAAATAAAATAAAATTGGGCTAATAAGCTCTTTCCTAGTGTCGGTGGATCTGTAGGAAGGACTTCAAATTTGGAACATATTCTCCATTCTTGCCATATGTATTGCCGTGGCTAATGGATTTCTTTATAATTTGTTATTTCCAAGTGGGATGCGAGTGGAGACCTACCGACCTGCTCAGGCCTCACGTTGGTTGTGGGCGTCGCTCTCACTCACTCACACTCTCTCTCTCTCTCTTTCTCATTCATACAGAGTTTGATTTTCTATTCTTAGATGTTGAATGTGAGCTTTTGTCATTGTATTTGTTAGTATTTTTAGGCTACACCTACACCTAAACTACTGCTGAGGAAGTGATGAAACTTTAACGTGAGGATCCGGGGATCGATTCTTGGGTATGAGGGCGAGATTAAGGAGTGTATTGGCATATTTGTTATTACTATCTATTTAATTATTATGTTGTTTTTGCCTCTCTCTTCTCTTTCAAATTTTTTGAACCGGTTTCTTTCCAAGTATGTACATTTTACTTGGACAGCGGCTGAGGAGCTAATAGTCTTTTTGTTCAGTAGAATTTTACATGGATAGAGTGAGAGGCCCATCCTCTCAAGAGCTAAGAAAGGTTCTAAAGATTTTGAAAGTTTTTTTTAAGTTACATTGAGGATTCCAACTTACATATTTCAATAGAGACACTTTATGTCCCTGGCTAGTAGAGCTATAGCCTAAAGGTTTTGTGAGGAAAAGAGCGAGGAAAAGAATGAGAAGATTTATGAGGAAATTCATTTACCATACCCACCCCCAATAGGAAGTCCGTTTGTAGCATTAGCAATGAAAATGCTGATGAAGCGGAAAAGAGTTTTCATGGAATTGTTCCGCACCAAATACATGAAAAATTGGTTTTCCGTGAAAAACCATCAACTTTTCTGCGGAAAAGTGTTACGCAAACATGCCCTAAACCTTCATACAATTCTAACATTTCTGCCTCTAGTGGAATAGAAGGGACATTGGTTTGAGAACGCAATAAGCATCATTCCATCCCCTTTGAGAAAAATCCTTCTTGAATAGACACTGATTCTAACTTCGCACTGCTTTTGAATTTTGCTAAAGTAAGCTTGCTTAATGTATAGACATTAAATTTTGAGGACAACCAAGTGAGAAAGTAAGAAGTAGGATCATTTGATCAACTAACATTTCCCAAACTACTAATCCATGTCAAAATATTTTCTAGTCATCCCTTGCCTTGCTGGTTTACATGCATCTGATTCTCACTTGAAAATCATATTCAAGGCTTGATAGAAAAAACCAATTTCAGTAGAGCTCATTTGGAAGCATGACATTCAAGGAAGGCCGGATGATGGAAAGTCTAGATATGTTTTTGTTTACATTCTTCTTTCATGGATGATGAAAAGGTTTGGTCATACATGAGGGGAACATGAGATATGAGCTCGGTCGAAAGAATTTAACCCTTAGTTTTTAATCTTTAAATCAAATTTAATGGATACCCCATGTACTCGTTTTGAGATAAAAATTGAACACTGAATTATGTTTAAAACAGTGTAAATTTTGGGCTTGTGAAAATTTACGAGGGATAGTGTGTGTGAAACATTGCTTTGATAAAGGTGAGGCCTACACTCTAAAAAAATGGGTTTAGAGAACGGGCATCCCAATAAAAGGAGCATTTTGCAGAATTATACACACACATGCACATATAAATATGCAAATGAGAACCGTCTGCACCGTTTTATATACAATGTGGCCCAATTTTCTTATCAACTTGACCCACCCTCCATGAACTGCCACAAGTCAAGATTTGAAGGCATTCATCCTAGCATTTCCATTGATCAAGATATTAGAAAGATCTAAATGAATTGATATTTTGCATACCTCTGAGTCACATTTAGATCATTACCACCCCTTCTGTTTCTCATGATCCAACTAAGTGGGCCCCACATGCTGATCTGCATGACCTTCTCTTCAAACGGACCCAATCTAGATGAAGCTCGTATGACACTACATGGGTGTTACTTCCACCAACTCAAGTATAGTATTTAATTTTTTAGACCTTTATACAATAAAGTTGACTACAGAAGTCGGCACACATAATGGACAAAACCATGGAGCAATGACCATTGTTTTATAATTCGTCTACCAGGGACCATGTCCAAAAATGTAAAAGGGTCAGTGATTGGCCGACCCACCAACCTCGACCCCACAGGAGTCCAGTATGGGCATGGGTACATCTGAATGATAGTCCTGGCCCCTCAAAAGCCCATGTACATATCTACCACAACATTTCTGCATTGACACCAGTCTAGTGTGCACTGCAAACTGTCATTCTAACCTCAACAACATTCACACCCTCTCATCAAATGAGACCCAGAGCAGAATCTGCATAAATATTCCTCTTCCTTGGGAAGATTTATTTTTCCAACCACCCCCCGTAAAAATTTGTTTTGTTTCTCCGTAAATTCATCCCATTTTTCTCAGTGCCAAACGTCGATTTTACTATTTCACGCAAAATCATTTCCACAACCTCACTTTTTCCACAGAAAAAACGAATAGATGCACTAATTTTGCCCAAAAGCTTAGTCCTAATCACTCACTAAATTTGAATGAACCCTAGCAATAGCATCAGTTTTAGGAACTCAATGGGGGATGCACCTCTTATTGTGGGAGTGGGACCCGCAACAAGAGAGGTGTGTTCTTTGTTGAATGATCTGATTTGTAGCTAATCCATGGCAAGTGGGCCCCACAACAACCAGCGTTCATCAGATGATATTAACATCAAATGTCCCTTCAACAGACACAGAAACTGTAGTCAGTACGCGCTGTATCTCCCCTGTGTCCTCCCATCTCTCTCTACAAAAAGGAAAGAGTGAGAAACAGAGGGAGAGACGGAAAAGAGGGAAAAAAAAAATCTCCTCTCCTTTCTCATCTTCCTCGTCTGATCACAGTCCCGAGCTCTTGTTCTCGAAGTAGATCTGGCAATGGAGATCTTCTATTTCATCGTTTTCGGGGCTATCTCTCTTGTTGTTGCAGCCCTCGAGCTCAGCAAGAACAACAAAGATCGCATCAACACCACTTCCGCCTTCAATTCCTTCAAGAACAACTACATAGTCGTCTACTCTCTCATGATGGGTAACCTAGATCTCACCTTTTCTCACCTAATCCCTTTCTGGGTTGTCACTATTTCATGCTAGAATAGTATATTTCTCGCATTTATATGGGTTCTCTTGATCTGGTTGGATCTGGGTCTGTGTGGGGGTAATGGGTGTTTTCCTGTTTGATTAGATGGGTTTGATGCATGCCTTGTCTTTGGATCTGGGGTTTGAATGGACGCTTTTGTTGTGTTTGTTTTCCCCCATTTTATTTGGTCTCTGTTTGGTTGTTGGGATTCAGGGGTTGGGGGAATTTGGTTTGGGAGTGTGGGATCTGGAATTTGGTGGGATTTTCTGTCACGGTTGTATGAATGTAGCCGTATTTGAATGATTTCTGGGGTTTTGGGTCTCTGTTCCTTGATGTAATGGTTTTGTTGTTCCTCTGAAATGTGGGTTCGATCTGTTAAGTTTTCGTAGCTTTTTTCTTTGATAGGTCTCAATTCCTTCTGCTTCTTTATGTTTTTTTCTAAGAGATAATGATTGCAGTTTTTAGATCTGTGATGTAGGTCTCATGTAATAAGAATACATTTCAAAGTGTTCTGATCTATGATGTAAAATCACATTGAACTGGAAATCAAATTATGTAAAAGTGGTATTATACTTCATGAATCACAGTTTTAAGGATCTAATTACCGTTTTTGCGGTGATAGCCGGCGATTGGCTGCAGGGTCCTTATGTGTACTTCCTCTACACTACATATGGTTTTGGAAAAGGGGATATCGGACGGCTCTTCATTGCTGGTTTCGGATCTTCTATGTTGTTTGGAACAATCGTTGGGTCTTTGGCTGACAAACAGTGAGATTTCCGCGAAAACCTTTCTTCTCCTAGATGAAGTTGTCAGTGCTTCTGTTGCTTCTGTTGTTATATTTTGATGAGTTGATATACAAATGCAGGGGGCGCAAGAGGGCTTGTATAACTTACTGCGTTACTTACATCTTGAGCTGTATCACTAAGCATTCTCCTCAATACAAAGTCTTGATGCTGGGCCGCATATTAGGAGGAATTGCTACATCCCTCCTGTTCTCAGCCTTTGAGTCATGGTTGGTTGCAGAACATAATAAGGTGAAGGGTCTCATTTTTACTCTAAATGTTGAAGTACTACGGAGAAACATTTGATTTCTGTTGTTCCAGAAATTTATTCCTTACGTGCACCTGCATAGTGCAAGTTGGTCACAGAGATGATGTTTTAGTCACCTATTGTTTTTTTCTCCTGCAACTTTTACTTAAAGATCGGCAGCTGAGTTTTAACATTGGCAAGGTTAGTCCAGTTCTAGAGCACATGTCGGTGTGCTTTAGTGATGATTTACACTCTGGTATCTGTATCAGTGTGGATCCCAACAGATTGATTGAGTACCTTTGCTGGTGATGTACATCAAAGAAGGGTATCATACTGTTGTTTAAAATTCGTATGCTCTTCCAAACAATGCTTTGTAGTCATCATTTTCCATAATTGGTTTTAGTTCCTATAAAATTGTGCTATGTGGTATACATCCATGGTACATCTTTGAATCTGTTTGGCTGTTTACCTTTCTATTAGCTCAAATCTCATGAACTTAAAAGAGTGTGAGCAATTTAATGTACTTCTACAGTTCTACCTCTTTCCTGAAATCATTTAATCTCAGCTTCATGGATTCTTTAGAATGGTCCACACACCCTTATTGGATGCATATCAGACAACATTATATTAGATGCTTTACAAATTCGTTGAGTGCTAATTTAAACACTGTTTTTACAATTGGTGATATATTATTGCACCTTTTCTTCTTTTGGAATGTAGGCAAGATATTCATATGACTGCAGCTTGGTTATTTAGAGTATTCGAATATTATTTTTACTGTTGTTATTTTTGCATTTAGTTTTATTTAAGGATAAATATTTTTATTTTAGATAAATATTACACCAAAGCCATGAATTGAAATTTTTTAGAATTTAGATTTGCTGAATTGGACACCTCAAACTGGCATCAGACTCTGGCACATCTACCGATATTCATGCAAATTAGCATTTAATGCATGATAAATACTGAAGTGATGCCATAAAATATGAGTAATGCACTTGTCTTACTGAACTTAAGTGACTTTTGTTAAATTCCTATCCAACTACCCTGTTTTTATCTGAAGCTATTTACTTTCTGATTTTTTTTTTCCTTTTTTGGCGACAGAGGGGTTTTGACCAACAATGGCTATCCTTAACGTTCTCCAAGGCAATATTTCTTGGCAATGGTCTCATTGCCATTGTTGCTGGGTTGTTTGCAAACTTGCTCGCTGATACTTTAGGTTTTGGCCCAGTTGCCCCGTTTGACGCCGCTGCATGCTTTCTTGCCATTGGCATGGCAATTATCTTATCATCATGGACTGAAAACTATGGAGATCCTTCTGAAAGCAAGGACCTGCTTACCCAATTTAAGGGTGCTGCAATTGCCATTGCTTCTGGTGAGTATCTAAACCCATTCATAAAATGTTTGATCTTATTAGCTGCTTATGGAGCAGCGGGATGGGTGTTCCTGCATCCTGCTGCTCGTAGGAGAATATTTTCCATTTGTAGAATCCTTTGGTATATCTGTCATTGTACTTGATATTGGATCATTTTGTTCCATCAGATGAAAAAATTGCTTTGCTGGGTGCAATACAATCCCTATTCGAAGGCTCTATGTATACATTTGTATTTCTATGGACTCCTGCTTTAAGCCCAAATGATGAGGATATTCCCCATGGTTTCATTTTTGCTACATTCATGTTGTCTTCCATGCTGGGAAGCTCCATTGCATCTCGGCTGATGGCGCGCCCAACCTTGAAAGTTGAAAGCTACATGCAAGTTGTTTTCGTAATTTCTTCTGTCACGCTCATGCTTCCCATCATCACCACTGTATGTCACGAGCACTGATCCTCTGCATTTCCCTAAACTATATTTAATTATTTACATCTGCTATATTTGGTGTTTGGATTACCCCAAATCACTGACTTCAGAATTTTGGCTGAGCGCATGTTGATCCAATTTGTTTTGCAATATATAAAAAAAAAAAAAAAAAAAAAAACAAGTAAGACGAGATCCTTCTGATATTGTGGTGGCTGCCACTAATGACTAATTGCAGAAAAGGTGGAAAACAGTAATCCACATGTGGTGTCTGCTCTCCATGCTTCCCCAAACCCCATATCTGAACAGATAGCTATGCATTGTTCTACACTGCCGAAGTACTAAAACTGCTTGGGATTTGGGGAACATCCAAATGCGCTGTTATGAAATCTAACTGTATTACTTGAATATTGACCATGGACAGTTCCTGGTACCACCTTCAAATGTGAAAGGAGGGGGCATCTCTTTCGGGGGTTGTATCCAGCTCTTTGGATTTTGTACCTTTGAGGCATGTGTGGGGCTATTTTGGCCATCTATTATGAAGATGAGATCCCAGTACATTCCTGAGGAAGCCAGAAGCACAATCATGAACTTTTTCCGGATACCTCTGAACATTTTTGTTTGCATTGTGCTCTACAATGTAAGTACAATTCTGACAATGTTTTACCGTGTGGTCTTTTTACAACAAATTAATCTGGTTTACTTATTCTTTTGTTGGTCTTTTGTTTTTTTTTTTTTTTTTTAATTTATAATTTTTTTAATGAAGGTCAATGCATTCCCTATCACTGTCATGTTTGGCATGTGCTCCATTTTCCTTTTCATGGCATCAATCTTGCAGAGGCGGCTTTTGGTTGTTTCTGAGTCCCACAAGTCAAGTGAGTGTTTGCATGAGCTTCATCTACTAGAAGTTTCAGCTTCGAAGTTCCATGTTTGGGTGAGATGTTTATTCTTGGACTTTGCTATGTTCCTCATGTTTGAATGTATTCCCAGGGTCAAGTGATTGGACGGCAATGAAGGAGCGGGTCTCAGAGGAAGAGCCATTAAATATCTAAAGGTCAAGAAGATTGAATAACCTAAATGCAGAGAACTCGATTGTTACCACCGTTTACCATTAATCAGGGGAAATGGATGGAAATGGGCTTTTAAGGAACCATCTGGTGAGGTTCTTTTAATACCAAAGGTTGTGAGCTACCTCGGAGAAATGGCTCCTGCTTTAGCTTTTAGAATCATATTTTGGAACTATTCAACAAATGTGGCTGGCAAAGCAAAGATATCTCCTACTCTGTTCGTGAATTCCGTGTTCTATGATTTGGGTATTCCTGTTATTGGATTAAAGACTAGTATTGAAACTTTAAATTTTTTTCTCCCCTAGTGTTGGTCTTATAGCATGTGGCAGCACCCCATAATTTGTTCTTCAAGACACACAAACAAGGATTTTCTGACAGTTTTAATATTTAGTTTTGTCTGCCTTTGACGGTCAATGTGATTCTTATTTTGATTCCAGTTAATAAAAGAATTTAAGTTCATACTCTGTTCTTTGTGCCTTTTCTTTTCCTTGCAAAGGTTAGATTTGCTTATTTGAGGTTGTTACAAAATTGAGGGCAGATTTGGGAGGATGCAAGAGTAGTTTGAAGTTAATGCATCCGTGAGTGTTACTGCTACTTTTTGTGATAATATTTGATTGTCATGTTCCTTATGAATTATCGTCACTTGTTGCTGCTTAACGTAAGCACGTAACGACTCACCGTTCTTTGGGAACATTGCAATATTTGGATTTAGCAGTCTGAAAAACAGAAGATTTAGAGTGCACTAGACGGGGGAGAAAAAGAAGAGCTGTAGGGCACATAACTAGCCCATCTCATCCAAGGTTTTAAATGTGAATATATTGGTTCTAACTTGTGAAATTTACCTCATAAGGACTTTTGAAAAATATTTCAATATTATTGGAATTATAATCATTCACAACTTGAAAACGAAAAATGGGGCAGTGCACAATCAACAAATCATAGTGGTTCTAAAATATTAAAATAGAAAAATATTCAATTGCATCTATCCTTCACCATAGGGTGAGGGCGCATCTATCCTTCACCATAGGGTAAGGGATGTTTTTATAAATGAAAATTTTTAAGTACAAAAAGGGAATTTCAAGTACATAGAATAAAGTATAAAATGGGGACACATGTGCAAAAAGGAAAAGTGTTCTTACCCTACGGTGAGAGATAGATGTACATGAATGTTCTCCATTAAAATAAGCTTAAAAATGTATGCCACACTGAAAAAGGTTTGACAATATAGGAGAAACTAAAATTAGATTGGCAATTTCGTAGTATGTTTTGTTGTTGTAGTTTTATTGGATTTTTCTGTCTTCCTGTTTTTATAGGTGAAAGTATATAGTTTATAGTGAGAGAAATAAGAGTCACATATACTGTTGATTGTAATTGGACGAATGTAGATAGTAATAATAATTGTTTGAGTGTACACAAAACAAATGGAAGGCATCTTTAATTCGCAGATCAGCCAACATGGTGGTAGATGGCCTTGCTAAACTAAGGCCACTGGTGGAAATGGTGTACCATTCCTCATTACTAATCCATTTATCGCATTTTTTCTTACTTGAGTTGCGTATGCAGGAAGGGCAGAGAGGGAGTCACGCACCACAACTTCAGGAGCAACAACTTTTGGTGCATAATGAAGAATGAAGACAATCTTCTATCTTTTGCTTGTTTTGCTGCTACTTATCTTTTGGTATCAAATTGTAAGAACACTCGAGTGTTTAGAATCATCTCTGTATCCAAGTCCCTTATAATATAAAGCTCCAATTTCAGCAAAAAAAATAAAATAATAATAATTTTTTGGAGTAAGAAAATTCTAATAAATTGTGAAAGTTAGTAATACTATATACTATTAAATTTAAGTTTATCTATATAAGAAAGGAAAAACCTCATGCGAGTGTGAGCACCACATGCCTAAATACCTAGTGGGATCCACCTGACAATCCATCAGAGTGGACCATAAAATAGGATCCCTCTTGATAGTCATTGATCTCGAGTTTGGCACCCATATGAATGACTTGGACCGTTGAATCGACTGTCTACTCGTTTTGGACAGTGAAAAATGATAGGTTGTTGATCAAGTGGTTGTGATGATAATTCAAGCCTCTGTCAAGTGAGTGTATTTCTTATTTTATCATTTTCTACTTCTATCTCATATTAATTTCAGCATTTCCATGTTTGTTACACTTTTTTTTTTTTTGCATTTGTCGTTTGCTTTTGGCTAACATCCTAATTCTCTATGTTATATCTTGTCAAGTCATTGTCTAATAAATCTTTTTCTTTCAATCTTCTTTGATACGTGCAATTCAAAAGAAGGCCTCCACTTTATTCATTCATTTTTTATCTTAATGTTTAACAATTCTCATAAATCTCTGCATTCTTACTAATTGTAGAGTTAAATATTAGAAGAACTCTCTTTGTCATACCTCTTGAACTTCAATTACGTATCTCAACATATCACCACTTGCTATTTATAAAAACTAGTGAAGCCATGCACGTGCAAGGCACGTGCTGTCCAAACATATATATGAAGAAAATTACAGCTCACAATACTATTTATTTTATTACAAATGAGCAAATCCGTATTGCTCGATTGAAATACTTTTAAGTATTTACGCTAAATAAGATATCCATAACAAAATAAATGAGTGATAGCAGATATTTGCTCTTGTTTTGGAAATGGTTTCTTTTCTATAGTTTCTTCTCGACTTTAATCTCCTCCCATCATTTTTTTTCTTTTTGACAAAAAAGATAACATAAAATTATATTGGGAACAAGCATTAAAAATAGAATTAAACAAAGCTTATTACTGTCACGCCCCCGATCGTGAAACCGGGGTTTATGCGTGAGATTAGGGCCAATTAAAATTTTTCAGCATTAATAATAACACCGGGCCCTAATCATGTCCCAATATGGATCGAAGATCGCTGTGAGGTATAAACATTTCCTCAAATACATAAAACGTATAGCGGAAGCTTCATAGTACAAATGGTATCTTGAAGTATATAGTTAAGAGCAAAGACTGATCATATACATTAACTAAAGTTCAAGTTTGAAACAGTTAAACAAAAGTATTATTTACAACAATAGGCCACATCCAAAACTCGGGCCTAATCAAAAGATGAAGAACAAAAGATGAAACTACAAAAGATATCATGAAGGCGCTCATGTACGGGGTCAGTACGGCTATACAATGCCGTCCGTACTATACTCCAAGAAGTCATCAGGCTGATCCGCCTGAACTTCTTCCGTCAGCTCCTCCTCAGCTAGGTAGAGCTCGGTACCTATGCACCAAGAGCAGCATCATCAGACACGAAGGTCGGCAAGTAATATATATATATATATATATGAATCATTCAGATATGTAGAACGAATGAGAGTAAACGAGAAACAAAATCATATGAAATGCATAGCATCCTGATCGTAGAAAGTGTATAGCATTTGAATCAAAATCAACTAACATAAACATCTAACAAAGAGGCAACCCACATAAACTAATACACCACAGGATAGTTCCACATGACCCTCCCGACTCAACATTTGAGTTGTGGTAGAGTGGCACGGGATGAACCCCGACAAGCAAGCAATCAAAATGGATACCAAAAGGCCTGAGTAATCAAAGTCAATCAATATGTATCCGATGGTGTACAGCCATCAAAATATAAAAGGTCGTACTGTGCAGATGTTCAATCCAAAGTCCTCACACAGAATGGTGCCCCATCTGTGTTGGGCGTTAACAGTCAAGTGGTGCCTGACACAAAGAGTCCTAAACAACCCATCGTGAAGAGCTAGACTTTCTTGTGTGAACAAGATTCATTGATCAAAGAGAACTACCTTGCTATCATCAAATCAAAGTCAAAACCATCAATACCGGTAATTCTCAAACAAGCTTTTCAATTAAAGCCGTCTAGCCTCAACACTCCCATCAAACTTCGAAATAACGAAACATCAAAGGGGATCCTAAATCCATCAATCTAAGTTCTCAAACGTGATCCCAAAACAAAACAAATAAATGAAGCTAATGAACATGAACGTTTCATATAAACAGTACCAGATGGTACAATCCGGAATTCAAGGCATAAACGATCCAATCCTAGGTCAATTGTTAAACCTGAAGCATCGTACAATCCTACTCAGTCAACGAAAGGGTTAGGGTGCGCGATACCTGAATATATGATCTTCGTGCATAGATATAGAAAAGGTATCCCGTTGTCCCGTACCGTTCAAGATTGAGTGAAATTGATTCCCGATACAACCGGGTTAACGTGAAGAACGTGGGCTCAAGACGTCCTCACATGTAGTCAAATGAGTCTTAGAAAGGTTAGCCAAGGTTCCCCCTAAGGTCCTCAAAGCATAGGGAATCATAGGGGAAAAAACCAAAAAATCAGCTTCCTGCAGTTGACCCGGTCGACCGCGTACACAAGGAACGGGGTCGACCTGGTTCCCATCCGGTCGACCGCGGGCGCTGTGTACCCGGTCGACCGCGTGCCCAGCCGGTCGACCGGGTACACTGCAGTTACAGAACATCAGTTCTGTAACTAGCAGTGCACCTGGGCTGCTTCATGCACTCTGGGGCTTTTTCCTTCCTCTGTTCTTGATCATTAAAATTCACATATGTCCACATATATGTAGGTGTAAACAATTCTTAAAAACCCCATCCTATCCTCTAATCAAGTCATTAGTGTCCTAATCCATTTCATTAGAAATTTCAATCCATCATCATGTTTTCAATCTAAAAACAACTCTCAAGAGCAAAGGGTCATCTAAATATTATAAATCATCAATCAAAGGAAAGACAAAACATATCAAATCATAAACATATATTAACTTGCCTTGATGAAGAGCTTAGGGAAATTTCAAGAAGAAATTGAAGAAAACTCCACCAAAAGCTCAAAGGGGAAGAAAAAGATTTCCAAACCAAAACCTCACTACAAAAATGAATGCAAAGGGTTGCTATGAGTCTCCCTAATCCGTTTCTAATCCAAAGGAAAAAGATTAGCTAAGTCTAGTAGCTTGGAGAGCTTACCTTGGAGTGATGTGTTGATGAAAACCTTAGAAAATTGGATGGTTGAGTTCTTGGAGAGTTGATGAAGAAGATGGGTGGATTGGCTAGTGAAGATGAGCTCTAGTTGATTTCTTTGGCAAGGCAACAATGAAGGGAAGGAAGAGCTTGAAGATAACTTAGAGAAATGAGAGAAGGGATGAAGATGAATGAAGATAAGAAGATGGAAATGAGTCATCCGGTTGTGGTTTAATATAAGAGGGTATTTTTGGCAAAATTTGGGTTAAGTCCTTGGTGAGCTAAAAGTGATTATTTGGGCCTCTTCAATGCGTCGAATCGAAACGCAACAGAAGACTAAAGTTCATGAAATGACGAGACCTATCCAATGCACCCAAACTCACAAAACTCATAATCTCATAAAAACCCCTGAAAACTTCCCAAAATTGCAAACCAGCCCCCTACTCTATCCAAACGCACTCGGACTCGCACGAGACTTCGCACGCACGATCTCTATGCCAAACCCGACTCGCTAAGACTCTAACACACCTACTAACTAAACTATTAACTAACCAAGCAATTAATTAGTATTAATACAGGATTAAGGTACGAGGTGTTGCAATTACTATACGTGCATGTACGATAGTAAGCAGCTTGGTCCATATTTAGCTAACTAATCCTTTCTATTCTTAGCCTTAAAAAACCCATTAAGAAACGATAATAGTATCAATTGAATCAAATGTTAAGAAATATGCATAAAATTTAATTAAAACATCACTATTAAAACAAGAAGCAAGAAAAAAGAGGAATCAAAAGGTATGGAAATCACACTCAAATATATAGTGACAAAAGTTTGAGTTCATCAAAAGAGGAGCATAAAAGAAAAGGAATCTCAGGCATTTGGCTGTTTGAAATTTGAGATGCCTACTCATCATTAAGGTTTTATCAGCACTTTCACATTTTATTTTACAAAGATAATGTAAATCCAACTTAATAGCATGCCATTCATATAGTGCTACAAGAGTTTGTCCGAACGTATAATTTTTTTTTTAACTTTACCTTCTTTCGGATTGAAAAGTTCTACTTTATTTCCTTTTCCGTTACCATTATAATTTTTTTCCTTTATTACTAATTCTTTTATCCTGTCTTTTAGATTATGCACCACTTTTTCATATCTTTTCTCTTTTTATTAACTTTTAACCAAATTTATTTAGCTTAATGTCTTATCTCTTATATAGTGTTTATTTAATTTATGATTGAAAATAAAAATTGGTATTTTCCATTTTCAAATGGCTTCTTTTCTTTTAATGACGAGCTTTTTATCTATTTAAATTTCAAATTATTTTATTCTTTTATTAAGGTGTAGTTTCTCTCATGTTTTAAGTCTCTCATTGACTTGTGCATTTTTCATTGACCTAAATTTTTAATTTTTCCTCACTAATAGGATTGTTAATATAATTCTTTTTAATAAGTAATTTATGTTAAAGAAATTATTAGTCACTTTTGACTTTTTTTACCATCTTAAGAGCAATTTTTTGAAGTTTCATTTGATATTGAAAAAGATAAATCTAAAGATCAAATATCATAAGATATGGACAAATAGAGAAAAGAAATAAACAGAAAAAAAAAGGATAACTGAAGATATTCTAAGTGTTTTCCAATAGAAAAGTAATTTATCAATACAAATTCGATTAAAAATAAAGAAGGAATGAAAGAACCCCCCCTAGCCGATAATGATACAGGGTAATGGCCAGAAAACATGTCCCAGCTAGATAAGTGGTAATTCATGGATATAGTGACATGTGAAAATAAAACATACACAAATAGGAGGTATGTGAATTTTCATCCTATACAAGTCATCCCAAGTTTGTAATCCAACCACAAATCCTCCACACGTAGGTGAGCCATCTACTAACATCCCACATCATCTAGTGAATGGGAAAAATACCCAAATCGTAATACCCGAAATTCAAGTGGGAAAAGAAAAAAAATCCCCACTCCGAAGAAATCATTAAATCAATGCATGATCTTGTATTGGTTTAGTGTTAAGAAAAATGCAGTAAGAAGAGACAAAAGAGAAAAAGTGGGTTTTCTTCATACCTATAAGACAGGCATAAAAAAGAAGAATGGCCATGATATGTAAGTTTAATATCTAGTCGTGGATCTCATGAAAGTTGTCGATGAGTCGATTGATTTCAGTTTCGAAGAGAAGAGATCATATTGTTTAGGAGAGAAAACCCTCATAGGTTTTGTTTCAGTTTTCTTTATTTTTTTAAGGCAGTGTGGAGCTTCTCAAAGCAAAAATGAAAATCTCAAACACCTCTCTTGGAGTCCACTATCTATGTGTCATGATGGATAGGATTTGAAGTTCAGTAGAGGTGAGAAGATGGGCAGCCGTCTATTTTGATGCCATTCATGTCATGCTCTTGTGGGGCCCGCTACCTATATACGTCATCTTAATTGTGACTTGTAGTTCGATTGAGAGTGGGAAGAATCGGCATATGTCGATTTGGATTTGGTTGAGTGGGCCCCATGGTGTGGAGAGAAAATTATAAGCAAATTCTTTCTTCCCAGGGCCGTGCTAAGCCCAAGCCAAAGAAATAAAAATATATTTAAACTTAATATTTTGATTAAAATATTATTGATAAAATAAATAAATAAATAAATTATTTAGAAAAATGGCTTGGTTCATCCTAATAGTACCCACATTTAATGAGGTTGAATCAGTAAAAATCAATATATGAACCTGAAGAAAATACAATAGCAAATGAAAAATTATTTCAAAAGAAGAAAAAGCTATTTCAGTCTTCTTATTCATGGAAAACAAAAAAAAAAAAAAAAAAAAAAAACACCTAATAATTACTGATGACATTTGAAATTTTTTATATTAAATAGGTTGTCTTACTTGGCTTTGATGATGGATTTGAGAGGACTATCAACTGTAAAGCTTGTTGGATTTTGCAGATGAAAGAGGTTGACAAGACCATGTAATAGTATTTTACAAGTGGTATTTTGAGAAGATTATGGAACTTATATATTGATGGGCTTATCTTATCACCTTTGATCTCTTTAAAGTTAATTAATACTAAAAATTATAATGATAAGAGGATAGGGTAGACAGATTTTAGGATGGATTAAGATTAGAAAGTGATGTGGCAATTAAGTTAGGAAGATAAAATAGGAAAGTTAGGAAAAGAGAGATTTGAGAAGAAGTTAGAAGGATTTTAGAAATGTGGTTATGGAAACATAATTTTAAGTTAATTCCAGAGATTTAGGGAGGAGATTTGGGAGGAGTAGTGGCCCACATCAAAGCAAAAGCTGTGTATATTTTTTTTTAAAGTAATTCTTTGAAAGGAGAACTCCCTCCCTGCTAACATGGTACCCCTTGTGCACCCCTCTCCTATTGCTTTAATATATAAGGGGTCATATTATGTATAGAACACATTAGAAATCATTGAAAGCGATACATGGCAAGTGGAAATAGTCCTTTCAAAGTGTGATATATGAGAGGTTTGATTGATTTCAATGTTGGTTTTAGAACATAGTTGAGGACCTCAAATGTACCAGAGAAAAAAACTTTTTGCAGCTGGCTTGATATTGAGTTTCTCCATTATTTTGGCTTTACTTTTCCAAAAAGACGCACATAAAATATAAGATAATAGTGGGTGTCCCTAGTTTAGCTTGGTAGGTTAGGGACACGAAATGTCCTATTAGCTTGTGGGGGTGCATGAGCTTGAGTTTTTTCTAGGAAAACAAAATGGGTTTTCATCTTCAATTGCTTTTTTTATATTTCTTGGTTTAAATATCGCCATCATCAAAATCTTGTCCCAATTATATTAATGGGTTTGGTTGCATAAGGGCTAAATCCTTGAATAGGTAGCACTTCATTGGATCTAATCTTACTACCTTCATTTGTGTCCTCTTTAGCTTACCCATTTTTGAGGGGCCATCAACTTGCATAGATAAGTTTTTTGTTCTTCCCAAACATTATCCTTTAGTCCACATTGAACAAAGTTCAATTGCACTTCATTTATCACATATTGATACTACCTGTAGATGTTCTTAACCGAATGTGCTCATTTCTAATTTTATCATAAATCCATTTAACATTATCATCCTATTCACATTTATGTCAAGTTGCTTCATGCCTCAAGTCGAAATAAAAGAGAAGAATTGTGTCATGAATTTAGTGTAAATATAAATTGATTAAAAATAGAAAGGAGGTAAGAATGGACTTGAGATATTGATTTGAGATAGATTCTTATCATATCCACATTTTCCTTTTATTTTCTCCACCACCTTAAAAAAAAAAAACAAAGAAATCAAAAAAACGATTACTCGATTTATTGGAATGTATTAAAATGAATTTTTATTACTTTTAAAATATCAGCATGTGCTCAATAGAAGAGATTAAAAAAATTATTAGGATCGTGTGTGCCAAGTTTGGTCTAAATCCGAGTTTATTTCGGTATAGTAGGGGGTAGTTAGCAATTTTTCAGAGAATTTAGGAGGCTTTTTCGTAATTTTAGATTTTTGAGATTATGGTACCGTTGGGTAGATGTTTTTAATTCCTAACCTTTAGTCTTCTAGCTCATCTTGATCCGGATCCCCAAAACCCCTCTAAATCCAAACCTGACCCAAAGTCTATTTTAGACAAATTAAAAAATTCCCATGTCCTCATCTTTATCCATCATTTTCACTCTCTCTTGTCTCTTTGCTTTCTCTTTTCTTTATCTCATCTCATTCATTATCTCATCTCATTCATCACACTCTCTTTTTATTGGCCATGCATGTAGTAAATCCATACTACACTTTTTTCTCTTTTATAATAGGGTATAGATACTGTGGTCAAGTGAAGGATGAAAAAAAGAATAGTTGGGGCTTTTTTTTTTCTTTTCCATTTTGAAAAGAGAAGGGCACTTTGCCTGTTTATTGTAAAAGACATATCTAGTGAAAGTCGCTAAGAATGTTTTATCTTGAGTCAAAGGAGAGATTGAATATTTTATAAAAATTCAGGAAGTTTTTAATTAATATTAATAATGTGAAGGAATTCAATAAATAGGCATGCCTACAATAAATTTGCGAGTTGTCTTAAAGTAATACTCGATGAAAACTGGAGTCGTATTCAAGAACCTAAGCGCGGCAATCATAAGAGTTAGGGTCCTAAAAGTCTCTTGATGACCAACTTATATCCAAGAATGAAAACTATAATGAGAGGTACTATTGAGGGCCTCAAAGTTATCCTGCTCCTTATTTGTCCGATAGAGCCAGATTAATAGTGTAAACTTTTGCCTAATTTATTGAGAGACTTGAAAATTATGTTGTTTGTTTGTATGAATGGTGAAATAAAATAAAATTAAGTAGTCAAATAAAGATTAAAAAAAAAGAGAAAGAGAATGGGGTTGAAAGTAAAGGTACAAAATGACAAAAATGAAAAGAAAAAAAAAAAAAAAACACACCCTCATAAGCACTAAATGACAAAAAAAAAAAAAAAAAAAAAAGAAGGGAGGAGTGATTTTTTTTTTTTTTAATCTTTAGCTTTTACTCTCTGCCCCTTCTTCTTTTTTTTTTTATTTATAATATTTCTATTAATTTGACCCTTAAAGGTAATGCATGGGAAGGGTTAAGTTTGTCGTGGGCCGCATAGTCTTCACCTCAAGCTACCCCGGCCATTCCTGAAATTTTCTCGTGAAAACTGTAGTGGAAACCATTATTCCTTTTAAAGGACCCCAGAATGGGTGGACTAACCATTAACCAACCACTTAGCCGTCATTAATCCTCTGTTTTTGCACTGGTGAATATAAAAAACTTCCCTCCTACACCATTCCAAAGCTGACGAATAGGGCTCAAGTTAGGGGCCTGTTTAGATCTTCACAGACAGAGTGCGGGTAATTTGGTTTCCACGTAAAATTAAGTTCATGTGTTAGTCTCTCTCTCTCTCGGTTATAAAATTTTATCAAGAGATCTGCGCTGAACTGGTTTAATGAAAGAAAATGGCAACAGCCATCCTAGATTATTGCTGATCAGATCAATGGTAACAATCATCAAGATTATCCATGCTTGTATGGTGTTAATGCGATCCTAGATATCAGCAAGTAAACCATCTCAAAGGCTCTGTAGTGATCCTTGGAACTCTGATGCCCTGTAGTCTGGTTATGACAATTCTAATCCAGATACTATAATTGGTTTTCGCAAAGAACAAAATCAATTTCTCTTGCAAAGATTCATGAGCCTTCACTTGTGTCATGATCAAAGAAATAAACACATAAACCTTCACTTAAATTGACCTAAACGCATTAACCTGTCCTTGTGAACATCCAGATGCTCAAACAGGCCTTGAGCACAGGTGGTATCCCACCTTGAGTCCGTTCTTTTTTCTTCTTTTTTTTGTGAAGTTACAACCTTATTCTTGATACACTCACCCATTCATTAGAAACAAACTTTTAACCCTCTTCCATCTAATAAGCTCCACCCTTATTGTAGTGCCAACCAATTAAAAAACTAAAATTAAACAGAAAAAGGCAGGTCCATGTCATTAAAATAAATAAATATTACAACATCAACACAAATCAATTCCATGTACTGCATTTATGGATACATACATGCATAATACACAACTGCTGCATGGCATAGCATCAATTTAATAATCAAGCTTCATGGTCCAATCACAAAACTCGATTTCGTTTGGCATCTCTTGCCGCAACCTCCAAGTCCCCTATGAAGAAGAGCACCTTGTTCGAGATACCTAGGCATGGTTCCTCGAAAGAATCCTCCCCCAAGAATTCTCTTTTGATATTAAATCCCTTTCTAGGGTTCCTTGTGCCTAGGTAGCGTTGGATTTCACCCTGGTGAACAAGATAGTACTCATTGCCTTCTCTGATAATCTTTAATCCCCTGAAACATAAACAAGAATTCTAGTTCAGCCAGTGATTCCTGACAACAACTTAGAAATTTTGAAGCTTGCTGATTAGGGATGGCAACAAGCCAAGCTAGCTTGACTTCAGCTGATTAGCCTCAAGCTCAAGCCTTGATGCTTGTTGGATGAGCCGAGTTCAAGCGGGCAGGCTTGGCTTGACTTGGCTTGACCTCAAGGTGGTATGTTTAATGTTCAAGCCAAGCTCAAGCTGTGCTAAGCTTCACTCAGCTCAGCTTATTTACATCCACACTGCTGATCTTAATTTTGAGTACAAAAAAAAAAAGAAAAAAAAAGGAGGGCACACTGATCATTTGATTAATCACATAGGTTCCAAATCAAATCAGAGATGTGTACCACCTAAGCGAAAGTTGCTACCAAAAGGTCTGTCATACTCATTTGTTTTTAAGATTCAACATTTATTCTAAAATTTACACCTAGAAAATGGAGAACTTTCAATAGAGAACCAGTTTAATATTTTCATAAAGAGGAACTTCCAATGACACCCACCTATGATGAATCCGAACCCTAGATATAACTACCCCCACCACGCCCGCACCCATGTATTAGTGCTCACCACAATTTGAAATTTATCAGAATAATATAAAGAAGGAAAACAAAGAAATCACTGTATCTAAGAGTTGAGACTTTAAGGCCCCTACATCAAAGGGCTAGGATGACTGGATTGGGACAATTTCAGGACTAACCTTACTCCAAATGTAGCCATCCACCTCTTCTCCATGACTGGCATGCATCCATATGGGGCCCATAAAAATGTTATTTTAGAAAAGGAAGAGTTCCCTGTAGACTATTACTTCATAGAAAATATGTAATTAATTATACTAATACAAACAATAAGACCCAACCCCCTTTAAAGACTTGAATTTGTTCGGTCTAAGAAACAGTCAAGTTCCATAACTAAATCCAGCTCCTGAGATTATTTCTTGAACCAGAAATATGAAGACACATTCTCTCAAATTCATTTCTCCCTTTCTTACATACTAGATCTGAGTTCTAGTCATGTCAACCCCACAATGTATCATCATCATCACCATTTAAATCCCAAATCCACCACTGTTCATCCAGAAAGAAACCCAAAAAACTCAGGTGAAACATTGTAGTGAGAAATGAGCAAAGAACCATGATCCGGCTGCACAGGTAAAGAAGTAAAGCCTTATCATATGATTTTTCTCCTATAATAGTTGCAGGGAAGAGCGCTGAAATGGTAGACATTAAGAAAAGAAAAATAGATATTAAACATGGCTTCTTTACAAGAGACAACATAGGGTTTTGGCATATTATAAGAACATCTTAAGATAAAAGTTTGTGGAATTTTGGGGAGGTTTTAAAGAGAAGAAAGGACTAAGTGTAGGTGTAATTGGGGTGTTCAAGGGGACATCTTAACCACTGTCGTTTGAAATGGTTTGGGCATGTACACAGAAGGCTAGGAACAACCCATGTACGATGTTGAAGGGAACCAAAATAAGGGGAAGACCAAAAATGACTTGGAATGAAGTAAAGAGGGAAAGATATGTCAGACTACATTGTTACAGAGGGCATAGTCTCAAATAGGGTTGAGTACAGTAGCTTAACACACAAAGGTGACCCTAAATAGATGACACAAGGCTATGCTGATGATGAAGTTGATGATCCCTTGATAAAGAAATGACTAGTTTGAGAGTAGCATAACTGACGCTTAATAAAATCAGATAGAGAAGTAACTAGTTTAAGAGAAGCATATAGGGATATGCTTCTTAAAGGTTGCTCTTGTTGGATTCTAGTATTTTCTTTATGAATTGGTTCCTTTATGCTTCCCAGAGTACTCACATATAAGTCTTGTGCAGATTCATTTGCAGTTAACATGCACGCACGCACAGAGAGAGAGAGAGAGAGAGAGAGAATATAAGATGACATAAGATGATATAGCTCTTCTTCTAGTTATTTATAACTATTTAAGGCCATCAAAAATTGATAGGATAAGGTTACTGTGATGACGGTGAGGATGATTCTAGTACCAAGAAAGAAATATCCATAATAAGCTATGATATCCAGATGCTAAAAGATACTAAAAAAAGGCAATGTATATGAATCTATAATATCCAATGCTTGAGTTTTATATGTAAAACCCAGTGTGCCCGCTGTATCCATGGCATGTCCTTTTTATATCCATGTTGTACAGGGGTAACCTTAGTTTTCATTGGTCCGCTAAAAAATCTATCCATACATAGATGTGCCTTCTTTTGTGTAGTCCCTTTGGGAACAGTTATGCTACCTCAAAAGCAACAAACAATACAATTTTTAAGGGAAAGGTAATTACAGTTAAGGGTGCAACTGGATCAATTTTAATCAGATGGATCATTTCAAAGAGTCTAAAGGCATTAGAATGGGAGATCTATTTTGTGATTGCAAAGCTGCAAATAAAGGGATAATGAAGGAAAAGGTATGTGGATGCTTGCACCTTTCGCCAGACTCCACAAGATAGTCAGAGCTTACTGGTCAATCATGAGAAACTGAAGCCATATTGAACCAGCAAATCACGACAATGGAAAATTGGAACACGTTCAACTACGAGCCACAACCACATTCAGAACCCCACCCACTTTATCCAACCAAGATATAGGATCTCAACAATATGTATCATGATAAATGGAAGTCCCTATAAAATACTGACTTGCCAGATGAATTTTTTAATAGAATTGGAACATATTGCCATAATAGTCAGACCTCAACTGGAGCCAACCGTCAAAATAGGTTAATCACTGTGATGCTTATAACAGCGATGAAGGGAATCAAAGAAGCTCATAAGAGAAATGGCAAACCAAAGATCCGGATCTTTTATGGGGGTAGGTTCAAGCACTACACCTGTTTCACAAGACGCCTACAAGTAATCATATGTCATTATATACTTGTTATAGGGACCATCAATGAATTGAGAAAGGTGATATGCTTTTGATATATTGTATCTTGGGCATGCTAACAAAGATAAAAACTTTTAACCCAAAACAAAGCCATAGGTAATGGCATGCTAGTGAAAAGTTGGACTTACAATCCAAATCGGTCACAACGATCTTGTATTGCATAGACATCCTTCCACATTTTCGAATCATGAGGAGCATAGAATGCAGCATGGTTTTCACCCCATCTTTCTTTGAATAGGTTGTACCACAAAATGTTGTCAGAGGCTACTTCCTTCCATTTCCTGCAAACTAGTTGCAACGTCGACAGTTTTTTTTTATCGTTAAGTGCAATCCAAAATTATCAAAAGGCATAAAATTGATCTTGCCATAAGAACATATACAGATTAAAATCTTGACTTAATTGGTAAACAGATTCAATTCATTTTTTGTGTCAGTAAGAATACTTAACAACTGAAATCATGTAAAAATTAACCAATTCAATGCAAATTCAAGAAACCCAATTCATTTTCTGCAGCTGCGTAAACAGAGAATTACAGAATTCCGGAAAAGCAATCCAATTCCGCTATAATTTAAAGTAATCCAATTCATTTTTCAGTTATGTAAAAGACTCAGAGGTTCAAAGAAAATGACCGACTCAAGATCCAGCTCAATAATTCAACCACAGACCCCAGAATATAGAAACTTTAAAGGAACAAAGCAACCATTGAAGAAAATACCAAATGAAAATCATGAAAAAGATAACTGATTTAATGAAAATTCAATAGGAAAGATTCATTTTTCCGTTGAATAACAACAAAAATGCTAACAAGAATCAAGACCCAGATCAAGATTTCAACAACAAAAACCCGGAATGAGGGAAAATTGTATATAAAATGTGAAGGAGGGGAAAACCCAACCCATCAACAGGACATATAAATGCAAATTGGTCAAAACCGAGAAAACCCCAATTCAATTCAGATCGGCCTAAAAAGGAAAAGATGCTGAAAATTCAAGGAACAAAGGTCTAGCTCGAGAATTCAACAATCAATTACTCCATCCACAAGCATTAAGAAGGAAAAAGATGAGAAAAAAGAGGAGCAAAATCAACCTTGCTGTGCGATGGCGAGATTTTGATGATCTAATAAGCAGAAAATCTTAAGCGCGAGCTCCGGAGGTAATCTTTCCATTCATCAAATTTGCAAGATCTGCTTTCACAAATCGAGAGGGAGTCAGAGATATCGACCTTTCAGTGGGTGAGGAATCACGACATTTGTGAATGGTACGGCGCGTGTGGTTTCACATGGAAATTTTGCCTTTTTGATTAAATATCAGTTTTTTTTTTTTTTTTTTTTTTTTTTTTTTTTTTTTTTTAAGGCAGTGCGGGTGGGATCCAAGGGAGAACCCGCACATGTAGAAAAGCAGCACACTTAAGTTTTCTCGATATCCAAATAATTCTACTTGTGCGGTTTAGCTTGACTGGAGTTTGGAATTCAGTCCAACTTTTTAGCCAAAAAGAATTGGATGGATTGGAAGAATATTTCTCTTTGGCAAATTTCCATCCTTCCCTTACATGCTAACTTAATGTAGGGTCCATGAAAGAAGCATATATAATATAGGATAAATTAGTAATAGGTCTCTAAAGTGGAACTTGTAGAGGTTCTGGTCCACGAAATTTCTGTTTAAGGGTTCTGGTCCACGCAGCTAGACATTTTGCAGCCAGAGGTCCCTATATTCACCACATCACATATTTCGTGACAGATTAACCCATGTAACTGTCGCAATATGTCATGCATAAGTGGCCTAACACGTTATGCAAATTAAGCCCTTAATTTTAGGGCCTTAACATGATATTTCATGACTAATTTGCCCATCTAACGGATTTTATTTCCTAGTTTTAGATGAAGTTTCAAAATTCAAATGGGAGGGAATAAATCAAGTTTTGAAATTCAAAATAGGAGGGAATGATCTAGGTTTTCTACTATACACTCATGGTGATTTGTGCATGGATGTCTCCTTTATGAATGTTTAGTAAATGGTTTTATAAGTTTTTTTACTGGAATGACCGAGCCACATGTGTAATATAATTATTCAGATAATTCTCCAAAAGAGGAGGAGAAACTGCATTTGATGTGTTTTGGCCAACTCAAATGACAATGCAATCTTTCCTCACTCTTTTTTTTTTCTCATCATTTGTTTCCTTTGATTTTATGGATTCATGGTTTAAAAATGCCAAATATAATAAGGAAACTAACAGCATTTAGTAGAATATATAAGGGGGAACTTAATCATATTAAAAATGGAAGAAAATTTGCTCTTTTGACATTTTAGTTGGGGTCTTGATTTTTTTTTTTAGTGTGATTAAATTTGAAGGAAGGGTGGAGAGTGGGGTTTTTTTTTTTTATGAGACTGTGGATTTGATCCATCATTTTCTGAATTTATCTAAGTTTTGAGTAAGTTTATCTGAGTTTTGAGTAAGTTTATCTGAGTTTTGTATAAATTTATCTGAGTTCTGGACAAATTTATCTAAGTTCTGGAATAAATATATTTGAGTCATGGACAATTTTATCTGAGTTTTGGAATAAATGTAGCTGAGTTCTAAAACAATTTAATTGGATACGAGGCATAGATACTTCCAATCAAGGTTGTTCATCTGGTGTGCCCCACTATGAATAGGGCATTTTGGGGGACATTGGCTTTGATTGAGCAATGTTAGCCACTTGATTGACGATAGATCTTTATATTTCGTACCGTCAGTTTTAGGTGGGATATTTTTCACCAATTTGACGGTCAGAAAGGTATAGTTAATTATATTTGTTGATTGATGCCTATCCATGGTGGGATCCACCTGATGAACTGTCTCCTTTCTTAATTCACTTTCCTCTTTCGCTTTGTGCTGATGTTCAAAATCCATAATTTATCTCTTTCGTTCCTTCTTTGGCAAGTTACCGCGATCTTAGGCTTACTGTTTTTTAATAAAGAGATAAGAGAATATGAAAGTATTATTGTCCTTTCAAGTATATGAAACGGAGGAAGGGACCTTTGCCTATACGAAATTAATTTGTGGACCGTTTGCAATAAAAGATAATTATGAGGGACCTCCAACCAGATGCCCCTATAATATATATAATTGTCATTTCTTTTCAACAATATCTGATGTGGGGTTGTTAGAGGGTGCTGGGTTTTAAGAGTGAGGAATGGAAGGAGCCTATGGATGCACTTATCATATCACAATCGGTAGAGGGGAAACAGACGATTTTAGCATTTCCTATCACTGAAGTTTTCATAAGCCAAAGCATCTGTGTCTTTATTCCAATCACTTTGCATACGGTGAAAAGACTTCAGGATCAAACACCTTCCTTAGATCCTTATCAATTGATGTACTTCCATGGTGGATCGAATCTCCTTTATGCCCACCTTTTTTTTTTTTGGTTAAACCTTATGCCCACTTAAAGGTGGTCTATGCATCTGCCTAAAATATAAATGGTCCTGCACGAGTTTTGGTGGCTGGAATTTTCAGTCATTATTGGTGGCTGGAGGGGACCGGAGTGTTATTTATTCCAATTATTTTTATGTAATTGAATTCCTAGTCTTTACTCATAAAAAGAAAAAGAAAAATTGAATTCCTAAAAGTTTAAGCCTTCGTATTTCTTCTATTAGTGGTTGAAAATGAGGGAGGAAAAGTTAATAACCAAACAAGACTGCCAAGTGACCTCTTTGAGAATGGCTCCTTACCACCTTATCCCAATGGTAAGGAGTGGGAGTGCTCATTGGGAGGTTTAGGCTTCGCCGCCCCCACCCCCAAACTCACATTTACAATGTGAGTTGCTATTACCTCGCATGTGCGAGTTTTGTCTCCTTGCATGTGCGAGTTTTGATTACCTCGCATGTATGAGTTGTGTCTCCTTTTCCATCACCTTGCACGTGCGAGTCTCATATGGTCCTAGCCTCTGCGATACCAAAAAAAAGAAAAGCGATATCCTCTTTAGTGGAAATAGAATCAAGTGAAGCAGGGAAATTGATTTCTAGCCATCATCCTAGTAATTAAATTCAAGGAAAGTCAAGGTGTCATTTATATCGCTACCTTACATCCTTCACCTCTCAACTCATATCCTTCCATCTCCTCTGTAACAATCCTTAGTGGAGCTCATTTGACCATGAATTCATATGTCTTGGATTCCTATGTATTCCATGCAAACTAATATGCCCCGTAAGTTGGTTCCATGAGGTTATGTATCAATTCTTCATTTGGGAAATAAGAGGAACCTAGTATATTAACTAAGGCAATTTTTTAATTTGCCGCCAGGGAGCAGGTCTAAGACTGTAAAATAATACATAAAAGAGTTCTGATTAATTTTTCTTGCACCTTGCTTTTGTGTGGACATTAATAGAAGACCTACTTGTCTTAGCTGCCCACGAAGAGATGATCTGTGGTTAATTTACTTGATTCTATGTTTCAAAATCATCATTATCAAAGCCTTGTCCAAAGCATATTAAGGTTGCTATATGAACTCAGTTTTTCCATTCCAGTCTATCTTGGGCCAAATCTTCAACTAGGTTGCAATGCTGAAGATCTATCCTTCTAAGTTCCTTAATTTGATCTTTATGGATAATAATTTATTGAATGGCCATTGAAATTTAAAAGCAAATAGCCCCGACTGCTCCTTGGGCCTTCTAATATAAGTTCAAAGTCCTCTGTTGGGCATGGGATCATAAGCCAAATGGTCCAAGCAGATAAGGAAATGCTAGAAACTTTCTAAGAGAACCATGGACTTGATTCACTCAGCACAAGCATCCTTTGGCATTCACAAAAAGTACGAGTAAGTATTGGATGCAGTCGGTCAAAACTTCCTAAATATATGCTGGAATGCAGCTTTTACTGTTTTGTTGACTCGGGTATAACTCCTCTAAAAGGTTAAGCTATCATATCATGCTTGTTGGGATCTAGGGCCTATGAGAAGAGATCAATCATGCATACGAGAACACAAAGATTTACGTGGTTTGGCTTTTGGCCTACGTCCACTGGAAGACGGGAGAATTCACTATATGCAATTAGAAGAGGTGTACATCATAGAGATCCGTAGGCTTTATTTATAATATCAGCTTAAAAACTCCGTTACACACAAACACTACTTCTAATCACAGTAGTCATACAATAATAGGCCTACTTCTAATCACCATAGAACATGAACAGTGCATGGGCCCGGTTTACTAGATTTATTACTTCAATTGAGCCATACAACCCAACAAATTTCCACCTCTCGTGCAAACTGATAAGTTAGAACCAAATGCTATGAAGTGCATCTTAGTGGGATATGCTTCTAGGGTGAAAGGATACAGGTTGTGGTGTACTGAACAAGATTCACCCAGATTTATCATCAGAGGGGATGTTACATTTCATGAGGATGCTTTACTTGAAGCGAGAAAGCAGGTGGAGAAGACAAAAATAGATAACAGCAGTGACACCGCTTAGGTGGAGTCCGACATCCTAGTGAGGACGGAGAGTATATCCGGCTCCTCCCAGGATACAAGGGATTGTCAAACTGTGCAGCAGACGCAGCAGATAGAGCCACAGATACCGTATACGGGTAGACCGCAGAGAGAAAGGAAAAACAGATTTATTTCTTTAATTGAACCACACAACCTAACAATGCTTGACAACATTCATTCCCTCTTTTAATTGAATAAGACTGAATTATGAAATCCGTACGGAAAAAAGAAAGGATGCATCTTATTTTTTGGGGTATTTAAAGATGGATCACGAATTATGATAATTATGTTTATTCCTTGAACTTCCCGAATTCTTTGTTTATTATAATCAATTATCCATTGATTTTTCTCTTATTACATATGGTTGTCCCCTGATCACATCTCGATTGTTTGCTTTGTATCATAGGAAGTTTGTAGAAAAAGGGAGACCAAGGAATCAAAGATCAATGGTTGTGATGGAGAAAATGGCTAATTGATGTGTCGAAAAATCTGTTATGTGTGGAGCTTGAGTTCACTCGGGTAAGACTGTTAATATTACCATGTGCTATTATATAACCCTAGTATAGCTACCAGAAAAGTTGTATCTTATATCCTCATCTTTTGCCTTTGAACATAGTGGAATCGGTGTGATCCATGGACATACTTCAAGATTGAGGGAACCACGTAAATTTGTTTGTCATCTGTGTGTGGTTTGTTTGCATCTTTTGTTCTTTTCTTCTTAACAAAATCAACCTTCATGGGAGTTTTTTTTTAAAAGCAAATATGGCCATCTGCGTCCTCCCTCAATAGCACTGGTGCGTTGTTATTTTGAGAATGTGTACCAAACTTGAGTACGCAGACCAAGTGGGAGCTCGTTCTAATGAATCAGACTGCTGAAAATCTTGTATTGTTTAAGCTCATTATGGAGGTTTTAATAAAGCTACATTATTTACTTCAAGAGAAAGCTTGAGTGTGAGGCCCCCACCCCTGGTGGGCCCTCAATTTAATTTAAATAATTGCTAATGTTATATTATCTATTTTTATTATACTAATTAATAGGATTTAGTAGAATAGTCTTTTAATGTTCCTAAGTCTTAGGATTAGACTTTTAATTATTTATTTATAGTTATAGGGTGTTCATTATAATTTAATTAAGATTTTAGTTGGATTAGGCCTTAGCTAGTAATTAGTCTTAATAGGAATAGTGTTGTATGTTGGAGAAGCTTCTAGGATCCCTACCTAAAGACCCTTTTGCCCATAGCCTTATCCTCTCCCCCATTTAAACTAGAATACCTTTTTAGTAATTGTCCTAAACCCTAACCTATATATACTAACTATTGTAATGGAATGAACTTAGCCCTCATTCACTCTCATCTTCTCTATCTCTCTCTCTCTAAGAAACCTTAATTCCCCAAATCCCAGAACAAGAAGGAGTAAGAGATCAGTCCCAATTGCATTATCAACCTCTTAGGAGCTTGGATTTCTCATCTTTTTGTCAATTCTCTTTACAATTTCGAATTGAGGCAAGTACCATATGCTGGATAACTTAGAATGCATGCTTTTTTTCCTTTGATTATGCAATTTCAATTCAATTGATGTATATCCATGTCTAGATCTACCAATTGAGCTTAGTTTTTTGGGTTTTTGGCTATTGATGGATGAGTTTACCTCATTTCGAAGACCAATAGCTTGTTTAAATAATGGATAGATGGTTATAGAAGTGATCTTGCTATTTTATATCTTTCTATAATGTATTGGAGTGACTGGAGATGATTTGGATGAAAATTGGATTGAAGAGAAGAAATCCAGAAAAATTGGTTTTCTATTACAAGCGTGTGTACCCGATCGATCTGCCTGCAGTGGGGTTGACCGGCTACACTGAAATGGAAGGAAACCCAGTCTCAGTTAAGTCTCTGAGAAAAACTCAGTCCCGTGTGCCCGGTCGACCGGACCATGTCTTGGTCGACCGGCCACACTAAAAATTGAGAAATCTGAGTCTCAGTTAAATTTCTGAAAAAGAAACACTGACAGTGTACCTGGTCAACCGAGACCGGACCCTTTCTCGATCGACTGGATACACTGAAAGATGCATGAATTGAGATATGGCCTATGAACTGTTTTATTCAAGTTCCCTGTGTACCCGGTCGACTGGCTGGCCACTGGGTCGACCGGATACACTAGGAACTTCAGAATTCATGTCAGATTTCAGTTCTTTTCCTCTATGTAGCAGGTCGACCCGACCTTAGCCAGGTCGACCTACCACATTGAAGTTAGTAACTTATGAGTTCAGCCTGATTTTGGGATTTTGATCAATTGTGGAGCCCATTGACCATCCAAATAGACTTTCATTGATGTGCCAAGCATGAGTCAATGGGGTGGCTCACCTTGACTCGTGGGAACCACCAAATAGGTTTTTGGGATTGGAATTGTTAATGATTCGACACTTAAACGTAGTCAATGATGTTCGTAATTTCAGGAGCATCAAATAAAACATCCTTTTGACATCTGAGACTACAGGTAGGGATCCAATTATCTGATGTGGCCCTGAACCTGAGAGTGGACCATTACCTAGGTTGGACCCTTGTTTGTTCCACCTGATTCTCATGTTTGGAAGATTTTATATATTGTTCTTCTCTTCTATCCTTGTTATTGCTATAAGCCTTTTAATTAAATGGAAATTGGAAGACCTGAACCTAGGAATACGTAGTGGGGACTCGATGATGTAATCGGTGATAAATTACCCGTGTCTGTGGCTAGGCGGGCCCTCATATGGCCTAAGTTGGGTGTTTGGTACCTTAGAATGAAGAGGTTGGTCATGATGTATAGTTGTTAATGGGTATGGATTGACTATTTACATTGTTATAGACTAAGGCCATGGTTGTAAGCCTAGTGTGGATCCAATGGTAATTGGATTTGGACTTGGATATTGAACTGTGTTTTATAATATTGTACTTGAACCTCTTAGAGACTTGGTTAGGACCTTGCTAGTGTAAGATAAGCCTAAACAGACATAGACCTGTATTTGTTCGCTGGGTCGGTACTAGACATTCACTCAGTTGATCTAAGCTCAGCTCGTTGACTGATCATCGCTGGTGGGAGCTATATTTGGTTATGACTAGAGCTATCATGATGAGCTATGGTTAGACGGACAGTGTGATACCGGGTTCGATCTAATCTGATAAAGGGGTGTGATCGATGTTATATTTATATATTATTGTTAGCAGGGCTGTTATCCCTTACATGTTTACTTTACTTTTCCCAGCCGCGACTGTTTACAGTATGTGAGGGCCACGACATAATATCTTGCGGTATCCAGCTTGTGTGAATGTGCCATATTGATATCTGTTAGATTAGATTACTTATATTTCTGATTCTAAACTACTATTTAATGCTCAATTGCCTAATTATATTTCCTTGTTACTCTTATGATTATATGATCATCTCTATTTTCTTTGATGCACACATCCTGTGTTATCTGTATATGGTGCCTTGCCAGATCCTTGGATCTGACCCATCTTTGGTGCTTACGTCATGACTTCGACCCCGCGGGTGATGCGATCATCGGGGAACCTGTAGCCGGCGACTACGGGTGGGGACCGGTTGACCAGGTGGTCAGACCAAAGGATGGAGTGCCCGCGTAGGGTGTTTGAGTGCAGTTTATTTTGGGTTTGAGTGAATTTGTAGTAAGGGGAAATTTAGATCAATTTGTATAAACTTGTTATCCATACTTTGAGATCTTGTTAGACTTAAGTCATGTTCCATCTGATTCATTTTATGTGATACATATTGCTTCTGCTATCATTTCTTATGCTTTCGCAATATAACTGTTGATTATTTTATTGTTCAAAACGTTTTAAAATTTTGACCTCACTGCGGACTATGATCTTGGAAGTTCTCGACTTTTCTAGAAAGTAACGAGCCAATTTCGGGCACTTTAGCAGTAACTTAGGTATTCGGAATTGGGGCGATACATTGAGGCATCTGGAGGATGGAGGATGTTTTAGATGTAATGTTTCTTCTTTAGCTTAAGGAGGTTGTTATGATCTAGGGCCTATGAGAAGAGATTCAAGCACGCACACAAGAACACAGAGATTTCTATGGTTCGGCTTTTGGCCTACGTCCACAAGGAAGACGGGAGAATTCACTATGTAATCAGAAGAGGTGTACATCATAGAGACCCTTAATCTCTATTTATAATATCAACCCCAAAACCCTGTTACACCCAAACACTACTTCTAATCCTAGTAGACGTATAACATGCCCACTTCTAATCACAGTACAGAATGGGCAATCGAAGGGCCCGGTTTATCAGATTTATTATTTTAATTGAGCCATACAACCTAACAAGTCTCCACCTTGGCGAACATTGAAGCTAATCGTCATACACTAAACACGTCTCACCGTCTCCACTTGCCCCTTATGGCACTCAGGTACCGAACACACCGTTCAAGCCCAAGCAATGCTTGAACTTGAATTTAACACATTCCTTCATGAATGCACCAAATCGCTTATACCATTGTCCAAAAGCTTGCATACATGATCAAGAACCTTAAACTACATCTACCTATACTGGAAGCTCATTCCTCTTCCTCGTAGAACCGCTTGCATCCGATGGCCTGATTTTCCTTATCAAGAGACTTCATCTCTTCAGTCATAGTCGCTGCCTGTTGACTACTTTCCAGCCCTTCCATTAATTCAAGAGACTCAGTCATCAATGCGTATGCAACCATATCATCACGACCACTATCTGATGTCGACGCGTACGTCGTCATATCCTTGAAACAGTATCTAATAGGCGGTTTCCTTTCTCTTTGCGGTCTACCCGTCTGCGGCATCTGCGACTATGCCTCCTACATCTGCTGCACAATCTGACTATCCCTTGTATCTTAGGAGGAGCCGGATGCACTCTCCTTGCTTACTGGGATGTCAGACTCCACCTGAACGGTGTCACTGCTGCTACCTACTTTTGCCTTCTCCACCTACTTTCTTACTTCGAGTAAAGCATCCTTATGAAATGTAATATCCCCGCTGATGATAAATCTAGGTGAATCTTGGTCGGTACACCACAACCTGTATCCTTTCACCCCAAAAGCATATCCCAGCAAGATGCACTTCACAACCCTTGGTTCAAACTTTCCATCATTCACATGAGTAAGGCGGGACAACTAAATATCTGCAAGTTGGTGAAATCAGTAGGAGATCCAGACCATACCTCTACAGGAGTTTTGCATTCTATCGCTGTTGATAAAGATCGGTTGATCAGATAACAAGCTGTGTTAACAGCTTCCGCTCAGAACTTCCTAGGTAACCCTGTATTAGAGAGAATGCACCGGGTCTTCTCTAGAATAGCCATGTTCATCCGTTCTAAAACTCTGTTCTGTTGCGGTGTATTTCTGACTGTGCGATGTCTCACAATCCCTTCATTCTTGCAGAACTCATTAAAATCACTATTACAGAATTCAAAGCCATTGTCAGTTCTCTATCGCTTGAGCTGTTTACCTATTTGCTTCTCAATCATAACCTTCAATTGCTTGAACTGTGCAAAAGCTTCATATTTGTGCTTTAAGATATACACCCAGACCTTCCGAGAACAGACATCAATAAAGGTCAACATGCATAGACCACCACCAAGAAAGGAACACGAGAGGGACCCCAAAGATCAGAGTGAATATAATCCAAAGTACCCTTGGTCCGATGAACAGCTGTCCTAAACTTGACTCTACATTACTTTCCGAAGATACAATGCTCACAGAAGTCCAGCTTTCCTGTTTTCTGATCAAACAGCAAACATTGTTTAGTCAACTCATCCATCCATACCCCTCTTACTCATATGCGCAAGTCGCATATGCCATAGTTTGGTAGTTTCTGAATCTGAATATGAATATAAGGATGACACAGCTGCAGCACCTGTAATTGTACTACCTTGAATAAAGTAAAGGCCATTCTACTTCGGTCCCTTCATCACTACAAGAGCACCCTTTGAGATTCTCATAACTCCACCACCAGCTTTGTAGGTACAACTGTTGGAGTCAAGCGTACCCAAGGAAATCAGACAGCTGACAAAGTTCTCACAATACCATCATACATCTTAATTTTTATTGCACATATCCCAATAACCATACAGACTGTATTATTTTTCATAAGTACCTTACCACCATCAATAGATTGATAATTGGTAAACTAGTCTCTGTAAGGACACATATAATAGGAACACCCCGAATCAAGAATCCACTCAGTGGCTGAGCTACCAACGGTAACTGAAAGAACTTCTACACCATTAGAATTAGTCTCTGCAACATCGGTTTCAATTCCAACAACTTCTCCAGAATCAGATTTCTCCTTCCCTTTACGCTCTGGACAATCTTTTAAAAAATGCCCTTCCTTGTGACATTTGAAACACTTTAATTTTCTAGTTTTTTATTTTGACGTAAATCGGCCTCTTCTATTCTGTCATTTCTTCTCTGTTCTACCACTCGCTACCAAACCCTCACCAAAACTGTCAATGTTTTCTGTTGCAACATTTTTCTTCAACTCCTTAAAGTTCAAGGTTGACTTAACATCTTCATTAGAAAGAGTTTCTTTACCATACATCATGGTATCAACAAAGTTCTCATACGAGGGTGGTAAAGAACATAGCAACATAAATCTGATAAACCGGGCCCTTGGATTGCCCATTCTGTACTGTGATTAGAAGTGGGTCTATTATCATAGGTCTACTAGGACCAAGGTGGAAATTTGTTATCAAGCAGCCTGCAACATTTACTGCCTCAGCCCAAAAATCTTTGGACAATCCTACAGTAAACAACATACAACGAGCTCTTTCCAAGATCGTTGTGTTCATCCTCTTTGCAACTCTATTCTTCTGTGGAGTTTCTATTGTGGTGTTAGAAGTGGGCCTGTTATAGGTCTACTGGGATTAGAAGTAGTGTTTGGGTGTAACAGGGTTTTAGGGCTGATATTATAAATAGAGACTAAGGGTTTGTACGATGTACACCTCTTCTGATTGCATAGTGAATTCTCCCGTCTTACCCGTGGACGTAGGTCAAAAGCCGAACCACTTAAATCTCCGTGTTCTTGTGTGCGTGCTTGAAGCTCTTCTCGTAGGCCCTAGCTCATAACAGAAATTGTGTAGCTGTACCATATAATAATCTTTTTTGGAAGGTGATGATGGGTTGAGCTGCTCTTCTAAGTGATCAGATGAGCAACTTTTTATAGAATACCCTTGAGCGCCTCCCGTGCAGGGCCTATTTATGATTAATCTAACTCTCCCTCGTACTCACTCCTGCGAATTGACACTCACCCTAATATTGTACTTACCGGTCTGATATTCACCGTTACGCCAAATGATGAAAAAACTACATTCATCATTTGTTCTGTTCTGAGGGCTTTAAATCTAGGTTTGGAGAGATCTGATAGGGACCGAACTGGGCCTACCTACCCCTAATCCCCCCCCAGGACCTTCCTCTCCTACCCTTCTTGCGAATTGCATGTTATCATGTGGGCCTCGCAAGGGAGTTGCAGATGGTGTACATATAAACAAAAAGATGTACATTTATCAGTCTCCTAATTAATGATTGCTTTAAGGATTGTACCGAAATCAATATCTTAAATGTTTTGGTTCAGTACGTACGTCAAAATAAGTGTAATTCAATTCCATTTAAGCTCCAACTCTATGACCTTTGGAAACTATATTTGTCCAATTCAATTGATGTACAGGTCCTCAAAAGTCCTCGATATTTACATTCTACGCTTCTGTTGTAGACAGATTTTCTTGAATAGGTCTGTGGTTGTGTTTGAGTACATGTGCTTGTGACATTCAGTAGCTTTCTTTTTTATATTGATTTTTATGGTGTATTCTTTTGTTTGTTTTATTTTTTTTTTTTGTTTTGTTTTCCTTTTTTTAGGCTTAACTGGTCCCTGTCTGGGACCCTTTGATTCATTGAATAAGTTCAGCCATTGCTTAGAAAGAAGTATTGTAATTTATGTGTTGTGATTCTTTTCGTACTAATGGTTTTATATATATATATATATATATATTTATATATATAAAAAGAGGCAAGATTTTTTGTTTGGTTATGTGATAGATGGGGATTCTGGAAATGTGGGAATCGGAGACAGTAAAAACCTGGTTGATTGTTCATTTCTGTTGCATAACATATTACAAAGTTTTTTTTTTTTTATTGATAGCCAGTTGCAGGAGAGGTCTTTTTAAATCTGAATTGGCGTTTCAATCAATTAGATTGATTTCTGTCTTTTTTATTTGCTTAAAGATCTAGTTTTACGCACAAAACTACGGCTTTCTTTTATTTCTCACGGGGTTGACAAGATTTCGAAACCCCACCTGGCCTTGGAGTCCCTATTACCTCGCATGTGCGAGTTAGTTCTCTTTGCATGTGTGAGTTCCTCTTACCTCATATGTGTGAGTTGTTCGCCCCTCGCATGTGCGAGTTCGAGTTTGATTAACTCGCATATGCAAATCCCTCAGGACCAGCCCCTTAGTTGTTTTTGCTAACGAGGGTATCCGGACTCTTCGAGAACCATTATTAATTCCCCTAGGCTTGTGAAGTACTTGCGTCTCCCATGAACCAAGTAAGTTAGGCATCTACTTGGGGACGTGGCTCCATATAGAGAGAGAAAGTACGAGTTTGAAATCAAAACCTTCAATTCTTGAGCCATGGTCTTAGCCAACTACACCAGACCCCCTTAGCTGAAATACAAATGCAAATACCAAAAATAAATATAAAAAAACACTCACAAAGCTACAATTAATGTCACTGAAACCTTCATGACTCCTTGAGATTTCCTCTCAGGTTCAATGGTAGCAGAAGGATATTGAATCATTTCATTGGCTAGGGAAGAAGGTAAGTGGGGTCGCCTTGGAAACTTTTTAATTTATTTATAGTGAATAAGATAAAAGAATGAGATAAAGAGTATTTTGGTATCAATGGAGGTAATTTTCTCGTGACCCAAGAGGGAATCAAATGAGGACATCGTCACACTTGCTAACCAGGAATGCAAAGATCCAATTTAGCTGTTGGAATTTTCATTATCTGCCTTTCTTCGTAGCCCTCACCTCATTCCATTGTCTTCATGGGCTCTTTAATGTTAATGTGCGCAGTCGTACTTCCATAATAATACTATTCTTCATTGTCTATGAAAAACAAAGGTTTCTTTTACCTGTAAATTCATGAACCGGCAAACAGCAAAACAATACCTTCTTGAATGGGTAACTATTCGTTACACCCCTATTCAATATAACTGATATTTAATTTTCACCCTCTCAACCACATGCTAACATTCCAATCCATACATCTAAGGAAAAAAAAAAGAAGTTACCTACAAATTAAATGTATTTGTGGGTAGGTTAATATAGAATGAATATGTTGTGCAGGTCAGTGAAAGTTTCCATTGTATGGATCTTGGGAGGAAGTAGACAAATGCAACTGCGAATTTAGATGATTGAGAAAAATGAGTTCCTTCTCCATTCCAAAGCCAAGATAAGAAAAAGGGAATATGAAAAAGGGAGTTAAAGGGTGTTCCTTTGCATAAAAAAAAGAGGGCAGCTTATTTTGACATTACAAGATTCACGAGAATATTCTTGTGATATCGTGGCATATGGACGTTTTTTTTCCGAATATATGAAATATTTTGAAAGCGATATCTAATATTTCTTTGTTCTTCCATCAATTAAGAATTTAAGACTGATTTACACATAAAAGTCCCTAGAAAGAAAAGGAAAACAGAAAAAGGGTTTAGAATTGTTAAAATTGGTCTATAGTTTACATAGAGACTCCAGCAAAAGTAATATAATGTGTACATATGTATATGCATGTGCGTGCGCACGAGCATGCATGTGCACGTGTACGTGTAAGTGATTTATTGTAATGGAACATGGGGAAGAGGGCAATGAGTGCTCCCATCTAGTTCCGTGATACATCAGTTTTATAATAGTTGAGATGAATATTTCATTTGTATTTGTATACAATGATTGGAAGTGGGTGAAACTTCATATGCCCTTAGGTATGTTGCAGGAGGAAATTTCGTAATAGAGAAGAAATTTTAATATTTTTGGGCACCTACTATTCTATTGTTTGGTAAAATACATTTTTCTAACAAAAGAGAAAATTAATTGAACGACTTTCCATAATAGAGGGGATCTTGATTCCGTATGGGTAGATTAGGAATATAGGATTCCTTTCTTTGTCTGACAGGAATATGTAGAATGCGATATCCTTTTGTGGCACAAACATTTCCTAAAAAAAGAGTCTACACATGGGCTCTAGTGAATTACCATAGTGGTTTTTTTCCCTTTCTATTCTTTTCTCTCTCCACTAGGCTTGCTCATAGGTCTCTCCTTTCTCCCTCTATAAGATTTCTTTGTTGGTTACCGATAAAAATAAAATAAAATAAGACTTTATATCCAACATACACAGTGATCTTCACATCCCACTACCCGATTAATGGGCAGTTAATCCAATTGGGCAGCATAGGAATCATTGTCCCATCATTAATAAACAACCACTTCATATGCCATGTACGGGCTGATCTTCACATCCCACTTCCCCATGAATAGGCAGTGAATCCAATTGGGCAGCATATGGAGTCATTGTACGATCATTTCAGGGAACTTAGAGAGAGACCAGGTGCATACCTTTTATTGGTGGAATGAGGGGCTAGGTATCTAGTGGCTAACCTCGTTGCTTTAAAAAGTCAAAGTCCACAGTAGGGATAGGCCTACCTTCCCTAGGTGTGGGCCAAAACTTCTTCAAGTTTGGCTCAGAAGTCAAAAGCCCAATACATTGAATTCAAACTGGTTGACTTTCAGAGGACCCAACTTACAAGTTCAAGTGTTGAACCATGTTAAACATTCTCTGTAGATCACCCCATCAGAACCATCATCCCAACAGACTCATGATCAGCCCCACACGTCCTGACCCATCAAGTCAGCACCCAGTCCTCTGCCCCAAAGCAGCTGGACTTGTTCAATTGAAGCCTCACTGAGGTGGGAAGATTACTTTTAAGTCTTTCAGGTGGTTCAAAACTTAGGCATGCCAAAGTGCAAATGGCAATTAAGTATGCGTTTGGTTCAATTGTTCTGGTGCATAAAAGTGCCTTCGGGATTCTATTAATGGACCCAAAACTTTCTCCTTGGAAGCACAGATTCTTGGCACCTAGGCTGGCCCTCCTTTTCTCCCATCTCAACTCAACCATAACCTCCCGTTTTGACAAAGAAGCTGCTTCCTGGTCATGGATTGCTTCTAGTTTCAGGAAGCATAACTATATAAATGTTGATCTGTAGTGTTGGTTTTCCTTTTGCCTGACCAGTGCTGTGGGGTTTCTCTCTTTTCTGACTGGTTCAGGCTTCTTTTTTGTTCATGTTTCTTGGTGATTTGGGTGGTGTAATTGTTGTGCCCACAATGCCATGAAACATGCCGCTCTTTTATGCTGTAATTTTGTTGTATTGTTTAATATGCCAATACTTACCTTGGGGAAAAAAATGGTTTGTGTTTGGTTTGTAATTTCTATTGCAACTTGCATTCATTTTAGATATTCTGGAATCTGGTATATAAAAATTTGTTTAACGCAAATATGCGTTGGAAACGTTTGGAAATTATATATCACAATGGTCTGAGTGAGACCTTTAACTAACTTGTCTGCCTCGTGCCTCCTTTGATTTCCCGCACTACCCCAGTTAGCAATGTTATATTTTTACCTTAAAGAAGTAATGTAGAGAGAGAGAGAAAGAGAGCAAGGAATGGTGAATACTGATTAAAACACTAGAGCCAGTCTGTTTCATATAATTGAATTCCTAGGAAATCTGAGACTTGCATTTTTAGAAGTGGCTAAAATTGAATAAATAAATTTAAATATCCAAAAATAACTATCAAATAATCTCTCCTTAATAGAAAATAAATTAGGAGAAACATACAAAATGAATACCCAGCCATCGCCCAAGTTAGTAATTCTAATCCTAGGAAAGCCTCATTTACATCTCTATCCTATATCTTTCACCTCTCACATCTGTCATAATCCTTTGTTAGAATACATTTTATCATGAATTCCTATACATTTAATTCCATCCAAACAATGGGGTTGTGAAGGGTGCAAAATGGATGAAAGTGGGTAGTTACAAAACCCAGAAAAGCCCTCCGATGCTTTTCACGATTCTTCCAAGGTGATCTTATGGTAGAGAGTGATTCCTCTAATGTGATTGTTTGGTTGTCTAATAGGAAGCATTTTCCTTGAAAATTTCAATTCTTCATTAACGAAATTCGATATTTCACTAGTACCCTTAATGTTGTCTTCCATCACAAGCTTAAAACAGCCAACAATATGGCTCTAATGCCCCAAGCAAGGGGTAGAGAGAAGCTATCATTGGGAGGGTTTTATTATGTAATTGGGATAGGGTGGGGTACAATGCTATTATACCCTTTAGTTTGATTTTCTTGTCTCATGTTCTTGTCTCATTGTTGTTTGTCCTTTTGTATTCTCTCCTTTTAATGAAAGTTTCAGTTACCGATTAAAAAAAAAAAAAAAAAACCAAAGCCCATAGAAGGTCGGTTATTTTTATAACCATGGCCGCATTTTTTAAGTCCTCGGGCGGCAGTGAAAGAGGTGAGTCTCCACTTCCAAGGGAAAAACCAATAGAGTCGTTACAACACGTGAGGAATCCGGAATCATATGAAGCAAACATATTCTTATCCGTCCTACATTGTTTTATATCCCTCGCCTCTTATATGCATACACCTATGCGTACGAATAAAACTCTAAGTGGGAGAGCCACTAACATACTTTTAACGATCACCACTATTTGGTATTATTTATTACATGTGACAGTTAGGGACTGCTTGTTTGTGGAATATCCGAGAATACATGGTTTTATTAATTACATGCTATAGTTAGGGTCTGCTTGTTTGTAGAATATCTGAAACTCTCTATTAGGTGAATGTCTTGATTTCAAAAATATCCCCCACTTGAATTCACAAATACGCAGTGACACTCGGCATTTCGAAAGTTGGAATATGAAGAATTCTATGAGTTGAAATTGTCTGTACATAAAACTAGGTATTTTACAACTCATAAATCAAACCAAAAATTTTAAATGCTGTGGTACAGGCCTAATGTGCCATCAGGAATTTCCGGCCGCTAGAATTCTTCATCAAGAATTTTTGTAAAAACAAAAGCTGGGGGCTGTTTCGTCGCAGAATTTAGGGAATTCATGTCTAGAATTCTTGCAAAATCAAAAGTTGAGTTTTGGACAGGTCATTCTCTGGGAATTTCAACAGTAGGGATTGGATTTGCATGTAACTATCAATCAAAGATACCTTAACAAAGTCACAAGAAATCAAATAGACTTATTCTTTTGCGCTCCTCCTGGACCACAAAATGTGCTTGTGCCGGTCCGCGACAGTGTAATGACGTGGAGTAATCCACACCAGATGACAATTACAGGCTCCTCCAGTTAGCAATTATTAAATACGTGATTAGAGGGTTGATAGTTGGATTCCAAGATCTTGATCATTATTTGTGTTATCCAGAGCATTGTACAATGACATGCTTTTGACTCGCTCTCTTTTCGAGTAGAAGATATCAATAGAAGTGTGGTTCTTCCCCTTTGATCAAGATTCATGACAACCCCTTCTCTAGGCTTTCCCTTACCTAGTTTTAATACTGAAAGACTATGCAATTTTCTGATATGCGTCGAAGCCCAAGGTCTGAGATGAATTAGTTATTTCTGAAGACGAACACAAGGCGTGGTGTTGATTGGGCTCATCTCTTTCCCATAAATTAGTACATTGAGACGAGCCGAATCAATATCACCCTTTGTGTTCTTCATTCATATGTTGCTGACCAGATCCTGCGCCGGCAATGTCAACATGTTAAGGGTCAAGCTCATAAAGTTCGCTTTTTATAGATATATTAGAGGATGATCAAAGTTCTGTTAGTGAGGTCTGGTACTAATTGACTGACATATAATTATATTTTCTTGACAGGTTTGAGATGAACTTTAGTGTAATTGATCATGCTACTGCTTGCTAGGGCCATGCTCTCATGGAGGAAGAAAGGAAGATGAGCCTTTGATCCTCTGGGCTCCGTTCATGTTCTGAGCTTCATCCAGATGAGACTCTTCTATAGCATCCCTTACCATTTACAGTTTCTCCTCTCTAGGATGGGGTCTTTTTTTTTTCATCCATTTTGTGCTATGCACATTTTAATGAGATAAAGACAATAGTTCATGTGTGGCTGTTGTAAGGGGCTGGTACTGACTGAATTGCTGGTGCATTCTTGTCAATGCACTGAAGAACTTTTTTTGATAAGCATAGAAAGCTGAAGGCTATCTGAAGCGATCAACAAACTATAACCTCTCTCTTACATGCTGTCACTTCAGTGATACAATGTACATCTTGGAACTATCTATTGTTTCAACCCTATATCCCCCATTACCCTGACTACTGAAATTTGATGATGGTCCCCGACTGTCTGTTTTGTGGACCGCCCTTTTCTAGAATGCTATGGCCTCTTTGGATAGTAGGTTGGCATCTCCTTTTAGCATAGATTTTAGGCGATGCTGTGGTTATTAATGTTGGCTCTATAAGATAAATTCTGCATGCTTATAGACCTGCAGGGATCTTATGCAATTAACAGTATAATTTGCCGTTGTCTGCACAAAACATATTTTGACTAAAACATGTATTCAAGTCTCCAGATACCACAGGATGATGTGGGTGGTGAATCAAAAGTCCCATTGTAGAAAACTTCATTAATTTTCTACCCTTCTAAAGTCTTAAGTAAAACCCAGCTTTCTATGAGCTCAAATGTTTATGAGGTGATTGGAAAAAGGGAAAAAACAAAACAAAACAAGACTACAAAACAAACAAACCAAAACGCCTAGTTGAGCATATTATCTAGTTTGATGCAGAACATGCAATATAGATTGACTGGATCATCACGCGTCCACTAGTTAATCCAGTCTGCATACTCTTCAGAGTAGTGAATAATGTTTAGATGTACTCAAAATTTACAAGCACTCAAATTAACCTGAGATTATCCGACCACCAAATTAGGGGTGGATTAAAACATGGGTGGGAGATGGGTAGAAAACATGAAATGTGAATAATCTTTGCCATCTTATTCCTACGTCTGATGGAAGAAAACCTTCCCCTTGAGAAGTTTTATTGCCTCAAATCTGCAAAAGACTTGCTTCCTTAACAACCCATGAAGTAGGAACATTCATTAAAAACAAAAAAAGAAATAAAATTCCTTCAATTGCTAGTACTTCTGCAGTTATATACTTCAGAAAGACATCACAATTTGACATGGTAATATATGTATACAACTAACCTGTATATTCATTGTTTTATCATTCGCCAAATGATAATGGAAATATTAAAAAGCACTAAAAAGTCTCAGAAAGCAGGGCAGTGCTCAACAACAATTCCCTTCTGGGTCGGGCAAGAGGCCAATGGGCAATCATCCAAGTTGCTTCCCCACCAATTAAGGCTAATCTCCTCTAACCCAAGACACAAATACAACAGCACTGCCATGAAGGCCAAACCAGCATCGAGTGCACCAGAGAGCACGTAGTTGTGGCGCTGCCACCAATCACGCCGGTATCGGTAGATGACAAAGCCCGAAATGAATCCAATTATAATCCAACTGGTGAAGTTCACGGCTGTGGCTGGCGGCATCATCCCTGTGGCACCTAACAGGACTGGCATGTGGATAAGGGGGATCCAATCTTGCTTTGGGAAGGCTTTGTGGGCCAACCAGACAAGGAAGGGAGCAACAGCTCCACCTAGGAAGAACCAGTTGACAGCCGAGTAGGTGCCAAGGTCTCCGAAAATTCTGCGGGGCCCAATCAGCCCCCAGATAACAGATGCATCATAGAACACGCGATCCATGGGGCAGGTCCATGGACTGTCTGAGGGCAAAAGGGCAGTTTCACAGATGTTGGGGATACTTTCCATGAGCCACCAAGCAGTTCCTAAGTAGACTACTGCTGCTATGAGGGTCCCCACCACCTGCCAAGGTCACATTCATTATCTTGATCATGATCGTCATCACACTTCAAAATATAAAATACACCGACTTTCGCTTGTGACATACTGTGAATTGTAAAATTGTAACTAGTGAAAGATGAAAGACCATATGCCTGAACCATGAATTATCACTGAATTCAGTGTAGAAATCTGTAGCATTCAATCAGCACCAAACTCCCACCGGTGGGCCATGACCAAGCTAGCATCAAATGGGAGAGTTGAAACAATGGAATTTATTTATTTCCTTTTGGTTACTGCCCAAGGCACATTTTAGCTCTTTGCTCATGGCTCATCTAGGATGTGCACAAATTGACAGAAAAAAAGATTTTTGCAACAATTTTCAGTAAATGACTTGGATACAAAAATCATTCACTCCTACAATCACTAATTTCCCTGTGTACAGATGTTTAACTTACACTAGTTGAAACTGCTAAAATAAGAAGAGAAGGGATTTTAGACTAACCTGTGCCATGAACATGGCTCTAGGAGGAATCTTCATGTAATGGCCGAGCTTGAAATCCTGTAGAAATGTTAAAGCCTGCGACATACTGATATATCCATACACCTTGAAGCACATGTTGGCGACGGGGTACCCAGGTAGTATATAACCCATAATATACTCGGTAATGATGTTCAAGCCCGGCGACTGTTCATCAACAACATCAGCATCAGGTATGTGTATCATATATCAGATAATAATTTTGAGAATGTTAAAATAATTGATTGTTTGAGACAAGAGACAAAGCATATGCACCTGATTTGTCGTGGCAGTGATGATTCCGATGGGGAGGGTGAAGAAAAAGGCAAGTCCACATGCGAGCAACACACCCCACCACGGCAATTGAAGCTGTTCATTGTAGTACTCGCAAGCAAAGACAGTCAATGCAATGTTTGCAATGAGGATGCACACAAACCACCATTCAGGTACTTGATTGTATTTGCGCATCAATCTTGTGTGGACATCCATTCTCTTCTCATTGAAGGCGGACTTCATCAATCGCCATATTTCACTGTACCAATCGCATGGGTGGATTTCATTTCATGTGATTGTTATTCAACAAGCAATGCTACAAACCATTACCAATAGATAATAGCGCAATTGAAGCAGCATGTTGTCTGCTGGCTTTTTAGGTGATTTATTCTGCATATTTCCTGGGTTTATATTTTTCTGCAATTATTTAGTTTATATGCAATCCCTAAGCACAACATTGTCTTCAATGACTGGTGGGAAGAAATTCTTATCTCTCTATTTTCTGTTTATGTTCACATAATTTGGTCAACTTTATTCTCACCAACAATTTTATAGCGCCAACAATACATGAAATGGTGTTGGAAATCAGCTCACCTTCCATGAAACAAGAAGACATGGACGACGGTGGCAGTGAGAGCAGCGAAGCCGATGCCATAAGTCATAGCAAAGAAGGTGCTGAGAGAGAGAGGCCCATTCCTTTTGTAGGCATCCATGTCAAGCTGAAAGTTGGAGTTGACAATGCTTGAAATGTGATACTCCTGGCCCATTGAGGTGAAGAGCCCAGAAGAAAAGATAGGGAATGTCTTGGCCTTGTAGACATTGAGCCAGTAGCTGATGGGTGTCACTATATACATGACGACAACAAATCCAACAGCCACATTGGCAGTGGCGAACCAAGGGCTGGCAAGTGGGCTTCCAAGGTAGGAGGAAACAGTGGACCAGTCGAGGCCCATGACACCAAGGCCGAGCCCGGAAAGTCCTGAGCCCAATTGCTGGGCCAAGATGGAGGACGGGAAAACCCAACATATCCAAGAGAGGGAGGTCAGCATGGGAAAGAGGTAGCCGGGGAAGACGTAGTAGGCGAAGCTGCAGAGGAAGGCGATGAGGAAAAATTGATTCCGCGTTACCCCACCCTTGCGCCTCTTTTCCTTCTCATGTAAAGCCCTGAAATCAATACTACTAAGTCAGCACAGACCATTTGAAAAACAAAGCTTTTAGAAATCACCAACCATCAGATTTACTTATATATATGGGACATTATCAACTGATCCTGCACAAAAGGAAAACTAGACTGCCAGGAGCAAAAACAAAGGGTCCGTTTGGATGTAGAAAAAATCACAAGCAGAGCTTCCTCATTACGTAGAGAATGAGAAAAAAGTAGGGGCAGTGAGAATTACCACTTTTATCTTGCAGTGTTTCTCCTCTCTACTTGGAGTTAAACAAGAAGCTTTGTAGGAAGAAATAGAAAAAAAGGAAAAAAATATTAAAACAAAAAAATATTCTATACGTAAAAAAGTAATTACTAGATAGTTAAGTGTCAAATCTTTATTAGTAATTGCGCCTAACATTGTCCTAACCCGTCCCTAAAATTTGCAAGCTCGTAAAAGTTTTCCTACCTATAATACTCTCAGACAGTAGAAGTGGGGAAAAACAAAATAAAATAAAACAAAACCTCATTTGTTGGTTATTAGAGGGTTGGGACAGGCCGAGTACCTGATAAGGGGTCCCTGCATTTGTCTTATCGGCATGGAATATGAAAATGGGCTTACATATGTAAAACGAATTAATGATTTCCTCCTGCACATTGCTCACTGGTGTCATTCAGCATTCAAAACCTAATCAAATTCAGAGTGTGTTCCACCTTCGGTGATGGCGGGGATGTGTGCTCCCATAGAAGCACACGCACACAACTAAGAGAGAATTTTCCATATAAAACATTTTGGATTTATTAGTTCAATAAAAAGATTTGAAAGTGGTAATTACATCGCCACCTCTTTAAACTATGAGATGTGCGATATTTATACACGTACAGAAGTGAAACGATGTCATTGTAAAATAAGATTTCAGCGTGTCCTGTGGTAGCGATTACTAATGAGATCTCCATCATGGTGTACATAGAGAAAATCTGGACTATTCAAGATGAATGTCACCCACTCCAAAAATATTTTCTTAAATATTAGTTCAATAGGAGCATGTCCCACTAATCACATGACTGAAATGTGTTTACCACCACATCAGAGGCGATGCTACATTAGCGTCCAATCACGTATTCAAACTTGCAGTTGAGCCCACTCTAACCAAAGTAAAAATTAAGGATGCGTCAATAAAGAGAAAATAATTCATCTTAAATGTTCTAAATTATTTTGATACGGGCTTGTTACGGAGTTTCGTGGCTTGTGTTAAACGATGCGATTGACAACTGCGAGAGGGACCGGGGATCCGGTCTTTGTCGACAGAAATGTCATGACCTGCGTTAAAAAAGCTCTTCACTGCACCATTAATGGTGGGAAAAGGACAAGGTATTAACCTCCATCATATCACTGGCAATAGGATGATACTTCAGAGCCCCATTTAAAGAGCTGTGGATCTCAGTCTAGGGCCCGCCCCTACAAGAACTGCTAAGCTTGCACCCTATACTTTTCACTAGCTTAATCTTTTTATCTTTTTGGCATTGTAGGTAGGTACGCCAATTTCCAAGCCATGCATCTCTGTCACATCAAAGTGCATCAGTATATCTTAGAGCCGGGCAGTTCAGTAGGTGTGCTCTCGGGATCCAGCTCCACCAGAAGCAGCCAAACTTGTACCTAAAACTTCAGTTTTTATTTTATTTTCCTGTTTCCGTGGACAGTAGAAGTGCCACATCAGTAGCTGTTAATTTTTTCTCCTTTTGCCTTTTAACATCAACACCATGGTCGAAACTTTGACTTTTTATGATACCAGCAGTTCCATGGGTTGTTACAGTACAAAGAGACTTTTACATGTTTTTTTTTTTCAGAACCGGATCCCTGATTCGTACAAACAGGTCGTCCCTGTTTGGACGAATCAGGGGATCCGGACTCTTTTTTGCCCCACTTTTTATGCTCAGAGAGAAAGATGGAAACTCCAACGAAGAGGTCCAAACATCACCGCCGCAGATGCGGATGTCGTGCACAAAGGCATCCTTAAGATCTTGTACTTTCTTTTGGTAAAACGAATATTTCACAATGTGCTTTTCTTTTTTCATTTCTTCTTCTCACTTTGCGAGAGGAAGCTCACCAATTAGAATGATTTCTTTGTTTATACATATATATATATATATAACCCAGTGTACTAGTGAATGTTACAAGGAAATTGGATACAGAGGTAAATGATTACCAATCATTCAAAAAATCAGCAGTTTTATGGGTTCTTCCTTATAGTATAGTTCCCCACTTATGAATATCCTTACAATGTCAGCATTCATAACTCCTTGAAAATGGTTTAGGCATATCCAATATATACAGGTAACAGAAAAGTTGGGCCAATCAGAATAATGGCCCACCATGGGAAAAGAATAGCAAAAAAGAGCATGGATGAAGCAAATAAAAGTAGATATGAAGAAGTATAATTAATCTAAAATTTTGGCTCAAGATAGATTGCAATGGAAAAACAAAATTCGTGTAGCCAACTCCAACATAATTGGGCAAAGTCTCATAAATTCAAACTGCTTATACTAATAGTGCACAACAATAAATATACAGCCATCATAAAAATTTCACCCCTATTGAAATTAGGCCCATGGTTGGATTGATCAAGAATTAAACATGTGATTAGCATCGCTTACATGCTTCATGGCCAATCAACTCAAGAGTGGATTGGAGTGAGACTTTGATGAATGCCAATATATTGAAGGCATATGGCATTAGGGACTGAATTCAGTAATAGTAGGCCAATTAAACAAATTTTTAAAAAGGCTAAGAGGCAGAGTCTTCTTTTAAATGTGGAAATAAAAATCTATTCACTTTCTACGACTATGTAATCAAGTAAGCAAAAAAAAGAGTTTAATGGGCCAAACCAGCAAGTTTTACTATCTTACCAACTGATATCAATCTTCATAGCCTAAAGACGCAATCTAAGCCTTGTGCTATTGTTGCAACATGAGTTAGGCTAGAAGGGTTAATAGGTATTTAAGTAAATATATCATCATCATCATCGTAAGCCTTATCCCAATAATGTTAGAGTCAGCTACACAAATTTTATTTTTTAATTATCATCTATTTTGAGCCTTAATAAATTAGACTAATAATTCTCAAGACCCTCAATAAGTTGTTTGTTTTAAACCTCCAAAGATAATTAGAAATTCATGAAAAACGCCCAAAAGTTTCAAACCTACATAATTAGTTTTTTTGTGCTTTTTTGAGGCCCTAATTCATTATTTGAACGGTTGAATATTCTCATATAAATGATAAGCATCTAAGACTTTTTGGCTTAATATCTTAAATCTTGATGGATTTGAGAAAATTGTGAAAATAATCCAAACAAACCAAATACACAAAGGAGGTAGAGTTTGAACCCCTAAACCGACGCCACAATCTATATTTTTGAAAGGTGGCAGCAGTAATTATAACTAATTTTCCACGTAAACCTTTTTAGTTGAATTAGACTCTTTTGGATAATGGATGATGTTCAGATCTTTTTTATCATAATAATTCCTACCCCACTCCAAGGAAGTCGCATAAATCTCCTTTGGTGTCAGTGTGATAATATAATATCAAACCATTAATCTTCGATGCAAATCTTCTTCCTAAACCAATTAAACTACCCTCTCTTGTTCTGCTGGACTTTTAGAGAGGAGAGATGACATTTTTCCCATTACTCCAATTATGATTTGCCATGGCTCAGTGTAGTTAAATTAAATTGTACTACACTAACAATTGGAAGATGACAAGCCATCCACTTGTGTCGCATCAAAGCGCATTACATCAATAAACGCATCTTTTGGGAGCTGTGTCTACCATCCATCCGAGGACCAGCCTGGCAGAAACTGCCAAGCTTTGACCCACTACTTTTTATAGGCTCATGCGCCGAGCCGTTTCTTTACATTATATTTGGAACGGAGGTAAAATGAGAAAAATAGAATATATATATGGGGCTAGCTCTCCTAAGCTCAAGCTTAGGATAAGGTAAGCTCAAGTATATGGTGGGGCCCACCTAGGGACCCACATGGAATGGGGATGGGGGGATTTTAAGGACTCCATGGGATCCTTCCCTCTGCAAAAAATCAGCTCCAACCGTGATTTCTATCATTTCCATATAGGCCCAAAAGTTTAATGGTCAACGATCCATTTGAATCGATACATAGTCGATCCAACGGTTTAGATAATTTGAATCTAACCGAAAGTTGGCGGACATGTGCAATTTAGGGGAGTCATGTGTTTGGTCCATTTGGATGAACCAAAGATGGGCCCCACAAGCATGGAGCTTACAAAATTCTTTCCTAAGCTTGAGCTTAGGAGAGCCTTGCTCAATATATATATATATATATATGTATATATTGAAAAAGGGAGGAGAAAAAGTGGGGGAGGAGAATTTAGGAGTAAAATAAGAGTAGAGCCCACTTCAAAATTTTCTCTTAAAAAATAAGGGAAAAGAGGAAGGAAAAGAGGGAAAAAAAGAGCAAATTACAAAACTACCATACCCTCAACTTGAATATTTTACAAAAGTAAGGCTAAAATGGTAATTGTCTCTCTACCTCTTTCCCCTACTTTTTGACTAAAACAAATAAGAGGAGGGAAAATTAATGCACACCACCCCCCCCCCCCCCCCCCCCCCCCAAACATAGTGTTAGACTTTGTGGATATCACAGAGCCTACCATTTTCAATTCAGGTGTGGTCTTGATCTAAAGTTCAGGATATATATATATATATATATATAGATATTTAGGTGTGGTCTTAATCTAATGTTCATGATATATAGATTTTTTTTTTCTTCTGGATTTGGGCATCCCACTAGCATCAAATCTATCCTCTTCTTTTTCTCAAAAGTGCCCACTGCTGTTCAAAGATCAAACTCTAGTCTTCCACCTTCCTTGCCAACTAGAATGATTTTTTTCTCTTTATAAGATATAATTTTTCTGTACGAAAGAACGATAAGATTATCGATCATAGGAAAATCAGCACTTTTTATGGTGTCCACATAAAATGGCACCCACTCCTTAAAATTTATACTCAAACCCGTAAATACAGTCATCAAAATTGGTACTAGAGGGTTGAAATCCAATAATAGTTGGCCCAATAAATAAATTTAAAGGATATTGCCTCTACAACTGTCTTTAAATCTAACAAAAAAATAGAGGAAGTTTAAATATTTTCCTAAAAGTTGTTCATATAAAAAAGGCGCAATAACGCACGGCTCTTAGATATCGTATATGGTGATATATGTGATATCGCATTGCCTTGGGGATATCGCAGTATATGTGCGGTATTGTATGACCCTATGATATTGCACGAATAATTTTATGAAAAATACTTAAATTTCAACTATTTATAGTTGAATGTGAGGTATAAAAACGGTTGTACTATAGACAATATCTCTAAATTTAGAAGAAACTTTTTTTTTCCTAAATGGATGAGCGATACAACTCCCTTGTGCTAACCTGCCTTCTAGGGATCCATCACTGGGATGAGACCCCCCTTAACCACTGGGATATCTATCATATTTCTCATAAATTTAAAGCATAGTCTGTTTCTCAAAAGTGAAGATAGAAATCTATTCACTTTCTGCAACGCTATAATTAATAGGTAAGGCGAAAAGACCTAGAGTGCCATAGCAGCAAATTGGCTGTCTTATCAGAAAAGATCAATCTTCAAAACCAAAACACCGGTCCCTGACCAAGATGAACTGAGATAAGAAAATCCCAAGGGCCAGCCCCAAACAAAGCAATATCATTTTGCACAAAATATCATATAATCCTTCTGCATCTCTAGAAGCCAACTGCTCTACCAAACCTAAGCAAAATTCCTAACTAATGATAACAATAACAAAAAGAAGGAAGTTTCTCACCAAAATGAAATTATACATACCTGAAGATGGAGACTTGAACCAGATTATATGGCCACCACATTGCCGCAGGCTCTACCAAGTACCGCCGGTAGATCCCTGCCCATCCAAATCCCAAAACCTATACAATTCAAAATCAATAAAATTTCAGCTCCAACGATCAACTCAAAATCCAAATCTAAAAAAATGTGCTCACAAAACCAACCTGAGTGGTAAGCACCACAAGAAATGCGACAAAGAATGTAATTGTTTTCTTATAAAAGATCTTGACAGCAGTGACAACATGTATGGCATAAACCGTCCCAGCTCCAGAATTCGCAAAGATTGTGATCAAAACATGCTCTTTCACATTGAACGGCCCTCGATTCAACGAGAATTCCCACTTGCTGCCTTCAAAGAAGACACGAGTAGGGAGCCATGAGGCCATCAGGTGACCGAGCGGGACAACGGCTATCTGCGCCGAGATTGAGGTGATGGAGAGAGGCTCCTTCCGGTACCAGAAGAATTGATTGAGAAAAGATAGCAAGACACATGACAGAGTGCCCAATACCCACATTCTAAAAGTTAAAACTGGGATGGATGGATCATCAGTAGTGGGTACTGTTAAAGCCACTTGTTCTACTGGGGAATTCTCAGAATCAGTAGAGATCTCCAAGGAATTCCCAGCCATGATATGGTGGTGGTGGTGGTGGTGGTGGTGGTGAAAGATTCTTCCTCTAGTGTAGTAGAAAAAGATTCTTCTTCTAGTGTAGTAGAAAAAACTGGGTGCCTGGTATTAGAGTATTATCAGATATGAAAGTGGGGAGACAGATATGAATGAGATTATGAGAATCTGACGTGACGCATAGATTCAATGTTTGGTCTGGAAAGTTGGGAGGTGAATTTAAATGAAAAGGAAATTCAAGGTAGAAAAGTCTGTAGAGGAATTTAATGAGGCATGTGGTTTTGTTATTTTTTCTTTCTTTCCTCATTCCCAACAAGTGGGAGGCTTGAAAGTTCTACTAAAAAAAAGGCCAAAGTAATTAATCTTTCTGCCATTGGATGGGTTGCTTTCTTTCATTATTATAAATGGGTGGGGGTCATGTGATTTTCCTGATTCTCCCTCTTTTTTTTTCTTTTTTTTATATAATGGAATCCTATTAATATGGAATACTATAACAAATGCCTAAAACTCCAATATCGGACTCACATAGAGATAATTTGGGCATTCAAAATGAGTTTCATCTTCTCCAGTAATTTATCCGGTGGCGGACGCAAGATAATCAATATAAGTTGGGCATTAAAAATGAGTGGGGCGGATAATATGTAAGATTAGTTTAAAGTAATTACACCATGGCCTAGTTTGTGAAGAAAACCTGAAAATACTCAAAATATTGTAGCAACCTGGAAACCACATTCAATTTTAAAAGTTTAACGTTGGTCATATATAATTAATTAGAAATTATTATCTCAAAATTAGAAAAGAAGGAACCATCAGACTTTTCCCTATATAACTATAAAATGCAACTTTTATAATTCAATGCATTGTGGAAAGAAGAATACCAATCTTGTGAACCACTTTGCCATAGCCTACAAAGATTAATTGTTATGCGTGAAGGCATTGGAAGCAATGCTCCAAGCGAGGGGAAAAAGTGACCTCAAATGCAGTTGGTATATCATGCACACTATTTTTTTATAGTAAATTGTGAAACAACTTTTAAAGGTACTTCAAAGGTCTTAGAAAGTAAAAAAAAAATGATATCTTTTTTCTTTTTTTTAAAGTAAGTTGGTTCTTCAATTGCTCAAATAAAAATATACAAAATGGAAGTCTATTATCCTAATGATTATTGAACTTCCAATCAGGGGCATACCCCTTCAATTACAAGTCAGAACAAGCCAAAATAAATTAAAAAAACTACTAAATATTATCAAACTCTGTCACCAATAGAGTTATACAAAAGATAAAAAATGATAACATTGTTTATTCTGTTGTTTTCATTTTTTGAAATAATATGGACTTATTGCTGGCACAATATCTCTTTTAGAGTTACTACACTTATCACACGATGGTTCCATCCTTCATTTGGCCACATTCTCCTATAAGATGATGATGAATGCAAACAGTGCTTCGATTCTAGAAGCCCTTCTCCTTCTCATACCAATTGTTTCTATTGGGACCAATTTCAAAATGCCAATATTAATGTTGTTGCTAGACTTGGTGGCGATAGGGATTTAGGGATTGGGGATTATGTTTGGGGTTTAGGGATTGGGGTTTTCATGTTTAGGGACTTGAGAGAGAGAGAGAGAGAGAGAGAGAGAGAGGAGAATGTTTGTTTGTTACGGGCTTGCCGAAAATCTGCCGAAGTCAAAGAGAACGAAAAAGACTGCATGAGATAGGTTTATGTCTTTATGAGGATTTCAAAAACAAAACACATGAGATGGGTGGGACAATTGATTTTGAGTACAGGACAGGTGTGCCACTGCACATAACCCTCATGGGCCTTTTCCAAATCCAATTGGGGCGTCCGCCCAGATGCCCAACACATGGGTCCGCCCTTGGATATATCCTTAAACTTCATTTTAAAAGCAGTGAATCCCAATCATGCAATTAATCACATGACAGAAACTAAGATCAAATCAGCAGTGAAGCCACATCAATGCCAGACACATTTTCGTTAAGTGCTCAATTGGATAGTGGCCCCCTGCTTTTGAACCGAAACTTAAGGATATACCCCTCGAGGAGATGTGATTCTTCTTGAATTGTGTGGATTATCTCTATATGGGTCCCACGATAGAGTTCGTTGCACATTTCCAAGGTAATCCCCGGAGAGGATCTAGGCTCTTTGTAATGAGTCACGCCTGACATCACCCTGACATCACCTCACCTTAAATGCATGACGAGAGAGGGATAGATTAGGGTGTGGATTAGAGGTATCCCCACGTCAATAAAATGAAATGATACAGATCCTTTCTTTTCTCTCTTCAATGTCTAATAGTTTTATACATGTCATATCAATCTTTGTTAGGGTTTTTTTTTTTTTCCCCCTTTTTGGTAAGACAATCTTTGTAAAGTTATTGAGATCCTAGCATCAGATAAGCCAAACAGGCCATCCGTTCGGTGGGCTACTGGTTTTAACTAATGGCCACTAAATTAGGTTGAATTAAATGAGAACTCACCACACTCAGAAGCAAATTTATGCTTGGCAAAGCATTTCAGAATTCAGAGTTCGAGCGCCCTCTAAAATGGTGAAGACGGGAAGCGAACCGTAGGTGGAAATTTATGCTTATGCGGTCCAACTGGTGAGGGTCCGTGCCATACATTCCTATCACTAGGGGCAGAGGCAGCTCCGTAGATGGAAAGATCTTTCGGATAAGGGCGATGGAACAAATATCATAGTACTTTATTCAACAGCTTCAAGTTGATTTGTCTTTTAACCAGTGTTTTTTTATTTATTCAATTCAACACTGGGTAAAGGTTCTATAAGGATAAGATTGGGCTTGTGATAAAGAGTGTCAATAGAGCTATTATGACGAAGATAAGTCTAGGTGGGCCCCATAGAGCTGGATAAAGTCTAGAGGAAAATTCTGAAATGGCTCATCTTGAAGGGGATGTTGTATAGGCGTTTTAATTCTAGATTCTCTCTCTCTCTCTCTCTCTGTTTTTTTTTTTATTATTATTTTTTTTTTAAAGAAAAACAGAGACTACAGACTTCATTTTGGTGTTTCCAAATTTACTATTTAGTGCAGCAATAATTTTTTCCCCGCAAAATGTGCTTCTAAATATTGTCAATTTTACTGCATGAAAAAAAAAAAAACAACTATTGCCAAGGGATTGAGAAACAAATTTTAACAACTCAGTGTTAGAACTTTTTATAATGAGTCAAGCTTGACAGCACCCTGACATCACCTCACCTGAAATGCATAAAGAGAGAGACAGATTAGCGTCTGCATTAGAATTTGAGGAGGTGTCCCCGTCTCAATACAATCAAATGATCCTAATCCTTTATTTTATCTCTTCAATGTCTAATAGTTGTATACATGCCATATCAATCTTCGTTAAGTCATTTAGATAATGATAATGTAGACCAAGTAGACCATGCAGACTTTGAGGTCAAGGAGACAAGACAAACAGTTGTATACTTGCCATATCGTCAATCTTCGTCAAGTCATTTAGATAATGTAGACCAAGTAATCCATGCAGGCTTTGAGGTCAAGGAGATAATACGAACACGGACTCGTCGGTCGTGAAAGTGCGGGGCATCCATTCGGTGAGCCACTGGTTTTTTGACTAATGGCCGCTAAATTAGGCTGAAATAAATGGGAACTCACAGCATTCCAACTACAAAGTATATGCACGCTTATCGGGTGGTTGCGGTTTTAAATTTTGCAAGACTTTGGAGGTGACAGATTCATGTTCCAGAAGAAGCTTTTCACATAGTAAGTCCGTATATGATGCTTGCCGTGCGTGCTTGGTAACTCTAAAAATAAGCCGTTATATCTGATTTAGAGCTTATATTTATATCGGGGGCATTTGAAAATTCTTTAATTGTATTTTTTGGTGTTAGAGTTAAAAAATAAGCTAAGGGCTGTCTTTTTTAAGAGCTCTTTTAGCTAACGTCGATGGAGGTGGATAATGAAAATTTTATTTATTTCGGATGAGAATAACCTCATAGAAGTTTCAAAATGAAGCAAATGGCGGGTTCTATATTATAATTTATAAAACAGGCCCCAATTACAACAATTCCTAAAGGTGGCCCCTAGTTATCTCGTTAAATAAGAGCTTTTGTTTATAATTTTACCAACTGCACTCATTACAAATTAGAACCTAAAATCATAGCTTTTATTTTATATCTTAATCTAATTAGTTCTTATTAATTATATTAATTTTTTTTGAAATAACAGCCCCATTTAGTACATCTCCTAGGCAAAAATATATAATCCCCCCCCCCCCCCCGCCCCCCCCAAAATAAAAAAAAAGAAGCACACCCACCCCACAAAAAAGTGAAATGAGATTTCTATTCCCAAATGTTTCGAGAATTTGTGTTCTTCCAAGCGAGATTTCCTAGTTTTGCTGCGTCCCCTTGGATTGGACTTATGATTTTTCACGAGGAAAGTGTGTGCTCTCTCTTTCCTCTCTTCTTCATTGTATTAAAAAAATTAGATTGTATGTGCATGAAATTCACATCATCAGAGGTCCACAGGAAAAGTATAAGATGAATTCATCAAGCCATGGGACCCCACAATTGTGAGCAATGTGCTTATGCCTTTAGCGTGCTTAATCTTCGAATTGATTGTAATAAAATTGTTATAAACATGCAAATTCACTTGTGGCCCAAGTAATGAGGTTTCTCCATGTCTATAGATACAATCAGAAATTGATTCCTGCGTCTATAGGATAGGGAAGTGTGAGTGTGTGGGTGTACGAATAATTTACTAAATAGAAAAACAAATGGTCATGAACACAAAAAAAATCACATCTTAACAAGATGAAGCAACTTTCTTGTGGAGACCAAAGATTTACTATGAAAACCAATTATACCCCATGATACTTGGATACTTGTACAAGTCCAATATATCTGTATCAAATCGATACGACACTTGTATTGGTACCTGATATTGCACTGATAATTCTAGAAAACAAGTTTAGCACATCTTACTTATAACGTCATTTATTTCATATAATTCTTTTATTATTTTTATTTCTCACCATAAAAGTTACTAGAAAGGGACCAACACAATGATAATTTCATTCCCATACAATATATTCCTAGTACAAGATGATTTTGAATAAAGAAAATTTGCTATATTTATATAAAAGGAATTTACGGGAAAAGTCCCTGCAAGACCCCATGCATCTTATCAGGTCCCAGTATCATGTTGGACATGGGAAAGGTCTACAGGTTGCCCTTTCAATTTTTTTTCTTTTTTTATCATTTAGCGACCATAAGAATGGTCGATATTGACCATTCTGCAGTGTGTACTCTTGATTTGCAAAACCCAAATAGATTGGGTTTTTCTCTCTTGGTTGATGATGCTGCTCCAGAGCGGTGGATAGAGCCAATGGAGACAGGGACAGGGAGCATACGAAGGAATGGAGGCCGGCGAGCATGAGGCCATCTTCGTCGGAGGAGTAGGAGGGAGGATCACCATGGAGGGAAGGGAGGAGGGAGAAGAGTGGGGAGGAGGGAGAAGAGGTTGTAAGCAAAGATGAGGAAAAGGGCTGGACTTGCAGGTAGTGAGGAATGGAGAGGATGGGGGCCAAGGACCTGCAGACCCAAGGGGAGTAAAAGGAGGCAATGGCGGAGGATTTGTAGGTGGACCTGCAGATTTATTTTTTTTTTCTTATAATTTCGTGATATGGTCGATTTCAACTATTCTTTTGTGTTCAGCAATTAAGACAGTTACGTATTGAAAAAAATCTAACTGACAGAATGGTCGATATCGACTATTCTTATAGTTGATATTAACCATATCACTAAATGACCCAAAAAAAAAAATTTAAGGGCCACATGATGATCACTCCTGTGTCCAACATGATACGGAAACCTAATAAGACGTATGGGGTCCTACAGGGACTTTTCCCGTAAATTCCTCTTTATATAAAAGTCCAATCAAGGAAAGAGAAGTGGAAATTTCCAAGTTGGAAAGACTTGGAGCAAAAACAGGAGTCCCTATGTTTTTCATCACTGAGCAAACTATATGTTGTGCTTTTGCAGCAGCTGGTGCAGCAAACTAGGGTACGGATTATTGGGTGTAGGTTAGATGGGAAGATCTCTTGGACGAAATAACTATGCTAGTTCTATATTTAACACCCTCAAGTTAATCGATCTTTGAACCATAGAGGGTTTTTTTTTTTTTTTTTTTTTTTCAATCCAAGATAGAGTAAAGGTTCAATGATCATAAAATTGGGCTTGCTATGAGAGTGTCAAATAGAGCTGAAAGTCAGCCTGCCTGTAGAAGATGATTCTCCCCAACTATTGATCCTTAAATGATGTGAAGAACGTACACATAATTCAGACAAACCATAAATTGTGTAGCACACGCAAGATGAGGAGCACAAATGTCAAACAGATCAGGTTTATTTTTTTTCTTCTTTTTTTTGGTAAAAACAGATCAGGTTTGTTAGAATGGCATGTGAGACATATGGACCTTCCAATTGTAGTGGTGTTGACTGTATCAATCATAGATTACTGTTGAGTAGATAACGGGTGCATTGATTTTATAATTGCCCATTTATGGGATGGAATCACCCAACTAAGGGATCACCTTAGTGTACATACTATATTGAGATGAAAGGAATTTATATCCTCATACAAACATTTTTGAATTATCACCTTTTCATTCATGAATCAACCAAGTTTATGCATGTATAGGATAGAATATTAGATTAGCCCAATTGAAGGGTTAGGTTAATCTGTTTGATTTGGAATGAATTAAATAATTTTCTTTTTCATTTTTTTCTCTTTTAAATGCACTAAAGTAATTACAGTACCCTGTTTTCTGAGCCTTTTCCACAGAAAGTAGCCCAAAGCACAAATGATAAGCACCCAGGACCCAGTAGTAACTAAAGGTAGTACAACTGCATCCAATAAGATGTCTCCTCTCCTTTGAAAAGCCTGCTGCTTCGCTATTTTCAGCTGCATAGAAAAGAAGAACAAAGATCTTTATGACTATTGTTTCACCACCTACTTTTTATGCAAAACAAAGTTTCAATACTTCAACAAAGAGGAAAATAAACTCCTGGCATCAGAAAATTTGCAAACCTTATGTCACGTCCCCAAAATGCAATCAAGGGAGAACGTGAAAAATAAAAATAAATGTTCAATTTTCTGTGTTTAATGCAACACAAGCTCCCAAATATAGACCCACAAAATTTCGAAACATGGTGAATCATAATAAAACATTTGCGGAAGCACTAAATCAATTGGTATTAATATTCAAAATCAACCCAACACATAACTCACTGAATATTTTAAGGTTAAAGTTTCCAAATAAACTAAACAACAGCTAAATATATTATGGAATTAAATAAACTAAAAGAGTCTAAGATGCCGATATCTCATGCGCAGATTCAAACGGCATTGTAGCCATCTCCGGCTCTCCACTCGGGTTTGTCAACTGGATAAAACGCTTTAAACGTTTGACCCTCCTCCGTCTCCCCGACAGGGTAAGGGTTGGTACCTATGCACCAATAAACAAGGTAAACAGCAAGTACGAAAGCATAATTTATAAATAAAATACAAAATCAATGAGAGTAATGACGGGTAAAGATCATAAGAGAATAACATTGTGACAATGACGAAAAGAACGTATCACCTATATCCAATCTACACAATATAGCAATACAATAATCACACAGCAACAATGCCACTGCTTTGGGTGGTCAACCCTAATATAGCGGGAAAACCTGTTCGAAAGGCCGGCGGTCATAAATCGGTTCGTAATCAAAGGGCCGGATAAACCGGTTCGAATTCAATTTGGATATTACAGTGTCCGCACACATCGGTGATCAGCCGTCCAATTATAACTGCAGTCGTTCGAATATGACCCAATCAATATACATATATATATATATACATATCATAGTAAAATAAACCTAGTGACTTGTAATGCTCTGACACAGAAACCTAAGTCGAAGTGCATGGCTGGCTACACAATAATCCACAGTCAATCCCAATAAATCATTCGAATAAATCTCTACAATATCTCAATCAATTGCCAAGCCACATCATGGTCCATATCCAATCAACATAAGGTATGCAGCTAATAGACCAACAAAAATTTCAATCATGTATGCAAACACAAAGGTCAAGGAATAATCACAAGCCAGTCCTAAGGTCAAACATAAGGTTTCGTACCCAACAACAACAAGAATCTCTAATAGATAAAAGATCAACACATCCCTTTTCAATCAATGGTGCATAGACCCAATTAAGGGTTTTTCAATAAAGATGGGTTGAGTTCGAATCCACTAAGATTTCCCCGAGATCATACAAAGTACTAAACCTCATGTTAGTAAGATACCGTGTACCCATACGGTATTTACTCAAGTCCAATGATCTAATTAGTAAGGTCTGAAAAATATAATTTCATCCCCATTAAAAATCGAACATGTCATTTAATATCTAATTTGCAGATAATAAAAAAAAAAAATCTTAGTTTACAATTTTAGAAAAACTGAGGACCCCATCTGAAATATTTTCACATTTAAAATAAGCCAAAGGATCTAATTTAGATTTCATTAAAACTAACATGACTTCTTTCTAATTTCTAGAAACTAATGTGGGGCAGGGTAAGAACTCAATGCTGTATCATAATAAGATTCCCTTACCCAAAACGTGCCCAGGTAAATACTAATTCTCATTCTACCGTTGAATCTTTCTTCCTCTCTCATCTTTTATTTCCAATTTTATAAACACAGGGGACAAGGTGTTAAACAATATTATAACCAACCTACTAACTTTAATTCTGTCACTACTCACAACGTAACTCAGCTCACCCCCACACACCTCACGTCACCATCACTCTCTCTCTCTCTCTTTCTTATCCCACACATGTCATTATCATTCTCTTCCTCACGCCACCTCCATCTTCTCTTCTTCTTATCACAGAACCCAGTTTCTGTAACGGGGCTCAACGTCAACAGCATATGTGAACTTCGATTAGTGGCCCACTGATCAAAAGTCCATGATCAGCCCCCAACAATATGGTCGCCCAGGCCCTCTCTTCAAGATGTAGGGACCTGATCTAAAATCAATGGCCCCTATGGGTCCCACAGTCTCAAAAACGAAAATACCTTTTTTTCTTTCTCACTACCGCTGCCCCCTTTTTGGCTGCTGGATGGTGGACCAAATAGGGCCCACCTCACACGGGTCCGCCATCCCTATGGTCGCCCCACTGTGTCCGGCCTGATGAACGGACTAGATTTGTGATCAAATCATCCAATGGGCCCCACCTAACATACACTCCCGCACCGTTTGCATCCAGAAACCTGTGTCAGGTTCGGTACTTTTTGGGTGATATTCAATGGGTCGCCAGTAATAGTACACAATCTTCGATCTCTATTATTAAAACATTAGACATCAAAATAAGGGCATCGATGGGCTTCTACATGCATTAACACGTAAATCAAGAAAGAATACGAGTGTTAAATCTATAAATTATAGTTAGGTACTTGCCTGATATTCGCGGTTGAGGGAGACGGTGTAGAATTCCTATGTCAAAGCCCAAGTGATATCCTAGAGAAAAGTTAGAAAAGAGAGTTGTGTGTGAAAATAAAATAGTGTGGTGTTTGTATAAATAGAGAATGGGCATACGAGTTGCAATCTAACTTAAATTTATAAAAAGAATAGAGTTTGGAATTAGATAAGAGTTTGGGTTGGAAGAGATAAAGAATTTTAATTAGAGAAGAATTCCACCTACTAAACTGGGCCTGGGTTAACTATGGGTCAAGCCACCTACCCAATAAGCCTAACTCACCAAACCTAAGCCTAACGTGGTCCCCACTTAGACTAATCGCTATTTAACTAAAATACATACAATTACATAATAATAGTAAAATAAATAATTTATATAATTAAAATAATCAAAACGTCACACCTTATTTATTCATTGAGATAAATATTCCAAATGCAATTGATTTTGGCATGAGTAGGATGACTCAGTGCATAAGCACTACAAATGTGACTAGATTTTAAGTCTAAACTTAACTAGACCTCTAAACATTATGCCTGAATCAATCGTTTCCTGAAGTGAACTTTGCTTTTCTTATTGCAAGTTGCAAGCAGAGTAAAATGTGTTATTTTGTAAGGCCAAGACTCTTTATGTTCATCATTCTCCAAAAGGAATGTACAAAGCAGAAGTACCGGCCTCCTCTCCAAAAATGTTAAACATGAATCCGAAATACTCATCCTGCACATGGCTCACTTCAAGGAATAACAGAGCCATTATTAAGAAAGCCAGCTTGTAAATCTTGAGGATGATCACTGAAGTTAATTGGAAAAATCAAGCTCTTAGATTTCTCTGTGTTACATAAGGTTTAGGAATCACCATCTCAATTACCCAAGAGGAAAGAAGAGTTGTGTGATCATGTTTAATATGGTGCACATATTCTCATTTTTATTTTTATTTTCAGAGCAATAGAAACTGCATATTTCATTTTGGAGTTTCAATTTTGACTATTTGGTGCAGCAGTACCAAAAAAAAAAAAAAAAAAAAAAAAAAAAAACTATTGCCAAGGGTTCTCCCAAACAAAATACTGTCCGGGGTTTAGGGAAGTTTTTTTAATACTCTTGCATCAGAATTTTTTTTATACGAAAAAGAAAAAAAGAAAAAAAATGCTTGTCTCAAAATGTGAAAGACATTAATATTGTACAAAAGGAGATCGTGTTACCTCAAAAGTCATCTTCCTTTTTATGATTTAAAAAAAAAAAAAAAAAAGGTAAGCATGAACACAGCTAAAAAGGGCACCATATGAGTCAATGTCCTAGCAAAAGGAAAACTGAAAATGGCCGAATTGCCGTAAGATTTTACTTTTGCAATTAGCATCGGAGAACTTACCTTTATCCAACATCAGTTTTAGTAGATCATTTTTTTTTTTTTTTTTTGTGGCTTGGTTGTTTTGGTGATTACATATAAAATTTCTAGCTGTGAGGGCCCAATTGGATGAGGATAAAAGTCTGAAGGAGAAAAACATGTTTCTAAAAAAGCCTATTGTTTGGATTTCTTTATACTCCTTCCCATTAAGGAAAAACGTAGATAAAATAGAGGTAGTGAAAACTGTCCACATGTTAAAATGTGTTGTGAGCACTATTTTCCTTCTCTTGTTTTCTCCACATTCTAACAGGTCTCTAGAGGAGAAAAACAATTCTTCTATTTAACTTGAAACTAGGAGAAATGATTTCCTCCTCAAAGGTGGTAACGAAAACACCCTTTTCCCTCTTAGAAAGTGATATTTAAGTATTTAACAATTTTATTGAAAGAGAGGTTATAAATTATTTTCTCCCATTTCTTTTCAAATGAATCATTCTTCCCTTAATAAATTTCCTCTTGTTCTCTGTAAACATAAATTCTACGCTTGTTCTATTTTAGTTATCCAAATGTGCCCTTAGTTTCCTAGTCAACTCTTGCATAGTTTAAGGAAGAAAAAAAAAAAAAGGACCTGCTTATGGCTAAGAAGGTACTGCTATGTAAGGGTTCCCCTGGCCGAAATGAAGTCGTTCTTTTTCTATTTTGCTATTCTTCCTTTATTGGGTTCACTTTAAGCTAGTTGAGAATGAAGAAATAGTATGACCCACCTACCATGGGACCCATGTCGGATTAAGCATGTGGCTATGACCACAGTAAATCTTCTTTTTAAGTCTTAATTTGTGATCCTAACAGAGTTTGAATTCAGATCAGGTTTTGGTAAAAAGTTCAGGATCAACATCTAACTCAAGTGTGGCTAATTTTCCATGCTGGTGAAGAGAATTGCCGCTTTAATAGAAGGCGAATCAAGTGAAAATGGGAAGTAAATACCCAACCATTACTCTAATAATTCAAATCCAAAAAAGTCATTTTGACCAAAGGCAAAAATGTATTGGCTAATAGATTTGAACTCATGACATCTTTCCTTTCAGATAAATAATTTAACCACTTGACCACACAATGCTTATATATCATTATTTATAAAAAAAAAAAAAAAAAAGTGCTAAAAATAGTTAGATGGAGTAGGGAGCATAGCCACGTGAGTCATGCCCCTGCTTAGCAAGGGTTATTGTGCTACTGTATTATTATGTATCAAACAACCCCTTAGACTTTATAGAATCGATAGAATCAAGTTGGTGAGTGAGGATGATATTTTTTTTTCTATCTTCGGCAATTAAATGAGTGAGAGAATTAGACTTTCTAGAGGATAGACAGTTGAACGAGTGAGAAATTAGACTTTCCATATGATTGAGAGAGTACGTACAATGTATCTTTCACGCATGATTTGTCTATGTTGTGCATTATGTGATCCATTTACTCAAATGTGCGTTTACACAGCAAGAAAAACTAGTCTGAAAATGTTACCCAAACGGTATTGACAGATAAGACTATTGTGAATAATTGGAAATGAATATCAAGCCAACACCCTAGTAATTTAAATCTTAGAAAAGTCAATGTCTCATTTATATTTGCTAATCCTTCACTCTTCGCCACATATCTTTCACCTCTCACCTCTTTGGCAATACTTTAGTGAAGCTCTTTTGACCAAGAATTCTTTTTTTTTAATGTAAACAAATATGGCCTAAATGTTTTAGTCCATAACCACAGCTTGGATAACTAACTAAAACAGAGGGGGCAATGCAAATATAGAAGCAAAAAGAAATGTACATAGCACAAATTCAATTTTATTGTCTAAATTACCAGTCTTCAGAAAATGAGAAAACGCATGGCAAAAATTAGACCTTAAATTTAGATAACTACAGTGGTCGAGATCATCACACCAGATCCATGCCAATCTTTACGTATCATTCATACACAACTAGATGTTCCTCAGCCAGGTTGGTTTTTCTTTTTCTTTTTCCAACTTGTTTTTCCTTCTCTTTTCTGTAAGAGTGCATGAAACTCAAATAAGTCAACTAGATTTTGCATCGACAAGGACAAAAACCTGAGTTTCAAGGTCCAACATGATCACCAATGAAACTGTTGCGATCTAGGGCCTATGAGGAGAAATCAAGCACACACAATAACACGGAGATTTACGTGGTTCGGCTTTTGGCCTACGTCCACGGGGAAGACGGGAGAATTCACTATGCAATCAGAAGAGGGTTGTACATCATAGAGACCCTAAGTCTCTATTTATAATATCAGCCCAATACCCAATTACACCCAAACACTACTTCTAATCACAGTAGACCTATGATAATAGACCTACTTCTAATCACAGTAAAACATGAGCAATACAGGGGCCCGGTTAACCAGATTTATTACTTCAATTGAGCCATACAACCTAACAAATCTCCACCTTGGCGAACATTGAAGCTGATCCTCATGCACTAAACACGTCTCACCGTCTCCACCTACCCCTTAGGGCACTCAGGTACTGAGCACACCGATCAAGTCCAAGCAATGCTTGAACTTGAATTTAAACCATTCCTTCATGAGTGCACCAAATCGCTTGTACCATTGTTCAGAAGCTTGCTTCGACCCGTACAATGATTTCTTTAAACTGCATACATGATCAGGAACCTTAAACTGCACTCTACCTGCACCGGAAGCTCCTTTATCTTCCTCGTAGAACCGCTTACATCCGATGGCTTGATTTTCCTCATCAAGAGACTCCATCTCTTCAGTCATAGTTGCTGCCTGTTGACTATTTCCAGCCCTTCCATTAATTCAAGAGACTCAGTCGTCAATGCGTATGCAACCATATCATCACAGCCACTGTCTGATGTCGACGCGTACGTCGTCATATCCTCGAAACCGTATCTAACCGGCGGTTTCCTTTCTCTCTGCGGTCTACCCGTCTGCGGCATCTGCGGCTCTGTCTGCTGCATCTGCTGCACAGTTTGACGATCCCCTGTATCTCGGGAGGAGTCGGATGCACTCTCCTTCTTCACTAGGATGTCGGACTCCACCTGAACGGTGTCACTGCTGCTACCTACTTCTGTCCTCTCCACCTGTTTTCTCGATTTGAGTAAAACATCCTCATGAAATGTAACATCCCTGCTAATGATAAATCTAGGTGAACCACAACCTGTATCCTTTCACCCCAGAAGCATATCCCACCAAGATGCACTTAACTGCCCTTGGTTCTAACTTATCGGCTTTCACGCGAGCATAAGCCGGACAACCGAAGATCCTCAAGTTAGAATAATCAGCTGGATTACCTGACCATATTTCTTCCGGTGTTTTGCAACCAATCTTTGTGTGTGGAGACCTATTTATCAAGTAGCCTGCAGCATTTACTGCCTCAACCCAAAAGTCCTTGGACAATCCTGCAGTGAACAACATACAACGAGCTCTTTCCAAGATCGTTCTGTTCATCCTCTTTGCAACTCCATTCTGCTGCGGAGTTTCTGTAGTGGTGTAATGCCGAACTATGCTATGATCCGTGCAATAGTTCTCAAACTCTGTCGATCTGTACTCATTGCCATTACCTGTCTTCAACTTCTTCACCTTTCTGCCAGTCTGTTTCTCAACCATTTCTTTCCATCGCTTGAATGTAACAAAGGTCTGATCCTTCGTCTTCAGAGTATAAACCCAGACTTTCCTTGAATAATCATCAATAAAAGTCAGCATAAACCGGGACCCGCCCTTGGAATAAACCTTAGAAGGCCCCCATACATCTGAATGAACATAATCAAGAATACCTTTCGTGCGATGAATACCTGTCTTGAAACTAACCTTTCGATGCTTCCCGAAGACGCATCTCTCACAGAAATCCAACTTGCTTGTCTTTGTGCCACATAGCAAATTCCGATTGCTCAGTATTGTCAATCCCTTCTCACTCATGTGACCCAGGCGCAAGTGCCATAAGTGTGTTGAGACAGATTCATGGTCATCTGAGGAAGACACTGCAGCTCCACCTGTAACTGTATTTCCAGACAAAACATATAAATTTCCAACTCTATTGCCTCTCATGAGAATCAGAGCACCCTTCACAACTTTCATGACTCCATCTTCAGCTGAGAACTTACAACCATCGGAGTCTAAGGCACCAAGAGAAATAAGATTCTTTTTCAGATCATGAACATGCCAAACTTCTGCCAACGTTCTGATGATTCCATCATACATCTTGATTTTAACTGTTCCAATTCCAACCGTCTTACATGCAACATTGTTGCCCATCAATACACTACCACCGTTGATTTCTCTATAAGTGGTAAACCAATCCCTATTGGGACACATATGGTAAGAACAACCCGAATCAAGAATCCATTCATCCTTAGGACGAATACCATTTTCAATCACAGAAAGTGCATTGTCGGAATCATAATATGATCTTCCATCTGCAACACTTACTGAATTATCATCAGATGACGAATCTTCTATTTCTTTCCCTTTCCTCTGCCTTTCGGGACAGTTTTTTCTAATGTGCCCTTTCTTATGGCAATAATAACATTCAATGTTTTTCCTGTTGGATCTATGTTTGCCCTTATTACTGGAGTCTCTTGTTCTTCCTCGTACTACCAAACCCTCACCCAAACTATCATTGTCAGCTGCAACCTTTTTCTTTAACTCCTTGGAGTTCAAGGCTGACTCAACATCTTCCTTAGAAAGAGTTTCTCTACCATACATCATGGTATCAACAAAGTTCTCATACGAGGGTGGTAAAGAGCATAGCAACATGATAGCTTGGTCCTCATCATCAATTTTGACATCTATATTTTCCAGATCCATAATAGCTTTTGTGAAAGAATCAAGGTGAGTTGAAACAGACGTACCTTCCTGCATTTGTAACGTGAACAACCGCTTCTTCAGATACAAGCGATTCGTGAGAGATTTCGTGATGTACAAGTTTTCCAACTTTTGCCATATGCAAGCAGCAGTTTTCTCCTAAACAACCTTTCGCAGTACACCATCACTCAAAAACAGCAGAATCTGACCATACGCCTTTTCCAGCAACTCATCCTTTTCTTCATCTGACAATTTTTCAGATAGAGCATTCTTTCCCCTCAAAGCTTTATGCAACCCATTCTGAACCAATAAAGCATGCATCTTCAGACGCCAAAGACCGAAGTCATTATTACCGTCAAATTTTTCAATCTCGAATTTAGCAGTCATTCCACAAATCTTTTATTGTAACTGTGTAGATCTGGTCACCACGAGCACGCTGGAAGAAACGGATCTGAAATCCAACTCTGGACGGCTAAGATATCGTAGAAATAAGTTTCTACCCTCCGATCATCAAACTCCTTTGCTGACTGTTGAACAGCCAATCTTCTTCCACAATCGCGTAGATCTGCTCGCAACGAGTCCGTAAGTTCAAACGGATCTCAGATTGGACTCCGGATCATCAAAATATCGCGAAAACAAATTTCAGCCTTCGATTTGGTCAAACTGTGTTGACCGGAAGAGTCTGTTGACGTCAGCGCTGTCGTCAGCACCTTTTAATGCTGGTTCTAGGCTTCTTCTGCACGGGTCAGGTCAACCTGGACTTGGCCCAATCTGGACTGGTGAATGGGCTTTTGAAATGGGTCAGGTTTGACCTGTCTTGGCCCAACCCGTGAAACAACCCAACAGGATGGGTTGTCTTCGTCCCCACGTTCTGGTTCTGTTCCAGAGCCAGACCCAGCGATTCTCCTCCTGCGACCACGGGACTGCAGCGCAGGCGGCAGTCCCGTCTTTCTCCGGCGACACGCGGCGGCGGCCGCGACTCCGGCGTCTTTCACGGGGAGGTGGGGCCCAGCGGAAAAACAGAACCCAAATCGATCGCCCTTCCCTGCACACACACAAGAACACGGAGATTTACGTGGTTTGAGTTTTGGCCTACGTCTATGGGGAAGACGGGAGAATTCACTAAGCAATCAAAAGAGGGTTGTACATCATAGAGACCTTAAGTCTCTATTTATAATATCAGCCCAATACCCAGTTACACCCAAACACTACTTCTAATCACAGTAGACCTATGATAATAGACCTACTTCTAATCACAGTAAAACATAGGCAATACAGGGGCCCGGTTAACCAGATTTATTACTTCAATTGAGCCATACAATCTAACAGAAACTGAGACGACTCAGTTGCCATCCCCTAAGAGTGAATCAGTACATGGTAAAGATAACAATATGCCACAAATCTCATCTCACTGTCCCAATTCTCTTTTTCAACCCCCATGCATTTCTCTGGTGGGGAGGTGACAGTTTTGTTCTTGTAGCAGCAAAATAAAAGAAGAAGAAAATGGTAAATCACCAGATTAGAAATGAAAGGCAAACATCAAACATGAGTGTTAGAGACATCCTCACTTTGCTAGATAGTGGGTCAGCATATGCTTTTATTGAAGCTCTGAGAAAAAAAGATAGGAAGCAATTTGTTGAAGCTTGTAACAGTCCCACCTATATAAAAAGGAAGAGAAATAAAAGCAATAAGTCGGTTCATTCGAGGGAGCCCGACACCCCCGGGAGCCCGACACCCCCTTCCGATCATTCGATAGAATCCAATACCTCCAAAGTGCTAACTTTAGTGATAATTTTCTGAGGAATCCGACACTTCCAAGATCCGAGCTATTTCTTTTATTTATTTTTCCTTTTTATTTAGGTGGGACCGTAACAAGCTCGTAGACTAGATCTGGATTCTGTGATGCGGAGGAGAGGAAGTTGTATCTGGATTCTGTGATCAGGTCAAGAATTTTCGACTCTTCCAGAAAAATGGTCTGTGTTTGGATTAGGTCAAGCAGGTCTGAAGTTCGTTCGAGTCTAGTTGGGGTGGACCCTCATAGAATTCAGTTTTAAGTGTGGCTTGATTCGGGTTGTTGGGTTCCAGTGTGGTCTAGTTGTGTGAACTCAGGTTTGGTTCCAGCTGGGGTCAGCTCATATTAATCGGGTAGAGTTTGGGACTTTGGGTTGGCTTAAGACCTGCCCCCTACATTCCTGATTGTAGTCACTGGGCCGATCAAAGATGAAGTTAAATAGACTCACATAGGAAATTTCATATAGATGGTGGTTGATTTTTTTTTCTCTCTCTCTTTTTTAGCCCAAGTTGTATCTTTTTTTTCCCTTTCTGAGGTCTCAAGATTATATTTGTTGATTGATAAGATGTTCACGCTGTTGATAGAATTATTACTAAAAATCCTTAACTGGAATATCACAGTTATTTAAGCCATGCGTACTTTTGGCCTCCCATTAAAAGGTTAGAATATAGTAATCCAAATGTTTAAGAAGCTCCTCTCTTTAGTAATCTTATATAGGAGGCCGGCCTATCAACTAGTCCAGTAAAGCTTCCATGTACTTGGGGATGTGCCCCACATGGGCATGCTGTAATGACTCTAACCATCAGATTAAGTACCCCGATTAAACCTCGGTCCTGCTCTTAATCAGATTGTGCCCATGTGCAAACCATCTATTACGTGAATAGGCCTACCAATCCCCTTAATGCAGTTATTTGGATGTATGCAGATGGCCCCCTTTTTCAGTTCCAAGTTGCCCCACTTAAAACTCCAATTTTATAAGCATAACAAACCTTCCAAGTGGTACACTTTGTTCTCCAGAAAATTATTTCCTTCACAGTAGCACATATCACAGCTACAAAGAATTGTCATAAAATTGGACTCAACCCCTTCTCTTCCTGCAGCTTATTTCAACCTCACTTGTGACCACATCTGTTTAAAGATTTTTGGGCAAGGTTTAGGTCAGTTTCAAGTTGACCTGCCTGACAACCCGTCTAGAAGGGTTCTTTTCTTTTCTTTTCTTTGCTTTTCTTTTCTAGATGGGTGAGTGGTATGTAAGGATTTTGAGTGTATTGGCTAAATTCATGGGTTTGACAAAACTCTGCGAGTTCATTGAGTTGTATTTCATATTTAGAAAAGGACTGTGTAGACAGAAGACTGGAAGGACTCCAAGAAGAAAGCTGGAAGATATAGAAGTGCACTGAAATTCCGGATCAACCAGAACGAGGTCCGCTCGAGCGACTACTTCATCCGCTCGAGTGGACATATGTCAGAATGGCCAACGCTAAAACAGATGGTGGGTCCGCTCAAGCGGACATGTGGGAGAGTCCTATGAAAAATTAATAACTTATTTCTAATTGTGCTTAAACTGCTTGTTTTAATCATAATCAAGTTAGGCAACCTTAAGCACGTCCCAATGGCTATTCTAAATGGGAACCACTCATCTCAAAGTTCTGAATTAAAGATTTAATTGAGAGAATTCTTCTCTAAAGATTTATTAAGAAGTTATGCTGCCAAGTTCTCTAGAGTCAATATCTTCTGCATCATTTGTAGAAGATTATCTTCTTGCGAGAAGATTTGAGGAGTCAAGCGCTGAATTGAGTCTGTTATAATCAACAGTGTGAGGTCGTTGAAGCGTGAAAACACAAGGTAATTTCAGTCCTTAGGTAGGAGATATCTTGGGAGGAAATATGAGTTTCTTGTAATTGCGAGATACATAATGTTTGATTAAATCCAGTTCGGATCCGTGATTTTTCACCCGGTTAGAGTTTTCCACGTAAAAATCTGGTGTTTTGTGTTGTGTGCTTGTGATTTTATTTTCGCTGCATATTTATTGTTTCTACACACTTTTGAGCTGATTTATTGAGTGGACCAATCTAGAGATCGCGAACCGTTAAAATTTCTTGGTACAATATTTTTTTGTGAACACCTACTTGCCCTGGAAGTATCTTTGTGAAATGAGACACCCTTAAGCACTAGGATGTTTCTCTAGGATGGGCCCGTTTGCTTGTTTTTAGAATATATGGAAATTCATGTTCAAATTAACTCCACCAAAAGTCGAGGTAAGCTATGTACATGGGTACTAACTTTCTTATGATTTGGATTACCAGAGTACTCCACCAAAAGTTGAGGAAGCAATGTATATGGGTACTCGACTTTTATAGGATTTGAATATCCAGATGGCTGGATATTCATTTTCTTTTTTTCATATTTACCTTCAATTCTTCATTTTTAACCACACAAAAAACTATGAAAAGAGGATTTCATACATGAAACGGCAATACCCAATATGTCTAGACTAGTGATAAGAATATGGGAGCTCTTGAAGATGTTAAGATCGGCGTTTGAGTGATGACTAGATACTGTTTTACCCAGTGTATTAGAGGTGATCAGAAAAGGTAAAACCAGTGAAGCAAAATTATACGTCAGTTTTTTGGTGAAGCAATGAAGTTTTGAGAATAGCAACATGGCCGAGATTCGTGTGGCATTGAGATGGATGTAGTATGAGAATTGAAGATAAAGACATGGACAAAGCTGTTCTTTGGTGCATGAAAATCAGAATACCGAACAGGAGAGGTTCAATTATAAATTGGTTTACACACTCAAAGATACAATCAGAAAATTCTAGCGACATAAATTTCAAATGCTCAGTGCATAAATTAATGCCACTATATATTTTGCACAAAGATGCGCGGCAGAACCTATATGTAAAACAAAATAGGTGTAAAGTATGGTGCAACATGCAGTAGCCTTGGAAAATTAGACTTGGTTTTCTTCATAAAGAAAAGAATTGAAATTAGAAAAATTAGCAAATTCAGTCTCAAGATTTTTGTCATTCTGAAAAGATAGTGAGAAGCACTCCATATATAGTCTAACAAATACATAGAAGCCATTAGGACATCTATAATGCGGTGATGTATCAACTCGACCTTAGTACATAATAAAAAGTTGTGAGATAAAGATGAAGATGATGACAGTGGCGTTGATGACTATGGAAGAAGTAAGATATTACCAAGCCACCTACTGCAGTTCACAATAACTGAGCAAAGAATGCCCAATACCTTAATAGAAGTTCAAACTTTTACAAAGACTAACCATATGAAAGGGAAATAGATATGCTGCAGTCTGGTCCGTTCTAAATGCATACTACTTGCTTTCCTATCATATCCAAAGCATAACTAATTAGCAAAAAGATATAAGCATATTATAACATGAACAAAATACCCATGCACATTTGAGTGTCACCCCTTCCACTCCTATTATCACACCACCTCCTATGCCAACCCTTTCATGTCCTTGACCTTCGAACAGGTGACCCGCTGTTACGCAAAAGACAAAAATATCAATAAACAGTGGATGGGTCTGATTACACAAAAGCACCAGATATCAAGGATAACAAAGATAATATTCATAATGTAAACACAGAAATAGGAGCCTTCCTCACCTTCGGTATCTACCATAGTCAGGACTCCTCTACCTGTCCTCCGCTGGACCACTGTACCGATCATAAAGTGGACTGCGGCACGCCCATAATCAGGACTGGGCCTCCCAGGCCCTGCGTAATGGACTTTTAGACTGCCAGTCTTGCACAAATACTAGGAGCAACCAAATGTGATCATGATTTTTAAATACAACCATCATATAAATGTGCTCAGTGTCACACTGGCATGAGATACTAACAATCTACAAGGGGATACCACTAGATGGACAGTGCATGCATGTTAAATTTGTTACCTTTTATTTTATTTTTTTTAATGCTGTTGAAATAAAGTACATGGCAACTTTGAGTAGGTAAGCTATCAAATTGACAAAAGAGTCGAGTAGAACTAGGTAGAAATATATATCAATTGGTTGCGAGAACTCGACAAAGCACTATTGCCTTTACTTAATACAAAATAATGAGAAAGAAAATTAAACAAAAATAAATAAATCTAATCGTTTTAGATAGTATCTGGTCATCTCACATGCATGTGCCTGAGAAGGTTATATCTTAATTAAACAATTTTATGAAGAGAAATCATAAAATGACGAAATAATTGTTCGTATATATTATTTTTGACAGAATCAACCTAGTTGACGAGATTGTCAATTGGTTAACGATGTCGTCAACTTTCATTAATAAAATCGATATTCTGCTCCACCTTCTTCTACCTAGTAATGGAAGGAATATTAAAAATCATTGCATTTTGTGTATGAGTGATCTCCCTTAAGTGGTCTTGGCAATCTTTCATGTGTGTGTGGGTCGCACACTTAGTCTCTACACATTTGTTCCCCCCTTTGCATGACTTTTGAGAGTTTAAGTTTAGAGTACTGCAAAGTATTCAGTAAAATGCCTAAATGGGGATTTTTCCCTCAATTTGGCGGTGCCTTCAAATGAGATTGGAGGTGATGAATTTAGGTATACTTTTGTGAACATTTAGAGTTTGAACCCATTTGTTTGTGGGGTGGGGAGGATTTCTTAAGTCATGATGTTTGTGAGTAACATGTAGGGGCCAATGTTAGGCAATCTTTGAGTAGTAAATATGAGGTTTTCTCTTTTGTATATTATATTGCTTGTGTGGAGTTTTAGATCCCAAGAGTGTTTTTTATTTCATTAAGCCAGAATCTTTGAACCAATTTTAAGAATAAATTTGATAGTGGACAGATTTAGCACACTTTATTATGTAATTTGTGAAAGACCTTTTCAAACCCTTCTTTTTTGATGCATTCATCGCCTCCTTTCGATTTTGCTTTGTTTCTTTGAAATGGATATTTTTCTCCCACCAAATTTCTACATCATCCCCTCCAAACCTAAGAAAATAAGATATGAAAGCCATCAAAGAAGAACAAAAGTCAAGGAACAAGAAGAAAAGTTGCAGGAGGTTGACGATATCATCAACTAAAATGATGATATAGTCAACTGAGGTAATTTCGTTTTAAAAATGTACGAACAATAATCTTTTCATTTTATGATTTTTCTTCATAAAACTGTCTAATTATGATATAAGCTTAGCTTTTTCATCATAAAAATCCCTTCATTTTATTGCATGACAAACAAAGAGATCATTCTAATCTTTAATTCATAGTCATCAAGTTTAATTGTCGCTTTAAAAGCAACTTCCTTTATTTTAATTCCACAATAAATTACATTCTAATGCGTGTTAACCACTTACTCAACAGTCGAAAAGGTTTAACTGTCCATAATGGCTATACAAAATATCGAACAGTTCAGTTTATTTGAATGGGTACCAAACTCAGGATATGTGATTATCAGGGACAATTCCTATTTTACGGTCCAGCTAATTGTGTCATAAGGTGAGGCTCATTAAGTATTTAGGCACGTGGTGCTCACCTTGTTTTCGAGGTTTCTCAGAGATAGTATGGTTTGGATGCATATTCTTCTCAAAGAAAAGGCGTTCTCCCTCTTTTAACAGTCTGACTGAGAGATTTGCATTTAACCACGTAAAATGATGAACTGAATAGGGTTACTTTACAATTTCATAATTTCTTAGGTGGGCCCACCTCATTTCAATCTTAGGAGGGATCCTCTCCTTAATTTAAGGCAGGGAGGGTTATCATCGACTAATCATTAAATGGATGGACCCTCGTAGCTCCATAACTCCGATATATATATATATATATATATGTATATATATATATATATAACCACATCATTATTCCATTTTTGAGTAGACACTTCATTGCGATTATATCATTGAGGATGGACCCCACCTATTAGTGGCGATATTGGGGAGCTATGTTTCTCGAAAGAGGGGATACAACAAGAAAAAGCGAGAATGATTGTTCTTTTGTTGGTTGCCCATTATATTTCAAAAAATTTCGTGTCTACAATCACAATAATCGAATAATTATAAATAAAATGTTGATATGTGTTTTTTCTTGAGGATATGATACAATGTTGAAAAACTTGTGACTCAAACTTGACTCGTCCAATGCAGAAAAAAATTGACTCGGATATAGTCAATGCGGAGACTCGGGTGAGTCGTGTTTTTTTTAAATGATTTCAGGAATATTTAAAAACAAATCCATTACTTATATTTATTTACATGCATTCATGATATCAATTCAAATCAATAAATTTATATATGCAAGAAAAGTACAATAATAAGAAAAAGAAAAGAAAAGAAATATTGCATATTATATAATTTGTTAGTTCAAATATCGAATGTAAAAGACCAAATTTAAGTTTGGAATTATATTTTAGTCATCATTTTTAAATTACTAACTTCAAACCTCATGCATAATTACCTATAAATAAATCTTAATTTTTTAAAATTAAATATGCCTATTAAATGGTTTTGAATGCAAATAACTTTTTTAAAATGAGAGATGACTCAGCTGAGTCTTTCCTATTTTAATCGGTCCTTTGTCAAAACGAAATGACTTGAGAGAGTCAAGAGTTAATTCGGACAGCTTCCCAATCATGATCCGATGGTCAGTCCTAAAGTTGAACAACAATGTGTAAAATTAAATAAAATCTCTAAAGACAATTTAGAATTTTCTATAACTCTTAGACGCCCGGCTCCCAGTTCGCCCCGGCCATTTGTACTCTATTATTGGAGGGGTGATGTGAGAGTGCAAAGTTTTCTAAACAGCCATCGATGTTCTATTATTAAAGGGAAGGGAGGAGCTCCAACACAATCATATGATCACATTATGGGAACTCCATTGTCACTCTATATGACTATACAGGCAGAGCCATTGTGATTGCATTAAACAAAGGGCATCTTTCCAGAAGTGGCAATCACTCACCATGTGTGAAATCAAATAGACAAGATTCATTTATTCGCACCAATTTATTCGAAGGTTGAGTTCACAAGTGCTACTATCTTGGGGCCACAGGGGTATTTACCTAGCTTTCATCTGGCATAGAGGGATTAATCCAGCCCAAAGTGTTGAGAACCCTCTGATAGCAGCAACAAATAAAAAATAAAAAATAAAATAAAAACTTGGTTAGAAGGGGGTTCTCGTTCAAGTTAGGTCTAATCTCCAACTTTCATTCAAGTTAGGTCTTCTCTATTGAGAGACATAATGTAGTATATTTCTACTAATCATGCTGCGGGCTAATTTTAGTATTTTCTAATTTATTGAAGAAAGAGAAAAAATCTGGAGAGACATAATTTTAAAAAAAAATTCAAATTCGGAAACACAATGAGTTCTTAATATAAATTTCACTTATCAATCAGGCTGGACCCCTACATAAAGAAAGGAAAAAAAAAAACACTCTAAGGGCATGTTTTTTTACTAGGAATTCCTAACAAGAACTTTCTATGTTGGGTTTTTTTACATGATATGACATCTTGTCCTCTTGACATTTCAAATGTTTATTTCACTAGAATTCCAAATTCCACCACTTAAAAAGTCTTAAATGATCTTTTGAAATTCTTCGAATTCCACTGCTCACGCATTTTATTGGAATTTCAAATGCTCCATAAAAAAAGGGATTTTGAATCAAATCCATCTATGTTTCCATCTCACTAAAGGTCACATTTGGCAACTAAATCTTTGGGGAAAAGATTTTTTGTTTCCCTAAAGTTGTGGTTAATCTATATTTGGCAATTATAAATTCTTGAGGATTTGGGAATGAAAACTTTCATTTTTTAGGATTTTCATATCCAACCACTCTCTTAAAATTTGAAAATCCCCACTTAAGTGGATTTGCACACTGAACCTTATTTTTATCAGTTATATGCATCGATACACACTTATATCAATGTAAAACCATCGACTTTATAAATCCACAATAAACAATCCATGTTCCAATGGTAGTGAAGAATCATCGAATTTATAAATTCTTAAACTATGATCAAACATGCTTAAATGTGCTAGTTATAATTAATATAATTATTTTTATTTTTTGCAATTAGTGATCAAACGTTTGCAACCGGGCCAATATGACACGGAGCCGCCCAAACTTTGCCAGAAAGATCATGATAATTGAAACAAGTCCTATCAAAGGCAGGGGCAAAACCAGAAAAAAAATAAAATAAAATAAAAATTCATGGGGCCATTTATGTAAAACAGACTTTTTTTTGTGCCACATGTAGAAAAATCAGAAAGCTCCCTATATTTTAGTGGGATTTTCCAGAATTTCTTTCCTTACCCTCTAAGTTCCGTGGGTCCCAGAAAAAAAAGGTTACAATTATTCATAAAGTTTCTGTTCCGTATTTGAGACATGAATTATTGGAGAAAATCTCTTTGAAGATAAGAGATAAGTACTATATTGGAAACAAAATCTATGAGTAAACATGTCTATCAGTCTATTTGAAGGCAAGCTTCTTAAATAGATAGAGATATCAACTCAATGAGGACACATCTCCCTCGAAAGATTATGATACGCGGTTCACCTTACTCTACCTGATTACCTTCAATCAAAGCTTCTAAATTCAATTAGCATTTCATTGTTCTGATTCCAAATTCCACAGGGATATATCAGTAGAAATGGAATTGGTGCTTTGAGAAAAAAAAATGCGAGTAAAAATATTCAATTTTTTGAAAATAATTATATTTAGTAACTGCCATTGGATAATCAAGTTAATGTGTATGGATCATCTATCCAAAATTCCCCAATCTGCCTCCCGTTCCATTGCGGAAACTTTTCAACTAAAACCTCTTTCAAAGAAAATCAATCTAAAATGGAAAGAGGGTAGAATCGTATGCCAATCACTCTTATTATTCAAATATTTACAAAAAATAAAGATGCCCAACATGAACTAATTTACTATCCGATTGACCCAACCTAACCCAACACATTGCCTCTCCTAATCCAATCATCTTTTGAGGGAATAATATTTCAACATCTCACGCGGTGTACTGCACTCTTGGCTCCGGTAATATTCCCCGCGCGTAAAGCAACGAGAAAACGACAGCGAGAATTGGTGACGTCGAGCCATTTGCCAAGAAAAATATCAAAAGGGCAATTTCGTCTACATGAGAAGTTTTTTGGACCTTTCTCAGGATCTCCCCAGAAACCCTAATCTCTCTCTCTCTCTCTCTCTCTCTCCAATCTATTGGTGTTTTTGTTGTCAGTATTAATCTGTTGTTATTCTTATTCTTCTCTCTAAGCAAAGGATCAGGGCTTTCTTGAAATCCCAATCTATTCACAACTTTCATTTTACCCCTCAGTTTTACTGAAACTTTCAATGGGGGACAAAACCCAAAAAATTTCTCCAATTCATGTGAATTGTTTACTTGTTTATGTAGTTTTTCTGTTGTTGCTTCCATTTACAGCTCAGACCCTTATCCATTTCCATTAGAGTAAAGGAAAAAATATTCACGAGGGTTTGAATGTTTGATTTGATGTACTTGTTATTGTTTTAACCTTTTTTGGATGCTTGGATAGAATACTAGTTTTTTCTTTTCTATTCTTCTTTCCTTATAACATCTATCCTCACTCCTTCCTGCTAAAGCTGTCTATATCAACTTTGGATTCTCAATTTAAATATTATGAGACACTTTGTTCAAGTGGCATAGATGGTTGGTCTGATTCTGGGGCTCAACTCATTTACATTTTTGCTTTGATTTTAATCTGGAGGAGCAGAATTCAGGGCCAAGAAGGGGTAAAAGTGGTCAATTTTGTAGAAGATAAGGCGGGTGTAAGTGTTTTTTGAGCTGTTTTTAGATGAGTTTTGCTTTGTTGGGGGATTTTGTGATTGGGTTATTTGTTTAATTTTGATGGGTGGTGTTTGATATTAGGCAAATATGTGAATATTTATTTATTGAACAGAGTAAGGGTGGAATTTTGGTGTCTCCAATGGCAGAATTGGTTGGGCCTCGATTATACAGCTGCTACAATTGCCGTAACCATGTTGCACTCCACGATGATGTAATTTCGAAAGCTTTTCAGGTGAAGATCATGCTTTTTTACTTGTGTACATCAATATCTTGGATTGTTCTGCGAATTCTGATATGGGTCTGTGTAATCTTTGTTTCCTTAAATTTAAATACCATGTTCCATAGATGGGTCTAATAAAACAGATTATGGCCTTTGTAGAGTTTTAAGTGTCATGGATGTTTTGGCAGAATGGATGGTTATCTGTTATCAAGCATTTGGTTCTATGGTAACTACAACCATATTGGGGAAACCTTCATCTCCTTCCCTCTTCTCCCAAAATCAGCACATGGGTGAAAGCATCTTGCCCATGATGCATTGCAAGGGACATCCAAATGTTTCCTTGATTGGAATACATAATTTATAATATAAAGTGTGATGGCTAAAGCTGTATTTAATATTCTTGTCATTTTTAGATTCAAATGAATTTCATGAATCAGATGTGGGTTCAAAGAACTCTTTGCCCCCCATCTTTACTGGTTCTTTGTGGTCAAGTGTACGCATCTGTATTCAGGTATGGCTTATAGGTATTTTCCTTTGATCTATTATGGGTGGTTTTTTTTTTTTTTCTTTTTTTCTCAATTTGTATATGTTGTGGGTCATCTTGTGCATTATTTTGAGAATTACCATCAATGTTGCTTCCCGAAATTTCTTTCAGGGAAAAAGCAGCCGTGCCTTTTTGTTTGCACATGCGATGAACATAGTCATAGGGCCAAAAGAAGATAGGCAGCTCGTCACTGGACTGCACACCGTTGCTGATATTTACTGCTGTGACTGTCGCGAAGTGTTGGGTTGGAAGTATGAAAGAGCTTTTGAGGTATCACAGAAGTACAAAGAAGGAAAGTACATACTTGAGAAGTCGAAGATTGTCAAGGAAAACTGGTAGCTCCCATGGATCTGGCTTTACAAAATCATTTAAATTCTAAGCTGCTGGTTCCTCAGTGGTGCAAGTGTGTTGTTGCAGCCACATGTTCACAGTGCACATAAATCCCAATCAATTGAAATATTCAGCTATTTATGGCTGTGCATTGTTGCTGCCATTGCGTATCTGAAAGTTGTGTGCTGGAGGCTTTTATAGTTTCATTGTGAATAAATTGTGAAAATTAGTCATGGGCCTTTGATATTTCACATTCAATGGGAAGCCTTGCATAAAAAACTTAAGTCTGTTTACTTTTCTATCTCATGAACTTAAACTGTCAATAACTCTGTACCCCCTCATCCATATAGGAATATATATTGAGCTATCATTTCCATTTCATACACATTCATAACATTTTTGAACACTTAACAACTATGCTTTCTTCTACCAAAAAAAAAACAACCACCATGCTCTCGGCTATGATATCTGGATACTTCAAAATAGGGCAACTTATCGTGTGTTATCATATCTGGTACTTCACTTTTATATGTAAAATCTGTATCCATATCCATGGCATGTCCCTACCATATCCATGTCATTCCTGGGCTTCATAAGCTTAAGGTTGTGCTTGCAGTTACATAGTAGTTAAAAAAGTGATACATTTTTAGTAGAAATGATTGCCACGTGTGATACTGAAAGGTGGAAAGAGTAGAAAAATAATTTACCACTTTGTGTGGCATCCAATTTCAGTGCTGCATTGCAGGTACTTGAGAAGGCTTACTATGGAGCACCTAAGAAGTTAATTTGGCTATTGTTGGAGAAAAAGGGCTTCCTCATCAGATAAATTAAAATCATGCTAGATTACAAGGGAGTAGTGGTAAGTGTCATAATTCTTTGTTGGGTGAAGTTTGAGTTCCTAGTTGGAGTGGAATTTCACCAAGGGTCTGCTTTGAGTCCATATTTATTTGAGTTGGTTATGGACAAAATAATGATAAATTTGAAGCTCGATGGTCTATGTTTGTAGAAGACATGATAGTCATTAGTCAGACAAAGAAAGTAAGTAAGTGAAAAGCTAGAACTTTGGAGAAAGATGTTCGAGGAAACAAGCTGAGAATTAATGGGTCAAGCATAATATATGGAATCCAAGTTTAGGGATCTGAGAGTAGAGAAGATGGTTTGGTAAAAAATAAAGACAACTTATCAGAACAATATGGTAAGCTTTGATAGTTGGTCATGTTTGAGTTGAATATGGCGAATAAAATCAATGTAGCCTGGAGACGAGAGAGTGGAGTGCTATGTAACCGGAGTGCCACTTTGATTTGAGAGCTACTTTATAAGATGACAGTTAGACCTACTCTGTTGCACCAAGTTAATTGTTGAGCAATGGAAAAAAGGAGAACAAGGACAAGCAACCATGATGTTTATGCATGTAGATTCATGGAGTTACAAAAAGGATATTATTAATAGCTACATAAGATGGATACAAGTGTTGACACAGATTTTTGCAAGAACGTCATGGACCAGCCTTCATCATGAGCTGGGCTGCAAACAACAAAGAAAATCATTGATTGTTATTTGAGATGGTTTGAGCATATGCATGGAAAGGCCTGAGTCAGTTCTTGTATGATGTGTTAGGGTTATGGAATTACAAGTAACATGGCCTTCACTAGGGTCAGTTGGAAAAGCACATAGCTCACAAAGGCGACCCTAAAGAGATGGGATTAGGCTAAAATGATTATGATGATGTCTATCCACCTTTGTGCTTTTCTTTTTGGTAGTCATTTACACGTGCGTGTTACTCGCACATTTAACTATTTAAGCAAGTTTACACTCTTGGTCTTGGCTTTATCTTTTGCTTGAGTTGAATACATTTAGTTGACACAGTTCAAGGCGATGAGGCAATAATGATGATGAGGATAATAACTTTCTATATTGATGATGCAATCATGGCAAGAGCCTGCTGAACAAGAAGTACAACAATGGCGAAATCAATGATGAGAACCAATTTAGTATTAAATACAACTATAAACTTCCTTCTATGATCTAAACTATGCAGCCCTTTTCTCACATTATCAGCGATTGAAAGGTTATTTTTCTTACATGCATTTCCCCCAAATTATTTCTTCATCAATCACCGTTCTCGTTTGTGATTTGGTTATTTCTATCAACATGATAAGGTCACTGCTTTCAGTAAAATTTACTTGTGATTTAGATAGTCAATCAAAGAGCTGTTTAGTAAAATTTTCAGTTTGGTGGTCAATCAATATCTGGTATTTTTCTCTGTGAGAATGCCTTTTCCTAGTGAGCAAATGGCATCACCTTTTAAGAAACAAAAGGGCATCACCTCTCTCTGTGGGTGTGTGGGTCCCTAGAGCTGAAATCCTTTTTTTCTTTGTGATAGATATAGGGAAAAAGGTATAAACCATGTTTGAGGCATGCCTTTCCAAATCCGTTCACCACTGTAATGGAGATACCATATTCGTCTATCCCATGGTGCAATATCCAACAAGCGAAGCATGACACATCCTTAGCAGGATCTTTTAGTTGCAAGAAACTTCCTTATGAGTTGCAATCCCACTTCTGATACCTAGTTGGAATCTGTGCTACTTCTGTTTTCATTAGCATTCACATTTGGTGATTGGAGAAATGATCTTCTGCATCTCCTTCCACTTTATACAACTACGAGAAGGATGAACCATTCTGAGTTCAAGCATGTTACTTCTGGTCTCTGGCCTTTTTCTAATTGAATTTCACTGCCTACTGAAGAGGTGAGCCTTTGTGGATGTAAAACTGTGATTGATGGTAGACATTTACAAATCCATCCATGGTGGGGGTGCCAAGACCTTTTTGATCATGAAGGTGTGGGAAGTAGAATGTGTTTTCTGGCACTATTGGCACTATTGACTACCATATTTACTGATGTCATTTGGTAATCTTTTTTCCTTGTATCATGTATGAGCTGCTTCTCCACGTTCCATTTTGTAGTTGTCATCCACGAGCAAGTTTCTCATTTAGAGATTGATTCCTTTAGATGCACAAGTGCATCTTTCACTTGTTGATGTAAACTTTTTAAGGACTACAATGGATAGAATTTCACCGTTGAGCGACACAAGCTTCTCTATGTACAGTGAAGATAACACTTCAAATTCAATTTTCCTTTTCCTTTCTCCTCACTTCTCTCAACAGTCCCCCTAATCTCTCAACCTCTCAACTATTGTTTATCTTATCTCTAATTTGTTAAGACCCTCCCACAATCACATGGTCCTTTTCAAATAAAGGATGGTGTGATTAGTAAACAAGAAAAAAAAGATCTCTCGATCTCTTAAAACAAACCATAGCAAAAGCAATCATTATATTTTGGTAGTGATCACCGTTCGTTTGTGGAGTCCATCATTATCACATCCTACTTTTGTCAGTGCAGGTAACCCACTAGATCAAATCTATCGTGATCTCTTTCAAAAGCTTTTAATTGTGCAATTTGATGAAAAGGAGATTATAATTCTTGTTAAATGTGTGGATAAGGGAGGATGCTTGATTTTATTGGACAAAAAAATAAATGCTGGTGAGATCCAAAACCATGGTTGTGGCTCAATTGCAAGATCACTACCAGGAGAAAGTACCACGTAAACTTTTGAAGAAAGCATAACATTGGATAACACCATATATTTTGTTGACACAAGCTTTTATATATTCTCCAAAATGCCCCACTTTAAAAACGCCCCTCTTCCGCTCATCTTTTTTTTGTCATGGGGCCCACCTTGAGTCAATCTAGTCTTTTCACACACACTACCCCCCATGAATAGTTACAAGTCCAAATTTGACACTCACCCCACTTTTCTTCACCATTGGATTGAAATCGTAAGAAAATGTTGCCTCTAAAACCATTAAATTTCAGGGCCATGGACCAAAGGGTTAGGATGATCTCATGGAATCAAAATTTTGCAAATAGGTAGATCTCATATAGATCTTTCCATCCAATGGGCTTCCATGATCATCATGCATCCTGGTAGACCCAATTAGGAGGGGCATTTTCAAGCGTTAACATATATATACATACATACATATACACATATATACATTATATATATATACATAATGTACATGTATGTATGTATGTGTATGTGTATGTGTATGTATGCGTATGCATATGTATGTATAGATATATATGTACATATCAAAGAAGATGACAATTCAAATTCTATTTTCTTATCTCTTTCCTCACTGATTTGAACAATCCCTAAAGATAAGAGTAGTTGAGCGGTTAGAGGGTTCGTTAAAGAAAAGTGAGGATAGGGATAAGGAAATTAGAATTTAATTTGGATTTTTTCTATATTTAGAAAAGCTTGTGTCAATAAGATTTACAGTGAAATTCTATCTGTAGGATCTTATGCACCCACTGAGCTACCATTCCTTCCAAAATCAATTGGTGATGGAAGAGGCATAACTCAATGTTTTATACGACATTCGACATCGTGCCCGCGGGCCTGTTTTTAGAGCAGTCATAGGGAGTGGCATTGTGGCACACCTCTGCCCAACAATCCACCACACCCCCCGATGGCACTCTTGTGACTCGAACCCATGACCTGGAGCTCTGATACCATTTGTAGGATCTTATGCACTGATTGAGCTACCATTCCTTCCAAAACCAATTGGTGATGGAAGATGCGCAACTCAATGTTTTATACGGCATTTGACATCGCGCCCGCGGGCCTGTTTTTAGAGCGGGGGCAGGGAGTGGCATTGCAGCACGCCTCTGCCCCTTTCTTCAAAAGTTTACATGGTATTAGTGCTAGGGCCTGGTCGCTATCTTGTGTTCGGGTTGACCATGGTCCAAGATCTCACTATCTTTTTTTTGTTGCTTTTTAATAAAATCAAGCATCCTCCCTTATCCACCCATTTATGAAGTTTTATGATCTTGTTCTTTTCATCAAATTGCACAATTGAAAGCTTATGGAAAAGATCATGACAGATCCAATCTAGTGAGCTGCCGGCGGACTCAAAAAGGGTGAGATGGATAGTGATGGACTTTACAAATGGATGATGATCACTACCAAAGCATAATGATCGTTTTTTTGCCACGGTTTGTTTTGAAAGATCAAGGGGGTATTTTTTCTTGTTTTACCGATCACATGATCCTTTATTTAAAAATGGCCATGCGATTGTGGGAGGGCATTAACATTTTATAGATAAGAGTAGTTGAGAGATTAGAGGGATTGTTAAGAGATGCGAGGTGAGAGATCATGAAATTACAATTTAAATTGTTGTCTTCTCTATATATAGAGAAGCTTTTGTCAATAAAATTTATGGTGAATTTCTATCAAATTTAGTTCTTTCTTCAGAAGTTTACAGTTGATTCTCCTTCTTTGTTGGCCTCTTTATCTAATTTGGTTGTTTTCACTCACTCTTTCTACCAATGTCTTGTCTGGCTCTTTACCAAAGCAGAGGAACCTAGGGCGGTTCGGGATCGTTGTAGCTAAAATAGACATGTAGTCAGATTAACTGTAACTGTTGGTTACCCATTAGTGGTAATGCAAAGAAAGAATAGAATATTACCTAGTTTTGGTGATGCAAAACAAAAGGGAACTCCAGTAAGTGCAAGTCCAATTGTCCTAACACAAGAACTATAGGCATACACATAAGTTAGCAGGTCAAATCAAGCACTGAGCATCATTCATTCATTCGACCATGTACTCCTTATTCAGAAATGAACTTCACAAATATTGAATTGTCTTCAGAGTTTTGCTGCTCAACATCCAATAAAACCGGTTCATACAACAAGTTGATCTTCTATTGCAACTCTCAGAAGCATAATTCATTATAGCATCTGAAATCTTATCGGGCTTTTTAAGTCTGAACTCTTATGTGACCAGTAGAGACAATTAAGCAAGTTCCAATTTACTTACACAAGAAGCAATATAGTGATTGAGACCGTGACTGCAAGCGACTGCCTCTTAAATTAAAGGTCTCTAGAAAGCTTGCCAGTCGAAAAAGATATTAATGTTGGAGTAAAACTTGAAAAAGTTATTGTATTCATCCCAACCGAACATTGTCTGTTTGGGTTTGGGAATTCTCCAAAAATTGGGACATGGCATCAGCAGGACTTGTTTTGCGCTTTTCTGCTTCAACATGAGGAGGGAGGGCGGGAAGGAAAGAGGAGGAAGAAGGTGGTGGTGGTGTGTGGGTGGGTGTCTTCTCAAAAGGGGTGAGTTTTACTGTGGGGGATAGGAGGGAGGTCAGGTTTTTTTTTTTTTTTTTGGGGGGGGGGGGGGGGGGGGCTGGGTCCTTTTAGTTGCATTTTTCCTAGGGTGTTTAAAGTCATTTTCAATCGAATGTCTTCTGTGAGTGAGTTTTATCAGTGTAGGTGATGGTTTGCAATGGACTGAGCCTTTTAGGATCATGTCTTCATCAGTATGAGAAAACTCAATTTAGGGAGTTGAGTCTTCATTCTAACAATTTTCTTTGTAGGGATGGTAAGGATTCTCAGATTTGAAAACCCTCATCTTTGGGGCAGTTTTCAGCCAAGTCATTAGGCTCGAGAGAGTGTCAATCATCTTTTCTTACATTGTGAGGTTGCTTCCTGGTATCATTTTCTTGACAATGGCATGGCTAGGTGTTTCCTGGGAGCCCTCTCAGAGTTGGTCCGGTATTGGGAATGGAGTCCATTTTACGGAGAGCTTATTCTTTAGAGATCCATTCCTTTTACGATCCTTTGGTCTATTTGAAAGGAAAAGAATGAGAGGATTTTTATTGTTTCTTCATCTTTGGTCACTAATCTTGTGAGAAGGGTTCCGGTTGAATTGTAGTTTGAAAATCTCAACATGTTCTATATCCTATATAATTAGTAAGCTTGAATGTCTTGTGGGAAACCTTCCTGATTGGTCTTTGGAAGCTTAATGTGGACGGAGCTTCCAGGGCAAGCCAAGGCCTGCTGGTATTAGAGTGCTCCTAAACTTTAAGGGTGAGATTATGCTTATGTTTTCTATGAATAGGTGTTAAGGAGTCTGATGCAGCAAAGGTGATGGTGATTTTGGAAGCTCTTCGGTTATGTTATTCTCGAGAGCCTTTCAGTATAAGTTGATTGTAGAAAGTGAGAAGTGGGTTTCTCTTTCCAACTTAAGGCCATGGAGATATCAGTTTCTTCTTAATGAGATCAAGGAGTTGTCCTCTCATTTATATGTGGTTTTTTGTCTTGTGCTTGGATCTGATCATTCTTGGGCAGATGGTCCCTCTAAAAGAGGGGCAGGTAGAGTATCTCCATGGGTGGCCGATGTTGTTTAATTGTTATTTGCTTGTAGGTTATTATCTCTTACACCGGTTTTGTCTTTCGGCATGCTCTGTATCAGTTTTTGTGGTTAGTATAATTGTTTACTGATACTGAAAATAATGGTGAGAGATAGTTGGGTTTTTTTTTTTGTAATTTTTCAGTAATTATGACTTAATTTGTAATTATGAGAAATGTTGTTGAGAAGGTGCTTTTTTTTTTTTTTTTGGTAATTACTGAAAATAGGAGTTTAGTTTGCCTCAGATTAGGATTTAGATTGCATTTGTATTATATTAGGCTGGTGTTATGCTGTGATTGGATTTGCTACTATGGATGTAATTTGGTTTCCTAGTTTAAGCCAATATCTTTAGTTGTACTCTATAAATAGCCATTGACTACTCTCAATGAAAGAACTTTAGAATTTGTCAAGATGTAGTTTCTAATTCTCAACACATGAGACTTTTTGAAATTCACCATTCGAGGGAGGGAGGGAGATAATTTTTTACTGTCACTAATTTTGCAGCCCCTTTTGTCCAAAATTTATTAAAAGAAAGGAAATTACAAATAACAAAATCACAAGAAAGTCCACTTAATGAGTTTGCTGTGATTATTTTTATGTATCCATGCTAGAAGTATTGAATGCTACAAACAAGACGTTTAGTATTTGGGTGAGCACATTTCTAAGGGCCCTGCAGGCGCATAGTTCATCAAGCGACTCAGGCGAGTGATGGAGTTTTGGGTTGATTTGGTTGGACTAGCTTGACTTAGTGCACTTGATTATCTTTAGGTATTAGCTTTTCACATTTTGTCTGTGTGCTTAGGTGAAACTCGTTTAATGCCCATTTTCAGCTTTATTTGAGTTGGATGGAAGCTGTCAAGTTCACTATGGATATAATAGATTTCAGTATCAGGAGTGATCATCGTACATTGTAAATGCAGGGAGAGTGTGATTCAGTAAAGTAGGAATTTCTGGGGACACTGGTCATTTAAATAAGCAACTGTTTTTTTATTATTATTTTTTTGTGTGACACCTTGGGTGCAACAATTTTCTGAATTCAACATCAACCAGATGTGTCTACCAAAAAAAAAAAAAAAATGCTGAATTCATGTGGATGAGTTATTTAAGGCTTAAGATTATGATGATGATGACCTTATGTCCAGCAAGTGATTTCCTTTATATGTCTAACTTCACTTTACGTTTCTTTTGAGAAACTCTTCTTTAGGGCCTGTTTGGATAAATGAGGAGTGGAATAAAATGAAGTGGATTTCACATGTGAAGTGGAGTGAAGAGAAGTAGGTTGAAGTTAAAGTAGAGTACTTCACTCCACTCCACTCCATTTGGATGCTTATTTTGAAGTTAAGGTTTGAAGTAGAATCCACTTTTACTCAAGAAAATAGAAGTATTTAAAGTTAAAGTGAAGTGGAGTACATGTGGCTCACAACATTACATCATCTGTCGGGCCAGACACATCCAAACGGGGTAGAGTTGAAATTTTAGACTGTTAGAGCCAATTTAACTTCACTCTACTTTATTTTTTGCCTATCCAAACAGACCCTTAGCGAAACTGCAAGTAGATCCAATGTGGGATTATCAAATGTTCCATTAGTTATGTTATTTTTATAACCAATAAATTTGTTACATCCTTTGAGGTATTTGTCATAGACAAATGACATTGATCAAATGGGTGGGTTGAGCTCTGTGGCCCCACCTTTTATCAGTGCAGGCTATTTCATACTCTCGCCACCATGACCAAGCACCATGCCCAAATTCACTCTCATCATAAACTTTATACACCAGTGGATTGATTCAAAACAAGAAATCCTTGATCAAATATCAAACTTTATGGCTGTTAAATCAGCTGTTAGGATGATCTGATGGGCCTTTTTTTTTCTTCTCTCTTTTAACCCTTATTTATAACTATAAGAAATCTTTCAATGTATCCGACCACCACTCTTTCTAAGCAGGGCCCACGAGCTGGTTGATTGCAACTAAGGAAGTGTACAGTCTGCCTGTAAAAAACAATTTTCTCTGATACTCCAACTTGAGGACTCAGGGATCAATCCCTGAAACTATTATTGCAACACCAATTAACCGTTAATGGCATGGGAAGATTTGATGGCCTTTACCAGTAGCCATGCTCCTTTCGTGTTATCTTCTCCACACTTTCTTTCTTAAATGAGACACTGTACAAGCTTAACTAAAGCTAGAGATGACATACAACTCTCTCACTGTAGGCTTCTTATGGTAAGCTGGAGTTGGGACCCATGTTACAAACCTGTGCATGCGAAGGAGGCAATAATCTGCCCTGGAATTTGGACTCAACGGATGTAGAAAATAGTGGGTAAGAATTGGTAACTGATTTTAGCACCAATTTAGATGTACCCCAATAAACTTGGCGACTGATTTATTCACTCTATGAATGCACGGGCCGAGACGTAGTTAGAGCATGGAATCCTATGCCCAGAGCAGTATATTTAAAAACTCTCATGAAAGTCATTTGTTTGCTGAAGTTTGTTTAGACAGTGTAGCTGACCTTCCCAGTTTTCTATTTAGCATTGCTTTGGAATTTTAATCACTAAAAAGCATTGACAACTCACCCTTCCAAATGCTATGTTACAGGGTTGGATTAGACAAGTTTAAAAATGATTTGACCAAGCACAGTTTCCATTTTAGTTTCTTAATAGTTCAGAGAATATTAAAAAGAGAAGGGGTTGACACTGCATTCACTCAACCCCTCCTTTTTTATTCAACAAAATCTAAATAGTTTGATGCAATTCCAAACGGCTTACAAAACAAGGCTCTTTTTAAAAACAGTCAAATTCTATCATCCTACTGTAAACTCACTCCTAAAAAAAAAAAACCTCTTGCCAATTGGTGAGAGAACATGAACTATAAGGAAAGTAACATGTTAGAGATGATAAACACAACCTTTTCAAATAGAAGAAAATGATAAAAACTTGTCAAACAAAAAAATCAAGCAACTGTTAAATTCTTCTTAGTCAACCACCTCTTCTTTGCACTCTCCATGGCTTCCTTCCGCATCCTCACTAGCTCCTGGCACCATTGCTGATACTGCAATTCAATGGCATCAAGCTCTATCTTCAACTCATCATCCTGATCTTTCTCTGTTAAAGATATGCAAGAGGAGCTGTTTGGGAAGCTTGGTACATTAGAGAAGTCGCTTATATCTAAAACAGGCTTTTCCAAGTTCTTTGAACATCTCTTTGTAATCTCACTCTCGCTGATGTTAGCATTGTTTGTTTCCATCTTATAACCGGCATAATCTATGGCCCCCAAATCAATATCAGACACACATCTGCTCAAGCTTTTACCAATACTGTAGCCACCACATTCCGTGGTGCCATCATTATCGGTAACCAGGCCAACTACAGCAGCATATTCGCCTGAAACCTCTGATAGAGCAGACACCTGAGAATCTATATCTTCCCCATTAGCCAAAGATGGAGAAGGATTAAAGTCACCATGAGACATAACCTCATCAGATTTCATATTCAAGCTAACATCATGTGCTTGTTGCCCAGAGCCTCCAAAGGAAACTCCTGAGTTAAGTTGAGAAAGAATTTGCCCTTCAACAGGAATACCTTGAAAAGGTTCCCAAGCACAGCCCAACGAGAATCTATTAATTTCAGAAGGCCGAGACTCCTCACATGTGTTTGTTGGTCCACATGGGGGATGATCAATTGAAGGTTTCCAGTGGGGTACAAGTTTCATTATCGAGAAATCAATGAACTCTGCTATGAAGGCCACATCATGATTGGATAGCTCCAGTTGCTCAACCATCTCACCAGCCACTGAGAGGGCAGTATCTGAATCCAGGTAAAAGAGAAAATGGATGTTCTTGATTTTTCCTGCAAGTTCATTAGACAATCCAAATTCAGATTTCGTAATAATCAAACAAAAACCCACAACTGAAATTGCAAATTTCCCTACCACATGGGTCAGCAATCCGCAAGATAAGTGATACTGTGTTATCCTCATTTTTCTCCCCTTTTAACCTGAATCCATAGCTCCTATTGGTCCTCTGAAACTCCAAACGTGGAGAACATGGAGTCCCATTGCCGGTTTTTGTGCTACTGCTGACAGAAGCCAGCTTGTAGTCATAATCTATATCCATGGACAGAGGTTCAGATGGGGGCAAATGCACAATTTTAGGCAAAATGTTGGGTAGCTGCAGAGGATCACGGACGAGTTCCTTTGGATTATCACATTGGAGAAATGGGTCTTTCAAGAGCTCCTTTGCAGGCAATCTTTCGGCAGCTGGAACCAGACACTTCTCAATAAACTGCTTCACTTGGGGATCCTTCACTTTGTCAAGGGAAGCAGGCTTTATTCCCTGCAAAATGTACATGCATAAGAGAGAACTCTGACCACAAGCTTATTGAAAGTTAAACTTCCATTATCAACATTGATATCATCATTGTCTTCAGAATCTGTAAACTTACAGAGGTGACCTTCTTATATATTTGGGCAGGATTTCTACATTCACTGTATGGATATTCAAAAGTAACCATCTCTAACATGCACATGCCAAAAGAGTATATGTCTACAAGCTCATTGTAATCCTCTTCATAAAGCTCTGGGGCCATGAATTCCGGAGTACCTATCAGAAGACAATAGAATTAAAATGTGCCCCGATCGTCAAACCATACATCACCAATAAAATCCAATCTTTACCAATAACGCTGCGAGCAGTAGGCTGCTGCATGACAGTAGCTAATCCAAGATCTCCAATTTTAATCTCTCCATGGTTTCCATTAACAAATATATTGTCGCATTTTAGGTCTCTATGAAGAATGGGTGGGTTGTGGCTATGAAGGTACATCAAGCCTCGGAGGATCTGCCTTGCCCAGCTCTTCACAGCCTTCATATCAACATTTTTGTGCTTCTTACGATATCTATAACAGAGAGAATAAATGCTCCACTAAGCCAGGTAACCAACTTAATTTAAAGATACATAGGAACTGCAGGTAATTAAAACATACTGTCTTAGGCTTCCAGAAGTGAATAATTCGGTGATGATGTTGACACTTTTGTTGCCATCATCCACCCATGAGTTATAAAACTTAATAATTTTTTCATGCCTCAAAGACTTTAGCAAATGGACTTCTGAATACAATCTTTCCAGGTTTTCTGGTGACTGCAACACGTCATCAATTTTCACTTGGTTCCAAGCAACTTCAATTCCATCAACTTCGTCAAATGCCTTGTAACTAGATACAAGAAATAAAAGAACCTAAAGTCAGAAAATTTGAATGCCAATGAGAAAATAAGATGAGTTTAAGTGTTCTGCAGGAAAAGAAGAAAAAGATATATTATAAATAAATAAATAAAAGCAGAAAAGAAAAGACTTAGCAGATATAGGTGATCAAAACATACACAGTCTTGAATGCTCCTCTGCCCAAGACTTCATTGTACTGCAAGGATATGTAAGATGATCAGATGCAACATGGAAGAAAGAAGATGACAAAAGAAACAATAAGATGACCTTAACGTCTAGTGTTACATAACAAGTCAAACCATGCAAAAAGTTTTGAGGCATAAAACCTCCAACATCATAAAATGAGGAAAAAGGATAAACAAGATGAAAAGAGAGCATACACTAGAAGCATAAATTTAATCTTACACTTGGTATTAAATACTGAAACCCATCTTTTATAAAATTACTACAAACTTACATTTAAGAGACATAACCAAACAACAATTTAACATTTAACAATAATGAAACTAATTATTGACACGATGACAATGATAAAAAAAATTAGTTGACTTGAAATAAATGGCTGAAAAAAAATGGACCCTGGTTTCATCATCATCATCATAATGATAATAGTAAAAACACAATTATGTTCATGAAAACCAAAAGCAGATACAGTACAGAAGCAATTTAGATGAGATGACTGAAACAATTGCTGTCATTGAAATAATTAAAATGACTAAATCATCATATCAAAGACATATTGCATCTATATGAGGCAGATTTTGTGAGTTCTACTTCTCCACTAATCACTATTTAAAGTGGTGCTTTCAACAACTCCACACTCCCATCATGACTTTCTTGATTACTTCATTCACTGTCTTTGTTGAGATCCCCTTTACTAATTCCTCAAATCTATAATCCTTGAAGACATTTCACAAAGGCTATTTCTGATCTACCATGTGCTGATGCCATCTCAGGCGGGCTTGGGACTGGCACACCATGCAGTATCAAAACATGGTAGAGGAAACTAAAATGACTAAAATGGTGGTAGAGTACATACGAGACAACGCTGATCATTACATAATAGAATAATATAAACCAAAATATAGGATCATTAAATTCTCTCACATCGCAGCCACACATAGGATGTCCAAAACAAGAGATCAGAACATACAAGAAAATCTTGATGGCCAAATATCACAGAATTATATTCTAGATAAAATAATGAACATCAAATATATTTTCAGCTACCTACTACAGATCCATTTTCAGATAAAAATATGATGGTCAACAGGGGAGAAATGAAAATATATTTGAAGTAGGTAGCTGAAAATATATTTGATGGTCAACAGGGGAGAAATGAGCACTAGATGGCATTTAGAAAACATAATAAAAAGCGAATATCAAAAGACAAGCCAGACGAAATCCATTTCCTGATGACTAAACACACACAAAAGTTTTAAACAAAAAAAATCACAACCAGAAGGAAGAAAAAACTCAGGATGAAAAGCAATTTAAGTTTCATGTAATCCTCCTAATTATATATAAGAAGAGCCTCAGAAGGTAATGAACTGCTGGTAATATCTTGTAACCTCTGCAATCAAACTGACTGAGAATTTATAAAAACAATTAGGGTAAAGTGTTTGATTCATTGTTTAATATTTATACATTAATGAAATATATGTTGTTGCCAATCAGAAGGAAGATATGAGGGTCACCTAATTAGTTTTTTTTATAACGAGGGTCACCGAATTAGTTAAAGGCCAGGTCTCATTTTTTTTTAAAATGACACAGCAGAGCACGTCCATTCTCTATCCATTAGATAAACTAATGGTATAGACATCTTCCATTTTCCTTCTCTCTCCATATTAGATAGTGTTTTTTTTTTTTTTTTTTTTTTGGGTGCAAATAAAAAAATGTAAAAGACTGTATTTAAAAAGAGGAAATATAGGAATAATTAGAAGTATAGGATCAGAAACAAAGAAACCCCATTAAATGCAATTTTTTTTTGTCAGCCAGAAACTTTCTGACACAGCCCAAAGAGCAAGTAGAGATACACAATCTAAACCACAATAAATAACTGAATGGAAATACCAAGCCAAAAACATGTGAAAGCACACTTGCCAGGTTGTATCATACATCCCAAATAGAAAGATATCCACATACATGTCCCACTCTTTCATAACTTGTGGATCATGCAATAAAGTTATTTCAATTTTATTTTTATTTGGGTTAGTAAAAGATAACCTTCATTAAAAAAATGGGGGGGGGGGAGGAGACGAACTCTAAATCACAAGAAATCTTAGTCTTATAACAATATCTATATGCATTATAAATACATGTTTCCAATTCCAAAGCAGATGATCATAACCCAGATCCGGGAAATCCAGCTAAAAATCAATCATATCTAGCCAATTCAAATGCAATGTAACGAAAACAAATACAACCCAGATCATGCAATTTCATTGAGAAGAAGAAGAAGAAGAAGATACCCGCACATATCGCCCCGTCGAATCTGTCTCCACGCATTCACCACCACCATAGGAAGCTTCGCTCTTGAAAGAAAACCCTTCATCCAACATTATCATCCCGTTCATATTGACTAATCCTAGCAGCTCCCAATCAAAATCGAAAACACGATCAGTTTCAAAGTCGCCTATCGACTCCTCTCGCCGGAATCAGACGACCCGTTTCAGAAAACGCCTCCGACGCAACAGAGAAAGAATCGAACGCCGACCGTAGACGGAAACGGCATTCGATGAAGACAGTTTCCAACAGACTCAAATCCATAACCCCACCTCCCACAAATCCAAAACGACGTCTCATCCTTCAACGAAACTCAAGACCCAGATCCGAAAAACCATTTCTTTAAACAAGAAAAAGAGAGAGAGAGAGAACCCAAGACCCAGATTCAAGTTCCTGAAAACCCCATGAAAAGAAACTCTAAAAAAACAAGGGCTTGGATCAATTGGCAGAGGAACAAAAACTAGACCAAACGGGTTCCTGCAAAATACCCAAAAGACCGATTTGGAAGATGAGACGGAATGGATGGAAGTTTTGGTGTGGGGTGCAGAAGAGAGGAAATCAAGGGTGAAACGAACACTTGAATGGATGGTTGTATTGTTAAAGGAGTCCTCTGCTTTTAGGAAAGCCTGTAAAAACGAAATTGCCGTTTTGAGTGCTTTCCTGCAGTAAATAACACATATCCGATAAATGTCTCATAGTCCCGCCACACCACGAATTTAGAGAGGGAATCGGTTACGTTTAGAAGCTGAGGAGGGATTTAAGAACCCTGGGCCTGGCAAAGGCCTGATGGCCCGGGATAAGGTTGTGGAAGTTGCAAATGGGATGGTTCCGGGTGAGAGCTTATATTGGATCAGATGTGGACCTGCTTCTAAATACGGTTCTGATTTTAGGTCGGATTTTTACTTGAAATCTATTTTGTTGGTTCCAAACCCGATTTCGGTAGAAAAATCTGAATCCGGTTCTGAGCCAAGTCCACCTATAGGACTAGAATATTATTTTAAAATTGGTTTTAATTTCTCTTCATTTTTTTATATTTTGTTAAAATAAGCATATCTTACAACTTATAACAAGGCATTGAGTCTACTACCTCTTATATTATACATATAAATGTGAAAACAAGTTAATTTTAAGGCACAGTTTTGCAATATCAAAAACTCATATGTCGGGTCTTGAGTCCACAGATCGAAACCTATATGGACCCTAGACCGGACCCATTTATCAATCAGAACCTAAATTGGGTTCCGGACTCGAACCCGTTTATGAATCGGAACCTAAAATAGGTTTCAGACCCAATCTTTGGTGAGTCGGAACTTCCGGGTAATCAGAGAATAGTATACCCGTTTTCAACCCTATACCCAACCCTCAATATCTGCATGCCAGGCCAAAGCTCTGGGGGGGGCTTGCATTATTTAGGTCCTTACATTACCCTCAATGGTCAAGGCCAAGCCAAGGCAAATTGCTAAGAATCAAATTCAACTGAGCGTTATCTTGTCTTACTTCAATCGTCTCTTTATCGAACAAAGTCAAGTGTATTTTGATTACTTGAGTTCTACATATACAACTTTATTTATTTTTCACAAAAGGAAAATGGTTAAAGAGTTTGACTTATTTCACACCTTTTACAGGAATTTTTATATATAAAATCATTTTAGCAGTATCTTATCTTTAAAATTCTTAAACTAGTTACATTCACATGCCTTTTATCAATCGGCATTTTTTTCAATTTAACACTGACTTGACTATTATGCATTGTTGGATTCCAATCACAAAATAAATGCAATTAAAAAAACTATTAGTTTAGAGTTTTAAAATTTTAGAGTTATAATTATCTAATTAAAAAGATATTTTGATCACCTCATATCCTTAAAGATCCATCTACATACAAACTACCTCTGTTAAATTGTTGACATCCCAAGTAGCTCTATAGAGCAAAAAAGTTTTCCCAATTAATATGAAGGAGTACATCCCCTTTTGCGCTAACATATAAAACGCCTAAATGAAAAGCAATAAAACTAAAAGAAATGGATTAGAAATAACTGTTATTAGTTCTATATTAAGTACAATACATAACTTAAATAATTAAATATGATTTTTTTAAGATTCATTTTTTTAAAGATCTTTTTTTTTAAATATAATAATTACGTATAAATGAAAGAACCAAGTCTGTGTGTATGGATTCTTATGATATTTTGTAATGGGTAGTGGGTATAAAATTGCTTTCATATCCTCCTTTTACTACTACTAAGTGATCATGATAAGGTCATTTTAGTATATCTATATAAAATTAATAAAAGTAAGAGCTGGTGCCAGGGCCGTCCAGACCAGTACTATCCAAGCTTGACTCTCAAATTTCATAGCCTCAAAAAATTGTCCTAACTTGGCCCTAGGGCTTTTCCTTAGAAGAAAGCCCTTATTGTAAGTATCTTTTGAGGAACGGGTCGGGCTCCCTTGTCTCAGGTTGAGATCAATAAGCCTGCCCATAACAGAAGTTAGCGGTAAGGCTAGTGCAATGCACGGTTTGACCCGATGAACTTAATATATGCATATGTAAGGTTTATTTAATCATTTAAACATTGCAATACGAATTTAATTTAAAATTAGGTTTTTGGGTTTTTTCCCTCGTGGGCTGCAATATATTTGGAGTTTTTTAAATCATAAGAATATTTATGATAGGGAGATGCTTTTATGAGAGTAACTCTTAGAAGAATATCTCACTTTATGATATAATTAGTAAAATATACAGTGAGTTAAAATCATGGTACATGAGCCCACTTTTAGAAATGGAGTGCAGCGGAGATTCATGGGAAGGTCACTGAAATTCCAGAATTTATAATTGGTCTGATTGATGGGTGGGATATCCCCAATTGACACATTCTAAGCATTTGAAAAGTTTGGAATTCCAAAATTCTTCATATTTTGGTAAAGGGACAGGAATCAATTACTGAAAGAAGAATTCCCGATACTCATTTAAACTTTTTAAAGATCAAAATATATAGGTTGGAATGTAAATAAGCCCAATCTAAATAACACAATAGAAATCATGTCTACATCGTCCGGCGGTTTTTCTACCAAACACTGATAACTCCTATTTCTTTCTAGTAAGGAGTTAAGTGCAATTTAAATAGGTAATATAATGCTGCCATTTAAGTAAACACTAATTTTATCATGTTTATTAAACCCTCTTATTAGCAAAAATATGAATCCAATGAGATTGAATAATCAAAATCATTTTATATTAATTTACTAATTACTTTTATTTATAAAATATTTTTAACTAATCTCCTCCTTCATGTCTTTCTCCGTTCAAATAAAAATAGAGTTAGTGGGCTCACATACACTTTCTCATGCAAGCTTAAGCGCCAAGTGCTTTTGGCAGGTGGGTTCCCTCCATTTGACTCGCATGAGTTCAAGTTCCCTGGCCACGGTTTGCTCCCGAGAAATTAAGGGTTAAAAACTGTGCTACTACTCTTGGGCCACAGAAAATTTACTCAGCTCCACCCGGGAATCTACAAGGGTTAGTCCAACCCAAAGGGCAGAAGGAAAAAAAAAAAGGTCCCTAAACGGCCATCCCTTAAACGTTGAATGCGGTCATCGTTAATGTTGAATGGTTCCCATTGCATTTCATGGGTCTGACAATTAAAGTGGTCCCGCAGACTACTAGTTAATTTTCTCCAATACTAATGGCAAGTAAGATAAATGAAGCAAGGGACTTGAAAGCCGTTTTTTTAGCGATTGCCTGCCTCTTATAGATATTTTACTACTAAACTGCAATTTATAACTGTGGATGGCTAGGATTGTTTGATAGTTCTCGCTAGCTCTATTGTTTCAACGGTTTGGATTAGTCTTTAATTTGACTTTGGATTAGTCTTTGATTTGACGCCACAGGATCAAAGTATAGAGATAAGATATGAGGGAGCTTTTAGGGGCAACTGTTCTTACTGGCTAATTCTAAAGAGAACTGTCCGAAAACTGAAAAGAAAGGTAATGTATCATTTCCAAGGAAACGGGTGCCATTAATATAAAGTTTTCTGATCTTTTAACTTATTTGCATAAAGCCATATACATAGGGATAGCTACTTGACCTAAACCACCAGCCCAATGCTACCACAGCCCAACCCAGTCAGGGATGAAAATGGGTCGACCTGAACTTGGTTGATTTATTTATTTACTTACTAGCAACAAAGGTCTGTGTTAAGCTCGGGCAAAAAATGAAAATATATTCAAATTTAAGAATTCTTTTGAAATATTGTTAAGATAAAATAAATATAAAATAATTTTTTTCATTATCTTGAATATTAAAAGATTTTCTATGTAAGAAAATAAATATAAAATAAATTAAATTTACATAACATGACAACCCCTTGAATTTAAAGGCATTGACCATTACGACACTCTCATTTACGGATATATTATAAATATACACGTTTAGATCATCTATCCATAAAATAAGTCCTACTATTTTCAAATAAAATATCCCACCATTTAAGGATCATGTGAGGGGAAGAACAAAATAATACACAATTATAAGTAATATACTATAGCAATGCAACTATAAAATATGTATACTTATGGTAAGCATCCATTAAATAAAAAATTTTGGATTAAAAATTAAAATACATAAAGCAGTAGGAAGGTCTGGATCGGACACATAATCAAATATAAACTTTTTTTTTAAAGATTAATCCACTTGAGGAAGAAATACTAAAACCTCACCATTATGACCAAATTAAATGAAAGTCAATTGCTGGAAAGTTGCAGTCACCAATAAGATAACAAATCATCTCCCTAGCATGACTATAAAAAATACAAGAAATATGTATATTGCAAGAAAGAAAGAAAAAAAAAATGCAAGAAATGCTAGCCTATCTCCATGGTGATCTAACTACGGGGAATACAAGAAAGAAAAATGTAAGTATTTTTTTATAATAAAAATGCAAGCATTAGAAACTAATGAGTCTATAAAAAGGGGCATGAGAAGGAGAGATGGAGACCTTTGTTGACTATGATGTGGAGAGAAAGGATGGATCAAGCTAGGGGAAGAAGATAAGGAAAGTAGGGAGCTACATCTCGATGTGCAATACCGTGAGATAGGGCTCAATATACAATACCATGAGATACGTTTGAAATACGGTTTGGATATGACTATATTTGAAATACACATTCCATATTGGACTGTTTGAAATTTCAAAGCGAGGAAAGGGTTTGTACATGAGATTGTGATTTTCATCCAACTCTATTTGAAATAAATTCAAAAGTGTGGCCACAATGAACCTACAATCAAGATCTCTCTAGTTCCTAGTGGATCCGGGATAGCAACAGTACGGGCCACAAAACATATTTAACATGGAACCCATTGATGATTGAAAATATAAGGAAAAGAAAACAAACTGGATAGATCTACATCTACTAAAAAGAATCAAAAGAAAGGGATAAAAAAATTAACATGTTTGATCCATCAGTGGGGGCCACCCTTGAAATGTTTTTAACGTGTGGGACCCATTGATGGCTCTGCATCCAAAGAAGAAAAAAGGGAAGATAAGAAGAAAGTAAATGGAAATCAAATGATTTCATCCTCAATGAGCCACACACAACATTTGGATTTATGGTGATGGAATAGTTAGTCCCCACAGATGATTGATAGTATAAGAAAAAAAAATTGCAAGAGAGGGGGCCGAACATGTGTAAGAGAAGAAAAAAAAACCATAAAAGATGTACATTGCATGGAATGAGTGTACATGGATATAGATATGAGTCATCATAGTATGTTTCTAATAGTCCTAACTCATGCACACACAAATCACATCATAACAATTATAAAAGAAATTAAGCTTGTGTATGATACCAACCTAGTCTGATTGCCCACTACGGATACATATTGACCTAGAAAACTAATATCTTTGCACAATCCATGAGTGGGTCCCACTGCAAAAATAAGTTAAATGTGCGGGGCCCACTAATTGACTGGCATCTATTAATAAACCAGACAACGGCCAACAAGCTTGCCTCCCTCCATCAATGGGTCCCACTCTTAAAAAAAAGGGTTAAGAGAAGGCCATTGGGATTTCATCCAATACTGGAGTCCAATCTTGAAATATATTTAATACGAACTGGTGCCCACTGCTGGATCCAGCCATTAAAAAGAGAGTCAAGGAGTAACAGTTTGGATTTCATTCATCGGTAGGGCCCGCAAAACATATTTAACATGGAACCCATTTGATGATTGAAAATCTAAGGAAAAGAAAAGAAACCAATGTAAAGATCTGCTTATAATTTGGATAATGGCAAGAAATATGACTCAAATTCAAATGTTCGTAAAAATCTCTTATGAGAGAGGTTTTAGGAGAGAAAGGTTAGCCCAAAGTGAGGTGGCACCTTAAACAATGTGGGTTTTTTTGTGCATATTTCTTTAAAATTAAAAGGAGAACTCATTGTTGCTAACGCAGCACCCTCCACAGCCCACCTCCCCTGTTGTTTTAATATATATAATTTTTTAATGCTTCATTGGGCCCATGTAGGGGTGCTCATGGATCAAGCTGGCCTGCTTTGTGCTAAGTTTTGCCCTTGATTTTAATGTTTAGGCTGATCGGGATTAAAATTTCAATCCCATTTAATATTTAGGTCGGGTTCGTGTTAAGTGATAGAATGCCTAAAACCCAATCCTGACCCGAACAATACTTATTGCTTTAATTTTAGAAATAGTTGGAAAACTCTCCGTGTTGACTCTTGAGTTTTCCGAGTCATCTCGTTTTGATGAAAGACTGAGTAAAAAATAAGGGTAACTAAGCCTGGTGAGCTCTGATGTGCTCAAAATAATTAACCGCAATCACACAAATTTCTATTAAGTAGATAATGGCAAATACGGGTCGATCTACAGAGATTTGTAAAACAAGATCCAAAAATCCTCAATCAGTTTTCACACTAGAGATTTTAAAACCATAATTAGTCAAGAAAATAATAACTAAAATGGTATCAAAGGAAATCTAAACACAAACTTGATCAGAGAAAGAGAGATCAGGGTATCCGATTTCACAAAAACAGATTTAATCATTACAAAATTACTTTATAATCTTATTCCAATAAAACTCAATCCAATGTGCAAGCAATTGCCTTAAATCAGAAGATTTAGCTTTGAAAACCCTTTTTTCTTAAAAATCCAATTATCTAAATAGTACCTAAGACTCCATTCACTTCAATATGTTGAAACTCTAATTACTATTTATCAAGATCAAGCACAAACCATTAAAGCAATTTAACCTAAACATGATATGTCAAGATCAAGCATAAAAAGTAAAAGACATTCCGAATAATATTTACAAAACAAGAAGTTGAATAACATTCATGAAGGAGAATCTATTTAATCATTAAGCATAATGAGGGAAAGACATAGAAAAATAATAAGGAAAGAACTCACCGATTTTGGTTTCCTCCTCCACCTTAATCCACGGATGAGTCAAGCATTGTAGAACAAACAATAGTAATGAAGCAAATCGTCATTATTGAAAGCCTTCAAAGTTGTCTATTACACCACTCAATCTCCACCTTCACTCTCTAACAAAGATTGAAGAAAAATAAAATTAACTCCGAGAGCAAAAGAGGGCCTCCCCTTAAAAAGAAAAAAATACAAGAAGAAAAATAAAGAGAAATCACTCAAATTCGTCATCCTTCATATCCGTCCACTTGACAGCCTATTTTCACCTCCAAAACGTCAGAATTGGGAGATCCTCGTGAGACATGATATTCCTCTCATTTGAGTCCTTTTTCCAACGCATCTTACCTTGCCTTAATCGGAGTCTTGAGTCACAAGTTATGGTCAAAATAGTAAAGCTTGCGCGGGATTGCTACAATTCCGAAAATCTTCTTTCCTTTATGATTTGATCACTTAGCAACTATTATCAAGCATTAGATATCGTGGGGGCCACCAAATTCGATCTTAAAAAAAAAAAAAAAAACTAATTGTGCCAAGCATTGAACTCATGACCTCTAACTTGAAATTTCAGCTCTCCTCCAACAAGCCTATATGCTCTTTGTGTATAACTTTTTTCAAATGGGGTTTTAGCTTTAAACCTCTCCGAATTAAGCTCAAATATACTCAGCTCCTCCCAATTCCTGCATAGTAAGAAAAAGGCTATAAGTAGAACATTTAAAACAAAATAAACAACTAGCAAATTCAAATAAAAGGGTAGTTATTTATATTATGCCATGCATATCAAGCTCATTTTAGTAAGTTATTTGCATCCATAACCATTTAATAGGCCGATCTAATTTTAAATAATTAAAATTTATATCTAAGTAATTATACATGAGGTTCAGAGTCAGTAATTTCAAAATAATGATTGGAATGTAATTTGAAACATGTATTTGATCTTTTATGTTCGAAATTTGGAATAACAAATTATATAATATGGAATGTCTTTTCCCCTTATTTTCCTTATTGTAACACTTTTCTTGCACATATAAATTCATTAACTTGTATTGATTATTATGAATGCATGTCAATAAATATAGTTTTATATTTTATAAGCAATGGATTATTTTTGAATTTTCTTTTAAAAAACAACTCTTCCAAATCTTTGCGTTGACTCTATCCAAGTCAATCGGTGTGGGATTTCCTAGCATTTAGATATAAAAAGTTAGGATAAGATTTGAGAAAAAGAGAAAAGTTAGGAATAGAATCTCTTGAACAGAGAGAAGTTAGAGACATATATTGTATCGATATGGTTATTCCTATATAGTAAAGTAAATTTTCAGACGAGAGATGGAGAAAGAAGACTGCCCAGCCCATTTACTACATGGAAGGGCTAGTGCCTCACATATTCTAGATGGCAAGGGTTGGGCAAGACGGTTGGGCCTAGATATGCTTTAGCCCCGCCCAGCCAATGAACACCCCTAGCCTCGAGAGAGGTACGGGCTGGGCATGATTTGATTAGTGGCGGACCCAGGCAGGGTCTGGGACGTGAAGCCTCCACCCTACCTGAAATTTTTCAAAGAACCCCCGCAAATTCTAATAAATTGTATGTGTTTTTTAACATCTGCCCCTTCCCACAATATTTCTTTTACATTAAGCCCCACAAGTTAAGTTTCCTGGATTTGCCCTTGGATTTGATGTTGTCCTCTTCTTCCTTTTTTTTTTTTTAACAAAAATAAGAGTTTTTTTTGTATATACCCCTAGGGTTTATAAAATTTGTAAATAGGCCCATCTGGTTTCATTATTTGCATATACCCCACTACTTTTTCATTTTAATACCTTCCTGTCCCCAAGATATCATTAGTTATAACGAGAAAAGGCGATCACCAAAAGATTTATGTTGAATTTTTATAAAAATGCTAAGTTTGCCCTTAAATTTATCAAACAAAGGTAAATATGTCATTATTTATAAAAATACCATTAGTTTATCCCAAGTTCCAATAGTCTCTCTCAAATTCTCTCATGCACATGAAGCCTAATTATGTATTTAAAACTCTTATCAATCTAATAGGGGATTGTGCATGGCATGGGTAAGTTATAACCAATTAACTTATAAGTGTTGTTTGTCACTGTGACCGATTTAGATTTAATGAATTATGCCCCGTATTTATAAAAATGGATTTATATAGAGTAAGCCTAATCCAAGCATTTGAGATCATACACATATGGATAAAGAGATGGTTTAGTTCAAAACAATAAAAATAAAATAAAGAGATGGGCAAAAGTGTCATTTTCTTCTAAAAACTTATGGTGGTTGTAAGGCTACTAATTTTGGGACATGGAAGGAATTAAAATGAAAAGACATGAGATATATATTTACAAATCCTAGAAACCATAGCGAGGTATATAAAAAAGAGAACCGGTCTTGTGAGGACAGTCCTTACGGTCTGCACGACGCAAAATGCCTATTGGGGCCCACCTTATGTCCCATCCAAATGAACCAAACATACACAACCCCCTTATTGACACTGAATCGCATGGATTCGATTGAACTGGACAATTGGATTGATGGTCAATTTTTGTTGTTTGATATAAAACTGTTAAACTTGTAGACCACGGATGAAGGGGTTAGAGGTGTTAAATTGACTTCAAATTTGATATGTATGTTGGCTCCACTTAGATCTTTCGCCCCCCAACCCCCCGGTCCCATGACCAGTGGGGTCCCAATGTGGGCCCCACTAGGTTTTCCACACCGTAAGCCTATAAGGACAGCCTTTATAGGACCAATTCTCATATAAAAAAACTCTAAAAATAAATGAGGTTCAAACTTGTGACCTTAAGTTCAGGTAGCATCCCTTGTGCCAAATCTTCTATAATAGGATCCCGAATGATTAAAAATTATACAAACAAAAAAATTTATAATTTGGGTTGGGGTGGGATGGGCCGGGCACGCATAAAATTTGAACGAATCCCAAATCCCACTAGGGTGAATGCCTAAAAAATCTTTACATGCCTCAATCCTGATAGACCCTCAACCGAACCTGCACCTAATAGGAGCAGGCCGAGACGAGAGCTGCCTGTAATGTAATCAAACCCATTGCCATTCCTACCCAGTAGTTTGGAGTTGCGACCCATTTATTATTATTATTATTTTTAAATGGGCTAGACTTGGATTGACATGTTTACCAAAATGATAAATGGGTTTTATATTTAACACATTAATTTGACATGAAAGGACGAATTTGCATATTGCACCGTAACTTGCCAACCCAAGTAACAATAGTAACACCTGAAAAGTTGTCTACATCGGCTGTCTATGAGTCCGGATCCTAGTTCGTAGAAATAGGGAGATATAGTTTCATCGAATCAACGTTCGCTAACTATATAAAATCTTATGCCAGCTAAAGCACCCTCTCAATTGCTACAAGTGGACCACAAGTGGTGTCTTTAATCTTTATCAAGCAACCCTCTTGCTTGGCCAAAAAAGGAACACAACTTAAAATAATAGGAGGTTCGAAACTGAGCTATCACATTGGGGCCATACGGAATTTACCTAGCTCCTGGTTGTGCAGGGGACACCCTTCGTTGTAAAAAAAAAAAAAACCTTAAAATATTAGAATTTAAAAAAAAAAGAGCATTTTACAACAAAAAAAAAAAAACACTTTAGGTGACTAGTGGGCCCAAAAGATCATTTTAACCGACCTTGCATCATATCAGTCATCTTGCCTGAAAAGGAGTTTTTTTTTTAGCACTTTCAACTAGCGTCCCTAGGGACCTTAGTTTTAAGGTCCCTAGGGACCCTGTGGTGTACACAAATTAGAACAAAATAGGTGTGTTTCCTCATATTTCGTTGTCAACAAGTTTATTTTCCTTCACCACGTTCATCTGCTCCCATTTCTTCCGACACAGCCGTCCAACTGTGGTCCCCTCCAACATCCTCTTCGTTTGTTGCTCCTGCTCCTCGCCCTCCTATCAACTGTGGTCCCCTCCCACATCCTCTTTGTCGAAGGTATATGCTATTGGATGCTCTCATTTGGCCTTTTTCTGAGTCGTCTAGGCTGGATTGTTGTCTAGGTTGGGCCCTTATTGCGTCTCCATGCCTTTTGGTTTGGTTAATGTTTCATCGTGGCAGATATCTACTTCCTACTCTAAAATCGCTTTCTAAAAGTGCTTCTTTGTATTCCTTGTGTAGCATTACCCCTAATAGCAAGAAAAATCCCCTAAAAATGGCGTTTGCCCTTTTTGGAAGACAATGGGCAAAGACAAATGCATGATATGCTTTCTATTGTTTCCGGTTCTTAATCGCTTGCCCAAGGCAAATGCATGATTTGGTTTATATTGTTTCTAGTTCTGAATCGCTTGCTAAATACAAATGATGGTTTGGTTGTCAAAGACAAATGCTCATGTAAATTAGGAATCACCTGTGTAGTCCAAAATATGATTTATTTTTGAGAACCTAGGCAATAACAAAGTTGTGTATTTATTACTAAAGGTTTCAACTATCACTAATAATGATTTTAAATGGGTAACGATGAAAGTGCATGTTGTATATTATACATTGTTAAATGAAATCATTACTTGGAGACACTGAACATATGAAAATATTGTAGAGAGTTCTGTACAAACAAGAAAGAATACTGTAAAACAGAACAAGCTGTCATGATGAAAAAACTAATTTGTGTACACCACAGGGTCCCTAAGGACTCTTAGCGTCATAAAACTAAGGTTCCTAGGAAAGTTAGTTGAAAGTTTTAAAAAAAAATATTTTTAAACAAAATGATTGATTTAGCACAATGTCAGCTAAAATAATCTTTTAGGCTCACTGGACAACTAAAGTGCGTTTTTTTTTTTTATCCTAAAATACACAGTGAAACGAGTAGGTGGGGGACCTGAAATCATCACAGTTGGATTCTCACTGGCACAAATACTCTCGTTGACTTACAATTTCCTCTGTTGTAGCCGTGTCTATGTAACATATACACGGAAGATCTCCACTGATTTCTTACCAGTTTCCCTTTTCTTTTGAATTAGAGCAGCAGCAAAAGGAGGAGCTGAGAAGGGTCGGGTGATGATATGGGTCTCCTCTCAAATAGAGTGAAAAGGGATGAAATCAAAGCAGGAGACCACATCTACACATGGAGAGCAGTCTATACGTACTCCCACCATGGTATTTCAGTTGCTCCGCTAGTTTCTCTTTCTGGGTTTTCCTTTCCTCTTTCCTCTCATTAACTTTTGCTTTTCCAGATTGCATGTTTGGCCAATTGCTTGTGTAATTTTTGTTTTTTTTTTTTTTTTTTTGTTTGCCTTTTGAATGTATGCTGTATGGATATTGTAACTAACGTAGATGGCTTTTTCTACAAGGACTCAGTTTGGGTTTCACCAGACGTTGGAAGGTGACAAACTGGTTTGTTCATCTTTTTCTTTTGTTTTTGTTTGCAGAGATCTTAGTTTGTTAAAACTAGATTTGGGGCTGAGAGTTTCAGGACTTCTAATTCATATTTTCTGTGTTCTGATGAGGAGGGTGAGAGAATCCCTTTTTAACTTGTCTAGATTCTTAGTGTTGATTCCCTTGATTAAGCCTGTCAGTTGTCTGCAAAATAAACTTAGAAGTTGACAGGTTCCAAGACTAAAAAATCTGTCTCTTCTGGTAAAAATCTATCATAAATGGGAAATGGGTAATTCCCATGGTGTGTCAATGAGGGAATATTTGGTAATATCCTCTGTGGGTAATATTTCTTGACCCTGTGTATACCTATGGGGAAGAAACAAAAAATGTTTATAGGAGTATCTGCTTCTATGTAAGTTCATGTTAATTGATGTTCTTTGTTTCACCCAAAATAAAAGTTATTTTTATTTTTCTGTTGAAAAAAAAAAAAAAAAGAGTACATTGGAGTATTATGTTTATTCTATTGAAAAAAAATCTGAACAAGTTTATATGAATTGGTGAGTTTATGTTTTTGCTCATTATCAAATTTACCTGTCTGTTTAAATATGATTTTCATTTGAGTTAGCCAATGGCATGAAAAAAATGTCAAATGGACATAAAAGAGTACCAAAGAGATAGGTGTAAATTGGTTAGGTGCAGACTAGTAGGGTCCCTTCTCTCTTCTCTATAGTTGCTTGCTGCAACCACTGTCAATGTAAGTTGATGATTCTTGGCATTAAGGTCCCTTAATTGGTGTGGTTCATGAGGTTAATATTATATCACGAAATGACATGTCGTTTGGAGAATTCAGCCGAATTTCATGTTGGGCACATCCATTGGAGTTGTATGAGCTACTCCAATAGCATGCCAATGATCCCCAGACACTTCAAAACAGGTGGTACATCATGTCATATCTTATCCAAACTTAAAATACGATTCCCGGCCATATCCATAGCACATCTCTGCCGTATCTGGGCATCATAGGTCTTAGGCTCTTAGCATTGTAGCACTAGCAAATCTCATTTTTAGTAATTTTGTCTCAGAAGTTTTTTCTAAATTTTGTGTTATTTTCTAGATGTATTTGGTTAAAAAAAGAAATCTGTCGAAATATAAGAATAGAATAACTTTTAGAAAAATAAGAATAAAACTGGTTTATATATTTATATATATATTTTATAGATTTAGGTTAAATATCATCACATAATATAGAGATTTAGAAAAATATCATCTTAATGTTGTGAAGATATTGAATATTAGTAATATTTTGAAAATATCATGATATTCTCGTGATAATGTGTTGGCAGGACAGTATTTTCAAAACATTGGTGCTGAATGCTGATGCAATGTTTGCCTAAAATTTTTTCCGGCTGGGCTGGATCACATAGTTGGACCTTTATAGAGACATAGGCCCATGTCTAGCTGGGACCAAAAAGCCAGCACATTTCTATACCATTGTCGGCTACGTTCTACTAAGCCTTGCCACGTTCAATCCTAATGGTGGGGCCCATAAGAGCAACGGTCTTGATGACCAAACTGTGAACTCTACATGGAAAACCTGATGGCCCAAGACTAATATGTATTTCCTCCGATTGAGGATCATATGATTGTTCATATGTTAGTGTTACAACTTACAAGACAATTCTAGATATGTAGATGCTTCTTCAAGTATCAGTTATATTTTCTCCAGTTCTGTTAATTTACAAGTACCTCATGTATGCAAAATGAGTAATTTTCTATGTCATGTATCACACTATTGTCCAAGCTTAAATGTAGGACACTATAGAACTACTGATGTTAAACTCGTGCACTCACTCTGACTGGCAGTTTTGTGAGTCATAGTAACATCTATCAATGCAACTTGGTGCCTCACAGCTAGGGAAAGGAGGAAACTCATGACCGACAATTTATTAGCAACATCCATCTGGATGCCAGTCTTTTTCTTCCTTTCCCTCTTGTTGACTGCTCTCATATCATATTATTGTCTCAAAACACCCTAGGGCACTCTTCTTGGTTTTCTCTGTAGCTGCAGCAGAATGCCTTATAGATTTTCTCTTCTTAGTATCTTGCATCAAGTGGTTTAAGGGGATTCAAGATGATCTATACTATCATATGCGATCCTACTGACCTGCATTGTTTGTTGTATTCATCACGCACATAATGCAACGATCAAGGCTATTTGACACCAAGTAGCTGGTTCCCACTGTGACAGCTGCTTAACGAGCCTTGATTAGCACCCCTTTCAATCCTTACATTTTTCTAAAACATGGTGGACTTGTATGTCATACTCAACGTGGCAGTGGATCAGTTATAGTTCTTAATTGTTTTCTGTATGGTTTTGTCTTTCTCTGTTTTTGAGTGATTAGATGTCTGTCCAGCTAGTCTGAGATCCCATACCTGTGTTTTTCATACCATGCAGACTTCTGTTGGGAAGTTGTTCCAAGCAGATTATCCTAGAAAACTATTGGAGATTGGGAGTATATCCATTGATAACAGTAGTTTCGTTTTTCTAACACAAACTATTTTCTTTCACAATCGACTTTAGGCTTTACACTTTATTGGTACACTCATGAGCTGCTTTGGTTGGAACTTCTTCTTCTTTTAAATTTTATTCTGTTGTATCCTTACTTGGTGCTTTCTTATCTGTAATGGATGAAAAACCTGTGCAAAGAAGATTATGTTAAGGCCACGGGATGGTTTATTGGGAACTATATTTATCTTTGATATTCTCCTCTGATGGCTGAGCAATGTGTAATCTTTTCCCATTTTTCCTCTGCAGACCTCTCACTTAATTAGAAAATAGAAATGGTCTTGGAGGATGATCGTCCCAGCAAGCTTTATTCGGCATGTAGTGCACTTTGAAAAATTGTTATTCAATATGTATTTGATGCACCCAAATCCCAATTGGTTGCCATATATTGATAGAATGGATGTTTATCCATTTTACCAAAATTTTGGGTGGCATGGAAATGGAAACGCCATTATGTGGGTGGCTTTTCTTTGTCTTCTTCAGTGAGATCATTATTAGCACCGACTACCATCATTTTCTCTGGAAGGAAAAGCCAAAAATTTATGTCCATCCCGTGATATCCATGCCCCTCTAAACGGACTGCAGTTCCATGAGCTGTGGATAAGCAGTCAAGCTCCAGCTCACGCTCAGCTTCATTAGAGCCCTAGTTCTGTTCTTGAATGTTGGAAGTGACTTCAATTGGATCTACATCCTTATGCACCCGAAACCTACTAGTCTACTAACAACTTTGCTTGTTGCAATTTTCAGTGTTCGGTACTAGGCTTTTGACTCCATCACAGCTTTCATTCATTCCACCTACTAAGAGCTTCTCTTGTTGCAATTTTGTGTTTGATACAAGGCTTTTGACTCCATCACAGATTTCTTTTGTTCCACTTTATGTTTCAGTGTTCTGCTTTTGTTCATTCACAAATTAATGCAGGTATTTCTGTTTTTTCTTTTTCTTTTTTCTTTTTTTTTTGAGTAAAAATGCAGGTATTTATGTTGGAGGTGGTAAGGTAGTTCATTTTACAGGCAAGAGGGACAGGTCCTCAAACATGGATTCATCTGGTGACTTTACCATTCTAATTTCCAACCTGCCATCAGCCTGCCTGACGTTCCCTGACTGTGGGTTCAGGCAACCAAACAGCAGGGTCGTTCTTTCCTGCTTGGACTGCTTCCTTGGCAACGGATCACTATACTGTTTTGAGTATGGAGTAGCGACATCCTTTTTTCTTGCCAAAGTCCGGGGTGGAACATGCACAATTGCTGAAACTGACCCTCCGGAAACAGTCATCCACAGAGCAATGCATCTGCTACAGAACGGGTTTGGGATCTATGATGTGTTCCAGAACAACTGTGAGGACTTTGCACTATACTGCAAGACAGGCCTGCTGCTAGTGGAGAAGGCAGCCGTGGGAAGCAGCAGTCAAGCTTCTTCACTCATTGTAGCCCCATTGGTGGCTCTTTCCTCATTCCCTTTGCAGTTATTCAAGGCAAATCCTGTTGGGACAGCCACTATTACTGCTGCTATGTACTGCGTGAGCAGGTATGCCACTGATATAGGTGTTAGAACAGATGTGATCGAGGTCCCTGTGGAGGACATGGCCTTGAACCTTGGTCGAGTGGTGGACCCTAATGATGAAGTATCCAATGAAACAGAGGATGGAAACACGTAGCTTTCAGAAACAAGCTAAGCCGGCCTGCATATGGGCATATGTATATTTGCATGTGCATATTCTCATTGCTTTGCTGCCCATGGGAATTTGATGATACCATTTAAGCTAAATTGGTCTAGGTCTCTCTTCAAAGAATTATAGTGAAATGATGCAAGTTGTAACTACTGAAACTCTGTACATGAATTTCTAAGAGAGTTAAAAACAAAGAAGTGGCTGCTGCTTTTCATATTTGATTATTTCTTCTTTAAACGTAGGCCTAAGCCTACATCTTTGCCAGGGAAGTCAAAGAAAGAGTGACAGAAACGTAAGAAGAAAACCAGAAAAGAAAACAGAAATGGGACTCCAGAATCAACTCAGGACTCCTGTGTGTCATGATCATCCAAGTGGTGGGATGTTCATGTGATCGGATGGATGGACAGATCTCGAAGGATCGATGGGGATCTTGAAGGTTTTGGAATAACTCTAGGGTAATCTCTATTGTGTGGAGTATTCTGGTAAATTATGTAGAAAGGCATAGAGAGAATAGTGAATTTTCTAAACGATGGTGGATTAGTCTTGAGATTAGGATAAAAATTATGTGAAAGTTTCTAGAGTTGACTGCTAGTATGTCTTTGAAAAAAAAAAAGGTGCTAGAATGCTCCCATCTGTCGGATGAATGACACGAGGATAAATCTAAGGCATTCATAAAATTGCAGTCTACACATTCATTTGTAATTGTGAAGCAATTGAGAAAGCTCTCCTTTGAGAAGCGCAAGATGTCCCCAAGTGGTTTAAGGGCGTCGCTTCTCACCCAGAGTGAGAGGGGAGTGTCCTTAGCCAGAGTGTGAGTTTGGTCTTGAGATTTAGAATTAGACCCCAACGGGTGACTCTTTCGGGCGTGTGTAAGTGGACGAAAACGAGTACCCATGCATAAGGGACGAGGGCTTGAATTGAGTGAATTTGCACACACATTATAAATATGAGCATCTTGGTGCTCTTAATAGAGAAAGAAATGAAGGTGATCTGATCACTTGGCGTCCTTCAAAGAGCAAAAAATGAAGGTTATCGGATCATCCAATAGGGAATTGGCCATCATCAGGCATGCCTAATGATTAACCAACTTGGTCACAAGAATGACCCAAATTCCATTCCAAGATGAACGACACCATATGATCATAAATATATTGATTCACTGGTGCAATCTGACATGCTTGCATCATTTCACCCACATAAAGTGTTGCATCCGCATCATCAGTATTACAATGCTTACCGTTCGGAGAGAGAGACCGTTGGAAATCACAAGAAGTGAAAATACTCGGTAAACAAGGTGTGGACTTTTTGGTATTTACCCAGTAAAACCTGCAAACAGCAGAGAATATGATAGACGCACAGTAGAATGTATCAGTATCGCATAGCACCGTCCATTTGTTCACACATTATTATAGACATAAGAAAGCAAGGATCTGTGCGACCTTGGGGAAAAAAGAACATAGAATTTATATCCATCAGCCCATTTGAGTCAAAGTACGATTCTTAATTGAAGGGAACAATACATACAAGAATCATATTTTTGGACAGGACATATTGATAACATCCTCAACGAAAAAATGAGTTCTCCTTTTCAGGTTCCCAGCACAGGATGCAGAAGAATCACTTGAGGTTCTTATGAATCCACCTCGACAAAAAGGCTTGCTTGTGGATGCAACCCTGCTTCCTTCAGTGAGAATGAGCGCTTTTCAGGCCCATATACAACCCTTGGAAAGTTAGAGACCAGGTTGTATCTTTCCACCTTCAAAAAGTCCAGAGAATCAACATAGTCATAAATGGATTGGATGGGAGCTGAGCTATGAAATCTCCTTTCTTTGCGCTCTCCAGTTGGGAACCGCACAAGAACCTGACATAAATTGTACCACAACCATCATTACGTCAAAGGATGGAATTACAGCAAGTAGCAATGCTTGAGAAACAATCAAGGAAAACAAGCATATTTATCTCTCTACTGTACCATATATCCTTTTTCTTTTTTCCATTTTTAGAATGGTGAATATATATTCGATATAAAATATTAAAAGGGCTGTACAGTGCATGAGGATATACTGAAGAGCTACACAAACCCTACCAAAGAGGAGGGTACAAAAGTGGATCAACCCAAGTCCATAATCAGGCATATTTTGTGAAAACACCCAGAACCCAACAAGAAAACACCAAAGACTATGTTTCGAAAATGCTTCTTCGAAAAAGTCAGCCTCGTTGTTAGCCCTTAAAAAAGAAGCATACTTCTCTCCTTTCACAAAGTTTCCATTTCTAGTCAAATGGCGGTATTAATGAGCTCAACAATTTTGACATCCTTGGTGCAAATTCTGTAGCATATATGATAACCTCAAGGGCTACTATATACTTGAGCAAGCAGCAAATTATACAATAATTCTCGTCCACTATCCTTTTAACTGAGTATCCATTGAAAGTTTGACACAATGTCATGTACAATATGAATATATTTATCCAACCTCACGAAATATGCCACTGCTGGTCTTTAATGCAAATATAAGGTCTTACACAGTAACTTGGTCACAGTTATAATATAGGAAATATGATCCGGAATATAGAACCACAAAGTATATGTATCCCTGAGAAGTCTATACCGTGCAGCCTACTTTCCTCAATCCCACTGGATCATATTCTCCCCCAACGATTGGGAGTACAATAGAGTATCGCACTCATTAGAGTGAACTCATATTGACTAGAGCTGTTTTTTTATTTCCTTTTTACTTTTTAAAGATTTTCATTTATTCAATTTTTTACTTAATCAATATTTCCATTAACCAGATTTTTTTCTCATCGGTAACACGACAAATCCACAACCTTGTGGATCGAACAATAAGCACCTTCAATTAACCAAATATTATGTTTGGACATGGCGTTTCAATAATTCTTATTTCATCTTCAATCTAACTATACCTATGTTATGACTTATGAGTTATTTATTCCTTGGTTCATCATTAAAATGAAATAACTCATAAATCACATAGATTTAACTTCTATTTGTAAATTTGTACAAATTTTGGAAAAAAGAAACAATTAACACAAACAGATTCAACAGTTTAAGATCCAACAACAATACTCAGTCCTCACCTAATATTTAGGGGTCTGGTAGATTTTGTATACTAGCAGAGGGTGAAAAGGAAGAAATCTAACATTTTACCATTAAAAAAAAGAAGAAGAAATCTAACATTTTCCTATATTCTAGATGATTTCAATTTTTCCAAGACTCGATTAGGCTTAACAAAATCTCTTTGCTAATCCATACATAAATATTTTTTTCTCAATGTTTGCTAACCCGTAAGTATCAATGAAAAGTTCAAAACCATTACAAATTGCTAAAATGTTTTGATTTTCTGGCCGTTCAATATGCCAGTGCCACTATTTTGAACAATAAATGATCATATCTCCCCCATTCTAATGCTGCATGCTACCCTAGAATCTGGTTAATAGTAATTAGGCATGATGACACCTGAAGATGAGAAGTCATGGGAGGATGAGGTAAGGGATTTGATGGCATCCATGAAAAGACGAGGCAGGTAAATATTTAAGGCGTACTCAATCTGATTATCTAGGTTGTGATCCAACAGAAACTTTGAATCAGTGGAATAACTTGGGACCAAATCAGAAGGCTAGGGGGAGCAACTATGGAACAAAATAGAGCGCTTGAGTCGAATATATCAAATAGGATTATTACAAGTTTAGCAAATTGGAATGAACAAGTGGGGCATTACACGACTAATCAAGTGTAACCTCAAGTGAAGGGGTATTTTTATAGGATAATAGTTACTTGCTTTGTTGTATATACATAAATGTTGAGCAACAAAGAAATAAGCAGCAACTTCAGTATATGTAGCTAAGATGTGCGTGTTGAGATGGATGTGTAGAGTTGCATGAAACAATAGAATTAAGAATGGGCAACAAAAGAAAATTATGATTAGCTACGAAAAAGAGAAAACTAAAGAATGCTGTTTAAGATAGTTCAGGCATTTGCACAGAAGATTAGAAGAACAATCATTTCTTGAACAGTGAACTGAAGAATTACAAGTTTAAGGGATAAGCAGTAATGGAAAACATGATGATTGTGGGGGTTTCCTGAAAACATAGCTTTAAATAAAATTGAGCGGAAAACTAGAGCTTGCAGAGCTAACCCCAGATAGATTGGATAATGCTTTGTCGATGATGATGATGATCAACCTACATCATCCCATGCGTATTCCACTTTGGGGCAGCAATTCCTTAAACCAAACCCATCCTGATAACAAAGGTTCGAGTTTTCCAATCTGATTGAAATGGTTCAGCTTTTTGTAAGGTCTGAACTTGCTATTCAACTTGCCAACTGGACTTGAATTTGACCCTACCCATTCATTCCAACTTGCCTGACTGACCTGGCAATTCCGAGGGTCCCAGTGACAAACCAAACAAAACAACAAACAAGTTGAGTGCAGGATAAGTATATGGTTACTACCCTCGATGGTCTACCCAACCGATTGAAACATCACCAATCCCACCTAGATGTGTCACCAGGTGACACCAAAGGTCTCGTGATTAGTGGTCATTTCATGGATAAAAAATCCATATACAAACATATATTATATGCATTTTGATTAAAATCAAGCAAGATCAAAATCTCAGTAGCAGAAAGATTTTATGAAGACCCTAAACAGCGGTAAAAGGTTGAGAGAAAAAGGGTGATGTATAAATCAATATTTGAAATAACACAGCTCAGCTTCCAAATGGATTACCTGTGTAACATCAGGGCCCTTTTCAGGTTCAGCACCCAGCAACATAGCTTTCTCTTGCCTCATTCTAGCTAATGCAGCTTCTTTCTCAGCAGCTTCACGAGCAGCTCTTTCTAAAGCCTCTTCTTCCTCCTTACGTTTCCTCTCAGCTTCTGCTGCTTCCCTTTCCAACCGCTCTTGCTCTTCTCTTCGTTGTCGCTCTCTAGCCTAATGTTACAGACAAATAATGCATCAATAAAACTTGAATAAGAGACAATAACCATAAGGCTATTTGAAGTATCATTATTTGATAAAGATTAATGTTTATCAATGAACTGTGTAAAACTAATAACAGTTTGACCCAAAACCACCAAGCACTAAAGAAACAAAAAGTTGGGAGAATAGTGTACTTGATCAGCTTCAAGTGCTGCACGATATGCAGCATCTTGCTCCTCCCTCAAACGAATAGCGTTCCTTCTTTCTTCTGCCTCAAGTCTAGCAGCGACAAGTGTAGGAGCACTCTCTTCAACCACTCTTTGAAGGATCTCAAGCATCTGTTCAGGAGATCTAGGTCCCTCAATCTGCAGTGCACGATGTAAGAAATAAACAAAGAAAATATGTACAAAAAGCAAAAAAGTTAAGGTGCTTCCATGAGGAGAAAAAGTAAAACCCCCGAGGGACGAATAAAGTTTCACTTCTTTTTATTAAAGACACTTTCTAACTACTACTACTACTATAATAATAATAATAATAATAATAATAATAATAATAATAATAATCAATGGCAATAAAATAACAAAAATTGCAGTAAAGACAGCACAAAAGGTGGAATGATCTTGGATTTAAAGAATTTATAGATCAACCAACTAGACGAAGATTTGAGGATGTATGAGGGTTCTTTCCAAGAGTTCCTTATGGTAGGATGCAATTTGTCCAATGCAATTGAATGGGCTTCGGGCATGGTTGGTGGTCCTAGGAAACTTCATTACAATCTCAACAAAATCAAATCTATCTTCTTCTTCGAAGGTGGTCTTCCAGCATGTTCTTCAGTCAGCAAATGATGTGGCTGACATGTTGGCTATGAAAGGAGCACTTGATGTGGACTCTAATGGTTTTCTTTCAATATAGCTGGTTGCTATTCATGTTTCTACTGTTGGTTAAGTAGGGCATACTTCGAGTTTTCCCCCTTCTTTGGTTTGTAAGGTGCTTGTATCTTTTCCTCTTTCCCCATCCAAATTTAATTACCGATGTAAAAATAAATAAATGACTGGATGCAGAGAGAACCCTGGACACTAGAACCATCTCATGAGCACATTATCACAAATATTGGTAATTCCTTTCAAGTAGCCCCTTTTTTTTTAATGGTCTTCTAGTCACGTTTTTGGTGGCAATTTGGTCAGATTTACAGCTTAAGTGGAAACCAAATGCATTTCTGAAAGTGGTGGTGTACACATCACAAATTACCTTTTGTTTTTTTTTTTTTTACTTTTTGAATCAAGTACACCACTGACTTCTCAATCTAAAAAGGAATTTTCAGTTCTTGAGTTTGGAGTATGAATACTATCAAGGATGTGGTACACAAGTTTATTGTAGTGTACAAAGCACCACCATAAAGGCCATGCGAAGCTAATTACAGTCAATTAAAAACCATTTTTCTCTCTTAATTTTAATGTGTTTAGTCTTTATATAGATTACATGCTTTTGTAAATGAAAAGTAACGTATAACAGGAGGACGTACAAAATGACCCTTTTAAACAAACAAACAACAAAAACAACAAAGTACAGTGAGGGAAAAAACTGAACATTGAATTTGAAGAGTAATACATAAATTGACCAGAATAATTTTCTTTGTAGATGGCTAGATCCAATGGACTTGGATTTTTATAGATGCCTAGTTACTAAAGCCCACGTTCAACTAATTGTATTTGTATGAAGTTTTTACATTGGATCCCATCTGTTAGAAGATATGATCATTATAGAAGGTCTTTATAAAATTGGCACAATGACACCCTAGAGATGAATCTAAACCCTTTGATTCCAAACCCAATAATCCATCAGTTGGGCCCTCTTATAAAATTTGGTGGTAGGCCTACTAGGATCCTTCATTCGTCCTTTCAATAATTTTGATGGACCAACTAATTATGCTTGCATACAGTCTTTTTATGTGGACTCATTTATTCAAAGGTACAAATCATGGTGGTAGGCCCTAGAATATCATATAGAATTAAGTTTGGATCCTTTGATTCCAAGCCTATAAATCCATCAGATGCCCTCTTATAAAATCTAGGAATGGGTCTACTAGTATTATTAATTTGTTGTTTGAGTAATATGACAAGCTTTGACATACACAATCCAAGACAGACTCACGAAGACAAATTCCTTTGAATGTATTAATTTCTGTCTCTATTCTTTGGAGAATCAGACTCAATATATAGAGTTGTACATGCCTTAATCAAGGCTTTTAAGTTAGGTAACTAGCTAATTACATCAATTGCTAATCTATCTTTAGAAAGAAAGCTAACTAATTTACAGGAAAATCTAATTAAGAGAATCTGTACAGCTGGTACAAGTTGACCAATATGCATGCACGTGAGATATGATTGATGGTCATGGGCCTTGGGCCTTGGGCCTTGGGCCTGTTTAACACCCCCCCTCAAATTGATGCGGGAGAATCAACAAGCATCAATTTGTCAACCAAGAACTGATGACGTGGGCGGGAAAGACCTTTGGTGAGAATATCAGCAAGTTGAAGTTCAGAGGAGACATGTGGCAGGCTGATGACATCACGTTTAAGCTCATCACGAATAAAATGACAATCAACCTCGATGTGTTTAGTGCGTTCATGAAAAACCGGATTTTCTGTAATCCGAATAGCACTAGTATTATCAGCATATAGGGGTGTGGCGTCTGTTGCTGGAAAACCAATGTCAGAAAGCAAACCACGTAGCCAAAGAATTTCCGAGCAGGCAGCAGACATGGCACGATACTCAGCCTCAGTGGACGATTTTGAAACTTTGTCATGTTTCTTGCATTTCCAAGAAATGAGACTATCACCCAAAAACATGCACCATCCAGTCGTCGATCTGCGAGTATCCGGACAACCAGCCCAATCAGCATCTGAATAAGCTTTGAGAGTCAGAGGAGTGTTGGATGGAAAAAACAACCCACGAGATGGTGTGCGAATAAGATACCGAATGATACGGCGAACTGCAGCCAAATGAAGGTGACGAGGAGCTGTCATGAATTGACTCATCAAGTTGACCGCATAAGAGATATCAGGTCGAGTGATCGTGAGGTAGATCAAGCTGCCGACCAACTGGCGATAGGTGGTGGGATCGGAAAGAAGATCACCTTCGGCACGACTGAGTTTGACATTCAGTTCTACTGGCGTATCAACAGGAGCAGAGGCAGTCAGCCCAGCTAAAGCGATGAGATCAACAGTGTATTTGTGCTGATTGAGAACAATACCTTTAGGCGATTGATGAACTTCAAGACCGAGGAAGTAGTGGAGAGGGCCAAGGTCCTTCATTTGAAAGGACTCATGAAGTGACGCTTGGAGCTGCTGGATCATTTCGGCATTAGGGCCGGTAATGACGATGTCATCAACATAGACAAGGAGAATCGTGATCCCAGATGGAGCATGATGTAAAAACATAGAAGGATCATACAAGCTGGGACGAAAATCCAAACGGAGAAGAGCAGCTTGAAATTTCTCAAACCAGGCGCGAGGAGCTTGTTTCAGACCATAGAGAGAGCGCCGAAGTTTAGCAATCATACTGGGGCCAGATGAGCATCCCTGAGGTAAGCGCATATAAACATCTTCTTGGAGATCACCATGGAGAAACGCATTTTTGACATCCATTTGATAGAGAGGCCAAGATTGAGAGGCAGCAACAGCAAGAATAGTGCGGACGGTGGTCATCTTAGCAACTGGAGCAAAGGTCGCATCATAATCAATCCCATATTCCTGTCGATTGCCAAGAGCAACAAGACGCGCCTTATAGCGATCTAAGGATCCATCAGATTTTAATTTGAGAGAAAAAACCCACTTACAGCCAATGGGTTTGACACCCACAGGAGATGGTACAACATCCCATGTATGATTTTGCGCTAACGCATCCAATTCCTCTTGCATAGCCTTATTCCAACACGGATCCTGCACAGCCTGAGAATATGATTGTGGAATGAAAGAAGAAGATAAAGTGGCCATTAAGGAAGTATGGGAGAACCCATAACGGTCTGGCGGTACCGAAAGCCGAGTGGAGCGACGCAGGGAAGGATGGCCGGAACCAGGTGCTGGAGGAAGATCAGGAGGGGGAGCAGTAGTAGCCGCTGTGCGGTTCCGTCTGTGATACACAAAGTTAGGATTAAAACGAACAACAGACGAGTCATCAGAAAAACCCGGTAATGATACACAAGAAGTTGTAGGCAGATCAATGTGTGTTTGAAAAAAATACTGATTTTCAAAAAAGACGACATGCCGAGATATACGGAAACGACGAAGGCGAGGATCATAGCAAAGGAATCCTTTCTGGAAGGGTGCATAACCTAAAAAAACACACTTAGCCGATTGAGCTGTGAGTTTGGTCCTTTCAGACGGTGGCAAATGCACAAAACAAGTGGAGCCAAAAACATGAAGATCATCATATGATGGGTTGGCCATGTACAAACGGTAATATGGGCTTTGATTCTCAAGGTTGGTGGATGGCATACGATTTATAAGATGAACCGCTGTAGCCAGTGCCTCAACCCAAAAACGAGTAGGAACCGAGGATTCCAGAAGAAGGGAACGAGTGACATCAAGCAGATGTCGATTTTTCCTTTCTGCAACTCCATTCTGCTGGGGAGTATAAGGACAAGATCGTTGAGAAATAATGCCTTTGTTTTGCAAAAACTGCTGAAAAGCAGAGGACATGTATTCCCCACCAGAATCAGATCTCAAGATTTTAATGCAGGTGGAGAATTGATTTTCTACATAAGCCAAAAAAATTTTAAAAACATTAAAAACATCAGATTTAGAATGCAGAAAGTAGACCCATGTGAACCGACTGTAATCATCAATAAAGGTCACAAAATATTTATAGTGAGCATGAGAAAGTGCTGGAGCAATGCCCCATACATCACTATGAACCAAAGCAAAACACTGAGTGCTGTGTGAAGTGGAAATAGGAAAAGGAAGAGATTTGCTCTTTCCCATTTTGCAAGTAGCACAATCAAAAGGCACACAAGAAGAAGATAAACCAGTAGTTTTATTTAATAATCCAGAATTGAACAAAATGGACAAAGTTCTTGAATTCGGGTGTCCAAGTCTTTTATGCCACAATTGGCTGGTATCACTAATGGAAAAACAAAACCCATTGTTGTCTATTTTATTCCTAGAAAGCTGAGAAAAATCCAGTGGAAACAAGCGTCCACACTTAGGCCCCCTCGCGATCTCCTTCCCGGTCACCTGGTCCTGCACAACACAACCAGAAGAAGAAAAAGAGATGTTACAATCATTTTCAACAAGCTGCCCAACTGACAACAGGTTGGAAGTTAAGGATGGACACAAATAAATATCTTGCAATGGAATGGGACCAGGGATGTCACCGACAGCAGTAATGGGAACATTGCCCCCGTTAGCAGTTTGGATTTGAAGAGGCCCAGTGTATTTGTGCACATTGGAGAGTGGGGCGCATGAAGATGTCATATGATTAGACGCCCCTGAATCAAGGAACCAAGTAGAAGATGAAGGGGAGGTACCTGAGAGACCAAAAGCAGAAAAGGCATTGACGATCATCTGTTGAACCAATTCAGGAGTGAGAGAGGATGAGGATGAGGATGAGGGTCCAGGCTGTGAGGGTGCAGATGTAGGAGTAGGCATAACCGAAGACGCAACATACGCATGCGGTGGCTGATACTGGGAAGTCTGAGTCTGAGACGATGGACGCTGTGGGCGGCGGCGACACTCAGAGATGATATGTCCCGACTTTTTACAGTAATTGCAGACCTTCTGTTTGCATTGAGTAGCAATGTGGCCAAATCGTTGACAACTGTAACATTGCGTTTTGCTCAAGTCGCGTGGCTGAGGCTGAGAAATTTTACTGGCAGATAAGGCGACTGAATAAGTCTCAGTCGTTTGATGCGCGAGATGAGCGGAGGTCACAATGCGCTGCTCTTCACGTAGGAGTTCATTTAAGCAAACATCCAAGGATGGTAATGGCATCCGATTCATCAAGGCAGATCGGACACTGTCATATTCACTACGAAGTTTCATCAAAAACTGATCCCTGTGACTAGAGGCCTGAAGATCTTGAATAACAAGCATAACATCCGGAGCCACATCAGCATATTTTATACCATCGTATTCTGACCACAGTGTACGAAAACCAGAATAATAATCTTGTATGGACAAGGTTCCCTGGGTATATTCAGCAATCTCACATTCAAGATGAAATTGACGTGCTGAATTATCTTGATGGTATACTTTCTTCAGATACCCCCACATATCCTTGGAAGTGGGGTAAGGTTTGAGATTCATGATCAGATGAGGCTCAACAGAGCCCAAAATCCAGGATTTAATTTTGGCATCTTTAGTATGCCAAGTGGATATCTTCTTCTCATCATCAGTGGGTGTAGGGTCAGATCCAGAAATATAGCCCCACAATTCCTTAGCCTCAAGGTAGATTTGGAATTGGAAAGACCAAGCAGGGTAATTTTTTCCCGTGAATCTGATCAAGGTAACCTCAGATTTGTCCATCTTAAAATTGATATTGGCCAAAAGAAACAGAGCAAGACAGCAAACAAAGAAGAAAACTGTTCCCAGAACAAACAGTAACACAGCCGTAAGTAACAAACAGTAAGCAGTAACTGTTCCCAGAACAGTCGTGTGATGCAGCAACACAAATTCAACCCAACAGTGCCTGACGAACAATTTTGCAAGAATTACTGTGTTCCCAAGCAGCAGTGAAAAGAGGCAACAGGTGAGTCACTCGAGAGTTACTGGATCCCAATTATAAGCCCAAACAGGGCTGACGACAAAAAAAAATTGGGATGTGGCTGACGACCCAAAAAAAAACTGGGTTGAGATGTGGACGTGGGCCCCACTAGATGATCATATGGGAAATCAGAAGGTATGGATGAAGACACAGAAGATTTTCTCAACTTATGGAAGAAGATTCATCCAAAAAAAAAAACCAGATCCAACTTTTTGGACGGCTGAGATGAAATCAAATTAATAATCTTGATTATTCTCTGAAGGCAGTAGAAGACTTACCTGGGATGAGGAAAAAATCCTGAAAAAAGCACCAAAATAACTAGAAAATACTGTCGACCAACTTGGGCTGGTTCCGCAGAGGTGTGGTAGATGATCTGAAGTGGGCCACGTCTTGAGTTGAGATGATCCGTGATGATCAAGGATGATCAATGATTTTCCAGACCTTGGAAGATGCCAAGAATGATCTTATAGATCATTGGATATGGAAAAATAAAGCCCTAGCTCTGATACCATGACAAGCTTTGACATACACAATCCAAGACAGACTCACGAAGACAAATTCCTTTGAATGTATTAATTTCTGTCTCTATTCTTTGGAGAATCAGACTCAATATATAGAGTTGTACATGCCTTAATCAAGGCTTTTAAGTTAGGTAACTAGCTAATTACATCAATTGCTAATCTATCTTTAGAAAGAAAGCTAACTAATTTACAGGAAAATCTAATTAAGAGAATCTGTACAGCTGGTACAAGTTGACCAATATGCATGCACGTGAGATATGATTGATGGTCATGGGCCTTGGGCCTTGGGCCTGTTTAACATAATAATGATCTAATTAATTGTATTTATAAGCGCGGCCCACTAATGTATTCATTGGCATTGGTTTTAAATTAGAGAGTGCAATTTTTCAATCCATTTCACAAGAGTGATTGCACATTATCTCTTCATCTTCCTTCTGCTATAAATTTGGATAAAATTATTTTAGGAAAGATAAGGCCTAAGATTTAATAGGAAGTTTTTTTCCAAAAGAGGTAACGTATGAAGAGTTTTAGAAGTTACAACCTATCCTTTCTTAGGATGGATCAGAATGGAAAAACAAAATCCATGCAGCCAACCCCAACATAGTTGGGACAAGGCTTTGATGATGATGATGATGAAAATTATCCCATCGCCCGGTGCGCATAATGCGCACCCCTAGTGGGGCCCACCTTCTGGTCCAGCGGAGGGGACCAAAAAACCCCACCCCTATAGTACACACGCTTGGGTTTGGATAGATCTGAATGGACTAGACCATTGGATCAAGTACACACCCATCCGAATGGACTTAACTTGTGGCCCCAGATGATGCGGTTAGGATGATCGGATGGGGCTGATTTTTTTGTACATAGGAGGGGCCCAGGCAAATCTTCAAATCTGCCCAACCCCATTCTGAGGTGGGCCAACATGTGGACCCCACAGCGCGGCACGCATGGAGGATAGTGTGTATGTATGGTGTGTGTGTATGTATGTATAACAAAATGAATCTAATACTCTAATCATGTGTTTCTTGCATGATCAATTTCAAGGAAGGCCCAACATAAATTTGAAGCGACACAATTTTTTAAGCTTTAAGGCTCATAAGTCATAAGTCATGGGTTAGGATAATTTAAAGGGACATATTTTTTCCCCTAATCCTAATCCATGATGAGACATTTATATCCTCTTGCTCTGATTGGGATGCATCTAGGTGGACCCAACATAGAGGGATTGTATCATACCTAATTTGATGCCATTATGGGCAAGGATGAAAATAGCGGTGGCGACAGGTGTAGCGGCCCGTCGCCAAACCGCTACGAAGCGGGCGCTACGTAGCGGCATAGCGGTGTGATTTGAAAAAATCACCCAAAAAATTTGAAAAAATTACAGAAAATCCAAAAAATTGTAAAATGAAAGAAAATGTGTTTCTTGTGCAAAAGTAAGTAAGATAAGAGGGCGTTGCGGTGCACTCAGTTTATGAGGTCCTGTATCGCTGTATAAATAGAAAATAATAGTAATGATTAGTTTTTTTACATGTATACATGTTTCTTAGTCATGCTAATTTAGAAAGCAATGAAAAGCTCATAAAGATTTTTCTGTTAAAAATTAAATTTGATTAGAGCCTATTTCCTATTAAAATGAAAAGGGCTCATTTTCTATTAAAGTGTACTTTGGTCAAGGTCTTATTTTAGTATTTCCTATTAGATTGAAATTTGGCTAAAACCTATTTCCAATTAATGTGGAACTTGGCTAAAGCCCATTTCTAGTTAGTGTCAAAGTTTGCTATGGCCCTATTTTCAATTAGTGTGAAATTTTATTGGGTTGTATTTCTAATTAGAGCGAAATTTGGCTAAGGCTCTAATTTCAATTAAGTTGTATTTCTCTAATTTCAATTAAGTTGTATTTGGTTTAAGACATGCCTTTTTTATTTAATACTTAGGCATTAATGTGGAGCCCATCAATGGTTAAGAAGACAACAGCTTTTGAGGGGCCATTTATATTTTATTTAAACCTTTTATAAGGTGGGCCATTGTGGGGCCCATAAATTACCTTATATAAATCAGATGGAAGGGCCCATATGCTGCCCGCTGCCCTATTTCGTGTGAAATGAAGGATCGAGAGACAGCGGGAAAGGAAAAGGAGGGAAAAGAAAAAGAAAAGAAGGGAAAGGGAAGGAAGAAGAAGAAGAAGGAAGAGGAGTACCTGCTGCTGCTGCTGTCGCCGCCGCCGCCGCCGCTTTCTACTGGTATGTTGTCCAAACTGCTGTATCTCTCTCCCTTCCTTTCTTCCTGTTTTCCCCTTCTCCTTCTTTTTTTTTTTCCTTTCCTTTCTTCTTCCTTTTCCACTAGTCAAAGAAACGATTGGAGGGAGGAGGGAGGAGGGAGGAGAGAATGGTGTTTTTTTTTTCCCTTACTGTTCACTGTAGCGGCGCCACTATAACGTGGCGGCCTGTATCGGCCGCTTCGGGTGCGATACCCGATTTTTCCCATATAGCGTGGCGGCCACTACCGCCACGGCCGATATTTTCATTCATGATCATGAGTTATCAGTTTGTACAAGTGGGGCCAATGGATCATGGTCCAATGTTTTAAATTGTTCACGCCAGTATATGTGATGGAATCACTAAAGCATAACAAATTTGATGCGACCAGGGATTGTATCATACCTGATTTGATGCTATCATGGGTTATCAGTTTGTACCAGTGGGGCCAGTGTATCATGGTCCAATGTTTTAAATTGTTCATGCCAATATATGTGATGGAATCACTAAAGCATAACAAATTTAACAGAGAAGGACTCAATCAAATACATGATTTATATATATGACTTTGGAAGACTGATGCATGCTTTTATAATATGCCCTAATAAAAAGAAAGACTCCAGTATTGTCAATATTATGATTCTTTGGGGACAAATGAAAATTCATGTTGTGAGGCATTGCTTTTCAGAGCCAACCACAATAAGATTTCCATGTCCTTGCAGGCTTTCACGAGACTGCGACAAGGGGATGACATATAGGTTAAAGAAAGCTAATTGTACTTAAAGGTACAATATAATCCCCTTTTTCTGAATGGCAGTAGGATATAATACCTGTGATTAATTATATAACATCTTTGCCCTTTATATTGTAAAGATAGCAGAAACCTACGTGAATATGATGCAATGCAATAACTAATTACCCATGATGCAACTCAATATGCTCAAATATTTCACTGTATTGAAAAAGGTTTAATTCATCATGTGGATTTAAAATTGGCCGAGTCAAGTAGACTTGTACTCAACAACTATCGATTCCAGTCTCAAACCCCTCCCCTTCTCACCCCCAGCTCCCCCACACCAATTCCCATGGAAAAAAGGCAAAATAGATAATTTTTCCCAATTTGGCGCTGTGAGATGACGTGGAAGGTTTTGGGGCATCGATTTTGGAAGATCAAAATCATGCTTTTTGAAAGATTTTAGCATTCAGAGATAAGAGGTACTATTCATTTGGCAAAGGCAAAAACAAATGCGCCCACTTTTTACAACTCAAACCCATTCTTAATAGTTAAAACACGTTTTAAAGTTAGGATCTATATGGCCCCATCTTTTAAAGATTTTGTTGCATTTTCACACAAAATTTTAATGGTTCTTGGGCTCTAGGAGACTCGGTCTAACTCAGCAGTCCTATGAGACTTGGTTGAGTCGACAACTAAAGGGGGAAGAGTTGCTCTGCAAGTCCAAGTTGCAAAACCTTGATTCATCATTACAATGGTAAGGATAAAACCGAATTTCCCTCATGTTGGAAAGACACTCAAGCCTGTATCAACATCTTTTTTTTCCTGGTTTAAAAATACCGAGTTACTCATGTGTTTCGATGTTCATGTTCAGATCCTTTAATAGAAGAGTATCATAGTCATTAAAGAGGAAGAAACAACCCTTAGTGCATGAATCAAAGAAAAACTCAGAAAAAATAGAAAGCGATAAATTTTGAAAAGCTTACAAGTTAATTTGAAAATTAGTACAGCAAAAACACAATATATGAATAACGCATTTTGTGGAAAATCTAGTCAAAATTTGAAGAGAAATGATCATGTGCAAATCAACAGCTGCTAAAGACTGATTTAACCTATGTCCAATTCACTGTTTTGACATGCCTCTCTACGCATAATGGAGTCGTCCAATTTTCACTCCAATTGGAGTGATATATGCCATAAGGATGATATTGATGGCAGTACAAGACCATGTCCTAATTTCTGAAACATGGAACCCTGTTGTGGGGCCCACTTGGAGGTATGGGAGTGAATTATGGAAGCCCAAAAAAAGTCCTCGTAAGAATCATCCTTTCTTGACTTATACCAAGTTTAAAAATCTTCAAACATTAATAAAATGGATTTTTGTGCAAAATCTGATGGTTATATACACTTGAAACAATGCAAATCCTGGATATCTACCAATTCAGTTATGTGAAAAGAAGGTGGAGTGGTGGGATTGTATTGGGAAGGGTCTGACATTTTGGTTCACCAACGTCGATTATCTAGAAAATTCTGCCCTCTTTAAATTAGAGCATTATTGATTGCTTTTCTAATCTATGGCAGCTCATTTCCAACATGTATTGGTTTGTGATGTTTTAACTACATCATGGAAAAAAGAAAAACCTTTAGACTGTTAAATGAACACAAAAACATAAGGCGGAAAGTAAGTGTGGAGGGTTTGATAGACCATCTGAATTGCAACACTGGTTTTAGATAGAAATTCTGCCCTTTCTAAATTATAGCATTATCGATTGCTTTGCTAATTATGATAGTACTATTATATAATTTTACATTTAGGATTTGTGATGTTTTCTTTTTAGGGGCATTTGGTCGGAGGTCCCTCATAATTACCTTTTATTGCAAACGGTCAACGAATTAATTTCGTATAAGCAAAGGCCCCTTCCACCGTTTCATATACTTGAAAGGACAATAATGCCCTCATATTCTCTTATCTCTTTATTAAAAAACGGTAAGCCTAAAATCGTGGTAACTTGCCAAAGAAGGAAGGAACGAAAGAGAGAAATTAGGGATTTTGAACATCGAGCACAAGGAGAAGGAGGAAGGTCAATCAAGAAAGGAGATAGTTCATCGGGCGGATCCCACCATGGATGGGCATCGATCAACAAATCCAATTAACCAGACCTTCGTGACTGTCAAATTAGTGAAAAACATCCCACCCAAAACTGACGGTACCAAATATAAAGATCTATCGTCGATCAAGTGGCTAACATTGCCTGACCAAAGCCAATGTCCCCCAAAATGCCCTATTCACAGTAGGACACACCAGATGAACGACCTTGATTGGAAGCATTTGTGTCTCGTATCCAATTAAATTGTTTTAGAACTCAGATACAATTGTTTTAAAACTCAGATAAAATTGTCCAGAACTCAGATATATTTGTTCAATAACTCATATATATTTGTTCTAGAACTCAGATAAATTTATGCAAAACTCAGATAAATTCACTCAAAACTTAGATAAACTCAAAACAAACTCAGATAAATTCAGAAAATGATGGATCAAATCCACAGTCTCATAAAAAAAAAAAAAACCCCACTCTCCACCCTTCCTTCAAATCTAGTCACACTAAAAAAAAACTCAAGACCCCAACTAAAATGTCAAAAGAACAAATTTCCGCCCATTTTTAATACGATTGAGTTCCCCCTGATACATCCCACTAAATGTTGTTAGTTTCCTTATTATCATAGATGAAAATAGCGGCCGCTACGTAGCGTAGCGGCCGCTATGGCCGCTACAGGCCCGCTACGACCGCTACGGGGCCGCTACGGGGTGAGAAAAATTCATACTTTTCAATTTTTTTTAAAATACATAATAAGAATTATTTATTTTCTTCTTCTCTTCAAATAACATTTCTACACAACTCTTCTACCCTTTTATGTTTAAAAGAACACCAAAAAGCACATGATCTCGCCGAATTACAGTCGATACAGAGAGTTCTTCTCTAAGTACATCCTATTAGACACCCCCTTTGGTAGATGTATTTTTTTCTCTAGGTACTCTTAAATATTGATTTCATGATATAGTTTTTTCTTTTCTGAGCCTTTCATTAGTTTCTAAGTTAGCATAATCAAGCAACATGAACACATGTGAAAAAAATGATCATTACTATTATTTTCTATTTATACAGCGATACAGGACCTCATATAGTGAGGGGACCGCTACGCCCCCTTACCTTAATTACTTTTGCAAAAAAAATACATTTTCTCTCATTTTCCAATATTCTAGGTTTTCTAGAATTTTTTCGTATTTTTTTGACGATTTTTCCAAATCGCACCGCTACGCCGCTACGTAGCGCCGCTACGCTACGTATCGCCCGCTACATAACGTTTTGGCGGCAGGCCGCTACGCCCGCCGCTACCGCTATTTTCATCCTTGCTTATTATATTTCGCATTTTTAAACCATGAATCTATAAAATCAAGGGAAACAAATGATGAGAAAAAAAAAAGGAGGAAAGATTGCATTGTCATTTGAGTTGGTCAAAATACATTAAATGCAGTTTCTCCCTCTCTTTTGGAGAATTACCTGAGCAATTGTATTACGCATGTGGCCTGGCCATTCTAGTAAAAAAACTTTAGATAAAATCATTTACTAAACATTCATCAAGGAGACATCCATGGGCAAATCGCCATGAGTGTGTAGCAGAAAATGTAGATCATTCCCTCCTATGTGAATTTCAAAACTTGATCTATTCCCTCCCATTTGAATTTCGAAACTTCATATAAAACTAGGAAATAAAATCCGTTAAAGGGGTAAATTAGTCATGAAATATCATGTTAAGGACCTAAAATTAAGGGCTTAATTTGCATAACGTGTTAGGCAACTTATGTGTGACATATTGCGGCAGTTACAAGGGCAAATCTGTCACGAAATATGTGATGTGGCGAATATAGGGACCTATGGTTGCAAAATGTCTAGCTGTGCGGACCAGAGCCCTTAAACAGAAATTCCGTGGACCAGAGCCTCTACAAGTTCCACTTCAAGGACCTATCGCTAATTTATCCTTCTTTTTATACAAGTTGATGGCCCATTAAGGGAAAGGGAGAGACCGAAGAGAACATGGATAAAAGTAGTAAGGTTAGATCTGACAATGTGCTACCTATCTGAGGACTTAGCTCATTAAGGGAAAGGGTTTTTCCATTATATAATTTTACATTTTAGGGTGGGTTTGTGATGTTTTCTTTTTATGCAAGTTGATGGTCCATTAAGGGAAAGGGGGAGACCAATAGAGAGGTTAGATATAAAGATGTGCAACCTATCTAAGGATTTGGCCCAAGATAGATTGGAATGGAGAACCCAAATTCATATAGCCAACCCCAACAAATTTGGCAAAAAGAAAATGCTTAGACTGATATACGAACACAAGCAGAAAATTCTTATTCTCGTAGACTAAACATGAGAGACAGGAGTTATTTGATGTAACCATCACAGTCGCTTGATGATCTCAAATGATATACTTGCAAAACAAGTCAGTAGATGATGCAAAGCCAACAAGCTGTTGCAACAAGACCCATGGCCCACATGTGGGACCAATGGAGTTCAGAAACTTTTGTTTGTCAAGCTTTTTAATTCTGTTTGTTTTCTTTAATAAGTTTAACAAGGATTAACTTCCTAATTCTGTTCAGTTTCCTAGTTTGGTTAGAAGTCTTAGACTCTAGGGTGTCTTTTCCTATTAATATGAGCATGGTAGAAGGTAACAACAATTCTAAGTTTAATCAAAGTTTTCCTTTGTTGAGTATTTCCCCTGTGAGGTTCGTCCTAGTGAGTCATGAGAGAGTCTCATTTGAGATATTGTTTTTCATCCCTTGGCACTTTCGATCCAAACCCTTCCTAGTGGTTGTAAAGTAGAAGAACATTCCAATTAAATATAAATGGACACTTGGTCAATTTCTAACCACCTGGTTTTCTCTTAGACGAGCGGCACACTGGATGGGCTATCTATATGGCAGCCAATAATATATTGATCCAGACTGTTGAGTTAATAGGGACATGTAAGGATGGAGGATGGCTAAGCAATTACGCAGGTTGGAAGATATTTGCCATTTGAAACTGTCCCCCTTGGTAACATTAAATGTGAATCATTGCACTGCTTCTTTTTTTTTTTGTTTTTTTTTTCCTCTCTATTATAAGCTTTCAATTTTGCTTCTGTCAATCAAAGGCAGGAGCGGACCTGCATATAAATTCTTTCTACTAGTGGTAGAAGATCTCTTGTTCCCGATAGGCTGATGCTGTGATACATGTTTCTCATCATACTATGTGATGGTGAAAAAACTTGTCATAGAAAATATTAATATTTTCAATGAGAATTGCATTTGTAGTAAAGATTGTTGGACCATGCTATCATCGAGATTAACTTCCAAACCAAAAGGGCCATAAGAAAAAAAATGAAAAGCCTAACAAGGACATCACAATGGCATCAACATAGGGTGAGAAAAGTGCATAAAAGCCTAGCAGAGTGTTGTGTGATTATCCACCGTCGCTTCCATGAAAGGAAATTTATATAGGTTGGAAAGTTAGACCAACATTGTTCTATGAAGCTGAACACCAGGCAACAAAGAAACAATGAGAATCATATCACTATGCCGGTATTGGAGACTACCGAGAGATCATGGCATTCCATTTCAACAAGATGGATAAATGCTCAGAGCGGGATCTTGGGAAGAAATTTTTTTTTTCTTTGTCAATAAGCTTAAGTAAAACTGGTGCTTAGAAGGTGCTAGCAGACATATTCTAATCCAAAAATCAGTGAGACAATACAATCCCCTCTCCCTCCATCCAATAAATGGGGTTAAGATACAACCACACATGACAGTTTTAAGTTTCAACCTTAACCAAACACATAATCAACTGCATTAAAAAAAGAAGAAGAAGAAGAATTTCACAACATCATCTGATATCACCAGCAAATCCCATCCAGTTCATGTGAAAATTGAATAACCGCAATCAGTAAATAAAACATACAAGAAGAGAACCCTATCAAGAACAGCATAAGAAAAAGAACAATTACCTGCTGTAGCAGCGCGATCCGCTGGTTGGTAGCCTGCGTGACCACAGCGCAGAACGGGAACCTCGACGCCTTCAAGCTGTTACTCATCTTAAAACCCTCGCTCGCCCGAATGCTCCCTCCCCACGCCACGAAGTTCTCGTTCACAAACGCCGCCACCGCCTCCGAGCACAGCGTCCCCTCGCAGAACGCCGGCGTGTCCAGGTGGTCCGGCGAGTGCAGGTACACGAAAAGCATCTTGAATTCCCGGCGCGCCCGCTGCAGCGCCTCCATGAACCCCTCCGCCACGAAATTGGGCCGCGATGCCGCAGCCGCAGGGCAGTCCCTCTCGAGCTGCGCCAAGAAATCCACGGCCTCCTGTGCGGAGGCGGATAATGGGACGAGAGGGGAGGAGGCACCTTGGGCGCGGGGGCCCAAGCCGAGGAGGGCGAGGGAGAGGGAGAGGACTCCGCCGGCAGCCCAGAATCCGAGGCCGACTGCGCTGGAGACGAGGCCGAAGCTGCCGGAGACGACGGAGAAGGGGAGCGTGATCAGCTTCCACACGAGGCCGGTATGGGAGGCGTCGGAAGGTGCCGCGGCGGCGGCGGAGGAGGAGGAAGAGGAGGCGGGTTGCTCTCGGGCGTGGATTGCGTCAGAATTGGGATTGGTTTGGACGGCTGAGATGGGGTCAGATTGGGAGGTGAAGGATGAGATGGCGAGTTCGAGATCCCAGCCATGGGTGTCCAGGATGTCTCTACAGAGATCGAGATCTTCGATGCCTGTGATCGCTTGGAAATAGGTAATCTTGTTCTCAGAGCTGATGCTGGAATCTACCATCTCTTTCTCTCTCTCTCTCTCTCTCTCTCTCTCTCTGTATCTTCTTCTTCTTCTGTGTCTTGCAGGGAAAAGGAACTTCAACAAGGGTGGGCTTTTGGATTGGAAATGGAGGAACTTCAAAATCTCTATGGTTTCTGCTTTCTGTCGTTTTTCAGTTGGGGGATTTGATGGGGGAGGAAAGAAAGAGAAAATAGACCGACGAAGAAATGTTTACTTTTCTGGGGAAAGGGAGTGTGTATTTTCTTGGCTTTTAATAAGAGGCCCCGATGAGTGAGCCGGATGTTTTCATCCGTTCATCTACAGACAGAATCACGAATCACCACGTCATCTGCGTACGTCCGTTTTCTTTGAATCCTCTTGTAATGTTATATGCTATAGTTCAGTGAATCTTTATTTTAAGAAAAAGATTAAAAGTGAAAAAAAAGCCAGAGCTAATTTTGGAATTGAATGTCAATCATTTGGTCGAACCAAATGAGGGTTGTTTTAGTGAAATGGGGTTTGAAACCAACAAAATAGATTCCTAGTTGAAACTCAACCTGAAAGCCAAAATTATCATTTAGAAATGATTTTGGTTTCTGGTCTAATATGGTTCTAACATAGTGTGTTTTAATGCAATGAAGACTTTTCATGGTAGAGAGAAAAATTATCTTGGTTTTCTATGTAGCTCTTTTTTTTTTTCTTTCTTTTTGTGAGAAATCATTCTTCTCGCGGGGAAAGAAAAAAATGAATTAATTTTTCTAAATATAGAGGATTTCAATTTCTATATGGAATGTAGGATTCCTTTCTCTCAGAAAAATAAATAAATAAATAAAACTGCATCGAGCGGAATCTTCTTACTCCACAAAGGCATTAGAAAACAGAGGTCTTGTCTATCATGTTTTTTTTCCCCTGATTTGGTGAGACCCATTCTCTTTGCATGAAAGGAAAATAATGAATTATTTTTTTGTAGATGGGAGGATTTTAACTTTTATGCTAGTGGTAGTAACGTAGGATTCCTCATTCTCGTGAAGATTGAAATTTGTATAGAGCGAAATCCTCCTTATGCATAAATACATCCTTAAAAAAATAATAAAAGAACTTTGATTGATTACAACTTTGGTTGTTACAAATATATGGGCAAGACCTGTTTGTACTTCTATATCTTATACAATATAAGATTAAGTCACATGCCACATGCCACATGACACATGACACATGACACATGCCACTCATCGGCTGATGCGAAACCTTTAATACATACTTCTCTGTAAATTTTTACACGACCATTTCCTAAACTCATCTGATCCACAATTTCCCCAATACTCCAATTTTTGTAACTTACTGTACCACCCCTACATTTTTTTATATAATTCAAGATAAACTTAGTTTGTTTTTTTTATTTATTATTAATTAGAATTCTATGAATCTTCAGTCTATCCAACTACACGTGCATCCCACTATATGGACGATCGTAATAATGCTCGTACCTTTCAAAGAAGCCTCTCAAATCTGTGACTATGAAACTCAAGCTCTGATCGAGTGGCTAGCCACTTTGCTAGTAGAAGACGCAATTATCCATTATATTGGTTCTGAGCAAGGGCCTTTTTGAAGTGAAATGTTTGCTCAAGCGTGGAAAGATCTGTGGCAAGTAGAAAGTTGGAAAGAGACTTCTTCTAATTCGGCATGGATACTCTGCTTAAGCTTTGATTTGGAAGGAACAGGCAGGTATTTTTATGCATTATTTGATCTAAAGCCTCATTATATTAGTCATTACTGGCATGGGTTTTAGTCATCTGTTTCTTCGTTAACTTATATTTTTGGCATTTCTTTGTTTTCACATGACTCTAATACATTAGGATAGAGATTCAGGCAAAGGGTACTCTTCCTTTTCCCTTTTTTTGTTTTTTTTGACACCAACATGTTTGTCTTGAAGTCGCCAATATAGAAATGAATCCCACCTATTGAAAATCCAAGCCACTCAAAATGAACTGCCTATCTCTAACTAAATTATACTTTTTTAATAGCAATTGGCCCCATTGGCAATGTTGAGCAGATGACTAATGCATGATTAATATAATATTATGCATCATACATTAATCACATTTTAAATTATATTCTCAATCTTATAGTAGACCACCTTGAGTAAGTATTGGGGATATCCCATACATAGGTACGGCAATAATTTTGAGGAGCTTAAATTTTAATAGGTGCATTTATTATGGAGCTCCACTGCTACTGGGAAAGACTGAATAAGACAGGATTGGTAACTCATAAATAATTAGCACCCTTGTATGGTGTAATCATTCAATCGAAGGCCTAAGTCTTGACCAATTCGGTGTCCTAAACCATTTATTACAAACCCTTGAAAATACATTTACAGTTTCGCCTATGTGCTACTTGTTTTGAAAGCAATAATAATTTTCTTGCAATGTCCACACGGCACTCCACGGTGCACATTTAGGGTCTGAAGTTTTTAGTTCAAAATTTCACAGTTTAAAAGATGTTAATTAGCACTGTAGAAGATCCCCCGTAATCATATAAAATTCCTCATCATAGTTCAGTTATCGCAGTGACTCGTCCTAGAACAGGGTTTGCAAATATAAATTATCCCGATGTTAATCGGGTGTCGTATTTACTGGAACAAAAATGCTAAGTTGTGTTGGTTCCTTAATTCCTAAACTAATCCTACTAGAAAATAAAGTATTGATTTCTAAACTAATCATATTTGAAGACGAAGTATTTGTTTGATTCCTAAATTAACCAAATAGAAGACAAGGATATTGATTGCTAAATAACAAATTGAGAAATAAGAAAAGCTTCGATTCAATCGGAGAAAAGATCTTAGGGTATGAATCCACTCCAACCTTGCGCTATGGCAAGTATAGACTTAGGGGTTCTCTCTCAATGCTAAACGGGTTCGTTCTGATTACAAACCTAAACAGAGTCAACAATTAAAGGATGTGGGTGTAGATTAGGGCATAACATATCTCTAAGGCATAGATTATCTTATATCTAACATCACATTCATTCAAGCACCGTTATATGACTAGCATTTAAATCTACAATATTAAAATACCAAAGAAAATAGATATTACATTAAAAGAATAAAATCCAACATGTCATATAACCAAAAGCGTTTATAGAAAACCCTAAAGCCTATACATCACCATAAATACAAGATTAGGGCTTCATCGCAACCCTAAGATAAAAGTTTAGTTATTCATGGACGACGATTGTCAAAGAATCTCTGATGAAATTTCCATTGACGCTCTTCCCAAAAGCTCCAAAACCTTGCTCCTGATCTTCTCCCAAAATGTGAATCTCTTCTAAAACGAGTTTGGAGCCATATTTATAGGCTTTGGGTCGAAAAATCTCATCAAAAGCGAGCCAGAGGCGGACTTCATCCGGTCCGGGCGTTCGGACGCTAGGAAGCAGTGTGCTTCCTGGACTTTCTGGACGCCCGACACCTGGCGTCCAGTAGCCTCTGGGCAATTTCTATATCTTCTAACTTTCCGCCATTTTCTCTGTCTTGTGCAAATTTCTTGTCAAAGCTCGTAGGGAACCTGTAAACATGAAAATAACATAATTAATGCTAATTATTATCAATTAAAGGTATAACAAAGTCTTCGTTGAGGGTTCTAAATGGTGTATTTTAGAGTCTCATCAAGTAGTACAAAGATTGATTTCATAACCTCATATGTCTTGCTCCCTCTGCAATGAGCTTGATATTTATTAAGCCACTCATTTCAAACAACCACAAAATATATGGATGCTAATGGCCTTACTATTTGCATTAGAATACATAGAAATTGGATACATAAGATTCATATTATAAGTGGTTAAAAATAAAGATGAAGGAGAATTTCCAAGTATGAGCATCAAATAACCTTTTATTTTTAGGGAAATAGAATCAAATCCTAATAATTAAATACATAGGAAAGTGAATGTCATATCTACATCTCCACCGTATTATAACCTTCACATCTATTGTCATATCCTTCACCCTCACATCTTTAATAATCATTTGGTAAGTTCAATTTACCGTGAATTCCTATATATATTAATATAAATGAACAAATCTTAAAAGAATTTATTTTCAATTGGAGTGGAAAATCTTAATTCATTTAAGTATATGTAAATTATAATAGTAACTCTAATAGGAATAAACCTCTAATTTTTACATGTGATCAAACTAACACTGGATGCACTCCCATTTGACTGAACTGTGTATGAGTATCATCAATTTGGAGAGAAGGGAAGCATCATGACATGAGTTGTACTTATGATAGGTGGGACAAAATACATGGTTTTAAAACAGTAGAAAGCTAAAAAAATAGGACAACAAACTCTAATCTATCTTTTGCTTTTAATATGACTCTAATCTTAGCTTTCAACAAGACAAAAAAAGAAAAAAAAGAAAAAAAGAAGAAAATGCTTCTACCTCATAAAATGAAAACTTCCATAATTGCCAACGGAGACAACAAAAAATAATTCTACTTTAGTAATTACTTTCATCTTCTACAAAATAATCAGATGCACAAAACATTTAAATGTAGAAAACTTGTGACTCTTTCAATTACTTGATGCTATTTTAAGATATAGAATAAGAGTTCTAGAAGCAACTAAAGCTTGCTTATTTCTAAACTTATTTAGACACAAAGTACAAACACATTGTGGATAATCTCTATTTCATGATGATGCAATCAATTGTCAATACAATGTGTTAAAAAGTATTTCTCCTTCTATACTATTGTCTTGAGGTTTTAGTAAGATTGGTTAACGGCGGAAATATAATATGATATTAGAGGTAGCTGATCATGAGTTTGAATTTCAAAAGAAATGACTTGGAGTTGAAATGTGCATGCACTTTAAGTGCGCTGACGAGATTCCCCTTAATGGGAGAGTGTTGAAAAGTATTTTGGCTCCTCTGCTCAATACCTTTGAGTTTTTGGTAGGATTGGTCACCAAAGGAAATTTAATAACACGAAGGTTGTACGGTCTCATTGCAGTGTATTGTGTGTGGCCTAGTGTGCCGTGCTTGATGTAAAATGTAACGCAGGAAGAATGGGACAAAAGGTATCCACATCAAGAAGGTAAGGTACGCATTACCAAATACAGATTGATCTACTTGTCATTTTATTGAGATGTGATTGCATATTGCATAATTACATGAGAATGAGAACAAGGTCTTATGTCACCATTTCTTTGTACATTCAACAATCCATTCATACAGAGAGCAGTGCAAAAGAAAACTTAAAAATAGGGGATAATTAAGCTCCTAAAAGGAAGAACAAGGAATGGCCTGGTCAAAATCTGTTTCTGGTGTTTGTCTTCTTTGGTGAATAAAAAAAGACTTCACTCCATCTTGAAGAGGACTCCAGATATAGCACATGCAATTAGTTTTCTGATGTGGGTCTTCTGAGTAGACAAGGAATGAATGAAACTCAGACCTGTTGAAGGACCTTCATGGTTTCTTGTCCTTGAATGAATGAAACTCAGACCTGTTGAAGGACCTTCATGGTTTCTTGTCCTTGAATGAATGAAACTCAGACCTGTTGAAGGACCTTCATGGCTTCTTGTCCTTGAAGCTCTTGGGGAGGATTGTTGGTGACCTTGCTGTGTTTGGGCTTGTCATCAATTGCAGGTTTGAAATTAGCAAGACCCGCCAACTCGTCGACTGCATCAACGAGTCCTTCAATCCTCACTGCAATTTCGATCAACAGTGATGCGGCTGTGACAAGGGGTAGAACCTCCATGAATGGCACATGGGTCGGAGGGGCATGGGCGGGCGCCCTTTTGTCCTCTGTTGCTTCTATTGGTGGTGGTGTCAGTTGGTGAGGGAAATGTCTCAATGATCTCTGGAGTTCTCCTACAGCCATTTTCATCTCTTCAATCAATAAGTCTATACTGGAGGACTTCCTCATGGTTTTGGTAGCAACTGCTAGCTCTCTCAATACATTGGAAGAGTGGGAGCTCAGTCTCATGAAGACTTCTCTAAAATGCTTCTTTATGAACTCTGGTGCCTGCCATGTGGTCACAATTTCAATTTGAGATGGTCTATGACTATAATTACATTTATGTGTCAAATGCAAAATTAAAGTATAAGAACTTTGTCAACTTGTTACTAGTTTGGGCTTGGACAGCCAGGGCTTGTGCAAAGCTCAGCTTGTTTAATTCTCCAGGTATCCAGCCCATTGTCCTGGCTGGAAGCCAGACCCATGCTCTAATCTAATAGGAAATCACGAGGACCATTTGCGATGTCATGAGCTGGGCTAGGCTGTTAGATTCACTGAAACCATTAAATTTCAGACCAGGAAAAAGGGCCTGGGTTCAGCCCACGAAAGCTCAGTCCTAATCTATCACAAAGCGGACAAGTCACGAGCTCACCCAAAGCATGGACAGTCAGTCAGTCACCAAACAGGTCTAATATAAATGAGGATCAGTCTGAAGCCCGAACCCAGAATCCAAAACTACTCCTGAATGACAATCTTTTCTTTTTTACTGTGTTGGATCAGTGATATAAGGAGTTGAAACTAACCGCACAACCTAGCTGGCAAATGTCTAAAAATACCAAATTTGAATACATAATTAACATCAATAAGCATAAAAAAGGGGGAGAAAAACATGCAAATACATAACTTCTTTGGATCATTTATCTTACCTTATTATCTGAATTGATGGAGGCATCAAGTGCCTCGACACAATAAGCACAATGCCGCATTACAGTTCCGATCTTTATGTACTGCTTCCATGGATGTCTGAAGCTGAAGCAGCCATGTGCCGGCTCCCATCTTGCAAAATTAGCCTGATCGAAGGAATAATGTAAGAAAGAATTAACCACTGATTTCAGTAACCATTGACATCAACAATCAATTTTGATGAAATTTTCTACTTACCAATGCTTCTTCGGTAGCCTTCGAATTAAGCACACATTTATAACCTTGGAACCCTTGACAAGGTTCTTCCTTGGGTTCTAAGCACTCAGAATCTTCAAAATACTCAGATACACATCCTAGATTTTAGCAGAAGATAGAGAAAAATTAGGACTTCTTATGTAGCATGAGATATCATCACAAACAAAAACAAATGTATCATGTATGCCCTGTATTATACCATTCACTCTATAACCTATACAATAGGAATATATTTATGGAACTGAGCAAACTGTAAAATGCATACCTTCTAAAGAACAGGCCAGTTTTTCCATGTTTCTAGTGATAAGTTGGTGAAGATCTCCCCCTGCCCAATTGGGGCAGATGAGCATGCTGATGAGCATGCATATGGAGCCTCCTATCGCAATTGTATATAAGCGGTTGCGCGCAAACACAACCAATTCTTCCACACGGTATCCCGATACAGAGACCAAGCTGAATGTAAGGATAAAGATGGTAACACCATAATCGAACCGAGTTTTTACAATTGGGATGAATCTAGAAAACGTTGCCACGGATGCTGGAAGATGAAAAGATGGCTCATGAGTATTGCAAACAAGTCATTATTCTGAAATTGAATTCAAAGGGGAATGTGTTTTCTACCTAGAAGAAAAAGTGCGATGCTCTGAATTATGGGGTCAGCTTGGTCTCCCAGTTGATTTGCAATCCAATGAATGCCAATGGCTAGAGATCCAGCAATTAGTGTTGCCATCCCTCTGTTTAGACCTTTGGATAGTGTGGCGCCTACATGTTCACACACATTTCATCAATAAAAATGAAAATAATATTTAAGACTTACATTCATAGAATTTAGCAGTTGAAATCTGTAATTAAATAAGGGTCCGTTTTATCTATCATTATGTATATATATATATATATATATATTTTTTTTTTTGTTTTTGTTTTGGGTGTTTGGTTTTGAAAATATTATAGAAGTAAACCATGATAAGCACCTTATTGTCATTTGTGCGCTTTCGGCTATTAATTTAGAAATTAATATCTCTTATGATTCTTTTATTATAAATGGCCTTGGGGTGAGCTTCCACTGGTTTTAACCCATGGCCTTTTTTCAAGGAAGCAAAATCTCTACCACTAAATTAAGCACTCATGTTAAGTATAAGATATGTTATAAAAATAAATTAACCAAACACTCTCTAATTAATACAATAGTTAACTAAAATCTATATCTCCAAGCCTGTAATTCACCATCTAACAAAATTACAATCCAAATGTTCTTAGAACCCTAAAAACTGAAAATTGAAAGTAAACATAAAACTTATTTGAAAACTTCAGTAAAAACTATATCTTAAGTGTTTTCTTACTTTTATCTCTATATTCTAATTTTATATACAAATAAAAATAGTTCAAAGTTAATTTTTCTGACCCGCTGGGTCAAAACACCATTTTTTTTTTTTTCCTTTCTGTTTTCATCAACTTGACCCAATATTTTTGTACGTTCTCTAATCAAAATATGCATTGACCTGATGGTTACAAGCATCAAATGGTTCATGCAAAAGATAGCCAATCAATGATCATGTGGGTGATCATACATATGGTTTCCACCCACAAGATCAATCCTTACTCCTTCCTCTCAACTGCTGATGAATTGTAATTAATATAAATGCTACCTAATGTAATATAAAATGGTTTTATGTTCTCGCTTCTTACCTACTGTGAACTCGAACACCACCACAACAGTCATAACTGCCCACATGGCCGTTCCTCCCACCCCATCATACAAAGGCCTCATATAGTAAAACAGTGACACCAATGTAAGTGATATTCCAACCTTGAGGCCATGAACAACCCTCCTTGGATCATCAACACCTAACTTCCATATCCTCTCCACCAACCCCAACGCTCTCAATCTCAATCCTAAAATTAATCCCCATGCACCCATCCATGCTCTCCTACCCCTCCCGGATTGGGGCACCAGTTCTTGAGATGACCCATTTGGAAAAACCACCCTCCATTCCAATCCATTAGCCATGGTAAAGGGAAAGAATTGCAGGTGGTCAGAGATGCCTTGCTATGTTCGGGGATATGGGTATGTGCCCAGTAGGCTAACTGTGACAGCTTTTGGGATGGAAGATGGTTAGGGTCTGAGAAGGTTCAGTCCCATGTAATGTGAGAGAGCCTGTTGGGTCTTTGGGAGTAGATTGGGAGGCTTAAATAAGGGTGAAATGGCTGCTAAGATTGGTTAAAATATTCATTCGACTGCTATTTTCATTTTCATCTGTGGAGTTTGCGTTTGCTTTTTTCACAATTTGTCTCTAGTAGCTAGTGTCTAAAAGCACTGACGCAAGCAATTGCTTGGGGAGAATATCTCTGTATATTTTAGAGTTTTAGTAAGGCATTGGACAGACATGATCATATTGTCACTAAACACGAATAGGTTGGTGTCCAATAGATATTTTAATCACAAGAATATGAGAGAGAGAGATTGTAATGTTGTCCAATAAGAACCTCTTTATCTAATGTTTTGAGGTATATGTACGTGCATTTATACCTTTTTCCCCCACTTGGGGCTATGTGAGCTGTGACAATTTAAGAAAAGCCATGGATGAGGGATGATGACAAATTTCAGTGTGCATCAATTGGGGGTTCTTCAATCTGGTCTAGCCCAAAAAACTAAAATTTTAGAAGGTCCAGCCCCAAATCCCAGAGCCATTATTTCAAAACCCAGGTCTGTTTGGCCCATTTTGCCATCCCAACATGTCAAGCACTGAAGATTCAAGTATTATCTGCCAAGCCCAAAGTTCAATCATGATAGACCACACCTTTGTGAACTCAGAGTAAGTGAATAACACCATGAATTTATCGTGATCCACTGGGCTCATTCCTAGGTTGTCACAGGCCCAATATTAATTTTTTAAGATTGTTGATCAGGGGTGAACTTCATTATAAGGCCTAATAAACAGATGGATGGAATCCTCCCAAGCTGAGTGGACGTAGGTGGGGACACTGAGTGGTAGGTGAAAAGGGAAAGTCCCATCGGACCGTTTTCCATTTTCCTTAGGATTGCTGGCGTGATGGTGTGATAAAGTCAACTCCTTATCTCTATCACGCGCCACTCTATCTGTCAGTACACGTCCGTACTTTTTATAGAAGCATGATGGCATTATTTTGAATCTTAGTACTCTTACCAAGATCAGAAGTGGCTTTTGGGATTACCGAGATGGTACTGTTGCCGAGCTCAATATAACTAGAACTGTTAGCTGAGCTGGTACCACTACTGAATTGGGCTTAGCGGTACTGTTACCGAGCTGTCGCCATCACCTAGCTATCAATAATGCCCAGCTGTTGAGCTGACAATAATGCCGAGACGTGGATGACCGAGATCAAGACAAACTAGTTGGCGAGGCTTAGCTTAATTTCGATATTATAGGATTGCCCCCACATAGATGGGATCCTCCCAAACTAGACAGAAGATGCAAACGATCGGTCCAGGCCTAAGTTCCAGGTTCCGTTTGACATTTTAAACATGGTTGATTAATGGTCAGGTCCAAGTAGAGTCCATACATGCTACACATACCCATTCCAGCCCGGCTTATCGTACTTCAACCTACCAAACAAACCTCACCCAACCGAAGAATCCAACGTTCGGGTGGACATTTTTAGCCCAATTAGTAATCAGGTGGAGTTCTTGTCAGGCCTATATTCGTCACCATAAGTGATCAACCCGGCCCATCCCAGACCCATTTCTACCTCTACATGGGAATGACCTAATTCTAGATCTTTCCATAGTGGATTCAAGTGGAAAACCCATATGATTTATGTTGTTTAATTTAAAATTGTTTACCTCACTCCACCCTTGAGTGAAAGTGACTTCCATTGAATGGCCTCACTTAAATCACCTTGGTATAAAGGTGAATAGCAAACACTCCACTTATCACTTATATAATCGTATATGATCTCAATAGATGGTGCTTTCTTCCATGCTAAATTAGGTCATGACATAAGCCATTCCATGCTCTAACTTTATGATAGTAAACATGATAAAAATCAGCACTAATCAATCATTTTTCTACAAGAGGAATCCACGTGCACTAATTTGAGAACCCAACTCAACTATCAAGTGGGTCGACTTATACTCCACATGATCCCTATCTTTTTCCACCACCATCTATCAAAGAGGTCTTATCAAAGGTTAGATTATCACTAATCATAGGTAAATATCATTGTTGAAAGCCTTGTTTGGGCTTTCAGTCCTCTGTAATTTTAAAGGAAGTTCTGAGGTGGCCTACTAGGCTACTACTTCCAAGGGACTCCGCACACTTTTTTTTAATTGATTTACCAAAAATTAACACAAGGACAACATTGTTCCCCCTTAAACTTATTTCTTTACAATGCGGGGCTGGTCAAGCCTACCTTCGTGGTAAAGGATTGGGTTTAAACGGTGACCCATTATTATTAATGGGTGGACTGGAGCTTCCTTCTTTATGTGCTCCGTAGAATGGGGTTTGGTCAAAGATGGAGAAGTTGGATTATGGAGTGTATTTCTTCTTCTTGGTTCTCCATTATTATTAATGGGTCTCCTAAAGGGTTCTTTCATGCGCAAAGAGGCTTAAGGCAAGGGGACCCGCTCTCTCCGTTCCTATTTGACATTGTGGGGGAAGCTTTTAGCCGGATGCTAGTAGCAGCAGAAAGGAGATTAATTCAAGGCTTCGCAGCTGCTCCAAATTCTCCGATCATCTCTCATCTCCAATTTGCAGATGACACAATTATCTTTTGTGATGCTAATGAAGACTAGGTCAAGAATGTCAAGGCCATTCTCTTATGTTTTGAAGCAGTCTCAGGTTTAAAGGTAAATTTTCATAAAAGCCAATTATTGGGAGTGAGGGTGGATGAATCAATAATCTCTCGTTTCGTGAGCATCTTAGGGTGCATGGTTGGCTCCTTTCCAGCTACTTACCTCGGCCTTCCTTTGTGTATGGGACATTCTCCAAAATCTATTTGGGACAAGGTGCTAGAGAGGATTGGAAATAAGTTGTCTACTTGGACAGCAAACTATTTGTCCTTGGGAGGAAGAGTTACTCTAATACTGTCCGCCCTCTCTATTATTCCGATCTATTTTCTCTCCCTCTTCAAGTGCCCGGCGCCAGTGGCGGACTGTATTGAGAGGCTGCAGCAACGAGACTTTCTGTGGCCATGGTAAGGAAATGTTTAAGATATATCATCTAGTCAAGTGGGACTCCGTATGTAGGCCAAAGAAGGAAGGGGGGCTAGGACTTAGACCTATTCGTTAGATGAACTGTGCACTCCTAGGAAAGTGGTTGTGGAGGCTCAGGGAAGACAAGGACTCATTGTGGAAGCAGGTGTTGGTAGCAAAGTATGGAATTTTAAGAGATGGGTGGGATATCCAACAGCCTAATTATCGTACTTCTAGGCTTTGGAGAGGGATTGTTTCGTGTAGAGATGCTTTCATTGCCAACATTAAATTTACAGTGGGCTCAGGGGAGAAAGTGTTGTTTTGGCTAGATAATTGGGTTGGTGACAAACCCTTGGCTGAAGTTTTCTCTGACTTGTTTGCAGTTGCAAGAGATCGCAAAGTAACAGTCTCTTCCTATATAATTGCCAATGACGAGGAGGTGAATTGGGGCCCAACATTTAGAAGAAATCTAACGGAGACTGAGGAAAATAACTTCTCCTCCCTCCTCGACAGTCTTAGCCAGGTTTCCTCTAACTTAAATGCGGTAGACTATAGGATTTGGACGGCTTCTAAAGAAGGGACATTTTCCATATCTTCTTTCTTCACAGCTATATCAGGGGGTCACTCTCTAATTAACCCTTTGCATAGAATTTGGAAGTCGAAGATTCCTCCAAGGGTAATGGTGTTCAGTTGGTTGGCATTGCGAGGTGGAATCTTGACTATGGATAACTTGTGTCGGCGTAGGAAAATTATAGTCAATGCTTATCCTATGTGCTTGGCGGATGAGGAATCGGTTGACCACCTTTTATTGAACTGTAGAGTAGCCAAAGGGCTTTGGTTTGAAGTCCTAAGCTGGTTTCATTGCAGCTAAACCCACCCAAGGTCCATTCGTGGATTGTTTGAGGCGTGGTTTTTGAAGGTTGGATCAAACAAAAGGAAGGATCCTATGGAGAACTGCCTTTTCGGCTCTCCTATGGAGAATTGCCTTTTCGGCTCTTACATGGATCATTTGGAAGGAGAGGAATTTCAATGCTTTGAGGATTTCAACACCTCGGCTGAAGATCTTGCGTACAAGCTCAAATTCACCATCGCTTCTTGGGTGTCTATCCTCTCAATTTCATGGGATTTCTATCGACATCATTTTGAGGAATTGGAGGGAGGTGGCGGCCTTTTAATTATTTTGTTTGCAGGGATTTTAGTGTCCCTCCCTCTCTATCTCCATCCCTAGTTTTGTTTGTGGGTTTCTTGTTGGTGTTGATCTGTGTTTCTTTTCTTTTCCTTTTTTGGCTTTTCAGTATTTCACTCTTGTACTGTTAAGTCTCTTTAATGAAGGTTAACATTCAAAAAAAAAAAAAAAAAGATTTATTACTTTGGAAAAATATGTGTATGTATGAGCCAGGACCACGAGAGAGATTTATTACTTTGAAAAATACATGTATACATGAGCCAGGATCACTTTTTTTTTGTTTACAACCAAACTAACACCTCACTTCTTTTTGTTTACAACCAAACTAACACTCACTTCTTTTTGTTTACAACCAAACTAACACCTCACTTCTAGTAGGCTAGACGTTTTTCGCAACATCACAGCCACCATCCAAGTCATACACCATCTACTCACTGTCATTTCTTTGCAGATCTCTCTCCAAGCAACATATCATCTCCACCTGTTTTCCATCATCCTATGTTGGCTATATATTCAAACAAAATTGAGATCAGAACTTGAATATGAGCAGCCATATTTTCTACAGAGACTTGCATTATCCAAAAATTGATTCAAGACAATTGTGGATTTTGGCACATGAAACTCCAGTCATGGCAGGCACTAGACACATCACCCACTCGCGGCAATTCCAGACCAGATATATGTCCTCACTGCTATCCATCAAGCTAAGCTGATTGGAAGAGGCATTGGAGATTGCTGAAAATCGGAAAAGACAGGAACATTGTTGTCTATGACCTTATTTGGTTGACTTCCAGAACTGAAGTTGCCTGCTGTTTTCTGTAGAAGTTGAACTAGAGATAGAAATATATCCATTCTGGTGACATCACGGTTTGCCTGAAATGAAATTAAAAACATCTTTTCTGATTGGAAAATGTTAAAAAGAACAAAGAAAAATTTTCTTCTAGCATATTAGGGGGAAAACCCCAATAGTCTTTACTCAAATTGTTAGTGGTTATATGTTGGAGTGTTGTGTCTAGGAGATCCAAACCATTCATCCGATAGGCCCTACCTTGGGTAGAATATTACACCATACATTGAATGAGAATGCATTTCAATTCATTAGTAGGATTTTCTAGGCAAAAACTAGATAGTGGAAATTTGCTAAAGCATTTTCTCTTTAAACCTTGGATTTTCATTTTTTTATTCTCAGATTAATGGTTTTGATTTGCGTTAGCATTTTACCTCAACCACAAACCTTGCCCAGATCTTCTCATCTCGAACCTCCATCACTCCCTTCAATATGGTCAGGCCAAATCCTCGAATTATATCAGCTATCTCAAGAAAGCATCCACATTCTTCACAGAGCATCTGTAACAGATATGAGCTGAATTTAAAACAGATTGCATTATACTGGTAGGGTTCATAGCTGGAAGGATACCATTCTCTAAATTTGTCAGCTGGCAAATGACACCAAGATTTTGTTAGCATGCTCTACTGTATGCAAAGAAATTTTACCTCAACAAGCATCTGACCAGGGGGGTTTGTGTCCTCCACAACTATTGGGCAAACCATTGTTTGACCACCTAATTGAAACGCCCAGGTTGTACCCATGCCTCCCCCACTGTCTTTTAAGATCACACCACTCTCCTCGCCAATCATCTGCGCAGAAGTGCACACAGGTTTCATATCGTGCACCAATTAAAAAAGTATTTCTTTGTTTGGCCCAGTGAATATATTGATAGGGACCACCTTTTAGTGGTCCAAACCATTCATCAGGTGAACTCCATTATTAGTGGTTCAAGAAAATAAAACAACCGATAAATGATCATGAATGTCTGATTGGAGAATGGCAAATGGACAAGTCAGCCGGTAGTCCACAATCAACAGGATGAGAATCCACCAATGGCATGACTAAGATTTTCCACTGCAATAGATTCTTGAGGCCTACCAGATCAAATACCTGGATAAGCAGATTCTGGGGCTCACCTGTAGTTCTTTTTTGGTCAATTAGAAACCTCATTTTTGCTCATCTGAAAAATTGTTATTTTGGTGCAAAATACACTAAGATGGTTGAGATGACTGTTGAGCTCATATAAAAAACATATGCAATGTCATGCAAAATGAAATATAAGTAGAGAACTATACTGTTAAAAATATTTCCTACCTTTGACTCATCAATTTGTTTAAGTTTGTCCGCATATTTTGCCACACTTTCCAAGAAGAGCATGTGCTTGATGGTGCGGTCCAACAGAGCATCGATGCTACACTGTTACATTCATTTAGTTCAGCCAATGAGCTCCAGATTTAGTAGGCCAATCAATTATCCGAATCGAGAGTTAAAGTAAGTACCTTCGTCCCGTTGGGCACAATCTCCCTCAGCTCCTTGACTCGGTCTTGGATCTGCTGGCGATCTTTTGGTCTGGGCCGAGTACTCTGCCCAGGTCTAGCTCTTTTCTTTTCGAGTTTTACTGGTTCTTCAGACCTCTTAGCCTGTGAGACTCCTAAATTCCCATTCTTCATATTATAATTTCCACCAATCCATGAACCAACCATGGGTTTTGAGAACATTTCTTTCTGAGATCCATGCAAAATCTTTTGTGAATTAGAGTCAGAAAGCACGGAATCCATGCTTCTGCTGATGCCAGAAAAACCCACCAGTGGAACTTGATTGCTATTGCCTGTTCTTGTGGATGTAGTTGTCAACAATCGGTCATCTGAATTATTATCAGCAACGAAGTTCGCATTACTGATTATGACATCGAATAGCTGCTCCAGACCAACCTCTGGGAAGAACCCTTTTGCAGGAGCAGTCATAGAACCTGCATTGAACTCAGAGGCACTCACTGAAATACATGAACTTAAAATTGAGGGATTCCCACTCCCTACTGGCAATGTGATACTGCCCCAATGCTCCTGAATCTGGTCCTGCCTAGGATCCAATTGCAAACTATGAAACAAGTCTTTATCTACAGGCAATTGCATGGGCACATTCAAAGAGTTCTCTTTCCTATTGGAAACTGTCCACAGGGTATCTGTCCTGCAATATGTGGAATTCTGAAAAGAACGCGGCAAATCACGGAATGAAATGTCACTAAAAGCATCAACTCTCACCAGACCAGATGCAGAAGAGGCAACCCCAGAAGGTTGCAGCAGATTGTCATTCAATGTTGTGGTCAATCCTTTGTTCACCTGCATTGGTGGCGGAGCAGTCCACTGGCTCAGATTGTTTATTGATCTTGGATTGGAATCATCAAATGTAGCATTGATTGGTCCAAAATCCCCTAAGAATGTGTCAACAGTGGATGATTCCTTTGGAAGTTGTGGAAGAAAAGGAGATCCTTCAGAAACATGATAAAGTGGAGAAGTATGCTGGGTATCAGCCAGCTTCCGTTTACCTGTTTTATATTCTGTGCTATGTATGGTGTCAAGTGTTCTGCTTGTGTTGTATAATGGATTTAAGATTGAGTTTCCTCTGCCATTAGGGAACATATTCCTGCAAGGATAATTGGTGTCTGAATGTGTGGGAAATATACCTGGAGAACTACGTGACCCCATCCCACACAGAAGTCCTTCCTCTATTGAAGTCAAAGAGGAAATATTACTGCTCCATGTACTCGTACTGGGACTACTGAGAGTTGAACTGCTAGTGGAACTCGAATTAGATTGTAGTACAACTTGTGGCATCTGCATAAAGGGCGTGGGCGTCAATACTTGGACTTGACAATCTGTGTCGGACCTTTGGCAGTTTATGAGGGAAAATGAGGAGTTACTCATACAGGTGGTGGTTTTCTGAACTATCTCATTAGAATCTTTGATTGCACAAGTTGAACCAGGGATTACTGGTACAGCCAATCCATGAGGCAGCAGGCTCCCAAGATGCAATCCCACAGTGGAAGGATTGGGAGGTTGAGGAGGAATTGTTGAGCATTGTGCTTTGGCAACAAGCTCTTTGCAGCTGTTGTCATCCGAGAATTTGATGTTTGCATAATTGGAGATAGGAATGTCAGATTGAAGTAAAGATGCAAAAGTCGAACATGGATCATAAGTTTCACCACTAAAAGCCTTCTGTGATTTCTCATATGGAAAGCTCCCCTCTACACTTTGTACCTGCTGAAACAAACATTTAGCCTGCTCCACAAACTCCAAATTCTCAAGAATCTGTACCAAAAGCAGAAGGTAAACATCAATGGTAGATCCCTATAAATACTAAAGTATCTTTGAAAATCTAACTTCCAACTTTATATATGATCCTACTTCTAGTTAAGTACAAAATATAGTTGTGTAGTGAGCTTGTTCAAGAACTCAAGTCAAACGAACCAAACTGTTGAGACTCAAACTGAAATTATTTAATTTGCATACACCACTCAATTCCACAAGTTGAATGCAAACGTCCAGATTTACACATCAGCAATAAAAGGAGTCTCTTTTTTTCCCTGAGTTCTAAGATAAAGGGCCAAAGGGAAACTATCACAACCTTGAGGTTGTGTGTTGGAGCCATGTTACCAATAAAAAGCAACAAAAAATAGTAAAGGGCCAAAGGCAAAGCTTTGAATCATTAGACAAACAGTTCAAATCCAGAATACAAGAAGAACCATCAGATATGAACCAAAAATCTGTAATTAGAAACACATCCTAACATTCCCTCCTTGTAGAGGAGAACATAATTTATAGTTTAGGAGATTCTACATAATGAATATCTGGACTGACTGAACTCAAGACATGGAAGCTACATAATGTAAAGCACTTTCTAACGGAGTGTACACTCATGTCTACACTAAACTGCAAGTCCAACAAACATATTGTCGTCAGAGACCCAACACACTTGGAGAGTAATTATCAAGAAAAAATAATGGAACTTATAACTTGCAGTTGTTCGCTCAATATAAAGGAACATATACAAAAAAAAAAGCAGTCATTCACTCAAAATCATAATTGTAATTTGTAGCACATATTTGAATTACAAACTGCATTGAATGGCTGCTCAAAGAAACCATAACTGCTAACATGCTTATGCTGCATTGAAGCATTGCGTTTTGGATGAAGGAAAAAAATGTTGTGCTTACTATAACAGGGGATGCATATATTTTGGCTTCACATTAGCAATGATTTTGACAATTTCCAAGTACTAACCTTTTGAGTTGAACCAAACTGAACAACAATTTGTGGTGACACAGAAATAATGGCAATTGTCTGCAAAAGGACAAAATGATCAGTACCCACATCATATGAGTTCAAAAACAGAGCGCAGAAGGAGCTTCATAGGGAACCTAGTATGAAGCTCAAATCACTAAACTGTGTAACAAAAACTGGTCATAATTGTTTAAAGAATAAATACAGACCTTGATGCCGGCTAGAAACTGACAGTGCCACTCACTAGTATCCTGTAAAGGTTTAAAGACATCCATATTAGTCCATAATCTTAGATCAATGCATATGCACTTCCAGCTGTTTTTAAGGGCAGATCAAAAGAGAAGATGAGATTTCTGAAAATTTGCAGTGAAAGAAATAAAACTGTTTTTGGAATTGAATTAAAATACTAAAGTCCGACTAAAAATCGAATCAACTGATGTATATAGTAAATTCAGTATAATTTAAATATACAGATCATATGTATTATGCATATATCACATGTAGAACATTCTAGCACTCTATATTATGGGGTAAACGGAGATATAAACTCTAAATCAAGCATTCAGCTGTACCTGGAACACAGATTGGTTCTCATAGGGACCAATTTGACTTGGTTCTCCACAATAGGTGTCTGAAAAAATCCACCGATGCTTCCCACTAATAGCAACTTGTCCAATGACACTAAGAAAAGAAAAAAAAAAAAAAACATGCACAAAATCAGCTCTACCAAGATATTACCTTAGACATTGTTTGGAGATACATGATGCACAAATGCATTTATGACCATTACATGATGACATGACTAACTTCACCAATTTTTACTACCAGTCCCGAGCTCAGATAAAGGAGGGTTGTGTTTGCTAGCTTGACGGCCAATGTAAAACTTTCTTGACGGCCAATGTAAACCTTTGTCACAACTCAAATATTAATCCTGAGATAACAAGATCCAAAATTCATGTAGCCGACCCCAACATAATTGGGATAAGGATTTCATGATGATGATATGATGATGATGACATGAGTATCAAGATGATAATAAGAATCAAATGTGAATCCCCAAAGATTAGCATGAATAATACACTTAAAATAATGATAAAAATATAAAATAAAAGAGAGAAATTATTTGGTCATGAGCCGCATAAAATTGTAGGTGTTCTGCACAATTGTATTTAATGAGTTTCAATGTGAATGTAAATCATAAGCTACCAGATTGTAAGATTATAACCATTTGATAGGCTGCAAATAGGCAGTTGAAGAGGAACACACCAATAACCTGCAAAAGGAAAATGCCTTGATCTTCCAATCTTTGCCTCTCCCCCTGCCGGGGGTGTTGATACCAACCTTTTGGATCAATTGACCATGGACCCAACAGGGGTGTTGATATCAACCTTTTGGATCAATTGACCATGGAGGCATGGGCCCAACATGAATGGAATTGATGACCACAAAGAGAGTATAATTCTTTTGGATCAGGATCCTGTAATTTCTCCAATAGGAATTACTAATAATATCATAAACAACGAAAACAGAAATGACAATAACGATGATGCACTCAAACGAGCATGATTATCAAGAAACAGAAAGACAGGTACCACATTAATAATATTAAAAGAACTGAATGGACTTTGATAGGTTGAACCTAAAATCCAGCATTTAAAGAAATACATATGTCAAATTGACATCTCAATTACGAACCTAGACTTTTGCCAAAAAATAAATAAATAAATTTACGAACCTAGGCACTGAAAGGGCATGCAAATCAAGCACATTGATTCCAATTTTCTCCAAGTGCTTAAATGTCAGAATGGTGGGTTAATTCCAATTCAAAAGCTTGAGATGGACAACGGTTACCAGACTAAGAAAAAAAATACAGGAAATAAAGAAAACGATGTGGAAAATTTCACAGTTTGAAAATTCAAAATAGCACCCATAATTATAAAATATACTCCAAGGACTGGAAATAAGAGATGTGGGTTTTCTTGAACTCCCAAGAAAAGGAGATTAACAAATGAAATAATCATAGGTTTAGAAAAAAAAAAAAAAAAAAGCACACCAAAAGAAAGAACATACCCCTCTCCCACCAGGTGGACTTGATGAAGCATCTTTTCTACCAGTGTTCCAGTTTCCTCTTCATGATAAGCATCTTCCGACATCAACAACCTGCACGCAGAACACCACCAAAGATCAGTTAAGAGAACTCTTCAGAAACAGGAACCTCTCTCTCTCTCTCTCTCTCTCTCTAACAGGAACCCATATTCCTAAATTCTATAGTCCTAGTCTTATACCACATACCATCTACAAATTGTCCAGATCTAACTTTTCAAAGCTAAGAACACAAAACTGATAATGAAATGAATGAAATCATTTGCTTAAAGCACTAACAAGGGGAAAAAAATCCGAACTTTCCATGATTCAATCATGCAATCAGTATGGAAATGGGAAGAATATACGAGATAATAAGTAAACAATTGTTATACGAGACAAAAGCAAATAATATCAAGTTGCAATTGATTTAATAAAAATCAATCCCTCCAAGTCACATCAAATGCAGCAGCAAGGGATGAGCAGCAATCAGAGGAGAAACATGAAGAAGATCAGCAATAAGTAGACAAATTGAACATCCAAAAGCAAATCACTAGTCTCGACCTGACGACACAAGACACAACGAACAAACAGAGGATAACTGCCAAAGCAACCACAATGCAACGGCTTTCTTGCAAAGCCCACTCCTCAAAAACATCAGCTTGATCACCCAATCAAAGCCCACAAATATTTACACTCACCCATCGAAATAAAATAACAAAAAACCCGAAGAACGTGACAATAACATGTAGAGCCAAAACTAGAAATGTGCATAAGACAGAGCAAGCAGATCTGTCAAACTGAGCGAGGGCCCGTTTGGATACCACCCAAAATAACATCTTTCGACATTTCGTCAGCTCCAAATGTTGATGATTTGAAGCTCAAACTAGCCAAGAAAAACAAATCATTGGGTTTCACTCGCAATTTCAGCTCATCCAAACATACCCAAAAATACACAACACACTCGATCACCAAACAGAAGCAACATACAAACCAAACCAAAACACAAATGCAGCTAAACCTTACATCGGATCGCTCGGTTTCACTCCCCACAAAACCCCATACGACCATCCATTTCCACAACAGAGCATCCGAAGAGCCTCTTTGTGCTGCAAACCCATCTCTTCTCTTCACGTACTAATCCAACTTCTCAGAAGAAGAAAAAGATCAACACTTCAAGTAAAACTAAAACAGAAGTTCTTCTTTCTTTCCGTCTCACTTCAAGTAAAACTAAAACAGAAGTTCTTCTTTCTTTCCGTCTCAGAGCTGAAAGCAGACAATATCCGTCTCACAGAAAAGAAAAACCGGTTTCATGCAATCATTCGACAGCATGGAGAGAGAAAAAAGCGGTTTTTGGGAAACATATCGGCGGTTTTTATAAAGCTGGGATTGTGAGAGCAGACAAACGTCAGCTTGGGGGGTTTAGAGGAAAAGAGGCGCTGTTTTTATAGGGAAAGAAAGCGGTTTTAAAACGGTGGTTTTGGACTTTGGAGCGGTTTTGGGGAGCTGAGAAACAAACAAGCAAAACAAGGAAATATCAATTTCCCGCCTTAACAGTATCTAACTCAGTATCTAAGTCGATACGAGTCTGGATCCTCTCGGTATCAGCCTTAATAAAAACAGTGTGGCTCCAGAATCATACACTAACTATATACATCTGAACCTATCAAAATAAAATCTCAATCTTTTTATTTTTATGTCTCTAAAGTGGAGAATCTGGATCCCTATTGCAGCTGGCATATGCTCTGTGAGCTCACCAAAACACTGCACTTGATCTTCCAATGGAGCAGCCGCACGTGGATTTTATCATGACGTGGCTCACAGGGAGTAGTCCGATCGTATGCCAACTGTGATAGAGGATCTGGACTTTGAAAGAAAACCTCTAGATTTATCGTTTGAAAATTATTTTGACAATTTTATAATGTGTTACTCACAAGTTTATAAGTAATATATATCTAAATGTGGAATCAACTTAGAACAAAATCAGATCTTTGTATAAGTGATATATATATCTAAATGTGGGATCAACTTAGAACAAGATCAGATCTTCATATAAGATGAAGCATCTATTTTGAGCTGGATAGATTTTATTTAAAAGCTGGCATTGCTAAATTATCAAGATGGAGGTTGAGAGGATCTAGAGTGTAACTTTTGTTATATCTTCTTTACAGTTTATATTATGGGGATACATTTATGAAAAGAAGGAAAACCACTTGCGGTATTGCTGTGGGTTAGAATACTGAGACCATGGGCTTGTGATATATATAGATCATGCATACATCAGATGAAGGGAGCGTGAATTATCTGGTCTGGACATACTGATGGACGGTGGAAATTGCGAGGCCAATAGAAGAAATTAATAGAGATGGTCCTGGACAGAGGGTGTAGGGTTTATAGGGGTCAAGCCCTGATGCGACCCCTCGAACCATGGGCTCCTGCTTGTCAGGTCTCATCCAACCCCTACTAGTAGAATTATTGCAAAGTATATAATATTGTAGGAGGAATTATGGGAGACTGTTGTCCTGTAGTTTGTGGTTATCAAGGGAATGATTTGACTGTTCCTTAACATGTGGGCCCATTGTGGGCCATTCCTAATATTATTTACAGGCGTCTATGATGATGATGGGTCATGCAGTTGTAAAATTTGAATCGCTGTATAGACTAGGAAGGCATCTTAGAATCATGCCCTTGACAGGGAACGGTTGGTAATATACGAAGAATTCTCGAGGATTTTGCACATTTGAGGATTCCACACACCTTCACCCTCTCTCTCTCTCTCTCTCTACTCGATTGTATAGAGACTCTTTCAGTGCAACTTCATATTAATATCAATGCATGATATAATCATGTAGTTGAGAGAAATTCGTATTAATACATACACTGGAAAAATAAGAATTTTGAATCCCATGAGAGGAGGTCAGTCTGAAAGACACAAAGTAAGGATTTTTATTGGCACAAATACTTGTGGATATATAATTACAAATTTGGTTTTTCCATGGCTTCATAAAATAATGGCAAGATATCATTGAGGATTTGATCGTCAAATGTGACTTGAAGGAATAGCACGGTTGTTGAGAGTCTTATTCTCGGTTAACTACCCAAAAGTTCGATCATGTTTTCTCTCCCTAGCTTTTGCAGGCAACCCTCTTTCCCGTGTGTACAAGTAATCTTCTCCTTGGTGTGAGCAAGAGATTACTCTTACATCACTCGGTTCTCTTAAGGGTCCGGCCCAATTAAGTTTTACAGACAAAAAAAAAAAAAAAAGGAAAAAAAAAAAAGCATCAGACCCTTTATGAAAATGCCTCACAGTTTTAATCCTACAAAAATTGTAAATATGGTTACATAACCTCCATGCACTGTGGATGTGTTATTATCATCTAATTTGGTTGAATTTAAATGGTTTTCCATCAAATACGCATTACTAGTTTAACCAAAGTCATTGATTGTGCATCAAAGCATCGTCTTAGGACATAATGATAAAGTAAGTTGTTGGGATATCTAAATTAATTGTCATTAGTTTAGTCGGATGACTAGATAATGAACAATGTTGCAATGATAGATATATATATATATATATATATAGATAACTAATTCCGAGGGGTAACTCAGTCGGCCTATGATCATAGTTTGCACCTGGAGGTTGTTGGTTCGAAACTGCACTACCATACTGGGGTCACAGGGAATTTTATCCAGCTTTCTCTCATGTCCTTGTAAGGATTATTCTTGCCTAAATGGCTGGAAACCCCGCGTTGTGAAAAAAAAAAAATGTTGCAATGACATATATATATATATAGATTATTTCTATCCTACCATTTACATATATATTTACGCCATCAACCACCTTTATTTCACTACCCTTTCTCTCTTGACTCTCCCTATTCCGAGAACTGCCAAGCATTTGACATGCTCATGACTCATGAGTGGATAACATCAAATTTCTAGCGTATCCAAGAGGCCATGCCCTAAGCTTAGGGAGCGCCCACCCATAATTCGAAAGAGAATGTTGCAAAGGTAAAAACAAAGCAAGATATGGTCCCCCATTTATGGACCCCACTGTGAGAATCTTTGACTTATATAAACACCCTATACATAACAAGCCCAAACCTTAGCATTTCTTTTATTTTCCATATCTTACTTTTAACTTTATCATAATAAATTTTTTAGGGTATACCGACAATGGGTAAAAGGAAAATTCATGAAATGCCTGCAACCTGATCCCAACGATGATTTGGTTGCAACCATTGACAACAATAAACTCAACCTAAAAACCGGACTCATTTATCAATCGGATAAAGAATGTCAAACTAAACTCAATTCGAAATTAAAAGGTGAACTTAAACACTGAATTATTGGGTTGGGTTGAGATTAGGTTGGTAGATTGGATCAGGAATTGAAACCCTGACTTTCAAGTATTTTTTTTCATTTTAATAATGATCTACTAGCTTGAAGTGAACAACACCAAGTAGTGTTAGTCAAAGTCGATGCTAAACATTCCCTTTAGGCATGGTTTTTATGAACAGTAGGTATTTTGTCCCGGGCCAAAATTATCATCTTTGACTCACACAACATCATCATCTCATTTGTTCCGAGTGTTCGGGACCACTAATTATATTTGGCAAAATTATAATGTTTTTCTCCTAATCCAATCATCTTTTTGTGCCTATCATTGGTGTCCCACTTAATGAAATTTCAACGGTTTTGTATGCGGTTTGACAAGCCTTTAGCAGCCCACCATCAGCTAATGAGTTCGAAAATACAAAGGAGAATGAAAGCCTGCATGAGGTACCCCACCACTGCCCACAAGCACAAAGCTGTTCCCATTGTCCATGGCATCAGAACCCCTTATTTCTACATGGGAAAGTCTATGATGTTGTCTCCTCAGACAAGCACAGATGTTCCTCATCATAACCGTCCAGACCTGAGTCAATGGTGATAAAGGGTCTCCCTTTTATCTTCTCTAATGGAAAGAGGGGAAAAAAGTAATCCTAGTTAAGATTCTTTGGCTTTTAACGTGAAGGAGAAAAGAGATTTAGACATGGGTCACAGTAGGAGGCCTACTTAGTTGAAAAAAAAAAGAGCAAAATATCATATGAAAGGTATTATATTATGCCAGAAGCTTCTTAGTCAATGGAACATATATGATCTGAACTCCATCAGTTGTAGGCAATCGGGGGAGATATTTTGGTTTCTCTTTTGAGCATGTGGAATGATGGGGCATGAGAGATGATCATCATCGCCATCTCTCTTATAAACCTATGCCCAGTATTGACTACAAGATCCAATATTGGCTACAAGATTGTAAAAACTTTCTTTTTTTCTTTTCAGTGTAATTGTTATCTACATAAAACATGAAAACTAAAATGGAGAGGCATAAGGTGACCCTATTATTGTGTCATCTCTCATGCTATCTCGGAGGAAGCAGCCAATAGATATTAACCACTCAACCTATGCAATCAGCACAACCCATCTGTAGTGCCAATATGGTCACTACTCAGCCGATACTTGGTATCTACTTTGTTTTAGTCGTTTGTATAATATTTGCGAAAACAATAATATGTAACCTTTTGATTCTTCATGGAACTCACCACATTTTCTTTACCGCCACCACTGGAAAGGTTTTTGGATTCACGAAAAATCATGTAAAATAAGTTGCTTTTTTTATTAAAAAAAATAAATCATCTACGCGAAAAAACAAGAAAATCAAGCCCATGGAAACTAAAACACTTTTTCATTCCTCTTCCACGAAAAATGCATTATATGAGCATGCCTTAATATTGCCAGTACAGCCGATGCATTCTTGTTTTTTTGCCCGACCATTACACAGTCAGTTCCTAGTATTTGGATCCTGTTCTTGCTGTGTCATAATCGTAAAGGCATGAACTACATGCATAAACTGTTTTGCGCTCACATGTGCCCCAAATATAACCAAGATAAAAAACTTGAAAGATGGTAGAGAGGATTTTCATATATTGCAGAACTGTTAGAATATTGTGAGATTTTCAGAATAGGTCCCAACATTTTCACAATAATGTGGTAATCATGTCTTAGGTTTTTTTTTTTTTTTTTTTTTTCGTGCCATGCTTTTAATTAGCAATTTAACCTATTAAGTCATAAATTTTAAAACTTATACATTTATCATATTTGGACCAAACTCCGGTTGTTTCTGTGGAGAGAAGGTGGCTCACCTCTCAGCAATAAGTGAATTGGAAAAGAACTAAGTTTACCTATAAGTAGTTGCAACACAGAACAAAAAAGATGTCATCTAACTGTGTCTTAGATAATTTAAGGGAATGAATATTGATCTATGCCTACAAACTACTTTCACTTAGTTTATGAACATCCCTATATGATAGTATTTTATGCACATTTTCTTAATTATATTCGGAGAGAACAAAAAACTTGAAAACCCGAAGAATACATTGTGATGAGGAATCCTTGGTAGTGAGATTTGTGGCAATAGCTTTAAGAAAATTAGGTAAAAACCCCATGTATTTTGAGAATTATAAAGAATCACCCTTATTTTACAAATAACTACCTTTATTAATAGACACACACATAGAGGTCAATCACCATGGTGATAAAACTAAGACTACATTTTCATACAGCTGAATAAAGTATGTCATTCAAAAAAGTGATTATGTATAGATTACAAAGGTTAATTAAGGAGATAATTATGACAATAAATCATGCAATCTTATATCTGATCTATTGAAGATCTTTTCTAATTTTATCAGATAAATAACATTCATCTAATCTCCTTCTCAATCTCGTTAGATAAAAAATATATATTTTGATGCATACCCTAACATATCTAATCACAACTTTCCTAATATGGAAGATTTTCTATCAGATTTGATTAATTGATGAAATCCACAAGTAAGAGGCTGATACCTTACCTAGCTCAGCTGAACTAGTTTGTTTTTCCAAGCTATGTTATTTGTGGCCTAGTGTTTTTCTTTGTTTTGAATGAAGACTTTTCTTTTAACAAACAAAAAAATGTGTAAGAGGTTCAAACCTTTTATTGATCTAACCTTATTTATGGGTTTTTTTTTTGGTAACTCAATGAGGGAGCTGAGATCAAAGAAATAGCCCAGCACACACACACAAAAAGACTGCCCGCACGAGTTGAAAGTAGGCCTACACAAGTAAGAAAAAAACACGCACAAGCGGAAAGAAAGCTCTCAAGTGGAAAATGGTGGCATACCCAGAGTTCGGCTTGAACCCTGAACACCCAAGTGAGGACTGTTGCCACATACCAGTGAGGTAAATGACAGTTCTCAACCTTATTTATGTTAAACCGCACAAAACTAAAGTCATTGGTTCTAATTAAATTGATTTAGGATTTATAGTCTTTTCCACCTTACTATCGTGAATTTTATTTAAATGAAGGTTAGGCCACGCTTAGCAATCAAATCCTCTTGGATTCCTCAGAAATAAAAAAATTAGTTTTTTCATATATAGAAAAAAAAAACACCTTTGGTTTCATTCGATTAACTGGGAATTTACGATTTGATGGTCAAGGTTATGGACTAAGATTTTTAGACTTACAAAAAATGGTTGTAAATAAAAATGAAAATAAAACAGGTGGTTCTTGTAATTACAAAAATACATGTAGCTATATCTAAACTTCCATAGACAAAATTGTCTTTAATATCATTCCCCATGTGGACAAAATAAAAGATTTAATTAATTAGTTCTCCTTTATTCTTCAAATGTAGAGCATGACCTACAAGTTGCCACAACAAAAAAACAGAAGCACCACATCATACACACGATGTCTCGTGCAACGGAAAATTTAGTTGTATGCACTGCACATTTGAGGTAACTTATAAAAGTTATGGTCATCTGTGGCTGCAACGAAAAGGAGTGGGCTTTTGTCGCCATATATGGAATGATAAGTGTATATCCCAGTCAAGGTAACGCCTTGGGAATCTTGTTGCTTTTGCAGCAAAAAAGCTGCCTAGGCACTTTAGGTGCTACATTATACAGTAAAGAAGAAACACCCAAGTTGCTTAAAATTAAAATAGCAATAGCCTCTTCCAGCAAAACCATAATCAAATAAGTCAGAACATGGGTATTATCAAATGTTGGATTGTATTGGAAATGGGCTGATTGGATGTTCATTTTGGTCTTTTTAAGAAGATAATGATAATGGGGGTGCTTAATGGCACTTGTATGGATGAATTAATCACCTATTGATATGGATGTCTGAGAGGAAAAGGTGGTGTAGAGGGGTCCATATGCTTTGCTTTTCTTTCTTCCTAGTTCCTAGAGAAAAGGGCATGGATCATGGATCCAGAATTATGAGTGGTATTGGGAGCCGTGTTGCACAAGGCTGTCTGCTGATTGGCCCTGTTTTGTGGGGTCCACTTGTGGGGGTGACGTTGGCAGTTTTGGATGCATGTGTATGGGTTCTGCCCAGTGGGGTTCAATCTAATCTGTGGCCAGTGGTTACAGATAAAAGGGACAGGGTAAAGGCATATGAATAGGTAGGGTCCTTGTAGCATGGAGACTAGTGTTGTGATCCGTGGCAAATTGTACTTAATCTAGTTCGATTAAGTAAGACTGGAGTGCAAAGGAGAGGGACATGAGACTGCATTAGCACATTAACCAATGGACTGTCCCCATCCTTGGATTACTAGGATCTTAGATTAAGGAATCTAAAACTTGTTTAGTTTTTTTTTTTTTTTTGGGTAAAAAAAACTTGATGAGTTGAGGTGGACTCAGCTAAGCTGTAAAAGATTCAATTATTATGGACTTTGTGGTTGCAAGTATTTGGTGGGAATTGAAGGGTCCGTGTGTGAAAAATAAATAGACATTTCAAAAGTTATAGGGCTTTTATTTTTAACGTTTTGAGGTGGGGCCCATGAGTGAAAAATAAATGAAGTTCTTTTAAAATATTATAGGTTTTTCTAATAATTCTTTTGCGGGAGGGCCATATGTGAAATAAATGAAACTTTGAAAAGATATATGGCCTATGTTTCACTTGGAAAAAGTTGTAAGTGATCGACTTGTTAAATATCATAATGAGATGCCAACACACTTATGACTAGGTGGTCTTGGCACTTTATTATCACACACATATCATGGGGCTTTAAGTTGGAAATATCCCTCTAAGTCAATAGGCAAACTAGCAAAAAAATAAAATAAATAAAAGATGAAGAAATATATTATAATGAGATAATTTAAAATTTGAAATAACCGAGTGCATAGCTTATTCTAATTATATGTCGTTTTAGTTAACGATCTAACAATTTACCTTGATTACAAGGAAGCCCAAAACATATATGTTATTGTGATATTTTGGATTCATAAAAAGAATGATCAGGATATATAGTGCAATTAAAAATAAACAAGATTGATATTCAAATGTCTACACTGGTGTGGCACACTAATGCAAACATTGATTAATTTTTTATGCGACCGCTTTTTTTTTTTTTTTAAAGTGCATGTGATTCCTTGGAAATCGATTCATGGTTGTGATTGAACCCTAAGTCCCTAACACCATAACTAACAAAGCCATGAGCAAGGATTAATCTTTAGGACACCTTCGTGGGTGGCACTTTGTTCATGAGAAATGTAAAGAAAATAGAAATACATTTCCGCAACATTTAAGATTTTTATGTTTAGCGTTGTTGCTTTTTTCAAGAAAAATCTGAAAAAATTAACTACCAATTTTTCCACAATTCTGCACAAAATTATTTCCGATAAAAAAGAGGATGAAAAATATTTTCTACAAAAATGGTTTTACACAACATTGCACAAATGTGCCCTTAGTTATTATTGTGAAGGCAATGATACTTTCCACTGAGGTAATAAACTACATAAGTTTTGAAATATATGATTATCTCGACATAAACGGTCCAAGAAAAAACATTTACAAAATAAAGAAAAGCACAACCACCTTGTAAAACTGAAAGACAGGAAGAAGACATACCAAAATTCTGACAGGTTTCAACCTTTTTCCCTGTAGAGAAAAAGATGAGAATTTGACTCTTTGACCACCCCAACACAAAAGAGTGAAACGCGTTTCACTGTAGAACTTTTCCCTTTCATCCAAACACAAAACGACAACATTTTCCGGGGAAGTTTTCCTCATCCCGGTCTCTTTCTTTCTCCACATTCGCAGCATTTATTAAGAAAAGCCGATTATTATAAAAAAAGACCCCCCAGCATTAATTAGCCAATCATGTGATAGAACATTCATTGAAATCAGTGGCCCCACAAAGTCAGTGGGCCCCGGGCAATGAGGCCTCAACAACGACAAAACCTAATCATGTATGTGAATGTCCATTCCTCTGGGAACATCGTGGCCGTTTATAAATTTGACACGTGTGATCTTGAGTGGGCCACTTGGAGGGAGCTTTGCATCATGTGAGGGTCCAGTCACTCCTGCCTCCCATTGCTTACTATACACTTCAGTACTGATGGAACGTGGCGGCAGGAAACCAGCCTCTGAAAAGTAGTAAAAGTTCAGTACACGTGTCAGGTGATGGCTGCTGGTGTCCCCAAGGAAGGAGACATCTGGGCAGTGGGTTCTCATTTGATTGAGGTGTTGTGATTGGTCTGTGGTGGGGACAGGGAATATGTTGTCCCTGCATCGTCCCTATGTGGCCTGGCATGTCACATCATGGATGGTGTATTGATGGTTGGGGAAAGGCTGGAACTAGAATGCCGCCTGTGTAGCCGTTACCTTTTGCTTGTATTGAAATTCAAAATGCTCATATGCATGCTGCTCAGATGCTCAGGGTTTAGGATTAGAACCCAATGACAAACTGACAGCTACTTGTGAAATCCAAAAACCACTTAGCAAATATTTCCCCTCACGTATTGGCTTTAGATCAAGTTAATATTAAACCCTTTTTGAGATTGATCATGCATAATAAAAAAAAAGAAATAGTAGGTTGCACCAAAGATTGATTATTATTGGCCAGCGTCTTTATTTTTCATAAGGAAAATGTATCCCACCAAAGAAGAAAATATTATTAATTTGATGGCACAGGCTTATACAGTAAGGCAGTCGAATTCTAGGTAAGCTGTACTCTTGTCTATGTTAGTATACATATGTTATTATTAAACATATGAACAAGCCAATGGACTGCAGCTAGGCTCGGGATAATGGCGAGGCTTGAGTCCACATATTGACTAGCTATCAAATGTGCAGGGCCGGACCAAGGCTTAAAAGGCCGGTCATGCCTGCGCCTTGGGTCACATGAGGAGTTCAACTTCAACCACCTCTGTACCATTGCCATCACTAATCAGGTGTATTAGGAGCAAGATCTGTTTTATGCCAAGGAGTTACAATATGAGCTAGGCTTTATTTTTTTCACTTTGTTAGTTTGCACAATGTTGATGATTGAATGCAGTATAATTTCTGTTTTGTTAGGTCCTGGAGCAGGCCACCACAGTCCTGGTCTACATTGGGTGATGTTATAGGCCCATATTCTATGCCTGGGCTTAATTTTCTGGCCATGTAGTAAAAACGCCTGCCCTTTCCTGACATATTTAGTACAAAGGAGTATATATAATATGCAAATGGGGTGGCAAGGGCCCAGCTAATTTGTGGCCGTGGGCTGGATCCAGGATTGAATATCAGGCCTGATAACTAACTGGGCCAAGAACAGGCAAGCTCCAGCCCGACCCATCTATATGATGAACTCCCCTAGGTTTCACAAAAGAAAGTATTTGGCAGATTGGATGCAATCTGCCATGGACATTCTTGTTTCTGTTTCTGTGTTTGTTTTCTACTCTGTAAAAGTTTTAACCCAATTCCAACTTCAAAAGCCTTGTACAGTGGTAAAGTATAGCCACTGAAATTATAGGACCACCCATTGATTGGTTGGGTTCCCAATTGGAAATTACGGGTCCACGTTCGGGTCCTCTGCTTTCATACCAAAGGACCCAAATCACAGATTCCATAGATATATTTCTACTTAAGTATTTGGGTCTCGATTTAGGTCCAGTGCCTGGCCCTTTATTTGGGTACAAGTGAATTATGGGCTTGACTCGGCCCAATTTTATCCACAGTAGTCAGTTGGAGAGGTCCAAATCTTCTGTTCTCATGAGTCCAAGGGCTTAAAAAGTTGTATCCTCAACTTTTTTAGCCGTAAAATGAGTACAAGAGCTAAGAACGATCCTCCCAACAAGTATTTTCTTGATATTTGCTCATTGTTAGCCAGCCAGGGCAGTTTCTATTTGCCCCTGATATTTGGGTAGATTGATTTTACTACTGTTGAATCTCAATATCCTTTGTTCAACGATTGGCCTGAATATCACTCTGATCAAAGTGACATTTGCCATAGGACTGTATCATACAAGATAATGATGGCTTGTTTTTAATTCCAACTAGCACAAAAACCCGTTCTAATTATCGGTATGCATGAATAGATGGGATTCTATGTATGTTAGAAACAGGAAAGATGGGAGTTCATAAGTAGGAGAAATATATTAGTGGAAAGTGGAGGGAGAGTAGGTCCATAAACTGACGAAGTTTAAGTATTTTCTATAGAACTATTCGTGCAATATATATCCTAGGGTCATGTGACACCACACATGTCAAACCGTTTCATATCCTAGAGCAGTGCGATATCGAATGTATTACCCTTTGCAATATCCTAGGGCCGTGCAATATTCCATCATTTTTATAAGAAAACTCTAAGGAAATTATTAAAACTTCAATTGTTTTGGGACAAATGTCAGATTTAAGGGCACTTGTGCGCACAATATCTCAAATTTTTTTTGTGCATATTTGTGTAATGGCTAGGCCAAAGTATGTTTCCTGGTTCCACCCCTGCCCACACCTCTTTTTTATATCTATAATCAGCTGCTTATCGTAGTCTCTTCTGCCTTTTGTAACCTACCTTTTTTTTTTTCTTTTATTCTTTCTTCAACTTCAAGACCCATGATATATCATGCCTTATCAGTATCCAAAATCCATAGAACACTTTTTTTTTGGCTATCGGAGGGTTCCCAACTCTTTAGGTTGGACAAATCCCTCTGGGTCGGAGGGAAACCGGGTAAACTTCCCTATAGCCTCAATGTGGTAGCCAACTAAGCTACCCCTTGGGGTTAAATCCATGGAACACTTCAACCAATAACAAATAGCGATTTTCTCTCGGAGGATATAATGATTCTTCCAACAAAAAAATTGACACTCGGTCATGCATTAATAAGATTAAGAAAATGAAAAAAAAAAAAAATCTCTGACAAATGTTGTAGGAACCCATGATATATTTTCATGGCTTCTATCCGTGCTTGTGATATATAGATATTGAAATCAGAAGGAAATATGTGATTTTATCTCTGAAATATGCGATTTTATCTTAATTTGTAGTTATAACTAGCAACAAAGGCCCATGAAAATATATTTAAAATTTAGATTTTTTTAAAATATTTATAAGTTAAAGTGAAATGTAAAAGAAATAAAATATTGTACTATGTTCCAAAGTAGCCCTTTCCGTGATTCGAACCCGAGATATGGAGGTTGGCTCCAATACCAAATGTTATAGACTAGCCAAAAGACCCACGACTGATTGAACGCGTCAAATTACGTCTTCTAATCATTTAGGACCGTAATGGTACCCCACTCAAAATATTGCTAGTTTAAAGAACACATAGAAGGTTAAAATCAATTAAGCCGCTAAAGGTAGTGAGGAAAGACATCTCCAAGTGGAATTGCAGAACATTTCCATAAATACAGGTAAGTAGGAGAACTACCAATAGCGTCCCTAAATAAGAACTAGGGCGTGTATGGTCCTAATACGAGTAATTCAAATACAAATGGGATAAAGATAGATAAGATGATGATGATGATGATAACGATTGGTGAAAGTTCACTCATGGCAATGCTAACTTTTCTAACAAAAAAAAGGGGAAAAAAAAACACAACAATGCTAACTTGTGTTTAAGATGATGATAATTGGCAATGTTAACTTTTCTAACAAAAAAAAGGAAAAAAAAAAAGAACATAACAATGTTAACTTGTGTTCATAATCCCCTTCCAGACACCAAAATCTATAAAATAAAATGAAAGGAACGAAAGAAAATTCACATTACGACCTCAGCACCTCTCTATGTTTGTAATGGCCCAAGTACATAATTCTAGCTTGTGCAGAAGGCCCTTGAAATTGCATCAACTCAGTCAGAATACTCAAAACTTCTTCAGCTGCAGCATATTCATTGCTGTACATTATCATTTTCTCTAGAACAGGGGCATTGGAGAGTACACATTTAATGGATTCCAAATCCGATAATATGCCGAATCCAATGATCTCCACAGCACGAAGATGATTTAACAAACAATCAAACTGTGTTAACTCGCCTCAGAACTTTTTCCCTTCTTCCAATAGAGGAAATCTGCACTCTACCTCGTTTACACCATACTAGATTAAAGTACAAAATCAGACACACAAAATCAGAACAATATTGATTTTTTTTTTTTCTTTTTACCATAACAAGATCAAAATCAACCTGAAATGTTAACTCACTTGGATTTTGAGTTCTTTCAAGTTTGGCGAGCTTCTCAATATGCATAGGATAGCCAAAATCTCCTCTGAATTCCATTCAATTTGAACTTCAAGATACTTCAGGTGTTCCAATGTAACAGAGAGCTTCTCTGGTACACCGGCAAGACAAAAAAACTTGACCAAAAAAAAAAAAAAGAGAAGAGATTTACATGATTTTAGAAGCATTGCACTACAAAACCTTATTTCAAACCTTGCAAAAGGTAGATGAATTCCAGTTAGCCATAGGTCCCTAAGCCAAACCAACTCTTATTGGAATGGAATAGTTGGATTTCAAACCATGCACAGGTCACCGAGGGCCACGTGACCGACCAATGTTTTGGATTCCAATTGAGGGTGATGGTAGAGCTTGGTGTTAGATTGCCCCCACTTTCTCAGCTTAGCATCATAATGGATAGTTCTACCAAAACTTGTCATCAACAGGTTTTCAAGCTCTTGATGGTTTCTTAGGACCATTTCAATCAATTAATAGAGTAAAAGCCCAGAGATACATGATGGGATCTAACATACAAAGGGGCTTGTGCATAAGACCTTATATGCCCACCTATAGTATAATAATAACTATAGTACTATAAAAGTTATTGCGGAAAAGTTATATATTGGATCATTCTTCTATCTAATAACTGAAACCTGAAAGAAATGCATTACAATTACCTGTATAACACAGCAGTCCAATGTAAGTCTTTCAATTCCGTACGAACACCCAATGAATTTGGTCAAACTGCAAGTGTTTGCATGCGCAAGATTCAAGCGCTCTAGAGGGGCGAAGTTGAAAGAAATAGACACATTAGTCAAAAGGGGCGAAGTTCCAACGACTTCCAAGTAAACAAGATTTGGAGCATGGATGTGAAAGTGCAACACATTAAAAAGACCGGTATGCAGTTTCAGCGTCTCTAAAAGAGGGCATTTTGAAATCAGAAGTGCAATATCATCTTGTGAAATGGATACACCAAAAAGATTCAGGACCAACAGATTTTGGAAACCTTTGGATGTTGGAGGTACTTTCAGCCTACAACGAGACAACTCCAAATGGCACAGCTCTTGACAGTGGAAGATACTGGAAGGCACATCATATATATATATATATATCTCCTAGTAGATTCCGTGCGAGGATTAAATTTTTAATCCCATTCCTCGAAAGGAACGGGATCCAGCGATAAATGTCACTGGATCTTGGGACATAAGGAGTGCACAAAAACGTGCGAATTGGGCCAACATGACCCAAGAGAACTTGATCCACAACAGTAGCATGCTCTGTTTTCGATGCACCTTCCATGAAGCAATCCTTATCAAAAACTATATCAGGGATGGAAACCCAATTGTGCCTCCATTTTTTTGACAATATGCTCGTCCTAACTGCATCTCTTGTTGGCAGACGCGCGAGGATCAAATTCCTGACATCCTCACGTAGATCGCTGATTGAAACTACACTTTCTTGCGATAATTGACATGCTTGTTTCTGCTTTTCTCCAAAACAAAAAACCAAAAGTTTAAAAGAGAATATAAATTAGAAAAAGGCCTCTAAATCTATTGAAGTACTAAAAAAGAATACTACAAAAGAAGAATGAGATGAATTGTATCAAGGGAGGTGCTCCTATGAGAGGTACTATCACCAACTTTGTGAGAAATGGGTGGGGGCCCTCACATTTAAGTTGGGGGTCCTTGCATGGGGAGAGTGGATATGGAAGTGAGGGCTCCCACCCATCTCTCACCAAGTTGGTGAAAGTGCCTCTCATAAGAGCACGTCCCTTGTATCAATATCCGGATTATTTTGTATATATAGGAAGTGAAGGACTGTTTTCTTGATTTATTATGTAGTGTAGAGATTTAACTGCTCCAATTAAATTAGTTTTTTATTCATAGTTGGAAGTTGCTACAACATAATAATAGATCGGTGACCTGACATTTTTAAAAGAAAAAAAAAGGAGAGGAGTCTTTTCAATATTCCTTGATCTCAAGGAATATTGAAAAGCCGGCTATCGGAATTGAACCGATGGTCGAGATCCGAACCTCTCTCAATTCAAGTTGACATTTCTCCTAAACAAAAAACCAAGTTTAAAAGAGAATATAAATTGGAAAAAGACCCATGGTCGAGATCCGAGCCTTTCTCAATTCAAGTTGACATTGGGTGGGGACTGCGGGGCTACATGCTGAATGGCTCAGATCTTTCACACATGTCATGTTGTGCTACTACTAAAGCTGGTAGAATTGCAGAGTTATAGCTTCATTGTAGAGAGCTAGCCTTTATTAGACGCAAAGATGGTAGAGAACTGGGTGGAAATAATCAAAAAGAAAGTTCAGCTCCTGTATGTCAAATTGGGGAAGATGAAGTGAAAATGTTAGAATCATAAACGTCTGTAATTCACAAACAATTATACCAATAGAATTAATAGCAGTCTGATAAAGGAAATAATTTAATTTCTTAAAAAAAAAAATAACGCTTTACCTACTCAAAACCTGAGTCTAGGTTCGGGCCCTTGAGGTCATTGACAATCTGAATTTGGTCGAGTCAGTGCTTTCAATGGTGAGAAATAGAATGCTACTACTCATACATGCTTAACATATTTATTAATTCTAAAATTGCAAGTATAAACACACCCCAAAAATAAAAGTGCCAATTTTGGATTGTGTGCTAAACCTGAGATCTGACCTTCCAATTCAACCAACTCAATTTGATAAGGAATGTTAAAGAGAAGGGCATTAAAGTTGGCAACTTTTTCTTGTGATTCTTTTATCTTTTGTAGTAACTTCATCCATAGGGGATGGCTTCCAGTTCCAAAGTGCTGGCTCTGTAGGGAAGAGCTCAATGGACACTCAAGTCCTGCTTCAATTTTTACTCAATCATCTGGCCCATCTTAAATTAATCTCTTAAATCACTTAAAAAATAAAATAAGCTTTATTTTGTTACAGATGATTTAAAGGGGTAGAAACTGCAAATCAAAGAGCTTAGAATAAAAAATTTAGAATGGGAGAACTGAAAGATAAGCAGAGATTGCAATAATAATAATAATAATAACAATGATAATAATAATAATAATAATAATAATAATAATATTATTATTATTATTATTAAAATAAAAAATATAAAAACCTTCAGAATTCTGAAGAAGTCATACGTACAGATTGCAAGGTAAGCAGAGATTGCGATAATATTAATAATAATAATTTTTTTTGTTCGAAAGAAATCAGAAAAAGTAGTGAAATAAACAAATAAACGATGAAACATAAAAGAGGTCAATTGATTTGGGATCCACATGGGATAAACACCTGGAAAGATCTCAATGAGACTACGAAGCAGTGGAAGAGGAGATGATGATGAAGCCAGAGGAAGAAAAGTTAGGGTTTTCAAGATTTGGTAGAGAAAAATAGAAGAAGTGCCAGGAGACTCATAAGTAGTCTTGTACATGAGAAAAAAGGTTTAAAACCTAGGTATCTACCGTACCTTACAAATAGGTCCAGGCCCGGTTTTTTCTTTTTTTTTTTGAGAGTCTTAGAAATTGGAGACTTCTTATTTTAATACTCGTAAAAAATAGCAATTTTTTTCAGTTTCAACTGACTATAAACCACAGCATAGGGTGGGACCAAACCGTAGGTGGGCTGCACCCAAGGGTTAAATCAATCCTCCCATTATATATTATATTAAAGCAAAGGGAGAGGTGGGCTGTGAGGGGTGCCACGTCATCCCTAAAAAGTCTCTCCTTTCAAAGAAATATAAAAGAAAAGGAATGCATGCTTGGAGTAATACATAGAATACTTGTGTATGAATTTTGAATCTCCAAAACTTTCTCTCTAAGGCCTAAAATATCTCTTTGAATTTCTAAAATCTCTTCTTAATAGTAGGAAACCTTATCATCTAAATAGAGCACAAAAATAGAATATAGGATTTAGATATATAGATGGTCTTATAGTGATCTCATCCGTCCATAAAAAAAAGTACAATGCAATCTTGACCGTCCAATTGCTACATGGGTGTGCCTAATTATTCATGTGGGCCCATTAATGCATGCCCATCTTGGCTTGATCTTCCATTGGTTTTTAATACCTGTCAATTGATCTGGGACATCTAGTTATACGAAATACTATCCATCCGGTCCATTCATTTTTTTTATGATGTGGCAGGACAAGGAATACTTGAACTTGCTCACCACCTGTAAAAAATACATGAGACCTGCCATCTTTAAACACAACATGATGCACCTTTATGAATTAGGATAAGAGGCCCACTTTTAAATATTATATCATGTGTCCCACCAAGGCTCCTTGGAACATCACATCAACAAGAGCCTATTGTCCAAATGTCCAATTGGATACACCTTTAGAGATTTGGATATGAAGCTTACCTTTAGATGTTACATCATGTGACCCCACTAAGGATCATCGGATGCCACATCAGCAAGGTCCCACTGTCCAATTGGACACACATTAAAGGATTTAGGATATGAGTCCCACCTTTAGATGTTACATCATGTGACCCCACCAAGTTGGTTATTCTTTTTTTATTTATTAAAGTTATATATATAATATAAATAATTTATTCATTTATGTAAAACCTATTCTTTTCGAATAACATCTCAGAGAAAAAAAAATCATAATTTCATTATATTCTTTTTTATTTAGCCGCGTACCACACCTCTTTAAATTTCCTCCCTAAATCTCGTCATTTAAATTTTTTATAATGGTGGAGAATTTGATTTTCTAATCTAATCTAATCTTTATAGCTAAGATTTATCATCTTCAAATCACAGGTTTAGATGATAGTTAGTGCTCTCTCTCTCTCTCTCATTATCCTTTTTATAGATTATTATTATATCAAGATATATTTAGTATCATACCAAGAGAAGTAGAGGCAAATGTAGTGATATTATCTACAGAAACCCCAACGACCCTTTTTCCTTCCACACTATAACTAAAAAATGATGATGATTTAGAAAATCCTTTCGACTAACTCAAGTGGGGCATAGAGTACAAAGGTGTATATGGCTTCAATGCAAGTAATTTGATCACGATAACAAATTAGGAAACTTATATTTTGGCATTGTATATTATGGAAATTCTAGATTTGTTATTTATATTTACATCATGATTTCAAAATTATTCTATTATTTTTTTTCCATAAATCATGTTTTTGGTTTATTGTCACAACATGCAATAGGAACATGCTATTATTTTTTTAATAAATGGCAACTCTGTTTTTTCTTAGATTTATACTTCTTCTATTAATTAGTTTCTCATTTTTTCTATTAATTAGTTTTTCAAGCACCACAATATCTTTCAATTTGGATTTTAAGATTACATTTTATATGTCATATTTTTCATCTAATGTACTTTCCTATCAAGTTTTGAAGAAAGTTAAAAAATTAAGGGTTAGTAGGTGATTAATTTAAAAATAAATTTAAGTCTATGCCTCCTTAGATGGATGTTTAATTTCATGTCCTTAATAAAGTTAGAAAATCAAAGGGTTGTTCAAGTAAATAATCTAAAACTGTGTCTTTCAAAATGCATTGATATTATTTTTATTGAATTTTGTTATTTACAAAAGTGCTAGATATTTAATGTAAATATAATAAAATACTATAAATTTTATAATGTATTCTAGATTTTAATTTAACTTTTAAATATAAGTTATATATAGTGTTTTAGAAAAAATAAAGTATTCTAAATAAATCTTATTTGGGGGCCAAGCTTGGCACGGGGGTTTTTTGCTAGTATGCATCTAATGGGTCATATATATTGATCAATAGTAGAAAACAAAACATAATATTATTTGAATACGTACAGATTGCATTTTGGTAGGGGTCCCACCATCTAACTTTCTCTCCTGATCAATTAAAGATGCACATGGGCTATGCTATATTTTTTATTATTATAAATATATATTAGGATCTCAATCTATTTACCTTTTCAGGAGATTGTGTAGGAGAAAAAACAGGATCTCATTCTGTAGAATAGGAGATTGAATTTGATATAGAGAGAAAGAATCAGAGATATATCAATTTCTTGGATAAGTACTTGGACGTGCATATCCAATTTTCATAAGAGGGCCCCACTAATCAATTTTGTTTCCTCCTTGTAAGGTAAGAATTTGGAATGAGCGAGTCTTTTTAGGAGCTAGACAACAAATGGGGCAAAAAATAGCAGTAACGATCTAATATTGAAACTTTTCAAATACTTTTGCATGTATATATTTTTTGACAAGATTTTCTAAATGTATTCCATTAGGACCTCCAAATTTAAAAATTGCCGGACAATATATTAGGACCTCCATCATGAGAAATCCTTGCCCCCACAGCAATCCTCCACATTTTTTTACCAGACAAATTCTCAAGAGCCAAATAAAAAAAAAAAAAAAATGAAATACCAAAGGTTAGAAGTTTTTAGATATCCATAGACTTTATGTTTCAGATTTTATAATATTATTGAAACAGAAAATATATAGAGACCTAGTTGTTACTGATCAGACCACCAGTATAACCTCAGCCAGGTTAAAAACTCAATACCGAGAATTTACTCAGATTTCTATAATCATCTGTTTCCTTTGACAGATTACTTTACCTTTACAAACTCTTAAGTTTTCACTTCTATCTTCTTCCTCTGCAACCGGTGGCCCACCATCGTAGTCTTTTCTGCCTTTGTAACCTCTTTTTTTTTTTTTTCTCTTTTTCTTTCTTTAACTTGCAAGAACCATGCTATATACACCGAGGGCTTGTTTCTTTAATAGAATTCCTGACCTGACAAGAATTTGAAAGGATTTTTGAAAATTAAATGATGTAACATCTTGTCCCATGGCATTTGAAATTTAACATTGTTTCACCGTAATCCCAAATTTCAGCCACCTAAAATGTTTCAATTGGCTATTGAATTTTCTGAAATTCCGTTCTTTATGCATTGGTTGGAATTTCAAATGCTCCACCAAGGGGAGGGATTTGGAATTCCACCTGAAGGGGACAGATTTTGGAAAATTCGAAATTCCTTTGTACATATATTCTTGGAATTCTAGTAAAAAAATAAGCCCTTATGAGTAATAGTGATGTTCTCTCCATGGATATAATGATTCTTTCAGGAAAAAAAATATAGGAAATGGAGTAGGCTGGAAGAGAGAAAAATAATAATTTAATATTTATTTCATGATCATGAATGATAGGAAAGAACAAGATATGGGTATTCAAGTACTTAATAAACAAATATGATCTCATATTATATGTTGTTTTCTCCTACATATGCTCTGACAATTAATCTGACTTTGAGCGCAAATGTTCCCATTGTATCAAACCTATAAAACAACAAAGAAAAGAAAAGAAAAAAAAAAACCGTCAAGCCATTCTAGTCTTTTTCAAAGTAGCATCTTGAACCTGAAGCAAGGTGACTTGTTCCATGTCATGAAATGCAATCCTAATATCTCCTTAGCCATCTCCTTCACCTTTCTACTCCCCATTCCTTGCACCACCAAACAAACTTTAGCAGCCCCACCCAGCTCCACCATCTCCTCTGCAACACGCCCACTCACACAAAACCTACACACCTTCAACAACAACTCCACAGCGCTTTCATTGGCCGCCTCCGACACCGTCAATATCTTCGACGACACTGCTGCCACGCTCGCTGGGTGCACCACAAATGCCTCACGCCCTTCGGCCCTCCCGCACATGATCTCAAGTACTCTCAGCATCATCTCGCACCTTCGCCTTTCATTGATCTCTGCTAGCAACTCCACTAGTACTGCAACAACACCTGCTTCCACTGCCATGGCAATGTTATTACGGAACTGGGTCACCTTTAATAAGATCGAAAGCGCTGCTTTGGTTGCGCGGTTTGAGTTCTGATCTTTTAATATCTCGACGAGGCCATCGAAGAGATCGGATTTCAGTCCTGTTTTGTACATGTCATGCGCCACATTGAAGATAGATTTTAGGAGGAGGGAAGCATGGATTCTGGCTCGATAGCTTCCCCTTTGCATTACCATTGAGAGCACTTGTATGATTTTTCCATGTTGATCTTCTGACACCCTCTTTAATGCCTCAGGCGATGGCTTGAGAAGGCATAAAACATTCATGGCCTCTTCTGTCGTTGATAAACTGTTGTTGAATTGTGAGATCTCATATGTGTCTGTGTTGGTGATTAGAAATGCCATTAGCGATACAAGGCCCACTTCTTCAACGTACCTTCTACTGTCTTCATTCTCCTGGATCATGGAACTGATCTTTTTGAGAGCTTTGATCTCGTGTGATAGGGGTTCTTTAACATCTTTGACCAGCTTCCTGAACGTGGCAATGTCGAACGTGGGTCTGGGCGACTCGACCACAGAGATGATTTTTGACGAGTTTTTGATGCGCCATGATTGGATCAATCGAAGAAGAGTGCTGTTTGGGGTGAGATTGCGATCTGTAAGAGGCTGTTTCGTAACAGGACATGTGTGGTGATTGTATGTGAATAGCCATCGATTGATGCTCTCTCGATCGTATGAGATGCCAGTTGAGAGGGTGACTGGGTCCTTCATGATCTGCAGTGAGATGGGGCAGATGAAGAAGGGAGGAGTTTCGGGACCTTCCATTTCTTTTCCTTGGATGAATTTTCAACAGAAAGAAGAACACAAAAAGCCAAGTGATCAAAAAATGACTTGGAGAAAAAATGACTTGGAGAAGTGCTTATATATAGAGAGTAAAAAAAAACAGGAAGGGATGAGAGAATGATGTTTGTGCTGGATTTCTACTTTGGGGGTCAAAGAAAATGAGAAGGGACAATGAGATGATGACGGAAACTCATTCATGGCTGATCCCTTTTATAGCGTGCGTGAGGGAGAGTGAGAGATTTTGCTATTGCTTAGTCACTTCTCTATAATGGTTTTTGCCCTTGGAATATGGCATTTGTTTACTTTTGGGGTTTGAAAAAATGGATTGCATCACGTAAAGTTATATTCCTTCTTTTTTCCAATTGAGGATCACCTATTTGGACCAGTCATACGCTACAGCTAGCATGCTTATCATAAGTATAGACACTGATATAAAAATAGAAAAAAAAATTCCATATATTACAGTCATTTGAGATTTGACCATTGCATTCTAAGTAATTTGATCTTGACTATTCTATGAATATTTGTAAATCAATCACTTTCTATATACCTGCTAGTGGAACTAATGGTGTGCACAACACTAGTGCATAAAGATGATCTTTGACCATTTATTTTGTGCATTAAGATGATCTTGACTTCTAATCTTAAGTCCTGATAATTTAATGACGGCATATAGTGCAGATTAATTCTTATTAAATCCAAAAGAGGCAGATTGGGATTCTTACCATCTTAGATCAAATGGCAGATTTTGAGTGCTCGGATTGGAGGCAGAGGAGATGTGAGAGATGGTACTAGGGTGGATTTTAGTGGACCCTAACACAGTTGGCATAGGCTGGGATGATAATAATGATGGTCAGTCAAATGTTAGGTAGTGGACCCCCCACAAAACAAATGGTAGATCTTGTGTCCGTCGGTCAACTTGTCGTTTTCGTCAAGTTTCCAATTCTAGCATTGCCGTGTTGTGTTTTTGGACCACGTGTAGTAAATGGACAGATGCCAACCCCAACCACGCTGTGACATCTCATTTAGTTTTGGCTGACGTGGCAAATGGTGGTCAAACAGTTTGTGGTCCCCCCTCCTCAAAGTTACTGGTTGACTTCTCTCTCCACGTCCTAATCCAATGAATTATTGGAAGTGATTTTTTGTGGCCAATTCCATAATAATTTATCTCAAACATCTAAAATAAGATCAATTCACCGAAAAGAATAGATTGAAATCGAACCAATTACAATGAAGAAACAGAGGCCAATTCAGCTAAAGAATGCAAGAAAAAGAAAAGAGTTGAACAATGGAGAAAATCTCAATAGATAAATAGGGTGAATGCGAGGTATGGATAATCAAAACCCAAAACCCAAAACCGAAAACCGGCCTAGTTAAAACCAAAAAATTCCTACCACCCTAGAGCTCAAAACCCTAGGTTTTAGGGAGTCTACGTGGGTCATGGCTAAGATGTTTGGTTGTAACCCTAATTATGGGGCTTGAAATCCTGCTTGAGTGAGGTTAGTAGACATCGGGTGAAGAGATGGAACTCTCAGGAGAAGTGACAAAGCCCTCTGGTAGGGAAAGATGACATGCCTAGTGTTCAGATCCTGACCAATCGGGTGAGAACGAGGCTGTTCTCAGGTCACGACAAGGGTTAAATTCCTATTTTCGTCACATTTACATTTTGAAGCCTTCCAACACCATTGCCCTTGGTTTTCTAGATGTGAATGCATAAGATTTGTGGACATGAGTACCAACATAAAAGCAAGTTGACGAAACCCTTACAAAAATACGCACCAAATCTGAAAGCTAAAACCGCATATCGTTGAGTGAGAAGGACATTATCCATTTACAGCTTGAGCTCTAAGGAGTTGTGGAAGATGGGCCATCTGGCCCAAGTCCCTTTCGGGCTTTTTCCATGGCCTATGGGGGTGACTGCCCCCAAAGCCCAATACATGGGTCCAGCCCTGCCCACATGGAATTCCAATTCGTTAAGGCTTATATAGCATTTGAAAGCCCAGCCCATGAGCACCACTAGTAGTACTATGACAGCTTTTTCTTTTCCTATTCCTATGGAGATAAATGATGCCAGGGGCGGCCAAGCAGCAAGTGAAACAATGGAAGAGTCGAAGAGAAGGAATCGCAAATTGGACATTTTGTCCCCTCACGGTAGATAATTATATCAGGTGATTTTCTCTATGATCATTGGATGAGAGATTTGTGAAGATTAACAAAACATAAAATCACTTTCAATTGATTCATCTGTTAATATCATTCACGCCTAACATACTCGATCCCATCGTGCTTCAGACAATAAGCTCGGATCCAAACCCAAACATGGATCCGGATCTAGCCCATCAGAGTTGGAAGTATTTCAAAGGCTACATAAACAGACCAAAAAAAAGTAGACCCCGGCTGAAACAAAGCCCATTGACATAATTGTAATCAAACCTATTAGACTCGATCAAAATTTTTTTTAATAAGAAGTATTGGGCAACACCCTTGAAACCAGTGTGGTCAATGGATATTAATGGGCCAGGTCAGGCAGAGTGAAGCTTGTGGAAGCCCGGCCATTTAGTTATCTGGCTTAATAAGATCCAGCCGAAAAGGCCTGAAACTCAGGCTCTGGCAGTTGAAATTTGGGCCAGGAAATCAGGCCTGGTACAGCACACTGACCTAAAAAGTAGGATCCAAATCCAGACCATTGAGGCTTGGGCTTTGGCTAGCTCAGCCCATGAGCACCCCCATTGTGCAGTTTGTGCCCCTTTATGGAGGGTGCACTTGCTAAGGTATGGGTGCTGATGAATTGACACGTTTCGCACCATGCACACCCCTAAAACTTTGTTGTTGGTTTTATTTTGACCAAGTGAGTCTATATTTATATTCTGTTTCAATAATTCTTAATAATAAGATGGAGTTGGATCTCAATTTTGCAATTAATTTGATCAATTAGATTATTTTATTGGATCTCAATTTTGCAATTGATTTGATCAGTTAGATTATTTTATTCAATTTGAAGAGTCCCATCAAGAGAGGAGGTTCTTTTCAAAGAATCACATCAAATATGAGAGATTCTACCTAATCAAGTTAATTTAAAAAGAATTTCAATCAAATATGAGAGATTCTACCTGAGCAAGTTAATTTAAAGAGAATTTCAATTAAAATCTAATCATATATCTTCCTAAAATCTCTCATTTTTTTTCATCAAGTATTTCATACAGGTGAGGTCCATCTTTCATTGACGACGGAGGAAGAGGATAAAAATATTTACTATTTTAAGATCAAATTGTAAAGTTGAAAATTGAATTTGAACCGTTGGCAATCTCTTTAACCTTCAATTTCTATGACAAATATCGGACCGCAAGAGATCGGATAGTCAACAATAGGTATTGAGAGTTATGTCGGTCTCACATCGAATTCTATCTACTCTTTCAGCCTTATTTCCCTTTGATTTGTCGGGTGAGAATTGTTCTCACCGATCAAATCGCGAAAACTATGGGTAGGGCCCACCTATCACCCAATCCAAACCTTGCAATGGACATGGACTCCTTGATAGTCACACGCCTCGGGGTTTGATACCGATTGGAATGAATTGGATTGTTGAATCGATTATATACCCATACGAATGGACTGGGCATGTCGGCCATGGATGAATGTGTTAGGAGCATGGGATTAGGGTCAAACTTGATATTTGGGGTGGTCCCATATAGATCTTTTAATTCCTACCGTCCCATACCAAAATGAGGCCCCCAATGGGCCCCACAAAAAAGTTCTCACGGTGACTCCTCACGGGATCAAATCCCTTCTTTAAAATTTAATTTTGATGACTAATCTTAATCATTAGATAAGAGCCCAAGACAGGGAGTCAGGTGCTCATCAAGAGTAGCCTGGTTCGTTGGGAGGATGTCTGTCTTCCCAAGGCAGAAGGAGGCCTTGGCTTAAGGAGGGATAAAGAGTTTAATGACGCACGGCTGCATATTAAAGGTCGGCTTGATGGCAGCGTCTTCAAATTCTCTTTGGGAAAACTAGTTCAAGTCAAGATATTCCAAAGTATTATTCTATATGGAGTTCTCAGAATACCTGATCAGGCTTGTGTATTTGGAAGCGGTTCACCCAACAATGCTAGTAAGTGGTTTGTTTGGCAATGATAAATCTATTAGCCTCTAGTTTGATAGATGGATTGATCATGACCCAATACTCCCAGATTTCTTATGCTCAATTTCTTTCCTTTGGACACTGCCTTGGTAGCAGAGGATGGGAATTAGTATTAGAAAATTGTGTGGCCCGACTGTCATGGGGCCCACGCCAGATCCAGCCCAGCGGTTTACCGGGGATGCACTCCGAATAAATCTTGATCTGCTTGAGTCAAATAAGGACCAAGTAGAGTTTTGATCAAGTTCAGCCTCCTGGTTTGACAAATTTTCTACGCTGGTCAAGAAATATGGGATTGTAGGAGAGGTAGAGTCCGGATAGAGTTGTAACTTCTAGGATTGCTCTATTTAAGGGAGATGGGTTTATTTCTGATCATCCAGTAGATCCTCACATCGGAACGCACAAGGTTCTCGGCAAGTTGGGTTCCCACACCCATTTGGGATCATCAAGTTCTTTCAATTGGTGCAATCCGGCCTCCATTCCTCTAGAAATCCAGCACTTCTTGCTTAGAGTCCACTCCATCCATCTGCCTAATATTGGTGTTGATTCAGTTTGTGTTGGTTGGGTAGCAACAACGCTGAAGGTCAATTAATTCTTAGTCTTCGAAGCTTGGAATCAGGTCCGATCCTGTGCTCCTATAGTTCCTTGGGCTAAATTGGTGTGGAGCTCCTTCATCCAGCCTAGAATCTCTTGTTCGATTTGGCATCTTATGAAAAGGAAAACTCCTACAGAGTGCTGGGCAAAATCTAGATGCATCTCTTTGGTTTCCAGATGTTATAAATGCCACTCTAGAGAAGAATCTGACTGTCATATTTTCTTTGAATGCATTCTGCCTATATATCAACTCTTGGAAATGGCTTCTTTCTTTGTTAGGGACTCCAGGTCCAGCTTCTCTTTCTACAAGTTTAATTTGGCGCGCCCTCTCTATAAACAAAGATGAGCGTGGAAGAATATGTGTGGCTACTCTCTTCTTCCACCTTATTTTCATTCCATGCATGGACTCTTCGAAATGACTCCATGTTCGACAATTCTCCTCCTCCCTTTCTAGAGTCAAATCTCTATGCAAAGCATCTCGGCAATGGTCACTGTACCCCCGTTGGCAGCCAAAGACAAATTCTTCACATGATTTTTCCCTTCTTAGCTTTGATGAGCATCTAACGTTGTTCTATTTTGCTCTTTCATCTCTTTTTGTTCCTTTTTTCATCTTCTTTTTATACAGCAGGCCATTGAGCCTTGAGTTTTTTCTGGGAATAAGACCTGCTTTTTAGGGGCTTTGCTCCATTTCTGTTTCTTGTTTTTAAGCCTGTTATTTTTGCTAGAATTTAAAGAATTTTTTTTTGCAAAATTTCTAAATTTTCAGACACATTGGAATTTTTGGATGGTCTCTTATATTTGAACATCTAAAAGTTTTATCAATATAGTAAAGGAGATGAAATTTCAGAATTCCTAAAAATCATTTAAGAGCGTTCGGCTAAAATTATGAAATGCTTGCGAAGGTGACATTTGCAAATGTTGGGATAAGCATCACATAATGTTAAAAAAAAAAAAAAACCAAGGTGAATTCCTGTGAGGAATTCTAAGTAAAGAAGCCTATGTTCTAACCATTTCAGATGTTTTAGATTTGAGATTTGATGGTTTATCTATTCTTCATACAATATTACCCGTCCCACAGTGGGCCCCACATTTCTCGACGGATCTTGTAATTAAATGATTCCAACAACACCGCTTCCTGCTTCTCCCCCACCATCGTCCTTCTTTCATTTCACAAAATCCCCTTATATTTTCTCCTCTGTAACAACAACGACTTCAAGGCACAGAGAGGGAGAGAGAGGGAGAGAGAAGATCCAAACGTGAAGTAGAAAATACCACCATCACGACCGTAGATTATATTGTGGTTGATGGATTGATTTCCTGGTCGTGGAATGGCAAAATTGTACGTGAAAACATCTCCCTCCGTAGATCTCAACAAGAACACCGAGTGGTTCACGTACCCGGGCGTCTGGACGATCTACATCGTCATCGTCTTAATCTCATGGCTCATCGCCTTCTTCGTCCTCCGCTGCACCACCGGAACCGCATGGACCATCGTCAATCTTTGCCATTTCATCGTAATCCCAAACCTCTTATCTTATTTCCTCTTCTTGTATCCTGATTGATCCTTGTGTGTATGTGTATGTGTGTGTGTGTGTGTGTTTTTTTTTTTTTTTGTTGGAATTTTTCTTCTTTTAAATTTTGGAATCTTTGGTATTGGGGTTTGATTGATTTTGGGTTTTATCCCTTGATTTGAGTTTTTCGATTTGATGGGGTTGTAGGGAAGGGTTTTTGATTGGATTGGGGTTCTGGGGTTGTGGATTTTCTTGGAGTTGGAGGGTTTGGGGGGTGGATTTTGGAATATGTGGATTGCAGTGAGAGATGGGTTTTCCCCCATTTTCATAATGGTGATGGTTTTCTGTTTGGGTTTTGCTCTTGGGTTGTTGTGATATGGTATTTGATACTAGCATAGAAGGAAAGATGTTGGGTTGGAAAAATCATATAGGGCCTACACATTTTCTTTATGGTGTTTGGAATTTGAGTTTGTGCTATGGTCGGTGTTAACAGTAGTTAATTCAAAAGCAGCTAACCATTGATTTATGAAAGCCAATGAAGGGGGAGAGTTAGAGTCTGAAGAGAGTTTCGTATTAACGACTTTGATATTGGCAAATGCTACACCTGTTACAAGAAAAAATGCTTGAACTTCAGTTCTGAATTCAATGGGATGGTATTGATATGTACCATCTTCAGGTTCCAAGGTAGAAATTCCTTCGCCGATGAGGGAGTTTTTGCTTACTAGGAATTGTTAGTTTAAGGGAGCTTTTATTCAAGGAGTACCAAAGTGGTGAACTGTGCAGCGTTTAGGGTGGAGATGTAGATGGGACTGTCACCTTCTACGATTTTGGGTGATGGTGGGTAACCATTTCCTATCAATGGGTAGAATATTTGATCGGTCCTTCCTGAATCTTGTCATTAGGATTTAAGGATTCTCTCTTCATTTACAAATCTATATAGGTTTAGGGATCCGGGATAGAATCTCCTCTCTGCTCGATGAGATGATTACATGCCAATCTCTTTTTTCTAAATGGGATTTTCTTGCCAGTCGCATAGTTAATTAGCATATTAATTCAATGCTAATTAACTATCTTGTTACATCTGGAAAATCTTATTGGAAATTTGCTTAACTAAGAATGCAAATCTAAGAGATCTTCTTGGAAGGTTTTTATATGAGAAGGTGGATTTACCCGATATAGTTATGCAGATGGGCTGGCTAATCGTGGGCTAGGTCCAATGGGTTGGCCACTATTGTGTAGGCCCTATAGGCTGGCTGACTCTAGGCCTATTCTTGGGTGTCCTTTTTATAGACTTTGAGGCCCATGATGCACTTGGTTTGCATCAGTGTATTAACTAAATTTTAGCTAAAACTCATTCAAAACAAATTCAATTCTGCCCAATTACTCACTTTGTGACAGAGCCGAGTTGACTTGGCTGGGTTCCTAGTCGACTCATTGGGTCGTAAGCTATGGTTACAGCTAGGGTTACCTAGATCGCTGCCTCCACCTACAATCCACGATTTAGGTTGTAGCAACCCATATTGCTGTTCTGTTATCTAAGGGTTACAATATTGAATGTTCTACATGATGCTGGCTCAGGATTCAATTTTATGAGGAGTTAGGATGTTGATCCTTTTGAATCATGACCCAAAATTCTGAAACCAAGATCCAGGTTTCCATTATAATGGGATTTAAGGTCTATCATACCAACGGCTTAAAATCCTAATTTGGAAACCCCACTTGATAGTTGTATTTATGAGTGATACAACAAAACAAATTATCTGGTTGTTGGATTGATTTGAACTGTGACCTATTGATGCAAGAGGAGGCCTCGGAGCTCCTATGGTCTTCTTCAAGAGATGCTCCATGATTTCACACCATGATGGGAGGGGGACATCACAACATCCTAGAGATAAAAGAGGGAAAACCCAATTTTTTGCACAAAAATTGTCAATAATATATTGAATGTCATTTCCACCATATGTATAGTGTCACTTGAATAAAATTAGGGGTTTCCATCCTATTACAAGTTACTCTAGTCAACCACTTTGGGGAGCATTCTAAATTGTAACACCACTAATATGGGACTCTTGACTTAATGGCTCATCATCACTTGAGCCATATAAGACCTAACTTATAGTAATAATGATGATTATGACCTAAGGAGCTAATAAAAAGTTAAAAACAGCAATGCACGACCAACTTACAACTTGCACAAGGCACAAAAAAGGGTTGGGTCCACAGATAGCAGAGTCCGTGCTTGGTTATGGGCCCCCATTTGGGTCATTCCAATGTTCATGCATGCAGTATGCATCACACGTTAATCACATGACACAAGTTATGATCCAGCTATCCATTTAGGATAGAATAGAAGAGGAGTAAACAAGGTTGCAACGGTTGAGATTTTTACCTCAAAGCGTGTTTGGATGGAGCACAGGAGACAAGTGAAATAAAGCTGTCGGGTGACATGGCACCCCCCTTTACTCTACTCAACCCATCAAAATTTCATTACAGCCAACCTGAATAACTTACTTACTTTACCCCACCTTCTCTCTTTCCCATGAAAGTTGCTACCCCTCACTTTCATCTTACCTTATTCCAACAAACCAAACACATGTAAAGTAATTCAATACATTTTATTTCAACCCACTTCGCTTTAATTTTATTCCTAATATGAGATTTACTCTACTCTTACTCTATCCCTCTTGAAAACGAACAGGCCCTTGTCTATCCTGAATTGTATGCTGACGTGAGAAATTGGGTCTCTAGGGCTTTTGGTCTCAAAGCATAAATCTGAGTTAAAAACTTTTTTTTTTTCCGTTGAAAAATCAGAGTTAAAACTGTTGTTTGAATTTTGTTTTCCAAATAATTATGCTACTTGGAACCAAGAAACTTGGATTTTGCTTTTATCTCTGTCAATAATTGGAAATTCTAGTAAACTGCACCCTAGGAAAATTGGGGTTAGAACTCTAGTTTTCAGCCAATTCCATTTTACACATAAAAGTTTCTTACCTTAGATTGCATCACTTTTGATCTCGAGGGAAATGGCAAAACTTTCAGCTTTTATTGTCATTAATATCGAAAATAAAACTTCTACATCCCACTAATGTTTCCCATCCAGCTTTTGGTGTTTAAGCCAAAGCTGGGAGCTCCAACTGGTAGATAAAATGATTATGATGTTGAAAGCCAGTGATACTGATGTTAATGTGTTGTAAGCATATATTTTATGTGCTCTCCGTCTTGTGGTATTTAATCCTTAGATAGAAGCTTTAATTTTTAAATAAAACAATTTTGATGTTAGGAATCCAGTGACATTGATGTTAATGGGTTGTCAACTGGTAATTGCCATGCTAGTTTATTTAATCAAACAGCTATTTATGTGTTTCTCTTTTTTGCTTGTTCCTTCGTGCTATACTTTTATTTTCTATAATATTACTGTTCTTTCTTTGCTTTTATAGTTTAACTGGGCTATTTATGGTTCGTTGTTCAGGTCACATATCATTTTTTCCATTGGAAAAAAGGAACTCCATTTGCTGAAGATCAGGGTATCTATAATGGTTTGACTTGGTGGGAGCAGATGGACAGTGGCAAACAACTTACTCGAAATAGAAAGTTTCTGACAGTTGTTCCTGTGGTATTGTAAGTTTTATTTACTTATCCTCATCTTACAGCATCATCTGCACTCTTAAAATGTTCTGTTTAAATGCATATTCCTATGAAATTATTGTACCTTGTAAACAAGTGCATGCTTTCATTTTTATGCATGCATACTATGCATCAACATGTAGGGAGAGTCACACGTTTTACCATGACTTGACTGATGGGGCATCTTTTTGTCTACTACTGCAGATCATAGGAATGTAGAATATGTGCATAACTTGCTGTGTCTTTTCTTGTTTTTTCCATTCACTTCCTCTTCTTGCTGCCCCATGCGATGTCCCGTTATTAATGAATGTCTTTGGTGCGATTTTATTATATATTACTAAATGTACAAGCTGTATGAAGTTGTGCTTCTGGCATTGAGAAGATCTATGATGTCCAGATACGGACATGGATACGGACTTAGGGACAGGGATCGGGGATACGATTCTGTACTTTTGGAAATCTGGGACACATATACGATTATGGCTGTCCTAATTTATTCTTTAGAATATTTTTTATTTAATGAAATTATCATTGTTTACATTCCTTTATGTTGAAAAGTAAGCAAAACTAAAATAATTTTATGAAATAATGAACTTGGTAAGTAGGATATCTTAAACCTGCACCCTAGAAGTATCGGTGCAGTATTGAGTAGCGATACAAGTGATGTTTTCGGTATCATAGGAGAACATGTGTTTCCTGCAGCAATTGTAGTTCATAACTCATACCTGAACTTAAAACTCATGTCCAAACAGTGGATTCTTTAAATCTCAGCAGGTTTCAAAGGAGCTTAACAAGGTCACACGTAAATGGTTACATGAACAATCCTCATATGTATTGTTTTGTAATCCGGCAGCCACATGAGATAGGAAAGGAAGCTGCATAATCAAACCAATATGGCACGTTTGAATGTGAAGAGAGATTGTACTGGTTTCTCTTCTTGCATGGAAAACGTGCTTTAAATAAAACTTCTGTGTGTTGTCACAAGACCATAAAACTATTCCTTAAATAATAAGAATATTTTTCACCAGCACTAATACATCCATTTATAAAAAAATAAAATAAAGGAACGCTGGATAATTTGAACCATTGATAGTAACATATATTAGATCCTGGCCACTTATACCTTCCATACTAGGAGTCCTATGCTCCTATGCCAAAACAGAAGGGAATTAAGTAAAGAGGCTGGTCTCTTCTTGCTTGGGATGTACAAAACTTGTGGGATGCAGTTCCTTTGGTCCCAAATATACAGTGATTTCACCATTAAAATATATATATATATATATAGACAGTGATTTCCATGTGGTCTTGGTTAGAACTTTGGTCCATCAGAGAATACATCATTAACATGTAATGTTATGAACCACTTGGAAAATCGTGTAATTTAATAAAATATAAAAAAACACGTCATATTAAAAAATCATTGAAAAAAAATTGTGGGATAATAGATCAGATTCATTGATTCGCTTCTGTCGAACATCACATTGAATAATTTAATTTTGTTTGATAACATGTATCTGTTTAATTATGACAAGGTAGTTACTGTGAGTACCAGAAAGTCTGTTTTTGGTATTTCTTACAGTCTAAGATTTAAAAGATTTACAACTGATGAGATTTAATATCCTTAAGGGCCTTTTTGTTTGCATAAGAATACATAGGAATTCAATTCCTATGAATTCTGAGTAAAAATTGCTAAAATTTAAGAAAAAAAGTGTGGTTACCATAAGTGGCAATCAAATAATCAAGTCTTTTACTAGAAAATGAATTAAGGGAAGATAAAAAGTGATTTACTATGGAGATGGCTGTATTCATTTCCCATCTTCCCTTAATTCATTTTCTAATACAAGATAGGTGATCCATATATGATAAATGGAACCTCACATTTATTTCTTAGATTTTGGCCATTTTTTGGAGTCTTTACATAGAATCCATATGAATTGAATTCCTATGTATTCTTATGCAAACAAACAGGCCCTAAAGGTTTGAGCCAGAGGTTTAATAAGTGGAGGCTTGAGTTTTGACTTTATTATGTTTTGAATCAAGTTGTCACTTGGCAACTTGTTTCTGCAAGTAAAAATAAGATATAAATGGCAGAGTTCGGACTAGCGCGTGAACTCTGATTTTTGTTGCAATTTCAAGTATTGTAGTATAATTTTTTTTTTTTTGAGATTGGAAATTGGGGTGCTGAATGTGGAGTAATGATTTGTATCCTATAATTTGTAGCTATCCAACATCATATTACATCCTATGATTTAGTGTGATATCCAATTTCTTTGTTTGTCCTCTCTCTCTAAGTTTTTTGGAATTGTGATTTGAATACACAATCTAAAGGTAGCAATAGTGAAAACCTTCTACTGTGCCACGGGCTCTCGTCATTTGTCCCTTTCTTATTTTAATAGTATTTTAAATTCTATCATCCTTCCGGTCAATAGGAAAGATGCAAAAAAAAAATGGAATGACTCTGTTTTCTCATATAAATCATTTGTTGTGCCCCTAGCTCTAAGTTACCATATCCATCAATTTGCTAAGGTCTAGAGCACCTTTGCCCCTGCATAATGGCACACAACAGGAGTGACCAACCAAGTGTTGACTTTCTATGACAGTTAAAGTGACACACAACATTGAGTGCCCATAGAAGTGTTGACTTTGGATGACCCCTTGACTATTCCTTCTTAATATTTTCTTCATACGTTGGAGAGGGCAAAATCTCTTTGCCCGCCGAACCGCTGATTGCTCAGAGATCAAGGCACCTCAGTTTCTGATTTCCTAACTTGGATTCCCACTGTTGTACCGCCTATCCAATGCAACAAATATAAAAAATAAAAAAAAATAAAAAAATAAATAAAAACAAAGAAAGAAAGTAGAAGAGGAGATTCTGGTTGGCCACCATTTTATCTATCATTGTATTGCTTCAGAATCTTGTGTCTTTCTTCCTGAATTTTCTTAGGTTCTTCCTTGAGTTCATGCCTAGGATGATTGAAAAAGACCAGCTGATTTTTTGGATGATGATTCCTCGTGATATCCCTTGTGGAACTTGGATAGAGTTTATTTTTAGAGGGGAAAAATAACTTTTATGCATACACTTACTCCAGAAAGTTCATAGAATTAAATCCAGGCACATTATAGGTATCTGGGATCTGAGTAGTTTCAGATTATATTGGTGTCTGAACTTCATAAGGATTGCTTGCTCTGATTTAGCAAAGAATATGGCACAAAGCATGGGAAAACCCCCCATGCCTGCCTGATAAAGGGCAGTGGAAACTTATTAGGGAGTGGTGGTTTGGAACCCTTCCTCTCCATGAATTACTCAAGCTTTGCTTTACCGTACGATTGGAAATTCCAATTGGGCAGAGCACTTAGCATTTGAACTTAATGAGGCATTTGGGTTTGGGTCATCTAATGTAAGTTACACAGAACTTTGGAGGTTGCCCTTAGCATTGCCCTCTGCTTTGGATGTCATTCCAACACATCTCAAGGGAAGCAAATGCTTTTGTTAGCTCCTTTCAGGCAGGCGCGGACCCAGGTAGTCTGTTTTTGGGGCACTCGCCCCGGCGGACTTGGGAAAAACCCAAAACATTCGAGCAGAAACATCGAGAAAAAGCCCATGTCTCTGGGAGAAATTAGCCCTCGCCCCCTCAAATGATAAAATAATGAAGAAATTAACATTGTGGCTGTGGTCCGCCCCCCTCAAACAAAAAATCTTGGTCTGCCACCGCAGTTGCTGGAGAGGTCCCCAGCCTGTGACTCAGTGAGATGTGTCCTTTTGTTTTGAGCAGGGTCTTGGGGTTTCCCCTGTCCATTATTTTATATTTATATATATATATATATATATTCGTTATCTGCATCCAATGCCTTTTCCTGTTTTTCTTCTTTCAAAGAATTCTATTGCCGATAAAAATCAAGATACATCATCAACGTCATTGAAGCATTATTCCATTTATCTTTGTTCACCAAAGAGGAAAAAAAAAAAAAAAAGAATACTGACATGAAAATAGATGTCTTTCTATTTATATAGTATGGATGTGATTCAATCAAAATTCCAAAGAGATTTTTAAAGCTCCAGGTATCATACCTAGTGGATTAGATAAATTCCCAGGATGGCAGTTTGTGCTGCTGTGAATCATCATCAAAATAAAATCTATTAAAGTGACCATTATTTTATTTATTTGTTTGTTTAATGTCAGTTGCTGATGTGGAGTTCTGCAAGTGCTTTTTTGAAAAAAAGTAAATAAATTTACCTTCTATCGATGTTAATTGAAAACACTCCATTAACCCAAAATTTTTCATCCCCTATTGCTTGCTTTTAAAATGATCACGCCATTATCCTTCTTTTGTGGTTGTTAATTAAGAAAACTTTCTCTTTTGCAATTGATCCATGCCTCATTGCTGCTTTCCAAATGAACACGGGGATATGCTTGTTATCTCTCTCTCATGTGCTCCGGACAGAGATATGCTTGCTATCATTAGCAATGATAGCCTTTTCTTCTAGGAAAAAGCTCATGTTGTTCTTCTAATAAGTAATTAACCATGATTATTCCTACATGATTTTTCAATATAAAATGCAAGTGGATGAGAGCCTCATTTAGTTTATTTCCTCCTGAGAGGTTGCTGGGGTGGTGTTTTTTTTTTCTGCTAAAGAGGTTTGTGGGTTTCTGTGAAGGTACTTGATAGCTTCACACACGACGGACTACCAACGTCCAATGCTCTTCCTCAATACTCTTGCTGTGTTCGTACTGGTGGTCGCCAAGTTCCCCAACATGCACAGGGTCCGTATTTTTGGAATAAATGCTGATCAGTGAGTGGTGGTACTAATAAAAGGACAAAACAAAACAAAGATGCTTGGTTTTCTCTGTAAAAGCCATTGTTCCTTTTGTCTAATTGGTTTTCCCTGTACATTGAACTAGAACTGAAAGGGTTTTGTTTCTGACGAATGATAACTAGTAAGGTTCTGTAGTAGACTGTTCTACAAGCTTTTTCCTGCTGGGAGCTCTCTCTCTCTCTCTCTCTCTCTCTCTCTCTCAATAAGTGATTTTCACATGTACTCTCTTTATTCACACAAACACACACTGCACAAGATGTGTGTGTTCCGCTTCCATATACCATGACTCCATTCATTATCATATAGCGGTGGACTTTGGACTACATGGGTGTACAGAACTACAGATACCTTGTTTTGATGTGACGTGTGATCATGAAATTGCGAATTACGGGACTTGTAACTGTTTTACCATTGATCTGACGTCATGAATGATGAGTAGTATTTTGGGACAATGATAACTTTTTTTTTTCTTCTCCCTTCCTCTTTTATCTATACTTTTAATTGCTTTTATTGGCTAGAAAAAATAAAAAGGGTTATTGCGTGTACCTGCCTTAAACCTGACATTTAAAAATAAAAGGAGTGAAGTCTTAATATTTTACGTAGAACTATGGTAATATAATGATTTGATATTGCACGGCCCTGGAATATTGCACAAGGCGATATGCATGCTATTGAACGTCCCTAATATAATTCATAGTCTGTGTGCAATATCGCATTGACTCTAGGATATCACATGAATAGTTTTGTGGGAAATATTTAAACTTTCAGTTGATTGGCAAAGGCCAACTCTAAAGGCCGTTGCATGGGATATCCAATCATATGAGAAAGTGTGAAGCTGAAAAATACAAAAGTGTGGGGTCTAAAGATCGCTGCATGGGCAATATCCAACTATATATATATATATATATATATCAAACATAGAAAAGATTATCAGTTTAAAACCCAAAGCCCTTTTGCTTCTAAAAAAAACTTTTAAAAATTAATTCAGTTTGCATCTCCGTTAAAAGTTGAATATATGGCCATTGAAATCAACTTTTAGAAACTAGACCAGCCATGGAGCCAGGCCCCAAAAGTGGATCGTTCTGCTCAAGTTGTTACATTTTGATTATATAATAAATTGGTTATAAATGAAAGAAATTCTAAAGCTATTTATAAATACTGAACAAGTCTTTAAAAATCCATATGGTTTTATTATTATTATAATTGTTATTGTTTCCTAAGTTGGGACAGTGGTAACAAAACTTGTAAAACTTCCTATGAAGTTACATTTTTTATTTTTTATTTATATGGTAACTAACAATAATTCTGAATCTTAGAGTTAATTTGTTGTTTCTTTAATTTTGATCATTCCCAAATTCTAAAATCCAGGCTGTTTTGAATGGCCTGATCAAGGTTCACAAAAGTTTAACCGTACGTGGATAAAACAGCTTTAGTTTTATTTGTGTTTCTTTTTGTTATGTAAAGTTATCTTATCCGGGACTTAAGGGTTGAGACTCAAGAGATCCCACACAAATAGAAATAGTAAACTAAATTGTAAAAATAGCCCATTCAAATAAAAAGAAAAGCCTACAATCACAAGTAAAGAGGCATATGCATACCTTAGACATCAATTCCAAGGCTCCCAAGTGCCTGTAGTTGTCGGATTAACGGTTTGACTTTAAATAAAACCATCAGATATTGAGCAGTTTGGGTTCACCCTGGCTGGCCAGACCAGTTGCATCAGATTGTGAGACACATGTAGGCCAGACCAAAGGGCTAAATCGAAATAATATTGTCTCATCGACTCCCGCTTATTTTGAGTGGAGTAGAATCTGAGCACGTGAACATGCAGGGGGTTTGCTTGTATTCTTTTCATTCGTACATTTGATGCCCACCTTCCAATAACGTGAACAGTTGACATGATTGATCCCGCTACCTAGTCCATTCATGAAATAAGTAAGTATTTCTATGAACACGGAACAAATAACAGGCAATTATCCCAAAAATCTTTCTACCATATATTGTGCACCAAAAAGGTTTTTATAGTTTTTCCACATCTCTCTACTTCATTTCTCATTCAACCTGTCGCCTCTGCTCTCTCTCTCTCTGGCGATCTTCCATTTTCGTTCGTTTCTCAACAAACCATATTATGCCTCCGCTTCCATCAAATCAACTCTCTTTTTATCCTAATTAAAGACATCGTCTTTCTTCCATTATCATCTTTCTCAATGCCTTCTATTTCCATCAAAATCACTTTTCATTTACTCTTTCAAATTCTTATATTTATCATAAGCGAAAATCCACAGCCCTTATACAAATGAGTCTAAAGAAGTGGCCCACATATGAGGAATATAGTAGGGAAAGAGGACAATCTACGACGGAACTCCCACCAGATCTTGGGAATTTCTTATATATGATTTTCTGGCATAAATGTTCAAATCAGAATCTTCTTAAGTTGTAAGTGTTCTTTTTTTTTTTAAACAAAAAGGATTTCTAAATGTTAAGCCCATCTAGCAAGTCTCATCAGTTTGAAATAAAGCTAATTGAATATGACATTCACATGAGCTTTTCTAAATGGTCTAAAGCCCTCAACCATTTGTAAAAGTCTGTTTTAAACTAAAAAAAAGACATAAAAAGTGGGCACGCCAAGGAACACATTAGCTGTTTGGTCAGTTGAGTCATGAAATAAAAATTAAAAAAAGAAAATCATTATAGAGAGTGGAAGATTCGGAATCTAAAGGACTTATTTGTGCGGGATCCGCAGAAGAGGAAACATACATTCCTCTTACGTGGCAATGTAAATCGGACCTATGAGATAGGATTTGAAGGTCCATCCTATCCTAAGAAAAGGGCTACTTTTCCACCTTCCAGAATGAAAACAGTATGCACCAGTGTTCCACATAAAATCAAGGCATTTTCCTTTTCCTTTCCATGAGAGTATTACTACACAAACGCACCCTTAGGACACGTTTGTATACATGTAACTTCCATGGAAAGAAGAATTTGCCACATTACCAAATTTATGGTTTTTAAATACCTAGGAAAAGGTTTTCCGAAAAAGTTAAAATTCATGTTTGGTGTAAAATGTTTTTCCTCGATAAATTAGTGATAATATTATTTGGTGCAGCTATGGATTTCTTACGAAAAACTAGTGTTTACTGTTTAGTGGCCAAGGTTTTTTCTTTTTTTTTTTTAAGATACAGGCAAAACATGGTGAATGGGGAACACAATTCATCATAATTTTAATATGTATCTATCTAGAAAACCCAAATATCATCTCAAATCTGATGAAGTAAATGCACTAATATTGTTTGATATAGTCATACATTTACATTCATATTTGACAATCACATCAAACTAAGCTAGCGTAACAAGAACAATGTATAAATACTACACATTGATACAAAATAGCTGTAACAACAAATTTGATAGCAAGACAAATTTGAACCGGTTCCCAGCATGAAGAGGGTTATTGTTTGATGGGCATTTGGAGCTTCATGAAACTATTTTCTATGGGATGGGTTTTGCATAAAAAATGGGTAGGAAATGGAGTTTATTAAGGGGGGCTAGTTTTCTATGGAAATAGACTTCCCATAACCCCCCATAGGAAGTCCATTTCCATGATAAGGAAGGAAAAAGCTGATGTAGCAAAAAAGTGATTCCATGGAAAACTACCGCACCAAACATATGAAAAGTATGTTTTCGCGGAAAACCGTCCACTTTTCCGCTAAAATGGGCTACACAAACATGCCCTTAGAGTTGACCACCCACATTTCCTCTCTCAACTCAAGTTTTCCTGAGTCACAAAAGTCGGTCTTGAGCCCCGACTTTTCCAACCTTGATTTGTGTAGATACAGTAAACTTTTTATATTACGTGCATAAAGCCTAGAAATGTTGAGCCCAAAAAAGATTGAAAGGACAGTTAATTTGTTCAAGATAATTTTTGACCGCCTTCTATGTTCTTATATAAATAAATATATATATATTTATATAAATATACATATTGGTAACAATAACTTTAATTAGAAAAGGAACACTGTTATTTGTTTGGCTCAATTGAATAAATAATAAATATACTGGGCCCCTGTATTGCCCATGTTCTACTGAGATTAGAAGTAGATCTATTATCATAGGTCTACTGTGATTAGAAGTAGTGTTTGGGTGTAATTGGGTATTGGGCTGATATTATAAATAGAGACTTAGGGTCTCTATGATGTACACCTTCTTCTGATTATAAAGTGAGTTCTCCCGTCTTCCCCGTGGACGTAGGCCAAAAGCCGAACCACGTAAATCTCCGTGTTCTTGTGTGTGATTGATCTCTTTCCATAGGCCCTAGATCACAACAAACTGGTATCAGAGCAAGTTGATGTGATCGGAGGAGATCTGCCGGATCAGATCTTCAGAGGGTTGATCAGAGAAGAGATCTCGAAGTGGGCCACGGACTGATCTTCTTGTTGCCTGAGTTCAGATAGGTAAAAGGAGGGTGTTCTGTGCTCCACTGGAAGATCACCGGAGAAGAAGGAGACGGCAGACAGGGCGTGGTTCCGCAGTGGGAGATCGTCTGATCTCGGAGGGCCACATAATTCGTTGAGACAGGGTTGATCGGAGAAGACAACTGATGGGTCACGGTGATTGAAGCCTGGGTTCGGAATCCAGATTTCTTGTTGCAGATAACAGGCGAGAGAAGAAGGTGCCTGTTTGCGCCTGGTTTCGTTTGTTGCAACAGAGAAGACGAACGGGAGGCAGCTGGTTCATGTGTGTTCTGTAGACATCCGCCCGCTCTGTTTGTCTCCATCGATCACCGAATTTTGTGCCACCGGAACCGGAGAAGCGTCTCCTGCGCAAGGACTGTGCCACCGCTGCAAAAGAGGAAGGCTACTCCCGGTTACAGAACCGGTGAAGAAGATTACCGGATTGCCTTCGATCTCGTGTTCTTGCACGGGGAACTGTCGCCGGAAACGAAGGAGGAACGGTGTTGCTTCCAACGATCACTGCAGAAATCAGATTGCTGCAAACAGCGATTTGGACTGGGCGGTTTTTTGGGTTCGGCTGGGCCCCACCTCGCCGTGTATCGCCGTCGCCGGAACTCCCCGCCGCTGTCGTCGCCCGTCGCCGGAGGAGAGAGGGTCGCTGCCGTTGTGTGTCGCCGGAGTGGAAGAAGAAGAAGACCGGAAGAGGGGCGCTGCCCCTGTATTCTGTTGCAGAGCAGAATTGCTGACGAAGAAGAAGATAACCCATTATCTTGGGTTAGTTTCCGGGTCGGGTTCAGGTCAGGTCAAGCCTGACCCGCTTCAGAAGCCCGTTCGTCAGGTCCAGGTCAGGTCAAGTCCAGGTTGACCTGACCCGTGGAGAAGAAGCCCAGAAACAAAGCCCGCTGGTAAGGTCTGCTGACGTCAGCACCTGTACGGTCAAAGACAGATTTGACTAGATCGAAGGCTGAGAATTGTTTTCGCGATATCTTGACGATCTGGAGTCCGATCGGAGATCCGTTTGAACCTGCGGACTCGTTGCGAGCAGATCTACGCTGTTGTGGAAGAAGATTGGCTGTTCAACGGTCAACAAAGAAGATTGTCTAATCGGAGCGCAGAAACTTATTTCTGCGATATCTTAGCCGTCCAAAGTCGGATTTCAGATCCGTTTCTTCCAGCGTGCTCGTAGTGACCAGATCTACACAGTTTCAGTGAAAGATTTGCGGAATGGCTGCTAAATTCGATATTGAAAAATTCGACGGTAATAATGACTTCGGTCTTTGGCGTCTGAAGATGCATGCTTTGTTGGTCCAGAATGGGTTGCATAAAGCTTTGAGGGGAAAGAATGCTCTATCTGAAAAATTGTCAGATGAAGAGAAGGATGAGTTGCTGGAAAAGGCGTATGGTCAGATTCTGCTGTTCTTGAGTGATGGTGTACTGCGAAAGGTTGTTCAGAAAAAAACTGTTGCTGGCATATGGCAAAAGTTGGAGAACTTGTACATCACGAAATCTCTCACAAATCGCTTGTATCTAAAGAAGCGATTGTTCACGTTACAAATGCAGGAAGGTACGTCTGTTTCAACTCACATTGATTCTTTTACAAAAGCTATTATGGATCTGGAAAATATCAATGTTGAAATTGATGATGAGGACCAAGCTATTATGTTGTTGTGCTCGTTACCACCCTCATATGAGCATTTTGTTGATACCATGATGTATGGTAGAGATACTCTATCCAAAGAGGATGTAGAGGCAGCCTTGAATTCGAAAGAGTTGAAGAAAAAGGTTGCAGCTGACAATGATAGTTCGGGTGAGGGTTTGGTAGTACGAGGAAGAACAAAAGACTCCAGTAATAAAAACAAACATAGATCCAACAGGAAAAACATTGAATGTTATTATTGCCATAAGAAAGGGCACATCAGAAAAAACTGTCCCGAAAGGCAGAGGAAAGGGAAAGAAATAGAAGATTCATCATCTGATGATAATTCAGTCAGTATTGCAGATGGAAGATCAGATTATGATTCCGACAATGCACTTTCTGTAATTGAAAATGGTATTCGTTCTAAGGATGAATGGATTCTTGATTCTGGTTGTTCTTACCATATGTGTCCCAATAGGGATTGGTTTACCACTTATAGAGAAATCAACGGTGGTAGTGTCTTGATGGGCAACAATGTTGCATGTAAGACGGTTGGAATTGGAACAGTTAAAATCAAGATGTATGATGGAATCGTCAGAACGTTGGCAGAAGTTCGGCATGTTCCCGATCTGAAAAAGAATCTTATTTCTCTTGGTGCCTTGGACTCCGATGGTTGTAAGTTCTCAGCTGAAGGTGGAGTCATGAAGGTTGTGAAGGGTGCTCTGGTTCTTATGAGAGGCAATAGAGTTGGAAACTTATATGTTTTGTCTGGAAATACAGTTACAGGTGGAGCTGCAGTGTCTTCCTCAGATGACCATGAATCTGTCTCAACACGCTTATGGCACTTGCGCTTAGGTCACATGAGTGAGAAGGGATTGACAATACTGAGCAATCGGAATTTGCTATGTGGCACGAAGACAGGCAAGTTGGATTTCTGTGAGAGATGCGTCTTCGGGAAGCATCGAAAGGTCAGTTTCAAGACAAGTCTTCATCGCACGAAAGGTATCCTTGATTATGTTCATTCAGATGTATGGGGGCCCTCTAAGGTTTACTCCAAGGGCGGGTCCCGGTTTATGCTGACTTTTATTGATGATTATTCAAGGAAAGTTTGGGTTTATACTCTGAAGTCGAAGGATCAGACATTTGTTACATTCAAACGATGGAAAGAAATGGTTGAGAAACAGACTGGCAGAAAGGTGAAGAAGTTGAAGACAGGTAATGGCAAGGAGTACAGATCGACAGAGCTTGAGAACTATTGCACGGATCATAGCATAGTTCGGCATTACACCACTACAGAAAATCCGCAGCAGAATGGAGTTGCAAAGAGGATGAACAGAACGATCTTGGAAAGAGCTCGTTGTATGTTGTTTACTGCAGGATTGTCCAAGGACTTTTGGGCTGAGGCAGTAAATGCTGCAGGCTACTTGATAAATAGGTCTCCACACACAAAGATTGGTTGCAAAACACCGGAAGAAATGTGGTCAGGTAATCCAGCTGATTATTCTAACTTGAGGATCTTCGGTTGTCCGGCTTATGCTCGCGTGAAAGCCGATAAGTTAGAACCAAGGGCTGTTAAGTGCATCTTGGTGGGATATGCTTCTGGGGTGAAAGGATACAGGTTGTGGTGTACTGATCAAGATTCACCCAGATTTATCATCAGCAGGGATGTTACATTTCATGAGGATGCTTTACTCGAATCGAGAAAGCAGGTGGAGAGGACAGAAGTCGGTAGCAGCAGTGACACCGTTCAGGTGGAGTCCGACATCCTAGTGAGGAAGGAGAGTGCATCCGACCCCTCCCGAGATACAAGGGATCGTCAGACTGTGCAGCAGATGCAGCAGATAGAGCCGCAGATGCCGCAGACGGGTAGACCGCAGAGAGAAAGGAAACCGCCAGTTAGATATGGTTTCGAGGATATGACGACGTACGCGTCGACATCAGACAGTGGCCGTGATGATATGGTTGCATACGCATTGACGACTGAGTCTCTTGAATTAATGGAAGGGCTGGAAAGTAGTCAACAGGCAGCAACTATGACTGAAGAGATGGAGTCTCTTGATGAGGAAAATCAGGCCATCGGATGCAAGCGGTTCTACGAGGAAGATAAAGGAGCTTCCGGTGCAGGTAGAGTGCAGTTTAAGGTTCCTGATCATGTATGCAGTTTAAAGAAATCATTGTACGGGTCGAAGCAAGCTTCTGAACAATGGTACAAGCGATTTGGTGCACTTATGAAGGAATGGTTTAAATTCAAGTTCAAGCATTGCTTGGACTTGATCGGTGTGCTCAGTACCTGAGTGCCCTAAGGGGCAGGTGGAGACAGTGAGACGTGTTTAGTGCATGAGGATCAGCTTCAATGTTCGCCAAGGTGGAGATTTGTTATTTGTTTGGCTCAATTGAATAAATAATAAATATACTGGGCCCCTGTATTGCCCATGTTCTACTGAGATTAGAAGTAGATCTATTATCATAGGTCTACTGTGATTAGAAGTAGTGTTTGGGTGTAATTGGGTATTGGGCTGATATTATAAATAGAGACTTAGGGTCTCTATGATGTACACCTTCTTCTGATTATAAAGTGAGTTCTCCCGTCTTCCCCGTGGACGTAGGCCAAAAGCCGAACCACGTAAATCTCCGTGTTCTTGTGTGTGATTGATCTCTTTCCATAGGCCCTAGATCACAACAAAGGAACACATACACAACTAGCAACCAACACAGACATGGGAATGCGAAGAGAAGGTATAAAGGCGTTATATCCTTAACAAGAAGCAACAACAACAAAAGAGAAGAGAAACAACAACAAAACAAAGAAGTAGCTAAGCTACAAAAGGATCTGTTCAATCAACCTCAGGCTTTGCCAACTCCGAAATTGGTATTCGTCCAAGTGGATCTTATCTTAAATTTGAGGTGAGTTCCAAGCCAAATGCTGTCATTAGTGTTTTTTCACCTTTTACATATCTGAGATTTTTGTAGGATCCACTAGAATGGATGCTAATCTAATTAATAAATCAATACGCAACGGATATAACCAAATAAATAGGATAGAACTAGCAATTTATCAATCACACACTACAAGAATACAGACACAATATTTAACATGGAAACTCTATCAAGGGAGAAAAACCACAAACCAAAAATCAAGAACTCACAAACAGTTAAAAGATATAGTTACAACTCATTTACCTCAGTTTGTACCTCGACCTAAGGACTATAGTTGTTCTTATACAACTTTCACTGACACGACTTCCACCATGTACCGTTCTTCTTGATCTCCTCGTACCTTGTCAGCCAAGACGAATTGTCTTTTACAAAAGAGTAGAAACAACAACAACCTTCTAGAGCAGTAAATGTACAGTTCTTCTTGATCTCCTCGTACCTTGTCAGCCAAGACGAATTGTCTTTTACAAAAGAGTAGAAACAACAACAACCTTCTAGAGCAGTAATTCATAACAACCTCTTAATGGCTCTAGAGAATCAAAGAATTTCTCTTAGGACATTCTTACTTCATATTAATGAGAGGACTAATTGATGTATATTTTAGGGTGGAAAGCAATACCCTATTTATAGCCCCATAGTCATGCCTTGTAGTTAGAACATAAATAGGACTCAAAGTAAGAAATAAAGTCTCAAAATGAAACTAATTCATAGCAAATCTGGATACTTTCCCGCTGTGCATGAGTCATCTGATCGATCGGATATTGGCTTTGATCGATTAGACCACCCAAAATAAGTGGGGCACGTCAGACCATGGATTGATCGTACAAAGGCTTCGATCGATCGGTCATCGGTGGTTTTGCCTAGAATTCTCCTTTTTTCTTCTTTTCGTCACTTCAGCTCTTCCGGCGACACAATCACAGTCCATTCTAAAATAAATTAGAAAGTACAACTCAATGGATCCAGAGTTTTGTCCAACCCATGAATTAGCCAACATAAAAATACTTACAAGAACCTCCCCTAGCAATCCGTGGAGAGTAAAATTAGTAATTTCTTTTAGGGAAAGGATAAATCTAATGTAAAACACTTAGTTAATCTATTGGTAACCCTATCTAATTGGAATGAAATTTGATAGGTAACAGTATGAGTAAATTTAAATTTAAGGAGTCTTGCTGTTTTATTTAATTAGGCACGCCGTGGAAAGTTACGGATTTGATTTTTTCTTTTCTTTTAATTTTCTTATCCATGGCTTCAGCAGTTACACAACTCGAAACAAACTAGAGTGCAAAACTCACCAATTTTTCCATGGAGTACTCAAGGTTTTCTTTTAGACGGGACTCAACTTGATGCACGTGCACTACACATGTGTCTAACTAACGGACTAGCAACATGAATGAGTACTCAGTCTTTTACTTGATTTGAATCGACTATGTTCTTTTCAGTTGCAACAAATTGCACTTCGGAGGAGACATCGATAGCTCGAGGTGAATTGGTGAAGATGCTAAACTTGAAGACATTGCAATCTTTGCATTATTAGAGTGGTTGGAAAATATTTCCCAGATGTTCTAGATCATGGCCCAAATTAATATTTCTATCTCATCTTATTTAACACCCCTTCCAGCGATCTTAAGGCATTAGTTTGATTGAGGAATGTACGATAGCTCACATCAATCACCATCAAGGCTAGAGTATAGTTCTAGGATCATAAGAAATTGGCAATTGCAGACTCATCTTCTTCTCTGTTTACTTGGTGTAGCCTAGGTTCTAACCAAACCATAAAGCAACAGATTAAGAAAGTGGGTTTGTCGCTCAAACTTACAATCTGACGAAATCCAACCTTGAAATGTAAGAAAATAGGTGTCTTCGTTAGAATTCACAAAATCTAAGAAAAATTCTTTTAAAGGAAGTCGAAGACGCAAAACCAATCACTTGAAGCATGAACATCATATCTTTGAAAGGATTAATCTTAATTCATGAAAAAAACAAAAGATCAAGCCAACGTGACTAAAGAAGTTCCTCCTACAGGAGGTAACTTGTAAGTTAGACCTCTATATCATTGGTCTCTCTAACAACATATTCTATGTTCCTCAAATTTGGAGGAATCTGATTTCAGCTAACTTGCCATTAAAGCTTGGCTCAAAGGATCTCCTCAAATCAGACAAGTTTGCCTTCATGAAGAAGGGCTTGAATATTACCATGAAATATGCAAAAAGAGAAACATAAAAATTTCATCTGAAGATTCTTGCTTATCTTGCGTTTCGTTTAATTTATATCATGTGCTAAAATTAAGTTTATTATATGAACATTAAATGGTTTGCTTACTGGTGAGAGACAATTAATTATCACATTCTATTGATCATTATTATAAATACAGTAATGTATATTTAATTGGAACTTCAACATTAAGCCTAAAATGGATTGTGATTGGATTGAAGAGGAATTACACACAAAACGAATTTAGCAAGTTTTTGAAGCTCTAGCAATAATACACACCAAATCCATTGGGTTTATTTCTTGTATTCCGGGTTTGCCGAATTGGTCCATTGGGTTATCAGTGACTGGGTTCAGCGTCAATGGTATTTTAGTTATTGTACCGAGGCTTTTTTAGGAGCTAAGAAAGCGGAAATTATATATACAATGTAATCTGTATCCTTAGACTCTAAAAAGAGTAATTGTTTTCATGATGTGGACGTTATATATACAATGTAATCTATAGCCTTAGACTCTAAAAAGAGTAATTGTTTTCTTACTGTGGACGTAGGCGGTTTTACCAAACCATATAAAATTATTGTCTCTCTATTATGTTGCATGATTGTTCGATAGCAGGGTTCACTCTTTCACACACACTTGTAAAACAAAACCTCACTCCTACATGCCCCGCAAAAAAATGGGTCGTGAGAAAAAAGCGGCCCAAACAGTACACACTGTTGGACTAAAAACTTTAAAGAAAAAAAAGCTGGCTCCATGACCGGTTTTTCTAGCTTACTCACAGTATTGCCTTGGAGTTATCAAGTACTCAAATTTGATACTTATCCAATTATTACTTATCATGGGAATAAACTCCAAAAAATTAAGATGCTTTTAAAACCAGTAAAACTCGAGGGCAATAGATCAAGGAGTTAGAGATGATCTTTTGAGGCCCTTGGGTCTCATTGAAACCTTTCCACTGCCCATGGCTCCAGTCCAGACCATCTTATGTGCACGCAGTTCTCACCTGTATGAGACCCCGGCTCTAAAATGGATGGCTCACTTCATAAAAGAAATGAATGTATGATATATATTAGCTAATATGAGTCAGTCTATTCAGACCCGATCTACACTGATGGCAAACCTGTCTTAAAACCATGTGTGATACGTCCATCATCAATATCATGTTGGCCTTTTATCTAGTCTGGTGGGTCTGAAAAAACTCCCGACTGTTGGGTCCATCTCACTCATCAACCTCGTTGATCACCAGTCCATGTGCCATACATTTATTCACTCGGGTTGAGAATAACATATTCTCTCCGTATCTTAATGGGGTAAGAGTAGTGAAAGACCCAAGAAAGATGGTGCATCCTCATATTTAAACAAGTAAATATTAATAAAGACAGAGACTTTAGAATCCCCAAGAAACAAAGATAACAAAAGGCAGTGTATTAAATGGAGAGTCCATGTCAGGAAGCTAGGATCAAGGATCTGCCTGTGTGGAAAGCAGTAATATTATTCCTCAGCTCTCATTCCAAGGGGAATGTTTTGCGGGTCCTTCCTCTGTCAAAGAGAGGAATGCTAGCAAGGGGGTCTTTGCTAGATCAAAAGGAAGTTTTGATATGATCAGTTGGAAGTAATGATACACGGGAATGGCGTGCATGGGTGAGTGGATATATAGTAATCATTTGGTAAGCTTTTGGTTGAGGAAGGTGAACTGGGGTTTTCAACGCCACTCCTTTTCTTGATAGTCTCCCAACCCTTAAAAAGGAAAAGGTGAGGGAACACGCATTTTCTGCTATAATAGTGCTTATAGTTATATATATTAACTCTCCCAAAGTGGTGTAGCATTTAGCATCATGACATGTGTGAAACTACTGCTTCCAGTGGTTCATACCTAGCTAGTAGTTCTCCCCCCCATTTCCTGCTTCTTGTATGTGGTTTCATGGCTGGAAGAATCTTCTTGACTGTTCTGATGAGACCTGACATACCAAAGTCGCTTGTGGAAACAAACTGAAAGGAACACAAGAAATCATCACAATTTACAACCCACTTCATGGAAAGAAGTGCCAACCATTCCCACTCAATCTCTTGGTTTGATTGAATTAAACAATTGACTTCATGATAGAAATAACGGACTCCCTATCCATACAAACTTCGACAAGATCTTGCTACAAGTTTGACTTTATTTCCACAAGCCTATCACAAACAACACTGGATGTCTTCTTTCTTGGAGGTTTTAGTCCATGAATTAGGCAGTGGTGCAGCCCTCATGTAGGCTTCTTCTACATGTTGCCCTTGCAAAAATCTGGGCTTTTCCTCAAAGCCAAAATCCATTTTTCCCCAAGGCACCCACTAAATCGAACCTAAAATAAGCTCCAAATTTCTACAAGATGAAATAAGAGGAGGAATTTTAAAAAGAAAGAAATGGAAAGGAGAAGGGCATGTATCCTATTTGTTAGTTCTAAACAAGTCCAAACAAAAGTCATTCAAGAGAAAATAAGAGATTTAATGAACAGAACCACCTTCTTTTTCTACCATGACCCTCCACCTAGCATCCCATTCCAATAGCCTGATGTTTCTCCTTGTCCTCTATGCTGCTCGAAATTATTGCTTGAAACTTGTTTCACATCCTCCAAAGGAAACAATAGTTTCCCACCTCCCTCATTGAGTCCTTGGATGCTCCCATACCCACCAACAAGCCCCTCTACAGGAAAATTAACGGTTGGCCTTAAATCATGCAAACCAAACCCAGATGGGTATTCACTGTTTGGATCCAGCACTGGCATGGGCATGAATGATTCCAATCCCCTTGATGAAATGCCACTCCTCAACAGCTCCGAAAAAGAAGAAGTGGAAGAAGGGTTGTGGTGGTTCTCACTGCTTGGTAATTGAGCAAATCCAGACAAGTTGTGGAAACCATTGGTGGTCCTGTAGGCCAGGTTCAGGTCTTGCCCCTGGTGGAATTTAGGGTTCTGAGAAGAAGGGAGTGAGGAGCTTGGAGACGTGAGATCAGAAGTCTTCTTAGAATTTGCTGAAGAAGATGATGGTCTTTTGTTCTTCCTTGTACCTCCTCCCACAGGCACATTCCTTAGAGATCCTCCTTCAGTCCAATACCTTCTACATGTCTTGCAGAAGTATCTGGGCTGGGTGAGGCTGTAGTTGTTGTAATAACAAAACTTGGTGTTGATGGAATTGCACCTGGGGCAGTTCAGAGCCTGCTCTTTTGGAGGCCTTGCTTTCTTCTCCATTAATGGTCTTGAGCATGTAGTAGAGACCATCTGTTCCATGGGCTTGAAACCCAAATGAAAGACAACCAAAAAGAAAAGAAAGAGAGAATGATTCATCACAAAGGGCCAAAAAAGCAGCATAGCTATAAGATCAAAAGAGTGGATGATCACTCAGAAATCTTGACCTTAAGTTCTCATAGAAAAGTATAACTAAAGAATAAAAGAGAGAAAAACTACCGAAGAAGAGGGCATCTTTATCACTTTAAGATCACACGAAAAAATAGCTAATAGTGAAATCAAGAACAACAGTCTCTTTCTCTAATCACATAGATGAAAAAGAGAGAAAAAGTTAGTACTTTTGAAATTAAAGGATTGTAAAGACAGTATGCAACACTACTTTGAAGATTACAAAACCCATCTAAAGAAAACAGGAGTTAAAGTTTAGTACTTTCTCAAATTAAAGGAATGTAAAAGTAGTATACAGCAGAAACACCACTACTTTTGAAGATCATAAGACCCATGTAGAGGAACCCTCAAAATTTTCATGAAGAAGACCTGATCTAGAACTTTCAATATCTGTCAAAAAAATCACTGAAAAGAAGATCTAATTTATGTACTCAAATCAAGCAAATAATCATGGTATAAGTTACCTGTGGCCACTGAGCAGTATCCATAAAAACTGGAGTTTTCCCACAAAATTATGAGAAACTTTGGTTGGACCTCTCTTCTGAATTATAATGCAAGGAAAGTTAGAGACTGTAGGAACCGAGAGTTCTTTATGTCTTGGTGCTCCATATATGAGAGAGAGAGAGAGGGAGAGAGAGACATTTTCAATTTCTAAATGAGGAATTATTCAGTCCTAGAGCATTAGTACTCAAACAGTCTACTGTCGACACCATTGTATGCGTGGGACCCTTGTTATAGTGATATGGACCACAGGTCTGATTAGACTCTTTAGGGTTCTAAATCTATGCCGTTGATAAGGGAGGTGAGGACCTAATAATTTTGAATATCTTTCTGTATAGGCCCCATTAGCACTATGTCCTATCAGATCAAATAAAATTAAAAATACAAATTTAGAGTACACTGTACAAGGTAATAAAACACTGATGAAAGACTGATTATGCACAAATATATACAGTGGCCACATGACAGTGTAAGCAGTACAGCAAAGTAGAAGGAACCTTAAAAAAATGACAACCCCGGTAATAAAAAACAGACAGGAATGACATTAAAAAAAAAAAAAAAAAAAAAACCAGAGTCTCGGATCTAGGTGATGAAAGCCCAACAGTTGTATGGTACTGAGTAATGTTTTTCCATGTCGTGAAAATTTTTTCATTGTTGTTTGAATTCTTACACACATGCCTTTGACACATGTTCTGAGAATTTGAAAATCTAATCTTGATGGTAATACAAGGACATTATCATGCTAGGCTGACCACCAATTGCAAGAAGGATAATTAAGATCAGCCTGAGATCTCTTCCTCCATGGCCCTATCACCCTGGATTGTGATGGAATTAAGACGAACTCTATGAAATGTCCACAGTTACTGCTCTGTGTAACATATCACTCTTAAGTTAAACATAACTTGTTGGACATCACTAAGGGCATGTTTATTTACTTTGAATATATAGGAATTCATGGTTAAAATGAGCTATCTTTAAGAAAGAGAGTGTGGGTGAGTGGGATAGGAAGTGTGGGTAGTTGAAGGTTATAAGGTGGTGACGTTGATGGGACCGTGAATTGTCTAAGATTTGAATTTTTAGGATTTTGCTGGATATTCATTTCATCTTTTTTTTTTATTATAGAAGGAAAACTTATTCGATGCTTATTTTTGGATAGTCATTTTTTATCTTCATTTTAACCAATTAGACCAAGAATTGTTATGTATTCTATGCAGAAAAAAAAAAAAAAAAAAAAAAAAGGCACTAATGAATAAGTTGGAGGCTATTCTATGAATGAAAAAGGATGACTATAAGAAAACTAAACCGATGTTATATTGACCATCCACTGTTTTTGCCCCATTCCATTAAGTTTATTCTATGAATGAAAAAGGATGACTACAAGAAAACTGAACCAATGTTAAATTGACCATTCAACCTCTTATTATTTGTTATATCACCACCTTTTTAGTCGGTTTTATTTAAATTCTAAACACTCATTTTTTAGAATTTCTATGATCTTAGTTAAAGAATGGCTCAATCAAGTCAAAATATCATTGCAATACCTATATCTTAGCCAATTCATAAAGGTTTTGGTTTTGACCTATACAGTGTCTGCAAGTGTGTTCTGAAACCATTATCCGATGGCAATTTCTCATGTGCACGTTTAAAAGAATAAAGTCACTAATAATTTGATCATCAAGCATGTCTAATACACCATATATTTGAGAGAGAGAGAGAGAGAATTGGACCCACTAAAAATTGGCAGAGGATTAAAAAAGAAGACGACTGGTGGTTCACACTCTTTGAGGCTTAAGAAACAAAGATGCACCAAACGAGTGATCAGAGCCGTCCAATCAAAGACATTTTTTTATTGGTGTGGCCCACTGAATGTCAAGCCCTGGCAACCCACTAAAATTAACAAGTCAAGAACCAGTCCCATACATTGCCCCTGTTCCCACTTCCTATTTCCAATTTGGCAGTGACCTTTATTCAAATTAAAGTGGGTTTTGCCTTTCCATTCATATGTAAAATAGTATATGCATTCAAGTGTTGTTGTAGGTTTCATTTTCTGACCAGACAAACGAATGTGACTATTCTTCTTCTAATAGCATTTTGAACCTGAAAGGTAGGAGAATTGGTTCCCATCAGTAGAGAATCAAATCTCTGAATATTGTTGGGTCCCACGAAGCGAGAAGTCGACAAAAGCAGCTGTGGGGCCCCTTAATGGAATGTTGATTGATGGAGACTGTGAGGTTGAATTGATCTGGAGACCAGATGGAGGTGAGGGAGGTCGGCTCCTTGCTTTCCCATGGATTTTCTGTTCAAAGTTCCAATTCTCAAGTATGATGTGAGCGGGTGGAAATTCTCACAAGATATCAATAGAATATTTATTTTAGAGGCCACTTGTTGGCATGAAATTGAATTGCCAAGAAGTCACAGTAAAATGGGTTTTGTGAAAGAATATTAACGGTCTGATTGTTCCATGTAATTGAATTTCTAGGATTGTATTTTTATAAGTGGCTGAATAAAGAACCGACGGTGAATATCCTAATCCAATAACCTCCCTTTTATATTTCGGTCCGGGTCCATGGTGGACCCGGACCCAGAACTGTTCAGGAGAAGGCAGACCTGAACTAGGACCCAAAACCGTCTAGGGACCAATTTCTTGTTTTTGGACCCGAAACCGTTGAGGAAGAGGTGGAATCGGACCCGAAACCAGAATTATATATGGGGCAAGTATGGGCCCGGGTTCAGGTTTAGATAGAGAATGGTATGAGAAAAATCTAATTTTAAAGAGAGGTTCTTGTAAAATGAGGTAATATATTGGGTCTCGGTCCCACGGGTCCAAACCAAGGTGGAACAAGAACTGAACCCGTTTAAGTCACAGGTCCAACAAAAAGACACAGACCCGGACCCATATACTTAGCGAGGCCTAAATAAGGACCCAAAGCTAGTTTTTAACGAGTCGGAACCTCCGGGTAATCAAAGAATTGGGGACCCATTTACATCCATACTTTTAACGAAAATCGAATGCGGAAAAATGAAAAACGAATACCCAAGAATCACATTAGCAATTCAAAAAAGTCAAGGTTCCATCCACACTGTTATCTTTTATCCTTTAGCCATCACCTTATATCCCTCACATCTTACCGCTTTAATAATCCTTCCATGGATCTAATTTTACTATAAATCCCTACATACCGTATGAAAACAAGAAGTCCTAAAGAGGCAAGGGTTAAAGGATATTAAGTGCTGGAGTAGATAGACCTGACTTTCCTATGAAGAGGTTTGGATATTCTTTTTTCTATTAGGAGGAGAGACAATTTGATGGCTATTTGTGGATCTTTATTTTTATTTTTCAATTTTAACTACGTTGCATGATGGGATTTTTTTTTAAATTCTCACAAGTTCAGTTCTAATCCAACAAATTGGCTCTTTATACTTTAGAGATTTTTATTTAAGAATTTCAGGAGGAATTTTGTTACTTTTGGTTTTCAATGAGAATCTCTTGCAAGATGGCTATTGAAAGGATTAGAATGGCATTTATTTATTTAGAATTTTTGACATACCACTTTTGGATTGGAGACTGAGGAGAGACCTTGGACCATCCTGCAAGACATAATGTTGGAAATTGCATTATCACAAGATTATTGCCTAAAACATGGATTAAATTAAAAAATATATATATATCAGGTTATTGTATACAAATTGAATACTGAGGAACAATAAAAAGGAAGATAAAGGATCATGTGAGAAGAAATCACATTTAGAAAAAGTAAAAAGAAAAACACTTGTCTGCATGCGCTCATTAAGTATACTATTCTACCTGTGACTCAATTTTGACTGGCGGGTCAAGGAATAAACTTAACTAAGCGACTTGGGAGTAACCTCTAATTTTTTTATTTATATTGTTAAAAAGTAATAAAGTATTGTAAAGAAAATCAAGTAACGATATATTACTAAGATAGTTCAATTAAACTTTATGGTCTAATAAATTAAATTTAAAAACCATAAGATAATGACAACGATAAGTGACTAACTCACACATGCGAGGAGAGAGAACACACATGGGTAATAAAACTCGTGCATGCGATGAGAGAGCTCACACATATGAGAGTGGGGGAGACCAAAGTCAATCTCTAGTCTTTTGGGTGAGAGGCAAGGTTGTCAACCAACTGAGCAGGCCCTTGATCTCCTACACCGGGCTTAAAGTTAAAATAAGTTATTTTTGTTATTTTCGTTCATTTCTGTGACATTATGATATCAAATTCTCATTGGTAGAGCGGTGAGGGTAACTTCCCATCTCAATGAGTTTTCTTTACCCTAAAATAAAGGCTTCTTTCGCACGGCCACGATTAATCATGGACAACCTCGCCTTTTGTCAAAAATTGAGAAAATTTCTCATACATTCTCCATACTTGTACCTTTTTGTGATATTGTATAAAACTGTCTTTACTCTTGAAAAACAAAGAAAAAGGTGTCACGAGGTAATTTTATGAGATATCCATGGTTCAAAATCGCGGTTCGCGGTCATTGCGTCGCGGTTATCGCATTTCGTGGTCATCGCGTCGCGGTTCATCGCGGAGCGAATTTTTATTTGACCCCAAAAAAATTTTGTCGGCCGTTATTTGTGTTATTTTGGCGATATTTTGCCCATAACGCTAACGTTAGCGTTATGAGCAAAATATCGTCGTGGTCGCGGCATTATCGTTACATAACGGCTGTTACGTAACGGTAACGGCCATTATTTTGAACCATGGCGATATTGCATAATCCAATTAAAATTTTGATATATCGTAAAGAAGTACTAGTACATGCATCATTGGGGGGATTTTCTCAACTTTCATCACAAGGTAGTGTTGCTTGTGATTAATAGTGGCCGTACAGGAAAAAAATCCCAAATAAAAGGCAGTCTGTGTTTGAAACTCCAATATGACAAGCTGTTGGCTCTTAATATTTTGTAGTTGAGGGGGTAGGGGGCGGTGCTGGAAACACACCAACTGTTTTTCCATTTATTTTTTTCCTTGCAATTTTGGGTGACTGGTAAATAGTGATACTTTCAACTTGAAGAGTCAGGAATTGATCATTGTGCATATGTGTGAAACCATGTGCTAACAACATTCAACCATTAGTGTGTTGCCGAAAACTCCTATTGTTATTAGAGATTTATCCTTTTCTTTTCTTTTACATGAACCGCTGCCCTCCTCCAACCCCCCACAATAAATTTTTTTTCACATATAACCGACTTGAATTCATCTGATTCCATTTCAGATTTTTGCAACTCATTTTGAGGTTTCAGCCCGGGATGCTCATTGCCCGGGCCAGCTCTGGCCCGATGACCTTGGCCAAGTCACTTTTGGCTGAGTTTGCACCTCAGGTATTATTGTTCTTGTTATAGCTGAGTCTGGATTTTGGGGACATTTAATATTTGGTATGGGCTTGGATTAAGTGATCGAAAGCCTAAAGCCCAATTGAAACTACTGTGTTTGTAGTTTTGTGATTAATTTGATTGAATAAGTGATGGAAAGCCTGAATAAGTGAAATGCCCTAGCCCGGTACTATCTGATTGACTAAATGGGGGCCTCAAGCATGACATGTTTCAGGTAAGCACTACAAAAAAAAAGTGACTTTTAGCGGCGGAGAAATTCACTTTTAGTAGCGGTACAATTGAGCTCGAATCAATGACTTATGGCCCATGTTAGCTGGGATGGGATATGAGGAGGGGAGGACAAACATATAGGGGTGTGGGGGCTTCAGACCCCACCCAATTGGAAAAATGCCCATGAATTCTCTAAAGCCCAACCAGCCTAGCCCGCACTTAAAAAATTATCCAACCCCCATCTGTTTTTCCAAACTCTATCAATCTTAAAAATCCCCAAATTAGAAGAGACCCTCAAATCACACTCCGTATTCGGCATTGGCGCGCCACCGTCGCCCCTTTCTAGGTAGGTATTCCTCGCGGCGCGGCGCCGCTTTTGCTTCTCATTCTTCCTTTTGATCTTGAAAACCCCTCGCTAGGTACGTCCCTTTATTTGTTCAGTTTCTCTGCTTTCATGTACTGATTGCCAATTTGCTTAATTTTTGTTAAATCATTTTTATCTTCTCAACATATCTAACATTTTTGTCCTTGCATTTTCATATTTTGCCTAACTCCTTCTCCCGTTACCATACTGACATGGAGTCTTTGGGGGCACATTTGCCTAAAATGAGGAAAATCACTCAAATTTTCTATGTAGCTCATTTCCCACCGATTGGTGCAATAATTTTGTTCACAAAAAAAGACACTTTTTTAAATGATTTTGAGCTCAAACGGGGTGGATCACTTAGAGATCTACAATTAAGTGTTGGCTCTATATCTCATACGGTGTTATAAAATACTAGTATGATTTTTTTTAATAGCTTTTAAAACTCAGCCGACACGTATCAGTTTGGCCATTACTAAAGCTATCTTTCAAGTTATCGTTTTGAATAAATAAATAAATAAATAATACAAGCCCCACTTAAAAGAAAATTCCAGGTCCGCCACTAGATACGAGCCTGTGTTCTAAAGTTGGGCTGGGATATGCCTCCTCTCTCCATCCCCTCCTGACCCCATGAACACGCCTAGTTTTCATATGATTCTTTATTTTCTTTATTATGTTTTCAGTACAAAATAGTGACCCTTATAATATATATCATTAGCGGAATCCGCTTTGGTCTTGATAGCTGAAGGCTGAAGGAGCTTTGGGTTGGGGTTTTATATTACAAGATTTGATGTACGCAGACCTGAGTATTTTGAGAACCAATTGCTACTTTAGTTTGTATCTAATGGATGCCTAAAATAATCTTGAGAAAAAGGCAGTATTGCATGCACCGAATCAATCCTTATTCAATTTCATTTTGTGGATGATTGACACCGACCTGACCCACCGTTAACCAATTTAAGTTGGTCATTAAAAGCAGTCTTATGTTTGTATATTATAACTCCAGCTCCAAGCCATGATGTTTACCAATAAAAAAGGAGATTTTTCAAAAAAGTATAAAACGTTTAGCTCTTTTTTAAAAAAGTACATGATAAGTTAGATATTTTCAAAGGGTATAAAAGTATTGTATTTATCATGTGCTTTTTTTAAGTAAGAGTAAAAAGTTTTATACTTTTTTGAAAATTTTCCAGCAACAGAACTCCAAGTCATGCTTTGTGCAAGTGGGTTTTCAATTATTGTGAGTTTTTTATTTTGCGGCTATTGTCAGTTTAGTGGTGAATATCGCTTGAACATAACTGTTCCACGAGGGCTCTGGGTTTTGGTTTCACTCGAATTAGAAAGTGGTTTGATTCACAAGTAATATACTCCTTTTTTGTTTTTTTTGTTTTTTTTACCAAAAGCTTGCTCCAGTGGGAAGGGAAACCAATGGATCAAACCCTGAATGGTTAGGTAAGAAGCGGAGTGCCCCACCAGCAGTTTCTTTGATGTTGTGAATTATACTGTTAGGATTTACATTATTTGAAGATCCTAACAATATAATTTACAAAGAATAAAAAATGAAACAGTGGTGCATGGTGATGAGTTCTTCAATTTGTTGGAGCCAAACTGTCCTACCAGTGCCCCCATTTTTCAGGTGGATGCAGAAAAGAGATTTTCAAAATCCATCTGATAATTGGCTTTCAAATGGACATAAACATAATCAAAATTGCATATTTTCAACCGCATTATGTGAATAGTAAAATAGATTCTTTGATAGTTTGGAGTACTTTAATTTGTAACTGGAAGATTTTTGAAGATCTTACTCAAAGGACATTCACACTTTCTCACTTTTCCAATTGGTAATAAAAAATTGAGATTCACCTATTTCATTTACTGATAAATCAACTGGAAATCTCTAATGAATCTGATTTTTTTAGAGGGGCATCATAAACTATGCGTTGAGTCCCGTTTTAAAAACAGCAGTGAGATTTTCTAATGCAGAGAATCTGGAATTAGGATCCATTTCAATATTATCATCAATCACCACCCACTTCTTACCCTGATCTCTGCATTATCAAGGTCTCACTGCCTAAGTGATGGACAAATACAGAGAAATGCTGTTAGACACGGCTTTCCAACTTCTCAACAAAACAAAGTTTGGTAGAAGTTCACCAAAGAAATGGATATGTTCTGGACGCTACTAGCAGTCACAAATTCTAGTCAGAAAGCAAGAGATAATTGTGACCTATTTGGTTTGTCATAAGAGTTCTCTGAATGAAATTTAATTAAGTGTGATAGATGAAGCCGGGTGAATAAGCCCACTAATGTGTTCAATAAGGGTGCTGCACAAAGCACTTAAGCTCTTTCCTTATTTCTAATTTTATCGCCACATATGACTATTCCATGCGTTAAAGACGACACGCACATGGGAAGAGAAAACTTCTACCGTAGAAAGGAGAACCCATACAACTACAAGTGAAAAGAGAAGCCCGCACAAGTAGAAAAGAGAGCCCACACATATAACTAGTCCAGTCTAACTAATTCCTCAACCAAATGACCCCAATTGTTGGGCCTCAGATTCACTGAGGCTAGCAAAACAAAACCATCATCAGGGTTCACTTCTGAGATTGAAACTTCTCAAAATTACTGCCTTTTCGCCCATGGCTTATATTCCCTCCAACTGGACTTGAACCCAATGTTAGAATGAACATGTGAATTTTTTTTTTTTGAAAAAACAAAGGAATTGAAATCATGTGTTTACATGTAATCAATTATACTATAGTCCAAATCCTAATTAAGTACATGGGCGATTGTGCGTATTTAGTTTCAAAAGTGAGCCCCAGCGATTGATTTATGGGCTGGCCCCTAAGAATTCTGAAGCAGAACCGGATTTGTCCGGATCCAAGGGCTTCGTTGATGGACTTGCCAAACCTAAAGACATGGTGAATTTGAGTAATTGGTCATTACATCACAGGAATTTATGAGAAGAAGGCCTTGTGAAGTTGGTGTAGACCCTCCTTTTTATCAATGCTTGCTCGGCTCCAGAAATGCACCTTGGCATTTCAAGCTAATTTAATTTAGTGTGATAGCCATACAACTTTCTTCGTGTTTCAGTCGGACATAGATCATCTGTGCTAGGACCAGTTGAATCGATATTGGGCCCACCATCTAAGGTGGGCCTACTCCAGTTGCATTGAAAGTTGGAACAGAACCCTGAGAGGCTGGCACACGCAGAGAAAGAACCCATACATTCAGAAAGTGAAACTTGCACAAGTAAGAAGAGAGAACCTGCACACGCACACGCGGGGAGTAGGAACTTGCACATGATAGAAGTGGGGGAGACTAAGATCATCCCCAATCATCCAGGAGAGAGGCAGGGTTGCCAACCAACTGAGGAATCCCTCGTTCTTACGTTTAATCATAAGATTTATTGATGAATCGGACCCAGCTAAATTCAAAGCACGGGCGCTAGAGTTGGGACCCAAGACCAAACCAAGATCTGGGCACGATTAGCTAGACTAAGGTGGGATCTTCGAACTTGATCCGAATAGAGTAAAGTTGGTTGGAGTGAGAAGGGGCCAACTTGCATGCAACTTCTGTTTAAAACATCACACTAGCAGTAAAAAGCCCATGCCGGGCACGGTTAACTTCCGTGCATGAACAACAATGCTACAATCAGACCCACCTATGATTAATCCAAACACCTTATCCTCCATTTGAATTTGACACTCACCTCAGTCTAACACTAATTAAAGAATTATCTACTCTTGGATAGAACTGCAATCAAGATGCATGTAGAAAAATTTTAGAGCACGTTCGTTAGAAGGTGATGAGATCTGAGAATTCCTCACTGTCCTGGAATAGTCATTTATCACTGAGGATTTGTATAGCTAAACTCACATTTATATTAGTGCATATTGATGCATGTGGCTGAAAAAAATTGATTTTGATACACAAATCCACAGGACAAGCATTCCTATAAGAGTGTGAGACCTACAGAGGTGTTACTATTGTAGCCGACACTGCCAGAGGGTGCGCATGCAATTCAAGTGGCCGGGCTGTTGTAGCCGGAGCCAATCTGAATTGAATGGGATAATAAGCCCAAGCCCAGTGTTTGTTCTCTTCATCTGTTCTATATCTTTGCATGAGAGACACTTGAGGAAGTGTTTTGTTAGGTAAATTTTGCTAGACTTTTGAAGATACCGCAGAAATGCCTTGATTATCTTACAGAAGTTTTTCACCTACGCGCACAAGGCCCGCATATTGTTCTTTGAGGTCCAACTCATGGGCCACATAGATGAAAGCCTATAACTGGGGTTAAGTAGATGGAAAGGTAGGTGGTCTCTTATGATAATGGTTAGGCAAAAAAATAATCCACCCCATCAGATTATCCACATGTGTTCATGGGTGGGGTCAGGCCAGGCTAAGGCATTAAGGTTGTTCATGAACCTGGATGGGCTGGGCTGAGGTATTCCAGGCCAACCTTAGAAATACTGGCCCAAATCCAGCCCAAGCCCGACACAGGCCTTGGGAATCATCTCATGTTATCTTCAAAGAGGAAGAAGATCACTGAATGTATTTATTGTTCAAGCCCGGCTTGGTTTTAAAACAGCCTGGCTATATTTATTGTTCAAGCTGGGCCAGGCTGGGGGTTTCTATCACTTAATCCAAGCCCTACCCAAGCATTAACAGGACCTCAACTTTAAAACCATGGCCAGCCCGAGTACTAAATATAAGGCCCAAATCCAGCCCAAATCAGGGTGGGCCCAAGTCTGGCTCAGGCTAGCCCGACCCATTAACTGCCCTATGAGCAATATCTACGCTCGAGCCGATGTTAGAAACACAAGCCCGTATCCAGTCTAAGCCCAATAAGTCATAAGTATCAAGCCTAAACCGGAGCAGCCTCAAACATGTTAGGCATAAGCCTACCAACTTAATCATCAGGTCAGGTCAGCAAAGGCTTTCTATCACTTGTTTGGGTTTTCTGTCACCCATTCAGGCAAATCGGTCACTAAACTACAAGCACTATTTATTTGGGTCAGGCCAAGTAGGGCTTTCGAGCTTTCTCTCACTTAATCAGTTCCCAACCAAAACTCTAGTTTCGGGCCTGCCCCGAGTACTATAGCCCAAGGCTCTAGAACTTGATTTAACAGTTGTAAGGTTGAATTGTCTTTTAAGACAAATATAAAATCCTGCTTAGATGGCTAGTAGTGCAGGATAAGAGCGTGAAAAAGGCTGCACTAATCAAATGTGGACCTGATGAGCCCCATAGAACTCGACTGCAAATGTAGTTTGCTCATAAGAGAGAGTTTCTTGATTATCCTTGATTATCCTGACACCCATTAAAGACTTAAATACCCTTTTTCACAATAGATGTAACTTGAGTACAGAGTCTACAGACCCAAGTCAGGTCTATGCCCTGATGTTATTCTATGATCGAACAAGAAATCTACTATAAAATGATCATATCATCCAAGCCAAGTGCCTGAATCACCATGTAAATAAAGCTAAAGAAGGTGAAGAAGCCCGTCTTCCCCTGTTTGGCTGGATTCCAGCCATCTATATTAAATGGTGGGCCACCCTTCCACCAATCTTTGTCACAATTAATCACATCGGGTTGATTGAATACAAACAAACACGGATTGATACAGAAGAGTGGGCCATCACATTGCAGGGCAATTTGTGGTCCTCGTCCCTGGTTTTGACTTTCCTGAGGCCCAATACCATGTGGAGAAACCCCACCACAACCCTATGGACAATAACAGGACTATCCCTACCATCACCACAATCCTAAAATGCCCACGTCACGGTGATTGTCCTTATGCTGCAATAAGTGGGGCCCACCTCAACAAGACCGACATTAGTCTTTCTAAAGTTAGGACCATGTCTTTCATGGAGAGTCCTTCCAAGGAAGCGTGTCCTCCGGCATCTTTCTTTTTTATCCACTTTCCTACCTCACACGTGTGCATATCATCCATCTGCAAATGTAGGGGAAACTTTGTACTAGGTTTTCTATTTTGTTTAAATGACAGGAGCTACACAAGTGCGGAACCCACTAAACCCGCATAAATGCACACCGAATTAATTTAGAGCAGTTTTAAACAAAAACTAGATTTTCAATTAGGTATTCAATGACTCTTCAAATATTTTTTAAGTCTCTGGTTTTAAATATGGCAGATTTGAAGTCTATTTTTTAGTAAAAAATCAGGGATTTGGAGAAATCCTATGGTCACTCCCATGTATATATATAGCAGTGGGCTCCACTTGTAGGATCCAAACCATTAAGAATAACATTTCCCAATGTCTTTGCACGAGGAAAATACCCATCGTTTTTCCGAATCAATGTCTTTGCACGGGGAAAATACCCATCATTTTTCCGAATCAATATTTTCTCTATAATGTTGCCATATTTTCATAATTTTGAAGGAAAGTTGTAATAAAACTGAAGTGGAAATATGAAAAGTTAGAAAGTCTATTTTATATTTAGTGCTTGTTTATTATTTTGAATTATTAAAAAATAATTTATCTTTCACAAAAAAAAAAAACTTCAAAATTCTTTTTAATTTGGAAATATCCTCACAAAGAGAGAACTTCCGAAGAATGATTTTTGCATTAAAGATTGTGAAATAATCTATAGGCATTAGAAATTGTAAAAATCCCTTCAAGTTTTCTCACAACTACAAAACCTTTCACTTTTTCTTTTTTTTAGAACTACAACATTAATTTGGTTGTAAGCAATAAATAAATTAAAAAAACAGAGGAAGAAATAAAATGATAGATTATGAGACTTGGCATGGGAAAAGTTATGTCTTTGTGCAAGTTGGTGACCATAACGAGGAAATAGTCTCTCTTCAGCACTTAATTAAAGGGTGAAAAAAGCGACCTAATGATGGTGTTGTTAGTCAAAGGAACTGTGTGGAATTAGTGTTTGCAGTCAAAAACCAAAAAAAAAAAAAGACTAAAAAGCCAATGGATTTCACTCTCTTTCTTTTCTTTTCATATAAAAGTCTTCTGTTGTCTATAGTTATTTCCTTTGTTTTTTGTTTCTAATTTGGGTTGTCTGTTGTCTTTTTGTTGTCTTCCATTTGTGTTTGGTTTTTTTTTTTTTTTGGTTCTACTGTATTTGTACCCGTGTTTGTGTTTGTATTGTTTTGTATTTTTCTTCGTTTGAATGAAATTTCTCTTAAGACAAAAATAAAATAAAATACAATCAAATCAAACCTTTTAGTTTTAGATAAGTTATGTATCAGTTCATAGTATATTGCTCTTAAAGATCAGTTAACCACCAAAAAAATAGATTAAATATTTAATTAGGGCCCTTAAAGTTAACTAAAATTCTCAATACTACAGTGCTTTGCAATTCTCCATTCAAACACAGAAGGTTTTCTCTTCTTACTGCTCATTGCGAAACCCTTTTTAGGTCGTCCATCCACTGTGAAGAGGGTTGGAAAAACTTTCAAATATTGGTTCCCTCGATGATATAAACATAAACATAAAATTAAGGAAATTTTCTCTTTTCACGAAAGAATTCTTTGGATCCGGCCAAAATTAAAAAGAATCTCATGATGGTCAAAGTGGTTGATCGATATTGTTGATATAAGATGTGAGAAGTAATACAAATTAAAGATTGTCTTTTGTAAATATTAGAAAAAGCATGTGACTAGACGAATTTCGCTCGAAAAAATAATTCCAACTTCGTTCAATTACTAGGCCATCCTACAGTAGTGCTGGTTTGAAGAAAATATTTCCATCACAATTCACATCCCATCTCAACGTCAATGCACCAAAGAAAAACATTTGATAAAAAGAGTAATAGTAAGTCTACCTCGAAAAGATTCCAGCCCTGTATTTGAGACTAGACAGTGAGGAATCCCAGGCCTTATACATTGGTTGGAGACTTGATGCTACTCTAGGAAAAAAGTTACCAAGACCCGGCAGGGTGTTTGTTGCTTAAAAAGCAGACAACAACAGAAATCTATTCTTCCTAAAGGCATTCTCTTCATTATTGTAACAGCCACCTTCTAATCTTGCGTTATGCCTTGAAACAAGTATCAAGCAAACATGTTCCAGCTTTCCCATCAACTGAGGCGGGAGTCGGGTTCCCATCAACTGTGGGGGAAGGGGGGTGTTTAGCCTTAGACTATGTATTGCTTTGATGCAGGTACCACCATTTCTCACTTCAATATTTTAGTCACAGCATATCAGATTAATCATACATAAGTGGATTTGATTCATAAAAGGATAAGATAAGAATGCTTGCAAACTTTAATACGGCATGAAAAATATAAATAATGATTGTTTTACAATTCAAAATCAGAACCTTTCTTGACAGTGGGTTCTTGTTATTCAGGGTCCGGACCCGTTTCTTTGTGGGAAATGGCTTTTTGCAAAATTGAGAAAAAATACTTTTTAAAGGCTTTTGCTTATTCTTTAAATAAAAATGCCGCTAAATGATAATAAAAATATTGCTAAATCCCACTTTTTTCTGCACTTAGGCGGAATTTGCCGCGTTATGCATAGAGTTACTCTTCTTTCTTCTGAGACAAGGGAGATTTAGCAAGGTAGAAAAGAATATAGGTGTCAGCCGACAGTTAAAATCAGTGTTAAGGAAGGATTAGATGTTTTGATTAATTAATGTGGTAGAGTTCAGACGATCAGAGACAATGAAAGGACACCTAACATGATTACACATGGAAGGATATGATATTGGTGTTGGAAAGGGAGGCAACTTAGCCCCTAACCTCATGTTAATGGTACTGTTGGTTCACTGCTTTGCACTTGGGAAATGTCGCAAGATATATGTCATGTGCCCAGAATCCACCCCATTTTAGGCTACCAGGTTACTTACAGATGAGGTTATAACATGGAAGCAACGCTTGGTAGCTTCGTTGGTTGGGCACTCCATAACCACTCGGAGGTCTCAGCATCGAAGTCCGTCAATGCGTTGGGATCCAAGGCTATTATCTAGTCCAACGAACCCAGTGAGTGGAAACAAGGGGAGGCCGCGACTCCGGGGGAATAGTCATGTGCTCGAATAGGCCTTGGACACCCCCGGTTAGCAAAACAAAAAAAAAAAAAAAATGGTTAGACCATGGTGGGGATTAAGAAAGGTAAAGCAACTAAGATCAAGTTTGGCAACCAAATCCTTTTCTCACAAGCTTTCATAGAGGATTTGGAAAATCCATGTTTGGAAATTGCAAATCCTTGAGTATTTGAACCAATGAAAATCTTTATTTTTGAGAATTTTTAGATCTGACTTCCTCCTTTAGACTTGGAAATCCTCAATTTTGTGGATTTAGACACTGATGCTAATTTTTCTCAACTATGCATAGGGACACGCTGATCTAGATGTTGGATCCTCAGCTATACAAATCTTTGGCGAGGAATCCTTAGCTTCAGGATTGATCTTTGCAGCCTTTAAATGGTTATGATCATTAAATTGTGTCAATATATGACCCACCTTTAATTCATTTATAATGCTTCCAATCCAGACTTCAACCCTTGATTGGCACACATTATGGTGGGGTTCCTTGGTCCATATTACAGCTTCATTTTTCACAATAAATATTATATATAAATATAAATTTTCACCAACAATGGGCAAATTGCTGTCCTTATGCGGTTCAGCTCTGCAGGGCCTACTTTGACTTACCTTTGATCAAATTTTCCTCTGTATATTGACTACCTTTGTGAATTGGCACCGGCCCAATTTTACACTTATCTAATCTTTAAGGCTATTAACCAATAATAAGAATACTATACACTCATCATAATAAGAATAATATATTTCATTCCCGTATAAAATAGAGCATAGCTCTACTAAGCTTAAGCTTAGGATAAGGTAAGCTCAAGTGTGTGGTGGAGCTCACCTAGGGACCCACATTGGGGGGGGGGGGGATTTCAAGGACTCCATGCGATCTTGCTCTCTACAAAAAATCAGCCACGACCATGATTTCTATCATCTCCATATGGGCCCAAAAGTTTAATAGTCAATAGTTCGTTCGAATCAATAATAGTCGATCTAACGGTCTAGTAAATTCGGATCTGACCGAAAATTGGTGGACATGTACAATTTAGAAGAGTCAAGTGTTTGGTCCATTTGGATGGACCAAAGATAGTCCCCACAAGCATGAGCTTACGAGATTTTATCCTAACTTTGAGTTTAGGAGAGCCTTGCTCTAAAAAATATACGTGCACATTAACATACACTATGTAGTCATCCTCTTTTGAGCTTTTTTCAATGGGATGGCCAGGTATCGATTAAAATGGATCCTTCCAGATCCTTCCAGATTCATGGCTTTGATCCCTCGTTCACGCGTGAATGTTAGTCCACTTGGATGACTTCTAACCCTGCTGTTCAAATCAATGAACTGTAAGGCCCATATTGGCTGCGTAGAAACTTCCTCGAAGGGTGACTGTTCCCCGGGGTGGGGGGGTGTTTAGTATTCATGCAGACTTCATGTCCTATCTCTGTGTGGCCAGGCACAAGCCCTTTTTTATACGCATCTGACCTCTAGCTAGCTTTGGATTGAATTAGAAAAAAGGGATAAAATACCGTTAAATTAATTGCACATACGGTTGCAAATGGATATTCAATTATCAAATGTTTTGGATTTTGAATCTAATTTTGATTTCCATGAAAAAAATGACTTCGGATCCAGTAGTAACTTAATTCTATCTTGAATCTGCCCTATTTACAACCTCATTCATTTTTCTTTGAAAGTGACAAACATTAATTAACTCACATAACCAACCAACTAGTGTAATGGAATCTTGACCCAAACTAATGTGGGTAATGTAAGTTATAAACAGATTACTAAATGGGTCGATTGAGATGCTGTCTCTCAATCTAAATTCTAAACCCGCGGCCTTTCTCGTATTGGGCTAACTGAATGACCCATTGAATAAAAAAGAGGATAAAACTTGAAAAAAGGATATTGCCCACATAGCTGCACTTAGATTTGAGATTCGCTCTTGAGAGGGCAAAGTTAAAGCATTTTCCTTATGTGATATTCTAGTGCTATGCCATATCGTACACATCATTCTGTGTAATATTCTAAAGTCGTGCGATATCACACTATTATTGTACAAACAATTCTGCAAGAATTATTTAAAGTTCGATAGTTGTTGGATAAATGTTAGATGTAAGTATTCAATGTCCCTACGTGAAATTTGGTAGACATTCTTTGTTATATCTGTAAAAATATTTGTATACAAAAAGGGATTTCATGTTTTTTTCCCCTGCCCTTAGAAAAGGGGTTTTCTTTAATTCCAGAATAAACATTACAACTTTCTAAGAAGAGGGAAAAACAAAAACAAAAAGCAAGAAAAGAAATGCAAAGAAAAGAAAATTGAAGGGAAAAGAGAGATAGATAGATGCCCGTTGAATTTGGGCCGGTTTTCAGAGCTGGAAATCCCCAATGGATAAACGGGTTTCTTGGTTCTGACTGTCTTCTCCTTTCCCTTCAATGGAATTGCAAACCCAGGTGAGGAAAAATCCAACCTTTCCCGCTCTCTCTTGTTTTACCAAATCGCCCATACCCATTTTCCTCCTTTTCTTGTGTTGAATTCCACACACGGATTCATTGGTTTTCTTTAATATATATGGGTTTGTTTTCTATTTTGCTTTGATGGGGTCTTTTTCCTATTTCAGCATTATACTTGGATTTGGATTGGTCGGTTTGGGGATTTGGGATTTCCCGGGAATTAGGGTTCTTTCCAAAAACCAAAAAGAAAAGTGTCTGTTGCCTCAAAGGGGAAATTTTGACGTTGGATTGGGATCTGGGTCTGAAATTGGAATTCTTGAATTCTAGAATTTTCCACGTATTGGCCTTTGATTTTTTATTTTTTTTCCATCTTTTACAGTTTGTTCGCTCTTTAGGGCATTGGTTTTTTCCAGAGGATTTGATTTCTGAAGTGGGTATTCATGGGTTGAGGTGAAGGAAGAATGATGGAGATCTGTGGCAATGACCAAGAAGATCGATTCTTCGATTCCAAGGAGGAAGTTGCGTCCATATCCGACTCGGGTTCGGATTGTGCAGATGGTTTGGATTCAAATGGCAGATCTTTTGAATGGGTGTCGGGTAATTTCCGTTACGAGGTCTGGATGGAAACACCCAAGAGTGTTGATGAACGGCGTGACAAGTTCTTGAAATGGATGGACGTGGATTCGGATTCGAATAGAGTTGATAGGAGCGGAAAGGCGGTCTCTTTGTCGGGTGAGAGTGGAATTGATGTCGATCGCGTTACAAAGACTAGTGGTGCTGTCTTGAGGAATCCGGATGTAGAAGATGATTTCTCATCGAGTCGCACTTCCATTTCGAGCAGTTCAAGTACTGTTGCTAATTTGTCCACTGATGGGTTTTCAGAGGAGAATTTTATTTGCCGAATTAGGAACTTGGACGATGGAACTGAGTTCATTGTTGATGAAATGGGGCAGGATGGGACGGTGATTTCGCTGCGTGAAGTGGGTTCCGATCGCTTGTTTACCATTGATGAGTTTCAGAGGACTCTTGGGTTGTCACCCTCTGTTCAGCAGTTTATGCAGAGAAAGGTGATTGAGGCAAATGTTTTGGCCAAAAAAGCAAAGAGGAGGAAAAAAGGATGGTTGAGGAGATTGGGGGCTGTTATTTGCGTTGTGGATAGACAAGGAAAAGAAGGTCAATTGGATCCTAGTGAAGTTGGTACTAGCACAAGTGGTGGGATCCAAAGAGTAAAGGTTCGCCCCCATAAGAAGAGGTACAAGGAACTCTCTGCTCTGTATCTGGAACAGGAGATTCAAGCACACGAGGGTTCGATTTTGACTATGAAGTTTAGTCCTGAAGGACAATACTTAGCAAGCGCGGGTGAAGACGGAATTGTGCGCGTGTGGCAGGTGATGGAATGTGTAAGAACAGATGATGGTGAAATTGCAGAACTAGATCCATCTTGCACTTACTTCAGGTCGAATGGTTCAGAAGTGGCCCTCCTTTGCGAGGATAAAGTTAAAAAGAGTAAATTTACAAGCATAAGCAAATCACGGGATTCGCCTTGCATCATTTTCCCAAACAAAACTTTCCGTATATCAGAAAAACCAATCCACGAGTTCCATGGGCACTGTGGCAATGTACTGGATCTGTCATGGTCATCTAAGAAGGTTAGTTTTCCTGAGGAAAGTCATTTTTCTTGTTATCTTGAATGCTAACTAGAAAGCTTGCAGGACAGCTTTTTGATAGTTGATACCTTTAAAATGCTATGTGCAGCACCTGCTATCCTCATCCGAGGATAAAACCGTTCGCTTGTGGCAAGTGGGATGTAGTAGATGCCTTAGAGTTTTCTCGCACAGTAATTATGGTTTGTGTTTGGCTGTTTTGTGGGTGTTATCAAGTTGTCCTCTGTGTTAATTAAGTTCTGTTACTTTTATTTGATACTTCTGCATTGAATCTTGTGCATTTTGGCTTTATGGTTCTGATTGCTTTGTGTGTTCCCCAAATGATGCAGTGACGTGTGTTCAATTTAATCCAGTTGATGATGATTATTTCATCAGTGGCTCAATAGATGGGAAAGTTCGCATTTGGGTGATTTCTAGCTGTCATGTTGTTGATTGGACCGATATAACAGACATAGCCACTGCAGTTTGCTACCGCCCTGATGGACAGGTTTGATGATTTACTTTCTTTTTTGATAAAACTTGATGTTATTGAAAATTCTGTTCTCACTTGAGGAACACAATTTTTATGTTGTGTGATTCATGCAGGGAGTAATAGTTGGCTCCATGACAGGGGATTGCCGATTTTATGATGCATCAGGTACATACTGACTTGATCTATATCTGCATTTTTTTTTTTTCCTTTAGGGGAAAACAAATTGACTCTTGAAGTAAACATCTACTGAAAATGTGTTAATTTTGATAGTAGAAACTTTTGACCTTTACAAATTCGCTCTTGTTACGCAGGCATGCATATGCAAATCAATTTCTTCACAATGTTTCATATCTGATACTAGTACTGTGGCAGTTACATACTTTAGATGACTACATAATGAAATGCAATGGATTTTTGTTGTGGCCTTGTTTGTATTTCATTAAGTAACTTGTACCCCCCACCACACGCGTGCTCACACACAACCCAAAAGGGAAAGGGCCAATTAGGCAATTATTGGTGTTACTCTCTGTCTCCTTATTGCAGTCATTGTTGTTCTTCTTGCTTCTTTAATCTCTCTCTCTCTCTCTCTTAAATTGTTGAGAAGGAAATCCATTCTTTTCTTCATAATATTTTTGTATTTGTCCGCCAATCATTGCAAAAATGGACACGAGAAAATCTTTGTGAATCTATGATTCTTTTGTTATGTTTTCCATCATTTGTATGTGTTGTTTTCTTAGAACTTTCTAGTTGTGTCAAATGGTAATTTCCTTCAATTCTTGTGAAGAATAGACTTACTTGTGTTAAAAAGAGAGAGCCCAGAAACGTGTCTTGTTCTGTTTTCATCTGAGTTCAATGGGAAGATGAAATTCACATTGACTTTCTAGCATTTAGAATGTAAGACAGAAGGGATAGGTGCGTCATGGGTGTACACAATTGAGTTTGAACAGGTCTGTTTGTTATGTTTTTATTTTTTATTTTTTTATTTTTCAGTGATTTAGAATGGAAGGTGCAACATCATTGTTTCAACCCAGCAAAGTAACCTGACTAGATTGATCAATTTATTTTTTATGGTTAATTACGTGCATATGATTTTAGGTCATCACTTCCTCAAAACAATAGGTCAATATCAATCCCCTTCATTCTGTTTTTGTATTTGGATTGATATTCTAACTTTTGAGCACAGTGCTGGGCTGCTGCCGGTTGAGCAATTTCTGCATATATTTATTTAATTGAGTTATTTGAAGTTGAAGGTGTAATTCATGTCTTTTGTTCTAGTGAAGCATTGGATTTTGACGGCTGGGGGACATATGCTCTAGGGCCATACTTGGAAATTTTTTTGCCCTCACCATTACCAAGTTGTTTCAATTGGAACTTCTAGATGCTTCAATTTCAAAATAAGAAAGTTAGTCTATTTTTTTATTCTAGATGTCAAAATGAGAAAGTTATTTCAATGTAAATCTCAATTCATGATGCCACCTGGTGGGGAACCCCCACTTGTGACTTCTTCTCATCCAGATGACACCCCAAATGATTTTCAGCCATAATTATTGTGTTGAATAAAGTGCATTTTGAAATGGACCATTTTGAGAAGAGAAATCAATTTCGAATTGTTATGGATTTGAGAACAATCCATCATGGTCATTGGATAATCAAGACTCTGTTTTCTTGTTGATGCAGATGGACCTCATGCCACGTGTAGGGCCCAAGTAGATTTAGGATTTTTAATTTAGTAATTATATGTTAGTTTCCAATTTTATTTTAATTGGGATTAGGTTTCCAATATTATTCAGTTTCCTAGTTTAATAGGTTTTCTTAGCCACCAAGTTTTCTTTCTTATTTATATGCATTGTAAGAGGAGAAATTATTAGATAGTTGATTAATGAAAATTGGGTTTTTTTATTGAGGTGCATCCTCGTTTGTCGTCTTTGTGGAGATTTATTGTGTCTTAGGACGTGTGCTTCGGCACCCATTGTGCTTTGAGCACTCCCAACGCAAGCACACTAACCCTAGGGCTTGCATCACTTGTGGTTTAGCGGAATTGATTTCAAGTCTATTCAGCGATTTTGTGATACCAATCTGTATAAAAAGGGGAAAGTGCTGACATTGATAATGGCAGGCATTGTTAGCATCTGCCTTAAAAGTGGTCAGTCTATATTACTTGACAATGATATTGAGTACACTTGCTAATCCAGCTTTTAAGATCTTTTTCTAATTATCTGTTATGCTCAGTGATATTTTACTATTCAATTATGTAAGCTTAGCATTTCTTTATGATGTTTCCTTTTCTCCAAGGGTTTATGATGAGTTCATAATTTTGCTAGGAAGATTTAATACAGTATTACATACGTTTTGATGCAGAACAGGCCACAAGTGGTCCCCCCCTGGTATTGATTTTTTATTTTGTTTCCTTTTTATTTTTCCTAATATTAGTTAGCGTGTTTCTAATTGTAATTAGGGTAGTTTCTATTTTTAGTTTAGGATTGATTGGGCCCTAAGTTTGCTTATCTATTTATATTGCATTGTAGAGATGGAAAATCTCACAATTGATTATTGAATAGAATCTTGGGTTATTTTTTTTTCCCTTGGAGAGGTGCGTCCTCGTGTTGAAATCTCTAGGAGATAAATTGAGATGTCTGCGGACACGGTGCTTAAACTCTCCACGAAAGCCCTAACCTAGGGCCTGGATCAGTTGGTATCAGAGCGAAGATCCACGTCACTTTGATCAATCTCCGGTCGTAGATCGGAGCCTAGCCATCCCATCTCTGTTCCATTCACCCATCCTTAAATCCCTATCCCCATCCTCCCGCTCCACCATCACTCCCCGAAACCTAACCCCAACCCTTGCAGAACCCCTAAAACCGCAAACCTTCAATCCTTGTCCATCGTAGCTCATCGCCGTCCCCTGTTAGAACCCAACACACCCGAACCCAACCCCAATCCCTCCCATCGCCCCAAACCAGCAACCCAACCCCTCGAATCCAAACCGACAGAAAACCTACCCACCGATAGAAACCCTTGACCAAAAAGAAAAAAGAAGAAGAATAAGACAGAGAAGAGTAGGAAGAGGCGTATCATACACCAGTGCAGTGGCTTGACTTCAGCTGGCGTCCCTGCCAGTCCATCGCCGCAGTCGTCGGGTGAATCTTCCTTGTCGACGAAACACTACCATTTGCGCTGAAGTCCCACTCACCTTCTCTATCTTTCATGCGAACACAGCAACTTCTCTTGTTAAAATAGAGACGATTACGAAGGGTTTAAGTCCTCTTTCTTTCTTCTTCGGGCGTGAATCACAAAAACAAGAAGGGAGGGCCATGCACGTGTCTTTAAGTTGAAAAAAAAAAAAGGTGCCTGGTATACTCAGGTGGGCCTGGTTTTCATATTTAGGCCAGGTCTGATCATCAAACCCATCTGCAATCAAACAGCCAAGACAACATCAGTGCTGACATCAACAACATTACGGATGACATCATCACTGTATCCTAGAATCAGTCAACAGCAGATTGACCAGATCTGCGGTTGAATCTTCTTTTCGCGATATTAGAGTCATCCACCGTCAAATTTCAAATCTGTTTTTGCCAGCGTGATCGTGGAGAGCAAATCTACCCATAAAGTTAATCATATTTCTTGATTGAATTAAAAATATGGTGGTTCATAAGAAGAAGGCAGAAGTGGAGTCCTCCACAGATGATGAAGATTTAAGGGGAATTGTTGCGGAGTTATCAGAAAATGTTAATAAACTTTTTGCAATGATGGTTCAAATCCAAGACACTCTTGCAAGGATTGCAACCAAATTAACCAATTTGGAAACTAATTGGCGTGAGGATAATCACCGAGATGATGGAGGACATAACCGGAATCAACGAGATCCACGGGCAGTTAATGTTATCAAGATTTAGGCATTAAACTCGTGATTCCTGAATGTGATGGAAAATTAAAGCCAAATGAATTCATTGATTGGTTAGTATGTGTGAAGAACATTTTTGCACACAAGCTCAAAGTTACCTTAGTGGCAACTCGATTTCGTAATTATGTTGCGATCTGGTAGGTTGAGTTACAAAAGAAGAGAAGGAATCAAAATATTGACCTTAACACTTGGATCCAGATGAGAAATTTGTTGAAGCAAAAATCTCTTCCTGTCAATTACTCGAGATTTGCATTCAAGTTTTCAAGACTTGAAACAAGGGTAAAAAACAGTGGTTGAGTATTCTGAAGAGTTTATGACCCTGCAAGCTCGTTGTGGCTTGAATGAGGATGATGATGTGTTGGTTGACCGATATTTTCATGGGCTGCGAATTGACATACATCATATACTTGCATTTAAAAGAGCCTTATCCCTATATATATGCCATACCCGTATCCGTATCCTAAAATTTTTACGTTGCCGTATCGCACCCTCGTTCCCCGTATCTATACCCATACCTTTGTCCGTAGCTGGGCATCATAGTATATAATAGAAAACTAAATCTAGATATAATCTCAACCATTAACAACCAATGGCCAAGATTAATATCCTAAAGACATTTGGGCGCATGTTGTTATTACATGAATTTATTTTTCCTGTTGGAACTGTTAATGTGTTGAAATTGCATTAAGAAATCCAAACTGCATAAATGAACAATGTTAGATTAATAAATCCATGCTCATAGTACTTTGAGCCAGGCTGGAACCAGAGAATGGCCCCCGCAGATCCCTTTTTGCAATAATTTAGGCCAATTACTTATTTTTTTCATCATTATCCCATGTTGGAAGAATGTACTTCTGGTAATTGGATTGTCTCAATACTATTCAGTTAGTTGCTAAGGTGTCAAATTTCTGGGCTGCATGGACAACAAAGTTTCCTTTTATGTATCTCTAGACTTGGCATTTCTACATATCAGCAATTGTCCTGCCTCATCTTGTAGTTGAAATCTTGTTATTATTGTTACTTTTACTGCATCGAGAATTGTTATGTGGAAGAATACTGATTGATTCTGTTTCATGGGTCAGATAATCATCTTCATTTGAATGCGCAAGTATGTTTACAGGGTAAAAAGAAGTCCCCTTCAAACAGGATAATTGGTTTTCAGGTAATATGCCGTCTAAATCTGATATTTTCTTCTTTTTTATAATTTTTGTAATTTTCTTTTTGGGAGACTTTGAATTTTCTAATTTTCCTTGTGTTCTATTTTCACTCCAGTTTTCCCCAAGTGATCCTGGAAAGGTTATAGCTGTTTCTGCTGATTCACATATCCGAGTTCTTGATGGGGTTCAAGTTACCTGCAAATACAAGGGTAGTCATTCCCTCTTTTGTATTTCTCATTTTCCTTTTCTTTTTTAGGCTAAAATTATCTGCTTATCTATTTCAGGTATTCGTAACTCAGGAAGTCAGCTATATGCTTCTTTTAGTTCAGATGGGAAGCATATAATCTCTGCGAGTGAGGATTGTAATGTCTATATCTGGAATTACCACAGCCCGGTTGGTCCTACGCCCCACCAAGCAAAAAGCATCCAGACTTGTGAGCGCTTCTCGTGCAATGCATTGGTTGCAGTACCTTGGTCAGGCATGAAATCTGAAACTCTTGCATCCAATGAACAAGTTTCCAGGGACTCAATAGGAAATACAGAAAATGTATGTCATTGCCGGAGAGATCCACATAATAGTCTCATCTCATTTTCTTCCCAAAACAGTTTCTCACTGAGCCATGAATTCTTCTCAGAGGCTCTGCCCAAGGGTTCTGCTACTTGGCCGGAGGAGAAGCTTCCCTCTCCAACCTCACTTTCTCCTGCATCTGCCATACGCAAATCCCAGTATAGGCGCTTGAAGTCTTCCTGTCAAAACATGGCCACTTCTCATGCATGGGGTTTAGTGATTGTAACTGCAGGCTCGGATGGACGGATAAGATCATTCCATAATTATGGGTTACCTATTCGCTTGTGATAAATCACTTTCAGAATAGGTGTACATTTCTGCCCTTAGTTGTTACCACACGTCCCACCAAAATCTCTTGCATCAAATTTGGGTGTGATTAGATGCTACTGACATGTCACTGATTCAGGCTTGTTAAGCTTGAAACATTCGCATGTGTACAGGCCTTGTCAAATTGGGAGGTGGGCAGGTATTGTTCCCCAGTCGTGGTCTACAAGATTTTGCAGTATCCACCGCTACTGATTCTGATAGAATTATTTGTAGGCTTGTGCAGTATAATGAAGTTTTGGACAGCCGGTTTCTTTAATTTAACCGTCGGAGATTTTGGATATGTACTTTCAGCCAGCCATATTGCAACAGGTGGTGAAGATACAAGAATACGCATATCTATTGCTCTAAGTGGTGGGGTATGGATTTTCAGATGAGATATTCATTTTTATGATTCTTTCATTTATTTATTCGAGGTGTTCATGGCAGCTTGCGAAGGAAAAGTGCTGATGTGTGCAGAAGGCCATTGAGAGGTAATGTGTATGATTCAGGTGTGTATGTTGGCGTGGCGTGGGGGGGGGGGGGGGGGGGGGCGGGCGCCTCCATAAGCTCTGATTGTGACTATTGGTTGTTCATGGAATTTAGTGGAGGGGCATCCCAACTTTCTTGATGTGATATGCTGCATGTATGGATCCCACCGGCCAAATTTCCTGCACTGTATGGACTATGGATTATGTTTACTATATTTGGTAGTGGGAAGGAAGTAGAGAGGGCTTGAGTCTTTCTTAACTGGGGAGGGTGTCTTGGATTCTTAGGATATGTGTAAACTGTTACTACCTACCAATTGAACATGGGAATCCTTCCCTTGTATTATTTTTCATGTACAAACTATCCTGGTCTTGTCTGAAGTTGAGGAAAAGATACACATCTATTACTAGAAACAACGTGTTGGAAATGCAGCAATGGTGTCCCAATGTTCTGCACTGCTATGTAGGATATGGGCTCGACAGATTGTAGGTCTGAGGCTAGCAGGTTCCTGTCTTGTATGGTTTTATGCACACTGATCGTGTGGCTAGAAAGGCTATCCACCAGAGTGCAAATCAGGTCTGGGCCCTGCTGTGTTTGGCTGCTTGATCCTGATCAAACAGTCTGAATTTCTTATTGGGCTGGTTGAGGATTGTGGCACTTGGGCTGGTGAGAATTTGCCAACCAATTTGAAATTAGAGCTTGGACTCGATTGCTAATAGATCAATCTAGAATTTGGATCTAGGTCTGGCCTTTAATAGGTTATGAAATATGCATTTAGGCCTAGGGATTAGGAATGTCAATGGACCTCTGGTTACTGGGTTACACGAAGGGCTGACCTGTAAATTCCGAGCATGGACCCTTTTTTTTAACCCGTTTGATAATCGGGTCTGTACGAGTCAGGCTGCACTCCCAAGTTTAAATCTGTGTGTAATAGGTGAAATATTTTGATAACTAAACATGGGCGTAAAACTAAAATGTGTTTAAATTTGAGAATTTTAGATATTATTAGAGAAAAAAAATTCAAATAAAAAACTAGATCCTTTAATATTATTACGATTCTTTATATGAAAATCTATTACAAAGGAGAAAAGTGACTTAACTTAGTAACTTACATAAACTATTATAATGATTTTTTAATTTTAAATTAGGGATAAAAGTAATCGAGAAAAGATAACAATAAAAAATAACACCAATAATCATAAAATTAAATATAGCTTTAGTAAATAATCAATTCAACAGTTGTCTTTAAATTTTATAAAACGGAGGCTAGGTTCACAAGATGGTAGGCCTTCATCGCAGGTTAAATTAAAATTCAGAATATGTTATTAACAACTATTAATTTTTATAATACATCTCTTACGTTCACATCAAAAAAAACCCTAATATCATTAAATAATCAGATTTTATTTAAAAAATAATTTTAATGAAAAAGGAAATATTATTCGTGAAATATTAAATTAAATTATAAATTCTTACTTGATATAAAAAAAATATGTATGTTATCTTTTTCACTTTTCTTTCACAGTGATTTAGGCAGCATTCTTGAATACTTTTATAAAACTAAACTCTAAAAAATTAGATCCTTTATAGACCTTGCTGTCCATGATCATTTTCATCCTAGTAATCACAACGATAAATGAAAATATTCATCATTATCATTTAAAAGGAAAAACAATTGACTGATATTAGCCGTCATCACCGTAGAAAAAAATCATCATTATCAACTTTACTTTGGATAAATTTAAAAATAGGGGCTTTTACGGGGAAAAACCCCATAGGATGTCATAGGACGTATGAGGATCCATCGCGACTTTGGAGATAGGAGGGGTCCTTTGGCTCCGATTCATCTTTTTTTTTTTTTTCTTTTTTCTTTTTTTTGGAATGGTTGATATATACACTAAAAGCCAAAATGGCTTTTTTACTACACTCGTCTTCTTCTAGGGTTAGGGTTTTACAGATTTGAAAACCCTTTTTTCTCCAATTGATGTAGCAACCACTTACTCCTCTCGCCACCATGGATCCTGCCTCAAAGAAGCACAAGGCAGATGAAAACGGTGTCGCCACCTTTGAATCCACCTCCCAACTCACTCCCGAGGACGCCTGCAAGATCCTTGAGCCCTTTACCACCAAGCAGCTCCTCGAAATCCTCCCGGACACCGCCATCCACCATTTTGACGTCTTCGGCATCATTAGCAACACCACCGTGCGGATGATGTTGAAATTAACTCACTAACTAAAATTAAATGGGTTTGCTTTGCTTCATCAGATGGGGCCTCTATAAATTCCGTTTTCAATTTTAATAAAACCATGGCCATCTTTTTTCGTTAGGATTTGGTGATGCTAACTCAAGCTGTTGGCGGGATAATAGCTTGAGAATGATTCAATTTGGGGTGTTGGAATCCTCGACGCCTCTAAGTAGAGAATCTTCAATTTGACTAAGCTACTCTCTTCAATCACACGGGAACCGTCAATCCAACAAGAGAGGAATTCTTCTCAACATGATGTAGAAAGGTGGCTAAAAGCCATGGTCATTGATTGATTAGGGTTTGATTCTAACCAATGGTATTGATGCGAACATGATTGCTTTAATATGTAGGTTGTCAACCATTACCTTGCTTCAATATGTGTGACCTTCCGGTCATAGTTTCCAAATAACTGAAGCTTTCATTTTACATGTTATGAAAAGATGATCGATATGGACTATCGTTAATGGTCGATATCTACTACCTTGTCAGTCAAATCGAGAAATAATTGAACCTGTAATTTTTCACTGACATGAAAAGATGGTCGATATCGACCATACCTAATGATCGATATTGACTAACCTGTCAGTCACGATGAGAAATAACTGAACCCGTTATTTTGTAGGTTACTGAAACTATGGTCGATATCGACGATGATTAATGGTCAATATCGACCAAGCTGTTAGCCACAATCAGAAATAACTACAGTTGATATTTTACAGGTTACTGAGACGATGGTCGATATTGACTATATTGCAAAACAACAACAACAAAAAAAAAAAAAAAACAAAAGAAAAGAAAAAAGAGAGAGACTGAAAAGTAACAAGAGGACCCCTTCCCTCTCCAAAGTCCTCGTGGGTCTTCATCTGTCCTATGGCATTCTATTGGATTTTTCCCCATAAAATCCCCTTAAAAATAAGAAGTAGTCTTTTTATTTAATTGGTTAAAATGATATTCATCCATTAGATCCCCACATAAATCGCTATATGGGTGATTGAGTAAAACAATTCATAAATGGGTCCGCATATAAATATAGATATGCACGATAGTAATGATCGGTCCCATGTAGATGCTCATCTAGCCCATTCGGATTAACAACTTTTAAACTATAGAGTCGTCTAATGGTTAGGATTGATAAAATTAAGAGGATTTTACCGTTAAAATCCCTGTAGAGTCCTATACTTCCTGCCAGGACCCCCTTTCAAGTTGGATACGATAGGGGACCTTGGGGGGGGGGGGGGGGGGGGGGGGGGGCAATATTGACCGATATCGGTCAATATTCTTGAACCAGCTCCCAGTTAAATTGGCCTGTACAAGTAACAACGGCCAATATCGGTTTATATATAGACCGATATTGGCTAATATTACAGAACCTGTGTTTTCCCAACTCCCAGTTAAATTGTCCTGCACAGGTAACAACGGCCGATATCGGTCTATATATAGACCGATATCGGCCAATATTACCGAACTTGCGTTTTTCTAGCTCCCAGTGTCGTCTGCTCCAAGCGTCTCTCTACAGAAGGCTCGCTCTTGGGACAAGGGCGTCTCTTCCAACTTCTCCACCGCTCCTTTCTCTCAAATCTTGAATGTAAACGACAAACCCATCTCTATATATTTCTTTTCGCCATTGATTTATATGAATACCCATGTAATCAATTTCTTAATTCTGTGTTTTCAGGAGAAGAAAGTCGTAATCTTTGAACTCATTGTAAGTACACCCACCATGAAATCTTAAGGCATTTTTTTGTCATGGGCATTTGCTATTTTGATTCTAGTATGTTTTTTGTTCTCTTTTGTTATTGGGGAATTTCTACAAACATTTGGTATGCAACGTAATTTTCTAACACCAATCACCAAGAAAATGCAATGTATGTCGCTATAAGCAAAAGAATGCAAAGCTTTCTTTTGTTTAGATAGTTAAGCGTGTAGTTGTACAAAATGAAGAGACCACGCTTTCCTCTCTCTACAAGGTGCATTCACTGGGGTTTGTTCGAAAGCACATGTTCTCAGTTATAAGAACAACATTGAGAAACTCAGGACGAAGGGGGTTGATTTTGTAATTTGTGTAGCCGTCAATGATCCATATGTTATGAATGGTTGGGCAGAGATGCTGGAAGCAAAAGATGTCGTAAGTATTGGTTTTTCATCTTAGTTCTGTTTCACATGCTCGAATTTTCTCGGATGTTGTTGCCTGTGCAGGCCAATTTAACTGGGAGCTGGTTCAGGAATATTGACTGATATCGGTCAATATTGGCCCCCTGAAGTCCCCTACCATATCCAACTTGAAAAGGGGTCCTGGCAGGACGTATAGGACTCTAAAGGGATTTTACCGGTAAAACCCTCTAAAATTAAAATATGTACTCCTTATACACGAGGAATTCTATAGAGTGCTTCTTTCAAAAATACATTGCAAGTGCTGATAAGATGGACTTTTTATCTAAAGGCATAGGTTTGCTCCCCACGTCTTATGTTTAAAACACATCCTAGATTTGCCCGATATGCATTTATGTGAGTTTAGCAGCCGCCATCCGAGGGATCAGCCCCTATTAGGTCAAAGACCTTAGGTAGAGCCATGTCATCAAATAACATATATAGATCCTTTTAATGCATCTAGAAAAAACTAGTGGACATTTTATAAAATTCAAAATTCTATATCACCATCCTTGGGAACCAACCAATTAATTCCTTTTAATTAACTTGCTTTGGTCCCCACTCATTAGGCACTTTTGAGGCCTCACAGTGGGGAGCACTTACTCTAAAATCAGAACTGCTAAAACATAAAGGAAAATTTTCTTATATGAGCAGGTTGTATGTATAGTTCAGCTCTACGGGGCCCACTTGGCCCCACCTTTTATCAGCATGCCCATCCAAAAGAGAAAACCACCAACCAAAACCTTGCCCAATTTTATGCTCACGGAACCTTTACTCATAGTTGAACTGTGAAGTCCGGTATCCAAACCCTAGAGTAGTGAGAGCTTAATTTATGCCAATTATGCCAAATTTAAACTTCTTGAAGCAAGTAAGCACAAGTGATGATAATGAAACAAATAAAGTGCGGAACATATAAACAATCACCACAAAACATACACCATAGCATAATGATATATATTGGTTCAGCCTTAATGCCTACATCCACTGCCGACTTGTGTTCCTATACCCAACCAAAATTTTCACTATCGCAATTTTTGCTTTTCAATAGGCTAAGCAATAACCTTTACAACATACTTTTCTAGGCTAAACAATAACCTCTTCAATATGCTTTTATAGGCTTAGCAATAACGTTACAATATGCATTTCTAGGCTAAGCAATAACCTTTACAAGCCTAAAGATTTTCTCACTCAAATGTCTCTAAAATACACTCAAAGAGATACAATTTAAGCGTAATACAATGCCTTTAAGTTAGGCTGGTATAAAAGTAAAAATACAACTTACATATACACCCAAAAGATGCAAAGATGAATGATCAATTTGTATGAATGAAGCCTTTAGTCAATATTTGCCCATGTATGTATGCCTAAAGCATTTGAAAGTTTAAATCACAAAAGAATTTTTATTGGGGAAAAACACTAATCAAATGTATTTCAAATGAACAACTTGAAAAAGTATGACCAACAAGCTATACAAGTTGTACAAAGTTTTAAAACCAATACACGTGAGATGTGACCTTGTTGGTTCCAAAAACAAGTTAGTTTAATTATGAGTTCAAGACATGGAAAACAACTGATTAAAGCTCACTCAAGCATGCTATGTTACAAATACAAGGGTTTGCATAAGCATGTAAGACAATAATCATGTAAACCAAAGCTAACTTGGAAGGGTTTACCTATGTGGTTCTAGCATTTTGGCTTTCCATTGATCTTTTAGCCTTCTCAACTAATTTCCCTTATTTGGACTTCAATGTAGCTCCAAAGATTCATGAAAAGTCCTCTCTACTAGTTTTGAAATGAGTTAGAACATATATAAGGAACTGCCAACGGCAAGTCCAGGCGGTCAACCAGGAACGGGACTGGTCGACCGCTTTTCCAAAGGTCAAATAATGGTTAGTTTGGCCGGTCAACATCCTCAAATACTTGGTCGACCGGGCACATTGGCCCGGTCCCAGTTCCCTGGAATTTCAAACCTTTACTTTTGGGAACTCAAGGCCATTCAGACTATACTTGGTCTCATGTCTAAATAAATCTAAAGATGGTTTTCAAAACATGAACCTAAAATGCCTTACACGATTTGACTAAAAAGACAAGGGAATGCATGATTCAAATCATTTTTTCATGCTTTGTTTGCACATCCAAGTTCAACACTTGCATGAGGAATGAATTTTAAAAGTTATGAAAACAAGCATGACAAATGTCAAGATTTCAAGCTTTTCAAATAAATGCATCAGATTACAACACATAAAATTTCCAATAAATTGAAACACCAAAAGAAATCTATGGTTAAAAGACCATTAAATTTTAAGACTTTTAAATCAAGGGTTAGAATAATTTGATGGGATTGATTTTTCGCATGACCCTTATACTAACTTTGCATCCGTCTTTCCCCCAAATGATAGAATTCATCTTACATGGGCCCCATGTTAGGCCCCGCCCCGGACTAATCGTAATTATGACTAATTAATCCCAATTAGTGTAGCTTAAGCATGATTAATTGTGCTAATTGTGATTAGTGGACAAAATGAGTTGGGTTAGTCTCAAATGATTTAATTAAACTTAATGAAGTGAATTTGAAGGGGATTGAGTTGATTAAAATGAGTTTAAACTCAAACAAGGTGAACTAAGAATCTTTTTGTAAATACGAATTTTCTCGTATTTCGTCAAATACGAAAATTCTTGATACCAACGTGTGTATCTCGAAGAGTACGTCAACTTTCATAATACACTTTGTTTCATTTGATCTAAGGTTGATAAAATGGGCCTTCATTTGACCCGAAATGTGAATAAGAGAAATGAAGAGGGCTTAAGTGCAAAAAGTCAGCTTATATAAGCTAAGAGATGGCTCATTTCCCATTTTTACATTTGTATTACCTATTATGCTCATCCATTGTCTAGAATTAGAACTGTTCACTAATTATATCGAATGAAATTAGAAATGTACTAACATGTGCTTTTACAAGTTTTATTTATACATTGTTGAACCGTCGTGTTCATTAGTGTTATTGATGGCATTACAGGCCCGATTGCCTGTGCCGGCCCAGCAGCGGCCCCGGCGGCAGTGGAGGAAACCTTTGCGGTTCCTCCAGGATGATTGATAGAATGGGATGGCCGGAATACCAATTGAGATGGTATTCGAGTGCGCGAATGTAGTAGAAATGTTTTGATGATTCTTTTGAGAATTCTTTTGACATAGATAAAGTTTATTTTGGGAGTGTAATATTTTGAAAACTTGAACAGTCTTCAACTTGCATAGTGTTTAGATATGCAATGATTAATGAAAGAAAGCAAATGAACTATACATGTATAAAGAACTTCATTTTGTATACATGTACATTTTGAATTAATTGTCAATGTGTATTTCCGCAAATTGTACAATTGATAGGTATGTATGGATTGAATGTTATCCCTTGTGAATTCTATTTTAACTTCGGTTAATTCAGAGTTTACGAGAGTAAGTATGGTTCAGGGCCCTGGATTATCGTAACTCGGGCCCGGGTCGTGACACCCCACTAGCTAGACAAGATATGCATAATATGTTGGTTGCTCGAAGGTGAAAATCATGTACTTTTATATGGCATGATGTGACCCTATAATGTGTTTTAGGCCACTATAAGATTTCATAAATATAATACACTTGAACAAAATATTACAAAAATTCATGCATTTCTTTCACAGCGGGGCCATCCATTTAAATTTTGAACCACTCATAAAAATTCCTTTATTTCATATGGGGGATGATAAAATCCAATCTAATATATTCTGGGCCCACCAGAATATTTTTTTTTTTTATTTTCATGATTATTTGCCATTAGAGGGCCTACTGTAACCCAACCAATACCAAGGTCCATGGTTGATTCAGATAACAGCAATTGTCCCTGAGATTTCTATGGCTTTCATAATTTCATTTGTACCACTGCCATGTAAGTGTAACACATGGTCATCGTGCAACCTTGCAGTAGCCGCAGCAGGTTTCCCAAAAACCAAGGCCTAGGCAATGGCCGTCCTATGATCTCATGCAGAGAATCAATCACTGCCTGATTAACAGAAAGGAAAATGAAATATAGTAGCTAGTAGCTACCTTGAACTGCAAAAAGTTACACTGGAGTCATGTACGTGATGGGCCCACATCAGAACATGGTGGAGGGGGATTGAAAGGCTCTAAATAGTCTAATGCAAATTATAATTGGGCCACTTATCACTACAGTCTACTGATCATGACTGTTTAGTTAAGGGCCCAAAGTTCAACAGTTATCGCGCACTTAGGATACGTTGAATTTCAGACCACTTGATAGATAATTAAGATCTTGGCTAAAATACAAAATACGTGAGTGATGGGTACGTTATACGTACGCCACAGAGAAGGGCAGATAGTGCAGGAGAAAGGTTGTTGAAACTTCCATTCCAAACGTGACTCAAAATCGATGCCTGTAGTGCCAGAAATCAACTCTAGAATCTGGGCAGGATGCAGTAATAAAAAGGGATTGTAGTCTCAAAAGGCAGTGTGGTCTCTGTGTTCAGAACACAAGATCATCTTTGAGTTTCTCTTTTTTTTTTTCACACTTATGGGAAGAGCTCCTTGCTGCTCTAAGGTGGGATTGCATAAGGGTCCATGGACTACTAAGGAAGATGCGTTGCTTACCAAATATATTCAGGCACATGGAGAAGGACAGTGGAGATCACTGCCCAAAAAAGCAGGTAATCTATTTCAGTAGGTTCTACATTCTTCCATGCATCTCTACTTGCAAATAATTACCCAAAAGCTCTTGATGGTAATGTGTCCCCAACTTCATTTCACAATTTAACATCAACATGTTTTTAAGTTTTAACGCTCGCCGGAGGACCAAATTTACACACACACACGAGAATAAACACTGCAGCCTATTATTGGCGCCTATATATTATATTTCCTTGTCTCTTTTTTCTGATTTTATCCAAGTTTTCCTTATTTTTAAGTTTTTAACTCACTAATGGCTGATATCTCCCCATCCCAATTGGGGCTCAAATTTGGATACCCTGCTACTCGTGGGTACTTTTTCTCGTGTCCCTTTACCCGCCAGTGTGGGACTATATTTTGTTCCTTCATTTGCATTGAAGGCTTCAGAATTTACTTGTGTCCAAAACCATGTTTCAGCAAGGAAAACAAATGTCGGTATCTCTCATCTTCCTTGTCTAGTTGTCTTCACATAGTGGTGAGTGAATACATTTTTTTTACTTGGTGGAGCATGGGTTCCAAGTGATAGCTAAGTTGTTCTTGTGCTCCTTTTATTAGGAAGACCCGGCATTTACCAGAATGGCAGTGCATAAAGAAAAGACAAAGAAAAATACTTGACTAATAAAGAGATGAACACATGGATTTAGGAGTACAGCTATGGTAGGATTGAAATTTGAATTAAAAGGGCGGGTTTCCGTTAGATCTTGTAGTGTTATCTGAGTCATCACATGTTGTATTTGGACCATCTCTTTCTATATTCATTAGATATTTTTACATTCAAAATAAGTGCTGACATTTCACATCATTACTTTTTATGTGTTTCTAGGACTTCTTAGATGTGGAAAGAGCTGTAGACTCAGATGGATGAACTATCTGAGACCTGATATCAAAAGAGGAAACATTGGACCTGATGAAGAAGACCTCATCATCAGACTCCATTCATTATTAGGAAACAGATGGTCTCTGATCGCCGGACGGTTGCCGGGCCGCACCGATAACGAAATCAAGAACTACTGGAATACGCATCTTAGCAAGAGGCTTAAAACCCGCGGTGCGGATCAGAATGCCCGTAATGGCCTATTGAAAGGCGTAGATTTGCAGAAGAAGAAGAAGAAGAATAACAAGAAAAAGAACCAAAAGGAGAGTAAATGCAAAGATGAAGTAGTGAGAGGGGAGACCAAAGTCCATCTTCCTAAGCCCATCAGATTGACATCTTTCACAAGGAATTTTCCTGTGATGGAAACTTGTGATGGTAATGGTAATAACAATTTTGGAAGTGGTCCATCGGGCCGTGGAGGTGAACTTGTTAAAGAGGATTTGGGAGTTTCATGGCATGATTGCAAAGGTGATGGTCTCCTTGATGATGAAGTTGACCATGTCCTTGATTTTCCATCCCAATCTCAAGCACCCGCAAAAGAAGGAATGCTGGAAAAGCTTTATGGAGAGTATTTAGAGCTCCTTAAAGAAGCAGAGGAAAAGGTGCAGCTAGATTCCTATGATGAATCTCTATGGACATGATGGTGATTAAAAGACTCATTGTATTCTTGAACTTTCACGTGTCTACCTTCTCTTCCACTTCATGTGTTTGATTCGCCGATATTTATGGGACATATCTAATAAATGAAGGACTAAGATGTATAACCTGTCAAATTGAGTAACTAATTTAAACAGTGCCTCATAAATAGTAGTCTAGATCTGAGGTAAAACCCCACAGTGACCATGAGTGGACCACTCAAAGTAGTCCGCCACGTCACCATGGGCAGGCCCTACTCAGATGCATGTGGTAACGTAATAGACTGTGAATAGTCCACTTACTGTCACCGTGCATAAACTCACTCAAAGGAACCCGATTCAATGAACACTCATGTCAATATAATTCAAAGAAGTTGAGAAAACTGTCTACGGTACACATGTGAACCCTAGACAATTTTCTCTATCATTTCTCCAAATCCAAATAAAACCATATTTTTATTCTCATAATATTTTGAGTTTTTACTAAGGGCCTGTTGGCCTACTTTTTATTAAGTTCCCGAGAGTTCATGATAAATGGGTTCTTACCCAGGAGCAATAAGGGCCTGTTTGGTAAAATAACTTGTAGAGTGAAGTGAAGCCTCAAATCAAGAGAGAATAGAATATTAGGAGGTCTAATTATATTACGATGAGATTTTGGTTTTAGTGGCTAGATAAGGAATCTTTTTTATTTTTTTGGGTCAAAAAGTAAAAGGTTTTTTTGTCTTTTAGTGGCTTGAGAAAGTTGATTTTTTACTCTTTTTTCTCCAAATGAAGAGGGGAATTTTAAATTTTTGTACTTTTGATATAACCCCTAACCTTTTCATGTCTGGTGAATGGAGGCTTCATTCTATCTCACTGTGTATGAGGAGTAAAGAATATAAGGTAAAGAGACCCTCACTTTCTTGAGATTAAATTACCTAGGTAATTGCCGGGTATATTATCCCTTTTTATAAAAGGTAAACATGGCCTTTTTTGGAATCTTATGCTTTTTTTTTTTTTTAGGTAAGTGCTCATATGTCCACTCATGCATACATTCAACCAAGCCGCTCACCATCAATGCTAAAGCCAACCGGGATGATTGTTTATGTAAAAGGGGCGTGCCTCACCAACTAATCACCCTTTTGGATCTTCACCTTCACCCATTCCATTTTAGCGGCTTCCATAAGAAGCACTTTATAGATCAACTCCTAATTCTTCGATACCCAAATAGACAAATTGGATAAAAAAGACAGAGAAAAAATCAACAAGATAAAGTTGTAGTCAAAGTTAGTTGAGAAATAGAGGCACCATCAACTTTATCAATGGTGTCAAATAAGTAATTTGTTTGAAAAAAGGGTTGAGCAAATTAAAAACTAAAGCCCATCAATTAAGTGAGCTCAGATTGATATGACAAGGCCTTTGCCACACAATGCGTGCACATATTTTAAATGTTGGTGGATTGGAATTACTAACAAATGCAAAATGCGCGGACTTTTAACAATTCAAATAATGTAATTTCATTTTATCTCATTTTGAATATGCTAATATTGCTTTAAATAGGGTTTAAATTTATCTGATTCTAATAGGCTAAGTTGCATGTCACCTCACAAATTTAGAGACCAGCAATTTGATTTGTAGCTCAGGTGCATGTCATAAATCAAATTGATATACAGGTGGCATTTTCACCTAAAGAAGTCCCACACTTATTTGCTGTGAGATTTCCAATTTCAAGAGCCACGCGATGGTGTTAAGTAAGTTGTTTGTGCAGTTTTTTATCACCAACTTATTTCAAAGACAGGACCAAAAATCCCTTAAATATTGGACCCATGTGGGACTCCACAGGAGAAAATCTCCCTGCCTTACTGAAAAGCAAAAAGTATTATTTTGTTATATGAGAGGAGCTCAACCGTTCTTTATCACCAACTTATTTCAGAGACGGGACCAAAAATCCCTTAATATTGGACCCACATATGGCACTCACAGGAGAAAATCTCCCTGCCTTTGCTGAAAAGCAAAAAGTATTATTTTGTTAGATGAGAGGAGCTCAACCGTTATTTATGCAATCTTTACTGTAATTAACTCTCTTTTTTGGCTCTATTTGATGGCACAGCGACACTCTGGTACGTTTCCCATCTCAGTCTCTTGACATTGTCAACGAATGAGTGTGGAATAAGACGAGCTCAATAATAGCCTCCCTCTCTCTCTCTCTCACACAACACACACTTTTTGATGGTGGGGCCTTACTCCCGACCATTCAAACCGATCAATTAAATACAAAGATTCAAGAATCTATTGCAGCTATATCACTTTGAGACGAGTCAAACTCACCGTTGGATGAAACTTGCATGCATCTAAATATATTTGTACTTCAATTCGGCTTTTAGAGCTAATCACCATTTTCAAATGTTTTATCCAACTGGGTGAATTTATTCACAAGGCTTGAATTTAGTTGTTGGGATCGAATGGCTGGGAGTTTGGTCCTATGATGATCAAGTGCTACCAAAGAAATTAAGATGTCATCCCTCGTTTATTCAATGGCAGGGTGGAGAAAACCAGTGCCACTGATGTATTAACTGTTTCATCTGTTTACATTGTGAAAGAATGGTGGAAGGTCTTTGAGCCAGCGGCTTGATTTTACAATTGATTAAGAGTTGATTAGATGATAACGAGCTTAGAATTGGACTTTTTTTTTGGGTAAAGAGAATGGGACTTGAAGAAAAAGTCTCTGCCGATCTCATGACCCTATGAGGTCAAAGATCCTACGGCATGGCATACAACACATCCCCTTGATTTTCCCAGCACCCAATATGACCATTGACATGTGGTTTGTCTGCGATGGGCTGTGAAGACTGAAGATGAACTTTTGTTGAGTTGATAATCCTCTTGATCAGCTGAGCTTTTTTTTTGCATGCTGGACTAGTTTGACGGGCTGGACCAATTTTGTTGAGTTGGGCATGTATGATTATGATTGGCTGGACCAATTTTGTTGAGTTGGGCATGTATGATTATGATTGGCTGGACCAATTTTGTTGAGTTGGACATGCATGATTATGATGGGCTAGCTGTTTCTTGAATTAATGAGTTGAGTTTGATGAGCTGAGCTGGTCTTACTGATTTCTGGACTAGGCGACTTGTCTTCCTTCTCACGAACCACCTAGTAGATCACAATACCACATACATCCTCAGCAATTTTGGTCGATAATTTAGCCAGAAAGGTCATTGACCCACAATTCTGCGTGGGTGACGAATATCCACAATTCTGGTTTCAGGGTTCCAGTTTTTTCTCTCTTTTTTTAAGAACCCTAATCAATCTACCTTCTTAAACTATCCTATCTAACTATTTTACCATTCAATATATATGTTAAAAAGAGGGCCTTCATGTTGAACTGCTTAGATGGAGTGGCTGTGATGTTTAGATGGGGGTGAGGCGGGCCCCTTCCCATCTCGATCTCCCTCATTCCTAACAGGGATACACATGACATGGCATATGGAGCCCACCAGAATGCATCTCAATCAATGGGAATGAGATTTGAATCCAATATAAGGCCACAAAATGGCCACCTCATAGAGAGACTCTGGCCCTGTGTGTGCCGACCATGACCATCGATGGTAGTAGGTTCGGTGAAATAGAATAGAATGCAAAAAATGCGTTAGATAGGAGAAGCTCGTGACCAACTACAATTCCACTGTCATGTTGTGAAGCTGTTGAGCTCTTTTAGTGGTAGGAGACCACAGTCGAAAAAGACGTGCATGTGGATGTGACGTAACAAGGAAACAACACCACCATGCAGGGCAGAATACACGCGAAACTAGCGAAAAGAGACGTACGTTGTTACATGATGATGAGTGAGCGGACTCCGCGGAGTCTGCAGACAGGCTGTTTTGGTGGGACGATCCTCCCCAAACTATGTCCTGTGCTGCCATGCCAGCGCGCCAAAATATCCTTTTTAGGGTTTCGAGAAAATTTCCATTCACTAACAGATTAACCTTTCTTTTGCTGTTAATGGATATCAAAATGGTATCAGAGCTGCAAGCCGCCAGCCGCAAGTTCAAAATCCCCGAGAGACTTTATCTGTCTGGTGGGTTCCGACTTCCGAGTTTCAAATTTGAGCGGCTTCTCATTTTATGGGGTGTTGATATAAGTTCTGGTATTGTTCAGAAACACTGAGTTGAGCTTGAAACCATCTAAAACAAGAACAAGAACAAGAACAAGAACAAGAAGACAAGAAGAAATAAAGCTCTGGGAGAACAGTTTGTTATTATCTAGATAAAGTTACAATGAGGTGGCAATATATATATATAAGAGATGCTCGTATGAGAGATATCTCTCACCCTATATGAAAGATACTGATAGGGGCGCTCACATTAAGTTGTTGGCATTAAATATGGATGCGAGGGCCCCCACCAAATCTCTCATTTAAGGTATATATATATATATATATATATAGAGAGAGAGAGATGCTCCTATGAGAGATATCTCTCACCTCCCTATATATATATATAGGTGTTCGGACCTCTTGGCCACAGAATTAGTTACAGGTAAATGATAACTCAGGTTATGACTCTGGAATGAGTGTCAGTTAGCTTAATGAGTGGCTGGAGTCCCTGTTGTGTGGGCTTCTATGTCATTAGGCCCCCTCAAGCTCAAGGGACGATCAATGACGAGGAGCTTGGATCGGAGGAATTGGAGACAACGAGGATGCAAACCTTTGGTGAAATTATCCGCAACTTGGTCTTGAGTGGAGACAAATTGGACGTCAAGATCCTTCCTGAGAACCCGTTAGCTCGTGAACAAAGTGATAGTCGACCTTAATGTGTTTGGTCCGAGCATGAAACAAGGAGTTAGACGCAAGGGAGATAGCAAAGACATTGTCCCACCAAATGAGAGGTCGAGAGGGAGGAAAAGCCCAATATCTTTGAACAGAATGCGAAGCCAGGAGAGTTCTACAGCTGTGTGTGCTACTGCCCTACATTCAGACTCAGTAGAGGAGCGAGCAACAATCTGTTGTTTCTTAGCACACTAAGAGACAAGAGTAGCACCCAGGAAGACACAGAAGCCAATGGTAAAGCACCTATTATCAGAGGCTCCAGCCCAATCTGCATAAGAGAAGGCATGAAAACGAAGGGGATCGGCTGTAATGTGAAGATCACGGAAAATGGTACCTTTGATGTGACGAAGAAGGTGCTTCAAGGCAGTAAAGTGAAGCTAGGAGGGTGATCGTAGCCCCAAGTGTAAGGCCGCGATTGTAGTAATAACCGATGAAACCGGATCGATCCACGGAGAGTTTATTTATCGCAAAACCTGTCCTAATTAAAAAAAAAAAACTAGTTCTAGCCTAAAAAAAACTATACAAATCAAATTTTCTAATTGAATTAAAAATTAATTACAAATCTGAAATATTAATTACAACCAAAGAAAATTAAAATCCTAATCTAGAAACCTAATCTAACCACTGCATCACCATAAGATTCATTAGCCCAACCAATTGCAATAATTGTTAAGGTGCATAAAATAGAAAAATAAAATAAAATAAAATAAAATCAGAGAATAAAGAAATTAAATTTTAATTCTAAAACTTTGCAATAATTACTTTGCTTAATGCCATCAAGAGAAATCAAGACCACCGCACCAAGTGCGCACTGTCACTACGCACAAAAATTCAATGTTGACTCATTGGTGAAGACCAAGACCCCATAAACTTGATTTATTAATGAAAGACCCATTACAAGCAAATAACCATTACAAATTCTTTTAATAAAAATAAAGTGCATCCAACCTTACCATAGACACAAGAAACACTAAACGAAGGAGAGGGACTCGCGGTCTTGAACGGCGATCCAACCGGCTCTCGTTTCGCGATCTGAAATCCAAGCAAGGGAAGATGATTTCAAGGATGATCTGATGGTGGAGTGACGATAGCAACGGCGGCGGCGTGACGGCGTAGAAATCCAAGTGGTAGTGTGCCTTAGGGAAGGCCTTGGATGAAATATTGATGGAAGGAGGAGAGATGAAGAAAAATTAATGTAAAAGGGGGAATTAGAAGTTGCTGGTCGTCCAAGGTGTGAGGGGGAGATGGTATTCACGTCCAGCCCTCTTTTTGGCTCTTTTTATATATTTTTGATAGCTTGGGTTGCAAGGTTTTGATTTGGGCAAGGATTAGTAGTGTGGGGTCCAAGTTGGATTAGGATTAGGAGGGTTTTTGAGAGATTTTCTAGGGGTTTTCCATCTTGTTATCTCCTTGGATTTCTTGGCACATAATCCTACTAAAAATAGGATTCTTTATGTCTCACACAACTTCCTCTCTTGGGCCCACTTCAGATTTAGTTCAAATCTTGAAACAATATGGGTAGCCCCTTTCTTGGACGTTTTTTATCTTCTTGGAGTGGTGTTGGACGTGCAACACTTCTTGGGGAGAATTCTTGGTTTGCAAGCTTCAATCTTGAGGCCTATCTTTTAGGAGATAAATTTAGCTACAATCTTGCTCTCTTTCAATTTTTTTCCAACTTGGATTGCTTAGCAAGATTTCCAATCTTTTGAACTCCTCATGGCTAGAAAAACCTCTTAGCATGGCCCACCTTAAACATCTCTTCAAATCTGAATTTAATTTCATCCCAAACATGACATAGGAGTGGGCCATACTTGGAAAAATGCAATCTTGAACTATCCCATGCTTGGACGTCCTCTCCTTGGCTTGACTTTCTTTTGCAAGTTTTTCTTCTTCTTTGTTTGGCTTGAATTGAATCTTACCCATCCATCTTGACATGTAAGTAATATTTGTTGGAGAGTAGATATGACACCTCATCATCTCATGGCCCACAAATTTGGAACTTATCTTCAAAAAATTAAATCTGATTTTTTTCTTGCATATGAGAGCGGACCCTACCATGGCCACCCCTACCTTAGAATCCATGCCAAAGGAAGGTGGGTCCATGGTGCATTTGATTCATCAATTCTCTTCCGTGGGCCCCGATTTTTGAAATTCCCTACAAAAATAAAAGCAAAGATCAAAGAATGATATAATCATATGGGTAAGGAATTATACAAGATGCGGGCCTAATTCACACTAAATAAATGCATAAAATGTCACCATTTTATCAAGTTTTCTTCAATTAAATCAATGGTACAAAGAAAATTCATCATTTCATGTGTGAATAAAAAGTTATGGGAAATTTGTGACTTTCAATGTAAAAAAATAGAGAAATTCATGATTTTATGTGAAAATGCAATTTTTGGATGAATTTTGACTCAAATTCAGACTTTGATGCTCAAATCATAAAATCATAATTTTTTACTAAAATGGTCCATGATTTGATGATTAAGTCCTTAATTACTCTAAAATGATGAGGAAATTCTACATTTTTAAGGACTCATCAGAGGGATTATGCATGTATTGGCAAGTGAGATTGACAGGAAAAGTTAAGTATGGTCTCGTTAATGTGAGGTATTGCAGCGCATCAGCAATGCTGCGATATAGAGATGGACCCTGCATTGAAGGAGAAGAGCTGAGGGAGTGAGATGCTTTGTACGTAAGAGCAGGGAGACCCAACTGGTTTGCAGTCGACCATAGATGTCCGAGTGAGCAAATCCTTGGAATATTTGGTCTGAGAGAGGAACAACTCATTTGATGCGTAGCTGACTTCAATACCCAGAAAGTGATAAAGCTTGCCAAGGTTCTTCATTTCAAATAGAAGATGCAGCTAATCAATCAAGCAGAGGATATAGTGGGAGTCACTGCCAATGATGATGAGATCATCAACGTAGAGCAAAATGACAGTGACTGTCTGCTTAAAGTGACAAATAAACAGAGAAGGATCTGCATAGGTAGTTTGAAATCCAAGACCAACAGGAAATTAGAGTATCTCTCATACCAGGCCCTGGATGCCTACTTAAGACCATACAGTGATTTGTGTAGCTTGCAAAGATGGGTAGGATGAGACTGATCAACAAACCCCTAAGGTTGTTGCATGTATATATCCTAGTGGAGAACGCCATGAAGAAATGCATTGGTAACATCAAGCTGATGAAGAAGCCAGCGAAAGTGAATGGCAAAAGTGAGCACTACCCTGACTGTTGCTTGCTTAACTACTAGACTAAAAGTTTCTATGTAGCCAACACCAAATTCTTGATGGAAACCTTTAGCAACAAGCCTGGATTTATGGCGCGGGACTGGTCCATCTTGATAATGCCTGAGCTTGTAGACCCATCGACAGCCAACTACATGTTTGTCAGGAGAAAAAGGGACAAGAGATCAGGTGCCTTGACGTTGTAGCGCAGAGAATTCCTTAGCCATAGTTTGGCAACAGATAGAAGATTTGGAGGCTTCTGTGAAACTAGAGGGTGCAACCGAATGGTAGTAGTCATTGTGACGAAGAAGAGGAGGGTGTTTAGTGGATAGATAGGCCTTTTTTTTATAAATATACCAGACTTAGAGCGCGTTACCATGGAATGAGCATTAGTGGGCATAAGCAGAAGCTGAGATGTGGAAGGGATAGTAGGGGTAGTAAAGAGAGGAGGTGCAGGAGGTACTGGGTTGGGGATAGGAGTTGATATTGTGGAAGGAGAAGTTGCAGGTGTAGATGGAGGGGACTGAACAGAGTGTGATGGAGTAGGTGATGTGGTGGGCATGGGAACAGGTAAGGAGACTAGTGTATTTGGTGAGGATGATGATGAAGGTAAGGAAGTAAGCGGTTGAACAGAGGAGAAAGAAGGAGACAGGGGAGTGATCCAGTGTGATAGGATAGTGGCTTGGTCTTGTTACATCAAAGAAAACTGTGGAGAGAAAGTGGCAAATGGAAATGAGGAGTCATCAAATACAATGTGGCGCGAAACATAGAGACGTCCAGTGGCATACTCAAGGCACCTGTAACCTTTCTGAGTGGTGTTGTAGCCCAGGATGATATAACGCTTAGACCGTGGTTCCAGCTTGTTGCAGGCATATGGCGCGCCTCAGCCATGGATAACATGCACAACCAAACACTCGCAAGTCAGTATACAGTGGTTTGGTAGAAAACAGTTCTCCCAGGGAGAAATGATCTGTGTGCTTCACATAGGCATCCTGTTGATAAGAAAGGTTGCAGTGGAGAAGGCATATGCCTAATACTTGGGAGGCATAGAGGCCTGAAAGAGGAGAGTAATACATGTCTCTACAATGTGTCTATGTTCCCTCTCAGCACAGCCATTTTGTTCTGGAGTGTAAGGGCATAAAACCTTTTGTGAAATGCCATGAGCTGCAAGAAACTTATGAAATGGAGCATTCATAAACTCACCACCGCCATCCATTCTAAGGCATTTAATTCGAAAATTAAGCATCTTTTCAACCTCAAGTTTGAAGTGCAAAAATATAGAGAAAACATCATATTTAGAAGTCAATGGAAACATCCAAGTATATTTTGAAAAATCATCAACAAGTACCAAGTAATATCTGAAACCACTAACATAAGTGACAGGGGAAGGCCCCCAGACTTCACTATGCACAAGCTCAAGTGGCTTAAAAAAGACAGTAGTTGAAGAAAAAAAAGGAAGTTATGGCTTTTGCCGAATTGACAATGTTCACAGAAAGACACAGATGTAGTGCCATTTATTGGAATCTGTGGTGTAAGACGTTGCAGGGACGAGGTAAAAGGATGTCCAAGACGCTGATACCATACATGAACAGATGATCGTTCACCAATGAAAACTATTGGAGCAGCAGATGCAGGAAGAGTGGAAGATGATGTGAATGGGTATAGGCCATTCTTACTGGGACCTGGAAAAGGATCTTCTTCAACTGACGGTCCTGTATGGTAAAACCAAACAGATCAAAGATAAAAAGCACAATTGTTATCTTTAGAGAATTGATGTACAGACAAAAGATTGGAAGAAATTTGAGGGACATAAAGTACATTGTTCAGGTGAAAAGTTTCTGAAGAAGAGTGTGCAGTAGAAGAGCCAATGCGAGCAATGCGTAGAGCTTGACCATTACCAACAGCAAGCTTATCCTTTCTTTTGTAATCGGAGTGAATAGACAGATTCTGCAGATTATTGGTAACATGTGTGGTAGCTCCTGAGTCTGCAAATCAATTATGTTCTCCTTTAGGTGAGAATGATGCAACCATTGCAGCCAATTGGGAAAGGGGATGTCAACCTTGATATAAGAAGTCCATTCTATGGTAACAATCCAGAGCAGAATGACCAGTCCTGATGCAAATTTGGCAGTAAGGTTTGGAAGAAGACTAATAGCTGGTCTAATTGGAGGAAGACAAGCCACGACCTTTATTGCCTCTTCCCCAGCGACCTCTGCCACGGCTGGAAGATCGACCAGAGCCTCTGTTGGATTGTCCTGGATTGGATCGTGTAGATGAAGGGTCATTAGAGGAGATAAGAGCAGTAGTAGAGTAGTCAGCACCTGTAGCTTGAGTGGACTCCAAACTCAACTCTTCACAAAGAAGGACATGGAGTTCTTCTAGGTTGATTGGAGACAATCGTGTGCGAATGGAAGTCTTGAAAGGACCATACTCTGCTGGTAATCCGTTCGGTGTATGAATAATAAGATCTTCATTGTCTACCGGACACAGGACAAAGGCAAGATTGTTTGCAAGGTGTTTGATGTGTTGTATGTAGTCTGAGATTGGTTGGGAGCCTTTCTTGACAGACTATAGTTGAGTCTTCAGCTGGATGATGTGAGAACGAGACATGGAGGCAAATCTCTTCTCTAGGGCAATCCAAACCTCTCTCGCAGATTTGAGGCCAACAACATGAGCAAGAACAGTTGCAGAGAGTGTGGCATTAATCCAACACAAAACATTCTAATCTTGTTGAATCCAGGTGAGATATTATGGATTGACACCTGTTGTGGAATTTCTAATAAAATCAACCAATAATTCAGGTTGGTGGACATGGATGAGAGCCATCCACAAATCCAATCAGACCCTGAGCACGCAGTACTGGCATGGACTGGGATTTCCATAACAGATAGTTTTGGCTGTCCAATTTAATGGAAATCAGATTGCCAATGTTAGAGAACAAGAAGGCAGGAGGAGACCGAGCATCATGACGACTGAACGAAGACATCGTAAATGCTACAGACTACCGAAAAGTAGCTAAAGAATCGCAAGAATTCGATTAGGAATGGCAAGAACTCAGCAATAATTCGCCAAGGAATGGCAAGAATGCGCTTGTAGTTGTAGAAATTAGAGGAAACAGCAAATCAAAAACACAGACGAAGAAGAAACCTCTTACGTCTGAGAGATCCAAATCTGAAACACAGATCTCGAAAAACAGACTTGAAACACAGATCTTGGAAAAGCAGAACACCAAGGAAATCTAGCTGATCTAATGGCAAGAATCTTGCTAATCAAGCGTCAAGAACACAGATCTTACAATTGATCTTGAGAGATTCTTCGATTTGAAAGGAGCTTCTGTTGATCTCACTTGCTTGCGGAAGACACTATGACACAGGGATGCCTTGTTGAGGAAGGAAATACAACTCCTTCAACAAGATCTGTAAGAGGAGCTTCGCCTAGATAGCTTGCAAAGGAAGCCAAGAACAAGAAGAGGGAATCGAGATCATTTGACGTAGGTCGAAGAGCTCGGATACCATGAAACCATGGAAAATAAGAACAATAACAAGAAGACAAGAAGAACTCAAGCTTTGGGAGAACAGTTTCTTATTATCCCGATAAAGTTACAATGAGGTGGCAACATATATATATATATATATATATTTTTATATATTTATTGAGGTCTTCAGACTTCTTGGCCACAGAATTAGTTACAGGTAAATGATGACTTAAGAACGAGTGTCAGTTAGCTCACTCTTGAATTTTTTGTAATGTTATAAAAGTGGACAATGTAACTTCGAGGCTAACTCTTATTTGAATGAAATTTGATGAAGAATAATTTAAGGTGGCACATCTATTTGTGTAGTTTTGATTTTTTTTTTCAAAAAATGGATTTAGAACAAAATTGATTTGACATGTATTTATTTATTAAAGTAATGGTAATTTTTAAGTTAATAAGATAAGTTCTCTTAATCATTTTTTTATTTTTTTTTTGGAGTGATGAGGTTTAAAAAGACATAATTATCCATTTAGAAGAGCTTATATCAATTTACAAAACGTTACGTGTTCTGTCTAAAATTGTTGGTATATATGTGGACCCATCATTGGGCCCACATATATGTATCCCCAAAAATATTTCACTCCTTCAACATGAATTCTAAAAAAACAATGATAGTTGACTAACATAGTTGGAGAATGTTGTAACATTAAAAAATTATATTTGAAAAATAATATCACAAAAAAACTTAAGACACACAAACCCCTACCCACTTAGGAGGTGGTGGAGGGGAAAAAGTTGTGGATTTTCTCCCTTGCATCTTGTATTTAAAACCGATGCAGATTCACCCGATGTACATTTATGTGAGTTTAGCGGGCATCACCTAGGAGATTAATCCTATTGAGTCAAAGACCTTAGAGATACCTACGTCATAAAAAATAAAAATAAAAAGGGATTTTTACAAAATAACTAAGATTAAGCTTTTATAAAACGGTTTTAAGAAATAAACTAATGAAATATAACAGAGTCGTTCATACAATTTTTCTTCTTACAAAAATACCCGAATTGGCAATATTGTCAACTTGGTTGGCGATATAATCATCCTCTTATAACTTTTTTCTTCTTCGATGACTTTAGATTTTGATTTTCTTGTGGCTCACTCCATGCTCGCCCAATGCCTAATTAGATTGAAAAAAAAACATTTTTACATGTTCTGCACCAGTATTTATTGCTCCTTCTAGGACAAAATATTATCTTTTCTGCTTACTTTTCTTTATGCTCTATCCCATTCTCCTCAAAACCCAAAGTCAACCTCATAACCCACCAAGATAGCATAAAAATGAAAATACAACAAATCAATTCAAGAAAAATCATCAATACCTTATGAGTTAAAAACAACAACCAAACACCATTTACATCCAAACAAGACTCTATCACATCCTATAATGCAGACGATAACAATGCATACATTTCATGAAAAATGGAATACCAAAAAAAGTAGATAAGATCTTCTTAAATGGAGCAAATCCAAAAAAAAAATTATCCGATGACAACAACCCATCAAAGATAATCAATCAAAGCCTTGGTCAACCATCGAAGAAGAAGTTGCATGAAGTTGATGATATTATCAATTTGGACATTTCTCTAAAAAGAAATGTGCGAACAACTTACCATCATTTTATTATTTTTCATAAAATTATTTAATTAAAATTTAAGCTTAATTATTTCATAAAAATCATTTTACAAAAAAGAAACACAACCCTAGGCACATCACCCACCTAGGGCCTGTTTTTTTTTAGAAGAATTATAAAAATTCTTGTCCGGGATATCCAGATGCTACATTTGGCAGGTGTGCATTTGAGTGGGGTATAATAGGCAGCACCATGGGGATTAGTCTTGGACTTGGCGCAAATCCGTGAACTGAACTTCAAAGGCACCCGATACCTGTAAAACTCTCCATTTCCAACACATCTTTCTCCTTCTATTTTCAAACTATTTATGGGTCTTTCTGATTCTTCGCTATCGGAATTTTCAGACTAGGATTGGCTTCGACCTGCAGACCTTTCCAATCTCACTGTCGTTTTCAGGTTTTGATTCTCCCGTTCTTTGTTGTAGAACATCTGCTTCCAGTTCTCTATGTTTTCGATTTTGAAGATTCGGTTTTTTTGGTGTTTCAGAGGATTCCAAGAAAGAAAGATCTGATAAGATGGTCCAGATCAATACGTACGGACTGCCAAGTCGTAAGGTTCCTCTCTTGCATTGCCGCAAAGACCCCCTTCTTCCTTGTTTCTTTCCTTTTCCATCTTTTATGAATCCGGGTCCTCTGAAAACAGGACTCTGATAATATTTTCTGAGATGTGGGTTCCCTATAAATCCACCGGTGTCAACTGTATATCAAATCCAAACCGCTAAAAGCGAGAAACCCATCTTATATTATCGGCATTGGGTCCACCGTTAGATTGATCATCATGTAGACACATGGTTGTTGTTCTTTGATAGTGTGATCAATCTGATGGAGGGCCCATCTCCAATGGGAGCATAGAGCTGGGACAAGGGCGATTAGTGATATTGAGTTGTTTGGGTTTTAGATGAGGGATGGGAAATGATTGACCTAGGATTGTTGTGATGAAAATGTGTCATGTTTGCAAATTGATTACATCCAAACACACTCATATGTATTCAAGTTCAAGGCCTATAGTGTTTCCAAATTAAATGCTTGCAAAATAGGCCCCCTTTTTTAACCACTTAATCATGTATAAATGGTTTAAGATTTAAATCAAAGGGCGTTCTCCCCTTATCCAGGTGGGGCGCTTTCCATCCTCCGTCCTACTGAAACAGTGTCATCACTGAAATTTCCAGTGATATCACTGAATTTCTGTCTTGATATTCACCATTGGATCATGTCCAGTGGCATTATTCAGTTGAATAGTCAGTACGACTTCAGTCAAAGTCACTTTCAGTGTTATAGCCTAGAGATCGATATCCCACGATTTTGCTTTCCCTCAGGTGGCTCTACTGTAAGGAATCAGCATGCCAGTATCATCTGTGTGCGTGTGCAGGTGTGTATTCATATATAGAAGAGGAAGAAAGGTGGTGGGGGGGCGTGGGGGTGGGGTGTGGGTGGTGGGGGGGGCGGGGAGTGGTGTTGGAATGGGGGGGATCAAAATAAGGGAGAATGTACAGTTCTTATGTGCAATCCGTTCTATCTTGAATATTTGTGTCTTTATACAAAGAATTATTTATGAGAACCATCTGCACATATATTCTTTAAGAGCCAATTCGTGGGACGCACATGGACCAGCCTATGATCAATCTACCACCCTCACACTAACGGATGAGTAGGCACTCGCGATAATTTGACACATCCAAGTGTCACTCACTGAAGTGTGTGTTATAGATAGATAAAATATCTTCTTTGCATTTGGGTACTTGGTATGCTGATGGCAAGTCATTGGCATAACACCTTGGAATATATTGCAGTTGTAAGTGAATTTAATTGATGGATGGGTTGATTTTGTTAGCACAGAAAAATGCACGTGTTTGAATGAATGGAAGACAAAATATGCTATCTCCAAAGGTGATGACTAACTAAAATGTTCACAAATATAATTAATGAATGTCCTATCAACATTGTCAGAGAAGGGATTTTTTTTAATCCTAAAATCTTCGCTTATTTCTTGATGAGCACACATTAATCCAACCCCAAATCAATAGGATAAGGCTAAGATGATCACAATGATGATGATGATGAATTAGTGAGTGTTGCAGCCTTCATCTGAAATTGTTAGTCTTGCAGTGTACCACATCCACCCCTAAAGATGTGGTCAGATCTCTTTAATTCTTTTTTAACTACGTTAAGACTCTTAGTGCATTAGGGTGTTTGCCAAATATTTAAATCCTGGGTGGTGTCATGGACTTCGACAGCTGCTCTTAAGAAAGATCAATTATTAATCCTTTTTTTTTTTTTTTTTTGAACGGTCACGTATAGAAAGATCAATTCTGATTTGAACCATTGAGCTCTTCTTCTATCTTTCTTCTGTTTTGGGGGTAAATGGATTGCTGTTAGATGGAATTTTCCATCCAACAAGGGTTCTTACATACTTCTCAAGCTTCCTCTCAAAATTCATCATCTATAATGTATTCTGATCATTCATCTTTTTTTTCTCAAAGGTCAGAGGCTTACTGTTTTGTAGTTTGTACCAATGTCTTGTTGTACCTGACAAATGGTTTGATGCAGATATCAGAATAGAGTTTTCCATATCAGGGAGACTGGAAAGTTGAAATCGCATGCAGGGGAATACTGTTTTACTGCCATTTCTACCCCCAAGTCATTATCAGTAATCAGTGTGATTTCCAGATATCAATTTGGCTGGAAAAGATGGAAAAAGCATCACACTTTGATTCAATTTCCCCTTTTTATTTGCTGCTCAATCTGACATGGAAATGCTGTATATGCAAAACTTAGTCTTCATCCCACGGTCCTCCTCTGGCAAAAGAATATCACTTTTACAAGTCCACACTTGATTCTCTACTAACTTTGTGGATAATATCCACATACATAGGTCAGTCGAGGGGATTGTTAGGTTTATTTGAAATGGAAACCTTTAATCTCCCGGATAAAGCTCCACTCATTTTACTAGCCAGCCAGTTGGTCTTAAATCCATGAGCACCACTGTAGGTTATAAGTTGGCTTCAAGATTGTACAATTAGATGATTGTACATGGTTTTGTTAGTTGTTGCATCAACATAAGTCACCCATGTCTTTCAGTCATTTTAAGATATGTGCACTTTTCTGGATTCTCCTATGGTGTTGCTCAGGTCTCCGCAAGAATGGCCCAAAACTTGTCTTCAATAGTTGCAGAGTAGTCATATGGTACCAATGAAATGTGATGGGTTGCAGGAGTTGCTTGCCCATATTTAGAGTTGTGTGCAGTTGGGAGTTGTTCAGTGCCATCCTGAAGTAAGACAATGGAATCTGCGTCACATTCATTAGGTCGAGAAACCTTCATTGAAATGAGGGCTATATGATCTAGGCAATAGATGCACCCTCTTTCTTGCCAGAGTCAATGACCCCTAGAACTTATTCCTGGTCCAAAAAAATCAAGGGAAGGATGAGTCATTGTAACTTGTCAGCAGGTTCAAGGCTCTCTTGAGAAGGATCATCGCCAGAAGCCAAACAGTGGAGAGAAAAGCAAGAAAAAGGAAAGAAAAAAAAAAGTTTGGACTAAATTGTCTGAAAATGATGCAATTGCAAGTAGAAAAAGGTATGGAAGGAGGCCATCCCACCCACCAAATAGGGGGACAGAAGCAGGTGAGGCATGAAAATTTCAGCCAAAAGTGGCAGAATAATATGCACCCAGAATTCACACCCTAGTGTTTCAAAAAATAGAATTGAAGGAACAAGTCTAAACCCTAATACAGGTTAAGGTCCCAAATCAGTTTCTCTTTTAGATTTCAATTTAGTCAAATTAATAACCTAAACTAGAATCAAGCAAGCACACACAAGTGAAGGAGGCACACGATTGTTTACGTGGAAACCCTACTCGATAAAAACCACGGGTCTTATCGTCTAAATCACAGGCAACCAAGCACTATAGAAACGAAAGTTACAAAGACTTAGAGAAACCTTCCCCAGTTTCAACTCAACCTAAGGACCGCGATGATCTTAGTGACGCCTCGCCGTACACCTTCACCGTGCTTGAACCAACCACCTTGAATGCCTCTTCAAGGTAAATCTACTGCAGGAGAGTAGGTGAAAAAGTCTCCAAGGCTTTAAGCTTCAGCTCTGCAACAATGGATGCTTTAGAGAAGACGAGATCTCTCAAAAGAATTCTAAGGTTTAGAATGGGAGAGAGTATCTCTAGGTTTGAGAGAAGATGGCTTTATATAAGCTTGGTTCGTCAGTTTCAAGTCATAAGAGTTTTGGATGGATTTAGAAACAAATAAGAAAGAGTTTCCAAATAAAACTCTGAAATCCCGCGTCATGCGCTCGAGTGTGATTCAATGGCTGCTCGAGCTCATGAAGTAGTCATCTAGTTATTTTGGACTTCTGCGCATCTTGTGTATCAGGCTCGAGCATGAAGGAAGCAAGCTTGAGCACATGAGCCTCTGTCAAAGGCATGCTCAAGCTTGTGTGACCAGGCGCTCAAGCGCCCAATGCAATTTCGGCTTCTTGATTTTTCTTCAATTCTTCTATCCGGGCGGTCCATCTATTAAATACAAACATAAAACATGAATCCCTATTTTTTCCATATCCCAATGAATTTTCCAACACTCAATTTCCTTACAAAATCATCTGGGAATGAGAATTTCATCATTCATAAAGTTTATTTATATGATAGACTCTTGCTTGTAATCTAAAATAAAAATTGTATCTGCTCATCTACTACTATCTTACGTCAAGATTTTTAATCTTGATCATACACGATTACATTTAAAAAAAAAGACTTTGATATGTGAGCTTAATCTTTAAGCATTTCTTTTATAGAACTTCTTCCAAGCAAGCAAAACTGATAAAGAAAATAGAAACAGTTGTGTGAGTGACAACCCTATGCTAAAGACATGTGGACCATATCCACACAGATTCTTGTTTGTTTTTGAACTATTTTGATGAGAACATTTTGTTTGAGACGATCCTTTCTGGAGTTATGTTATTTCTGTTTATAGTCTGTAACTTTCTGGCTTCCTGTTACTCACATTGATTACTTAAAATTGAAGAGTAATGAGAGTTTGATGCTCACATCTACATGTAGTAGTTAATGTATGTAGCTTTGGATGTCAGAGAAGACCAATCCATGATATGACCATTTGATGATAAAACACAAGATGATAACCACTTGCTGCTGTCTCTGATTCAAGTTCCAACTAATTGTTGCTCAGTTGTGAATTGTAAATGCAGGTACCTTCAATTTCTTGTTTATCATATTATTAGGCATAATCTTTCTAGATTTCAAAAAGAATGTGTTTCCCTTTTTAACATGCTGTAGAACACAAAGTTGTAGGGAAATGAATGTAAAACATGTCAATAATATATTTATCAGGGAGATTAGTAAACAACCACTGATGCATTGATGCTGCCCCGGATGCACAAATGTGAAAATAGACCAACTCCACAAGGAGGATGGTCGAATCCACGAAGGATTCAATGAGATGAACCAAGCTTCAAATAGGGCTAGGCTGAATCCCGAGGGATTCAACAACTGAGCATTCTCAAACCAGAGAAAAACTCAACAATTTTTATTAAATAATGAAAAATATCCTACCCAATGGGGTGTTACACACATATATAGGATGGGACGGGACGTTCCTTCCTAAGTTGGAATTCTCATTCCTAAATCTTCTCTAATAATGAAAGGAGTCTAAATCTCCTAAATAAAACAATCTAAGTCATAATAATCCCTTATCTAAAGACCTCTAAGTATATCAAATTACCAATTAAATGACTACTCCTATTGGGCTTGGGTTGGCTGACCCATGGGTCAGGAGTCTGGCCTCCATCACACATGGGTGAACAAAAATGACAGATTTTAGAGAATATATTATGACCTTAATCTCCCATAGGAGAAGAAATTATATGATTGTTTTCATATTTTTCCAAAGTTGGGTTTAGGATTTAAGAAGAGATGGAAATGATGTTGTTATTAGTATATGAATTCTGCTAATGTAATTACAATCTCAGAAATGAATGGGCTTTATACGTGACGTGTGGCATGTAGGTGGGAGTTACTCCCGAAATCAATAGTCTTTTATAACCATTAAAAAAAGTTCTTTTATATGGTGAATCAATGAAGACGGATACCATGTGTACGATTCCAATTAATATAGTGTATGCACTTGTCACTTGTGGGTCCCACCTACATGAATAGCAATCAAGGGAAATATAAGGATGGATGGGTTGGCGCCTGATTAAGGGTGAGTTAAATATCAGTTCGATCAAATGGTCCTAGCCTTTGATTTTAGCTCCTGAAATATAATGGCTACATATCCAAAAGGGACTTGTGTCCCATTTAGTGTGAACGAGAACTAGTGCCAGTTCAGAGGGAGATGTTTGTGAATTGTTCGGATTTATCATAGGTGCACTATATGTGTAAACAAGAGAGGGGTGCCAAGAAAAGGGGTGTTTTGGATATTTGCCAAGTATTTGTAGTTATTTTTATAATAAATAAATAACTTACAAAAAATACACCAAGACCTGGTGGGTTCAGTCCAGGATTGCCTCTTCTTTTGCATTTTAAAAGGTCCAAAGAATCATGTTACTAGCTCATGGGTTCAATTGATATGACAAGATGATATCTGTGTATCGGACAAAATCTTTGCATGGTGCCAAAGCATGGAAAAAATGTCTTCAAAAAGACACTCACAAAGAGGAATGGACCCCAGTCACGTAGAAGTTTTTTTGTTAATCTCAAAAACTACCTCGAATGTTTTGCAATGCTCATTTACATAGACAGACAAGTCCCTAAAATCAAAGACTCCTAATGGAAGTAGAAAACTAATCCTAATGACAACTCATTAAAGAAATAAATAAAGAAACAAAATCCTATGTGAAGAAGGAATCTCGTCTTTGGATGCTCATTATTGGACCACATTCCTTGGGTCGTACATGTAGGCCACGGGCTTAGTTGCTTCCATTCACAGGCTTTACATCATTCCCTTGGGTTGCAAAAGAGGTTGACCTCAAACTCGAAAGCTATTTGTATTACCGCGGTAGATGTTCCTTGCTTGGATAGATTCTTTCATAACTACTGATCTCAATTATTTCTTTGGTGGTTTCGGTTTCGGTTTCATAGGATATAGGATAAATATTTTGCCACCTTTAATGAATCTTTATGTTTTCTCTCTCATCTGATAATCTCATTCTTGTCATACATCCACGGTCTTCCTATGAAGGAATTCTCAGCATTCATCAGCGTGACATCACACCACAATTTGTCCTTAATGTCATCACTAATGGAAAAGGTAACTTGGCACCTATGTCACACTTGCACTTCATCACCTTCATCCACCATTGAACAAAATAAGGTAGAAAATGTTTGTCACCCCATGATCCATAAGATCTTGAGGCACAATATTAGTGGAGCTTTCATTGTTGATTACGACTATAGGACCTATCTATTTACATGGCCTATTGAATGAAAGATGTTGTTCTGTAATTTTTCAACAATTGTCGGCGGATTCTCTAGCATCATCCTTTGACTCATCATAATTCAGCATTGGAGTCACCATAGAGATCAACCTGCGCTACATGTTCTTCTCTTTTGCTTCTATGGTCAACTGCTCATTAAATTTTGGTATCATGCTCCTCATCTTCATGCTCTCTGACACTTGCATGGAAGCTTTTGGAAGCCATTACAGGCATTGAAACGACAAATGACCTCTTTCTCAGCAATGATAACACACATGCAAATTGTTCGTTTTCTTTCTAGGCTCATTATTAGATCGGAAACTTAAAAGATCTGAGCTTGATTTTTGGCTCTCTTTTTACTTTTATAGTGTTGCACCATTTCATCAACGGTTTCAAAGTTCTGAAAAGCTAAGAGATGCCATATGTCCATCTACATAATACCTATGGACTGCAACATCTTCTGCTTCATCCAAATCATTCCTTGCTTGGATTAGAAAGAATTCCTCTGTGTGCTTGATCATTGATTTGTTGCCAATGTTTAAATACTGAAGTTTGGAGAACAAATACCTCTTATAATTTATCGGAAGGAATTTCTGTTTGATCAAACTCCGCATTTCTGCCCATGTTTCCACTGGATCCATATTTTGGCATCTCGTCGTTGTTGCACCTCTATCCCCCGAATAGCTGGATACTCATGAAATCTGGTAGCCATCAGTGCAACCTTGTGTCTATCTGTCATAAGTTTGTGAGCAAACAATTCTCCACACACATTAGCCAATCTATGAATGCTTATGGTTGCAGCTTGTTGTTGTATTCAGGGATAACTATTTTGATACCCAAATCCCTACCAACATACGTTGATTTCAAAAATTGGGTTCTTCCTCTTGAGGATTTTCTTGCTGATGATTATTGCCGATACAGTTGAGCTCGAGATTCGTAAGTCAGAGTGTCCATTCAAGTTTACAGTTGAATTTTTTGAAAACATGCAATATTATCCTCAATTATATTTATATCCGTTGTTGATTGAGCATGGCATGTAGGGAGCTTAGCGAACAACCAGTCGTGCCCCATTCTCAATTCATTCATTTGTTGTGTCAAATCAGAAAACGACTCATTTGTTCAGATTGAGAGGTGTTAGGAAGAGACAATGAAAGGGGATAGCTGTTGTTTTGAATGACTGTTGTGGTCTAACAGCTCATGTTTTGCACTTTTGGGACTAGATTTACTGGTAGTAAAGGCTAGGGTTTGGATAGGATTAAGTAGGGTTTGAGAATAATTTGGGGAGGATGAGAAAATGGTCAATTAGGATTTTCTTTGATAAGTTTAAATAGGGAAAAAGTTTGGGAGGTTTTCAGATAGAAATTTAGGGCTGGTTGTGGGGAGTACTTTGGGGATCTAATTTGTAGAGATTTGGTGAAAAAGCCTAAGGGAGTTTGTAAGGTCATTGGTTGCAATTATTCTGGGTTAGATTTGGTGGAAAGGTTCTAGGGCTGTTTCAGCTATTGTGCAGAACTTGACAAGAAAAAGGAAAATTTTGGAAAGATTTTGGGGTCAGATTTAAGGGATTTTTGTAGGGAAACTTAGGGTTTGTGATTGGATGTGGTTGGAGTTGTTTTGAGATTAAGAATTGAAGGTTTTGATGGGGTTTTGAGGGTTGGATTTGGGGGCTTCTCTGGAGCGATGATTAGAGGAAAAAATTTAAAGAAAAATAGAAACAATGGAGGATGAAGAAGATCAACTCAAGAATTCGTTGCCCCAATGTCCTCAAGCTGTTGACGCTCTCCAAGGATTTGCCTCCAATACCAAAATTGTTGCGAATCCTTAAAAGGGTATGGATCAAAGCTTTGCAGAGTGTCAAAGCACAAAAAGGATGTCTTCAAAAAGACACTCACAAAGAGGAACTAACCTCAATCCACAAAGGAAAATTTGATTAATCTCCAAAACTACGTTTAATGTTCTATAATGCTCATATACATAGGAAAAAATAAAAAAAACCCTAAAATCAAAGACTTCTAATGGAAGTAGGAATCTAATCGGTAATGACAACTCATTAAAGAAAGAAATATTAATAAAAAAATCCTAGATGAAGAAGGAACCTTTCTTCTTTGGGCAGCCAGTTATGAGACCCCATTCCTCGGGTCCTACATGTGGGCCATGGGCCTGGCTGCATTGGTCCACAGGCACAGGCCTTGCATCAAATATGCAGTTGTGTATCACACTGGTTCCACATACATCCAGCTTAAAGTTGATATCAGTCGATTTCTAACCCACAACAGATATTTATTTTATATTATGCTTCTTAGCAGAATCTGTTCTTCTGAATCAAAAGGTGCATGGCATAGTCTTGTATCCAATGAAATTTGATATGAATCAACTCCCCTTTTGTTGGAATCATCCGAGTGCATGCTTAGTTATGCCAAATAAACGCTTGAGTCTTTTTATTAAGACTGGTACAGGTTTCGACAGTGAAGACCAACATGAAAAACATTACATGAGTCACGTTATCTCAGCTTCTTCCATTGCACAATTTCCACGAAGAAATGAGATAAAATGGCTACCACTTGTTTCCAACAAAAGAAAAAGAAAAAAAATCCTCAAATTTTGTTTTTCCATCTTCTAGCAACGGGGCATGTCTGCTGGAGGATGTGGAAGTGTCTCCAATGGCCCCTCCCCATTCTTCACTATAAAAGCCATGGATAGTCCCCAAGACAGATGTATATCTAGATGGCAATGCATAAACCATACCCCTTCACAAACAAAGGAAAATAAATGCAACCCATTAGAACAAGAAAAAAAAAAAGTGAAAAAATCAAATTCCACTTGACACTTACCTGGGTTGTTTGCGATGAATCGAATTGCTGCCCATCCTCCAACTGGCACCCCAATAGTATTCATGTATGGGGGATCGACCAGGTTAAACATTGCAGTTTTAGGGTTGTAGTTGCCACTTCCGTATCCCACAACATAGAAGCTGTAGCCATGAAAATGCATGGGGTGGTTTTCAGTGGTGACTGTTCCAGTGTCTTGCAAGATAACCTGCACCCTAGACCCATACTCAAGCACCTTCACCTTGGTCCCAGTTATTGACTGAGTGTTGTTGGGGATGTTATTAGGTGCACCATATACAAAGTCATAGTTCTTAAGAGGCATATCAGGAAAATCATCACTGAAGTAACCCTGTATTTTGTTATAATATGCTTGAAGGAGAGACAACTTTGGGCGAACAAAAGAGATGTTGTTCATCGATGCAGCAAAAACTCCATTGTTAGGACCTTGGCAGCTCTTGTTAGGTGTTGATGAGTGACACTGCTGGACATTCAGTCCAATGGTAAAGAAGAGGTCTTCATTGATCTCCAAGGGGACTTTATGTGAGTCTCGGCTCCTAAGGTTATCCATGTTAGTTTTGACAAGTAGGTTGTCATTGAAGCGGGGAAGCTGAGGCGGTAAGGTCACACTGTTGATGGAGGCACCCGTGTAGTGGAAGTAGCCCACTGCAGAAATGTTTTGGAAGGAGACATCCGTCGCTGACATGTAAGGACCCATGGCCATGGAGTATCTACCAATGCGCTGATCAGTGGTCACAAGCACATTCATGGTCTGGCCGGGACCAAGCATGATGTGGTCGGCCATGAACGGCTTTGTATACTCAGCATCTGCCTCGACGACGGTCAACTTGTGGTTGGCAATGGAGAAGAAGTTCTCCATGTTCAGGGCTGCATTTATTATTCGTAACATATATGTCTTCCCCGGGACAACGCTGAGTTTATAGACATCTGAAAATTCACCTTGGGTAAATCAGATTGTAAAATTGGACAAGACTAGGGTTCTTTCACTTAAACAGTGCTTAATACATAGATACTGACAAAAAAAAAACTATTAAATACACAGCTTTGTTCTCCAGGTAGAGGCAACTTTCTTGTGTGGTTTGGGATCTCACCTCACAAAGGTATGCACTGTAGACTTATTTTCAACTTTACTGAGTAAACGAGCTTCTTTTGAATTTCAAAAGCTCACTCAGTTTTATGTTTCTTTGCTTAGAGAATAAAAATACTAGCGTTCAAAAGCGCTATTGATTACTTGATTGCCATCCTTGGGGAACATGTTGAGGCCATTTTCCCTGAAATGTGTTGTAGATCGGTCCAGACCTCTCTGGGTTGTTTATATTGCTGTTTCTATATACGAAGGGTTAGTTTATAAATGATTTACCTTTGCCAGAGCAATTGTAAAGGGGGCCTGGGTGGCCATTGATGAGATAAGCATCCGCAATTGGAGGGCCGCCTCCACTTTTTACCACTTTTTTCTCTAGCTTTACGACATCCTTGTACCTGTACTCAGCTGTGAATCAAACAGAGGAAAAGGTGTAAGATTATAAACCCAATAATATAGAAATAAATAAATAAAATGAACGCATGCCCCGACATTATCATGAAGAGAAATGGGGTACAACTGTAACACAAGTCTTTCACCACCAACTGAATCACAACTAATATATGGTGATGAGCGAGAAGGATTGCCAGCTATGGGGATAAGGTCTGCCAGGCAGAACTCTACCTCAGTCAGGTTGGGGATTTACTCTTGTCCACCCATGGTTAATGAGTAGCATGTACATGTTTTATTTGACCTATAATCTGTACATCCAATAATTAATATCCCATTAATTGGCTAATTGATTCTTTTTTGTTTACCTAGGACAATAATGTGCTCTTCATAAGGGAATGGAAAGGGATAAGGAACGCCAGTTTTTGGATATACGACGATGGCACCATGAACAGTTGCTCGGAGCCATGAGACATGAGCATGCCATAAGAGTGTACCCTTCTGCTGCACCAGGGTGAACTCATACGTGAAGCTCTGGCCGGCTTGGATGGGGCATTGGGTAATATATGAAGGCCCGTCTGACCAACAAGACAGTATCTGCCGGACACCATGCCTGAAAGAAAGAAATGCCAATGATGTAGGTGAGTTGGAATATAATTCAAGGTGATTTCACATACAATGGCCTCCATTTCTAAATAACAGATTGCTCTTGTATCTAGCAGATTGATTGTATCATTGTAACTGATTTAAAAAAAAAAAAAAAAAAAGGTTGTACCAGTGTATAGTGGCATTGTGTGGTGTCTCATTGGTTACTTTGACTATCACTCTATCATCTTCTTGGGCGTAGACCACAGGCCCTGGGAACATACCATTGATCGTAACAATGGCCCTGCTCTTACAAACCTTTGTAACTCTAGTGGTTTGAACCTAAACAAACCACAACAAGCATTAACATAAAATAAATATAAAAAAATTTTTGACACAGATTATATATACACATGGGAAGTTTTGTGCAAATGAGAGAGACTTGGACCTTGAAATCATAGAACTTTGTGGATCCACCCACTGGCCAAGGCGTTGCAAAGGCATGGAAAGCACAAGACAATAGAAATGTTAACAAGAAAAGGAGAGAGTGAGCGTTGCTCCTCATGGCCATCTGCTTCCCTTGTTTCAAGGTAATGGGTGTTTACGAGGTTACCCATTTAAATGGCTTTTTTGGTTAGTGAAAGAGAAAAAGAAAGAGATTGTCCAGTTGTGTTTGGTCCATGATTCCTCTAACAAGGATTCGTGATAATAAGATGTTGGGGTTGTTATTATTCAATGTGGGGATGGTTGGAGTGGAATTTAATATCTTTTTGGCTTTTGTATTCCACGAGGGTTTCGTCAACTCATTCCAACTTTTCACCATGGAATCATAGCCTTTGACTCTGGAAATCTACTCCCTCCTGCTACTGTGCTTAAAGCTCTATGTGCAAAAGACAGGCTAGAGTAGGGCGTGTGGTTACACTGCAGAATTATGGGCATGTGTATTGGTACTTCTATATGTAGTATCATGACATTGAATGTTGCAAGGATGCTGGAAGGTGTATCTTAGAGATGGTTTGGCTTTTACACATGGAGTGTGTATGCGAGATTCACAAATGTAAATTAGCATTTGTGGATTTTACATTTGTATAATTTACACGTGTGAAATATAATATCATGTTTGTTTGAAAGTATCACTTAACATGAGTAAACATTGAACGGTTTAGACTACATATGTAGAGATTTTATATATTTCAAAATTTTATGAACATTTAAGACATCGATCAATATAAAAAATTGAATGGTTTGCATTAAAATGTTGGCCCCACAGGAGAAGCAAAAATAAAACGTGGTGAACGGATTTAATATCCTAACCTGTTTTAGAACGAGGCCTCCCGTGCATTGCCAATCTCTTAACAAAGAGAGATTTTTCATATAAAAATGAACTCATTTACACACCATTTCACTCCTCCACGCAAACAAAAATAATTATGAATAAATTCTACCTGAGTAACATTTATATTTGTAAATGGGTGCAAACAGCTAGTCCCTTGTTTATAGTTTTATTAATTCTATTCTTTTACATTATAAAGTAGCTTAGAAAAGAAAATAAATTGTGACACTTTGATCAATTTAAAAAGGTTTTACAGAAAAGTTGAAATACTTAATATGGAATATGAAACTTTGCGTTATTAATAGGGTAGCTAAATCTGAATGTGTTTCTACTGTTTTGCTTGTTGGATCTGAGCTGATGGCCATTTTTTACCATACATTCAATCTATGAATATCATAATTCAATAAGATTTTGAAGCTCGACGGCTTCCAACTTGGATGTGTAAGGTGGATGAGTTATAGTTGTCACCATGTGTAACCTTGCATATAAAATGCACGACCTAGACAGCCCAACTAAAGATTCTCTCTGCATAAATCCAAAACAATCCCAAGACTTGGATGAAAATGACATATTGACAAAGTACTTTATAATCCGCAGTTTTAAACACAAATTTTATGAGGAAATCAACAAAGTCTACGAATCAAATGTTGAGTCCACTATTGCTACCACTTATAAGCCACTTGGATTTTACCTGGCTTCTCGCTGGACCCAGAAGAAGGTTGGGAACCATCCATAAGCCAAAAAAAAAAAAAAAACAACCAACAAAGTCTACCACCATCCACACATTGCAGGCCAAGAGGGAGAAATTCCCAAAATAAACAGAGAATAACCCAAAAGGTCCTACAGTCATTTCCTTAAAAAGAAGTTTCCGCATGTGTTATCCATCCAAAAGAATAGGTCACTTGGAAAGAGCCCATGTATTTGCTTTCCTCGACAAGCTGTTCTTCTCAATCATAAGCAAGTTGGCGCATGCATCTTCGTGCCCCTTTTCCACATAGGGCATTAGATTTTCTTTTTCTTTTTTTAACACTTGTTTGCATTTAGATTATGTTACGAATTTATGGTTAAATGAGCTTCACCTAAAGATAATTAATTAAAGATGTGAGGTGTGAATAATATAAGAGATGAATGATATGAAATAGCAATAAAGATTGGACTTTGACCTTTTTGGGATTCGGATTATTGCTATTATGGTTGAATATTCATTTTCCGTTTTCTCCTGATTTAATTTCATTTAATGGGGTGTGATATTTATTTTTACATATTCACTTTTGCTCTTCATTACCACCCACTTATTCCATGAATTTCCATGTATAAATTTCCATTGTATTATGCGCTAATAAACAGGCCCTTAAATAACTTTCAGCTTATCGATTTATAAAGGGAGGTGTACCTCCTCTTATCTTCCTCACGGTTCCAAGATTACAAACAAATCAAAGGGTATCTTAGGTTGTCGCACCTGTTACGTTTGTTTGTTTTTTTTCAATGTCTGTTACATTTGTTTTTGGTATATATGCACTAAAAAAAGGAGAGCTTGGAGCCATTGTCAGAGAAGCAGTTGACCTAAACCAGACACGTAACTCTCTAAAGATTCCAACTTCTACTAGCCCAGTCCCTTTGACCGATGCCGTTGGTAGGTTGCATCAAGCACGTATGTCATGCATAGCAGGTTGGTTTGTTTATGATTATTGCATCTAATATTCCCTTCTCGTCGTTGGTTTTATAATGGTCTAAGTCTCTAATAGGAACAATGTTCACAATCATAAGGGTTTTGGATCGGACAAAGTTAGCAATGGGGGTAGACTTCTTATTTCTTTATTTGGGGTATGAAAGCTACATCTCAACGAATCTTTCATGAATGAGTCAACAGTACACACATAAGTTTCTCGTCTTCTCTATTTTCACATATAATTCAGGTCTTTTGAGTATGATTTCTGAAGCAGATCTTACTAAATATGGGTCCAGCTTGATGCATGTCAATCACGAAATTAGATTGGATTTTGAAGAACTCTGTGTGCGTGTGAAATTGGCATGATTTTGATGGTTGTAATCTCCTACTTAGGACCTAAAGTTAAATGGTTATACAAGCACTTGACAAAATCATTGAAGACTTTGGAACACTTGAATGCATGATTATGATCACATGTACTGGTAATTAGCCAAGGATCAAAACAGCAACCACGAGTAGCATGCAGTGAGGTGGGTCCACAAATTGGTTTATAATTTTGAAACTTGTTGCTGGTTAGTAGAAAAAAGATTTTGAAGTCCATATAGTTTTGCACATATGCTCCCTTAATGTTTTACTTTTAAATATAGCCCCTCTCAAAGGAAAATTTCTTGGGTCCACTACTTGCAGGTACTCCATTGGGTCCACATCACTCATTCTCAAGAACCTTCATTTAATCGGACAGCAACAGTAGACCATGAAATGCAATTTTTTTCCCTCACATCCTTCACTAGTGGTAAGTTGACTTTGCTGCTTACTGTTAAGATTATTGTCTAAGATTGATGTGTGACACAAAATAAAATTAGTATAGCATTCTTAAGTATGATTCCCTTCCTCTCTTTGTTTTAAAAAATAAAATTGACATATTAGTTTGTTGCAGGGGCTAATGTGAACTTCATAAAAAAGAGACTGCAAAAGAAATGAAGATGGTAACCTAAGTACAAAAGACTGCCCATATAATTGAAAATTGATCATGATTAATGATTTCTTAACTTCTAAATGGCAAGAAAACTATGGGGAAATTAAAAAGTTAAAATAAAGCGTTTTCGTTAGGCTCTTTTGTGCACGATTGTCCATGCATCTCAATTTCCAGCCCCATTAAGGGATCAAGACCTAAACTTGGGCCCAATCTTCAACTATCAGATCCAAAAACAAGATATGGACTGGACTGAGTCCATTGACAGCCTTAATTAGAATCCAAATTCTTTGTGAGAGGCCCTTGTGAAGGTTTCTAGTGGGCTGCCGGGAGGGGGCACCACAAATCCAACTGCTCGTAAGCATGGTCTCGATGTGTAAAGAAAATCTCCATTCCTTGTTGGATTGAATCTTAAGAAAATCTACAGTTAAGATACCATTAAACTTTAAGGTTGTTAAATCAAGAGCAAAGATAATATGGTGGGGGCGGTTTTTGAGTCCCCCTTGTCCATTACGTGACCTTTTCATTTAGCTAATCCCATTGATAAACTAGCATCTAAATAGACCCCCAAAGCTGGACTGCATATGAGTCTTTTCATAGGAGAACATTCTTCATTGATTAATATGCTTAGGCTTGTTTTTCAACTGATCATTTTACGCACAACCTTAGCATCCTCTTCTCGGCATTTTGGACTCGTGATGCCTGTGTTAAAATCATCTTTATAGGAATACAATTCAATATTGGAGTTGTTCAACGAGTGTCTTGTATTTTAATAGAAATTAAAAAAAAAAAGTTTTGTTTTAATGGAAATAGGTATTGATTTTTAAGAGAAATATTTTTTTACTTTTTTGCACCCACTTGGGAGTTGGTAAAGTGCATAAGGCATGGGTTTGTTCCCAATATCTTGTATTTGAAACTACCCCAAATTTATCATGTGTGCATTTGTGTGATTTTAGCGGATACCACCCAGGAAATTAGTCCTTTGGGTTCTTTAATCTCAAGGATAAAAAAAACACATTTTTTTTTGTGGAACTTATAGTAGTTTGTTTGAGTCTTCCTCCTTTCCTTTTTTACACAAAGGTGTTTTGCATGCTCTTTACACTTTACCCAAAACCGCACAAACTTTTGAGGGTGTGATCATTCAATCTGAGACATTTTTACTAATCCTTCCAACTAGAATTAGAGCACTGATTAACATCCTAAGAAAGCCATGAAAAGCAGAACTATGACTTGTCACATGATCCTGTTACTTTGTTATTTATTGATTTTTTTTTCAGGTTATATCAAGAAAATCACAAAGGAAGAAAGGTTTTATATTACCCTTTAGATAATTCTCTTTTTCGGTTTCAGTCATGGGACTGCAGGAAACCATTTGACCAATGGTTTTAAAGTCGGCCAAAACCTGATTATATCGCCAAATGCAGCAGGGTTTTGTTTCTAATTAAGGACCTATACTAGCTTTCTATGTACTTAGTCTCAAAAGTAAAAATATTGAACATCATTTTCACCACCTTTATATTCCCTTTTTGTCATTTATTTCCATGAAACACTCTAAACAACAACTTAAAAATTGAAATTTTTTTATATACATAGAAGACCTTTCCAGAGGGTCATTTTCACAAATTACACTAAAACTGTCCACAAAGAGACAAAGCGTGCACCATTGACGATTCTGCAATGTTGTGAAAAATAATTACAATTTTTTGTGAAAGCAAATTGTATGTGGACTGTGGTTTAGTGCAGCACTTTCTGCACAGAAAGAGAAAAGTCTTGAATTAACCATCACTTTTCCAGCATGATACTTATTAGAGTGATGGATGGTAAATATTTTTTATCTAAGAAGAGAATAATTAATGGCATCTTATAGGCCTTTACCTTTACATGTCACTTGCAATCTCCACAAACACATTTTTAAATAAAAAAAACTCCAACGTTAGTCTTATTTCAGCCTATTTTTATTTTATTTCATGACAAAAACAGGCTTCACCATTAGCCCTTCGATACCAAGGCATAAGCTTAAAATTCCTAGGAATTCAATACAATCAGATGACTGGCTGTAAAAAAAAAAAAAAAGGTTTCTTTTTCTAAAAACCTTACATTTATTTGAGAAAATATGAATTGTTCATAAACAGAAATGACAAAGGCAAAGTTCCAAACTACAGCTGATATGAATGACAATAATGATCTTAAAATGAGCCATAACCACTCACATCTGCTACCCAAAAGAAAAAAACACTCACATTTAAACCAACCTGGAAGTGTCGGATAGGATTCTTACTCGAAGGGCTGATGAGACTAGCTCTCCAACCTCCCAAGAAACACCCAACAATAGCTGCTCACCCTTTCATACTGGTGTCAAGAGAATCTGGCATAGGCTGCTGTTGCTGCCTCTTCCTCCTGCTCTCTGCTCATGCGATCCATTTCCACTAAAGATCTGATGGGCATCCAGTATAATACTAATCCTTGATCAACATCCCCAATCTTTGTATGCTCTAAGCCAAGTCAAACAAATTGGTGGCCAGGCTCAGCTCTACCAGTTCCAAATCAAGCCCCACCATGGCCATGTTGGGCTTTGGCCAGCCTAAAAAATCTACCAACCTCAAGTAGTGATCCTAACCTGGCATTCGGAGTTTGGATTTCCTGAGAAGGGAGCCATCGGTAATAAACCCACCAATGGGGCAAACATTTGGAATAAAAACAGCTAAACTTAACTAATCAGTCACGCCTACCATCATATTGATCACACATCTTCCACACGATACATTTAACAGTGGGCATATCTCCAAATGGAGTGAAGTAAAAATTCTGAGGATTCCCAGAGGTTCAAACTTCAAATGTAGTCCTAACTGATGTATTTCCAGATGAATTCAGAATCTTGAGCCCCAATGGGATGTGTAAATTTTGAGGCAACCTTTGGACACCGGTGCCTCAGAACCTTTGGGCACGTGAGGTGAGGTGTAATTTCCCAAAGGGCACGTGCTTGGTTGTTTGGAAATGATTTTTTGCGGAATTACATAAAAGTCAGCTACTTATTTCCTTGCGAAAAAGCAGCAGGCACCCATTAACTACTAAACTGTAGCACTCTTTTCCTTTTCCTTCTTTTTTTTTTTTTTCTTTTTTCGCTTTTTCATTTTCCACCGAAAAAGTGAAAAAATGCACCCTACATAGGCCAGATAGGACCAAGCTTTGAAAAGTTCACCAACCACAGCAGGTAGAACATGGACTTGCGAGGGAGAGAGAGAGAGAGCAGGCAGATTCTGACGACTTTCATTTAGCAGAAGAAAAACTGTGCATTTAAGATGTGGAGTAACGACTCTTATATGTTGCCAAGTACAAGAGTACACTAGTACGACGCTGCACCAAGAACAGTACAGTTAACAAAGAGTACACTAGTACGAGCAGTAGTACAGATAACAGGACAAGCATGAATGGCCTTTTGCACACTAGCGTTTCGCACTTTCACCTTCTTCAAGGCATCCACGGTGGACTTTCTAACTTGTTTCTCAAAGATTGCAGGGTATCTTAAGCTTGCCCATCATATAGTATTATCAAGGCGATATCCTGCCGGTATTTCCTAAGATGGTCTATCCACAGAGATCCACATCAGACAAACAGTTTGGAACACTGCAATGTATCCTCTTGTTACAAGTGGAAATACTGAACACAGAGATACGTCTAAACAATAAACCAAACAAATGAAAGTTCTTAAATGGTCCCAACCTATAGATGAGCTGACTGGAATATGGGTGTGCATGTGTTCCAGTCTCCAATGTAGAACCAGAAAAAAAAAAAAGTCCTTAATAAATGTCCAGAAGAATCAGTGAAAAAGAGCTCATCATTTCAAAGTAATGCATGCAACATTGTAACCAAAGATTAGAATCAAAATTCGGAGCAGTCAACAAAAACAGGGTATACGAGGCAGACTTGCCACAAGAACAACTCCTGGACTTAAACAAGTTATACCACCTTGCTTACTATCAGTAATTAAAAATTCTGTGTTCAGGAAGGAGAGGATACAGCTCAAAACTTAGGAGAGGATACAGCTCAAAACTTACTAAATGCAACATCTGCAGCACTCACCATTCACCAAGACCACAAAGATGAGAGAAAGAAGCAAAACTTTTTAAAACACTATATGGCTTCCCCATCGTACTCTTCAGATACAAGCATCGCACCTGATTCACCAAACCCAATCAACCAGTTATTATATTCACATTTACCAATGAGAGGGAAATGTGGGTGCAGATGTGAAGGATTATGTGGGAAACAGGGGCACTGCAGAATCTAATGTGCTGCATTCAAGATTTTTTAAATTTTGGAATGATATTTTCTTCTGAGAAAGGATATCAGGTTTTGTATCATTTCCTTCTTTTTTTTTTTTATAACCCAGGAATCCCCCGCCCAGCCCAACCGAAGAGCCTTTGTCTCTGAGCCGGAGAGACACTCGATTATGGACAGCCGAGAACTAATCCCCAAGGGCACATGCAAACCCTCCTATCAACATGCACCAAGTAAAACTATGGGAGGTGGCCAATGAAGATAGGTGTCGAACACAAGACCTCTCATCAATAAGCAAAACAAAAAAGAGTTGAGCATAATCTTAAACTGATTCCAAGAAATTAAGAGAAGGTGATGCAATTGAAGAGACTACAGTAACAAATGAGTTTCAGGTCACGCGCAAAACCAAGATCAATTGATGGCATGGATTCACAAAGTGAGGTTGCATATGACACAATGTTGTGCCAAAAAATGATAAAAATAATAGTAATGAATAACAGAAAAATCGTTTTAATGATGATGGAGAAACAGATGATTTGGCTCATGATAGATCGGAAAGCAGAGCAAAATCCATGGCGATGATGATGATGAAGACGACGACAATGATGAAAAAAATCACTTTAACTTTAGCCAACGAAAGGTTGCATATGACACAATGCTGTGCCAAAAAAAAACGATAAGAGTAATAATAATGAATAACAAAAAATCTTTTTTTTATTTTTGCTTGAAAGGATAAGTTCATAAAAACACAGCAGGGAAAAGAAAAGGCCCAACTACAGGAATTGATAGAAGGCAGGATCCCTTGGGCCTGAGGGATTCCTAATTACAGCAGGATTTGGGATTGAAACTATATTAGAAGCCCTAATATCTTTCCATTCCATCTGGTTTTTTCCATACGCAGCCTCTGGAATCTCAGCGGTAAAGATCTTGCTCAGGATAGATCGGAAAAGAGAACAGATTTCAATGCTTTGATGATGATGATGACGACAACGAAAAAAATCATTTTGGCTTTAGCCGACAAAAGGTGCAGGTGGCCTGACTTCAGCTATTTAGGAAATTGATCTCACTGGCACCATCATGGAATGAAAATACCTCAATGAATCCCTTTCTGGATGATGCTAATCATTCTAATGGAAATGGTATTACAACCTATCATCGAATGGTTACAAACAATAGAACAGGAAGATATTAATGTGGTATCAGCCATCCACAAAAGACAACTTGACAATCTTAATCAACAATGCCACACGCATTGTTTGTCAGATCAAGCAAACATTCGATCCAACAATATATATTTCCTCCATGTAAATATGTTAAATAAAAAATCGGTATTTGCTACTTCTGAAATATATGAATATATAAATTCAAAAGAACAAGAAACGGGTCTAAAAAATGGAAAAAATGGAAAAAGTGGGCTGGACCTTTACATTCTGCCAATTCTTTTTCAGTAGCAAGAACAGGAAATTGACACTAAAGTTGCACATTCTGAAAAATTTGCTTCTCCATCCCACAGTTTCCAATGGCAACACCCATGCAGAGGACCTTCTTGAGCTGAAACTTGACCGTGGCTTTGGTTTCATTCACCTTTGCCTCCAAAGACTCTTGGTGGGTTACCAGAGTCGGGAACTTACCTGCTTTATTGAGTCCAGGACCAAGGAGCCTTGGAATCTGCTTGATGATTGCCTCCGAAGCAAGAAAAGCATGGTATTTCTTCGCAAGCTTCTTAACCAACTTCTTATTTTTGTTCATTTTCTTCAACCCTTCAACATCCATGTAATCTAATCAAATCTTCTCAGCCTGCAGATCACCATAACAGACTTCATGAGACAATTCATATCAAAAGACATGGTTAAATGTTGTCACTTAAAGAGTGAGCTGGTTCCTCTGGGCTTGTGTTTGGTACGTCATGAACCACATGCAGACAGGATTTGTTTCCACATGGTATGATTGAGGTACCAATTGAACTAATTGCCGCAATCCTTCATTATTGGGTAGAATGGGTAAAAGCCGACCCTGATGGAAGGGATAAATAAGGCTCAGATGATCATGATGTGGATAAAATAAAATCCCACACAATGCAGTTCTCTTTTCTGCATCAATCATAACACATGAAACATGTTTAGTGAAACAGATTTAAATCCTATTCATAGGCAAGTCATGTGAATTATCCAATTCAAGTGACTTGTTTATCTGTATCAAATTGAAGTGATTTAGTAAAACAAAAGGGGCCTTCGAACTGAAGTTTGGAGTATAATTAACCTCTTCAACATGCTGTGCATCCCCAAGCATGCAGTCTTTCATTTTGGGGCGAGCAATATGAGGTAATTTGACAGACCCGCTAAAACATTTGTCCTTCTGTGGATTGTAATTTTTCGGTCCAATTTGGAGTTCGTTGGTCTCCATTAACTTGCGGTCCTTCTCTTTGGCATCACCAACAACCTGACTGATTGCCTCCCTCAAGACATCACTCTAAAGCTTACTGCAAGTCAAAAAAGAAAAATCATAGCATAAAGAGCATCTACTTCACATAAAATCACAGGCATCGTGAGGATTTAGTCTGAACTCTAAAAGTAGGACTTTCAAAATGCCAAACAATTGTAGCAGGAATCCAAAATCCCATATAAATAGTGTTGTACATGTGGTTCTTTTTTTCAAAATAATTGCATGATCATTTATATAGAAGAAATGTCATTCTACAAATGAGAAAAATAAGTAGATGCATTCTGTATGTATAGGAAACAGTTTGAGAAAATCCATGGTAAGCAGAAATGCAATAGAACACCTAAAAATTCAGGATCAAAATAAGGAAAATCAGATTATCCAAATCCTACAGCAGTAATTTTACGGTCTGGACTCTAGAGTCCTTCCACTCTTTGAAGCTTCAGTATATTTGATATTTTGGGGTCCCATGAGAACAATGTTAACATATGGGTCCCTCATTTTGCACCAAACCCCAATCTCCCAGTCTCATGCTAGTAGCTCATCCGTTGAAGAGACATGAAAGTACTTCAGGGGAAGCTAGAGCATCCGGGTTCGAGACCCAGTCCGACAAGGGAAATATTGGTCACTGCTGCCTTAGAAAATACAATAGATGATGAGGATTAAGGTTGCATCCAATCCCATCACTCACAGAAATGTCTTTTTAGAGGTTCCTTGCTTCTCTCCCACTCTGCGGAGGGGAAAAAGGGCAAAGGAGATGGGATGAAGCCATGAAGGGCTTGAGATTTTGAAGCTCATGGAGATTGATTCTAAAGAGTTTGTAATTTGAGATAAACTTGAAGATTTACTTTCTATTCTTCAATGAGCTTATCCAGAATACATATTGCTCTATTTATAATATTATTTGAAACTTATTCCCTAGAACTACTCTAACAACTAGCTACTCCAACAGATAGTTCTTATCATCAGTTCAAATCTTTATTCGTTGCAAATCTTCTTGTGGGAACGAATCTTCATGTGTAACTCCATTATGTGGGACCTCTTGCTCAATTGACTTGATATCTTCATTACTCCCCCGCAAATTGAGCCGCGGAGGAGGCCATAGGCCCAATTTGATCCGCAACAATTCAAAAGGGAGCTGACCTAAAGGCTTAGTGAAGATGTCCGCAACTTGGCCTTCATAAGGAATAAAGCGAGTGATGTGAGCACTAAGAGCCACTTTTTCATGCACAAAGTGATAATCTATCTCAATTGTTTGGTTCTGGCATGGAAGACCGGGTTGATAGTCATATAAAGAGCAAACATGTTATCACAGAAGAGAGTTGGAGGTGCTTCAAGAAAGAGTCCAATATCCCATAGGAGAAAAGACAACCATGTTAATTCTGTAGTAGTAGATGCAAGGGCTCGATATTCAGCCTCTGTACTAGAATGGGCAACTGTGGGTTGTTTCTTAGCGATCCAAGAAATGTAGTTGCTGCCAAGCTATGTACAAAAGCCTGTTGTGGACCTCCTAGTGATTGGGCACCCAGCCCAATCAGCATCTGAGAAGGCATAAAGTTCCACTGGGCAAGCAGACAGTAGTCGAATGCCATGATTAATCATCCCATGAATATACCAAAGTATCCGTTCGACCAACTAAAAGTGAAACTTGGTCGGTTGATGCATAAATTGAAAAACATAATTGACACTAAAATAAATGTTAGGACGAGTGAATGTTAAGTACTGGAGACCCCCAACAATACTACGATAAAATTGGGGATCGTCAAAGAGATCATCACCATTTGAAGGCGGGCAAAGAGATGTTATAATGGGGTGGAAATGGATCGACAGTTTTTCATTTAAGCCCGGTCCAATAAATCATAAGCATATTTGGATTGATTTAAGAAAAGCCCACCAGGAAAGCGAGTGACCTGTACGCCAAGAAAATAATGGATGCCACCCAAATCTTTCATAGCAAAATCATTGTGGAGTCTTGCAATAAAGATTTGGAGTAATGCTGGATTATCCCCTGTTAAAATGATATCATCAACATACAATAAAAGAATGATGGTTCCATGTGAACTCCGACAAATAAATAGAGATGAGTCAAATAAACTATAGAAGAAGCCGGCAGCCAATAAGAACGAGCTGAACCTGTCAAACCATGCTAGCAGAGCTTGGCGAAGACCATAGAGTGCTCGGCGAAGGCAACATACATCAGTCAGTCTCTTCGGATCGATGAACCCAAGAGGCTGCTCCATATACACATGTTTATCAAGGAGGCCATGCAAAAATGCATTTTTGACACCCAATTGTCTTATACTCTAGTTTCTGGCCAAAGCAATAGAGAGAATAAGGCGGATGGATGCTAGTTTAATAACAGGTGAAAAGGTCTTTGAAAAATCAACCCCAGGAACCTGAGTGTAGCCTTTTGCTACCAAGTGGGCTTTTAGGCACTCCAAGGATCCATCACCATGAAGCTTGGTCTTATAAACCCACTTACAGCCGACAAAATTCATGGTGGGTGTTCGTGGAACTAACTCCCAGGTACCATTAGCATGCAATGCTGAAAGTTCCTCTTGCATAGCTGAGAGCCAACCAGGATGCTTAAGAGCCGACTTAATAGTCTTTGGCTCATGAGGAATAAGCTCAGCTGAATATAGAAAGTCTGGAGAAGTAAATTTTGGATTGGGTTTTATGGAACCATCTTGAGAGCGAGTAACCATGGTGTGGCGTGGTGGGACCGGGGCAGGATCGTGCAACACTGCACTAGTCCAATTGACTAAATCTGATGGTTCCAGCCCTTGGTGGATAATGGCAAGTGGCTCATTTTGAGTTGGAGATTCACTAGGTGTCACTGATGTTTGCAGCTCTTGGCAGATATTGGCGAGTGGCTCATTTTGAGATGGAGATTGACTAAGTGTCACTGTTGGTTGCAGCTCATGGTAGATAATGGCAAGTGGCTCATTTTGAGATAGAGATTGACTAAGTGTCACTTGATGAGATAGAGTAGGACCAAGTGTCTCCTGATGGTTTGTGATAAGAGAGTTAGTGGTGGCCTGGTGGGCTGTATATGAGTGGAATGGGAAGTGTCAACTTCAGGTAAGAGTGAGATGTATGGAGGAGATGAGGTGATGGGTTGCAGCTCTAAAGCATCATGGAACCATTCAGAAAATGATGTTATTTCCTGAGGAGAGGGAGATGTGGAATATAAAATCCCCAAGTTGCGAAAAGGAAAAATGCCTTCATCGAAAACCACTTGTCTAGATGTATAGACACGTCCTGTGGGAGGATAGAAGCATCTGTAACCTTTTTATGTTTCACTGTAGCCAAGGAAAACACAAGGTAGTGACCTTGGATCAAACTTGTTCTTCACATAATCCCGTATGTACGGAAAACACCGGCACCCAAATACTCAAAGAGGGCCATAATCAGGGTGTTTACCAAACAATTTATGATAGGGACTATCCCACTCCAACACTTGACTTGGTTAGCGGTTTATCAACCAAGCAGCTGTGCCAAAGGCCTCCACCCAAAATCGCCGAGGGATATTACCATGGAGCAACATAGTGAGTCCCAATTCAGTTATATTACGATGCTTGCGTTCAGTCATACCATATTGTTCAGGAGTATGAGGGCACAACATGCGATGCATGATCCCATGGTCTAGCAAATACTGTTGAAATTGTCTCCCAATGAATTCTCCACCACCATCTGATTGAAAGATCTTAATTTTACTTGCAAACTGATTGTCAACATATTTATGAAAATCTTGGAAGCACTTCATAAACTCAGATTTAAACTTTAAAGGGAAAAACCAAGTATAGCAAGTGCACCCATCAATGAAAATAGCATAGTAGCGAAAATTTTGATGAGATAAAACGAGAGTTGGCCCCCACAAATCACAATGTATCACTGAAAAAGGAGCATCACAATGGTTATTGGAAATTAAAAATGGTAATCTGCAAGCTTTAGCCATTTGACAACTATCACATATAGTTGCTGCTTTATTGAAGCTAGTTCTACTGAGAATCAATTGTCCCTTCTTTAAGGAGTGAACCACACGCATATGAGGGTGGCCCAATCGTTGGTGCCAGATATCATCACTGGTTATTTGGAATCTGGTTGAAAAGAAGGCCTCTCCGTTTTCTTGCGGCATAAAGGCATACAATCCACCACACCTACTTCCCGCTGCTATCACCCGTCTGGTTTCCCTGTTCTTAATTTCAAAGCCATTGGAAGAAAATTCAAAGGCATAAGGGTGGTCAGTTGTCATTTGACTTACAGATAATAAACTCTTTTTAATCTCAGGAACAACGAGAACATTGTTCAATTCTAGCCGATTATGTCCATAAGGAACGGAGGCTGAGCCAATATGTGTGATGTCAAGTGCAGCACCATTTCCAACAAATATTTTATCAGAACCAGTATATCTAGCAAAGGACTTAAGTTTACCAGTATCAGCAATCATATGAGCGGATGCACCCGTAACAGAGAACCAGGCATTGTCTTGACTATCAAAGAGTGTCATTGCTGCTAAGGCTTGTGAGACAACTTCTGGTTGATACGTTCGGTTGAAACGATGCCAACAACGAATGGCAGTATGATTTAATTTTCCACAAATTTGACAAGTAGCCCCTTTATCATGTGAAGGTTGCCGTTCCTTATTATTTTGACGAGGGCATTCCCCTAGGAGTCCATCACCTTGGCTAGGTTGGGAACCGGTCTGCACAAAACCACGTCCTTTGGACGAGAACCCACCTTGGGTTTGTTTGTCTTTCCGATTAAAAGATTTATCCTTGTTTGGATATAGTTGACCCAAGAAGGCCATATTTTGGTTGCTACCAAAGTTATCTTCAGAACGCATATTCTTCAAGGTTTCTTGTCCTTGAAGTAATGGAACAATGTCGCAGAAAGACGGAGTAGGGGCTTGAGAATGGTAGTGACGAATGACTCATAGCCTGGGCCCAAACCTTTTAGGAGAGAAAACACTTTATTTTGGTCATCAATTGGCTTGCCTATAGCAGCCAAATCATCACACAATCCCTTAAACTTGCGGATATAATCAGAGATAGAAGAAGAACCTTTCTTAAAAACTTGTAATTGACTTTATAAATAAAATTCTCTTTCTTGAGATTCTCTAGCATATGCACCAGTAAGAGCTGTCCATACCTCAGAGGTGTAATCCAATCCTACCACGAGTCCGAGAACTTCTTCAGAGAGTTCCAGTCATCCAGCCACAAAGTAAACGATCAGATCACTTCCACGCGGAGTACTCAGGATTGTCAAGCAGTTCATCATCAGCATCTTCATTAGTGGATAAGACCAATATCTTAGGATTGGGCATGGGATAATCCCCATTGATGAAACCCAGAAGATCTTAACTTTCTATGAGACCCATTACTTGAGTTCTCCAGAGAAGGAAGTTGGATGGTGTGAGCTTAATGGAGATAAAGTTTCCAACATTTAATGTTGATGGGTAGGGGTATTTCAGAGAAGAAGAAGAAGAAGAAGCCATGAGATGAGTAAGGTGAAGAAAGAAGTTCAACTGAGAAGAAAGTAAGATGCAGAGGACAGTAGGACCGACTCAAGCTCTGATACCATAAAGAGTTTTGTAATTTGAGATAAACTTGAAGATTTACTTTCTATTCTTCAATGATCTTATCCAAAATACATATTGCTCTATTTATAATATTATTTGAAACTTATTCCCTAGAACTACTCTAGCAACTAGCTACTCCAACGGATAGTTCTTATCATCAGTTCAAATCTTTATTCCTTGCAGATCTTCTTGTGGGAACGAGTCTTCATGTGTAACTCCATTATGTGGGACCTCTTGTTCAATTGACTTGGTATCTTCATTGGATTCAACTCTAACAAAGGGAGAAATGGAAGCTCCATCATTTTCTCTGTATTTTCCGACTCGCATAAGTATTCCTCTCTTTTGGTTGCAGATATAATTGAAGACTGACTCTGCGCAATTTCAACAAAAATCTCCCTCACGAGCGGAGTCTCAACCTGAAAACCCTAAAGCCATTCTTAAAAAGAAAATGTCCCTCTATGTTTGCACCGCTGATCATACTCGAAACATGGACATCCATTTGCCTGGAGTGGGATTTGTTGTTAAGGATGTGTTGGTCAAATCATAAGTGGATTTTTATTGATACGTTAGAGATCTCTTTCTTACCATGGCACCTGGGTTGAATTTGTCTGTCCTTGTTGGAGGGTTTCCCCCGCATGATATATGACTATTTATGCCGTAGGCACACCTCTACGATTTCTTTCATGGACACAATTTTACACCAAATGAAAACAAGTTTATATTGAAGTTTCCAAGGACCTTGTAATTGGAAAGTGATGACTCCACATACAGAAATTACACACCTCCATACTTGAAATGCTTGTCATTCTCTTAGGTCCCATTTGGATGCGGAGAAAACAAGCTCGAGAAAACTATTCGCATTACAAAATTTCACTATAAACATCCTTCTCCACCTCCATTTTCTCCACCTTTTCTCCTTATCCAAAGAGATGATGAAGAGAAAAAATGGAGTCATCGGAGGTGGAGAAAACCGCTCACAGTCCATGAAACTTGCAGCTAAGTTTTCCCCATTTGCTTACTACATCTGTCTTCCTTGCATCCAAACCACCTCCCCTAGTGCCACCAATCAGTCCAAATTGACACCTTCAGATACATTTTGCACACATTTAATCCATAAACTTCAGTCCCTTCTAAGAAAAGTTACCTTCACCCATCAATAAAGCATGGTTTTATAGTTTCACTATAAATTGGATTCTTCCGCATTAATCATCAACTGTTGGCTATACATCATTTTCAAGCCACAAATTAACAGATAGCTACAACTACCAGTTCAGAAGCTATACTTGTCATCATCCATCCTTTGTGGAACCCACCAGATGGACGATCTATATCGATGAAATATAGGTCCCACCAAAAGATGGGTCCCAGCTGTGCGCATTATTGTGAAGGATTCGAGCGCAAAGACTTCTGCAGATGAAAAACCAAAATAGCAGGAAAGAAAAAAGACATCATTAGCTTTAGGTAGGGGAGAAGTGTATAGAGAGAGAGAGAGAGTAGATCGGCAGTATAGCAGTAGAAAAACAAATAAATGTCGTGTTTGGATGTCTGGAAACGCACCAGTTTCGTGAAATTTGAGAATTTATTCACGAATCCGAAGGGCGGGAAAAAAGAATCAAAAACAGCGTTACCTTTCCAAGAGGATCGATCCCTTGCTAAGGGCCTGCTCACTCCCGCCTTCTTGGCAAATCTGAAAGAGACAGCTTAAAACCTTATAAAGAGGAAAGCGGAGTAGAGAAAATTGGATTATACAAGAAATGTTACATTTAGGTTCTGGCGTTTGGAATTCTCCAAATTCCAAGTTCGGGAAAGTTGGATTATACGAGCGTTCCATAATCTTGTCGGAGGAAAACATCTTCGGAACAAACACATCACATGGCCTGTCATGAGAATGTTAGCTAAAGGTCCTTTTTTTTAATTTAAGTGTGTTGTTTAAAGGCTTTGGTCCACAAAAAATTTGATTGAGACATGTAGTTCACGTAAGTGTCCATATTTCATGTAGAGGTTTCTAAATGCGTAAGATCACACATTGTCATAATTGATTTGGCCCTATAACGGTTTGAAGGAAAAACTCGTGGTTACAAAGTATCACACATTAGTTAGGCTAATAAGCCGAATTTGACCCTAGGACCTCAAGTTAAAAGTATCACTGACCAACAGTCCAATAAAAAAAAAAAAAAAAAAAAAAAAAACCCTACTATGTTTGGGAGGAGAGGGGAGGTAAAATTATTTTTTTCTCCTCTTGTTTGGATAGTAAAAAAAGAGGAGAAAAAAAAGTGAAAAAGTAAGATTTTGTTTGTTTGTGAGGTAGAGAGAAAATTACCAATTTACCTTTATTTTGTGAAAAAGTGAAAATGTGATAAGAGCATTTTAGTAAAATTCCCTCCCCTCCCCTCTTTCCCTCACACTTTCCCCCCACTTTTCCCCCATTTTTTAGGGGAAAGTTTAAGGTGGGCCCCACAAGCATTTTACCCCCATTTTCCTTCCCCTCACTTTTCCTCCCTCCTTCCCAAACACACTTCCCCTCCCCCCCACCCCCCCCCCCCCCCCCCCCCCCCCCCAACTCCCAAACAGAGGGTAAGGGAATGGGAAGTAAATGCACTTTTCTTCGTTTCTTTCTTTGGTTTTTTTCAAGGCAAATGCATTGTTTCAGTTATACGCCTAAAATCAACTTTTAACTTGGTGTCTTAACTGGTCTCATAAAACTTGAAGTGACTTTGAGTTGCACTGGTCTCTTTTTTTATTTTTGTGAGAAATGGAAATAAACTAATTTCATGTTTCTGGCTTTTTGCACCTTTGTGGGCTCTCAACACATCCTCCGAGCCGTTCAAGTTTTTGATAAAACTAATAGACCCTATACTGTAGAGTCTCATATCTTATATCCTCGTAAATTTGGAGAAAATGCAAAAAAATAAGAAGAAGAAAAAAAAAAGGTAAAAACAACCTGATTTTGTTTCTCAACCTTTTTTGCACTCTTATAACCTCTAATTCAAGATCTCAAATTGTGATTACTATGGAAATGTATGTTGAAAGATAATTGACTATCACTTTCTGACTTTGAAATTTTTAACTTCTAGAGTGCATATATCTTTACCGTGGTTCTACATGTGAGGAATGGTGTACACTATCCTTGTTCTAAACTAACTTAATCTACATTCCCACGTACTTATGAGAATTTAGGAGAGGATAGGTTGGGTTGGATTTAGACTAAATTATGCTTATCTTTAAAATCTCTTCATTTGATTTCTCCCCTCAACAGATAGCAACAATGGGATATTTGGGCTTCATGAAACTGACATTAATGATAATAAAAGTCGGCTGGTCCAGGATTTGAAAGACATAAATGAAAGTTTTGTTGGGATGGGAAGAATTTTATATTTCCATTTAATTTTATAATTAAGAAATGGATTGGAATGGACCGCTAGAACTGACCGAATGGCCCCATACCAACAGGCCCACGCAACAATTTTCTTGGCAAAAAAGGCCGGCTCATATAGACTGGCCCAATGACCCAGTTGTTTACATGGGCCCAATACATGGTGCAAATGGCCTAGTTCCAAGGGTCGGAACCAAGGTGGTTACGGATTTGAACCTGTTTAAATCCAGGGTAAAAATACAGGTTTGAAAAACGGACTAGTTTAATTATCAAAACGTAGAAAAGGTTTTAAACTTAATTTTTTTTCAAGCTCTTGTACAGTCAAAATATCATGTACTCATTTACATCTCTAAATAAAGGTGATACTCTAAGCAAAGTTGGCTCACCACGACATCCATCACGTGCTTCAAAGACTTAATAATTAATAAAAGTGAAAACAAATAGGATTTTTTTTTTTTTTTTTTTGTAATCAAAATAGAGTTAGTAATAAATTCCTTAATAACTATTGATGACTTGATCCTGGAGTCAAATACTCATGCCAGAGAGATTTCTGGGCGAAGAACCCGATCAAAAAAATGAGGCCGAATCCCCAATGGCAACAATCATTAGCAAACCGTGTAACACATGCATAGAGCTCTATCTTGGGTTCTATATAGAAATAATCCAAACGATTTAAAATGAATTATATCTCTTCTAACGGCAAATTCTCATAATATCATTCTAATAAAAGTGAGACCCTCTATAAGATTAACCCCTCGTTGAAAATATGATCGGGCATTGACTGATGTGGCATCTACCAGTAAAATGTTGATCACTCTTCCATCGAGTACTCAATAGGACAGTGGACCCACTATTATTAAAGTGAAACTTTTAAAATATATTTATGAAGGGAATGACATTTATTTTAAACCGTCCGAATTATCTCCTTCTTGGCCCACAACGAGGACCCTGCATACATGCATGTGTACACAACGTACAGCATCCGTATTTAATACGCGTAAACACCCCCTGCTCGGGGCTCACTCAACTGCCTGCGCCAACTGCTTTATACGTAAAATAAAAAATGCATATCAATTCTCTGTTTCTCACTTACCCCTTTGTTTCCTTTCCACATTCGGCATCTTACTGCCTCCTTGATTTGCTCAAATCCCAATCCTTCGTGTACATTGTCCTCTTCACGACTCCTCCTTAAGCCCTCTCTTCTTCTCTCTCTCTCTCTCTGCGTTCTTTCCATTTTCTTCAAACACATGGCATCCGAAGCGAAACAGCAGCAGCAGCAGAAGAGCATCCTCGTCACAGGAGGAGCCGGCTTCATTGGGACCCACACCGTCCTCCAGCTTCTCAACGACGGTTTTAGGGTTTCCATCATCGACAATCTCGACAATTCGGTTGAAGAAGCCGTCGACAGGGTCAGAGATTTGGCTGGTTCTAATGGATCCAGTAACCTCCAATTTCATCTGGTACGCCTTCTTCTGTTCCTGTTCTTGATGATCGGATTCTCGGATCATGCTTGTTTTAAGGGTTTGTGTTTTTTTTTTTTCCCCTTGATGATTGGGTTGATTTGTGTGTGCAATTGCAGGGAGATCTGCGGAGTAAGGAGGATCTGGAAAAGGTTTTCTCTCAGACAAGGTTAGAGATCATGCATGCATTGTCTATTTTGAAGCATCATGTATGATTTCAGAGGGATTCTTGAAAATTGGGACTGTCCATCTACTAAACCGGGCTTCGAGTCTTGGATTATCTCTGATCATGCATTTTTTTTTTAGTGATGAGTCAGTTCTTGGTGATTTATCTAATATTGACTGGATTGATTTTAGTCTAATCTGCGCGTTTACTGATTTGATTTTGTATTTTGACTGATCTAGTGACCACATTGATTGCTTCATTGGTGATTTGACAGGTTTGATGCTGTGATCCATTTTGCTGGCCTTAAGGCTGTTGGGGAGAGTGTAGCAAAGCCTTGGCTTTACTACAGCAACAATTTGATTGGCACCTTGAATCTACTTGAGTTCATGGGAAAATATGGCTGTAAAAAGGTGCACTCATCAGCTCATTTTCCTATGGATTCTCAATTAGCAGCTTCTCAACCTTTGCGCTTTCCTCATATTGAAAAACAGAGATATGTTTCCTTCTTTTTTTTTTTCATGAACTCAAGTAGATTGAGAAAAGAAAAGGTAGAAAAGTTTGTCATATACTTTTTAGTTTTCTCTTGAAGGATCTTCTGATGATTTGCTCCTGCATGTATACTGATTTTATGATCTGCAACTGCTTATCAATATACATGACACAATATTACAATATATCAGTGTAATGTTTTTTGTGAATTTGAAATCTATCTGGTTTTGAAATTGTAGACATTGTGTTCTGCATATACTTAAACAGGTTCTAAAGTCAAATATAGTATATAATTATCGGCCATTGTTGCAAATCTCATCGTCAGCAGCTTGAATTTACGTAACTCTAAGTTCTAACAATGGAATGATTTACATGTCAAAAGAGTTTGAGCATTAACTTGTAACCTTGGTTTGCTTATGAAGTTTTTCAGAAGATTTCTAGATGAAAGTGGGGGCTGAGTTAAATGTTTTGAAGATTCTTTAGAATATGGCATTACATAGCACGTTAGAACTTTCCCTGATGGCTGGCAACAGATGCCTTAACTGATGATGAGTCCAAAAATATTGCTGAGTCTAATATGCAAATCAACCTAAGTTAGCCAGCTCAAAATGGTGGTTAGCTTGCACCACACAAATTATGCTACTATATATGTGCCATTCTAGTGTATCATTTGTTGTTTTTAGCTATTTTATATTATTACATTCATATTTAACTGTATCTAATAAAGTTTATAATCATAACTGTTTCATATCTGTATATCATACACTTTCCTCCATATCTGTATATCATACACTTTCCTCCTACTTGTGTCTACTGATATGCATTTTATGCTTTTTCTGCAAACCAGTTGGTCTTCTCTTCATCTGCCACTGTTTATGGCCAACCTGAAACAATCCCATGCGTCGAGAACTTCCAGTTAAAGGCAATGAATCCATATGGGCGGACAAAGGTATTTTTATTGAATAATAGATTATTAATGTTCTAAAACTTCTGAAAGGTTCTCTTGATTAAAAACATATGTTGGGAATCTTGAGATAGTTGAGATCCTTAGCTTGTGCATTTCTTTGATGACATTAGTTCAGCTGATAATTCTCCCTTCCAATTTTTGGCCAAGTAGCTGTTCCTTGAAGAGATAGCTCGTGACATTCAGAAGGCTGATCCTGACTGGAGAATTATATTACTGAGATATTTCAACCCTGTTGGAGCTCACCCAAGTGGTCAGATTGGTGAAGATCCCAAGGGCATTCCGAATAATCTCATGCCATATATCCAACAAGTTGCTGTTGGCAGACTGCCTGAGTTGAATGTTTTTGGTCATGATTACCCCACAAAAGACGGTAGTGCAGTGAGTGAAATTTTAATTGCCTGTATCATATAATGATAACTTTTTTTTCTTTCCTGCATGTGCAATTTCTGTCAAGAAGTTATTGTGTCGAATCATTCCCACGTTTAGCTTCCTCTTTTACAACTCCCTCAGCAACTTATTGGGTTTCTTTTTCTTTACTGCTGCAAGAGTAAGCTATAGTAGGCATCAGGCCCTGCTATCCTTTTTTTTCCCTGGCCCAAAGTATATTCTTGCTCTTGTCGAAAAGAGTTCCCTCATTTTATTTTGCACATATGATAACTAATGAATCTTGATACGATCATATGGATAATCTTCTCTTGCTAACTGATGAATCTTGATATAAACAGATTCGAGATTACATCCATGTCATGGACTTAGCAGATGGTCATATAGCTGCTCTTCGGAAGATTTTTACGACTGATGACATAGGTCTCCTCCTTTCTCAGTAAATGCTCTGAAATTTAACATGAACATTACCAATTTCCTAGCTTTTCCAGCCCTACTAAGCATGGGTACTGGATAAAAATGCCACTAAACTTTAATGGGTTATAGGTTGTACTGCATACAATTTGGGGACTGGACATGGTACATCCGTGCTTGAAATGGTAGCCGCATTTGAGAACGCATCAGGGAAGGTGGGTCCTCTAAGTTTGTCAAGGTCAGTTTATTGCCTTCTCATAGAAAGATATTGAACTCATAACTGACTTTCCTTGAACTCTCAGCAAATCCCCATCAGGTTGTGCCCAAGGAGACCAGGAGATGCCACAGCTGTTTTTGCTAGTACAGAGAAGGCTCAAAAAGAACTTAATTGGAAGTAAGTTACACTTAACATGTCATGTCACAAAGATCTCACGCTATATTTATATTTCATAGTCATCATCGAAGCCTTGTCCCAACTATATTTATGTTTAGAGTTAAAATATGGAACTGAAAAATCTTTCTTGTTAGTAAATATCAATATTTACTCATTTAATGCATTCTGGATTGACTAATTTGAGGTGCTAACGGCTTATTGGATTCTGTTTCCAGAGCAAAGTATGGAATAGAGGAAATGTGCAGAGACCAATGGAACTGGGCAAGTAAAAACCCATGGGGATACCGGCCCAAACCATGACATGTAATGGTGCTGCAATCTCCAATATATGAAGTCCACACACCAGAAATAGATGATCTGTTAGGCTTCTCCCCCCATTCTTTAGATCATTAATACATCAACTCTTTGATTTCGACCTGTAAGGTGTTTTTAGATGAAAATAAATTCAATTTGCCCTCATGAGATGTGTGTTGTACAATATAATTTATAGGGAGATTTTCTCATGCAGACATTCCTGCGATGTCATGCTCAGCCCCTTTAAATTTAGTGAGGTCCCAGTTTTTTTTGACAGGTCCCATGCCTCTTTGACAGTCTGATCGAAACATCTGCATTCGGACCCTTTTTGTTTTTTACCCTTAGAATAAATTCAATTTGCTCTTTTGAGATTTGTTCTGTACAGTATAATTTCTTGGGAAATTCTCGATGTCTTGACTCTTTTTTTACTTTGGTGTGCTACATCATTAGTTTTTTAGGTTTTAATGCCTTCTCACGATCAAGTAGGTCACACTTGTACATTGAATCTGAAGCATTTGGAAAAGTATTTTTAGCCTTGTGTCTTTTACCACAAGCTTTGTCTCCATGGTGAGTGGACCACCTGGATGTTTGGGTGCTGGACATATTCAAGTAGGTCCCTGATGCAAGACTATATATGCTTGCAGTACTTGCATGTGGGGGCGAGTCCCAGGGGCTTCGTCAACAAAAAATTTTGGCCTTTCAAACTGTACAACAGGAAAAAAGAGACAGGATTCTTTATAGTTAGAACAATGGGGATTACATGAAAAAAAAAATGCTATTTCTTGATTCTTCTCTAGGATATTTGTCTCAGTAATATCGCAATAATTTGATTTTGACTATGTTTTGAATTTATCTGGCACAATAGTTACTCGGCTTATTTAGTTACCAGTCGTACTAGTTCAGCCCATGTGTCACAATAATATTGCAGGTTTAGCTCATTCTCAGCCAAAATCTCAGTGCTGCATCCAAGCCATAGGCCTAAAAGATCAGGCTATTAGGTGAAAATTTGGATGAGAGCTCGAGCTCGCGCCTGTACCTCCTCTTTAGGATGGCAACGTTGGCATTGATTTAAAAACAAAGAAATCTAAATTTAATAATGCTGAAAATGGATGGTCGAGAAAGTATCATTAATATGTCTTACCAGTTTGACTCGGTGCATGTAGATAGGAGGGTTGCATGTGCCTTTAAGGATTAGTTATTGGCTGTCCAGAATCGAGGGTTTCTCCGGCTTATGGCCAAAAGCTCTGGACGGGGCGGGACTCAGGAGAAATCTTGGGTTATGAAAAAAAAAATGTCAAATAGCTTGGCCAACTTTACTGTTCACTTTGTCAATATGGTTATCCAGTAGATTAAAGGCTTCGATCACCGAGGGCCATTATAATAAAGGCACCTGAAATAAAACTGTACAAAGCTAATAAAACAATACAATGCTGGTTCTTGGAGATGCACGTAGTCTCAAGTGGGCCTCTGCTGAAATTGGGTCGCACCAAATACCTTTGTCACTATATTTATTAAACTTCACTATAGGTAAAAGTAAATGATGAGCGCGTATTTTTAGAGGGGCAGAGAAATTTAGGATCCGAGGCAAAAACTTTCATAGTGCAAATTTGAATTAATAATGACCAAAGCAATGGAGCCTCCACCATTCTGTCACTCTTTTAAAATTATGAATTATGAAAACTTTACCCTAAAATTATAAATTTCAAATGAAAATTTAAGTGGAAACCTCATTATTAGAAGTTTTTATGAAGAACTACATGTGGTTAATTTCACCCCACCGCTAGCCCTTGGAAATTGACATTCGAGTCTGGAATGATATAGACCGAGTTCAATACATTTGTTTTTATTTTTTAAAACGGTTGAAAATGAGAATTAAAGGTGATTTTTTAAAAATGAGCATCACATAACCTTTTTCTTTTCTGAAAAAACTTTCTTTCATGAAAATATAATCTTAGAAAGATAGAAAATGAATACTAAACCTTCATGATTTCTTTTCTTCTATTTACCACTTAGATTATATTTCTTTATATTGAATTCTTTTTTAGGTAATCTGTTGTTGGATTCGCAGTTAGTGCTTGCAAAATAATTAAAAGCTTTGGGGGCTCTTAAATTCAGCTTGAGGAATGTAATAAACAAATTTGGCCCACCTCTCAACCAATCCACGGCCATCATAGCATATGTCCTTTGTCCAGTGTCTCAAAGTGGAGCCACACAAATCAGATTTGTGATTTTGCAATTTGCAGCCAACAGGATTCAGGAAGCCGACGCTGAATCGTCGGTCCAAATAGACGACTCACTGAGTCTTATCTCAAAATGGTCAAAAATCTCCTGTAAACTGCAACATCGCATCCCACAAGAAGGGCTGAAAAGGCCAGTTGTGTAGGGGTAGTTTCGGTATTCCATAAAAGAGAAGGTAGGATAAAAGGAACGATCTGATCAATAGAAAATGCGGTCAGAGGCTTCCCTTGTTTGTCTACGTTTTTACGTTCATTTGGGTTTTTCCCTCGAAAAATCTCCTCCTCATTTCCAAACAATTGTTTGCTTGTGTCTCTTTCCTTTTCCAGGTACGATTTCAATTCAAACGTTTTTCACGATCTTTCGGCCCTCTTTTAGGGTTTTTGCGATTCTCAGAAACAATTGCAATTGAAGTTGCAATTGCAGCTTCTCTTGATAGAATCGCAGATGTTGGAGGAGGAATGAATAGATAGGTTTTCCGCGAATTTTTTCGTGTTTGGAAATGATGGGTTTGGGAATCTGATTTGCGCGTCTTGCGTTTTGAGCTGTGAATTTCTAATTTCTAACGATTGATTGCCGGGAGTAGGGATTTTAGGTTGATTTCTTCTTCTTCTTCTTCTTCTTCTTCCACTTCTAGAATTGTGATTTTTTTTTTTCGTTGAATTTCCTTGTCCTTGCAAGCAAATAGGACGTGGATTTTCCTCAAATTGGATTCCTGAATATATATATATATATATATATATGTTTATCGTATGAAGGCGAGTTTCCCTCATGCTTTTTATGGTTGTAGATTGAGATGATTGGATTCGCGCGTAATTTATGAAGAAATACTAGTCAAGAACGCACTTGGACCTGTCTGGATTTATTATGAATTGAATTTGGGAAAATCCTTATTCTGGTCGCAAATTGAAGGAAGTGGGATTTTGGCGGACTTCATTTCTTAGTTTTTTCGCCAATTCATGTGTTGCTTTTTCAGTAGGAATTACATTTGGTTGGTTGCTTGATGTTTTAATTTTGATTTGTATTCTATGATTTTGGGGAATGTTGTTTGGCAGATCATGAAAATTACATTTCTGTGTAAAATACATTTTCTGAAAAATTAAGGTCCAAATATGTTGTTTGAGATTTCAGATTTGAATCTTCATTTCTGAAGGAAAAAAAAAAAAAGAAGCATTTTTATTATGTATGGACTTAAGTATGATTGTTTTTACTGGTTATTTGATTGTTGTTATTTACACTTCTGATGCTGCTTAGCTCATTTTTCTTTTCAAATCTTGCTTTCTTTTTGTTGATGAATATTTATCCATCCTCTCTCTCTCTCTCTCTCTCTCTCTCTCTCTCTCTCTCTCTCTCTCTCTCTCTCTCTCTCTCTCTCTCTCTCTCTCTGTGTGTGTTGCATTACTGCAGGTCTGATTCTGATACAAAGCATTTCCTTCACTTGTGCTTGCTCAAAGAGTGATCTATCATGAATAGGTCTGATTATAAATAATGTGGGATATCTATTGAGTTTTTTTAATTATTTATTTATTACAATGCGCTGCTTAGTTACAAATGCACTAGTGGAACATTATGATGTTAATGTGTAAGAAAGCTAGAATCAGTTTCCTCATTTGTTCCATTTGTTAAATTAGGTGTATTTAGCATTGCTGAGGTTGCTTGGCCCTTTAAGGTGATTTCCGGTTAAAAAAATGAGGTAATTTCTGCCATGAGTTGAAGAGTGGTTCTTTTTTCTTTTTTTCTTTTTTTACCTGCTGATCTTTCTTATGAGCCTCTCTTTATGAGAAACCATATAAGAGTTTTGGTCAAGATGGAAAAAGAAAATCCAAATTGCGTCCTTAATTGAAAATAGGATTGAGGTCCGCCCAAACAAATGAAGGGCACACAGACTTTTTCTGAATGCTTTGCACAGAGTAGTGTGTTGCAATGCCCAAAGCTGAATGCTTGAGCTGGGTGCAGTTTTGGAAACACAGTCAATTTGAGTGCTCACTGCCCACCGTGTAGAAAGAGTATTGGAATTAGAATTATGAAAACATCATGCTTTAAGTAAAATGAGAAGGTTCACAGAGTAGTGTGTTGCAATGCCCAAAGTTGAATGATTGAACTGGGTGCAGTTTTGGAAACACAGTCAATTTGAGTGCTCACTGCCCACCGTGTAAAAGAGTATTGGAATTAGAATTATGAAAACATCATGCTTTAAGTAAAATGAGAAGGTTTGAATTCTGAATTCAAAGTTCAATACATAGTTTGAAATAGAACTTTGAAGCATCATCTCCTAGGCCTAGCTTCTTTTCTTCTCTCTCTCTCTCTCTCTCTCTCTCTCTCTCTCTCTCTCTCTCAATAGCACCATCTTCCCTCTGGAGGGAGCTTGAATTTTGTATTTAAAACCATAAAGACCTTGTGTTCTAAATGTTGGTAAAGTAAAGCCCCCCACATCGCACATTACCTAAGTAATGCCTTTGGCAAGACTTTATATATACCTGTTTGGGCCTTCCACCTATGAGCTTAAGCTTTTGGGTTGGTATATGGTATCTTATATGGTATCAGAGCGGGTTTCGATCCCATCGTTCTTATGTAACCCACGTGGCAGGCCCGTCCATGAAATCTGTTTGGCCTACACATGAGGGGGAGTGTTAGTAAAGTCAAGCCCCACATCCCACATCGCCTAAGTAATTCCTTTGGCAAGGCTTCATATATACCTATTTGGGCCTTCCACCTATGATCTTAAGCTTTTTGGTTGGTATATGGTATCTTACACTAAAGTTCAATAAAAAATAAGTTTTGAATTCTGAAGTTACAAGTTCAATAAAAAGCTTAAAATAGTACTTTGAAAGGATCCAGAAGTTTAATAAGAGTTGTCTAAAATCAAGTTCAATACAAAGTTTGAAAATTGTGAAAGCACCACATTCGGCGAGTTCAGAAGATTGCACATCATCTCTTGTAACTAATTAGGTGATGCCTTCAGCTAGCTTAAGAGAGTATTTTAAGTTTAATACAAAGTATGAAATTCAGGCAAGGTCATTGTTGCATACTTGCATCTCTGGTTGACAGGAATTGTACAACTTACCCCTGTAGATTTTTTTTATAGAAGAAGAAGAAGAAGAGGAAAAGAGGGGGGCAGCTTTGGTGCTTGGCTAATATGATGGTGGCAATACAGGACATGTCTTATTTCTACTTTTTTTTTTTGGCAATTTTAATTAACAAGTATTTATGGAGTCTAATGAAGAAAAAGACGTTTTGATGAAGATCGAGTGTTTCAATTTTTTCTATCTTAAAAATAGAAAGGGTTTATTTAGTCCAATCTGTTTTAGTGAGCTTACTGGCTTCTTGTTTTATAAATGCTTTTTAAGATCTAATTGCATGGCCTAGTTCCCATTGTACTGAAACTTTTCCATTTTTCACAATTTTACTCACTTAAAGATGTATTTTTGGTCTTGTAAGTTTTACACCATTCAATTTAGTTTTCGTTCTTCTTTTTATTCCATTGACGATAGAACTAATGTATTCCCTACCCTTTTTGGTTATTAGGGGTCGTGTCAAATGGAACGAGGCCAACTTGGATGAAATTGAAGCTAACAAACCTGTAAGGCAGAAAATTACTGAACCAAAGACACCATACCACCATATGACTGATGAGGATGGTCAGTTGATTTTGTTTCTCTTTCTTTTGACTTTCTCTGCTCCATGACAATTATTCTGAAAAATTGCAATTTCTGTTACCACGAGTCATGCAGGTTCCATGTCACCAATACGAGACTTCGATGAATGCATGGGAAATGCCGCACATGCAGAAGCTATACGAAATGCTTTGAATGATGTAGCTTCATCAAGTAGTAAGCATCCGCTGGAAACTGGGAGTTGGGATTCTTTTGAGGAAGAGACAGCCATGGACCTAGATGATGAAGGTTGGTAGCTCAAGTAGCCGCACTTATTATAGTTAAGCTGCATGCGTTATTTTTATCTTTTCATCAATTACATTTGCTTTTGCTTTCATGTTCAACATATCAAGTAAAATTTTCTGGAAGTTGCCCCAACTCCTGGAAGGAGCCAATGCAAAGCATTTTTCTTAAAATCCATAAAAACATATGATTCAGTGGCTAACAATAGTGTTTTGAAGATAATCTACGACAAGATCTTCCATGCCGTTACTGGTTCAACTGAAAGCTCAGTATTATGATGAGTTTCATCCTGCAATGGCAGTGTGTTACATTATATGGCGCTACCCTATGCGCTTTCCTTCATGTTGTGTTGTAGGGCCATGGACATATCTCTCAGTACTAAAATGGGATTCTTATTCTTAATTATTGTTGGTGTTTTGGGTGTTGGACATCTTCCAGCGATGGCCGAGGCTTTATGGCAGAGACCGTGTTTGCCACTTTCATCTTTGGTATCTGTGGTTGGGCAGGTGCTCTCTAGGTCATTGAAGGATTCTTTCCTTAGTCAGGTGCTTGTATGCAATGCTGGAGAGATCTTTGTGATCAACCGAGGCTGGAACCTTTTATGGCTTCTCAATCTTAAATAGAGAAGTGGATCATTGGTGGATGAGTTGGTTGGGCAATGTGTGTGATGTAGGGTGTGATTCTCATTGTTGCCTTCTGTAGCTTTTTTGTTGCTTTTATTATTGAAAATATTACCCAGTTATTCTTGACATATCGTCTTTTTTCTTTGAATTTGCCAGTCGCTAAAGTTTTCATTATTATTATTTATTATTTTGTATCACATGGGGTATCCCTGAGATCTTTGACCCAATAAGACTATTCCCTCGGGTGGTTCCTGCTTAACCAAAGTTTTCACTCATTATTGCGGAAAGGAAAGGCCAATTTGTGCATTCTTCTATGTGGGATCACTCTCAACTGGAATATGTGCATGCTTGTCTCTGGCTTTTCTGTTAATTACAATGAATGGAAAATCCGAGTATGTTTATTTCTGGCTTTTCTGTTAATCTTGCCCTTTTAGTAAGCCTTTGCACTTGTTTTGCCATTTCTTTAGAAACTTGATAGATGGAATCACCATATTTTTATGCAGTGAACAATGCATTTGCTTGGGCAAGTTGCACATTATAATGAGTACAAAGTCGTATTGGCTAGTGTCTTTGTATATTGTAGGAGTTTAAAATCGTGTTCCTTGTACCATTGAAGTGGGTAAGACTTACTGTTACTAGTTGCCACATTGCGATTCTTGTGCAGACTGAAATTAAATATAACTGTGTCATCATTTGTTGTGCTTCTTTTGCTGGTCTCCCAGATACAGATAGGGATAGATTGAGTTTCCAGGAGCACAGGAGGGCCCATTATGATGAATTCCGGAAGGTGAAAGAACTCCTGCAGAAGGGGTCTCTTCTCAGTGACGATGAAGATGATGACAGGGAGAAGCAAGAGGGATGCAGTACATGTTCATCCTTGACTGGTGGTATGAAGGCAATAGAAATAGACGGGGCAAGGTCAACTCGGCAACCACAGCCTACACGACTCCATCAGCGGCCTGCCAGTGTGGACTGACCTTTGATACCTATACGCGCTCCTGACTTGAGCAGTCACATACTATCTGTAGCTTTTACAGATCCTAACTAATGGCAATTCATCCACAGTAAAAATGGCCTGCATGCTTGCGGGTCCACCTGTAGACAATAACTTATGAAATCAAGCTCATCTGATTGTGACAAGGTAATAGACTATGCCAAGTAGAAAATTGGTCAGCGGCCCAAATTACATGTGGATAAAATTAGAATGCAAGGAATAAGGATGACCTGTTGACTGTTGCATTTTCCATCTAAGATAGGATTGGAGGATTTTGTATTTCTTGTTGACCTGAACTTGTGGACAGAGGATTGAGCTTTTATGTAGTATAGTTTTGTGGAATGTGCATATGGTATTTGGTAGTGACTAATTACCTTGATTATTTCAGCTTTTTTTTTTTTTTTTGGTGCATGTGGGGTTTAGATCTGTTCGTCGTGTTGGTTGTTCTCGTGAGGAAATAGTTGACAGCATATGAAATTTGTATGGTGTATATCTATTGCATGCTTGCGATGTAAACTCGAAGATCCACTTCTTGTCTGTGGAATCTGTCATGCATGCACGTCAGGATTCTGTGTCCTAAATTTAGATATGAAATCAACTTTTTTTTTAATTAAGTTGGGCTACCGGATAGGAGTGATACTTTCGACTAAAAGAACTAGGGATCAATCTTGGGCATGCATGTGATACTAACGTGCCAACACCTTTCACCATGAGTAAGTTTGCAAAATCAACTTTCTATAATTAGGAGAGATGCCATCCATGCACATTGCCTTTTGTGTTATGGGTTGCAGTGACCACCAAAGAGATCACCACCGCAGCAGAGTGGCAGTTTTGGGGAGGGTCAGGTTTCCATGCAATGATGATGATGGTGGCCCTGTACATGTATGTGGCTAAGCCCACCTTGAAACCCCTGGCAGTCAGTCCATGACATCCTTGCCAAACTCGAGCAGCCAGCCACGCATTGCTTATACCGCATGTCTCAAACTGTCAATGTTGTTCTGCCAGCATGTTTGCATCCACCACAATTTCTTAACAGTATAGATTTATGCCAGCCCTTTGATTAAAGTCAACATTGATGGTCATGCACATTTATGATGGTCTATGTGGAACGTTCTCCATGTTTGCACGCCATATTTGTCAGCCAAACATTCTTTGGAAACTAAGAAAAGCTCAAAACACAGAATTCTTTTCATCAGAACGTGCTAATTATCATACAACTATCCACAGGCATATGTGCTTTTACGCGTGACCAAAACATACCCATTTCTCATGAGAAAGGCTCGTATCACATGCAAATTGGCATCTGCATTGTTGCCTTTACTCCACCCAAAAGTAAAGGTAAAATTGGAAAAAAAAAAAAAGGGAAAAAAAAAAGAGGAGAAATGAACATAATTGCTTGGAGACCCTTTGCATTTATATATCCTTCATTTCAACCAGAGCCCATGTTAAGTGTTGTATGAGCCTCCTCCTTTCTAAGACCAGAATGTATTCATCACTTGCCTACCTGATATATTTTTACAGGCCTCCAATCTCTCCAATCTTCCTTTTTGAAGCTTAAACGGCATTAAAACTTCCTACATTAATCAAATACATGAAATTATTAGAACAAATTCCCCTTCAATTTAATAAACACTATTTCAAGCTTATGACTCTCACAAAAAACAGTAACATACATCTGATAGACTGATATGGTATTTCTGCTACATATAGTATCCTAATGTTTTAAGGATATCACCAAAAAATGACGCCAAAGAATGATAATATTGTGAGAAAATAGGTATAAAAGAATGGGAACATTTCAGGAACAATCTGTATAAGTGTTTACAATAATAACTATTTATTTTATGTTTGTTTTTTATTATTTAGAATTCAATTTATTTTCCATGTCATTCTCCCACTATTTATCCTAAGAAAACTGACTAAGTTGACAATATCCTGACATTTTTCCCAAGCTGACAAATTCCAGAGAAAGTTATTTATGACAATTGATAGCATTTATGGATGGACAGACGACAGAAACCTTCAGAAGCAGACAATGAACAAAGCAAGAAAATAAGAATGGAGGTCTGGTTTCACTGTTACCAAACAAAGCACAGAGTCAATGAGGTACCTCTCAATGCTCAAGAGAAAATGGCACTGACAAAGGCCTCTGCATCAAATGGCTGAAGGTCATCCAACCCTTCCCCAACACCAACAAATTTTACAGGGATGCCAAGTTCATCTACCACGCTCACCTGAAAGTAGAAACCAGGAATGCAGCGCTGAAATGAGGTAGTGACTCTTTTCATAGTACTACTACTATTGGCCACAAAAGAAATTCTATAGCAAAGAATTGGAGAGGAGAAGAATAAGAATCTGCATATTAAAAAGAAAAAAAATGCATACCACACAGCCTCCACGAGCAGAACTGTCAAGCTTTGTAAGGATCAAACCAGTGATTCCAACTACCTGTTAGAGAAATTAAAAATTCACTGAGCATCCATCATAAAGTCTACACAAAAAAAGGTCCGATGCAATCATCATAGAAAATTAAATATTACATAAGAAGCCAAAATTAGTCAAAACCCAGACAAATTATTTACAGAAAAATCTTCTTTAGTTTGCATTTAAGAAAAGGTACTCTGTACAGGTGAGTGAACCAGTTACTAGCAAGATATTTGAAATTATGATTAACAATTAGACACTACAGACTCTTGTTCTCTGCCATGAAAATAAGCAACAGGTATGTTCCAAAGATCTAACCTAAGGTCCCTTCCAGCAAGAGATTCCCTAGTAAGCAAAGAACTTATCCCCACAGCCTTATAGCCCAAGGAATCCTAATCTACTCACTTCTCATGCTAAAGCCCACTGTCTTGCACCTATCTGATCACTTTACTCTCCAGCTTGTCCTAAGAAGTCTTGGGCACTCCTAGCTGAGAGATAATTGGTCTCTGCTTTGGGCTCCTTGAGTGTTGTCTTTTCTAAATTCTTGTTATTTGTCTGTTGTTGCTTTGTGTTTGCTTGCAGTTTCCTCTCTTTTCAACTAGATTTTGTTTACCATTCATAAAATAAACTATTCACAAGATTTTTTTTTTTTTTTTAACTCTAGCTTTAAAACAGATGTTAGAAGTTCTCCCGGACACCACATTTGGATCAGTGGGCTTTTGCAAGTAAAAGAGAAAAAATGAAAGAAAAGAAAAGAAAAGGCAGGGTATAAATTTCACAATTGACTCCAGAATTTTAGAGATTGTGAAACTCTGGAGGTGTACAGGGCACCACCTGTTTATGCCCCCCAAAAGTTAACGATGTACTAAACAATTCTTTCTTTTATCGTTTTGAACTTTGAGAACAATGACATTAAAAATTTAAGGTTTTCTTAAAAGCCCAAAGACACCCAGAGGATCATTTATGGCTAACTTTATCAAAATAATATTTACCAAAAAACCTTTTTCAAACTTCAATTGCTATTTGAATGGATATGTGTTCCATGGAACTGCTAGTAGATTGTTATGTAATGGACGATGATGGGGATGCAAGATTGGAAATTCTACAGATTATGGAAAATTTTCGTTAAAAGAAATCTGAAATTATTAAATTACAACTGTACTTTAGTTTCTCTACTGTGCCATCCATTATTCCTGAGCAAATACAACTCACAAAGCTCACGTCATGGTGTCCATAGTAACAAATTTTTGAACTTGCTATTATTTTAGTAATCACATATATACATACATAACACACTCTGTACTAAAATATGGGCCGTTCGGTAGAAGAGAACTCCAGGGCTTTCCTCAAGTCTAATTTTAATTATTCACTTTTTAAGAAATTAATCTTCAAGCCAGACACCACTTTGAAGCACAGGAGAATAGCCTTGATGTTTATAATTTGATCTTCCTCTACCTCACAAAATATCAAGGTGTCATCAGTGAACTGTGAATGTTTAGCCCTTCCCACATCCATGATCCTTCAACTCAGAACTTCACTAAAAAGCACAAAGAGAGAAGGGGAGAGCAGGTTTCCTTTCTTAGGCCTCTCGTGGCTGCGAAGAATCCCTCAGGAGTACCATTAATCAATACAGTGAAGGAAGTCAAACAAACACATTCCTTTATCCATTGGCACCATTAAATGCCAAGAAGTCCAACACATCACATGAAAAAAAGAAGGGACATTTACTTCAAAAATCCCATTAAATAGGGCAATTACAACAAAGGACCCTAAATTTTTATAATGACGGCCAAGGACCTCCAGCCCAAAATCCAATATTTCATTCCGTTTTTGCCCTTGGTTAGTTGATGTCAACGTAACCCTAAAAAAAAAAAAAGTTCTTCACCCCCAAATCAACGGCAACAGTAGAATAGAAGAAAAAGAGGAAGGAGAAGAAAGAAATCAACGCCCTACCCCTTTTTTCTCAATCACAGTGAGAGAGAGATTGCTCAATGTCAACAAAACCCTAAATAACGGAAAACTCAATTTTTATTGACGCTAACTAGGCGTTTTTGTTGACGTCAACACAATTTTATGTTGATGCTAATGAATCTTCTATCGACATCAACAAATTCACAGGGTCACTCATGCTGTTAACTGGGCATTTTTGTTGGCGTCAACACAATTTTATATTGATGTCGAAGAATCTTCTATCGACGTCAACAAATTCACAGGGTCACTGATTGCAATAACTGGGCATTTTTGTTGATGTCGACGAATGTTTTATTGATGTCAGCAAATATTACTCATAATAAAATAGAGAACTGGTAATGTTGACATAACAAAAAAAGGGCAAAATGAGAAAAAAAAAAAAAAAAAGAGCTGATTTTGGCTGGAGGTCCTTGGCCATCATTATAAAAGTTTAGGGTCCTCAACTGCGGTTACCCTATTTAAGGGGATTTTTTTGGTAAATGTCCCAAAAAAGAAAATACCAGTACATTTTAGCTAAACAAGGAGCGTCCATTGCAGATTTAAATGTTTCTCTTTTAATGTAGTTTTTCTGCTGCTTGTATGCTGTCTGTTGTCATCTGGGTGATGCACATAGTGCTCTAACACTTTCACCCTTTCTGTTTCTTTGTTGGTTTAATCTTTTTACTCCATTAATATAACACTATTTAGTGATATAAAGAAAAAAAAAATCCCAGTCAACTCTATGATAAGCCTTCTCCAGGTTTAACTTACGAATCAGCCCCGGCCTTCAAGCCATGTACCTTGAATCAGGCATTCATTAGTGATAAGCACACCATTTAGAATCTACCTCTCATCCTTAGCAGTGATTATAGCAATACAGTGTCCTTTTCAAGTGCATTATTTCGATTATAGCTTCCAAATAACAATAAAAAAAAATGTGTAGTTTTATAATCAAATAGTTTTTGACTAAATTTTATTTTATGGCCAAAAGGTTCGTAGACAATTGAGATAGAGAAACAACAGAAATTAAAATGTCATTACCAAATATTCATAGGCAGCTTGTTCGTATAATCTTGAACTGCTTCAATTTTAAGGTATAAAAATGAGATCATACACTAAAAAAGGAACAATAAGAATTTAGAACAGCTTACAATAATTAAACAAAACAGAAAGTCAATGATATCCTAAAAAGTTTTGCAGCTGTAATCTGTAATTTAGAATAATAACATCAGATGCTATATTAAGAAAAAGAGGCAGCAACAATATTAACTTCTAAATAGAAGGAAAGATGAATAAAGTTCATCATCATCATCGTCAAAGCCTTGTCCTAAATATAAGGCAAGAAGAAGCAAGTTGATATTTCATGGTATTCATGGGTGAAAACCTTACGTCATTAAATTCCCTTGCCTGTGGGAGCATATTCAGCCCAGTTGTCCCATCAAGAACTAGTAAAATCTCCTATACACATTGAAGAATCGTCTCAGATAAATTCAAGCATATATAGAGAATTGTGTCAATAAATTCAATTGGACTTGAACATCAAAATTTGAATCTGTGCATAAGATTTGGTTGCTTAATTCACATAACAATTCCCAAAACAAGTGCATAGAAGGATAAAAAGAAGCATGTGTTCAAATTCATTCTAGTTCAACCAAACTTGATTATGGCAACTACTATCACGCCTGAAATCTCCAAAGGTCACATGGTTCTTCATTCTACATTAAGCGCAAGTACTATGAAGTGTATTATGGCATTAGGTTTTAGCATTTCATGAATAACATTCAGATTTAACAAGAGTGCTCAATTTTTCTTTCTCAATTTGACACATGGTTAGCAATGGCTGGTTAATCATCCCCATAGCTTGGGCTCATACTATGTTTTGCACAGAATTGCATATCCCTATCTTTAAGAAACTAATAAAACAATCAGTATTCTTTAAAAGGTGCAATCCATCTTCACTAAAATCAAAGTTAGAAAACCCAGGTTTATTGACTGGGAACTTACCCAATCGCTGGAACCTGGTCATATTTTACATGAATCGGTCGTGAAAATCAAGTTTGACCTACTTTCTCACTAAATCAAGCTAGGTTTTCCAGGTCATACCTGGTTTACAGTGAAGCATGGCCTCTTCCTGAAAGAAGACCACTTTTTATAGATTCTAATATTAAGCCTAATTATAAATCAGTTTGACCCACTTGGTAGGCCACCAATTCTGAATCAACCCAATGAGGTGACCCATCGTAGTCTTGTTGACAGAGTCAGAAGCTTACCAACTGAAGCAATCCAAAAACGACAAGAAGAAAGAAAGGATATAATGGTGATGAGGCCTCACACCTAATGACCCACTTCCTCAGTGCCTCATGCACACCTTTCACACAAAGGCAAAAGAGAAAAGAAGTAATAAGACTTCCGCAACAATCAATCTTACAGACATTATTATCAAAACTCTTTCTCCAGCTTTTCAATTGATTTACAACTCTTTATAAAGAAAATCAAAATAATTTCAAATTTCTTTTCTAAAGATAGTTTTCTTATTGCAACTAGTAAAATAAAATAAAATAAGTAGTCAAGTCCACACCTGCCTAAGTTAAGCATACAATTAATTACAAGACATTTGGATAACTGGGAGGAAAAAGGAAACTTAATCCTAGTGATTAGAGAGAAAGCTAATAACTTGTTAAAGCTAAAAGAAAAAAAGAGAGTCCCAATCAAATGCGCTATTTAAAGCAAACCAAAATGTCAATTCAATAGGCAAGTTGACTAGTGCCCCTTAATGAAATGGCCATTCTTAAACATCACGTGAACAATGGGACACAAATATGTGAACTAGGATAAATCTAAGCCTAGATCTAGCCTAGCTCAGCTAAGTCTGGCTATGGATTTCTAGATCTGGGCTTGGCATGGCTGGCCATGGGCTCCACTGGGCCCACGTATAAGTGCTGCATCACTCGTTGAACCTCCATAGTCCATTCTACTTGTATATTATCATTGCAATTCTCTAATAAAAGGATGTGGTTTCAGAACTTATACAAAATCATCATCATCATCATCATCAAAGCCTTGTCTTAACAATTTTTGGGTTGGCTACATGAGTTCTGTTTCTACATTCCAATCTATCTTGAGCCAAATCCTTAGATAGGTTGCAACTTTGCTAGTTTTCACTGCCTGCCCCAAGCCCAAAGTAGGAGGGTTGTGTTAGGTAGGTTGACAGCCGGTGTAAAATGTTGTTACAACCCATACATGAATTCTGAGAACTTAGACAAAACACTTTTTTTTTAATGTGAGATTAAGATCCAATTAAAAGTGGGGTGTACTATTAAACCTATAGTCCCAACTGTTGGGTGGGGAGAAGATAATCTTATTAATTCTGTGCAATACTAAAATGTAAAATGATAGTGAAAATGCATATCAATTGACAGGTCGGGAGTATACATTAGGGGCACCAGGAATAACTTTAGCAATAGCTTTCTTGCATGCAATTAACTCTTCCATGAGGCTGTAGTTAGTGTGAAGACCTGAAATAAATCACTAATGAGATTAAAAGCATGCTAGTCAAATAGCAGAAAGAGTGCAAGACTAAGATCCATGAAAATAGTTTGATACGTACGTCCAGATGTATCACATAGAACTACATCAAAACCTTCTTCTTTTCCTCTTTTTACAGCCTTTGCAAGCACTATTCATAAGCCAAAAGAAAATTATATATAATTGCAAATCTATGAGGACTATCAATAAACCAAAAATCACTTTCAGGGCAATACCTGATGATGCTTTGGCCTTCTCCCCTTCACCAATAACTATTTCTGAATCGGTTCTCTCAGCCCATACTTCCAGCTGCTCACTTGCAGCTGCTCTAAATGTATCACCCGCTGCCATTAGTATCTGGTACAATCGCAAACCAGGATTTACAGAAGGAATAATGGATATCTTAGGAGAGTTTATGTATGGTTTCTCTCCAGATGAAATGAGGACTAATACAAGACATAAAACCAGCCAAACAAAGATCTGAAATGTTTCCACTGCAGAAAGATTAATAAATGTACAATAACATCAGAAAATAAAACCACGAATAAACTATTAAAAAAATGTACAATAACATCAGAAAATAAATACACGAATAAACTATTAAAAAAAAAAAAACTAGCATGAAATCCAACATCTAATTTAAATATAACACACATATATCATACAATGAATGTGTCTGCTTGTTTCTTGTATGGCTGCACCCCTTTCCAAATGCTTAAATGACTCAGCTCAGGAAAAGCAGATCTCAAGCATGCACAAGTGCCTTGGCAGTTGGCATCCTCATCTAAACATTGGTCACTTTATTTTTCATCAGATTCTTAGCTTCCTGCAAGCCCATGTGAACAGCCCAACCCCATAAAAAAAAGTCACTTTTAAGAGTTTAAATACAACTCAACTAGAAGCTGTACTTTCTGTAGAATGTCAAGTGGGTTAAATCAATTTCGGGGCTTTAAGAAATGGCTGAGTTAGGGACAAACTGCTCAGCATCAAGCACGAATCCTTTCCACAAGCTTCAATGACTCAGGCCAGGGCTTCAAAAGGAAGTTAAGTATTATGGAAAACCTTGCCTCTTGTTATCTAAAGGGGAGCATGGAAGGAATGAAACTGAAATCACTAAAGGGAAAGGGGCTCCTCTGTATGAGGTGCTTTTGAGAATCAAATCATCTTTTATTGATTGGGGCATTCAAGCTAAGGAATTCCATAGTGTATCAATATCTAACTTCCACAGAAGTTGGGCAGCATCCATAGACAGCACAACCTTGATATTGAGAGGATACTCAATTTGTATGTTCCCTGAGGTCAGGGGTTTCAAATTGAATATAGATGGCAACTTGGAAGGTAATCCAGGAAGTTCTGATAAGAGAGGAGTCATCGAGGATGATGATGGCTGTATTGTGTTAATCTTTTCTAGTCCCGTGGGAGAAGTTGATGCAAATAGTGTTGGAAATTTATACTAAAAGCATACTTTTATGTATTTGTCATCGACTAATTAGTATATTTTATCTTTTCATCTAAATGAGATTTTGTATGGGCAAATGGTTGCATTATTTATGATTATGCATGTGTGTCTTTTATTCTATAAAGTAGACAAGTTGGTGTATAGAGTTTTACTTATACACGGAGGACTTATCTGTCGGTTCTTATAGAATATAAGTTTTTTGTTCACAGTCTAGATGGACTTGGATACACCATCGGTACGATTGTAACATGACGTTTCAGCAGGCTTGTCTTGGCTGCGGGAAACGGTATAGTTTTGACTCATCATGTTAGTACGCTTTGTGTGTATTGCATAGGACCGCTTTTGGGTTTATTATCTTTATACTGACTATATAAGATGATTAACATCCAAATGGTTATTATGAGTGCTCGTACTCTTAATTCTGACATAAATAATAGTCACATACATTTAGTGTTTGCCATTTTGATCTACAAAAGAGTGGGATCTTTTATGGGGTCAATAATCTCAATAAATTGGATGACTACACTACGTGTATGGTGCATATTAGTTTATTGACGGAATCCACGTCTCATAATTAGGATTGATGATATCCCCCTGATGAAGTTTTTAAGTTTTGATTATATCAAACCTTGCAGGTGGACTTTGTGTCCGACATATTAAATAAGTTAAGTGTAAGGTCTCAAGGAATTATAAAGATATCGATTAAATATAGATGTCGGTAATTATTTAATCGATGGATATCTGAAATCTTAACGTGCGGAGATTAATAAGCATTTAATGACATGAAGCTCGAAATATTAATTTTGAGAATAAGGATAAAAGTGCAATTGTAATTCTCTAGTGGACTGAATTGTAATTTATGGAACAAGGATTCTAATTTGGGTCGTATTAGAGTTTCCTGCTTCCGTAAGGAGCCTATCCTTATTTACTTCTTAAGGTCCCTATTGTAGCCTATAAATATGCGCTATTGCTCTCTAGGTCAAGAAGAAGAAAAATCTCGTTTTAGAGAGCAGAGAGAATTCGCAAAAGAGGCCCACTCCCTAGTGCGAATTCGAGCGTAGAGGAATACAGTAGAAGATCTTGAGATTTTCGGGCTGCTGCAAGACCGAGGTCAGAACAGAAAGATCGAGATCAAATCAGAGAGATCTCGCAGGTATGTTCTTTGATCATCTTCGTTTAAAGTTATTTCCGCATTAATCTGTACGCAGTATCTAGGGTTCCTAGCGGAAACTCTTTTCTAACAATGGTATCAAAGCCAATCCTGATACTGCATATGGATTGAAGAAAACATAGTAAGATTATAGGTTGCTGTAAAAGAGATGGTTTGCCTTTGCTGTCTGTAACCTCTATTTTGCAGTGAACTATCTAACCTCTGTTTTGCAGCGATTGATCTGGCTATCATGGTCACCATGTATGTATGTTATGTGAATGGATCCCACGAATCAGATTCGTGGTTACTGTTTTACGTATTTTACAGGTTTTATGGTGATGTCATTATATTGACATAGCGTGCGAACTCCATTCGTCAGGAGGCTTAGGGTTCAATGTAATTTTTCATGGAGATGTAATTATATTGAGATAGCATGTGAACTCCGTTCGTAAGGAGGCTTAGGATTCAATGTAATTTTTCATGAAGAGGCACAGGTTCTGAAGGCAGAAATTCATTTTCGAAGGAAGAACTTGATAAAAAAAATTTGATCCGGGGACGCTGCCCCCTGGGCCCCCGCGAGCTGACCAGGCAGCTCGATCCCCGCCGGGGGACAACCCCGGACCCCCTTTGCAAAGCGCATGTTTTAACGAAGTGGCAATCATGAAGACAAAAGGATCCTACTTGACCATGATAGCTAGGTTCCTTATACTTTTTGTCCTTCCTTTTATGTGCTTGGATGTCTATTATTATCATAACTTGCTACATATGATATTATACTTGTTTAATTATATTTGGAATGGTATAGTAGTATAGATATGGTTACCCATTACTACTAGATTTTAAACTGATCTTAATTAAACCGTTTTATAAGAACCCTCATTGTTAAATAACTAAGTGGGAGAGGGAACTACGTTAGCTCCCACGGTCTCCATCATAGTTTTGTAGGAGATGTAATTGATTTATGTGTTGACCTTGGAGTCTTCCTCCTAATCGGATGAATTAATTATGGAATCTCCAGTACAAACTCCTATATGGATGATTTAGGGTAATTATTAGTATATGCCTCTTCTCCATCTGATGGGACTGAATACAGAATAATGGACCCTGACTTAAATGATGGTATACACTTAGCTATAAATAACAGTATGCTCTCTATCTGAGCCTCTTCTATTATTTATAGGACCAAAGTCATGGCAACTGTTTGGTTTCACTTGGCATGGTTGTTGCCTTGACACTAGAACTAAAAGGTTATGTCCTATCTGAACAATATAAGTATGGTACCTGTCCTCACATCGAGGCATACTATGCATTGGTGTTTTAGATTGCTGTCGGATTCTTTTGTTAATTGGCAGAGGGAGCCAATTTTCTTTTTCTTTGAATCCACAGATTTAATTTTGCCCATCATAATTTGTTAATTATGTAAATCTCAGGTTTTAAGATGGGTGCTTTCAATCCACTTGCTGTTATTCTAAAAGAACACAAACTCACTGGACCTAATTACATTGACTGGAAAAGAAATTTGGATATTGTGCTAACTGCTGAAGAGTACAAATATGTGCTCACTGAGGTGTGCCCAGAGAAACCTGTGGATGGATATACCGATGCGGTAGCCATCGAGGCATATAAAAAATGGAACAAGGCTGATGAGATGGCGCAATGTTGCATTTTGGCATCCATGTCAAATGTTTTGAAACAGCAACATCAACCTTATGCTACTGCCTATGACATCATGTACAGTCTCAAGGAGATGTTTGGTGATCAAGATCGGGCAGCTAGACAGGTTGCTATGAAAGAACTGTTTAACACTAAGATGGTTGAAGGTACGCCTGTGAGGGATCATGTTCTGAAAATGATGGGACACCTCAATGAACTTCAAGTCCTTGGAGCTGAAATTGATGGGGGGACCCAGATCGATATCATTCTCCAATCCTTGACTGATCCCTTTGAGAATTTTCGCCTAAATTACAATATGAACAAGCTCAATTTTTCCCTGGCGGAATTACTCAAGGAACTTCAGGCTGCTGAGGGCCTTCTAAAAAAGCCACTAGTGTTCACGTTGCTGAAAAAGGTTCTGCTTCTAAGCCGAAAGACAAGAAGAAACAGAAAAAGGGTCAGAATCGTAATGCAGTTCCTAAAGGGGGCAACGGACCATAGGGAGGAGTAAAAAAGCCCAAGGGCAAGTGTTTTCATTGCAAGGAAGCAGGGCACTGGAAAAAGCAATGTCCAACTTATCTCAACAAAGTGAACAATAAAGGTAAATTTCATTCACTCGTTGTTGAATCATGTTTGGCGGTTATATCTACTGGTACCTAGTGTGTAGATACGGGAGCCACTAATCATGTTTGCAATTCTTTGCAGAGGTTCCAGAAAACCAGGCAGCTAAGTGATGGAGAGATTTATTTGCTTATGGGTGATGCTACGAGAGTGGCAGCAGTTGCAATAGGAGATGTCAGTCTAAGTTTTAGTAGAGATAGGACTTTAATTTTAAGAGATTGTCTTTATGTTCCCTCCATTATGAGGAAATTAATTTATGTTTCCAAGTTGGTTAAAGACAGCTATTCTGTTTATTTTAACAAATTTGTGGTTATTAAGTACAATAAGCATTTTATCTGTTCTGGTTCATTGGTGGATGATCTTTATATTATTAATCCTATCTCTCCTAAACTGCAACTGACTGAATTGAATAACACAATTACCCTACCATGTAAGAGAAAGGAACCATCGCAAATGCACCAAACGTATCTTTGGCATTTACGCCTGGGTCATATTAATCTACACCGGATATCAAGACTGGTTGCAAATGGACCATTACAGTCATTGGTAGTCGAGGCCCTTCCAGTCTACGAATCTTGTTTAGAGGGGAAAATGACCAAGCGCCCTTTTTCGGCAAAAGACTATAGGGCCAAAGAACCGTTGGAATTGGTTCACTCTTGACCTGTGTAGGCCCTTCATTGTCTAGGCAAGAGGTGGTTTGGAGTATTTCATTACTGTCATTGATGACTATTCAAGGTATGGGTACATTTACTTAATGCGCCGTAAGTCCGAATGCTTTGAGAAATTCAAGGAGTATAGGGCGGAAACGGAAAAGCGTTTAAGTAAGAGTATCAAGACACTACGATCTGATCATGGTGGTGAGTACCTCTTTGGAGAATTTAGGGATTACTTAGCACAGGAGGGGATTACATCCCAGCTGTATGCACCAGGTACACCTCAACAAAATGATGTCGCAGAAAGAAGAAATAGGACTCTTATGGATATGGTAAGGTCAATGATGAGTTATTCGGATTTACCTAATTCGTTCTAGGGGCATGCTCTAGAAACGGCTGCATATATTCTAAACTTAGTTCCATCTAAGTCAGTACCTACTACACCCACAGAACTATGGACTGGGCGCAAACCTAGTTTAAAGCATGTTCGGATTTGGGGTAGTCCAGCACATGTGCTGATAGGGAACACAGATAAGTTGGAACCAAGAACAGAAGTTTACATTTTCATTGGCTATCCCAGAGGAACCCTAGATACTCAATTTGTATGTTCCCTGAGCTCAGGGGTTTCAAATTGAATATTGATGGCAACTTGGAAGGTAATCCAGGAAGTTCTGATAAGAGAGGAGTCATCGCGGATGATGATGGCTATATTGTGTTAATCTTTTCTAGTCCCGTAGGAGAAGTTGATGCAAATAGAGCCGAGATCCTTGTGATTAAGCAAGGGATAATATGAATTTCTGTCCATTTCACGGGCTGCCGGCAGTTGAAGGCAACTCAGTCAATGCAACAGCTTGGGCAAGTGTCAAAACAGAATGTTCCTTGGAATTCTTTCTAGTTTCTAGATCATTAATCAAATTAAGGTTTTAGCAGCTCCAAAAAATGCTAGTTTTCATCATGTGTATAGTAAATATAATACACGTGCTGACTTTTTTTGCCTTCACTATGTAACCTGTTTTTGTGGTATAATGCTTTTATACCATCGTGCCCTTTTGCTATTTTGGCCGGGGCTTCTTTGTAATATATTGTTAGAATATGGTCTATCTATAATCTAGGGGAGGTCTTTGGTTTAATTCTCTAGTTGATCCGACAGAGAGAGAGAGAGAGAGAGAGAGAGAGAGAGAGAGAGAGAGAGAGAGAGAGAGAGAGAGAGACTTCCTTTAGCAGAGTGGAACAGTGGTGTGGTAGAGAGCTGTAGGACATTACTTCTCATGAGCAAGCACGACTGTCTTCACCCCCTCAGCTAATAAAAGGTTTCCTTATTTTTCTAATATTTTTTTTCAATCTGTGCTCATAATTTCAAAACTTGTGTCAAGATTTGTTACCTTCTTAGCAATCCTGAAAGATCAGCTCAGCAAATAAAAGTCTTCGCAAGAGTTAAGATGCAACTCAATTTTCAAACTATGCTCATTTTAGATTGTCTAGTCGGTTAAATCAGTTTCACCATTTTCAGTCGAAAACATTTATCTTGTGTAGCTTTATGGAATACACTCTAATGACCCCTTTTCATAATGAGAATGTTCATAACCCTATCCCTTTCTAGTCGCGTATGGAATGAACTTATAATCTGATAATCTAGTTGATTCTATGATTAAAAATTCAAAATCCCAGCCCATTCCTAAAATGGCTTTGCATCTTAGATTTCATTGCATCTTAGATTTCAATTCAGTGTGCAGCATTTGCCTTTCTGAGGTTGTAAAAACACCAGAGATCAAGCATTGAAAACAAAAAAGACCAACTTCAACTCATCAAATTTGTTGGCTAAAACACCCTTATGTGCACAAGCAACACCTTAGTTCTATATATACAGAGGTAGATAAACATAAAGATATCCATAATTTGATCTGGCATTTGGAGAAGTCAAAGCCCAAACCGAAAATTAATAAAGTGCCTCACCTTTGTCCCCTCATTCTTCAACCTATGAGCAAGCTTTCCTGTGAAGATTTATAATGAAGAAAGAAATAAGAACTCATTCCTTCTTAAAATTACAGAAGAGAACCAACAAATGCACATATGCAAATGATTTCAGTTAATATTGAAGCTTCAGAAACTTGAAGATATCAATACACCATCAAGTGCAAGAGAGATTTCATAATTCCATCAGAAAAGATTATCTCAAGTAAAATAAACAATGGAATTCCTTTGTAATTACCAAGAGACGTAGTCTTTCCGCCTCCATTTACACCAACAATCAAGATCACCGCAGGTTTCCTGACAGTACAGCAGAAATGTAGTTAAAATCTCTCTACATTAGTTTTGTTCTAAGTTTTGTTCTCTACATTAGTTAAAAAAAGAAAGAAAAAGCAACCAGGAAGTATACGCAAAAGTGAACCTGAATCCTAGCTGAAGTTCCGTCTTTTTTGCTTTGCTTGTCAACAAATTAAGTACGCTTCTCTTCAAGGCATCCTAAACAGTTTTACATTTCCAACATCCAATTTACACCATAACAAAATCACATTGCAAATCATAAGTTACAACTGCGCGTTAGAACTGAGAAGAAAAGAAACACCTTTATCTCATTTCCAGATTTAAGCTTCCCAGCTAAAATGTCACTCCTCAGGCTATCAACAATTTTGATAGAGATCTTGGGCCCAAAATCAGAGACCAGAAGAGCCTGCACAAGAATGCATCCAACCAAAATTCATTCATAAAAGGGGATCATCATTCATCATTGTCAATTCAGACAAAATCTTCATTCTTTAGATTCCAAATTTGCATCAAAATGAAGGAATTCACTGCAACAACTTCTTATAATTGAGATTTTTCATGTTCTATTGGTTCATAATTCTTACTTAGAGTGAGTGTACTCAAGTGAGCAAACCCTAGCTTGAAATAATTTCAGTGTGTTGAAAGCTGATTATTGCCATCTGAATCAAAATGTCAATCCAAACGCGGCGGCCAAGCACAATTTGGATTCAAATTGATGCACAGAAGAGTGAAAATTAGTGATATCTAAGAACAAAAAGAAGAAGAAGAAGAAGAACCTCTTCGAGTTCATCTAAGACGCGATCTGTTTCTGCGAGATTCCAGTAGAGGAGGAGCTCGTCGATGACGGCGAGATTGTCGCGGGTTTTGGAGAAGCCGGAGAAGAGCTTCTCGACGTCGCTCTTCGCCTTCTCCTTGATAAGGCGGCCGAGCTTGGTGAAGAAGCCGGTCTGGCCAACCGAGCATTTGAAACGGGAGGGACCGGTTTTTAATGGGGAGGAGGAGGAGGATGATAAGGGCGGGAACGGATTTAGAAGGAAGGGTTTGGGGATAAAAGAAGAAGAAGAGGAGGAGGATAGAAATAGAAAGGATATGGGATTTGAGGAAGCCATCTTCAATTTTCTCTCGTTTGGAGTAGGGCGTATGACTGAAGGAGAATTTGAAAAGTTTTAAAAATAAAGAAATAAAGAAAAGGGGTTTTCCTTTTTTTTTTTTTTTTATTTATATATAGACCCTTTTTTTTTGTTCTAATGTTTATGGAAGTCCTTGAGGGGATGTTTGTTGATCGCTCGTTTTTTTTTTTTTTTTTTGGGAAAAGAATGAAAAGTGAAAATACTTTTTCTAAAGTGAAAAAGAAATTCACGTCCGATATGGCTGTTTCCTCCTAATTCGACTAAAAAAGTGTTTTCATTGGCTAGGGAGAGTATTTGTTTTTTAAGTTTTCAGTAAAATAAGAAAAAAGATGTTTATTTTTCAAAGTTAGATTTTTCCATATTTGGGAAAGGGATATAAGTAAGCTTTTTTTCCTTTTTTTCTTACAGCAGGGGCGAAGAGAGTAAGGGGGGAGCTGGTTTTTTTTTCCATTAAAGAGGAATAGTTAGTCTATGAAATTAATTTTCCACAAATGTTACACAAAACGGTGTTTTAAAATTTTTTTAAAGCTAGACTCTTCCTTTTGAGCAAAGACACATTTGTGCGAAGCGTTCTCCATAGAAGTAGGATTTAAGATTCCATTCAGTTCTTCTGCGTGCAGCACAATTCATCTCAAACTCGAGGCAATATCCATCATCTTTTCCTTGCAAACGTGAAAAGCTAAGTCCAATCTGCCTTGTACAAACCTATTTTCGTGGAAAATAAAATGTATGCTTCCTCTTTTGCAACATCATGCAAGCCCTTCCTTTTTAATGCATGCAAAATTTATGATATACTTTTTTTTATGAACATCTTGGTTTGGTTGTGATTATTTGTGAATTTATCAAGTGCTAAAATAACAACATCATTTAAGGTAATGTTTGTGCTTTGTAACTTTGCAGATTTTCATTTCCACAGTTCGGACCTCTCATTTCCATGGATTTGAAAAGAAGTAGTTCACTTTTATCTCTTCACACAAAAAAGCAATAACAAATTATGAAAATGTTGAGATGCGAAAAAGGCAATCCGTTTTTTGGGTGGGATCATTCAAATACAAACATACTCCGAGTAGCTGCAAAATGAAATATAGCTTCTACCCAAATTATGTGTGAAAGGCTAATAAACATTTCACAAAGACCTTTCAAGCCTTCCTCGGATAGGGTGAGAAAAACTGAGGAAAAAAAATACCTTTCAAGCTGGAAAACTTTGACGAACAAATAAATGCCACGCAAGCTGGATCCTAACTCATAACTCCTAGGCAAATTAAGTATCTAGTATGATGTAATAGAGAAATGTTCTCCTACAATGTCGGGTCACTTGGGCCCACCTTTGATCAATACATGAACTTTTTTTTTTTTTATCATCTTGTCTCAAAAAAATATATAGTTAAGATGCTATTAAACTTCAAAAATTTTAATTCAATCAGAGGCGGACCCACATTGTTTGTATTTGGGGTGGTCGCCCTAGATCAAACTTGGAATTCCCCTTAAAATTGTATTGGGCCACTGGTCCACGCCCCACATGAAGGCCCACGCCCCATCTCAAGAACAATGGATGAAAAAAAAAACCTTGCTTGTGTTCTTCACTCCTTTCGACCTCAGCTAGCCCCTAACCCTTCTTGGCTTGTTCCTCTCCTTCGAGTGCACAAATCGCTTCTCATCGGATGCTTGTGAGGCTATAACAATCGTTCTTCCGCTTCAGGTAAATCTATCTTCTTCTCTCTCTGTCGCCGCTCTCTCTCTCCCTCACTCTCCCTTTGCGTTTTTCTGTCGACTCTTTGTCTCTCTTTTAGCCTTTTAATGGTACTTCTATGTCATTGTCGCCTCTCTCTCCCTCCCTCTCCCCCTTCTCTCCCTATCATCTATGAATAACGGTTCCATTCACTATTTTAGGCATTGCATAGAGAAGTTAGGGTTCTTTTTCTTTTCTTTTCTTTTTTTATAATTTATGTTTGATGGTTAGGGTTATGTTCCTTTAGGGCTTTTTAATTATGGTTCTCTTTATTACATTACCTGATTTTGGGTTTTTTTTAATCTTGTGTTCTTGTTTAGTCTATAAATGAGTGTGATTGGTGACAAAGAAGTTAGGATTCTGTTTTATATATATATATATATATATATATATTTGATGGTTTGGGTTAAGGTTATGTTACTTAAGGGCTTAGCATGTTAGATTGTTAGTCCATATTCTTCCAATTTGTTTTTGTTTTTGACTTATCTTTAAGTATTTCTGATGGTTACTAGATTTGGTATTTCTTTTGCTTAGTCCACTAGATGTATATCCGAGTATCCTGTCTTTTGCCTTGCTTCACTGCAAACTTAGGCACATGCATATGCACTTTCACTTTTAGGTGAATTGCATAAAAGCAGAATTATATATAATTTCTGGGCAATAGACTTAGAAATGTCCAAGTGCACACAAAACCAGATACGTCTCAGACTCTCGGTGGCATGAACTGGCTTTTGTAATTGGTTGATCTATTATCAAAGCAAACTGCTTTGGATATTATCTGACCATGAGTATTTAATATTTTTCATAAAAAATAATAAGCAGATGGTTAATCCAAGATAACAACATTAAATACAAAGTAAAAATTTACAAATTCACCATTCCTAATTCCTTCTTGATCATGGCCTATTAATTTTTCTTTACATAGAAATAACAATAAAAATGGCGTAAGGTCTTTAGGTTTTAAGTACACAAGACTAAAAAATTAAAAAATAAAACTCAACAACCATTCTCTTTATTACATTACTTGATTTTGGGTCTTTTTTGGATCTTATGTTCTTGTTTAATCTATGAATGAGTGAGATTAATTTGTCAATCATGGATACGGGTTGGGCAATAAATTATGATCATCTACCGATTATAAAACTTAATTTAATGGCATCAAAGAATGTGGTAGTTAATTATACAATTTTATTTAGCTTTAACATTAGATACATCATACATTCTAAATGGGTTTGAATTAGGCTAGTGCTAATTCATGGGAGACGGCAGATGTTACCTATCGTGTTGACAATATTTATTTATAAATACATGTGTTCTCATTTGGATTCATATGATAAAAGAACTATTTCGGAGCATAAGGAAGAAACAAAGAGATACTAATTTTTCATGATAATGTTTATTACTTCTTTAAAGTTTCTTTATTATTGTTGTAATTGTATATCAATTGATGTCAACCCTTTCTTTTTGGGGATGATTGGATTGCCTATATTTTTTTGGAGGCTTTTTCGTTTTCAATATACTTCTCTTATATTGTAAATTCTGGAGAAATGAATATAGTCATCATTTCAAACAAAAAAAAAAAAAAAAAATGTTAGTTGATGTAGTTAAATATCTTGTGTCTATTTCAATAGAATACATTTTTTCTTTTGCTATTGTTAATGTGAAAAAATCTTAGCAAAAGCTTAGCCCCACTTAAACAAAAATTCTAGGTCTGCCACTGAATTCAATGGCAAAGATAATTTGGTGGGGTTGATTCACAGGACGCACACACAAAAAAGGAGACCTTTTAACCTGCCCTACTCCCATTTATAGACATGCATCTAAGTCGCCCGACCTTATATAACAATTTGAAGTCTGCTTGTACAGAAAAACATTCTCCTCACGGACCTCACCTAATATATTCTGTTTTTAAACATGATATTCATATTTTTTTTCTATCATTTTAACAATTTAAATTGACCTTGATGGCAATTCCAATTGCAAACGTACTTGGTCATATATGTACTTAAATGTTCTACTAATGAGCTAGCTCGGAAAATTCACGACGACTCCTTAACAATTGGAAATTCTTCCAGCATACGTAAAGGCCCATTACGTAGGGTAGAAAATTTGAAAGACGTCACATTTATTTTATAGGATTAGTTTTAATGTGGTGGGGTTTAATTGGTTAAAGGTTAGTCATTCATCACTATCATTTAGAGAAACTTCCGAGTTGCTGATATTTTGATTCTTCTCACATAATTATTTCACTAAAAAAGCCGTTCCTTAGAATTCCCAAGAACTTTGGCCAATGGCATGATTGTTCAAAAAGTGCAATCAATTGCATCATGACAGCCGGGATTTCCTTTTCCCCTTAATTAAAGTGGGATTGAAAACCTGTACCACATAAGTGTAGGACTCAGGAATATAGATTACGCTGAGAGGTCACTCTCTTCCACATATAAGCATTATGTTTATAGGCAATTGGAAAAGAATTTGCATAGATGATTTAGACATATAGCAGTTGATTTAGTCACATCCATCCACATTGGGGATCTATAATGAACGGCTAGAACAATTTGATTCAATTAGTCATTTTGCATTTCACGAGTCAATGGGTATTGTGAACCACGAGTCAATGGGTATTGTGAACAAGTCAAATTAAGAATTTAAGATACACAGACAGTAAATACATCGAACCTTATGCAGTATTTGACCCATCCAACTTGCGTCTTGCATTCGGACATCTAACATGTGCACGTGGGTGAAGAGGGCCCATATTCCGGACTCAAATAATTTAAAATGGAGCAAGGCTCTCCTAAGTTCAAGCTTAGAATAAGATAAACTCAAATGTGTGGCAGGGCCTATCTCGAGACCCACATGGGAATGGGGGTGAGGGGGATTTTAAGGACTTCCTGAGATCTTCCTCTCTACAAAAAAATCAGCCACAACTGTAATTTCTATCATCTCCATATGGACTCAAAAGTTTAATGGTCAATAGTCTATTCGGATCAATATAGTCGATCCAACAGTCTAATAAATTCGGATCTGACTAAAAATTGGTGGACATATGCAATTTAAAAGGGTCAAGTGTTTGGTCCATTTGGATGGACTAAGGGTAGGCCCCACAAGCATAAGTTTACGAGGTTTTATCCTAAGCTTGAGCTTAGGAGAGCTTTGCTCTTTAAAATGATTTTACACCCAACAGGGTTGCGGGCCGGGGTTGCTGATTGATGCAACATGTGACCAACCATCAGGTTCATTGATGGGGATCTATATCCAACCTCCCACCACAAGATTAGATTAACATGATCTAATTATCCAAGTTTTGAACACAAATGAGCTAGACTTTCGCTCCCTTTTTAAATGGATCGATCGAGCAAGGAATGCGTGAAGGTTGAAGATGAGGCAATGAAGGCAATGGTCGACCGAGGATGTCACTAGCATGTATTAACCGGTAGGAAAAAACTCAAAACAATTCAAAGATGATTGTGCATACGGATTTTTTTTATATATATTTAAATGCTTTTATTTTATCCATTATTATTAATTATGCATGCTGTAGTGGATTTGTGGGGAATTTTTACTTTTGCAAAGCAAACCTTATATGACAACTTATCAATGGCATGCAACCTGATCTGCCTAAAACCATGATTTCTATAAATACATATATATTACAGAATGTATTATCGAGTTCTCTCTTTCCCTCCTTATCTTATATATGTATCTTGCTCCCTGTTTTCTTTTTTCCATCTCTCTCTTTTTCTTTTTCTCATACCCCTATCCCTATAACTATTCGTAAACTTGTACATGAAACCACAAAATCATCATGGAAAGTTTCTGAATTCTCAACTATTAATGTCGGGTGGCTATAGCATAAGAAATTTGCGTTGGTAAGTGTCACGTCCCCCAAAATGAGAATTAGGGAAAAACGTGAAAAATAAATAAAATTCAAATTCCTGTGTTTAATACAACACAGGCTTCCAAAAGTGGACCCACAAAAAAAAAATTTCTCAACATGTGATGAGTCAAAATAAATTTCATTAAATGCAACGGAAGCTTTATTCAATTGGTGATCAATGTTCATAAATGAAACCCAACACAAAAATCAAATAAACATTAATAGTTAAAATTGCATAATTATAAAATTCTAAAAGAGGTCTCAACACTAAAAGAAAGTTCATTTAAATAATTCTAAGATGACGTTCTCTCTTGTGTTGGTTCAGACGGCTCCAAAGCCATCTCGCCATCCCACTCGGGTTCATCAGTTGGCTCAAACGTTTGAAACGTTTGATCCTCCTCCGTCTCCTGGGTAAAGTAGGGCTCAGTACCTATGCACCAAATATTACAAAATAAATAGCAAGAACATAATCATAATTCGAAATTTAATACGATAACGAGAAGAATATAGACAAGGGTGATCATAATGAAACAACGATTAATATAATAACAAGAACGGATGTCTGACATAAAACAAAATGGCACAAAGGAGCAATATAAAATCACACGGTGACAAGTGTCCCCGTTGTGGGTGGTCAGCCCTAAATAAATCGGGAAAGCCCGTCCATAACGTCGGTGGTCATAAACCGATCAAAATAAAACCAGGGTAACCTGTGCATAAACAAAGCGGATTATAAGTGATCCGGTCACATCGGTGATCAACCGTCCATATATCGATCTGCAGTCGTCCATAAAATGACCCACATATACACATAAACATATATTCATAATAGACCTGATTGATAATGCTCCTACACAAAAATCATAAGTCAAAATAAAGTATTTGCCATTCCACATTTCATATCATATTCGAATAGTCATTTACATATGCAAATCCGAATGTCAAAGGATAATCACAAGCCAATCCTAAGTCAAACATAAGGTTTCGTACCCAATAACCACAGGAATCTCTAATGGATAAAAGATCAACGCATTCCTTTTTCATTAATGGTGCATAGACCCAATTAAGGGTTTTCCAATAGGGATGGGTTGAGCTCGAATCCATTAGGATTTCCCCGAGGTCATACCAAGCACTAAACCCCATGTTGGTAAGATACCGCGTGCCAAGTCGGTATTTACTCGGTCCATAATTCAATTAATAAAATATAGTTCTAACACATAAAAAAAAAAAGTCAAAGGTTGTAATTTAGGTTTATAAAACAATTAGGCCCTTATTCCTAATTCCCATAAACAAAAGGGGCAATGTCAATTATTTCACCATACTAAAAGTCACATGGGATTACATCATCCCATGTCATCACCATGTCATCACCACACTTTATTCCCATCTTTATCATGTAACCGAGCCATCCCATTCCCTTTTGTTTTATAACACATGACAGGTCCAACAAGTCATCAGGTCACCCTTTTATCTTCTTCCTTTACCAGCAAGTCAAGCCACAGCAGAACCCATTACAGAAACAAGTGCTGCACGCCTATGACAACATGAAGCATAGAATAATGGCCCTATAGGTTACAACCCCAGATCACCCACACAACCAACATCGCCCAGTTATGTAAGGACGGATGCCCGGACTGGATTTGTGATCAAATCACCCCGTGGACCCCACAACCAGATCAAGCAAAAGAAAACACCTCCATATGAGTCACGCCTCTTATTCCTAAACCATTAGATGGTGGGTCGGACGGGACCCACTTCTCACGGGTCCAACACCTTTAAGGTCGCCCGTGGGTCCTCCTCCGGATCCACGGATTAGATTGGTCATCGGGTGGCCCACCTGGGTCCCATGGTAAAAAAAAAAAGACACAGACGATCACAAACTGTGTACTCCCCTTGTACACAGTTTTCATTCCTGCAACATGTGATTCGCCTGCCATCGAGGCCACTTGAAACTGTGGTCTCACAACCCCAAACACCAGTGTACAGAAGACGGAAAAAAAAAAGAAAAAGGTTTTGAAATCCAACGAAGCGCTGCGGGCAGAAGCCATTTGTAGCAGTAACATCAATGGATTGGGTCTGGAGATCCCCGATCTCATTGCAAAATCAAATTGCATTACAAAGTTATCATAAGAAAAGGCATAAAAAGGGTTTCTACATGCATACACACGCAAATCAACAAGAAGAACAAGTATTAAATTCACAAATTATAATTAGATACTTGCCTTTTACCGGGGTTGAAGAAAAATACACAGATCCTAACCAATACCCAAACCGCGATTCCAAAAGCGCTTGAGAATAATCCTACCACCGATCTGACAAAGAATATGGGAAAGGAATGCTCAGATGAACAGATCTATGGTATTCCTACCCAAAACCTAACATTGGAAAGAATAGGAAGATAACCTAAGAATATAGATCTACTCCTAATGATTTGAGGAGAGGGTTACCTGAGATAAGAAGATTGAACGAAGAATGCTGGTATCCTCTGATCTTGATTCTGATGGCTGGATCTTAAAGCTGGTATGGCTTGGGAAGTTGAAAGAGGAAGAAGACGAAGACAACCGGGAGGAGTTGCAGAGATTAGTGGGGAGAGATAAGAAGGGTTTCGTTAAAAAGGGGATTAGGTTAAAAAGAGTACTACTGGGCTTAAGTCATTGGGTCAAACTACGGGTCAGGCCATCTACCCATTAACCCAACTCATCAATCTATGCATCTAATCTAACGTGTGCCCCACTTAATCCTACCCACTTAAATAACTAAAATACATTCAATTAAAATAATAATAATATCTAATTAAAATATAATAAAATAATCAATTTGTGGGACCAGGATCTTACAGTAAGACTTCAGAGGTTGACTATTATATTGTTAAGGTTCATTCCATCTATGTTTTTTACCAATAAAAAAAGATCATGGTCCAGCCGCCGCTGCGCAAACATTTGAATTCTTATCCTCGATGGTCTGACTAGGACTCCAATCTGGGTCCAAATCTGAAAATTAAAACTTGGAACAGACCTTTTAGTATATTGTTCCAATACATTTTCGACTACTTGACACCCACTCTATCCTACCAACTGACCCGTAAATCCACCTTCTAGCATCACCTCACCTGAGTCCGGATTCCCTTTGAGTGTCTCTCATGCTTTCCATGCATGAGTGGAGTGGAACTCTACATTGAGGTCTATCTAATAAAAATTTAAGTTAAATTTAAGTTGCTCAAAATGAACATCCTCCCTACAAAAGTCCAGACTCCATGTCACCTAAGGTGCAGGTGACCTATTATTAAGTATTATTTCAAAGTGTCAAGGTGTCCAGATCATTCATAATCACAAAAAAATAAAGAGACTCATCAAGAGGGCCCTCAACTTTAGTTTAGCTGGTTAGAGATATAGGTGCGTAAGTAAAGTGCTTGAGTTAAAATATCATGTATGTATAAGAGAGAGAGAGAGAGAGAGAGAGAGAGAGAGTCCACCTACTATATTCTTAATGGCTTAAAATAAATACTACGGGGGCTTAATTGGCCTAATTTCTCTGCGGGATTAGCCTCACCACCAAACTTGTTAGCAATAAGACATGTGAATGAAATGATACAAAAGTTTCATATTTTATAATGCTCTATAGGCTGTAGCAGTGTAGCCCTGGGTGGAATTTAAAAGGTGCCACGTAATGAATAAGGAATTTATTTTGAAATGTTTAGATTTTCAAATTAGTGGGGAGCCTCAGCAACTTTTGTGAGCCCCGATTTTGAGAGGATGTGGGACTGTTATCTAGGGTTGCAAACAGGTATCTGATTCTCCGATTACCCGAAAGTTTCGACCCCCAAAAAATCGGGTTTGGAATCTATTTTAGTTTTTTATTTATAAACGGGTCCGGGTCCGAAACCTAATTTAGATTCCAATTGATAAACGGGTCTGGCTCCGGATCTATATAGGTTCCAACCCGCCGACCTGGGACCCGAAATATGAGTCTTTCATACAGCAATTTATACTTTAAAATCAACTATTTTTTGTGCATTTTTATGTATAATATTGGATGTTGTAGACTTGATGTACTGTTATAAGTTGAATGACATGTTTATTTTAAGAAAAAATGAAGAATAAAGAGAAAATAAAATCAATTTTGAAACTAGATTCGCGTCATCTAGTTGGATCCGGTTCCGGAACCAGATTCGAATTTTCTTATTGAAACCGGGTCCGGAACCAACAAAATAGATTCCGATTCAAAACCGGATCCGGAACCGAAACCATTATTTAAAAACCGGTCCAGGTCCGGGTCCTAGTCCAAGCCTGAGTACATTATGGCTCCGTTCGAATCCGTTTTGTTTGCAACCTAGTGTCATCCAATTTTAATTTTTGTAGGTCCCCGTCCTTTTTTCTATTATAGATTATACAATTTGTTGACTTCAGGTCGGCATTGCTCTTATCTTTTCCTGCTGTGTTCTTTCCAGAGACTTTCCTCGGTGCCAATAATCAATCAAGATGCAAGACTTGCGCACCAATCGTTTCTTCAGTGTCGTGTTGGAAAGTTCTTTCCTGACTTGGATAGGCGGGCCGTGACTTGACCCAGTCATATCGTTGTACATATCAGGTACGGAGGCTTGGTCTAAGAATAACGCTATACATAAATCTAAACAGCATGATATAGATACCCCAATCTTGTATGGGTCCTCACCAAATTTTGATCCTGTAGTTTGGCCCACCATAGACTAATCACTCTAAATGCTTTAAAGTTTTATAATATTTCATTAACATGTTTTACAAGTAATCAATTTAAAAACCAAACAAAGTCACAAAGAAGTGAAGTGTGTCAAGCACAATATAGGAGAGGGCACTTACCCTGACCTGGACTTTTCCAAAAAGGAACCCACTGAGAAGCCACACAAATCCCTGTTGAGTCTGAGCGTTACAAGAATGGTAATGTCGTATGCCAGTGGTTTGTTTGTTTGCAGTAAAAGCATGTCAGTGGGTCGGACTGTTGGAGTAACATATGAGATCACGAGGACCAGGTTTAATTTCCAAAGCCCAACCAACATTCCACTTTTGTCACGCTCATTCTTGTTTGGCCTGAACCAAGTTGCACCCATTGTAAAGCATTAAAACCATGTGTACCTATTAACAAAGCCAGTGGATTTAGTGAAATAACTATTTGATATACGCAACACACAATAACATCATTCCGAGGGCCGTCACCTCCCCACGTTTTAATCAAATGGGTTTGGCAAAACCAATCCCTTCTTTTCCCCTTCTCTCATCTTCAACTTCAATAATTCAAAACCTCCTTTGCTTGTAAACCTCAACGAATAGGGTCTATGCCATTTGCCTCTCTGGCCCATATCTATAAATAATACGATTTCCTTCCTTTTACGTTTTGATGATCAAAGGGACCCCAATTACTAATCCTGTCCAAATGCAATCTGTAGTTTCCATAATATCAAGGAATTACATGGCAACTCTATCCATCTGCCTTTACACTATAAAAGTGATACGGTCCATTTGGTGATGACTTTATCAGTCTTTCTCAAAACCCAAGAACCAAGAATATGGAGGAGAAAGCAGCCTCTCTAGAGATCACAGTAATCTCTGCGGAGGAACTACGCATCGACAACCGCCCGATCAAGAAGAACGCTTTCGTGGCGGTGGGGACGGGCGAGGAGAAGTGGCGGTCGACGTCGGTGGATCGGGACGGAGGGAGCTACCCCAGTTGGAACGAGAAGCTGGAGGTGGAGCTGCCGCCCCACGCTCGGTCGATAGCTGTCCAGGTGCAGTGCAAGACGGCGGTGGGGATAAAGACGGTGGGGAGCGCAGAGGTTCCGCTGTCGGATATCACGGAGGGGTACGTGCCCGCCCGCCACCTCCATTTTCTCAGCTATCGGTTGAGAGAACGGGACGGGAGACGTAACGGGATCATCAACCTGTGTGTGAGGATGGTGGGCCCCACCCACCCATTGAGATCTAACCGTTGGATGGGATCATCATCATCAGCATCATCATCTGTATGTAAGGGTAGTGGGGTTGTGATTGGGGTTCCAGTGGCGTGGCGTGGAGAGAGTAAAAGCATGCAGTTTTAGGAGACGACCCGTAAATCTCAAAGGAGGTATCAGTTGCATGCAGACTTGTGTTTATGATATGTGATGGTATGATGGAGTGTCTGCTTCTTGTGAAGATAGTGACTTCAATTATCTCCTCTAAAATGGACAGGATGCTACCGGGGTCGTTTGTCTTTTACGCGTGGAATATGTAAATACAATTTACACGTATAAATTATAAATATTCAAAATTTAAGTATGTAACGTGTACACATATGTTTCTTTTTACAACAATTGTCTAATAGCACTATTTTCGCATCATTTACGCATGTAATTTATGTTTTCACGTTTGTTTCAATGATATGTGTATATGTATTAAATGATTTTGTAATATTAATCATTCAATTATATTATGCTATAATGATATGAAAAGGAGACAAAAAATGTCTGCATTTGCATTTTAGATCTTTAAAGAAGAACATGTCTTTCAAAATGAAATATACTTTTTAAAAATATATATTTATATCAATGATCACCTTTAAAAAAAAATGCATTCCAACATGTTTGGTTAAGGAAATATGAGTTTATAGCCTGATGGTTAAGAAAAATAAGATTATTATTAATATATTTATTAATTAATATTTAGTTCAATATTATCTTAATTCATTATTCAATTTTCATAAAGCTTAATTCATGCATCTCACCGGCTTTATGCTAATATTAATCAATTATAGAAAGTTTTTAAAATGAGTATTTTGTTGCTAAGTCCAATTATATTAAAAGTATCACAAATTTATAATGGTTAGATAAAATCACATTCATACATTATTTTTTAAGGATACCATAAGGCTATATAAAATACATTCTTCATTTTCTCTTACATTCATTTATACATGTTTAAATATTTTTAAAATAATGCAATAATAAATAATAAATTAGAATGGTTTGATTTATCATATATCTAATGCATGTCACCAACGAGTCAATAATAAAATCTTTTCAACGTAGGTTGATGGTCTACAGAGAAAAAAAATCTTATGTGTCCTTTGGCCTTTTCATTTTTAATGTTTGCATACATTGGTAATTGCATGTACGTTCATTCAGCCAGCGGTCCATATACGGTCATGTGGACCAACCTGCACTTTTTGTTGATTACGGTAGGTTCACTCATTTACAAAATTCATATATTTGTTACCTCATTTATACGTTTCATCGGTTTGACGCATCTTATATTATTATTTTATAAATGCGTTGGGGTGGGGTTTTGAACCCAGAACCTTTTTTATGGAAATGCTTTTTTTATTATTATTTTTCTAAATGCATTGGAGGGGGTTTCGAACCCAGAACCTCTTTGACGGAAACTACCCCAAAATCAAACGGTCCACTCCAACAGGTATTCTTTAAAATCACATGTGGTTGTAAATTTTCTTTTCCCACCTAAATAGGTGCTCAAATCTTGGTGTGAAAATGGGCTCATTTTCATACATTTTACACATCTGATTTACACACAAGATATATAAATAATTGTAGACAAACATGATTGATGCATAAATATTATGCATATTCACCATTTACATACATAAATGGGTGTAGACAAACGACCCCTAAGTGAAAATTGAATAATAAGCTAAAAATAATTTATAAATGGATGTAGACAAACGACCCCTAAGTGAAAACTGAATAATAAGCTAAAATTAATTTATAAATTAAATGTTAATTAATAAAAAAATACATGAATTGTTTGGATAAATGGCTTTGAAATTTTGATCATTTCTAGTTTAATAATTTACATATATTGGGCCAAATTTGGGCTGTATTTCAGGCCTATGGGCTAGAGCTAATTTTTTGGTCTGACAATAAGATAGACTAAATTTCAGCCTATGTACGGATGAAGGCCAGAGCTGCCTCTATAGTCTATAGTCTATGCGAGGAGGGAATCACATGCATTTTGCAGGGAGGCTGCACCCGTAAGCTCCAAGCTTCAATGTTGGGCCAATCAACATGACCCGAGCTGGGACGTTGCATCGGACAGAACCGAGCTGGATGGCTGACCCAAATGAACAAATAAAAATGGGTTGGGCTTGTTGCTGAGCCCATCCTTGGCATTCAACTGGCCATCGCAGCCCAATATGTACAGGCTCAATCCAAGCCCACCAAATTTTTGCAATGTCGACTTTAACCCAACCTGAGAGTTAAAAAGAGTCATCTCAAATCATTATTTAACAAGTCAGGTTTGGACTGCGTTGGCAGGTCGAAATTGCAGCCACTTCCATTGGGTCGGGTTGGTGGGCAAGTAGAAGGAATGTTGCTCAGCTTTATTAATTGAGTTAAACCTTCACCTAAACTGACCAATTTATCAATCAGGTAAGAAAAGCCAACGAAATAACAACCCATACCCAAAATTATTAGTTACGTTCGTGTTGTCTTGTTGGGTGGAGTTAAAAATTGCCACCCATTTAGACCTCATCAAACCATTATGAAACACCAATGACTAGAAACTACAGTTTTGAAAGTAAAGGACCCAAGAATTAAACCTTTTTCCCAATGGCATCAGAGGCCGCTACAAATACCACCAAAACTGGAAAATCATACTAAAAATGGGGATACACTGGGAAATCTACAAGAACTATCTGTGGCGATTTCCTGAGTATATCTTGAAACCATCCCAACATTTTCCTGGGACATTGATTCCCTGGTAACAATAATTATAACAACCTTCAAACACCTAGGAACTAATTTAATTGCTATACTGTTAAGGCATTTTAGTGGCTAGACATGATTGTGAGGATGATGGAGGAGGTAGGTTCTCCTGAAAAAGGACCAACAGGTGGGGTTTACTCGCAAGCCGAACCCTCTTCTGGAAGAACTTAACATCCCCTTAACAACACTAGATACATATGACTCAAGCCAAGAACATTATTGCCAAAATGGGGCCTGGTCACTGAGACTAGAACTATGTCCCAGACAGGTCCGGGTTTGACCCAGCCCACTCCAGTCCATTTGCATCGTATGAATGTGCAATGATTGTTATATACCAATGGCGCAAAGTCATGGTCTACACTGTTACAGCGCCGTCATTGGTTAGCTCAATAGGAACTCAAATAGCATGGAATGAACAATGCAATTCAAATTATCAAGAACAGGATATTAATAGCTCTCCAATCCCTTGCTTATACAATAAAGTAAGCTTGATGCAAAAAAAAAAAAAAAAAAAATACAAATGGCTCATCACTCTTTTGGCATAATTACTGCTGCATAGGCCTAATGCCCGGAACTTTTATGAATAACAAAAGCCCTACTGCAAAAAGACCTAATGGATGAAAAGGGGGGAAAAAAACGTAGTAGTATATATACATAAAGCCACACCCCAGTATGATACAGGTTCAGACAAACATGAACTGTTAAGAGATGTGTGATGCAAACACGTCCATCCACAATCTGATGAACACCGGCACAGCAATGCACATCTAGTTAAGAGAGATCTATGATAATAGTCATCTCATTGAAAGACACCTTAATTACACATCTTCCCTACTGCTGCTAGCACTCTTTATGATGTTATACTTGCAAAGAGGGCATGTTGCATTGATGTACAACCACTTGTCTATGCAAGCACAGTGGAAATGGTGAGTGCAAGGAAGCTCACGTAGCTCAATCCCATCCTCATAAGCAGACAGGCAGATGCAGCATTCCTACAATTACCACGGATTTCATTTTAGATGATTTTACAGCATTGAACGCAGCAAGTGTGTTCTCTTCTGTGAGTGTTGAATATCAAAAGAAATTTCCTTCTAATCAAGTAAACAAACAACTATGAAGAAGTCGAATAACTCTATAAATAGTCAAGATTTTCAAATTTGATTCTGGGTTAACTCACAGTATCCTCTGCAGAGAGAACATGTTCGATGGGGGTGTCGGTATCGCATTCGGTCATTATTCCTCCAAATGGTCCCGATATCTCTCCAGTAAGCTTCTCACACTCAATAATATTTCGGAATCTATATTTCAGAAGCTGACGGATATCTTCATCAGATGCTCCTTCCTGCTTTAAGAAAATGAAGAATGCATATTCAAGAAGCTTTTGACCGAAGTTTTAGAAGCATTCTAAAATTATACACAGGCACATTCCATATTCCATTAAAGCTAAGTGGTAAGAATGAAAAGGGAACAGAGTGCTAGAAGCTCTGGAAAAACACAAACAACATGTACAAGCATGAGAAAACCAGTAAAGAATCTAGATAACAAATGTGAGCGCCACCCGGGGGATTATAGTCCTGTTGGGTCAAAAGACCTCAAGGATACCCACGTCATTAAAAAAAACCTAGATAGCAAATGCAGGTGATAAAGATCAGCAAATATATGAATTTGCTTGTTTTGGTGACAATGTAACAATCTCCATGGACCCAATGCAAAAGAACTATACAAATAAATTTTTGCCCAGCCTGCACTCAAAATTCTCAATGTAAATTTGCCTTGCTGTCAAGTAACTAATACACAGTAATAAAATGAAAATCCTCTCCCTTGATAAGCATGGAATGTTAACATGCCCGTCAGTGCTCTCCGGTTAGGGATGTCAAATGGGCCGGCCCGGCCCTCCAGGCCCACCTGGCACATGGGCTGAACCCTATGGGCCGCCCGCTAGGCCCGCCCAACAGTCGGCCCGCCAGCCCGGCCCGCCCAACGGCCAAAAACGACTATTTTTTTAAAAAGTTCTATTTTACCACACCCCAACAGCTATAAAATGGTCATATAAGGAGTATTTTGTGTCCTTTTCAATTTTACAAAGTCTATAAATACCCTAACCCTCCCATTCTCATTCCTCACCAATTTACACAACTCTCTCACTCTTTATACACTCTCTAGCTCTCTCTCTCTCAAAGCATTCAACCCTTTCACTATCTCTAAGAAGTTTTTGTCATTCTCCGTGCTTGTGTTCTAATTTTTTATTTTAATACTGAAAAGACAAAAAAAAAAAAAAAAAAAAAATTGGGAAAAAAAAAGGAGAAAGAGGCATGCCGGGCACGGAGGCACGGCCCGCAGCGGGGCTTTTTTCCTGGTGGGCCGGGCCGGGCTGGCCGTGGCACGGGAGGGCCTCACTTGGGGCGGGCCGTGCCAGGCGTTTGACATGCCTATCTGCGGTGATCTAACACACATGATGATAAATATCAGGAGACCTCAATCACTAGTCACACCCTCACTACACAGCAGTCCCAAGCATCTGATTGGTGGCTGCCATAGACATACTGCCATTATTGTTTATGTTGATGACAATATTATCACCAGTTGCAACATAGAAGAAATATCTGAAGTAAGGGGATATCTATCAAAGGTATTATAGATCAACTTAGGTCCTCTAAGAAATTTTCTAGGCATCAAGATCGCTCAGACCCATAAAGAGATTGTGACTTGCCAACAATAGTATGTTCTTGATCTATTGAGTGAAACTAGTCTTCTTGGATGCAAAACGGCTAATACTTAAAAAAGGACCCATTATATTCTACTTGCTGCAAATAATCAGAGGTGCAGAGACATGGATTATTTTATCAAAATCACATGTGTAACTAAACAAATGGTTGCATAGAAAGGATTGCCGCCAAAATCAAGTTTCTCATAATGCAGCATATTATGATGCAATAATGCAAACTGACTTTGTCTCTAAATATTAGACCCAGGTACACGGTATCATTCTCTGCAAGGGTAGAATTCAAACTCAGCAGAAAAGGCAGGACTCTCTGTCGTATTCTATGGTCAAAGTTGAGGAACTACTTTGACTCAGATGAAGGATCAATTAAAAATGAGGATGATAACCACTAAAAAACATGCAATAGCTCAGAAACATGCAACAGGAAAACAAAATCAATTCGCTAGTATACCTTCTTAAATACATCAAAAAGTTTGCAGGGATGGAAAACATCACTCTTTCATTGGCAAACTGGAAATGGTGAAGTTACGATAGAAAAGAGCACACCACAGTTGAAGGTGCTCATTATTGCAACACAAGGTTGCAGGTTCTAATCATTTTACATTTTGTAAAAAAATAGGAAATGGTGAAGTTTTGTTCTTAAGGTAGGAGACAACAGGGAGAATGTAGTATTTGATCTGCATTTGTTCTAAATGCAGTTTACGCTATTCCAGTTTAGGAAACAATTTAGTTGCAATAGCATGTTGATGCACATTAAATTTAAGTCCACTCTTATCCAATTGTGCTTTAAGAAATTACATCTCACAATCTCACCAAATATCAATTGTCACGGGGTATGAACATGAAAGAATATAATGATAACTTACTAAAGGAGCTCAAACCAGTCATCAAGGTGAGATACCTGATCTGCGACTGCATATAAAATTGCAATGATACATGGCAGACAGCAGCAAACTGCAATACCAACAACACATGCCAGGGCGATGCAGAATACGACAAAGAACACGTCAAATGCCAGAAAAACTATACAAAGCCTGCAAAACAAAATACATGTAGTAACAGATTACATCTACCAAGCACGAGCAGAAAAATCAAGTTCAAACAACAGAAAATAAATAACTTTTGACAAACCAGTAAAGCTGAGGTGCATAACGAGTCAAAGTTTGGCCACCAGCAGACACCCAATAGAATCCAATGATCCACCATATAAATGAAAACATTGTGTTTGCAGACTCCAAATGCTTTGCAATACTGACAGGAAAAAGAAGATAAGCAGATTTTTTTAAAAAAGTTGAGCATAGAACAGAAATGATGATCCCACCTGAAACAAGTATATTGACCACATTGACAAGAATGAAATTAAAGCTAACCTCAACGTAAGATTAAAACAAGATGAGATTAATAACAAGGTATCTAAATCAGAACAACAGAACATGTCTCAACCACCAAAGGCTTTGATTAGAGCAAATCTCTGTAATGCAGGGTTTTCAATTTTCAGAAATATGAATGTCCAGCCTCACAAATGGTTTTCAACTTCAAGCCATGGGGTATCACAGGCCTGTCTAGCTGCAGAGGATGTAAAAATCAGATCTTGGCACATATTTTCCATTTCATTTTCATGGAGATCAAGCAAGCACATCAGTATTTCGTTGTCATGCGAATAACGACATTCTCCAAAGATATGGTGGAACAATACCGGAAATCTCATTCTCAAGTGGAAAGCACAAAGAAGGGTTGCTAACGAAATTAGAGGAGAAAAGCATAAATTTATAGAACTAGAATTGAATACCTAGTTCTTTCCTCGCCGCCCTCAGACTCCCCTGCTTCCCGCGCCTCCTGCGGAGGACCAGTAGTTCCGCCACTCCTGCTCCGCCCCCCATCCTCCGCCGACAGCCCCCGGCGCCGCCGCCGCCGATACTCAACACAGACACAAACCATATGCAGCAAGCACTGCATAGCATACCCCAAAATCCAAAGCCTCAAAGGCATCGTCGGCGTCTCCTCCCTGCTCGACACCAGAACCACCACCGCCACCACCACAAACGCCAGATTCCACAGAACGTCGAGAACGACGACAGGCCTCGAGTAGGCCCAATCGCTCTGCCGCTCCTCCAGCTGCTCCGCCGCCCGCTCCCTCACAAGCATCGACGGCTCCCTCATGATCCGGCGGCTGCTCGCCCGGCGGAGAAACCGAGCCGCGCCTCGCAAGCTCGGACGCCGCGGCGGCGATCGGCTCCGGTCGTCGTCCCGGCCATGAGTCAGACTCCCGAGAAGCGGAGTCAGATCGATGATGTTGTTCTCCATCTTGGAAAAAATCTCCCCCGATCGGAACTTGGCCAAACCCTAACGGATGCAAAAAAGGGTCCTTGGATTCGATCGAAAAGGGTCCATTTGAAACCCTAATGTTGGAAATTCGAGGGCAGGGAAATCTGACAGAGGAGGAATAAGTAGGATGAAAGGGTTGAAGGAAGGAATGGAATCGATATCTAGGGTTGAATGCACGCTTCTTCTTCTTCTTCTTCTTCTTCTTGAAAGAGATACGGGTAAAACTGGGGGTTTCTGAAATCTTGATGCTGGAGGAAACCGGGGGGGAATCTGGAAATAAAGGAGGAGACGAAATGAACTTTTGTCATTTCTTCAAATGTTGGGGGCTAAAACGTAAACAGGACAGATGCATATGACGTAGGCGTGAAAGCGCGGGTGATCTGGTGAGGTTAGGGAAGGCCCACATTTGGTCGGATGGGGTTTTCGCCCCTGCTTTGGACTTTGGACTTTGGACTTTGGACGAGTCTGCACGTCTTATCCAAAAAAAGGCAATACTAGCGACCCCCTTAGGTGCCGCTCATGGCACGGGCTAACACATATCCACGTAAACATTGTGCCAAATACGGGCCGTAAAAATTAGGCCCGAGCCCGCCCATTTAATTAATTGGGCCGAGCTGAATCAGGCTTGTCATCACTTTTGAGGGAATTAAAGCACTAATTAAACTAAATTACATGCATATTTTACAAAAGCTGGGCCAGGCTGTGCTATGGGCCTTTTATCACTTATTCTAAGCCTGGCCCAATAATAAATTGGGCCCTCAGTAGGTATCTAAGCCCGGCCCAAAGTGGTCTCAAGTTGGCCCAACCCATGAGAACCCCTACCCTTTAGCTTAGTACTCAATAATAGAAAACCATAAACCACCATCTAGGTCGTAGAATCTTCCCCATGTAAGGGTCTGTTTGTGCAGAGCTGCAGCGGTTCCTCTTCTGAGGCAGTTTGAGTTCTCAACAAAAGGTCCAAAAAACAGCCGTGGAAAATGGTGTTTTAATGTGTCGAAAAATTCAAAAAATGAAAATTCTCACTGCATCCAAACACAATGGAGAAGGTGCAAGGACGTCCGTTTATGCAGAAACCTCCGCTGCACAGACACACCCTTATTCCATAAGTGAGGCATGCATTTAAAATCTACATTACTCAAAATCATTGATTTTATTTTTCTTTTCTTTTCTTTTTATAGCTGACTAAGATTTTAGTTTAATAAGAATTGGGCCCACGATAAGATAACATTAGTCAAGTGCATGACCCGTATTAAGTCACTTATTTTACATATAATTAGTTTGACAGTGATCCATCTTTAATATTGAAATTTGGGTTTGAGATTATGGGCACATTTGTGTGCATGTCTAAAAAAAACTGCTTTCGTGAAAAAGTTCCTCTTTCACAAAAGGTTTTTTTTTTTTTTTTTTTTGCTGACCACCAACCATAGAAATTTATTTCTCAAAGAATCGTTGAAAAATTAGTAATTTTTGCACTTTTCCTGCAAGGCAAAAGCGGCCACGCTAAATATAAATTTTGCTATAGCGTGAAATATAATTTCTGCACTCCTCGTTTTTTTCTACTAAAAACCGGCTACACAAACATGTCCTAAAAATTTCAGAGAACACTCGATCTAAAATCACTATTTTAGCTTTTTTTTATTGTACACAAACTTTACTTTAATAAAAATGCGGCCGACTATAACAATGGTCGTATGTATAACATGCATTAAACAGCATATTTTACATAAGAATATTTTGACGGTGATCCAGATTTAATAGTGGAATTTGAGTTAGAGATTTAAATAATGTAGTGAAGATCCTATGTCATTCGGAGTCTGACGCTAATTCACTTGTAACTTCTGGATTCAGAAGTTTAGGGGCTTGCTTCAAAGAATCTAGCGCAGATGAAGAGAATATTGATTAGGAAAAACATCAGGTATCACCAGTTGTCACAATAAGGTGAGCAAGGCATGCTTAAATACCCAGTGGGGGCACAGTAGATAATCTATTAGAGTAGACCATAAAATAAGAAAATCGTCTTCCCTAAAAAAAAAAAAAAAAAAAAAAAAAACACACACACACAAAAGAAAAAAAAATGTCATCAACCCTGAATTTGAAATGGACTAGGCCCTTGGGAATTATTTGCTCGTTTTGGACGGTGAAAACTAATCGGCCCTTGATCAAGTGGTTGGGATGATGAATCAAGCTCCGTCATGATACACATACACACACAGTTAGGCGGGATGGAATCAAAACCCAATCTCATCCCCAAATGGGCCCCACAAGAAATATTGATCATCTTATTGTGAGCACCGGTGCTGAGGTGATGGGGGCCTCTTGATTATTAATACCAAGCTCCAAGTGACATACCAAATAAAGGGGAAAAAAAAGGGGAAGAAAGAAACAAATGCCCCGCCAAATAAATGAAGGATTTGTGAATCAAGTTGAATAGAAAAATCAGTACGGGATGTTGTGGGCACACAAATGGTTTAAGACCCATTCTTGATTCTTTAATTCTTATACCCAATTTTCTGACCTCCAGTGAATTGTGGACCCATAGCCGTGTTTAGTGTACAGGGTGAGTAACAACAAAATATATCAAATCTTATTTACTTGTTTCATTTTTCTGAAGTATGAAGTACACTGTGCAAGACCCCGTGCATCCAAGCAGAACTTGATCTTCGCATCTTGCTCTCTTGCCTCCTAAAGAGATGATTTTGAGGTCACTTACTGCCTAAGCTAAGCAGACGAAGTCATTGATTCTGATAGTTGTTTTTATTCACTTTGTTTCCTCTATTCTTCTCTCTAATGAACATGCTCAGATGATCTTGCTCTCTTGAATCACCAATAAGTCTAATTCCTTATCAAAAATGCCATGAACCAAACAGGCTCTTTTAAGTGTCTTGGTTTCATACCAGCCTAGTCAATTTAACATTTCTAAGTTCATATATGCTACTTATACAGACTAGGAATCACATCAATTAAGCACCTTCTTTTTTAATTGCCCGTTGACATTCGTAATTTACGACAAAGTGTGAATTGTCATTTTTCTTTAAGAAGCTGTTTGGAATCTTTATATTCATTGACTCTGTACATTAATGAATGTTTTCATTTGTATAACTACTATCTCCCATTGTAGAACCGAATGCTTTGGCTTGATTTTAAACTGAAAATGGTTAGCACACATGCATCATTTGGCATTCAATCAAAGGATTAACCCTCTTTGTTATGGCCGCGTTGTCCTAGCTCGTAGACTGAAATGAAACATTGATATGATTTTAAGTACTTGGTAAAACTTGCAGAGCCAGGGTGGTAGGAGAGATTCATTTTGTCAAAACATAGCTACAAGAATATCAATGATCAAAATATTATAGGAATCATAATAAATAAATGAAGCTCTTTGCAACCTGAAATTAATAATCAACCCTAGGTTAGTCTTATAATCAAATACATGTATGCAAGTCGTCTTCAAGTGGAATCTCCCTTTCCTTTCGAATCCAAGTCTTCATTGAGTTCATAAGCAAAAAAGCAGTCATAGGAGAATTTGGGTTTTCCCTCAAAGGAAGATTTTCAAAATTGCTTGTCAATTTTAGCAACCATCCTTAAATTTAGGCAATCCTTTCAATTACATCTGTGTGGAAAAATACCATAATACCGAGATTAAGCTAAACCTCGAAAACATTACCAACTAGTTCGCCTTGATCTCGGTAATCATAGCTCGGCAGCTGGGCAAAGAGTGTCAGCTCGGCAAAAAGTATCAGCTCGGCAAGCCGGCAGCTCGGCAAGACCACTCCTTGTCTCGGTAAAGGTACTGAAAGCCGGAAGTGGGTCATTGCACTCCTATGAGAAGAACGGGCATGCTCTGACAGATAGGGTGGCGCCTGATGGAGATAAAAAGTTGACTCTATCACCCCATCACGTTAGCTGTCCAAAAAGGGGATGGAAGCTTCCGATGGGATGTTTCATTTTCACCTACCACTAGGTGTCAAGGTAAGGCTTGATAGGACTTTATCCCACCTACCTCCACTCACCAAGAAGAATTCCATATACAAATACACATGGGGTCAGCCCCACGAAGATACGCGCAAATACATGCACAAACTCATGCACACTTCTCTTCTCCACTCATCCTTTGCTTAGTTGCAGAACTAACTCAGGCATCGGAATGCCTTCGGATGACGGCAATCAGGGCCTCTAACCCCAGTTTCTCTCATTCCCTTTCAGGTCTTGGGCATTCGGTCTTTCCCGTAATCAAATTCTACTTCCTCCTAATTAAGTGGGTGTCGTTTTTTGCACCTACAACATCCATTCCCACCAAACTGATCCATCAAAACAAGTTTTGGGATTTTATTTTCACTAAATAACAAAATTATATTAGGAGTGTGTTTGTTTGCATCAGAATACAAAGAAATTAAATACACCAAAATTTATTATCAAATGAGCTCCATATAAGAATGATTAAAGATGCTAGGTGTGAATGATATGAAGTGAGGTGTAAAAGATTTAAGGTAACAATATATGTAAGGGCAATGGCTGGGTATTCATTTATCATCTTCCATTAATTCACTTTATATTAAAACTATAAAGAGAGGTTAATTGGCGTTCATTTTCATATATTTTTCTTGTTTCTTCATTTTTAACTACCTATGACATAAATTTATACCTGTGCAAACAAACAAGTCCACTCCTCAACACTCCGCGCAGAGTTGTTCTTCCAACGATTCATACTCGTGACCTAAGTTTTTTTAATTATTGGTATAAAAGCAACATAAATAGCTTTCAATACTCCACCCCTTAGTCACAAGGTTTGAATTGATGGAAGAATAAGAAGAAGAAGAAGAAAAACGATGGGAGTGGACAAGATGGACCCATCACTGTCGATTCTCGATGATAGCAGTGGATGCCAGATGATAGTGTTGGATACTATATATGGGGCCGGAGGTAAAAGAAGATGTGAACCAAGAGTCTTCAAAATTGTGACCGAACTGGAAAAATGGGAATTTAATTCTTCTTTTTATCAAAAAGAAAAAAATATTCCATTTTAAGAGTAAGTGTAATGAAGTTATTTTATATCTGAATCTGGAGCTCACATGATCAACTTGACTATAATGGATCAAATTTAAGTTTCTAAAATAAAAGGTTTTTTTTTTTAAGATATAAGTGAAAAATTCAATAATAATTTTGCTTTTTTTTTTCCTTTTTCATAATCAGCCAGCTTTTATTTGCCCCCCTTTGTTGCATTTATTTATTTATTTGTTTGTTTGTTAGTGACTATCATGGAGAACAGCCAAACGACGCAAGAGGCGGCCCCCCTACACAACCTTCCCAATCACAACCCATATGTCAACATGGTATGTCCTCAAGTCTCTCCAATGCCCCCATCCCAATTTAACATTGATCTGACTATTAATCAATGTTTATAAGGCTGTCAAAAGATAATGATTGAATTGGGCCAAGCCTTCCCTTCCCTTATCCTCACTTATGCAGGATCTTTCCCTTTAAAACCAAGGCCAAAAGAAGAGAGAATTCTTTTACATTTTTAAAGGCTTTTAGACTGCCACTGATCATATCATAAATATGATGCTAACTCTCTCCCTTTGATCTGAAACTTCACAGATAATTATATCATTGTTGGATGTTTTGATTAAAATTATAATTGAAATGTACACCAATTATGCTTAATTTAAAGCGTTTTATAAATGCATTTTTGTCTTGCTTCCTAACTTCTACTAGCAACAGAAGCCCGTGCTAAGCTCGGGCAAAAAAAATTAAAAAATATTTGAACTTGGAGCTTTGTTTATATTATATCACAAAGAAAAATAATTTAAAGTAAAAAAAATGTTATATCTTTTTTTAGTATTATCTATACTTGCAAGATATATTATGATCAATTATAATCTAAAGTGACAATTGAACCGTGAAAATAACCTGGTTTTTCCATACAACTTTTGAGATGTTGGCAAGAACTTCCATTACTTATAATTCGACAAACATATCAATGTCTCAATCATATCACACTACAGATAAAAAGAATCCAATAATGAGAAAAATCAAAGAAGTAAATATAATAAAATTTAAAAAAGAACGAGCTATAAAGAAAGATGTGGATGTGATTATGAAAGACAAAAGGTAATATAGTAAGTTGAAAAAATTACATTTTAAAAAGAATTATACTTTAAAAAATAAAAAGCTTTTATTCATGAATCAAGAATCTTAACTAAAAATAATAATTGTTGATTAGTTTCTTTTTTTCATTATCTTTATTAAAGATATTTTATTTAATATGCATGATAATGAAATAAGAAGAATTTGTTAGAAATCTCAAATGATATGAATTGTCTCATGTAAGCCCCTGCCGATTAAGACATGCATCATTCTTCTTAAATCCAAGTTTTGGTTAAATAGACTTTAAAAATAGAAAACTTTTATGTTTCACTAAAAATTATAATTTCTTTTCTTACTTTTTGACTTTCTAAAGAAAAGAAATTTGTTCAAAATCTCAAATGATAAGAATTGCCCCGTGTAGGCCCGTACCGATTAAGACATGCATTATCCTTCTTATACTCAATTTTATGTTAAATAAACTTTAAAAACAAAAAAAAATTTATGTTTCACTAAAAATTTGATTGCTAGAGTATTTTTCCTCATTTTTAACTTCCTTTATCAAAGAGATTTTATTTCATAAGGAATGGTAATAAAAAGAATTATTAGAAGTTTCAGGTGATATGAATGTCCCAATGTAAGGCCCTACCAAATTATAAGAATTGTCTTATGTATGCCCCTGCCCATTAAGGCATGCATTAATTTTAAACTCAATTTTTGGTTAAATGGACTAAAATAATACTTTCAGGAAAAAAGTTTTTTGCTAAAAATAAGAATGCTAGTTTTTTTGTAAGCACATTTATTTAAGAGATTTTACTCAATAAGAAAAGGTAATCAAAGAAGAACGATATATATTAAAGTAATAGGGAGGTGTGCTGTGAAGGGTGCCACATCAGCGCTCTAAAACCTCACGATGCCACATAAGGGCTCTCACGAACGCCATGTGCTTTCACGGTTGATTTTGGAAATATGTTTTTTAGATAACTCAAATCACAATAAATCTATCTTTATTCCCTCCTTTTAAGTCCCTTGAAAAATCTCTCCATATTATCTCCACATCATCCTCTACAAAAATCTCTTAATATTATTTGGACGTCAATGAGTGGGACACTTAATACAATCAAGTGGTTTTCCTTGAATGAAACTTGGGCTGATTATTTAAAAAAGTATTATAATTTTGAAATATTATAGATTTTATAAAGGGCCTACTAATGGATTTATAATATTACCTTCATAGTAACACTAAGACTTTTGAGAAACATGTTGGCGGGGTCCCTCTTATAAAGTCCTATGAGAAAAAACTACAATGGTGGGCTTGAGTCTAATTTAAGCAAAACTTGTCCCCATAATAAACTTATAGCATTGCTTCATGGACCATTAAAATTTTATTAGTGAGTCCTCAATGACAGGCTTAATTTTGATTGAAGTGAAACTTGGCCCCACAATGGATTTATGATAGTGATTTCACGGCCACATTAAAATTTCATGAGTGGGTCCCCTTATAAAATTCTAAAGTAAAAAAAAATATGTTGGTGGTTTTAAGTGTAATTGAGGTGAAGCTCGGCCCCATTAATAGATTTTATGGGAGGATCCAAACATCCGGCCATGGGTGATTAATAGTAGATTTATTCTGTTAATTATTTTTTATCAATAATATTCCCTTGAAAACACCAAATATGAATATATTTATTTCTTTGACTCAGGCTTAGCATGGGCCTTTATTATTGATTTATATTTTATCAATAATATTTTTAAAGAAAATACTAATTTTAATTGTTGCTAGTAATTATTAAATATTTAATATGTAAATAGGGCAAGCAGTTGGTGTGGCTTAAGGAAAAACCGATATTATCTTTCTTGTTGTAACGTGTATTTAGTAAAGAAGTATGCAAGATAAGGATACAAAGATTGGTAATTTAGGGATATTTAATTAGTAATGTTAAGGATTAGAAACCATATCCTACTATTTAAAGGCCTGCATTCCCTGTTTCGTAGAAACATAGAGATAATGTTTCATCCAATCCTAAATCACCAACTATGTAACATTTTATGTCAGCTAATGCACCATCTCAATTGCTTTCTTTAAGCAAGATTAGCTGGCCTAAGATTTTACACAGTTGGTGATTTAAGATTTGCTCAAACAGTATCTCCCTATTTATATGAAACAGGGACCTGGACTCCACTATTTAAGGATATATTTGATTAATTGATTAAGGAGAGATATTGTAGGGTTTATTAAGAAGAGTTATGATAGGAGAGAGGGGAAACTTACCTTCTCATTTAATCTAATTAAAAACCTATATCAAACTGTGTAACTCAGAGGCAAGGCAATTTTGAGGCCGATTTCAATTGAAATCAACGTGGTCAACATTGGATGAAATGGTCAAAATCAGTTGAGGCTGATTTCAATTGAAATTAGTCGCTTTCATATATAATATAATAATTGAAACTGTAAAATGTTTCAATCATACGACCCTCTACGTATTTGGGTCGAACCATGCTTATTGGGGATAAAAAAGGAAATACATGTTTAAAGGCTTCTAAACTAAATATGGAAATTAAGCTAGGCTAGCTTGCAAGCTGATCGAGCTCAACTCAATTGGGCTTGAATTCAGTTCAAGTAAATTATTTCATGTGCCAAGCTCGGCTTGAATGAGCATGACTTGTTAACGAGCTTGGCCGAGTATATCTGCATTGCCTAATACATGCATATTTATTTTATATTTGTTGATAAAAAGTTCATATATATGGAAAAAAGGGGATTTTAAATAAAAAAACCTCTTAGAATTTGGGAAGACCAAAAAGGGCCCTCAAATTTTAATATAGATCATAAAGGCTCTCCCGCTACTTTTTTATTTTTGTTTAATTTTTGTTTTGCCGAGCTGCGGTTTTCCCGCTCACCTGCATATAGGTGAGTTGCGATATCCCCGTTCCGCAAAAACAAGTGAGTTTACGATATCGTCCCTCGGCAAAACAACAAAAGAAAATGAAGAAATGAGTGGCGATATTGTTGTTCAGGGCTTTTTCTTTGTCGATATTAAATTTTGAGGGCCTCTTTGGTCTTCACAAATTCGAAGGGGATTTTTTCATTAGTAAAATCCTCTAGAAAATATCAATGAGTTAGATAAAATTACTTTTCACACATAATGCTTGATGCCTAATTTTTTATAGAGATTAAAAACAAAAAAACAAAAAAAAAAAAAAAACTTAGTACATTATCATGACAAGTGAACATCTTTCTGCAACAAATTCTTGCCAGCAATACTAACCTCTGACTTTATCATGAAAATGATGCACATGCACAATACTTAAATGCATGATCAGATTTATTTACATTCATTTACACATCATATGCATAGGGGCAGACTAGAGAATCTTCATCCCGTGCGTGCATGAATGAGGTGTTAAAAATGGTGCATAAATAAGACCCCAATCATTTACATACTTAGAGGTGGTGGTAAATGGTTACATATGTAATGGGGCATCAGCCCGATACAGATTGTGGGATCAAATATCTTCAACACATTTTTCTTATACACTTATGTGGGCCCCTAAATTGTCCATGTTCTTTATTTGTCTAAATAACCCTTAAGATTTTGTGAAAAACATTAAAAAAAAAAAAAAACCCTAAACCTATAGGTCTGAGTTTCTGTATTTTTGTGTGTCCCTAATTCATAATTTGGATCGTTCAACGATAAGCATCAAATTGTTTAGTTTTGTATATTAAATATTCACAAATTTTGAGAAGTTTGTGGAAGACATCCAAGAAGTCCAAACCCATATAATAACATTAAATGTTCATTTGATCATGTGATAATGGTGATTCTAAAATGACATGATAACATATTACACAAACATAACATTTGCACATGTAAAAGTTGCTATAAACCATATATGTAAAATAAAATTTAATATATAATGTGCAGAGGGGTAGCTTGTTTGCACTCATTTACATATGTAAATGATATTGCATTCAAAGTATAAAAATGGTGTGTCAATGAGGCAACTTTAGCCTCTCATCTATATGGTCGAGGAGGTGGTGCTGGTCGAAATAACAGGCATTTGTAGGTTGGTGGTTGAAATTCCTTCAACCACAATCTTTTTTCCACTTTTGCAGGTACCTACTCGGTAATGCGAGCTATTAACATCTTTATTGGTCTAATAAATCTTTAGACATTTAGGGCAAAGCCAATACAGCGGTGCTGGATTATACTATGATGCAGTGCCTAGCATATGTATATGGGTGGGGGCCACTTTTAAGAAATCCAATCCGTTCATTATTTTTATACACATCTAGTTCGTTGCATTTATAAATTCAAAGTGTATTTTGTGGTGCCCACCGTTAGATTGACTAGTTGATTTTAAACATGTGCCCATCCTCTCTTTCCATCAGGAGAGAGAGAGAGAGAGAGAGAGAGAGAGAGAGAGAGAGAGAGAGAGTAAATTAAGATGAATCATATGTTCAAAATTTAGTTAATCCAATGGTGTGCATATTACTAATTTGAATACTATTTTAAATATATGTACCACAATGGATGTTAGAACCAATGAACGGATTGGATTTCTTAAAGGTGACCCCCATCCAGGTGCATATGCCAGGTAGCTTTGCCCTAGACTTTTAATTTTCTGTCTTGAATTTTCATAGGTTTCGAAAAAATTTGTGAAAAAAATCCACAACCTTGCAACTTAGAAATGTAATTTCTTTGTACTTTTGTCTGTCCTCAATTCATACAATTCAAACAATTCAATATTCTCATATTAATGATAAGCATCAAAATATTTTATTTTATATCTTAAATGGATTTTAAGAATTTTGTGAAGAGAGTCCAAAAAATTCAAATGCATTTAAAACCATTGGACATGTACTTAATATCCCATGCGAAAATGGTGATTACGACAAACATGTTAATGTATCTTACATGTATAAATCCATATTATTATCGCCTGCATAAAAGGCAAATAACTCTAAAGGGAAATAGTCTTTTGAAGAAAAACAAAATTATATGAGCATACAATTGCTTTTATACCCTATGAGTTGCATCCCACTCGCCCAGGGGCGGACCTAGGTATAAGCACGAGGGTGCGATCGCACCCATCAAACTGTTGTATACTTCCAAAACCTATATGAAGATTATGGGCACACATAAAAAAATCCAATAAAAATCGTAGATCCACCATCAAAATCAATATGAAAGTCCTCGGTTTACCCCCAAAACTAAAACTGTCTATTAGGGTCTACAACCCTCAAATGAAAACCCTGGATCCACCGCTGCACCAATCCCTAAACTTTTGGATGGGCAGGGTTTAAGATCCTACAAAACTCCCGTGAGGGAGCCACGACCCCACTCGAGAAAAGAAACTCTCTTGTCATATATATATTTATAATAAATATAACTTAAGCTTGTTTTACTATGTCAAGTTAAATAAGCTGAGTTCACTTGGCTTGAATCGAGCTTGGTCCCTAGCCTAAATATTTTATGATCACAGTAAGATTATTGACTTTTGACTACTCTAGTTAGGCTAGATTATTTTTGCTGGCAAGGACTTTTGTTTTATGTAAGTTATTAATGTTATTATTAACATTATTATTGCCTAGAAATGAGAAGAATCCAAAGCATATCAAAGATTGGATTGCAACGTTGCAGTCCCTTTTAGAAGCACCATGATGGAGGTCTTCACCACATGTGTCCTCGATGTCTTTGACCTAAGAGGACCAACCCCTCAGGTGGGGCCTGCTAAAACTACACTACAAAGGCACACTGATCAAAACTGGAGAAGTTTTTACCATAAGACGTGGGGAGTAGCCTCATGCCTTATGCAACTCTACCAACATCCAAGTAGGTAATACGGCATTGTAGTTTATAGTAAAATGACAAGATTTTGTGAGTAGAGACCATGAGACACTAACTTACAGAAATCTCAAGCTAGGAGTGTAACTCCATGGTGGGGCCCACCTAATAAAAGTTTGAGCCACTTTAAATAAAAGCAATTCCAGTATATGCCCCAAAATTTCCTCCCATAGGACTTGAAGATTTGAGCATTCGATTAAAAAAAGTGATTAACACAATTTATGTTTACATTAATCACATTTTTTTTTATTAAATGATCAATTTTGTGGTAAGAAGAACTCTTACTAGGATAATATTACCAAATACCTCATACATTGTGAAGTCGTGTATTTTGAGCAGCTCAAATTTCTAATAGTTGGTCTCCACAGTGGGTTTCTAGTCTACTCCTCCATTTCATAATTTTTCAAAGTCAAAGCCCCTATGATCAAACCTATAGTTTGTAAACAAGCATAATTAGGAGAATGCTCGTCAGTTCATATTCAAACACCTAAATACCTCTCATGTCGTAAAGCTAATGGGGCATATTTGGATGGATGGAAAAAAGGATCGGTCCATTAGATCATCTTAGTCTTTGATTTAATAGTCATAAAAAATTTATGATCTTTTAACTATATATTCCTTTCTGAGATTCAATCATCAAACATGGGTAAAGATTCAATCAGTGTAAAATGGGGCCTGGTTCCAAAGTTTCTGGTAATCGTGGGAGAACATTACTCCACACAATTAATGAAACATTCCACCTAATACTATTTTTCTAAAAATGATCCATACTCCATACTTCCACAGTTCAGCTAAATTTTTTTTCTGCTAAAACCTGTAACTACAACTTTGCAATTGCAACACAGCTTAAATTGTGGTAGCAATTGTCGAGGCCTTTGAGCATCATCCATCTACTCTTGATAGTGGGTCTATCAAATGCTGACCGTTCATTAAAGCTTGCGGTCAACAAAGTTTCATGACTTTTAGACAACTGACAATGCCTACCAGATTTGATTTATGAATAATCTTCAAAGCCATTTTCTCTTTTAGAGGGTCCAGTCCAAAGAAACCCTTCACAGCTAAAGCCTTTTTAAGGATCAAAACCTTACCCTCATCCTCCAAACACAGCTTTTTCTTCAACAATATCAATGGTCACCTTATTGGATAAGTTCAACAGCCAAAACCGAAAGACAAATATAGAACCCAAGTTCTAGATCTGGTAGAAATTTCAATCAAGATTCAAAATTGTAAAAACATATACCTGAATTCAAATCCATGCCAGTCTGAGCGTGGCGAATTAAGCCCGAATTCGAATGCAAACTTTGGTATACATTGGTAGGTAAAATAACGCCTAATTTCAAATTCAAAATTCAACAATGAGAGCCTGTTGGGAGGGAACTGTAGTTACTCTTCTACCGGTGTCATAAATGAAGTATTTCAAATCTGCCTTTCATATTTTTTTCAAAATCCTAATGCATAATAAATTTGAATAAAATTCTCATCTATTATTTACATCTAACCACACATCATCCCGCTATAAAAGACAACAACAATCATATCTGGTTCCCCTCCTCCGCCAAGTGCCAGCACTCTTATGGTGAGCTCCATTCCTCCAAAAACACATAGTGGGGCCTATCTTATGGTCCATCCAACTGGATCATAAAATGGAGACCCCGACCCTAATAGTCACGGGTCCCAAGGCTTGGCACCTATCTAAATATATTAGACAGTTGAATCAATTATGTATTTATTTTTAAATGGTAAAAATTTGTGGACCATGGATTAAGTGGGACCGATGATGATTAGGCCTGTGCTCCCCGCGCCTAGGCTCGAGGTGGGACCCACAAGAGCCTGCGCCGCTGAGCCCGAGCAGCAGATGGGCTCCACTGGTTTATAGGATCATATGACCAGAATCTGTGTGCTAGACGCACACCGTACACTGGCTGTATAACAACAACGTACACGAAAGGGTGGAGACCGATTCAAAGCGCCCCGAAACGCACGAAAACAGACCGCGAAATTCCAGTCCCAAAACGTACTCTTCCCTTCCACCGTCCGATCCTCAATGATACCCCATCAACGGCCCAAGATCCTCCTTTGACTTATGTACGGTAAAAGGCAGCAATGATTGGGTCTGTTGGTCTTTGACTGGCGAACCGCCCAAGGCAAAGGCAATGCAAGAGAAAAGAGAAACCGTCTTTTCTTCCCTTTTCTCTCCGTCTCCCTCTTTTCCCCTGTAAAACACAAATGCTGATAAGATAGGCAAACAGAGAAAAAAAGACGATTTCTATTTCTAGGGTTAGCAGCAAGGAAAACCTAGAAGAAGCGAGAGAAGAACGAGAGCCATGCATGTGATGCGACGCCTCAAGAGCATTGCTTCTGGTCGCTCCTCTGTTTCAGATCCCGTGAGTTTCTCCATCTCCATTTTTTCATCTTCTTACGATCTCCCAGCTTGTTTTTGGTTACCGGTTTTCCATGGAAATGTAAACATACAGGAAAGGTTGGTGTTTTAGCAACCGTTTGATCTCTTCTTTCTCGTGTTAGGGTGGGGATTCTGGGACCAAAAGGGCGAAAGTGGATCGACAGAATGCTTCTTCTTCCGTGGAAAGAAATAGAAAGGGGAAATCAGGCGTCGAGCAGCTTCCCAAGGAGATGCATGAAATGAAAATAACTGATGATTGTGACGATAAGGTATTCGAATTGAACATTTCTCTGCATATGCGTTTACATATGTTGTTTGGATATCATACGATTATCCAGATCTGGATGGGTTGTTATTGATTCTAATCTTTTTTTGGAAAAAAAGATAGCTGTTTTGATGCTATGGAACAATGGAATTAACATTTCATGGAAATGCTCAGCCGAGGGAAGAGAAAATTCTGTTCTGTCTAAAAACATTCAAAGTGAATTGCAAATGGAATACATTTTGCTGACATAGCGATTTTGTGTTTCTGCGGATTTCGTTTTCTGCTGTTTGGTGCAGTAATACATTTTACAAGGTGGACTTGGATCCAAGTCTGCCTTTTGTCAGAATTTGCTGAAAATACCTTTCTCAGGAACTTTTTAACACGGAACATCAGAAAATCACTCTCTGTGTGAAATCATATTCATTTTCCGTGGAAATGGTTTGCATGAACGTACTTTTAACGTCTTGTGTTGATGTTGTTTGATCATGCTGTTCAGGAACTAGATGCGACTGTTGTGAGAGGTAGTGGAACAGAGGCGGGACAAATAATTGCAATGACAATTGGCGGCAAAAATGGGCAGCCGAAACAGGTTGTTCTATTGATCCATATTTCTGTACACTGATGTTTTCGTTTTCAATGCCAATGATACACGTTCAGTCTGTAGGCTGCTTGATGTGTTTTGTTTTTTAATGCAATTCTTGGCTTGAATTTGTGGAGACCCTGTTTTTTTTTTTTGGGGGTGGGTTTGTTCTACTTGAGAAGTCTGCCAATCAGATGGTTTGGTTTGATCATTCAAAGGAGGATCATTTTTTGTCCATCCTTCCATCCACAGTGGGGCCCACCAGGTGAACGCTGTGTACCACTGGTACCCTGACCATCCCTGTAAAAACGGGGGCGTGAACAAAATGCTGGTGATTTTGAGTCGAGTGTTGTACAGTGTCTTAGTGAACTATGGTTGTGGAGCTGATTTATTATTTGCAGAGTGTCCGTGTGGATTCATTTTTGTGCCCTGTAATGTTGGCTTTTAATTCACTTGTGTTACCTTCCCAAATCCCAATGAACATGAGTTGAAAGCCAATTTTCATGTTCACATCTATGTTCGAATCATTGGAGTGTTCTGCCCTCTTCATTCCATTATAGATTGTCTTTAACAATAATACTAGCCTTCGTGTTCAAGCCTTTTGTCATATCTTAGCTTTTTTTAAATGGTTAATTTACATGAATGCAAATCTTATTTGATACATACCGAGCTTGAGTTAGGTAGTTAGCCAATTTAAATTTGATTTTACTTGGGTGGTGTCTGGCAGACAGTCTCATACATGGCAGAGCGAGTGGTGGGCACTGGTTCATTTGGTGTTGTCTTTCAGGTATATATCATGGATTATTTTATTTATTTATTTAGAAATAGGGATTATGACTTGAACTCACAACCTCATGGTCGTGAAAATGAGCAGCTTCAAACTATGCCAGAACTTTTGTGCTATCTTTGATTTGCCTGATGCACAATGGAAGTTGGACCTTCATTTAGCGGCATAGAATTGTTTGTTGTTGTTGTTGTTGTTGTTGTTTTTTTTTTTTTTTTTTTTTTTTTTTTAACAGTCAGCATAGAATTGTTATGTTGCTTGATATCATTGATGCCTTTGGTATTAATTTGTTGCAGGCTAAGTGCCTAGAAACAAATGAAGCAGTCGCAATAAAGAAGGTGCTGCAGGATAAGCGATACAAGAACAGGGAACTCCAAATTATACGTGCACTTGACCATCCAAACATAGTTCAACTAAAGCACTGTTTCTTTTCAACCACTGACAAAAATGAGCTGTACCTTAACCTTGTATTGGAGTATGTCTCTGAGACCATTTACAGAATCACAAAGCACTATAGCAGGATGAATCAACATGTTCCCCTTATTTTTGTGCAACTGTATACTTACCAGGTGATGTTTATGATTCATTAGATTTTACTTATAATGGCTTGCATTTTTCAATTGTATTCTTGAAAATGGTCCAAATAAAATCTTTTCCATAAACCTTTTCTATCATATCTTTATGTAGATCTGTCGAGCCCTTGCTTACCTTCATGGTGTTATAGGTGTGTGTCATCGTGACATTAAACCACAGAATATATTGGTAAGCACTTTTGCGTGTTTATTCTTTTGGTATTGGCTATTATTTGTTGTTTAATACTTTAGGTGAGGATTTGATGTTGCAGTTGCTGGGTTTTCTTAATAATTTTGATATTGGGGCCCCCTGATTTATTACTTTAGGTGGTACTCTATTATGTGTTTTTTTTTTTTTTTTTAATTATTTTAGGTGAGTATTTGATGTTAAGAGTCCCAGGGTTTTCTTAATTAATTTAATGTTTCCATCCATCATTCAACACTTGAGTTTTTTTCCCCCTAAATTATCATTGACGTTTGATTAAGGGCTCAGGTCCAACAAGTTTTATGACCATACTATTATATCTTTTTCTTCTGCTACTACTGCCACTTCTACTATTCCTTTTCTTTTCTTTTTTTTTTCGTTCGACTTTCATACAGTAATAAACAAACATAACCTGTCCTTGACAAATCATAATCTATGAATTATGTTCAAGCTCTTTGAAACAGATGCTGTGAACTGTATAGCCCATGACTTGTGTCTGGTTGTTTCCGATGCTGATCTGGGTCCTGTAAGGGTCCTGTGAAGTGGTTCGGATGATTTATCCCAGTAGGCACTGGAATCATTATACATAACATGTAAACTATTATAGGACACAGCATTTTCGATATCAAGATTCCGAAGCATGACAGATTACCTAAGATGAATGAGTATGAACCATGGTCCAAGTCCAACTCCAGATAGCTCTTTAATTATGTCACTGTGAAAGATTTGACTACTTTTAGCACCTTAGACTGTGTCTATCAACCTTGTTATTTCATTAAATGCTTTAACATTGAAACTTCATACTCTAGAATCTAGATTACTATCGAACATGAAAATCTGAAAGTGTTAATCAAAAGTGATGATGTTTACACTGGCAGAGCATTGGTTATGTTGAATGATCATGCATTGTGACCTCTGCTTTAAGCTATGGATTTTTTTCTATTGCACTTGGGAATTTAATGCTGAATCTTGTTGTCAAAGTAATCCTTGTTTGGAAATGTTTTTGATGTCGCAGGTCAATCCCCATACTCATCAACTAAAGCTTTGTGATTTTGGAAGTGCCAAAATGTTGGTATGCTATCTTCCCTTCCATTTACTTTGACTCTGATAAACTGATAAATCTTGACAGATTTTGTGCCTAACTGCAGGTGCCTGGTGAACCTAATATATCATACATTTGTTCACGCTATTATAGAGCTCCAGAATTGATCTTTGGAGCCACAGAATACACAACATCAATAGATATGTGGTCTGTTGGTTGTGTGTTAGCTGAGCTTCTTCTAGGAAAGGTAGGGTTCTCATATATGTTTGTTGATATATTTGACTTAGCTGTACTTCTAGAGCTTCTTCAATGTTGCATGCTGTACTGCCTGGGATAATCTATCTTGCTGTTACATTATTGCACGATATTGTTTTCTTTTTATTGTGAACTTTTCACAGAGCTACCTCTGATGTTAAGGGGTGCTTGGTATTGTGCAGCCTTTGTTCCCTGGAGAAAGTGGTGTTGACCAGTTGGTGGAAATTGTCAAGGTTAGACTGAGTATCCGGTGTTCTTTTTATTTATTTATTTATTTGCTTCCGTGGATGCTTCTTTTTCATGTGGAAACAGCCTCTCCGCTTGCGGGGTCAAGGCTGTGTACATCTAACCCTCCCCAGACCCCACAGTGGTGGGAGCTTCATGCACTAGGCTGCCCTTTTTTAGATGCTTCTTTTTCATAAATCATACTCATGTGTAGGAGAATCTGATGTTATCTCAGGTTCTTGGAACCCCAACAAGAGAAGAGGTCAAGTGCATGAATCCAAATTACACGGAGTTCAAATTTCCTCAGGTCAAAGCTCACCCATGGCATAAGGTTCATGAGAAATCCACTCCTAGTATTCATTTCTGATGGTATTTGAGTTTCATGGCATTTAAAATCATGGTTAGTTACTCCATTAAATTTAATTTGTAGCTCTTCCACAAGAGGATGCCTCCTCAGGCAGTTGATCTTGTATCAAGGTTGCTACAGTATTCACCAAGTTTGCGGTACACCGCTGTAAGTTTAATTGCCATGTCTATTGTGAAGCTTCTTTCTTCCTTTTTCTCTGAGTTGTTTGTACATATTATCTCTATGGAAATAGAATTTCTTTGGAGGCTCTTCTTCTCCTTTAATGATGCTATATCTATAGCATTTTACTCCTTGTTCTTTGATTGGCTTGTGATGCACTTTTTCTTTGATTCACTTGTAAAATGGAATCTTCTGATGAGTATCTTAGAAGAATGACGGAAAGAGGAAGAAATAATGTTATCTGCTATATCTTTTCGAGTGCACGACCCTATTGAACCATTGGACTGCTTGCCTAGCCCTTGTTGGTCAGGTGGGCAGCTAAAATATAAACTACCTAAACTATGCTTACCTTTCAGAGTACAAATAGGTAAGAACTCCTTGTCAGAGATGAAAATAGCGGCCGCTACGTAGCGTAGCGGCCGCTATATCGGCCGTAGCGGCCGCCACCGCTACGCTACAGCCGATTTATAGGCTGCCGCACCCGTAGCTGCCGCTACGTCCGCTACGGGGCCGCTACAGGCCCACTACGGGTCGCTACGACCGCTACAGGGCCGCTATGAGGTGAGAAAAATTCCTACTTTTCAATTTTTTTTTAAATACATAATAAGAATTATTTCTTTTCTTCTTATCTTCAAATAACATTTCTACACAACTCTTCTACCCTTTTATGTTTAAAAGAACACCAAAAAGCACATGATCTCGCTGAATTACAGCCGATACAGAGAGTTCTTCCCTAAGTACATCCTATTAGACACCCCCTTTGGTAGATGTATTTTTTTCTCTAGGTACTCTTAAGTCTTGATTTCATGATATAGTTTTTTCTTTTTTGAGCCTTTCATTAGTTTCTAAGTTAGCATAATCAAGCAACATGAACACATGTGAAAAAAATGATCATTACTATTATTTTCTATTTATACAGCGATACAGGACCTCATATAGTGAGGGGATCGCTACGCCCCCTTACCTTAGATACTTTTGCAAAAAAAATACATTTTCTCTCATTTTCCAATATTCTAGATTTTCTAGAATTTTTTCATATTTTTTTGACGATTTTTCCAAATCGCACCGCTACACCGCTACGTAGCGCCGCTACGCTACGTATCGCCCGCTACGTAGCGTTTTGGCGGCAAGCCGCTGTACCCGCCGCTACTGCTATTTTCATCCTTGCTCCTTGTACCAACCATGGCTCGAACTTGTACACTTGCTTCCCAAAAGAGGACTTAGATGTTCCTTTACCACCTATATATGCTAGGCAGGCAGGACAAACTAAAGTTATTGTTGTATTTCTGGTTTTATAATGTTAAAAATTCTGTTTTGTGTGGCTGCTGTGTCTACCTCTCCTGCCTCTGGATTTTGTTATTTTTTTAAAAAGATAAACTCAAGTCAAAGTGAGTGTCAAAATTGATTTCAGAGATATAGAAAATTACAGTTGAGATTCATCAATGAGAATGTCCCAAAAATCATGCGACTGATTGTTTGTAAAGTGCAAGTAGTACCAAAAAGAAGAAAAAGAAAAAAGAAAAGAATACTAAACTGCTGTACTAATGGTATTGCTATTCTATGAGTAGTATTAACTATTGACTGTTCTGATAAATCCCCAGTTGGAGGCATGTGCGCACCCTTTCTTTGATGAGCTGAGAGACCCCAAGATACGCCTGCCTAATGGATGCCCGCTTCCTCCTTTATTCAACTTTACATCTCAAGGTAACTGTAGCATACTCATTGTCAGTAGATGCCGTTTGTTTGTTTTTTTTATTTTAATTACTAACCCTCTTTTCATTCCAAACTTCTATAGAACTGGATGGTGCTTCCTGTGAGTTGCTTCAGCGCCTTATTCCGGAGCATGTGAAATTAAATCATGCACAAATGGCCTGAGATCCAGTGCTTGCCTGCCCATGATGACCAGACTCTTCAATCTTTGGTCTTGAGATTTAAGGCAAGTGAGGTCAGAGAAATGGACTTCTATACTCTGCGTGGTGATTCATGCCTATGTTGGTTGGACAGATCACGAGGTGGGTTTTGCATGGATAGAACATCAATGGATGATAACCTCTACATTTTATTGCCAGGTACACTTGTACATCTGTTAGATTCCTGCCATCTCTAATGCGTGTTCATACCATGTGTTGAGTGGTAACTTGTCATGTTTTAGATGACTTAGAATTGTTTTCTGGCGTAGTCCATAGTGACAGTCGATGATCTATATGTAAATGAAGTCTTTATTTCTACGTATTGCTGATATCCTGCCCTTGCTCAATATATATCATCTTCAAATGCAAGCTTGTTGCTTGGGGCCCGCTTGTTTGTTGCATGAAACAACTGTGAAGATCAATGAATGGTCATCAAATGATTTCTCTTTGGTGGAAAATGAATGTCCAGCCATCACCCTATCACCCTAGTAAGTTAAATCCTAGGAATGTCAAAGGTCCTATCACCCTAGTAAGTTAAATCCTAAGAATGTCAAAGGTCCCATCTAAATCTTCAGCTTTTACGCTTCTGTCATCACCTTTATTCGAATGAAATGGCTTTCTTCTTTTTCTTCCATCCTTTTTTTTTTTTTTTTTTTTTTTTGCCTTGTTGGGCTAGTGATTTGAGGGTGTAAAGTTAAGGTGCCAACACCACTCAACCATGTGTGTATTGGCCTTCCATCCTTCTCTAGGGAGTCATTCCTTTGTGTGTGATTTATTTTTCATTTTTTTGCTGACTTGCCTAGTGGCCAAGGGTCTGTATAAACCTACCCGCCAAGGGAATGATCACTGGGTGGTATGGTGAAGGTTGGGAGTCCCATCCACAGGGACGGTCCTATATTATCGAATGGATGAACCATTTTGGGCAATGGTTTGTTACTTTTGTTCAATGTATCCAAACAGTCCATGAGACCGGGGGTAGAACACAGATGACATGAAGGAAGTGGGGCAAGAGACCAAAGGGAAAAGGTTGTACCTTCACCGGTGGCCACATTTGTCAGTAATACAATGAAGAGTGAGGGAGGGAAAACCAAAAGGGGTTGAGTTTAGGCTGCATAAATTATGCAAACCCCTAGCCTGTTCTTAATGGGTAAAGGGCTTGGGGTCATATTGGATGGGTTGTGAAACAGTGACCCATTCGGTTGAATTAGGTAATGCATTGAATTAGTTATGTAAATAGGCTTATCTGCATTCATATGTTCAAACAAAAGAATATCCATGTGCACATTTGTTCTGAGGTGAAAAGATCAACTCACTGAATGCCTAGAATATAATCCTCGTCACCAAGCTTTGTCCCAACCATCTTCTGCCTGTAAGTTCATGTTCAAGTTTATGAAATGGACAGGTCCAGCTGAGTAGACTATGACCCTTAGTCAGCTTGTGGGGCCTGATGTAGCCACCTATATTCAATATTAGATAATTGGATAAAGAAGGCATTGTACAGATTGCCTATAGCTGAATGATTGGATCCATTTGATGATCATTTGGGTCCTTGAAAATAAATGGCTTCATTAAGATTTAATCTTTTCGATGCTGTCAATCCAATTGTTATAAATATGGAATCCTATTCAAATTTAGGCTACAAATGGATGCATATAAATTACAACTTGTGGTGTTCAGATCTATCCTGATTGCATTAGATCTAAGTGTTGATAATGAAAGTTAACATTAACATTACCAAGGATGATATTCTTAATACTATTAAGACCCAAAAGTTTTGATGTAGGAGTATTTGATCGTATAATCCAAGAGAGAGGTGAAGGAACACAAACATTCTTGGATCACAAGTTGCACGCAGTAAGCTGAAGAGAATTGTTTATAATGTTGTATAGATTCCTAGCAGTATGGCTTGTGGAGGCCGGACCTTGATGGGAAGATCACATTTCAAGGCATATAACCCCCTTATCTCGAACAACCATCAGGATCAATGCAAACATAGGTTCTCTCCTGCCCTTTTTTTTCCTTTTGTTTTGAAACAGAGGATCAGTAAAATTCCTGTGGAGCACCGTGTCTTAGAAATAAATGGTCAAGTTGTATCTAATCACAGATACATATTAAATGAATTGATATAAAGGCATTTTTTTAGCTATGATAATAATGAGATGAACGGTGTGGATATCTGATCAGTGCTCGGCATATTTTTACCTCTATTCCTCTTTCTAAGATGATATTACCATTCCTATCAAAACCTGGACACTCAAAACATGTTTTTAGAGTCAGAAATACCTTTAATACTCCCTCTCGGGTGGACCCATTGTGGACCCATTGTCAATTCAAATTTGAAATCATTGCTGTAACGGTTTATTATGGATAGCATAGGAAAAATTGGAGGTCTTATTTATCCTTAAAAACTGATTGGGCCTAAACTTTTAGTGAAATAAATCTCGAGATTGTTGCGTGACCACTAAATATGGAACATTTATCACGTTGGCCCAAAAACAAAGCAAAGGAAGTCTATTGATTAGCCATGTACCAGAAATATGGTCAGCTCAACTTTTGCGAGGCATGAATTTAAAATACAAAAAATGGATGATCGTCGCTTAAAAGTTATGTCACAACATGGTGGGATTAAATAAATGGCTAACAAAGTCCATTTGCTGAACTACTACTGTGGCATCTGACGAAACAATTTGAAGATATATCATGATACATTTGTGCGCGCCATGAATGTTGAGAATTTTTCATTGAAACGGACTGCAACAGTCCAGTCCGTTAGGCATGTAGAGATGCATGCCAAGCAGGGCGGGAAAAATTTTAGAACTTGTAAGTTATTTTTTATTTAACTTCGCAGTCATTTACATAGGTAAAAGATTCACATGCGTTATACGTTATACATGATGATGCTTGTTTCCGCTTGATAAATGAGGTGTGAAAACGCAGAAGATCAAAATCTCCACACCTCCTCCTAAAAAGGGCGCAAGTTCAATCTCTCATGGTGATTGCATTCCGGTGGGTTAATTAACCACCCTCATTTGTTTTGGTTCGTGCGAGTCTCATATTTGTAACCCAAATCATTTAATAATATCTTAACACCCTAAAGCTAATTATCTTAAATTTTTATTTGTTTTGAGTAATCCTTGAAAAAGTCTCATCCTTTATAGATCTAATTCTCCAAACTGTAATGGACCGCTAATTCTTGATCTAAACCATTCAATATCCTATATTAATTATAAGAATCATGACATTTTTTTATTTTAGATCTCAAATCTTTACCGACTACAATAAATTTGTGAGAAAGTCTAAAATATTTAGTTGCGTGTAGTAAAGCCGTTTGATATAGTCATTCCATTCCTCAAAAATAGTAGTTTTGAAAAAAATATGAGAATCTATTTTTACAACACTTCTGTAGGTCGAAGTTTGCTCTCCCCCAATCAAATTTCACCAGGACTTTCAAAACGACCCAAAATCACATATCCATCCGGCTGCCTCGTACAGTCTTTTATTCCCCCGTGTAATGTAATTCCAACACAAGCTGCGTGAAGGCCCCACCCTCACGGGAGGGAGAGCCAGGCGGTGTCTTTACTTGATTCATGCTCACTGTAACATCGCAAGAACAGACAAGGAGCGATCCGCCATTTGAAACTGATAAGAAAACCACCGCGTGGAAGCGCACAATTGGGTAAGAAAGAGAAGGACCTTACGAGCATTTAAAGCCCTGCTGCGTGTATTAAATGCGAGAGGCCCTACAACGCGGCCAGAAATGATGGCACCTACATTTACATTACAGTACATACATACCCTACTGGCTACAGTACAGTGGGTGTTGATTACAACACCGCCATTACCGACAAACGCCACTGCCCCCCTAGCTCCAACGCTTCTCTATCTCGAACCATGACTTCATGAAATACAATGAGAATCACTCCTTCAAGTTATTTGTTATACAAAAACAATAATAGTTTTCTTTCAAAAAAGAAAATTTTAAATTCATGTTTTACTAAATAGCTTGTGATTTAGGACCCGTTTCTTTTCTAAAATTTCTATAATTCATGTCTAGTGGCTGTTTAGGATTTTCTAAATTTGGAATTTTGAAATACTACGAAATTAGTAAAAAAACTCTTACACGTCTACTATTGGAATTCCACATGGGCTGTGAGTAAAAAGAAAATGATATTTATTCATGCTTCATTGAGTAATTTTATTAAGTTGGCATGGTAGGGCATGAGATTGGACTTTCGCCCAGTGCATCAAGATTCAATAAGGAGTCCTATATTTTTGCTATTTATTGGGCCTGACTTGGGCTGACCAAGATTCTGTTTGAGTTGAGTTGGTTGGGGATAAACTTTGGTTGACACAGTTTCTAAATGGCTCGGACCAGCTCGCTTCAGGTTGGATAGCCATTGTGGGCATGGAAGTGGACATGGTAATTGCAGTCTTTAACCACCAAGGTAGTTATGTCTAAAACACATTATTTTCAAACTAAAAATCACATCAAGTTGACTCTGGACGCTCCCAAGTACTATATATCATTTTAACAAAATACCGAGTCAAATATAAGAGAGTCTAATACAAGAGAGACATTTTTATAAGTTATTTGCATACTAAACAATTTGATTCGAAAAGTCTGATTCTAAATAATTAATATTTATTTTTTAAATAATTATTCATGAAATTTGGAGTGAAAGTTTTAAAATGATGATTAAAATGTAATTTGAAACTTATATTTGTTTTATATTTAATATTTAGTTGGACAAAAAAATTATATAACATGCAGTATTTTTTCTTTTCTTTTCCTTATTATAGTAATTATTTTTGTGTATAAAAATTTATTAAACTGAATTGCTTATTATAAATGCATATATATATATATGTTTGGGGTTTTTACCAAAAGCATTCTCAAATATCACTAAACTTCCAAAAGCATCATTAAATCCATGTAATACCCAAAAGCATGTTATACAACATACTTTGATTTTTCTCATACTAAATTGCCCCTCCAATCCCTTTTTTTGCCGCATCAAAACTTGAATTTCCGACTACGAGCCCTCATTTAGCACATTAAAGTATTTCGAGACTAGTTCAACTCCACTCCCGTGACATTGAGACTTCGTGACATCGAATCTTGATTTGGCAAGATACGTGAAGGTATTTCAAAGCTAATTCACCCCATTTCTTGCAACATCAAGACTTAATTTCATAGAGCACATTGAAGCATTTTAAGGTTATTTCAACCCATTTTTTAAGACATCGAAACTTCATTTGACACATTGAAATATTTCAAAGCTAGTTCAACCCCTTTCTCGCAATATCGAGTTTAGCACAGTAAAGTATTTCTAAACTAGCTGGGTTTTTTTTTTTCAATCATCTAACTCGCTAGTTGATTATTCCCTTCTCATTAGCCATTACAACTACTCTTAGAAGTCTATAACTCGAAGATTGAGAGATTTAAGAGCTAATGAGAAAAGAAAAAACTAATTAGGGAGCTCAAGAATTGAAAAAAAAAAAAACAAAGAAATACTACAATGTGCCAAATCAAGTCCTCATATAGCAAAATTAAGTCTTAATGTCATAGAAAATAAATTAAACTAACCTCGAAATACTTAAATATGCCAAATTAAATCTCAATGTCGAGAGAAAGGGGCTGAAGGGGCAATTTAGTCCAAAAAAGTTTCAAAGTATAATTTATAAGATACTTTTAGACATTAAATGTATTTAATGATACTTTTTTGGGATATAAGAATATTTAAGGACCCTTTTGGTAGAAAAGAAACCCCATTTATTTTTAAAAATATTTTAAAAGAAATACGACTCTCCTGTCAAATAGACTGTATTTACAACGACGTCAGGCGATGGGATACATGAACCACTCTACATTTGGCTATAACGATGGCGACAGTTGAAAAGAAAAGCTGTCCGCATTTGTGATACAGCAAGCCACAAGGGGTACGACATAATAATACGATCCATGTCCACATAACATAGACAAGCGTAGGTCCACAGTCACACCTACATTTTCTCAACATTTTCTCACACCGTACCTTTCCATAAGAAGAGTACTTTTGCATGATAGATCACCAAATACTATTATTAAACACCAGCTTCTAGATTCAGTAATCAAACAAACAAAGATGGTTTTTTGTTTTATCAAATTGTTAAAAACCCCACAAGTCAGTGAAGTAGTAGTAGTAGCAGTCATTCACTAGCATCGGGTAGACGAGTCAATACCCGAACCACCGCCCTTGCTCTGTGTTAAAGAGGATTAAACGCCACCACTCCCCTTCAGCTTCTCCTATCCTTCTTTACCACTTAGCAAGGGATCCACCAGTACGGTTCGTTCTTGACTCAACCCCATTGTAGACTGACTGACTGACTCACCCACTCACTCCAATTAACAAACCATTTCCAAAAATCACACAACATACCTATCTATTATTGTCTCTTCCTATTCTCCTTGGTAATAATAATGGGTGGGTGGGCTGTGGCTTGCTTGGTTAATTCTCAGCTCTCGCAATGAAGGGCCCCTTTGATCTTCTGGACAGTGCATGAGATAAGGTTGTTGACAGTATCAACTGACTCGTCCGTCAGCTTAGCTGTTGGCAGGTGGTTGACCAGGATTTGAAAAGCCACGGTCAGCAGCGACCCACCTATCTTGTGGGCACCATTGTTCAGGGGCCCAAGACCCACCGGGCTGTCTGGAACAATTGCAAATCCGGATGGGAGGAGGGCCACGTAATCAGAATCTCCACCGTTCATAACAACATTCATGGCAGGTATGTCAACAGGTGCGTACACCACCAGAGCTCCTGACTCGTCGATGCTCGTCTCTTGCAGGATCAGCATACTGTTCTGGTTTCCACTCATGGCCTGTTTTTAGTCAAAAATATGGATGGTATCATAATCACAAGACAAACAACATGATCATGATCATACAAATAAGAGAGAGAGAGAGAGAGAGAGGGAGAGAGAGAGAAGAAGATGAAAAGTGAAAACAACTTACACTACTGGCACGGAGGAGGGAGACGGCATTGCCAATGTCAGGTTCGGGACCTTTGGGGAGATGGGCCATTTCCTGCATGGGCCCACCATTGGATAAGATGTCCCACTCGCGGCGGAGGGTCTCATCACGCAAGAAATCGAAGAGGCGTTGGGGTGAGACAGGCAGCCAAACACAAGTGGCAGCACTCAAAACAATGCCAGGTGGCTCCCCAGGATCATCCACGCTCTTCCTCGTCATCACCCTCGTAACGTCCTCCTCCTCCACCACTTTCCCTACCCCACTCAGCTTCTTCCACTCGTGCACAGTCGACGCGCACACACCAGCAAAGAAGTTTCTAGTCATTCGCCCTGCAAGCTTCAGCATGCTTCGACGCCCACTTGCTGTAATGGCTGCAAAAGAAACAAAAATCTTGATCAATTTTTTAATCATCATCATTGGTGGTGGGCCATGGATGAATGTGTGAAAACTGACGGGCGATGAAAAGAATATAATAATTAAAACGTACGGTTGGGATCCCTGGCTGGAGGGATGGTGGTGGACATGAGCATGGCAAGGGATTGGCATTCCCTCTTGAGAGTGGCAACCCAGCGCTGGGCCCCAAAGCCCATGCCAGAACTAAGGAGGGGGCGGTAGAGCTGGTGCACTGCGGTTTCGTCGTACTCGGCGTGTTCAACCCATGTTACCTGTGCCACACGAATATGTTAGCCCTCAATGACATGCGCCACCTTCTGGCTGAGTGTGCCTGGTAAGCAGAAAAGGACCAAACCACGGCCTACCCCTCTTTGCTAATGGGGAAAGATTTTAGTCAAAACTACACTTTTGGCATGAAAGAGACTTCACATAAGGAGAAGAAAAAATTGCGAGAGAGAGAGAGAGAGAGAGAGAGAGAGAGGGCTATGAGTATGACAACCAGATTATGCAAAATAAAAAATATAAGATACTTAGATATGGAGCTGACATCAAGAAAGTAGTGTATCGAGACGTGAACAATAATAAAATATATCTAAGAGGAAACATCAAAGTCGTCATTCCTCCCGGTCAGTATGGTGATTAACGATTACATTGGGGCTGTTGGACTTTGAAGTTGGACCAACAACAAGGTTCAGTAGAGAAGTGGGCTCCACTACCATTTCCATATATCAGCGACAAAACATATTGAACACTGTCCGAGATAAACTTGTGACGATTAGTTTATACATTAAACCTAAAAAGAGTTATAACAGTTTTTTAGCCATTATGCATTCAAATTTTAAAGCATTAGAATTCCATGCTTGATAACTTAAATTCTATTTAGTTCTTTTGTTTCTACATATGCTAAAAATTTAGAAGATTAAATGCGCACAACCAGTTCTTTCTTCTGTTTTTTTTTTTTAAAAATGGTAGCACTGACCGTTAAGATTGCAATAGTGACCACCTTCCACTGCTAGGAGCTCTTGTCAAATTTGCCCAATTAAGAAAATCTAAGACATCAAGTTTTGAATTTCTATTGGCCATAGAGCCAATTCTGTAGGGCAAAGCCAGGTTAAACCTGTGTTTGGCACCTCTATTTCCAACCTCTATTTGTTCTAAATGTCCAAAGTGGGAAGACGTTTCGAAAGTAAATGTGTTTGGCTCATGATTCTATCCTCTACCAACCTTAGAGAAGTAATGGCAAGTCATCTTAAAAATGAAACTAAGAACTTTAGCCTTTTTTTTTTTTTTAATTGTGTGCAGTTGGAACAAGAATAGAGATACCAAACAGCAGCTGTTGGAATAATTCACATCCCATCTAGGTAACCACAAGTCTTTGCATTAAGACTATTCAATCGTACAATGAATAGCTCTGAGCCTCTGACCAATGACACATTATATTTAATAGCTTATCCATGGATGGGAATGAGATGAGGCTCAAGGACAAGGACGCACACTTCAAAGAATTAAAAAGTAGAAGTAATCCAAAGGGATACATATGACCTGTATCGAGGAACACATGATTATTTCAAAGGAACATATATGGAAAGGTTAATGGCAGTCAGCAGTGAGTTTTTATCGTTTGCTCGGTTTCAGCGAAGATAAAATAATTGAGAAGAAATCAAATAGATATCATGGGTGGAGAATAAAATATTGCAAGCATTGAGGAAGATTACAAACGTAAACGAAAAGGCAACAAAATTAATGTGTCTAGAGATGGAGAAAACAGGAGTAGAGACTTCCATGAATAAAAAAGAGGGCAGTGCTCTCGATCTGATGACTCAAGACAGTGAGCAACTGCCCTACAAAAAATTAGTGATTAATATGAATGAAGGAGAAGAAGCATCTAAAACATTAAAAACTGCACTAGAAGGCCTGGATTCTTGGGAAGCTTAAAGAACCATTTGTCTATAAGCGACTCCAGATATAGTAATCTGCTCCTATGACAAAGTTTGAGATTCTTAAGCACCCAGCCCAACAAGATTCCAGGAAGCATGACCCACATATGACTTTTGGTGTTGACCAACTGATCAGTGCAGATACCTCTTAACCTTGCTGGGTGTCCTAGCTAAATATACTGAGGAATTGAACATTGGGACAGGGAATGATTCAAAATCCCTTCCATGGCTAAACCAGTGAGGATAAATTTTTATAAATGGCTAAACCAGGAACACTCAGTTATATGGTAGGGTGCACTGGTCTCACTCCACCCGCTACATTTCCTTGGTAAAACCTTGGGTCCTTTCTACTAGGAATGCCCCATCCCTCTAATCTTGTCTTGTATGATGAAATTTGCAGTATGTGTATGGCTAAGATTCAGTGGTTTTTATTGAGAACAATGGAAATTGGATGTTATCAGATGCAATGGCACTGCATGTCTTGATAGTGTTGAGGTCAAGCTTACTTTTGAATAACCATTGGGCATGTCTTGAACCACACAACCAGAAGGTAGTCTCCTGCAATTGGTGTATGAAGATGCAGTATGGGTTTCTCTAATGCCATCAATAGACACATCAACAACAGCCCAAACGCCTTCTGCATGCTGCTTGCAGAACCTCAGAAAGTTTAATTCTCGGATTGGGACTAACGGAGACAGAACCTGTAGTTCAGCACGCATCTGCATGAGCCATGTAGTGGAAGACATAGAGCAGTTAGATTCCATGGGTGTGGCTGGGAGGACCAAGAAAAATCCAACACCAATACTCCAAGTTGCCAGTAACTTACAAGTTGGATAGTACCATTTCTAGTACCACCCATGCCGCTGGATATTACATCTGTGGTGGAGGCTCTTGCAATTAAGCAAGGGAACATTTCTGCCCAACGATTCTGATAAAGAACAGGAAAAGAATAATCAACTCTCGATGAGGAAATTTACTCTTCAAAAAATAAAAAAAAATTCAACTCTACGAGGAAATGCCAAAATTACAACATGAACAAACACCACCAAGTGTTTAACAGATTAAATCAAAGACTAAGGCAACACAACTTGAAACAACTAGACACCCAAAAGGTAATATAATTCAAGTTTCAAATCACTCGAGGAATCATAATTCATAATGCCATTTCAGTCATAATAGCAATTTCTGCACTTTAAATTTGAACCAGAAACAGCGAGCAAAGGGAGATCATCAGGTTAGGAAGTCAACACGCACTTTGAAATGTTAGATCATCCAATTAGACAGTGAATACAACATAATTCATGCTGATTCTAATTTAATTACAAATTACGCATGCAATCTAGTAGAACACAACATTTGAAAGAACTTGCAGCATTAAAAATTTCAGCTGAAGCAAAGAAAAGCAACTACACACAGAATGAATCACTTACTGCATCCATGAGAGTCTCCACAAGAGCCCCGCTGCTGACAATTATTATGCCCCTGTCCCTACTTGCCTCAGTCACGAACCCAACTGGTTTTGGTCCAATGCATCTAGGGAACGTGCACATGTACTCTTCATAATTCAATGTTTCCTTCCCACTATCCAAACTTGGAACCCAAAGGGGCTCGTCAGTCTGCACCATCTTTACCAGCTCATCCATGGAAGCCAATGCAAGTTCCAAAAATATTGATCTCTCCATTCCCATTGCATTTGCAGGTGCAGCAGACCCAGGGACCACAGGCAATGTGGTCGAAAGTCCTCCAAAATCAGTTACAATAGGCAATGTGGTGGTCATAGCACTCAGTCCACCAAACCCATTGCTCCCAACGGCGAGATCCAAAGATGAAAACGGCATCTGAGGCTGTACAGAAGCAGCCATCGACTGGACTGGCCTGCCCAAGAACTTCCCGGCGAGGGCGCAGACACGGTCTAGCTCATCTTTCAACCGGGCGTTCTCTATCCTAAGATGCTGCTCCTCCAATGAAACCTCGCCAAGCATTGCGGGGCCACCACAATTGCTGCAAATTGGGTTTCTCATGGCATCCCGGATTGAAAGGTTCTCAGCCCGGAGCTTATCATTTTCTTGTCTAAGGAGGGAATTCTCATGGCGTTCAAGTTGGGTCTGTCGTTGGGAGTTCAATTTGTCTCAAATATATCTTTCTCCAAAACAGTACAAAACAAGAAAAACCATAAGCAGATTAAGAGAGCAGTGAATTACCTTCATTTGAGTTCGTCGATTCTGAAACCAGAACTTAACTTGCCTGCTCTCCAAGGAAAGCCTTCTACTCAGTTCTAAACGCTGCTTCTCATCAGGATGAGGGCATTCCTTATAGAGACTAAAACAAATAATCATATAGAACCAAAAACAAAACTTCATCAATTAAGATTAACAAAACAAAGCAAAACAAAAAAAAAAAAAAAAAAAAAAAAAAAAAAAAAAACATAAACACCATCTAGAAAAAGAAGATATCTATATACACAAGACGAAGAAAGGAAATATTACGATTCAAGCTCCTGGATTTGCTGGGGTGTGTGGCGATGGTATCTCTTCTTCTTTGGAGGATTATCCGCGTCCTGGTCATCTCCTGATCCGCCTTCCATGTTATCACTTCCAGATCTGCTCTCGTACTCGTCTTCTTTATTTCGACCAGCAGACGCCTCAAAATCACCCCCAACCCTGCCCATTTCACCTCTTCCCTCCATGTTCGTTTGCTGTAGAAAAAATACAGAAAAATGGGAGAACCCCAAATCCCAAATCAGCTAAAAAACCATTACCAATCAATAAACAAAAACAACCAAGCGCAAATGTATCCATAGAGAAAGAGACCGAGGTAGAGAGAAAGATTTCAATCATACGAGAGCAAGAGAGAGGCCGGGGGTGTTGAACATGGTCTTGGTAAGTGTTGAAGAGACCATGTGAGGCTGCGAAATCGCACCAGCGGTCATGTTGCTGTAAGGGATGTCGGCCACGACCCTCGCACTCGCACTGTGATCGAAGAAATCCCCAAAACTCATCAAACTAACCCTTTTTATGAATTCTTCCCCTCTCTTTGCCTTTCAACTCGTCTTTCTATCTATTAGATGAAGATCTCTCCAGTTATCTTCCTTCTCTTCACCACCTCAAGACTAGTCCTACCCAATATCAAATCCGACTCAGTTCTTCCAAATCTCAACCATTTCAGCCCATGTAAACATGCTTTTGATTCACCAACAACCCAACAACCCTTTTTACAGATATAGCTAAATCCAAGCAAATCAAGAGCAAAACAACAGAAACAAACACAGGGAAGAAAAAAAGAAGCAAAACAATAAAAACCCAGAACAGGAAAAGCTAACCCAGTATGGAAAAAGCTAAGGAAATGAAAATAGAAACGAAATGAGAGAAATCAAGAGAGAACAGAGGAGGCAAAAGCATAGACCGAAATCGGATATGAACTAATGCCTCCAACTCCCTCTCTCTGGAGAGAAAGAAAGAGAAAGATGGCGAGCAAAAAACCCCCCAACAAAGAAGATAGATTGCTGTCGCACTTCCTTCTCTCTCCGTCTCCCTACTTTCTACTCCTCTACAGCTCCAAAACCCTAACAACCCAAATGCAAAACCCCAGCTTCTTCCTACGATCTGCTTGCATGCTGCAGAAGCACTGCCATGGCATGGACTTTCTAGCAACAGGAAGTTAGAAAAGAAAAGGCACGGCTTAGAAACGGCAGAAGGGAAAAGGCAAAGATAAACGTATGTGTGGACTATTCGGAGCCTTTACAAGCAGAAGAATACAAACGGAAAGAAAAAGCCGAGTTGACCTTGGCCTTTTCTTTTATAAGAAAAGGGAGAAAGAGATACACCCCCTCGAAAACGGTTCCAAGGAAAGGTTCGGAAATGGGAATCCATTTTTGATCTGTGTGCATGAACCATGGATTTTGTGTGTGTGTGTGTGTGGAGAGGGTTTGGGTTTGGGTTTGGGTTTGGGTTTGGGTGTGTTTTGTTTTCAGTTGGTAAGAAACGTCTGTTCGTTTTGAGGAATTTGTAATGCGAATTGTGTGAGATTTCTAACATTAGTTGAAAGTTTTTGTTAGAGTGCTTGTGATTAAAAAAAAAAAAAAAAATAGCCCTCACTAGTGACTTTTGGAATTCTCTTGTTTGGCGGCCACGTTTTCAGGAAGAAAGGCGAGAAAAAAGCTTGTCCGTGGGTGTGTTTGTGTGGCATCGGTGCGTTTCCTCTTTTGTAGCAACGTAAATCTCACCACCAATATTGAATTTATAGATCCTCGCATTGCATGGGAAAAAGGCTAACAACGGATGATTTCGGTATTTCTGTTCATTGCACTAGATAACCAGTCAGGAAGGCACCGGATTTTTCCTTTCAGTTTCCGTAGCACACCATCTATTTAGTTATTTTTCTTCTCGCTTGCTCATCCAAGTCTTCGCCATTAGTGCTTTAAGTAGGGATTGAACTCCTTTTTATGTGGCAACGTCCTGTACATAGGTGATGTTTTCCACGACCGACAAACAACAATATCCTCTCTTTCATTATGAGGTAAATTTCATGTTTTTATTTTTTCCCTTGGTATACCGACATTTTTCACTTTTTATTACTAGACCTTGTGTGATTACATGTTTGGATAATTTACATAATTTCAAATATTCTAGAGAGCAATGGGACCATATAGAAAGAGGATTTTTATTATATATGATTCCATCACCTGCAAACATGAGAGAACAATGTTGAACTCAACAAAAAAAAAAAAAAAGGAATTTAGAAAGGGATTTCTTCTTTTTCTTATTATTGTTATAATGTAAGCAATTGCTGCTTTTATGCTTATTTATGACATCTAACAATGAACAAAACAATATAATGTATAAACAATGAATAAAGAAAGTAATCTATTACATAAAGAATGAAGAAAGAATAACTGTTTGCTGATTATTTGTTCTTGATCAATTGGGTTTATTTATTTTTCTAAAGCTTGCAATATTCATGTCCTATGTCATCTACTTAATTACAACTCATTGATAATTACTAAACATTTTTCTTAAGTTAAATACAAATCTAGTACATTTGATGGGGGATAGTAATTACCCTACATAAATTCATTTAATTATATACAAAATTTATTTATCAAAAACTCATAATGACAATTGACTCATGTACTTATACTTGGTGATAACTAACCTCAATATGCGCACAATCCACCGTGGGATTGATGAAAGTTTCAAAAAAGGTTATAGAATTGACATGTGTAAAAGAAATATTAAGAAGGAGGCTGTTGAGACTTGGAATAAATCAATGGTATGTTTATATATAATGATACATTCGCACGCTTTTCTCCTAAATTATATAATGTGCCCTACCTGATATCTTGGGTTGTTTGATCTGTTCCCATGTTCTTTTTCTCCTAAAATAAAAAGTTCAGAATATAACAAATGCAAATTTTCATTTGTCTGATTGTTTTTAGGTTAAAAAGGAAATAAAACAATATAATGCAACAGAATATAAAAGGTGTTTGAATATAGTTCCTTTACAATTTTAAGTTTAGGACAGTACACATTAAAAATTGGCACTAGTAATGACCACAACCTCTATATATCAGAGAATGCTACTTGATCCCAACCTGAGTTTTAAAACCATCCCCTTTCTTACTAATCTCCCAGCAAGAACGAGTTCGATCAGACAACATAACAAAAATTGGAGAGGGCAGACAATTGGATATTAAAAGGAAATTGATCATATATGGCATCTATTGGAGAAGAGTCCAAACAGTACATGCATAAGAAACTGAATAAAATGCTCTTTTTTCCTAGAACTACCACTCAACAAAGTAAGATGAGAAAAACGTGACAACCCAACCAACATATTTTTCAATGGTCAAGAAGATCTCCAAATAGGGCAAAGACTTATATATATATATATATATATATATTTTGTGCTGAAAAGGAAAGTTACACTAGCAGGGACTTCATACAGACATATACTGATACAACTTACAAGTGGAGGAGAAAAGTAGTTCTTAAGATCTGGACTTGTATGGTGAAAATTGTGTTGATTGTGCTTTATAAAGATGGAAATGATAGTTTGGACAATGTCTGTGCTTAAATTCCCTAATACCAAACTTAAACAGAATCTTGTCCTAAAATCCATAGTTGATAGAGACAGCCCATCAGAGGATGGGCACAAGGCTAACTTACACGTGATAAGAACATAGAAAGCAGTGCCCAATATTATCATAAAAAAATTGGTGTTGTGCAAACTTAGGATGATTTTCATTTTTTATGAGCATTGATTAAAAGAGAGAAGAAACAAAAACGAACATACTTACATGGAGATCATCAGATCCAACAGCAAACTCGAACAGTTGGCAGAACGAACAAAAGATTTAGCATGTTACAATTCCTTGGGCTCACTCATGAGCAACCCTGTTACAATTCCTTGGGACCAAATTAAAATTAATTGAATCAAAAGATTTTGCATGATTCACTACGGTAACCTCTTCACAATTTGATCACTCATGCCAACTTATGATGAGTGAGGATGTGTTTTTGCAACAAGAGGATTCCATATTAAAAAAGAAATTTATTTTAATTTTCTTTACGGCTCTTTTTTTTATCTTCGGTGCACCACATTTTCATCACAATATAAATTGGGTTTCCTCAACAAAGAGGATCACGGCAGTATGTTGTGGGCCTTATCTTGACAATCAAAATTTCAAAATGTCTCCAATATCTTATGACAGCGTCTCACTGGCATTATGCCATTATGGCACCATAAAATATAAACCAGTTGGGCATTAAGCAGCACCAAACAAAGAGGTCCAGCCCAGGCCCAATCATAGCACCTGCAACTTTTTTTTTTTTATGGAATTTGACCGTATAGGTTATAAACTATCCTTTATTTCTCAAAATAGTGTTGACCGAAAATTTATCCCAAATGTGAGTATTGTACGGTGGGCTCCATACTTAGTTCCAATTTTCCCCTTGTAAAAAATAAAAGATAAAACCCTAATTTTGACCCTATGAAAACTTCTTCACCTCCATCTTCCTTTGGCTATCTACTATGAGACCCATCATCTTTTTGATCGATTCCATCTTGACGTCGCACAAGGGGAGTTCGTCTCCATCTTGATTGATTCCATCTCGCCTATTTTGTTAGTTCTTTTATTTGTAAGATTCTGTGGTTTTGTAGAGCTTTCTTATCATTCTTTTGGGGGCTTCTTCCAACAAAATGATAGGGTCTAATTGCCATGTCATTGAAAGCTACTTAAAGTGATTGGTAACATCAAAAACAATTCAACTTGTAAACAATATATGTTTAAATCTGCATATCAAGTGTATGTCATAATGAATGTAAGAAACTTTGTAAGACGCTTCAGTGCCTTTGCTCCTCTGTGCAAGATCTGAAAGACCCAGAAAGGACATCAAACGAAGTCTTTCTATCAATTGTTTTTTAGGGATTAACTCAGTGGTTTCTGTTTTATGATTAGATGAGTAATGAGGTTGCATCATTTTCGTGTTTTGTAGTTTTTAACTTTTCAACTTCGGTCATCATCAAAGTGACTGTGCGATATTGCACAAAAAAAAAAAAAAAAGAGATTAAAATAGACTTCTAAATTAGCTGTCGTTTTTGAGTTGTTTGATCTTTAGCTTTTATTCCATATTTTCTATCAATAAGATAAAGTTTGGGCTGTGTAAAAAATCAATTAAAGTCCTAGCTATTGTGACCAAGAATATAGTCAAGCTTTCTGGAATTTCATCATCCGGGTGGATGGCCAAGTTATTATTCAATATCACACAAAAAACACTTAATTGGACCTTGAGATTAGTTGTGGTTTTTTACTTGTTTTCTCCGAGGTCTAACTCCATGGTTTCCTCCTCAATAGAGTATACAAAAATCTGTGTAAGAAATCGATTAAAGTCCCAGTTGTTGTGACAAAAAATATAGTGAAGCATTCTGGAATTTCATTTTTTGAGTAGCTGGCCAAGTGACTGTGCGATATCGCACAGAAAACACTGAATTAGACTCCCATATTTGTTGGGTGCTTTTGAGTTGTTTCATTGAGATCTTACTCTATATTTCCTACTCAATAAGAGAAAGTAGTTGGCCAAATGGCTACGTAATATCACACAAAAAGCTCTGAATTAGACTCCCAAATTAATTGTGGTTTTTTAGTTGTTTCATCTTAAGTCTTCATATTTTGCTACTTGATAAGAGAAAGCTTGGCTGAGTAAGAAATGATTAAAGCCCCAGCTGTTTTGACCAAGAATACGGTGAAGCTTTATGGAATTTTATTTTTTGAGTAGCTGGCCAAGTGACTGTGTGATATCGCACAAAAAGCATTGAATTAGACTCCCAGATTTGTTGTGGGTTTTCACTTGTTTTATCTGAGGTATAAATCCATGGTTTCATACTTGATAAGGGAAAGTTTGGGTTGTGGAGAAATTGAATAAAGTCCCAGCCATTGTGACCAACTATACCAATCTTGTTTTCTGCATGGTCTAGAAACACCAAGTCGTCATACCCCAAAGTGCAATGAGCCAAAAAGAACTCTTGGTATGATTTGTTATAAAGCCACGATAAAAAATGCATTTTTAAGACATTTCATATAATTTGTTCATCCAATACAACCAAACAAGCAAAAAATTGAAAATAGATTCCAAAATACCTCCATGACCATAAGTTTTCTTGTTTCTCAATGCCCAGCCATTTTTAACATAACATTTGATAGAGTATACAAAAAATTATAAACATGTCCGCAAAATATTGTGTGTATAAAGAATCATTTTAATGTTCTAGAAATTATAACACAAAGATGTAAAGCAACTCAATGGAGCATACCAAACCAAAAGAACTCCGTGAACAAAATATGGAGAAACCTTCAGACGCTTTGAAGGAATAAATAAAAGAGCAATAGCTTAAACCTCTTGAGAACCTCCTCTAATAATGGAGACGGTCATAGAAAGAAATGAGGAAAAACAATCTGCTTTAGAAGATGCGAGCGGAGGGAAAAAGAGAGGGAACGGCCTGAAATTGACTTTTTTAGTTTGTACGATATCGCATATATCTACTAGATCGCCCAAAAGGGGTAGAATCAGAAGAAAAATTGGGGCTCTATGTACGATACCAATATTTTGAGATATACTCTTGGTCAACACCATTCCCAGAAATATAGGTTATCATAAAACCTGTATGGTCAAATCCCCTTTTCCGTTTTTTTTTTAGGACGAGTCCGCGATTTAAGAAAATGTAGCCACGCATCCCATATCCGATATGTTGGCCCCGTCGAATCTTTGATAAGTGAACTAAAGTCACCACTTGAGTTGGCCACTGTGGCCCCACCTGCTTGATCGGACCAATATCACATATCCCTTCAAAATGTACGTACTGGCACGGGCCTATACTGTACTTCATTTAGAGTGGCATATATATAACACTGAAATAATCTTGTTTATTCAACTATAATTTTTTTTTTTAAAGATCAATTTGTTGATCATGTATATAATCAAATCGAAATGAAATTTAGGTGTCCTTTGTGGTAGCTCAACTAGTAAAGGGACATCCAAAGTCCTCATGAGACCAATCTCTACACATGCGAACACATTGGTGTAGAAGTATTCTTTCTCATTTTAATCATGTGTATTTTGGGTGTAATCCTTAAAATTGTTCACATCATGTGTTTTGGAAGTGATCGATTTGATAGTGGGAACAAACCTAATTGGAGTGAGATTTTTACTTGATCAAAGAATAAAGTGGGAGAAAAACTTGGCGCAGTTTGGATTGCATAGATGGGCCACAGTAATTGTTTTATGGGATGTGCACAATGAATCTCTACCACGAGTCCTATGATAGAGAGGGAAAACATATTGATCTTATCTATAATTCCCTTTTGTTTTTAGTGAAATGCATTTTTGAGAAAAAAAATGAGATAATTTTCTTTAATAGAGAAGACTTTGATTTCGGAAGGATAGGATTACGGTCCTCCCTCGTGTGGAAGCAAAATCCTACCCTCGTGTTGAAGCAAAATCCTACAAAATGCAAAATCCCCTGGGACAAACATGTTCCATGAGTCTCCAAAGTCCTATGTATATATCAGTGATAACCTAATAAGTATAATTCATTCACAAGGAAAGGATCATTTTTTTGTTTATTTTGAAAGGTAAGTTTAGAGTTTTATTAACAAATAAAAAAATAATAATAAAGTACAATAAATAATGGGATCAAAAGCAATCCTATTCAATCAAAACCATAACCCACATCCCAGGCAATAGAAAAAACAAAGCTTAAAATAATAAATCATCATTACATTTAAGTAATGATAATAAAGTTAAATCATAATAGGCTTTGCACCTCCACGGCAGAAAATGATCATTTTCTTCACTCCATAATGCGATCTTATTGTAAGTAACCCCGAGAGGTAGCTAAATTGGCCTAAGACCACGGTTTACACCCAAAGGTTGAGAGTTATAAACTACAATATCACATTGGGGTTACTGGGGATTTATCCGGCTCCCATGGTCCCGTATGGATTATTCTAACCTAAAGGGCAGGGCACCTTTTGGTAAATATAAAAAATAAATAAATAAATCATAGTAAGTAAGTTCACACCAGGCCCATCCCCTACCGGGTGGGGTCCAAAAGCCTAAATCCAGATACAGCAGCAAACACGGCGAGATGTGTTCTTGTGTCAGAAGTGCCACAGTGCTTTTCATCAAGCAAATCTGGTGTCATCAACACAGAAAAATATGTACCTACCAGTCCAGATGGAACACCAAAACGGTACCCATATGGATGAACCAATCATCTAATTCTAAACACCTGTTCCCATTCCCATAATAGATGACAGGTGGATCATTAATGTATGGGCGGTATGGCATTATGTCTCATTCAAGTGGTGGTCCACGAATTGGACTGTCCAAGCTCCCTAATCCACCACTTATGGGTTCCACTCAACAGTCTTATGGGTTGATACTATTCATATTAAAGGCCCAGTACTAAAATTTTAATTTCAAATCTACTCATCTCTTTGTAATTTTCTCCTGCCAATGCTCCCAAATGAGTGACAATGTCACAATCGGCATCATAAAATTCAGAGAGTTCTAGTTTATTGATGCCCCCTCTCTTCAACATCTGAATTGAGAAGTCTGCATGGAAGAAAAATCTTGATTGTTGGGTCATGTTCGATGACCAAATCCTCTTAAGGACTTATTACGGGTCTGCTTTATGAATCGGGCCAACAATGAGGATTTTTTTATCCAACCCATCCCCATAGGGATTTGAAAATCCTTAGTTTTACATATTTACACAATAATATAAACTTTTTACCAGGGATATATATATAAATCATCACGTACCAATATCAATATGACATCTTCACCTATATAAATCCTCAATGAGAAATCCTTAAATTTACGGCAGTGAGGAATTTTCAAATCTACAGATTTCCAGGAGTCCTCGTATATAACCGAATCTACATACGTGGCGTTAATGTTGTCCTCGATTTTTATTTGTAGTGCTATATATCAAGCACGTAACTTAATGGGTTCAACCAAAGGTTAACCTTAATTGATTACAAGTAAGAATTAAAGAGTTGTGACTTACAAACAACTCAGATTATCCAAAAATGCATGAACCAAGAAAAGATGAGAGGGGAGAAACCTTGTTCAAAATTGAAGCTGCTGGCCATTCACCCATCGGCATCGGGGAATTTATCTGGACAGATTGAGATAGCTGTCCGTCCCAAACAGGACGGAAGTTGAGTAATTGGGAAAAGTCTTGGGGTTGGAATTGCTGGCATCTTACATATATGCCTTCTCCACAACTCTCGCTTTGTAATAAATGTGTAAATTGCTATTTCAAAGAAGGCAGTGCTCAAGCAAATCTACCTTGTCCCTCTCTAGTATCACTGCCATTTACTCCACTTCCGTTACACTTACACTGCTGAGCTGGGGCTGCATTGCACGTGGACGGGAGAGGAGGCCTTAATTTGATGAATCGGCCACGCCCGGTGACAGTGAGAGGGTGACCGTGAGTGGACCCTTGAGAGTGCACCACTTCACCATGGCCTGCGCCTGCTCGGATGCATGACAGGTTGCCTATATGTATGTATGATAGGCTGTTCGCGGTGACGTGGTGGACCATGAATGGTCCACTCACTAACACCGTGGGGTTTTATCTCATCAGATCGGGACTTTAATTTGATTGGCAAAAAACTGGCTTAGAAATAAAAGGCAGGAATGAAATGAATGTTGCTGAAGGGGAAGTTTAGGTCAATTGGAAAAAAAGGAAACTATGGAAACATCATGAAGACAAGTTAGCCAATTTTAGTCACTGTTGGATTTGGACGGTCCTGTTTCGGTGAAATGGCATGATTAAGCAGCCCATTTCCATTAGAAGTGGTTTAAACTATTTTGATGCCATTTCATTGATACAGGCACAAAACATAGTATTAGTACAGTAGAGGAACAACTTTTTTTCAGTGGAATATCAAGACAGAATAGGGGTTCAACTTGGTCGTGCCAAGCCCTAGTTTTCAAGGCCGGATCTAGTCTACGAAGATGGATCAAGGTCGGGGCCTGGATCCATTTTTTCTATGTGGGCCCTTTAAACTTATATATGATTCTAATAGGTGAATGTAAATTTTCTTGAATTGGGATCCTCAAATTGGAACATATTAGGGATCTAGGTACAGATTCTAATGTTCTTACCCTATGTGCTTGGATTGGGATCCAAATATGTTTTATACCCACTTTATATAGGAGGCTGTTTGTTGTTAAAGTCATCGTTGACTCAGCACAAGTACCGTATGGGTTGGGCCGATGACGCTTAGTAGGTTAGGATATTATTAGAATATTTCTCTTTTAGGTAGGTGATATTTACATAATCTATTAGGATTGTGCCTCGTATTGTGGGTAGACGGTAGAGTCTTGCTTAACAAATTTCCTTTTGGTTATCTATTTATATTGGCGAATGTAGTGGAATTGATTAGAATGCAGTAAAGCCGGTTTTCGTTGTGTTCTCAATTTTTGTCCTTTCTTATCCCCCAGCAAGAGCTTGTAGAACTCGAGAAAGCACAATCCTCGTTATACGTTGATCCTGATGTGGGACAACTTCCGTAAAAGCTCTAATGGAAACTTGGTGTGACAATGATCGTGGAAGTAAGCGTTGAGGGAAGTGCGCATAGGAGGGGTTGGGTGGGTGACGCTTTGTAGGTTAGGATATTATTAGAATGTCTCTCCCGCAGGTAGGTGAGATTTATGGTAATCTATTAGGATGGATTTTCTATTGTGGGAAGGAGTCTTTCTTAGCAAATTTGATTTAATTAGAATGCAATAAAGTCAGTTTTCATTTGATGTCATTTTTTGTCCCCCCTTATCCCTCAACACCTTGCCCTCTCACTTTCTTATGTCCATAAAAACACAATCGGGATGGGATGGTTTTGACTTGGCCTCAAGGCCGCTTGGATTTAGAGGCCCGAGTAGAATTCAGAAGTCAGGTCTTAGAACAAACAGGGCAGCCAATTGCTCATATGGTTCATCATAATTATTACCTATGTAGGGTCAGCATTAGAACTCATCTCCTTATACTAAATAACCTCCACAATGACACGTTTATCTTCACCTGATGTTCTCATTGGTACTCCCTCCTAGAACTGTTAACCCTTCAGTTCATCTTACATGTTGCAAAAACTACATACCCTGATAATGAAATAAATTAAGGGTTTTTTATTTTTTTTATTTTTATTATAGATTATTATAAGCATATCCTAATCGAGTACTAATAATTAAACTTATTCGGAATCTAATGCAAACCAACTCTTCCTGATTCTAATTCAGGAACCTGTTTAAACAAATCATATCATCTGCCAAATATATCACTTATCAGGTTGTATATCCCAATTAATGAAACACCAATTAGAGTGATGGATCGAAAGTTATAAACAAAAGACTACCATTCCTAGTACTTTCCTGTTTTCATGTGAAGTAAAGAAATAGAAAGAACCAATAAGTCTTGATTTGTTTAGTTGTTAAGAACTTTTTGACAAAGTTGTAAAACCTAGCGAGGTCACTCTAAACTTTGAGGAGCCTCCTCGTTTAGATGAAAGACTGAATCAAATATAGAGCAAACTCGGCCATGTCAAATATAAATAAGCCTTTTCTAGTAGAAATAAATAATTAATGCTTGATGTTTGAAGCAAGCAAGTTAAAATGAATGATTGAAATGTGATAAACTCACTAATTTGAATTTATTATGATGCATGTAAATACAAGTATATCTAAATCTTATAAGCATTTGATCTATTTTTAATTTCTTTATCCCATGTCGTTGGATTGACTCTCTCTGAGCCAATATTTTAGAGTTAGAGAAGTCTTGTCTGAGCCACAAGTTTCCCAACCTTTCTTTTGGAGTGCAGGCATCACAAGCAAACAACAATGTAGGTACAATTTGACAAAAGGTGGGTAAAATTTAATAAATGAGGGTTACAAACATCTCACCCAACGCTAACAAATTTATAATCTATTAATGTGCTAAAGGAATTGTTCCAACCTTTTCATTTTCATTTTTGTAATTTAAGTGTGGTGACTTTAGTACTTATACAATGAATTAAATAAAGTATATATTTGCAATCTAACAAACAACATCTTATTGTCCTGTCTGTTGCTCTCTTGATAAGGGGCATTATGTGGTGTGCATGGGTACGTAAGTTTCGACTCTCCAAAAAAGCAATAAAATAAAAAGTAAAAAACATATGCAGCGTTTTCTCACATGTAAATCAAACTATGAGATGAATTGCGATTTTACAGTCTATCCGCAGGCATTGGGTGAATAATGTAGCAGTCTCACTTTTCTTTTTCTTTTTTTTAATACATTCTCTCACATTAATCAATTTATATTAGTGAAAAAATTATGTGGGGGTGCATAGAAAGGGAGTGAACCAGACAACTTAATACAGTGTCCGTTCTACATTGAAACATCTTGTTGGGAGCTAAGTGTTACATGCCATCTCAAGGATTAGATAAAAATAAAATGTGGGTCTATTGATCTTTGAAAGCACGTACAAAAATATTATTTTTATATTAGTCATCTATCAAAAATAAAATTCATTTCATATTTTCTAAAATAATGATTGTAAGTTAGTAATCACGGTATATTTCTGCCATATATTTTTGAAAGTCTTGTATACTTACGATGCAAAATACTTGTAGATGGCTAATTTATATCATCTCTGTTGTATTTTTTGAGTTTAGTGAGCCTCAAAGACAAACACAATCTTGGATTTGGTACGACTTGCAAATTGCTACACAATTATGTAATTCGGTGTGATCATTGTTTACCAACAAAATGCGAAGGAAGAAGGAAGAAGGAAATATAAATACAGTGCAATACATTGAAGGAGTGTACATGATGATATGATATCAAACGCGTTGCATGTTCCCCATCACATTATAATAAACTGTGGTACCATCAATGATTAATGATTACTCAGTTATGAGTTAAGACAGAATAAAAATCGTACGAGCTTTGCATCAAATTCGAATGTAAGGCATTGTACATTGAAAGCTCTGGGCACACCTTAATTACCAATGTTTAGAATACCAGTATCCAAACAACCCAATTTACAGCATGGTCAGTCATCGTTCATGGCTGTAGAAAGAGAGAGAGAGAGAGAGCGAGAGGAACCACATTTGTAGCAGCAATTTGATTGAAGGGACTTGATAAAAACTTCCTTATAATTAAAGGTTCATGCATCTCCATTTATAATAATATAGGCCTGTTAAAGATTTCATCAGAAGATTTGAGCCAATGAGTTGGCCAAATACGTTGATTGGAGCTTGCCAAATCTAGGGAATGGATTAAAATGATTTAGGCCACATAAATTTTTTATGTGATACGAAACCAATGAATTGGAACCAAATAGGTTGGTTCAACCTACAACACTTTTTTTTTTGGAATGATACAGCAGGGCTCACTAATGATTGATCATATGATATTAGCCAATTAATTGGTCTAGATACTCGCGGGAGCTTGGAACACTGAGAAATTAAATGATAAATATGGCCTAGGTTAGTTAGAGCTTGATACATTTAGGAATAAATGATAAATATTATCTGTTAATGATGAATGGACGATCATATATGACCCACCCACATATAACTGATGTCACTATAAAAAGATGAAAAATAAGAAATTATACCCAATAGGACATTAATGGCTGATAAATATGGCCACTTATGTTTGGTTCACTCTGAGAAGATGAGAAAGAAATTAAAATTAAACCGGAGAATGGACGATAAATATGGACGCACTTATGATTTCTTATTAAAAAAAATGAAAAGAAAAGAAAATTATACCTAGTGGAATTGAACTAATTGATAAATATGGGGAAATATGAATGATGTGACTACAAAAAGGACAAAAAATAGGAAAAAAAAATACATTCATACCCGGTGGAACTCGAACCCACAATCGCCTGATTAGAAGTCAGACGCCTTATCCATTAGGCCACGGGTACTACTTGATTTAAAATTTTAGATTTTTTATATATTAACAAAATTAGTGGTAAATAAAACTTCTCCATCAGCCATTACAATCCAAATGCGTCTTGCATTCTTGCTGCGTTGCCCGCCCTCTGTGGCATGAGTCTTAGCTGCACCATACTTCACCATACAAACCAGCACAAACGGCAAAACTAGGGATGGAAATGGGTATTTCTGTGATTATCTGGATATTTCGGCTAATTAAAAATCAGGTTTGAGTCCTTATTGAAGCCCCGATAAGTAAGCAGGTTTATGTCGTTTAGACCTATGAACTAAACGGGTTTGGGTCCAGTTCCACCTTGGTTCCCGGACCCAACATATTACCTCAGATTTTTAACACCCCTCCTAAAAATTAGATTTTTTTTTCCATATCATTCTCTATCTAGACTCGGAACCAATTCCTTTTCAGGCTCCATTCTCATTATCAATTCCGATTCTGGGTTCACCTTGGGCCCAAACCAAAGCCAACCCGTTTACATCTGTGCAGCAAAACCCACTCTCAATGAGACCGACCCCAGTCGGCTGGATTTGGGCTTTTTGTTACATGCCAACTGGTTGGTACCGGGCCTGACTCTCTAGCTCGGTAGCTAAGGGAGCAGTCCTAGGCCTCGATGCTTAAAGGTCCTGCTTGGTGCAAAATACTCAGAGTGGTCTGCCCGGCCACTTTTCAGGCCTGTAGGATGTATATTCGTCTGAACATAGGCCTGACGACCCGATAAATAAATGGGCTGTGCTTGATAATCTTTTTTCCCTGTTATGCTCCAACTAAATTCTGGGCTTTTGGTAGTTATTTGTCTGGCCTCAGTTATGGCTTCACCATTTGGCTGTAAATGTGCTGGGAGTTGGGTCAGAGTGAAGTTCTGATGGCCCTGACCCATATAAGATCAAATTTAGGATGTACCTAACTTACTCAAATTATTTTTTTGCCCTGGTAAGCTACCCAAATTATTTAATAACATCAAACAAAATGTGAATATTTTGTAATGTTATTTATGCTGCTAGTCTTGTTCCAACTGGACTAATTCTAATCTAGCCCAGTTAAAGCCCTGTTGAGCACTCACCTCCTATCATTTCTTTTTGTATGTGGAAGTTCTTCCTTTGAAGATTGGCAACAGTCTCCTGTTGTGTTGGTGTTTGCATGATGCCCTATCCCTAGACTTGGTAAATGTAAGAAAAGATTTAGAATTTCTCTCTTAACACCAACATTCAAAGCATCATTATCAGTCAATGTAAACAGGGAACCAGCAAAACAGGGATCCAAATTCAATTTATATAAACCATCATATATAATACCACCATCAATTAAGACTTGATTCTTATAAATAGTTAAAAGTACTTAGTCCAAAAGAGAAGGTATACCATTCCAAATCAAGTCTAGATAATGAAATTAAATTTATACTTACTGTAGAAAAATAAAATCTTTTATACGACCAACTCGAGCAGAGAAAATAATGATTCCTCTTCACTTGTGATTGTCTTCTATTTGTTAAATAGATGCGAGTGTGGATATAAAAAATGAGGGGCAGCACAACAATCCTCACTCTGGGACTTAATGCATCATGAATCTGAACTACAGTGCCGCAATGCATGCTTCTTGAATCATATAGTGTACTATTGTCTATGGTGCAGAATTTCAACTAGATCATTTTATAAATAGAGTCTAACATTTCAACTAGACCATTCGTGATTCAATTATAAAAAACAAGCTTGTTATAATATAATAGTCATAAAGTAAAAGTAGTACAAGCAAAAGAACTTAAAGCTAATTGAAATAAACATTTACCAAACAGTCTATTTGAATTAGTTTTGAGTCAGATAAACTCAAAAGATAGAATTGTCAACGACACTTGGAAATATAGATTAGAAACAGTTTCTTGGGAAATTTCAAAGTCACAACTTGGCATATTTATTTTCTACTGGGTGTGACCATTATTGAGTTGATCAGATCTGCCATCCTCTGTCGGATTTGCTCGAATGAAGGACGCTGCTCTGAATCACTGTGTATTTCCAATCCAGAATCATTGAAAAGGTAGAAGGGAAGAAGGTGAGACATTCTCATTCATCTACTGATGCTTTATATTAATGGGAAAAAAATGCATATCATAGAAATGGTTTGGTTGATGAATGTGATATTATTATACCTTTGCCAGCAATCATGGATAATAGTTGAAATTCTCGGATCAAGATCTTCTGGTATGTCTAACCTTCGATCCATGAATCCTACCACTCCAACGACCTTCAGCGGGTAAACAAGTCATGGTAAGCAGATCTAGGAACTTAAATTATTATAAAACACATGAAGTATCCATGGATCCGTGCTACCATTGTACAAATTTTGTATTTGTTTGTTACATAATTGAAGAGCTCATAAAACACAAACACTTTTGTGCCATTGGGATATTTGAAAATATAAGTTGGATATCTTTTAGCTTTTGTTTTTGTTGACTTGGGTAGGTTCTCACCAAATGATGATCAAAGAATTTGAACTGTCAAATGTGAAAGTGAAACAAAGAAGGGTAGAAACAGGCATGAAAGCATGGAAGACATTTGGACTTCCTGATGGAAGGATGTTGAAGAAAGGAGGCTCTTCATTAAAATGGAGATTGCAAATCTCTGGAAGTACATCTCCTCAATGTTAAATAGCACGTCTGCCATTTTTGTACTTTCATTAGACAGACAGACAGACAAATGATAAATATATAAGTTTACAATTCAAAGGGAATAAAGTTTTAATAATTATATATAACTAACATACCTGCAGTGAATTTAAATTTGTCCATGGAATTGATTCAGTCATCAGCTCCCACAGAATAACCCCAAAACTGAATACGTCCGATCTGTTGAGATAGGAAGAAACATTTTTTTTTAGTAGCAGCCCAATTTCTTGGTTTGTATAAAGAAGCGTAAATATGATGACTATCTGTGCTTTCTAGGTTTTGGTAGATTACTTTTCATTTGAAGGTTCATTTCGGAGGACTTCAGGAGCCATCCACTGAGGCTGCACCAAGATGTAGGAATTTCATCAACAAGAAATAGAGAGGCTTGAATCATTTAAACATTACTGAAAATCACAAGGGAAAGGATTTGAACATTTTCATCTTTCTAGTGTGCTATAGGAAACAAATCATAGTTTAACTAGATAAGAAAATGCACTTAAACAATTTGCTCCCCTTCTACACATAGCTAATTCTAGAAGGGCATTTATCTTGGCATTTTTTAAAAATCTTTGTTGACTGCTGCAATTTTTCTGCAGTCATTGACTTTAACTTAAGTTCCTCAGATTAGATACAATAAGTCCAGCAGTAGTGATGATGAACAAGGTGGAGTTGTGGCACAGAAGTAAAGTTGAGATGTTTTAGAAAAAAAATCCTCCTTCATTAATGAAGCATCCAGATCTTGAAAAGATAAAAAGTCTTGGGTTCTAATTCTTTTCCCAAATGATGTCACCCACATCCCCTATTTCTCCTGCAGTTTGTTGCATGTTGAGATTATCTTTGATAGAAAAGAGTAAATGATGTCATCCACATCCCCTATTTCTCCTGCAGTTTGTTGCATGTTGAGATTATCTTTGATAGAAAAGAGTAAATGAACAATAGAATTAAGATCCAAGAGTTGGAAATAATAGGAGCCATTGGAATGTTAATTGTGAATAGAACCAGATTATAAAAGGGAATGTTGAATTGTTAATTGTCAATATAACCAGATGGACAGCTGTAATTTAGCAATACTTGTATGCTCAATCGGAGTTCTATAAGAATATGTTCAAAACACGCCTCCTTGAAGTTAGAAGGTTGGAAGAAAGCAGAAATTGAGACCATCCAGCACTTTGAAATGCTACGATCAATGCTAGAAAAGGATATCACATGGTAAAAGTTTTTCCTATGAGAAATAAACTCAGTATTCTCTCCTCATGTAAAGCAGTATATTACACGTGTGGATAAGTTCTTGTCAGGAAAGAATTACTACAACTAAATATTTTTTCCTCTATTTTGGAATTTGGAGACTACTTTGGAGTTTGGCACTCCTTACCAGAATATCTAGTGTGCATCAAGCCACATCTTTTGGTTAATTATTGGTTGCAACCTGGAATTAACACAAGATTTATAATTTCCAGCTCTTACCACCTCTTGCTCAATCAAGTTAGCCAACAGAGTAATACATAACTAAAAAAAATACTATATTAATAAACAATACTCATGATGAGAAGGTACATCATTAACATGAATAACCATGATAACCTCAATGAACTCCCCCAATTGCAATGTCCAATCGACTCTAAAACACAGATGAAAGTTCTGAAGTAGCTCTTTTGTTTGAGAAACATAAGGGGAAGCATTTATATACATTGTTCCAAGTAGCAATGCTAACTGATTTCCCTTGCCTCCTTGAGATCTACACCACAAGAAATTCCAATGATATAGCAATGTTTTACTCTGTAGCCCAAGGCCCCAAACAAATTATTCTTCTTAGTCCCTTTTTTCCCTGAAGAAACTCTCTTTAGTCTTTACAAAATCCACCATGTCAAAATCCACCACGTAAAATCTTCAAACCAGAATCCCTCATATCACTACGGGATCACCAACATAGCTTGTTCATCTGGAAGATCCTAAGCTATGAGGAACTAAGAAGCCCCTTCTATATTTTTCCTATTTCCAGCTGATCTTAGTGTGTGTGTGTGTGTGTTTTTTTTTTTTTTTTTTTCAATTTAAAATGTGAAAGAAGCATATGAAACTTCAAGTGGAGCACATGTATACAAATCTAGTAGATAGGGATGTAATACATGGGCAACAACTTACATTTTATCTTCAGTTTTTTTTTTTTTTGCTAGTACATTTTATCTTCAGTTGTTTTATTGCAAATAACAGCTTTTATGTTTCAAAGAAGAAGGTTCTTACAGTTCCTCTTCCAGATTTTGCTGTCAAGAAGGTTGAGCTCTTCAAACGTGACAGGCCAAAGTCTCCAACCTGAAGAATGAAAAGTGGATAACCTGGTTATTCTGTAACTTATTCAGACTGTCCATTCAAAGCATTATCTCATACCTTGACCGTCCAGTTTTTGTCCACAAGCAGGTTTGAAGATTTTAGGTCTCTATGTATTATTGGTGGATTTCGACAATGAAGATAATTCATACCCCTAGCCTGCAATATGAAGGTCACACACACCTTGCTTTTCAATAGGTAAGAAACTCAATGCCCTGCACTTGACTTCATTCCAAAGAATTTTTAGAAAAATGAAGAGGCTATATGTATAGAGACACACAACATCAAGGGCCATCCTCAAACGGCGTCTAAGGTCCAGTGTCTGATTGTTCCTGTGTAATGTTCTGAAGAGACTTCCCCTGTACAACAAAACAAATCAAGAGATGATTATATACCACTAGTTCTTAGATCAGATAGTTGTATAAAATCTACCATTTTCTTAATTACCTTGGTAAGAACTCTGTCACTATGGCGAGTCGGTCAGGTGAATACACTGCTCCCATGAACAACAAGACATTTGGATGTCTCAGTCTTTTCATTATAGCAATCTGAGATAGATATCAATGAGATTTAATTTCTTAGAACTAAATCAAACAGATGGATTTCTGTGAAGTAGTGATTCATTCAATTTTAGGATTGTGATTATCTGCACCTCTTTTTTGTAATCAACGAAAATCTCCTCACGATATTCATTGCCTAAATAGACTTTAATAGCAACATCCTGATGAACATGACAGGGAAACATAAAGTCTCTGTTATGAGTTCTAGTATAACCATTAAGCTGGAAGTTTTGAAATGTAACCTACTGATCCATTCCAAGATCATCGATATACAACAGCAAATGAACCTGAAAAAAATGAAAAATAAAAAGAGATTTTCAAATCATCAGTGTGAAAGCCTATATTGAAGATATCAAATGCATGAAGTAGAGACAGGCAGGATAGTCAGTTGTAATAAAGATTATTTCAACTGGCATTGGAGTACTCAAATGATCTGATTGGTTCCATCTAGACTAAGTTACAACTGAGTGATTGTTTCTCAGGGTTTATTAAATGGGAGTGTTTTATCATCTTAGAGAACAAAAAGAACATGTTCTTACTCTGGAGACAAGGCATAACCAAGTAAAACAAGGTGAACTAGCCATGCTTAAAAGAAAACGAAAGGCAAGCTAGTCCTCCCTCCAGCATCTTGCATATTTATTATTCTTCAAAATAAAATCGACCGTATTTGCATTATACAACCCCTACTCATCATATAATCTGTTGAACTGAGAATCAATTCATCCTCTTTTCAGTTATGGAAAAAGCTATTCAATTCTGAATGGATTATCAACCTTTAAAAAGCACACTGGGAATGAATACCTTGTCCAATTTCCTCCCCTAAAAGCAGGTCCTCCCAAAGGATCTCACTATCCACTTGTGAACTTGACTCATTTTCTTCTCTTTCAGAATTCAAATGGCTACTTCCTATGCTCTTATCCAAAAATCTTGAAGATTGCTTAATCTGTGTGTTTTGTTGCGCTAAGGTCTGTGCTGCCAAACTTCCCTTCTGATTCTCTGGATAAATCTGAGTCATTTCCTTCCCTTCCTGTTCCAGGCCTGATGCGGCCATTTTACAACAACCATTACATTCTGAACAAGAACTGGTAAGTTGTTTATTTATAGCAGAATATTCCTTGCCAAAAGCATGAAGATTCTCACATCCCTTTCTGTTAGAATATCCAACTCCAGATGCATGAAGAGAGTTCTCATCAGAGGCTGCTTCAACTTTCATGAAGCCAAGATCATGATGATTCATAGGTGGTGTTCTTAAGCCCCTTGTGGGGTTTGGAACTGGAACATTCAACAATGCATTTTCCTGACTCTGGTCTGCAACTCGATCAGCGCTACCACAAATCTGTGGCCCAACCATTAGTTGATGGTGTGATAGTGGATTTTCTTCAATACAGTGACTCAGGTTTATAGCAGCATGTACGGAATTCAAAGCCTAGAAATTTATTTGAAATGGAAATTTTGATGGATGCCTTCTTATACGATGAAAGAAAGAAGAGATTATACAAAAGACCAAATATAAGAGACTATACAAAAGACCAAATTAGTGAACTTGAAAGATGTACCAAGGTTGAATTGTGTGAGCCTTCCATATTCTGCTGCTTTAACCAGTAAACCCTGCATTTTTCAGCTAGTGGCATGTTTGATGATGACTCTGCTGGCTGCAGTCAGCCAAAACAAACCAAGAGAATGAATTAAACATGGAAAGTTCCTGGTCGAACGTAACTGGAAATCCACCATTTGCCAGTGTTTTCGCCAGAAAGGTATAAAGCTCAAGCCAAAATGAGCCCTTTAGTCTTAATGGTTTTCACAGAAGTGACCCTAAAACTGAACTGATAAACAAATGTGCATAAAAAAAATGTGGTCACAGTATTGAAACTTGAGATATTTCTCCATATGTTTGTCTTGGGGCAAAAAGAGATCATTAGAATCACAATTTTTAATTCTTTTTTAAAGAAAAATGCTACTCTTTATGCAATAATATTTTGTAGACTCTCACTTCAATATGTTAAAAAAATAGAGAAAGAAATTAGTTAAATTTTTTGTTCCTACCCAGCTGATTACCTTTTTTTTTTGTACCCAGCTATAGGAGGCTGGGACCCCTCGGGTGAGAGGGAAGGTGGCAACCTTGGGCAGCCAAGCGAGAACTTACACCTCTTACCACTGAGGAAAGAGGCCGTTCATCTGATTACCTTGTATAATGAAAAACACCTAAATACATTCATCTTAGAAAAGAAAATCTGTGCAAACAGCACGGGAGTAGGCACAGCTAAATAGATCATACAAAAATGGAATTGATGAAAACAAATAACAGCTTATATGAACTTATTCTGACATGATGGGTTAATGGAGCACATGCAATAAACAAATGATTGAATAAAGCAACAGACATCGTGATTTTAAAAGATTGAGGAACTTCAGTTGCAGTTTTCTCTTTGCTATATATAGTTTGTTAGTTCTTTTGTAAGGTCATAAAAAATTATGACAAACTTCCTTCTGTCACGTTGCTCTCTTTCTAGCATGTGGTCTTAAAATTCGCTTTGATTCCTAGAATGAATTGCAAATTCCAAGACAGATCTGTAGTAGCATCAACAGGGATATTAAAGGTATATAGATCTCTGACTATAGCTATTTAAAGCTTACTAGTACTTCATATTCTTAACTGGTTTCTCCTGTTCAGGCTTCTGCATTATCTCTCTCCTACTTTCATCAGTCACACTTTTCTCAGTGTCTCCATATCGCCAAGGGAGAACTTTTGATGCCTGTTTGAGCCAAATTGAATCTCCCATCAGTACTTGGCATGGAAGGATAGAACCAAGAAAAGAAAAAAGAATGAAAAACAACAGTGTCTGTGTAACAAAAGCACCAGATTGTAAACAGATGATGGAATTTGTGGCCGTGGGTGCCACCGAATCCTTTTCATGTTTAGCCTCCATTCTCTAGGCTGGTCATGGGCCTCGTCCTGGTGCGTTCTTAATTTGTGCAAGTTTCTCATATTAAATACAGCTGCTTCACTTGAGACTGTAATAACAGCTACAAACTCACCATCCTCATATAAAGGGCTTTTTGTTACCATTGCCATAAACATCTCACCGGATCTCTTTTTCAATGGAAACTGACCAGACCATGACTGACCAACATTTAGACTTTGGGAGGTTTTTTTAGCAAATACAGAATCTTTTTCATTAATAAGCAGGTCAAAATCCCTTTGGCCTAGTACTTCATAGCTCTTCCATCCATAGAGATTTTCTGCTGCCTTGTTCCTGAAACAACAAAAAGATGTTTGGTTGGACTGACCCTTCTAACACCAGGTACTCATGCTCTTGTTATAGTTGTCAATTCATCTTTCTTAATCATGATTAATCTCCATGTTTGAGTTGATGATCTTTGGATTTTGAAAATTTCATTGCTTCTTGGGATATTCAGAATGCCAGAAATTTGAAAGGTAATTGAGGACAAGAGAAAATTTCAACAAGTAATCTCGAAATTTGCAGTGGAACATTGCATATACAAGGCTTTTATTCATTAATCAGTGCTATATTGCAAGATATGTCACAGAAAAGGATTCATATATTCAAATGGCTGGAGCAAACATAAAATTTGGTGTGTATTTCTATTGCTTTGTGCTTTATGGTGAGCAATTCAGGGGTTATTGTGTAGCAAGAAAAGGAAAATATAATGAAGTTGTTTGAATTTATGCATAATTTGTTGAGACAAGATCCTTAAGGATTCTTAATACATATTAAGCTCACAGGATCTCCTTAGCATTATGCTCCTATTGAATGGGCTAAGAGGAAAGTTTTTTTTGTAGCTCTAGGTCTCCACCCTTGGCCATTGATTCGCTCTCCATCCCTTTAATACCCCTGGATGAAAGGCCCTTTCCCATGAATCTTTTGGTTCAACACAAATTAGACAACTGGGTACCATACCTATCACTAATCAACATTTCTCTATAATTAGTACAACTTGCAACCATTTGATGATGATGCTTTGCTCCCCAAATTCCTATCCATAAGTCAACCCGGAATGTTGTACCAATATCGTGTAGCTTTTAGTTTGTCTTCTCAATTGACATCATCATCAAAGCCTTGTCCCAACTACTGGTTGAGCTATCTCTTGTCATTCCAATGTAACCAGGGCCAAATAATCAAATAGGTTGTGCTTGTTAGGATATATCCTTATTTCTTTCATCCATATCCTCCTCAGCCGCCTATGCCATTATCTCAAGGGGCCATCAACCTACATAAAAAAAAAAAAACCTTTATCACTAGCTTCATCGTTGGCCTGTGTAATTGGCAAAATCTTCCCAATTGTCAAATTTATTCCCAATGGCTTAGATACTGATTGATCAAAATCAAGGGTGGGAAAGTGATAGGAAAAACTAATATTTGAACAAGGGTCATTGGGCTTGGTGTCAATACTGGGGAATGGGATAAAAGTTGGACCCCACATGGGCTCTGGCGTTGCTTACAATGAAATTGGTGTAAATGTGTGTGTAAACAGCCTAGGTAAGGCCCACGTCAGTTCCCAGCCCGTCTCCCACTAGTTCCCACGCCAGCCCCTTTTTGAGTCTCAACTCTCAACTGAACCATATTCACCTTGGGGTGTAGCTTCAAGTTTTTGGCACTTTTCAAACTGTTGATTCTGATGACTTTGGGGCAACACCTATCCATGCATAGACCATACAATATTGTATATTCCCCCTCCTACTGATCAATCCAAGCCTCTCACACAAACTTACCCCTCAGTCCCTCAAAACTTTGTCATTTAGATTTTGTGTGCTGCCTAATTCATCATAACGCAAATTTTCAAGCAATATCTGATGTTTAAGATTTGAACAACTTTAAGACCCTCAAAATAGTACGTCCTTTTCGGGACATATATAATGTTTAAGGTTTATATATCTTTAAGGCCTCTCAAAATAATATCCTCCCCTAATAGAGTGGTTCCCATCTTTTTTTTTTCCCATGCAAGCAGGCCATTGGAAGATTTTTAACACACGATTGTTTTGCTTCTAAGTAAGTCATGCAGCATGCATGCCTTCTTTGACGGACAAACCATACATTATTATAGAAAGTCATTTGTACATATATCAGAGCTAAAAAACTCAGCCCCAAACCAAGAGGGCTGAGACTCAAAAGAGAGGCCGCAGACACGACAAGGCAGCCCACTCACGTGAAAAGGAAGCCTGCACATGCAGGAAGAAAGCCCACACAAGTGAGAAGGACCCCGCATATGCAGAAAGATGTGACATATCTAGGGCTCAAACCTTGAGCAAGCAGGTGAGAACTGTCGCTCCTTACAACTCGAGTAAGAAGTTGTTTTCCAGGCATATTTTCTATTGGTTTAAAACGAAAACTATAGGACAACGAAAGTCCATTTTTACCGTCTTAGTAAATTATTTTGCAATTTCATTTACACCTAAAACATCCTTAAAAATTGGAAGCGGAGATTAATCACAGTTTTTTTAAATTCTGAACAATATATAGAGCATTCTTTTTGAGGAAAAAGGACCAAAATAAAACGATTTCCAATAGGGCTTGTGTGTTAGATCCCAGGATAGATGTTGTACTCAGCTGTGTTTTTCAGTCCCAAAGGTAAAACTCACTATGCAGTTTATCTCAAATCCTGAGCTACATAAATATTTTCGTTAAACAGGCACTCAACTGTCCCACTACAAGAACCGCTCCTCACCCCAGTGGTAAGGAGTTCGTTTCTTACTTGCTTTCCACTTTAGTGGGTTTTCTTTTCGGATGTGCCAGGCTTTCTTTCCACTTAGTGGGCTTCGTTCTCGAGTGTACCAAACTCTCTAAATAAAATAAAATAAAATAAAAAAGGATCCAGCCACCCTAGCCGGGGCAAAAAAAAAAAAAGCTGTCGCACTACGTTCTTGGGTTGGCACTTGGCAAGCGGTAACTAGAACCTTACTTAGTGGGATATCTGTTCACATGATATCATATCTTTCACAAAAATATATTACAAACAGTCAATCATATATTTTTGTGCAAAGGCTACTTTAATAAAACAGCACCAATCGTTCAAAGGACACATCTGTAAATGGAGCTGTATGAAAGGAAAGAAAACATACCAATATATGATCTCCCACGAAGGAGGAGGTCTTGATATATGAAGAGCATGGCCCATGCACTGCAGTACCTTGTAATAAGGACTCTCCCTGAAGAAGAAATCCCGAAAACACACACCTTTTCTCTTACTATTACCAACTCTTCTCTCTTCTTCTTCTTCTTTCTCTCTCAGGAGAAGATTAAACTGCTCTCTGAGTCTGCTGTGGCTGACCTCAAGGTCTCGAAACCGTTTCAAGAGAGAGTCATAGATGTTATGCCGGTCCTGGTCATGGTGGGGTAGTGGTGAATCGGCCATGGAATGATTAATGGGAGCGTGGAAAAACTCGTCCTGATCGTTCGTCAGTGTGTGTGGTGTATTGGAAGGGAAAGCCTCTCCTTTTAAATGGGGGTGGGTTGAACTCTTTAAAGTCGCATCCTGCTGCGATTGGAGGAAGGATTGGGTAGTCGTAGTAAGAAGAAAGGGCATCGGACGCGTGTCTGCTTCGTTTTCTTGCATCGCCGCGTGGCGTGGTTTTGTTTGGCAAGCAACGACGGCTAATATAATATGGTGGGGTGGGGTGGGGTGGGGTGGTGTGAATCGTGTGGTGCTCTGCCAGACTAGGATGGTTTGTGTTCTTTTCAGGGTGGGTCCAAGTAAGCAACCAGGGGCCCATCTAATTTCATTTTAATTGGGAATGTTTTATTTTGAGAATGAGGGAAGAAAAATTTATATGACAGGTTTTTTATGAAACAAAATCAAGAAAGAAATCGGAGGGAGGAACTTTATAGATGCATAGGAAGGGTGAAAAAAATACCAATCAAAAAAGTTTTTCCTGCGTTGATTCTCAAAATAAAACATTTCACAATGATGCCAAAGAGGCTGTCTATTTCTATTTTGCATAAGTTTAAATATGTGGAGTTACCTTTTCTCATCCGAGGATTTTACTACCCCATTTGAGGTCTAAAAGAGTGCTACTTGAATGGATGCTAGTTTAAAAAATCAATTCACAGCAAAATAAAAACAAGACAAACTAGAAATCTAATATACCAAGCAATCACTACAAGAAGATAAATACAAATTTAACGTAGAAACCATATGCAGGGTGGAAAACCACGATAAGAAAAACCAATCACTATTGAATGGTTACAAGATATACTCACAGCTCCCTTATCACAGTCAGTACATTGTCCTAAAGACTGTAATTCACCTTACACGACTCTTTGCTGCCATGACTACTCGTCGCGCACTGCTCTCCGTGCTTGATCCTCCAATAACACATTGAGAAGCAAGATGCACTAATCTTCTACAAAGAAGTAGAAGCACCAAAACCTCCTAGAGCAAATTTTTAGCCCAATCTCTCAATGATAGCTCCATAGAACAAGGAATATCTCTTAGGATTTTCTCACCTTAGATCAAGAGAGAGCAACTTCTTGTGTGTGTTTAGGGTTGAGAGAATCACCCAATATATAGTCCCAAAATTGTGCAAGAGTCTTCTAATAATATTTCAATTAGAATTGAAATCAAACTCAAAACTCTAAAATAGAGTTCTAAGCGAACTGGGCTGGGCGTCCACACTCACTACAGCGAGCTCCTTTTCTAGTACCGGCCTTCGATGTAGCTTCGCTATAATGAACATAGGCTTTGGATTTTGGCTCTGAAGCTCCAAAATTCTTTAATCTTCTCTTCAGATTTTCTGGAGACTCAACAACAGTCCATTCTACGATAAAATAGAAAAAATACAACTCAAATAGACCTACAGTTTTGTCCAACCTATGAGTTAGCCAACATAATAAATTCTAACAATGTCTCTTCTTTGACTTGAGGGCGTCTTACCTCTCCCAAGGTCTACTCCCTTCACCAAAGGACCACACCCAGCCCTCCTAAGTTGGGATAAGAAAAAAAAAGTTGAATTATGTTAGTCAACCGTCCATTACTGCTTTTATTTCATTGGACCCTAAGCCTGCAATGAAGACTCTAAGAAGTGGGCTGCACATTTGGTTGTGTACCGGTAAGCTCCCGACTCGTAGATGCATTGTTGTCAATATTGTTGCGGACACCATTTCACTCTGGCTTGCAAAATAAAAAGTTTCGGCCGATTCAAAATTTCGACAAAACTTTTTGAAATGACATTTCAGGAAAAATGTAACATAAAATATATACATATATATGTAAAAAAAAATAAAAAAAGTAATAAACATAGATTTAATTTATTCTAATAATTGTTTTGGATTTACATTTTGGAAAAATATTAGAAACACAAAGTATATATGTGTAAAAAAGGTAAAAAAAACTTATGTAAAACACCATCTCCGCCAAAAAGTCACATTTCGGCAAAAATCCAGAATTTCAGCCGAAATTGACTGAAATTCAAATTAAAAAATTTTGGCTGAAATTTTATTTTGGGTACACGCATAGCACGTGATTTGAGGTGCCACGTGTTGCAGAGGGCATTGTATGTGTGGGAGCCTGATTTCCCATGCTACTTACTCTACCAAAAGGTCAAAGGTTATATGATATGATGTGAGAAGGTGAGATGATTCCTCCATCCACCCCCGGAGGAATTGACTGAAATTTCATTTCGGCTACACGCATATCAGAGGCAGGCACGTCATTTGAGGATGCCACGTGTTACAGTGGGCACTGTATGTGTGGGAGCCTGATTTCCCGTGCTACTTACTCTACCAAAAGGTCAAAGGTTGTATGATGTGAGAAGATGAGATGATTCCTCCATCGAACCCCGGAGGAAGGAGCTTTATGGGATTTGGGTGGGGGTTTGATCGCGTGGGCCCACCTTTGTGGCTTTCTACTGGTATTCGACAACTCATGCGCCTCTTCTGGGAGTGTCATCATTGTGAAATCTTCAATTTTTGATTTTCAAAAAATAAGAATAAATAAAAAATAAGAATAAATGGTTCAACTGACGGATTAAACGGCGTCCTCTATGTGTAGCCCATTTAGATGATCCATAAGTTGGGTCCCACTATGATGATGTGTGCATGGTGTAGAAAAAGAAGATGCAAAGGATTTTTTGTGCCCCACGTCTCCATTAGTAAGAATAAAATCGAAAGATAGAGGTGGAACAAACTAGCACCAAATTGTAGCTTTTCCACTGCTCTAAGTAATGGTAAACCTGCACTTGCAAGTGGTAAACCTGCACTTGCAAGATTTCCTTCCCTCTAAGTGGAGGAAAACCTACACTTACAACTTTTCCGCCGTTTTAAGCCGTGGTAAAGCTGCATTTGTAACTTTTCCTCCACTTTGAGAGGAGGAAAACCTGCATATTTTTCGTTTTCTTTCACCTCTAAGTCAAGGTTTAATCAACCCTAGGGTCCAAATGAAAAATGCATTATTTCTACTAGCATTAAATTCGGTTCGATGCACGGATTAATTTATTGACGTTAATTAGTTAATTTAAGTCTTTATTTAAATTAATTATTAATTTAAAATTACTCAATGAATTGCCAGTATTTAACATCATTGCATGGGGGATAAAGATAATAAAATATATTTTACTTCTATTCAACTCAATCGTTCCAAAATTGGATATAAATATAATCGCAGAACGAAATTAACTTTTCAAGATTGAAAAGAAATTGCTATTACATATATAAGTTTAAATGTAATTCTAATATTTTGAACCACGATTTTCTTATATCATTTGAATCTCACCAGCATTTTGAACATATGGTGAGAATATTTTTCTAATAACAGTTTTCATAATATTGTTATTATTTGTGGAACTAAAAATTGATGCATAAAATCTACATCTCCACCCTCCCATATATGCATAAATGGAGGATGAGAATTTGTTTGGGAAAACAAACAACTAAACTAAAGACCAAAATTTAAGTATAAGTTTTCTGTGTTTTCAAAGGGAAAAAAAATAAAAGAAGGATTGAGTGAATGAAATCTTAAAGTTACAGCTTCTTTATTTATTCTTGTTGTCATCGTTAGAGGACTTTCACTGTTTTTTGTCGTTATCATATCCTAATTCCCATCGATTATCTTGCCTACTCCATAAATATTATATAGGGTCGCTTTGTTCTAATTTTTGGATTAAGTATTAATTAAAGAAAAAGGTATATGGATTGAGAGAATGAAATCTTAAACCTGCAGGGTATTATTCATTACCTTTCACAGTACTTTGTTGCTATATGATAGTTTGTTTATTATTGGCTGGAAATTTTCGTATATTAGTCCTAAATGTGCATGAGTAAATGTTGTGTGTTTATTTGCCTTTGAATAATTGATGTTTTTTCTTAAAAACACAGACTTATTTTGAATCATGTTCCTGATGATTCACTTTATGGTGTCCACGCGTTGTTTTAAAAAAAAATCTAACCTATCTATAATTTTGGTCTTAGCCCTTTACGCAGTGGTTTCATTATAGGTAAATAATATACAACAATAATTATAAATAACAGATTAGAATGTGGAGATTATATCAATTCTTATGAATAATCAATCATAAAATATTAGAATGCTTCGTAACAGCAATTTTTATCAATTATCTACTCCGTCAACTAGAGATTTTTAAAACTCAATAAGAGTACAATAGTAGATTAATAACGAAGGAAAAAAATAAAAAGATTAACTAACATGATATCAGTCACATTTCATAAGATACATTCAACCCCTTCTTTTTCTAGTTCTCGGGTTGTATTAGATTAATGGGGATGGGGTTATATATAAATCAATCCATTTCTTTGGCAAAAAAGAAAGTTGAAAAGGTAAATGCCATACATTATTAAAACTAAGAAATCAATTTAAAAAAAGAAAAAGAAAAAAAGGCATTACATTAGGGCAAAATCAGACATGGGAGTACTTGGTGAGGGTTTGGATTTGGATCTCCCAAAACTCCCAATGGCATTTTTGCAATCGGCAGCCCAGGCAATCAAGAAAGGCAAAGACAAGAGAGCTTCTATGATGGCAATGAATGGCATCTTTATCAAGCAGACATCTCTCAATTGAGAGAGATGATAAGGTATGTTTGGCATTTGAAGTGATAGGGAGACGTAAATGAAACGTGTAAGACTTTTTAAGGGGTTAAAATTCAAGATTCTACTACCGAAATAATGTATTCCATAGTTTAAAAAAGACAGCCATCTGAATTTCCATCAATAATTCTACTAAAAGAATATGCCCAAAGCAACATTCATGGATATGAAATACGGCCATATATGTTGTGTGACAATAGCCACTCATGTAAAATACTGACTTTTTTCTTTTTTTTGATGAGGTAAAAAAATGACTTAGAGTATAAAGTTTCGATGGTGCTCTCACTTACAAGTAGGGATGCATGATAAGTGAGCTACGAGCTTTTTTGTTTAACTGGAATTACGGAATTTATATTTAGAGAATTTGTAAATTTTTAAAAAATTATATCTTAGGTGGAATTCCTAAATCCTCTTTTTAGGTGGCGGATTTGCAAATGCCAAAAGGATTGAAATTGTAGTTGAAATTTGAAATCCTAAAAATGTACAGGCTATCACATCATGTATGAGTTTCCAAGGTCACATACTCTCATTAGAAATTTTGTGAAAGAAATAAGCTGTACAAAATGAGTTTCATCCACTTATAATGAGTATTTCAATTTTGTACGTGACAGGTAGAAATGCATGAATCCTCGTTACTGCACAAATAAAAATTTGTAAAATATTAAATTGTCTCATTGTACGAACACACCTTTAATGTGAATATCATTCTCTTACGCATGGTGCGACCAAGTTTTATGCCGCCAAATCGGTGGACAAGACTGGTAGAGTGGATGAAAGCTTCCTCTCTACTATAGAAATTAAATTCAATAAAAAAATAGAATTCTCTCATCCCACAAATACACCCATGGGGCACATTGGTGTAACCACTTCTATTTAAAAAAAAGCATGAAAAGTAAAATTGAGTGAGAATCACTTCCTACTTCAACCGTCTGGTGAGCAAAGAAAATGAGTATTAATCATTTCAAGTGAAGAGAAAACGAAAAGAGGAGAATTGGGTATTCTAGGGCTGACAGGAGACGCATGGATCTCATCCGTAAGAATTTTCTTCATCTCAGGAAGATATAATGCTTATCATATCCTATTATTATCCTCAAATTGAGGATCAAACCTGTATCCTATAGGTTCATTTGAATCTTTGTAAACCAAGTGCACCCATTCAGTTCACATGAGGATTCATGCATTTGGCTCGCCCGAGTTACTTGAAAGTTGTTATGTAATCTAGCATGCTCAATTGTAGGTAAACAGGGATCCAAGCAGTTGACTTTCAGGTAAACAGAGCAAAGGGCGACCGAGTTCAGTGGGATCCAAAGTGTCTAACATTATTGTCAAAAGTTAAAAATCAATAAATAAATAAATAAAAATTAAAATGTCTTAATGGTAATGGATGAAGCAAAGCCACTATGGGGGTAGTAACTATAGGAAATAACACCCAAAACCTGCAGCAAGGCTTGGTTCTTGGAGCTGCAAATGATTAATAAACACAACAATATACAGGAAAAGGAATGGCTGGCTACCTTGACATTTAATATTTTAAATCAACAAATCCATAATCCACATATACAAAACTGGCATGCAGATCATCCTTTTGCAGGTGCTGACTTTTAAATACTCGGAAAATGGAAGATCCATTTCAGCAGTAGCACTTGACCATGCAAAACTAAGTTGTGCTACAGGAATCACATTTTTCTTGCTGCTGCTCGAAGGTTGTAGTCATGCTTGACAAGACTGGTTCTCAGCAGCATTGCCCTAACATCCCTATCAAACTCAACACCTGTTTGAAGGACACGTTGGAAGGTCGCATTCCTCTGATCAGCATGTCGGGCATACAGAATTTTATTGTGTGAGTCAATGCGAGCCTGAGGAAGCATTAAAAAACAGACAAAAAATGGATGAGAAATTTAGCAGAAACATACTAAAAAAATGTAAACTGTAACAGAAAAATAAGGGGGAAAATTAACAAACAGAAATAAGAGAGCTCATCCAAGCATGATGAGAGCCAGAAAAAGAGGCTGAAATTTTGCATTTCCTTATATGGAACAATGTGATTCAGGATGAAATTCCATCAAAAAGTCATAAAAAATGTGATTCAGGTCAGAGCTGCAATGCAACAGATATAGACTTGGTTCGACAAGGCGGACACTGTCCCAGCTAATGTGATGCCCATTCTCTGTGCTAGAAAAATGCAGTGTTCTAAAATAACAATCTATTTACCACTACACAATTGTGCAGAAAACTAAACCACCTTTCTACGACCAAATGTGACGAACTCTACAGTAAGGGGGAGACCTTCCCCTTTAAATGAGTACAAGTGATGCAGGCTGCAGAATCGATGCCAAATCTGACATAGGACAGAAGGATACTTAAATGACCCTAAGTGATGCAGGCAGCAGCTTTGATACCAAATCTGATATAGGACAGAAGGATACAAGGTGAACCCGATTGCAATAATGATAAAGCAGAAGAGGAACAACTATAGGATATTTACAAGGAAGGATCCTTTCTTATCATTAGCCACAATAATCAAACCAATTTGCAGTTTTCTTTGATGCCTTAAACCAGACAATCAGGTGCTCAAACAATCGATCTGCAACTTAGAGACTATTGTTGCTCAAATCACATAGCAGCGGTAGTAGTGAAACAACCCATTGTTACAGAATTCTAAAATTTGTATCACGAATCCTATAATTCGAGTTGAATACTAAGGAAAATTATTTGTCTCTATGTAACGAATCTCATTTACTGGTGAATGTTAGGACATGATGAATCTTACAATTCTATACTTGTTCCACTGAATCCTATGATTCAAGCAATTCGTCTGAGCGGGACTAGCCACAGTTGAGAAGTTTATATTAGCATTATTTTAGTGTTTTACTTTCTTTCTTTCTTTTTTAGCATTTCTATTTTTAAAAGGTTATATAGTGATTAAAAATATCTTATTAGGGCTCATTTGGGTAATTCACTTGTAAAGTGAATTCTAGTGAAGGGTCACTCTTAAGAGACGAGAAAAGAAGAAGAGGGATATTATCAAAAAGTACAAAATTTCGAAAATCACCTCTTCTTTTAGAAAAAAAAAAAAAAAAAAAGAGTCAATAACTCATTCCACTTAAAAAAAAAAAAAAAAAAAAGGCCTCCTCTTGTTATCCAAAAGGGTAAAAAAAAAGTTCCTTCACATGCCACAAAATGACAAAAAAGTCAAGACGGTGGATTTTGAAATTTTATCTCTTAGAGATAAATAAGGAACAAGTAGCTAGAGCATTTGACTGTATGCATGGGATTTGGTCTACATTTACTTCTTTTTTTAAATCTTTTTTCATTTTTTACTTCGTGAATATTGATGATTTCAATTTTATTTTTAGTTAAAGAGAAAAAAGAATGAAAGAAAGAACTCACTGCAACTTGTTTATTTTTGTTGTAATGTTTATATCTTAAAACATATTTAAGTACTCACACATATCATTTATGATATATTATTATGTATCGTGATGTTCTTCATATGATTATATGCTAGTCTTATTTTTCATTGTACTTATTCTGCTATGGATGGAAAATTGATGGATTATAAATAATTTTTTTCTTTATTATTTTTAATTATTTGTTCATTTTTATGAAAAAAATTCCGACAATTTGTTATACGATTCACAATACTTTCAATCCACCCCTTTGAATGATATGCAATACAATTTCAATTTTCAGAACAATGAAAAAAACACCCAATAATGGGGTTAAATCTCACCCCATTAAAACGTAAGACTAGATCGAAAATCAAAGGTTGCTGCTAACCTTTCTGCAGAACTCATGCCCTATATTGAAGGAATATGTTGTCATTCCAAACATACTACTAATCATAGAAGTCAACTGTGGTTTGGCTCGGCCTAAATGGCCAAATAATTTTGATTCAATCAGTGTTCCAAACACTAGCATAGAAGAGTTCACCCAGGAACTCAATTTTGTATGGCCTAAATCCTTGTTTTAGCTTCTCAATTTTTATTTTTTTTCAGATTTTAAATCAAGCCCGAAGGTGACCAAAGCAGCTCAAGTTGAAGCTCGGCTAGGGATCCTCATTTTCTCCAATTTGCCCAGATACTCTCCTTAATTCTTAACTTGTTTGGGTAATTCACTTGTAAAGTGAATGGTCACTTTAAGAGACAAGAAAAGAAAAGGGGTCCCATCAAAAAGTACAAAATTTCAAAAATCACCTCTTTGTTTTTTAAACAAGTCAAAAAGTTAATCTCTCACTACACTAAAAGACAAAAAGGCCTCTTCTTTTTACCCAAAGAAGTAAAAAATGTTCCTTCACATGCCACAAAATGACAAAAGGTCAATAAGGTAGATTTTGAAAATTTGTACTATTTGATAAGAACCCTCTTCTTTTCTTGTCTCTTAAAGTGGCCCTTCTCTCAATTAACAAGTGTTACCCAAAAGGGTCCAACCCTAACACCTTGATAAACCGCAATTTTCTCATTTTTGAGGGTGGCACTCAGGAGAAACTCAGTTTTTTTAGTCCATCTCTATAAATCCATCATCCAAACACACCATTAAAATTCAAACTGTTGTTTATCGAATGAACTACTGTCAAGGAATATCTGACTGGAGTGAAAATTTTCTTGATGATAGAATAGAACAGAGATAGTGATCAGCGATGGATTTCAAAGCTGGGCCACGCTGATTTCAAATCTAGGCCACACTCATATTGTTGAGAAGTTATATGCCTGCCTCTGAAGAATCCATAATATCTGTCGTGAAAAGAGCTAGTAATTTAATGAAAATAATTTTTAAAAATATAATTTTAGGCTATGACATTGATAGTTGAAGAAGTGAGTTGAGAATGTATGTCATAATTTCAAATCATCACATACAAGACTAATAAATTATACATTAGGCATGTAGGAAGAATAACACCAGAATTAATTTTGTAGAATAAAAATAAGTTTATTTGTTATTTACACTTAAATATCCGTCATAGTTTTCTACATTTATACAACTTTATATATTTATATATCTATTTTTTATATTTTTCGAAATGAATGAAATTCTGAAATCCCGAATCAGACGAAACATTTCATTGAGGAGTCGAAACTGAAACGGAATTGACGACTATTCTACTAATCTATCCAATTTACATGCTTCTTTTATAAATGAAAGATAATAGTTCTTGTTAATCTAAAGTCTAAAGTCAAAACCATGGACAATTAAAAAAATCTCAATCACCTGATTTTCTGAAGAGCCCTAATCCTGCTTGCCTTAAAAAATTGCTACAATGAAAGAATGTTCCCTATTTGCGACTAGATGTGGGACCCACTTGTCAGTCAACCACTCAGGCTGTATCACTATAAATCTGATTTTTGGCTAATAAAATGAACTAGACCAATGGACGCTATTGTCCAGTAACCAACAAAATAGCTAGGAATTAGCTCTATCCAGTGGAGAGCAGATAAGGCAGCCCATGGTATGATGGGACTATCAGATAAAATTCTCAAATTAATGAAATGTAGCTCCACCAAAACAGTTCCGGATTTTGAGAGTTTTGGAAAAATAACATGACTCAAGCAAATAGGGGAGATCACAATATCGGCAAAAGTTATAGAACTATGCACATGTTTGTCCTACATTGAATTCAATTCCCAGGAATAAGTGGTAAAGAAGCATTTATCCAAGAGGTTTTCAAAGGGTGAACTTGAAAACTAAAGAGTGAATGATTAGAAGGGTCACTGAATTTCTAGGATTTAATTTAGTGGGGTGAAAGGTGGGCAATCATTTCCCATCAAAGGTGGGGATATTTTGGCAGTTCCTTGTTGATCCCCACTTTCATCCTTCTTTTCTGGCCCCTTAGATAGAAACTTGTTGCACAGCAAATCCTAGGAATTCAATATGAGCTAACCAAATGAGCACTAAATGGATTATATTTTCCTTTTGGTCGGCAATCCATTGAGAAGACAAATGATCATGTGGCCATGATATTCCAACGAATCATGTATTTTATGCATGAAATGCATGAACCATCCACAGTGGGTCGAACGTAAATGAGAATTTCTATTTCATATCCAACACTATTAACAAAAGGAGAAGTTTGTAACCATACCTGAATCTGGTTATCCGTAATCAGAGCTTCCAGTTCCTTCTCCAACCCTGCAACACTAGTTTTAAAGGCACTGGCCATTGTATGCAGATCAACAGAAATAAATGGAGTCGTGTATTGGATGATGGCTTTGTGTCGAATTTGACTATAAAGCGTTTCCACATGATCGTACAGATGGATATCAAGCAATAAATTTGCTTTGAGATTCTCAAGATACTCAAGGCAGGAAGCATAGCGGCTGCAACCAAAAATTTGCAAATAAGAAACAGATATATCAACGGTTTACCAAGGGATATAAGCATCCAATGGAAGAATGAGATAGCGTTTAAACTAGCAAGGAGCATACAATAGAACATAATAGAAAGCAATTTCTTTGCAAAAAAAAAAAGAACCCCGCAATCTGAGCATTAGATGGGTTCCATCTTGATTACCAACATTCCATGGGTCACTGTGGTAAATTTCTACTGTCAAGTTGGTTAACCCACTGTGAACTCCACGACTACCTTGTTTGGTCACATAGTGATTACCAATATTACATGTGACCCACTAACATTAACCAGACCTTGTTGACAGTAGAGAATATTGAATGGTTAGAATATTTGTTAGGATGTTAGTTAGGATGTTATGAACTAACAGTAGATTATCCTTATCCTCAGGATAAGGATAAGGTTAGTTCATATTTGCTTATAAATGTAGATCTTTTCAGTTAATGAAACTTACAGTGATTTTATCTTGAATAAAATTTCTTAAAAGTCTACATGATATCAGAGCTGGGCCCCGGTGATGATCTTGACAAGGCACGGTCTATCTTCATGCTTCCAGAATAATCACCATCACTTTATCTTTCAATAAAATCAATCCTCTCTCATCCATCCAATCATCCAAACCTTACGATTTCCCCATATTCGTCAAATTGTATGATCAAACGGAATATATCACGACAGATCTGCTTCAATAGGCCACTGGTATCGACAAACTTAAAAAGAGCGGGTTGCACAGTGATGGATCTACGAACAGACGATAATCATCAAGAAGACGTGATGATCATATTTATCATTTTATTTTTTAGACATTAAAGGGTTTATAATTTTTATCATGTTAACAATCACAGATCCTTTGTGCATGAAAGGAGATTGAGAGGATGTTAGAGAATATTTAGTGGCTAGAAAATCTGTTAGGGTGTTATAAACTAATAGTAGATTATCCTAAAGGTTTTTCGGTTTTTCATTTAACGAAACTTACGGAATGAAGTGATTTATTTAGAAGTCTATATAAAGAATTTCAAATATCAATAGATTGCCATAATTTCACCGTACGTTTATTATGGGAAAAGATGCAAATTTATAGAAAGGTAATACTGAAGCATTCCCAAATTCAAACTAATCACCATCTGCGCATTCCCAAATTCAAACTAATCACCATATGCGCATTCCCAAATTCAAACTAATAGTAGATTATCCTAAAGGTTTTTCGGTTTTTCATTTAATGAAACTTACGGAATGAAGTGATTTATTTAGAAGTCCATATAAAGAATTTCAAATATCAATAGATTGCCATAATTTCACCGTATGTTTATTATGGGAAAAGATCCAAATTTATAGAAAGGTAATACTGAAGCATTCCCAAATTCAAACTAATCACCATATGCGCATCCCCAAATTCAAACTAATAGTAGATTATCCTAAAGGTTTTTCGGTTTTTCATTTAATGAAACTTACGGAATGAAGTGATTTATTTAGAAGTCTATATAAAGAATTTCAAAAATCAATAGATTGCCATAATTTCACCGTACGTTTATTATGGGAAAAGATCCAAATTTATAGAAAGGTAATACTGAAGCATTCCCAAATTCAAACTAATCACCATTTGCGCATTCCCAAATTCAAACTAATCACCATCTGCGCATTCCCAAATTCAACCTAATCACCATTTGCCCGCAGACCCATCATTGTCGCAACCCACTCTTTTTTTAGTCGACGATGCCGGTGGCCCACTGGAACTTTGACCATGCAATTTGGCGAAATATAGAGAGATATCTAAATCTTAGGTACTAATCATTGTCCGTGCATTCCCAAATTCAAACCTATCAGTGTCTGCCCATGGATCCATCATTGTCGCAACCCACTCCTTTTTGAGTTGTTGGTGCCAGTGGCCCACTGGAACTTTGATCATGCAATTTGGCGAAAAATAGTGAGATTCGTAAGTCTTAGGTATTTGGAATTGGATGGATGAATGAGAGAAGATGCTTGATTTTATTGAAATAAAAGAAAATTGGTGGTGACTGGTGCTTATTGTGGAGGATAGGACTGTGCCCGACTTGATCGCAAGATCGCCACCGGCCCCCCCATCTTTGATACCATAAAGAAAATTTCAAAGAAATAAATTCATTGCATAAATCAACCGTAACTTTATTATGGGAAGAGATCCCAATTTATAGAAAGGTTATACTAATCCTCATCTCTAAAGATAAGGAGTCTTAACAATAATCTCCTCAAATAACCAATATCTAACTCTAACAGACCTCGCCGTAACTTCCAATATATGGATCTTACCATGATTCTAAACAAAGGTCCCACCATGGACTTCCAACATTAGATGATAAAACCATTAATTCTAACATTTTGATGGGTCCCAATGTGGACCACCAACTTTAGATGGATCCCCTACTATGGAGTATGGACTGCCAACATTAGAATTTGGAATTTGGAAAGGTCGAACATGAACTAACATACCTACAGACCGCAGTGGATGAGTCCTAGAGTGAACTTCCCACATTAAATGGCCCCTATAGGAGTACAAAATCAGATGGGTCCCACTATGATTACCAACATCAAATGGGTCTCATTGGTCCCATCAATTTCCAACGTTAGATGACTCCCACTGTGATTGGTCCGAAAGAAGATCCATCTATGATGGTGAGCATGCTGGCAGTCCAAGGTCAAACACATCTATTGATGGAAGTGGTCAAGTGAGAATTTTCTCCTCTGAGCAGACTGCATCTACAGTCCTATACTTCTAAGGCCACTTGAGCCTACCTTTGTTCAGTGTAACCCCTTCACAGTCCCTACACTACCTGCCAAATGTAACCCCTTCAAAGCTCAAATTTTGGTACCATAAATTTTAAAAGTTCAATATATTAGTAAGGACAGGTTGGCATATTAAGCTTCGTTAAGTATCCTTCTGTTTTTCCTTGTCCTTTTCTTCTTCTTCTTCCCCCCCACCCCACACCCCCACCACCCCCCCACCCACCCCCTTTTTTTTTTTTTTTTTTTTTGGAATGATAAAGAGCCAAGAATATTAAACAACCAAATTTCTGAATTACGAAAATATAGTGGTGTTTTTCAATTTCAAGCAGAACTGTAAGCCTTTTGATGGAACTTTGCACATTCGTGCAATATAAACTCATAAATAACAAAATCATAGTAGTTCTAATCTGAGTATAATTCCAAAAATATGCATATTATAATTATCTAAAAAAGGGGCACCAACTATGAACAATTTTTTTAAAGACAAAAATGTACTGGACTTCCATATGAAGTTACCTTGCATAAAAGTCATTAATAAGCTCTCTTACTTCAGGAACTAATTCCAAGAAATTCCGAAAGTTGATATTGTCGATAACCTTGTTCTGTTAAGCAAAACGAAATAATTAGGGTAATGAAATATCAGCTGGAAGATATAAACCAAATGAATTTACCATATTTACAGAGAAAAGCAGATACATACCTTCAGTTCTGACCGATCAAAACATGCAAGCGCACAGAGTCCACCATAAGTTGCAACATCTTGTGGTGCTATCACCTCAGTATAACTGTTTCCCAGTTCTGGCCCCGTTTCCAAAAACTGCAAAACATCAAGGCATAATATTTTGAAATTCTCCATATAAATAGGAGTTGCAGTCCATTCTATCCCGTGCAATTAAGCGACCACTCCAGCCACTGGATTCAATAAATTTCACTAGGCTATTGCTCTAACACACAGCTTGCATCGCTCATATGTCCAATTATTCTGTGGCATTATGATCCTTAACCAGGTAATTTAAACACTCTGCAAAAGGCAATACTTGTTGGAAGTCTCTTTGGATGAAGTTTCAGTGGACAGAATTAATGAAGACTCCAATTTACTATATTGGGCTCCATTCAGATTCTGAACCCATGAGAATTACGTATAAGAAAAGATTTTGTACGCACCAACTTGGCATATCAGCAGGGTCTTAGTCTTGATTTTTTTTACAGAAAAACAGTAATTTTTCGATTTTTCTAGGGTTAATGATGTGCAGGGTCCCCATCTATAAGTGTATATAACTGTGAAAAAAATCTCTATTTATTATTTTCCATGGTATAATCACAGGTCCAGAGCAAACCAACTTAACACAATGGAGTCATTTTTGCGAACATCCAACGTAATGTAATGACTTCAAATCTCATGGAATACCTTGGCTTTAGTTTGTTTTAGAGTGTTAAAAGTGAAAATAACCTTACTAAACAAAAATAGCAATATGGCAGAGATTCTTTTAGAGTATAAGGATGCCTAATGCTTCTACCGATTTCATCTAAAAACTCAGCCTGTTCATGGAAGCAATAGTGCTGCGGTTATGATCTAAAACCAACTCCAGTCAGAAGAAAGTATACTTTAAATCCTTGGTTTCATCATAAGAAGGTAAAAACCAGGTAGTATATCAGCTAGCCAAAATGGAGCTAATCAACCATTTTGTCTTCAAGTCCAAGGTGTTTGTCTTTATGTTATCTTTAATCCATATGATTCGTTTTATCTTTCAAAAAAAATTCAGTTGCAAACAACTATCGTTCCAAAACTAAACTATGAAGGTGGGAAGTGACAGACTCAGCCCCAGCAGAAGAGTTTCTCTCCATTCTAAAACTTTTCAGCGTTTTAATAAATGTATGTGTGTGTGTGTCTAATGTACGTATGTATATAGAACAGCTACAGAAACATACCATAAGATTTATTATAATTAAAAGGGAAAGTTTCATTAAGAGTTGAATATTTCAAAAATGTATAAAAGTTATTCATACTTCTTTCAATCAAGTCCTTTCCATTAAAAAGGTTTAAAAATGACAAACACGCCCTTATGACAAAAATTGGTGGTCTGCAAACCCACAACCTTTTTGTACATTTGATCAACTAAACTTTGAAAATTAGCAACTAAGAAGGAACGGAACAAATGAATGAAATAAAGCAACAATGAAATGGAGAGGGCCCAGGTGAATCAGCTCGCTCTCCTTGTTCTCCCAGCTAAACGCCTATCTGAGCCACACCATCACCCCTGCACCTGCATGTCCCCAATAGAGCAGTCACATCTTCTTCTCCTTTTCTTTTCTTCTTTCTCTCTTCTTTTCTTTTTTCTTCTCTATCTCTCCTCTCTTTCTCCCCAGCCACCTCGTCACCCACTGCCTCCCTGTTTCTTCTTCCTCTTTCTTTTTCTTCTCTTTGTTTCTTTCTTAATTTCTTTCTTCTTCTTCTCTCTCTTATTCTCTCCCCACTGTTCCAACCAATATTGACTGCACTACAACCAAACACTCATGGTTTTATTTCCTTTCTCTCCATTCCTTCTCCTTCTCCTTCTCCTTAGCGCTTACTCCGGGGAATTATATTGAAGCACATAATTGGTTGAAGATCGCAAGGAAGTTTGAATAAGAACATTCTCTTTTTGAGTTCATTATAATATGGGATCCATCAATCAAATAAAATAGATCGTTCCTCTAGGAAAAGCCAATCAGGGAATTTCATTATATCCCTTCTAAGTCTAAGATTGTTCTATTTCGTCTGTCATAGGGATAAACGATACGGATACAATACAGAAAATATTCCCTTCTGCTACGCTAATAAAGCTAAGCCAGTAAAAAAGACAGACCTCGAATGACTAAATATAGATATCAAGATGTCTCTTATCCCTCCCCCTCCCCCTCCCCCTCTGCGTCTTCTCTCTCTCTCTCTCTCTCTCTCTCTCTCTCTCTCTCTCTCTCTCTCTCAGTGGCGTGTTTCATGCAGTACCAGTCATCATTCTGGGGTCCACTAAGAAGCAGGCCAGAAGTGTGTGTTTCATCTAGCACCATCCATCATTCTGGGCTCCACTTGGGGCAAGTGGGCCAGAAGTGTGCGGACTGCAGAGACTAGAAGCTCCATCATGGGCGTGAAGTTCATGCCCGGGCCACCTTGCAGCGGTTTATGGACACACTGTTATTTTTTTTTCTTGGTTTATGAAATGGAGATGGCATAGTCCATGGATTTTGAAGGAGGAAGGAGGGAGAAGAGAGGTGGTGAGGGAGAAGAGTGGGTTTAGAGTGGAAAGAAGACATGGAAAGACAAAAACCTGTTATAAGGGCATTTTTGTCATTTTTATAATTTTTTTTTTTTATGAGGACTTGATTGAAAGAAGCATGGAAAACTCTTATACTCTTTTGAAATATTAAACTCTTCATGTACTTTTTTGAAAATTGGCCAAAAGTTTTATGCTTATTTGAAATTTTCCCTAATTAAAACTGCAGCTCACATGCCCCCTTTCTAAAATAAATACGTTCACTGAACACAGCTCATAGCTACAGAAAAACAAATAAACATGCCCAAACAAACCTTGCGAGCGGCGAGTTTATATTTTTTAGCCTCTAAGTGAGCCAGCCCTGCAGCGCATTTCAATTTTGCAACAATGACGGGGTCCAACACATCAGGTGTTTGCTCTGCTTTGCTAACATAGCTTGATACATGCATAAACTGACCCATCTCAATGCTGACCAGAATCGCATTCAAACACATCTGAATGATGTGCTTTGATGTGGTGCAATAATCACGAGTACGAGCAAAACTCTTAAATGCCTCTGCAAGTGATCCATGAGCATAGTAATAATCTCCAAAATCATTGTATCCCATCCTGATGCTTTCTTTGATGAGATTTGTCTGCGCATACGATTATATAATAGTGAAAATTCAAAAAAGACAAAAAACCGAACAAGTAACAATAAAAGACATAGTTGTGTTAGTTGATATCTGTGCAATCTTAAACCAAGTTCCGGGGTACCAACAGCAGAAAGAAGTTCAATAACGGCTGACGAGGAAAGTCTGCATTTTTACAATCCAAATATACGAACAACATGAATGGTAAACAAAATATGGTACAAACAACACATTCTCAAATGCATCCCTTAAGCAACAGAATACAGAAAACAAAACCAAAAAAAAAAAAGAAGAAAAGAAGGAAGAACAGGTGCACTAAATTACAAAATACTTAAGGCCTGTTTGTTTGCATTATAATACATAGGAATTGAATACATAGACTTCATACCTTAAGTGGTTAAAAATGAAGATCAAATGTGAAAATTCAAAAATGAGCATCAAATAACCTTTCCTCTTAAGGAAATATAATTAAAAGAAGATGGGAAATGAAGAAACAAGCCATCACCCTAGCTGTTCATTTCCTATCTTCTTTTGATTCTATTTCCCTAAAAGGAAACATTTGATGCTCATTTTTGAAAAATAACCTTCAATCTTCACTTTTAACAACTAATGGTTTAAATTTAATTCCTATGTAGTTTAATTCAAACAAACAGGCCCTTAATAAACATCAAGAAGTGCAATAAACTTCCAAGTCTCATTCAAACCATGAGAGCTTACTGGAAATACTGCTCCTCCGTAATGCAATTTAACATATATCAAGTTTTAACAACTTCCACCATCAATAAATAAAAGGAATAGTTTTTTTTTCCATCACATGGCACATGGCCACTCTTCTTGACTGCGCAAAGCGACTACTTCTCAAACAGTGATGGACAAGATTGCCGTGCCTAGAGATACACTGTGCATACTCGTCCTTAAAGCCACCATTGCCATAAACGAAATTCCCAACATCATTTAAATCATCCTTCATCAAAGTTAATCAAGTTAACATGTCCCTTAATCAAGTAAATACCTTTCCAAAGAAAAAAGTAAACATGCCTCTTAAGAACTTAAACAGCGTCCAATGTACATTGGAAAGCAACGATTTTACAACAACAGGCTCTGCAAAATAACTCTACACTTAGAAACCAGCATGAATGCAACAAATTATGTTCCATTATCAACCCAAATCCAAAATTGAGTAAGAGGAAAAGGAAGTGGGGTGAAATCAATCAAAGCATATCCAACCCTAATTTCTCAAATCAACCAAAACCCACTCCATACTCGACAAATTCCGCCAATCTATTACCTCAAAATGAAAAATTTCTACTCAAACCCTACTTCCTTTAATTACACTAACCCTTTTAAAAAAAAAAAAATTTAAAAACGACATTGATGAATTGAAGAAGAAGAAGAAGTGGCTCCAATACCTTGTAATTGTTGAGCTCATTCTCGAGTTTGTCCTTCCTCCCCTCAGCGCGACGGGCGACTGCGTTGATCCAGGCCTGATCGAGAGAGTAAGCGGGGCCCAATCTTCCATCTATCTTGGTGAGGATGTCTCGGTGGAGCTGGGTGTTCTCGCCCTTCTTGATCTCATCGAAGGCCATTCGAAGGGCTTCGAGGGATATGGATTGGTTCTCGCAGTGGTCGGCGATGAAAAGAAGGCGCATGATCTTGGTGCGGCCGCTGTAGAGGCTGGCGTAGGCCTCGACGTCCATCTGATCGGCGCTCGTGATGGGTTTGCTCCGCTTCAAGCTGCTCTCGTCTTCTTCTTCTTCTTCGTCGATTCCATTGGCGTCGATCATCGTCCCGCTGCAATTCTCCTCGGCTTCCATGGCTGATCGAGGAGGAGGAGGAAAAGAGAAAACCCTAGCAGTTGTCTTTATTGCAAGCCAGAGGTTCTACTCTCTCTCTCCACCCGCTGTACGGAATGTATATTGTTTTTATATTTATAGGTCAGAGGTTAGTGCCTCCCGGCTTTAGGATTTATTAATTAGATATTTATATATTAAAGTAAATGGAGAGGTAGAGTGCAGAGAGAGTCACGTCATTCTTTAAAAGTTTTTTTTTTTTAAAATAAATTAAAAAGAAAAAAAAGGGGCCAACGTAGGGTTTGATGTGGGCGACTATTCTCCGTATCTTCAATTTGGACTTTGATTTCATCTTAATATTCTCCAAAATATTTGGACTCTCTTTGTTGCAATGACTTCTTTAGCGATCATAAAATCTCTCATAAACCTTTCCTTATACCTTATAACGTACACAACTATTCAAATCCTTATTAGCCCGTAAAATCTCTCCATGAATTACGTCTAACAATATCTTTCTATTAATTCTAAGGCAAGTTGCATTTTCCATATATAGCCTCCATGCCTTCAACGCATTTGCTCTGCATCTCTTTCCTACTATCCTCACTCTCAATCTTAAATGATGGTTCCATTATTGGATTATCCATCTTTCAACACTTGCTGCCTGTTGGCTCTATGAATGATGGTGAAGTGTGCAATTGAAACGAAAGGAATCTTATCTTTTTTAACTTTTCCTCATCTTGTCACTATTATTGTATTGTGCATCTACGTTGTGCTGTGTTAATATATGCCATTTGTGCTCATATCTCACCATTATTATTCTTTTTTCACTTGTATTCATTTCTCAGTTGATTATATAATAAAAAGAAGAACCCATATGCTTTTTGGTGCTTAACGTGGAAAACTCATATTTTGTTTATTGGGATTTTATGTTTTTATAATGTAGTATTCTTGGTTTTCAGAATTTTCAGCAATTTCAGATATTCATTATATCTAGAGTTCCACATTTTGGTTTTCTTGTTTGGTTGGTAGTATTTAGAATTTCAAATGGAAGAAGAATGATTCCATCTAGTTTTTTTCTTCTCATGCTATTAACACGGGAAACCATGTTATTATGTAGATTTGCTCTATTTCTCCACCACCTCAAGTTGTAGATCCTTAAAAATATTTTGTGTTAGTTTTTATTTTTTTATGTTATGTTTTAGTGATGAGGCCAGTGCCTTAGACAGCGGGTTAGCGATGTTAACAGTGAAGAGAATAGCATGAGAATTATTTTTATGAGGTAAATTTATTCCTTATATGTGTTTGGTGACTTTTATTCCTTATTCCAAATGTTCATTATTATTTGTCAATAAGTCAAGAACCTTTTTCCATTTTTTTTTACTTATTATTTGAAATTAATTATTTGCATTTAAAAAAAAATGGATCAAGTTGTTTGTTATAGTGAGCCGGCATCTTACAAATTTGTGTAACAATGCTGGATGTTAAAGTCTTTGTATGACCTATTATTTGGGATGTGTGCTATGCGATTCTTTTTTGAGGACTATTTTGAACAAGTACGGCATTTTAGCATAAGGATTATGCTAAAGCCTATTGATGATCGTCATGTTGATTTGGCTGCAAATGTATCTGATGCGGTTTTTATTTTTTTCTTCTCTCTCTATAATGGCCCCACTTCTAACCATTGTAGAGATCTCACTATAGTAAATTTGGTGTCTTCTCTAAAAATCCTCATCCTTCTTAATTAGGGTTAAATTAGCTTCTTTCAAAATTAGTAAGATTGATCTTAATTACCCACTCAATGCCTTTCAAATCCCCATAAAATCTTGCCCCGGAATTCTCTCTCTTTAAATCCCTCACAATATGCATCCTTATCTCAATATTCAACTTTAAACATGATCAAATTGAATACAATTCTATTGGACTGAAATTTGTAAAGTTATAATGGACAGGTCGGATGACCAAAAATGGGACCCATCATTCACACTGGAGAAAAAAGTCATGTTAATTAACTTGAACAATGTTTCTGAAAGTTAGTCACTTCCTTAAAGAAGAGGTGAAACATCATATAGGTAAAATAAAGCAACCCAGAGGACTTCTCACCTTATCCTCCTTCAAATGGTCGCAATGAGCTTCACTCATGGTAATTCAATAGGTGCAAGTGGAAATGGGATAATTTTTTTATGCTTTTATCCGTGACTGCACCGTTGAACTAGCTTCCATGTCTATCAACAACATTTTGAATGAGAATCTCTCTTCATTGCAAATGATTGTAACAAAAAATATCTCCCAATCATTCAAATTCAAAATGTTGAGAATATCTGTGAGTCACTAAATTAACATGTTATGCACCAATTACCTTGCGAATCTAAATCCTTAGATGCCGACCAATAAATTTAAACTGTTCAAATCACAGTTATATTGTGTGCTGTGGTAATGGTATAAATTTGAATTCTATATGAGTTGGGCCCTCCATTAGATTAATCGTGTGTTAAACACATGATTATACTCTAATTTTTTTTCTTTTCTTATATTGGTAACGACTTTCATTAGAAAATAACAAAAGGATTACATAATAAATACTAAGCATTGTCATCACATCAACCATTTCTTCTTTATATATAAATATGTATGAATAGATTTTATATATTTATAATTAATTTTGGTATCTTATAATTTTATGTAATTTTTTTTCCCGAGCTAAGCATGGGCCTTCGTTGCTAGTTATTATATATATTAAAGTAGCGTGTGATTCTTTGGGAGAGACATATGCGATGATATGGAAATTTCTTGAAAAGCGACATGTAGCGCATCTTTAGACTTTTTGCAATGTCGCATTCCGAAATTGCCTTACTCATCTAATCTCATCACCTAAAATATCTCAATACAATCTACCATATTATTCAAATAAGAAACTTATTCCTTCCCTAAAACATAATATACAATAATAACTTTTCTTTAGTTACATTACATGGGCCCCACGTATTATTCAACTAACAAAAAAAAAAAAAAAAGGCTCTCTGGCTATGATTTTAGTAATATGTGAATATGTATGTATTAAATATTATTGTATATCAATTTGTTAGACCCTCATGTCAAATCCAAGTTGTAAAAATTTGGGGCATTTTCGTAGGCAGTATTCTGCTACTTTTTTTCTTATTTTTTTCTTTCAGTATCTGTATCCGGTAGTTGAGAGAAACTATTTACACTGATATCTTTATGACTAAAACACAATGATGATGATGATGATGATGGGGTCAAATCACATGGTTTTTTTTTTTTTTAAGGAGTTTTTAGAGAACTTTCTTTCTAATGTGATATAGAAGTCCCCATCACTCTTAATCAACTACAGTTATAAGAGAAACACATTGTTATTAAGGTAAAGTCCAAAAGAGATTTAACAAAGTTTTGGCCTAATATGAAGGGAATGTTACTGCAAATCTTATGTGGCTATGGACTTTTGCATGAGGGGCCCACCTGAATGCATATCAATAAATGAAACAAAGGATATATAGACCTTATCATAAATATGGAGCAGGGCCTACAAGATGAACCATCGAATAATTGCAACCAACCTATTTAAATTACTAAAATACTACATGTCAAACATGTAACATTTTATTGCTAGTGATCTTCATTTGTTCTTGGGAAAGAGCCGGATGTGAAGACCATTTGGAAGTACTAAACCAGGGTTCCGGACAATCTCTCCTCCTTTCACAACCGACCACCTGCTATTTTCATGCTAGTAACAGTAACAACAGAAGAAAAAGAAAGCTTTTGGTTGAGTATGAATAATACACATGGAGATAGCCACTACTAAGGTGCCTTCGTACGTGCAAGGCGATAAGCAATCATAGGGCTGTTATTGTGGATAGCAGACCCGCTCACACAGCTCCCTTCGGCGATTGATCCTTGGAGGATAGCTTTACTTCATGTCTCGTGCCCACTAGGAGTTGTAAGACCATTTTGTCGAGTTCGTGGTGATGATTGTGTCAACGTGGCAAACTGCCAATTATCATGTTAGAGGGCCTCCACTGGGTCGGATCTAAGCTAAAGGTACATGCTGATTATTTCAGCTTTTTGGGGTGACTGGGTAATTAATAGAGGTCCGTTTCCCCAAATTGCATCCATTGCCAATGGTTTCTAGTTCTATTTGTGCATATTTAAGACTTAACTGACCAAATTGCAGGCATTGTCAATGATCTAGAAGGACCAACCCGAACCAATTGTCCACCCAACTTGACCCTACCTGCACTCAATCTGAATTCCAGGAGGACCTTTCTAAACAAAACTTCAACTTGACTTTGCAAATTAGTTGAACTCTAGTTCATATTATATGTTGGTCTAATCCTACCTGAAACCTAATTCAACCTAACCTGAACCCGACTCAAATTCAAATCAGGTTATAAATTCAGCCCGGAGCCAACCCAAATAAAAAATATACCCAATCTGAACGTAGACTTTTGCGAGGTTATGTCAACCGGGTTTTGGTTGCTCCCTGCGCAAGTTGCACCCCTAATCCTAACCACTGATAAGTAGTCTGTTCTGTTGTTGAGTTTGGACCGCTGCCAGGTTCTCATCTGGCCACACATTTGATTTTAGAACTCTGTTCAATGTGATCTTTGGCAAATCTTGGCCCCATTAAATAGCTTCCTTCGGTTGAACCTGATATTGAAAGAATGTGTTCTAGGGTTGTACGATGGGGATACCCACGTCATAAAAAGAAAAGAAAAGAAATGGAATGATGAAAAATGAGCCCCATGTAGCCGTTGAACGAAAGTTTGAGACATTGCTAGCTCATTATCAAGTGTCTGTAAGTGATTTGGATCAAACAAACATGGAGACATAGCTCATTATCAAGTGTCTGTAAGTGATTTGGATCAAACAAACATGGAGACATAGCTCATTATCAAGTGTCTGTAAGCAAATTGGATCAAACAAACATGGAGACATCTACAGATGACGGTGTTTCTTCATCACTTAGATACCAAGTACAGGTAAAGCTGTCCCACACATATTTTTGGGTTGTGGCTCAATGCCCTATTAATGGAACTCATTTCTCATCGATCAATTTCATTTTTTGTTTTTACGAGGTAGGTATCCCCATAGTATGTTTACCCAACAAGACTACTCCCCTAGGCACACATACAACCCTAGAACACATTCTTTCAATATCAGGTTCAACTGAAGGAAGCTATTTAATGGGGCCAAGATTTGCCAAAGATCACATTGAACAGAGTTCTAAAATCAAATGTGTGGCCAGATGATAACTTGGCAATGGTCCAAACTCAACAACAGAACAGATAAGGTGTGAAGTTTGAATAGTTTGGATTGGACAAACGTTAGTCAAAATGATTTGAATTAAACTATGATTTTTTGATACCCTAGCCAAGGGGGTTGGGATATAAGAGAGAGCCAGCATATATACGGGAAAGTAGCTCACTAATGAAAATGAGGCCCGCACAGCGAGAAGAAAACCCACGCAAGTGGGAAGAGGTGACGTACCCAGAATTCGAACTCCGAGCAGCCAGATTAGAACTGATGCTCCTTACCACTGGCTTAAGGAGCCGTTCTTGAATTAAACTATTTGACCCTATGAAAAGTTAAGATTTGGGGCCATGGCATCTCCAAGCAGGGGAGGAAGTGAAGTAGTGAGGAACTAGGCTTTTTGAAAAACCCCATTTTCTATGTGGGAATTTAGATAGTTCCCCGCATTTTGTATTTGAGATTTTTAGATTTGACGACATTCAGAAGATCCAGCTAAGCTCAGGTTCTCAAGCCTCGTAAATACATATATTTATAAACATGAATCAGTTTTCCATGGATATGATATTGCTACAACCCCTTCATGTGAGAGGGCTTTTGTCCTTATTAATTACTATGTCAATTTATGTCAAGGAAGCAATATGCAATTGCTACTTTCCTAGTGATCTTCATTTGTTCTTCGGAAAGAGCCGGATGTGAAGACCATTTGGAAATGTTAAACCAGGAGTTCGGACAATATCTCCTCCCTTCACCAATGACCACCTGCAATTATAATATTAGTCGCAGTGAGAACAGGAAGAAAAATGGTGCTTTTTGATTGAGTATAGATATATACATAAGGAGATAGCCACTGCCAATGGTGCAAGGGGCCGCTTCAGGTCGAGTTCATGGTGATAATTTAGGTGGACGTGGCCAATGTAATTCTAGCTAACGAACATACTTACTTTGGCAAATGGTCGGTTCTTTTGTCGAATTTGGAACATTGACAACTTCTCGTCTAGCCAGCTATGTGATTTTAGACCTCTGTTCAGTGTGATCTTTTGCAAATTTTGCCCACATTAAATAACTTCTCAAGTTGAAATTTGACTAGGTGAAACGGGTTGTTGTCATGGAATTAATGGTGAGTCCTGTTAATGGTGTTTTAAGCCACAGCCAAAAAAGATTTGTGTGTGACTGTTTTACTTACCTGTACTTGGTAACTAAATGATGGAGAAACACCATCATCTGTAGCTTGCTGAAATCTGCTCCAACGCAAAACCTCATGCCCCCACCAAACGCCATGAAATTCTTAGACCCCCCATTTGTATCCACTCCCTGTGCAATAGCCACAATCATCCAATAAAGGTTATTGAATCACATCAAAAGCTTTTTCTTAGGAAAATCATCCCAATTAGAAAGAGCAAATGTGATTGGTCTTGGGTAAACCTTGCACTAGATTTTCTACAATTAACATTTAAACAACAATTATCAACTACAGTGGCCCACCTCCCATCGCCATGGATTGAATGCAAGTGGGTCCTCGTACATGTCAGGGTTAAGGTGGACAGCTGGGGGGCACACCATGATGGCCCAGCCCGCCGGAATAGTATATCCTGCACAATGGACCTAAGTTAAATAGAGATTACTTCTAAGATCTACAAAATTATCAGTACTAAGCAACACCAAGGGCATCAATAACTTGGTCAATTTATTTGCTATGGTTTTCAATGGCATGTTCATTCATTTAAACCTGTACAAGGACGGAAGGAGGTGATGTATAGTATTCATTTTAAACCTGTATTCATTTCAACCTGTATTTAAACCTGTCCTACTGTATAGTATTCATTTCAACCTGTATTTAAACCTGTATTTAAACCTGTCCTACTGTATAGTATTCATTTCAACAAAAATGTGTTTTAACTTGTATGGAGACCACCCTGCAGAGAAGTATGTTGCAAAGTTGGACCATACACAGGTTGAATCAGATTTTAGCTGCCATTAGCGACACGCAACTAAAATCCGAGTATGGTATTGTTTCCAAAAATGAGATGACAAAAACGGTTACTACTTGCAGTGAGTTACCTTTGATCTTGAAATCCTTCATAGCTTTCCTGAAAATCCCTGGTGCAATATTGGACAGCCTAACGGTTTCATTTATAACCTGCCCTTATCAGAAATAATAAGTCCAATCCAATTGCATGGACAGAGTGTCTAATTAAAACTGAAATAAAAGGTTGCTTTTAATTTCATGAGTCGTACCTGTGAAGTGAAAGTCATAGATTTATATTCCTCCCAGGTGATTCCATCATCTGGGTTTTCCTTCCTTTTCACAATTCCCTCTTGCTCCTCCTGGTACATGATACACCACTCAATCCAAATACTTCCTTTTCTTCTCTGTGTATACGAAGAAAAAGTACTATAAGCGCAAAAAGGCAGGGAGTACATACAGTTAATTTGTCAAGCACTTGTGGGTGCTCCGAAAGATATTTGATCGCCATAGTTAAGGCCAAGGAAGTTGTCTCATAGCTGGCAAAGAGCAAAACAAAAATCAAATCAAGAGCCATCGCCTCCGTTAGCATGCTTCGATCTTTCTGCAGCTCATCAATCACACGGTCGAAGAAATCCCCTCTGCGTCTCTCAGGAGAAGAACGCCTTTCCTCTAGCATTTTCTTCAACACCTGCATCGCGTTTTTGCGCCCCTGAAAGGATCCACAAGGTGACATTTTTTTAGAACTATACACCCTTTTTCAAAAATATGCTTTGATACATAAGCATATATTACTTACACTCACCTGAATGCATTTGTAATAAGCAGTGCCTGGAATGTTGATGGGAAATGATATGAGACCTTCAATGAAAGCAACAAAGTTCTCTCTCAAATTGCTTGAGCATTTAATTGGATCATAGCTTATCAGCTTCTTGGCAGTCAATTCAAATATCATCTGTGAATAACAAAGTCGATTAAAGCCAATATCAGGAGTCCAATCCCTAACACATTGCCCAAGATTGGTTCTTAGTACGAGTTACAACACAATACAAATGAGGAAGGATCATATCCTTGTGTGCACATATTGAGCATGTGCATGAGATCTAGAATGTTTATTTCCACCCATCCGGTTCAAGAACCAAGAGGCTCCAATCATTAGGTGTGTGACTCATTTCCACACCTGGACTGAAAAATGTGCTTCCAAAAATGTAGAAACTCATCTGGTCAAGTTAATTTTGAGCAAATGATAATGCCCACTAATGAGTCCAAATCAAGCATGATCTATGAGACATTTGTTGTGTTAGATCTCTTTAACCGGTTGAAAGCAGGCCCTTGACTTTCAGCCAAGATAATTGACTGAGATTGCCCTATTAATAAAGTGATTATTTAAAAAAAAAAAAAAGGAAGTGAAAGTGGTTAATTGTAATTGTATAATACTTAAGTGACTATCTGCAAATTCCCGACAACATAGGAGGGATGAAAATGGTTCCAATAAACAATGACCTGCCTTCTTAGAGCGGGGTTTGGTTATGGTTTTATCAGGTTGAAGATGGATATAGGTTTATAGATTTTGTTTTGAGTCAAGTTAGGAGGCGAACTCTGGGCCCACCCCACCCTATTTATTACCAATTTACAATTTTATCTTTGTAAATTTGGCCTTTTTTTTTCTGTTTTATAAGAATATCAAATTCATGGGTGTCCCTAATCAGCTTAGCGACAACCGAGGACACAAAATTTACAAATTTATTATGTGGAATATAATACACAGAATCCTTATAGCTTAAGTTGGGCTTGGGCATTTATAAAGTGGGTGTACTGAGTTTGAAGGCTCTAAGTCATCCTCAAATCTGATATATATAGATAGAAATAGAACCTATCTAATATATATATATATATATATTTATATTTATATTTGGGGCCAGCTCTCCTAAGCTCAAGCTTAGGATAAGGTAAGCTCAAGTGTATGGTGGGACCCACTTGGGGACTCATATGGGGATTGGGGTCGGGAGGATTTCGAGGACTCCCTATGATCTTCCTCTCTGCAAAAAATCAGCTACAAACGTGATTTCTATCATCTCCATATGAGCCCATAAGGTTAATTGTTAATAGTCCATTCGGACTGATACATAGTCAATCCAACGGTCCATTAAATTTGGATCTATAAAAAATTGGTAGACATGTGCAATTTAGAGGGTTCATGTGTTAGGTCCATGTGGATGGACCAAAGGTGGGCCCCACAAGCATAAGCTTGCAAGATTTTCTCCTAATGTTGAGCTTAGGAGAGCCTTGCTCTTTATATTTGTATAGAAGGGTCTTGATATCTTGTCCTTTGGGCATTCTAAATACTCTTTTTGACACAAGAATTCATAATTCAAGAACACATGAAATGCAATACTTTTAGCCTTATGAATTTCCAAAATTCCAAGGATTCCAAATACAAGAGGGGGGATTAAGCATTTAAACTTCTACTTTTGAGTGCAGGATTTGGAATTTTCAGTATCCTCTCACACAAGAATTCTCACAATTCTTAAAAAAAAAAAAAAAGGACCAAAAGGAGTTAATGATTAGATGTTATACATACCGCTGCAGTTGCATCTTTCACTTCTATGGTGGGTTGGCCGGACCATGAGGTGAGTGTCGTATGAGCAAACCGATTGATTTCGGGAAGGAGATGTTCTTTTAGGCTTTCCACACCAAAGAGGCTCAAGGTCAAGCTTTTGATGTACTTGTGCATGAACCCATGGATGGAACCCACGTTTTGGCGACCGAAGATCTCTGTAAAAGTGTAAGGATACCAACTCTGAAACAAACGGCCCTCTTGCTGGAAGATGAAGTGGTTCAAGTCTGGGTCAGCTGAGATGATAAATGGCTGGCCGACCAAGTTCGTTTTGAAGATAGGGCCATATCTGATATCACATGGCAAAAATGTTTGTTCCGATACAAAGAAACACTAGAAAAGACATTCAAATTTTCAAATGTAAAATAACTTAGTCTTAATTTATTTGCATGGAAATAAATTCCTAGGAATACGTGGCATTAGGGGTGCACAAAAAATCCGCCGATCTGTAAAATCGATCCGATCCGCGGATATTTTACTGAACCGAAGGTAAATGAATTAGTGCCGGATTGAAAATCTTGCAATCCGTTAGCAACGGATCGGTGACGGATTTCACCCTCAATCCGCGGATTCAATCCGATTCGATCCGTTGACATTAAATATGAAAAAAAAAAAACCATAAGAGGTCTAAATATAAGTTAAGGGGTCTAAATATATTTCGTTAGCAATGGATCGGCGACGGATTTCACCCTCAATCCGAGAGATTCAATCCGATTCGATCTGTTGACATTAAATATGAAAAAAAAAAACCATAAGAGGTCTAAATATAAGTTAAGGGGTCTAAATATATTTGTAATTTGTATTTTTTGTGGATTGTTAATTTGTATGCTGAAACTCTTTACAATATGTTTGGTCTCTTTCTTTAACATTAGATACATTGGATTCAACGGATTAAACCGATCTGATTCGGTCCTTCACGGATTTGATCGGATCTGTTTGACGAATTTTGTCTAATCCGCACCAATCTGATCTGTTCACACCCCTATGTGGCATCATCAGAAGGTGGACCAAAGAAAGTTTCATAGCTAGGGATAGGGTTGCAAACAAAAGGTTTTTGGGTCGAAACCATATTGGACCCGGATCCAGACCCATTTCCAAATAACGGTTCCAATTTCGGGTCTCACACAGAGCTTGTTTTGTTGGTTCCAGATCTAGTTCCGAAATCTCATCCGCCTAGAGGACCGGAATCTAGTTCCAAAACCAATTTTAATTTCTCTTTACCTTTTTTAATCTTTTCTTAAAATAAAGATATCATTCAACTTATAACATTGCATCAAATCTACTACTTGTAGGATTATACATAAAAATATCTAAAAAAAGTTGATTTTGAGCTAGAATTTGCAATATCAAATACTTATATATTGGTCCCAGGTCCTTGGGTTGGAACCTATATAGACCCAACCTGACCCGCTTATCAATCAAAACTAAAATTGGGCTCCGAATACATACTCGTTTATGAATCAGATTCTAAAATACATTCTTAACCCAATTTTTTATGGGTCAAGACTTTCAAAGAATCGGATACCTATTTGCAATCCTACTCCTACTGGAGGAGTATGTGATTCAGGAGGATCTTATGTAAACTATGCGTGCATACATACATACTTATATGCATGCACACACACTTTTTTTTCCTCCTACAATGGACTATTGGTGAGAATGCTAGTAATATATATATATATATATATGCCCAGGGATCGATCTGTGAGCAGCTATAAGGTGAGACACCTCTTTTGGGACTTCCTTGTGAGTTATTTCTCACATAAGAAATACTCTTAATTTGACTAGGGTTATGATTGATGAATTCCCCTCTTGGTTGTTGGACCCGTGTAGTCTGTTGAAGAACTATTTTGTTGCTTTTCTCTCTCTTTAAGATCGGCTCTCTTTTGAAAAAAAAAACAAAAAAAAAATCAGAAGAAACTGTATTATACATAAAAAATACTCCTATATATTCAACATTGAAAAAATTTTAATTTGGTGATAAAGTCATGCCAACAAGTATTCTTAGCTTGAAGTTTTTTGTTCTATTTTTTATATATTCTATTTTTTTTATTCTAGTACATCAAATGACCTCCCAAGTCACTGATAAGAATCAATGATAATAAGCGCAAAGGCATCTTCTTTTCCATGGGGATGACTAAGGATAGATATCATCAGCTACTGAAGGAATAAACGAAAATAAACAATCAGAGCACCACTTTCCCTTTAATTTGTGAATCTTAATCATAAGAAATGAAATATATTCCCTTACCTTTCCATGCGCTTCTTCACAAAAGGATGGATGTCAAAGGAGGCGTGGGGTTGGAAGAAAGAAACCGTCTCACCCACCACTGGAAAGCCCATTGAGCCTGGAGGGAGCTGCCCATGCCATCTACGTTTTCGCCATCCATAAACCCAACGGCTAATCCATATAATGATCAAGGTTCCAATCCATAACCCAATAGACCCCATCTCTACTCTTCCTTTCACACCACTCTCCACTTGAGAATATCAATTCAAAGTCTTCACAAAAGCTAGCAAGGTTTCTCAGGTGAAGGGAAGCCTTAAATCTTTCACTTCATCAGGTCATGAATATTGGTAAGGACAAAGCATTGAGAAAGACACTTCTGGTAGATATAGAAACAATACTATTTATTGACACGTATAGAACTACTTGTGGGCATTGTATTCTACGCTGCTTAGAATTATCCTTTTCAGAATCTTGGAGTCACAAGCTTAGACGTTCTGTGTAGTGACTCTCTCAGTAAGCATTTTAACTTCATCTGCTTGGACTTGGATTAATGAGTGGCGACGGTTGTGACATTTTTACGCAGAGTGTTTTGGGGAAAGGGAAAAATATGCTGCTGTCTTTTCTATATCGGTGGTCTCTCAAAATGATACTTTGTAGAACATAAATTATTTTACATATTTAGATCATCATTTATGAATCTAAGCCACTGATCATGTTGTATGCTTGCAAGTCTACAAGTGCTTTGGAGAATTCTCACTTACATTTAGATCATCTTGATCTGTGAAGATATGATAAAAGCATTCGATCACCCGTCCTGATTATTGTAATCTTATTAATGTATGTAGATAATAGATAATATTAATTTCTCACCAATATTTTAAAAATACCACATACAATATTATTAACGACAATTAATTTGATTATATAGATAGATAGATAGATATCTGTGATAGTAGATGGTGCCACAGACCACCACGGAATTCATTGCCCATATAACATGGAGCTTCTCCATTAGAATATTCATCTGGAAAAATGGCCCATGCAGTTGGCATTCTCCTCTATTGAAGGAAGGCGCCGGTTGTGTCTTCTAAGCTTTCAAATATATATGGAATCTTGAACTATTTAACCAAAAATTAAAAAAGAAAGAAGGGTGAAGGTGATCGTCTACCATTGAAATTAAAGCCACTTGGATCACCAATGTTTATTATTATTATTTTTTTTTTTTATGGTAACTCGACTTGATCGCGCTCTCATTGCCTTATCACAAGTTTTTTTTTTTCATTGGACGTGCCCTAACGATGTCGTTACCGCATGGAAAAGGGGTTGTATGTTAAACCATCCCTAACAATATCGTTACAGGGTAAAATCGTCTTTTTCCTGCATAAGGTTCGATATTTTTGAATATTTCTTAATCAATCCGTTTAATCAGGGTTAATGTTTAATTTAAAAAAAAAAACTTTTCTATATAATATAATAGAATATATATATATATATATATATCATTTAGTAATAGACTTGCTTCAGCCATCAAGTCCAGTTTTTGCAATTGATTTAGACCGATCTCAGGTAAGGGCACGGAATACACAATTTTGGTGAGGCTCTAACTCAAAATGGCCTCCTTTTCAACCTTACAATTGGCAAAAATTATGTTCTTGAGAAATTATTTTCTTGAAAAGATGCTGGGATGCATGTTTTCATATTTATGATATTTCTCGAGAAAGTATTGGGAAATTCCACAAAAGAAAAACAAAACAAAAAACAAGAACAAAGGAAGTGGGATTTTTTTTCCGGAGAATAAAGGAAGTGGTCGGAAGTCCCATTCTCATCCAACTGCCCAGTATCAAAATCCTGGGCCCTCTCTTCTCTATTGCTTGTGCAAGTGGTCTTCTAAACCTTATCATTTCATCCTTGGTGAATCCTATTTATCGAAAGTCTATATTATTAAAAGTCATTATAGTTTCCTATCCCGTGTTGTCCAAATTAAGTGACACACTCATGATGATGATTTAACATAGAGCAATGTTAATCAAGTGTAGGTTAGGGTTGTTAGCACCAGGGTTGCCCAAGCCCATGCCTGTGCCAAATTCCCCCAGAGCCTAGATCCAGCCCATTTAAAACTGGGCCCTACATTATTGTTCTTTTTTTCTTTTCTTTTTTTTGAAGAATAAGTTAGTTCTTTATTTCTTCAAAAGTAATAAATTACAGAAAAGGCAGTCTAAGTACCAATAGCACCTAGAACCTCCAAATGGGGCATACCCCATTGAATACAAGAAATATGCTGGCGTCCAGATGCCAACAGCCAGGGTCTAAGAAGATCTGAAAAAGAGATTTGTTTGCCCACCAGCTAGGGCTTCAAGCATTGAGGTATCTATTTCTCCATAACATATTTATCTATACATATGGGATATGAGATGGTGCCAATTTGTTTCTTCCCAACTTTATGTTGAATCTTATGGTTGTAGGATGAAGTCCACAAAGTGTATTGGAAAGTTTTTTTAGAGCAGCTTCTATTCTTCGTACCTGAAACCCCATAATCCAGGGGGACTTATGAGGATGCCTAATATTTTAGAGAGGGAGGAATCCGCTTCAATTAAGAAAGATGAGAGACGAGCAGGAACAAGTTGAATTAAACGAAGAATGCCTGGATAAAAATCCAAACATGAATGAATTGCCCCTTCAATTGGATGGTCATTTTCTTTCCACAGGATCCCAATAATCAAATGACGGCTAGAGCAAATAGAGAGCCTCCATCCTTGATGAACAGTAATAGTTGGATGCACATTTATGTAAGAGGCAAGAGGAATATTCCAGTAACAAGAAATATTGTTTGGGAGAGATAAGCCAAGAAACATCACTCTACTCTGAATATTCTGAATAATACTATTCACAACAGTTGAGGCTGGTTTAAGCTGATTTTTAAATATGCGCTTATTTCTTTCCATCTAGATGTGCCAAACAAAGCCACAGAAGAGCATCTTAGCCAACGTTTGGAGATCTTTATGACGCTGATCAACATGTATCAAAGCTTATTCTATCAACTCTATTGGTGAATCACAGGAGACATAACTCAAGTTTAACTTTGCCAGCAAAGAAGTCCATACTGTTTGAGAATAAAGGCAATGAAGCAAAAGGTGTAGGCCAGATTCCCAAGTGCAATTACATAGAACACAGCATGAGTCGCATTCCACATTCCTTTGAAGAAGGAATTCCTTTGTTTTCAATTTTCCTCGCAAAAGCATCCATGCACAAATGGAGTTCTGTTTAATACAGCCCTTAAACCATATTAAATGAGGCCACTACAGATTGTGATCTTGATTTATACTTACCAAACGATAAGCAGATTTGAAAGAGAAGTTGCCATCATCTTTTAAAGTTCAGACAATCTCATCACCACAGTCACTATGAGGCTGGATTTCTGATGGAATATCACAGAAAATATCCATAAGAGCATTAGATGCGGGAGTTGGAAAAGACCACCCATTACCTGCAATGAACTGATGTACCTTGACATCAATTCCTAATCTAAGATCATAAAGTGCTCTATCTCCATATCTATCTTTTAATCGGCCTCCATTTCACTAAGGATCAGTCCAGAATTTACTCAAATGGCCATTTCCCAAAAGGAATTTTATGTAAGGTAAAGCCATCATACGGAGTTCAAGAATCCCTTTCCAGCCCCAAGAGGTATCTTTTGGGACAAGAACATCCCAAAAAGATCTACCTTTTAAGTATTTAGCATTGATCCAAAGATTCCAGCATGTTTTTTTGTTTTGTATCACATTCCAAAGTTGTCTCAATAAAGCCGCCTTAGCAGTTCTTGCAAAGGATCGAATGCCTAGACCTCCACAAGATATAGGTTGACAGATAGAATCCCATGTAATAGGATGAATGTAGTGAGGAGACCATTTGTTCCAAAAGAAATCTCTTACCTGCCTATCCAAAGCATTTAAAGTGGACTTAGGGATCAGAAAGATTGCTGCCCAATAAAGATGAATAGTAGATAAGGTAGATCTAATGAGCTCCACCCTTCCTGCATAAGATAACAGCTTTGATTTCCACCCCGCCATGCGCTTTTGAATATTTCCAATAAGGGTTGGCAGTCATTAAAATTCAGTCTCTTGGGGGATAGAGGAACGCCAAGATATTTCATTGGGAAAGTCACTTTCTGAACATTAAAAATATCATAAATAATAGATTGAGTCTGCATGGTACAATTAGCAAAGAAGACTGCACTTTTCCCCTAGTTAACTCTCAGGCCTGAGAAACTTTCGAAATTATCCAGAAAATGCTTAAGATTCATAGCAGCAATATCTGTTGCCTTGCAGAAGACAAATAAATCATCCGCAAACATAAGGTGAGAAATAGCCACCTGATTCTTTTGATAAGGAGTTGGGATCATATGTGAAGAGGCATATTTAGACATTAAGGTGGAGAAAATTTCCATTACTATGTCAAACAAGAATGGAGATAACGAGCATCCCTGGCGTAGGCCTCTCGTGCCTTTAAAATAAACTTCAGCGCGCCCATTCGCCAAAACTGAATAATGATCATCAGAAAAACATGCCATTATGAGCCTTATGAAGTGGGTTGGAAACCGCATACAGTGGAGAGCTGCTTCCAGAAAATCCAATTTGACACTGGTATAAGCTTTTGCAAGATCAATCTTTATGCACATGCGAAGGGTCCCTTTCATCAAGTGAAAATTGTGAATTAAGTCTTATGCAACTAGAATATTGTCTGCAATACTTCTCTCAGGATCATAAAAGCTGAATGCATAGGACCGATAAGTTTCCCAATAACCGGCTTTAGCCTATTGATCACCAAGATACGACTAATAATTTTGTACAGTTCATTAGTCAGAGATATAGGCTGAAATTTATCTGGAGATACTGCATTCTCACTCTTAGGAACCAGCATTATAAAAGTACTTTCAATTGAGTAAGCATCAATCCATTTTTTTAAAAATCAGCAATACCTACACAAACATCATTTCCGATTATAGCCCAAAAAACTTTGAAGACGTGGGCATTAAATCCATCCAGGCCGGGAGCCTTGTTTGGATTTGCAGCCTTTATTACCTCCTCAATTTCTGTAATTGTCACTGGAATAGTAAGGCTGATAGCATCCATGTCTGAAACGTAGCCAAACGGTGCAGTATGAGAGAGATCTGGCTGCTGCAGTACAATATTAGGCCCCAGAATACGAGAGAAATAAGAGACGAAAGCTGCTTCAATACCTGATGGATCAGAAAAAAACCGTTTCCCTCCATGTCTTCTATTCGTGAAATAAAAGACTGAGCGTGTCTCTTACGCATCAAGCTGTAAAAATACTTAGTATTCCCATCTCGCAGGTTCACAGCAAGATCCCTAGAGCGTTGTTTGAACATGCTTTCTTCTGCTCAATATAATAGATCAGGGCTGGCCTGTGCTTGACGGTCTGCTTCTTGAGTAGAAATCTTATTCGCATCATGAATCATGTTCTGCTGAAGTTCATCTAAATAGTTACGAGCCTCTTGAATTTTAGAAGATACCGGTGGCTGGTTTGTTTCCATTCAAGAATTTTTTGCTTGACTCTTTTATTTTGTAACCACCCTAAACAAAGGTGTACCAGCCACGTCATCAGCCCAAGCATCCTGGACGATCTTGTTGAATCCTGGCATTTTAGCCCAGTAGTTGAAATATCTGAAAGGAGCTTTAATGTGAGAGCTTTCATTCAAGGTCAATAAGATAGGGGGACGTTCTGAAATGCTAGGAAGTCCTTTAAATAAATTGAGATTCATACCATCCAACTTGCATTCAATCCTCGAATCACCAATGCTGGAGTTTGACCAAATTAAAGGAGATCCACTCAATTTTAGGTCCAGTAAACCCGTTTGTTGAAGACAGTCATTAAATTCAATAAGCCCTAGTCCACGCGGACAGGCAATTTTTTCATGGCTCCATCTGACGGTGTTGAAATCCTCAACAAGGACCCAAGGCCTGGAGGACATGTTGGCCTTTGATATAATTGACTTCCATAAGTCTCTTCGTTCAATATAGGTGTTTGTTCCATAGCAAGCAGAAAAGAATAATCTAATATTCTTATATTGACTGTCACAGTGAATGATTTGGTTTTCCACATCAAGAATTTGGGTAGAAACAAACGGGGGGTTCCATAACAGCCAAATCCGAGCAGATGAGCAAATATCTACATTTGAGACTTCCAGCCATCCATTAGGAAGAATAGCATTTTTCAGACAGTGAAATGATGTTGGTTTGACATTTCTCTCCAAGAAGACAACTAGAGATGCCTTCAGAGCTTGAATTCTTTGACGAACTTCTAATTGCATAGAGGGTCTATTAAGATCCCTAATATTCCAAGTCAGGATCGTCATTAAGATTGATTTTTATTTCCCTTCTCCTTAATAACTATTCCAGTAGAGACTGGTTTAAGTTTAACACCTGCACTTGAGCTTGCCAATTGGCCCATATTGTTCTTACAGATAATTGAAAGCTAAAACCTAATTAATGATAAAATGATATCTATCAGGGTACAATTTTTAAATACATATGTTCAAATATGACACAGATTTCTAAATGGCCGAATTTTTTAAAGGATACAATCCAGATAGTTGAACTTTTGCACAAAATTAGGCCTATTCACAGCCCCTTAAGATATGCGCCTCTTTCAGTAAAATTTTGTTAATGAGCTTGGCTGGGTCTAGCCCTAATTTCAAAACATGTGGGCTGGGTGTAGGGAAGAATGTTAGGACTGGTGATTATACAAGCTTCAATTAAAGTGGCATGAACCATTAGATTGATCATGTGTGAAATGTAGTTATGTTTTCTATCCATATTCTAAAGAGCATTAAAGTGGTACACGCGATTAGATTGATCGTGTGTGAAATAGGTCAAATGACTTCAATTAAAGCCTAATTCTCTATACAACTTCAATTGAAGTGGCATGAAATATGAACCTGATCATGTATGAAATGTAGTTGTATTTTCCATGCACATGATCTAGACAGAATGTATCCAATGGTGTAGGGGAGTGAAATATGAGACTATGTAGGGTAAAACTAGCAATGGATCGGATACATCTGGGTAAGTTGAGCATTAATTCTAAACCCAATTTATTTATGGGCTGAAAATGTCAAGCTAAATTCAACCCAAAAATTAAAAGAGTCAATCCAAACCCTTGATTAACTGGTCAAGTAAGCTTGTGTTGACAAGTTCTAGTGTAAATAATCGGGTTGGGTGAAGTTGGCAAGTCAAATAACAAGAACGGGCTCAACCCAAACCCATCCGATTATGAATTGGCTTAGAAATGTCAACATCTCAAGCCATGAACCGAGAACGGCCCATTACCCAAGAGGTAATAAGGAACATCAATTTTCACCTAGCTGGCTAAGGTTCAATTTCTAGATATGCTACCTTCCCGCGTGTGCGAAATGCTATTCCCGCATGTGCGGACCCTCTCATGATGGGGCCCATCCCCCTTGACTGGGGTTTAAAAAAAAAAAAAAAAAAACCATGAATCACCGGGCTGAGGTGGTTGGGTTGGGGGTTTGGGGCCGGGCCAGCAATTGGGAACCTATCACAAAGGTCAGAGAGAAATAGAGGGAGGCAGCATAAAGATCTCGACAGAGGTTGAGAAATGAGAACTAAAAGAAATCTCTAACCTGATAACCTACTCTAGACTGTACCTAACATTGTAGTTTCATTAGCCCATAAAATACAAGTTCTAAAAGCTTGAATGCCACTTTTCCACTATAAATGTCCCCCTACTCTTAATCCTCAATCAATCAGGATTCAGGAAGAATGACATGAGGGAGATAACTAGAGTCTAAGCCTAATGGTCTAATTTAAGGATCCGGATCCCTTGTTTGAACCAATCAGGGTACCAGATGGGAAAGAGGATGCTAGCCGATGTCAATTCAGCTGACATCGGCAATGAATAAAAATAATTCCTCTTTCCCATGTGGCACCCCCTGATTGGTCCGAACATAGTTTCCTTTCCCTAATTTAAATGAAGCCATGAATAAAGTGATATTTTGAGCTCAACTTTCTCTTAAATTTTTGTGATTCTCTACTAACAAGGATGATGAGTGAGAAGAATACTACCAATAGAATCCAAACTGGCCAAAATAAATATCAATATGGAATGTTCCAAAATTTTAATTCAATAGGAGTTTCGCCCTACCAAAGGATTTTTCATATGATCTACAAGGCCGACTCCTATATATCTTGGAGTAAAACTTGAAAACATCTCACAAATGGTGAGAAATTTTATGTGGATCGACCCAGATTTTAAAGAAGTAGGCTGTGCTAATTTCTCACTAAAAGTGGGCCCCACCCTTGAGTTTCACTCTTTCAAAATGCAGGCTTACCTTTGACCATGAGATGGTAGAAAGCAGACGTTGAGTCACCAGTTTGTTATCATTCACATTTACACATGCCGTAAAAGTTATCATTTACAATCCCTCTCTTTTGTAGGGCCCACCTGGGCCTCCACAAAGACATGGGACAGGGGGTGGGGTTCGAATTTTATAAAAAAGAAATATAACTTAAGAAATTGTTAAGCTTAGGCCCATAAGTCGACTGTTTTGATAATCTTTGCCCAAAATCATATCCATAATTATGGGTGGGCCTACATTTATAGATTTAGGCCGGGCGCCCCCATCGGACCTATGCCCAATTCGAAAATACACTTGAAAATCATGGATCCACTTTCAAAACCCACATAAAGATCATGGGTCCGTCCACTAAAACCCACATGAAAATGCTGAATTTGCACTCCAAAACCCAGCTACTTACCTCTAACAAAAATTCTAGGTCCGCCGCTATGGACAACAATGAAATCTTTCCATTACACTATCCTACCATAATAATTAATGGTATGCATAGCAAGGGTTTAAAGTTTTATCTGACACCCCCTTTTAGCATAACATGACCCTAACGACAGATAGAATATGCACTTGTCATTTTCCAAATTTGTTGGAAACCCAAGATCTGAGTTATCTGCATAATCATAATTTTACCACTTGGGTTTTCTTCTTTATTTGGGACCAAGTGGGAAAATTTTAGCATGTGAAGTCACAAGCATATATATACTTGAAATGCTGCTGAAACTTGTCCTTCCTGGATTTCCTTTTCCATTCATGTAGAATTCTTCTATGTGAAACTTATGCATTTCGAATTTCATAAGTTTCTGTTTCATACCTAGAGAATTCTTGATTGGAATTACACTTTTGTATGCATTAACGTGATACCTGTCCGCTCCCACCTTTGGATATTGGAGCACATGGAGCCCACATCTAGAAATTAGAGCATGGGGCCGCCTTTGAATTTACCACGTGGGCCCACTTTTGGGAATTACATTGTGTGGCCCGCCTTTAGAAATTGTGTGGGTCCACTTTTAGAAATGCACACCCACATTTAGGAATCATGTGGGGCCCACTTTTAGAAATGCATGGAGCCCACCTTAAAAAGGTTACAGCATGGGCTATCTTTAGTAATTACAATGATGGGTCCATCAACTTTCAGAAATACAGAGAGGCCCACTTTAGAAATTACAACATCAAACCCATTTTTTGCAATTACAACATGGGCCCACCTTTTCCATTCATGTCGAATTGCAATAGAGCCCACCTATAGAAATTACAATATGGGGCCCACTTTTAAGAATTAGAATGAATATAGGGCGCACTTTTAGAAATATAACCCCACCTTCTAAAAGTTGTGAAATTTCAAAGCGGGGCCTACCTTTTCAAATACATGGAGCCCATATATAGAAATTACAATATGAGACCCACCCTTAGAAAATTTGAAACACACAGCCCCACTTTTATAGATAACAAGGTGCTTGCTTTAGGAGTTACAAATATAGGCCCACCTCTATGAATTGCAAACATGAACTCACCCATCACACATCATGATATGTGGGGCCTACCTATAGAAATTAAGAAGGGGTTTTGACATATTAGTCCTCCTTAAATCGATTTTTTCAATTTCATCACTGAAAATTCAAAAAATGTTAATAGAGTCACTTGACTTCGGTTAATATATTTTTTAAAACTTTTTTGCCTCAGATCCCATGATATCATGGGAACAATGCATGCGCAAAAAATGATAAATTCCATTATATTATGGGACTGTCCAATGATGTCATGACTTTTATGCTGCATCTTAGGAAAAAAATATTATGAATGATAGAATATAAGAAATAGTGGTTAAATGTGTATTTACTTTTTACAAAAATGTCATTTTTCGTGTTTTGTAAAAGACAAATTCACTTGCTTGTTCCAAGAAATGGATGATATAGGAACTGATAAATCCCATGATATGATGAGACTATCTTATAATATCATTGAATGTGATGCAAAAAAGTTTTTAAAAAAATATTGACCACAGTCAAACGACTCTAGTAACATTATCTAAGTCGGTCATAAAATCGGAAATACCAAGTTTAAGGAGTAATGAGTCAAAACCCTTATTAAGAATGCCGAAGAGTTATGGTAAGAAAATTCAGAGTTTGAGAAATATTAGATACGTGCTAGAATTTAGAAAGATAATATTTTGTGCATTCAAAAAACTTTTAACTCTATTAGAAAATTTTAAAATTTTCAACTACTCCAGATTTCTGTCAAGAATTCTTGTAAACAAATAGACTCTATATAATGCCATATATATAATTTTTCTTCTCCTTCTCCCTCTCCCTGCTATGCTATGCCACGATGACAAAGGGATACCAGGGAGACTGTGGATTAGGGTTTTACATTACCATTCTGATTAAATGATCTTACTTAGCTAAAGTTTTTCCTTTTTGGTAAACCCAGTTAAGTTTAATGGCTACTTATGGTTCAAGTCTAGTCACAAAATGTCCTCATCTTGCCAAGCCAACTTATATGCCAAAAGACTAATGCCAATTCAATGTGGATGGTGAGAACCGCTTGTCGACCTTACCCCAGTGGTAACATGCGGCGGTTCTCACTTGGTTGCTGACTGTGCACGTTTCCTTCCTTTATGTGAGGGCTCTTTATTTCACCCGAGGTCCTCTTTTCTCGCCTGAGTTATTGATTGGTCCAGCAAGGGCCAACTATAGCATAAGGCCAATAAAGCCTTTGCTTTAGGCCCAAAAAAAGGCTTATAATAGCAGTTGTCATCTTTTGAAATTCCAAAAAATCAAACTTATCAACTGCTCTCCCTTTTTTTCTCCCCAAAATATAAGGCACCATAATAACTCTTTCTTAAGAAGATACGACCAAGATTTTTATGGGGACTTAAAGTGTCATTTATGACCTATTATATATATTTCCAAATCTGCCCCTTATAATACTATTGCCGGGAGTCCAATTGATTTTAGCACACCATTATTTTTCTAGCATCCAATGTGTATCAAATCTCAACCATTTATTCAGTCATGAATTTACTTTACAAGCCTCTCTCATTATTTTCGTGTATCCTATTTCAATAGGGAGCCATTCAGATTTGATCCATGATGTGGTTGTAATATATCTAAAACTTGGGATTTCAGCCATAATAATAGATCTTAAAATTTAAGATAAACAATGGGCCCCCGCCGGAATTTATTCACTTGCTGATAGTGCGCATGAGCACCGTGCAACTGGAACATCCAATACGTGGGGCACAACCCCAAAGTCCATCTTGCATGGTCTTGACTCATGGTGCGTATGCGCACCGTGCGCAGGTGAAATGCTTCAAGTCACACCAATGGCAAATTCAAGTGTTTCGGTTTTTTTTTTTTTTTGGTTAGGGGTTGGAGCTGAATAAGTAGTTGGATTTTGTGACCTAAGATTTTCATGTGAGTTTTGGAGAATGGTCCAAAGTTTTCATGTAGGTTTTGGAGGTAAACTTAAGATAGATTAGGAAAACTTGAATATAAAACTTAATTAATAATTTTGCATTATAAAAAAGTAAAAAAATTTAAATTTAAATAAAATATTTATAATAATATTAAAACATAGAAAATGTCTCGTTTAGGATTGTTGCTTTAGGCCTTGAAAAAAAAGAAAAAGAAAAAAAAAAGGGAGGATAGTAAATTTTAAAAAGGTTGTATTGATCATAGGTGGGCCCATGCTTTTCGACCTCCCATGATGATAGATCAACCATCAAGAAGTGGTCCACCAAATAGACGGCCAGGACCCTCCACTCCCTCTTTCGGCACGTGCCTATCTCTTTTCGCGTTCACAACACGTGCCATCAACCTTATAAGTCCTTCTGTGCAAACAAGCAAATCGTAGACTCCAAGTTAAGTAGCGTGTTCGATATCCATCTCCCTCTCCTCTCTAACCCTCACGAAAGATCCCCAAATACAATCACAAATTCACAATCCAAAACCATCTCTTTCTCTCTCAATCTCACACGATCATCTCATCATCTTCGAATCCGATCATCAAAACTTTGATGGCGAGACCTCAGCAGTATATAATCGAGACTTTCATGAGCATCACAGGTGCCTCTGAGGCAATCGCCTTCCAGAAGCTCGAGGTTCGTCCCCTTCCCAATCTCTTCTACTCGATATGACTCTTGTTTCTCTTTTGATTTGTTCTTTTGGTGATGAATTTGATTGCTTTAGCTTCATCGTCAATGATTTCATTATAAGATAAATCTGAGATGTTTTTTAATTGGATTCTAGGTAATTGATTAGGGCTTTTGGTAGTGAGGATCCTTGCAGGCAAGGATAATGCTAAAACGGATTTCCTTAATTGTAGGTTGGTGAAGTGAGATTTCATGCTATTAAGTGAATTCTGTAAATGAAATGAGGAAGAGTTGGGAATTGGGATCTAGTGACAAGTGCCATGTTGGATTGTGGAGTTACAGTTTGTTTAGGCCTACATATGGGTGATTTGAAAAACAAAAGTCACAAAGATGAACCCTAATTGATTGCAAACTGCAAAGGGAAGTAATGAATCTGGGCTCATTGTAAATCTCCAAAGGTACAAGATCCGAGGCATGCCTGCATGCAAGTAGATTTGATTTGAGAGACTCTCTTTAATTGTTTTAAATGAACCGAGGAATGCTCTACAGTGAATGAAACTAGATGGAACTTATGGAAGGCACAAGATGAATGAAAATGAATTGGGACTGAATTCAGTGTTGAAAAAGGACTGGAATCAGTCAGAAAGATACTGCCGTACTGTTGCCAAAACAGTATTGAAACTGTGGGGTTTGATAATTGATTGGTTAGAGGCATGCATAAATGACAAAGTGGCGCAGCCTTGGATCTGCGGTCAAATAGATCAGTGCCCAAATCGGGCACGATCGAAACCACAGATGGATTCACACAGTTGGGCAATTCCACAATTAAAAGAAAATCACAATTCAAGAGAAGTAATCAAATATTTTATTGAAGAGATTGATCTTCCATTACAATGAGGGCTATCCCCTTTTATCGTTGCATATGATGGTGGATCTCTATCAATTGTGGAAAGTCTTACGTAGTGAGATAATTGAGATTCCTAATACAACTCATGATTGAAATAAAATTAGGAAACTAACTAATATTGAAATAAATTTTAAAACTATCTAGTAATCAAGTAACTAAAGATAGGGATCTCCGATCTTGGAAGCATCTTTGATCAGGTAGGACCCATCAAGGTTTGTGGACCTGGGCTGGCCTGCATCACAAAGGGTGCTGTAAAAAAATGTCAGATTAACTGCTGAATATTGGGGATAAGGAACATTGAGTAGCAGTGCTGTTTGGGGAAGTATGGTGCTGGTCGGGTTCAAAACAGGTGACCGATCAGGAATGATAACAGTCTTGGGGATGAGATTGATGGGTCTTGGTCAAATTGGGCTTGTAATTAGGGCTCTTGTGGGTTAGATTGGATTAGGGTATATGGTAGGGCTAGGAATTGGTGCTATATTGGATTTGGATTGGGTTTAGAACTTTCAAGGTTGGGTCTATCGGTGGTTATCGAAAAAAAAAAAGAAGCTTGGGTCTATTGGTGCTTCACAAGTACTGATCAGTGAACTACAAGATGGATAGACTTGTGCAAGCCTGGGGTTTGGTGGAATTGGGGTTTGTAATGGGACTTGATAAGGTAGTTTTAGGATGTTCGGTGGGGCTTGAGTCTGAGTAAAAGAGCTGCACAAATGGTGGACCAGGCCGGGGCAACTCTTAAAAGGGTGCAGTTTTGGCCCAAATATGCTTGCTGAACAGGCAGGGATGGTTGTGAATTCGCTGGCATCACAATTTTTGAAGGGTTTTTGGATAGAGTTAAGGCAGATTGAATGAGAAATTTAGGGTTTAGGTGCTGGTAGTGCAGTGAACTGGGGCTGGGTTCATCGCTGTGGAGGGACTGCAGTAATGTGGAAAGAGTGGGCACAGAAAAATTAGGGATTGGGTTTGTGGCCGAGGATTTTAATTGGGGAAAATCTGGGGAACAAATAGGCAGCAACTCAAGAAGAGAATAACAGCAAATAGTTTTAATATGCAGAGAATTCGAGGAAAAGAAGCGCGTAAGAAAAGAAAACTGCAGTCTTCTTCTTCTTCTTCATTTTGAGGAGTTTTTAATGAATGATTTGAGTAGAAATCAAATGAAACTAACTAGGAAAATTTTTGGAATCTTGAACAAGTAAGAAATCCCATGGAACTTGCTCTACTACCAAAGTAATAGGGGGTGGATCAATGTGGAATCTTTGCGTGCATCTTCAAATCATGTCAATGGAGTTTCCACACATTGGAGATGCCAATGAGTCGTTGCCATCATCATCAAAGGCTTGTCCCAACTATGTTGGGTTCATGTCTTCGGATCTATTTTTACTACTTCCATCCACATCCTCTTCGGCCCACCCTTTCCCTTTGATAGGCTATCAACCTACATAGCCAAACGTTTTCTTACTGGTGCTGTTGCCGGCATGCGTTGGATTTGCCCACTCCATCTTAAATGGGTTTCTCCAATTTTATCATCTATTGATGTTACACCTAAAGTCTTATGAGTTTTCACTAAAAAATGAGAGGGGTTATTTACATATACATATATCTCAAGACAAAAAGTGAGAAAGGATATTCATTGCCCTCATTAAGTGTCTTTACAAGCCTTACACAGACTAATATAGACTAATATCCAACCATCTTGGCTTCTCTTTCCCTCGATTTTTGGAAGTGAATTAGTATGTGTGATAAGGTGGATGGAAGAAACCTGTCTAAGTTTCATGGAGACTGTTTTCCATCTTTGATAATCTAAATGACCTTGTTCACAGAAGGTCTTTGTCCTTTTCCCATATATTAAGTGGAGTGACCTCTCAAGTTTGCTAGTCAATAATCCCAAAACCAATTGCTGACATGAAACTACACAAACAACTATTTAACACCCCCCCTCGGATGGGACACTGTCCGGATCCGAAGCACACGCCCTTGCAAGACTACAACACGGCATGGGACCTTCTTGCCCTGCGCACTTGCCCCTGTACAAACACACAACGCGGCAAGGGGCATTTTTGCCCTTTGTGGTTTTGAACCCAGGACGTGTTGGCTCTGATACTATCTCAAGTTTGCTAGCTAGTAATCCCAAAACCAATTAGTGACATGAAACTGCACAAACAACTACTTAGTGACCTTTGGGATATAGTTTTTTTGTAGGCTTTGTGGGCCCTTATCCAGCATGCCCCCGATTAACTACTTTATGGACTCTTTTGGCTGACTGAGCCTATGCTGGTGTTCCTAGGCCTTCATTGATAAGACTTGAATGGTGCTTTTGGCCCATGGCTCAAGTCATTTGTTCTTTAGTCTTATTCGTTCTATCTTACATGATTTAAATGGCGTTGGACAAAGGATGCATGAGAAAAACGGTTGTAGGAAGGAGGGGTGGCAGTTTCACTATTTTGGTTGTAAGCTTCCATTTATAGCCCCACAAGGGCTTGCAAGCAAGGTGATGCAGCCATGGGTTGTCGCTGTTGCTGTCCAAGTGGATGGTGATACCAATGTTTTTTTACTTTCAGATGTATTTCTTTTATATTGCCATTTCTATAAAATGTTTGTCCAAATGACATGAGGTTGGATCTATTGGATTGGTTATTTGAGTACCTTTTGAACAAGCCCAAGTTTGTGCCATTCTGATTAAATTTGATAAGTTATGGTCCATTTTCTGATGTAGAGTATTGAGAGTTAAGGGGTATTTAATCTGTTTCTTTTCTATTATGTTTGAAGGGTCAAGATTAAAACATTTGATGCTGATTTGGATGGTTGAGAATGTATTTATAGCTTCTTTCGATGTGAGAACATATATAAGTGGAGAACATATATCCTTGCAACCTTTTGGATATTTATGGCTTCTTTCAATGTAATCAGTTGCCCTGGCATTGAATTTTATTAAATTCTCGGGAACTGTTTGAGGCCCAATTGACCCTTTGGCCCACCTATAAGTGTGTGCGGGTCCCGTAGGCTCAATCACTAGTGTCTAAAGATTTAAATAATTATTTTTTTGATCCTCATCAATTGACGCAAAATTATCTGCATCAATTAGATTGATGGACTAGGACTGGAAAGTGTAAACAAGAAGAAAAGCAGAAGCGTAGGTCGACAAAAGCAAACTTGAGGTCTTATTTTCTCCCACCAAGGGAGAATGATGCAGCGATGTCCAATTGGATGTTGGCACTTGGCACCATTAATTTTTTTTTTTTTTTTTTAGCAATGACCATATTTTATGATCAAATGATGTCCAAAGGACATAAAATCTGATCCTTTGGAGGTTATTCAATTATTTTCCAACAAGATCAATTTTGTGCAATTTTAACTAGACTTGAGAGAGTTAAGAATCATTTCTGATAAAGTGTAGGGTCATGACGAGTTTAATGGCATTTTAATTTCTTGCTTTTTTCTGTTTGGTCAGTTTAAAACATTTGATGTTGGTTTGGATTGTTCGGATTGTGTTTAGGGCTTCTTTTTGTTTAAAAAGGCATCTCTCTTTTATTGAAGCATGTGTTAGATTTGCTTTTCATAATAAATTCATAACAACTTGGGGTCATTTTTTTTCTCATCTCTCTGTCTGCTTATTCAGGTAGATTCTGAAACCAGTAGTCATCGTATATTTACCTAGTTTATTTGTTCTTAACTGTTAAATGTCATTAGACATCATTCCTGGGCAATGTACTCTAGTATTTGTCATAATTTTGATGCAAGTTCTATAACCCATGACCTAAATTTCTGGCCTTCATCTCACATCTGGCCAATCAACAGGAGCATGGTGGCAATCTGAATCAAGCTATAAATGCACATTTCAATGAAGAAGATAGAACCACGTATGTAATTTGACCTGTGCTTCTGTTTTACTGTGAGCTTTACATTAGATTTATGAGAATGTTAATTGCCCTCATCTACCAGCAATTTTCCTCTGGGTATATTGTGCTCTGATATCTTCTGTTTCCATTTCCAGCATACATCCTGTTTTGGCACCTCAAGATGATTTCATGGCCATAGATGATCCGAATCAAGAGGAATCCCAGGGACCTTCTCAATCATTACCGTCAGCCACTGGAAATTTGAACCCAATTGCTTCCTTAGACCCAAAATCTGGTCCAAGCTTTTCTGATGGGGGAGGAACTGCTGAGGTTACTGGGCATGCACCACAAGTTTCTAATCCCGGGGAGGTGGGGGAGGTTCCCATAAGGTTGAAGGATGGGACTGGTCAATCTGGTCATTCTGGGCTCAATCCTTCTGTTAAGGATGCCACTGGAAGTGCGCAAGCACATGGTCCTGAAGATAATGGAATTGTCATAATTGATGACGAAGAAGATGCAATTCTTTCAATTACTCCTGCTGCTCTTTCTGCACATCCGAATGAAAGAGCAAATGAAGTTGATGAGAGACGTCCTGGGATAAGTGTTCCTCAACTTGACAATGCAATTGATAACAGTGATGACATAGAAGAAGAAATGCTGCGAGCTGCCATTGAGGCATCAAAAAGGGAGGTTGATAGAGGATATTCTGATCAGCAGTTTGGCATTCCCTATGTATGTGACAATGACAATCGACATCTTGATTTTGTGTTGTTCTGGACTGTATTTGCTTGCTTCATTTGTTGATTTATGTATTTTTCAATTAGGACACTTCTGGTTCCCGGTTTGTGCAAGGATCATCTCATTCAGATGATTTTGAGTTTGCACGTGCAGTTTCAATGTCCTTGAAGGTTTGTCCTCCTTACTATTTACTTGTTTCCCCCTCCCATTATTAAGTATTAATGCTTCTGTCCACACTTCATCTTGAATTCAGACAGCACAGCAGGAGAAAGCACTACGTGAAAAGGTCGGGTCTGTTGGAACAGAACAACAAGGTGTTTCTCAGTCATCTGATGTGGAAGAATCAGGAAAGCTGGCTGCAGAAAGTGAAAGGTGGGTATATCTGGTGGTGCTGTTAATATCAATTGCTATATAGCTTTTTATCCATTAAACTATATTAAGCTGAAGGGTTTTGAAGATAATTTTGACCATAACTTCTGATTTTGACTGGGAGTTATAACTTCCCACTTCCAATATGTAACCACTCATCTCCACCCCTTCATATTACCACCTCTTCTTCCCACTTTTCACTTTTCTGCAAGAACTTCATTTCTATCCCTATCATAATCACCAAATCATTGTCACGAGTATTTGAGGATTGATTTTCCATAATCTGAGTTTTTCTTAATAAATTAGTAAATATACTTTTCAGTTATTGATGAACATGCTCGTGCTAAGCACGGGTTGTTGTGCTAGTTACATGTTTTTGTTGATTTTACTCATATGTGAGCGCACATGCTTTCAACATGTGCTTTTGTTTGCATGCGTGTGTGCTGGTGCACAACCTTTTTTCATTATGTTAATGTGACGATTCTAAGGTTTTGATTGGAGGAGTTTATAGTGCAGAAATTGGATAATGAGTTCAAAGAGGGTGAAAACGTCAATCAAAAGTTTGACTTGCAATCTTCCCTTTTTTCTGATGAAATCTTCCAGCTAAAAGGTTGGAATAAATCCAAATAGTTGACTTTTGGGCTCTGAGCCATTTATGTGTGGACGTTCACAACTCGTCGTGTATTGCCTGTCTGGGATGGGGTAGATTGCATTGCAAATGTGCATTGTGCATGTTTCTAACAAGTGATTTGTTTCCTCATGGAGGCAAGGATTTAGTTTACCTAATATGCAAGCGTCAAGTCAAGTTATGGTGGGGGAAGGGAACTCATCTGTTCAAGAGGAAGTCGAAGATGTAGAGGAACAGCCATTGGTGAGGCACAGGTCTAGACGCATTTCTTTTGGAGCTTCTTCTGATGCTATGGAATCTGCAGCAGTAGTTGAAGAAATGGTGGATAGCTTACCATCAAGTCCCATACCACATGATATTACAAATCATCCACAGCCTAATGGAGATGCCTTCCATTCTGACGAGGTTCTCATCAATTACTAGATAATTTAACTTTAATCTATAAAATCCAACTCATGGAGGAATCATATGATCCTCTATCTGGGGATATGCATACCGTCCTCAGGCCTTGAGTCTACACATGCAAAGCCCCGCCCGCACCACTGACGGACCAGACCATGTACATAACTCGGAAGATCCTATATGTCCAATATTGTTCTTTCATTTGTTGTACAAGGAATGTCAGCTGTTACTGCATTTTCTTCTTGGCCATCTCCTTTGAGGCTGTCGTCTCCGGCTCATTGAGAGATTTAGGAGTATGGTCTATTTACATTGGAGCCAATCAGGTTGATTGTCTTTAATTGCGAAAGCATGGACACCACATGTACAAACTCAAGCGCTGTGGACACTATGCATATCCTTGGGCAAGGTCTGATAATCACAGAACTCCATCCGCTGAAGAATCTAGCCTGCTGATGGTTCAACTAACTGTTTTGCATTCTTGCTGTGAATGAAGTGGGGAGGCATATCTTCTGAGGAGCATGATGATGCAGTTATGCTGGAGGCAGCAATTTTTGGTGGCATTCCCGAAGAGAATGCATATCATCACCGTTTTGCCTACCCGCTTCATGATGCCCGGCATACTGGTTTAGACAGGAATGCAGGCCTCTATCCTCGACCGGCACCGCGTCCACCATCACCCACTCTAGTGGAACAGCGCTTGCTAAGGGAACAACAGGTTTATCCTTTTGTCTTGCTCCCAATCATTATGATAATTATCTTCTCCAACAGAATTGATGCCTGATTTAAGCTTGCAGGATGACGAGTATCTTGCAGCGCTCAAAGCTGACACAGAAAAAGAATTGAAGGCGAGGGAGGAGGCTGAAATTCGTCGTCTAGAGGAAGCTGCTGCCAGAGAAGCTTTCCTACAAGAAGAAAGACATCGGGAAGAGGAAACTCGCAGGAAATTGCTCGAGGAAGAGGTACTATATATTAATGTTCTTATGATGGATGTTATTTCTAAGATGGCTTGTTGGCTAGGTAGTAAATTTTTATTTTTTTTTATTAAAAGTCCTTGTGCTATTTAACTAGCATCACAGATGGAATCTATGAGTTATTTTCTTTCTTTTTTTAAGTATTGTGCTATTGAGTTATGAGTAAGCTCTAGATTTTTTTAATCTGATAATGTGAACTTATTTGCACTTGTGCATGGTGTCTTTGTACACGTTCACACAAAACGATGGAGAGAGAGTGATGCACTTATTCACATGCTCACACAAAGAGGTCTCACTTTAGTAAACTCTTTGATGTGGATTGAGGTACCGGGGGGGAGGTGTGGTGCCAAACTCCCTATCACAGGCGAGGAAAGACTTCCCATTGCAGGAGAGAGCAAAAGCACTCATACAAATTTTCATTAATCAAAGTCTATTGCATCATTATATAGGCCAAATAAAACCTAAAACTAATCTGGACCATCCAAACACATTGATGGCCAGGATTAAATCATCTAATAAAACAACTTAAAATATAGGTAAAAACTATAAAATATGATAAAATGTGGGGCCGGCCCCAAAATGATAGGTCGAGATGGATGGGTTGGGCTCGTTGGCTGGTCAACCGATGGGGGCCGTGGGTTTGTCCTGCATCACTCTTGTTGGAAAGGTAGGATATATGATGACATAATTTCTATAGTCACTTTAATAAACCTTAGTTAGAAAGGTAGGATATATGAAGACATGTCTTTTATAGCTAATTAGCGAATTGTCTTTTTCTAGCAAGACAAGATACAGTTATCGAACAATCATCCCTACTTGTTAACTTGGAATAGAGAGTTTTGAACTATATCTTTCATTGTTTAATATAGAAGATGGGTTCTGTTTGATCTCCGATCCTCCTTTGCATCCTGTAAACGAAATCGCTTTGGCCTTGAATCTTGACTTTCAGAGATATAATAACTCTGCCTTTTAAAAAAGGATGACCCTGTGATTAATTTTAGTTGTAGCACAAAGGATGCTTGAAAGATCTTCATTCTATCTGACATAGTTACGAACTAAGAAGAAAGGTCTTTTGATTTTGTAACCTGGCCTTCATCATTCAATTCAGAAGATGAGATATTTTTTATCCTGCACACTGTTTTGCATCCAGTAAAATCACAGTAATTGATTTTGAATGTTGATTTGCATGATTATTTTAACTCCTGAGGAAATGAAAGAATGACCCTGCAATCATTTTTAGGGGCTACCACAACTAATACTTTAAAGATCTTCATTGGATCTGTCCCATGAAGATATCAATACAATTAGAGGACAACAAACATACAGGACACCTTAATTTCTACCTCACCTTTCCCTAATATCCAAGGTTATGAAAGTCTAAAGTCACCTCATTGTATTGATGATTTTCACTGTAAGCTAATCATCAGTGTTGACACTGAAGTTGGCTTGAGTTGAAAACGGATTTTTTGCGTGTGCGTGCGTTGTGCGTAAGTGTGTGTTGGGGTGGGTATGTTTGTGGCGCTCTCAATCACACACCCATGTCCCTCACCAGCTGAGCTATAGCTTGGGGATGAAACGATCTGGTAAGTAACTAATACAGCAGCAGTAACACCTTCTCTTCTGAGAGGAAAGAAGAAGAGGAAAGAGTGGGGAGGGTTCCAAGTTTTTGTGAATTTGGTTGACTATGATTTTTGGTCATTTGTGATATTGTTTCTAAGTATTGGAGACTCACTTGTCCTAAATTCACAACTGAATTTAGGAGTTTGAGAGGAGGCTTGCTGAAAAAGAAGCTTCTCTTCCTCACGAACCAGCTGCAGAGGATGAAACTGCTATTACACTTCTTGTTCGGATGCCTGATGGTAGCCGTAGAGGTCGTCGCTTCCTGAAATCTGACAAGCTTCAGGTAGTTTCTCCAATCCAGTATATGTGCGCATGTGTCACTGTATTTTGGAAAATGGTTTTTGAAAACTGTTTGGTTCTTTCACTTTAGTTAACTGCTGTTTTATTTTGCAGTTTCTTTTTGATTTCATAGACATTGGCAGAGGCGTCAAGCCTGGCACCTACAGACTGGTAATATTCCTCCCTTCACTTACTTTGATTGACATCTGTCTAGTAAATACTTTTACAGAATATTCGAAGCATGGTGCTATTTACACATGCTGCAAGTGGTGTTGACAAAGTAGAAGTGCTTTGTACCGTGTTTTGGTTATGATTCTTCAGTGCCAGTGTTTACAACCTGTTGTGTGGCTTAACAATTTATTTAGAGACCTACAAAGGCTGACCATAGCATACATCTCTTGTTTGCTGAGTGCTGCACCAGGTTTTATAAAACTTAAAGCTTTCCTGGTCTGACATGATAATGTTGTGAAACAAATACCATGAGACACACAACAGAACGATTGAGATGAAAACAACATTCAGAGTCCTCCAAAGGAATCTTAAAAGATGGAAATTACTAATCCCTGAAGAAACGGAAGTTTGTTTCCATAACCACGTCATCTCTCTCCTCTCATTGGGATGGGTTGCCATATCTCTCATCCCTTCTTTCTTTCTTCTCCTCCTCTGTAACCATCCCTCTTCCTCTCTCCCTGCCCACCTCTTCCTACTGATCTCTCTTTCTATTCTCATTCAATCTGAGGAGCAGTTCTCAAACAAAATGTCTAGTAAGCAGTATTTGAGTACTTCTGAAACCAACATGTGACTATAAGTTAATTTCTAGATGGATCTGCAGCAGGAAATTAGATCTGAATCAACAGAAATCTCATCATTTTAACAGCAGTCATATTCTGGAATTGGCCCTGTAAATGATCACATATGATCCGAATAGTCTATGAAAGAAGCTGGTGTTATTTCACTACCATTATATACTGGTAATAATCCATCTATCCAAGCAATATAAATTATGGTGGCTGCCATGGTGTACTTTAATGGGCATTACCCAATCTGGATTATAATTTTCTATATTATGATAATTCCAATTTGAATATCCACCGCACTTTATTTGTATCGGATAGTCCACTACCTTTGGCTTCAGTTGGTCAAAATATTAGTAAATAATTTTAGGATTTAATATTCTAATCAGAAGGGATATGGGTGTCATTTTGTCAAAAGCTCTTCACGGCCTTTGATGCATGGTGAAATATCATTGTTTGTAAGTTGCGCCAATACACAAATTGGATGAACCTTTTGATTCTTTCATATTGTAAGAAATATCTCAGCATCTATTTTAATAGATGTGAGTTATCGTAAAAAACAATCGAACAATATAACTTTTTACCTTTCTTTTGTCTCTCTTTTTTTTTTTTTTTTTTTGAATTTCTTGCAATTTTTCTGTATGTTTTCATTTTTTTGGGTTACAATTCAAAAACCAAATTGTTTTTTAAAGTAAGAATAAAAAGATTTATGCACTAAGAGACTTCTCCTTTATTTGCCAATCTCTCCTTTGAATCAGCTACATAGAGGGAGACAGAGAAGGAGGAATATGGGTGTGCTGTTGAATGGGAAGAGGGTTACACAGAGGAGAGAGATGAGAAAGATGTCAACCATTGGATTGAAGGAGAGAGTAGACAACAAAAGACATGGAGGGAGAGGAGAGAGACAAAAAAAAAAAAAAAACTGAGTGAAGAGAATTACAAGGAGAGGGAAAGATATATGGCAACCTGTTTCAATGAGGGAGAGAGAGAGAGAGTGCTTCCATAGTAACTTATGGGATTAATTTATGCCTTTTTAGAGAGAGATTTATGGATTTTAACGTTGTTTTCATCTCGATCGTTCCACAACTTCGAATGGCAGGATTCATCATCGCACGGAACATTTTCTAGCACACGAGCACTCTCTCTCTCGATATATATATATATATATATATGGGAGCGCTACACAACGCCCCTCCTAGTTTGGCCCATTGTGATGCATGATGATTATGGAAGTCCATTGGATGGAAAGATCCATTTGAGGCTTACCTACATGCAAAATCTTGAGCCCATAAGATCATCCTAACCTTTTGATCAATGGCCCTAAAATTTAATGGTTTTGAGGTATCATTTTATTATGATTTCAATCCAACGGTGAGGAAAAGTTGAATGAATGTAAAACTTGGATTTATGACTATTCATTGGGGGGGGGTAGTGTGTGTGAAAAGAATCGATTGACACAACATGGGCCCTATAACAAAAAAAAAAGAGGAGCGCAAAAGGGAACATTTTTAAAGTGGGGCGTTTTAAAGTGGGGTGTTTTCACCCCAGCTCTCATAATAAGGTGAGAGATGCTCTCATAGGAGCATCTCCCATATATATACATACATACATACATATATGAGAGAGAGAGAGGCTCCTATGAGAGTTACTCACATGGTACTATGAGAGTAAGGGGTGGGGGCCCTCACATTTAGGTTGTTGGAATTGGATATGGATGTGAGGGCCCTACCTTTACTCTCATAGTATCGTGAGAGCTACGAGCATCTCCATATATATATATATAGAGAGAGAGAGAGGGGAATGATCATATGCATCTTTCCCTAACCATAGGGTGATGGACACTTCCCTTTCTGCACATGAAGACAAGGAAGTGTACCTCACCCTATGTACTTGAAAATGTCCAAAAAGGAGAGTGCCCCTCACCTTATGGTGAGGGAAAGATGCATGTGAACATTTCCCATATATATATATATATATATATATATGGGAAATGCTCCTATGGCTATGAGAGTAACTCTTACACTACTGTGAGAGTAAGGCGGACCCATTGGATCCATATCCAATTTCAACAGCCTAAATATGAGGGCCCTCCCCCCTTACTCTTATAGTAGTATGAGAATTACTCTCATAGGAGCATTTCCCTATATATGTATATATCGGTTTGGATTTTCTTGTTAGACAATCGGATGTTACGGTGAAACTTATTTATATTCCATTATATATCCTTTGTGGCTGCCCAATTGGGTTGATGACGATGTTGTTCATGACCTAGGATCGCTCAGATCTGAACTAGGATGCAGGGCCAAGACTATATTTTCTCTTATTCTCCAGATTCAAAAAGCAGGTCACAAATAACTTAGGTCTCGTTTGACAATCAAATCCTCAAGGATTTGTGGAAAATTCATGTTTAGCAATTGTAAATCCCCAAGGGTTTGGGCCAGTGGACCCCTCTCCCTCTCTTCCCCACCACCCCCCACCCCCCAATAGGATTTGGAAATCTTCGTTTTTGCGAATTTACGCACTGATACCAATTTTTTAGGGTTAGAGGCATGATTTTATTATGATTTCAATCCAATGATGAGGACAAATTGGATGAGTGTCAAGTTTGGACTTGTGACTATTAATGAGGGGGTAGTGTGTGTGAAAAGACTAGGACTCAAGGTGGGCCTCATGACAAAAAAAAGGAGGGGTGGAAAAAGGTGCATTTTTGAAGTGGGGTGTTTTGGAGAATTACCGTGTATATATATATATATATATGGGAAATATTCATGTGCATTCATCCATCACCATGTTATGGTGAGGGACAACATAGTAGGGTTGACTTTATAACACATCCGAATCATCCACGCACATGGAACCCCCTTAAGTACACTAGAGCCATTGAATTTTCACCTATCCAGATGGATTGGACCGTTGGATCGAGGGTCAAATTTTTTCCTTTAATATAAAGTCATTAAATTTGTGGGGCACGGATGAAGGGGTTATAGGCATGGGATTGACCCCAAATTTGATATATGGTCTTATCCAAGATGTCTCTTTCCATCCCCTACATGTCTCATGATCAGTGGGTCCCTAGGTGGGTTCCATTAAGTTTGTCCCTCACCATATGGTGAGGGAAGGATGACAAGAATATCCCCATATATACATATGTATATATATGTGGGCCAGGCTCTCCTAACCGTAAGCTTAGGATAAGATTCCGTAAGCTAAGGCTTCTGGGGCCCACCCTTGGTCCATATGGACCAAACACACTACCCTCCTAAATTACACATTTCCACCAACTTTTGGTCAAATTCGAATTTACTGGACCGTTGGATCGACTGTGTACCAATCCCAATGGACTGTTGACCGTTAAACTTTTGGTGCCCAGATGGAGATGATAGAAACCACGGTTTGGGCTGATTTTTTCCAAAGAGGGTCCCAGGGAGTCCTTGAAATCCCTCTCATCTCCATCCCCATGTGGGTCCTCAGGTGGTCCTCACCACACAATTGAGCTCACCTCAACTTATCTTAATCTAAGCTTAAGCTTAGGAGAGCTGGCCCCATATATATATATATATATATATATATATATAGCAAGGCTCTCCTAAGCTCAAGCGTAGGAGAGAATTTCGTAAGCTCATACTTGTGGGCCCACCTTTGGTCCATCCAAATGGACCAAACACATGACCTCCCTAAATTGCACATTTCCATCAACTTTCGGTCAGATCCGAATTTACTGGACTGTTGGATCGACTATGTATCGATCCGAATGGACCGTTGACCACCAAACTTTTGGGCCCATATGGAGATGATAGAAATCATGGTTGGAGCTGATTTTTTGTAGAGAGGAGGATCCCAGGGAGTCCTTAAAACCCCCCATCCCCATGTGGGTCCCCAGGTGGGCCCCACCACACACTTGAGCTTACCTTATCTTAAGCTTGAGCTTACCTTATCCTAAGCTTGAGCTTAGGAGAGCTGGCCCCATATATATATGGAGTAGGGCTCTCCTAAGTTGCAACTTATGTCATCCTGGGTGAAACAGTGTTGATCCCACAAATTAAAGTTGACTATCTCTGTGGCCCATTGTATCTACCAACGAATTATCTTTAGCATAGATATTTGACATGTCCTAATACACGCTCTAGCTCAAAGTGCTCTGAAAGAGAAGATTGAGTTTTGAATGTCGTGAAGAATCGAGAAGAAGTCGTGTGTTGAGTGCATAAGGGGTTGGTGGAGGTTTGATGAGAGTGGAGTTGTCACACAATCTTCTCAAGGCCTTTTGGGTCTTCACAAGAGGAGAATCCAAGGAGCCATCACACAAGGGAGAAGAGATTCATCAACAGCTCACATGAAAGAGGGAAGTGTGTAATTTCGTTGATTGAATTACAGGGGTATACAGGATATACGGAAGGGAGCCTGGACGCCCACTTTTTTCCCCCATCTAAGCAATTTTCCCTCTCTTAAGAGTGAACTTCTAAACTTCAATTGAAACACTTTCTGAACTGCTCTGTTCATTTTAAAAAAATTGCTGAGAATTTATTTGAAAGACAAAACTATAAGCTGAAATCTTCAACATTCCCCTTTAAACGTGTGGCTTGGAGAGGAATTAGATATGCGAGATGTGACTATTTTCTCAAGTGATTAATTAAGCACATGCCTTATTTTCAACTCAAGTGATATGTGAATTGTGAACCCGTTCACTAGGCCGTACATATAGGACTTCAGGCCTTATTTTGTACATTACTGTCTTATAGGCATGTGGAGATCTGATATAGAAATTGATCATAAACAGGATGCTCCGTCTGAATACAGATGATCAAATCCGTAGATAGAAGATTCAATCCAGATACAGACAACCAAACCACTATTTTTTGAGACAAGCAATCAGATGAATAGACAGGTGGATCCAATCTAGATATGATTGACCAAAATTCCGAATCAACCAAAACTTCTCATTTTGAAGGCCAGACCGAAATGGGGTCCAAAACGATATTCACAACTATGATGTGAACCCACTCACTAGGCTGTACATATAGGACTTCAGGCCACTGTCTTATAGGCATGTGGAGATCAGATATAAAGATTGATCATAAACAGGATACTCCGTCTGAATACAGATGATCAAATCCGTAGACAGAAGATTCAATCCAGATACAGACGACCAAACCACTATTTTTTTGAGACAAACAATCAGATCAATAGACAAGTGCATGCAATCTAGATATGATTGATTGAATCAGACATGGTGCAATTGGCGATCAGGATGACATTCTGGTGTAACAGGCAGTGGTGACTGGTGCTTTGTATGGAGCAGATGCTAGAAGTCAGATCTTGAATGAACAAATCTGGATAACAGAATAGCAAATGTATGAACAGTAGTGATCGTTACTAGATGACAATGCCAGGGGCCGGTAGGTATGTAGGGCAGTGCCTGATAAGCACAGGCACTGATTTCTTTCCATAACAATGAGACACATGTTCCAAGACCAATACACAAGCATTGCATCAATCTATGATCCAAATAATCCATCTGTTGAATCTTTTTTTATTTTTTTTGGAAAAAAAAAATCCATGTGGTTAATCTGATGCAAAGCACCTATGATCAAAGAAAATGATTGGATAGACATTATATTTGATTTTCAAAAAGAACATGTGGAAGGGGGCAGAGATGTTGCACAGGAGCAATGATAGGCTGGCCTCGTCGGTTGCGAAAACCTAGGTTTATGAGGCTGCAGTGGAGCTTCAACTTGGTGCTGGCTTTTCTTTGAGAACCAGGCTTAGCAGTCGAAATCAAGAGGTGCACAGATTGGTTACTGCGGTGGGTAATTGTTAGCTAAGAAAAAGGTTGGTTCTTAGTTCTTAACTAGTCTATGATAGGGTAGGATAGGGTGGAGACTGGTGACCGCAGTTCTGCAAGGAAGTAAAGCAGAGCAGTGGCAAAGATGGCACAAAGTTAGTGCAGTCATACCATTGGTTCATGTCAGTGGCACAGTAGATGAGCAGCAGATGGGAGCAAGGAACAACGGTCAATAATGGCCAAGGAGAACAGGGGTGGGAACAGTGTTTGGAGTAGCAGCTACAGTGGCTGTGGAGCAGTTTCGTGTGATGAAACTTGATCCATCATGGTGCTTGTCAGAGGGACGTCGGCAGAGATGGTTACAACCTGGATGAAGCTGAAGATGGGGCTAGCTGAGCGTAAAGTTGGTGTAATTCTGTAAGGCCGACACGCACAGTTTTTTTTTTTTCCTCCTTTCTTTCTTTTGTTGTTTTTCTTCTTTCTTTTTCGTTCTAAATGGTGGCCACGGGGTAGATGGGTTGCAGAGTAAGAAAGGTGGTCTGCATGGAGGCGAAGCAATACTGTTGCCAGTCTGATGGTGAAAAGGTGGTCATATTTTGAAGTACAATAAAGCAAAGAATACAAAGGTCGTCCGTAAGATCTAATTATGGTATTATACCTGTTATAATGATCCACCCAAAATCTAAAACAATTGCTATCCACTTATCCTACTATAATTGTTATCATATCCTAACAAGCACTATGCCTTTGTTTCATAAAAGAAGGTGGATGTTTGTAGGTGGTTCATTCAGAAATTGATGTGGTGAAAACGTCAATATGCATTGTAATACCCATTCTAAATGGAACTTTTTTTGTTGGTTATTTATTTATTTATTTTATATTTTATAGGAAGTGACATTGTTAAAGCAAATAATTTTTTGTTGAATAATAAGGTATTTTCTATGAAGCTACTAGTTATGTTCCTCATACAAGGATACCTTTCTTACCCATTGGTTGTTACACAAATCCGAGGCTTATCGTACATACCATCAGAAGGTAAGCGGCTGAGAGTGGTGCACATTGATACCTTTCTTACCCCTTGTGCATTTCTCCCTTTTGCCCTTTCTATTAGCAGTTGAGGCTTTGCTTTGCTTTAGTGATCTGCATGCTCTTCAGAAAACCAGCAGATTGTATTTTTCTACTCTTTTTTTTTCCTTTTTTCCGCTGCACTCATCTGTGGACCTCCCTTAATAAAGGGAGCATGTGCAAGTAATCTTCCACATTCTCTCCTCAGAAATCTGAAAATTAGATATAGATAGATATATATTTGTTTATTTGTCATGCCTCACCAATGCATTGTGTGCTGGTTCGGTGGAAAACTGGTTTATTTCTTTTGCTTTAAAAAAATTACCAAACTGAATTTGGTGGCAAATTGACTGACATCTAAAAGTGTTGGGATTTTTAATAAATGGACCATATCCTAGAGTCTGAACTGATAAGCTGGAGTACTTACATGCTCATCTGTTCTTTTTGCTGGACAGGTAAGGCCCTATCCTCGGCGCGCTTTTAGCGACCTCGACAGTGGGTTATCTCTCAACGATCTAGGCCTGAGTAGCAAGCAAGAAGCGTTGTTCTTGGAGTTGATTTAACAATATCATTCTTTCAAGCAGTGGTTTAGCAAGACCTCCCTGCATGTCACTTCTTATCATTACATGAAGTTTGTTGGTATTTCATTTGAGAAACACAAAATAGGATAAATCAAGGGTATAATTGAGGCTGGTTTGAAACCCCGCCCCCATACTTGTTATTCCTGTTGCCATTTGATTCACCAAATTATGCCTGTACATACAAAATATTAACTGATTATATTAATCTTGGATAAGCTTTATTTCGACTGCTCATTTCATATTTAAAGATTGATTATGATATTCTTATGGCTTTTGTCCTAGCACAGCTGCTTTTGTGAATAATGATTTGCTTGATAAATGGCAACAGCTTATCCGGATTTTAAGTGGTTTTTAAGTGTATTTTGGCCCCTTTCATTTACATGTATTACTCGAACTTGCGCACAAACAATCTTGTCTCTGATCAGCTGTGCACGTGAATGTCCTTGATTCAAGCCCCTGTGGCACTTTTGCTCTTAGTGATATCCAGACAGGAAGCGTCGGGCTTTCCTGTCGATCCAGTCCTTGAAGGACCAAAAACCACCTCAAGCTTGCGCACTTTCCTACTGAGAAGAGAGAGCACTAAATGGGAGGTTCCTGATTGATTTCAGACTTTGCTTACAAATGAATGGGAAGATGTGTAAGTATCCCTCAATCAAACTTTACTTGCCACAAATGAATGCCAAGACCTCTAAATACAGGATACAATCATGGATGAGAACATTCCAAGACCTACTCTTAGAAATTTTCTTACAATCCTTCCTCGAGCTAACACTTGATCCATAATATTTTGAATGGTCCATGTGAAAATTACATATTTTTATAATTTACAGGAATATCATAGATAATGCCTATTGAATTTTAAGATCTGTCTATTCATCCTATCACATGAGCGTCAGTCAAGATAGTTTCAATCATAAGGTGATTGAATTTTGGTGTATATAAGTGGCTCATCTGGCCTTCGACTTGTTAGATGAGAGAAGTGGCATGTTGTTGTAGGTGGGCTGTATGTACTATGTACATTAGGAGAGTGAAAAAAAAACAAAAAGATTTATCAGACATTGCTAGTTATGCAGTTAAGGAGGCAAGTGGACCACAGTGGCTATAAATGTCTAATGTGGCTCATTTTTTATGGACCCCTAAACTACAGCCCACCCCTCAGCCATTATTAATCCACTAGCATCCAAATTAAAATGCGGCTTTAATATCATCAGACTTTGTTTTCCTTGCATGGAGGGCTAAGAGCTAGCATCTGATTAGCGTGATATTTGACTGAGTCACACAACTGACTCATTCATCATCCTATTTTCAGCAGCTGTCAGACATTTAGGTGGGCCCCACAGTAATGGTGTCTGTAAAAGTAACGATATCATGTTCAAATAATTAACGAGTTCATGAGTAGAAAGAATATCAGATAGAATTAAAAGTTAAAGCTGTCTGATCAGCATTGTCCTATCCAAGATAGTATTGTAGCTAAGGTTTACAGCAAATTGATCACATGGGAGGCTGGGTAGCCTTTCTGGATAAAGAATAATGATAATGAAACAATCGAGGAACTGAGCTGATTGAGATCTACTTTTCGTCACCATCTTGTGGCTACAATGGGTCCAGACCTAGTTCAATTTTCTTGGGTCTAGACACATCAAAAGGTAAAAGAAAATGCAGTGCAACAAAAAACCGTTCAAAAACAGTTCTGGATTTTCGATTATCATCATTGTTATCATCTTCAATTAAGCGAGTCTAACCAAGTCAGCATAAATTCGCCTTAAACTTGCATGAGTTACTCAGACTTGATGCACTGAGGAGTCACCTGGGTTGGCTTAGCTTCTAAGTTATGCATATAAACGTTATTAGTGCTGCGCATAGGAGGGGCCAAGCCCATCTTGTTTCGGGATGGGAATGTGTGGGTTCTGTCATGGGTGTGGCTAAACTTGAACCTTCCCCATCATGACTCGACCTGCGATGGGTTTCTAATTGGGATTATTTTATAGCCAAGCTTGATTCAATGCTTGGAGGCCGAGCTCGACTTAAAAATTGAAGTGCAATCGATCATTTTATTCTGAGAGCCCTACATATTAGTTATGGGATTAGGTACATCCACAGTAAACCTTATTTACCCCTTGTGACAATTGGTTTGAGGTCATGCCCAAACAGCTTGTTTTCTCATGAGTAAAATGAATTCTCAATCCCAGAGTGCGGTGAGGTCCATTAAGATCTTCATAAAATGCCCATGACAGTTAATTTAAGAAAATATATAGGAAAAGAAAATCAAGTAGATTCCTTAAAAGTGGTCCATTTCATCTTTGTCCAATCCATATTGTTTTTCTTTTTTTCTTTTCCTTTTTTTTTTTAATATTTAGATCATTTGCACCATTTTTCACAACAAAAAAGAAAGCAAACCAGTATTGTGAAGAAGTCTGAAACTCAAATTATTCTTGAAGCATTCATCATATACCAACACGCTTTTCTTGTATTAAAAAAGCATAAAACACTAAAATGTAACTTTATTCTTGTTCAAAATGACTTCATAAGCCATCACGCGACACACAGGAGATTACTTGTTGAACTCCAACTTTATTCAATCCTCAGCCTGTAAAGCCCGCTTACTAACCTGTTGAGATTTGACATTTAAAAAATGAGTCAGTCAAAAAATAAAATATAATGAGAGATTGCATCAACAGCAAAACTATTCGATCAACAAGTTTGCAATTAAGTGCCCCCCCAGACTGTGGAGCTTACTTCCAATTTCCCTCAGTCTTGCTGTTGGTGTTTGGCACTGAATCATTCATTTAGAGAGAGAGAGAGAGAGAGAGAGAGAGAGAGAGAGAGAGAGAGAGAGAGAGAGAGAGAGAGACCACAAGTGATGGGTGGTAGACTGCAAAGAGCAGGCAACTTGGAGACAATGTTGATGGTGTTACAGAGGCAGTTATGGTCAACTGCTTTGATGGAAGAACAGCACTGGGGGCTGGGAGATGTTGAGCCTGGAATCGCATATGGTGCACATGGGCTGAGATTGACTAACTCCGTTGTGCAGTTCTGGGCCTGAGCCACTTGGTCATGGGTCACAACAGTGACAAGCAAGAGAATCAGCAGAGCACGTGAAACTGGCAACATGGTGGGACTATTGGAGACGAATGATTTAATGGCTTCCATGACTCAACTTCGTTCTATATCTGCTCCACCTTCTCTATCCATTTATAGGGATGGTGAAAAGTGAATTTGCATGATCTACCCACCATTCCCACATCAGTAACGTGTTCTGGAATGAAATTGCCAGTCATGGTTACTGTGTGATTTCGATCCTAGCCATGCAAGTTTTGTCCATTGCATTGGGAACTATGGATAAAAAAAATTCCTTATCTCAACATAAGTCCAAATTAGAACCCTTATCTCATTGATCTGGGTTCAGTTACTAGTTCAGTCACTTAAGTCAAGAAAATTGAATTCACCTCAAATGGTACTTATTTGAACTAGAAAAAATTCCTATCATCCGCATCTCTAGCTATCTTGTTATTTTCGTTTTTTTGTTGTGTGTGCCCACATGTGGGTGTGGGTGCGTGCGTGGGTGGGTGGGTGGGTGTTTTAGCTTTGGTACATACATACTCACACAACCATACACATGGTACCCAAAGTCCCCAAGGTATCCAGAAATGGATTCATAGTATATTTTTTGGTGAGGGAGATGCCTCACCACTAGGCTACCAGTGGATTGGCACATATCTAAGTAGCTTTTTTATACGAAGCCAGGGGCAGACCCATGAAATTGAATTGGGGGGTGGGGGGGGATCACAATTTATTGGGAGTTCGGGCTAGCACGCCTCCTGAACTTCCCATCTAGGGCCAGCCCATGATTAATCAAATCTCCTCCAAGTCATTACCAGTCTCCAATCGATACTGACTCCAATTTGATTCTCATTCAACCTTCGGTATTTTTTTTTTTTCTTCTCTTTCTCAACTGGGGATGCCCAACTTATAGTTATTGCGGGGCTGGAAGTAAAATGAGAAAGTGAAAACTCTAAAACATTAATCTTTGCCATACATCAAAGAGATCAGGGTGATTTGACAAATCCTTCCATCCCCCTACCCATTATGATTGTCATCCATTGAGGTGAGCCCCAGAGAGAGAGAAGATTCTAAAAAAGATCCTAGAGCCTTTATTGTTGCAGCAATTTGATTTTATTGCTGGGCATTCATTTTTGCAATTAATCACTTTGGTGGACCATATCCTTTCTTGTTGGAGCCTTTTATTTTCGCATTTTTTAAGTTGTGCCTTTTTACTGATTGAGCTTTTCCCATCCCAATTCCCATGTAATGAAGGGACTCTTTTACCGAAAAATAAAATGTAATGAAGGGGCTCACTTCACAACCATGTCGCACCATTAATTTGTTCAGACTGAGATATCTGAGTGTGACAAGAACAACATTTACTATTGGACATGTGTTGTGGACCTCACTATATGTATAGTGGCCCCAAGATAAACAATTATGAGTTATCTCCCCACCACTGAAACAAATGGGGGATCAATCCCCGTTGGTGAGGGACTTGAGCAGTGTGTGGGTGTTGTGAGTTTTTATCTGAGAAAAATTATTAGAAAAATGTAAAATGAAGTTAATTCTAGCAAAGGCGTGGAACACATATCGTGTTTGTCCAGGCCAAATACCATGAAAATACACTTGCCAATAAATTTAAAAAATTCAAAAACGTTAATTATAGCGAACGAAGCTGCATTTAGGATTCTTTTCTTGGAAGGTGAGAATCTGTGGGAAAGGGGCACTCCTCGCTTCTATTCCTTATTTATTGTATGCTTCTTAAAAATATTCAAACTTTTATAACTAATGTATCATCTTGTTTGCATGGAATTGAATTCTTACAATTTCATGAAAAAAAATGGGAGGAATACTTGCTTTGTTAAAATATTATTTGAAACTTTTATTACTAATGCATCTTGCAAGAACCTGTCAGTTATTTGAGTAGTTTTTTTTTTTCTTTTTGTAAGAATATTTGCTTGGAATTAAACTCCTGCAATTTCATGGTAAAATGGGTTCCAGCTTCCAATGAAGGAATACTTGCTTCTTTAAAATATTCTCTCTAACTTTTATTCGTAATGCAAGCTCAAACGGTCCGTCATTTCCATGGAATTAAACTCCTACAATTTTTATCATAATACGGATTCCAACTTCCATCAAAGGAACACTGAAGAAGTGAGTAGAGGATATAAGGTGATGATGTAAATGAGGCCATGGCATTCCTAGGATTTTATTTACTAGTATGATATGGGTGGGTATTCGTTTTCAACCTAAGTGGAGACTATTTGATTGTTATTTTGGAACATTCAGCTTTATTTCTTTAAGTTTAACCGCATAAATCATAATAAATTTTCTAAAAATCCTAAAATTCAATTTCATGCAAACAAACCAACAGGTCCTAAGAAAGTTATTTGAACATCTAAATCACTGAACTTCCTGGAGCACATTTATTTTTATGCTCCAACTTTGGCCCATGGACTATGTAGCACCAATTGGGTAAGGTCCGAAAGCATAATAGGTTTAATATAAAGCAGCTTAATCTAATGTGGCCCACTGAACACAGATCCTAATTGAGTGATCATAGTTGTTGGACCAGCAGCCCAACAGCCATTGGAAATATAAAGATAAGAATACGACATATTGTCATATTCAACAAATAACTTAATGTCAATTGGACGGTGAAAATGAGCCAGTAGATGCAATTTTCCACGAGTGGGCCCCACTTGATCTAGAAAGTACCACCTCCTAAGGCCTTGACTAGTTGGGGAATCGCTGAATAGGGTCATTGAATATTAGATGCCCCAATCTATACATTCCCATATCCCATATGATGGAGACAGTACAATCCAATAAGATCATGTTTAGTGGATCTGTGGATACTTCTATGATAATAAGGTAGCAAATTGCTGTCATAGGGAATGCAGACATTGGATAAAGTTGGATTACAAAAGGAAAGTGGGTATAATTTTCATAGAAAAATCTTATTTAATTACATTGTCTTTTCCATTTATTTGAGTCTGGATCTTGGTTATGTTTCTTCCACAATGAGGCAATGACCTAATATTTCCAATTCTCAAATTCTCTAACATGTTGATATGGATTTTCTTGGTCTAGCCCACGGAATACTGGGAGCATCTGGATCATGCCAGATTTCAGCTCAAATGTGGCATTGGTTTGAGGCAGGGTGATGCAGGACGGTTGAGTTGTCCTGGTGGGGTACATGTAATCCTTCAAAGTCATGGGTGGGTCTTCTTGATCAGCCATCCTAACAATTTCTTCAAAGATGGAAGACCTTCCTACAATGGTTAAGGCTAATTCGGGCTCTATCCTTACTAACCTTTTACTCTTGCGTACCCACAATTTCTCTCTCTCAGGTCTAGAGCGCATGCATCGGGTTCAACCTTAAAGAAATGCAAGCCTAATCTATATATAGGGCCCTAATGGTCTTACTAGATGATGCACAAGCAGTCAAGCACAAAGATTGAGCACAAGAAATTATCCTAGGGTTAACCTAACTCACTAGACAGCTCCTAACTGGTTTGAAGAGTGCACTAAGGCCTCCAATCCGGTCTTATGAAGCCAAATCGATCAGGTAAGTCCCCAGGATGAGTGGTGGGGTCACAATGCACTTGGCAAGGGTCCCGCTTAAGAACCAAACTCCTAGAACAGAGACTGCCACCCTTTGGAGGGACAGGACTTACCTAAACATCGACTTGACCAAAGAGCGCAATTGGTGCAACCTTTTGTGGTCTTCGTCCTAATGAGCTCAAGCCCTATGGTCTCGTTTCTACTTGAATTTAATTAATGGTTAGGTTACTATGTGACAGGTGGTTAAACCTAATTGGGTAAGGATCTGGTGATGAAATCTAGTCCTTATCTTATTGGGGTCAATTGCCCTCAACTAAGTGTGTGAGTCCAATTAATTGGTGTGTCAAGCAAGCAGTCTAACTTTGCAAAAATTAAATCACCCAAGCCCCACTTGCAAGTAAAAGATTCGTGGGGTAAAGTTTAGAAATTCTTACAATGGTCCACGCTAATATTTAAACTGTGCAAGCTTAACCTGTATTTTTTTTATAGCAATTTTTGCAATTCTGAGAGCAATTTGTTTTAAGCAATTCTGAGAGCAACTTGTTTGCTTAAGAGCAAATCCACGCAGTTTCCTGTTTTTGTGCAACTCTCCTCCTAGCAAGGTCACCTATTCAGAAGAAACTCTTGTTAGTAAATCCTAAGTTAACAAACCAACTCAAATTCTTATCCTATCCGAAAAATTCTATCTTATCCTAATTTCAAATAAAAGACATCCAAGTTAATCAATACTTTATCCAAAGTGGACTCTAAGTTATTGAATCAAATAAAAAAAAACTCAATCTAAAAAAAAATTCAGAAATTCTAAATTATCCAAACAAGTGTCTAGATATGGTTAGAGTTTTCAAAAAGTTTCAAATTATCAGAAATCCAATCTTATCTAAGTCAAATTTCAGATTTTAAAACTCCAAGTAATCTAAACAACTTAAGGGATAGAATTTTAAAATTTCTAACTACCTAATTTTAGAATTTAAAAGTTAGTTATTAATCAAAACAACCTAATCCTAAAGATTTTAAACTCTACCTTACCAATCCTAATCTAATCCAAGCAACATATTAGTAAAACCAATCTAAAATAAATTTTCTTTTTGTTTTAATTTACTGAAATTCGGAATTAAAGAAATCCTTCAAAAAAAAAAATTTTGGTTTTTTTTTAATTATTAATTAATTAATCCGAAAATTCAGTTAATTATATAAAAAATATCAGAAATATCCCAAAAATGAGAAAATTCAGAAAAATCATTAAAGTGAAATAATAACTAATACTAATTGCAAATAACACTACTGATGCAAATTAGATGACTAAACAACTAATGCAACCTAAATATGAGCATGCATATTAATCTAAAAAAATTCAGATTTCTAACAAAAACTCAGATTTGGCTCCCCGGCAACGGCGCCAAAAACTTGATGTGATTTTAAATTCAATCCTTTAATACTGCAAGTGCACAGTTGTCTTGTTGAGACAGTGTCAATTACAGGTCGATCCCACAGGGAGCACTACTACGTTAAAATTTAAAATCTGATTTTTTTTTATCAATGATAATGACAAGAGAGATAATAAGAAACAATAATAAAATTAAGAAAATTCTAGATCTAAAGTGCAGAAATAAGATATAATAAAAAGCAGATCAGAATATCATGAATCCATTAAGTAGTCCCACCATCATTCTATGCAATTGATAAAATAAATTTGTCCCAAAAATCCTTCAAATCAGAAACAAATCAATGTTTCTGATTTGGATAATTTGTCTATCAAAGAGCACAATTTTTCACAATTTATTTAAGGCAAAAATCCCCTTCACCTAATGAAATTATGAACTTAACTAAATATCACATATTAATCAAAGATAGATTATCAAAGAATTTCAAACTAAGAATAATCTATTAAGAAAACATACATGATTAAAGCATTGTTCAAATAAAAAAAATTAAATAGCATAGGTTGTCAATGACAGAAGGCAGATTTATTATTATAATTAATACGCAAGAGACAAAAATATCACATAGATTAATAATAAGAAAAACTTAACTTCATCTGATACTCTGATCCAGGGATCTACTCCTCCATTGCAAAAGATGTGATTTTCATTGAGAACTTCACGGCAATTACAATCTTCTCTCACACTCTTCTAACCTAGTTCTGGAACAGGGCTCCAGAATACCCAAAAATAACTCTAATTCTATTAATTAGGAAAAGAAGAGAGAGAGGAGAGAGAAAATGTAGTGGACGTCCAAGTGGGGGTGAGTATCTCCCGTATGCTTTCTTTTGGTTCCTTTTATAATTCCCGGTTATCTTACAGATACATTGAATCTGGACACCTTCTCTGCAGATTTGGTTTATCTTCATTGATAAGGTATATCTCCTTATCCTTTTTGAATTTGAATGAGATGGAAGCTTCTAGAAACCTCTGGATGGCTTGGCTAATCTTCAGATGGGGTCCCACAAGAGATATGCAGCAATGGATTATCAACGGTGTGGATTTTAGTGCAATCCCGTCTAAAAATGAATATGAAAATCTCCGGGCCCATAACTTTGTCGATTTAGCTCTGATTTGCACAATCTTGGGCTCCACGGACATCTACTCTGAATAAGCTTTCCAACAATAGGTAAAGTACATCGATCCGACGGTCAGATTGAAAGTTATGGTCATTTGAAGATGAGTTATCCTGAGAAAAACGAGATTAACTTTTAAAATTTGATTTGTAATGAACTCTATCTTTGCACAACTTTCATTTTTGAAAGGATATCAGATGTGGATGATTCAAACTCTTCTTCTTTTAATCCAATCAAACTTTTACTATTTGAATTATCCATTAATAGTTTCAAGTTTACAACAACTGCGGACCCTGCCATGTGGGACATTTCATCTGCTTGAACAGTGGGCCCTATGAGAAGTCTTCTACTGTAGTTAGGACTCTTCAATTGACATGATGAGTGGACCCCTCCTTTTATTGATTTACACATGGCTTGTATGTGGGGTCCACGTGGTGAATTATTCAATTTACTTCTTTTTAAGCTTCAATTTAGCAATGTAGGGCCCAGGATGACTATGTATGCTTGAAAGTGGTTCCGTGACAGAGGCCTGCAATTCTCATTTTCTGCACATTCTAATTCAACACATCAAACACTAAAGAGCCCATATTGAAGTGGGACCCATCCGGATAGAGCTTTACTCCAACTGGGACTCTTCGAAGAAAAATTGCATAATGTTCTAAGTTAATGCAGAAAATATATGAAAAATATAAAAGTTCAAGTTTCTAGGTGAAAATGCATGAGATGATGGAATTAAATGAATAATGATGCAGTTCACAAAATAAAACCCCTAATTCATCCTAAAATGATGCATAAATATTCAAATTCATGAACTTAACAATCACCATTGCACTTCCTTAAAGAGAGCCGGTAGGCTTACACTCACCACCATATACATTGGTGGAAAGTTGTTTGCTTTGGCATGCAAGATTTCCTCTTTTCTAGAGGGAGGAAAAGTTGTCCCCCATATTTTGCAACATTTCATCCTTTGTAGAGGGAGGAAAAGTTGTCAACTATATACATTGCTATATTCTTCATGTTGCAAGATCTCCATCATTCTAAAGAGAGAAAAAATTGTCTCTCTCTCTTCCTTTACATGGAGGCCCGCCTATCAAATGATCAGGTTAATTCAGTGCAATAAAATCTAATACATACATGCCTACCTATCATTAAAATCATACCCAACTCTATCTCTATATTTTTCATTAAATCCGTAGAGCCCCCTATCAAAGCCAAAAGGCCTTTGGTTTTTTTTTTTGTTAGCTTAATAATATATATAGGGCCCATTAAGGTACATGGTCAGTGTAATCTTTGCAAATGATTTTGAGAGGACCAAAGATATCATATATGCTATGTTTTACAGAGGAATGGTAAGAGAAGGGATAAGTCTTTTGAAATTTGAAAATCGAATAAGAACTTTAAAAAATGGTTCTCTCTACATTGTTTTAAGAGTATTTGCAGGAGAACTATTAGAATGACATGTGCCTCTTCTAGTCTTCCTTACAATGAGGATTGTTGTCATATATATATATATATATATTGGGAAATATTCAAGTGAGAACTAGTTCTCATCTATTATATCAGAACTTTTTTGCGGGGCCCAACTAGCAATCCATCCAAACCTAGCAACCAATAGGGAACCCCCTAATAGTCACCAATCCCAAGGATTGGCACACATCCGAATAAACTGAACCGTTGGATTGAGGGTTGAATACATTTTTGAATATGAAGCCATTAAACTTATGGTTATGGATGAAGGGGTTAGGGGCATGGGTTTGGGGCCAAACTTGATACTTGGAGTGGTCTCACATAAATCTTTCCATCCCCCCAGGTCCCATCCCCAAATAGGGCCCACAATTAGGCTCCACAAAAAAATTCTCACATAATATGTGAGAACAGTTCCCACCTGAATATTACCCTAAATATATATATGTTGTAGAGCCGTACACTTGGACACACTCCAAAACTACAGTCGACACCCCAAGTGGTTCCGGTTCTTCTTGATTCTGTCCAATGGGATGGCGAAGCCATTTCGGACCAATATTATTGGTGGGAAGAGGCTCTATTTTGGACTGCCCAACCCAACCCTTATTGGTTGCAGCCTACATTAGGCCTGCAGGTAAAGTGGGCCTCACTTTTTGGCCCAATATTGAAAGGGCTAGCTGATAAGTCCACAAAATTGTAATTTTCATTCATCATTTCATATGCATTTGTGGACTTAATTAGGTTAATTGCATAGAATTACACTTAATTTCATGATTTCATGCATTTGAGCATCAAAGTTGGAATCTTAGTCAAATTTGGTCAAAATTCATTACATTGCATGCTTTTTGTAAAATTAGGGATTCTCATTTCATTCATCACCCAAGAATTAGTTCTTTTGGCTTCACTAATGCATACCTTCTAATTTTGACGCCATGTGTTATTTTTGAAAAGTTGGGTATTTTTTGGTACATTAATTAGGCATGTAGGGTCCCATTCATAGTTCATCTAGATTCCTCACGCTTGATTATTATTGACATCATTTAATTTAATTTTTGTAGGATAAATCAAAAGTGGGACCTGCATTGGTGAAATTTGAGAGAGATCAAAGGCGGGACACGCTTCATAGTGGGCCCAGATATCTTGACATCTAGGTGGAGTTGGAAAGATTGGAAAATCTCAAAGATGAAAAATGAATCAAATAAGCAAGCAAAGAAAGAGTCCAAGCATGCGACAGACGTCCTACATGGGTCCCACACATCCCATAGTATGCCAAACATAGAAGTTTCCTTAATTGCAAATTATTCCCGGATTTTTCAGGGGCAGCAAATTGAAATGACCATAACTCTTAAACCGTGTGTTGGATTGGTGCAATCTACTACCGTTGGAAAGCTCTTTTCAAGTAGATATCTGTGGAGCCCAAGATCGCATAAATCGGAGCTATATTGAGGGAGATATGACCTCGGGAAGTTATCTGATATAATTCTATACGGGAATTGCACAAAGTTTTCAAAATTAGCAACATTAGAATTCTTTTGAGGAGTTCAATTTTCCAAGACTTGGAGCCCAAGAGACTACACTTAGTAGCAAATTCTCTCCAAATAAGGAAACAAGTCCTAAAATAGAGGAGATTCTTTTCTAAAAAAGAGGCATCAACATCTATAAAACTAACCCAAAAAGAAGGATGCAACACACATACAGCCCTCTCTCCAATTCCCTTCTTTCTTTTCTTGTTTTCCATTAGTATTTTCTTTTTTTTTATTTTGGTAGCCTTGGGCTATGTCTAAGGATTTATTTTGAAGGAGAACTTTTGTGAAGGAGAAGTTGTAAAGATGCAATTTTTAATGACAAATCAAGAAGCATTCTTTGCAATGGCGGGCTAATTTTCTTAATTAGAGCTATGGATGAAGGTAAGTAACTTCTTTTTATTTATTTAGTAATTCTAATTCCATGATTATGTGCTTAATGATTAATAGGCTTGTCGTCGTTCCCTAGGTAAATCTCCATTCTTAAATTCTGAAAATAAAAATTGGTTTTTGACTATTCATGCTTAGGTTTGATAGGCCATGCTTAGGATTTAGATCTTTTGATGGTTTATGTTTTGGATTTAGATCTTTTGATGGTTTATACTTTGATGGGTAGTTCTTAAATTATTTTTATTCTTTTATGAGATAAAGGAAGTCTTGAGTTTTGAATTTTTATGATTGAAAAGGGATTTTAAAAGTTAGATTTTCCAAATTAAAAACATTGATTTGTCTTTGATTTGAAGTAAAAATTGGAATAAATTAGGATTACTTGATAAATAATTTGCGGATGCTTATTGGATTCCTATGCTCTAATCACTTTTATTAATTTATAGTTTTTCATCTTTCTAAATTAGTTGCTTGATTTTATATCTAAATACTCAAAACTTTCTTTGATTGTAGTTAATTAGTTTTCTTAATCTAAAAGTTTCTTTAATTAACTCCTTGTGGGTTCGACCCGTTCTTACCATTGTCTCATTTAGACACCCGTGCACTTGCGGTATTTTATGATTGATATTGATCACATCACTAGCCCGGGGCTTGTACGGTTAAAGCCCTATCTTGGCCTGACATATTTCCCACAAACAGGCATATTTTGCAAATGGACCATGAACCTGACTTTTGGCTCATTAGTGGGATCCAAGTCTAAATATAAAGCCTCATGACCAAACTAACTGGGCCTGGACGCAATCTGACCGGCCAATCCTCCCTCAAACAGGCCTTGGTTGCCTTTGTGAAAACATCCACTAATATGGATGTGCTGGTAAGTTTGGTGGTGGAACACATCTTTCATAAATCTAGACCGTCAAATCAATTCTCAGATCCCTAAATATTACTTTGATCTAAAGTGATAATCATTGTTGGATTCATCATGCCAAATTAAACTGAAAGAAGTTACTTGCTTTCCACATAATGAACCAACCATGACTATCACTTTGATCAAAGTAAAAGTTTTTTAATTCATGAGAGTAAGATTGATTTGTCTAAATTTAGGAAAGTTGGGTCACCATTCATGAGATGGAAGGGGTGACTTGCCAACTAGCAGGTTATGGGCTATCTCTATATCTCTAGATTAGCTGTGAGAAAGGACCGCATTGAACCGAATCTGATTTGGCCAGATTCTGAGATCTCCATGACTTCCCTTTGAAGCTTCAGACAATGAATTTCTCTTCAGACTAGACAATTTTTATGCTGTCTAATGCTGTGGTCCACGTGCTAATGCACCCATGATTAATTGAGAGAGAGAGAGAGAGAGAGAGAGAGAGAGAGAGACTGACTTGCTACTTTGTACATATTATTTTTAGCCTACTTGTTTTAAAATAATGAAACTTTAGTTGTGCCCACTTATAATGAATTCAAACCCTTACTTGCACCTATCTGATCTGATATCTATGTCGTGGAATTTGTCTGAATTTGGTACTCATTGAACTATATATAAACACGGTAGGATTAAGAATAAGACTTTAACACCACTATGGTAATGATTTGGAAAATTAGATTGGGACTTTTATTTGTCTACAATAAGATTGGTGGCAATGATAATAATGCCAAACCTTGTTATATAATCAAAGAATATTTTACTCCGGGCCTCAATGTCAGAGTAAGCACATGTAAAGCACATGGTTTGATTTCCTTTTCTGTTCTTTTTTTTATGTTAATCATGGAGTGTGATATACCCAATCTTTTAGTAATAGAATAAGGTAGGAAAATTAATTTAAATATATTGGATTTCAATCAATGAATTTTAAACTACAAATTACATGCATATAAATCATTTTATAAATAACTAATCTAATAATGAACCCTACTCTGATTGATAACATTAACACGCTGTTATCTTGAAACTTAATCCGCAATAAATGTCAAACAACTTAATTTAAGAATTATTGCATTTTTTTAAAAGTCTATAAATAAAAATGTCTTAATACTTTAATATTATACTCATTCTATTATGTACTATCTTATTCCTTCCCGAGATATCCAAATTATGAGCCCTAAAGTTCGCACGATCAATAGTTGTCAAATTTTATGTGCCATTCATTTGATTTACCTCATATATTCAATAAGAGTCTGGATTCCCTGTTATGTAGAAATATGGAGATACTGTTTCATCTAATCCACATTCGTCAACTGTGTGAAATTTTATGTTAGCTAATGAACCCTCTCAATTATTTTTTTGGAATGAAAAAAAAATCAAGTAAGATTTTACACAGCTGACGAATGTGGATTGGATACATATCTAAACTCCTTCACATTGAAATCTTTCCAACGCCCATCCTACCCTTAATTGCCATTAATTCAGGTGGTCCCAACTTGAAATGTCCACCTGAAGTTGGAAAAATGCCTTAATAAGTAATTTCTTTGCCGACATCTGGCTCAGCCAACCCAAGTAGTAGACCCTGTTTTAGCATTACCAGTCTCTCCCTCTCTCCTCTCCCTCCATGGCCACACATTTAGATTAAAATATCACCCCCAAGTGAATAAGCACCTGAAATACCAGGGATGAACTAAGGTATATTTGGAATGGAAGGACAGAACCCCATGTCATAAGGCATCTCTTGGAATGATGATGTATATGACCATTTACCTTTCCATTTCTTTTGTCTTTGCTACTCACATCAACAATCCAATCGCACGTATGGAAAAGAGTAGACAAGAGAGAGAGAGAGGCGGAAGGAAACGAAAGTTTACAGCTTCAAATAGGTAAAATATTCAATATTGTGAAAAAAGAACCGACATGGATTTGTGTGTGTGGCTTGCCCACTTCAATGCCCCTCTCACAACAGATTACGTGAAGAGATTGCAAAGCATGGTCCCTCTGATGAGGTGCACACCAAATGGCCCAAACATTGGGTAAATCAACACATGTGAGTGATTGTTGCCATGCGATTAGTGGCCCACCATAACTGGCCCTAAGCCCAAAACATGAAAGTTAAAATACTTTGATTGTTCAGGTGGTTAGCAACCTGCATGCCGCTCGACTGCCCACGGAGGGACCTCAAAATATGCCACTCTTCTCCGGTTTGTAGCCTCTCTCGGATCCCGCCCAAAAAAAAGACCCAACGAACAAAAACTGCATCCCTACCCAGATATCTAATCATTCTGTGAGAGGATGATGGTGGGCCTTTTGATTGAGGACCAGGATACCGCGTGCCTGGTGAGCCCCACATGTCGGATTATAGTAACCTGAAATACAGGTAAGCTGAAATGGTTACAAATTAAAAGTAGAAGCTGCAGTCCTTTTAAGTTCATGTATTTGGCCAAAAAAGCTGCCCAAGTCCATCTTGAAGAGCTGTGCCAAAGTACCAGACCAGACAGATACATCGGTAATTAGTTGTCGTCAGCGTCGCATCCATATTCCAGAAATGATCGTGTCAAGGAAGTTGTCCAGATGCTTCTAAAGTTGGAAGTTTCTGTCAAATTTCAATATACTGCAAATCCATTAACATGTCGATAATTAAAAATACGACATTGAACAACCAACATAATTATTACACTGATAGTTTATAATTGATCTTCTGCCATATTCACAGAACAATTATGATCAGTTTTGATGATAGTTTAAAACTTCATATTTGATATAACTGTGATTAGTACTTTTTCTATTTTGACCATAAGACTCCTCTTAGATATGAGATTTGCCATAAGAAAAAAAAAAAAACAAGATACTTTTCGCAGAGCTGTTAATACAATAATAATGTGATATTGCAGTACCTTGGAATATTGTACATGGCGATATATGCCATATCGCATGACTTTAAAATATCACACAATATAATGTGTGTGATGGCACAATCCTAAAATACCGCTAAAACACTATGAGAAATATTTAAATTTCAATCACTCTGAGACGAATGTGAGATAAGAGGGCAGCTATAGGGGCAATATCTCTATCTTTCTCCCCCTCACTTCATTATGACCATATTACAATAACTTTCAAAATATCAACCATGTTGGTCACATTGGGTGTCACTTGCAAGCTGTCAAGTATGTTATGATCGTTGTGACAAACATGAAAGAGACTTGTGTGATAACGACTCCTTACCCAAGTGGTAAGAAGTGACAATCACTTGGTTGCCGATGGACCCAAGTGCACATTTATTTGGGTTTATTTTTCTTGTTATTAAGATCTTATTTTTTTTAATTCACTCCACTCTAGTGGTAAACCCATGTGAGACAACCTATCCGCCCAGGAATCGATCCTTACGTGGTCCTGTAAAACTAATGTGCCAATGCGACCAAGCTGTTGGAGCATTGCCATTTTCATTTGGTCCTATGACATAAAGTAGATTATATTAAATCATAAAAGAAATACTCTATTTTGAGAGGCATCGGACCATGTGGGCTGTACTGGTGTTAGCACCTTAGAATCACATATATGCACGGGGAACGTCTTCAGGTTTGTAGTATCACACTAACCATAGTCCAATTTGGCGGAAAAAAGAAGCAGAAAAGAAATGAAAAGAAAAGAAGTGTGAATGCAAATTAGCTTCACAAGCTTTTTAGAGATCTGAATAAGGGCCTCACAGGTGAGTCCGATCCTTTACAAGCTATTACACGTAACAAAATCTTGGAACTCTATTGTCGCCCCCGTTTAAAGATGATTCAAACCATTCAAGGTGAATTTCATCTCTCTTATCATACACCCTTTAATTTCATTTTAAAAGGAGTAAGCTCATCTTAAAATTGTTCACATGACTAACACTAGGTGTAACGTTTTGATTATATATATAAATTATTTATTTTATTATTATTTTGTAATTGGTTGTATATTAGTTAAATACGCTATTTGTTTAAGCGGGGACCACATTAGGCTTAAGTTTGGTGAGTTAGGCTTGTTGGATAGGTGGCTTGACTCATAGTTAACCCAGGCCTAGTTTAGTAGGTTTAGTTCTTCTCAAACTAAAACTCTTGTTGTCTTCTATCCCAAACTCTCATCTATTTAGATACTCTAGTATTTTTAGAAATTCAAATTAGATTACAACTCCTATTCTCATCTTCTATTTATACAACAACACACTCTTTTATTCTTCTACACAACTCTTTCTCTCTCTTCCAACTTTTCTTTGGGATATCACTTTGGGCCTTGGCAATAGGGATTTTAGACCGTCTCCCTCAACCGTTGATTTCAGACAAGTACTTAACCATAATTTGTAGATTTAATACTTGTGTTCTTCATTGATTTGCATGTTCATGCATGTAGAAACCCATTTTATGCCCCAAGGTTTGATTTTTCTCTATTTTTGTAACGAGACCCTGCTTATAGATGGCCAGCATCTGATGGTTCAATATTGGGGGCGTGAGTCACCTTAGGAGTTAGACCCATTACATGTTCTTGATCCGTGTGGCCCACTGCCCAAATTTATGTAACGCACCTGGCGTGAGTTTCCCTCTTCCCAACTAGTTTCTGTGTGGGCGGTTCTTGATGTGGACATGCCTTGCAGAGAGAAGGCAGCATGTGAAGGCACCCTGTGGAGGTGATTCTTTTTATTTATTATTAGTGTAGTGGGACCCATTGTTTGATCCGATCACATATCTGGTCCAATCAAAGGGCCGTACATGCCTGGGCGACCTTGGAGATGTGGACCCATGTGAGGTGGGCCCTGTTTGGCCCACCATTGAATGCCTTGATCAGAGAGAGTTGCGTGTTTGAGGAAGAAAGATTGTTTGCCTGTCAGGCCATTGTGGGACCTAATGGGCAATCTGATCGCACATCTACCCAATCATCTGGCCGTACTTGTCTGGACGACCATGTGGGTGTGTTTAATACTTGGGCAGGGCCTAGTGGGACCCACCATCCATGCACCCTGATGCGTCAGGCGTGAAACCCCCTGGTTCAGGAGACCGAGTTCTGTGTGTGGGAGTGGGGACGGTTTTTGACATGTATTGGAATAAAAGGCCGTGCTGACATGAATGCTTTGAAATAGGAGAATCACATGTTATAGAATCCAGAGTGTTCTGTTAGGTTGATACCATGCCCTTAAGTTTCAAAAAATTAGACTATGGCCCTTGTGACATCACATAGTGTTATGTAAGGATATTATTAAGATCGTGATTTTCTAAAATATTGGAAAAAGGTCCTTGGTTATTTTATAAATACAAATTAAATCCTTTGGCTCATTTTGAATGTGGAAAATATTTTTGATGGGGTCCTCGGGTTTTCTAAAATTGTAAACTAAGATTTTTATTTATCATTATTATTTTCCAATTAATTTAGAATGGTATCTTTGATTTTAATGGGTTAAAATAATATGTTTATACCTTATTATTTGGAAAATTGGACTTGAGTAAAATACCGTCCGGGCACACGGTATCTTACTAACGTGGGGTTTAATGCTTTATATGGCATTGGGGAAATCCTAGTAGATTCGAGTTCAACCCATCTCTATTGGAAAACCTTTAATTTGGTTTATGCGCCATTGATTGAGAATGGATGCGTTGATCTTTTATCTATTTAGAGATTCATGTGGTTGTTCTTTTATCTATTTAGAGATTCATGTGGTTGTTTGGTACGAGACCTTATGTTTGACCTTAGGATTGACTTGTGATTATTCTTTAACCTTTACGTTTGTATACATGATTGAGATTGATGTTAGTCTATTAGTTGCATACCTAATGTTGATTGGATATGGATTGCCATTTGGCTTGGCAATTTATTGAGATATTGTGGATGTTTATTCAAATGATTGGATTTGTATTGATTGTGGATAAGTGTGCAGCCAGCCCCTTACTTCGACTTAGGTTTCCATGTCAAAGTATTACAAGCCACTAGGTTTATTCTATTATGATATGTATATATATATATGTATGTATATTGATTGGGTCATATTCGAACAACTGCAATTGTAATTGGACGGCTAATCACCGATGTGTGCGGACATTGTAATATCCAAATTGAATTTGAACCAGTTTATCCGGCTTTTGATTACGAACAGGTTTATGACCGCTGGCCTTTGAACGGGTTTTCCTGCTTTATTAGGGCTAACCACCCAAAGCAATGGCATTGTTGCTGTGTGATTATTGTATTGTTCAATTGTGTAAGTTGGATTTAGGATATATGTTATTTCCATCATTGTCACAATGTTATTCTTTTATGATCATTACCTGTCATTACTCTCATTGATCTTATATTTCATTTATAAATTATGTTTTCATGCTTGCTATTTACCTTCTCTATTGGTGCATAAGTACCAACCCTTATCCTGTCGAAGAGACGGATGATGGTCAAACGTTTCAAGCGTTTGAACCAGTTGTTGAATCCGAGTAGAGAGCCGGAGATGGCTACAGAGCCATTTGAGTCTGCACATGAGATATCGTCATCTTAAACTCTTTAGTTTATTTAATTTCATAATATATTTAGTTGCTGTTTAGTTTATTTAGAAACTTTAATCTTAAATATTCAGTGAGTTATGCGTTGGTTTGATTTTAAATATTGATACTAATTGATTTAATGCCTTTGCAAATATTTTATTACGACTCACCATATTTTTGAATTTTGTGGATTTATATTTGAGAGCCTGTGTTGTATTAAATGCAGAAAATTAAATATTTATTTTTATTTTTTTACGTCACCCATGTTCGTATTTTTTGGGACGTGACACCAGGTGAGCATGGATTCCACATAGATCGCGGTCATGTTTCATCATGTACCAATCGTTGGATGGGATCTACTCCTTTTTTGACCTGAGAGCTGACAATAGATCACCTCAAGGATGAAATTCATGTTAACAGGCCGGATCATCTCCATGTGTGGAATATCTGCGACTTGTCAAAACGCATCCCTATATCATCTGTAAGGCTGCCAATATCTGCAACTTGTCAAAACGCATCCCTGTATCTGTAAGGCTGCCACTCTAAACAGCACAAAGTCCTGTCGTGCAGTACAATAGTACATAAATGGTGTTAATAAAAGCTGGCATGGTCACTGCAAAGAATGAGGAAAGAGAAAGGGAGGCGAATGAAACAAAAGTGGCCATGCCATTGATACTGACATGTGTATATCATGATCCCCAGGATTTCTAAGAGAGTGGGGCACATTACACACCCAGAAAAAACCAGGAAAATGACTTGGCGAACTTCAATCTCTCTCAGACACAGTGGAATTTCCCAGCCATCGACTAAAATGCCGATAACGTCTCTGTATTCCTTTCACTTTCGCTCTTCTGATCTTGTGGCTGAAAATGTCCGCTGAGGAAGTGGCCTGTCGATATGACACATGACTACATGAGTCCTGGTTTAATCTGTTGTTTCAGTTGGATTAAAGTGAGAGGTTACGTTTTACTCATAAATATACAAGGAATCTTAGCGCTGCCTGTCCAATCTCACGGGGCCCGGCCCACTTGCAGAATGGTCCAAAGCATCTAATATCATCAGAGTCACTGCAGAAACGATGCCGACTGACGATATTTCCGGTTGCAAAAACTCATCAAACGTATGCATCTGGTTGGGGCAACCGAATTTTTGGAGTCCCGATCTCACTCTAGTTTGGGGATATCAATCTTAGGCCCGAATCTCTCGAAGAGAAGACAATGACTAATATGTTAGAAATATCTAAGTGGGCTAACCTAAATATCAAATTTAAAGTCAATCTAGTACGTCCAATCATTTCCTTTATAGTCCACAAGTTTAACAACTTTAAATAAAATAATAAAAAATAACACAACAATCCAGTCTATTCGAATCCATGCAATTCCAATTAGATCATTGAATATAGGAGGTTGTGTATGTGTTGCTATTTAGATGGGTTATAAGGTGGGGCCCCACTCGATGGTTTGCACTGTAAAACAGTAATAACTGTCCTCGTGGGACCATTGCTCCATGTGTGTGTACATACATGGCCAAGTGTCCACTACTCACAAGTGGAAATAGCATGGAAGCTTCTCATGTACCATGGCCTTGCAGACGATAGGCTCCAATGCTTTGGCCCAGCATGGTCTAAGTCCAACATAGTCTCTTGAACATCCCTTTTGGTTTTTGAGTTTCAAAAATGTTCAGCCATTTAAATTTGCTTGTTCTTTCTCATGTGGAGTTTCTTTTTTATTTTATTTTTTAACGGGATTTGTTTGTGGAAGGTCGCGGAAGTAGAAACCAACACAACTCTTTCATAAAAATGCAAACCCGAAGAAGGGATGGTCTCCGCCTTCTGTGTTTCCCAAAGAAAAGCTGTTTAAAAAAAAAAAAAAAAAAAACGTTGATGTTTTCTGCTGTATTTATTTATGCTACATCGAACAAGTAGGTAACACTTCGCGAGGAGAGAGGCCTTCCCCTTCCACAAAAATGTCGTTGCACAAATGTGCCTTAAGTTTTTACTTGCTTTCAAAATGTTGGGGGTAGTTAAAAATTTGTGGCAACAGTTTTGGTTTTGGTAGAGCCCACTTGTTAAAAATCCGACGTATTCATACCGAATATTCTTCTTGTGTATGAAATATTTTAAAATTTTACTCAAATAGAAGTTGGTTTGATCATATATATATAATCTCCCGCTCATATGTTTAATATCACAATCAAATAAACTCATATCGAGGTAAAACTTTGGAACACTCCATGCGTTGAGGGGGTGTTCATTTTGGACAACTCAAAATTTAAAGGTCCACTCCTACCATTTAAGCATCTTATGAGTGAAATACTTAGACGACAACTATCTTTCTATATGTTCATTTTCGTTTTTTGAGTTTTTAAAATGCCCAGCCATTTAAATTTGATTTTCCCCCAATATATGGAATGTTGAGTTTGTTTGATCATAAAACCTTTGCCCGATCATATGCTGAATCTTACAATCAAATTAACTCTTACAAAAGTAAAATTTTACAACACTCCAAGCACTAAAGAGGGTATTCAGTTTGAAATTTTATAACACTCCAAGCACTAAAGAGGGTATTCAGTTTGAGTAACTCAAATTATAAATAAGTATACTCCGTTGTGATGGTCCACTCTTTCCAATTAAGCATCTTCTGATTGAGATGCTTACAAGGATCCGGGCTTTGAGTGGTAGTTGCAAAATGCGAGCAAAACCTTCCTTGTCGACTGTCGCGGCGATGGTGGAGTATGACATATGGTAATTAAGTTTGGCCCATATAACCCCAAAACACAAAAAGTTGTTTATGTATACAACTAATGACTTTGAACTATTTCTTGCCTTCATTATTTTTCCCCACTTTAGTTGAGTCAAGCTAAAACTGCGCCAGCTTGTTCCCAACTCAATTAACGCAGTCAGGCTCAAGCCTTTACCCCAAACGAGTCGAGTCAAGCTCTCATATTTCTTATTAGTAATTACACTCGCATATTTTTTTAGACAAGGACATCATGTCAAGTGCACCCACCAACTTGTTTGTCACAACATTTGGGTATATATTAGTTAAAAGAAATATTATCCCCTAGAATTACCCTTATAGTGTAGAACTATCCAGTAGAAATATTAGCCCGTAGAACTACTCTTATACCCTAAAATCAGCTTGTAGAATGAGGTGAAGTAAAACCTCAAATAGTAAAAGAATAAAATATAAGTGGAGAAGGTGCTCCTATTAGAGGCACTCTCATCAACTTGGTGAGAGATGGGTGGGGGCCCTCACTTTCGTATCCACTCTTACCAACTTAAATGCAATGACCCCCAACTTAAATGTGAAGGCCCCCACCAATCTCTCACCAAGTTGGTGAGAGTGACTCTCATAGGAGCACCTCCCCACAAGTGGAATGTGATGATATTATGTCTTCTATCTTTTTTGTGAAAATCTTTTTTACTTTTTATTAAAAAAAATAGGTGCTTTTGGTTTTGTAGTGGAGAAAGGAATTTGTTTTTTAAAGAATAAGAGAATTTAGAAAATATGTATTTTTGATATGATCCTTTATCTAAGAATTAGAGACTTTATTTCACTTTGCACTACTATTGAAGTTCCCAAACAGCTATTTCTCGTAAAATTGTTCATGCCATATTGGAAGGCCGTGTGAAATCGGTACTGAAATACATAAACACGGTATAAGAGACGTCCAAGAGACTCTGGAATCTGGGCCGCCCCTCGACAGTCCACGTGCGACAATTGCCCACCACAACTGCGAAAAAAAAATCACCTGCATTGCATCAGCACAAGTGCACGACGCAAATCCGGACCCCCCACAACCACAATAGTTTATCTTTGATGCGTCTTTTCCGCCAACCCAAACCTCCTCCCTCTATACGGATTTAAAAACCCACCACTTCTCTCCCCACCTTTTTCTTAACTCCACACCAAATCCATCTCAGAGCTACACACAGCGAATGGGTATCCCTCTCTCCACAACAAGAGGCAGATGCAAAAGAAACCATCTCCTTCCTCTTGTTAGCTTCCCTTACTTACCCTCCAAGTCCCAGAAATTCCTCCTCACTTACCCCACCTGAAACCCCCTCCAATCCTCCACCACCCCCCCTCTCTCTCTCTCTGCTCTCTACTCTCTTACTATTCTCTGAGGCTTTGGTGTTTTTTTTATTTTTTTCGATGGGGGCTGGAATTTCATCATTTTCTGCTGTAGAAGGAGAGAGTTCGAGACCTGGACTCGGAGACATACCTGAAGGCTGTGTCGCATCAGTTCTGGTGCACTTGAGCCCCACTGACATCTGCCGATTGGCGCGGCTGAGCCAATCCTTCCGCGGGGCGGCGTCTGCGGACTTTGTTTGGGAATCCAAATTACCCAAGAACTATCGGTACCTTGTAGAGAAGCTGTTTGGTGAGATTCCTGCGGATTTTAGTAAGAAGGATATCTATGCAAGGCTTTGTCGGCCGATTCCATTTGATGGAAGCACAAAGGTGGGTTTTTTTATTGTTATATCTTGGTCTGTCTATTTTTTATTTGAGAAAGATTTGAGTTTTTATTTTATATGTGGGTTTGGGTTTGTAGGTGGTTTGGATGGAGAAGAGTTCGGGTGGGATTTGCATGTCAATTTCTGCCAAGGCGCTGTCAATTACTGGGATTGATGATCGGAGATATTGGAAGTATATTCCAACAGAGGAGTCCAGGTGAGATTTCTAAGAAAAAGGTGATCTTTTTACTTTTTGATTCTGAGCTGGTGATGGAATTGTGGTTTTTATGATGCAATTCATGGGTTTGTTCTTTTCAGGTTCTGGGGTTATTTTTTTAATACTCCAGATGAATGTTTTTAATTTTAGTGCAAGGTTTGTACAAAGAGTTACAAAGTGAGATCTGATTTTGAATTCATAATTTGGGTTTTAATGGGCTCTAAGAAATGAAAGGTTCTTCTTTCATTTTAAGATGTGGCTTCTTTTCAGTGAGTTCCGTGATATTTTATCAACTTTTGAATTTGTGCTACTGTGACTCAAATTGATTTACAAGATTAAGGTGTTTTTTATGATGCTCCACTTAGACATGTCTGGTTGGATGTGGTTTTACCAGATTAAAGGGAAGAAAATTTGACCATTTACAGACTTGAGCAGGAGAAGAGCACCCTGCTGGTGGCGTCAGTCATATTCGATTGAAAATAATTTGGCAAACATCCAAGTTTGCCCTTTATTGAGAAATTGCCACTCGCTCTTGTGTTGTGGCCTTATTCTGTATGCAGGGTATTTTTTTATTTTATCAGTTTCTTTTTGCAATCTTTTAGTTTACAATTTTATAGAAAACAGCTCTATTGAGGATTTCCGAATTGATCAAGTCTTCTTAGCAAGAATGGGGTATGAAATGGAGCAGCTAGCTATTTAAGTAGTTACGATTTTATTGAGAATGCATCTGATGTTTGCATAACCAAAAGGGAACGGTGATACAAGCACTAACACTTGAGATGGATAAGAGAAGAAGTCAAGAAGAAATTAATTGCTTGCATGGGTATCATGCAATGTCATGATGGAAGTTGTCTTCATTTAATGGGTGCTGTAGAAATTCAAAGTGGTTCCCATGGGATCTTGGTGGTCGAAGTTTGTTAGATGCTGTAAAGCCTTGAGATCAGATTGTCCAGGTTAAATTTGCTGTAAGCAACTTAGTTTATGCTCAATCACATGTTGGTGTGAAACATGGCTTGAAGAACTTGACAGGATGACACATCCATACGGTTTTATTAAAGTTAACTACACATCTTCATAGGAGCATACAATAGAGATTAAAAAAAAAAAACTTGTGAGATCCCAAAATTTTATTACATCTAGCTCGATGTCATGACAACTATTCTATAATTACTGGTAATGGACTTCTGATCTGATCTCATCTATTCACCTTACATATCATCAAGATAGGGTTGTCTTTCTGTGCCAAATGTTTTTCCTTGTTTTGAGGTTACAAAGATCTTTCATCGGTTTCACAGTTGACAATTGATTTACAACATGAAGGACCTCAATAAAGGAGCAGTTTTAGCTGAAGAACAGACATGTTAACTATTGTATGTATTACTCACCTCATTTTGAGCAGCTGTTCTTAGTGACCTTTTCCAAAGAGAGTTAGAAAGATATATATAATCAAATAGAGATACATCGATGGTCTGTTTGGTTTATTATCAAATATGTATGAATTTATGCCCTTTTTGGCTACTTCTCATGAGAAGATCTATTTGATTTCTTACAATTCTCATTAAATAGGTTTTAGGTTTTTTACTCAATTTGGAGATAAATGAATTCCACGCAGAAGACATTCTGCCCAAGGTTTCAGCCAATTCTCAGGTTCGTCTAAATGTTTTAGGATTCAATTGGTTTTTAACTGGCCAACAGGAAGACCAAATTACCATCCAGATTTGACCCTGATCCAAACAGTCTCTAGAAGTGGTGAATAGCGTGCAAATACTTTGAAGTATGCGACAGCATTTTCTTATTTTTGTTTCGACATATGTTGATATAGGATTCTTTTAAAAAGTGTTTTCTTTGTTACAGATGTTCAAACAACTTCTCTTTAAAGCTTGACAACAAGAGAAAAGGTTTGTCATCATTTTTTGAATTCTTTATATAGGTTTGCAAGAAAGTCCTCGTCTGCCTTTGAATATTAGAGATTTGATGGTGAAGAAGGGCTGCTTGTTTTTTTTTTTTTTTTTTTTTTAATAACCTCTTACCCTAATATGAAGGCCCCAAAACTTGCTTGGACGAGGTCATAATGGCTGTGTTTTGGCACTCCCTAGGTGAAATATGTCAAGAGGGTACGTGAACATGGAATGCCCAAAACTGTATCTGGATGAGATCTCAATGATTGAGATTTTTTTTTTTTTTTAATCACAGAATGATTGAGAATTTTTCTAGATAAAAAGAAAGTAGTCATGTTCAGAGGGAAGCAAAATAAACAAGATACATGTTCATACCTAAAGCATAAGCTTAGGAAAGTGATTGGTTAGGGTTTTTTTTTTTTTTTTTGTGCTGTTTCTTAACAGCAGGGTTTGATGGGATGTGAATAAGTGCACTCATTTGATATGGAGAAAATTGTGATTTAGTGGCAAACTGCAAATGCCAGTATCTTTAAATTTTCATTATCATCTCTTTCAATTCATTGTAATACTCATTTTAACTAGTTGAGTATCATTATTTTGTCTTTTATTTTCCCCTTGTGATTCTCTGTGTGATACTATTCCCAAGTCTTTCAGTGCGTCAAATTTTTTTCTCTGCTAAAGCTTTTGGTGCATCAGTTATTGAAATGAAATGCTAGGATGATTCTGATTTAAGCTCCACTTGCCTTGCTTGTAGATTCCACACAGTTGCATATCTTCAGCAAACTTGGTGGTTTCAGGTAGAAGGGAAGGTTGAGTTTTGCTTCCCGGCTGGGACCTACAGCCTCTACTTCAGAATCCAGCTAGGCCGGACCTCCAAGCGATTTGGCCGTCGTGTGTGTGACACTGAACATGTCCACGGGTGGGATAAAAAGCCGGTGCACTTTCAACTTTCTACCTCAGACGATCAGCATGCTCCATCGTCCCAGTGTTATTTAGAGAAACCAGGCGATTGGATCCATTACCATGTAGGTGATTTTGTGGTTGAGCATTCGGCTGCTTTGACCAAGCTTAAGTTCTCGATGACCCAGATTGATTGCACCCATACCAAAGGGGGTCTCTCTGTGGATTCTGTATTGATATATCCAAGTGAATTCCGAGAAAAGGGAAAGGGTTAATGAGCTGCAGATATCTTGTATATATGTTGCTTTCCGGGCCCTCCCTAGAGGAATTGTAGCAGAGTATGTTTGTGCGTGTGTTCATTTGTACTGATCTACAAAAATGTGGTATGATTGTTAAGTGCCTCTTGTAGCTTTGCCAAAGGTTTATAAGCAATGAAATTGACATGGAATTATTTCTACGCTGAATATGTTTGTACATTTCTCTGCCTTCTCTTGTTTTCAACTACTGAAATTGAGGGTTTACTGCTATTGTTGAGCTGAGTGTGTATAGGATTTTACTAAAAGCATCTTCAATTATCTTTATACTTCTAAAAGCATCCTCAAATACGGGATTCAAGTGTGACATTATCTGAATTTTTGTCATGAAATTAAAAAAATCAGGTTTAAGGATGACTAATCTGTGAAAAACCCATTGATTTTATGATCCTTTGACTTGATAGGCTCTTTATTTTTATACAGTGTTTATCTTTACGCTTGTTATTCTTATTAATTGTGTTTTCTAAAAATCACTGGAAGTGAAAAAGATTGTGCATGGTGTGGATTTTATGCTGCAAATATAATTGGTAACATCTAGAGGATTTTACGGGAAAATTCCAAGTAAATGCCCGTTACATGAAAATGTTCCTCGTAGTTGGGGCCTTACGAAAGCGTTCTTTCGTCCCAATTTTTTTTTTTTAAACTTTGAGAGGAGTGACGCTTGCGTCGCTCCTCTTTTCTTACGGAGAGGATATGAAATGGCCCTACTGAAGTGGTTTGTTCTTATTTATTTCAAGAAATCCCAAAATGGTGTCATGGTTGATGACGTTGGGGCGTCGAATGCCCAAGAAGGGAATGAACTAGTAGAAGGGGATATAGAGAAGGCTCCATCTTTCCCATGGCTTTGGAAATCAAAGAAGTTAGTAGTATCAAACTGAAATTGTTTCATGCTATTGTTTTCTTCTTTGTGTGTTAGGTATCTTGGGTGTAGGCCATTGATGTTCGTCTCTGTGCTACTAAGAAGAGGATGTTGGTAACTTCTCTTTCCAAAGATGCCAATGATTCTTCACAGCATTGTTGGTCCTAGCGGGGAACAGTCGAGCAATCAGAGCCCACTTGTTCCCATGAATGCGATGTGCGGTCAGCAACCTCTCTTCCTCTTCTGGGGTGAAAGGGCTTCTGTTGATTCTGGGATCAAGTTGGTTAAACCACCTCAATCTGCAACTCTTCCCTACAAAAGGAGGGGGAAAAAAAAAAGAAGGGAAAAAGGACACTAACATTGAGACCCATTTCCTCCTTGGCATCATATGTTTCTTGGGTGTGGGCGGGGGTGTTAGGTGTGAGTGTAGGTCCAGGAACTAAAATGTCTTCTCCGGTAGAGCCATGGACGCGAAGATCTCCAGCGCTCCGTCGGAGCATTATCCTTCACATTCTCTCCATAAGAAACAAGGAGCGATGCTAGCGTCGCCTAAGTCCGAGATGGCGTCGCTCCTCTCAAAGTTAAAATAAAATAAAATAAAAAAAAGGGATGACAGAACCCTTTCGTAAGGCCCTAGCTAAGGGGAACCTTTTCGTGCAACAGCCGTATACCGGGAATTTTTCCGTAAAATCCTCTAACATCTATGTGTTAGCCCCGTGAATTCTATTTTTCAGTCAACCATATTCCCAGCCTTTTTTAATAGCTTTCTAGTTTTAGCAAATGGTAATCACCATGTCAAATGTAGGTCGGCCAAGCCTTTAATGGCCCAATCCCTATAATTGCACTACTCTCTAAATTTATATTTGAGGACATATCACTACCTACTTGAGTCCAAATCATCCATGCCCTAGGCCCCATCACTATGACAATATATAACTCGACCAGATCATCATCCTATCCGTCAGTGGCGGACCCACGTGGTTTTGATCTGGGGCGGTCGCCCCAGGTCCATTTTCAGGTTCCCTTTAAAATTGCATTGGGCCCATGGCCCACGCCCCCACATGCCTAAAAAAATTGCCCCACGTCTAAAAGGGCGAAAACAAAAAAACCCTCCATTTGGGGCATGCCTTTTTGTTCTTGTTAGGAAAAGTATCTTCTAATTTAATTCTAATAGAAACTTTAGAATTTCTTGGCTAATCACCCCAAGTGGAATCATTCCTGAAAATGAGGTGTATATGAATTAGGAGAATATCCCACATCTACTCCATTAAAAAACAAACAAATGAATAAAAACCTGACTTTGATCTCTGCAATTAATTGGTCTACATCCATACTAAACCCATTCCTTTGCAAAGAAGACTCAGTTCAACATATACCAATTTAATTTGTTTTTTCTTTTGTTGACAATATGCTTGCCTTCTCTACTTTCAAGAGCAAGTCTTCTTTAATTGTCTTGATCAATGTTTAATCTTTAACTACTTATTTCTTCTTCTCTTTTTTCTTTTTAAAAACTTTTTCTCTTGGCCCGTAATATGATGTTTATGATTATGCTGATAATGTTCATTTATAAATACAGGTGCTCTCATTTGGATTCATATGTTAAAGGAATTGTTTGGAGCTTAAGGAAAGAATAAAAAGGTACTAATTTTTATATGCTAATGTGTATTACTTCTTTAGAGTTTCTTTATTATTGTTGTAGTTTGCTTGTCAATTGATGTGCTAATTTCTTGAGGATTCGTGAGTTGGGTGTTATAGTTTAAAAGTTTATTCACAAATTAGGTGTTAGTAGTAGGGTTCCTTATAAAATAAAAAATTATTTAAAATCATGTCTTTAACCTGTGCTATAAATGGTGATTATTGGTGGTTGGAGAAGATTTTGATGTAATTAACCTTATCTTTGAATTAGATATGGGAAAATATTACAAAAAGCAATCAACAACCAATCCACCATCTCCGACTCTAAAGAATGATAACAACGATGAAATTCCATCATCCTCAAAGCAAGGCCGTGTAGAAGTTAACTTGACAGATCTTCCCGCATATCCTGGGTTACGGAATCGAATCTCAAGCTATCATCCTATGGATAGGGACCAAGTCCGAAGAATGTATCTACAAAAGGGCCCTTGTCAGCCTCGTGACCATAAGTTTCCTTATACGGGGTGTGGACAAGATAAGAGACGATTTAATCATGTTTTGTTTAAGGATTACGGTAGCTGGTTGGAGTACAGCATAGAAAAAGATGTTGCATTTTGCCTTTGTTGTTATCTTTTTTGGAGAGGAAACGCATATGATGCTTTTATAACTCAAGGATTTAAAAGTTGGAGGAAAAAAGAAAGAATTGAAAATCATATGGGAGGACCAAATAGTGTTCATAATCAAGCATATGAGAAGTGTCGGAACTTATTGAATTAGGAGCAACACATTGAGACGATTATTTCAAGCAGCCAAGTCAAGCTCGAACAGATTATCGAATCCGCTTGAAGGCAATACTTGTTTCTATTCGATTTCTTCTACACCAAGGATTGCCTTTTCGTGGTCATGATGAATCTGAAGATTCAAACAATATGGGCAACTTCCTTGAGCTTTTACAAGTCGTAGATGCTCTCAATTCGAGCAAACTTAAAAGTGGACAGGGTTTGAATCAGAAGACTAGCCTCAAGAGGCCGGGAGATCCACGTTGGGGCTCGCATTTTGGTACATTGATTAACTTGAGACTCATGTTCTCCTCTGTGGTTGATGTGCTTGAAATTATCTCAGATGATAATATAAGCGAACACAAGGGCTCTACCACTAACTTATTGTGTGTATTTGGTGAATTTGATTTTGCATTTAAAATATATTTGATGATAGATATATTGGGGATCACCAATGAATTATCAAAGTTATTGCAGCGAAAAGATCAAAATGTTATCACTGCCATGGAACTAGTGAGAGTGTCGAAGCAACAACTGCAAATGATGAGAGATGGTGGGTGGGATCCTCTCCTATTTGAAGTACATTCATTTTGTGATAAATATGAAATCATCATTCCCAATATGAATGATTTGTTTGTTGAACGAAAGAGATCATGACGTAAAGCTTAATTGACAAATCTCCATCATTTTTAAGTCGACATATTCTATGCTACTATTGATTTACAACTTCAATAGCTCAATTGCCGCTTCAATGTGGTGAACACCGAGTTGCTTCTTTGTGCGGCATGCTTGGATCAAAGTAATTTATTCTCTGCTTTCGATAAGGAAATATTGATCCTCCTTTTTCAGTTATATCCAAATGTTTTTTCGGACTCAGATCGGGCGAGACTTGATATTCAGCTTGCTACTTATATCGTTGATATGCGCACCAATAGTAAGTTTTTCAGAGTGAAAGGAATTAGCGGCTTTGCTCAGAAGATGGCTGAAACAAAAAGGGACATTGCATGTCCTTTAGTTTATTTGCTCTTGAAATTAGCGCTAACCCTACCAGTTGCCACTGCTACTGTAGAGAGGGTATTTTGTGCTATGAAAATTATTAAGCATCGACTGCGCAATCAAATAGAAGATGAGTGGATGAATGATTGTTTGCTTGCATATATCAAAAATGACATATTCAATAGCATTGATGATGAGACGATCATGCAACGCTTTCAAAACATGAAGAATCGTAGAGGGCAGTTGTAAACACTTTGTTTTGGAGTTGGGATAACTTTTGATGAGAGAAGTATATGTTAGTTCATGTCCAATCGTTAATATGTACTTTTTTCTTTGGGTTGATACCCGAATTTTTTGGAGGTTGTCAACCCTTTCTTTTTGGGGATGATTGAATTGCCCATGTTTTTTGGGGTTTTTCTTTTGTTTTCAGTATAGTTCTCTTATACTAAAATTTTGGAGAATTGAATATAGTCATAATTTCGAACAAAAAATATATATTAGTTTATGTCGTTAAATATTTTTGCATCTATTTAAATTGAATACAATTTCTTTTTTGCTTTTGTTAATGTGAAAAAATTCTAGCAAAAGTTTAGCCTCACCTAAACAAAAATCCTGGGTCCGCCTCTGCTATCCATCTATTCAGAAACCTACAAGTGTTAAGAGTTATGATTATGGAGATTGAATTTTGCTACTCAGACTAATCGTGGACTTGTGCGAATCTCCAAAAGTGACAGATCGCATATCCGTGTACTCGTGTAGAACTAAAGTAACAAGGGACCTTTTGATGAAACATCCACCAAAGTCCAAATGATATATAGTCATAATTAAACAGCTGATCATATGAACTTCCATGTTAATTACAGCACAAGTAACTTGTAATAGAGTTAATCTTTACTCAATGCTTCATTAAACTCCTATTTCATAACCCAAGGGGTTGGCCAAGTGGTAAGGACCATGGTTCCTTTCTCTTCCAAAGCTAGAGGTCCTGGTATCGATCTCCGTTTCCCTCTTCTTCAAGAACCGAAATGTTAAGTCCACTAGTGTTACCACCTGGGGGCCACAAGGGTTTTATCAGGATTTTCTCTAGGCCCAGAGGGATTAGTCCAGCTCAAAGGGTTGGGAACCCTCTTTCATGCAGTGAGTTCAACTGATTCCATTAACTTGTGGGTGCCAATAGGCTGAATCGTTTCCAAGTTTGTTCAATGATTACATTGCAGCATCATGTTCGACTACAAGAGCCTCGTTCAAAGTGGCATGAGATCTTTAAAAGGGGTTGTGACATATTAGCCATCCTTAAACCCGATTTTACTTATTTCAAGAGTGAAACCAGATAATGCCACTAGGGTCACTTGACTCTTGTCAACATATGTTTCTGACTTTTTTGTGTCATATCTGAAAGTTTTAAGGTTCGAGAACACTAGATTGGTCCACTCAATAAACTAGCAAAAAAAGTGTGCAAACAAAATAAATATGCAGCGGAAATAAAATCACAAGCACACACCATAAGGACACCAGATTTTTACGTGGAAAACCTTAACTGGGTGAAAAACCACGGATCCAAACTGGATCTAATCAAACACTATGAATCTTGCAATTACAAGAAACTCAAATTTCTTCCCTAGATATCCCCTACCTAAGGACTGAAGTTACCTCGTGTCGCTTCACGCTTCAATGACTTCACACTGTTGATGCAACATACTCAATTCAGTGCTTGACTCCTCAAATCTTCTCGCAAGAAGATGATCTTCTACAAAAGGATGTAGAAGATACTGGCTCTGGAGAACTTGGCAGCAAAACTCCTTAATAAATCTCCAGAGGAGAATTCTCTCAATTAAATCTCTAATTCAAAACTTGAGAGGTGTGTTCTCCACTTTAGAATAGCCCTTGGGACGTGCTTAAGGTTGCCTAACTTAATTAGGATTAAAACAAGCAGTTTGGGCACAATTAGAAAGAAGTTTCTAATATTCGTCAAACACTGCAGCAATGTCCGCTAGAGCGGACTCACCATTCGCTGGAGTGAATGAGGTTCTGTTTCATGTCCGCTCGAATGGATGAAAAATGGATTGAGAAAGAGAAAATCCCAAAATCTGGAATTCTGCAATCTGCGTGTACCCAGTCTACCGGCCCTCAGCTCGGTCGACCGGGCACACTAAAAACTGAGAAAAACCAAGTCCCAGTTAATTTTTTGTAATTGTGCACAGACAGTGTACCCGATTGACCGGACGCTGTCTCGATCAACCGGGCACACAGGAAAACACAGGAAATAGCTGGAACCTGCATTTTCTCAGAATGTCAGGTTTCGTGTGTACCCGGTCGACATCACGGCCATGATGTCGACCGGATACACAGAGAATCCTGCAAGACCCCCCAGCTCTTTGGCTTTAGGTCTCAGTGGACCCGGTCGACATCACGGCCATGATGTCGACCGGGGACACTGCAGGATGTCGACCTGGGAGGTCAACATCCAATTCACCCGGTCGACGCCCCAGGGTGTGATGTCGACCAGGAAAACTGTAAACAATGAATTTCAGAATTCTGTATATTTGTGATGTTTGATCACATGTGGGGTCTATTGACCATCAAAATGACCTTCCATCAAGTGTGCCACACACGAATCAATGGCATGGCTCAGCCTTGATTCGTGGGGTCCACCAATTGAGGTTTTAGGATTCGAATCATCAATAACTCGAACCTTAATTGTAGCACATGGTGTCCACAACTTCAGGAGCACCAGATTTACTATTTTTGACACTTGAGGCTACAGTTAGGGATCCAATCATATGATGAGGCCTGAACCAAGAGTGGACCATTACCTAGGATTGGTCCTTTGCCTATTTCCACTTGATTCCCTATTTCTAAGGTTTTCATGAGTTGTTCTTCTCTCTTATCCCTGTTGTTGTCTTAAACCTATTAATTAATGGAAATTGGAGGACCTGAACGTAGGACTACTTAGTGGTGACCCTAAGTTGTGTTTGGAGATAACTGACCCGTGTCTGTGTCTAGGCGGGCCATCATACTGCCTAAGATTGGGAATGTGGAACCCTAGATTGAAGAGGTTAGTCTTTAATGGTTGGTTAGCTCGTTGTGTATGATCATAGGATGAATACTGGTAAAGATGGACATGGTATGGTACTTGTGTTGCCTCAGGCCATGGTTGTGAGCCTTGGAGTGGATCCAATGTTGTTGGACTTGAACTGGTTTATTAGACTGTGTTCCATGTTGTATCTTAACCTCTTAGAGACCTGGGTAGGACCTTGCTCACGCAAGATTAGCTTAGACAGACACAGACCCGTACTTAGTTCCCGAGTCTGCACTGAACATTCACTCAGTTGTTCAAAGCTCAGCCAGTTGACTGATCATCTTTGGTGGGAGCTATGTGCTGGTTACTTAAAGCTATCATGATGAGTTGTGATTAGGCGGACGATATGATACTGCGTTCGGGTTAATCTGATAAAGGGGTGTGATTGGTGCGATAAAGGGGTGTGATCGGTGTTATGTATATTGTATATTATATTTATCAGGGCTGTTATCCCTTGCATGGTTATTTTCTTTCCCCACCGCAAACTGTTTATGGTATGGGACGTTTACAGTACGGGAGGGCCGCGGCATAATATCCCGCGGTGTATTTAGCTTGTGTGAATGTGCCCCTTATTGTCTGCTTAGATTAGTATACTTTACATTTTTTATTCTAAACTGCTATTACTGCTCAATTGCCTAGATTATGTACCTTGTTTACTCATATGATTATGTACCTGTCATTACTCTCTTTGTGTATACATCTTGTGTTATCTGCATATGGTGCCTTGCTAGATCCTTGGATCTAACCCATCTTTGGTGCTTAGGTCCAGACCATGATCCCCCGGGTGACGCGATCTATGAGGCGTCCGTAGTTGGGGACTGCGGATGGGGGCCGGCTGACCAAGTGGTCGAGCCGGAGGATGGAGAGCCTGCACAGGAGGGTTGAGTGCAAATTGTTTTTGGGTTTGAGAGCATTTTTGTAGTGAGACATGGGTAGATAGCATGATATGTATAAACACTTTGATAACCACTTGAGATTACTATCAGGCTTCCGCACTTTTACATATGATTTATATACTTGATACTATTGCTTCCGTTATCTTTTATTTCGCTTCCGCATTTCAACTGTTGATTATAATGTTGTTTAAAAAGTTTTAAAATTTAACATCACTGCGGACCTGATCTTGGAAGTTCTCGGTTTTTCCGGGAAGTAGCGCGCCAACTTCGGGTACCTTAGCGTTATCTTCGGTATTCAGAATTAGGGTGTTACAGACCCCATTCCGGTTGATCCGGAATTTCAGCGCAATTTCTCCCAGCTTTCTTCTTCTAATGCTTTTAGACTTTCTTCATAGAGTCCTTCCAATATTCTATCTTCGGAGTACTTTTCTAAATAAAGAATACAACTCAAAAGACCCAGAGTTTTGTCCAACCCATGAATTTAGCCACCACACTCAAAATCCTAACAATATCTCATAATAGATATCATGGGATTTATTTCAGCTAGCAAGTGAATAAAAAATGACATTTTTTTCCGCATAATATAAAAAATGACATTTTGTGAAAAATAAATACACATCACACTGTCAATTTTTTTATTCTATCATTCAAAACATTTTTTTTCCTAATATGCTGGATAAAATCCATGACATCACGAGACAGTCACATACATTGTATCCATGATATCACGAGATTTAGAGCAAAAAAAGTTTAAAAATAAATTTTAACTATAGTCAATCAACTCTAATGGCATTATCTAAATTTAAATCATGAAATTGGAAAAATGGAATTTGAGAAAAACTAATATGTCAAAGCTCATTTTCAGTATCAACAGAAGTGAAATAAAGGCAAAGGTGGAAAAAAAAAATGCAAGGACTGAGCGACCATCCACGACCCAGATACAATACAATACTTGAATTTGGAGCCATTGAATTTAGAGGCGGTCCCTTTACATTAGATACTCTGCCGGGCATCAGCAGTTACAGCACACACCCAAGCGTGTGGTTGAGGGAAAGAGCCCAAAGCTTGAGTTTGTCTGCGGGAAACATGCAGCGAATCCATCATTATCTGAAGGTATAGTAGTACTTACTCCACTGAAGAGTTGTGTTGTGCGTTTGTAACTAATTTACATTTGTTTACATGAATATCACATCACCATGTAAGAGTTAAAAGGGAAAATATGTTAAATAAAAATTAAGGTATGGTAAAATATTTGTCGAGATAGTATGACCTGAACTATAGGTGAAACAGTGGGTGGATTAAAAACTAGGGAGGCATCTCCCTTTGGCAGAAGAAAGTAGGGATCTGTGCTGATGGTGAGGACCTTTTGTGGTTGTATGTGTGGGAGTGCTTTTTGCACAAGAAGAAAAGGTTGGACCAACAAGTACTTTTTGAGGTAAAGTTGACATCCCAAAACTTTCAACCTTTCTTTGCTATAAAAAGAAAGTGCACGGAGGAGTAAAGGTAAATGTTGTAACATCATAAATTTACCCGCACTTGCTTCTTTTCACCAAAGACAGTGAAATACGCTTGTTTTCACCAAACATGGTGAAATATAATAAGGGGAGTATTCTTCTGCATACGTCACTTAGGGACACTTCCTTTTTTGTAAATTTTTATATACAAAAGGAAATTTTTAAATATATAAGGTGAAGTACACTTGTACTTGAAAATTTTTAAAAAAGGAAGGTGTCTCTCACCCTATGGTGAGGAAAGTATGCATAAGAATACTCTCCATATAATAAATCACATTTCATGTCTACTTTAAGTTCATCTTTACTGATATTTATTCTGAACAAATCTCCCTGATTTCATCTACAATCCACTACTCCTTAAACTTTTAAGCCATTGTCCACTTCCGGTGAAAACCAGGATAAAAGCGTTCTAATACTTTACATGTGGCTACTACCAAAACAGAGAGAAAAATCTAGTGTATTGATTGATTCTAATCTCCTATTTTTTTGTAGTTTGTAATTTACTTTTGAAACCTTATAATATGACTTCGATTTTCTTGATTTTTGGCATCTCTATCTTTAGATGTGGGCCGTGTGGCTTAAGTAAATAGAAATATAACCTTTCATATATGGTTTCATCTACAATTACAGAATAAATGGTTTGGATAGATAGTTGCAACTTTAGGAAAATTTTCTCTTAATAATATAAAATAGTAGAGAATTATCAGATAAGTAGGGGTGCTCATGGGATAGGCTAGGCTCGAGCAAGGCTTGGATATATGATGTGGGACTCTGTAATACTCGGGTGAGGCTTGGACTAAGCAATAGAAAGCTCAAAGCCCGGCCTGAGTAAAAAGTGCATCTAATTTAGTAGTGTAATTTGTTTAAAACACTGCTGGAATTAATTCCCAAACACTTAATAAAAAGCTTAGTTTGGTCTTGCCCGAATGACTAAATGGATGGGCTTGGGCCTGACATTTACGGTCCATAGTCTTAGGCTAGATAGAAGCCTCTGTTTTAAAATTGGGCTGGCCTGAGACTAGGCCATGAACATCCCTACATATAAGTTACTGTTTTTAAATATGAGACCTAATTTGTGATTGACTAGCTTAAGAATTCAATTATATTATATTAAAGTCAAGGATTTTAAAGCCAATTTTGACTATATATATATGGATTCTCTTTTCTTTTCACCCCACTTTTCTTACTCTATTTGTATCCTGCAAACTCCTTCATTAAAAGAAAAAGAAAAATGTACTATCATAATCTTCTCTTTTATTTCCATTGTTATATGTCATTGAGGATGCGTTTGTATAACCAATTTCCGCACAGAAAGAGGAGACTTAATTATGCCTTTCCTCTCTTACGTAAGTCCATTGTGTAAAATTGGGCTGATTGTGACATTGAATGGTATTATTTTAAGGAAAATATTCATGTGCATCTATCCCTTACCATAGGGTGAGAGATGCTTTCATAAATGGTATTTTTCAAATACAAAAGGGGGATTTCAAGTACATAGGGTGAAGTACAAAAGGGGGATTTCAAGTACAAAGGGTGAAGTACAAAAGCGATTCATGTGAAAAAGGAAAAGTGCATTCACCATGTGGTGAGGGATAGATGCTCATTAGGGCTGCACATGGGCAGTTTAGATCGGTTTAACATTAAAACCAATAACCAAACTGAACCTGTCGGTTTTTTAATTAACTAATCCGATCCAATCGATAAAGATGACTTAAACCGAACCGAACCGAACCAAAAGGTTCCGTCAGTTAAACCGTTTTTTTTTTTTTTTTAATCAAACATTGAAAATTTCAAAATAATGAGACCCCCTTCCTTTGCATTTATTCTGGTGTTTAGTGCAAACATAAAAATCTAACATTCCAGTGATCCATATAAAAAATAATTCTACTCTAAAAGGAGAGTTTGGACTAAACGCAAGTGCACAATCATATTATAGAATAGAAATTTCACAATTCAACCAAAAAAAGAAAATCTCAACAGCTGAAAATAGAGCGGGAAAAAACTATGAAAGAGTATTGGGGCAGTATTGAGTTCATGTAATAATGAATAGTCGAATGTAATTATGAAAGTAGTGAACGAAACCCTAAGTCTAAAATAGTAAAAAAGCAACACTTGAGTTAATATATACAGACGGTTCGGTTTAAGCGGTTTGTTTGATATTCAAACCGTTAATCGAACAGATGTAAGCGGTTTTTATGATTCCCAAACCATTAACCGAACCGATCAAGTATAAACTGATCCAAACCGCTTGGTTCGGTCGGTTCAATCCGGTTTTACGGTGATATCAAATTTTTTATGCAACCCTAATGCTCATGAATGTCCCTCTTATTTTAAGGGCTTGCATCTATCAAAGGTGGCCTACATGTCAAATATACACATAGCAATAGAGCACTGCATCATTTATATTTGTCTACATCCGACGGTTTGCGTTGGCTTCAACGTGGACACGAGCCATCCAAATTCGAGATGATCTATTATCCGTCGATGAAGAAGTGGGAAACGCACACAGTATGGACTCTTTTTGTAATCACAAAAAGCCAAACAGCTGCGTCTTATCATAGGATCTAAGTTATTCTTCCTTTCCGTCCTCCTCTCCGCGTTTCCTTTGCAATCAAATGTTCCTTTCTCCCTTCTCAGACGGTGCCGTCTATACTCGTCTTCGTTTTCCACAACAAGGTAATTTTCGTTTCTACCTCTGTTTTCTTCCATTTGTGTCTGCATGCATTTCTTTTCTTTTTCTTGGTTTGTCTGAGATGGGTTTCGATTTCTCCATGGTTTCTGAAGGAATTCGATGGACTGAAATGTTGGAATTGGTCCCACAAGATAAAAGAAAACTACGCCATGGACAAACCCAGATCGGTTTTTTTTATGAGATTTGAAACAGAACACAAAGGATAGGGCCAAATGGTCGTAGATTTTCTTTAAAACAGACCATTTTGCGCAAAACCTTCAGTTTTTAGTTTGATTTTATTTTTTTTAACTAACCCTTTTTTTTTTTTTGTATTATTATTATTAGTGTTCCATGGGTAGATATTGCATGGTTTTTCCCCTTTTGTGTACTAAAACTTCTACTCTAAGTAAACACACACTCATAACTTGATGGGTTCCAACATGTTAACATCTCTAAGAATAAGGAACTCATATAAACAAGGTTTCCTATTTGTCTTTGATCCCTATTGAGGCATTTGCTTGCACAATGGGAAGTATGATGATGATGGACAAAACCCCATACATATGGTTGAACGCTTTTAATCACGCACCTATTCCTTGTTTATCTCTTAAACCTCTCCAAAATTTCACAAAATATTAAGGGTTTGTTTGTTTGCATTGTAATACATAGGAATTGAATAATTAGATTTCATACCATGAGTGGTTAAAAATGAAGATCAAATGTGAATTTGTAAAAAATGAGCATCAAATAGCCTTTCCTCTTATAGGAAATAGAATCAAAAGAAGATTGGAAATGAATAAAGCAGCCATAACCCTAGTAGCTCATTTCCTATCTTCTTTTGATTATATTTCTTCAAAAGGAATGATTATTTGATGGTCATTTTTAAAAATTAACCTTTGATCTTCATTTTTAATTGCTAATGGTATGAATTCTATGTATTCAATTCCTATGTATTTTAATGCAAACAAATAAGCCCTAAGAGTTTTCTTTACTTGCTAGATAGTGTCTTAAAATTAAAACCCAAACAAAAAATAAGTAAGAAATCATTAATGTTTGCCATTTGGTTCTTGATATTCCCACCTAATGAATCACTTAAATTGTAAGATTCGGTAAAAAAAGTAATTAATCACAAGATCCACACCTGAAGCTTAAGATTCACATGTAAATGAGTTTGTTGCATAGATAATGATATTTTGGATTCATTAGGAATCATTGGATTTGAGATACAAATTCTAGGCTTTTAACAACAATTAGCCAGATACATAACTACAGCAGCATACTATTTTGATGGAAAGCTTTTGCAAATTTCAAGTCGCATGACCCTTTACTAAGCTGTCTCAATGTCTGTAAATAAAAAAAGGAGAATGTATGAAAATAAAAAAGGAAACCCAGAAAGCATCATAAGGAATGTAGTTTGTAATGCCATGGTTAATTTGGTGATTGCTTTCTTCTTAAAACAAAAGGAAAAAGAGGAAAAGGAACTTTTGTTGCTGGGCAACGCGCGGAGAGGGAGAGAGAGAGAGAGGTCTATAAGCAAACTGTCAAGGGGAAAAAGGAGAAACCATTGAGAGAGTGTTCTTCATAAGCACATTAGAAAAGGAAAATTGAAAAAAAAAACAACCCTAAAAAAATGAAAGTAAGAAAAAAAGAGTGAGATAGAACTCTCACTCTTTTTTTCTATTCCATTCATCTTGCAAAAGGTGGTGAGAGGGACTGCGAGAGGGTTTTGGGATGTAATAAGTAGCAAAAATGTAGGAAAATGGTAGACATCAATGTTCAAGTGTTCAGATCAATCATCAATCTGCCCTTGGCCTAGTGGCCAATTTGTCATGAGTCCTTCAGTGGGTTCAGCAGGAGGGATTTTGTTGGCCTGGAACTCCTCTTTGGTAAAAACTAGATGATGAGTTTGTGGGTCATTTTTCAGTGTCTCTGTTGTTCCAAGATGCTAGGAAAAATGTGGAATGGATGGCTACTTCTATTTATGGGCCAAATAATTCTAATGGCAGAGGTGATTTCTGGGCAGAGTTGTCTCAAGTGGCTAGAAAGTGGAATAAACCTTGGGCGTTGAGTGGAGACTTCAATGGTATTAGATTTCCTTATGAGAAAAAGGGTGGTTGTGTGATGACTACAGCTATGAGGCATCTTTCAGATTGGAATCGCCAGCAGGATCTTGTTGATTTACCTCTAGGAGGAGCTGATTTTATTTGGAGTAATAATCAAGCGGTTCCTGTGATGAGTCGCCTTGATCGGTTTTTAGTTTCAACAGATTGGCTAGATCTATTTCTTGACTGTACTCAAAGAGCTTTAACTCGGCCTATTTCAGATCATTGTCCTTTACGAAATGAAAAAGGTATGGAAGATTGGGGTCCCCCTCCTTTCATATTTGATCTAATGTGGCTTCATGAGAAGGATTTTGAGAAGTATGTCAATGAATGTTGGAATGAATAGAAAGTTGAAGGATGAATGGGTTTTGAGTTGTTTCAAAAACTTAAATTCTCGAAGCAAAAAATGATAAGTTGGCATAAGGAAGTTATTGGCAATATTCAAGTAAGGAGAAATCTACTGCTGTCTGCTGGATCACATTCACAATTTGGGCATGACGGAAGAAGATGGGTTTTTAAATGATGATGATAGGGTTAATAGATTGAATCTTCAATAGCAATTTTGCAGGTTGACTCTTAAAGATGAAATTAAATGGAAGAAACGGTCTCGAAATAAATGGTTAAAAGAAGGAGATTGTAATAGTAGATTTTTCCATGCCATGGCGAGTGCCCGAAGGCGAGTTAACCGAATTACATCTATTGCTTCTAGAGGTAGAGTTTTGGAGACTAAAAATGATATAGAGAAGGAAATTGTTCAATTCTTTAAGCTGCTCTATACTGGTGATAAGAGGTTGAGGCCAAGGTTAGAAGGTATTACTCTCAGGTGCCTTTCTACTGATAGTTTTTCTTCTTTGGAAAGTCCTCTTTCCAGAGATGAGATAAAGGAAGCTGTGTTTAATCTTGGAGGGGATTGAGCTCCGGGTCCAGATGGGTTTACCATTGTCTTTTTCCAACAGTTTTGGAATCTCCTATCAGATGAGTTGCATATTTTTTTCAATGAGTTTCATGAGAATGGTGTCATCACTAAAGAGTTGGGAGCGTCGTTTATTTCTTTGATTCCTAAGAAAGAAGGTTCTTTTTCTTTGAAGGATTTCAGACCTATGAGTTTGATTGGTAGCATAGACATGATTTTAGCTAAAGTTTTGGCCAATTGTTTACGAAGAGTTTTGCTGGATGTCATTTCAGATGTTCAAGGGGCTTTTGTTAATGGTCACCATATTCTACACTGTGCGCTTATTGCCCATAAGTTTATAGATTCAAGATATAAGCATCATCATCCCGGTTTGGTATGTAAATTGGATTTTAAGTAGGCCTATGATATGGTAGATTGGGGTTTTTTGCAGTACATGATGGCTTGTATGGGGTTTGGTATTAAATGGCATGGGTGGATCCAGAGTTGTCTTTCGTCTGCTCGTTTCTCCATTCTTGTAAATGGTTTCCCCAAAGGCTTTTTTAGCAGTTCTAAAGGAATGCTTCAGGGAGATCCTTTTTCTCCTATGATTTTCGTCATTGTAGCTGAAGCACTTAATGCGTTATTGGATCGGGCAAGCTTCTCTAGAACAGGTGGAGCATTTGAAACTTATTTTGAGGTGGTTTGAGATGTTATCAGGTCTTAAGATTAACTATGGGAAGTGTGAGTTGGTTGGAATTCGTACGGAGTAAAATCATGTTAATTGTTTGGCCAATGTATTTGGTTGCAGAGTTGGTTGTTTTCCCTCTAAATACTTGGGCTTATCTTTGTGTTTGGGGCTACTGAAGAAATCTTTATGGGATCCAGTGGTGGAGAGACTGGTTAAAAAGCTTAGTTCATGGAAGGGAAGGTACTTGTCAATGGGTGGCCATCTTACTCTTCTTAAATCAGCTCTCAAGTATTCCTATATATTTTCTGTCTTGCTTTCGGTGTCCTAAAGTTTTCATGAGTAAAATAGAGAAAATCCAACGTGATTTCCTTTGGAATGATACAGCTGAACGGAGGAAATTTCATTTGGTGAGATGGGAGATCATTTGCAGTCATATTACGCAAGGAGGGTTGGGCATTTGTTCTATTGATAAAATGAACAAAGCTTTGCTTGGGAAGTGGTTATGGAGGATTGATGACTTGACTCATGGGTTATGGAAGCAAATCCTTTTTGATAAGTATAAGGTGGGTGCGGATGGTTGGTTTATTCCTAATCATAATTATAAGTCTTCGGGGTTATGGAAGTCTATTCTTTTTGTCAAGGCTGAGTTTAGGCAATGGATTAGATACGGGGTACATGATGGTAAGGGTATTAAATTCTGGCATGATGAATGATGTGGGCAATCTACTTTGAAGAGTCAGTTTCCTGCTCTTTTTTTGCTGGATAAGAATCCTCAGGCCTTTATAGCAGATTTTTATCAATTTGTGAGTGGTTCTTTAGTTTGGAACTTTCAATTCCATCAAAATTTGGTGAATTATGAAATAACTGAACTTGTTAGACTGCTTTCTTTTAAAAGAATTATATTTATGTGGGAAGAAGGGATGTCAGAATTTGGAAGCCAGATCCTAAAGGACAGTTCTCGGTGAAGTCCTTTTATAATGCTTTGACCGGTGTGAATAGTAGGATTGTGGGTTGGAAGTGGTTTTGGGATCCTTCTGTTTTCCTACAGTTTTGGTTTTCTGTTGGGTGGCGAGTTTGAATAAAATTCTTACTATGGATCAATTGAAAAGAAGAAATTATACTATTGTCAATGGAATGCCCTTTTTGTTTACTAGATGAGGAAACGATGAATCTTTTGTTGATCCATTGTTCCTATGCTCTGAAAGTTTGGTCTTCTATTCTTCAGTTATTTGATATGTGTTGGGTTATGCCCTCTTCCATTAAGGAGTTATTTCAGCAGTGGCATTTCAAAGGAAAATATGCTTGTCAGTGTATTTTATATGCTGGTTGTTGGAAGTTATGGCTTGAGAGGAACAACAGAGTTTTTCAAAATAAATGCACGTCTTCAGATGAGATCATTCATTCTACCATATGGGTTGTCTCGGAATGGGCAATTAAGAAGGTTGAGTTTGTTGGTGTTTCACTAGAAGATCTGAACAGGTCTTGTACAGCCCATTTCCAAGCGAGTAGTTGTCTTAGTTTTGGATGTCAAAGTTTGTGGAAACCTCCTCCAATTGTCTGTCTCACGCTGAACTTTGACGGTATATATTTTCTGCATATTCAGATGAGATCATTCATTCTACTATATGGGTTGTCTCTGAATGGGCAATTAAGAAGGTTGAGTTTGTTGGTGTTTCACTAGAAGATCTGAACAGGTCTTGTACAGCCCATTTCCAAGCGAGTTGGTGTCTTAGTTCTAGAAGATCTGAACAGGTCTTGTACAGCCCATTTCCAAGTGAGTAGGTGTCTTAGTTTTGGACGTCAAAGTTTGTGGAAACCTCCTCCAATTGTCTGTCTCACGCTGAACTTTGACAGTAGTTATTTTCAGCATATTCAGATGGGTGGCATTGGTGGTGTTTTTCGTGATTTTTCAAGGCAGATTGCAATTTTTTTTTTCAGGGCCTGTTAATTATTTGGATTCTAATGGGATCTGAAATGTTTGCTTTGTTGGTTGGTTGCCGGGAGCTACGTCAGTTGGGAGTTTATAAGGCAATTATCGAAGGAGATTCTTTTTCAACAATACAGTGGGGATCTGAGAAGTCCTCGTATCCTTGGATTTTGGCAGACTTGGTGGAGGAAGTGCAAGATATTTCTTTCTTTTTTTTTTTTTTGTTAACATGGGAACCCGCCGACCCCCCTTCGGTTGATCATTGGTAAACCCACGGATACATAGAACTACTCACTAGCCCTATGTATCGGGTAAGGCCTTAAAGGGATTCGAAGGCAGGACCTCCAAGTTAAAACTGGACTTCCTAACCACACGGACATTTTAAGTGTGGGTAACATTTTAAGTGCAAGATATTTCTTCTCAACTAGGAGCCTCTTTTCTTCATATTAATCGGGGGGCTAATGATATGGCAGATGGCCGTGCAAGGGAAGGAGTGCTTCGGCTACAAATTTCTTTTGATGTTTAGTATTCTTGTTTCTGTTTAGTTTGTTTGAGGTGTTCTCCTTTTTTGTTTCCTTTTTTGGAATAAAATTTATAGTTACAAAAAAAAAAAAAAAAAGTTTCAAACCTATGAATGCTCTATATGCATTTATTAAATTTCTGGCTCAAATTAGTTTTTTTTTCCTGGGAATGGGAAGATCAAGAAGGGTTTGACTCTTGATATCTCAATTGTATTTTTTTTCTTAGAAACATATTTTAGGAGAATTTTAGATGAGTTTGAAATGTTTCATTTTTTGAAAGAATAAAGGTAATTTCAGATGTTGTTTGACTCATTGGGTGTAAGTGATTGAAATGGGGTTTCTTTGCTATTTTATTAAGTTGTCTTTGATGCTGATTTTGAGTTGGAGATTATTTATTTACTTTTTTACAATTTAATTTGTTTGATTCTCATTACCTCCTTTTTCATTTTACGGTTTTTGCATGTGTTAGTTGTTATCCTATTGATGTTGTAATACTCCCAGTGTCCGTTTCATGAGACAAAAGGACGACAACTTCTTACTTGGAATGGAGAATTCTGGTGACTTCTTGGAGTGGCTTGGACCTGATATCTCAAATGAGATTTTAATTGTTTTAGAGGATCCATCTGATCTTGTTCGACTCAGTTCAATCTCACGCTCGTGGCGCCGTTTTGGTAAGTTGCTTTTTCCAACTCGAATTGCTTTGTGGATCTAAGAGTATTTGGCACTAGAAATATTACTTTGTTGATCTTGTGGATATGCTTAAGCTTATGCCATGTAGGTTCTTTTTATTTATGTTTTGTAATAAAGTAGTCATAACTGGTCCAATCACTATCTTGTAAAATTTTTCTTAAATCTTGTTGGTGTATGCCGATTACAAAGCACTCTAAAAATAAGTCTCCACTTCAACTATCTCGCTTTTATCCTAAATTTGGCATCTTCCACAATCTTCCCATCCTTTCTAATTATTGAGCCAAGGTGTTAGAATTTAGAACGAATCTTTTTGTGGTATCTCTTAGCACTTCAATTTTCACAGTAGTTTTAGCTCTTTGTATATGCCCACTGAAGTTGCAATCCATCCATATATTTTGTCTTTATATGACATATTTTAAAAGCCCTTGGATTCTAATGTTTCTTGCCATCTCTTAAGTTTTGTATTTGCATCAAGGATGAAAATAGTGGTAGTGCTTGCCTAAAACACCACGTAGCGGTAGTGACGTAGTGGTGCGATTTGAAAAAATCATTAAAATTTTTTAAAAATTTTCAAAAAAATCTAGAATATTAGAAAATGATAGAATGTGTCTTTTTTTTTCAAACGTAACTAAGATAAGGGCGCATAGTAATCGCCTCATTGCATGAGGTCATATATCTCCGTATGAATAAAAAATAATAATAATGATAATTTTTTTCACATGTATTCATGTTGCTTTGTTATGCTAATTTAGAAACTAATGAAAGTCTTATAAAAAAAAAATGTCATGAAGAAATATCATCAAAATAAACAATGCACTGAACTTAAAGTCAAGACTCAAGACTTAAGAATTAGGACTTAGGAGTTCAATAGTAGACACTAAATTGTGAACAATCAATACTCAACAATTAACAGTCAATACAACAAATGTGAAATAACATAATAATTAATGACCTCATAATAAAAAACAATCTACTTAGAGAGTATAGAGTTGTTGAAGGACTACCTTGACTAATCGGCTCTAATACCAAAGGGAATGTCTACCAAGATATGTGATGTTGCTGTCCTCATACCATCGTTGTTATCATTTGTAGTGCCACTACCATATTGCATATGCCCACCATATTGAATTGATATTGGTGGGCATAGGGATCCTGGAATGCGAAGAAGGCATCATAGGAACTTGGAGGAGGTGAATAATTATATTGAGTTTGACCATAATCACCATATGAGTAGGACCTTGAAGCAGAAGATTGTTCTTCTTGTTGCACTTGACCATATTGACAATATTGTTATGGTCCATGTGGATGTGGCTAGTAGCCTGATTGTGGATCACTGTAACTAAGGTTCTAAGATGCTGTTTGTTCCCCTCCAACATTTCCACCCATATTTCCTTGCTCATCTATGTGTCCAGGTGGCAAGACTCTGACGTTGTAAATAAGCACTTGTTGGATACCTTTAAAAAAAAAAAAAGAAGCACCTATTGGATCCATTCTTGATGGTTATGGAAACTCCTGTACGTTCTCTACATAAATGGCATCTTGTTCAGCATGTTGATAAAATTCACGAGTACCACCTGTCCTGTTGTCTCTTCAATCTCCTCCACCATGGCTACTCGAAGAGATGATGGAACTACTTTTGTCAGAAGATGACATAGTATGAGCTAGTCCCTTCTCCTTAGATCTTGCACTTGTACCTTATTTTTGAGGTGGCTGGCCTTTTGCTACAGCCATATCTTCATCTATTAAATCTTGTATGAGCTGCTGAAAGCCCGGATCTAAATTTAGCAATAGATCCTTTATCTCGGCTATCCATGGAAGCAAGGGATTGCCCTTTCTGAATTCAAATCAATAGGACAATAACAAGGATCATCCCTTGCCCTTTTCTCACTAGTTCCGTTTCTCAACTTTATATTATAATGGTAATACACTAGTTTGTTGATCTTTTGCATAGTTAGCTGATTCCTGGGCTTTGTGTGGATCAAGGAGAAAGTGCTCCAATTTCTTTCACAGTGTGATGAAGTATTTGTCTGACTAAGGATTCTAATAGCCACTCTCCTTAGATGTGGAGCACTTTGTCTAGAATTCTCTGACCAATTAGCTGAAATGAAAACTAAACAAAGAAAATTAGATTTGGTCAGCTGAAATGAAAACTAAACAAGGAAAATTAGATACTCGTACTCCTGCAGACCGCAATTGTAGATAAATACATTAAGACAATTAGGTGGGGGTTTTTTTATTCATACTAGGTGGACGTCTTCCAATCACTCGCTATACAAGGGCGTCAGGAAAACCCCCTTTCCTATGTGTGTAAATAGAAATCTACAATGTGAATTATAAATAAATAAGTACACCATACATGTGTAACTTATTTAAAATATATTTAAAAGATTAAAAAATTTTCTTAACTCACTCGCTTACCTCTTGTATAGCAGCGATTTGATCATCTTCCTTTAAAATTCTTTTCAAGACCTCCGTTTATCCTACTCTTAAATCTGCATCTATTGCTTCGGTGCATTGCCCCATTTCGAATGAAGTCATTCTTCTAATACAAATATCTAAATTAGCTTTGTTCAAAATCTTACAAGGCTTTCCATAACAATGAAATAGGAAGCAAATCTAGTGGATCCTAAACACACCAAGGCATGGTTGTTTGTGTATCTCTTCATCAAACTTAGCAACCATGAATGCTCGTATATAAATCTTGTAATGCCCCTACATGCCTTGATCACTGCAACAACATTTTTCTTCTTTCCAATTTCTTCCATAATAAGGTCTATGCAATGTGCTACACATGGGGTCCAAAATAACTTCTTCCTTTTTAAAATTAACATTTTACTGGATGACCTAAAATTGGCGCCGTTATATGTAACAATTTGTACAATGTTCTCCTCTCTATAACACTAACTACAACTTCATCCATAAGGTGGCTTGGACCGTAAGACCGTAAGGGAAACTTGTACGGGAGCATTACTCATATATATATATATTGTTGTCCGTTTCTCTTTGGATGCATTAACAAAAAACACAAAGACAGTCCCAGCTACAGAATACACCAAAATTTTTATTAATTGTGTTTGGGTGCTGCTCGTCCACCCATCACACATAATGGTGATCCCGTTTTCTGCCACATGAGCCTAAGCTTCTCCACCCAAGCTTTTATCTCTTTATATCGTCTTTTAAGGTATTTAGTGTCCACATCATATATGAAGGGCGACTTTACACCCCGTCCAGCTTCGGATGCAACATCAAGAATTGTTTGAAAATGAGGAGACTATTGTTGTAGGGGTAGTAGTTTTGGCTAATTTATCTCTTGCACCCTTTAAAACCCTCTCAGGACATTTGAGATTTTAGGTTGCTTAGTTGCCTTCGATCTATGTGCTAGAAGATCCACCGGACTAGCTACTCTTCCAGAGGTTTGTGTAGCTCTACGAGTTAGAAACTATCTCTACATCACCATCTTGTTGTTGAGTGCTAAATGCTCTACTCATGGCACCCGCAATGCCTTTGCCCTTGCTTGGCACACCAGATGTGCCCCCTGCATCATAATTCCTACCTCTACTAAATGCTCGACGCTCTTCTTCTTCTTGGTGCGAGATGAGGGACTCTCGGCGCGCAGTTTTCATTTGTGGGTCATCATCCTCATCATGAGAATCACCAAGCGCTTCCTTCCCAAATACATCATAGCGGGCAACATCAACTTATTGCTCCCTCTTTTCTTTAATTTGTACCTTTTTCTGTTTTGATTGATTTAACAAATTTCTCATTTGGTCACTAACATCTTTGGACACTTCAAGACAACCTGTGATATTGCTAGCAACATTGGCCAAATGTTGTTTAAAACTTGTAATGCCCCCATTTGTCACTTTTTGGCACAATATTCACTTGATCTTCAATCGATTTCAATCAATTTCCTCATCGTAATGCCCCCATTTGTCACTTTTTGGCACAATATTCACTTGATCTTCAATCGATTTCAATCAATTTCCTCATCAAAACTTCATGCATGATTTATATCATGCAACATTTCTCACGACAACTTTGACATAATAGAATACCTTAAAAATACCCTAAAGTAACATGTTAAATAAATTATAAAAACATGAAAGAATGGAGTATTCTTTTATGTGATTCATAGATACAACACTTAGGAGCAATTTAGAAGTTATTTGGTTGGTCACATTGCAAAAAAATTATCAGAAAAACCCCAAAATCTGAAGAAAAAATAAATTAATAAAAAAGAGAGAGCTGAGAATCCAACCATGAGATTCATAGATCTAACACTTGGTGGTAAATTTGAAGTGTTTCGATTGACCACATTTGATTTTTTTTTTTTTTTTTTTGAGAAAACCCTAAAATTCCGAAAATAAAAATAAATAAATAAATAAAAATGAAATAATGTAGGATTCAATTATGGGATTTATACATCTAACACTTATGGGCCATTTTAAATTGATTTGATGGGTTTTATATGATTAATTTTTTTTTAAAACCCAAAAATAAAAAACGTAAAAAATTCAAGAAACATAATAATGTGGGTTTGATCTATTAGATTCATAGATCTAACACTTGGGGACTATTTTGAAGTGATTTGATGGGTTTTCTATGATTAAAATTATTTTAAAAAAATGCAAAAATCAAAAAATAAAAATATAGAAATTAAAAAAACATAAAAACATGAGGGCTTCATCTATGGGATTCATAGATCTAACACTTGGGTGGCATTTTGAAGTGATTCGATGGGTTTTATACAAGTAAACATTGTTTTTTTTTCAAAAAACACAAAAATATGAAAATAAAAAATAAAAAAAATTCAGAAAACTTAAGAATATGGGGGGCATGATCTATGGGAAACATAGAACTAACAATAAATAGGCATTTTCTTGTGATTTATAGGAAAAAAGAGAAATGATATACAAAAAAACTTACCTAGAGGAGAAGATCTAGGCTTAGTATGCTTGATCTTGCTTGGAATCCTTGGATTTTTTTTTCACGAAATTTTGGAGGCTGGAAGTAAAAATGAAGCACTCACGGTAGTAAAAGTGGAAGAGGAACAGTGAAAGTGATTTGGTGGGGAAGATAGGGTTGAGTGGTTAGGTTTTTAAACCCAGCAGCTATGATGCGATTGCTACGATAATGCTAGCGGCGCTAAATTCTTGCGTATCATCCGCTATTTTCATCCATGATTCACATCATCTCTCTATTCGTCCACCAACACTATATCATATGCAACCAACATACACCAAGGTCCCTTGGATGTCTGAAGTGGTGGCAGAGAGCCATTCTTTCTGGGATAGCTTGTGGAGCATGAAGGCACCACCTAGAGTAATAACAGTTGAATGGACTGCGTTGCTTGGTGGGATACTAACAATGGACAACTAACATCGACGTAAAGTGATTGTAGTTAATGCATGTCCGATGTGCCTCGCAAGTGAGGAATCTATAGACCATCTGCTGCTTAATTGTCCCCTTGCCCAGTGCATTTGGAGATTGATATTGTCTTAGTTCCATTTTTGTGGCCCTCTTCCAAATTCTATCCTTTCTTTGTTCGACTCTTGGAGATTAGAGGAACGATGATGTGGAAGATTTCGTTCTTAGTGGCAATTTGGTCCTTAAGGAAAGAAAAAAACTTGAGGTGCTTTGAAGGAAAATCCTCATATGCTACCAAGATACTACATAATGTCAAGCATCTTGTGGCCTTTGGGTCTCCCCTCTACCTTTTTTTAAAAGGATCTCGGTAAGTTCCATTATTCACAAGTGGGATGAAGTGGCCAAATCCCGCCCTATTGCTAGGCGCATCTTCCCCAGATGGCATCTGCCTCCACATAGAGCTTTGAAGCTAAATTTTGATGGGAGCACTAGTGGTAATCTGGGTATGGAAGGTGTTGGTGGTGTTATTCGTCATGGATGAAAATACCGGCCGTGGCGACAGTAGCCGCCATGCTACATTGGAAATATCGGGTATCGCAGCCGTAGCGGTACGTAGCGGCCGCTACAACCGATACATTGCCGTAGCGGCTGCTACATTGCGGTCTGGATTAAAACCACCCCCCTCTCCCCCTCATTTGCTCCACTGAACTACAGATTTGACAAACAACATAAAAAGAAAAAAAAAAAAAAAAAAAAAAACGGAGACAGAGGAAGAAAGGAAAAAAGAAAAGAAAAAAAGATGAGTTGCAGACATACCTCATGCGTGGAGGCACCAACAACGTCACAGCGGCAGCGGCGACAGCAGCAGTAGTAGCGGTGTCACGACATCCCAGCAGCATCGTCGCAACGGCAACAGGAATAATCGGCGGCGGTTCCTCCTTCTCTTTCCCTCTTTCTCTTTCGTTTCCCTCTTTCTATTTGAGATGACACTAGGGCAACAAATGCCCTTATCGGGCTGCCCCTTTTCTTTTCTATCATCAGGTAATTTATGGGCCCACGATGGGCCCACCTAATGAAGGGCACAAATGAAATGAAATGAAAATTACATAGGCCATTTAAAAACTATTAAAAATCCATCCACCAAAAAATAATACATTCAAAAAATTAATTGTAAAATCCATTCACTAAAAAGAACTTTCATAAAATTAAATGTGGACATCCAAAACAATAAAAATTAAATGGAGCCCCATTGAAGTTCTAAACAAAAATTAAATTCATTTGGGGGCACTTAATGGGCCCTATTGAAGTTCTAAACAAAAATTACATGGAGCCCCTCTTTTATTTCTCGATTTGTGTTGTCAAACCCTCTTTTATTGAATCATTAGAGGGGCACTTATGGACTAGTTTGAAAGGCATAAATAAGAATTAAATGGACCCCCTTTTTTATTTCATTAGAGGTCACTTATGGGCACTTTAAAATTTAAATGAACCCTCTAAGAAAAAATAAAACCTGAAGCACCTAATGCCTTTAACCATTGGTAGGCTCCACAATGGGGCCTAAATATAAAAATAAAAAAGTCATGCCTTAGCCAAATATTACTTAATTGAAATCAAGACCTTTGCCAAATTCCACTCTACTTGAAAATAGAGCTCAATCAAATTTAACTCTAATTAGAAATAGAGACCAATGAAATTTCACTCTAATTGGAAATAGGGCCATCCGGCCATGGCCAACTTTCACACTAATTGAAAATAAAGTCTAATCAAATTTCACACTAATTGAAGATAGGCTCTAGCAAAATTTTACTCTAATAGGAAATAGGGCTCAACCAAATTTCATTTTAATAGAAAATAGGACCTAACCGAATTACACTCTAATAGGAAATAGGCCCTGATCAAAATTTTCTTTAAAAGAAAATTTTAAACTATATATATATATATATACATTTCAAAATACAACTAAGAAATGTAATTTTCTAAGCAAAGATGGTGATTATATTTGGATGACACTGTTTGATTACAAACATGAATACGTGTGAAAAAAATAATTATTACTACTATTTTCTATTCATACAGCGATACAGGACCTCATACAATGAGGGGACTGCTACTCCCCCTTATCTTAGTTAATTTTGAAAAAAAAAAAAAAAAACATTTTCTATCATTTTCCAATATTTTGGATTTTCTGAAAATTTTTCAGATTTTTTGGACCTTTTTTTCGAAACGCACTGCTACGCCGCTACGCTATATAGCGCCCGCTTCGTAGCATTTTGGTGGGGGGCCGCTACGCCCGCCGCTACCGCTATTTTCATTCTTGTTATCCGTAACAAAGATGGGATAATTATTTCGTCTTACTCTGGCCTAGCTAGTGTTTGTTCAATCAACAAAGCGGAGCTATGCCTTGAACATAGGTCTTCAAGAAGCTTCCCGCTTACAACCTCAACGACTCCTTGTAGAAGGGGACTCTTCTTGTATTATACAGTGGGCGACTTGGTCTTCTTCACCTCTGTGGTATCTGGCAGACATTGTAGAAGAGGTGCTTCAGTTGTCGGGAGATTTGAACATTTCGTTCAATCACATTATGAGATCGACAAATGCAGAGGCAGATAAACTCACCAAAGAGGGAGTTCTTAAACCATCTTTGCTCATTTCTGCCCCTACTTAATTTTTCCCCCACATGATTTTTTGTTGTTGCCCATAATTTTTGGGCCTCAAATCTTTTTGTCCAGCTCTTCCCCATGTTTTTTAAGGGGCTTTTTTAGTCGGTATGGTCCTCTAATATCGTACAGTCTTTTGAGCAATGAAAAGTCACCATTTAAAAAAAAAAAAAAAACACCATACACCAAGGTACCTCCTCTTGAATATGAGTTATTAACTCATCCATAATCGATGTAAAGAGATAAAGGCTTAAGGTTGACCCTAGTGCAAACCTATGGTCGCTAGAAACTCACTTGTTCCTCCAGAGGTTGTTAGCACACTCGTTACTGCTCCCTTATAGTTATTTTCAATGATTTCAATATGATATATTGGAACACTCCTTTTATTTAAAACCCACCAAATTAGGAGTTCTAGTTCCTAAATCTACCTCTCTCTTTACGGACAGTGAAAGTGCATGGAAACTGGCAACAAATGATGTCTTCCATGAACGATCCAAACATCTTGAAGTTGATTGTCATTTCATTCGTCAACATGTTCGGAGTGGTACTATAAAAAGCTCATCCAGATTTCATCAGCTGCTCAAGTAGCAAATTTTTTTCACCAAAAGCCACTCCACATCTCGTTTTTCGGGGCTAGTTTCCAAGCTCTCGATGGTCACATTCTCCCATCCAAAGCTTGAGAGGGGGTGTAAAGAAATAGGTTAGCAGCAGGTCAGCTCGACCAATGGGTCAACCCACAACCCATGTATTGGGTCAGCCCGCAAGTCAACATTGTATGAGTTGTCAATAGATTAGATAGATATTAGTTTCCTTAACTATACCTGTAATCATGTAATCAGATCCATAATAAGATCCACTAATCTAGGCTACAATGTTAAATATGTATCCATCGTCAATACAATCAATATACGAAAATTCTCTTGCAACTATGATCTCTTGTATGCTTCTGGCTTGGTTCATGTATCTCTAACAAAAGCATCTTAATCACAATGCTAAGTGGGAGAAAGCATTCTTGTGATGAAATAACAGGTGCCTTCTAATCATATGAGCATCTTAATTTATGCTGGTCAAACCATGTTGTCAGTCAGGTTTCCAGAGGTCTACAACAGATTTGCCCTACTGTCTCCATCTCTAGAAACACATGTATCTCAGCTTCTCCTTTTACTTTTTTTCCAAGTGCTATAATTACTTCGTCCCACTCAATTTGTTCTTATGATTCATCTCCACTTCTACCTTAGTTGTCAGTTTTTATTTTAGGGACTGTTTTGGTTTATGTAATAGAACAAAATGAATAAAACTTCATAGTGTATCATAAAAGGAAAGACAAGAAAATTTATATGCCGCTAGCTTCATGAAAATCTGTCATGTATCTGCTGACTGCAATGAGATCCTACTTTTTTGTCAATGTAGATCATTGAAACTATTACACTCGGTGGCTTGACTGGCCTGAATCTCATTCAGATCAGATTGGTTTTGATGGATTGAAATGGATGCCAGATAATAATGTTTCCTATCAATGGGATCACAAGAAACACTTCATGTTAGTAAATATAGAAACAAGCCAACAAACTACAAAGACCCATATAACACATATAAACATATAGTGATACACAAGCATTCTACAGTGTGAGACATGAATTCCTTAGCAAGTGATGTGAACTCAGTCAAAGTAGACTGATGTTGCACAAATCACTGCCAAAAATCGAAAGTCATATGCACAAGAACCTTACCAGAAACAGACTGAAATTTCAGAATATCACATACAGTGGGTTTTCAATTTCCATTACCCAACCTAAATGGGACGGCAGTGTCGAAATGGAGAAGTCTTGCCCCCAAACCCTATTTTCTGTTTTCATTTCTACCTGGTTAAAGTTGGCTATTGTATATCAATCTATGGAATCCCTTAATACCCCCAACAATCACGAATTTTATTATGCAAATAAAAGTTTCAAAATGCTTTAATCAGAGAACAATTAAATAAGTATTATAAAGATATCGGAAGACTCCAGTTCTTGTTTTGATGGCATCTTTTATAGGAGAACCTTGTAAACCTCTATCGAACACATTCCCCTGATGATCCCTTTACTGATAGCCCATCTCACACAGGTTACTAATGTGGTACTTCATCTGAGATGATCACTGTAGTGTCTTACTCATGGTGACACACTGCATGTGCCTATGAATTGTGCTATTTCTATGTGTATCTCTGTCAATCCCTTCCCTGTGCCAAAGCGTACGTATGCCATTCTCAATCTGCATCCACTCATTGCATGAGTTTTCAGTGACCAAGAAAGTTACTTTGTACGTATTTGTATGGAAATGAGCTCTACCCATAATTGTCGTAAAGCAGTAATGTTAAAGATGCGATCATTTTTCCATTAACTGCAATGTAGGATCAGTGTTCTATTGCTTATGATGACTCTTCGCTTTCTTTGTTAGATGTGGTGATGTTGTTTTGAAATGGTAACTGATTGATTAAAACAGAGAATGATACCACAGCACAGAGCCTGAAAGTGAAAACAAAACAGAAAAAGGGAAAGGTATCACCATCCCAATTGTATCTCCTAAATCTATCATACCCAGATACTTCAAAATAGGCAGCATATCGTTTTGTAACATATCCGATCTTATATTTCTGAGTAAAAAATTCATGCCCCTGTTGTATCCATGACGTGTCCTTGCTGTATCCATTCCATATCTGGGCATCATACCCTAAGATTAGTGGCTGAAATTTCCAACAGACTTACTTCTTGTTGTTTCCCATTAAATGATGAGAGACCTAGCCTTAAATGTGACTTCTTCCACAGATGTCGATTTGTTTTGAAATATTCATCCACTATAGTCGTATTGAGCATAGAAGAGCCATGGCCACCAAACTCGTAGCATGGATCTCCTATTAGCGTGAACAGCAGAACCACCAATCACCAACTTTGAAGATCTTTAATTGAACTGGTCAGCACGAATGAAATTCCAAACAATTTGAAGAAATAACTCCCAAGTCCTGACCTAATATGCATAACTTGAATCAGATGATGGGAACATCTTTTCCGCTCGTCATGCATAGAGACACACATCAACAAGATGACATTTTGTTTTTCTGCCAACATAGTTGATCAATTGTTATAATCTTTTGTGAAGAATAGCTGTCCAATAGAATGCTAACAACTTTAACAGAACTTTGATCTGCCATAAGTGGGCAAAGCAATCAAAGGCTTGTCCTCTCTCCAACAACTGGCCATAGAATGGTCTGACAGTGGATTCAGCATTATTATATGGAGCCCAAACTGTCCCATCTAACCCATGATCAAGAACATGAATCCCTTAGATAAGGTTAAAGACTGCGACAAAAGATTGGCATCCACATGTGCTCTTCTCCTCCTTAATCCAAATAATCAGGAACAGTAGCATTTAGGATTCGAGGCAATATAAAAAGAGATTTGGGTAAGTCCTTGACAGTGCCAGAGGTCGATCACCTAGCACCAATGTCTTTCCAGAATCTAACATAGGTAACATCCTGAAGAGATTTGTTTTTATTTCTTCTGTTTTCTTAGGCCAATTAATTATTAAAAAAAATAAAAATAATGGGTATATATGCCACAGTAAATATCATTTTCATGAAGGACTGTTTAATAGTTTTGACCTATCAAATCTCTTTTTTATGCTGAGAAAATTAACAGTAGAACTAGATCCATTTAGCTGGTTAAAATTCTGAATTCTGGGCAATGCTTTCTTGTAGTCAGTGTACAATTGGTAGTTTTGATTATAGTGAAGTAGATTTTTGCTGCTTCCTCAATGGGATACCGAAACAGGGTTTTTTTTTTTCTCACAGTTATTGAAAATGGTTTCTGTAAGAAGCTGTGCATAAAGATGTTTCCAGAAATATCGTGTTTCACCCGTGTTATTGAAATAAGCGACTCCCTAGAACCTATAAAAGCTGGAACTAGCAATTCAGTCAACTGGGAGTATCTAGAAATGGATCATAAAGTCTATGCTCATTTAGCTCGAAGTCTGATGTCTGCCAGGACAAGCAATGATTGCATTGAAACTTCAATTCATGCATCGAGCACGGATAATGATGCATTTGAGAGCATTGAAAATACATTAGATCCAAGGGAAAGAGTGATGGGGGCGCCTTCTTATTGGTCAAGTATAGGAGAAAAAGATCCTGAGATGCCTGAGACACTGACATACAAACTGAAATCCAAATTATGCATTATTGATGAAATCCATATCAGGCCATTCAGAGGTAACCTGATACTTTCACATTAACACATACATGTTTCTCATGCTCCCTTCATGTGATTTTATATACTGATGTTTTTCTGTTACCTCAGCATATTTCCAGCCTGGGTTTCCCATCTATTCATCAAAAGCTGTGCGATTTAGGATGGGCCATTCCAAATGTCCGCTGGACATGAGAAGCATGGATGAGTTTATGGCAGGTCAGAGATGTAATGATGACAACTACATTTGGACATTTGTTTCACCGATATTTCCAATGCTCCAGGTAATCACAGCATTGTAACTAGTGGTCTGTTGAAGTTTGATCACCACAGCTCTTTTAGTTATCATCATATCACACACAACCTTTGAGAACCTAAGATAGAGAATTACTTTGTGCAGCAGAAATCTCTCTCTCCCTTTCTCTCGTGAGAAGTGTGCTGTTTTACTTGCACTATTAACAGTTTTGCCATGGAACTTTTCTTTCTATTCTGTCACAAATTCATCTGTTGTACATTGATGTGGTTTTTCTCCCCCTTTCCCTTTCCATCTGAAATGGATATGAATACAATATTGTATTCTTCTAAGTATGAAGGTGATTTTAAGATCTGGATTTTTTTACTGTTTACAATAAAACTTACAAATACCGACCCTAGATTGATGAGTTAAGGATGAGAGGATTATGATGATGACGAAAACGACAACATGAAGACTGAAATAAGCATTTAAAAAGTAGAAACTTTGATTGGGGAAATGGGTTCACTTGTTGCAAATCACGACAGACTACAAAAGAACAAATAAATTTGTTGGCCTTGCATGGTATTTGCTCCTTTTCAGTGGAATTTCAAAATGAAATAAGTTTTTTGGAAAAATTTGCCAATGTGAACTTATTTACCAACAATACCAATACAAAAGACATATTGACCAATATATCAAATTATTCAGACTAGATGACAAACATTGTTCGGTAGAATTTGGCAAATTCTGGAGTGATTCCATTTTAATGCTTTCATATATGCACATGCACATACGCTGATCTATATGAATTTGATTGGGATATTCTAAAATTATACATCTCATTGCATCGAACTTTAGGCAATTTACTCAAAGTTTCCATGTGTGGGTATAACCCAAACTGCGATTTTAGGGACTGTATGTGTAACCTGACCTTGAAATATAATCAGCACTAATGTGTGCTACAAAATGATGGAAAGTGTGACTTGGCAGAATTTAACTCTATACTCATAACTGAACCTCCATTTGTTTCAGATCTGAAAGGCTGCAACTAATCTGTCTGCACATTATACTTTAATGTGTCTTGTGAACTTTGCAAACTATACATGTACAAAGCTTGCTTTACTGTATTGGTATAGTGGTAAAGACACCTTCCTCTTGGTGGAGGGAGCTGGTTTGAAGTTGTGGTAGGTCATTCTCACTGGCCCTTTAGAAAGGCCCTGTTACCACTAGGGTAGCACATTAAAAAAAAGCGGCAAGGCTTAAGGCTTGAGATTCCTGCGTAGAAACATCAAGCCAGGAAACATTCAAACAATCTGAGACTTGAAGGCTGTCACCCTGTATCGATGGTTCAAATTCTCGGCCAAGACCGGTTCGTATCGGCTGATATGTACCGATCTCCGCCTATACCGTTCTGATATTGGCTAGTGAATTGGTCGGGGTCTCATCTCAGCAAAAAAAAACCCCATATTATCAGTATTTATCAGCCGATATTTCAAAATATCGGACTTGGCCAATATACTGGCCAATGTGTTCAAAATATCAGCCGACAATGTTAAAACCTTTCTTTTTTCCAGTTCCCCTCTTGTATTCATTTCTTTCCCAACACCTATTTCACTTCCAATCCATCAAAAAGTCTTGTTTTTTGCAAATTTCATCTGGTAAAATTGTATACAGCTCTACCAAGGTGAGAAGTATTACGAGTGTTTTTTTTTTTTTTTAAGATTTGTTTAGAAATAGCTTAGAAATGAGGATTGCATACTCTTTTTGTTGTTGATACATTTCATTCTCTTTGATTTACACATTTCGAGTTGAGACTAGGGTTTTGAAAATTGGGATTTTTGTTGAAATCTCACAGATCTTTGCAAAATAGTTACTCAAATTTTTTATTAGTGTATTTAAAATGCTCGTGGCTTCTTAGTTTAGCATAGATTTATTGAATAATGAGTAGAAGTTTTAATTTTTTAAATTGAACACTAAGAAATAGCTCATAAGTCATAATTATGATTGCGTTTCATAGAATTTGTGATATTTCAGCTTATTTTAGTATATATATGTAAATCTATTTAATTGTAAATAAAATCTATACAGATTTAGATAAGACAACGCTACAGGATGTCATGACTTAGGGAGATCTATAATTTGATTTATAGTTGTTATTAATGGAAAAAAACACATATTTTCCAACATTTTACAATATTCTGGATTTTGTGGATAATTTTTCAGAAGTTTTTGGAATAAAAAAATCATGCCGCAACGATTGCAACCGATATTGATACCGTATTGGTTTTTTAAGTAGGCCGATACCACGACTGATACCGCGATTTTAAACTATGCCTGAACAATCAATTTGTGCCTTTTGTAGTCATAAGATGAGTATTTTTAGATATCTCTATACCTTCTTTTTTGTTTTTTATGGTCATAAATCTATGATATTATGTGAGCCTCTTGACTTCACTGCAACCAGATTTAGAAACTATTGTGTCTCTAGAGACATGGTATCCTGGTGTACAATTCAGCATGTTTGTTACTGGATGATCTATGCAAGTGCATTACAAGCTGATGGGTACTTCGAACCAAGATCAGAAGATGTTAACTACTGATGGTGGCTGACAAATATTGTTAATTATACAACTTGGTTTGGTGGGTGAAAAGTCAAATAGAAGGTTGTGGTTTTACTTTACGTTATAGTTTTGGAGCATCATCCATTTATGGTGGGCCCATCTAATCAATTCTCTTGATCACCGGAGTATAAGCCCACATGGACCCCATAGGAAACTGATTTGGAGCATCATCCATTTATGGTGGGCCCATCTAATCAATTCTCTTGATCACCAGATTATAAGCCCACATGGACCCCATAGGAAACTGAATTCATCCTGGTGCTTATGGATACTTAAAACTGAATGTCATATATAATCCAATTCTTCACTTTATGTGTAAGATTGATGCCTATCACAATATCATATGCTTGGTCGTTGTCATATTCATGCATTATTTGGGCACCATAGGTCAGGAGCTTATTTTTTCTCCACAATATGTTTCAAATCTGACACTCCATATATTTGAGCTGATTCAAACCTTAAGCTAATTATGTCTTCTTCTAAATGATTGCCGGATTTAATGCTTGGTTGAACATGTGAAATTAGCCATACTTCTAATAGCCTTTTTGGAATTGTTAACTGCTTGAATGGTTGTTTTACAACAGGAGAATAGCTTGCAGACATTCAAGCTACCAAAGCCGGTTATCTGCACTGGTGGAATTCTGCAAGTTGAGCTCTTGGGTAGAGTTCAAAAACAAGAAATGGATGATTCATACTATATATGGTTAGTCCTATCGGAAACTTGGTCTGTTCTTTGGACTGAAAATTTCAAACGCAGGCTTTTAGGACTAGAGTAAGCCTCATATGTGAATAAGGGCTCATTTGGAAGCTGCTCATTATTGCAACCAATAGATTCTAGGTGCGAGTCACATGCCTATCAAAAAACGGGAAAAGAAAAGAAAAAGAAAAAAGAGTTTGTACGTGTTTCAGTTGCAGGGGAAAACATTCTATTGAGTGGAACAATTTGCCCAGTCTTTTGTGTGTGTGTGGGTGGGGGTGGGGGCCATGGGGTCTTAAATTGAATTTACATCTTTAGCTGGATCCAGCCAAAGGTCCATTGGTTATTAGTTCTAGCAAGCCAGCCAGGCCAAAAGCCCATCTGGGCCCATTGCCTCAAAGAGAAGGCCAAATGAGTAGTCCATTGATGCAGGAGCAGAAGATCCAAACGTCATGGATCATGTATTTCCATATTGGATCGAGCCTTGATTTATTTGGTTCAATTTGATAGGTCAAATGGATATTTAATCCATTAAAATCAGGGTCCAATCAAACATAAGTGCTCAAATCTGAATTTAAATATGCCTAACTTGAGTATAACTATCGCTAAACTCAATGTGGGCCCAAAGGAAAATAAATCGAGCCATAACCATTATGGATCGACCCTATGGCACACCAAGATACAAGACCATACAAGTTCCTTAGGTGCGAGAATTTTGTGCTCAACAAAATGGGACCAATCTCACCAAGGAGGGACGTCCAACTACTTCTAAATCCTAATCCCATTGAAAGTGCAATTTTTTGAAAGAAAACAAAGAGGCGCAATGAGGTTAGGATTTTGTAGGTCAAGGAGCATGTGAAGGGAAAGAGATTTCAAAGAGGGAAGAGGAGAAATATTCTCTTCGTAGGGGATGTGCAAGAGGGGATTTGATCCCTAATGGCCTAACAACTTTCTATCTTTTAGTTTCCTTTCTTTATTTTAAGCAATTGTGGGGTTTTGTAATGATTTATTTAATATTTTTCTATGTTAGCTAGCATTAGATGGATGACGAAGATTAAATCTAGGAGATTAGGGTTATTTTGAAGGAAGGACTGTTTAAACACATGCAGGGGGACGTCTTCTTGGCTTAGTTATTTTCTTTCAATAAAAATGATGCTTAGTTTACACCTTTTCTTCTCTTCTCCATCGGTTTGAGAGTGTGCCTTCCGAGAATTGAAGATCTAGTAAGTGAGAATTAAGGATTTGGGGTAAGTTAATTAACGATGAGGTTTGTTTTTTTCACATACCTAGCATCACGATCTTTAAGTCCTGTGTTTATGGTTGGCACTCATCCACCGACCCATCTCTCTCTCTCTCTCTCTCTCTCTCTCTCTCTCTCTCTCTCTCTCTCTCTCTCTCTCTCTCTCTACACAAAACAACAAAAAATGAGGGGGATTTAGTGGTGGGGTGGGGGTGTGCATGTGCGGTCCATTTGGATGGTTCATAATGTGGGCCTAGCTATGAGGAACGTCCTCACAAGACCGGTTCATAAATATAGTCATTATCCTATGCACGAGGTGCGCATGGAGCTTTCCATGTACACCTCACTGTGGGGCCCCCATGCTCGACCACTTCGGGATGGGACCTGGGTGATTTGATGATCTGGTTCGGGCCATGCTATGTACAAGCTCATCCGATCATCGTAACCCTATCATCCAGGGCCCACAAGTCATTTGGATGGATACTTACACTGGAGGCGTGTGTACTAAAGGGGTGGGATTTTTTTTGGGTCCACTCGGATGGACCATCAGGTGGGCCCCACTAGGGGTGCACACTATGCACGGGTTTCCATTGGATAATTTCTCTCTCTCTCTATATATATATATATATATTTGCGGGTGAGCTGCCGGGGCAGGATGAAAGGTGCAAGCTTAGCTAAAACAAGCAAAAAGACCCGCACTTGAGCGGCTGAAGTTAGAACCACATTCAGGCCCATCGAGTCTCTTCCACAAGAGGGAGTGGAATGAGGCTTCACCGACTGGGGAATGGAGGGGATGGATTGACCTACCTTTTTTCTCTCTCCCTAGGAATCAGCTGATTCCTAAAAATGCCTTGCTCCGCAATTCCATTTTCCATAACATTAGAACGGGGATAAGATATTGCTTTGGTTTCTTCTCTTTTTTTCTAGAAAAGATTCTTTAGTTATTGATGTCCCGGGCATTCCCAACTATACGGATGAACCTCCCAACCTTAGGTCCCCCCACTGATGCATAAATCCTTTCCTGCCCCCATGGCAGCTTCTCCTCCAACCAACAGTGAGGTGGTTCACACACAGATAATCCATACTGTGTTCGAATGAGGAATGCACATGATTGAATTCCCTCGATGAAGATGCTTGGATCTACTCGTTTGGTTCATTTGCCACGCTTCCTTGAGGGATCCAGGTTCAGCTTCTGCGCCTTGCCCGGTTCTTTGATTTTGAGATCTATAGATTCATAGAATAGAAGAAGAGCCTTAACCAGCTCCGAAAGCTACAGTGCGCAGGAGCTCACTTCCTTTTTCTACACTGGGCTTTTAAGCTTTGACTCAGCCCGACATGCTTGCTGCTCAACGGTGGTTTGGTTTCTTCAGTAATGCTTCTTAAGCTGCCATTCCTGACCTTGGGAGGTAATGGAGAAACCAAAAAGGCTCTATTTTTTTTTCTTTTACGAAATTTCCTCTAAAATGATTCTTTTTTGTTTCTCTCTTTTTTTTATTCTTTTTTCCTTTTTTTTTTTTGTTCTTAAAGGTGGTTTCCTTTCCTCACATCTGTTGCTAACTGAGCCCTTCTGCCTACTCTGTATTGGGGCTGTTTGCGCTCCACACCACAACACCACCCCCCCCCCCCCCCCCCCCCCTCTCGGGCCAAAACATCATCGCACCATTTGATGGTGTTCTGGGGTGGATGGCTAGAGGATTGATTCTTCCCCTAAAAAGTTTCAGTATCGTTGACTCGATCAGGTATACCTTGCATAATCCCAGCCTTTAATAAAAGGATAATAAAGGATCCATTGACGAATTGTGACAAAACCGCCAGTTTTCCCAATAACCCGAGAACTCTAGAACAGCCAATTTAGACTTCCTGCTTTGTAGCGTGATTGTATGCTTGCCACTGTTCAATGACTCGCAATTGGCGGAAAGGCATCAGTCGGTATCGGGGATATTTTGATTCAACGTCGGTATATTGTTGGCTATATATATATATCAAATTTATTCAGTTATACGAGAACTTTCAGTGGGGCCCAACTGTGGGTCCCATTTGGAGATGGGACCAAGGGGGATGGAAAGATCTATGTGAGACCGCCCCAAGTATCAAGTTTGACCCCAACCCCATGCCCCTAACCCCTTAATCTGTAGCCGACAAGTTTAATGGCTTCGTATTAAAAAAAGTCTCAACTCTCGATCCAACGGTTCAGTCCATTCAGATGTGTGCCAATCCTTGGGATTAGTGATTACCAGGGAGGTCCCTATTCGTGCATGGTTTGGATGGGTTGCTAGGTGTGCCCCACCAATAGTTCTCACGAAAGAATGGTGAGAACTAGTTCTCTACACAGAGCCCGGCGCCAGGGATGAAAATATCGGCCGCTACGTAGCGTAGCGGCCGATATATCGGCCGTGGCGGCAGTTGCCGCCACGCTAAATTGGATTTAGCGGCCAACGCACCCGTAGCGGCCCGTAGCGGCCGCTACGCAAGCGTGGCGGCCGCTACGGGCCGCTACAGGCCGTAGCGGCCGCTACGTGGCGCTGGGGGTAATAAAACCCCCCTGACGACTTTTCGTTATACCTTTTCAACTTTTTTCATTTTCCTTCCTCTTTTTTCTCCATTTTTACTGCTGTGAACCCTTTGTGTGTCCCCCTAGTGGTCCCAACTCCATTTTGTCAAGATTTGTTGCTACAAAATCAAGAGATTCAACTATTCTAAGGAATCTAAAGAAGATTCATCATCAAGGACTCATGGATTAAAATAGCGGGTGGCGGCCGATACATATCGGCAGTGTTAAACAAACCCCCCCCCCCCCCCCCCACGACTTTTTCACTTTTTTTCAACTTTTGAAATTATTACTCTCTAACTACTATGAATCACAACTTTTAAGGAGGGGCACAGGTTCTGAAAGCAGAAATTCGATTTCGAAGGAAGAACTTCATAAAAAATTTCTGGTCCGGGGGCGCTGCCCCCTGGGCCCCCCGCGAGCTGACCGGGCAGCTCGATCCCCGCCGGGGGATACCCCCGGACCCCCTTTGCGAAATGCATGTTTTAAAGAAGTGGCAATCATGAAAACAAAGGGATCCTACTTGACCATGATAGCTAGGCCTCTTTTACTGGTTGTCTTTCTTTGTTGTGCTTGGATGTCTATTATTATCATTATTTGTTAATATATGATATTAAGCATGTTTAATTATATTTGGAATGTGTGTAGTAGTATAGATATGGTTACCTATTACTACTAAATTTTAAACTGGTCTTAATTTAACTGTTTTTAAAAAACCCTCATTGTTAAATAACTAAGTGGGAGAGGCCCGAGAGGGAACTTCTTAAGTTCCCACGGTCTCCATCATTGTTTTGCAGGAGATGTAATTGATTTATGTGTTGACCTTGGAGTCTTCCTCTTAATCGGATGTGTCATCTTTTGAGAGGACGAGTGTTGACCACTTCATTTCTAAATTAGTGTTGAATGTTGAGTTGTTGAGTGTTGACCACTTCATTCACTTGATTGAATTTGAACCTTTAACCTTGAGGCTTAAAGTATTGACTATTGATTGTTCAATGTTCACTGATGACCTAACTCTTAAGTCTTATGCCTTTATTTCATGTTCTAGTTTTTTTTTTTTAATGAGCTTTTCATTACTTTCTAAGTTAGCATGACTAAAGAACATGAATACATGTGAAAAAACTAATCATTACTATTATTTTCTATTTATATAGCGATACAGGACCTTATATATTGAGGGCACCGCTACACCCCCTTTTCTTACTTACTTTTGCAAAAGAACCACATTTTCTTTCATTTTACAATTTTCTGGATTTTCTGGAATTTTTTCAGATTTTTTTGGTGAGTATTTCAAATCACACCGCTACGCCGCTACGTATCCCCGCTACGCTACGTATCGCCCGCTTCGTAGCGGTTTGGCGGCGGGCCGCTACGCCCGCCGCCACCGCTATTTTCATCCTTGCCCGGCGCCCCTCCTAGTTGGGCCCATTGGGATGCATGATGATCATGGAAGTCCATTGGATGGAAAGTTCCATATGAGGCCTACCTATATGCAAAATCTTGAGTCCCCAAGATCATCCTTACCTTTGGATCCATGGCCCTAAAATTTAATAGTTTAGAGGCATCATTTTATTATGATTTCAATCCAATGGTGAGGAAAAGTTGGATGGGCATCAGACTTGGACTTGTGACTATTCATGAGGGGGTAGTGACGCAGCCAAGATCCGCGATCGAGTAATAGATCAATCTGTTGAAGGATTGATCGGATCCAAGGATGGATTCCAGCCACTAGGGCAACCTCACAAGAGGAGAAAAAACAAAATTGAAGAGAAAACTCTCATAGATTAATTGATAATAAGCATGCCTATTACAATGGAGGGCTTCTCTATTTATAATGTAATAAGGACTCTAAGATAGAAAGCTACTAATCCTAAAACAATAAAACAAGAAACAATCCTAATTAAATAAACTTAAGATAAAAATATTATTCCACAGTAGCTTCTCAGCCAATTGGGCCTGTGGGCTAAACCCAATGGACTGAGTTGGATGGTTGGGTTCATCGTGTGGGCCTTTTGTACTATATAAATTCTTCCTCGCTTGAAAAAAACTCGACTCCGGCGAGTTGACAGCATGATAATATGGGAGAGACTCCGACCACAAGTTGGGGAAAGGTCCTCCGGGGTCAAAAATCAATCGCACAAACTTCAGAATATTCTTGCAGTCTGCATTTGCTTTGCGTATCTTGTAAGCATCATGTAGAATTTTCCTCCATTTAGAAGTAAATGGGAGGTGTCATTTCTTCTCATGCCTACATTTAGCTTGAATGTGAGCTTTTCCCGTGAGAGACTGTAATCGTAGAATCTGCCATATTTGAAGGCAATCTTTAAGCTGCCATTGTTGATCCCTGGAGATGAAGTCAATGCGAGGGACGTCAACAACTTGATGTACTTGTGAATCCTCGAAAACAATTGATCTGGTTTCCGATGACCCCATTGGATTATCTGGCAGTGGCATGTCAACAAGATCTACTGGATGTTCACTCTGTTTGGTAACCTGGTCAAAGTCTTCAATGCCTGCTTCTCCTCCTCCTACGCTTTGTGGCTCTTGAGGAACACGAACTTGATCATCTTGCACTTGTTCCAAATTTTCCATGAGATCAACTTTGCCTTGACCTTGATCATCTATTGCACGCTTGATGTCTATTGGCATGACTTGTTTCTCTTGTGGTGCAATCATGACTACTCTTTCAACTCTTTGCTCTTCCTATGGCTCTTTCTTTGGTTCAGTGGAAGGAGCTGATGTAGACGACGATGAAGCTGTTGATGTCATTGGAACGAGCATAACCCTTTTTCCATTCCACAAAATGGTACATGTATTCGCCTCTTTATCATGGTGCACATTTCGATCAAAAAGCCATGGGCGTCCGAAATAAATATGAGCAATATTCATATGGATTACATTACACCAAATTTTGTCTTCATAATGTCCCATCTTGAATGATACCAAACATCTATAAGTCACGGGGATAACATTACCATTAGACCATGTGACTTTGTAGGGCTTTGGAAGCTTCTCAATTGGCCAATGAAGTTTGTCAATGACCTCTTGCACGACAAAATTCATTGCACTACCATTGTCAATAATCAAATTAGTGGACTTGTCTTCGACTCTTATTCGTGTGTGGAATTTCTGAGCCCGTCTCCTGTCTTTTTCTCCCTTTTCACTTGTATTAAGCAGTCGACGAATGACAAGAGTGGGATTATCTTCTCCTGCGAAAAGTCTTTCCACAACATGAGCTCTTGATCTTTGCTGAATTTTCCTTTCTTGACACTGAGATTGACACATGCGAGATTTTCGAAGCATATGCTCAACATGAATAGCTTCTTTGTACGCTTCTGGAATGGTTTCACAAAAATTTACTTTTGCTCATATGCTTGGCCTTAACCCTTTGATATATCGAGCTCCATTATTCTTATTGCTCTCCCATAAGCCACATAAAATTTCCAACTCTTGATATTGAGAGGTATATTCATCAATAGTTGATTTACCTTGCTTCAAATTAATGTGCTGCTCAAAGTAAAACTCTTTCTCATAGTACCGATTTCCATAGCTGAACTCATACATAACAGCTTCAATGTGTCTCATATTGATTTGATAGGCTGGGCTAATGACACTGAACATGTCGAAGTCGAATTAGGCCCATTGGCTCAGACAAAAAAATATGCACTTTTCTTTTCTTTTTTCTATCGGTGGGCCAGGTCGGGTTCGAACTCAGGTCAGTCCCAAACTGTGGCCCAGTTCAGTGCCTAGCAAAACACATGTGAAGGAGAGAAAAAAAATCCTCTATTTTTCCTCAGGGCTTGTGCGTAGAGAGAGTAGATGGGGTGGGGGGGGGGGGGGGGGGGGGTGGGTTTCTCTCTGACTTGCTTTGAGATGAAAAACGGAGATGGGAGAGGCGTTGTTGCTGCAACAAGAAGGGGAAGGAAGCAAAACGTTGGCGATCTCTTGTTAGGCAGCCTAGCGATGGAAGTGGAGGCGATGGAGACAATGGCGTTGATGCAGCAGGGACGTGGCTAGTGGGAGCTTGCGCGCTGGATGCAGGCTTGAGAGATGGTGGTCGTTAGGGAATGGCAGGTACTCCTCAACTCAAATCCCCTTCTTCTTTCTTCGTCTTCTCTCTGCTGCTGGCACTTGACTGACGAGAGGAGAGGTGCGATTGCGGAAGTCCAACGCTAGCACTTGATTGCTTACGAAGTGAAGATGGAGCTTCCCGGACGTCGACGACAGGCGGTGCTCTCTGGTGCACGGTACGTCTTCTGATCTCAAGCCCCTCTTTCTCTCTCTTCATTTTTGTTCTGCTCTTTCTTTCTTTTTTTCCTCTTCTAGGAGGGGTTTCGATGAGGCTGGGGATTCGTTGGTGCTAGGACGCAGGGAGGGGATATGGGTTTGGGCGATGGTTGGGACGTGACGGGTTTGGGAGTTGTGGGTCGGGTGGGTTTGGTTTGAGTGGTTTTGGCAGGCTTGGAATTTGGGGAAATAAGGGTCCTAGATTTTTTTTTTTTTTGGGTTCCCTGGACGAAGGGCAGCTAGGTATCAGTCTGTAAGGTTTCAAGGGCTTCAGGATTTGGGCTCGGCAGTGGGGTTGGGTTGCTCTTGGGTGAGGTGGGGTTTTGTTTTTTAGTTGGGGTATGGGATCTGGTAGAAGGAGGGGATCGGCTGATGGTCAGTGAGGGGAGGAGTTCAGGTTGTCCATATGTTAGGGTTTGGGGGGGGCAGGTTTAGGGTGTTCTGTTTGGTGAGTTGGGATCGGCAGGGGCTTTAGGTTTTGGATGAATGGTTTGAATTTGGATTTTAGGGTTTGGGTGAGGATTAAGATTTTGATTACATTCGGATAGGATGGGTGAAATAGGTCTTGGTGAAGAGGTTTTTGGAAGTGGGAGGGTCGACAAAAGGTGGGCTTGGTACTGATCGGTATCAATGAAGGGTTTTGGCCAGAGAGGGAGGGCAGAGGTAGAACTTTGTTGTTGAAGGTGTTTTTGGTGAACAGGTTGTGAGATGGGTTACGTTTGTGAGGTGGAAGGGTTGAGATGACGGAACGGAGGTGGATGGTTGGATGAGAGGGGAATTCCAGAAAGGACGGACATCTCCCTGACTATCGCTTTTCATCTCTGATACCAATTAACGCAGTGATCGGGTTGATGGAACGGGGAAGATGGGGTGCAGTGGTGAGATTTAGGGTTTTGGCAGTGGTTTGGGTTTTGGGAAAGTTGGTTCATTGTGGGGACTGTAGGGTTTGGGTTTGTTAACATGTAGGTTTGGGACAATGGTGAATTTGTGTAGGAGGGATGGGTAGGGTGAGGGGAACTCCAAGAAGGACAAACGTCTCCCCGGCGATCGCTCATCGACTCTGATACCAATTGATGTAGCCAAGATCTGAGCAATAGATCAATATCTCGAACGATTGATCAAATCCAAAGATGGATTCCAGCCACTAGGGCAACCTCACAAGAGGAGAAAACACCTTAATTGAAGAGAAAACTCTCATAACTCAAAAGATTAATTGAAAATAAGCATGCCTATTACAATGGAGGGCTTCTCTATTTATAATGTAATAAGGACTCTAAAATAGAAAGCTACTAATCCTAAAACAATAAAACAAGAAACAATCCTAATTAAATAAACTTAAGGTAAAAGTATTATGCCACAGTAGCTTCTCAGCCAATTGGGCATGTGGGCTGAACATAATGGACTAGGTTGGATGGCTGGGTCCATCATGTGGGCCCAGGGCCTTCCATACTGCATCAGGCAGTATGTGTGAAAAGACTAGATTAACTCAACATGGGCCCCATGACAGAAAAAAAGCGGGGGGGGGGGGGGGGGGGGGGGGGGGGGTGGTTTGAAATGGGGTGTTTTTGAAGTGGGGCGTTTTTTAGAATTCCCGATGTGTGTGTGTGTGTGTGTGGAGATGCTCTTGTGAGAGTCATTCTTATGGTACTATGAGAGTAAGGGGTGGGGCCCCTCACAATTAGGCTGTTGGCATTGGATATGAATGTGAGGGCCTCCACCCTTACTTTCATAATACCATGAGAGTAACTCTCATTGGAGCATCTCCTATATATATATATATATACATACACACGGGAGTGATCCTATGCACGTGGAGCGCGTGGAGCTTTCCATACGTTCTTCACCATGGGGCCCAGCTGTTGGCCTACATGGGGTGGGGCTAGGGGATTGAAAGCTCTGGTTGGGGCCCTCCTATGTACAAAAAATCAGCCCCATTTGACCGTCCTAACCCTTTATCCATAGTCCACCAGATTTCACCATAAAAAAATGGGTGCATAGACTTGTGGTCCATTTATGTGTCTTTGGGTCGAAGAGAGAGAGGAGCACAAGGACCAACCATAGCAGGTAGGCAGCTGGTGAGGGCTCGGGTACAAGATTTCACCATAAAAAATGGGTGCATGAGGTCCATTTATGTGTCTTTGGATTGAAGAGGGAGAGGAGCACAAGGACTGACCATAGCATGTAGACAGCTGGTGAGGCCCCCCGTCATCTCTCTCTCTCTCTCTCTCTCTCTCTCTCTCTCTCTCTCCACTGGATGTGATAGATCTTCCCCTCCCTCCCTTTCTCTGTTCGGTTTTAGTGCCTTAAGAAATTGGCCAGGACCGATAATTTGGCTGATATTTTGAAAATATCAACCGATCATAATACAGACACTCATGTGATACGGTTCCGAGAACAATAGCTGTAAAATATCGTCACTATATGGTATATACCGATACCATCCAACATTTTAAGCCATGCTTGAAATACAACTTGTGCACATCAATATGTTCTATAAAATATGCAACCTCTTTAATTTTCATTCAATTGAACATTGTTCAAGAAATTCGTTCAATTAATAAAATTTATAGATTTCTTCCAACATGGATGTGTGAGTTTTTCCTTCTGCTTGACCTTTTTCCTCCCTCTGATTGGTAACATGACTCAAGCTCATCTCCGCGCTTGATGTTTGCCATGGAATCCTACATTATATTCAATTTTTGGCCTGGGATTCATCCCTTTTGGGTTGAATCCATCTCTATCCACCATTGATTATGGTATCAGAGTTTCATCTTTATCACTTGTGCACTCTTATTTCAAGAATTCAGTTTTAATTTAGTAACACTGTTCTTATGAGCATCTGATCCAGGAATCTTGTCCTTGGTCAAGCATTAGAGAGCCAAATATTTGGGAACTTTTTACATGACATGACCTCTCCAGTAGAAATTTAGTACTGATCTCATCAAGACGTGCAAAATTATAAGTTGAGACCTGTCCCATCAATCCTTCTTATCATATTCAGTGACTAACAATAATGAAGTGTTCTAAATGATATGAGGAGAATATCATGTCGTGTCACCCATGTAATGATACCTGCTTGACGCAAACGTTCTGCTTTGGTCATCAATGGCTGCCACCACAATACTATGAATCCCAGTGGGCTAAGATAAGTCTTTTGGGGTGAGTTTACATAATTGGAGCTTATATTATTGTTTCTTTGATGCGGAGTAGGGTACCAGGTGCGGGGCGGGAAGAGCTGGATAGGCGAGAGATGGAGGGTGAAAGGGATACGCCAGGCTTTCGCCTGAAAATAATCCTCACGCCAAACTATCCATCGCGGGGCGAGGAAGAATAGAAAACTTTGGGATACCCAAAAGCACTCAAGAAAAATTCATTAATCATTGACTACTTAAGCCAATAGGCTTTACATCACTTATATAGGAAAATAATAAAACCTAAAACTAATATGGACCATCCAAACACAACGATGGTCAAGATTAAAACATCCAACATTGACTATAAATAGCATAAAATATAATCCTAATGATCTAAGACATAAAAATAAATGGACTGTGCCCAAAGAGCTTGGTCGAGATAGATGGACTAGGCCCATTAGCGGGTCAACTCATGGGGACCAATGGTCTGTCTTGCATCATTCTTCTTGTATTTATGTCCATATAAAGTGGCTAGCATTCTTTCGAGTTTTTCCAAATGTTAGATGGGTTGATGATCTTGTGTGAGACACCACAATAACAAGGCTTGTAATTGGTTAATTTTGTGATCATATGGCCAAAGATCAGATGATGATGAGGGGCCCAACTTGATCAACTCCACCAGTTAAGAAACAAGAACTGGGGTGCACTCCACCGTATTTTTCATAGCTTAAAAGTAATTCGCCTGTAGAATGTAGTAAGCCTCTTCTCAATTCCTGCAGTTTTCGCATAAAATATATATCAACTGACATTTTCTTCTCCCGTCTTTTCATGCATTTGCTTATTGAAGTGTTTGCCATGTTAAAGTCATTGGACGGCGTCTATCATCAATATTCGACGTTGATATCCTTGACCCAGAGGAGGGCAAGCTTGTCTTGAAGTACTGTATGGACGCGGAAAAATGTTCCTCACCAAGAAATGAATCTGAAGAGGATGTTCCTGGAAATGATACTGATTCAGATGAAGAGGATGCTGCTGCTGGAAACGATACTGATCCAGATGAAGAGCCAATAGGCAATGCATTTTATATTGCCGCTTAAAATTGAATTGCAGGCCACTTCATGTCTATTAGAGCCTTTGGTGCGTATTGTTCGTTCTGTGAGAGCGTGCAAAAATCTGGCCTGTTTGTGTATGATCATAACTTTGTTTAATTTTTTAATCAAGTCACTGTGATCAAGCTAGTATTTATTACAACCACTTTCATAGGTTTCTTAAAAAATATTCAGACAGCAGGAATGCAAATTATATACTGATGAAAATTTTGCATTGCCATCAATATCCTTTGCATGTTACTTTTGTGTAGAATTCGTAAAGCCAACCCAGATGGATAGGTTGGTTGATGATGACGATGAAATCTTTTGCATGTGCCCTTATGCATGGCTCCAGTCTTCTTTGTTCTTATTGCTTGAACTGACATGAAGAAAGGGAGAAGCGTGAAAACTCATTTTACCACAATCTGGTGTGTTTGTCTGTTGCCTGCTCTTCCATCACTGTCTATCATGCCGTGAATTTCATGTGCGAGTACTTCGTGTAGGCAGGTTGCCATTTTGCCAAAACCAAATTCCGAGTCCTCTGCCTACCCACCACTGACATGGAAACTTACAACTAATGTTACATAGCAGTGTCGCCACTGTGGAAGCTTGAGCAGAGAACTGAAATTTTGGAAAGGCCATTAAAGAAAATGGAGATTCAAGTGAGAATTCACTTAAATCTTAGACGTCTTTTGCCCCTTTTCAGGTCACATCTGTTCAGTTACCTGGAAGTAAACAGCTCTTGTAACAATGAGAGTGGTTTTTCAGTCCAATGGCAAACAGGAATAAGGTTTCAATGCAAAACATTCTGCCCTTATTCATCATTGAAGTGCAGTGTAGCCTGGATTTCCTTCTGGGTCTTCTCAGAGGCTTCTCTCTTTATAGGGTCTTTTGATTCAACCTTCTTCGGGCATTAGCAGATACATTCACGGATGTTCCACATTGGAATATTACGTTGGGTGGTGGGATCCGGACTCTTCACGGAGTGAAACTCCACCCCATGGTGGTGCCAATGACTCAAACGCTATGCCCTTCTTTTATATTGAAAGTCCCAACATTTTCTCCCAGTCTAAAATAGGGTCCACAGGTTGAAAATCCAAAACTCTTAGTGATTGTGGCCCACCTTAGGAGTTATTGTGCATGGGGTTCACTTTTAAAATTAGTACATACGACGCACCTTTAGAATTAGAAAGGGCCTATCTTCATAGGAATTATGTGGGCCCACCTTTTTTAATTGTTAACAAAGGGTCTATTTTTCTGAATTACAATGTGGGCCCACCTTTTAAAATTAGTGTATGAGGTCCATCTTAAAAAAATTGCAATATGGGTTCCACTTTTAGGAATTAAAACATGGACCCCGCCTTTAGGAAATAAAACCAGATCTGTCTGCAAGTTCTTCTGCAACAACAAACGAACCCAAGTGACCTCTCTGCTCTCTGAGACTCTAAACCGAATTTGGATCCTCTCCGATCACTATGACGAATCCAGTGCCCATCGATCAGATCACTCTTCACACAGTGCAACTCGCGTGGCCCACCATAGATCAAGGAACAGATCTCTGATATGCAACAACAGTTGTGGCCCAACTATCCTCTTTCCTTCTACTCCGGTGATGGCACAAAATCACCGCAGCAAAACGATGGCTTCTCCTCTGATGAGGTTGGCTGCTGTTGCAGATTGTCAGAGAGTTGAAGGTGGGCCACCTGCGATTGGAGAAGGAAAGGGGCTGCTTCAGTGTGGTTCTGCAGAGAGAATCGGAGAAAGAGGCTCTCTGTCTTTGTTGACGGTGCCGGAGACAGGGCTGTGAGGGTCTAGACTCCTCGCCGATGCGGAGGAGGTGCTGAACGGTGAGAAGAGGGTTGAAGTTGACAAACAATTTATTTATTTATTTAGACTTTCTTGTTTGAAACATTCGTTAGTTAACCTGAATATGAATGTTAACAAGGACTACACTCCAAAGTTGAATTAAGCAAAATAATTAGCATCACTAGGTACTAGATCTTTTCCAGGTTGATTGTCATTTGGTTTGTCAACCAGATCCTCCCATTCTAGCATCTCATTCATTACCTCTTCAAACAACTAGTCCTCAAAATTTTACTGTTGGATAAAGTTGAATAGAACATAGCACACCATGACCAGCTTCGGCTCTTGCGTGCATCTTATAGGGTAGCATAGAACAGTTTGGGAAGAGAAAAATGCTGCTTCAACACTACAAATGTTCTCTCAACTATTTGTAGTCTCAAATGTTACAAGTTGAATAGCTTTGGTCATCTACAGGATAACACATGATAGTCAAAGCTATAAGTCAAAAGTTGGTAGACAAGTAGTGTAGGTCTTACCAAAGCATCCTAGAATCTGAACATTGATCCTTCCCACAGAGAGAGAGAGAGAGACAGAGAGAGAGAGAGAGAGAGAGACGGGGGCCTATAAAGGTGCATTCCCATCCACAACACATCCCTCTATATCCATAGGTCCCACAAAGCACAAAATTTAATACTTTCAGCAAACTCTAATTTTCTTACAAGACGAAAAAATTAAAATAAAGCAGACTAGAACAAGATAAACCATTCATCCAAAAGGACAAATGGAGTCGTGTTATAAAACCACCATTAAAATTTCGATGACTGTAATTATATACAATTACAGACGGCAAGACACCAAAATTGCCAAAACCCATAGCAAGAAACATAAAAGAATCAGAGTATGCATATGAAAAATGACAAAAGAACCAAGTGAAAATAAGATTTTATGTACAATACCTGTATTGATAAATTACCTGAAAACAGTCATCGGCCAGTACTAGCAACATCACAACTCCCAGCCATGAACCATATCACTGAGCTCACTGTCGAAACTCCAATCTTCCGAAAATTCAGGTGGAATATCTTGCACCTCTTCTCCCAAATGAGTATTTTGAGACACAGCAGGCGTTATACTAAACCCATTGCCATCAGCCGTAACAGAGTTGCCAGCAGCAGTTGTGAAACCGTTAGCCCTGCACTGCGTCATACCGGCAGCATAAACAGAAGAGCTGGAAATTTTGTTCCCAAATTCAACCATAGCTCCAGCTGCCCTCATTGGTAAGCTTCCTGTACCATTCAATTCACCAAAGACACCCTCAGTTGTATTCCCATTTGGAGTCTTCTCAGTAAGAGGCTGCTGTATCCCTCCATTTGTACCCATATCCTGCTGCAATAGCTGAATCAAACACTGCAGTAAATGTTGGTTTGCTGGAGAAGATTGTTGTTGATTCTGTTGAAGTACGTGTGGCTGCTGATTATGGGCGCTTGATAGGCCATTCACAGTTGCATTTGGTAGAGATGCTAGGTCCAAAGAGGCAGGACATTGAAATAGAAGAGCTTGTGGTGGATTTGGACCATTAGAAGAACATGATGCATCCGTCTGAACAGCAATCGAGCTCATGTTAATGGAGTCCCGTCTTTGCAAATTCTGATATTTGCTCAATTCCGCTGCTGTCTCTACAGAGGTGTTCATAGTTCCACCACCCATGCAATTGTGCAATTGGCTGCTTAGATTAGGAATCATTGCCATCATTTTATTTACAGTTTTCTGATCAGCTGACACACCCTGGATGTTAAGAAGTTGCTCCATTTCCTGCATTTTTTGAATTTGAAGCTTCGCAGCAGCAGCAGCAGCAGCTTGTCGAGCATAGTTCTTCAAACTCTCTGCAATTGACAACAAGTATTGAAAAATACTACCATATTGTCCAAATGAGCTAATGTTTTCTCATGAGTTGAATAAAGCAAACATGGTTATATGCCAATCCCAATAGCTGCAATAGATGGCATCAAATACTTCTCATTAATTTATGTACAACCACATGCAGTTTAATATTGTGTTTGGACTTTGGACATACAAATTAAAGTTACTTCAAGAATTTTGACAGAATCTAAGGGGTCGTTTGGAAGCTCTCGTCTAATTAAAAAGAGCTAATTAGATTAAGGTCTAGAATAAAAGACTCTAATTTATAAGTTCTAGTTTATTATTAGACTACTTGGTAAAATATAAAATGAAAAAAGGAGAGCTCTTATTTCATCAGGTAATTGGAGCTCACCTTTGGGAATTACAGTAATTGGGGGCTACCTTTTAAAAATTACAATGTAAAACCCATCATTTTCAAAATTTCATGAAGTTATTTTCATCCAAAATACTTGTAAATTTTGCATTGTCCACCTCCATCCATTTTAGCTAGAAACAGCTCTCTGGAAAAAAAATTTAGAGAGATTGTGTATGATCATAGTTCACAAACTAGAACTCTCATCACCCGCCATCTCCACGTATGAATGGCCAGAACATTTGTAATCTATCTTAGAAGAGATATGAACTCATAATAAAAATAACACTGAGGGACTTACCAATGGGTCCCATTCTCATATTGTGCTCCCAACCGAAATCCATCAAGTCCTTCATGCTATTTACAACCTCAAATATCTGCCCATAAACATAAATCATTGATATTTATAAGAATGATAGGTAAACAAATCAATGGAAGAAAAGTCTCTGAAAAGATGGATAATTCAATTTAAAATGTCAAGGCATCCTGCAGAACCTGCAAGACCCGAGAATATCCTTTGGAAAGTCCCAACTCATCAACCAGTTGTAAATCCATAGTCTCCACAAGCTGACGAGTTGCCGTTGCAAGCCTAATGAAAACAAACAGTCGAGGATCATACCTTAATATTAAGCAAATTAAAATTCTACTTGCAGATTGTACATACAAGAACCAAAATACATGGGTCCCAATTATGGCGCAAAAGAACATCAGGAAACCAGCAGAATCAATGCAGCAGAACACAAAGAAGTTAACAAAAAGAGAAATCCAACATAAAATTTAAACCATAATATTCAAGTATTCCAATCAGCTCTGGATAATATATCATGTCAGAAGCAACAACTTAAATGGACGACTCCACATGACCTACAAGAAGGAAAATATATGCATTTTCGATTCATGTGTAGCTATAAAGATGCAAGCACCAAAAAAAATACAAAATACTGTTTTACTACTAATAATGAATGCTTTCTTAGGGTTGGTCTATTTGCATTAAAATACATAGGAATTCATGGTGAAATGAACTCCACGAAAGAATTATTAAAGAGGTGATGGGTAAAGGATATAAGGCGGTTGGGTATTAATTTCACATTTTCTTTTGATTTTGTTTCTTTAAAAGGAAAGGTAATTTTTTGCTTCATTTTGGAAATTCACTTTTGATATTCACTTTTAGCCACTTATGGTATGAACCCTATATATTGAATCTCTATGTATTTTAATGCAAACAAATAAGGCACTTAATGACAGCATGAATATACAAAATAATGATTGAAATCAAAGCTTATTGCCCCAGAAAGCAAGACCCATATGATCAGGGGTGGACCCAAGTACATACATGTGGGGGCGGTCGCACGCGTTGCACCTCAGTCCACTTCTAAAGCTATAATAAAAATTCTGGATCTACTTTTAAAACTCACATAAAAATCATACATCTGCCGCCAAAACCTACATGAAAATCCTGGGTTTGTTCCTAAAATCCATTTGCCTGGTCCGCACCCCTCAAGCGAAAATCCCAAGTCTGCCACTGCATGTGATAGCAGCCCATGTATGAAAGCCAAACCAAAGATCATAATAGCAGAACTACTAGAAATGGATCAACGCAACTACTGACACGACTACAATATATACATTGGTGTCAGATTTAACTGCTATCACTCAAGTTAAGAGTAAATGGATTTACTTAGAAGGGGCTGATCATAGAAGGGGTGGTGACCATCTCAACCTTTGTGAGGACAAATGCAAAACATTTTCATAGGAACGAATCCAAATCAATTATTTACAGAACACTGAGAATTTCATGCAATACTTTATGGACTTTACCACTGCATCATTTCAAAACAATGTGAGAATTCTACTAGCACAACATCAACTGACTCACCTCTTGCGATTTTCTTCTAAATCCCCACGTCGAACTCTTTCGGTACAAGCACTTTGGCATTTCTGTGCAGCCTCCTCCAACTGGTTCACCTGAATTGAGAAAAATGCTATTCAGTGGCAGAGTAGTCCAATTGGGTTCATTCCAGCTTGAACTGGGAAAAGTGCTTTTTAGATTTAGTAAGTGTAATTGCTAGGCATCCTGGATAATCTGGACGTCCTCAAATTTTTGTGGTGGGCCACACATCAACAATGGACAAATGGGTGCCAATCGACCATGATCCAATGGCTAAAAAAGACAGCCGCAGTGGAGGATACCTCCCAGATTGAATGACAGGCCATGATTGTACAAACAATAATCAATGGTCAAAATTCTCTAAAACCTTCCAAATCTGTAGGGGGGCCTAGCGTTCTCAAAAGGAATACCGTGAGATAGTGTCGATCTAATGATGAGAAATCAAGTAAAATAGAGGCAGAGGGTCGTTCAACTTCCAAGAGAGGGGTTTGACTTTTGAGAACGGAGAAAGTACAATGAATGAAGATGGAGAATTCTCCATAATTTTTATTGCATTCTCAAGTGAGGTGGCAAAAGCCATCTCACCTCAAAGGGGGAAAAAAGGTGGCATAGGTCATGGGGCATGTAGAGAAGAGAACAAACAGCCCACTTTACAACCAAAAAGAAAAGAAGAGGTAGATGGATTTGGGGCAGGTTGATTTGCTTGTTGGGCTAGACATGGCTCATGCCTATAATTTTAAAAAAGTCCTAGTTTGGTTGAACCCAAGTGGTCTACTCCCACTTGCCGTCAGCCCATTAACATGAAGCCCGGGCTCAACAGGCCACTAATGGACGTTAAGATTTATGTCCTACAAACTAAACAAACTTTCATAAAATATAGCAATCTAGAAATGTTCGACCAAAATCTTCATTTCAACAAGTTCTTTGATTTTAGCCGAACATGTCAAAATTTTCAATTTTAATCGAGACTCTCTCTCTCTCTCTCTCTCTCTCTCTCTCTCTCTCTCTCTCTCTCTCTCTCTCTCTCTCTCTCTCTCTCTCTAAAATTCTTTTCCCTTTTTTTTTCTAATTTTTTCAAAGCAAAAATGCCCTTCACTTGGACAAATACTCAAGGGTGTTTTTTTTTTTATTAGTAATAGATTTGTCCCTTAAAACTCCAAATATATATAGTTTATTTATTGTGATTTAATTTACTAGGGTGATGACCTAATTCTTTCCTCAATTACAAAGTCCATTCACTAGAATATCAGTTACGGGGAATAAGGTTATGATGATGATAATGGCCCATTTCTTTCTTTAAAAATATAGCTTAATCACTTTTTACTACTTTTAAATATATTATTGTTAGTATTTTTTGAAAAATAAAATCTTAAATAGAACATCAAAGCATCAAATCAGGTAAAATGTTCATCCAAAGTAATATCGAAGGAAGCCCAAAACCACATTGACGGCTACAAGAAATAGTCATAAATATTGTTAATATTAGGGGCAGAGCAAAAAAAAGGGGTCGAGGGGTAAAATGAGGGGAGTGGAACTCAAATCAGAAGGGCTGAAAGTGAAAGTTGTCCCTTTCAATGGGTTGTCCCAAAATTTTACTCCAACATGAGTTGTTCCCACCATAAGTTTGAGCTCATAATTAAAGAAAAAAAAAATTCCTGCACATGCACTCTCGCAAGAACACACAATCACCACAAGAGGCATGACCCTCCTAAATTTCACCAGGTTCTCCCTGATGAACAACACCGATGCACAGGGCATAGTGCGCAGGACAAAACCAATCTAATTAAGGATATGCTCAATCTTATAGTGGCACAAACTCCTGTTAGAGTAAAATTTGGCGAAAGCCCATCAAACTAACAAATCAACAAATCTTCATTGATTAATTATAGATAGATTGGTTTACATGTAAACTTTGGTTGGAGTGAGGTATGATTCTCCATATTAAAATAAGGAGAAAAGGATTCTTTTGAATGGTTTGGAGTATTTCCCATATTTGACCAATGTTCTTGAAAAAAAATGTCTTGAGAATGATTGAGGATTATTGAATTTGGAAGTTTTCTTTGGACATTAATAGAACATATTTATAAAAATAAATAAATAAATTTTTAAATAATCAATAATTTACAATTGACCACTACCTTTGCTCATATAAGAAAATCCTAGCTCTGACAATGCTTACGTTGACATGCAATCCAATCCAGGAATAGTAGTAGAAACAAGAAATTTCGGAAAAGGGAACATATGCTAAATAAAAGGATGGGATAATAAATCTAGTTTATATGTACAACAAACTCTGATTTAGTTTACATCAACAAATCACCTGAATACCATGTACAGGGACGGACCTACATGGTCCGATTTAAATTCTCCATAGAGTTTTAATGGGGCCTTGGAGCACGAGCGGGCCTATGCCGAAGCGATCTAGGTAGTCGCCCCAGGTCGAAATTAAAATCCCCATAGAGTTGAATGGGGCCTTGAAGCATGCCCCACATGTCTAAACTTGGCGCTCCACATATGTCTAAAAATAGCCCCACATGTAAAGCTTTGTAGTAAAAAAAGGTAAAAAAATAAGAAGAAAGAAAACATTACGGCAACACATTGCGCCCTCTTCTTTTGAAACCCCTCCGCACCGATTGTCAATCGAGCTCCTCGTCACCGGTCTCTATTTACTATGTAGACTACTACATCTTCACCTGCCAAACATATCTAGTATAACACTTCCTAATCACTCTATATCTAAATTTGAACGCTTAATCTCCAAGCCCTAATTCCAAGCCCTAATCCCTAAGTTCTAATCCAAACCCTAAGCCCTAAACCACTAAATTTGAGCATATCTACGAATTCAAAGATAATCAGATCCATTCCCGTTATCATGTCTTCTTAGCCACACTAGGATTCAAAGATGGGTTTTCGCTCCCATTATGCGAAGGTTGGAGGCTTTGAGATAGTGAAAAGAGAAAGAATGGGTGTCCTCAAAATGTTCTTGTATTCAGTTTTTTCTCACACACCCACTCACTTTGAATTTGCAACAATCTCCATTCGGCATTGATATTGACATATAAATTTAGTGAAACATGGTAATGCAAATTTGAGTATCTAAGACTAAAATCAAGGTTAGAGTCATTTTTTATCCATTTAATGCTTTTTGATACTTTTGATTAACATCCTAACCTATTCATTGCCCAATCTTTAATAACTGTAATGCATCTAGTTGAGTTCCACAAGTTGGACATTTTCTAAAGACAAACGTGTAGGTGCTATTTGGTGATGTAGAAAAAGTCCACCAAAGTCTAAATTATTTCTTGAAATGTTAAGTCTAGCAAAATTTTAGTCCCACCCAAACGAAAATCCTAGGTCCACCACTGACCATGTATGACATACACTGATGTAGTTTACATTGAATTTTGGTCATAAGCATCTAGCTAGAACAAGTTACCCAAAAATCAGACAAAAGCACAAAATTGATACCTGAGTTGTCATTAGTGTACGGGGAAGTAGCTGTTCAGTCCGCTCTGCACAGAATTCCCAAGACCGAATCTGAAACGAAAAATAAGAATAACAAAAAAAAAAAAAAAAATTCAAAAAATCTTCAATCACAACATGAAGATGGAAAGAGAAATAAACTTGGATGATTAATGTAGTAGTGTATCATGATAAATAAATAAAAAGGGTCACGACCCAGTGTGGGTCCCACTGAAGTAGGGTCCTAGGAGGGTCCAAATTGGAGAAAGACTCAACCTTAGGCAATTTTGCACAAAGTGGCTGCTCGCAGATCAGACCTACGTTATCACGCATGGCACCCAGGACATTTTACCATTGCACCGAAGCAATGACCCAGTAGAACATCATGATATCGCACACTGAAAAAAAAATAAAAATTACATGCACGTACAGAAAATTTTGATTACCTTCAAATTAGGGGTGAATTTGATGCGAAGTACACCAACACGAACAACCCGGAGCTTTTGTTTATAAATACTCTCTTGAACAGCTCTGCCATACTCCAGCATGATTAATCCTGAAGGCAGTCTACATTCGAAGGGCATGTCAACAAACAAAAGCTCATCGATGACCCCACTGTCGAATTCAATTTTGCAGAGCCTAGGAAGAACATCAGCAGTAACCTCTGTGTCAGAAGAAAAGGAGAGAAATATGAGGTCAATAAGTTCAAGAAAAGAAATCTCTAATGGCTACCTGCATTGATGTTTTTAATAAAGTAGGGAAGGAGCATGCATCATTTTTTAAGTCAACATGAGCACAACATTGTTTGAGATAATGAAGTGTAGACATTGAATTATGTTCATGAAATGGAGTAGATGAGAAAAGAAAAGAGAAACATACGAAGTACATCAGACATTACATATTGAAACATCACAAACCGGTCTGACCATTTCGAAGGAAATATACTGAACTACGAGTTCTCATAAAAGAAATGAACCACTTCAAAACGGAGGAGGGAAACATTCAAATAAAAAAATATAAAACTTTTTGGCCCATTTTCAAAAAAGTATACATAGAAATGGTTTCCATATTTCTTTTAATCACTCCATAAAAAAATACAAAAAATTGCAAAAATACCCAGGTTTTTGTCTTTTCTTATCCTTCTTTCCTCCACAAAACTCACCACCTTTCTCCTCCCTCCAAAACCCACGGCTCCTTTCAATTTTGTTTCTTCTCCATTGATACTGAACATAGTGAGAGATACAAAGATGCTTCTTCTAGTATAGGAGACACTGAGTCCTAAACCACTTAACAACACAAAACAATACAACAACAAAACACAAAAATTGGAAGGTTTTTTTTTTTTTTTTTTAATTGCATCACAGCCCAACACACATTCGCTTTTTATATGCTGATACAGGGCCCGATCACATATCCTGATCACAGAAATCAGCATCTAAGATTTCCAAAGTTGTGCCAAAAAGAAGCGAGAAAATAAAGAAAGAAAGCCAAAAAAAAACTCTGTAACCTGTAAAGAAATTGGAAGACGGACTCAATCTTCAATTATACCATGAAAACAATAGCCAAAAGGAACAAAAAGAATTTTACAGAAAAATAAGTCCAATCTAATAGACCCAACAACAGAGAAAACAAAGATACAAAGAACCTCAATTCTCAGAAACCAATATTCAAATTTTCTAAGACTCAAAAAAATATAAAAAAAAAGATCCAATAATGGCATCGTACCAAAGACAACAGAGTAGTCGTTGCTAAGGACATCAATGCAGATTCCACAGCCCATTGGCCGGAAGGCGTCAGAATTGGTGAGCTTAAGGTAGGTGAGATAATAGCTGCCACAACCCTGTGGTTATGGAGGGAGGGAGAAGAAAGGTGATAGGTTGGTGAGGAAGGGAGCAGGAAAAAAAAACTGTCATGAAGGCATTTCTGTCATTTTTAAGAAATTTTTATAGAGAAGACTTGATTGAAAGAAACATGAAAAACTTTCATGTTCTTATGAAATATTCAAATCTTCATCTACTTTTTTAAAAATAGACCAAAAGTTATATATATATTTTTTTAAATTTTCCCCAAAATAAACCAATAAATAAGGAAAATCAGTTTTATTTTTGGATAATTAAATTAAATACTATTAGACAAGAAATAAAGGAAAGAAATGGGCCTCCTAAAATACAATAGGCAAACCAAGCTGCACTGAATTAGCTAGTAAAAGAGAAACCTATCTGTAACATCATGCAGTGTTTTCATTCTATAACTCCCAAGGAAGATCAGTGGCAGATACCTTGTGAGAGTGGATACTCTACAGCTTCATATTTGTTTTCTTTTAAAATGACTCTATTACAAAAATAGAAAAATGATGAGAATGATAGAACCCAAGTTGCATAACCCAAGTTGCATGCCTTACACTTTCAGAATCTCATTATTTTCATGAAGTAAGGAATTGGAGATCAGAGACTCATGGAAAATTGCAAAACAATTTTGAGCTACCTTTAGTTGGTCCTCCCCATGTCTAATACCCATGTCAAGTCATTGAACTTCAAATTGACTAGCAGTAAGCTTTGGTGCACAATGTTCCCCATGTTCTAGATTTACACATCACATGGTTCCACCTGTGATTATGCAGTATTCCCTTTCTTCAACAACAAAACCGACCCCCACCTCAATTAACCTCTCACCTTACTCACAAGGATCTTTTGCCCCATCAGTGGATAAGTTTCTTTCCATTGCCTCCAAGAATGGCAGATCTCTTATTAACATTGGTTCCAATGAAACCTTTCAAATTCCTTTCTTCTAGTCAGGGGATACACTAAAACAGCTATCCTCCATCAATATCAAGGGCATCACTGGTTGCTGTTTATAGTTTACCATCACCCATTGTCAGATTCGACATAACAGAACACGACTCTTCAACAAAATCTGAGCTGAGACATCCACCATCTTCCCCAGCATGTACCACTGCTTTAAGGGCATCTTGTTTGCATTAGATTACACGGGAGATCACGTTCAAATGAGCTCCACCGAAAGATTATTAAAGAAGTTTGAGGTGAAGGAATGAGCTCCACTAAAAGATTATTAAAGAGGTTCGGGGTGAAAGATACGAGGGGAGGGTGAAAGATATAAGGTGGAGATGTAGATGGGACCTTGACTTTCTTATGCATTGAATTACTAGGGTGATGGCTGCGTATTCATTTCCCAACTTCCCTGGATTCAATTTCATCAATAAATGCGAGGTCATTTGATAGGATTTTTGTGTATTTATCTTTGGACTTCACTTTTAACTATTTAGGGCATGGATTCCTATGTATTCTATGCAAACGCAAATGTCCCCACATCCCAAATAGAGCAGTGCACATTAGAAACCTAACCAAGGTCATGTTCTGTTTAAGATTAGTACTTGCCAAAGTTAGCATTCCATCCAAATAAATAAAGGGCCCTCCTTCTGATTTTCATACCCACACATTGAGTACTATCAGGTTTACTACCATCAAGCACCAACATGCATGCATGTTTCCCATCTCAAAACCCAATCAGAATGGGTGCATCCACTTTCCCGAGTAAGCACTTGCACTGAGCCCTTCTTTGTTCTAGCAAACTCTCATTTATGATCCACTTCTAATTTTTTCCTTCTCTCACCTCCCTGCACTCTGTGCTTCCATTTGATGAAAATTCCCTATTTGCATTGTAAGTGCTAGGAAAAGGTGAAGTTACTTATGCCCATTGCCAATCACTGTATCCTTGAAATTTCTGTCCCTTGATTCTTAGATGGACAATTGGCAAAAGTCAGGACCCTTTGATATATATTGTTCTATCGTTCACTAACAGCTCGAGCTTTTGGTGTTTCCGGTTAATAACAAATATTACCTAGTTCTCCACGGGATTCCCTCCTAGCAGTTTCTACCCAACATTTTGGCATCTGAAACTTTGAACTCATGCGCCAGACAGGCACCAACCAACCTTAAGATTTCTTCGATGGCATCATTGTTCTTCCACAAATGAAGAAAAGCAAATCCTTTGATGTTCTTGCTAATCCTATTCAAAGGAATAACAATTTCTTCCAAAATGCCAACAGATGTCAGACTGCTTTAACTCCTCAGATAAGTGTTCCACAAAAAAAGAAACCACTCCTTTGCATAGAACGTTCATAACATTAATCACTACAAAAAAAGGTGAAGATACTACAACAATTGAACCTAAATCCAAAGCTTGTGATCAAAGAAGTACTGGTTTTAACCTAATTCATAGATCAATCCACACCCAAACCTAACAGACTAGAACCTTCCTTGAATTGAAGATACTTACCATTTACCAGGATTAGAGGAAGGGTGCAGAAACAGAATATGCAACCTTGTGATGCCTAGCTAAATCTCAAGAATAATAATGCAGGGAAAAGAGTAGTGCAAGTGCGGGAGAACAAAAAATTCACTACATAGTTTAACCTCACCTATCAGAACACATGAAGGGACATAAAGCAGTTCACAGAAAATAAATGAAAAATAAGTACAGAGAATAAGAGGCAAGAAGTTTTCAAATGTCATCTTGCAACTGGATAGTCACACTATGAAATTAAGTAGACAAAAACATAAAATGATGAAGACAGGACATCATCTATTTATATGTTCAACTTATATGATGAGACTAGTGATAATAAATATAGCCTCTGCAATAAAAGAAAAGTAATGATCACTTCTAATAAATGTGATATACAAAGTACACGAGCAAAAAAGATACCAGAATATAAGTTCTCAAATGACATAAAAGATAAAATGTCCAAATGCTAAAGCAAGTGCTTCCAGTTACAGAATTTAAAAGTAAAGAACAGAAACAACTAACCAAATCCCCTTCCAGATTTTGAACGACATATGCCACAATGCCATTTATCTAGCTGTTAACAAGCAAACAAATAATCTGGTTACCAGCTATTCCAAATGCAAAACTAACAAAATATTACCAACATATGTATGCATCTGTGGAAATGTAGACATTTTCGGTGCATACGCATGGGAGGTCATTGATTGCAGATCAATTACTTGTGCATTTGTAACAGAACTTAAGAGTAATTTGCGTTAAATTTAAAACTTGCATCTCATATGTATGTTGTCGACAGAAAAATGTAGCAGCAGCATAGAAACTAACCATAGATGCCTGAGAGAAAATACCAAGAGGACTTTCGAGAGTCGAACCATTCAACGACAAACACAACTTTTTCTTAGCACGCTGAGCAAAGAATTCACTCACGAATGTCTTCCAGAATAAAATGTTGTTATCCTGGGATCAAGAACAAACAATTACACCTAATTGTATTTTCAGTAGAAAAAAAAAAAAAAAAACAAAACAAAAACAAATAAATAACTAGTGAGAGTAGGAAAAGCTGTAAAGGAGTTAGTATGTGTGTGAAAGTAGGAAAAGCTGAAAAGGAGTTACATTTAAGGAATGCATGCAGCTTGTGTGTGTATGCTGACATTTAAGGAATGCAAGCTGACTCATTATCAAAAGAATCACAGAAACTGAAGCAAATTCTTTCCATAAAAAGAACATCGCACATAGAGCTGCAAACTTACAGGCGGGCGTTGTCGGTAATGAAATAAGTACTGCATAAGCCGGCGAGCACATGTGTTGCTAGTGTAAGAGTGCTCCCCAACAGATGGAGGAATAGGATACAAACAATGTTGCTGCAGCTGCTGCATGTGTGTGTGTTCCTGCTGTAATTGTGGTGTAGACTGCAATATCTGCTTCTGCTGGTGCAGATTTTGCTGCTTCAGGAATCTCTGCTGCTCCATTGAAGCTTGCAGCTGTGGATTATACCCCTCTAGTTGGATAGGATCCTGTCTCTGTGGCAGCTGCTGGATAGCTTGCTGCTCACCCTGCCCCATATCTCGTTTGGATTTCTTTTGCATTGGCAATAAATCATTCAGCTCTTGACCAATTTGCTGGAAAACTTTCCCTGCTTGTGATGACAATTGGGAAGTTGCAGAAGAAGCCCCTCGCCGACGCCGCCGTCGCTTCTGTTGGATTTGAGGAGGATTTTGGTCCTGTTGGGAGTTCTGATGCTCAATAGAGGAGCCATCCATGACAGAGGACTGAGATGCTGGCGCCATCAGACAAAATGAAGGCGATTCTGATGACAACAAGTATGACTAATTAAGCTAGTGCTTCTTTGCAAATGTGGTCCACCTGAAAGTGCAGAGTTAGCATCCGTGACCAACAAACTTGCACAAGAAATGCCCCACACAGAAGAAGACTCTGCACTACAACCAGCCAACCAAGATGACACAACAGGTGGCACCCCTTACTGGTGGCTGGAATTCAAGTAACTCTCCAACGCTAGTCTTTCCCTTCCTATAGAAGTGAGGTCAGATAAGTCAAGAGAATTTACAGCATAACTCTAAAGAAGCCTAATAATAAGCCCATATTTGTTTATCCTAACAAATTATCGCTATCCCAGTTCAGATATCATACTTTTGACACAAAAAGCACATCAACAAAGCCTCAGCACCTAATATTATTCCTAGGCCAAGCCTTCCAGGACTCATGCAGCTTGCATTCATCGATCCGAATCTAAACTATAAAAATCGTGTGACCCACCTACTATTGCAATAGATGTGACATTACTGAAAATTCAAAACTCATATGGAATTTATGATTTTAAAATTTTAACTGTCCAAACCTTATTCATTGCTCATGAATTTAATGCAAATCACCTCACACCTCACATATTTTATTATGGCTACCCCAGTTCAGAAGGTAGTGGTGTATATGGGGATGAAAGTAAGTACACTAATCTTTTCATTTGAAGCAAATCACCTCACATCTTTCATAGGAAAATCCCCTTCCATGATGTTGCAAAATTGACATTAGCACAAGATTTTTTTCCCAAGCAAATCACTCTGCGTTGCATAGGCTCATGACAGATTGTTTCCTGATGCTTCTTTCAGAAGAGCATAGGAAAAGTCATGGAATCCATTATAATAAAACCCCAAAGATCATTCAAGGAATGAAAACTGGTCAAGAAGCCTTAACTCAATCAGTACCTCAAGAAAACCAACCAAGGATTATTGCTTGCCAAGTTTGTAAAAGAAAGAAGAAGTGGGAGACAACATTCAAACGACTATAATGTATAGAATTCACCATGCCTTTTATTACAGAAAACCAACGACCCTCTTGGATTTGAACCATTGAAGTTGATTAACATTTATCGATAATTCTGCAATGGTTCCACTCAAATCCTCATCATTGGTGGAGGAAGACTCCACTTCTATATGCTTTTTGGAAGACTCTACTTCTTTCTTTCTTCTTTCTACTGCTGTTTGCCCTTGGGTGGAACTCAACCCAACTGAAGACCCAAATGGGGACCTTTCGCCTCACGTGGGCACGTGGGTCGTTTCTCCGGTTTGATGCAACCAAAGAGAAGAAAAAGGGTTTTGGCATACTCTTTTTGTTGCTGGGAAGCGAGAGGGCAAGGCTGTAGCCTCTGGACTCTGGAGACGTCGAAAAAGAGACTGGCCGAAGCTCACGACGACGACGAGGCTCTGGGAGGTTCGGTTTTTTATTTGGAGGCTGGGTTTGGTTGGTGAGTGGATTCAGTGGATGGGCGGAAGTCTGGAAGTGGGCGGACGATGGGGCTCGGGTGCGGAAGATGGTTTGGGACTCTCGGAGGACGATGGGACAACAATCGAGGGGTCGTTCGGCTCTGATACCAATTGATGTAATTGTAGGGTTACGATTGCAAGTGCACAGGGAAAATTCTATTAAGTCCAAATCTAAGATCATTGATCTCTACAATACCATATTTATAATAAAAGATACTTAAAACCCTGAGAAACAATCCTAATCGAACTTAGAAACAAAAATAAGAATCCTATTCAAATTAGAAACTAATCCTAAATACAATATCTTCACCAACTGGTGATATCATCATTCATCACCCTGCAACTCCAATGCACTTTCTATCCCAACCCCTTAACCGCTGCGTCTCTCCTCATCTCAGCCCTGTAAAATCCAGGTGGGAACCCACTTTATAAACCCCCACCTTAAAAAACATGTCATGGCCTATTCTTAAGGGTTAAATAAAAAGGTCCTCTCCTATTTCTTGAAGGTATTGATTTCTGTAGGTTCCTCAACATGACCCTCAGTTGAAATTCTCCCGCATATCATGTTCTCTCGAAAATATAGAGAGGCTCAGTGGATGCAGACAGTGGTGGCTAAATCGCCCGGGAAAGAAAGCCTGAGAACCAACAGATCAACCCCTTGTCTCATGATGTAATTGAAGTTTAATTAAATTCTATGCAATTATTTGATGCCCAAGTACAACACTAACCAGTTCACAGGAAACAATCTCAACTAGCTAAAAACATAGAATAGAAGAGAAGACAATAGAAAACTCTGTCGTTCCCCATCGATCTTGATCAGGTCAATTAAACTACATTAAACCCAACTTCACATATTAATAACAAAAAAACATCACTAACCCATTCACAAGAAACATGTTTTAAAACCTTCCAATCAAGAAAAGAGATCAACCCAATTCATATAATCTCCTAAAACAAAGTAATTTAGATCCTAAGATAAAATCTAACATGAAACTGTAACTTATCCATACAATAACAAGTTTTAGGAGAAGAAGAATCTCCCGATTCAAGATAGCTATTCATCCAAACGAATTCATGAGACTGGAAAGAAAGAAACAAACAATGAAGAAAAGAATGAGAACCTCGAAATCGAGCCGCTGGAAAACCCTTCTCTCTTTTTCTCACCCGTCTTTGCGTTCTAATCTTTGCTCTTTTTTTTTACCTTCATACGGAAGGAGTCGTTTTTAAAAGCCGCGGGAACGGAAGCGAGCGAACAAGAGAGTTACCGGTTCGCAAGACTACACAACCGGCTACTGCCGGTCTGCTTTTGGCTCACATCCGTACGTACTCGCGACTATAGGAGTCCGGATCCACAGAAAGTACTGGAACTGCGTGGGGCCCATGTGTTGAAAGTCTTAGTTACCCTCCCGATCCCGGATTCTGTGTCGCTGGAATTCCAGGCTTCTCCCTTAGGTCCATGGGGCCCATATAATGATAATTCAGTCTGCTCAAGATGAAAGTCGTTGCCTCCGGTGTATATCCTCTTATATCAATTCTGAAGGAGTGGGTCACACTGATCCAATTGAGCACTTGAATGACATGTAATTATACCAGATCGCACTGTCACGTTTTCAATCATGCGTTCAATTTTACACTGAGAGCTATTATTATTAAACTGAAATTTCATGATATATTACATAAGGGGGATGATATTCATTTTGAACGGTTTATATTACCATTCCTTATTGGGCCCATGGTGGATTTTTGGAGCCCCATTGCATGGAAAGCTGAGTCTGTGAAATAGAGGATTCGGACTGGTACCCTCTCTATGATGAGATTTTTTCCAATTGTACTCTAACAGGAATTTTGTTCCCTCTGTTGACAATTTTACCATAATTCAAGCGGATCTTGCCGTAAAATTACGTAAAATTAAGAATACTTTGTCTTTGGTAGAATGATCAATAATAATTGATAATGAATAAAAACACAGAACTTTTATATTTTATTCATGTATTTCAGCTTTTACTTGCACAGTTGTACATATGAAACGTAATATATTTGGATGAACAATTTTTATACAGTGATCTGCTTCCTGATGCCACCGGAGTGATATTTTTTTTTTTTTTAACTTTTTTTTTCTTTCACATGACTTCTCTTATCCAGGATAAGCAACTGAAATCTATGTCAGCAAAAAGCATTGATGCCAAGACTTTAGCAGAGCATAAAAAGAAAGAAAGGGAAGCCGTGGAGTGGGGAAAACAGCCATTCTATCTCAAGGAATGTTTGTTCACAACTCTCTCTCTCTCTCTCTCTCTCTCTCTCTCTCACACACACACACACACACTTATGAATGCATGTTCAGATCCTAATTGATTTCTGGCTATGAAGCGGAAATAAGGGAACAGAAGCTAATTGAGAAATATAACAATCTCAAGGTATGCATGAGAATCTGAAACAAAAGTCTGTTTATAAACCATTTAAAAGTTCATGAATGGTTCTTCTACTTCTATTTGTTTGCGTTGTAATATTTCTCTATTGACTTCATAATTTGTGAGGCTCTGGCAAGCTTGAAGCCTTCATGGAGAAGCGGCGGATAAAAAATGCATCTTGTGATTGTGATTGTTCATCGTGTGATTGTTCCTTGTGAACCTTAATTGTGCTCCGACACTTGCGATCATAAATGTACGATTGCATCAATTGATATAAGAGCCGAACGATCCCTCGATCGTCGGCATAATTACCCCTATCTGTCCTCCATCCTTGGCATGATTACCCCTAATTGATAATGAATAAAAGCACAGAACTTTTATATTTTATTCATGTGTTTCATATGTGCTTAACAATTTTTAATGCTAAAAAAATAAAAATAAAAAAAGGTCCCAACCACTAAAGCTGGGGTATCCAAAAAAAAAAAAAAGACAATTTTCAATGGTACTAGCCTGAGGTAGCATAGTTGGCTAAGATCAGGAACCTGAGGTTGCAGTTTCGCACTCGCACTCTCTCACTGGGGCCACTTGCCCAGCCAAAAGCATATTTCATGCAATTGCAAATGAGATCAGCAGTTGAAGCTTAAGTATTTCTCATGGAGTTGTTCGTGCAATATTCTAGGGTTGTACGATATCGCACACATCGTACTATGCGATGTACTAAGGCCATACAAGATTGCATCGTTATTGTACGAATAGCTTTGCGGAAAATATTTAAACTTCAGCTGTTCCAAAGCAAATGTCAGGAACCATTTTCTATACCTATGGGACTCATGTGAATTGTGTGGGATCTTTTTTATCAATTCTGTCCACAAAAATAGTAGGGCCTCCTGAATTTAAGGCGAAAAATCAAATTAGAGCAGAATAGTCAGAACTTTGAGTTAGAGGTGTAGATCAAATTCCTGCACGGCAGTCATGCAGGAGTTCCATAGGTGAAAATTGCCGTATAAATACATTGTATAGGTGTAGAAATTTTAATAGGGAGCAAAATATTTCTTTCTCTAGAATCTAGATTCTTTAGACCTGTTTGGTTTGTAACAAGAATTCTTGTAATGAAATTATTTTAAGTGGCGATAAATGGAGCCGTGTGCTGCTGAGGTGGGATTCGAATGTGCTTTGGTGTTTGATTTGCTTGATGAAAAGAGTTCATGAGGTTTCAAAGAAACCTTTTTTGTGTGTAAGGGTCTAATTGAATTCTTAAGAATTGATGGTAAAATGGGTTTAACAAAGAAATATTAAAAATGTGAGCAGTGAAAGATATGAGGTGAAGCTGTAGATAGACCCAGACTTTTTCAGGATTTAATTTACCAAGGTGATGACTAGGTATTCACTTTCCATTAGATGGGAAATTTTTTGTGCTATTTATCCATTTATTTGAAAGCATAGGAATTTATGGGGCAAATAATGGTTAGGGTGAAGGATATGAGGTGAAGCATTAGATAAAAACAGACTTTCCTAATATCTGATTTATAAGGGTGATGGCTAGGTACTCATTTCTCATTAAAAGACAGATTTGTTATGCCATTCAGGCCCATTTGTTTGCATGAAATTGAATGCACACGAATCTATGGTCAAGTGAGCTCCAACAAAAGATTATTAAAGAGGTGAGCGGATAAAGGTGGAGATGTAGATGATACTCAGACGTTCCTCATATATGAATTACTAGTGTGATCATTGGGTATTCATTATTTCCAATCTCCCCTTGATTCATTTTTGCATAAAGAGAGATTATTTGAAATTCGTCTTTTTATACTCACCTTTATTCTACAATTCTAACTGTTTTTAGAAATATGAGTCTTAGAACTCCTAGGAATTCAGTTACATCATATGGCCGAGCCCTTATGGATCTTTACCTTTGTTCCAATTTCTAGGAATTCAATTCCCCTGCAATCAAACAGGCAGTTATATATCCTCAGAAGCATCTTACTGCAACAGCATCAGTTAATAATATGTTAAAATCTCGGTAGCACAATTCTGACGACCTTGGTCGACTAACAAAATACTCAAGAGACACCTCTCTCTTCTGTGACAGGAACATCTACTAGAAATCCTCCTCCACTTTCCTGTAAAGAACATAAGTGTATTTTGATAAAATTTTGAAAGTATCCATCTCTTGATCATTAAATGATAAAAAGCATCACCTCGTATGACAGTATTTATGGTCTAGATTAAAACACAGTGCTTTTGTAAAGCCCATTGAAATATGCAAGCTACTTAGGTAAAAAAATGGCTCATTAGGGCCAATTTGTTTTGTGAAATTGAATTCTTTGGGACTCAAAAAATATATTCCTAAAAGTGGCTAAAATTGAAAAAACAAAGGTGTGAAGACTTACAGATTTCATCTATTAATCTCTCCTCTAATGAAAAATGAACAAAGCATAGATGAAAAATAAACACCCCATGTCAAGATCCAAACAAAATCTCTTACTCAAGTCCTTCACCCCCACACCTCTTTAATAACCCCCTTTTTAACCCATTCTACCATGAATTGCTAAAAATTGATTCCATGCAAATAAACAGGCCCTTAAATATCACAATCAACCTTGGTGCTTGAGATAATTTAATTAAATGAAGTTTAGGTCAAAGTTAGATCTTAGTTCTCTCCAGTGCTGTTCCTGGCTTGAATACTCGGCTACAAAATGATGAAAACACAACACTCTAACCATGGACAAATTCACCAAATGACTCTAGGATAAACTTTCCAGGAAGCAGTCATTGACACAATGAAAACCAACCTCCCTGTATTATGTATCAAAAAGTAATAAAATAGTGTAAGTTTAAAATATTATTAGGTATTACCATAGAAAAATATCAATATAATAACACACAACCCTTGGCTCCGTAGATGAACAAATAAAAGTATTAACCTTTCATTATAAAAAGATGACCGCTAAGGTATTTAACAAAGATATTAAACTAGGTATTATTTTAATACAACTTTAAAATTCACATACAGCAACCAAAATGGCATATGTTTGTGAGTTAAAAAAAGGGCAGGCATGCACACATCAAAAAGAGGGCCCTGCATCTCAGTTGCATGCAGTCATGGACCAAACTGGACAGGCTAACACAGGCAAATATGCAACAAAATCATATGGACAAACCAAATACATCTCCAAAGCTAGCCCTCTTTGTTCATTCATTTAACATATTATTTATGTGAAACAAATATCTTTTAAAGCAGTAGAGCACAACAAATACAGTCCATAAGTAATAGCTATTGAGCCCCTACTCTTGCCCATTATCATCAGTCCGCCGATATGGCATGTAGCGGTGGTCTTTAGATGCATTTTTTCGCCGCCGCTTCTCCATGAAGGCTTCAAGCTTGCCAGCAGCCTGACAAATTATGAGAAATATTATAACGCAAACAAATAGAAGTAGAAGAACCCATTCATGAACCTTTAAATGGTTTATAAACAGACTTTTGTTTCAGATTCTAATGCATACCTTGAGATTGTTAAATTTCTCAATTAGCTTCTGTTCCCTTATTTCAGCTGCATAGCCAGAAATCAATTAGGATCTGAACATGCAATCATGAGCGTGTGTGTGTGTGTGCGTGAGAGAGAGAGAGAGAGTTGAGAACAAACATTTCTTGAGATAGAATGGCTGTTTTCCCCGCTTCACGGCTTCCCTTTCTTTCTTTTTATGCTCTGCTAAAATCTTGGCATCAATGCTTTTTGCTGACATAGATTTCAGTTGCTTATCCTGGATAAGAGAAGTCATGCGAAAGATATATAAAATTTTAACAAAAAATCACTCTGGATGCAGACCACTGTATAAAATTGTTCATCCAAATATATTAGGTTTCATATGTATAACTGTGCAAAGAAAAACTGAAACAGGTTGTATAATAGAGAGCAAATGATTCTCATTTATTCAGTGAAGCACCATCATGTCATGTATGTTCTTTCCCAAATGTAAAAAAACAAAAACTAATGCAGGAAAAAAAAAATAACAGAACAAAACTGGGCCCTATCCCATTGGCAATGGGCCCTAGAAACATTGCTGACATTACAAATGAGAAAATAATAATTAGATGTGAGGCACCATTCTTAGCTTAAGAGTCAGCTACTGAATTGGCTTTCGTGGGCACATGGGATAAGTACACCTGGTATACCTAGGAGTATTCCTGACAGCATCATCACCATCAAACCTACATGGAATCATCACCTTACAAAAGAGAAGCAAAGCTTTCACAAAATAATCTGTATTCTATTCATATGGACAAATTGCATGTATATAAATACACTACTCAGTTGAGACACATTATTCGGACTAAAAAATCCTGTTAAATTCAAGATTAAGTCACTAACTTTTGACATTTGGTCAACTACTTTCTTGCACAAGCAACTAAGGGCCCATTCGCCTACTTAATGAATTCCCTAGGAAACCACAGTAATGGGTTCTAAATTCTAGCAAGGGAGTAGTTGCAAAGTTGAAAAGGATATCAAGTGGAGATGGACATGGACCACACTTCTCTAGGATTTAATATTTTAATTTACCAAGGAGACAGGTGGGGGTGTGTTGTGTGCCTCTTCAAGAAGGTGAGTTTCACAATCTGGGTGTTGTTCAGGTGGGTAATGGGCTCCCCGACCCCTGCCTCTTCTACCTCTAGCTATTTTGAAAAGGAATTAAGGGGATCGTAAGAAAGGAAAGAAGGTGAGAGAGTGGATGTTAGCAGGTTTCTTCCAGGGAAACTAACCTCCCAGTTAATGCATAAATGTGTAGACTGATTTTTATTTACGGCTGCCTATTCACTTATAGGCTCAATCTTACAACTGTAACACAGTAGTGGAGAACCCACTTCCTACAAACTAGCAACAACTCATCTAAATCTTACAACAGTCACATAGAAGTGGAGAACCCACCTCCTACAAACTAGTAACAAGTAACAACCCATCCAACAAATAGCAACCATCTACAGAAAATGAAAAACGAACAACTGAACGTGTCTCATTTCCATTCCTAAGACTCATTCAACATAGACTTATTCCACACACTAGCATGTCATTTGTGCAGGTGCAATCATGCCCACAACAGCTCCCCACTGTAATTTTACCATTGTCCCAAGGGTGTCCTCAGCAAACCGGGTCTTGATATGGGTAAGATCTTCCAAGTAGCTTCAGCAGGACATGCACCCTCCCAATGTACTAGCACTGCAGTATGACCCCGCCTTGTTCGACAATCAAGAATAGCCTGTGGGAATGGACAAAGAGTTGCATCATCTTTACATACATCAGGCAAAGAAGGCTCAGTGGCAATCCTTGATCCAATATGTTACTTGAGGGCAGAAAAATGAGAGACGGGGTGAATGCGAGAACTGGCTGGAAGGCCTAGTTTATACGCCACTGCATCTATGCGATGAGTAATTTGGAATGGGCCATAGAATTTCGGGGATAATTTTAAATTTTTGCGCCATGAAAGGGAGCTTTGGCGATACGGCTGTAGCCTCAGATAAACCCAATCCAACCGCAAATTCTCTATCTTTTCGATTTGAATCATACACCGTTTTCATTCTGGACTGAGATTCTTGTAACCGTCCTCTCAAGTCAACAATGACCTGGTCTCGCTCCTTGAAGGCCTTGTCCACTGCTTCAACTTGGCTTGTACCGGGTACATAAGATAGTAGCGTTGGGGGAGGGTGGCCATACAAAAATTCGAATGGAGATTTGCTGGTGGCAGAATGTATGCTAGTGTTGTAACAGAATTCAGCCCAGGGAATCCACCAAGCCCACTCCTTTGGTCTATCACTTGAGAAGCATCACAAATACATTTCAATTCTGCGATTGGTAACCTCCATTTGCCCATCAGTTTGGGGGTGATAGGAGGAACTAAAATTGAAGTCTGTCCCATTTAAACGAAAGATTTCTTTCCAAAAGATGCTGGTGAAAGTTTGACTGGGGCATGCCATGAAGCTTGAAAATTTGATCAAAAAATACCTGGGCCACACTTACTGCCGTGTAGGGATGGGCAATAGGTATGAAATGAGAACATTTGGAGAGCATATCTACCACAACATAAATTGTAGGGGAGATGTCAGCCCAAATTTGAGTTGGTATTGGTAGGAGTTGGAGAAGTCTTGAGGGAACAAGGTTTTCAGACTTGTGCCTTTGGCATGTGTCACATTGCCTTATAAATTGCGTAATTTGGGACCTCATTCCCTTCCAATAAAACAATGGACCGAAGGCGGTGCAGTGTTGTGGTACCCCTCATGTGTGCTCCCATGAATTTCTGATATAATGGTGGCAACTAAAGGTGAATTTTCCCTCATGTATATCCGCCCCTTGAAAAATAAAAATCCCATCCTTAATAGTCCCATGATCCCACAGCTTCATCCTCTTTGCACAATTGAACCAAACATTGTAGATGGGCATCTGTGGTGACTTCATCTTTGATTGGGTCCAGCCACCTTGGCACAGGCTGGGAAAGGGCTGCCAGTTCACCACTTTCATCACGTCTAGATAATGCATCAGCTGCATTATTCTCACATCCCTTTTTGTATTCAATGGTAAAATCGAACCCCATTAATTTTGTAAGCCATTTTTGTTGGGCCACAGTTGTAATCTGCTGATCCCATAGATATTTCAAACTCTGTTGATCAGTCTGGATTATGAACTTACACCCCAAAAGGTATGGGCGCCACTTCTGTATTGCTAAAACCAAGGCCAAAGTCTCCTTCTCGTAGGTTGATGAGGTTAGATTTTTCACGTGCAAGGCCTAACCAAAAAATGCAAGTGGGCAACTGTCTTGCATTAGCACAGCTCTAATACCTCCTCCCGAGACATCACATTCAACCTCAAAAGGTTTGGAAAAATCTGGGAGTGCAACAACAGGTGATCGAGTAATGGCCTGTTTAAGTTGTTCTGGGCTCGTTCAGATTAAAGTGACCAAACAAAAGAATCTTTTTTCAACATTGAAGTTAGGGGGTCCTGCCACTCTTCCATATCCTTGTATGAACTTCCAGTAGTACCCGGTTAGTCCAAGGAAACCTCACAACCCTTTGAGTGTGGTGGGCTTGGGCCAATCAAGCACAGCTGAAACCTTGTCAGGGTCCATGGCTACTCCTTGGGATATTACATGACCCAAATAATTTACTCGGGTTTGGCCAAATTGACATTTTCCAGTTTGACAAGTAATTTGTGAGCCCTCAGGATAATGCAATTTTAACATGGTCCAAATGTTCTTCCCAAGTATGACTATAAATCAAAATGTCTAAAAAAAAAAAAACAACTTTTGTAAATATGGCTTGAAGACGTCATTCATTAGAGATTGGAAGGTGGATGGAGCATTCGTAAGACCAGACGACATTACAAGAAACTCGTAATGGCCCTCATGGGTGCGGAAAGCGGTCTTTGAGACATCAGCTGGGTGGACCCTGATTTGATGATAACCTGATCGCAGGTCCAACTTGGAGAAGTCCTGTGATCCATGTAACTCATCAAGCAATTCATCTATGACTGGAATTGGGAATTTGTCTTTGATGGTAATTTGGTTAAGTGCTCTATAATCAATACATAACCGCCAAGAACCATCATGCGTTTTTTACCAATAAGACAGGTGAAGAATATGGGCTATTACTTGGCCGAATCACTCCTGAAGCAAGCATTTCAGACACTGACTGCTCAATTTCAGATTTTCAGAAATGAGGATAGCGGTAAGGCCACACGCAAACTGGGCCACCACCTTGAACCAATGGTATTTGGCGATCATGGGTACGACGTGGGGGCAACCCCTTGGGTTCCTCAAGCACATCATGGTAATGTTGCAGAATCTGTTGTTATTTGCCATCTCTAGTTATTAGGCTGGGTTGGAGTTGTGGGCTCCCAACTGCATATAATTGCAACAAGACACCAAGCTGTTGTTTCTTAGCGATGTGGCCCATGTCAGTGTACCTATCAGTTGGTGCAGATCGGCCATGCAACCCCACCTGGTGGCCATCGATGGTGAACTTCATGAGTAATTTAGAGAAATCCCAAACAATGGGCCCAAGAGTCCTAAGCCACTGAGCTCCCAAGACCACTTGATAACCCTCCAATGGTGGTAGATAAAAATCAACATGGATTGGGGTTCCCTGGAGAGTAATTGGCACATCCAAGCATTTGTTAGAACTTCCTAACTTCTCCCCACTTGCCACCATAACTTCAAATGCACCCCCTTGTTCAGGCCTTAATCCAGCCCTGTTTGCTAATTTTTCATTTAAGAAGTTATGAGTATATGTGTGGTCATTCAGACCAAGTGGGAGATTATTAGACATGAGTGGTCCTCATGACGACATGTGCTACACCATTGGGACCCACGGTTTGAGCCCACTAATTTAAGTTACTTTCCCCTTTTAGTTTTTGCTTTTACTAAATATATCTTGGATTCAATTTTAGTAAACCCAGTCAAATAGGACTCTTGTTAACTAATTTGAGGGAATTAAGGAAACTTACATTTATTAGATTTCTTTGATGGGAAGAACTCTCCCTAGGGCTTATCTATATATAGGGTTTTCCGGTCCTCTCTCTTAACCTACGAGATCTGAAAAATACCCATCAACTTCACGCATATTGGAGTGGGTGATAAGGGAGATAGGAGAAAACCCTATTTGAAGAAAGGAGATCCGTTCATCATCAAGATCATGGCGCAAGGTACGCTTTTATTATTTTAGATTATCCATTGTTAATGCATAGATCAAGATCGATAGGTTTGATTTGTATTGCAAACCATATTAAAATTACAAAATCAACATGGATTGGGGTTCCCTGGAGAGTAATTGGCACATCCAAGCATTTGTTAGAACCTCCTAACTTCTCCCCACTTGCCACCATAACTTCAAATGCACCCCCTTGTCCAGGCCTTAATCCAGCCCTTTTTGCTAATTTTTCATTTAAGAAGTTATGAGTACTGCCTGAGTCAATTAAGACAGTGATAGTTTGATGGCCCAAACTTCCCTTGATCCACATGGTTTGTGGTGCATGGGTCCCGGCAATGGCCTGTAGAGAGATCGATGGCGGAAGTGTCGCCCTACAATTCTTCATCTACCTCATTATCTTGGGTGGCATCATGAGAAGCTTCTGGTTCCTCTTCCTATGGCCAGCACCCTTCAATAAGAAAAAGTTTTTTACACCTATGACCTAGGGAGAATTTCTCATCACAATTGAAGCAAAGCCCTTTACTTCTCCACTCTTGTAGTTCAGCCGGTGAGAGTTTCTTAATGGCTAGAGCATTAGAGCGGGCTATGCCTGGTGTTGAGGCCCATGGAGCGCAAGTTGCTGGGGTTGAAGCCCGACGTTGAGACTGGAATTTGGCCTCATACAAGCGGGCTAGACCAACTGCAGCGGAGAGTGAAGTGGGGCGCAAAGCTTGTATGTCTACTCGAATGCTTTCTTTGACAACCCACTTGTTGGGTTTGAGACATCTTTCCTGCTCGGCTGAGCAACATCTCAAACTGACTCTGATATTCTCTAACAACGCCTGTTTGCCTGAGCTTTGTATTTTTTTATTTTTTATTTTTTGAAATGGCAACTTGTATTGATAGAAAAAAGAGCTTTACAGTATAAAAGAGCTATACTGATAAGCGACTGGGCAGCACAAGAAAAAAAAAAGACAGTCACCACCCAAAAGGAGGGGAAACAAAACAAGGAGGGCAGAAAGGCCTCTAACAGAAAAAAGGAGGAAGAAGAGAATCAAGTCAAATTGATGTGACTTCCCTCCAATTGAACATAATTGGATCAATAGATAAGCCCCAAAAATCTAGAAGATGGGAGACCCACGAGGCAACGCAAAATTTCATTCTAAAGATTAAGTCTTTTTGGGAGGAAGTGATCCCTTTAAAACACCTTCTGTTTCTCTCTTTCCAAATCGTCCACATGCAAGCCAAAAAGAAAGGCGCCACATGATCTTCCCTTTGGAGGTAGTAATCGGGCTAGCCCACTGAAGGAACTCGGGTAAGGACTGCGATATAACCCATCTGCAGTTGAACCCCTCCAGGATCGCTAACCAAAGGGCTTTTGTCTGTTTGCAATGAAGCAAAAGGTGATCAACCAACTCCTCATCAACTAAGCAAAGGGGGCAAGCGTTGACAATGAGCATATTTCTGCGGCGAAGATTATCCATAGTTAGAATTTTGTTCCAAAGAGCAAGCCAAGCAAAAGCAATGACTCTGGGAGGGGCCCGGGGCCCTGATCTTCCATAATGATTACCAACTTCAAGAAGCAGCTAGAGTAATCGATAAGGCGGAGGAGGAAACCGAAAAAGAACCATCACGTGAAGGGGCCCATAGCCTGCTGTCTTGCCCTTCGCTAGAGCTGACTATGCCATTAAGCAGCTCAAAAGGATTGAAGAGGTTTGCTTCTTCTACCTCGGAGTGATTCCTTCTGAAGATAGGCCACCACAAGTGATTGTCAGTGCTTGTGTCGAGGTAATCTCTAACCTTAGCATTGTGGTTACTAGCGCATCTGTATAGGTCAGAGAAATAAAGTGCACAAGTGGTCTCACCAGCCCATACATCATGCCAAAAAGAAATTTTCTCTCCATTGCCGACGCAATAGCGGATTGATTGGGTAAAAGAAACTTTGGAGTTGTATATCCCTTTCCAGAAGCTAGAGCACCTTTACAAAGGAGGAGAGATATCCCAACCACTTCTCCTCACTTTGTATTTGGCTACTAGGATGCTTTTCCATAGGCCTTCTGAATCTTCTCCAAGTCTCCAAAGCCATTTGCCCAACAAAGCCCAATTCATAATCCTTAAAGGTCTTATTTCAAGACCGCCAGAGTCTTTAGGACAGCCGACCGTTTTCCAATTGACCAGGTGGAATTTTTTAGATTTCATGCGGCCCTGCCAAAGGAAGTCTCTTTGAAGCTTCTCAATGCGGTCGATGATTACAGTGGCGCACTTGAGGATGGACATGTAGTAGATAGGAAGGTTGGCAAGTGCAATTTGGATCAATGCGATTCTGCCTCTCAAGGATAAATACTTTGCTTTCCACGAAGAGAGCTTTTTCTCAATCCTATCAACTATTAGGTTCCATACAGATTTAGGCACTCTATCCAGGCACAGGGGTAGACCAAGGCAGGTGGATGGGAAAGAGTCAGCTCTACACCCCAAGATGGTAGCATAATGATGGAGAGAGATGTCTTCGATTGAGACTCCGAGGATGGAGCTCTTTGAGAAGTTTATATTAAGACCCGAGACAGCTTCAAAACATCAGAGAATAGCAACCATATTTTTTATTCGGTCCTCGTCAGCATCGCAGAAAAGGAGGGTATCATCTGCATATTGGAGGTGGGAGGTGGAAGGAGCATTTTGAGAAGGCTTGAATCCGTGGATCAGATTGCAGTCTCCTGCTTTGGAAAGCATCCGACTGAGGGCTTCTCCAATGATGACAAAGAGAAACGGAGATAGGGGATCCCCCTGGCGTTAGCCCCTCTCAGCTAGAAAAAATCCCTTTAGGGAGCCATTGATTAGAATGAACAAGGTAGCAGATGAAATGCATTCTTTGATCCAAACCCTCCATTTTCGTCCGAAGCCCACCCTACGCATCAAGTAAAGCAGGAAATCCCAATTCACCATGTCAAAGGCCTTTTCCAGATCAAGTTTACAAATTATGCCAGGAAGTCTGTCTTTGTAGCTAGAGTGGATGCATTCATTGGCAACAAGAACCCCATCTAAGATCTGTCTACCTGGGACAAAGTCACCTTGAGAGGGAGAGATGATGGAAGGGAGGATCTTTTGGAGTCCGGAAGCTAGCACTTTAACCAAGATTTTGTAGATGCTACCTAAGAGGCTTATTGGCCTGAAGTCCTTAATGTTGTCGGCCCCTGTCTTCTTTGGGATAAGGGCGACAAAAGAGGCACCGATCGATTTGGAGAGCCTGCCTCTAGAGTGAAATTCCTTCATGAAGGACATAATGTCAACTCTTAGGAGGTCCCAAAATTTATGGTAAAATGACATTGGGAAACCATCTGGGCTTGGACCTTTATCGCTAGCAAGATTGAAGACCGCCGCTTCGACTTCTTCCTCCTTGAACTCATCTTCCAACCAATGAGCGTTCCCCTCTTGTTTGCCTTTAATCCGTCACTGTTAGGCCCTCCTATAGAAAGACGTTGTATGTAGATATTAGAAATAATAAATTCAATAGCAAATAATCAAATGGGCCCTGAATAGAGATTCTTAATTAATACAGGCAACTACTTTCTAAACAAAAGACACATTCATAGCCAAACTATGACTCCTAAATATGCTTAAGCCCATGTTCGGCATCTCTATTTTTAGCCTCTACTTGTCTAAATGTCTAAAGAGGGTAGAGGTTCAAAAAATAAGAGCGTTTGGCATAAAAATTTTCCCTCCACCCACTTTAGAGAAGTATAGGCAAATCCTCTAAAATTGAAATGCCCCATTTCTAGGCATATGGAAACTAGAGCTTTTGGCTATGAGAAAATAGAGGCGGAAGGCACTTTTAGGGACGAAAATGTCCTTCAATGGTGTTTTATTGACACCGAAAATCCTCCCAACAAAAGGCCATTCTCATTGAACTCGCAAACCGAGATACCCACATGGGAGAGGAGGAAAAGGAGAGGGAAGAGAGAAGAGAATGGCAATGTTGCAAGAAAAAAAAAAAAAGATTTATTCTTCTTCTTCTCCTTCGATTTTCTCTATGTCAAGTTCTCTGTCTTTGTCATTTGTGGATTTGTCAACCGTCTGCATTTCCACATCTTGGAGATATTCCTGCTCTAGGGTTTCTTCTTCAATATTCGTTTGGCACAAACCTTCTCCAACCAAAAATCCCCAACCCTCTCTGGTCGCAACACCATTCTCCTTCGTGTATTCTTCTTTTTCTGATTATATGCTTGAAAAACATGTAGTTCTTACGATTTGAGTTGGTGTCTCAGTTTTCTCAGATTTCATAAGATGTCTCAGATTTCACCTTCCAGATGTATCATAAAATTAGGTTGGCTATTGAATGCATTCCAAATGTTCGATAGTATGTCTAAGAGATACTGGTCCAAGACTTTTCGTCCCCGCACCCCCCCCCCCCCCCCCCCCTCCCCCACCAATCTACTTGAGAAAATGCCAGCCCTTTCTTTGACTCTTTCTGAAGCCTTCGAAGCAATGACTCAGCATGCAAATAGCTCAGTTAATCATTCCTCAATTCACCAAGTGCTTGAGTCAGTTTTTCCAACTCCCCAACTGATGTAACTTACAAGGCCCAATATATCAATTTAAGAAAGCTATTTAACTACACGAATGTTTGTGAACAAGGTTTAGATGCAATTTTGGATTTGGGACTGGAGGCAGATTTGGTTCATTGTGAATGTTTAATTGTAGGTGCTAATTTATATTTTACATTTTTTATGTGGGGATGATTGTTTAATGTTGGACATTGTGGAGGTTAGGATATGTTTGTTTCACATACCAAGTGTTTGATAAAAGTCTTAAGAGATATGTTTATTTACCATTTTGCTTGCAGTCCAATGCTAAACCTATTGGCTTACTGTTTTTGTAGGTTGTCTCTTCTTAGAGACTAAATGCACCATATTTATAATCTAGCTCTTATGGATGCATTCTGAGGAAAGTAATACTTGGTCTATCCTGCATTGCTGAGACAAAATTGTAGCTCTTATTGAACTACAATAAACTTCTATATAATCATGAATAATTTAAACTAACGTGTGCTGATGGCCTCTTTTTAGGCAAAACCATGGTCGGAACTGTTTGGTGTGGCTTGCAAGGTGGCAAAAAGAACAATCAAGGAAGAAAATTCATTGGTTACGTCCACAATGTGAAGGAAGGGTCTAGCCTAAATAATAGACGTCCCTAAAATAAAAAAAATTTAAGATTCAAGTGCCTATTAAAAGAGACAACTGACAAAAAAAAAAATCAATTTCGTTTCATGTTAGGGAGGTTAACTATGGAAGCCATCTTTTAACTTAGACAATTAATGAAAAATAACAACAGAAGAGGAAAAATCTTCATTGGTCTTCATCGATCTAGAAAAGGCCTACAACGGGATACTTGGAGATTTAATTTGTTGGGTTTTCGATAAAAGGAGTGTCCCAATAGATTATAGTGACATCATTAAAGACATGTGATGGAGAAAGCAATAATCAACATAAAAATTACCTGCAAAATTGATTATGGACGAGTTAAGTGCCCATATTCAAGAGGAGGTCCCTTGGTGTATGTTAATTGTAGATGATGGGGTGTTAGTGGATGAATTGAAAGATTGTATAAATGTGAAACTTGAGAGATAGCGGGAGACTTTAGCAAGAGCTTCAAAATTAGCATACAAAGATGAAATATTTGAATTGCAACTTTAATGGAGATGTGCAAGAGATGTAACTACTGTTTTAATTGAAGTTCAAGATACCACAAAGAGAGCTGTTTTGATATCTTGGCTCTATAATTAGTAAGGATGGAAAGATTAATGAGGATGTTGAACACGTAATATGAGTTGGATAGTTGAAGTAGAAACTTGCTTGTGGAGTGCTGCTTGGTGACATACCAAGAAAATTAGGAAAAATTTTACAAGAGTGATTAGAGCAACTATGGCTATGGAGCAAAATGTTGGCCAATTACAGCATGCAAAAATTGAGTGTAGCATAAATGAGATACTGAAATGGATGTTGGGTAAAACTAGTAAAGATAGAATAAAAAAAAAATGAGTGCATTTGGAAGCATTTAGCGATAGTATCAACAGGTGATAAATTAAGAGAGACGCCTCTAAGATGATTTAGACATATCCAACAAAGGCCAACAACGACGTCGGTGAGGAAAAGTTTCTCTGTGTAGGATGATGGCCCCTCAAAGAAAAGGGATAGGCCAAAGAGGATATGGATGGGAGTAGTAAGGATAGATTTAAAAAAGTGCAAAATATTTGAGGATTTGGCTCAGGACAGACCATAGGGCGAAATAGAATTAAACAACTACTACGGCAAGGTCGAAAGCCTTTATGTTGAATTTGCCATCTGTGAGACCTTTGATAGATGTGCCCTTTTTGGATCTCCCAAGATATCAAAAATGACAAAAAGAAGAACCCACATAGGTATTTACCTAATTTTACTAAAAACAAAGATTTCCTAAGCAGTATGGCTTTCTATTAGATCAATCAAATAGGTTATCAATCAGCTCCATCTTTAAGTGGGAAACCAAGAGAAAAGATCAGTAAAGTACTGGTTAGAAGACACGAAGGAACAACCCATTTAGCTAATGGAGAAAAATCAATGAGGACAAAATAGCATATTAACTGGGAGCCAAATTTTCAAATCACAATAATATCAACAAAAGTAAATTAAAAAAAAAAAAAAACCTCCATCAGATATTTCATGGGAAATATAAACAAACAAAACATGACAATAATCTAACTAGATAAGTAATTTTACATAAAAACATTTCTACCCAGAATTGCAACAACTTACAATCCAAGAGATATGAGTCTTTAACTCTTCAATGACTTTTGGGTCTTTTGATTTCTTTATCGATTTCTGAAGATTCTGCAGAGCAAAAAAAGTAGTATTGGTAAAGTTATAAAACAAATACCATTTCCTTTTTTATTAAAAGAAAAAAAAAGGATCCAAACAGACTGCCTAAAAGTTCTTTTTTGCATGACTAAAAGAAGAAAAATAATTACCTCTCTTTCTTTTGGAAGTTCAGTCTCAAATAAGAAATTATATCGCTTCTTGAACCTATATAACAATTAAATCATGAAAAGCTAGTCAACACACAGATGCTCCAAAAAGAAATTTAAGAAATTTCGTTAACATAGAAAATCCAATGACTTCCATACAAATATCAAAAATATCTAATGAAATGATCACCTAAAAAAAAGCAAAGATCCCATCATTAGATTTATAATTGAAAGAAGGATTTTAGACATTAGTCATTAATAAAAGGATCATATCTAAATGTCAATTCATCTTGTTCAAAGGTATTATTGCAAATTTTCTATGTCTATTTAAAACTGTATACTCTTCAGTCTTCATTCATTATGATAAGAAAAATCTAATTGGAGATAAAATGTAGAACCACACTTCGCCATCTTTCTTTCCTTCTTTCTTAACAATAATCATGTTTTTAATACTCAAACCAACCTAAAACAGCCTAAAGAACATTCTCCCAATTTTCTCAAAAAAAAAAAAAAAAAAAAAAAAAAAAAAGGAAAGAAAAAAAGACATGAAGAAAACTCAAGAAATTTAATTTCAGGTAGGTTCAGTTGGTATTTGCCAGTGCTTATTGGTGCATACCATTACATAATGGATGGTGCACATTGCATTAACCACCAGTTTAAACCACAATATTCTCTAATGCATTGCACAAAGAGTAATAAAACAATCATAATAAGCATTTTTCACATGGACATTTTTTCTATAGGTAACATGACACAAACCCCCGTCTTGGTGGTTGTGGCAATGAGCACCTTCCAACTAAGCTACAGGCTCTTTTCTCCCATAATATATACTTCTCTCTCTGACAAGAAGATAGTAATTAGTTCAATCTTAAAACAAATTGCATGTGAGCACACCTACGTGCACGCTCACGCTCATGCCCGCCCCCCCCCCCGCCCCACCCACAGAGAGAGAGAGAGAGAGATCTTACCCCTCCGTATCAAGAGTTCCACATAAAGATTCAAATCTTGGATCTCGTATAACCTATAAATACAACAACACATATCCATACACAAACAACAACTGAGTAAAATAATAAGCTCCAGTAACTTTAATAACAAGACGATATAAGAATATATACCTCTTAAAAATCAAAATTGTTGCTATTAAAAAAAATCAACGTTGTTAAAGACTTATTTCACATTTCCATAATACCTAACTTATGAGTCATGACAGAGTAAAGAATCCAGAGGTTAGAGCCCAAAATGGAGACACCATCTCGTTTTCTAGCACATCAACTATATGGTTCAACAACTCTTTTCCTTTTCTTTTAATAGAAAGATAGGCTTTATTACAATGAACAAGAAAAACCTAGTATAACTGTATAACATCATCCTCATCAAGCCTTGTCACGACTATATTGGGATCGTCTACATGAATTTTGTTTCTCCATTTCGATCTATCCTGAGCCAAATCCTTAGATAAGTTGCACTTCTTATCTAAGAAAAACCTAGTATAGGTAAGCGTCAATTACTTCTCTCTTTGAGTTCACAGGGATTTTACAGAGAAAATGAAAGAGTTTTAAAGAGAGAATCTAGGGGTTTAGAGAAAAATGAGGATACAAAGAGAAAACATGATGTTCAAGAAAAAAAGAGTGCTTTTCTATTTAGTGAAAAGGGTTTTAAGGAGACCACAAGGGTTTTAGAGGGAATGAATGCTTTGGAGGAAATTTTGCAGAGTTTTACAAAAAATTAAGCTAAAAACATGGAAATGTTCCAAGGACTAACTTGCCTTTTTAGGTGCTTGAATGACTTCCCTAAACATTCCGACAGGCTTCTTGCTGCTAATCTCCATTGGCCTTCATCAGAGATTGCATGATAAGGCCTAATTCAAAAAATAGAAGAAGAAAGAAAATAATACCGTTGCAGGAATACCTATTCTTATTAGCACGCCTAGGCTTCTTCTCTAAAATGGGTTTCTGTCCTTTCAAGTATCCGGAATGAAAGCCAGTAGCCCGTGCTTTTTGCAGCTCTTCAAATGGAACCTCTGCAAGCTCACGCTCTAGCTCTAGCTCCTCCTCCTCCTCCTAAACAGTTTTTGGTCAAGAAATCCAAAAAAATTTGGTAGAAAGCAAAATAGAAATTGCACAGTTGAATTATTGAAGGAACCTCATCTGAGGAAGATCCTCGCTCCTCGCTTTCATCAAGATTGCTTTTGCTAGAAGTAGCTACAATGGATTTCTTTGTTTCCATCATCCAATGACTCGAAGTACTATGTTCCTACCATCCAAAAGTGTTTTTAAGGTGAAGTTTGTTGGAACGCAATCGGATGTATACCAAATCATTGACACATATAATGGATGACTATCCATCCAACCAAGTTGCAAAGAATAAAAAAAAAAAAAAAAAGAGTCAAAGTCCCCCAACTTTCTCAACACTACAAGTCCACACTTAAGAGCAAAAGTGAAACAAATTTCATTAACCTTATGAATTCCAGCATCATTTGGATCAACACCAAATCAATAAAGGGTGCTGCTGAAACAAATGACCATGGAAATATACATACATAATACAATTTTACATATAACAGCAATGGCAGGATTTCTTGGTTGGATATGCGTCTGAAAGACAAGTTTTTCTTTGCCAAGTCAACATCAGGTTGATGTTTCAGCCGTGTTCATTAGCAAAAATTTTACTGTTTTTTTTTTCTTTAGAATGATCATCAAATCTCATTGATCACTTAAGCAACATCCGAACAAATTCTGATCTGTTGTTTCCCCTTTCCTATTGGGTAAAAAATAAAAAGAAGAGAAATAGAGTTAGGGTTAGGGTTGGGGAAGTACCGAAATTGGTGCCTCTGATTCTTTTTCTCCTCCGTCGTCGTCCGCCCTTTTACCTATTTCTTCTTCGCTCTCCCTTCTTCCCCTCTCCCTCTCTCTCTCTCTTCGATCCGGCGCAGAGAACCCTATTTTTCAAGAGTCCGGACCACTGTCACAGACGCGGGATGTCCATAATGGGCCCACGTCTCAAGTTCTTGGGTCCCACTGTAGTACTTGCAACAGGGATCAGGACTCCATTTTCAACTATGTCAAAGAATCCGGGTCAAACTCGGACTCGCACTAAGTTGGGAATGAGTGGGACCGGACTAATTGTAATCACTTATTAAAATTTTAAATCACTTAAATAAATGCCTCATTTTAGCCCTAACAAAATTTAACTCTAGCAAGACCCTTTCATCACTCCATTTGGAGAATGGTAACTACCCTCCTTCCAATTCATATCATATAATATAATAGTCATTTAATATCGTACTATGAACTCTCTTGTTTGATACTCTACTATTAGAGTTAAGTAAGAAAAAATCTCTATTTCTCAAAAAAAAAGTCTCATAAAAAACACTTTAATTCAAATCTCTCACCATATTTTTCAAAAAAAAAAATCAAAAAGTAAACACATTTCTCCATTAAAAGACAAAAAAGCTCCACAATCAATACAAAAGGTACAAAAGATTCCCTAGTAAACAACTAAAAATAAAATACCATCATAATCCACTTTTATTTTATTCTTCCTTCAAAATAGTATTTACTCCACTCAACTCTATTAGTAAAGCCCCCAAACAACCCCTATGACATGTCTGTGTAACACCTTTCCGCAGAAAAGTCATTTTTCAAGAGTTTGGTGCTGAAATTTTTCATATAAATGCTTTATTGCTTCGTCAACATTTTCCTTGATAATGGTGGAAATGAGTTTCCTATAAGGTTATAAGAAATGGATTTCCTTAGAAAACTTCTCTCTCTTTTCCTCACTCTTGTCCATTTCAATTCAAAACCCTACAACTCTTTCATTTTTTATTTCTTTAAATAAGTTATTATTTGATGTTGAATAAATAATATACATGTTATGTTATTTTTCTTCAAAAAACTATTTTACCAAATAAGAAAATTTGATTTTCTATAAAGAATCCACAGCCGCACCAAACAACATTAGCACCAATTCAAAGAGTTTTTTTTTCTTTTTTTGCACCAAATATGAATTTCTACATTCTACTTAAATCCTTTTCCGAGGTTCACAATTTCCCCTTTCCGCGGAAAAAGTGTGTACACAAACGTGCCCTAAGAAATGATAAGAGTCCTCTCTCCAAATTCAATTATCCAATTGTCATTTAATATCCTTTTATACTGCCCTTTGATTTTCAACTCCATATTGAATTACTCAATTGTTATTTATCAACCTTAACTGCCCCCTTTCCTCTTCATTTTATAATATAATTCTACTTTCTCCACCACGAAATTCTCAATTCCCTCTCTAATGACCTTGAAGAATCTAGAGAGAAATAAAAAAACACACCCACTTGAAATCCCCATTTGGGACTTGCCTACAACCCAAATATTGAAATCGGGAGAGTATTGTTCACAACAGAGGTGGCATTAAAAAGAAAAAAAACAGAGCTCTGATTCTTGGGCATATTTCATATTTCTTGGTTGAAGAAGTTAATGTGTTCAATGACCCATGTGTTGTGATGTATAGCTTTTCGGGATTGTCCATAACTACAAAAACAAATTTGAACCATGACCTCCCTGGATTTTGATTTGCCACTTTTTTTGCATTTTTTTGTAATGCTTTCATTTTATTTTATTTTTTGTCAAAAAAAGAAAAATCATGCCTCTGTATACATTGATTTTTGGGGTCGGCCATAAATTTTTGGGGTCAATCACAACAGCAACCGCAATTTTACACCATACCTATACTTACTTTGCATGGTTTCTGCATGAAACATATGAACGATTTAAATTTGCTCGTGGTTGTCTGATATAGAGGTGGCTTCCGGAATTGGTTTGGAAAGCCCAAGCTTTGAGTGAAAATTCAAAGTCAGAGCTCAAATATAAGTTGTATTCTACACTCCTCGCAGAGCTCAAATATAAGTTGTACTAGTGTAATAGGCCTGCGCTAGGCACAAGTCATGATTAAAATAAAATAAAATTTTAATTTGAAATATTTAAATAAATTATAAAGAAATATTAATATATAACTCATAATACAAACACAGTTAAAACTGAACTTTAAAATCAGAGTTTTAAAGAAAAAAATAGATAAAATGATCCAATTGAATTATCTAATGCGCGATATTGAAAAAATGACTCAATTACATAAAACAACGGATCAAAAAAATGAAGAAGTTGAAGAGTAATTATGAATAATATAATATATGATGAAAAGGAAAACATATAAAAGAAAAGTCAGCTTGAATAGTTGATGGTACGAAGAGTGAATTAATTTATAAAAACTATTCATGCTTGAAAGAATCTATCTATTATTTCGTCCAACATCTTGATTTGCCACATTTTATTGTTTCTTGGATTCTGCATATTTATTATTTAGTTAAATTAACAAACGTAAATGATAATAAAATAACTTGATAAATATGAAAACTCATGAGAGAAATTTTAGGGACATGGGAGATTTTAGAGGAATATCAAGTAAATAGTAGATATTTTAGGACATTGATTTGGTTATATTTGTGATCAGGAGTAACTTGAGTGTCATTTTCAAACTAAAATGTGGATTTCAAATCAATTGGCTTCCACAATGGGCCATACAAATTAATCCAATCGATTAATATCAAAAGAAAAATAAGGAGAAAAAAGGTAGCAAAATTCAGCCCATGAAAGTGGCCCCCGTAAATTGTGAGTTTGGAAAGAAAAAAGATTTGGCTTTCACAATGGGACCCACATATTTATTTAGTTAGATTAGTAAATGTAAATGATAATTAAAAAACTATGATAAAGAAGAAAACTCATGAGAGAGATTTTGGGAACATGGGAGATTTTAAGGGAAGATCAAGTAAATTGTATATATTTTAGGACCTTGATTAGGTTATATTTGTTCTTAGGAATAAATTGAGTGTTGATTTTAAAATTAAATGTGAATTTGGAAATTAAATGGCTTCTATAATGGGCCTGCGGATTAATTCTGCTGAATATTAAAAAGAAAATGATGAGAAAAAAGTAGCAAAATACAGCCTATGAAAGTGCCCCTCGCCCCGCCCGTAAATTGTGAGTTTGGAAAGAAAAAAAATTGGCTTTCATAATGAGACGCTAGGTTGTTTGAACTTGGAATGAAGAAAAGAAAATGAAAAGAATTGGCTTTGACAATTGGCATCACAGATTGATTAAAAACAACAAAGATCAAGATGACTATGATTTATAAGTGGGGTCCCAAACTTCTGCAATTTGGACCTGGCATCAGGGTTCCATAAATTGATCTCTACAACAAAATTTAACACATATATGCTCACATATCGTATAAATCATAACCAACGTCATCTTAATATCTTTCATCAGTATGTGGGTCCCACTATCAAAGCCAAAGGGTGTTTTGTTTCTTTTTATCTCTTTTTCTTAGTTTAATAATGTATAGGGCCCATTAAAGGTAAATGATCAATGTGATTTAGGAAAATGATTTTAGGAGGGTATAAAGAGATGTTGGTATCGTATGCTACCTTTTATGGAAGAATAGTGGGGGAAGGGATTTGAATTTCAAAAAAAAAAAAAAAAAAAAAAACCATGAATTATCTATATAGATTACGGGGGGTGTGCCACATTCATTGAGGAGCCCTAAGAGGAACTGCCACATTTAGCTTTCCCACAAGGATTTGCCATGTCTCTACATTTACTCTTAACTTATTATATATTAAAGCAAAGGGAGAGGACGGCAGTAGCGTCATCACCCATGACTTCTCCTTTAAAAAAAATACTAAGAAAATCATACAGTGGTTTGGCTTTAACAGTGTGAACAACTACTCTTACCAAATCTCCTTCCTAAATCCCTCCTAATAACAATAATCTCAACCCAATTCCCTCCCCAAAAATCTCTCTCATTGCCAAGATTTGAATCTTAAATTCTTAACTTCCTATCATACATCTTTGTCTATGAGGCCGTTGTGTTATGCATCTCTTTAGAAGGTACTCGAAGAGCTCCACCTCGGCGATTATTCTTTTATTAAGCTCCGCCCCGGTGGTCTTGGCTCTTCTATTTGTATGGCCAATTGCTGCCAGATTCCCACTCAGCAGGTTCCTAGTGGTGTGCTTTTTATTTATGGCAAAGATAAGTCTGGAAGAAAAATTATAGCCCCACTCTTCTTCCAGCTCCTCTCTGTCATCGGATACACTAGGACCGATTGCATCTTTAATAGCAATCAAATGCATATGCCCAGGTTGAAGATCATCTTTTTGATTGCTTCATACTTTGTATCTTCTCTGTATGTGTTTCTATTTATGCCTTTTCTTTTCACTCAATTGTTATTATTATATTTTTTGGCATCATGTGTAAGCCTTCAGGCTTTTGGGGCTTCTTTATCATTTAGCAAAAAATATTTATTGTGTTTTTCAATTTTGAAATTGCTTTACGGAAATGTTGCTTTTTTTAAATGACCAATGTTCTTTACGAACTGAATTTTTTTATTTTTTTTTGGGTAAAATGGTTAATTTCCTAGAAGATCCCAGATAGATTGATTTGGATAAGTCTTTATGGTCATGATATAAAGAACTAAGATTCATTATGTCTGAATAATCTCTCCAAATAATTTCTAGAATTTCTTTTAGTATTTGTGCCGATATGACTCCACATATCATTAGACATTTTCTTTTGACTGTGAATGTGTGATCAATCATTAAACATGTTTCCATCTATTCGCGCTATGGACGCCGTCCAAAGCCAACTGCTCACCCTAGTGTCAGAGTAACAAGCCCACTCAAGAATCATCAGTTTGCAGCTGGTCATTAATGCAAGATGATGGTGATGGTTGTGTATGACACAAGTTCCAAGATAGTACACGTGGATAGGTTCCGAGTACAAGATAGCAAGCAGAGGGCTACTCCAAATCAAGCCAAGATACAAGTCGAGTTCCAAGTTTCATGAGTAGTCCTCTTGCAAGTCCATCCACACGTGTCTATCAATACAAGACAAGGTACCTAAGGATACACTCTAGGTCTGATTCAATCCTAATTCTACAAGTTAAATTACAAGTTATACAAGTATATAAGATAGAGTGTACAATGTACGACATGCTACGGATACAAAATTCACAAGTCAAAAGTGAGGAACAAGCCAATCCTAGGTCAAGAGTTGTCCCCCGTGTACCAAGCGTGTTCCCAATGGAGTACGTATGGAGAATAAGTCAATGGTGTCTTAATTTGGAGGGCTCATGGTGTAGGGAAGTTATTGGGCACCAATTAACTCAATTTCATACGTATTTGGCTAAGCTACATCAATATACGGAAAATCCCGGACAACTGACGGAATACACTAAGCCAATCGTGCTTCGTTTCCATTTTTCCCAATTGGTCGTGCAATGGTAGGGTCAAGGAGTTCCACATATAAGGTCAAAACCTAGGAAAGAAATCCCATTTTCAAAACAGTTTTTGGGTTAGGTGGCTAGCTGCCAGAAGGTAGGCTGCTAACCTCCAAGTCGCGCGAGTGGTGACCGCGTGTAGTAAACATACTACTCGCACCATATTTCGTCAGGTCGGCCAGCCGCGTGGTGACCGCTGGGTCACCACGTGCGAGACAAAACCTTACTAGGTTCTGTTTTGATTAGGCGGTCAGCCGAGAGCTAACCGCGGAGGTAACCGCGTATACAACAGAACCTATTGAGGTTTTGTTTCTGGGTGGGCGAACAGTGAGTTCTGAAGCCCAGTTTTAGTCAAATTTCGAAGTACATCTCTTGGCTTCAGAATTCACACCTCCTATGCCTGCAAACAATTCATTTCCTTTACCAAGAACACCCACCCCATTCCATATAAAGTTCATTAGCGAAATTTACCTAATTAACATGTGAAATCCAACATAACCATAAACAAGCCTGGAACTTGGGATTTCTAAGAATTGTATTGCCAAGAGTGAAGATAAACATATATGCATGAACAATACATAAAGCTAATTTACTTGCCTTCACCAAAGAGAGTGGAAGAGATGGAAATAAGAGAGAGAAATTGAGGAGGAGAGCTCTCCACTCACACTCTAGCCAAACCACTTTCAAAAACCATTCTCCTACACTCAAAGAACACCAAGGAAGAATCCATTAATATGCAAGGCACTAACAGCAAGAAGGAAGGAATTTAGAGGAGAAGTTTAGGAAAAACTCACCAAATTGGATCAAGACGTAGAGGAGGAAGAGAGAAAGATATTGGTGAGCTTGGTTGTCCTTGAAATGGCCTCTAATCTCCACATGCAAGACGAGAGAGGAAAGGAGGAAGAAGAGGAGAGAGTTGCAGCACCGTTGAGCGAGAGGGAGGAAGAAATAAATGATATGGCTGGGTTGGGGTTTAAAAAAATGAGGGATGAAGGGAAAAAGTCTAAAATGCCCATTTTTAGTGACATGAGGGAAATGTGATTATTTAAGGGGGAGGCGTCAAATCATGAGGAGTCAAGAACGAAAGATGACTAGTGCAACGAAATCTTTCCAACAAACCCAAATTTGGTGAAAATGGAATTTTCCTGAAAAATACCTAATTTTCCTATTAATAACAACCTAACCCCCTATTAAGACTAATCGCACTCGGAGTCAAATGAAACTTCAGAAACATCTTTCTAATGATAAAAGAAACTCGCTTAGCCACTAAACTCGCCTAATTAGTTAGAATCACAATTAATTAGGATAATCGTCAATATTAAAAAATTAAACAGCCAATTAAGGTCGGAGACCTTACAAGTATGGTATCTTTATATTGCATGGATAATTGGTTAGGTTCCTATCTTTACTTTTTATTTTGCTCAATTAAATTGATGGTATATTATAGTTAGATTTAAGCATTTGTTTATGGTTTGCTCTCACGATCTTGATTATCAAGCATGAATCCCTTCTCTCATAATATGATTTTAATAATATCCTTAAATTAGAGAGATATCTTTATTATATGACCGGGCTCAGCACTGGCTTTGTTGTTAGTCTTATCTCTAACGTTCCTTCGTTTGACACTTCCAACTCAAGTTTACTCCTCCATACATGTAAACGAACAGCCCACATGCTTTGAAATAACTATGGATTTCATCACTTGTGAAATCAATCATGTACTTTGCTGTTCTACAATAGAAGTCGCAAGTCTTTCATTGCCCCTTACAGTTATTATTGCAAAATCTTCAAGATTGCATACCTTTGCTAGAAAAAAATTTGGCACCAGAATTTGAGATCAACACATTCCAAAAAATAAAAAAATCTAAAATTTTCTACAAAGATTCTAGGGGCTCAAGCCGTCGTGGATGTTTTATATGAACTTTGACGGGGCACCAGGCAACAAATACAAAGATTCTTTTGGAGAAGCAGAAAAGGATTCAATAAAGTGCAGCACTGATGGAGAAGGTTCTTCCTCTTGGAGACAGAACTTCAGTTTACATACAACTAATGAGCAATATACAAATTCTGCTCAGATAAATAAGATAACCACCATTAGATTGGCTACATTTCAAATACTTGATAAACTTTTATCTTTTCCCTGGAAAACTGGAATGGAGCCTATCATGTGTAAAATCCTATATTCGATCTAACTGTTAGCCTGCTGAAATCAACTGGCCACATTGCTCGCTACAATGGGTGTAATTTTATAGAGCGGTAAGGAGCAGCTGTTCTCACTTTGCTATCCAGGATGGGGCTTTGTGGGGTGGTATATGCTACATCTTCCTACTTTTGTGGACTTTCTTGCTCTCTTAGATACCAAAAAAATTATATATATTAAAGCAAATGAGGAGGTGGGCTTTGAAGGGTGCCACATCAACATCGAAGGAGTTCTCCTTTTAAATAAATATACACAAAAAACTTACAGTGATTTAAGGAGCCATGTCATCACATTCACACTATTTTTTCTCCAAAAGTATTGCTATCCATATCCTCTATCTCCTAAAGTCTCTCAATCAATATCCCCTAAAATCTCTCTATTTTGCTATAGTTATTTTCTTTCTTAAGACCATCTATCTTCCATCTTCTCAAGATTGTCATCTTTTTATTTTAATATTTGGGGGCCACTTTAAAAAATTCAACCTGATAAATTTTTTATTAAAAATATCATTTTCTTTTAGTTTCCAAATAAAGCTCTATTCTATTCAAAGATTGTCACGTGTTAATGAAAATCAGACCCGACCTTCTAGTAGACCACCTCATGAATGAGCTTGTGATAAAAATATTTTATGGTTGGAGGTTTTTTGTTTTTTTTTTTTTTTTGAACTCATAGGCATCCTTTTCTGATATGATTATATAAACATATGACCCTAGGTTTGGCCCACCATAAATTACACTTCCATGGGCCCACATGAACTCATAATTAAGAGATATATACATTGATACAAGGCGGGCCAATTATCACTTGGATCAAATCACACTCGCCCGTGGTTTTAAAGTCTCATAATTTATGGATTTTAAAGTTAAGTTGTTTATACATTTTTTTTTATAAATCTAGAGCTAAAAAGTTATTTGATCAGTTCTAAAATGGTATTGGTTCTACTTAAATAGGGTAGAGAAGAAATTTATGCGAATGGATTGAAATGACCATTGGCCTATGTGAAAATAAAAAAAATGGTGCATTTGCGCGACGAGAGGATTGCACATTTTTATGATTTTCTTTATTAACAATACTACGTTGTTTGATGTAATGTATTTTCCTTGCATAGAAGAAAAAAATGAATCATTTTACCTTAATAGAAAGGACTTTGATTTTCTACGAAAATACAAAATTTCATTCTCATGAGGAAATAAAAATCTGCATAAACTAGAATCCTTTTGTTGTACAAATAAGTTCAAATGGGGTGGCTTTGTTTTATTGGGCTTTGAAATTATTAATGGATAACAAACACTTGAATGCATTTCTTATTACTAATATTATATATATATATATATATTAACAAAATCCGCTTTTATAAATATTCTTTAGTAATTATTGCTGTTATTATTATTTTTTTATGTTGTTGTTGAATGGATTTTTTAGCGTTATCGTTGTAATAGTTTATTGTTGATGTTGACCACTTGTATTTGTGATTGAAGATGTATTGACTGTTTTTATATAAATATGTATGAATATATTTTTATATATTTATAATTAATTTTAATATCTCATCAATACAAAATATAATATCTTACTTTTAGCATGTGGCGTTGTTGCTGTTTTATAAACATTGCAGAGGTACCCCCAATTTTAATAGGGCGCTGAACTTAATCAATGCGTGCTCTTCTAACATTGCAGCCATAGTACCTTCCCCATATGCCTAACAAATGATTGAAAGTGACTCAAACTACCCGTTCTGTACTATGGGCCCATAGCCTCAATTGCCCATGAATTTGCTAACTGCCATACATATGCCCCACAGTCTACTATAAATGGAGTACTATTTACTTCTAGCTGCTTTTTTTTTCTTTTTGCTATATTAGATCAATATCATGAGTGGCTTCACCTAGGCCTGTCAATGGGACGCGTTGAGACGGGAAGAAAGCTCGGCTCGGTCCATCCCAAGCCCAAAAATATAGGTTTTTAAAAAAAATTGAGTCCAGTGGGGTGGGCTTGGACAATACATTTAAAAACTCGCCCAAAATAGGACTGGGACTGGGTAGAAACAACCTAGCCCGTTCACGCCAGCCCGACCCACTACAAAGTCAATTAATAATAATTATTTATACAAAATAACTTTCATCATATTCCATAGAATATAGCCTCTCATATTCCATAGCCCCTCATTCTCACTCTCTTTCTTCCTGAAAACAAAACATAGTGGTAGGTCTGGATGTATCCAAATGACAAATAGTCTGAACATTTTGGTAGAATGGATGCATTCGCTGCCTCTGTTCTTGCCCCTTTTCATCCTTTAAGATTATGATTAGGCACCAAACAATATGATATGGGGAAAAACAATAAACATAATGATACCACACCAAAACAAGAGTGGAACATATGGCTATTCATTTCGCCTAGATTTCAAATGAATTGCAATTTGGGATACATCCAAACACAAAAAAAAAAAAAAATCACTGTACTATGTTTTGCCTTATCTTAATCTCTGGTAAAGAAACTTCAAATTAAAAAATACAAAAGTGGGGCTTCCTATTCCTACTCAAAATCATTTTTTATATCTATAAAATGAATATATTAACGTCTCTTGGTAGAATATAATTCAAAAACACTGCCAAACATGTTTTACTAATTTTGTTTCTTTGGAATGAATTATAAAAGAATGTTGCCAAACAAGTTTAACTCAATCCACTATAAGAATGAGAACATTCTTAATTAGCACATCTTATTCTTGGGACAGATACATTATCAGAACATCACATTTTAGTATGGCCCTTAGTTTCTGATTTCCTGCAGCACCATTTGATATTTCAGTGAATATGAGTATCCTATTTTATCTCATATGGCTCGTGATAGTTTAGCTATTCTAGGTTCTACCATTGCTTCAGAGTCGGTATTTAGCACCGAAGGGAGGGTACTTGACCACATAGGATTTCTTTGAAACCAGATACAGTAGAAGCATTAGTTTGTACCCAATATTGGTTGAGTCATGACCCAACTAGGATTGATGATTTAGACAATGATGGGAATACAGTAACTGATATTTTAGACATATTAAAAGAAAAATAATTTCTGTTGATTTCTTTTTTACATTACTTGACCCATATAGGATACTAATTCTTATTCATTTTATTGATTTATTGATTTTCTATTTTCCCCGGCAAAAAAAGAAAAAGAAAAAAGGTTTTAACCGTTCCTACATTACTTGACCCATATAGCCAATAGGATGCTCATTCATTCCTATTGATTTTCTACTATTACTGGTAAAAAAAAAAAAAAAACCCCGCAATGTTGCTTGTAGTTGTTGCATTGCATTGCCGGTCCCCAGCCTGGAAAAAAGGAGGAGGGTTTAAAATCTGGTTCACACCGGGTGTTTGGTGACAGTAGCAATAATTATAAAATGTTTTGCTTATGTTCAGGATTGGGCTAAGCCCTGGCCTGGCCTTGTCCCAACCCAGGCCAGTATGGAACGAGATTTGATGTAGGCCTGTTCAATTTAGGGCCGGAATTGGGGCAACACTCAGCAGGCCCGTCCAATTTTCAGGATGGGATTGGACAACCCAAGCCTAGGCCCGGCCCGTCCCATTGACAAGCCTAGCTTCACCAACCCCTTGTATTCGATAGGAAATGCCTCTACCACTGAGTTATTTAGTGGTTCACAACCATTTTGCAATTTTAACATTTGATTTTTTTTCAACTGCTACGGACTACTACTGGAAAGATTACAAGCCGGGTAGGAAGTAGGAACAAGGACCATGCCACCCCCCTAATATTTAAAAAAAAAAACCCTTGAGATTAATGTAGATTTCAACAACTTTCACAATTTCCCAGTACAATTTTTTTTTCCACTGTGGTCCCCCAAGGAGTATATCCTGATTCCGCCCCAGATTACAAGTGAGACATACAGGCTCAAATGCTGGGAAATCAATCTCCGTTTATTTGGCATGTTCCTTCGATATTCGTGGAATTTGCATACGGGCGTCTTTGGGGGCTCCGACCGAGTGTGACCCAACAAGGCCGCTGATGCAAATTTAGTCACCCCTCTCCGAGACAGTACAGGCAAAACAAACTGGATACAGCAGGGCATAAGTTCATTCTCAAGTCAGGGACGGCTCAAACAATTCGAGGCCTAAAACCACAATTCCAAATGAGGCATTTCTTATATTTTAATAATATTATAAATATTTTATTTAAAATTTATTTTTGTTACTTTTTTGTGATGCAAAATCACTAATTAAGTCTTTATGTTCACGTTTTACTAACATATCTTAAGTCCACCTCCAAAACTTATATGGAAATTTTGGAGCCCATCTCCAAAACTTATATAAAAATCTTGAATCACAAAATCCAGCTATCTATTTGACTCCAAACCCCCCTCAAACAAAAATATTGAGTCTGCCACTTGTGGGGCTCGAAGTATTTTTACATGCACACGGTGCGCATATGCACCGTGAGTTAGGACCATCCAAGATGAATTTCAAATGTGTGCCCCATGTATTGGATGATCCAGATCCATGGTGCTCATATGCACTGTGAGCAAGTGAATAAATTCAGATAGGGGCCCATTATTTATCTTAAATTTTAAAATCTATTATTATGGTTGAAATCCCAAGTTATAGATCTATTATAACCACATCATAGATCAAATCTAAATGGCCCCTACTGAAATAGCATATACAAAAATAATGAGAAAGGCCTGTAAAGGCCACTTATATATATATTTCAAAATAATCTTTACTTCCATCACAAATAATTAAAAATAAAATACCATTATAATCCACTTATATATCTATATATTAATTTTTTATAAAATAATTTTTATTTCACTCAACTCCTTTTGTAAAGCCCCAAACAGGCCCAGGGAGCTCCTTCACGGGACGTGGACTTCTTGTCGCAGTGATCGCCAGGTATTCGACGCTTTCGATTTAGAGATGCCGAAAGAGAGATGGTGATGAGTGTCAGATTTTCCGGGACTCAAAATTATGGCAGGGTAGAGATGCCATCTAGTCCAAGGAACCCATACCTGTACCAAACGAAACAAGCACAAATTCACTTTTGCTGACCTTCATTAATCGGCGTCTGTTTACCATGGACTTTGCTGACATCACGATTTCCTCGTTCCTCGTTCAACAGAAAATGCTTGTACGCAAATGTGGCCTTTAGCACTTCAGATTTCGAAAAGGTGGGATCCACACCCATAAAGCCAGACCGAAGAAATAGATACGCAATTCACACCTACAGGCTACGAAGAGTTTCAAGGTCTAATTGTGATACAAGGGCAGCCACATTTTAATATTTTCTTTTCACTATCAGCCCCGCAGTTTGATATCAATTCCAAGAAGGGTCTCCCTTTCGTATGCCACGTGTATGATAGCCCGAATCCCAATGGGTTTTCTGATCCATCTCTTCTCTCCCCGACCCCAGCAAGGACATTTTCGTAATTTAACCACGATCATATCAAAGTACGAACTCTGAAAACCAAGCCTTCTAATATCAGCCCGCGATTCGCTTTTGTTCTAGTTCTAACCAAACCAAACCAAACGAAAGGAAACAAAAACGCGTCTGTTCTATAGAGAGAGAGAGAGAGAGAGGAGTACTCAGTGTCTTAGCGGGTTTATCGCACAACAGCAGCCATGGAGCTCGAGATGGATTCCATGGCCTCTGCAGTCGGAGTCTCCGTTCCAGTCCTTCGATTCCTCCTCTGCTATGTCGCCACCATACCTGTAAGCTTCCTCTGCCGTCTCGTCCCCGGAGGTCTCCCCAAACACCTCTACTCCGCCCTCACCGGAGCGATCTTGTCCTACCTCTCCTTCGGCTTCTCCTGCAACCTCCACTTCCTCGTTCCTATGACTCTCGGCTACGGCTCCATGCTCCTCTTCCGCCGCCGATGCGGCATCTTCACCTTCTTCGCCGGATTCGGATATCTGATCGGATGGTGAGTGCCGGCTTTAGAACTCACAGATCTGATCTGGTTTTTGTTGGATTTGATCTTCTGTTTTGTTGAATTCTGTTTTGACATGGGAAAGGGATGTCTTAACTTTTAGGAGGAGCTGAGTTTTGAACAGTTTGCGAACAAAATCGATAAATCGATAGCTGAAGGTCGCGTTTTAGGGTTTGGTATACCAATGCTGGTTTCTGTGATTTGCTTGTGTTGGTTTTGTTGTGTTTATTGCAGCGATAGATTTGAATTAATGTGTAGTTTGCATCTCAGGATACAAGAAATGGTGATATTAGGGTGCAGTTGCTTATCAGTTCTGCTATTTCTATAAGCAGATTTCTTTTTTAAAATTTCTCTGTTCTATGGATCTGTTTATTTATTTATTTATTTATTTTTTATTTTCTGCTAGAATTTGTTCATTGAATTGCCTGACATTGCATTGTGATCTGTTAAAAGAAGAAGATGTATTAAGAACAGTTTGCTGAGAAAATCAATAGAGTATGCCTTGAAGTGGCAGAATTAGAGTCTGAGTGTTGATTGGCCCATGTTGGATTGTGAGATGTATTTGTTTGTTTCCTGGTGTTTCTTACCATGGTAGCTTTGTGTTAGTATAGTTTGCATCGCAGATACGATGAATTAAGAGTATTAGGGTGCGCTAGTGGATCCGATGTTTATAGTTAGTATTTAGAAATATAGTGTCTTACTCCTGGCTCTCTACAGCATGCTTAAAGTTTGGTTCTCTTCTTAGTTCATGGATAGAATCCTCTTTAACAGGGAAATCCTAGCCATTTGCTATTTTTCCCCTTTTTCCAGAGTTGCTGTATGCCTACTGTTAGCTGTCTTATGCAGGTCACCGATGAGAAGAATTAGATCTTCCAATCTGGAAGATATTTGGGATGCCTAATGTTAGCAGGAACCAAAACAGGAACCGTCATCTATAAGAAATAGAGGCTAAGTTCTGGAAGAGATGATTCATATCAATGTTTGATGGCCTTGGGGCAAGCCACACAGGGTATCTAGCTCTGGAGGTGATTTTTGGAATGTTTCCATTGGACTGAGAATTGTATATTGTGACAGCAGCTAGTATAATTAGTGGCCTAAGTGGATCCACTGGCTGTAACTTATGAACATGTATAATAAACTAGACTGAGGGTTTCATGAAAGTAGTTGTAGGATTTTGCATTTCTTTATTGGGGACATGAAGCTCTAACTTAAAGTCTGTCGACTGTGCATGTGTGTCTCATTTATTGTTGCAAAATATCATTTATATAGCCTCTTCAATGATTGCTCTCTATACCTTTAGCTCATGTTAGATTCCTTTTTTTCTCGTTGAAAAATGATTTTCATTCGAAGTCTTTTTATGAACCATACATCATTCGACCACACAGAATGCGTAAGCATGACGTTTCTTAGAATTATCAGTGGATGCATGCAGATCAATATCTATAACACATGTGTGGTTTACATTTAAATTGTGTCTACTCTGTTATTCAACCTTAATTCTATCGTCTGATATCTGAATTCTGGATAAAAATGCAGTGCAACTTTTATTTTAATTGTAGGGGAAGCTTCAACTTCATCAATTCCATACAAACATCAATCTTCTGATAAAATCAGTGGAAGGCTGTCCAAATAAATATTAATTATGCATTTGTTTATTTTGATAGAAAATGGTGATTGGTGACCATGCTAAGTTTATCATCTCGATTGTAATCCCTTATTGAGAATCTTGTGCCCCAAAAAATTTCATAATTCATATGTAGTTTTTCCATCCCCTTAAGTGAGCTTTTGAATGTCACTGGAATTGATTCACATAAAGTTATACCACCGTAAGAACTTTTGCTTTCAGCACTTTCTTTGGTTATGTGAAACAGACACTCTCCTCTGATGTTGTTGTTTCCATTATGTTAGATCTCTAATATGTTGCTTCCTTTTCTTTCTCGGCCATGAAATCTGTGGAAAACCTGCTTTTGTTCCAAAGCAAAATTTTCATCTCGTGAAACTTCTGACCGGCACTTATCCTTTATGTAGCCATGTGTACTATATGAGTGGAGATGCATGGAAGGAAGGGGGCATCGATGCAACTGGTAATGCTTTCTGGGACTGTGTATTTTTAACATTTTTTGAACTGGTGTAGGAGACATCACATCAACTTCTTTAGATAGATTACTTGACGCTATTTTACACACCATATTGTTACTAATTTAACTAAAGTCAAAGATACTTCAAGTAGTTGGCAAGCATGCTACCAGTTTGATCAGTGAAGAGTGAATATAACAGGCAAGCTCAAATTAGAATATCATATATTGATAAAAGGAAAAGAAAAGAAAAAAAAAAGATCTTATATGTCTCACTAATTTATTGTGTGGAGCATCTGTGATCAGCTTCCTCACTGCTTCTAACACTATTTTCAAACGGTGTCTGTATTTGGACATGGGAGTGCAAGCTTGTTTGTCATTTTCTTTCAATGTATGTTCTTAGCAAAGCAGTCTTGAATATTTTGGGTTTATCTTGTGCCATTGTTGGGCTATCTGTAGCATGTGCACATGCATTTGGAGTGCATAAAGTATAAAGTTTAAATTGCTTCTTTTTTTTTTTTTTTTTGAAGTGAAAAGTTCTGTAAGAGATAAATCCTATTACTTGACAAGATGTTTTCTAGTCAAAGAAACAGGCTTGGCTTGGCTTTGACAATGATGCATGTGTAAGAAGTTGGTGGATTGTTATAGAAACAGTTTACCAGTATCAGGGATTCAAACTGGGGGATTCTATAGGAGACTTAGCATTGTGGAAGGGGTGTTTTCAGTTTCTGCCAAAAGTTTGCTCATTTGAGATTCAAGGTGTCGAGACGGAACTCTCTTGCACAAGGTTTTTGGCTTGACATGGTCCTAGTGGCTTAAACATTTCATTTCATTTCATTTATTAATTTATTTTTATATAGTTGCTTGAATAGTTAATTGAGATATAAACATGAGGACCTGGAGTAACGGTAAAGGAATGTGTTGTCTGGGAATAACGGTAAAGGAATGTGTTGTCTGGGAATCACAGTATGGTTGCTGTGGATAGCACACCCGCTCCCACAGTTCCACATAGGGATCGATCCTTGGGTGGGTAGGCTTCCTTAGCCTCCCCTAGGCCGTAGCCACCAGGCCAACTTGGTGGAAAAAAAGGAACGTGTTGTCTAAATTCTTTTATATATATATTAATGTGGTTTGATTGGTAACATGATTTGAACCCACAACCTCAAGGTTGCAATAGTGAGCACTTTTCTCTGTGCCATGGGATAGGTGCACCGGTACAAGAGAAATATACCAGCCATGAACCACAACTACATTACAGGAGCACTAAGATATAACACACTAACTTTTCACTGTTGTAATTGCTTACAAACAACAAAACTATTTCATGTGATCTGCTGGTAGTATTAATTACTGGTATTTAAGTATCTTATCTCATGATTTAACACACTAACTTCTATGCTACTCACTGCATTGATAAGTTCTTGTCAGTTATATTGGTTGTATTGAGGAAACTTTCTTTTTCTATACACAAGCTATGACCTTACACGTCTGGTTTATGGTGAATCACTGCTTTCATTTTTTTATAGGAGCTCTAATGGTGTTGACATTGAAAGTCATCTCATGTTCAATAAATTACAATGATGGGTTGTTGAAAGAAGAAGGCCTGCGCGACGCGCAAAAGAAAAACCGGCTGATTCGATGTCCTTCTTTTATTGAGTATGTTGGTTACTGCCTTTGTTGTGGAAGTCACTTCGCTGGACCAGTTTATGAAATGAAGGATTACCTTGAATGGACGGAAAAGAGAGGAGTAAGTGTACTGTAGCATGCATTCCTTACACAATCATAAATATAAAATGCGCTTTCCTTAATTATCATCTTCCATTTGGCAGATTTGGAGTGTGGCTGAGAAACGACCATCACCGTCACCTTATGGTGCCACACTGCGTGCTCTTGTTCAAGCTGCTATATGCATGGGCATGTACTTATATTTGGTCCCATATTTTCCACTCTCACGATTTACAAATCCCATATATCAAGAGTGGGGGTTCTGGAAGCGGTTGGGCTACCAGTACATGTCTGGTTTCACAGCACGCTGGAAGTATTATTTTATTTGGTCAATCTCGGAGGCTTCCATCATCATTTGTGGTTTGGGGTTTAGTGGTTGGTCTGATACTGCTCCGCCTAAACCCAAATGGGACCGTGCAAAGAATGTTGATGTTCTTGGTGTTGAGTTTGCAAAAAGTGCAGTGGAGTTGCCACTCATGTGGAACATACAAGTCAGCTCTTGGCTTCGTTATTGTAAGTTTCTACTATCCCATCCAGATAATCTCATACTCCTTTCATCAGTTTCTCTTGTGGTGGGCTTATCAAATGGTAATTCATGGCATACTTGTGTAAAGCCCAACTTCTTTGTGATTCTAGAGGTTTGTCAATGTCCTAATTTATAAGGGGGTTATAATTTACACTGTATTTCAGTTTGATGCACCCTTGGTGAGCTGAAGGCTTTGTAGTCAAATTTGGTTGGTTCAGCTAAACAAGCCAAAACTGTTTGGCTTGATCTGAAATGGCTAGATTTCGGTCAGATAAATACTATTGCAATTTTTTTTTAATTTTTTTTTTCACAATAGGGCTATTCATTTTGATTTGACCCACTATAGTGTAATGATTATATAAATCTGTTTATTTTATTTTAGGTATAGGTACAACATTAATAATTGGAGATCAGAGCCAAAGTTTGAATTCCAAGGATCTTATATTTTTAGAAAATTTGCTTCAATTGGCTATGGGTGACGGGCCCCATATATTAACAGTCTGGATCACTAAATATGGGCCATTTACTAGTTTGGATCACTGAACATTGGGCTTATGCAATACTGTTCATTTTCTCAAAATGGTGGACTTGGCCACATCGACGGTTTGGATTATGGTTTAAAATCATGGTTGCAAAGGGCATCACGGTTGGCATACTATGCAGCAGTATGTAATGGTCACAGCGCAGTGCAATGTAAACTTTAATTTGCCCCCAAAAATATCTACGGAAGTATCCAAGAAATCCAAAGTATTGCAAAGTGCGAAATGCAAAATGCTAGTATCTTTTTTCCTGTTAGGAATCATTTCACCCCATTAGGGCACAATATTTGGGTATGTAGCAGGCCCCCTCAAGTCATATAGGTCCACTCCTCTATTGTTATTTTATCTTAAGATGTTGAATCTTTTGAAGTTCTGTTACTGGAGCACGTGTTTTTAGGAATTTGGTGTCATTCTAGGCTTGCCTTCTTGATCCGAAATGAATGACCCGTTTGCATCCTTAACTAGATGGGAAATCTCTTTTTTAGAGTTTAATTTACTAAGGTGTTCATAAGTAATTTGACCTGTTTACATCCCCATATGGATGAGAACATCTCTTTTCTAGAACTTAATTTACTGAGATGCTGGCTAGGTAATCGTTTCATATCAAACCGGAAATCATCTGATTACTCCTTGTGGTTCTTCACCTTTAATCCTTCACTTTTAGCCTCTTTGATTGAAGGCCATTGTCTAGAATCCTAAGAATTCAATACCATTAAACAAAAGAGGGGGTTAAAAAAAGGTTCAATTTTGCGGCTGAAGTGACCATAGTGGCCGAGAATAGGAGTCGTAGTAGCTGTCGCAGCCAATAATATTGGCTGATACTAGGGATATTGGTTGATGCGAGTCTACGAACCAGCTGATATAGGTCTTCTAGTGTGTTGGATTATTGAATCATGGACTGGAAAGAGTGTTATTTTTACTATTGGTTGGACCATTGAACCATGGGCTGGAAAGAGTACAGACGCGTGGATTGGTTGGACCATTGAATCATTGGCTGGAAAGAGTGTTATTTTTTCTATTGGTTGGACCATTGAACCATGGGCTGGAAAGATTGTGTGCACGTGGGTGTGTATGTGCACGTGTATGAGGGGGATGCAACATAGCAAATTAGGATCATTTGTGATGTAACTTTTGTTCATTCGCCCATCCAAGAGTTGGGTCTCCAATTTGCATGGTCCGGGTCAAAATTAATATTTTGGTTGTGCAGCAGATATGCTCAAGGCATACAAATTATCATGGTCTCTACTGCACTATCATTATTCTTTTGCTGCTTGTACCATTGTTGCCTGTACCAGTAGATGTTTTGCTGTACATTTCAGTATTGAGAACTGTTTGATGCAACAGTGAAAAAGGTAGTAAAATTGAAATCCAGTAATGTGTAGTTAAAAGAATATGTTGCCTTGTTATCTTATTTTCTGTTTGTTTAGATGTTTATGAAAGGCTCATTCAGAAGGGGAAGAAAGCTGGATTTTTTCAGTTGCTGGCAACACAGACTATTAGTGCTGTTTGGCATGTGAGTACAGTATTTCCTTTATGCCTATGTGGGATATGCTCTTGCAACTTTGATGAATGATCTGCTGGTTCTTTCACTTTTGGCATCTGTTAAACCATACTTTTGTTCTTTTCCAATACCCTGAAAGCTGGTGTTTCACTAAAAATTAATGGAACTGTTTTTTCTTAATTTTGGGTGTGTTCATCTTGGATCCTAACACATTATGGTTTTATGTACAATACCACAAATTATCCAGAGTCTGAAATTCTCTGATTTATAGGGCTCACGTCAGCCCACCCAGGATCAACCCAACCCCCACACAATCCTCTTTGGATGAGAGGGGATGACGTGAAAAAGGGGCGTTTTGGAGAATTTTCCAAGTCTAGCATTATCTTTTGTACAAATAAAGAATAACCCTCTACCACAAAAACTGGCTTGTGGGCTGTGGTTAAAAGTGCTCAAATTACAACAGCTGGTTGTGTTCATTTCCCGGCATGCCCAGTTATTGGGTGTATCTGCTGACGTGAACGATACATGACAGCTGTATGTTGTGGGTTTTCTAGCTATGGAATTTCAGATTAATATTTCTCAAGTTATATGAGGGTTGCAATTCTGGATTTCCTTGTGATGTGATGCATTGATTCCTTGGGACTAATTTATTTTCATACATTTTGTGATGAATGGCTGGCTGTTGTTCATGCCCTGTTTTATTCTTCTCTTCTTGAAGACTGGGGAAGACAAGGTGATTTGGGTATTTTTTCCTTGTTTTTCTCAGATTAATTTGTGCAAATGTTAATTAATTAAATCTACCGTCTCACTATACATTGCTAGCATTGTTTTTGTTCCATATGATATCTTATTTTCAGAACATTAGGTTGTTGAGGTGCAGGTAATAGATACAAATATTCTTGCATATCACAGTTGGACCAGTCATACCACCGATATGGACCCTCCATTCATTCACACATGGACCAGTCATTCCACTAGGCCAAATATGCAATTAAGATATAATAAAGAATCAAAGAAAACCAAGTGACCTCACTGGTGACCTAACGCCGTACCCTGCAGGGGGGCAAACCAGGGGTGCTTCCTTGGCCGTGTGGAACATGGATTAGCATACAAACATTTGAAGTATATTGTTATCTTTTCCAAATATGTTGAGGTGTTTATATATATATATATATATATATATATATATGACTGCAAGACAGCATTATATAAAATTAAAATTTTTGTTATTTTTGTAATGACTGCTGAACTCAAGTTGTTTTCAGATGGGGCCCACATTAAAGGACACATCTATGGTTTAATGTGGGCCCATTTTATTTACCCACAAGGCTCTTGTATATTGTGTAATTCATTTTTAAAAGCTTAATGTAAAATTATTTGATAAAAGTTGCTTTCTGTATGTCAAACCAAAGAACTTTGGATGCCTTTGCTATTGAAAAGTAATTGCAAAAGTTGATCCAACCAAATGACATTTTCTCTTAACAAGCTGACTTTGAAGAAGTAGATTTTTGGAAGCTATTTTCAGAAAAGCAGATTTGAGTTAGAAGAAGCTGAACCAAACACGCCCTTAGTCTTTACTCTTCACTGTTTCATCAACATTATTACTGTTATTCATGTGATTGGTGGTTAAGATTTCATTCTTATATCTTATCACTCGCACTTTAGTCTAATTGAATTGCGTCTTTTTTCTGGTATCAATAATTTGCAGGGACTATACCCAGGATACATCATATTTTTTGTGCAATCAGCACTAATGATTGCAGGGTCAAGAGGTATCCTTCTATTCTTTGCTGCGATTATTGTTTGAGTGTGTACAATTTTCTTTTATTGCTGCATGCATCTTTCAACTTTTCTGATTAAAGCATTGTGCCAGTGGCCCTGTGTAAATGACGCCTATTTTGGGACTTGAAAAATGAAAATTTCTTTTCCTGTTCTTGAATTTTCGCAAAAGTTCCCTGGCTCTAACACAGATGATGTGGGGTTTTTTTTTGGGAAGGTAGTAGGAAAAAAGAAGAAGATAAAATCTTTTTTATTTGTATCACCTAATAAAGCTGTTATATGTTCTTGCTTTTCTTGTATATGAGCAGTTATATACAGATGGCAGCAGGCAGTGCCCCTGAAAATGGACTTGTTTGTGAAGATGCTGGCATTTACAAATTTCTTGTTCACATTACTGGTTCTGAACTATTCATGTATTGGTTTCATGGTAAGTACATCTGGTGCAGTTCGACTTTGATTTCTTTTATGGATAAAATTTTAATTTTGCCAACATGACTTGCCTTTCTCTCTCTCTCTCTATATATATATATATATACATATATTTGATCGGTAACAGTAAAATTCATTAAAGAAAAAGATTACAACTTATGAAATAGCATACATAAAGAACCACTCATCGGTGACCTGGTACAAGAGAAGTATACCAAGCACCCACCAACTACACTAAAGAGGCGCTTAGATTACAAGACCGATCAACCCCTTGTTTAGCTAGACAATCCGCCATTCCATTTGTAGATCTACTAACATGTTGAAAAGAAACCTGCAAATCAGAAAGTAGAGAACTAATTTCATTGAATAAGAGTTGCACTTGCTAAGGCCCTTTCAAAGATTTTACCCAAGATATGGCATTAGCCAAGTCACTCTCCACAATAAGAACATGATGTTGTAAAGTATGAATAATACGGAGAGCTTCCAAGATGGCAAGAATTTCCGCTTCATTAGAGTCTTTAATACCAACATGCTTAGAAAACATGTACATAACTTCCCCTCTATGATTTCTTAAAATGCCACCAACGCCTGCCAACTCCAGACACAGGAGTGCACCAACTAACTTTCTTTTTCTTCTTTAGGGCTCCCATCTTTTTTTTTTTTTTTGAATGGCCTTTAGGGCTCCCATCTTCAACAGACTCCCAATTTTGCATGATGTTATCTATCTTAATGTCTGCAAAATCCTTTCTGACACAAGCCCATTTAGCCATCCTCAAAAGCACAACCGACAATAGATCCCCCCTTGTTGATCCTTTTATGTTAAAAATTCTATCATTTTGCTCTTTCGAAACTGACCAAAGGATGGATAGAGGAATGATCCTCCATAAGATCCTCCCAATACTGACCAAAGGGGTCCCCTTCCACACCTCAAGCAAAATCAGTATAAGAACCTGGGAGGCACCAACTCACACCACTTACTTTGGGAAAATACTTTCAAATAAATGAAGCAACATCACACTGAATGAACAAATAATCTATTGACTCCCTCTCCCTCCTGCAAAAGCAACATGTGTCTGAACCCGATGTGAACCCCCTTCTTCTTAAAATATCCGCCGTTGAAATCTTGCCAGCCACTGCCAACCAACAAAACGCCTCTACTCTGGGTGGGCCAAGTCCCATCCAAACTGAAGCACCAGACGATTGAACTACATTCATAGAATCCATCTCCTTGTAAAAGGATCTTGAGGAGAAAGATCTTGCGGAATGCGGCTTCCAATTGCCACGGTTTGTAGAATCCCTGCATAAAACAATGTTAGCAAGAAGACTTGACTAGGACTCAAACTCCACCAACTCTGATTGTCGAAGGGCCCTCCTAAAACTTATATCCCAAGACATCACATTGCCGACTCAAACATAATATTCTTTATTAGACACGACTCTAAATACTCTCGGAAACAAAAGGTATAAAAGATCCACACCCGCCCAATCATCAAACCAAAAACAGACACTATCCCCCTTCCCCACTAAGAATCCCAAACCTTTCATATAGATCTTGCCCTTGACTTTAGACTCATCCCCAAAACTAGAAATTACATCCCAAAAAGTAGACAACCTATACCTAGGTACTCTTTTTGGAACCCACCCCCGAACATCCTCCCCACATATATATATATATATCGGAAATATTCAGTTGAGAACTAGTTCTCACGTATTATATGAGAACTTTTTTGTGGGGCCCACTAAACAACCCATCCAAACCTAGCAACCAATAGGGAACCCCCTTGATAGTCATTGATCCCAAGGATTGGCACACATCCGAATGGACTGAACCATTGGATTGAGGGTTGAATATTTTTTTGAATATGAAGCCATTAAACTTGTGGGCCATAGATGAAGGGGTTAGGTCATGGGGTGTGGGTCAAACTTGATACTTGGGGTGGTCTCACATAGATCTTTCCATTCCCCCTGGTCCCATCCCTAGTGGGCCCCATAAAAAAGTTCTTATATAATGGGTGAGAACTAGTTCTCACTTGAATATTTCCGTGTATATATATATATATATATATGAGTGCTACACAGTGCCCGTGTATTTTTTAGGAGAAAACGCCCCTTTTAGTTGGGTCCACTGGAATGCATGATGATTATGGAAGTTTATTGGATAGAAAGATCCATATGAGGCCTACCTATATGCAAAATCTTGAGTTCATAAGATCATCCTCTCATTTTGATCCATGACCCCAAAATTTAGTGGTTTAGAGGCATCATTTTATCATGATTTCAATCCAACGGTGAGGAAAAGTTGGATGAGTGTCAAACTTGGACTAGTGACTATTCATGTGGGGGTAGTATGTGTGAAAAGACTAGATTGACTCAACATGGGCCCCGTGACCAAAAAAGAGGGTCGGAGAAAGGGGCGTTTTTAAAGTGGGGCATTTTGTAGAATTTCCCTATCTATATATATATATATATAGAGAGAGAGAGAGAGAGAGAGAGAGAGTAATGCTCTTGTACAAGCTTTCCTTACGGTCTTATAGTTAAAGCCACGTCATGAGGCCTACTTACGACCTCACAAATTATGGAATAGGGGCCGGGATTGAAAGACCCAAGTGGGGCCAACCTAGATGTCAAATTTTAAGTCACTCTAATACCTCTAACCCATTCATCTATGGTGCACAGGTTTAATAGCTTTTTGTAAAACAATTAAATTGACCCTACATCCAACGTTTCGCTTCATTTGGAAGCTTGTATGGGAGAATTCCTCTATTCACATACATTTTGAATAGTTAACTTGCCTTTCTGTATTTGTGTTTTGGTTCAATACTTTCCCCTCCACTTCTTTTGACTATGAAGCACTGGTAATAAGTAAAAACTGGTTATACAGGTTGTGATGGAAAAAATCATTAAGTTTACAATCTATTTTTTAAACAGTTAAATTAAGAAACATTTCATTTGGTTATTATATCTGCATCCTTGCATCTGTTGTGTAAACTTTCTTGGTTTGGTAATCCTAATCCACCCTACTAAGCAATGCATCTGACCTTTTTTTCTCAAGGCATTAATAGTACAATACCTACCAGTACCAACCGGGGCTTAAATTTACCTAAAGACCCTGCCCGCACAGGGCATTGATGTCCCTTACTTGTTGAGCTAGTAAGCCGGACTAAAATCCTTATATATTTATTTATTTTGTTGGAAGGTACATCTGTTACCTAGTCTTAATTGTCTGTATGAGACGTTCTAATTATAGATCATCGAGCTTCATGTAAATTTAATTTCCGCGCTTTTGTGTTTGAAGGTGTTAAGCATGCATGAAACACTTGCTTCTTATGGAAGTGTGTATTACATCGGCACCATCATCCCCATTTTAGTGATCCTTCTGGGTTACGTCATTAAACCAGCAAAGCCTGCCAGATCTAAAGCTCGGAAGGAACAGTAAATCAGAGGACGAGTGGAGACCACATGCTTCGAATTGCTGGAGGCTGTAAAAAAGAGATGGGGTTGATGAAGCCTTCTTTACACTTTAATGTTCCTCATAAATTGTAACATTTTTCTATATTTATGAACTAGGAGTCTTCTGTCCGTCATACAATGTTGTTTCCTCGTCCACATGTATACTTACACACTTTAGAACTGTGGCATCGCAAAGCACTCTCGGTTTTTGCGGCTTTTCAGTTTCTTCACTAATTTTAACTTATGGAATGCTATTTCATCCGACAGTTTGATAAATTATCAGCTCCAGTGCTCTGAATATTTCACCTTTGTGGCAAGCTCCGGTGATGACATTGGTTGTGCGAGTGAGACTTGATCTCAGGACAGTAAGGACTAAGGTCAGCACTAACATTTGCTTCATTGTGCCAACCAGTGCAAATGATGATCAAATGAACTTTATCTTGGTGTGGGTGAGTATGGAGGGTGATGAATGTAACTCAAAAAACTTGGAATCTAACTCAGGTTTTGTTACCAGTTGGTTGGGAATCCTGCCTCTCACCCAAATGTTCAATGATCGATCTTTGAGTATGCTCTTTCTCTGCGTGCGTAGGTGCTGCCGCCCCTCCAACGTGGGTTCCCTCCCCACTTGTAGATGTGCGCTCCTAGGCAGTACTATCCGGCCATTTTGTGGCCCCGATTTACTTTTGGTTCATTTTTGTGGCTTATAACTTGGATCTCTAAGGAGTGCTGATGTGGTCAACAAAGAGAACAGCGAGAAGTTTCTGGGCTGTAGCCCAGCTAAGGGGCTGGGTACCCTTGAGAGACTCGCACACGTGAGACTGACATAACTCACACGTGCAAGAAGAATGGAACTTGCAAATGCAAGGAGAAAACAAACTTACACATTCGAGGAGAAGAAACTCGCATGCGCAAGAAGATGGGGGAGGCCAGGATCAAAACCGTGACCTCCCAGTAAGAACTGTATGTCTTACCCAGTGGGGTAGAGAACAACGAGAAGTTGGGTGGTGGTTTGGTCGTGTGAAATTTATGGTAACAGTATACATCACTTTTGAAGGACTACCAGCAAAGGCTAAGATGGTACGTACTGCCTAGGAGTGTTAATTCCATGCCCTCCCTGGCAGTCCAACAAGAAACCAACCCTGAATCAGGGCTTGGCTTCACCCATTTTAAATCCCGAATGGGCTTGGGGGGTGTGATTTTATGATCCAATTAGCAAGTGGACCGAGCTTGTAGAGTCCATATTGCTATTTGACCTACCAACCCAGCTGAAACCCAACCCAATCAGTCATTGAACTGAACCTGTATTCATCTATTAATCAAGGGTTTGGGTACCCAATAATGAATGAGTTAGGTTTGGATTAAACCTATACATATCACTGCCAATGCTTAGCCAGGTAAGCCTGACCCACCGCCATAACTCAATTCTTTTCATTTCTCTAATTGGGCACATTTTCACGATAGCAAAAGAGAGTTTCTGGTGAAAGGATGTGAGTCAGGACTTAGGAGAGTGGTATGAAATGGTTTTCCTCTATTTTCTCCTGTTCCCAAAGACAATCCTCACATTATAACTAATAATAGAATCAACAGGGCGCCATCGAGTTTTATCACTTTTGAGGGCTAAAAGTTTCCAATGGAGCTAGTTTACTCCCACTTCTATCCACTTCCCACTTCCCACTTCCCACTTCCCACTTCCCACTTTCATTTCGTAGGGCTAATGGTCCCACCAAGATGTGATGGGGCATCAGCTCGCGGTCCATTGGTTTCTCTTTTGAACTCTATTGCAATTACGGATGTCAATGGACGTCCCATTATTTGGTGACCTGAGGGTTGAACAATCAAGGCATGAACTTTCTTTTTGTATCCATTTGATAATTAGATTGAAGTCTGGGTCTATTAAATTATTATATAAATTACAATATGAATATTTTATTAATATTGTCTTATACAATTTCTTATTAATAAAAATATGCTGGTATTATTTTATTATACCATTTTTTTTATTATATGTAAATTAATCTTAAACTCGTAATCAACTGTAGAAGTTGAGCAAAGAAACATTAAAAATATCGCCCTCAGTGTGCATTTGTACATAAAGTATATTTTGTTTTTTGGATAATAAAAAAGAGTCAAGTGAAGGCTCCAATCCCAAAGAATCAAAATCTATTCTAGGGTTTTTCTTATGGGTGTTCAGGGGCTGGGTCAGACAGTGTCAAAGCCTATCCAAATCCATTCCCTTTAATTACAGGGCTAGAGAATTTAGGGGTTTGGCAAGAGAATTTAGGGGCTGTTTGGCACCATTTACAAAAACGTTTCTGGGCCTTCCCAACTTAATAGAGTTTCAAAACCATACTCTGATTCTCTCCCCCGCTGCATGATCTTAACATCTCTTTCTAAGGGTGTACAAAAAAATCCGTTGATCTGTAAATCCGATTTGATCCGCAGATTTTTATCCGATCTGAAGGTAAATGGGTGCGTGACAGATTGACAATTTTGTAATATGTTAGCTAAGGATTGGTTGCGGATTTCACCCTCAATCTGCGGATTCAATCCGATCCGATCCGTTGACATTAAATATAAAAAATATATATAAGGGGGCAAAATGTAATTCCCTACGAACCTTTATCTCCAAAACCCTACCTTCATTCGTGGCTTCATCTCCCAAACCCATGTTCTTACACTATTTTGTTCCATGTTCTTACACGATTTTGCTAATTAGATCTTTTTTGGTTGTAATATAGATAAGAACAACTCTTTGTATTGATCAATTGGTAATTTACATTTTTTTGTGGATTGTTGGCTTGTATGCTGAATTTTTGTACAACGTGTTTGATATTTTTCTTTTAATATTAGATAGACTGAACGGATTGAACGGATTAATCCGATTCGATCCGATTCAGTTATTTAAAAGATAATTTCGAATCAGATTTTAACCGCTACGGATTGATAACAGATTTGACGCGCCCCCCAATGGATTAATCCGATCGGATCTGATCCGATTTTCACGTACCATTTCGAATTAGATTTTAACCGCAACGCATTGATAACGCCCCCCCACCACAGAGGGGTCCCAGCATAGAGACATTTTCGAGATGAAATGAAATGCTGCCAAACAGAATCCCTAAACATGCACCTTGAATGCCACGTCCCGGGAGCACTCCAAAGTTTTGCTTAAATAAAACGCTCTTGGAGTAGGACGGTAGCAGCAGCAGCTTTTTTCCATTGTTGGTAATGGCCGCTCTTTCCCAATCCCTTCCTGCCTTAAACCCTTCCAAAACCCTCTCCTCCAACAAAACATCATTCCTCCCATCCACCGTGAAATTCAGATCGAAAAATCATTCCAATACGACTCCTCTTATTCTTACAGTAAGCTCGACCCATAATTCATTGGACGCCCTTGCTAGCAGCAGTCTTCGCAGAGAAGACGTCCTCAGCAACGTTCGCGATTCTCTCTCCAGCTGCCTCTCCGAAACCTACCTCGATCGCACCGTTCCCGGTCTCCAATCCAAGACCCGAGGCAAGGTAATTCCACGAGAAATTCCCTTCTTTTGGGAAAAGTTTACAATCTTTTCTTGGAAAAGCTTGGATTTTTATGGGAAAGTTTAGATTTTTCTGGGAAAAGCTTAAATTTCATTAGAATTTCCCTTAGATTCCCAATAGAAAGGCAATGGGTTTTTTTTTTTTTCCTTGCAGGTGAGGGATATCTATGAAAGCGGGGATTACCTTGTTCTCGTTACTACGGATCGACAGAGTGCTTTTGATAGGGTTCTTGCTTCAATTCCCTTTAAAGGCCAGGTCCTTCTTCTTCTTCTTCTTCTTCTTCTTCGTTCGATTTCATGGCTGTCTCCTAACGTGCCCTGAATTACTTATTGATTCTCATTTTTTGTATTGATGTGATTTCCTTTCTAATGGAATAATATTATTAAGGACAGACATGATAGATTGTTAAACATGGCTGAAATTAAGGTGGGACACAAAATTAGAATTCGCAAAGATGACTCCCAGTTATGAATGAGCCAAAATCTATCAGATTTTTTTGGCTATAGTGTATTGTAAAATTCGGTAATAAAGATGTTAAGCATTACTGAATCATCACCACTAGCATCTTTATCACTGCAGTTGTCATTTGAATTATGGAAACGCTGTTGACTCTGCAAAGAAAAGTCTGTTTGTATCTACTTTGCTAAGGCACAGCATAATTGTATATGAAATGGTATTTTTCTTTTGTTCGATGTCCAAACTTGATTGTGAATTGCAGGTGCTGAATGAGACAAGCTTATGGTGGTTTAACCAAACTCAACACATAACTCAAAATGCTGTGGTATCGGCTCCTGATAAAAATGTTACCATCGCCAAGAAATGCTCGGTGTTTCCAGTCGAGTTTGTTGGTGAGTTATAAGTTGGCTGTGAATTCTATCTCTCTCTTCTATGTATTTATCTTTTCTACTTTCCAGTATTGCGACTGGAAGCTAGAATAATATGCATTTCTAGAAGGGCCAAATCTGACTCAACATGTTATTTCACACCTTCTTTCCAAGTGGCCTTGCACGGCTGCACTGTCACACTATTCGAGTTTATTTCCTTATACGGCATATGACTTTGGACATTTTTGGTATGCTTTATTTTACATCTATCTAGCATGGAAATTTGTAGAGCTATATGTATATATGATGGAAGTTAACATATGATGCTTACTTTTAGTTAGGGGTTTTGTGACGGGAAGCACTGATACGTCGCTATGGACTGTCTACAACAAAGGCGTGAGGTGTTATTGTGGCAATATTCTTCCAGAGGGTACGCATTCCAAGTTAAATGATTGAGGTTGTTTATGCATCTATTAATTTGCATTTGCCCTCCTAATGGTCTCAGAATATGTTACATAGGTCTAGTGAAGAACCAAAAGCTGCCAGCAAATATAATCACTCCAACAACTAAGGCCGTAGATCACGATGTTCCCATAGCTCCAGAAGAGGTTTGTTTTTTGTTTGATTTCTTCTGCATTTCCCATGGTTTAATCCTTGTGTAATCCTACTTTGTGTATTTGAGTTGTAATGAAGTCGTGGGAAGATGTGTCACTGCATGGATTTGCAAATGAAGGCATGAACTGCTTACATACGTCAGTTATGTCCATTTCAATTTAGGTTGATTCTTTATTAAAAAAACATGCCAATTGTTAAGGTATATGATGGCCAGATACTGCATGGATGTGGCAGGGTCATGCCATTGATATGGCGATTATAAAAATGAAGTATATCACATGATACATATCCAATAAGATCATGAAATGTTACAAGTTTGACGAACAATTGTAATGCATTCATGTAATTGGTTTTCCTGCTTGATTTGAGTTATAGGAGGTTTATGAGAATATGATTTGTTGTTTAGATCATCTCTAAGTTCATCATCCAGCCAAAATGAAATAATATTTACGAGATATATTATTCAGAACTCAATTCTTCGTGATGGCTTCTCTGTTTATGGTTTTGCAGTTACCATTTCAGGAAAAAAAGTTTATTGCACATGTTAAGTAGTCAGTTACATTGTTTGAATGTGATCATCTCCAGATAGTTGAACAAGGTCTGATGACTCAAAGTGACTATGATGAAGCAAGCAGCAAAGCCTTGAGTTTATTTGAATACGGCCAGGTGGCTGGCCTTAACTCTTCTTTCTTAGCTTAGATGTTTACACTTACTACGTTATGGGCTTTTTTTCCATTTTTTAATGAAATGTTTATTCAAGTATGTGGCATTGTTTAATATCTAAGAACAACTCCCAGACTTAAGTGTCAGAACCTGATTATCTTGAATATTATATTTTCTATTGTCCCGTACAGTGCAGAAAAGGAAAAAAAAAAGGTTTCTTATGCTCTCTTACTAAAAGCATACTGGCACTGGGGCTAAATTTCAACTCTTGTTTGTCCCTAGTGATGGAATTGATAATAATTTTCTTTTGTTATTTCAGCGTTGTAAATTTTTTTTGAACTTCCAATATCTGTGTTATTTTTCATGACTTCCAAAAGGAGGAAAAAAACTTTGTTAAACTTGAGTTCACAGTGCATCTAAAGACAAGCCAATTAATATGCAAATCATGCCCTCTTAAAATTAAGGGCCAAGACATTGCCTGGTACCTTTTATAAGTAAGCACAGCACTTGTCTCACGAGTCACAGGTATTGTCCATAATTCCTCTCTCAGTCAATCCATGATAATAATAATGATAAAAGATGCCCACAATTCTTTGAATCAATAAAATGATACTATTTTTGGGTGTCCAAATTTCAATGTGGCTGCTATACCTTTACACAAACAGCTCTTTACCTTTTATTGGAGTAATTTGACATTGTCTTTGGGGACAATGATGGATTACAGTTTGCTTTCATTCTGTCGTTCGATCTAGGCTGTAATGATATGAATTGAAGGGTGCAAGGAATGTTTTCCATTTATGAAAACTCAGAGTTGTACATGGATTCTTTATTTCCTTACATAAGATATGAATATCGTGGCATCATTATTTTATATAATTGAACCTCCAATATGATTGCAAGTTATCCTTACACTATATTTATCATGCCTTGTTAATTGCAGCGCGTGGCTTTGGAACATGGCCTACTGTTAGTGGATACGAAGTATGAATTTGGAAAAGGATCTGATGGTACAGTTCTTTTAATTGATGAGGTGGGCACCTTTTGCTCATAAACACTACTGTTTTATAATTGTCATATCATCATCACCATAATCTCATCCCAGCTTTTCAGGTGGCTTAATGAGTTCTACTTTATTTTTCATATATAAATGATGGTTGTAATACCTTTACCTCTAGCTTTGGTGCATGAAAGCAAGGTCTCTCTCTCAACAAACCAAACCCCCCCACCCTTCTCCCTCATGTATGAAGCACCAAAAAGGTAAAAGAGATATCCTTTATTTCTAATCTTTGTAAGTTCTGGCAAGGTTGTATGTGTCACTCGCTATCCTTAAAAAAAAAAAAAACAAAAAGTTAAAAGAAGGAAGATGAAGGGAAAAAAGTACACAATGCTGAGTACTATCAACTCAGGAAAAGGGTACATGTTAAGAACATAGAGGAAACTATTATCTGTGAAACATAGAAGCAAATAGTACTCCTATGAACGATTCCTCTAAAACTTTTGTTCAATCTAAATCAGCCACTTCCAATACTTTGTTGGCAAAGTTAGAAAAACTAGTTTCCAGCATGATTTTCTTTGGAGAGGTAGGGCTGAAAGTAAAGAATACATCTTCTTAGCTGGAGTAAAATCTGTACATCTAAAAAGGAAGTAGGCCTTGGTATTAGGTCTTTGAAATTGTTCAATGAAGCTCTTCTTGGAAAATCGCTGTGGCGGCTTGGTGATGGTCAAGACAGTTTATGGAAGCAGATTGTGATGGTTAAATAATAATGTCACCAGAGATGGGTGGATACCTTGAGGACGAAACCTTATCAGTCGAGGTTGTGGAGGGACCTGCTGTTGTTTAGGGCATCTTTTGATTCCATGGTTCACTACAGAATAGGGACAGGAGACAGGATCAGATTCCGGCTGGATACCTGGGTGGGGGAAGCTTCTCTGGCATCTCAATTCCCTAATCTCTTTCGTTGTACTTGTGACGTTTCGGCTATGGTTAGAGACCGCTTCTCGAAAAATGGTGAACAAGTAGTTTGGGGTCCTATCTTTAGAAGAAATCTTGATGAGAGGGAGATTGAAGATTTTGCTACATTGCTTGTTGTGTTGGATAGTGTCTTCATTGTGGACGGAAGAAAGGACAAGAGAGTTTGGACAAGCACAATTGACAGATCTTTCTCCGTTGCTTCTTTTTTCATGGCCTTGCGGGGTGATGCTCTCTCAGATTTTCCATTTGATGAGGTGTGGAAGTCTAAAGCTCCTCCCAGGGTTGGGGCTTTTGCTTGGCTGCCCATTTCAGGTGCTTTCCTTACTACTGAATCTGTAGACCACCTGCTTTTGCATTGTGAGGTGGCTTGATTTTTGTGGATCTCGGACACTGTCATGGATGATTGAAGCTAGGTTTCTCAGGATTCAATGAAGAATTTTACCAGGCATGGTTTATGGGAGTTGGTTCTACTAGAGGAAATATGATGTGGAAAACATATTTTTTGGCTATTATATGGACTCTTTGGAAAGAAAGGAACTCAAGATGTTTCAAGAGGTTTCTTCCTCTAAAGAAGCACTGCCTTTTAAAGTTAAATTCCTAGTTGCTTCTTGGGTCTCTATCCTTCCTATTTTTAGCGGTTACTCTATTAATGATATCACGAGATGTTGGAAAGAGTTGGCGTTCTCTTATCCCTTTATGCTCCAGGCTATGCCTCCTTGGACGCCTCTGCTGCTATGTTCCTCAAAGATTGATTTTGATAGGAGTGCTTTAGGGTGTTTTCAGTGATAATGCGGGAGTTAATCTTCTCTCTTTTGGGGACCTTCTGGTTTCAGATCGATGAATGAGGCTGAGTTGCTTGCCCTTCAGACAAGTCTGCGAGAAGCTGGCAAGATGGGTTTCAGGAGCTTCATTACGGAATGGGACTCTTTATGTGCGTAAGATGGGCTTTTGCTGCTTCTGATCCTCCTTGGTGCCTAGCGGATTTGTTTGATGAGGTGGTGGTATTGGCCTCCATGTTTGAAGTTTCCTGTGCTCTGGTTAAACTGTTCGCGAATTGGGTTGCTGACAGCTTGACACTTTATCTAAAATGGGTGTTGGAAGTGACAATCTTGTCATTGATAATTGTATCTCTCTAGCTTTGTGGGCTGTGGCTCCGGGGTTTGGCTTTTCATTTTCTTCCTTTTGTTTATTTTCCTTTGTTGCTCCTCAGTATATGTCTCTTATGCTGGTTTGCTTTTAATAAAATTGCATTATCATTAAAAAAAAGTTAGAAAACTAGTTATCCAGCATTTGAGAGGTAATTGCTGGCCGTGTTCGAAAAGAATTGTTGCGTCATTACCTTTGTGGTGAATGTTACCCTTACCCTTAGGGAGTCCTTTGGCAGCCGTTTAAATTTAAATGCTATTTACATCAAAGAGCATGAACTCTTACTTATTTGTTTATAGGAATCTTTCTCTAATGACTTCTACTACAATTGCGATTTCTAATTTTGCATACCCACTTCCTACTACTTCATTGGCAAGAACGTGGTCTATAAATTTGTTTGGAACAAACGTGCCATCTATGATGTGTGGACTTTTTGAGACGAGCAACGTTAATGGTGTTGGACAATTATTATACATGACATTGTCTTAGATTCTCAAAGGATTCTTCCATTGTTAATTTAAATATTGTTTTACAATTGGTAGCTATCACTTCTTTTCTTCTATTGAAATGTAACTGCTATGTTACAAATTTTATGCTCGATTGTTTAAGTCGAGTTTTACCTTAAAGTGGTGCTATTTTTTGTTAATTTGTTTTGCAATAAACATTTCTTTCATTTCAAAAGCAAACATTTATTTTAATATTATGCCAAATTCCAATATGCTCTGAACAAACATCTATTTTATATTATGCCAAATTCACATATCCTCTGTTTTGTAATTTGCTTAATTGGAAAAGCATGTGCTAGTATTGAATTACGACTTGTGTACTCATACTCATGCAACTTATCTTTCCTAACTTATGTCAGGAACATGTTGGGAGTAGGGGTGCCTAACTGCCTATGGCTGGCCCGGCCCGGCCCAGCCAGCGTTAGGTTGGGTCTGGATATAAATAACCCAGGCGTGTTTAATATTTGGGCTGGGTTTAGATTAAGTGACAGAGCCCAAATTCTGGCCCGGCCCCGAATAAGAAGTGCTTGTAATTTGGTGGCTACTTTATTCAAACAATTGCTAGAGAGCCCAAACAACTTACAAAAAGCCTAGCCTGGACCTGTCCGATTGACTAAATGGGTGCTCAGGCCTGACATCTACAGCCTGTCTCGGGCTTGGGCCAGATATGGTCCTGTATTTCTACAGTTGTGTGGGGCCTGGATATACCTCACCCTGGCCCGGCCTGACCCAGGCAAGGAACACTTCTAGTTGGGAGTCAGGTATTAGTACAATACTGTGATTTCTACCAGCGATTATATGTATGTGAATGGAAGCATTTTTTATTTGATTTTTTTAGGTTCATACCCCTGACTCGAGCCGATATTGGATTGCTGATTCTTATAAAGAGCGCTTTCAAAATGGCCTTGAACCGGAAAATGTTGATAAGGTAAGCAACCATCTAACACCGATGCTGGCTGCTCTAATACTGATTATAACTTGAGTTAAGTCAACGTTTGGATCCAGGATATGTGTACAGGACCATGGTGTCATCCTCCCAAAGCAATGCCCCCACTTAATTTGTGATAATTTACTGACACTCGGGAAATTGAAATTGTGGCAGGAGTTCTTGCGGTTGTGGTTCAAAGATCATTGCAATCCATATGAAGATGAGGCAAGCATTTGACATGCTTAATTAAAATTTTTAGTGTTTCGGTTGTTAAAGGCAAAAGATTGTTCTGACCATGTCTGAATGCACAGGTCCTACCTGATGCCCCTGAAGATCTTGTTTGTGAACTTGCTTGGCGGTACGTTTTGCAGATATATGATGGTGAACTAATTAAGTGCTAATTGTTCTTTGCAAATGAACCCCGCAACCTCAAGGGTTGCAATAGCGGGCACTTTCCACTGCCATTGCAATTGTGTACATTATAAGAAAAAAAGGGGAGGAAATGTGTGGCAATATTGTTTTATTTAAGTACTGATTCATCTTTAGCTATTCTACACTTTTAGGGCCTTATACTTCCTACTCGACTCAGTGCATCCTTCACATAGCATTATGATGGCAAATCCCGCAATATATGCATAATGCATACCTGCCATTTCTGTTCAATTAAAACATGGGCTCATTGTGAATGAGTATGGCCAAGGATTATGCCGATTCGATGATCCTAACCGTTCAATTGATGGCAGCCAAATGGGCAATTCAGTGGTCCAGATTACTTAGGATCCTCCATATTTTTGGTGTATTCATCCACAATTATCCCCTCAATTTAATGGTTAGAGTTGGCATGCATAGATGCCCTGTGTATATTTGATGAATAAGAAGTATATAGGCTCTCCTTTCTCAAGGGCATGACCTCGTTGTATTTTTTCATTTCTTCCTTTTGGGCTCTGAGGTTTGAGTTGTTTTTGGAGGTTGCTGGTCTTCATGAGTCCTCTGTAGCCTCCTCAGTATGTTTTTGGTGTTGTGTCTCCTGTATATTTTATTGTTTTCACTTTTCGGTGGGAGGTGTCAGTATAATTTTGTTGGACTGTTAAGCTTTATATAGTGAATGTTACCATTTATATATATATTATATTTAGATATTTTTTTAAATGGTAACATTTATTATATATTTTTGTATGGTAACATCCACCCATGGTTGTGATCTCTTAACAACTCTAATGCTCCCTTTTGCTCTGCAGTATGTACATATATTACAAAAATTCTATTATAATGCTGATTTCCAGTTACATATAGGAGAAATGATCTATTGTAACAATGACAGAGAGTATTAGAAATCCCAAAAATAAGTTTATTAACTCGAGGATAACAAATTGAACGTGAGTTTTGTGGGTTTGGATGTCAAGAGTATAGACCGAAGGACTTGAAATGGTGCTTTTTTTTTTTTTTTGGATAAATGACTTGAAATGGTACTTGAAATGATCCATTTGCAAATTGTACAAATCCTAAATCTTGTTGCTTAACTGTATAAAGATGCATGCAGAAGACTGATATATTTTGGCTGGCAATGGCAGATACATTTTCCTGTTTGAGACTATCACAAAATCAAAATTTGAGATGCCAGAGATGCAGGTAGCGCAAATGCATTTCATTTTGATTACTTGTGAATTAGATGAACATGGATGACTTCATAATGTTATTTATTTATTCATACTCAGGAGCCAATACATGAGCGGATATCTCGAAATGTTTCTCAGGCACTGTCATGTCTACAGTAATTTATTGGGCCTTGTAGTAACTTAATGTTTGCTACTGATTAACCTCCACAAAATAGTGTGGATAATGTCTGTACCCCAGAAACCAACCAGGAACAGTTTCTTCTGGTGAAAGCTGTTTGGATACCACAAAAAGCAACCTGGAACAGTTTCTTCTGGTGAAAGCTGTTCGGAGCCATCTAGAATGTGAAAATTGTTCAGTCAACTAGAGGGCATTGCAGAGAATATATACAGTTCGTGCTAGACATGAAATGTTCCTATAGTCTACTATCAGCAACGTTCTGTTTAATGCCTCTCCATCATTGTATTCAATAAGCGAAAACAACTCTATTGCAGAGGGTACTTGTAATTGAGTGAGTTGGATTTGTTTCTTTTCCTCTAATTATGATCGTGTAGTTTTAGGAAGCATCGGCAAAATTTGGATGCTATACTTGAATTTATCTGACTTTCTTGAGACTTCTAAATGCATTTGTCCTACTACTAAGTGATGAACGTTTGGACTATTTAAGTTAAAAATCTCTCAATTTTTTTTTCTCATGGCCACATTTTCCACATGTGAACAGCAGGCACTATATTTTGGAGGTGTTTTGGGCAGCCTTGTGCCTCAGCTCAAAGCCCGAGGATTTTGATCTTTGTGGGCAGGGTCTTGGAGGTTTTGAGCTGGATATGAAACGGTAAGGGGCATTTTGTAATTTACAAAAGTATCTAGTCTGTTTGTTTGCTGAGTGGAGTGAAATAAAATTAAGAGTCAAATCAAAAGAAAAAAAAAAAGAACGAGGGAGTTGAAAGTAGAACACTAAAAAGACAAAAACCACTCTTCCCTTGCCTATTGAGGGTAGATTTTTTGTCATAATATTGTGCTTTTACTTTCAACTTTTTATCCTTTTTTTCTTGATTGGACAATTAATTTTTTTCATTTCAACCCCTCATGTAAGCAAACAGGTGCCCACTTTTAATCTGAATTGCTCAAAAAGTTCTGCTTTCTTGTATGATAATATGGCTCAATCTACTCCCTAATATCTCTGGGTCCCACTGTAAGATTTTATAGCATTTATACAAAATATTATTTTAAAAGATCCATGCCACTTGTCCAGTGCTGCGGGCCCCTGCAAACTCTGAACCATAAAAGCGGCCTCTCTTCATATGAGGTATGGCTATTTTTGGGCTGCCAATCACATATATCATGTATAACGCACTTTAATAAAATATTATAAGAATCTTATATCTTTCCCTCTTATGCATAAAATCCGAAGCACTCGTGAGAATTCCTCCTTTACATTTGGGTTACAATGAAGTTTCAATATTTTCCGGGCCTCACATTTAAGATTTATCAACAATATGCACTTTGGAAAAAAATATTAGAAAAAATTTCATATTTTCGTGTTAATCTAATGGTGGGCTCATTTCCTATCAGAATGAAAGGAGGAAAGGAAAAAAAAAAAAAAAAAATGCTTCAAGGCATTTGGACAATAAATACCATTGGTAACTACCTATGACAATCTCTAGACCCACGAAGTCCAACTTGGCCCAGAAGGGGTCTGCCTTCCTCACTGTGGCTTAAAGCTTGAAGCTCAAGCCGGCCGCAATCAGGGTTCAAGTCTCATAAGATTAGTTAAGGCGATCTTTTATAAATGCAAACTTCTCAACTTATTTGACATTAAAAAGTTGAAAGGCAAGTTCTATGCCAAAAAACTTGCTTCTCAAAAAAGTGCTATTTCTATTGAATACGACCAGTCATACAGACGATGGGTACCAACTTGAGACCTCAAGTCCTCAGATATTTTTCCGACATTACCATGTGGCCACTCCAGTGAACTGTAAGTATGGAGTTGCAAGAAGAAATGGGAGTCTTTTGGGATGAATAAGAAAGTCTACATTGAGCTGTAAAGAGTTTCCTTTGGTTTCTTTCTCCACATCCGAGCAGGCCCGAATCAGCTGAGCGGTTATAGAAGGACTCTGTAAATGGCATGGAAAGGTTCAAAAGTTTCAAGCAAGTACTACTGAAAGTCTAGACATAAGGTTTAGCTCTTTAGCTTGAGGTATTTAATATTGCAGCTTCTAAGGTTGACCCCGTCAGAGGAAGTAATTGATCACTGGCTTCATTCAAAAATTATCTTCATTGTTCATTTCTAATCATCTCATCTAACACTATAAAAAAATCAGTCCGACTTAACTAATGTTATAGCGACCATGTTTGAATATAATCAGGCATATCATTGCAGTGATGAAGTTAAATAAAACTTCTTGTCGTGGACCGACCTGATATCCACTGCTCCAAGTTAATACGATCAAGGAAACATTGCCAAGACTTACTCTCTCGAATTAAAGGCGTTCATCTTGCGGACATCCCACAGGTGAAAATTCCCTATGGGACAAAACAATCATTGCGAGGAGCAAATTGGTCATTAAAAATTTTGACAGTTCAACATGTCATGCAGGATATAATGAAGTTACAATGGTATATTGACACGAAAATCTGTGTTTTGTTAACTGAAAAATCATCTCAAATCCTTAGCCAGTAGAACGCTGAATAGGGCAACTGTAGGCGGTAAAAACGACACCTACTTAGTTAGAGATGAGATCAGGGTTAAACTTCTTAGGAGGGGGAATGCTGAACTCCGAGAACCTGAAAAGGGAAGGAGAAAGACTAGGGTCAGAGGCCCTGGCTGCCGTGAGCCGAAGGCACTCCGATGCCTGAGTTAGCTCTGGTAAAACTAAACAGGAGGAGGAAGATAGGAATGAGAGCGTGTAGTATTGAGGGTTATGCGTTGGATATTGCGTACCTCTCATGGGACTGATCCCATGCATATATAGGCAAATGTTCCTCGTTCATTCTCTCTGTGAGTGGGGGTAGGTGAGGTGAGGTCCCATCGTTCCTTACCCTGACAGGCGGCCGTAGGTGAAACGGACAACACCCCTACCTTACTTTCCACGCCTTCAGCCAGCTAGCGTATAGGGGTGATAAAGCACACCTCTTATCACCATAAATGAGCAATCCTATCGCCATAAATGACCGCCCATATCTGTCAGGGTGCGCCGTATTTCCAGAAGGAAGGTGGCGGCCCACTCTGATTCTAGTGCTGCGGTATGGGACTAAGGATGGCGTGTCCGTGGCGTGCCCTTGTACCGGTCTGACGCCCATACCGAGATGCCGAACTGTGGTGCTGAGCTTGTAAGCTGCCGACCGATCTACCGAGCTGCCAAGGTATTGACCGAGCTGCCGAGCTGACGATCTTCTACCGCAGAGGCTGAGGAGCTCGGCGAGTTTAGCCGTGATCCTTGTCTAACTTCGTCATTACGGCGTTTTACCCACACAATTGCCCCTAGCTTTTGACTTCTGAGAGCCTCCTAGCTCGAAGGGGTTAGAAGCTTGATGACCGTATAGCTGGTTCTGCTACCGAGCTCAAGTGAGGGCGATTGTCATGAAGGTAGTACCGGGACGAGGGAGCTTTGGATCAAGAGGGCCCCCTTGGGTCTGGGGGTCGCTGCTGTTGTGCGGGCCCCTTGGAGGTGTCTTTTCGTCTGTCCTGGATATTAAATAGTCTTCGGATATCGTGCTAGTGGTGACACGTGTCGCTTCCTTTAGCTGTCTCGCCATTACTTCGAGGAGACGTTAGGGCTGCCAGATGGGACATTAGGGCTGATTGAGGAGACGCCTCTTAAAGGCTCTCCTCGAAAGTCGACTCGACGCCCCCAGGCCCTATAAAGCAGGGCGCCTAAAGCAGGGCGCCCCCTTCGTCTTCACTTTCCTCTGCTTTCTTCAGATTTCTACTGCGTTCTGCGAGAGATTTTCTTCGGTGCTTACGTCCTTCCGGTGTTTTTGTTTGGGCAATCTCCATTAGTAGGAGCCTTCTCCATCTTCTTCTTCTTCTTCGCCTTCTTTCTTTAGCCAGGTCTCTGTCTGAGTCAAGAATGGAAGTCTATAGACACCTGCTAGGAGATTCAGACTCCATAGTCCATTTTAGGGATTTATACAAGGTTCCCTCCAACGTGGAGGTCAGACTGGATACCCCCGACGACGGCCTCACCTATCGTGACGGCTGGATGCCATTCTGGTTAGTATCTGTAGTGGAAGGGGGAGTTCGCTTTCCCCTGCACCCACTGGTCCGGGACTGCCTCTGGGAGTGGAGGTTGTGCCCATGCCAGCTACTCCCCAATGCATACAAAATCATAATGGGGGTAGTGCGGCTCAACCAGATCCTGGGAATCGGCCTTGGTGTCCCAGATATTGAGGACACTTATGACCTCTGCAAATCCCCAGAAGGGGATACTTATTACCTCCGGCTGAGGGTCCGCCGGGCAGGGTTCGTGACCGCGTTAGAGGACTCTAATAGGTATGCTGGCGAAGACAAAGTGCTTGTCAGAGGTGGATGGGAATTCGGCGAAGTAGAGCCTGCTACCACGGTCCGGGTCCCTCGAAAAATAGGGATTCCTCCAAGTAAAGGCCGGAGTTCTTTCGGTTTGTAGTTCTTTTCTTTCTTCTTGTGTCTGGCTTTTGATGCGATTTCGTCTATGCAGATTTTCGCGAAAGGAGGGAGCTCGCGAGGAGGAATCGCTGGAAGGTGAACAGCGCCTGGCACGAGCTGGTGAGGAACTACCGTGGCCACAACTGCCGCGCTGCCTGGTGCCTTTTGGGGTACGTGCCCCACTATCGATCCTTTAACACCTCCAGAAAGGTGCCGGGGATAGACTCCGTCCTTAGCGGCAAAGGCGCGAGTCAAAGAACAGAGGCGACCGTGGTACCGAGCTCGGCTGCGGTGACCGTTGCGATTCCCGCCGGTCGCCTGGTTGAGTTGGCAGAACGCGCTCCAGTAGTCTCTGCCGCAGAGCCTGCCGGAACTTCGAGGGCCAAGCCCCTGTCTTCCCGAACAAGGCTAGTAGCGTCCAGTTCGGAGGAAGAGGAAGAGGAAGAGGAAATGCTGCGCCAGCGCGGGCGACGCTATGCCGCGGAGGATCTGTCTGCGGCTGCTTTCGGAGACATCGGAAGCGAAGCCCGGGATCCTCCACAGGCAGTGGCCGCGACGCCTCCGGGATTCTCGGGTGGTACTCCTGCCCCGGATGCCGAGGTGGTTGGTCCTGCCGTGGTCGCGGCTGCTCGGCCTGACGAGGCAGAAGTCGTCACAGCTCCGCCTCCGGCCGCGACTGCAGTCGTCCCGCCCACGGATCATGCCGAGGGGGCTGGACGTCGGGCTCGCCCGGCCGAGGTTGTCGAGGGCGGACGACCCGAGAAGAGGCCACGGGTCGAGGCCTCGCCTGGTCCTTCTTCGTCTGCTGGTGGGTCGATCCTGCCTCCTCCCCCGGCTCCGTGGAGGCCGGCCATTGAGGAGGTGTTGGGGAGGCCGCTGGCCGAGACGGATCGCGCGACCAACCCCTAAGTGGTCGCGGCGCTGGGGCGAGCGTGCGCCCTCCCTCAAGACATAGCAAGATGGGCGGAGATGGACAATGAGTCTCTCCTGCTTTCCTCGATGCGATCCGTTGTGCAGGTAAGTGCAGTGTCTCCCCCTTGGCTTTTAGTCTCGTGTCGCTTTATTGACTCCGGGTTTTCGTCTTGCAGCTGTTGCAGAAGTGCCAGGTGGGCATTGAGAGGCTGGACGCGGCCGAGGCGCGGGCAGCTGAGTGGGTAGTCGAAAGGGACGAGCTGCGGGCGTCCTTGGCGTCCAAGGACGCGGTGCTGGCCGAGCTGACGGCCAAAAATGTCGGCCTCGTCTTCGACCTTGAGGAATCAAAGGTCGAGGTCGAGCGTCTGAAGGACGAGCTGGAGGACGAGAAGGGCCAGAACCAACACCTTTCCTCCGAGCTCGACGATCTCCGGGTTGCGGCGAAGCGACTGCAAGACGATCTGGACAGCGCGAAGAGTACGAACAGGAGGCTCCTCTCCCAGCGGAACCGGGCGCAGGCTTCCCTGGAGACGGCTCTGAGGGAGAAGGTAGCCGAGATTGAGTCTGCCCTGGCCAAACAGGGGGCCAGGCTCAAGGAGGAGTTCCTCGCCGAGCATGATTCAATCATGGAGGAGGAGGTCGGCAAGCTGTCTGTAATTACAAGGCTCAGCTGCCGGGGATCCGGGACCGAGCCTGGGAGCTCGGGTGGAAGGCAGCCTTGCGCAAGGCTGGGGTCCCCGAGGATAGCCCATTGTTCCTGGATGCCCCAAGATTTTCTTGCTCGGATCCGGGACCCGCAGCCGTGTCTCAGGTCTCCTCCGACCCTTCCTCGCAATCGTGTCCAGAGGCAAACGCCGCGCCCGGGGCGCATCCGGAGGCTCTAGCTGTCAGTACTGATCCCGAAGGCTGCCAAGTGGCGGCAGTCGTCGAGGTCCCTCCTGAAGCTGCCGTGGTCGTCCCTGAAACTGCCCCAACTGCTACCGAGGCTAGCACGGTCGCGGCCGAGGTCCCTCCAGAGATCGACTGCAATGTGGAAGCTGCAGCCCTCTGAGGGTTTTTGTAATTTTTTCTTTCTTTGATTGTATCTCCATCCGTCTTGTAATCAGGAGCTGTGATTAATAAAAATTTTGAATTTTTGCTCGCATTCTGGTGCTTTCTTGTTTGTGGTTGATGAAATGCTGCATCGCTTTTCTGTTTTGAGTTGTTGGTTCGGATAGCCAGACTCCTTGCTATTCCTTGGATTGGGACACCGGCCAACGAGCCGTCTGCTGTTCTGTACCCATTATCTCCCCCCCAGCTTTTGACCTGTGGGCTCCTTGGAACAGGTCGGAAGGTGAGTGGTTTTAATCAGGCCGGTACTGCCGCTAATCCTTTGACAGTGCCCGTTGTGCCGTACTGCCGAAATGGTGGGGTCTCGGTCCGATGGGGTCCCGTCGTCTTTTGCTGACGTGGAGTGCTGCATTAATTTCTTTCCGCCAGTCGAGGCGATTGCCCTTTCGCCTGACGAGGCATTGAATAGTCCTCTGGGAATGCGGCGCCGTGCCACGTGTCGCCTTTCTGAGGGCGCGCAATCAAATCTGCAGGACGACTGGGCTGCCCGAGGCGACTCTAGGGCTACTCGAGGTAGGGCCACATTGAAGGCTTCTCTCGAAATCTGAAACGGCGCCTCCATACCTTATAAATTAGGGCTCCTTCTCCGTCTTCCTTCTTTTCGATCCTCAGAAACCCCTGCTGCAACCTACTGAAGAACAGTACTTTCCTGTTGCCTGCGACCCTTCTGCTCGCAGAGTCTTTCACCGTAGGACTTCTCTCTTCTGTCTTCTTCCCTTCTGGTGGGTAGTCCTCCTTATAGGTTAGAGAATGGGTGTGCACAGGCATTGGCTAGGGGACGCACTGTCCATAAGCCTGTTTAGGAAGGAATACAAGGTCCCAGCGACTGTAGAGGTTAGGCCAGACGGACCTGACGACGGTACCATATACAGCGACGGCTGGATGCCGTTCTGGCTGGTGGCCGTTGTGGAGGGAGGAGTCCGGTTCCCCCTCCACCCACTCCTCAGGGAATGTCTCCGGGAGTGGGGGTTGAGCCCCTGCCAGCTGCTTCCCAACGGATACAAGATCATCATGGGAACAGTGCGGCTCAACGAGATCTTGTCCATCAACCTCGGTGTCTCGGACATCGAGGAGGCGTATGACCTCTGCAAATCCGCAGAGGGGCATACGTACTATCTTTGGCTAAGGCTCCACCGGACTGCCTTCGTGACCGCGTTGGAGGACTCGTATAAATACGCGGGGGAGGACCGTGTCTTCGTTCGCGGGGCGTGGGAGTTCGGCGAGGTGGAACCCAGCACCACGGCCCGGATACCGCCCAAAATAGGAGTCCCCCCAAGTAAAAACCGAGGCCCCTGGATTTTGTATTTTCATCATTTCTTTCCCTTTGCTGACGTTGTTCTGTTCCTGCAGGTTTTCGACAGAGGAGGGAGCTTGCTAGGAGGAACCGGTGGAAGGTGAACAGTGATTGGCACGAGAAGGTGCGGAAGTACCGCGGCCATCACTGCCGAGCCGCGTACTCGCTGCTGGGGTACACGCCTCACTACAAGTCTTTCCTTGCTCCGAGGCGGGCGACCGGGATCGACTCCGTGCTTCACGGGGAAGGCACCGGACCGGCCACCGAACAGACTGAGGCTCCTATTCCGGAGGCTGTTACTGTCGCGATTCCCACCGGCATTCCGGTAGAGTCGGGCGGACGGTCCCCTGTCCGTGAACCTGCAGCGACCAAGAGAGCTGAGACCGGGCGCAGGCGGCAAAGGCAGAAGTTTGTTGTCTCCAGCGAGTCTCGGAGCACATCCAGCTCGGAAGAGTCCGAGGTGGAGATGTTGCGCAGTCGTCGCAAGCGCTTCGTCGCGGAAGACCTTGCCGCTGCAGCGTTTGGAGAGACCGGCGAGAGCTCGGCCCCCTCCCGAGGTGCCGACGTCACTCGAAGCACGTCGGCGGCGGCTGCTGCAGAGGTCCCTGCTCCCGAGACCGAGACGGTTCCGGAAGCTACCGACGATGCTCAATCGGGAATACCTGCTGCAGCAGAGGTCGGGGCGAGCGCTCCGGCAACCATTTTTGAAGAATCGCACTCCGACCTAGGCAGAGGGGATACTGCCGAGGTCGTTGAGGAGCGCAGGCCGGAGAAGAGGCCCAGGGTCGTAGCCCCATCTGCCTCGGAGCCCGCCATGTCGATCGGGGGGTCCGCCGCTCCCTCCGATTTCATCCCCTGGAGACCGGACATCGAGGGGTGCTGGGGAGGCAACTCGCCGAGTCGGACCGAGCAGTCAGCCCCGAAGTGGTTGTCGCTCTGGGACGAGCGTGCGCCCTTCCCCAGGACATGGCAAGGTGGGCGCAGATGGACAACGAGTCCCTGCTGATGTCCTCAATGCGGTCATTGGTAGCGGTATGTACACGCTTGACTCGTTCTTTTTCTTTTTCTGCTTTATTTCATGTCGTGAAAATTCTGTTCTCACTGCAGCTCTTGCAAAAGTGCCAAACCGGCATGGGAAGGCTGGATGCTGCCGAAGCCAGGGCAGCAGATTGGGCAACCGAAAAAGAGGAGCTGCTTAAGTCCCTGGCGGCAAGGGACGCGACCCTGGAGGAGGAGGCGAAGAAAAAGGAAGATCTTCTTGCCGAGCTCGACGCAGCGCGGGCCTTGGCCGAGCACCTCAAAGAGGAAGCGAAGCAAGCGGTGGATCAAAACGTCCAACTGTCCTGGAAGCTAGACGAGGTCCGACTTGCGTCGTCGCGGAGGGAAGAAGACATGAAGATGCTGCGGGGGACCAACAGCAGGCTTATCTCTGAAAGGAAGCTGGCTGAGAGAAGGCTAGAGATGGCTCTGGACGGGAAGGCGACCGAGCTCGCGCGGGCTCTCAAGGATCAAGAAGCCAAACTCAGGGAAGAGTACCTCGCCGAGCACGAGTCCGTGATGAACGAGGAGGTCAGCAAACTGGCAGCTGACTACAAGGCTCAACTGCCAGGAATTCGAGAGAAGGCGTGGGCACTTGGGTGGAAGGCGGCCTTAAGGAGGGTTGGTGTCCCTCCGGACAGCCCTATCTTTCAGAATTCCCCCAGGTTTCCCCGCTCGGACTCGGAGTTGCGAGCCGTCTCGGGAATCGCCCCCGTTCCTTCAGCCTCGGAGGTCCCTACAGCTCCAGCCGCCCCCGCTCCTCCAGTGGTTCCGGAAGCTGCCCCAGCCGTACCTAGCGAGAGTGCTGCCAGGACAAACTGTAATAAGGGAGCACCAGCCCCCCTGAACTATGTAATTTTATTTTTTTATTTTTTTATTTTGCCATACATTGTATTCAAGTTGATCTTCTCATAATAAAACAACATTTTTTTTTTTTTGCCACTTGTTCTGTGAATGGTCTTGTTCGTGGTGGAATGTATATCGATACAAGTAGTTCGCCGAGTAGTTTGATAGGTGCTAGCTCAGGACGGTTGGCCCTCTGAACAGAGGAGCCGACCCATGAGGGTGGTACTGATACCGGACCATGATGCTGTTAGCTGTGCCGCCTGAGCTGGCGAAGGCACCGAGCTCAGGACGGTTGGCCCTCTGAACAGAGGCGCCGAGCCGCGAGGGTGGTACTGTTACCGGACCCTGATTTGCTTATGGCTATGCCGCCAGAGCTGGTGAAGGCACCGAGCTCAGGACGGTTGGCCCTCTGAACAGAGGCGCCGAGCCGCGAGGGTGGTACAGTTACCGGACCCTAATGCTTTTGGCTGTGCCGCCAGAGCTGGTGAAGGCACCGAGCTCAGGACGGTTGGCCCTCTGAACAGAGGCGCCGAGCCGCGAGGGTGGTACTGTTACCGGACCCTGATTTGCTTATGGCTCTGCCGCCAGAGCTGGTGAAGGCACCGAGCTCAGGACGGTTGGCCCTCTGAACAGAGGCGCCGAGCCGCGAGGGTGGTACTGTTACCAGACCCTGATGCTTTTGGCTGTGCTGCCAGAGCTGGTGAAGGCACCGAGCTCAGGACGGTTGGTCCTCTGAACAGAGGCGCCGAGCCGCGAGGGTGGTACTGTTACCGGACCCTGATCTGCTTATGGCTATGCCGCCAGAGCTGGTGAAGGCACCGAGCTCAGGACGGTTGGCCCTCTGAACAGAGGCGCCGAGCCGCGAGGGTGGTATTGTTACCGGACCCTGATTTGTATGTCGAAGCTGGCGATGGCGCCGAGCTGACAGTTGATATCCCGAATAGAGGGGTTGAACCGCTGTGAACCTTGAAGCAATGCAAAGACTCTTTTCAGAAAAGTTGCCTTTTATTGATATTTGATTTCTTGAATACATTTCTCAGAAATAGAATTTTTTGAGATGCGCCGCGTTCCATGGTCGTGGGAGCGGCTTCCCTTCCATATCTTCGAGTCGGTAGGCAGATCTCCCGGCTGTAGAAGTTATTCTGAACGGTCCCTGCCAGTTGGGTGCCAGCTTGCCTTCGTTGGGATCTCGGTCGCCAGGCAGTGTTTTCTTCAAGACCAACTCTCCTATCGTGAACCTTCTTTCTTTGACCTTCGGGTTGTATCCCCTGGCCAACTGCTGTTGGTAGGCGGCCAGGCGAATAGCTGCCGCCTCTCTTCGTTCTTCGGCCAAGTCCAGCTCTCGCGCTACATTCAGATCGTTCAGACCCTGGTCACAGAGTTCCGACCTCAAGGGGAATAACTGCTTCCATTCCGTAGGCAAGGGAGAACGGGGTAGCCGAGGTGGAACGCCTTGGGGTGGTTCGGTAGGCCCATAGAACGCTCGGCAGCTCTTCTGCCCATCGACCTTTGGCTCGGTCGAGTCTCTTTTTGATTCCGTCGAGCAGTACTTTGTTCGAGATCTCGGCCTGACCGTTGCTCTGGGGATACGCCGGGGTGGAGTAGATGTTGCGAATGCCGTACTCCTGGCAGAAGCTCTTGAAGAGGTTGGAATCGAACTGCGTCCCGTTGTCCGAAATGAGAGTGCGGGGAATTCCAAATCTGGTGATGATATTCTTCCACACAAAGTTCTTCGTGTCTAGCTCGGTGATGGAGGACAAAGGTTCAGCTTCGACCCACTTCGTAAAGTAATCCGTGGCCACAATCAACCATCTTTTGTTCCCTGGAGTTCGGTGAAGTGGTCCGACGATGTCGAGGCCCCACTGGGCGAAAGGCCATGGACTGGAGAGGGGACTCAGGTCTTGGGCTGGCTGGTGGAGAGAGTGAGAGAACTTCTGGCACTTCTCGCATTTCCTGGCGTAAAGCTGGGCGTCCTTCTGCATGTAAGGCCACCAGTAACCCTGGCTGATAGCCCGGTACGCAAGTGACCGACCTCCTATGTGACTGCCGCAGACTCCTTCGTGAATCTCGTAGAGGAAATCGTCGACCTTGCTGGGGTGAACGCACTGGAGGTAGGGCCCTGTGAATGATTTTCGGTAGAGCTTGCCGTCTGGGGACAGCCAGAAACGGGACGCCTTCAATCTGATCTTTCGTGCTTCAGTCCTGTCCTCGGGTAACTGGTCATCTTTCAGGAATGCGATGATAGGGTCCATCTAGCTGGGGCCGAGATCAAGACACATGAGCTGCCGAGGCTGCTGGAGGTTGATGCTGGGCTCCTGCAACGTTTCTACTTCAATAGTTCTTTTTTCACCGGCTTCCACAGCCGAGGCGAGGCTAGCGAGGGCGTCTGCATGGGAGTTGCATTCTCTACCGATCTGCCGGACCTCGGCCCTTTCGAACTGGGAGAGAAGTCCCCGGGCATGGTCAAGGTAGGCGGCCATCCTGTCATCCCGAGCCTGGTAGTCTCCGCTGAGCTGGCTCGTCACTAGTTGGGAATCGCTGAAAACCACCACGGACCGGGCTTTCAGGATTTTGGCGCTGTTAAGTCCGGCTATGAGAGCTTCATATTCGGCCTCGTTGTTAGATGCCTTGAAACCAAGTGTCACAGCTTGCTCGATGACGAGGCCCTCGGGAGACTGAAGAACTACGCCAGCGCCAGCTCTCTTGGATGTCGAGGATCCGTCGACGAAGACTTTCCAGGACGAGTCGAGGAGTTCTCTCCAGGAATGTTCTTGCTCCGTCTCGGTGACAGCCTCCGTAACCCTATCGCCCCCCAGTTCGGTGTCGAGCGTGGTCGGTGCCGAACTCTGAGGGGTAAATTCCACTATGAAGTCCGCTAGGACTTGGGCTTTGATGGCTGTTCTGGGCTGATATCTGATGTCATATTGCCCCAGTTCGACAGCCCATTTAGAGATCCGTCCGGAGAAATCAGCCTTCCGGAAGAGAGCCTTCAGTGGGTATTCTGTTACGACCACTATCGTGAAGGTTTGGAAGTAGTGGGAGAGCTTCCGAGAGGCGCTGAGGAGCGCCAAGGCGAGCTTCTCGAGTTGCAAATACCGGGTCTCGGCGTCCAGCAGGGTTTTGCTCGTGTAATAGATGGGCCTTTGCTGGCCGTTGTCCTCTCTGATGAGTACCGAGCTCACTGCATGGTCCGAGACCGACAGGTACAAGAACAGTGCCTCTCCAGAAGTCGGGGTTGACAGCAGTGGTGGAGAGGAAAGATACTGTTTCAGCTGTTGCAGCGCCTGAGTACAGTCCGGTGTCCATTGGAACTTGGAGCCCTTTCTCAATAGTTGGAAGAAGGGTCTGCACTTGTCCGAGGCGCGGCTGATAAATCGGTTCAGGGCTGCAGCCATTCCGGTCAGCCGCTGAACTTGTTTCGCCGAGGTCGGACACTGGAGGTCCTGGATCGCGGTGATCTGGTCAGGGTTCGCTTCGATCCCCCTTCTTGTGACCAGGCTTCCCAGAAACTTGCCGGAACCGACCCCAAAGGCGCACTTGGACGCATTCAGCTTCAACTGGAGCTGGTGAAGGATGTCGAAAATTTGGCGGAGGTCGGTCAGATGGTCCTGCGACCTCTTGGACTTGACGACCATATCATCGATGTAGACCTCCACCGTTTTGCCGAGTTGGTCCTGGAACATCTTTGTCACCAATCGCTGGTATGTCGCTCCGGCGTTCTTCAGCCCGAAGGGCATCACCTTGTAACAATAGGTACCCCGGGGAGTGATGAAAGCAGTCTTTTCCTGGTCTGCCGCGTACAGGGGGATCTGATGGTACCCTCGGTAGGCATCCAGGAAGCTCATCCGGTCATGTCCGGCAGTGGCATCGATGAGCTGGTCGATCTTTGGAAGAGGGAAGCTGTCCTTTGGACAGGCTTTATTGAGGTCGGTGAAGTCCACGCAGACCCTCCATTTTCCCGTCTTCTTTTTGACCACCACGGTGTTAGCTAGCCACTGCGGATAGTGGACCTCTTTTATTGCACCTGCCTCGAGGAGTTTTTGAACTTCCTCAACCACGGCCTCAGTCTGCGGTACCCCAGTCCGGCGCGGCTTTTGAAGCACGGGCTTATGGTTGGGATCCACCTTGAGCTCATGGCAGATGACTGCCGGGTCAATGCCGGGCATCTCGTAGGGTGTCCAGGCAAATGCCGCTTTATTCTCCTCGAGGAGGTTGAGCAACTCTGTCTTCTCGGTCTCGGGGAGCTGGCTTCCCACGAGAAAGAACCTGTCGGGGTCAGCGGGATCGATATTGACCTTGATGAGGTCTTCGATGCTCTTTTGCGCCGGAGCCCTGCCGACGTCCCCGAGCTCGGCCTCTCTATCCAGCTCGGTTACATTGACTTGGGAGGGCCCAGCCTCGTCAGAAAGCACGGCTAGGAGGCATTGCCTGGCCATGTGCTGGTCGCCTCTGACGGTGATCACCTCCGTCCGTCCCGATCAATTCTCCAAAGGGAACTTGAGTTTTTGATGCCGGGTGGAGGGCACCGCCTCCATGCTATGCAGCCATGTCCTCCCCATTATTACATTGTACGGGGAAGGGACATCGACCACTAGGAAGTCGACCTGCCTGCAGGCGCCACCTATTTGGACTCGAAGGGAGATTTTGCCCTTGGGATAGACAGGTTTAGAGCTGAAGCCTACCAGAAGGGTGCGGGCTGCCTGGAGGTCCTCGTCTTTTAGCCCCAACTTCTTGAAGCAGTCGTAGTAGAGGACCTCGGATGAGCTGCCAGGGTCGACGAGGGCTCTCTGAACCAAGAAGTTTTGTAGCTTCAAGGTGAGCACTAGAGCGTCGTTGTGCGGTAGCTCGACGTCTTCCAGGTCTTTGTCAGAAAACCATATTCTGACCCCCTCTGTTTTGGCCTTCTTCGCGGCCGGCTCTGGCGCCGCGGTCAGCACCTGTTTTTGATGGGAGGCGCGCCTGGCCTCAGCTCGAGCCTGGGAGCTCTTCTTAGGTGGGGTGGCGAGGTGGATGACGTGGATGACGCCTTCCGGCTCGCTGTCCTGGTTATCAGCTTCCCGCCGTGGAGGTCGGCCATCACCTCGTCCCTCCTGCTTGATATACTCCCGTAGGTGCCCCTCCTTCACAAGGTCCTCCAGGTGGAACTTGAAGCTCTTACATTCGTCGGTCCTGTGCCCGTTCTGCTTGTGGTAGGCAAAGAACCTACTCTGGTCCCGAGTGGAAGGGTCGGCTGTCATTGGCCGCGGCCATTTGAAGAACGGCCGCGCCTTTATTTTGTTGAGGAGCCTATAGATCGGCTCCTTGAAGATGGTGTTCACTGCCACGTATGAGGATGGCTCGTGGCCGGATCTCCTGCTGCTCCGTGATCCCGACGTCGAGGCGGAGGGGGTTCGGCGCTGCTCCGAGGACCGGGCTTTGCGCCGATCCGGGGATGGGTCCCTGCTACGATCCTCCCTCCTGGAGGACCTGCTGTCTCCCTTGGCCGGTTGGCTCTTCTTGGTGAGGCCAAAGTTCTCCCGACCTCGCGCCTCGTCTTCTTCCGCCAAGATGAACCGGTTGGCCCGGGTCATCAGCTCCTTCATGGTGGTCACGGGATACATGACCAGCTGCGCCCGAAGCGGGATACCTGGCTGCAGGGCCAGCTGGAAAGACCTCACCGCTAGCTCCTCAGAAGCGCACTCGATCTGGCTGTAGACAGTCCAGAATCGTCGGGCGAACTGGGTGACGTTCTCATTCTCCTGCATCCGGAGGGCCATCAGGTCGGCATCGGTCTTTGGAATGACGCGGTGAGCCTGGAATTTCCCCAGGAAAGAGGTCCGAAGCTGCTGCCAACTGGAGATGGAATTTTCGGGAAGCGAACAGAACCACCGTAGGGGGAGGTCCGCCAAACTGGAGGAAAAGACTCGACAGTTCAGGGAATCGTCATCCCCCCAGACCGACATCCTTTGGACGTAATGTCGGAGGTGAGCGGCAGGGTCCGAGGTCCCGTCATATAAGGTGAACCTTGGGACGCTGAACTTCTCGGGCAGCGCGTATCTTCTTATCTCCCTAGAGAAAGGAGACGCGCCAGTATCTTCAGCTTCGAAGGTGGCATACTGGTCCCGGTCGATACCAGCAGTCTCCAAATTCTGGCGGATAGTCTGCTTCACCTGCTGGTCTATCCACTTCTTCAGTTCATCGTCCTCCAACCCCTGGCGTTGCTTCTTTGGCTCTTCATGTATGTGGCTGCTGCTAGAGCCTTCCTCTTTTTGGTCTCGGTCACGCCTCTTACTGTTGAGGACGTGCCTCAGGTCTCGTCCGTGGCCCGGGCGCCTGGGCGGCGGGCTCTGATCCTTCTTGCCTTCGAGCTGTTGCGTGAGCCGTTCGATAAGCTCACGCTGTTCCTGGATGAGGAGGTTTTGTGCTCTGATGTCCGCCAGGCGGGGGTCTTCGTCGTGCTCAAGGCTGGCCTGATGCTGGGACTGTGATCCAGCCCGTACTGACTTCTCGTGCGGTTTGGTGACTGACTTGTCACCTTGCACGGGCCGCTTATGGCTATGGTGGGGTTGTTCTGGAGGTGGAACGTCGCGAAGGGAGAGCATGGTTACTCCCCTGGACTGTGACGCTGTTTGGACCGTGGGAGACCTCCCGCCAGACCTCCTTTGCTGAGGGGGAGGAGGCGGAAGATTTTGCGCCAGCGTAGGCTGCGTGGACACAGCCTTGCCCTTGGAAGGTCCTTCGCCATTTCTGGTTTTTGGAGGCATGGTGTTTACAAGCTTTTTGTTCAGTTTCCCACAGACGGCGCCAAACTGTAGGCGGTAAAAACGACACCTACTTAGTTAGAGATGAGATCAGGGTTAAACTTCTTAGGAGGGGGAATGCTGAACTCCGAGAACCTGAAAAGGGAAGGAGAAAGACTAGGGTCAGAGGCCCTGGCTGCCGTGAGCCGAAGGCACTCCGATGCCTGAGTTAGCTCTGGTAAAACTAAACAGGAGGAGGAAGATAGGAATGAGAGCGTGTAGTATTGAGGGTTATGCGTTGGATATTGCGTACCTCTCATGGGACTGATCCCATGCATATATAGGCAAATGTTCCTCGTTCATTCTCTCTGTGAGTGGGGGTAGGTGAGGTGAGGTCCCATCGTTCCTTACCCTGACAGGCGGCCGTAGGTGAAACGGACAACACCCCTACCTTACTTTCCACGCCTTCAGCCAGCTAGCGTATAGGGGTGATAAAGCACACCTCTTATCACCATAAATGAGCAATCCTATCGCCATAAATGACCGCCCATATCTGTCAGGGTGCGCCGTATTTCCAGAAGGAAGGTGGCGGCCCACTCTGATTCTAGTGCTGCGGTATGGGACTAAGGATGGCGTGTCCGTGGCGTGCCCTTGTACCGGTCTGACGCCCATACCGAGATGCCGAACTGTGGTGCTGAGCTTGTAAGCTGCCGACCGATCTACCGAGCTGCCAAGGTATTGACCGAGCTGCCGAGCTGACGATCTTCTACCGCAGAGGCTGAGGAGCTCGGCGAGTTTAGCCGTGATCCTTGTCTAACTTCGTCATTACGGCGTTTTACCCACACAGCAACAAAAGGAAATATACAAGTGCAATGCTCGTGCAATATTTATTTAAAGAAAGAGACTATTTGGTAATGGACCATTGAAGGAAAACCATTGCTAATCTAGTAAGATTAATGGATTAAAAGCCCAAGGGACCATGACAAAAACCATGGTCTATTCATTCGAATTAGATGACTTTGGCATTTGGCTACCATAACAATCATTATTCAACATCTACCAAGAAAAAAAAAAAAACATTATTCAACACCGTCTACTCAATTTTTTTTCTAGTGATCATTCAAGCGATCATCTTATTGTAGAACATCACAAAATCATGCATCACTACTAAAAAAAGAACGAACTTCCAAGTCAAATACTAGTCCAGATCATATCTTCCAAGCCTCTTGTTCCTTATCTTAATCCCCATGTACCTGAATCACAGATATCGTAAATCAGAACATTGGTAGAAATCGTAGTGGTCATAAGTGACAGTGATCACAGGGTTGTCAACAAACTGGGGGCCGCACGGGCCGAGTGCAATCTGGCAACACAAGATGTGGGCATGATGATAACAAGGGCCAAGTTTTCTAGGCCCAGTCATGTCTAATAAAAGGTTATTATACCTGGGATCAACCAAGTATGCAATTTCTATGCGTTTATAGTCATTGTAATTAACACATAGATGGCTGATGTTGCAGGACTGGGCGTTGCCACAAATCACAATGTACTGGGCCAACTCAACTCAGCACAGCATGACACAGATTCTAGCAGAGGTTTTTATTTTTATTTTTTATGGTGGGAAGAGTCTAGCAGAGTTGAATGAGTCTTTACCGAGTACTCAACCAGACTTTCCCAAGTTACTTGGCTCAGTGACCGGACCCTCCTAGTCCGAGTCGAGTTCCCAAGTTTTCAATCCATGGCTTGAACTTTAAATCTAAAAGAAGCAGCGAGTCCAAGTAACAGACCCATCACAAGCTGGCTCCTAACATCGAATTGGCTGGCCCATACTTATCAAAAGTGACATATGAACATGACAGTCTGGCAAATTAATGATGACGACGACGACGATGATGATTGAATTACCTTCCGAGCATCATTAGGGTCGCCTGGGGATTAGTCCCTGGTGAGTCAATAAAGGTCGAGCCATCGATCACCCGAAGTGAACCAACCCCAAGTACCCGATATTGATGGTCCACGACCCGGCCCACCTGGCAACCTCCATGGTAATGCCATATGGTCACCACAGTATCCTTACAGTACTGTTCTAATGACTCAAAAGTTGAAGCATTACTGCGTTTGGGCTGTATATTTTTCACGAGATATTGAGTCATGTTGAGGAGAGCTTCCACAGTATCGCTTGGGTATCTGAAGTTGGAGAAAGCCTTGGAATTGACTACACCCTCAATAATTTTCATGCCATTTATGCATCTCTGTAGATCCTCAGGTTCTTTGAAGTAGTTAAAAGTGACCATAGGATATTCATCTGGGTTCCTATTTCTTAGCTTGAGATAGCCAGTTGAAACAGGGCCGATCGTCTTTTCGACGATCATTCCAGCATTTTGGAGTCTTTCAATGATTTCCAAAGCACTCTTCGTGGTCTCTGGAGTTGTTTCATTGGTTGGCGTGGTTAATCCAAAGAATCTGACGAAATCGATGCGACTGAGTGCTTCAATGTAGGTTCCCAATCGAGTAATGCCGACCTGTTGACCGAGGGAGATCTCGACTGGAGAAGGGGAGGGGACGATGATGGTGTTCATTGGGTTGTCTGCCATGCCTTGGCCAACCATGGGTTGGTCCAGTAGCACCTTGATGCCCAAGGACTTGAGGTGTTGGGCTGGCCCGATTCCGCTCAGGAGAAGCAGCTGAGGGCTGCCCAGTGCACCTGCTGAAACTATGATCTCACCCATGGACTCTTTCCCTCTTTCTTTGCTCAGGTAGGCCCTGTGCTCGTTGCCTGCACCATCCTTAAAGATCACCCCATGAGCTGCTGTTTTTGATTGCCCTGTACATGAATGAAAGATCACAATGCTTGCTTAGTCAATGTTCAACATTCCATCTATCAATGCCAACCTACTTATCAGAATTGGCGAGCGCGCGCGCGCACATATATATATATATATATATGCCTTTCAATTACAATTTTCACAATATCTATGTGAATCAATTGCTGAGATTTGACCCCCGAGACGTTTTTAGCGAACGGTTTGGATCATGAATTAGGGGCCAGAAGAATACAAAATAATAATAAAAAAAATTACCTAAAAAACTCATGAAAATCAAACCATTTTATATGAGTGCATCCAACGGCTCATTTTTTTTTTCAAATTTCTCCAAATCAATGACGAATCAAAATCTAAAATTTGATCCCCTAACCCTTTTTGTCATTTGAAAGAGGATGAATGGCTCAGTTCATGTTTTAGTGGCCCATAGAAGTTCAGAGAGACTGATTTATTGGTCTGGATATTTGACCCTCATGGTTCTTTTTGTCCTTTTAAAGGCATTCAATAGTTCAGATCTTCATTTAGAAGTCCACTGGTTACAAAAATCTCACAAAAAAAACAGAACTGCCAAAAATGGTGTGTGAGATTCACTGTAACACCTGCCCATGCACACTAACGTGCGTAATCGTTTACCACCCTACGAGGTGCGAAGATTTTAGCCACACAACCACACCCATTTTCAAGCTATCATTTACGCATCAAATGCGTAATTGGTGCAAACAAATATTGGGATGCGTAACCAATGTATGGTAAATTGATGCAAAAAAACGACTTCTAATGATCTCACGCACGCGTTTTATGAAAGGAAGGAGTGGAACCCATAGTGGAGCCTACTTAATGAAAAGCTGAGTTGCTAAAAACTTTCTTCTAGACTTTATTTAATTGGTAGATCTTCCACAATGTTCATGGATATAGTCAAATCTTACTCCAAAATAGCTTGGTCACACTACTAGATTGAGTGGTAGGATTCTGACCTTTTGTTTTAAACAAGATCCTGTGCACAGTGGCATGGAGAAGAACTGTAAGGCCACTTGGGTTTGCATACTGAAGCAAATCAGCAGCTGTATGTCGATGGTTGTCCTTGTCGAAGATGGTCCCTCCTACCTTAGTCCCATAAATGTGTTCGAACGTATACCCATTATAAGGCAACACGCCCACTTCCAGCAAACCATCTCGCACCGCAGATTGCCACTGTCTCAATTGTGGCTCGAACACCATCACTTTCTCCACCCACTCATAGGATCTGTTCACCAAATCCAAATCCAAACCAGCCTTCTGCACGAACTCCGGGTCTGCATGCGTGTAGAACCCGGCGTTCAAGCAGGTCCCCCCTCCTAGCACACGAGCTCGTGTGTTGACGACACCGTCCTCGGAGACGAAACTTTGAGCCGGCGATGTTGGGGACGTGTCTGTGAGTGTGTCGGTGAAGGTGGCCAAGTTGGTGATGTTTTGGTTGCCATATGGGGAGCCACCCCTTTCCAAGAGCAAAACCCTGAAGTTTTGAGAGAGGGTGGCTGCTAGAGGGCAGCCTGCAGTTCCTCCTCCAATGATGATGTAGTCATAGTAAGCTTCTGGAGGGGCCTTGGTTGCTTCTTGCATGAAAGTGTAATTTGGAGCTGCAAGGACAAAGAACAAAACAGGTAAATGTATTTGTTGAGGGCACTAATACAAACTACATAGTGAGAAAAAGAGAAAAAAACTGATTCAAAATAAGCATAAGTGACAAGCAGATTAGAATTGATGATTCAATTAATTTCAAGACAAATGGTAATTAAACCGGGCCCGATTAATTACAGAAATATCAGGGGTGCTAGCTAATGGGAAGGTCAGAAGTGTCTTGATTTGAACCGGGCCCGACTTGATCTTAATATGGGCCATTTTTTCAGGGCTTATAGGCTGGACACAAGCCTAGTTTCTGGTCCAATTAAATTGTCCTGGTCCTATATCTATCCAATAAGATTTGGCCCGGCTAGCACACTAAGATTTGACGCGACGGTCTCAATTGGGCCAGAATATTAGGCCCATATCTAGAATGTCACTCAAACCTCATGGACAAGCTTATACGCTCCAATCATTCTGCTCAGAATGATGGGCCATGCAAAGAGGTATAGATAAGCGTGAGAGGGTATTGATGACAAGTAGGCCTCACAATATGTGATCACAATGGAAAGAAGGAAATAAGAACCCAAAATGGCATTGTCCTATACCTACGTCCGAGGAACATACGCCCTGGAAATGGAGAAATCCAGCAAATATTGCTGCTAAAATCAACCTCCAGGGTTCAAACACTTCCATGTCTCACACCAGGACCAATCTATACACCCAAATGGATTCAGCCCACAAAGATTGTTGAAGCAGCACCCACTACTATATGATTCTGGAAATGTAAGAGAGAGGATAGGGACTTTTTTTAATTTCCGAAGAAAGAATGTTCTCTCCATTTTATAGAGCCAAGCCTTAGTGTCCTATTCCTCGCGATACTTCATACCGTTGAAAATAAATCACGTGGTTTCTTACTAAGAATGGAAGGATCATGCGTGAGATTAGGATGAATTCTAAGATGGAATTTTCTTTTATTTGAAGTTGGATTAGGTGGTTCAGTTGGAAGGAACGCCGGGCACGTTTCTATTATTCTGTTGTCTGAGAGTTGAAATCCATCTTCATATGTTGAATATAAATCATCAATCGGATCGCAACCTTGTTGGTTGAACCTTGTCATGTAGTCATTGATACCTACATTCGTTAGGGGGGAACCGACGAGTTCACCCGTCGCCCCACATTTTTTGTTGGAGGGCTTCATCTTTTGCAATACTCACCTCTTCAACACTCCCAATCTGGTCCCACTCACTTGGAGCCCACTTCTGAACAAATATCACCTCAATTAATGTGAGAGTCACTTTCAATTAGTTGTAAGGCCAATCACCTTCAATGACACGTGATGAATAGTGTTTGACGGCTTTTGTTGAAGCTAGATTTAGAGATGTATAAGCTCACCTTCAATGACACGTAATGAATAGTGTTGACGGCTTTTGTTTTTGAGAAAAGAGAATGTTGAACCCTAAATATAAACATCAATCAAAGTGACGATCAGTTTTAGATTTAGTATGTGTTGAATGGGTGATTAATTTCAAGGAGTTGAAACCTGAAAGAGCAATCGCCCCTTGTATTGCACATGATGAATAGTGACTTTGTTGAAGATCGATAGAGTTACAGATAAATATATATAACCAATCTAACGTTCCGTGGAAGCAAAAATTTGTGTGACATATGTGTTATTAGAAAATTGTAAATTGCTAGAAAATTTGTGGAAGGAAATAGATTGGAAGGACAGGTTGGTTGACCCCCTAAATATAACTTGAATAAAAGAACGTTCACTTTTAGATTTATTATATGCATTGACTGTGTGATTAATTTGAAGGAGTTGCAGGAGCAATCGCCTTCTATGACACATGATGAACAGTGACTGGTGGCTTTTGTTAAAGTTGGATTTAGAGATATAACCTATCTAATGTTCTGTGGAAGCAAAACTTGATGACATATGAGTTGTTAGAAAATTGAGATTTTGACAGTTAAGCTACCGTAATACTGGACTCGCCTCTCAACAGATGAGGTTGAAAAAAAATGCTCCTAGAATTATTTGTATAACAAAGGACGGTGTAAGAATTACGATCACACCCTTAAAATTTGTGATATCCTACAACTGTAGGATATTGCACAAAAATCTACTTTACCCATAGTTGTTGCATAAAAAAAAAAAAGAGTTTTAGTACAACCCATATTCGTTGTCCTCTTTTTTCTTCCCTTTCACATTGCCATTATAAGAAAAGGAAAAAAAAAAACACATTGTCCTATTGGATTTCTCGAGGTGCCTAAGGATCTCATTCTTGTTATGTGATCCATTAAAAAAACTAAAAAACGTTATTCATACCACATAAAACTCCTTTTTTTGTATCTTTAAAGGATGAAATAGGGCTCATATACATCTTGTGATGAGTGAGATGGAAGATCTGGATAATAAGAGATGTTTTTCTAGGGCCTGTTGCTTGTAGGGCAGAGTAAAATGAAATTATTTAGAGTGTTAACGCGAGAAAGAAAAATAGTGGGACTTAATTTGACCAAGTCAACTCTAGGTTATCCTATTTAATAGGTGATTAGCATTAGTAGTTAGCAATTTCCATTAATTTAGTTTAGATTATAATATTAAGACCATTGTGAGATTAATAGTGGTTTCTTAGAATTAATTTTCTAATTAGAAGCCTTAGTTGTAATATTAACCATATATAGATTTTCCTTAGAGAGTTGTGCAATTTATCTTGAAATGACCAAACTACTCATGGCCTAACCCATTAACTAATTTGTTATATGAGGGAATTCTAGTCCTTCCAACAATACATTTTTCCTCATTTTTGAAAATCCGAATACCTTAAATGACCTTAGTATCTTTTATTGTTAACCTAGTAAACATGGGCACTTTTGTCATTATGAATAGCATACCTTTATTGCCCTTATGCTCCTTTACTCACAACCACTCATTTGAGGATACTTTAGTAGTTATTAAATGTTAATCCCTAAACTACCCTAGTCCTTATCCTTGATTTCTATTAGCAACCAAGAATCCTTTGGTCATTTCATTTTAACCTTCCTCAAATACCCCCATCCTTATCCTAAACTTACACTAGCAAGAGAGGGTATTTTAGACTATAACTCAACCAATTCCTATAAAAGAAACCCCTCTCATCCCTTCTTCTCATTTCACTACACTTTTTCTCCCATCTCTCTCTCTCTAAGTTAGAGATTAGGGTTTCGCTCTCTCTAGACCTTAGCCCTCCAATTACTAGAAGTAAGAACCTCATCTACATCTAGCCATCTACAAGCTAAGGAGCTTATCTCATTTCCTAGATCTCTCTTTCCTCTCTAAGTAAAGGTAACCTCCTTCTCCCTTTTCAATTTTGTCGCATCCCGGTCCCAAATCACCCTTGCCTAGGGTAATCTCCGAAGTGAGACATGCGTAATCCCGTGTTACTGTACCTGCCTCAAGTCAAATACGGCAACACGAAGGATATAATTTCTCTTTCCACATATCATTCATAATTAAATAGCGGAATCATAACAATAATAATCACTTGAACCATTGCACAGTCCTAATTAAAATTGAGTGTTGAGTTTATACAAAACATAATTACATATTCAACCCAAGTAGGGATTACAAAAATACCCTACATCATATTACAAAAGAATCCCCAAATGTCCAAATAGTGTGGCCCACACAAAAAGGGGCTAGCCACACTCTACAGTTTGATTCTCAAAGGAATTTTTCGGTGCACTCTCTGTCGACCCAGACTACATAAGCCCATTACCGGCCCACTCTTCTAGTCCTGGAGGAACCTCTTGGGCTTCCTCCTCTTCCTCCTGGGCCTCCTCAAGGCCGGGAGTTGTATCTGCATCTGTGACACCAAAGGTAGCATCATGAATACGATTATTCGGCAAGTATAGACATTAATAATAAATCACATGCAGTATCAAATCGAATAAAAGACAGTTGATTAAAATATGCCAATGTTAAGTAAACTAAGCACTTATGCAATTTCGAATAAATCATGCTTTCTGAATCAATGGAATAATAAAACACACTAATTGGCTACCACATTAAGCTCATATTCTCAATAGAGAGCGAATCTAGTTGGGATGTCACCAGTGGCCCGGCCAAAGGCTAACTGGCTACTAGGTTCTGGAGTTCCAGTGTTCCAGACGATCTACTGCAGTGATCTCGAATAACTAAACAAAGTTTAACCCCGTCGGGTATCATGAGGTCGAAGCTCAGTAGTGCCAGACTAATCGGATCGAATAAATACACATGAGTAAGATTGTCTTTACTGAATCGAATCGAATTATAATATCCAGAATATTTCACACATAACCTACTCATCTCGAATTTCAATTGAATATTGTATAATAGTACAAGTATAAAACGAATGGAAACACAACAACTCATGCATATAAATTACTGTTTTAGAATTGGAAGTTGAATAGAAAATAATTCCCAATATGCATATGCATTGATTAAGATGAATCATGAGTCATTTATTATGTTCTCGTCCTTCACATCCTCACACGATGAAGTTTGGAGATCCGATGCATGACTATCTTTAATTTGGTGCCACTTTGTATAAGTGTAGTGCACCGGGTTCTCCGAGTCTCATCCATGACAAGGTGTTGGACAAAAATATAATTCACATGAGATGATCTTAGCCTCAATGATCTCTCACGTAGTTAATTACCATTGGTTCGTTGATCTCGTCAAATGTGCCATTTTCTAGGGTCCCACAAGTACTTCGGAGTCCAATGTCCTAATTGGTTTAGTAATTATATAATATAGGGGATACATCAATTTTTAGTGTTAAAAAATAAGTATTTTTGGTCAAAAATCCGGGCCCTACGTAGAACCCTACCTCGCTCTAGCGAGATTGAATCTTGCTTGGGCGGTCTCGCTATAGCGAGGTCCATCCTCCCTATAGCGAGGACACATTTTGTTTCTGTGGACCTCGCTATAGCGATGACACATTCTGTTTCTGTTTCCATTCCACCTACTACCTGAATCATTCTCATTCCCACACTATTGACATACACTCATTCACATGCATTTATAACCACTTTTCCACCTGACATACACTACATTCACATGCATTTATATAATCCAGCCGATGCATTGAATTCTTTGACTACTTAGAGAAAGTAGAAATTCCAGCCCATTTCAAATCTTCTGCACACATGTCATCTACATGTAAACATGTTTCCCACCTACTCCACATGCACACACTTTTATATATACCTTCCATCTACACCCATTCCATTGATCTCATAATTACCATGTGTTTACAACCCATTCCAACCATCTCATAATTACCATTTATTTCCAAGCAATCTTGATCACAACCATTCTCAAATTTTAATCCAAGAGGCTAATCACTATAAAAAGGTAATTAATAAAATTTGATAATCCAATCAAGAATAAAACCACATGCATTAATCATTAAAACTTATACTTGCCTCAATTTAGCTTTCCAACCCTTTCTCTAACTTTTGCTCAAAATAACTAAAAAACCCCCAAATCTCAAACCCTAGTCATAAAATCCACATGAAAATGAATGAATATGCATGTATGATTACAATGGAGTCTTTTTGACTCATTTCTACACAAAAACACAGGAAGGAGATGGGTTGATTCTTACCTTTATCAAGAAATCTGAAAATGGGGGATGGGGAAGAAGAAGGAGATGGTTTCTTGTCAATGGAGAGTAGAGAGGAATGAGGGAGATGAAGAAGATGATGAGATTCTACTTCTTGACTCCAATGCACAGTAATCACTCTAAGAGACGACGAAGAAGAGAAAGAAAGAGAATGAAGAGAAAGGTAGTGAAAGGAAAATAGGGTTTTAGCCAAGCAACAAGGTAAAGTGGCTTTTAAGGGATGAGAGAGTCCATTTTGCACAAAAGCCCACTAAGTCTTGGTATTTCCAATTTAAGTCAAATGAAGGTCCACTTCTTCAACGGTTGGTCAAATGGAGTAGGGTCAAGTACGAAAATCGACGTGCTCAACGAGATACATGCGATGATGCGAAGATGACGTGCATATGATGTAAAAATGTAAAAATCTATAATTACGAAAAAGCCCCTGACTCTACCCGACTGAGTCAAATTGGTTCAACTCACCCATTCGAGACTCCAACTACTTCTAACTCACCTATAAGGGACTAATCAACATCAATTACTCTAAGTAGCAACTAATTACAATTAAATTAACTAAAACTCAAATTATTAGTACTAATTAGGCTTAATTTGGGTCGGGGTGTAACAAATTTCCCTATAAAATAGTCATTTCTCTTAGATTGCTTTTCCTTATGCATTTCTCTATTTGGGAATGGGTATAGAGATAGTAGATTCAGCTATTGGGGTGATCTTAGAGTATTTGGAGTGAAGCCAAGCTATTTGAGGAGCTTTCTTCCTAATTGGGCAAGTAAACATGCTTGGATTCTTTAATTAAATTGATTAATATGCTTAGGTTGTTAATTATTGTCTTTGATGGTTATTTGGCATGATTTCTGTATTTGGATGATTGATTGGATGATATGATGTATGTGATTGTTACTCTAAGCTCTTATATTGTGTATTTGGTCATTAATGGATTGGATTCCCCCATTTGGAAGATCAATGGCCCATTTTTGTTGAGATTATGATGTGGGAGGTGTGTTTGATGTTTGAAGGTGATTGGTGAAAATCTGGGATCTATTTGGTGGAGTTTTGATAGAAAACGGAAGAGGGCAGAATGTTGAAAATAGAGATTTCGTGTGTACCCGGTCGACCTGGTCACCTAGGGGACTCCCCCCCACAACTGAGAGCAGAAATACACTCAGGGAACAGAACCCTTTGTACCCGATCGACCGGCCACACTGCAGTTCTTTCCCACCTGCCAGATGTTTGTGGAAATGCTTGTAGTTCACTCGGTCGACCGGAGGACCCTCCAAGTCGACTGGGGACACTGCAGACTGTGTTTTCTGACTCCCAGTTAGCTGTCCACTTCCACAGAGTACCAAGTCGTCCTGTGGACCCATGATGTCAACTTGGTACACTGTAAACAATGATTTTCCAGATTTAGTTTCCTTTCTTGATTTGATCATGTGTGGGCCCCGTTGACCTTCCATTTGAACTGTTTGAGATACGTAAAACACGAGTAAAGGGTCGGGCTTAACCTTGACCCGTGTTGCCACCTAAATAAGGTCTAGGGTTGTGAAACGAAATCCGATTTAATGGTTATGGATATCCTATGATGCTAAATACCTTCAGGAGCACTAATGATACATAATAGGCATCTGGGTCTCTGTGATCACTGTCTTAGGTGAAGTGGGACCCTAGACCTGAAAAGAGGGGCAACGATCATCGATGGATTTGTGACATGTGGTACTTATGATGATGAAACGGACACTGAGGCTGACTGGTAGGTCCAAACCTTGGATGTTGGCCTTGAAAGGTACTATAATCAAGGCATTGCACTTAAGCTCTGATCTATGATCACAGTCCGTATTGGATGAAATGTCAGGACATTGCACTTGAAGTCCTGATCTGTAATATTGGGAACTTAATAGTAGATATTGATGGTCGGACTGTATAATGAGAAATGTTAATTAAGCGTATCGAGAAGTGAAGTTTACAAGGGTATGCATTATTAACTGTTGGGAATCGTAAGGATGAATTACTTATACCTGAACTCTGTACCTCATACCCTTGACTAATATCATCTCATATTAATTATAATATGATTATCCAGTTTGGAGTACCCCCACCTAGTGATCTATAGGATTTGTGGGCGTACGATTGGTCTCTTGAGGGTTATGATACTGGCATGGACATTGATATTGAGATATTATTGGATGACACAGTAGGTAATGGTGGGGGTGAGGTACTGAAACCCCCGGCACTCGGACCAGGTGTGGATGGACGATGATGTTGATCTAGCAGTAAGACCAATGGCTGGGACTTGGCTGTGGCTATGGATGAGTGATTGAGGTAGATTTAGCATGTAAGACCAATGGCCGGGACTTGGATGTAGCTATGGATATTGGTGGACTCTTGTACGCTCCTATTCGATGTGACGACATCGATGAGTGGCTATGACCCCAATGGTTGATGTCCATCGATAGTTGTCGGGACGACGATGATGGGTTGGCTCTGACCTCCCACGTCCCTTGTACTTCAACTGTGGACGTACCTTTGTGTGCTTTTATGGATGTGTATTGGATGTATTAATATTATGTATTATGGATGTCGTTGCTTAGTGTCCTTGACTGCCGACATTGATATGATTAGATCTAGATACGACGATTACGGTTATGGTAGGGTTATTTCCTCTGGTTACTTCTGTTACTCGTGACACTGATACACTTGCGTGGTTTATATGATATATTGATGATGATGACTTCTCTTGTCTATCTGATATGTTGTATCTAACATCTGCTATATTACTATTTCTATTATTGTTCATGCACTACACTTCACACTGTTTTTGTTGCACTCTGATATCCTATATTATTATTGAGGTACTAATCACACAGGTACAGTTGGGATCGGATATGGTCTTCTTCTTTATCTGTTAATATAATGTATTGCCATCTAAACATACCTATTTGCCTGGCATATCGTGCCTAATTCAATCCTTGGTGTTTTTAGGTTGCTTCTCTTTCGCTTTATCTGATTGGTAGAATTGCTTGGCGGCAGATCCGTTGCCGCAGGGTTCGGAGAGCGATGCAATTGGTGCATTGAGAGGCGCCTATCACATAGATCTTTCTTCTTTCCTTTTTTTTTTTTTTTTTTTATGTAGCTAGCCGTGTTGGCCTAGGATTGAATAGTTAGCTTAATTACGGAAAGTACCTTATAATACCTTAAAGTGAAATAAAATTATAGGGCTTTGTCCATCTACTTGCTCATCTGAGATTCATACTTGATTATATTATTGGATTTTCCGCTTCTCTGAGGATACTTTCTCGTAGCGTCCGGAGATTCAAGGCGCCCGGATCTTGGGGCATTACATGAGCTGCATTCAAGAAGTTATTGTCCGCCTACGGTCTATTTTTTCAATCAAAGACCTTGGACCCCTTCATTACTTTTTAGGAGTGGAAGCAATTAGATCTTCTTGTGGACTATTTCTTTCACAAAAGAGGTATATCATTGATCTACTCAAAAGAACCAACATGGATGGTGCAAAGCCATAGAGAACTCCAATTTGCAACATATCCAAACTTTCTAAATATGGTGGGTTCGCTTTTCAAGATCCAACTCTATATCGCAGTATTATTGGGGCGCTATATTACTTGACACTCACACGTCCTAATATTGCTTTCGCCGTCAACAAAGTTTGTTATCTCAAATTTACCATTTATCATGGTATTCTCATTCGGCCATCTCCAAAATTTGTGTTAAGTGCTTTTTTAGATGCAGATTGGGCCGGTTGCCCCGATGATTGATGATCCACTGGTGGATATTGCATTTATCTTGGGCCTAGTCTCATTTCATGGACCTCGCGTAAATACTGTCTTTCGTTCCAGTAAAGAATCGGCGTATAGTGGGTAGGCAAATGCTACTGTAGAAGTAATATGGATACAGTCTCTTCTTCATGAGTTGGGCCTACGGACATTCTCTCCACCTATCCTTTGGTTTGACAACATTGGAGCAACATATCTCACTGTAAATCCAGTGTTTCATGCACGAACAAAACATATTGAAATAGATTTGCACTTTGTATGTAAAAAAGTAGTTCAAAAGTCCCTTGATGTTCGATTTATTTCATCCAAAGATCAAGTTGCTGACATATTCACTAAGGACCGTAGCTCACAACAGTTTCAATTCCTTCGAGACAAGCTCATCGTCCAAGAAGGACCTCTTAGCTTGAGGAGGAGTATCAAACCCAGTTGATCAAATCTCCATAAGAATGGAAAATGAGTCAGCATGTATCCAAGCTGATATGACACAATCCATTGTCAGAGCATGTGACGAGGCAATCCCTCAATTGTAGGATCCATGCATATCCAACACATGTGTATTACTACTAAATGACTCTCTTGTAATCTTTTGGAATATACTATTATAAATATAACATACAAGTCCACCTACAATTCATGGTGGAAATTCTACAAATATTATCTTAGTGATTTTAGTAGATTGGGTTGATATGGAAACAAGAGAGAGAGTGTGTGTGTGATGATGTATGTGGCGCGTTGATGGATAGTGCGTTGATGGATAGATATGGAGAAAGGTCATGTGGTATTTGGCTGTAGTGGGGTGGGCTAGCAAGTTGCAACAAAGGGATCTTAATAAGCCTTTAATAGGTGATGGAGAGTGGTAAAAAATGTGAGAGTTTATGGGAAAGACGAGTGTGCCGACTAGCTGGCATTGGAGAAAAAGGATACTTCATTTCCTCTCATAAGGAGTCTATCTTTTAGAAAGGTGTGATTAAGGTTCTCCTTTTCTAAATATTAGTGCAATAGGCCCGCGCCCAACGCAGGCCATAATTAAATTTTCATTAAAATCTCTAATTTGAAATATTTCTAAATATTTAAATAAATTATAAATGAATATTAATATATAATTCATAATAAAGATGAGAACTCATTAGAGAAATTTTAGGTAGCTGGAAATATTTAGGAAAAGATCAAGTAAACAGTAAAGATTTTAGGACTTTAATTTGATTATATTTGTGCTTAGCCAAAAATTAAATGCCATTTTAGAATTAAATGTGGATTTTGGAATTAATTGGCTTCCACAATGGGCCCCACAGATTAATTAATCCTACCAAATATCCAAAGAAAAATAAGGAGAAAAAAGTCCATAATAGGCCCCACAGATTAATCTTACTGAATATTGAAAGCAAAATAAGGAGAAAAAAGTAACAGAATACAGCCTAAGAAAATAGCCCCCCGTTTGGTACCAAAAAAACTCTTCGTGTGTTGGTATAAAAAAAATGGCCCTCGTAAGTTGTGAGTTTGGAAATAAAGAAGACTTGGCTTTCATAATGGGATTCATAGATTTAGTTGGTTAAATTAGTAAATATAAACGAGAATAAAAAGATCATGATAGAGATGGAGACTCATGAGAGAAAATTTATTTGGTTAAATTAGTAAATATAAATAATTATATATTTAGTGTGGATTTTGAAATTAACTAGCTTCCACAATGGTCTCCATGGATTAACCATACCAAATATTGAAAGAAAAAATAGGAAAAAAAGTACCAAAATACTGCCTACGAAAGTGCCCCAAATTTCTGCAACTTGTATCTGACATGAGGGTCCTACAAATTGATATGCAATAATATTTAATACATATATGATCACCGATCACTAAAATCATTGCTAAAGAGCCTTTATTTCATTTTTTGTTAGTTTAATAATACGTAGGGCCCATTGAAGGTAACTAAAGAGAAGTTATTATTGTATACTATGTTCTAGGGAGGGGGTAATATCTTATTTTAAGTATGTCTTAGATTTGTATTGAGATGTTTTAGGTGATGGAGTATTGGAGAATTTGAATTAGATTAGAAGGGTAATTCCGAAATGTAGCATTGCAAAAAGTTTGAGGATGTGCCACGTGTCACTTTGTTGAGAGGCCCTTGCCCAACATAGGCCAAAAAAGAAAATAAAAAAATATATTCCAATATAAAGACAATATCTGCACATATCAAAGAAACCCAATTGAAAGAGAAATGTATACCTCTATAAGATTTGTGAGGTCTCAATGTCTCATTTAGATATTTTGCATGGCCCCAGGTGGGCCCCACTATATATATCTATATTTATATTGCATTGCAAATGGATAGTTGAAACAAAATATTAGGATCTATAGTTGTTGATTTAGGACTTCAATAGAGAGTTTTCATTGCACTACTATCCATAGTGGATCCTACTCCTATGTAAAGCAACAACGGGACTAATCTAGATCGTGCTTATTGGGTTGTGAAAGGGCCCTTGTTTTCTGTCCAATGCGCACTATATTCTGGCTCTTAAGACTCAGCACAGTTGATGCTCATGGATTAATGATCCATACCATAAATCACTTAGCCCTCAGATTGCACAGGTGGGCAGCTGGACCCGTGCTATACAGATTGTCCACACCATTTGATTGGAGGGTTTGGATTGCTCCAAAGGAGAGACCAGTGGCATGGTCAGCCTATGAGATCAACGGTTAGATTAATGAACTATGGTCATACCTATACATACTCAAGAATCAATACTTGTATGAAGATAGTACACAGTGTCTCTACAGCTAGTGAGATTTATTGTAAACCGGCCCATCCATGATCATATCTAGAATTATGATGAAGTGACTTTCTGATTAATGATTTTACACACTCAGGAGAACATAATCCAATAAGTCGTATGTGATTCTTTGAGCAATGGACGTGACAGTGCTGGTGAAGTGAAGTAAATTGTCAACCCTCTCTTCTTCTTCCTCCTCTTCTTATATGTTTTATTTTGGTTTGAAATAGTGGGGCTTGGATTTTGTAGAATAAGGATGGTTAAGAAATGGGCTGGATTTGTAGAATATGTAGGATTTTAGGAAAGATTTCTTTTGGGGTAGGATCTTAAAGAGATTATGTTACAATTAGAGAGAAATTAGGGGAGATTTTAATTGAGGGATTTTAGGGAAGATTAGAAGGGTAATTTCGGAACGTGGGGAAGATTAGAAGGGTAATTCCGAAATGTAACGTTGCAAAAAGTTAGAGGCTGCACCACGTATTGCTCCCTCACGAAGAGGGCTGTTGTTATAATTTATATAATTTGGTGGGACCAAAGAAAAAAAATTAAGTGACACAGAAAGCAAATCTCTGCCCACTCCTCAATCCTAGAAACGACCACCTGAGTATGGTTGCTGTATGTTATTGGGTGACAAAGAGTCCTTCTAACAAACGCTCGTAAAAATAATCTAAAATGAGTGATATTAATCATAACTAGATTTTTGAGAAGTTAAAAATAAAATAATCATATTAAGTTGCATATTGCAATACTTAAATAACTACAATAATTTTATGAAAACTATATATGGGGAAGAGTATTAATTAATGTATAAACACACAACCAACATAGCAAGTATAAACACACAAATATTTAAAAAGAAATTAACAGAGTACTTAAAACTTTGAAAAGATATCATATTATTATTTTACCATTTTTAGAAGAAAATAAGAAGAAAATTAATGGAGATTAAAAGTTCAAGGTAAAAGAAAGATATTCTTTTGAAAAATGAAAATGACCAATTCTCCAATAAAAGCCTGCCAAGTGGATGCATGGACAATATGAGGAATCTTTTTTTCAAAACTGAGAGCTCTTAGGCCTTTACCCGATCTTCTTTAATGAATGTAATAGTAATAGAGAGAGTGTCAACTGTCAACATTTTTAGGTTTTCTTTTATATCCTATTTGTAAGATTTGGTTAAGATTCCTTCCACTCCTTGATGGTGATGATGTAGGTATTTTAGAAATACATTAGCCAATCCCTATAGTATTTTGTGAAAGTGAGATGGCTTGCAAGATGGGCAACAACAATTTAGGGGCTTGGACGACTCTTCTCAGCTTCTACCTATTTCATCATATATTCGGTCCTGGCAAGGTAATCACTCTGGGAACCTCTCCCTCAAAGAAGCCCGGTACACACTGAGAACCAGCCAAGCAGTTGTTAACTGGTCTGGTCTGGTCTGGAATAAGTTAATTAATCCCAGATTGGCCTGCTTTATGCTTGTCACTGGCTTCCAGATGCAACTCCTGCCTCAGCAATGAAGAGAATGATCTCCATCTCTTCTTCTCCTGTATCCTGGCCCAGCAGTTATAGTCTTGGCTCCTCAGTTGTGGCAGTCATACCCCTATCCCTCCTCTTTCAGCTTCAGTCATTTGGTCTGCCTTAGCCAAGGGCGTAGATGTCCCCATAAGAAAATCTACAGCGACAATCTTCTTCCACGCTATCTCTGTCCTCTGGACTCTTCGGAACGACTCTAAGCACCGCAACCAGAGGCCCTCTTTGGCTAGAGCTAAGCTTATTTTTTTGGATCGCATGAGAGGAATAGCTAGCACCAAATCAGGTTCCAGAGTTTCTCCTCACCCCATTCTTTCGTCATTGGGGCTGATGGCATAATTTTTCCTTCTCTAGGCTAGTCTCTATTTCAGCTTTCAGTTTTTGGCTGCTCTCTCTGTAAGGGGAGCTTTCTGCCCGTTTCCTCTCTTCTCAATACAATGTTTACTTATAAGCCAAAAAAACCTATTTCATCATTAATTCATAAAATGGGAAAAGTATCCTTTCTTAATTGTATGCTTGCACTGTTGGTGGGCCGGGGCTAAACTTGTAAAAACAAAATCTCGATATCCGATCGTCGGACTTTTTAAATTAACATACCAGTGGAAAACTTTCAAGAGTTGAACATCATTGAACTGAGATCCGACTTAAAAATGATACCCACGAAGATCCATGTATATAAAATGGGGCATACAATGATGCAATCTTTTCTAAAATATGCATGATTATGAGGCCTTCAGATTTTAATTAATTTATTCAAAACTGTCTGGGCCAATAATATTGGCATTGGAAAATTGTGCATGGGTTCCAAAAGATGAGGTGTCTACAGGGTCATAGGCATTCTCTCTTGCAACCTCCTCTCATTCATCAACCAGTTTTTTGGCTGCCGAAAGGAGCCCATCTGCTTCACTTCTGCATTGACTCAGATCGTTGTGGTGCCTTTTGGACACCTTATGGCATCCCCCATCACTGATTGAGTCTTCTTCAAGGGTACCCCATACTTGAGTTCCCGCTGAATCTTGGGCCGTTCAATGCCAAGGAGCATGTCCTTACAGCCATTTTCTGGTCATAATTTTTAAATTGCTGACTCCAAACCTCGCGTATACTTACTTAAAAATAAACATTAATCTTTTCTACCTATTAAAAGATTTAGATGCAAACAACTCACCAAAATGAAGTGACTCGGCTCAGTCCCCTATATTTGACCCGCTCTTTTGTCAAAACGAGATGATTTGGTAGAGTCAAGTGTCAACTCGGGGAGTTTTCCCATCTTGGTTGCACTAACTCATTCTTAAATATCACTTCAATTAAAGTTACAGTCACATTTAAATTTATTATGCGTTGATTGCATGATTAATTTCAACTAAGTCATAGGAGCAACTGCCTTCTATTGTTCACCACATGATGAACTATGACTAATCTTTTGTTGAAGTACTAGTTTTTTTTCTTTTTTTGGGTAGAATTTTTTTTATAAGAGTTGACGTTAGATTTAGAGGTATAACCCATCTCACATTTGGTGGAAGCAAAAGTTGATTTGACATATGAACAATTGTTAGGAAACTGTACAGAGAAAGAAATTTGAAGAACAACCGGTTACCCAATTGGCTAGGAACCCTACCTCTCAATTATCTACCCTGGGATGAATATCCCTTGGCTTGCTCTCTCTCCATGCATGTGTGTGTGTGTGGTGACCTCTTCACACACTTGTGGGTGCTCTGAGGATGTAGGCTGGGTTTCTTGAAATTTAGGGTGTTTTTTTTTTTATTTTTTTTTGGGGGGGGGCGGCCGGCGGCGGGGGTGGGGCTGCTCTCTTTGGGTGTAACACATGTTAACCTAAAAAGTGACCCCCGAGATGAATATCCCTTGGCTTGCTCTCTCTCCATGCGTGTGTGTGTGACTCTGTGTGTGTTTGGTGACCTCTTCACACACTTGTGGGTGCTCTGAGGATATAGGCTGGGTTTCTTGAAATTTAGGGTGTGGTTTTTTTTTTTTTTTTTTTTTTTTTTTTTTTTTTTTATTGTGTTTGTTTTTTTTTTTTTTTGGGGGGGGGGGGGAGATGTTAACCTAAAATGTGATGTGACATTAGCATGCATACATGTATTTTAATGTGTTTAGGGAGTACTTGGATAAATGCAAAATATAAAATCACCAAATCTGAATATTGAAAGATTTCATTCTCATAGAATAAAAATAATGTCATATTATAATATTGTGTCACTTATGCTGTTTGGCAATTTCTACGAATTTCAATATACTTATAATTAAGTATTTGACAATTTATAAAATTTTCACTAGATGATGCACCGAAAACAAAAAAAATGAAGAGAGAAATAGGGATGATTGACCCAAAGGGAATCCACTAATCAATAGTTACACGAGAGTGATTTAATATTGATATCTAGGGTAGAGCCCATCTAATTAAAAAATTATTAGACTAAATGTTAAAAACCATGGGCAATGTTGTTTAACTAATGTGGGTCCACATGTTGGAAATCACAACGTAATACATCTAATGACGATTATAATAGAGGGCCCTATCAAGTGTTAAACATCATTGATGAATCCATCATAAAAAATCAATGTGCCACCATTTGAATCCATCATATTAACTTAGTAATAATAGTAATCACGGGGGGCCATTAAACATTAATACTCATTTAATGATGGCAAACTAATAATTACAATAATAAGATCCAATATTGGTAATGAATATGAGACCCAACTAATGTTAGTAGTATGGGACACACCAAATGTTTGTAATCATAGTGGAAGACACCTAATACAATATTTGTAGGACCCACCTAATATTAATAATCAACAAGAGAACTATGTAATTATGACAAGGCTATAGGAGCCACATAAAATTTATAAACATGGAAGCGCCCATCTAATAGAGAGTTATAGTAGGACTCCTATAAAAACCATCAATGTTAAAAATTATAGTGGACCACCATGGTAGTATTTGCTCATGAATGTACACTTGTATTTGTAAACCTCTGGGTAGTTTACTGAACGAAAGATTGTTTTTATACAACATATACTTAAATATCTTAATATGAAGGTTTTTGTAAGAAAGTGAGATATCGTAGGATACCTTTTGAAATAACTAATTTTTTGGTGTGTAGATTATATTCAAAACTATGAAATAAGGGGGTATTTGGATAAGTGCATAATATAATACCAACAAGTTTAAACATCTAATTAAGATTTCATTATCATAGAATAAAATAGTGCCACGTTATTATATTGTGTCATTTATGGTGTTTGGCAATCTTCACAAATTTTAATATACCTTTAAAGTGTTTGACAATTTATAAAAAAAACTCAGAAAATTGTGTACCAAATACACTAATTAGTAATCACAGGTGTTAATAATCATGGTAGGACCCACCTATTGCAAAAGAACATAGATATAAGATTAAATTTAAATCATGAGATCCAAGCAATGTTTTTTAATTAAGGTGAGTCCATCAAAACGTTGGTAACTATACTATAATACATCTAATGGTGATTATCACAAATGGCTCTATCTAGTTTTTTATGAGAAATCATTGTAGGACTCATTTGATGTTGGTAGTCATATTAACACTAGGAGGGCTATCAAATAGTGGGACCCATTTAATGATGGCAAACTGATAATGACAATCATATAATTCAATCTTGGTAATCATTGAATCTAGCTAATTTTAGTAGTATGGGATCCACCTAATGTTGGTAATCATAATGAAAGTCCCGAGCGTGACATTTGTAGGACCCACCTAATATTGAAAATTAATAAGGGCTATATAGTCGTGATATGGCTATAGGACCCCACATTAAATTTGTAAGCACTGTGAGGCCAGTCTAATAGTGGGACTCATAAATGTTAAAACTTATATGGGTCATTATAATTAATGGTTACTCATAAACTCTCCAATGTTTTTTACTCAAACTTTTCATTCGTATTTAGAAAAGATTTATTAAAGATTATTTTATACAACATATTCTTGAATAATGGAATACGAAGGTTTTTGGAAGAAAGTAAGATATTGTAAGATACTTTCTACGTTATCCAAACGCCTCCTTTTTAGGTGAATGTATTATATTCTAAATTAGTAGATTGTATAGCAAGATCTCTTAAAATATCTCGTTTCCAAACATCCCCTAATATAGTAGCACCTTTAGAAATATATGGTTTCCAAACAGGCAGAAATGTCGTACATCACCCATTTAAATACATTTGCGGAGCCTACCGTTGGAAAATCCAAATCTCTTGTTAGCCCTAGCACCCATTGTAGTGATCAAATAATAAATTATTATTCAAATTAGTAATATGGCCACTGTTGGATCAGTTAAATCTAGAATCTGTGATTAACTTCATTTACTCCCTCTTTTTAATTGGCAGAAATGGAAGGGCTCTCTCATGTGTGAAATCTGGTGATCAATCCATCGATTGCCCCACTGAAGCTGACTTTGAATATTTAGATACATAGTATATAATGGTTTTTAGGGCTATAAAATGGTTTGGATTTTCCAAAGGTGGGCCCCACCCATATTGTTAACATGGGCAGTGCACCATACCACCATGCAGCAACAAAAACTACTCCTCTCATTTGCGTCTTTTAAGAGTACTGCAAACAAAACCCTTGAGTTCGGTTTGTATAGGGAGAGAGATTTATGGGAAAATTGATATACTTTTCTAAGAGGGAACCGAAAGCAATTCTTATCCGTATGTGAGGGGCGTTCCAATCTATTGTTGGGGCCCATCCATATGTGATCGCAAGTGGGCCTAATCAGCAAATGCCTACAAAAGTGGGGACAGGTCGGCTCTCAGAAACCCCAAAAAATTATAATGGGCCCTGGCTATGCCCAAAGGACTGTCCCAACCCAGACTTTTTTTTTACCTGTGTCCATAAGTTAAAAACAACAGTTTCACATATGGGCCCACTTATATCCGGTCTATGTATGTTGCACACTTATTTGGATAGTGTGGCTCCAATCTAACTAAGACATATGTTGAAACAAATAATATAATAAAATTAGAATAGGAGGGTCATACACGCATTAAACTTCTAAAACCTAAAAAGGTCTTTAAGGGAGTCTTGAGAGATGAAGTGCCATGACACTTGGAAAGTGTCTCCTTGTTGAAATAATAGTGCTTTGGAGTAAAAATAAAATATGAATACTTATGAACCCATTAAAACTAATACCACATTCCAACATCACAGCCCATCAGTATGGAGATATCCATATGAGTTAGTTCCACTGTTGGATTAATCGTATGATTAAAGATAGAAATAAATATACAAAAAATTATGTTAATCACGTTTTTATGAGGAAGTCAATCGAACGGCCGGATTAATTCTGATTCTTGACATCGTATACATTTCAAGGCTTTTATTTTGCAGGGCTCGGATTTCAGCAATTAGAGTCTATTGTACTGTTCAACTCTTTTTTCTCAATATATGTCTAAGTACAATGAAAAGCTCAATGTTGCCCAAAGCACGTGTAAACCGGGGAGGAACTGGGGAGGAGTTGGCCGTGGCCATGGCCCCCCCTTAAATAGCAAAAAACCCCTAAACTTTATAGAACATTGCACTTTTTTTTTTTACATTGCCCCCTCCAAGAAACTTTCATTTTTCTTTTGCCCCCCCCAAGGTACATTTTCTTGTTCCCCCACTGCGTGTAAAACCATATATAGGAATGAAGAGGGTGTTTTGGATGCTCTAGACATAGCCCCATTAAACAGTATTAGCAATTCAATCTCATTAATCAAATCAAAAGGCCTTTCTCGTATAAAATTATAAGAATTATATAACTGAGTTTTAACTACTTATTTGTTCTTCTTTTTTTTTAAATGCGATACATTTTTTCTTTCACTATTTGTTAATGTGGAAAAAGGTCTAGCAAAGTCTAGAAAAGTTTAGTCCCACCTAAACAAAATTCCTGGGTCCGCCACCGGGTTGATACCAATAGTAGAACGCGGTCAAGGCATTAAGTCGACCTGTGTATCCTCTGCTCCAAGTTAGTACGATCAAGGAAATAGATCTGAGACTCCCTCTTTGGAATTAAAGGCGCTCAGCATGTGGACATCCATTGGAGAAAACTCCCAACGGGGCAAAACAATCATCGCGAGGAGCAAGTTGGTCATTTAAAATTTTGACAGTTCAACATGTCTGCAGGATCTAATAAAGTTTCAACGGTATATTTATTCGAAAATCTGTGTTTTGTTAACTAAAAAATCACCTCCAATCCTTAGATAGCAGAACGCTGAATTGGGTGACAAAAGGAAATATAGAAGTGCAATGCTCGTGCAATATTTATTCAAAGAAAGAGACTTTGGTAATGGACCATTGAAGGAGAACCATTGCTAATGACTTTTTGCTTTTGGCTACCTTAACAATCATTTTTTAACATTTACTAAGAGAAAAAAAACATTATTCAACACCGTCTACCTTATTAATGTCACAGAAATTAAGGTTTTTAGTATTGATCATTCAAGCGATCATCTTATTGAATAACTCCTCAAAACCTTGCATCACTACTAATATAAGAATGAACTTCCAGGTAAAATTCTAGTCCAAATCATATCGTCCAAGCCTCTCGTTCCTCATCTTAATCCCCATGTACCTGAATCATAGATATAATAAATCAGAACATTAGTAGAAATCGCAGTGGTCAAAAGTGACAGTGATCACAGGTTTGTCAATAACCCCCTAATTCATGACCTAGACCATTAATCTTACTTAAAAGCCTATAAATGGCAGGGAGGTCAAATCTCAACAGTTGATTAATCATATATTTTATAAAAAATGCAATTTAAAGGCATATATATATATATATATATTTATATATTTATGAAAAATATTCATGTTCATCTATCCCTCACCATAGAGTGAGGGATGTTTCCACAAATGACAATTTTCAAGTAAAAAAGAGAAATTTCAAATACATAGGGTAAAGTAAAAGAGAGATTCATGTGTAAAAAGAGAAAGTGTCGTCACTCTATGGTAAGGGATAAATGCACATGAATGTCCACCTTTATATATATATATATATATTTATATGCACACCAATTCTGGTTTGTAGCTAGGTTGGCATTGATGGATGGATTGAACATTGAGTAAGCAAACTTTGTGTTCATTCATTCATGTACAGGGCAATAAAAAACAGCAGCTCATGGGGTTATCTTTAAGGATGCTGCAGGCAACGCGCACAGGGCCTACCTGAGAAAAGAGAGGGAAAGAGTCCATGGGTGAGATCATAGTTTCAGCAGGTGCACTGGGCAGCCCTCAGCTGCTGATCCTGAGTGGAATCGGGCCAGCCCAACACCTCAAGTCCTTGGGCATCAAGGTGCTACTGGACCAAACCATGGTTGGCCAAGGCATGGCAGACAACCCAATGAACATCATCGTCGTCCCCTCCCCTTCTCCAGTTGAGATCTCCCTCGTTCAACAGGTCGGCATTACTCGATTGGGAACCTACATCGAAGCAGTCAGTCGCATCGATTTCGTCAGATTCTTTGGATTAACCACACCCACCAATGAAACAACTCCAGAGACCACTAAGAGTACTTTGGAAACCATTGAAAGACTCCAAAATGCTGGAATGATCGTCGAAAAGACGATCGGCCCCGTTTCGACTGGCTATCTCAAGCTAAGAAACTGGAACCCAGATGACAATCCTATGGTCACTTTTAACTACTTCAAAGAGCCTGAGGATCTACAGAGATGCATAAATGGCATGAAAATCATTGAGGGTGTAGTCAATTCCAAGGCTTTCTCCGACTTCAGAGACCCAAACGTTACTGTGGAAGCTTTCCTCAACATGACTCAAAATCTCGTGAAACATATACAGCCCGAACGCAGTAATGCTTCAACTTTTGAGTCATTAGAACAGTAATGTAAGGATACTATGGTCACCATATGGCATTACCACGGAGGTTGCCAGGTGGGCCGGGTCGTGGACCATCAGTATCGGGTACTTGGGGTTGATTCACTTCGGGTGATCGATGGCTCCACCTTTATTGTCTCACCAGGGACTAATCCCCAGGTGACCCTAATGATGCTTGGAAGGTAATTCAATTACCGTCATCATCATCATCATCGTCATTAATTTGCCAGACTATCATGTTCATTTGTCACCTTTGATAAGTATGGGCCAGCCAATACGATGTTAGGAGCCAGCTTGTGAGGCGTCTGTTTAAGGGCTAGATACTTGGACTTGCTGCTTCTTTTAGATTTAAAGTTCAAGCCACGGTTTGAAAACTTGGGAACTCGACTCGGACTAGAGGGTCACTTAGCCAAGTAACTTGGGAAAGTATGGCAGAGTCTCAGTTGGACTCATTCAACTCTGCTAGACTCTGTGTCATGTTGTGCTGAGTTGAGTCGGCTGAGTACAATGTCTTTTGTGGCAATGCCTAGTGGGCCCCACATAGTTGGTTGATCCCAGGTATGATAGCCTTTTATTAGATATGACTGGGCCCAAAAACTTGACCCTTGTTATCATGATACCCACAACTTGCATTGCGAGATTGCATTCTACCTGAGACCTCGATCCTTGGGGCCCCAGTCTAGTGGAGCTGTTCGTAATCGGAAACGGCTCAACACTGGGTCAAAGTCCCGTTCCTAATCTCGATTTTTGGTGTAGTGTCTCTTGTTATTGCGAATGGAAACCTTCTTCGTGAATGGGAAAAAAAAGGAGATACTCAGTTTTGGGATTTTAGTGCGAGATGAGCTACTGTAATTACATGAAGATTGATTTCTGGAACTTGTGATGGTGCAATCTCTGATGATTTCTCTAGGTTGATCAATCTTTTTCTTTTTTCTTCATAATGATTGAGGTACTTTAACATCTCGATTGCAACTCTGATTTTACTAATTGACTCAGTCTCATCGAGTTCATTATCTTATTTCCTTTTTTTGTTTGAATTGTTTTATGTGAATTCTCAACTGTTATCAGTTTCTATTGAAAATTAAATGGATTCACTATAACCTTGTAAACTCTGTTCTATTAAAATAATTTCACTGATTCGTACTAAAAAAATAAGCAAAATCAAATTTCATTGATTCGATAAAGCCTTCCAATGTTTTAGATGCCATATAGTATATGATTATAACCCCAAATATAGACACTTGTCTTATACAAATTGCATGATTTCTCCTCTTCGTTTGATGGGATGTCACCACCTGTTTCATCTATTTATTTATTCATTTTATGGCTTTGGTTATTTCCTAACGCTCCAGGTTCTCATGTTGGTGTCAGGTTACCATTTTGATGACAAGTCTTAGGACTAATTAACTTTCTTTTGTATTCAGCAAGTTCTAATCCACTTTCTGGATGAAGCTAGCTACACAAAGGATTCTTCATTAGTTCTAGCTGACTTTGTCAAGGTACTTCTTTTCTCTTCTTACAAGCATACTTTGCAAAGAAGTAGAGTTGGGAAAACAATAGTATCACAATAGCTGGATTGTCTTGAGATCAATTTGCTAGTTTTCTCCGGTTTGCTTTTTTTACGGGTGAGTCTAATTCTTTGATTAGCTTTACAATGTCATCGGATGAAAAGTTTAAACAAAAATTGAGTACTTCGTTGGATGAAAGGATTGTTTGGTAAACCCGAACTAGGGTGCACTGTCAATCTTCACTAGAACCTTCGTCTTCTTTCCCCCTTTATTTCAATTATGATCATTTTGATTCCAGTAAAAGTTAACAACTTAATCACTCGGAGAAAATTTTTTGTAGTTTAATGCACCATTGTTCTCCATCCTTTATTATTATTTTTAAATTATGATTAAGTTTGAGTACTGTACATGTTTACAACTTATCCACTGAAAATTTCCCACTGGTTGGTATGTATGGTGATGAGAGATGATGCTTGGTGGAGTTTTGCATTTAGATTTCTAGGGGATAAAATAATTGAGTGCATAAGGGATATGGGTGGAGACATGGAAGTCAAAAAGCCATTTCAACAAGGTTGATTGAAGGAGGATGATGGTACCGGCGACTTCTTGTGCCTATAGGTTTGGCTACAAAAATTCTCAGCAACCTTTTCTAGACGATCTTAATGTTTTTAGTTTAAATTACTTCTAAACATGGTGTTTTATGTTGTGGGTGAGCTATATTTTTCATGTGTATTATATTAGCATAACAAATGATAAAGGCCCCATGTCATTGGATGAGCCAGCTATGGATTCAAAAGACCCAAGACTGAGACTGTATTCAAATGTTTGAAAATCACTTCTATCTGTTAGATATGTAAACCCACGTTACTTATCTCTTTTTTGTAAAAACTTATATATACACTAATACATCACCTCTCTCAACATACAGAGAAAGAGCTTATTTTATTTTATTTCATGGTATTAGAGAACCTCTAGACTTACATCCTTACCTGGGTTCTATTATCTAAGCACCAGCCAGATCCCTGCCCATACAGTGGTGTGTTCTGCAACCAGTGCACTTCTTTAGTTATCTACACAGTTTCAGGTCTGCCTCTATCTACACAGTTTTAGGTTTGAGTCGTTTGACTGATCGAGTTTCTTCACTCTTTCTTTTGTTATGGCAACTGCTTCTGCAAGTTCATACTCAACTGCACCCTCCTTTATCATTTCCAATATTTCTAACTTGGTTTCTATCAAGCTAGAACGTCATAACTATTTGCTATGGCGATCTCAATTTGAGCCCCTTCTAATAAGTCATGACCTAATGGGGTTTGTTGACAGATCCAATTTGTGCCCTGAGAAATCTGCTTGTGACAAAGACTAGAAGCCTACATCAACTATTTCATCTTCTTTTATTGAATGGAATCGGCAAGACCAGAATCTTCTAAGTTGGATCGGTGTGACACTATCCGAGCATGTCCTATCCGAAGTAGTTGGGTTGCACATGTCTCGTGTTGTCTAGACTACCATTGAACAAAGGTTTGCATCCCTGTCTTGAGCCTATACCATAGAGTTGAAGCGTCAACTCCAGAATCTCCAGAAAGGTAATCTTTCCGTTACGGATTACCTATTGAAAAATAAAACCATTGTAGATGAGCTATCTGTAGTAGGACATTTTGTCGTTGATGAATCTGATCAAGTGACCCACATTTTGGATGGGCTTCCTGAAGAGTATGACCCTGTCGTCATGAATATTGCCGCCGCAAACCAATCATGAGCTATTATTAAATATGGAGATGCGACTTGCACGTCATCATTCGTCCTCTACTTTACCTTCTGATCAAACAACCACTGCATTATAAAAAATGGACAAAACAAACATTTTGGTTGTGGTGGAGGACGTCAAGGACGTGGTGGAGGTCGTGGTTCACCATCTCCAGGGTCCAATAAGAGCAATAATAGTGCTGGCCCAAGCTCTAATCGCGGACCTTCTCGCGTACCATGTCAAATTTGTAATAGAATTGGCCACTTTGCCTTGGACTGTTACCACTGCATGGATTACGTATTTCAAGGGCGTCAACCTCCTACCAAGCTCGCTGCTATGGCTGCTTCAAATCAGTTGTCGGTAGAGCAAAATTGGTACACTGATACAGGTGCAACTGATCATATTACATCTGACATTGGCAATCTCTCGCTTCGCTCAAACTATCATGGGCCTGAAAAAGTGTCAATTGGCAATGGTGCAGGTTTGCAAATTTCTCACATTGGGTCCAACTCCATTACAACTCCCTCTGCTCATTTTCATCTTAATAACATGCTATGTGTACCTAATATCTCTACTAACCTCATTTCTGTGCATCGTTTTGCAAATGATAACAGCTACATGTTTATTTTTTATGCTTCTAGTTTTTGCATCAAGGACAAAGATATGGGGAAGACACTTTTCCGCAGGCAGAGTGAAAATGGTTTGTATCCTTTTCCAATTCGTAAGCTACACACCCACTCTAATAAAGGTGGCCTCGTTGCTTATGTTGGTGAACGCTGTCGGATGTGAATTTTGACCCTCCCTCTCTAAGAGAGACATGGTTTGGGGAAATCTCTATTCATCTATATATGCCATTTAAATTTTACATTGAAAATGAGGATTTCGACTACCCTCAAAATCGACGGATCACGATCGCCAGCTATGGTACGGCCGTACCACCGTTCTTCGACGAAAGTCGAAGAAATATGGGGAGAAAAATAATAAAGTGGGTTATTCCTCTCGTCTAATGTGTTGCCGGCAACACACGACGGTTGTCCTGTCACATTAATTTGGGTCTCTTTAATTGGGCTAATTCAGGGTTATGAGTTAAAGTCCGAATAAAGGTTAATCCTCACATAAAATAATCATAATATATCCAAGTAAGATAAAATAACTAAAATAGTGAAAATAAAAAGGGGGGAGGTGGCAAATACTTAAGAAGAGGATCGACCCCGTTCCCGGGTACCCTTTTTGATCCCTTGGCAAAATAAGGTTTAAAGGCTAATTTTTTAAACTAAAATGATGATGCAAAAGAGACTTCGATTTGTGATTTTTGTTTTTTTCGTGTGTAATACACGAGTGATAAAAGTAAAAGGCCGATGGGCCGTAATTGATTGGAGGTGGCCGATGGGCCGATGTTTGATTAGAGATGGCAGATGGTCAAGTGTTTATTTTAGGATGGCCGATGGGCCGTGATTGATTAAAAGTGTATGCGAAATCACTCATCTCATCTCGTTATTCTCATTTATTCAATTTTAGAAATCAATTCTTTATTCCCTTTTATCATTAAGTTTGATTAAATATCTGGCACCTGAGGTCGAGAAAGAAACAAAAGGAAAATCTTTTTTGGGTTTATTTTGTTGGTTTTATAGTTTTTATGGCTTTTCGATATGGGGCTAGAAGGGCCTAAGTAAGGGATTTTTACTTGGATTTACGTGATTAGTGCTTTATTACTGATCATCGGATTAACCTTAACCTAAGGTCCTAGACTGCCTACATTAGCTCTCCCAATCCCCTAAAGGAACAGGAAGAGTGGTGGGGCAAAGCCTAACTCTCTAAGCTACCTAATTAGATAATCCGATCTAATCCTAGGGTGTGGGCGACCTAAGCTTGATGGTTTCAGCGCCTAAGCAACTTGTTGGGTGTGACTTTAATTGGCTCGGTTTATTTTAAGTTATGAGTTGATTAGGAGTGATTTAGGGATGGATTAAGGGTGTCTTAGAGTTCTGATTAGTGTGTTTTTAAATACTTTAGGGTTCTGGAATTGAGGGTTTGAATTTAAAAGGTGAAATGATGTTGAAATCGACTGAAAAGGGTTGACGGAAGACTTGGGCGCACACACAGTGGCGCCTAGGTCACTCTGGTGACTTGGGCGCACCTACAGTGGCCCCTAAGTGTCTGGCTCTATATAGCTAGGCTAGTGATGATGGTATAGATGTTAATTTTGGAATTCGGGGAGTTCCTACTTAGGGTAGGTCAGTGTTCTGATATTGTTTTAGGTTTTGGTTGATTTCATTGTAATGACTTTAAGTCCGGAACCCGAAAGGCAACTGGAGTTCACAACCAGGTGAGACAGAGGACTTGGGCGCACCTGTGTGTGTGCCTAAGTGGTTTTGTGTACTTGGGCGCACCAGCAGTGGCGCCCAAGTCTTAATTTGATGATCTTTGGTCCTCTGACTTCGGTTCGAGGTTCTGGATGTGTTTAAGTTGATTAGATTTTTAATTCCAAGGCTGTTATCGGTTCTGTAAAGGTTTTGGGATGTTGATCAAGTTAGTTTCGTATTTTTTAGGGTTGGTTTGAGGTTGAGCTTTTATGGTTTGATGTTCTTTAAATTAAATGTGATTTACTGCATTGTGTTGATTAGGGTTAAGTTAGGTTTCAATTAATTAAGTTTCTTAATGATTAAGGGAGGATAGGCGCCAAGAGAGTGGTGCCCAAGTGGATGTTTTCATGGTCTGAATTGATTTGACGTTTTAGGTTAATTTGGGCTTCTGGTTTTAATTGTTTTAAATCGTAAGGGTGTTCTAGTGTGCTGATTTGGGACAAGATTTGAGATTAATAACGATTCAGTGGTCCCGGGGGTAAAATGTGACTTGGGCGCACCTGTGGTGGCGCCTAAGTCCTCCTGGTGTACTTGGGCGCACCTGTGGTGGCGCCCAAGTGCTTGATTCGTGGGTTTTGGTTGTCTTTGGGAATCATTCACTTGGATTTGGATTTTTAGGTGATCTATGTTAATAAATTCCGAATCCGGAACTGGTTTGAGTCTCTAGACCTTAAGGGCGGTAATGATTGGGGTTGGGTAGTCGAAACGCAACTGAAGCACGTCTCGGGGTTGGACTAAGGAGCTGGGCACACCTGTGGGGGCGCCCAGGTGTGTGCTCTGTTTACTAGTGTAGCTCCTAGTTCGATGGTTTCTAGGGTATTTCTGAGTTGGATTCGGGTATTTGACCCTGGTTTTTCGGTTGGGAGATGTTTTTATTTTCGGAATGTGATTGGTTTATTGTTTTAATTAGGTGTTGATTAAGGTTTTAAATTAAGAGTTGGTAATCAAGGTTTGATTAAAGTTTCGTTAAGATTTGAATTTGGGTTTGTTAATTAGACTTCGTTGATTAGGGTCTTAGTAGATTAGAGTTTATTGATTATGTTTATTAATCGGGATTTTAAGTGGGACTTGTTGATTAGGGTTCTGATTAATTAGGGGTTTTATTTTATTTAATTTTTGATTGGTTAGGATTTATTAAATTAGGGTTTTATTAATTAGGGATTATTGATTAAGTTTTACTAAGTGGGGTTTTGATTAATTGGAGTTTTATTAGGGATTGTTAATTAGGCTTTAAGGGTTTGATTAATTCTAGTTTAATTAATTTAGTCTATGGATTTTAATTGGATGTTTTTACTTAGGTGTTTTGAAGTAAGTGTTTTAGATTGGAGTTGATTAAGTTAATTAATTTACTTAGGCACGAGTGCAATAACCTAGGATCACCTATTGAACATCTACTCTATTTTTGTTGGATTTTCTATTTCCTTTTGTTCTTTTTTTGTTCTCTTCTCTAATTACTAAGGGGTAAGATGAGAAGGGAAGAGTTTTATGATTTTGTGATTTTTTTGGTGTTTTATGCAAAAGTGATACAACCTAGGCTAAAGTGTGATGATTCAGCAATTCAGAGTTCGGAAGTTCAGCATTAATTCATGTTCATCACAGAGATTCAATAGCAAGTTAAATGAAATGCAAAATATGGAAAACGCGACCGGAAAATGAACTAGGGACTTGGGCGCACCCACAGTGGCGCCCAAGTGTCTCCCTGCAGATTGGGATGCACTTGTAACTTTTGACGATACTTCGACGCAATTTCTAACACTTTATGACTAAATGCGGGGTCCTAATGTTAATTAATGATGTCAGGACCTTTGGATCTAAGAGTGATGACACGAGGATCCAAATTCAAGGGGTGAATCCCCTTGGCAGAGACTTGGGCGCACCCACAGTGGCGCCCAAGTGCACTGTCTGTTTTTCTTTTCTTTTCATTCCCTTTTGGTAATGTATTTGCTTATCTTTTCAATTCTTTTAACTATTTAGAATGTAAATTTATAGATCTGAGGGCTCTGATATCAACTTATACAAAGAAAAATCCATATTTGAGAAATGAAATGCAAGAAATACGAAAAAACGGGGTCGAAACCCAACTCCTGGGACTTGGGCGCACACACAGTGGCGCCCAAGTGCTTTTCTGCACTTTTTCTCTTCTTTTCCTTTTTAGTAATGTTTTTATGTATTCTTGTGATGCCTTTTGTGTGATTTAGAACGTGAAGTTAAAGATTCGAGGGCCTTGATATCAACTTACATGAAGAAGAACCTGAATTTGAAAGACAAAATGCACGTATGATGAAAAACGGGGTTGAAACCCAACTCTTGGGACTTGGGCGCAACTGTATATGCGCCCAAGTGTTTTTTTGCACTTTTCTCTTTCAAGTTCGGATTTTTCTCAATGAGCATGATATGGATACAAGATCTATCCTAATCACGAGTTCGGGATGATGAAAATGATGCATATCTATTACTTATGATTGATCCTAGGCATGTTCCTAATGATGGATGATTGCTGAAAATCAGATCTACTACGAAACTACTATTATTAATGCAGATCTACTATGTATGAATGATCATAAACATATTTCTAAGTATGTATAGCAATGGAATGCAATAAAAGAAGAGAGATCTAGGAATACTGGTATAGTGAAGTGTTTATCAAGTTCCTAGAATGAAGCTTTCGCGAAGTCCCATAGCTCTAGTTGAAGACATAAAAGCCTCCTCCTCTATTTCCTCTCCTTCTTCTCTAGATCCAAAGTTCTCTTTCTAATGGTGGCTACCTTTCTTCTTCTTCTTTATTCTCTTTTTTCTCTCCTTTCTTAGGGTTTTGGGTAGCCTCCTTTGTAAATTAAGTTAAGAGATCCTTAAATAAGGGTTTAGGTGTGCAAGAGGGATTATGGCTGCTGTTTGCACGAATTTCTAGAAGGTTTTTGCATCCCAAGGCTGGGTGAGGGTTTTTTTGGACTTGGGCGCACCTGTGGTGGCGCCCAAGTGGTTCCCATGAGTTGGGCACCCATATGGTGGCGCCCATGTCTAGTTTCGAAACTTAATAGGTCTAGGGTTCGGTTTCGGGTTGTTTTTGGGTCTGAACCGAGTCGGAACTGCGAAAAGTAGAGTGGGACATACCTAAGTATACACCGAAGTGCATTCTCAACATGATTGGGGACCTGGGTGCGAAGCTTGGGACATGGGCGCACCTGTGGCGGCGCCTATGTGTGTTTTGAGTGGGGGCCGCTAGGGTAATCTTCCGAGGGCTATATCTTTGGATTTGACGGTCGGATTTGTACGTTCTGCATATCGTCAGAAAGGTCTTGGGACTTAGGATTCATTGGTCCATATACTCTAATGATTAGAGGTCAGGAAAAGTGAGGGAAATATGGATCAATGATTTTAGTCTCCTAACCTATGCCAACCACATCGTACTTAGGCAAACTAAGCGTAGTCTCTCTAGGATCAACCCAAGTGAATCCTAAGTGATCCAAAAAAGGTTTAAATAGTGATGCGGTCCGCTCCTTATGTGAGTAGTGGGTTTGACTCGTAGTCTCAACGTGATTCGGCCTTTTCTCTTACGAACTTCTAGAGATCGTTGAGCTAAGTCTAGAATTATCAACATGCATCTTCATCGTTGTTAATTAATCTAAATTATATCATTAATCATTTAATTATGGGTGAAATGAGGGTACTGTTATATATGATAGGTATTTAAGGCCATCATAGGGGCCAAATGAGGTGTCTACAAACGTGTGTCTGCTTTTATCTGGCATTCTCGTCCTGGACATCTAGCGTCTACAATTTTTCAACATCTAGCTTCTGCATTTCAATTACCTGTTAGTGGCTCTTCCAAACTTCCGTCCATTTGTACTCCATGTCAAATGGGTAAAAGTAAAAAATTGCCTTTTCCAATTTCTTCTTCTATTTCTGCAAATCCATTAGATTTAATTCATTGTGATCTTTGGGGATCTTCCCCCGAAATGTCAATAAGTGGGTATTGCTATTACATTTCTTTCATTGATGATTGCACCAAATATGTGTGGCTTTATCCTTTATCAACAAAATCACAAGCTTTTGATACTTTTCTTAAGTTTAAAGCCTATGTTGAAAACATGTTGTCTTCTAAAATTAAGGCCTTCCAATCTGATGGAGGTGGTGAATTCATGAGTAACCGTTTTCAAACATTTTTGGCATCACATGGAATTGCACACCACATCTCATGTCCTCACACTCCTGAACAGAATGGGGTTGTTGAGTGGAAACATTGCCACATTGTTGAAATGGGTCTTACATTATTGGCAATGGCTCACATGCCTCTTCGATATTGGGTAGAAGCATTTAACATGGACGTTTTCTTGATTAATCATTTGCCAACTAAAATTTTCAAAAACAAATCACCTTGGGAATGTTTGTTTCATCGTGCCCCGGATTATCGATTTCTTCTCTCCTTTGGCTGTCTATGTTTTCCTTGGTTAAGACCATATCATAAAAATAAGCTTGAATTCCGCTCTCACCCTTGTGTTTTTCTTGGCTAAAGCACAAATCATCTTGGCTATAGGTGCCTAGACATAGACATTGGACGCGTTCTCCTTTCTCGACATGTGGTGTTTAATGAGGAAATTTTTCCTTTTTTAAGTCTACATTCCACGAGCACTCCTGCCCTGGAAAGTAATGATCCAATGCTACTACTGAGACAAAAACCAGTAGAGTCTACTTTGATGCCAAGTGGCCCTCTGCCAAATACACTACATGATGGCATTGTTCCTGTGACATCCTCTTCCGGCCCACCTAGAATAAACCCACTACCAAGTGCCACATTCCAAACAAGTGCCCACCCTACTGCCACAATGCAAACCATGAACCAGTCACCTGCCACTTTACAGATTACTGCCCAGCCACATGCAACGTCACAAGCCCATGCACAGCTTCCCTACTGGGACATCTTATGGCCCGTCATCACCTCCATTTGATGTGCTGATGCACCGTGGCCAATCAACAGATGTGCTAATGCCTCTGCATGATGTTGATCCACAGATAGCCATAATGTAGGCGAAGCAACAACAAGAAGTCTCTTTGCAAGGTGTTCAAACACCGTCATATTTGGTCACGGTGCAGATTACTGGACCGGTATCATTGCTCATAAATAGCCCAGTACCTGTCCACACTGCTAGCCCTATTGTTGATCGCACTACCACTGATGGCCCTCTCCACATATTGGCCCTAATGTTGAGAGAAATGAACTACCTGCTAATTCTACTACTTCTGGTGTTGATTTTGCCCCTACAACATTTGTTGAATGTGAGCATCCCATGATAACGCGTACCAAGGATGGCACGTGCAAACCGAAATTTTTTTCTCCCACGCGTCATTCTCTTCATGCCCTAAGTGCCATAACAACTGCAGTTGAACCCAATTGTTTTAGTGTTGCAGTCGGGAGTCTGGAATGGCGAGCCGCCATGGCTCTTGAGTTTGATGCCCTTCAGCACAATGGGATTTGGTCCTTAGTTCCAGCACATCCAACCATGAACATTGTTGGCTGTAAATGGGTATATAAATTAAAGCATAGGGTTGATGGATCTATTGAGCGTTACAAAGCACGCTTAGTAGCAGGGGTTTCATCAACAAGAGGGCATTGACTTTACAGATACATTTAATCCGGTAGCTAAGCCAACCACAATTTGCGTTGTTCTCACTCTCGCAGTTCGGTTTAATTGGCCTATTAGACAGCTTGATGTTAACAATGCCTTTTTAAATGGAGAGCTTAAGTAGGAAGTTTATATGCATCAACCCAAAGGATTTGTTGACCCCCAATACCCTTATCATGTTTGTTGGCTACACAAATCCTTATATGGCTCAAACAGGCTCCTCGGGCATGGTTTGAAAGCTTCAAAACCCACTTAAGCTCCATTAGGTTTTAGCCATCTTCAGCTGATCCCTCCCTATTTGTATGGCATTATTCAAATAATTTCGTCATTTTACTGCTGTATGTTGATGATATTATTCTCACAGGGAATAACTCCATCATCCAAAGCTCTCTTATTCTTCAATTAGCCTCAGCGTTTGCAATAAAAGATCTTGGTCCAATACATTACTTTTTAGGACTTGAGGTATGTCGTTCCAATGACTCTTTGTTCCTCTTACAGACCAAGTATGCTATTAACTTATTAAGAAAATTCAAAATGGATGGAGCCAAGCCATACTCTTCTCCGGTAATTAATGGTAGCAAATTAAGCATTCTCAATGGAGACCCCCTTCCCGATCCATCTGAATACCGTAGTGTAGTTGGTGCTCTTCAATATCTAACATGGACAAGACCCGATATTGCATTTGCGGTAAATCAAGTGTGTTAGTTTATGCACAATCCAAAAACTGATCATTGGTCAGCAGTAAAATGAATCTTTCGATACATCAAGGGAACCATAAACCATGGATTATTATTCACCAGATCATTTAGTCTTGCATTGACTTGCTTCTCTAATGCCGATTGGGCTGGCAATCCAGATGATCGTCAATCTACTTCAGGGCAATGTATTTTTCTTGAAAGCAACCTCATTTCATGGAGTGCCAAAAAGCAACAAACTATTACAAAATCTAGCACTGAATCTGAATATCGTTCTTTGGCCACCTCTTTAGACTTTAGACTCATCCCCAAAACTAGAAATTACATCCCCAAAAGTAGACAACCTATACCTAGGTACTCTTTTTGGAACCCACCCCCGAACATCCTCCCTATATATATATATATATCGGAAATATTCAGTTGAGAACTAGTTCTCACGTATTATATGAGAACTTTTTTGTGGGGCCCACTAAACAACCCATCCAAACTTACCAACCAATAGGGAACCCCCTTGATAGTCATTGATCCCAAAGATTGGCACACATCCGAATTGACTGAACCATTAGATTGAGGGTTTAATATTTTTTTGAATATAAAGCCATTAAACTTGTGGGCCATGGATGAAGGGGTTAGGTCATGGGGTTTAGGTCAAACTTGATACTTGGGATGGTCTCACATAGATCTTTCCATTCCCCCTGGTCCCATCCCTAGTGGGCCCCATAAAAAAGTTCTTATATAATGGGTGAGAACTAGTTCTCACTTGAATATTTCCGTGTGTATATATATATAAATATATATATATATATATATATTAGTGCTACACAGTGCCCATGTATTTTTTAGGAGAAAACGCCCTTCTTAGTTGAGTCCACTGGAATGCATGATGATTATGAAAGTCTATTGGATAGAAAGATCCATATGAGGCCTACCTATATGCAAAATCTTGAGTCCATAAGATCATCCTCTCATTTTGATCCATGACCCTAAAATTTAGTGGTTTAGAGGCATCATTTTATCATGATTTCAATCCAACGGTGAGGAAAAGTTGGATGAGCATCAAACTTGGACTAGTGACTATTCATGTGGGGGTAGTATGTGTGAAAAGACTAGATTGACTCAACATGGGCCCCGTGACCAAAAAAGAGGGTCGGAGAAAAGGGCGTTTTTAAAGTGGGGCATTTTGTAGAATTTCCCTATCTATATATATATATATATATATATAGAGAGAGAGTAATGCTCTTGTACAAGCTTTCCTTACGGTCTTATAGTTAAAGCCACGTCATGAGAAGAACGTGTGAAATTTATGGTAACAGTATACATCACTTTGGAAGGACTACCAGCAAAGGCTAAGATGGTACGTACTGCTAGGAGTGTTAATTCCGTGCCCTCCCTGGCAGTCCAACTAGAAACCAACCCTGAATCAGGGCTTGGCTTCACCCATTTTAAATCCCGAATGGGCTTGGGGGGTGTGCTTTTATGATCCAATTAGTAAGTGGACCGGGCTTGTAGAGTCCATATTGCTATTTGACCTACCAACCCAGCTGAAACCCAACCCAATCAGTCATTGAACTGAACCTGTATTAATCTATTAATCAAGGGTTTGGGTACCCAATAATGAATGAGTTAGGTTTGGATTAAACCTATACATATCACTGCCAATGCTTAGCCAGGTAAGCCTGACCCACCGCCATAACTCAATTCTTTTCATTTCTCTAATTGGGCACATTTTCACGATAGCAAAAGAGAGTTTCTGGTGAAAGGATGAGAGTTAGGACTTAGGAGAGTGGTATGAAATGGTTTTCCTCTATTTTCTCCTGTTCCCAAAGATAATCCTCACATTATAACTAATAATATAATCAACAGGGCGCCATCGAGTTTCCAATGGAGCTAGTTTACTTCCACTTCTATCCACTTCCCACTTCCCACTTCCCACTTCCCACTTTCATTTCGTAGGGCTAATGGTCCCACCAAGATGTGATGGGGCATCAGCTCGCGGTCCATTGGTTTCTCTTTTGAACTCTATTGCAATTACGGATGTCAATGGACGTCCCATTATTTGGTGACCTGAGGGTTGAACAATCAAGGCATGAACTTTCTTTTTGTATCCATTTGATAATTAGATTGAAGTCTGGGTCTATTAAATTATTATATAAATTACAATATGAATGTTTTATTAATATTGTCTTATACAATTTCTTATTAATAAAAATATGCTGGTATTATTTTATTATACCATTTTTTTTATTATATGTAAATTAATCTTAAACTCATAATCAACTGTAGAAGTTGAGCAAAGAAACGTTAAAAATATCGCCCTCAGTGAGCATTTGTACATAAAGTATATTTTGTTTTTTGGATAATAAAAAAGAGTCAAGTGAAGGCTCCGATCCCAAAGAATCAAAATCTATTCTAGGGTTTTTCTTATGGGTGCTCATGGGCTGGGTCAGATAGTGCCAAAGCCTATCCAAATCCATTCCCTTTAATTACTGGGCTAGAGATTTTAGGGGCTGTTTGGCACCAAAACCATACCCTGATTCTCTCCCCCGTTGCACGATCTTAACATTTCTTTCTAAGGGGTGTACAAAAAATCCGTCGATCCTTAAATCTAATTCGATTTTCGGATTTTTATTCGATCTGAAGGTAAACGGGTTAGTGACGGATTGACAATTTTGTAATATGTTAGTAAAGGATTGGCGGCGGATTTCACCCTCAATCTGTGGATTCAATCCGATCCGATCCGTTGACATTAAATAAAAAAAAAAATATTAAAGGGGGCAAAATGTAATTCCCTATGAACCTTTATCTCCAAAACCCTATCCTTATTTGTGGCTTCATCTCCCAAACACATGTTCTTACACGATTTTGCTAATTAGATCTTTTTTAGTTGTAATATAGATAAAAATGATCAATTGGTAATTTGTAGTTGTAATTTGCATTTTGTTTTTTTGTGGATTGTTGGATTGTATATTGAATTTTTGTACAATATGTTTGATATTTTTTTTTTAATATTGAGTAAACGAATTGAACAGATTAATCTAATTTGATCTGGTTCTCAATATATCATATCGAATCAGATTTTATCCGTTATAAATTGGTAATGAATTTGGCCCAAACCCCCCTAGAGACATTTTCGAGACGAAATGAAATGCTGCCAAACAGAATGCCTCAACATGCACCTTGAATGCCACGTCCCGTGAGCACTCCAAAGTTTTGCTTAAATAAAACGCTCTTGGAGTAGGACGGGAGCAGCAGCAGCTTTTTTCCATTGTTGGTAATGGCCGCTCTTTCCCAATCCCTTCCTGCCTTAAACCCTTCCAAAACCCTCTCCTCCAACAAAACATCATTCCTCCCATCCACCGTGAAATTCAGATCGAAAAATCATTCCAATACGACTCCTCTTACTCTTACAGTAAGCTCGACCCATAATTCATTGGACGCCCTTGCTAGCAGCAGTCTTCGCAGAGAAGACGTCCTCAGCAACGTTCGCGATTCTCTCTCCAGCTGCCTCTCCGAAACCTACCTCGATCGCACCGTTCCCGGTCTCCAATCCAAGACCCGAGGCAAGGTAATTCCACGAGAAATTCCCTTCTTTTGGGAAAAGTTTACAATCTTTTCTTGGAAAAGCTTGGATTTTTATGGGAAAGTTTAGATTTTTCTGGGAAAAGCTTAAATTTCATTAGAATTTCCCTTAGATTCCCAATAGAAAGGCAATGGGTTTTTTTTTTTTTCCTTGCAGGTGAGGGATATCTATGAAAGCGGGGATTACCTTGTTCTCGTTACTACGGATCGACAGAGTGCTTTTGATAGGGTTCTTGCTTCAATTCCCTTTAAAGGCCAGGTCCTTCTTCTTCTTCTTCTTCTTCGTTCGATTTCATGGCTGTCTCCTAACGTGCCCTGAATTACTTATTGATTCTCATTTTATTGTATTGATGTGATTTCCTTTCTAATGGAATAATATTATTAAGGACAGACATGATAGATTGTTAAACATGGCTGAAATTAAGGTGGGACACAAAATTAGAATTCGCAAAGATGACTCCCAGTTATGAATGAGCCAAAATCTATCAGATTTTTTTTTTTTTTTGGCTATAGTGTATTGTAAAACTCGGTAATAAAGATGTTAAGCATTACTGAATCATCATCACTAGCATCTTTATCACTGCAGTTGTCATTTGAATTATGGAAACGCTGTTGACTCTGCAAAGAAAAGTCTGTTTGTATCTACTTTGCTAAGGCACAGCATAATTGTATATGAAATGGTATTTTTCTTTTGTTCGATGTCCAAACTTGATTGTGAATTTCAGGTGCTGAATGAGACAAGCTTATGGTGGTTTAACCAAACTCAACACATAACTCAAAATGCTGTGGTATCGGCTCCTGATAAAAATGTCACCATCGCCAAGAAATGCTCGGTGTTTCCAGTTGAGTTTGTTGGTGAGTTATACGTTGGCTGTGAATTCTATCTCTCTCTTCTATGTATTTATCTTTTCTACTTTCCAGTATTGCGACTGGAAGCTAGAATAATATGCATTTCTAGAAGGGCCAAATCTGACTCAACAAGTTATTTCACACCTTCGTTCCAAGTGGCCTTGCACGGCTGCACTGTCACACTATTCGAGTTTATTTCCTTAGGGCATATGACTTTGGACATTTTTGGTATGCTTTATTTTACATCTATCTAGCATCGAAATTTGTAGAGCTATATGTATATATGATGGAAGTTAACATATGATGCTTACTTTTAGTTAGGGGTTTTGTGACGGGAAGCACTGATACGTCGCTATGGACTGTCTACAACAAAGGTGTGAGGTGTTATTGTGGCAATATTCTTCCAGAGGGTATGCATTCCAAGTTAAATGATTGAGGTTGTTATGCATCTATTAATTTGCATTTGCCCTCCTAATGGTCTCAGAATATGTTACATAGGTCTAGTGAAGAACCAAAAGCTGCCTGCAAATATAATCACACCAACAACTAAGGCCGTAGATCACGATGTTCCCATAGCTCCAGAAGAGGTTTGTTTTTTGTTTGATTTCTTCTGCATTTCCCATGGTTTAATCCTTGTGTAATCCTACTTTGTGTTTTTGAGTTGTAATGAAGTCGTGGGAAGATGTGTCACTGCATGGATTTGCAAATGAAGGCATGAAGTGCTTACATACACCAGTTATGTCCTTTTCAATTTAGGTTGATTCTTTATTTAAAAAACATGCCAATTGTTAAGGTATATGATGGCTAGATACGGCATGGATGTGGCAGGGTCCTGCCATTGATATGGCGATTATAAAAATGAAGTATATCACATGATACATATCCAATAAGATCATGAAATGTTACAAGTTTGACGAACAATTGTAATGCATTCATGTAAATGGTTTTCCTGCTTGATTTGAGTTATAGGAGGTTTATGAGAATATGATTTGTTGTTTAGATGATCTCTAAGGTCATCATCCAGCCAAAATGAAATAATATTTACGGGATATATTATTCAGAACTCAATTTTTTGTGATGGCTTCTCTGTTTATGGTTTTGCAGTTACCATTTCAGGAAAGAAAGTTTATTGCACATGTTAATTAGTCAGTTACATTATTTGAATGTGATCATCTCCAGATAGTTGAACAAGGTCTGATGACTCAAAGTGATTACGATGAAGCAAGCAGCAAAGCCTTGAGTTTATTTGAATACGGCCAGGTGGCTGTCCTTAACTCTTCTTTCTTAGCTTAGATGTTTACACTTCTTACATTATGGGCTTTTTTTTCCATTTTTTAATGAAATGTTTATTCAAGTATGTGGCATAGTTTAATATCTAAGAACAACTCCCAGACTTAAGTGTCAGAACCTGATTATCTTGAATATTATATTTTCTATTGTCCTGTACAGTGCAGAAAAGGGTAAAAAAAGAGTTTTTTTATGCTCTCTTACTAAAAGCATACTGGCACTGGGGCTAAATTTCAACTCTTGTTTGTCTCTAGTGATGGGATTGATAATAATTTTCTTTTGTTATTTCAGCGTTGTAAATTTTTTTTGAACTTCCAATATCTGTGTTATTTTTCATGACTTCCAAAAGGAGGAAAAAAACTTTGTTAAACTTGAGTTCATAGTGCATCTAAAGACAAGCCAATTAATATGCAAATCATGCCCTCTTAAAGTCAAGGGCCAAGACATTGCCTGGTACCTTTTCTAAGTAAGCACAGCACTTGTCTCACGAGTCACAGATATTGTCCGTAATTCCTCTCTCAGTCAATCCATGATACTAATAATAATAAAAGATGCCCACAATTCTTTGAATCAATAAAATGCTACTATTTTTGTGTGTCCAAATTTCAATGTGGCTGCTATACCTTTACACAAACAGCACTTTACCTTTTATTGGAGTAATTTGACATTGTCTTTGGGGACAATGATGGATTACACTTTGCTTTCATTCTGTTGTTTGATCTAGGCTGTAATGATATGAATCAGGGATTAAAAAAACAGACTCGGACTCGGCCGACTCGGCCGAGTCGCTCGGCCGAGTCCCATATTTATTATATAAAAAAAAAAAAGAAAATTTTTTTTTCTCCTTTTTTCCATCCAATCCATTCATAATTCCACATATAAAGTTTTACTCTCTTCATTGATCATTCTAATACGTTATTTAAGGATAGAAATATAGAATAATAATAACAAAATCGCAAGCCATTTTATAATTTAATTGCAATTAAAATTTAAAATTTAAAACTAAAAAGTAGAAAATACAATATACATGTTTCCAACTTTCAACATCCACTCTCAAGTCTCAAGTCTCAAGTCTCAATTTAGTCAATTATCAAGTTAACTAGTAAGATCAATCATCAAAGATGTAACTAAGCTTTAAATTTCAATTATATTTATAGCATATAAAAACGTAAAACCATACCTTAGCTCTTTCTTGTTAAAATTTAAATGCTAATTCCATGTTGAATGCCTTGCGGGTTCTAGATCTTCATCTTCGTCGTTATTTTGACTTTGACGATAGTATTGAGCAACATCAAAATGAAAGAACCCTTGCCCCGCTCTTGGAGTTATAGGACCTTCTCCATAGTTTGATGATGGAGCCATAACTTGAAGTTGAGGATATTCATATAGCGGTTGCACTTGTGGGGTGTGGCCATAGGTACTAGTAATACTCCATACTGTTGTTGCCCATACCCATGCGAAGGACCACCGTATCTGCCATACTGTTGTGGCTATCCATACTCAGACGAAGGATCATGAAATTGATCTCCATATTGTTGCCCATATCCGTATGAACTATCAGAACTTGTGATCCAAGGGCTTGATGCCATTTGATGCGGCTGAGGATATTCATCCATTGGCTCACTTCCTTCACCTCTGCCCCACCCACGTGACCCACCAGCAGGCTCACTTGGACTATAATATACATTAATGTTGTCATGTCCACCACCACGTCCATCATCACTACCTTTGCATGCCTCCTCGTTCTGGCCCTGTTCACCTCCTTCTCGTGAGCTACTCTTGCTAGAAGATGATGTTTTATGCTATTCATCTTCTTCTTCATGAGTGGCCAACCTTTGGCTTTGTCTTGTCTTTGCATGAGTGCTCTTAGTCTTATCCTTTGACTTTCGCGTGTATTGGAAAGTTGGTTTTGATCTTTCTCTAGCCTCCTCGACACGTTCTGAAGTAGAACGTGTCAACTCTGGACCACGGTTATGACCACGTCCCGAGCCTTGCGATGACGAGGTTGCTACACCCTTACCCTTATCGCTTGCTGATCGCGCTGTAGAAGTAGGCATAGCAGATCTGAAACTCGACTGCTGCGGTGGGGAAATATGTCCTTCATTCGACTGAAATTCTTCAACATCAGCCATTGTTTCATCGAGGAATGTTGTATCATTTAATACTGGCTCCTCTCTTTCAGCCAACCATTCATCAAGAGGGTCATCTTCCTCGAATATATAATCCAAATTAATTGGTTCGTAGTCGCCGTTATCTCTTCTCATCAGATTCCTTGCCCGTAACCTCATGTTGTAATGGACAAAGACCAACTTCTCCAACTTAGCCATAGTAAGGCGATTATGGGTCTTAGTGTGTATCAAGCTGAATGTGCTCCAATTCCTTTCACATCTTGAAGATCAGGCTGTTTGGCTCAATATTCTTTTTGCAAAAGATCTTAAATGGGGAACCTCATTACCAAATGTAGCCCACCATTCAGCTGTGTTAAAAGACCAAAACAATAAAATTAATTGTTCGGTATAATTCATAAATTACTATTTTTCATCTAATTTAAGTATTGAAATTTGAGAATAATACTTGGATCCATCTGCTTACGACCCAATATGGCCGCGTCTGATCCAAACCTACCTAGAGCGCCCTTGTAGTTTTTCAACTATAAAGTTAATATTTAGAAGTTAGCACTTAGCAGTTAGCACTTTTTCAAATTTCAACTAATCTGTGAATAATAATGTCATGATCTATGACATTCTTTACCTGGTTAAGAATTGTAACTTGATATTGCGCGTTATTTGTCATAGCCTCTAACATTTTTTTCAAGCTACGGAAAACTTCTTTATGGTTAGAAAAGTGTTTGCTATAGAAGCAGCTTGGGTTCAAGTAGTACGCTGCATGCCATGACGTCATTAAATAATAAGTATTGATTATTAGATTCCAAAATAAAGTAATAAACAATAACTAGTTAGTATTCTATTTATAATAACCATAATAGATTAATAGTAAAAAATTACCTGCCGCATGTATGTCTTGATGCATCTTGTTGTCCCATTGATTATCAATGATTTTCCATATCTTCTTAAAATAAGTCCCATACTTTCCTCTGGACCTTTGCTTTATAGCTAGCTTTGCTCTATCCATGGCATCATACACAAAGCCCATTGTGGGCTTCGTATCAGCATTCCCTAGTTTCAAAACCAAGACAAGAGGCTCGAGTAAGTCAGTAATTCGTTCTGCCTTGTTCCAAAAATCCCCCCAAGGACAATCTGTTGTACTTTGTGTGCCAAAGGTTGACGTGAAAAATTTGATTTCACATATGCTGTACTGGTCCACATCTGCATTTGTTAGCCTTGGCACGACAAAGACTCTCAAGGGCTATGAAGTGCGTAGCAAAGCGTGTGGTACCGGGCCTCAAAATCTCACGACCCTCGTTCATTTCTCTTAGTAGATCTGTCATGAACTGATGGTTATAGATCAAAGATGTCACCATCTTTCCCTCATCAATAGTCTCACGGACATCATCTAATTTGCCAATGTCCTCCAGCATGAGATCAATACAATGTGCCGCGCACGGCACCCAAATAATACCCTTACCCTTTTCACGCAATTTCTTCGCCGCGGCCTTAAAGTTAGGTGCATTATCGGTCACAGTTGCAACAACATATTTGTGCCAATTGTTAACCATGGCCAAGGTATCATCAATTAAACTGTACAAATATTCAGCATCCATTCTATGTCCGCTTGTATCTACAGACCTGATAAAAACTGTTTCCGTTACACAGTAAGCCATGAAATTAATAATGTGCCACCTATTGTTGCTTGTCCACCCATCACATATAAGCGTGCACCCATACTCCTCCCAAGTTTTGAAGTGATCTTCCAAGTATCTCCAATAATCAGAAACTTCCATGTCAAGATACTTTCCGTCAATCTCATAAGCGGATGAAGGTTTAACTCCGGGCCCCACCTCAGCTATAGTATCAACCATGGAGCGATAGTATGGTGAATTAGCAATATTCGGTGGAATCCGATTATAATGGAAGAACTTTGAGATGTCTCTCCCCTTTTTCATGGCTCTAACTTTCATATCGCCTATGATAGAGCTATTAATCTTTGGTTGTTTTGTACTTTGAGACCGATGTAAGAATGGATCCATTGTCCCTCTCCTTGCTCTGTCCCGATAAGGGTCAAGAGGAGCTCTAGAAAAACCAGCCCTAGCCTGTGTCTCATCCATACGAGCCTGCTCAGAAGCAAATTGTTCATGGCTCGCTCTCCTTAACTCCCTCGCTTCACCATCACCATCACCGTCAGAGTCATCCTCAGAAGTGTCAATCCTCTGCATATTTACAACCCTCTCATCAAATTTTTTCTTTTTTTCTTTCTCATTCTTCTTTTCAAGCAACATGTCTCTCATTTGTTTCCTCACTTCAGTGGGGACATTTGCACATGGTTTAGCTTCCCTTTGTATACTTGCTAGGTGTTGTTTAAATCTGTGGATCCCACCACTGAGAATCTTGTGACACCATTTGCATTTGACCTTATGACGGTCTCCTGCAACTATCTCCCAATGTTCCCATCCGGGGTCAACTTCTTTCTCTTTCGTTTTTGGGGCCATTTGTAATATAATCTTACCATCTGAGTGATAGTAATCTGCACAATAATGAAAACCACATTCTTTTAACCAAACAATAGTTGAAATTTCATCTACAAACAACCCACACATGTAATCATCTACTCTACATAATTTAAGAATGTAAAATGCAAAAAATCCATATTATTAATAATTATTTTTACAAGAAAAAGTAAGGAAAATATTATTATTGCACATATATGCATAGATCTAGCGTTAGAACCATAGATCCATATTATATAAACCCAAAATAATAATTTCATACAAAGAACATAAGTAAATAATAAAAAAAAATTCGGATTTCTCATTATTTTTTTTAAAAATTACATCATAATCATGAAAATCACATTCTTTTAACCAAGCAATAGTTGAAATTTCATCTACAAACAACCCACACATGTAATCATCTACTCTACATAATTTAAGAATGTAAAGTGCAAAAAATCCATATTATTAATAATTATTTTTACAAGAAAAAGTAAGGTAAATATTATTATTGCACATATATGCATAGATCTAGTGTTAGAACTATATATCCATGTTATACAAACCCAAAATAATAATTTCATACAAAGAACATAAGTAAATAATAAAAAAAAAATCGGATTTCTCATTATTTTTTTTAAAAATTACATCATAATCATGAAAATCACATTCTTTTAACCAAACAATAGTTGAAATTTCATCTACAAACAACCCACACATGTAATCATCTACTCTACATAATTTAATAATGTAAAATGCAAAAAATCCATATTATTAATAATTATTTTTACAAGAAAAAGTAAGGAAAATATTATTATTGCACATATATGCATAGATCTAGTGTTAGAACCATAGATCCATGTTATACAAACCCAAAATAATAATTTCATACAAAGAACATAAGTAAATAATAAAAGAAAAATCGGATTTCTTAATTTTTTTAAAAAAAAAAGACCCAAAAATTAAAAAAAATGCATTTTTAGAAAAAATAATGATCCTCCAAACCATCTTCAAGCAATATCTTTATCTTAGCATCTTCTCTAAACCATATATGCATGTAGAATCAAGAAAACAAACCTCAAAGTTGAGAAATAAAAAAACCCTCTTTGATGTGAATAGTGGTTGGATTCTTTGGTAGGCTTGATCTTAAAAAATGGATGGATTTGATGATGTTTGATGCTTGAAACACAATTTGGAAGTAGTCTCCTTCACTCTCCACAAAGTAGAATAGAAAAAAAAAGAGGATTTTAGGTGCCCCCCACTTCGTCAGTGGGTGGACTCGGACGAGTCCCCCGGGACCTGTACCGAGTCCAGGGGACTCGGCTTGGTCCAGGCCTAGTCCGAGTCGACTCGGACTCGGCCGATTTTTTATTCCTTGATATGAATTGAAGGGTGCAAGGAATGTTTTCCATTTATGAAAACTCAGAGTTGTACATGGATTCTTTATTTCCTTACATAAGATATGAATATCGTGGCATCATTATTTTATATAATTTAACCTCCAATATGATTGCAAGTTATCCTTACACTATATTTATCATGCCTTGTTAATTGCAGCGCGTGGCTTTGGAACATGGCCTACTGTTAGTGGATACGAAGTATGAATTTGGAAAAGGATCTGATGGTACAGTTCTTTTAATTGATGAGGTGGGCACCTTTTGCTCATAAACACTACTGTTTTATAACTGTCATATCATCATCACCATAACCTCATCCCAGCTTTTCAGGTGGCTTAATGAGTTCTACTTTATTTTTCATATATAAATGATGGTTGTAATACCTTTACCTCTAGCTTTGGTGCATGAAAGCAAGGTCTCTCTCTCAACAAACCAAACCCCCCCACCCTTCTCCCTCATGTATGAAGCACCAAAAAGGTAAAAGAGATATCCTTTATTTCTAATCTTTGTAAGTTCTGGCAAGGTTGTATGTGTCACTCGCTATCCTTAAAAAAAAAAAAAACAAAAAATTAAAAGAAGGAAGATGAAGGGAAAAAAGTACACAATGCTGAGTACTATCAACTCAGGAAAAGGGTACATGTTAAGAACATAGAGGAAACTATTATCTGTGAAACATAGAAGCAAATAGTACTCCTATGAACGATTCCTCTAAAACTTTTGTTCAATCTAAATCAGCCACTTCCAATACTTTGTTGGCAAAGTTAGAAAAACTAGTTTCCAGCATGATTTTCTTTGGAGAGGTAGGGCTGAAAGTAAAGAATACATCTTCTTAGCTGGAGTAAAATCTGTACATCTAAAAAGGAAGTAGGCCTTGGTATTAGGTCTTTGAAATTGTTCAATGAAGCTCTTCTTGGAAAATCGCTGTGGCGGCTTGGTGATGGTCAAGACAGTTTATGGAAGCAGATTGTGATGGTTAAGTAATAATGTCACCAGAGATGGGTGGATACCTTGAGGACGAAACCTTATCAGTCGAGGTTGTGGAGGGACCTGCTGTTGTTTAGGGCATCTTTTGATTCCATGGTTCACTACAGAATAGGGACAGGAGACAGGATCAGATTCCGGCTGGATACCTGGGTGGGGGAAGCTTCTCTGGCATCTCAATTCCCTAATCTCTTTCGTTGTACTTGTGACGTTTCGGCTATGGTTAGAGACCGCTTCTCGAAAAATGGTGAACAAGTAGTTTGGGGTCCTATCTTTAGAAGAAATCTTGATGAGAGGGAGATTGAAGATTTTGCTACATTGCTTGTTGTGTTGGATAGTGTCTTCATTGTGGACGGAAGAAAGGACAAGAGAGTTTGGACAAGCACAATTGACAGATCTTTCTCCGTTGCTTCTTTTTTCATGGCCTTGCGGGGTGATGCTCTCTCAGATTTTCCATTTGATGAGGTGTGGAAGTCTAAAGGTCCTCCTAGGGTTGGAGCTTTTGCTTGGCTGCCCATTTCAGGTGCTTTCCTTACTACTGAATCTGTCGACCACCTGCTTTTGCATTGTGAGGTGGCTTGATTTTTGTGGATCTCGGACACTGTCATGGATGAGTGAAGCTAGGTTTCTCAAGATTCAATGAAGAATTTTATCAGGCATGGTTTTTGGGAGTTGGTTCTACTAGAGGAAATATAATGTGGAAAACATCTTTTTTGGCTATTATATGGACTCTTTGGAAAGAAAGGAACTCAAGATGTTTCAAGGGGTTTCTTCCTCTAAAGAAGCACTGCCTTTTCCTATTTTTAGAGGTTACTCTATTAATGATATCACGAGATGTTGGAAAGAGGTGGCGGTTCTCTTATCCCTTTATGCTCTAGGCTATGCCTCCTTGGACGCCTCTGCCGCTGTGTACCTTAAATGTTGATTTTGATAGGAGTGCTTTAGGGTGTTTTCAGCGATAATGCGGGAGTTAACCTTCTCTCTTTTGGGGACCTTCTGGTTTCAGATCGATGAATGAGGCTGAGTTGCTTGCCCTTCAGAGAAGTCTGTGAGAAGCTGGCAAGATGGGTTTCAGGAGCTTCATTACGGAATGTGACTCTTTATGTGCATAAGATGGGCTTTTGCTTCTTCTGATCCTCCTTGGTGCCTAGCGGATTTGTTTGACGAGGTGGTGGTAATGGCCTCCATGCTTGAAGTTTCCTGTGCTCTCGTTAAACTGTTCGCGAATGGGGTTGCTGACAGCTTGACACTCTTATCTAAAATGGGTGTTGGAAGTGACAATCTTGTCATTGATAATTGCATCTCTCTAGCTTTGTGGGCTGTGGCTCCGGGGTTTGGCTTTTCATTTTCTTCCTTTCGTTTGGTTTCCTTTGTTGCTTCTCAGTATATGTCTGTTATGCTGGTTTGCTTTTAATAAAATTGCATTATCATTAAAATAAAAGTTAGAAAACTAGTTATCTAGCATCTGAGAGGTAATTGCTGGCCATGTTCGCTACAAGAATTGTTGCGTCATTACCTATGTGGTGAATGTTACCCTTACCCTCAGGGAGTCCTTTGGCAGCCTTTTAAATTTAAATGCTATTTACATCAAAGAGCATGAACTCTTATGTATTTGTTTATAGGAATCTTTCTCTAATGACTTCTACTACAATTGCAATTTCTAATTTTGCATACCCACTTCCTACTACTTCATTGGCAAGAACTTGGTCTATAAATTTGTTTGGAATAAACGTGCCATCTATGTTGTGTGGACTTTTTGAGACGAGCAACGTTAATGGTGTTGGACACTTATTATACATGACATTGTCTTAGATTCTCAAAGGATTCTTCCATTGTTAATTTAAATATTGTTTTGCAATTGGTAACTTCTTTTCTTCTATTGAAATGTAACTGCTATGTTACAATTTTTATGCTCGATTGTTTAAGTGGAGTTATACCTTAAAGTGGTGCTATTTTTTGTTAATTTGTTTTGCAATAAACATTTCTTTCATTTCAAAGACAAACATTTATTTTAATATTATGCCAAATTCCAATATGCTCTGAAAAAACATCTATTTTATATTATGCCAAATTCACATATCCTCTGTTTTGTAATTTGCTTAATTGGAAAAGCATGTGCTAGTATTGAATTACGACTTGCATACTCATACTCATGCAACTTATCTTTCCTAACTTATGTCAGGAACATGTTGGGAGTAGGGGTTCCTAACTGCCTATGGCTGGCCTGGCCCGGCCCAGCCAGCTTTAGGCTGGGTCTGGATATAAATAAGCCAGGCGTGTTTAATATTTGGGCTGGGTTTAGATTATGTGACAGAGCCCAAATTCCAGCCCGGCCCCGAATAAGAAGTGCTTGTAATTTGGTGGCTACTTTATTCAAACAATTGCTAGAGAGCCCAAACAACTTACAAAAACCCTAGCCTGGACCTGTCCGATTGACTAAATGGGTGGGCTCAGGCCTGACATCTACAGCCTGTCTCGGGCTTGGGCCAGATATGGTCCTGTATTTCTACAGTTGTGTGGGGCCTGGATATACCTCACCCTGGCCCGGCCTGGCCCAGGCAAGGAACACTCCTAGTTGGGAGTCAGGTATTAGTACAATACTGTGATTTCTACCAGTGATTATATGTGTGTGAATGGATGCATTTTTTATTTGATTTTTTTAGGTTCATACCCCTGACTCGAGCCGATATTGGATTGCTGATTCTTATAAAGAGCGCTTTCAAAATGGCCTTGAGCCGGAGAATGTTGATAAGGTAAGCAACCATCTAACACCGATGCTGGCTGCTCTAATACTGATTATAACTTGAGTTAAGTCAACCTTTGGATCCAGGATATGTGTACAGGACCATGGTGTCATCCTCCCAAAGCAATGCCCCCACTTAATTTGTGATAATTTGCTGACACTTGGGAAATTGAAATTGTGGCAGGAGTTCTTGCGGTTGTGGTTCAAAGATCATTGCAATCCATATGAAGATGAGGCAAGCGTTTGACATGCTTAATTAAAATTTTTAGTGCTTCGGTTGTTAAAGGTAAAAGATTGTTCTGATCATGTCTGAATGCACAGGTTCTACCTGATGCCCCTGAAGATCTTGTTTGTGAACTTGCTTGGCGGTATGTTTTGCAGATATATGATGGTGAACTTATTAAGTGCTAATTGCTCTTTGCAAATGAACCCTGCAACCTCAAGGTTGCAATAGCGGGCACTTTCCACTGCCATTGCAATTGTGTACATTATAAGAAAAAAAGGGGAGGAAATGTGTGGCAATATTGTTTTATTTAAGTACTAATTCATCTTTAGCTATTCTACACTTTTAGGGCCTTATACTTCCTACTTGACTCAGTTCATCCTTCACATAGCATTATGATGGCAAATCCACAATATATGCATAATGCATTCCTGCCATTCCTGTTCAATTAAATCATGGGCTCATTGTGAATGAGTATGGCCAAGGATTATGCCGATTCGATGATCCTAACCATTCAATTGATGGCAGCCAAATGGGCAATTTAGTGGTCCAGATTACTTAGGATCCTCCATATTTTGGTGTATTCATCCACAATTATCCCCTCAATTTAATGGTTAGAGTTGGCGTGCATAGATGCCCTGTGTATATTTGATGAATAAGAAGTATATAGGCTCTCCTTTCTCAAGGGCATGACCTCGTTGTATTTTGTTATTTCTTCCTTTTGGGCTATGAGGTTTGAGTTGTTTTTGGAGGTTGCTGGTCTTCATGAGGCCTCTGTAGCCTCCTCAGTATGTTTTTGGTGTTATGTCTCCTGTATATTTTATTGTTTTCACTTTTCGGTGGGAGGTGTCAGTATAATTTTGTTGAACTGTTAAGCTTTATATAATGAATGTTACCATTTATATATATATATATATATATGTATGGAGGTGCTCCTATGAGAGGCACTCTCACCAAGTTGGTGAGAGATGGGTGGGGGCCCTCACTTCTATATCCACTCTCACCAATTTAAATGCAATGACCCCCAACTTAAATGTGAGGGCCCTCACCCATCTCTCACCAACTTGGTGAGAGTGCCTCTCATAGGAGCAACTCCATATATATATATATATATATAAATGGTAACATTCATTATATAAAGCTTAACAGTATATATATATATATATATATATAGTAACATTCATTATATAAAGCTTAACAGTATATATATATATATATATATATGGTAACATTCATTATATAAAGCTTAACAGTCCAACAAAATTATAGGGAGGTGCTCCTATGAGAGGTACTCTCACCAAGTTGGTGAGAGATGGGTGAGGGCCCTCACATTTAAGTTGGGGGTCCTTGCATTTAAGTTGGTGAGAGTGGATATGGAAGTGAGGCCCCCCACCCATCTCTCACCAACTTGGTGAGAGTGCCTCTCATAGGAGCACCTCCCATATATATATATAAATTTTATATTTAGATATTTTTTAAATGGTAACATTTATTATATATTTTTAAATGGTAACATCTACCCATGGTTGCGATCTCTTAACAACTCTACTGCTCCCTTTTGCTCTGCAGTATGTACATATATTACAAAAATTCTATTATAATGCTGATTTCCAGTTACATATAGGAGAAATGATCTATTGTAACAATGATTTGCTCTGCAGTATGTACATATATTACAAAAATTCTATTATAATGCTGATTTCCAGTTCCATATAGGAGAAATGATCTATTGTAACAATGACAGAGAGTATTAGAAATCCTTAAAATACGTTTATTAACTCGAGGATAACAAATTGAAGGTGAGTTTTGTGGGTTTGGATGTCAAGAGTATAGACCAAAGGACTTGAAATGGTACTTGAAATGATTGATTTGCAAATTGTACAAATCCTAAATCTTGTTGCTTAACTGTATAAAGATGCATGCAGAAGACTGATATATTTTGGCTGGCAATGGCAGATACATTTTCCTGTTTGAGACTATCACAAAATCAAAATTTGAGATGCCAGAGATGCAGGTAGCGCAAATGCATTTCATTTTGATTACTTGTTAACTAGATGAACATGGATGACTTCATAATGTTTTTGTTAACTAGATGAACATGGATGACTTCATAATGTTATTTATTTATTATACTCAGGAGCCAATACATGAGCGGATATCTCGAAATGTTTCTCAGGCACTGTCATGTCTACAGTAATTTATTGAGCCTTGTAGTAACTTAATGTTTGCTACTGATTAACCTCCACAAAATAGTGTGGATAATGTCTGCACCACAGAAACCGACCAGGAACAGTTTCTTCTGGTGAAAGCTGTTTGGATACCACAGAAGGTAACCTGGAACAGTTTCTTCTGGTGAAAGCTGTTCGGAGCCATCTAGAATGTGAAAATTGTTCAGTCAACTAGAAGGCATTGCAGAGAATATCTACTGTTCGTGCTAGACATGAAATGTTCCTATAGTCTACTATCAGCAACATTCTGTTTAATGCCTCTCCATCATTGTATTCAATAAGCGAAAACAACTCTATTGCAGAGGATACTTATAATTGAGTGAGTTGGATTTGTTTCTTTTCCTCTAAATTTTGGTCGTGTACGTTTAGGAAGCATCGGCAAAATTTGGATGCTATACTTGAATTTATCTGACTTCCTTGAGACTTCTAAATGCATTTGTCCTACTACTAAATGATGAAAGTTTGGACTATTTAAGTTAAAATTCTCTCAATTTTTTTTCTCATGGCCACATTTTCCACATGTGAACAGCAGGCACTAAATTTTGGAGGTGTTTTGGGCAGCCTTCTGTGCCTCAGCTCAAAGCCCGAGGATTTTGATCTTTGTTGGCGGGGTCTTGGAGGTTTTGAACTGGATATGAAACTGTAAGGGGCATTTTGTAATTTTCAAAATTACCTAGCCTGTTTGTTTGCCGTGTGAAGTGGAGTGAAATAAAATTAAGTGTGAAGTGGAGTGAAATAAAATTAAGAGTCAAATCGAAAAAAAAAAAAAAGAAGAAAAAGGTGGAGTTGAGAGTAGAACACTAAAAAGACAAAAAACCACTCTTCCCTTGCCTTTTGAGGGTAGGTTTTTTGGCATAATATTGTTCTTTTACTGTCAACTTTTCACTTTTTTCTCTTGATTGGTCATTTAATTTTTTTCATTTCAACCCATCATATGTAAGCAAACAGGTGCCCACTTTTAATCTGAATTGCTCAAAAAGTTCTGCTTTCTTGTATGATAATATGGCTCAATCTACTCCCTAATATCTTTTGGCCCCACTGTAAGATTTTATAGCATTTATACAAAATATTATTTTAAAAGATCCATGCGTCTTGTCCAGTGCTGCGGGCCCCTGCAAAATCTGAACCATAAAAGCGGTCTCTCTTTATATGAGGTATGGCAATTTTTGGGCTGCCAATCACATTTATCATATATAATGCACTTTAATAAAATATTATAAGAATCTTATATCTTTCCCTCTTATGCATAAAATCCGAAGCACTCGTGAGAATTCCTCCTTTACATTTGGGTTACAATGAAGTTTCAATATTTTCCGGGCCTCACATTTAAGATTTATCAACAATATGCACTTTGGAAAAAAATATTAGAAAAAATTTCATATTTTCGTGTTAATCGAATGGTGGGCTCATTTCCTTTCAGAATGAAAGGAGGAAAGGAAAAAAAAAAATAAAATGCTTCAAGGCGTTAGGACAATAAATACCATTGGTAACTACCTATGACAATACGAAGTCCAACTTGGCCCAGAAGGGGTCTGCCCTCCTCAATGTGGCTTAAAGCTCGAAGCTCAAGCCCGCTACAATCAGGGTTCGAGTCTAATATGGTTAGTTAAGGCGAACTTTTATAAATGCAAACTTCTCAACTTGTTTGAAATTAAAAAGTTGAAAGGCAAGTTTTATGCCAAAAAACTTGCTTCTCAAAAAGTGCTTATATGTATTGAATAGACCAGTCATACAGACGATGGGTACCAACTTGAGACCTTTAAGTCCTCAGATATTTTTCCCACATTACCATGTGGTCACTCCAGTGAACTGCAAGTATGGAGTTGCAAGAAGAAATGGGAGTCTTTTGGGATGAATAAGAAAGTCTACATTGAGCTGTAGAGAGTTTCCTTTGGTTTCTTTCTCCACATCCGAACAGGCCCTAATCAGCTGAGCGGTTATAGAAGGACTCTGTAAATGGCATGGAAAGGTTCAAAAGTTTCAAGCAAGTACTACTGAAAGTCTAGACATAAGGTTTAGCTCTTTTGCTTGAGGTGTTTAATAATGCATCTGCTAAGGTTGACCCCGTCAGAGGAAGTAATTGATCACTGGCTTCATTCAAAAATTATCTTCATTGTTCATTTCTAATCATCTCATCATCTAACACTATAAAAAAATCAGTCCGACTTGACTAATGTTATAGCGACCATGTCTGAATATAGTCAGGCATATCAATATTGCAGTGATGAAGTTAAATAAAACTTCTTGTCGCGCACCAACCTGATATCCGCTGCTCCAAGTTAATACGATCAAGGAAACATTGCCAAGACTTACTCTCTCGAATTAAAGGCGTTCATCATGCGGACATCCCGCAGGTGAAAATTCCCTATGGGACAAAACAATAATTGCGAAGAGCAAATTGGTCATTGAAAATTTTGACAGTTCGACATGTCATGCAGGATATAATGAAGTTTCAATGGTATATTGACACGAAAATCTGTGTTTTGTTAACTAAAAACATCATCTCAAATCCTTAGCCAGTAGAACGCTGAATAGGGCAACAAAAGGAAATATACAAGTGCAATGCTCTTGCAATATTTATTCAAAGAAAGAGACTATTTGGTAATGGACCATTGAAGGAAAACCATTGCTAATCTAGTAAGATTAATGGATTAAAAGCCCAAGGGACCAGGACAAAGACCATGGTCTATTCATTCGAATTAGATGACTTTGGCATTTGGCTACCAAAACAATCATTATTCAACATCTACCAAGAAAAAAAAACAAACATTATTCAACACCGTCTACTCAAATTTTTTACTAGTGATCATTCAAGCGATCATCTTATTGTAGAACTTCACAAAAATCATGCATCACTATTAAAATAAGAATGAACTTCCAAGTCAAATACTAGTCCAAATCATGTCTTCCAAGCCTCTCGTTCCTTATCTTAATCCCCATGTACCTGAATCACAGATATCATAAATCAGAACATTGGTAGAATTCGTAGTGGTCATAAGTGACAGTGATCACAGGGTTGTCAACAAACTGGGGGCCGCACGGGCCGAGTGCAATCTGGCAACACAAGATGTGGGCATGATGATAACAAGGGCCAAGTTTTCTAGGGCCAGTCATATCTAATAAAAGGTTATTATACCTGGGATCAACCAACTATGCAATTTGTATGCATTTATAGTCATTGTAATTAACACATAGATGGCTGATGTTGCAGGGCTGGGCGTTGCCACAAATCACAATGTACTGGGCCACCTCAACTCAGCACAGCATGACACAGATTCTAGCAGAGGTTTTTATTTTTTTATTTTTTATTTTTATTTTTTATGGTGGGAAGAGTCTAGCAGAGTTGAATGAGTCTTTACCGAGTACTCAGCCAGACTTTCCCAAGTTACTTGGCTCAGTGACCGGACCCTCCTAGTCCGAGTCGAGTTCCCAAGTTTTCAATCCATGGCTTGAACTTTAAATCTAAAAGAAGCAGCGAGTCCAAGTAACAGACCCATCACAAGCTGTCTCCTAACATCGAATTGGCTGGCCCATACTTATCAAAGGTGACATATGAACATGACCGTCTGGCCCATTAATGATGATGACGATGATGATGATGATTGAATTACCTTCCGAGCATCATTAGGGTCGCCTGGGGATTAGTCCCTGGTGAGTCAATAAAGGTCGAGCCATCGATCACTCGAAGTGAACCAACCCCAAGTACCCGATATTGATGGTCCACGACCCGGCCCACCTGGCAACCTCCATGGTAATGCCATATGGTCACCACAGTATCCTTACAGTACTGTTCTAATGACTCAAAAGTTGAAGCATTACTGCGTTTGGGCTGTATATTTTTCACGAGATATTGAGTCATGTTGAGGAGAGCTTCCACAGTATCGTTTTGGTATCTGAAGTTGGAGAAAGCCTTGGAATTGACTACACCCTCAATGATTTTCATGCCATTTACGCATCTCTGTAGATCCTCAGGCTCTTTGAAGTAGTTAAAAGTGACCATAGGATTGTCATCTGGGTTCCTATTTCTTAGCTTGAGATAGCCAGTCGAAACGGGGCCGATCGTCTTTTCGACGATCATTCCAGCATTTTGGAGTCTTTCAATGATTTCCAAAGCACTCTTCGTGGTCTCTGGAGTTGTTTCATTGGTTGGCGTGGTTAATCCAAAGAATCTGACGAAATCGATGCGACTGAGTGCTTCAATGTAGGTTCCCAATCGAGTAATGCCGACCTGTTGAACGAGGGAGATCTCGACTGGAGAAGGGGAGGGGACGACGATGATGTTCATTGGGTTGTCTGCCATGCCTTGGCCAACCATGGGTTGGTCCAGTAGCACCTTGATGCCCAAGGACTTGAGGTGTTGGGCTGGCCCGATTCCGCTCAGGAGAAGCAGCTGGGGGCTGCCCAGTGCACCTGCAGAAACTATGATCTCACCCATGGACTCTTTCCCTCTTTCTTTGCTCAGGTAGGCCCTGTGCTCGTTGCCTGCACCATCCTTAAAGATCACCCCATGAGCTGCTGTTTTTGATTGCCCTGTACATGAATGAATGATCACAATGCTTGCTTAGTCAATGTTCAATATTCCATCTATCAATGCCAACCTACTTATCAGAATTGGCGCGCGCACATATATATATATATATATATATGCCTTTCAATTGCAATTTTCACAAAATCTATGTAAATCAATTGTTGAGATTTGACCCCCGAGACGTTTTTAGCCTTTTAAAGAGGAAGAATGGTTTGAATCATGAATTAGGGCCAGAAGAATAATAATAAAAAAAAAAAAATGATTGCCTAAAAAACTCATGAAAATCAAACCATTTCATATGAGTGCATCCAACGGCTCATTCTTTTTTTTCAAATTTCTCCAAATCAATGATGAATAAAAATCTAAAATTTGATCCCCTAACCCTTTTTGTCATTTGAAAGAGGATGAATGGCTCAGTTCTTGTTTTAGTGGCACATAGAAGTTCAGAGAGACTGATTTATTGGTCTGGATATTTGACCCTCATGGTTCTTTTTGTCCTTTTAAAGACATTCAATAGTTCAGATCTTCATTTAGAAGTCCACTGGATTAAAAAATCTCACAAAAAAAACAGAACTGCCAAAAATGGTGTGAGATTCACTGTAACACCTGCCCATGCACACTAACGTGCGTAATCGTTTACCACCCTACGAGGTGCGAAGATTTTAGCCACACAACCACACCCATTTTCAAGCTATCATTTACGCATCAAATGCGGAATTGGTGCAAACAAATATTGGGATGCGTAGCCAATGTAAAACAAACGATTTCTAGTGATCTCACGAACGCTTTCTGTGAAAAGAAGGAGTGGAACCCATAGTGGAGCCTACTTAATGAAAAACTGAGTCGCTAAAAACTTTCTTGTAGACTTTATTTAATTGGTAGATCTTCCACAATGTTCATGGATATAGTCAAATCTTACTCTAAAATAGCTTGGTCACACTACTAGATTGAGTGGTAGGATTCTGACCTTTTGTTTTAAACAGGATCCTGTGCACGGTGGCGTGGAGAAGAACTGTAAGGCCACTTGGGTTTGCATACTGAAGCAAATCAACAGCTGTATGTCGATGGTTGTCCTTGTCGAAGATTGTCCCTCCTACCTTAGTCCCATAAATGTGATCAAAAGTATACCCATTAACAGGCAACACGCCCACTTCCAGCAAACCATCTCGCACAGCAGATTGCCACTGTCTCAATTGTGGCTCGAACACCATCACTTTCTCCACCCATTCATAGGATCTGTTGACCAAATCCAAATCCAAACCAGCCTTCTGCACGAACTCCGGGTCCGCATGCGTGTAGAACCCGGCATTCAAGCATGTCCCCCCTCCTAGCACACGAGGTCTTGTGTTGACGACACCGTCCTCGGAGACGAAACTTTGAGCCGGTGATGTTGGGGACGTGTCTCTGAGTGTGTCGGTGAAGGTGGTCAAGTTGGTGATGTTTTGGTTGCCATAGGGAGAGCCACCCCTTTCCAAGAGCAAGACCCTGAAGTTTTGAGAGAGGGTGGCTGCTAGAGGGCAGCCTGCAGTTCCTCCTCCAATGATGATGTAGTCATAGTAAGCTACTGGAGGGGCATTGGTTGCTTCTTGCATGAAAGTGTAATTTGGAGCTGCAAGGACAAAGAACAAAACAGTTAAATGTATCAGTTGAGGGCACTAATACAAACTACATAGTGAGTAAAGAGAAATAAAATGATTCAAAATGAGCATTAGTGAGAAATGGGCCTTTTTTCAGGGCTTGTAGGCTGGACACAAGTCTAGTTTCTGTTCCAATTAAATTGTCCTTGGTCCTATATCTATCCTATAAGATTTGGCCTGGCTAGCAAACTAACGGTAGCTGGGCGTAGGCCTAACATTTGGGCCAGAATATTAGGCCAATATCTAGAATGTCACTCGAACCTCATGCACAATATGGCTCATGGGTTACCATATTGTTTTCCGATAGAAGTGATCACAATGGAAGGAAGGAAATAAGAATCGAAAATGGCATTGTGCTGCACCTGCGTCTGAGGAACATGAGCCCTGGAAATGGAGAAATCCAGCAAATATTGCTACTAAAATCAACCTCCAGGGTCCAAACGCTTCCATGTCTCACACCAGGATCAATCTATACAGCCAAATGGATTCAGCCCAGAGAGATTGTTGAAGCAGCACCCACTACCATATGATTCCGGAAATGTCAGAGAAAGAAGGATGGGGACTTTTTATTCTTCTGAAGAGTGATTGTTATCTCTACTGATCCTTTCAATTCCCCCACACTGCCCATTTTATAGAGCGAAGCCGTAGTGCCCTATTCCACACGATATTTCATACCGTACGTTGAAAATAAATCACGTGGTTACTTACAAAGAAAGGAAGGATCTTGTGAAGAGGAATTTAAGATAAAATTCTCTTTGATTTGAATCGGATTAGGTGGGTCTGTTGGAAGGAACGCCGGGGCACGTTTCTATTGTTCTAGATTTAACAATGACGGGTCCACCATCTTGCAATGGCTTGTGGGACCAGCAACCTTGCTGGTCGCCCCTTGTCATGTAGTCATTGACACCTGCATTCTTTAGGAGGCAGCCCACGAGTTCACCCATCACCCCCACATTATTTTGTGGGAGGGCTCCATTTTTTTCAAAGACTCTCCCTTGATTGGAGCTCACTCCTCAATACTCCCTCTTATGTGGAATCTTATTGCCACACTTGTGATAACACACTTATTGTTTGAATTCGAGACCCGTTGGCTTTGATATATATCATATTAAATTTCCTTAACTAATCAATCATGCCAAAATTATTTTGACGGTGATATTAGAGGTAGTATAAACAATTTTCGGTACTCCTTCTTTGGTGGAGACCACTCTCAACAAATATCACCTCAATCAAAGTCAAGAGTCACTTTCAATTAGTTGTAAGGCCAACTACCTTCAATGAGACGTGATGACTACTGATTTAGGGCTTTTGTTGAAGTTAGATTTAGAGATATATAAACCGTGGAAGCACCACTTGTTTTTGGCAAATGAGAATATATGTTGACCCTAAATAAAAACTTCAATCAAAGTGACGATCAGTTTTAGATTTAGTTTGTGTTGATTGGGTGATTAATTTCAAGGAGTTGAAACCTGAAAGTGATTGGCTGACTTTGTTGAAGTCAGAGTTAGAGATAGATATCTATAACCAATCTAACATTCCGTGGAAGCAAAAATTTGTTTGACAGATGTTGTTAGGATATTGTATGTTGGCTAATTCATGTTTGACAAATTATAAGGTGTTCCTCCTTTTCTTACCGGAATCTGTTGTCGATCAAGATGTATTCAGCTGGTGTATGTTCAATTGGAATATGTGAAAAGTTGTTGATTCAATTGGTGTATCTAAACAACTAACAGAAGATTCAGTTGGATTGTAATGGATTTGTTATTTTCTGCTCATAGTTACCAATACACAATCAGTTTGCAGGAACCCAATCAAGGACCCAAACCAGATTTCATTTCCTGTATGAAGTTAGACCATTTCAGCTTTCTATGCTTGGCACAACTGAATGCCAGAATGTAAGTACTGAATGTTGATATATGGAAATTTGATTTCAGAAAATTGCAAATGATGTATGGACTGAATTGCAGAAAATTTACTTTGACTGTTAAGTTAAGAGGTCGGATACCTAATTTTAGAAATTTTGATTTCCAATCATTTGTATAGTGCTACTGAATGACATTTGTGCAGTGTTACTTAATGACATTTGATTGCCCACGTGATGAATGTAAAGGTTATGCTTGTGAGAGTTCTCCGATGTCTGGCATTAACGATTTGTTATGATGCCCGTCAGAGTTGCGATTGTGCAAGAAAGAAAATCGGGAGCAAGGTAGAGCGGTTGGGAAGAGGGAGCGAAGGGCCTTCTTTCTGGGGTGAATTCTTTTTTTTTTTTTTTTTGTAAAAAGCCCCCTTCTAAAATTCAGTATTTTTCTCTAACTCCTATAATTGACTTCTTTTGGTTACGGGCTCTGACGAGGCACAGCTATACACGTGGTGCATCATGATTTGCCCACTCACAATAGGCGTACATCAATGGCGACAGAGGATCCGGACTCATCATTGGGTATGTTCTCTACCTACGTGTGCAAATTGGTAAAACAAAATTAAGAGGATAATGAAGTTTCAACGGTTTATTGACTCAAAATTCTCTATTTTGTTGACTAAAAAATAACCTCAAATTAATCCTCAGCCAGTAGAACGCTAGATGGGGCAACAAAAGGAGACATGCGTACAAGTGCAATGCACGCACAATTACTATTCAATTATTCAAAGATGGAAACTACTAGTAAATAAGCAGACCTAGGAAATTTAACTTGGGAGGCTTAATGTAAAAGAAACATTGGGAGAAGGGGCAAATGTAAAAAAAAATATATATTAATTGTCAGAATCTACAGGGGGTTCTTTGAAATTCTTAACTTTTTTTCCGGGAAGCCCTCAGATTCTTCTATCTGGGTCCGCCCATTGAAGGAGAGCCATTCCTAAACTAGTACTTGGGCATTTGGCAACTTTCAACAATAATTTTTCAAACCATCTGCATAGTTGGTTGATCATCTTTACAGATCATGTATCACTACTAAAACAAGAAGAAGGCTCTTCCTAATCGAATTCTAATTCAAGCATCTCTTCCAAGCCTCTCGCTCGTTATCTTAATCCCCATGTACCTGAATGAGTCTGAATCACAGATATCATAAAGCAGAACATTAGTTGAAATTGTAGTGGTAATAAGTGACAGTGATTACGGGGTTGTCAGCAAACTTGGTCTGCCAGATCAAGGTCTCACCCCGAGCGCAATCTGGTAATGCAAGATATATGGGCACGATGATGATTACAAGGGCCAAGTTTTCTAGCCCCAGTCTTATCTGATAAAAGGTTCTCAGACCCTTCGGATCAACCATGCAATTTCTATACATTTCTAATCGTTGTGATTTAACACATAGATGGCTAATGTAGCAGGGGCTGCAGGAGGTCCTCCAGTGCGATCCCCTCTGTGGGCATCACCGCAAATCACAGTGTGGACAGGATGGAAAGGTCTATCATGGATGAGAATCTTACTAAAAACTCATTTCTGTTTGATGATATGATGATGATAGCTATTTATTTGAATCTTCAGGGTTCCAAGAACTTATTAGCACAAACTTGGTGACTTGGTCCGGTGTGAGCATCAATCAATCATGCATTATTTTCCTTGAATAGTCAACAGGTGGCTTGACCGGCTGAATGTGGGCCATGCGTAAAGGTCCCACATACAGTTGTCTCCAACAGTGCATTATTTTCCTTGAATAGTCAATATTACTATTATGATCATGATGACAGGAACTTGGCTCGGTGGCCTGACTTCCCCTAGTTACCGTTTGGTTTGAAGCTTTGAACCAGTATTTGAAACCTTAAGTCATGATCTCATGACTCAGCCGAGCCAACTCAGCTCAGCAGGACATTAAGTCGAGCAGAGTTGAAGAGTCGTACTGAGACCCATGGCAGTGGAGTGGTTTGGATTTTCCAAAGGTGGCCCCCACCCATGTCTCTCACATGGCACTGTAGCATACTACCATTAAGCGACGCTGCATGGTAGTTCTGCCTAGCTTTATGTCCTATCAAAGGATCTGGATGAGTGGAATAAAAAGTCTTTTGGGAACGTGATCAAAGAGACAAAACGTTTAAAAAGAAGAATTGATGGTGTGCAGAACCATAGATCTTTCCACCATTCCACGTATCTCCAGGATCTTGAAAAACCCTGTTACCAGAGTATGCTAATAGGCTTAACCAGGAAGGAGTTTTTTGGGCCCAACGATCTAGACTGCAGTGGCTAAAACTATTGAAAAGTATTTCCGTTTCCTCTACTAACGCCTTGAGGTTTTGGTTGGAATGGTTAGCTAAAAGTTTTTCCATGCAACAACCCAATGGCACTCTAGATCAAATAGAATTCTTTGCTTAAAGAGTGATGAAGGTCATACTGTCATGTCAGAAAAAGAGGGACCTATATATGCTGGTGTTATTATAATAACTTGTATTCTGAGACCTCTACTGATAATCCGGTGGCTTTGATTGTTCCTGATCATCTTCCTAAAGCCATTTCTGATGTGGATAATGTGGCACTCATGGAAACTCCTTCTGAGGAAGATGTAAAGTGGGCTGTCTTTTTCATTAACAAAGACAAGTCCCCTAGACCTCATGGGTTTAGTGCCAGATTTTTCCGAAGTCTTCGGGTGGAAATTAAAGAAGGTGTGATGAGATTTGGGAATGACTTTTTTGATAATAATTTCCCGGAGGCAGGACCCTAAGGTTAACCGGACCATTATCCCTCTGACCCCCAAAAAGCTAGGGGCAATGCTTGTTTCCATTCAATTAGCTTATGCATTGTCCAGTAGAAGACTATCTCGAAAATTATGGTCGGAGGATCAAGCCTCTTCTTCATAGGTTTATCTCAAATAATCAAGGTGCATTTATGCCGGGTAGAAGAGCTAATGACGATGTGGTCATAACCAAGGAAATCGTGAATATGACGTCTAAAAGACATAGGAAATGGCATATATGCGCCCTTAAACTTGATGTCCACAAAGCCTACGATACCATTTCTTGGAATTTCCTTCTTAAGGCCTGCCTTTTAAATTTGGGTTTTTCAAGTCAATTTGTTACTGTAATCATGAAGTGTGTTTCTTCTATCTCTTTTCAAGTTAGAGTTAATAAAGGTTATTCTGATGTGATTGTTCCCTCTCATAGTTCAAGGCAAAGTGACCCAATTTCACCTTATCTCTATCTAATTTGCGGGAGGCATTAAACAAAATTCTTTCTAATCAGAGTCGTATTGGAAAGATCTTGCATCCAAAAATTGCACTAGGCAAGGATCGTGTAGCTCTTTTACAATTTGCAGATGACCTCTTGATTTTCCTATTGTCTTCAATTAAAAATGCAAAGAGGCTAAATAGAATCATAGATTTATTTAGCAACGAGTCAGGTCAAAGAATTAATAGGGCGAAACCTGAGGTTACGTACGTTTTTTAAGAGAGAGAGATTGGCAAGCCAGGTGATTTAAGGATAACCACTGAATTTGTCAACTCTTAAAAATAATATGAAACATAAAATGTGATGTGACATTAGCGTGCATACATGTATTTTTAATGTGTTTAGGGAGTATTTGGATAAATGCAAAATATAATATCACCAAATCTGAATATTGTAAGATTTCATTCTCAAAGAAGAAAAACAGTGTTATATTATAATATTGTGTCACTAATGCTGTTTGGCTATTTCTACGAATTTCAATATACTTATAATTAAGTATTTGGCACAATTTATAGAATTTCCACTAGATGCACCGAAAACAAAAATATGAAGAGAGAAATAGGGATGATAGACCCAAAGAGAATCCACTAATCAGTGGTCACATGGGAGTTATTTAATATTGGTGACCAGGGTAGAGCCCATCTAATTGGAAAATTATTAGACTAAATGATAAAAACCATGAGCAATGCTGTTTACCTAATGTGGGTCCACATGTTGGAAACCACAACGTAATACATCTAATGGTGATTATAATAGATGACCCTATCAAGTGTTAGACATCATTGATGAATTCATCTATGAAAAATCAATGTGGGACCATTTGACGTTAGTAGTCATATTAACTAAGCTAATTATAGTAATCACCCAGGGGCCATTAAATAATAAGACTCATTTACTGATGGCAAACTAATAATTACAATAAGACAATCCAATATTGGTAATGTATATGAGACCCACCTAATGTTGGTAGTATGTGACCCACCAAGTGTTTGTAATCATAGTGGAAGTCACCTAATATTAACAATCAACAAGAGAACTTTGTAATTATGAAAAGTCTATAGGACCCACATAAAATTTATAAACATGGAAGAGCCCACCTAATAGAGAGTCATAGTAGGACTCCTATAAAAACCATCAATGTTAAAAATGATAGTAGGCCACTATGGTAGTATTTCCTCATGAACTTGCACTTGTATTTGTAAAAACTCTGGGCAGTTTCCTGAATGAAAGATTATTTTATACAATATATACTTAAATATCTTAATATGAAGGTTTTTGTAAGAAAATGAGATATTGTAGGATACATTTCGAAACAACTAGTTTTTAGGTGTGTGGATTATATTCTAAACTATGAAATAATATAGCAGAATCTTTAGAAATATATGGTTTCCAAACATAGCAAAACTATCCTGGAGCACCCATTTAAATACATTTGTGGAGCCCACCTTTGGAGAATCCAAATCTCTTATTAGCCCTAGCACCCATTGTTGTGATCAAATAATAAATTACTATTCAAATTAGTGAGATGGCCACCATTGGATCAATTAAATCTAGAATATGTTATTTAACTTCCTTTACTCCCTCTTTTTAGTGGGCAAAAATGGAAGGGCTCTCACATATGTGAGATTTGGTGATCAACCCATCAACTGCCCCACCGAAACTGACTTTGAATATTTAGATACATATTATAGAATGGGTCTTAGAGCTATAGAATGGTTTGGATTTTCCAAAGGTGGGCCCCACCCAAGTTGTTAATGTGGGCGCTGCACCATACTACCATGCAGCGTAGTTCTGCCCTTCCGAACTCCCATGCTACTTGGAACTTGGGTCGTTTGTTTGCATTACGAGTGGAATGAAATAAAACTAAGGATCGAATCAAAGTAGAGAGAAAGAAGAGGGAGTTAGTAAAAAAAAAAGCAAAAAATACTCCTCTCATTTGTGTCTTTTTTCATTTGTGTCATTTAAGAGTAGGGTTTTTTTTTTTTTTTTTTTGTGCCTTTACTTTTTAACCTCTTTTCTTTTTTTCCTTTTGATTTTCAACTATTTAGTTCTATTTCATTTCACTCATGCAAACAACACCCGTGAGCTCGGTTTGTATAGGGAGAGAGATTTATGAGGTAATTGATAATAAACTTTTCTAAGAGGGAACCGAAAGCAATTCTTATCTGTATGTGAGGGACGTTCCAATCTATTGTTGGGGCCCATCCATATGTCATCACAAGTGGGCCTAATCAGCAGATGCCTACAGAAGTGTGGATAGGTTGATACAGGGGCAGACCTAGGTGATGAGGACTTGGGGCGCTCTAAAAAAACCCCAAAAAATTATAATGGGCCCTAGCTATGCCCAAAGGACGACCCCACCCTCAAAATGTTCTCTACCTTTGTCCATAAATTAAAAGCAACAGTTTCACATATGGGCCCACTTATATCCGATCTATGTATGTTGCACACTTATTTGGATAGTGTGGCTCCAATCTAACTAAGACATATATGTTGAAACAAATAATATAATAAAATTAGAATAGAAGGGTCATACAAGCATTAAACTTCTAAAAAAGTCTTCGAGGGAGTCTTGAGAGATGAAGTGCCATGACACTTGGAAAGTGTCTCCTTGTTGAAATCATGAAATGACAGTGCTTTGGAGTAGAAATAAAATAGGAATACTTAAGAACCCATTAAACCAATGCCACATTCCAACGTCATAGCCCCATTAGTATGGAGATATCCGTATGAGTCAGTCCCACTGTTGGATTAATCGTTTGATTAAAAATATAAATAAATATACGTAAAATTATGTTAATCACGTTTTTATGAAGAAGTCAATCGAATGGTCGGATTAATTTTGATTCTCGATATCGTATTCATTTGAAGGCCTTTATTTTGCAGGGCTCGGATTTCAGCAATTGCGGCCCACTGTAATGTTAAACTCTTTTTTCTCAATATATGTCTAAGTACAATGAAAAGTTTAATGTTGCTCAAAGAACGTGTAAACAGGGGCGGAACTAGGGAGGGGTTGGCTTCCTCCTGCTACCTCTATGGCTCTCACCAAGAATCTGCTTTCTCTTTGTTTTTCCTCTGCCCCTTCGCAACCTCTTTCTGGGATTGGCTTCAGGTTAAAGGTAATTTCCAAGTTTGGCCCTTCCAGCTTGGTCTCCTATAAGTGAAACTCCTTCTCAGCCAACTCTTGCCATAAAGTCAAGAAGGGCTTGGGTGCCCTCTTCATCATTGCCATCTTCAGCATTTGGAAGGTTAGGAATCAGGCTATCTTCAACAGTAGTCTCCCTCTCTAGACTCTGCTGTTATTTTCTTCTTGCCGGATGCTACTGCTTCTTTGAGGAAAATGTCTACCTCTTTTATTAGTCCTTCTCTAGACTCCTTTTTTCTCTTATGTAATCAGCCCTATCACCCTATAAGATAGTTCTTTGTTTCTCTTTCTTTTGAGGTTTCTTCTTTCCCTGTTTGGCCTTTTCTTGGCTGCTGTTTCTCTCCCTTTTTCTCTTCTTAATTCAATTTTGCAATTTAGCAAAAAAAAAAAAAAAAAAAAAAAAAAAAACCAACCCTTCATAACACATGAAAATTTGGAGGTCATTAGTAGTTCTACATGTAGGAAGGAATTATATTCAAAATTGTACTCAAGAAAAGCAAGGAAATCATAGCCCTTGCCTAGAGCAGCATGAAGATCAAGGTAGTGGTTGCCTAAAAAAGGGATCAAGGTGGTGGCCCCACCATAGAGGAAAGTACTGTCTCTTAATTGGAGGTGCCAATCCTTGCATCACTCTGCTCTTTCTAGCAGGTGAGCTTTTTGTTGTCAACTAATGCTTTTTTGGCTTTCTTCATCATCTTTTCTTTAAATATGCAGATGTGGATTGCCAAGGCTGAAACGATGAATCTAGTCCATCAATTATGCATGGAAATGCTTCTGAGTTAGTTTAGCTTGGCTGGTGAGTTTTGAATTTGGTGACTCTGTTCTGGATCTGGTTTTTGCCTTGAACTGTCACCTGAGTTACTATTGGGGAAAGGATCAGGCTTCTTTGTAGAGGTCATAGCAGATAGTTAGCAAGCAGCACCCTTCTTTTGGATAGTACAACCTTGGCACACACCGAATTTAGACACCCTGTATTCTTGGTGGTAGGACAGTCATATCAGTCGAAAGAATTTAACACGGCTTCAGGAAAATCCTAGAGGTATATACATGTATATCCTGTTTTTAGCTTGAGAGAGTTGCCTTGTTTTAGGAATTGTGATTATATATTTTTTCCTTTCATATTCGGTAGATTCCTATTTTTGTGCATGTGTTTTCTGGAATTAAAGGTGATCATCATGCGGACATCCCATAGGAGAAAACTCCCGATGGGGCAAAGCAATCAATATTGCGAGGAGCAAATTGGTCATTTAAAATTTTGACAGCCCAACATGTCTACAGGCTATAATAAAGTTTCAATGGTATATTGATTCGAAAATCCGTGCTTCGTTAACTAAAAGATCACCTCCAATCCTTAGCCAGTAGAACGCTGAATTGGGCAACAAAAGGAAATATACAAGTGCAATGCTCGCGCAATATTTATTCAAAGAAAGAGACTTTGGTAATGGACCATTGAAGGAGAACCACTGCTAATGACTTCTGCTTTTGGCTACCTTAACAATCATTATTTAACATTTACTAAGAAAAAAAGTACACTATTCAACACCGTCTACCTTATTAGTGTCACTCAAATTAAGATTTTCTAGTATTGATCATTCAAGAGGTCATCTTATTGAATCACGTCTCAAAACCATGCATCACTACTAATATAAGAAAGAACTTCTAAGTCAAATTCTAGTCCAAATCATATCTTCCAAGCCTCTCGTTCCTCATCTTAATCCCCATGTACCTGAATCACAGATATCATAAATCAGAACATCAGTAGAAATCGTAGTGGTCATAAGTGACAGTGATCACAGGCTTGTCAATAAACTGGGGAATGAACGGATCAAGGTCTCAGGCCGTATGCAATCTGGCAATGCAAGATGTGGGTATCATGATAACAAGGGCCAAGTTTTCTGGGCCCAGTTATTTCTAATAAAAGGTTATCATACCTGGGATCAGCCAACTATGCAATTTCTATACATTAATTAATTCTAGTCATTGTAATTAACACATGGATGGCTGATGTAGCAGGACTGGAGGAGGTCCTCCAATGCGATCCCCTCTGTGAGGCCCACTAGGCATTGCCACAAATGACAATGTACTCAGCCGACTCAACTCAGTACAGCGTTACACAGAGTCTAGCAGAGTCGAATGAGTCTTACTGAGTACTCAGACAGACTTTCCCAAGTTGCTTGGATCGGTGACCCTCTAGTCCGAGTCGAGTTCCCAAGTTTTCAAACCATGGCTTGAACTTTAAATCTAAAAGAAGCAGCGAGCAGCGAGTCCAAGTACTTAGCCCTTAAACCGACCCATCACAAGCTGGGTCCTAACATCGAATGGGCTGGCCCATACTTATCAAAGGTGACAGATGAACATGACAATGTGGCCCATTAATGATGATGATGATGATGATGATGATTGAATTACCTTCCAAGCATCAGAAGGGTCGCCTGCGGATTAGTCCCCGGGGAGTCGATAAAGGTCGAGCCATCGATCACCCGAAGTGAATCAACCCCAAGTACCCGATACTGATGATCCACGACCTGGCCCACCTGGCAACCTCCATGGTAATGCCATACGGTGACCACAGTATCCTTGCAGAACTGTTCCAATGACTCAAAAGTTGAAGCATTACTGCGTTCGGGCTGTAAATTTTTCACTAGATATTGAGTCATGTTGAGGAGAGCTTCCACAGTAACGTTTGGGTATCTGAAGTTGGAGAAAGCCTTGGAATTGACTACACTCTCAATGATTTTCATGCCATTTACGCATCTCTGTAGATCCTCAGGCTCTTTGAAGTAGTTAAAAGTGACCATAGGATTGTCATCTGGGTTCCTATTTCTTAGCTTGAGATAGCCAGTTGAAACAGGGCCGATCGTCTTTTCGAAGATCATTCCAGCATTTTGGAGTCTTTCAATGGTTTCCAAAGCACTCTTTGTGGTCTCTGGAGTTGTTTCATTGGTTGGTGTGGTTAATCCAAAGAATCTGACGAAATCGATGCGACTGAGTGCTTCAATGTAGGTTCCCAATCGAGTAATGCCGACCTGTTTAACGAGGGAGATCTCGACCGGAGAAGGGGAGGGGACGACGATGAAGTTCATATGGTTGTCTGCCATGCCTTGGCCAACCATGGGTTGGTTCAGTAGCACCTTGATGCCCAAGGACTTGAGGTGTTGGGCTGGCCCGATTCCGCTCAGGATCAGCAGCTGAGGGCTGCCCAGTGCACCTGCTGAAACTATGATCTCACTCATGGACCCTTTTCCTTTCTCTTTGCTCAGGTAGGCCCTGTGCTCGTTGCCTGCACCATCCTTAAAGATCACCCCATGAGCGGCTGGTTTTGACTGCCCTGTACATGAATGAATGATCACAATGTTTGCTTAGTCAATGTTCAATACATCCATCAATGCCAACCAAGCTACTAACCAGAATTGGGGTGCGTGCGTGTATATATGCCTTTAAATTGCATTTTTTACAAAATATATGATCAATCAACTGTTGAGATTTGACCTCCCAGCCATTTATAGGCTTTTAAATAGGATTAATGGTTTGGGTCATGAATTTTGGGGCCAAAAGAATAAAAAGTTGAAAAAAATATGATTGCCTAAAAAACTCATGAAAATCATACCATTTTCTATATGTGCATCATATGATTCAATGTTTTTCTCAAGTTTCTCCAAGATTGCAGTGCAGTTGAATACATAAGAATATTCATAGTGAGATGAAATCAACAATGGAGTACGGTGGATTATTAAAAACGTGACATGTGAATGACACTAGATGGTGAAGGATATATATTTTTGGAGAATAATCATGTGCATCTATCCCTCACCATAGGGTGAGAGACACTTTCATAACTAAAAATTTTCATGTGCAAAAGAGGAAAAGTCATATATGGTCATATCCATAAAATGAATATTCATGTGCAAAAAGGGAAAGTTCGCTCACCCTATGGTGAGGGATGGATGCACATGAATATCCCCATATATATATATATATATATATATACACAAGACCTCATACTTTCCTAAGACCTAAATCAAAAGAGAGATGGCTTAGGTATTCATTTTCCATCTTTTCTTGTTTAATTTTTACTTTATAAGCAAATGTTATCAGCATTTTAAACCACTGGTGATGTGAATTCTTGTGTGTTCAGTTCACATATATTTTATTTTATGCAAACTAACAAACCCTAAACATTTTTCTCCACCTCCAATATGCCCACCTTTTCTCCTAGTTCTAATGACCTCTAAGTTAGATTTGAGTGGTAGGATTCTAACCTTTGGTTTTAAACAAGATCCTGTGCACAGTGGCATGCAGAAGAACTGTAAGGCGACTTGGGTTTGCATACTGAAGCAAATCAACAGCTGTATGTCGATGGTTGTCCTTGTCGAAGATGGTCCCTCCTACCTTTGTCCCATAAATGTGATCAAAAGTATGCCCATTATCAGGCAACACGCCCACTTCCAGCAAACCATCTCGCACAGCAGATTGCCACTGTCTCATTTGTGGCTCGAACACCATCACTTTCTCCACCCACTCATAGGATCTGTTCACCAAATCCAAATCCAAACCAGCCTTCTGCACGAACTCCGGGTCCGCATGCGTGTAGAACCCGGCATTCAAGCATGTCCCCCCTCCTAGCACACGAGGTCTTGTGTTGACGACACCGTCCTCGGAGACGAAACTTTGAGCCGGTGATGTTGGGGACGTGTCTCTGAGTGTGTCGGTGAAGGTGGTCAAGTTGGTGATGTTTTGGTTGCCATAGGGAGAGCCACCCCTTTCCAAGAGCAAGACCCTGAAGTTTTGAGAGAGGGTGGCTGCTAGAGGGCAGCCTGCAGTTCCTCCTCCAATGATGATGTAGTCATAGTAAGCTACTGGAGGGGCCTTGGTTGCTTCTTGCATGAAAGTGTAATTTGGGGCTGCGGTAAATGTATTAGGTGAGTGTCAGTTGAGGGCACTAATACAAACTACATAGTGAGTATAGAGAAATAAAATGATTCAAAATGAGCATAAGTGAGAAGCAGATTAGAATTGTTGATTCAATTAATTTCAAGACAAATGGTAATTAAATGGGAAGGTGGCCATTTTTTCAGGGCTTGTAGGCTTGACACAAGCCTAGTTTCTGCTCCAATTAAATTCTCCTGGTCCTATATATATCCTATAAGATTTGGCCCAGCTAGCAAACTAAGGGTAGCTGGGCGTAGGCCTAACATTTGACGCCAAGGTCGCGATTGGGCTAGAATATTAGGCCAATACCTAGAATGTCACTCGAACCTCATGGACAATATGGCTCATGGGTTACCATTTCGTTTTCCGATAGAAGTGATCACAAGGGAAAGAAGGAAATAAGAATCGAAAATGGCATTGTGCTGCACCTGCGTCTGAGGAACATGAGCCCCGGAAATGGAGAAATCCAGCAAATATTGCTGCTAAAATCAACCTCCAGGGTCCAAACGCTTCCATGTCTCACACCAGGATCAATCTATACAGCCAAATGGATTCTGCCCAGAAATATTGTTGAAGCAGCACCCACTACCATATGATTCTGGAAATGTCAGAGAAAGAAGAATGGGGACCTTTTATTCTTCTGAAGAGTGATTGTTATCTCTATTTCTCCTTTCAGTCCCCCCACACTGCCCATTTTTTAGAGCCAAGCCGTAGTGCACTATTCCACAAGATATTTCATACCGTACGTTGAAGATAAATCACGTGGTTATTTACAAAGAAAGGAAGGATCTTGTGTGAGGCTGTTGGCCAGGAATTTAAGATAGAATTTTCTTTGATTTGGAATCGGATAAGGTGGGTCTGTTGGAAGGAACGCCGGGCACGTTTCTATTATTCTGTGATTCATACTTAAAGAGACAAATGAGAGTTTAAAAATCAATCTTTATATGTTCAATATAAATCATCAATCGGATGGAAGTGAAATTTAAGTGCTCTCCTTTCCTTGGGTACAGGATCTGATTCTATGTTTTGGATTTATCAATGATGGGTCCACCATCTTGCAATGGCTTGTGGGACCAGCAACCTTGTTGGTCGCCCCTTGTCATGTAGTCATTCGCACCTGCATTCGTTAGGAGGCTGCCCACGAGTTCACCCGTCGCCCCCCACATTTTTTTTGTTGGTTGGCTCCATCCTTTTCAGATACTATCCCTCGGTTGGAGCATACTCCTCAATGGTCCCTCTCAGGTGGAATCTTATCTTGCACTTGTGGCACACACTTATTATTTGAATTGGAGACCCGTTGGCTTTTATACCATATTAAATTTCCTTAACTAATCAATCATGTCAAAATCTCAAGGGGTTATTAGACGAAGTATAAACAATTTTCTCTACTCCTTCTTGGGTGGAGACCACTCAACAAATATCACCTCAGTCAAAGTCAAGAGTCACTTTCAATTAGTTGTAAGGCCAATCACCTTCAATGACACGTTATAGATACTGATTGACGGCTTTTGTTGAAGTTAAATATAGAGACATAGTGCATATTTGGCAAATCTATTTTTACCTTTTATTTGTCTAAACATCTAAAGTGGACGAAGTTTTGAAAATTTCAAGCGTTTGGCACACCATTTTTCCCTCTATCTATTTTAGAGAAATAGAGGCTCATCCTCTTAAAACCAGATGCTCCCATTTTGGGCATATAGAAATAAGAAGTCATGCCTCTTCAAAAAGCATAGGCGAAACCCATTTTTTATGACAAGTTTGCCCCCGACGGAATTTGTTTTGTCAGCGAAAGTAATTTGAATGCCCTCACTTCTCGTTCTTTCTAAAACTTGAAACCACACATCTCTCACGGAAGAGGCTGGAAGGGAGAACAGAGGAGAGGAAATAGGTACGTGTGTGACGTTCTGATTATTATATATATAAATTATTTATTTTAATATTATTATGTAAGGGAGGTGCTCTAGTGAGAGATACTCTCACCAAGTTGGTGAGAGATAGGTGGGGGCCCTTACATTTAAGTTGGGGGTCCTTGCATTTAAGTTGGTGAGAGTGGATATGGAAGTGAGGGCCCCCACCCATCTCTCATAAACTTGGTGAGAGTGTCTCTCATAGGAGCACCTTCCCATTATGTAATTGATTGTATTTTAGTTACGCAATTAGTCTAAGCAGGGACCACGTTAAGCTTAGGTTTGGTGAGTTAGGCTTGTTTGGTAGTTGGCTTGACCCATAGTTAACCCAGGCCCGGTTTAGTAGGTGTAGTTCTTTTAAAACCAAAACCCTTGTTATCTTCCAACCCAAACTCTTATCAATTTAGAAACTCTATTCTTTTTTAGAATTTAAGTTAGATTACAAATCATATTCCCATCCTCTATTTATATAACACCACACTCCTTTATTCTCCCATACAACTCTCTCTTCCAATTTTTTCTTTGGGATATCACTTGGACTTTGGCTATAGGATTCTAGACTGTCTCCCTCAACCGCGGATTTCAGACAAGTACCTAACTATAATTTGTAGATTTAATACTCGTGTTCTTCCTTGATTTGCATGTGATGCATGTAGAAACCCTTTGATGTCTTTTTTTAATGTGATAATGTGTTATGTGATTTTCCCTTATGATGGGATCGAAATTTGGGGATGATTCCCTTGATTTACGCAAATTGCTGGCAACCTCTACCCACCCTTGTTTGAGTTTCACAACTCTCTTTTTAAATTTCTGTGACTCTAGAGAATTATATATCAAGGTAGGCAGACTACCCTATGAGAACCCATGGAGAAACTGGAGAATGATCAGACCATAGCAAGCCCCGAACTTGAATAGTTTAGAGACTATACTCGTGTTTTTGACGATGGGACCCAGGTAGGTCACCCGATAATTGATCTGGTCCGTGGATCCAAAGGTGGACCCACGAGCGACCTAAGGGGAGCTGGTCCCATAGGCAGTGGATACCCCTGGCCGACTACATTGTATCTTGATCAGATGGAAGCGTGGAGGAGGGGAAGATGGATTGTTTAGGCATCAGGTGATTATGGGGCCTGCGGGGTGATCTGATCACAGATCCGGTCCGCACATCCATCCGTACAGGTCTGGGCGACACTATGTGTGAAGATCATCTGTGTGTTTGATCACTGGGGCCCACCATCCAAGCAGTCTCCGTTGTGTAGGCGAGCAACCCACGTTTCTGGGATGGGTTCTGTGTTGGATGTCTCAGACTTGAACAGGAAGTAGAATGTAAGTTAGAGAGAGAAAGGAAGACTTTTAGCAGGAATGGAAGGGGTGGTTTGACCTGGACTTGAGTGGGAGAAAGGGAATTTCTCCATGTGGCAGCAAACAGAACATTAAAGTTGTGTTAAATTACTCATATTACCCCCTTGAGTTTCTAGAATATAAGAAAGGACCTGTAGCCTTTATTGAACCCAATTTACATTACTTATATTGTTGGAATTACACTAAATTTTTTATTTTTTTATTTTTTGCTGACGGGGGTGTCCAAGGCCTCTTCGAGCACTTGACTAATCCATCGGGGTGGTGGCCTCCCCCTGTTTCCACTCACCGGGTTCGTCGGGCTATATAATAGCCTGGGGTCCCAACGCATTGGCAGGCTTCGATGCTGAGACCTCCGGGTGGTTATGGAGTGCCCTAACCAACGGTGCTACCAAGTGTTGGTAGAATTACACTAATATGGGGCCCAAGTTTTCTAAAATTGTAAACTAAGATTTTTATTTATCATTATTATTTGTAAATTAGATATTAAATGATATCTTGGGTTTTTAATGTGTTAAAACTATATTTTTGAACTCTATGAATTAGATAATTGGATTGAGTAAATACCGTTTAGGCACACGGTATCTTATTAACGTGGGGTTTAGTACTTCGTATGACCTTGGGAAAATCCTAGTGGATTCGAGTGCAACCCGTCTCTATTGGAAAACCCTTAATTGGGTCTATGCACCATTAATTGAGAAGAGATATGTTGATCTTTTATCTATTTAGAGATTCATGTGGTTGTTGGGTACGAGACCTTATGTTTGACCTTATGATTGGCTTGTGATTATTCTTTGACCTTCAGGTTTGCATACATGATTGAGATTGATGTTGGTTTATTAGTTGTATACCCTATGATTGATTGGATATGGACTGTGATGTGGCTTGGCAATTGATTGGGATATTGTGGATGTTTATTCGAATGATTCATTGGTATTGATTGTGGATTATTGTGCAGCCAACCCTTCACTTCGACTCAGATTTCTGTGTCAGAGCATTATAAGTCACTAGGTTTATTCTACTATGATATGTATATATATATGTATATTGATTGGATCATATTCGAACGACTGTAGTTGTAATTGGACGGCTGATTACCGATGTATGCGGACACTGTAATATCCGAATTGAATTCGAACCGGTTTATACGGCCTTTGATTACGAACCAATTTATGACCGCCGGCCTTTCGAATGGGTTTTCTCACTTTATTAGGGCTGACCACCAAAAGCAGTGGCATTGTTTCTGTGTGATTATTGTATTGCTCTATTGTATAGGTTGGATTTAGGTTATACGTTCTTTTCATTATTGTCATATTGTTATTCTTGTATAATCAATACCTGTCGAGGAGATGGATGAGGGTCAAATGTTTCAAGCATTTGAGCCAGTTGACGAACCTGAGTGGAGAGCCGATGATGGCTACGGAGTCGTCTGAGTCCGCACGAGAGTGACTTTCATCATAGAGACCACTTTAATTAGTACCAAGTTATTCATAATGAACCTAATTTCATCTAGTTGTTGTTGAGTTTATTTGGAAACTTTAATCTTAAATATTCAGAGAGTTATGTATTGGTTTGATTTTGAATATTGATACCAATTGATTTAATGCTTCAGCAAATTTTTTTATTATGACTCACCATGTTTTGAAATTTTGTGGGTCTATATTTGGGAGCTTGTGTTGCATTAAACACATGAAATTAAATGTTTATGTTTATTTTTCACGTTATCCCTTGGTTGTATTTTGGGGACGCGAGAGCTCCCTTCCACCATCTCCACCTCTCTTACATTTTCTGTTTTCTCATTTCTTTTCTCCTTTTCTTTTACTTTCTGCCATGGTTTCAGGTGGAGGCCGAGTGGGTTGAGAACGGAAGGAGGGAGGAAGGAAATGGAGGATAGAGAGGGGGAGCTCGCCAGCTGGTGGCCCAGGTATATGGGTCCCGCCCCTTCTCTTCTTCCATTTCTTTTTTCTTTCTTTTTTTGTTAACTTCTCTGCCATGGTTTCAGGTGTAAACTGAGCATCACATCCCCTGCCACAGTTTTTAGGAGGAGGCCGAGTGGGGAGCAGGGAGAGTGACGGCAGAGTGAAGGGAGGAGGAAAAAAGGAAGCTCGCTTGTTAGCCCAGGTATGTGGATCCGCACACTTCCTGCCATCTTCCATTCTTTCTTTTCTCTCTCTCTCTCTCTCTCTCTCTCTCTCTCTCTTTGTGTGTGTTACCCCTGCTGCTGCCATTTCAGGTGGAGGCTAGGTGCGGTCTTTAGAGGAGAAAAGGGAGGAGAGAGAGGGAGAACTCGCCAGGTATGTGGGTCCCGCCCTTTCTCTTATTCCATTTCTTATTTTCTTCTCTTTTCTTTTCTTTTCTTTTCTTTTGTGTTTTTTTTTTTTTTTTTTTTTGTTTTTTTTTTTTTTTGAGACATGGCTCAGAATGAGGTTTGGGCTTTTTTTTTTTTTTTTTTTTTACTGTGGGCATTTTATGCGTGGTGGATTTTGGAGAGGGAGGAGGGAGTGGAGTTGTCTCAGCTATGAGGTTGGTGATCCCAGCCCCTTGATTCCGATTTGAAGGGTTGCACAGTGAGAATTTCATGTCAAAATCAGTTTGGGTGGAAAATGGGCATTCACTGCGAGTAGTTGGGATTTTGGTAGGATAATGAAAATGGGTATGATTCTTTTGGTATTCAGATTGGTTTGAGCGCGGATTCTTGGATTTTGATGTGGCCATGGATCTTGGGGTGTATCTCGGCTATCTTGGGGACGTTTGGGCTTCTCTCTCACTCTCTCTCTCTCTCTTTGGTCGTTTGTTGTGCGTGTGTTTCTTATGTGATTGAACATGCTGTATATTGCTTGATTGATGGCGGTGGGTGGAATGGAATGAAACAGTGAGGAGGTGGAATGTGGTGAAGGCGGGAATCGAATTGGTCTTGTGTTTGGGTGCTCATTTGATGCAGAATGGGCCATATGTACGGGTGAATGTAAAGGCTCAAAGGTCTTCTTGTTCTGTAAGTTTTTTTTTCTTTTTTGGGTAGAATCTTTCTCTGTGAGTTGTCATACTATCCGAGCTAGCAAATTCACATTGTGATGATGTGTGTAAGCTTGTAACACCCTGTCCCGGGTTAATGAAGATTAACTCTAATTAATCGGGATTAATGCTAATTCAACATGTTTTATTGAATTAATGTTGATTAATGGATAAATTGATTTAGAATGTGGCTCAAATGGTCAAATTGAGCTTAATGGAAATAGTAGTGAATGTTATGAATGAATTGGCATGGTTTTAGTTTAAATCATGTGATGTAAGGACTTTTTCGTAAATATGAAATTACACGTATTTCGTCGAATACGGAAACTCTTGATACTCGCACGTATATCTCGAGGAGTACGTTAACTTCCGTAAATATAATGATTCCATTCAGTGTGAATTGGTTCAAATGACCATTCATTTGACTTGAATTGTAATTAGAGAAATAGGAGGGGGGTAAAATGTAAAAATGAACTTATTTAGATAGAGATGAACTCACATGAGTTCATTCTCTTATCTTTCAACCGATCTCTCTTCTTCTCTTTCTCTTCTTCTTCTTTCTTCCAATTTCTCTTCATTGAGTGGTGATTTAGAGAATTGACAAGTGTGTGAAGAGGGATTCCATCTTCACCATCATCTTCTTCATCTCTTTTCTTACTTTCTTGGAGTTTAAGCTTGAGAAGATCTCAAGATTTCCACCAAAGAGGTTACAAGTAAGTGTTTGAGTTGAATTCAGCACTTCTATGTTTTATTTATTGAGATAGAATGGTTATGGCCCAAAGAATTTACAAGAATTCTATTTTGTGGATTGATTTTGGATTTTAGGTTCAAAAGAATGTTTGGTTTGAGGATTTCATCTTGGATTCAAGCTAGACAAGAGAATTCTTGCTGATTAGTTTCCAAACAAGGCAAGTATACTCAATTATATTGATTTCAAATGTTAAGTGACTTGTTAGAACTCAAGGAGTTCAGTTACAGAAAATTCGGTTCAGAATTTTCTGACCTTCTGGGCGCAATTCGGTCAGCCGTCAGGCTGACCGACACCTGACCGAGAGCTGACCGACATAGGTCGGCTAGCCGAAATTGTGAGTTCGGCTAGCCGAGGGTTGACCGCAAGGTAACCGAAAATCTTGTCAGGGTTTTTCCATCAGAAGTTTAGTTTCTGGAAAACGAACCGTAAGCTGACCGCGAGAAATTCGGCTAACCGAAATTTGAATTTCGGTCAATCGAGTGGGTGACCGAACAGGTGACCGAAATGAGCAAATTCTGGAAAACTGACCGAATATGGTTCGGTCAGCCGAAATCCATAATGCGGCTAACCGCTAGGTAACCGACGAGGTGACCGAATTTGAGGGAATATCAGAACTGATTTCTGATATTTTCCTAAACCTTCATGGGTGTTAGCTAAACTTATGTGAATGTAAATTTCACTAAAAAGTGATGTCATCTCAAATAACACCTACATTGCATAATGAACGTTTCACCCGAATGCTGTTTTAGGAAATTTACTTGTTTCTGACTTGAGTTGGCTTGTCCTCTCTCGTCTACTACGGTTGTGCTCCTTGTTGAGCTACCATTGAATAATGTGTTGAATTATGAAACGAAATGTAATGAAATGAAAAGAAAAGAACTGAAATGAACAAATACTGTAATGTATGAAAGATTAAGTCTGCTGCAGTAGATGGAGCGTTTCGGAGCTCCGTGGTGATGCCGGTAATCTCTGATCAAGACACTGGTAAATCCCACACATTTGAAAAGCCACTTAATAAAGTGAGTAATATTGAAATGAAATGAGTCCTTGAAAGGCTGGGTTGTGAATGGTGCGCCTTCCGCCTATGCTAGAGGACAACGAAAAGACACTTGATAAAGTGTATATAATGAATTGAATACTTCCTTCAGGGGAGAACTATATGAATTGAATACTTCCTTCAGGGAAGAACTATATGCATTGAATTGAATTGAATTGAATTGAATTGAATTGATATAAATTGTTTAAATTTGCTAAACATATGATTATCATAGAAATTGTGTATACATTGTTGAACCATCGTGTTCACAGTGTTATTGATGACATTACAGGCCAAGTTGCCCGTTCCAGTGGTACAGAGACCGCGCCGCCAACGGAGGAGACCAATCCGGTTCCTCCAGGAGGATTGAATGAATGGATGTAACTCGGAGGCGACCGGTTTAGCAATTTTTGTAAACATTTTGAATAGATTCATTTTGTTGTAAATAGTGATCACATGCATTGTAATTGAATATGCATGGTTGATTTATATAAGAAATGAGATGTGTACGTAAACTTTACTTTCTGTAAAGAACTTGTACATGTTAAAGTTGGATGTCAATGTATATATATATTTCCGCAAAAATATGCATTTGACAGGTATATGTAAGATCCCTTGTGAATCTCGTATTGGATTCGGCGATGCGAGGTTTACGGGAGTAAGTATGGTAATCACGACTCGGGGTTTGGCCGTGGTAACCCTAATCTCGGGCCCGGGTCATGACAAAGCTAGAATTTTAACTAGAATATCTGTTGCCTCTATTCGTCAATGTATCTAAATCTGTATATCCTGCATCAAAGCTTTTTGTGTCTTTAGATGGTCCTCTCTGAGCTGATATTTTTATTTTCTGAATCTTTCATTCCTTCCATGAGATTCCTTTATAATCTTACATGGTAGCATTTGGCATTGAATCCTATTTCTTTCATCAGTCTTTCAGGCCTCAGTCTCGCTTATGGAAGCTTCTTCCTCTGATGCATTATTTTTCACCAATCAAAATGAGGTACTGCTGGTTTTAGGCTGTGTGACCATCCATGTGAAACACACACACCCCCACTGTTTCCAGATCTACTGTTGAAGCCCTTGACTTTTTAAGTTCATATTCTGACTTCTGTAGTGGATGGACGCACACCTACTGATTTTATGCATACACGAGGATTGCAAATGCGTTCCTTGGGACGTGTGGTGAGTTCTATAACATTTTATTTGCTATCTTTTTTCTTTGTATGTCCACTGCAAACTTGTCATTTTGTTATCAAGCTCTTCCCCATTTAGTCATTTTGTTATCAAACTAGCCTTTGATGATGCCACAATTTAAGTTTCTGTGTTTCCCCTAAAACAACCAGGTTGCACTTGCTGAGAAGCTTTCTCATATATATACAGTCACTTTGTGTTCATGAGATGGTTACACGGGCCTTTAAGCATATATACCGTCTGTCATTGCATCTGTTGGAGATGCAACTTGGAGTTAATCCAATGGATATCCATGATATACGTCTCACACTCTTCTTAGAGTTAATCCAATGGATAGCTTTCAGCTTGCTCTTCAATTTGGCATCTCTGTCATGGTCATAGCTTGCCCATGTGCACTTGGACTTGCGACTCCCACAGCGGTCATGGTTGGTACTGGAGTGGGTGCAACTCTGGGCGTGCTAATCAAAGGTGGGCAACCGTTGGAGAGAACACATAAGGTCAGTATGACAGATTTGTCATGCTTTTCTTGGTTTTTACATTACATTTCAAGAGGTGTATGCATGTGTTTCTTAAAAACTGATTTTATTAATTATTTTTTGGAGTTTGGTGGCTGAACCTAATTACCATTAATTAGAAACCCACTATTTTTTAGGAACTCAATGCTTTGGTATCTTTTACATGTAGTAGTAAATAATTGGCCTATGATTAGATTAGCTAACGGAAGTCCAGAAATTAGGATAACAATTTTCTTCTATACAAATAAATGGAGTCTTTATTGTGTTCCTTTTACTCAACTCTGCAATCAATCTCAAATATCTTAAGAACTTTTTTCCTTTTTGTTTTAATGGTATAAAACAACTTAATAATCTGTAATGATATTCTAACATGGACTTTTTTGCAAGTGAATTGCATTGTGTTTGATAAACAGGGACACTCACTATTGGAAAGCCTGTGGTTGTTTACACAAGGCTCCTCAAACATATGGTTTTGCGTGATTTCTATGAATTAATTGCTGCTACTGAGGTTGGCTTTCTATCCTTAGCAATATGAGAGAAGTTGCGTGTTTATAGGTGTCATGAAATGATATCCAGTAATTAGATAAAAAAGTTTCACCCCAAGGTGTCATAAAATGATATCCAATATTTTCCTTTCTCGGACGCTACTTTGTGATTAGGCTGTTGACATGTTTTAATTTTGTTACTATAAAACCCTCAAAAAAAAAAGAAACCTTACTTGGACAGGAGCTTAGAACCGATGCAGAGTATCAGAAAGTTGGGGAAAAATACAATACTCAAAACTAACATGTACCTACTTAAGACTAGAGGAGACTTGGACGGGGGTTTGTCAGATGGTGCTACTATCGAGGTAGTTTTTTTTTTGTAAAGGTACATGCTTCATTATAGTTAGAATTACCAATTCTCCTTTTCCTTATAAAAACAAGTGTTAATTTCCACATATTGGCCCATTCCCTCTCGATCTCTAGCTTCGCTGAGGTTTTTTCAAGTGTATATGCACATATTGGCCAATTAGTATTAATGTGTACACTGTTTGATTCATGGACACTTCCTTTTGTTTGTTTTGTTCAATTCATGTCTTTCTTGTGGCTTGAATACTTGGTACAGTGGTGTGGAAATGTAGAAATGCAGTTTTTGATCACTCAATGATTTGAATTTTGCGTTGATGGGGTCAGTGTTGGAGTGTGCATTTTTTGGATTGATGGACACTTTTTTTGCTGGTTTTGTTCATTTCACATCTTCTTTGTGGCTTAAATATAGTAGATTGGTCCAGGTCTGGTTTGGTTGGCCTAATGGTGACCTGGGCTTGGGAGTGTTGGGTTAGGACGAGTTTTGAAGTGAGTAGGTTTATATTCGGTGAATATTCAGAGAGGTAGTGTGTTGGTGGGGACTGTGGGTGGAAGCACATCATATCATGGAAGTAAACAAAGAACTGAAGAAAACAAAGAGAAAACCAACATAAAGAAGTAAAAAGAAAAGGAAGGGAGAAACACAGATGCATGAAGCATCTGGTTTTGGAGGAGAATTCAGATTCTCATATGTACAGGAGCTCAAGCAGGTAATGTTTTATTTCTCTATATGCAAAAGCGTGGGATCTGTTTGACTGATAAGTGGAATGTAAATGGTTTTTCACAACTGTTAGTGGCAAAATTTCTGGGGAGGACTTTAAAATTTGAATTTCTCCACTTGCAAATTGAGGAAAAACTAATTTAAGTTTGTAAATTGACTTAGTAACCCAAGAATGATACCTTTGATAGCATTCTTTACGTTTCTTTTAGCCTCCTCATTTGGATGCTATAGTGATATAAGATGTTGGAGGTGTAGGTATACAGCATGTGGTGCTCTTTTGGGGCAAGAGCTAGCAGAAAAATGTGTCATAGTGGCATGCATTGATTACAGGTGTTTTCTTTTTATTCAGGTTCAACCATGTTGTAGTCCAATCTTATGTATGTACACACTAAGCACAACACATTCATTAACATATCATTTTTTCATTTCTGTCTTGGAACTTACCCCTGGGAACCATCAATGATAAGGTGAATGATGCTTTTCTCAAGGAATCTATTTCGTACGCCAACCGTTTCGGCATCTGAGTGGGTATTATGTGTTATATGATCATGTACAACAGTTTCTGTCTTGTTTGGATTCTATCAATATTTTCATAAAACATACTAATAGTCCTTCATTCTTACATTTACCTTTTGAGAGGCTTATGAAGTTAAGTTCTCCGTGCGAGCTGTTGGCACTTGATCTTTTGGTATGAGCAATAATTGCTAATCATTAATTATGCACAGGAAATAAGTTAATATACTTAAAATATATTATTTTTTTATAAAAAAATTGCTTTTGGCGGAGCCAAATGATTGCTGCCAAAAGCACTATGTCAAAACTGGTTAGAAGCGACACAAACAGGGCATGTAAGACCGCTGATTTGGGCCGTGGTATTTTTAGATACAAGTATTTCCATAAACCACAGCTGCTGTTTGTGGCTGTCTTCTTTTAAAAAAAGACCTAAAATTATACCGCCCTATTCCTCTCCCGCCCTCTCCCTTCTTTCCCTCCTGCCATCTGCTGTCTTTCGTTTAGTGTTTTTTCTTTTTTGGAAACCTCATTCGCTCTCCATCCCTCTGCATGTACTCGTCTCCGACTCTGACCTTCTCTCGGCCGGCGTCTGGTGTACTCAGGTCCTTATCTCCCCGACGGCTGTTGTTTTTTTTTTTTTTTTTCTTTCATCTCGGTGTATAAATCATAGCTTTACTTGAACAACCTTTACTCCTTACTATTTTTTGTGATTGCAGTGCATTAGATGAGGTAGAAGAAAGGAGAAAGAAAGGGATGATGGGGTAGAAGAAAGGAGAAAGGGAAGAAATTATCGAGTTGCTGTTCAGAGAGCCCTCTCATAAATTGACCGGCGACAAAAGCAGAGGAAGTTGGGTTGCTAGTCATTTTCTTTGGATGGTTTTTATTGAAAGCATTGGCGTCATTGGATTGAGATTTGATTTGGGTTTTATCCAAGACATCCCATGAGGTAATCCCAAGTTGCATCTTTGCTTTTTTACTCAGATATTTGGCACCCAATCTTTCAAATCCTGTGTTGGGTTTTGCTCATCTTTGAAGTTCTGATCTGGGTTTTGTCTAAAACACAATATCTTTATGATATTGGACACTTGAAATTTTGATCTGGGTTTTTGTGTGAAAAACCTAAAGCGCACAATCTCAAGCGGCTCTCTTCAGGTTCAAATATCAAATCAATATGCTATAATCATAACAGAATGTGACTTACAGCTATAAAGATGATTATAATTGTGCCCTTTTCCCATTTTGTGCTGACTAGTGGGGGAAAAGGCATTTCTAGGATTGGGCTTTCAGATATGGAGGAATAAGTTGTAGACAAATGTCTTTTTTTAAGTTCCATAGATATTTACGATCACTTAAGTTCTGCTTTATTTTCCCGTGTTTTTTATTTGATCTGTGCATGATTTTAGCTCTTTTCCCCTTACCTTGTGATGTTTGGAGCTATCAAACACTTTTTTAACTTTGATTGTTGAAATAATTTAGTTTCATCTAGAAAGAGTCCTCTTTTTCACGGAAATAATTTAGTTTCATCTAGTGAGAGAACAATAGATTAAAGCAAAGAAATCATCCGTGATCAACCCCAAAGATCCAAACATTGACTGGGGTTTTGAATCCTCGAGTATCAGAAGCCTTCCCCAATGCATTCATACCATCTGAACCAACCGTCTTTTCTAGCCGTGCCTTCCTGTGGGGCTAAAGTGAATGATTGAAGATGAAGAAGATCCACAAGGGTCCATCCTTTGATAGAGAATGATAACTATCTATCACCTTAGGAAGAAATCTTAGAAAAGTTATGGTCTTATTTAGATCACCTTTAGACCCTTCAGTCCTTATCTCTTTAGTGCCCCTTCAAACCCCCTTCACCATTACTTTCCTGGGAATGTGAAACAAAGCAGGGGGAACATGATTTGAAAGTGTATTTTGGATATCACAAGGGAGACAGACCCAAGGGGATGTTTACCTATAAAGTGCATTTAAGGATGTGGAGGTGTGCAAGGTGGGAAGAGTTGTATGTCTTTCATTGCAGTTGTGTTTCCATGCCATGAAAAATATGATCCTCGGTGATGTGATGTGGGATAAGTTGTTTTTTCCATTATCCTACTCAAATCAATACCTACTAGTGCATTGCAACTTCTGTCTATTTTTTTTTTTATTTGTGTGCAATTGAGACCAAAAGAAAAAGGCTAGTCATGAAATTCCGTACCTAGGATGTTGGGGGTGGAGACCAAATGGGAACGAAGTGAATAAATTCACGAGTACATTACCCCTGCACCAAGGGCACCAATTGCAATTCCAAGCTTTCCCTCCTCATCATCCAATCTCCTCTCCTCATGTTTTCAGACCCAGTAGAAGAAAACCTTCAACAATCTCTTCCATTGCCCTTTCTACCTCTTCTTCCTCAGGTTGTTTCTTTTCCCCCCTCAGCTTCTTTCTTCTTTAATATTCACCATTTTACAAATTCTCATTTTCTTTCATATTGCTACATCTAATTCACCAACTGCTGAAAGCTTAAGATTCCATTTCATTGAGGGTTCTAATCAGATAATGTTTTCAGATTTTTGTGTTGGTGGCTTTAAATATGCAAATTCTTCTATGGGTTTGGTTCATTTTTGATACATTTTTTTCCTTTTTTTGCTTATGCGTTTATGGAGGTTGATAGAGTGGGGTTTTTTCTTGATGGGTCCACTTGGATATCGGTGATATTGAGGATTTACTATTTCTTTCTTTCTTCTTTTTTTTTCTTTGTTATTGTTTGGCGGTTTTTTGTTAAATTTATCTTCTAATTTTTGTGCTTTTGGTTCCAAATGGATAAATTTGGCCCTGGTTTCTGTTTACTTTGTTAGCCTTTTTTATATATCAGATTTTGCCTTCGAAATCTGTCAACAATGAAGGTTTTATTTGTGCCTTGACATTGGTTGAAACTCGTATTGTGAGAAATGTTTGATTTCTCGAAGTGATTTTCTTTTATGAGAGGTATTGTAGTTTGGGCTATTACGCACTTTTATATGTATGAGTGTGTGTGACTCTATATGTCTAAATTCTGATCTGGATATTGTTATATTATATTTGATTTCTGGGCTTACTTTTTGTTGCAATGACAGGATTCTTCATCTTGTGTTGAACCTAGTGTAGAATGTTTGCGAGAATCACTTTCTCTCTTTTATGATTTTGTGATAACCAGCACCTCCAACTGTGTCATGAGCTTTTGTTTGTTTGTTAGATTTTCTTGATAGGATGAGTAAGTTAGATGTCTTCTCTCTTAAGATATTGAAGGGACATAAGAAGGGTTAGAATGTTTGGTCTTGTCAAACCAAAATGCGTCTTGATATCTAAATTATATGATGCTTAGTCATGTGTACTGTAGTACATTCATAGTTACAAGTAATAAATTCTGGCGTGACATTGTTTGATGGATGGCACCCTTGGTATTTGTACTTTTAATCATAAATTCTCAACATCCTTCGTCTGTCTTGCTTGGTGTGTTTCACCTTTGGAATGCTAGTAAATGTGCTTTGCCAAGGCTTGTTGGAGGCTCTGAACTCTGAATCACTAGTATGGTGGCCTTCATTGAGTGTTGTATTGAAGGGTTGGGTAAGACCACTGTTTGTATTTGATTATTCCACTTGAAAGTGAAATAAAGTTTTTCTCTGTGTTCTTTGTTGTGTGCTTATGGATCCATCCAATTTCAAACAAAGTGGTATCGGAGCTAGGTCCTTCTTATTCAAAAATTAGAGATGGCCTCTAGCCTAGTGCAACCCCAGATTCCAAAACTCATGAAGGAGAATTATGAAAACTGAAGTATCCAGATGAAAGCGCTATTTGGGTCAGAGGACCTATGGGAGATCATCACCGATGGGTATGTGGAGCCCACCGCAGACCGAGAAGACTTCCCTTAAAGATTAAAGGAAGAAAGACAAGAAGGCATTATTCCTACTCTTTCAAGGGGTAGATGAATCAGCCTTCGAAAAGATTACTAAAGCACGATCAAGCAAGAAAGCGTGTGAGACCCTTAGCACTATCTTCAAAGGTGATCGGGACAAGAGGGTCCGTTTGCATATCCTCCGAACAGAGTTCGAAGCAGCCCACATGAAATTAAGAAGGTGAGAATATTTCTGCGGTTGCTGGTAATAGTGAATCAAATGAAGAGAAATGGTGAAAAGATAGAAGATATTCGAATTGTAGAAAAAGCATTGAGATCTCTCACAACCAAATTTGAGCATGTAGTTGTGGCCATTGAGGAGTCAAAAGACTTAGAGACTCTCAATAGAAGCATTAATGGAATCACTCCAAGTTCATGTGGGCAACGTATGCAGAAAAATAGTGGCTCTATGGTCCTGGAACAAGTATTGGAGTCAAAATTGACTCTAGGTGAGTAGAAGCCCAGTTTCGGAAATTCTAAGAGAGGTGGCGGACCAGCAACAATCGCGGTAGAGGTACAAGGTAAACAAATTATCAAAGTCAGGCTCAATGTCAGTGGAGAAGCAATAGGAACCGCGGAAGAGGAGCGAGCCACGGTAGATCCACTCATGGCTGTGGAAATTCAAAAAGTGTTCAATGCTATAATTGCAATAAGCTTGGACACTATGCATCAGATTGCTGGAGCAACCCACGGAACGAAATATGCAATCCAATTTTGCGTATGCATCAGATCATGGAAAAGAAGTCTCCACAATTCTTCTGGCACAAGAAGAAGTATATGACCAGTAAGATATGTGGTATCCAAACTCTGGAGCAAGCAATCACTTGTGTGGAAAGAAAAAATCTTTAAAGAGCTTGCAGAAGATGTTAGTGGCAAAGTAAGTCTCGGACACTCATCAAAGCTTCCTTTCCAAGGTATGGGAAAAATTAAAATTTATTAAAATGATGGTATGCCTGCATATGTTTCAAATGTGTATTATGTGCCTAACATGAAAAGTAACATCCTCAGTGTTGGCCAACTCCTAGAAATGGGATATGTGATACACATGGAGAACTCTTCTCTTTTATTAAAAGATGCTTATGGGAGATTTATAGCTCAAGTTCAAATGGCGAGGAACCGCATGTTCCCACTCTATCTTAGTACAACACTAGAGAAATGCTTTCATGGACTTATAAGTAATGAGTCATGGAAGTGGTTTCGTTTTGGGCATCTTCACTTCAACGAGCTCAAGTTATTATCTACTGCAAACATGGTTCATGGACTTCCAATTATTAAAAGGCCTGAGCATGTCTGCGAGGCATGTACACTAGGCAAGCAGCAAAGAAATTCTTTTTCAGTTGGGAAATCATGGAAAGCAAAGGCACCATTGCAGCTGGTTCACACAGACATTTGTGGTCTACTGGAGACACCTTCTCTTGGTGGTAACAAATACTTTATCATATTTATTGATGACTTTAGTAAAAAGCTTTGGATGTATTTAATTAAAGAGAAGTCTGCTGCTTTTACTATCTTTAAGAATTTCAAAGCTTGTGTTGAAGTAGAAAGTGGTCATAAACTTAAAACACTCAGATCTGACAAAGGTGGTGAGTACACCTCCAATGAATTTCAAGAGTATTGTAGACAGTAGAGCATTAGATATCAGTTTACAATTGCTTACACTCCGGAGCAGAATGGAATAGCAGAAAGGAAGAACCGCACTAACCTCAATATGACGAGGACTATGCTTAAAGAAAGAGGCTTGTCAAAAGAATATTGGGCAGAAGTAGTATCATGCACGGCCTATTTGCTAAATAGGTGCTCGACAAAGAGTGTTAGAAACAGAACATCACAGGAGGCGCGGAGCGGCTATAAACCAAGTGTTGACATACCTAAGAATCTTTGGGTGTGTTGCATATGCTCAAGTACCAGAAGCCAAAAGAAAGAAGCTTGGTGATCGTGGAGAAAAATGCATTTTCATCGGAAACAATTAGGAGTCTAAAGCCTACAAACTCTACAACCCATTTACTAAAAAAGTGGTCATAAGTAGAGATGTTGTCTTCAGTGAAGAAAAAGCATCGCAATGGAATAATGCCGACAAAGTCAAAGAAAAACAAGTTGAGATGGAAGAACAAGAAGCAAATCCTCAAAATCCTGTAGTTTCACAGCGAAATGACTTAACAACTCCACGAGCAACATCATCTGTTCAGAGAAGTTCAGAAGAACAAAATGCATTGCCAATAAAAAGTTCATCAGCTCAAAGTTCTTCCTCAGCTATTACTCCAATTAAAATGAGAAACCTAGAAGATATCTATGTTGAAACAAAAGAGACGAATCTCTTGTGTCTGTATGCTGACCATGAGCCTCTAACCTTTCAAGAAGCAGTAAATGAAGATTGCAGGAGAAAATCCATGGAAGAAGAAATACACGCCATCAAGAAAAATGATACTGGGAAGCTTACTATACTTCCTCTAGGCTAGAAAGCTATTGGTGTCAAATGGGTGTACAAGATCAAGCGCACAGCAGATGGAGAAATTGATAGATACAAGCCAAGGCTTGCAGCTAAAGGCTATAAACAACAGTATGACGTTGACTATGAAGAAGTTTTTACTCCAATTTCCAGTCTTGATATAGTAAGAATGCTAATCGATCTCCCTTGCAGCTCATCACAGTTGGAAAAATACCAACTGGATGTTAAGTCAGCATTCTTAAATGGCATACTTGATAAGGAAGTATATGTAGAGAAGCCAGAAGGCTTTAAAGTGGAAGGAGATGAGCAAAAGGTATATTGCTTAAAGAAAGCGTTATATGGGATAAAGCAAGCCCTACGAGCATGGAATGCTCATATAGACAGCTATATAGAGGAAAACGGGTTCTCCAAATGCCTATATAAGCATTCAGTCTACATAAAGAGAAATCCTCATAGCATGCCTCTGTGCCGATGACTTACTATTCACTGGGAACAGTCCTCAAATGTTCCAAGAATTCAAGCATTCTATGTTCAAGGAGTTTGAGATGACGGATTGTGGACTAATGTCATTCTTTCTTGGTATAGTGGTAAGGCAGTAGTGTAACACCCTGTCCCGAGTTAATTAAGATTAACTCTAATTAATCGGGATTAATGTTAATTCAGCATGTTTTATGGAATTAATGTGGATTAATGGATAAATTGATATAGAATTTGACTCGAGTGGTCAAATTGAACTTAATGAAAAGAATAGTGAAGGTTCTGAATAGATTAGAAATGGTTTTAGGTCAACTTGAGTGATGTAAGGACTTTTTCGTAAATACGAAATTACACGTATTTCGTCGAATACGGAGACTCTTGATACCCACGTGTGTATCTCGTGGAGTATGTTATTTTCTGTAATAGTAGCGATTCCATTCGATGTAAATTGGATCACATGATCCTTCATTTGACTCAATGTGTAATGAATGGAATTAAGAGGGGGTTAAATGCAATTTAGGGCTTATAAGATGAGGATGAACTCATTTGAGTTCATTCCTTCATCCCCAGCCGGTTTCTCTTCTTCTCTTTCTTTCTCTTCTTCTTCTTTCTTCCAATTTCTCTTCCTTGAGTGATGATTGGGAGAGCTAACAAGTGCTTGTGAAGAGGGACTCCATCTTCACCATCTTTTTCTTCATCTCTTTTCCTACTATTTTGGGAGTTTAAACTTGAGAAGATCTCAAGATTACCATCAAAGAAGCTACAAGTAAGTGTTGAGTTGAATTCAGCACTTCCATGGTTTCATTATTGAGTTGTGACTCAAAGAATTTACAAGAATTCTGTTTTGTGGATTGATTTTGGGTTTTAGGTTCAAAAGGAGGTTTGACTTGAGGAATTCAGCTTGGATTCAAGCTAGACAATGAACTTCTTGCTAAAAAGTTTCCAAACAAGGCAAGTATACTCAATTGTATTGATTTCAATTGTTAAGTGATTTGTTAGAACTCAAGGAGTTCAGTTACAGAAAATTCGGTTCAGAATTTTCTGATCTTCTGGGCACAATTCGGTCAGCCGCCAGGCTGACCGACACCTAACCGAGAGCTGACCGACGTAGGTCGGCTAGCCGAAATTGTGAGTTCGGCTAGCCGCCGGTTGACCGCAAGGTGACCGAAAATCTTGTAAGGGTTTTTCCATCAGAAGTTTAGCTTCTGGAAAACGAACCGTAAGCTGACCGAAGAAATTCGGCTAACCGAAATTTGAATTTCGGCCAGCCGCATGGGTGACCGAATAGGTGACCGAATTGGGCAAATTGTCCTGAAAATTGAGAACTTCTGGAAAGCTGACCGAATGTGGTTCGGTCAGCCGAAACCCCTAATGCGGCTAACCGCTAGGTAACCGACGAGGTGACCGAAATTGAGGGAATATCAGAATTGATTTATGATAATTTCCTAAACCTTCATGGGTGTTAGCTAAACTTATGTGAATGTAAATTTCACTAAACAGTGATGTCATCCACAATAACACCTACATTGCATAATGAACGTTTCACCCGAATGTTGTTTTAGGAAATTTACTTATTTATGACTTGAGTTGGCTTGTCCTCTCTCGTCTATTACTGTTATGCTCCTTGTTGAGCTATCATTGAATAATGTATTGAATTAATACAATGAAATGCAATGAAATGAAACGAAAAGAACTGAAATGAACCAACACTGTCATGTATGAAAGATTAAGTCTGCTGCAGTAGATGGAGCGTTCCGGAGCTCCGTGGTGATGCCGGTGATCTCTGATCAAGACACTGGTAAATCCCACACATTTGAAAAGCCACTTAATGAAGTGAGTAACATTTGATAAGTCACATAATAAAGTGAATGATATTGAAATGAAATGAGTCCTTGAAAGGCTGGGTTGTGAATGGTGCGCCTTCCGCCTATGCTAGAGGACAACGAAAAGACACTTGATAAAGTGTATATATATGCATTAACTGCTCTCTTCAGGGGAGAACTACATACATTGAATGCTTCGTTCGGGGAAGAACTATATGAATTGAATTGAATTGATTTGATTTGAATATAATTGTTATATATTGGAACCAAATTGCTAACATGTGATTATCATAGAATTGTGTATACATTGTTGAACCGTCGTGTTCACAGTGTTATTGCTGACATTACAGGCCCAGTTGGCCGTTCCAGTGGTTCCGAGACCACGCCGCCAGCGGAGGAGACCAATCCGGTTCCCCCAGGAGGATTGAACGAATGGATATAAATCGGAGGCGACCGGTTTAGAAAATTTTGGGAACATTTTGAATAGATTCATTTTGTTGTAAATAGTGATCACATGCATTGTATTTGAATATGCATGGGTGATTTAAATAGGAATGAGATGTATAAGTAAACTTTACTTTTGGTAAAGAATTTGTACATATTAAAGTAGAATGTCAATGTATATATATATTTCCGCAAAATTGTACATTTGACAGGTATATGTAAGATCCCTTGTGAATCTCGTATTGGCTTCGGCGATGCGAGGTTTACGGGAGTAAGTATGGCATCGCGACTCGGGGTTTGGCCGTGGTAACCCTAATCTCGGGCCCGGGTCATGACAAGTAGCCAGATGGTATTTTCATCTCTCAGAAGAACTATGTGAAAGAGCTCCTTGAGAAATTTCGAATGGGCAATTGCAATGCTATAAGCTCGCATGTCGCAACAGGTTTGAGATTGACACGAGAAGGTGAAGGAAGAAACATTAATCCAACTCTCTTCGAAAGCCCGATGGCAAGCCTAAGGTATCTCACCATCAGCAGGCCAGATATTGTCTATGGCGTCAGACTTTTGAGTAGATATATGGAAAGTCCAAAAGAATCTCACTAGGTTGCAACTAAGAGAATCTTGAAGGACATCAAAGGTACCATAGACCTTGGTCTTCTTTATGCATATAGCAACGCAGCAAAGTTATATGGATATTCAGACAGTGACTGGAAAGGTGATCAAGATGAAAGAAAGAGCACTACATGATATGTGTTCTATCTTGGGTCGACGGCTTTCACGTGGATCTCTAAGAAGTAAAGTATTGTAGCTCTATCTACATGCGAAGCTGAGTACGTATCAGCGTCAACAGTCGTCTGCGAAGCGATATGGCTAAGAAACCTCCTAACAGAATTTGATCACCTACAAGATGAATCCACAACTGTACATGTGGATGAAAAATCTGCCATTGAACTTGCTAAAAATCCCGTGTAGAATGGAAGGAGTAAGCTTATTGATATCATGTATCATTTTATAAGAGATCATTTGTAGCAAAAGACAGTGAAGCTCGTTTATTGCAATACTAATGAACAAGTGGCAGACATTTCACTAAGGCTTTGCCAACCAATATCTTCATAAGGTTAAAAGAAAAGCTTGGCATGAAGATAGTTTTAATATGAAAGATTAATGGTGTCAGTGTTTTAGGGGGGTAATGTCAGTCAAAACACTGACTTTGACTTTTGACCTCAGCCCCCAAATGTCTCCAAGACTCTGTAGTAGTCTAGAACGAACCCAATGCCAAGACCCTCTACCATGTTCCAGAGAATTCAAGACGTCTCTCACATACCGCCTCATTGAGACGCATATGGAAACCGTCATGTATATGTGATCGGCAAGTGGGCCACGTGGACAATTTGCATCACATGAAACCCATACACTACATATGCCCATCTATAAGTATGAGGACCCTGCCCCATTCATATACCAGTCAAGCAAGTGACAAATCCAAAGAGGGTGCTGTGCCTGTAGTGCAGAGAGAAAAAGAGTGAAAAATATCTTGCCTGAGTGTATCGTGATTTTCAATGAGTTCATTAAGTGTTGTATTGAAGGGTTGGGTAAGACCATTTTTTGTATTTGATTATTCCACTTGAAAGTGAAGTAAAATTTTTCTCTGTATTCTTTGTTGTGCGCTTGTGGGTTCCACCCAATTTCCAACATAAAGGGGTTAAGATTTGTGTGAGTTGGGTTGAATAGGTGTTTGGTGTGTTGGGATTCGGTGTAGATTACATCCAAGTGCGTGTGTGATGATGTATGTGGTGCGTTGATGGATAAATATAGAGAAGGGTCAGGTACGTGGTATTTGGCTGTATTGGGGTGGGCCTGCAAGTTGCAACAGAGGGATCTTAATAAGCCTTCAATAGGTGAAGGAGAGAGTGGTGAAAAACATGAGAGTCTACGGGAAAGATGAGTGGAGAGAAAGTCTCCACCGACGGACCCTTCATTTCCTTTCATAAAGACAGTCGTGCAGCTTTTAGAAAGATGTGATTAAGGTTCTCCTTTTCAAAATATTGGTGGGACTAAAGATAAAAGTGATGCACTTGAGAGCAAATCAACTGTACTCATGTGGATGGCTGCTGTACACACCTCAATCCTAGAGAGGATCAGGTGAGAATGGATGGCTGCTGTACACTCATAAATATTATCTAAAATTAAAAATAAAACAATCATATTAAGTAACAGTTCGATCCGTAGGATATCGCACGCTACAATATCCTAAGGAAATAGGATATCCTACAATCAAAAGTGAAAAAATTTAAATAGTTAGTTTTTTTTTTTTTTTTTTCCCTTGACTATGGGAGCACAAAACCACCATCCAAACCGTTGGATAGCTGTATGAGTGTAAGAACTAATATCAAATCAAGTTTGAACAATTGATCTATTACGGTTATCTAGAAATTCGCAAAAAAAAAAAAGGCTTATAATTTGTTATAATTTGCATAACAATCTGACGTTTTTACAAATTTCTAGATAACCGTGATAGATTAACGGTTCAAATTTGGTGCGATATTAGTTCTTACACTCATACAGTTATCCAACAGTTTGGATGATGGTTTGGTGGTCCCACGGTCAAAGGAAAAAAATAAAAAAACTAACTGTTCAAGTTTTTCCGCTTTTGATTGTAGGATATCCTACTTTCCTAGGATATCGCAGCGTGTGATATCCTACGGATCAGACTGTTTTGCGGTAAATACACTTTTCAAACTGTTTTTGGGTAATTGTCGATTTTAAGGCAATCCATACGGTAATTGTCCCTATATATATATTTATATATATATATATATATATGGGAAGAGTATTAATGTATAAACACACAAACAACATAGCAAGTATAAACACACAAATATTTAAAAAGAAATTAACATAATACTTAAAACTTGAAAAGATATTATATTATTATTTTACCATCTTTTAGAAGAAAATAAGAAGCAAATGGAGACTAAAAATTTATGGTAAAAGAAAGATATTCTTTTGAAAAATGAAAATGACCAATTCTCCAAAGAAAGCCTGCCAAGTGGATGCATGGACAATATGAGGAATCTTGTTTTCAAAACTGAGAGCTCTTAAGTCCTTACACGAACTCCTTCAATTAATATAATAGTAATAGAGAGAGCGTCCACCTTTTTAGTTTTTCTTTTAGATCGTACTTGTAAGATTTGTTTAAGATTCCTTCCACTTCTTGATGGTGATGGTGTAGATATTTTAGAAATACATTGCCAATCCCTATAGTATTTTGTAAAAATGAGATGGCTTGCAAGTTGGGCGACTACAATTTGGGGGCTTGGACGACTCTTCTCAACTTCTACCTATCCGACTTAAAAATGATACCAATTAGGAAGTTTTGACAATTCCACGTCTCTCCTGGAAGTCAAGTAATTTCTATTTGGAAAATTTTTCGAATTTCCAGATAAGTTGGAAATTTTTTATGCTCCCATGAACCTAAGCATCTAGAAATTCCACCAAAATGTGAAGGGATTGAAATTTCTAGATTCGCAAAGGTCATTTGAGACCTTTCAAGTCACTCAAATTCTGAAATGTTTGAGAAGAAATGAAGCATTTACAAATGTTAAGGGACCAGATATCATATCATGTTTCAAAAAACCCTCAGCAACCCATATTCATGTTAAGAATGATAGTAAAGAAACAAGCCCGAAGGACCCCTCGTAAGCACCTAAGCTCAAGACACGGTGAGCACTATTTCTTATAGAGGCCCCATCTGGAGATGGAATTGGCGGTCCCCGTGTGAGTGGTACACGCAGGAGGTCGAATCATCATTCCAACAACTAGATCAACTGCGGATAAGTTTCCACAGTACAAAATAAGAACACAATCAACCCAGCAGTCCACTCCAATCGAGTGGGTGCAATACTTGAGATTGGGTTCTCTGTTTTACTGTCTACCCAAATGGATCACAAGGTGGGCCCACTAGACGTTTGGCCACGTGAATTTCACCTTATTGTAATCACCAGTAATCGATCACCTGCGGTTTTTCCCGCCACTTCAAGTATAAATAGAGCCTCGAGCCTAGAACACCATCTTACGGTAGAAAAACCAGGGCGAGGATCCTCTGATCGTAGCTGCAACTCCTCTCTCTCGCTCTCTCTCTCTCTCTCTCTCCGTTGCGGACTCTGTCCGTTGCGGACGGTAAATCCTCTGTTCTACTTTTTTTTGTTCTGATCTTCAAATGATCTTGACTCATACCACTTGTCCAGTGGTGCGGGGCCCTGCAAAATCTGAACCTCTCATAAAAGCTGCATCTCTTTACCTGAGGTATGGCAAAAATTTTGGTGCCAATCAGATTTATCACGTATAATGCACTTTGATAAAATATTATAAGAATTTTATATCTTGACCTCCTATGTATAAAACCCGAAGCACTCACGAAAATTCCTCCTTTTTATTTGGGTTGCAATAAAGTTTCAACATTTGTTTGGCCTCCCATTTAAATTTATCAACAATATGCACTTTGGATAAAATATTAGAAAAAACTCATATGTTCGTGTCAATATAACGATGGGCTCATATCTACTATACTACTATTATAAAAGAGGGAAGGTTGCAAAAAAAACTTTTACTACACCATGTGGGGCCCACCTCCAACTATAATAATAGAATATAATAATATATTATTATTATATTATAATAATCAACTACTATATATCTATCTTTCTATCTAAAAAGAGGGAATGTTGCAAAAAAATTTTACTACATCATGTGGGGCCCACCTCCAACTATTATAATAGAATATAATAATAATATATTATTATATTATAATAATTGACTACTATATATCTATCTATCTATCTACTATTATAAAAGATGAGATATTGCAAACTTTTTTCACTACACTATTGCGGGGCCCACCCCCACATATTATAATGCAAACTTTTTCACTGCACCATTCTGGGGTCAACCCCCAAATATTATCTACTACTATTATAAAAGAGGGAGTGTTGCAAAGTTTTTTCACTACACCATGTATTATAATAATAGAATATAATCATATATTATGATATTATAATAATTAACTACTATATATCTATCTATCTACCTACTATTATAAAAGATGAGATATTGCAAACTTTTTCACTACACCATTTCGGGGTCCACCCCCAAATATTATAATATAATATAATAATAGATTATTATGAGAAATTGTAAACTTTTTCACTACACCTTTGTAGGGCCCACCCCCAAATATTATAATGCAAACTTTTTCACTACACCATTGTGGGGCCCACCCCCAAATATTATAATATAATATAATAATATATTATTATGAGAAATTGCAAACTTTTTCACTACACCTTTGTGGGGCCCACCCCTAAATATTATAATATAATATAATATAATAATATATTATTTTATTATAATAATAATAACACAATATCTATACCCTTATTATAAAAGAGAAGAGAAGTTGCATACTTTTTCACTATACCTTTGCGGGGCCCCCCCAAATATTTAGATATTATTATATTATATATATAAAATAGAAGAGAACTACACATCTGTGGGCCTCACTTAGTAGAAGAACTTGTCATGCTTTTTCTCTACATCTAGACATCTATGGGCCCCACTTTGTATTATTATATTATATATATAATACAAGAGAATTACAAATCTATGGGCTCCACTTAGTATTATTATAATAGCTATGGGCCCCACTTAGTATTATTATATTATATATATAAAATAAAAGATAACTACACATCTGTGGGCCCCACTTAGTAGAAGAACTTGTCAAGCTTTTTCTCCGCATTTACACATCTGTGGGTTGCACTTAGTATTATTATATTATACCACTTAGTAGAAAAACTTGTTATGCTTTTTCTCTACACATCTGTAAGCCCTACTTAGTATTATTATAACATCTGTAGGCCCCATTTAATATTATTATATTATATATATAGAATAAAAGAGAATTACACATCTATGGGCCCCACTTAGTAGAAGAACTTGTCATTCTTTTTCTTTACATCTACACATCTATGGGCCCCACTCAGTATTATTATATTATATATATATATATATATAATAAAAGAGAACTACACATTTGTGGGCCCCACTTAGTAGAAGAACTTGTCATGCTTTTTCTCTACACATCTATGGGCCCCACTTAGTATTATTATATTATATTATATATAAAAAATCAAAGAGAACTACGCATATGTGGGCCCCACTTGGTATTATTATATTTCGATGAAATGCTTAGCTCAAATGTTCATGAAAAGGGTTGTGTTTGAAAGTTTTGTACATTCGTTGCAAAAACTCAAATGAGAAATTTCAATTGAGATTTCCATGTGTAGAAAATTTTAACTTCGATCCCAATGCCTGTAAAGACACGATTTGCTTGTCAGAGGAAGAGATGAGAATGCCAAAGATTGCTTGGAATCCTTGTGATTTGTTGTTGATCCGTTTAAAGCTATGAGTTGGGTACTGTTCTGGTTGGTTGGTATTTTATTTCATTTAATTTGCAATACTAGAAATGAAATATGTGTAATAGAATTGTGACATTTTAAACATTTAGTTCTCTAACAACATTCGACAAAGTGAACTTTGTGACAATAGAAAATCTCTTTTTAATGTTAGGCCTTTTTTTTATGTTACCGAAATAGTAAAATTTACTTTAAAATTTTTAAGCGGTTAAAAATGAAGAAAAGTTGAATATTAAAAAATGACCAACAATGTTAGAAATGAAATAGAGTTTTAACATTTAGGGGAGGTAGTGACCAGTTGGGCTTTTTTTTTTTTGCTGTTGTTTTGGTTGTTTTTATGTTGTATTAGTCAGCTTGGTGGATCGGTTATCTTGTATATCATCTTTAATATTAGCGTTTTTGGCAGAAGGTTTGGCCCATTTATGATTTTTTTTTTAATCTTTTAATGTGTTCCCCTCTTTTTGGAAAAAAAAGAAAGGAAAAAAAAATGATTGTAACATGTTATACATTTTAGTGGATCAAACTTTATAAGGAATGACATGAAATACTTCCTACAGTTCCTAAGAGTTATATAGGGCTTTAGATTTTCATTAGTGGTTAAAATGCAAAATCATACATGAATATTAAAAAATGACAATTAAATAACCTCTCTTTTAATGGAAATTGATTTAAGGAAAAATAAGAAATGAATGCTCATCAATCACATAGGAATCCTACGATGGTCAAGGTCCCTTTTACATCCATAACCTCGTGTTTCTTACCCCTCACTTCTTTAATAATCTTTCAGCAAAGCTTATTTCACTATGAATTCGTATGTATGCTAGCAAATATATTAGGGTGCAGTAGAAATCCGCAATCGAGACAAAACACTTTGCACAAGTAGATCTAACCAAATAGTCATTCTAAAAAATATAGAAAATTTTTTTATGTGATTTGATAGTATGCTTGTGTCAGATCAGAAAAAGAAATACTGGGACATATATATATATATATATCCCTTTACTAAGAAAGTATGGTGTTTTCATGCTTAGTAATGAGGACTTGGGTGACATTAGTGGGTTGAAATGAGGAAGATATTTCATTGATGTGTAGGTGCACTAGCCAAAGATACGGAGATGTTGTGGAGAGGCTTAAGGTCTATTTAGATGCTTCATTTTCTTAGGTGACATGAAAGTTTTTTTGTGAATATGCAAGCGTATGCAGCTTTTTTTCATTTAAGCATTTTCTTGATTTCTTCATTCCATGCAACTTGGTTTTCTTTTTAATTTTATTACTATATATTAAACCAACATCCAATGCAAGTGACTAATGGTTTGTCTTATTACTTCTTAAATTATGATAAGGTATTTTATTTTTCCTTTCAAGTCTTCATGAGTATGATGCAATGGAACCTATCATTTTGATATACCAACTCATGTTTTTAGATCCACTCTCTTATGCTGATTTGAAGTGATTGCTTTAGGGCCCTTGTTTTTTGTTTTAGGCAATGCTGGCAATATGCATTCCTTCATTATCATTCTACGTGCTAAATTGTATTTGAAGGTGCTAATTGTCTTTCTTTATGATTTTGTATGCTTAGTCCAAGGCATCATCTCAGGTCGAACCAGTATTACTCTTGGACTTGATTCATGTCCAACATTGTAATCACATTACTATAATGCTAGGATAATGAATTTCCCATTAAATTTTCTTAGGAAGTTTGAAGGAAGTAGTTGTGCCCACCCTGTGAGTGCATAGATAAAGATCTCTTTGTAGTTGGCTCTCCTGCTTCAAATTATGATAGTTGTTTCAAAGATTCATTTACTGCAAAATTAGAATGTAACAAAATTGATTTATGATACATAAAAAGCTAACATAAGTGCCACAAATGTACATGGTTCAAAATTTGGTAGCGGTGTTATTTTAATTCAAAAAAGCTTTTTAAGTTGTTCCTCTAGCCCTCATCTTGACATATTAATCTTATTTCTTTCCATAATATTCAAATTTCTTTGTATTGGTATTACTGCCATTCGGTGCTTCTCAACATAAATTTGGTATATATTTGGCGCTAGGTTTTAGACAAATTTTAATGAGAAATAGGCCAGACGATCGATTTATATTGAAATTTGTGAGTGTTTTACCTAATCATGTATTGCTAAAAAAGGTTGATTTTCAACTTTTTTTTTTTCAGTTAGTTTCCTTTCATATATCTTGTTATTCTATCTTCTTACTTTTTTCTATTGAAGCTTCTACTGAATTTTATAAGAACAATGAGTGATTGTAAATTGCTTAATTTCCCAAAAAAAATGAACTATATGTAAACTGGTCATTCTCCATTGGGATTGTTATATTAAGTTTTTCAATGACTTTATTTTTCTGGATTATCATACTGAAAGAGTATGTTCCGTGCACGTGCAGGGCTCCACTAGTCCTATCAAAATGAGAGGAGGGAAAAAAAAAAAAGAAAAAAGCTTCAAGGCACTAGGACAATAACTACCATTGGTAACTACCTATAAAAATCTTTAGACCTATCAAGTCCTACTTGGCCTGGAAGGGGTCTGCCCTCCTCACTGTGGCTTAAAGCTACAAGCTCAAGCCCGCTGCCAAGGGAAACTTCCTTCTCAACTTATTTTAGGTGGGACTGTTCATTAAAGAGTTGAAAGGCAAGTTGTATGCCAAAAAAACTGGCTTCTCAAAAAGTGCTATTTCTATTGAATTTTTACTACTTTTCCTATGATTATGAAAAGGGTTTTCAAGAAATCAAAATCCAAACAATTGAATATCTTATTTTGCGAATTTCCAACATAATTAATGTTCTAAAGAGCTATTTGCTGAGGCCAACAATCTGAAGTTTGTCCTCATATTAGAAAGTGTGGAGTATGTCCTCGTAACCTCACTTTCATTGCTGCATTCATCACAATCTGTTGTATATCTTTCATGTTGCAATACAACCAGTCATGCAGACGATGGATACCCACTTGAGACCTCAAGTCCTCAGATATTTTTCCAACATTACCATGTGGCCACTCCAGTGAACTGTAAGTATGGAGTTGCAAGAAGAAATAGGAGTCTTTTGCGATGAATAAGAAAGTCTACATTGAGCTGTAAAGAGTTTCCTTTGGTTTCTTTCTCCACATCTGAACAAGCCCTAATCCACTGAGCGGTTATAGAAGAACTCTGTAAATGCCATGGAATTTGGTTGAAAAAATCGGCCGATACCGGTATATATCGGCCGATATGAATCGGCATCGGCCCATACCGGGCCGATATGCTCTCGCGATATCCGTATTGGTATCGCTGGGGCAAATATCGCCAATATTTCGGCCTATATTGGCCGAGATTTTCTTCATCTCGGTTTTACTGATATCTTGGCCGATATTTTGAAAATATCAGTCGAGATGATTTAAAATGCAAAAACAAAAAAAACAAAAAAAAACCCAAGTTTTCTAACTTTTTCCACCATCTTCATCTTCTTCTCCTCTCCTCTCATCTCTTTACTCCTTAGAGCTACAGCCAGACTCCATCACAAATCCCTCTTGCAGAAAATCACACATCTATTTCTTGAAGAAAATATTATTCATGGTAAGAGAAAATCAACTTAAAGCATAGAAATCATTAGGTTTATCACTTGTGTTGTGTTTTTCACTTAGAAGTTAGATTTACATACTTTCATGCTAGATCTACTCATACACATGATTTTGAATTTTTTTTTCAAATCTTTTATTTTCCGTTTTTTTAATATTTGAATGATAATATATCATTTTTTTGGAATTTAATTATAAATATGTTCTTTTAATGATTCATGATCATTGTATGGTGTGTAAATGATTGATCTACATACTTTTATGCTAGATCTATATATTTAGGATTTTGAAAATGATTTTATTAAATCTTTATTTTTTTTAAAATAATAGTTGTTACTTGTTAGAGTATTTATGACACCAAAGGCTTATTAATAGTGTGTAGATGATAGATCTACATCTACTCATATTCATAAACATGATTTAGATTTTTATTTTAATTTTTTTTTTTGGATTTTCTAATATTTAAATTATAATATATCATTTTTTGGGAATTTCATCATAAATATGTTCTTTTAATAATTTATGATCATTGTGTGGTGTGAAAATGATTGATTTACATACTTTTATGCTAGATCTATATATTTAGGAATTTGGAAATGATTTGATTAAATCTTTATATTTTTTGTAAAAATAATTGTTCAAGTGTATTTATGTCATGATTCTTTCTTTAACTACCAAAGGCCTATGAATAGTGTGTAGATGATAGATCTACATCTACTCATAGTCAAAAACATGATTTAGATTTGTATTTTAGTTATTTTATTTTCGGGTTTTCTAATATTTAAATTATAATATATCATTTTTTGGGGATTTCATAGTAAATATATTGTTTTAATGATTCATGATCATTGTGTGGTGTGTAAATGATTAATTACATACTTTTATGCTGGATTTATATATTTAGGACTTTAAAAAGGATTTTATTAAATCTTTATTTTTTTGTAAAAATAATTGTTCAAGTGTATTTAATATATATGATACTTTAACTACTAAAGGCTTATGAATAATGTGTAGATGACACCTACTCATAGTCATTCACAAGATTTTGGATTTCTTAAATTATTTTATTTTCTGATTTTTTAATATTTGAATTATAATATATCATTTTTTGGGGATTTCATCGTAAATATGTTCTTTTAATGATTCATATTCATTATATGGTGTGTAAATGATTTATCTACATACTTTATACTACATCTATATATTTAGGGTTTTCGAAATGAATTTTTTAAATCTTCTACTTTTTCTAAACATAATTGTTGTTAAAGTATTACTATTACACGAATTTCTTATTTTATAGGAACAATGGTGTGTGACATAGATCTGGCATGGAGCCACGGTGAAGCAGTCGGAAGCAAAAGTAAAGTAAAATATAATTATTGTGGACGAGTGCTCAATGGGGGGATTACCCGATTGAAACAACATTTGGCACATGTATCAGGACAGGTGGCAAAATGTCATAAAGTGCCACCAAATGTGAGAGCCGAAATGTAGCAGCTCATTAATGCATCTGAAAGAAAAAAGTTGTATAAGAAATAAAAAGAACTGAGGAACTTGATGCATGCAGAGAATAAGTATTTGGTTCCTCCGATGATGAAGATAAAGACCCAGAAATGAAGAGGGCTAGGAGAAAAAGTGTGAGGTCGCTTCAAGAGGAGGAAGAGAGGAGAATAATGCAATATGAAGAAGCCACTAGAGGTAGCCAATATGAGTAGGGTGGGTCATCCGGACCGGAGGAAGCGACTTTGTGTTGGGTATTTAGTCAAAAACAACCCCGTCAAGATCCAGACATTGAGGAGGTTGAAAGACTTCCTATACATGCACCTCGTAGGCCGGATGTGGTGGGGGCCAACTAACTCATTTGCTTATAGAAAACCAACATCAAAGCTGCCCAGCATCACGAAAGCACTAAATGGCAAGTTTGGTAAAGCAAGAGAACATCTAGTGAGAGCTATTGGTAAGTTTTTTTTATGGAGGCATTCCATCCAACGAGGCATCTTTTTCTTATTTCACCATCATGTTAGATGCAGCTGCAGAACATGGTCCATGTATAAAGGCACCCACCTCTTATGAGATTTGGCATGTTTATGTTGAGAAAGAGTATGAGGAGTTGTAGGCTTGGGTGCAAACTTTCAAATAGGCATGGAGGAAAAGCTGTTAATAGTAATGTGCGATGGGTGGATGCCATCACACATCGTCATCTCTTGAATTTTCTAGTCTACTCGTCTTTGGGCACGGTGTTTGTCAAATCAGTTGATGCAACTGATTACATCCAAAATGCTAAATATATTAATAGGTTATTGAATGAGGTGATCATTGAAGAAATTGGGGCAGCTTTTGTAGTTCAGGTTGTTACCGACAATGCTGCAAATATGAAGGCCACAGGAATGATACTTATGAAACAAAGGCCAAGGATTTTATGATCTTCATGTGCAACATATTGCCTGGATTTAATACTTGAAGATATTGCAAAAGGAAAAGTCATGTTGCAATCATTTCCATGATGAAAACGCATACAAACAACCATGAACTACTGCGGCCTGGCATCACTAGATTTGCCACCCACTTCATTGCCATTGAAAGCGTTTACTTGATAACGTCACAGGAGTTCATGAATTAAAAATGGGGAAAGAGGCCAAGTCCCATTACAAAAGAAGTATGTAAAATAATTGAGTCCAAATTTTCGCCTTATGTGAGGGGTGTTTTGAATGTTTTTGATCCCCTAATAAAGGTTCTTCGATTGGTTGATGGCAATGATAAGCTAACAATGGGCTTCTTACATGAGGTCATGGAGAGATTAAAGTCGGTTATTCAAGCAGATTGTAGATATTACAAAAAGTTTTGGAAGATCATCGACGATTGATGGAAACAACAATCGAAACACGATTTACACACTGCTGGCAAGTGAAGGCTATTTCCTTTAATAGTTAAATTGTTGTATTCAATTCTCCTCACTATATTAATTTATTATTGACAAAAATTCTTTGGTTTTACAGGATACTTCTTTAATCCACAATTTATAGATTGACACATATTTGATGAAATCCGTTTTGGACTAAAAAATGTAATTGAAAGACTGGCAGAGAGTATAGATGAAGCAATTTGGGCTACTAATCAGGTAGGCTAATTAAGGAAAAAGTATAACATTGTAATTTCTCCAATTTATTTTTTTACGTTAATGTCTTCGGATTGATATATACAATGTATGTGCTGGAAGCTTTGGAACGACGACTGTGCGGAGAGCTATCACACAAACCAATCTTGGTATTGACTGTAATGTCATCTTTATATTATTCTCTTTAGCTGAATGGTGGTTGAATTATGGAGAGAGTGCTCCTGTACTAAGGATGATTGTTATTAAAGTCCTAAGTCAAATTGCATCATCTTCCAATTGTGAAAGAAACTGGAGCACATTCTCGTTTATCCACCCAAGATCAAGAAATAGATTAACAATGTAGAAGCTAAATAAATTGGTCTAGATCCACTACGACCTCAAGTTCCTGAGTAGAAATTGAAAGAGAAGACAGTTTGAGGATCAACGAGATTATTTTTGTCCAATTAATTTAGACTATATTTTTTCAAAAGAGGATACTGTGTTAGGTGAATGGCTGGAGGAACAAAAAGAACCGGTGTTAGGCCTAGACCCATCATTTGAGGAGTTAATGGAGGAATTGACTGGGGATATGCCTGAGCCAGTGAGGGCCTCAGAAAGAATAGAAGAAATAAACTTGACAATGCAATAGGGGCGCGCACCTGATACAAGTGAGCCAAAGGGAAAGGAGGTAGACGAGGAGAGTGAGTCAAGTATTTCTACTTCTTCATCATCAGCAGGAATTCCACCTGACTCCTTCAGGGATGAGGGTCATTATAGAGATGATGAGCCAGTCACTTATGAGACACTTGAGCATTTTTCTGGTGCTACCGAATTAGATCCTCCCCGTAGTTATGTCAGACATGTTGGACAGACCAAGGTAGGTAGTGTGGGGCCGCTGGGCAGGGAATGGGGGAAGGTACTCATGGTCATCATGGGGGTTATGTTGGCCAACAAGGTGCCAAGTATGGACATCACGAGGGTTATTCATATGACCATAATTGGGTACCCCCTTCACAAATACCGCTGCTTTCTATCGAACAGATATTAATTGAGCAAGGGAGACCCCCCCTACCATTTCCCCAACGACATTTTCATGCCCCTCATACCTATTTCATGCTATTTGAGTACAACCAACCATCTCAATCTATAGTGGATCAAGATAGTTCATCATCTTATCAAGAACAATCTGAATCTGATCATGGGTATGGTATTGCTACACAACAGTATGGAGCATATCTTTTTAACCAATACCGAATAAATGATGATGATGATGATATCGACCCTGGGTGACACTCCAATTGGAATTAGGCTGTCAATCTGTCGTACACTTATACTCATCAATTTCTTTCTCTAGTCTCTAGTCCCCTCTAATTTCAAGTAAACCATAATCCTTTTGATGTCCAAGTGATTTATGATTTATCTATCTCACTATCATGTTTCAGATTTTAATATGTTATATTCATGGTCTTGAATTTTACAACTTATTTGATGATTGAGTTAGTATTAAATGATTATTGATATGTTATCTTTATTTTCTTATATTTTACACTAATAAATTGATCATGAGCATCAATAATGGTTTCATTATATGAAATACTGGAGAAGACAGCGAGTTGCAATATATAGACCGGACTCATAACTTAAGGTGACCGATATTTTCATTTATTGTTGTTACTAATGGAAAAAAAATATTGTTTTCTAGCATTTTCTAATATTCTAGATTTCTTTAATACTTTTGCAAATTTTTTTATTAAAAAAAAAAAAAAAGAATTCGCACCATGACGATCGCAATAGACTGATAACCGCGACTCATACCTATATTATATCGATTTTTCGGCCCGACCGATACCGCAACAGAAACCGAGATTTTAAACTATTGATAGGAAGGTTCAGAATTTTCAAGCAAACACTGAAAGTGAAAGTCTAGACATGAGGTTTAGGTCTTTAGCTTGAGGTATTTAATATTGCAGCTGCTAAGGTTGACCCTGTCAGAGGGAGTAATTAGTGACAACTAGCTTCATTAAAAAGCTAGCTTTTTTGTTCATTTCCAACCATCTAATCTAACACTAGGAAAAAATCAGTCCGATTGCAGTAATGAAGTTAAATAGAACTTCTTGTATGCACTGCTTCAACCTAGTACGATCGAGGAAACAGAGCCGAGACTCCCTCTCTAGAATTAAAGGCGCTCATCATGCGGACATCCCATAGGAGAAAACTCCCAATGGGGCAAAACAATCCGTATTGCGAGGAGCAAATTGGTCATTTAAAATTTTGACAGCTCAACATGTCTGCGGGCTATAATAAAGTTTCAATGGTATATTGATTCGAAAATCTGTGTTTTGTTAACTAAAAATCACCTCCAATCCTTAGCCAGTAGAACGCTGAATTGGGCAACAAAAGGAAATATACAAGTGCAATGCTCGCGCAATATTTATTCAAAGAAAGAGACTTTGGTAATGGACCATTGAAGGAGAACCATTGCTAATGACTTGCTTTTGGCTACCTTCACAATCATTATTTAGCATTTACTCAGAAAGAAAATACATTATTCAACACCATCTACCTTATTAATGTCACTCGAATTAAGGTTTTTTAGTACTGATCATTCTAGCGATCATCTTATTGAATAACTTCTCAAAACTAAAATAAGAATGAACTTCCAAGTCAAATTCTAGTCCAAATCATTTCTTCCAAGCCTCTCGTTCCTCATCTTAATCCCCATGTACCTGAATCACAGATATCATAAATCAAAACATTAGTAGAAATCGTAGTGGTCATAAGTGACAGTGATCACAGGCCCGTCAATAAATTGGGGAACGCACGGATCAAGGTCTCAGGCCGAATGCAATCTGGCAATGCAAGATGTGGGTATCATGATAACAAGGGCCAAGTTTTCTGGGCCCAGTCATATCTAATAAAAGGTTATCATACCTGGGATCAGCCAACTATGCAATTTCTATACATTAATTCTAGTCATTGTAATTAACACATAGATGGCTCATGTAGCAGGACTGGAGGAGGTCCTCCAATGCGATCCCCTCTGTGAGGCCCACTAGGCATTGCCACAAAAGATAATGTACTCAGCCGACTCAAGTCAGTACAGCATGACACAGAGTCTAGCAGAGGCGAATGAGTCTTACTGAGTACTCAGCTAGACTTTCCCAAGTTACTTGGCTCGGTGACCCTCTAGTCCGAGTCGAGTTCCCAAGTTTTCAAACCATGGCTTGAACTTTAAATCTAAAAGAAGCCGTGAGTCCAAGTACCTAGCCCTTAAACGGACCCATCAAAAGCTGGGTCCTAACATCGAATGGGCGGGCCCATACTTATCAAAGGTGACGGATGAACATGACAATGTGGCCCATTAATGATAATGATGATGATTGAATTACCTTCCAAGCATCAGAAGGGTCGCCTGCGGATTAGTCCCCGGGGAGTCAATAAAGGTCGAGCCATCGATCACCCGAAGTGAATCAACCCCAAGTACCCGATACTGATGATCAACGACCCGGCCCACCTGGCAACCTCCATGGTAATGCCATATGGTGACCACAGTATCCTTGCAGAACTGTTCCAATGAGTCAAAAGTTGAAGCATTACTGCGTTCGGGCTGTATATTTTTCACTAGATATTGAGTCATGTTGAGGAGAGCTTCCACAGTAACGTTTGGGTATCTGAAGTTGGAGAAAGCCTTGGAATTGACTACACCCTCAATGATTTTCATGCCATTCACGCATCTCTGTAGATCCTCAGGCTCTTTGAAGTAGTTAAAAGTGACCATAGGATTGTCGTCTGGGTTCCTATTTCTTAGCTTGAGATAGCCAGTTGAAACAGGGCCGATCGTCTTTTCGAAGATCATTCCAGCATTTTGGAGTCTTTCAATGGTTTCCAAAGCACTCTTTGTGGTCTCTGGAGTTGTTTCATTGGTTGGTGTGGTTAATCCAAAGAATCTGACGAAATCGATGCGACTGAGTGCTTCAATGTAGGTTCCCAATCGAGTAATGCCGACCTGTTGAACCAGGGAGATCTCGACCGGAGAAGGGGAGGGGACGACAATGAAGTTCATATGGTTGTCTGCCATGCCTTGGCCAACCATGGGTTGGTTCAGTAGCACCTTGATGCCCAAGGACTTGAGGTGTTGGGCTGGCCCGATTCCGCTCAGGATCAGCAGCTGAGGGCTGCCCAGTGCACCTGCTGAAACTATGATCTCACTCATGGACCCTTTACCTTTCTCTTTGCTCAGGTAGGCCCTGTGCTCGTTGCCTGCACCATCCTTAAAAATCACCCCATGAGCTGCTGGTTTTGACTGCCCTGTACATGAATGAATGATCACAATGTTTGCTTAGTCAATACTCAATACATCCATCAATGCCAATCTAGCTACTAACTAGAATTGGTGTATATAAATATATATATATATATATATATATGAAAATTCTCAAAAACAGGAGCCCCTATCTGAGAGCTAATGATTTGTTAGTATTTTAAGTGATCCACATTTATAGGAAAATATTTAGAAGAGAGAATCGGATATGTGTATCACTGATGACACGTGTCACATTTTTATTGGCTAAAAGAGGGGCCTTTTCTATATATATGTGTGCGCGCGCGCGCCTTTAAATTGCATTTTTTTTACAAAATCTAGCTATGATCAATCAATTGTTGAGATTTGACCTCCCATCCATTTATAGGCTTTTAAATAGGATTAATGGTTTGGGTCATGAATTAGGGGGCCAGAAGAATAAAATGTTGAAAAAATATGATTGCCTCAAGAACTCATGAAAATCATACCATTTTCTATATGTGCATCATATGATTCAATGTTTTTCTCAAGTTTCTCCAAGATTACAGTGCAATTGTATACATAAGAATATTCATAGTGAGATGAACTCAACTATGGAGTTTGGTGGATTATTAAAAAGGTGACATACACATACACATATATATACATATATATACATATATGGTCTAGTTCATTCGAATCCATGCAAATTCATGGGATTCAATACCTATAAGGGTGTTATGAATAAGTGGTCAATTTGGATGAGTCATAAGGTGGGTCCCTGTAGGCGTTCTAAATGGTGCGGACCATAAGGACGGTCCTTATGGGACCGCCTCCCTACATTATATATATATATATATAGATACATATACATATACGCATATAGATATATATGAGGCCTCAGACTTTCCTAAGATTTAAATCACAAGAGAGATGGCTGGATATAAATTTTCCATCTTTCCTTGCATTTTGAGCCACTTATGATGTGAATTTTGTGTTCAGTTCGTATGTAATATATTTTTGCAAACTAACAAACCCTAAACATTTTTCTCCGCCTCCAATATGTCCACCTTTTCTCCTAGTTCTAATGACCCCTTACTTAGATTTGAGTGGTAGGATTCTGACCTTCGGTTTTAAACAAGATCCTGTGTACAGTGGCATGCAGAAGAACTGTAAGGCGACTTGGGTTTGCATACTGAAGCAAATCAACAGCTGTATGTCGATGGTTGTCCTTGTCGAAGATTGTCCCTCCTACCTTAGTCCCATAAATGTGATCAAAAGTATACCCATTATCAGGCAACACGCCCACTTCCAGCAAACCATCTCGCACAGCAGATTGCCACTGTCTCAATTGTGGCTCGAACACCATCACTTTCTCCACCCATTCATATGATCTGTTGACCAAATCCAAATCCAAACCAGCCTTCTGCACGAACTCCGGGTCTGCATGCGTGTAGAACCCGGCATTCAAGCTGGTCCCCCCTCCTAGCACACGAGCTCGTGTGTTGACGACGCCGTCCTCGGAGACGAAACTTTGAGCCGGCGATGTTGGGGACGTGTCGGTGAGTGTGTCGGTGAAGGTGGCCAAGTTGGTGATGTTTTGGTTGCCATAGGGAGAGCCACCCCTTTCCAAGAGCAAGACCCTGAAGTTTTGAGAGAGGGTGGCTGCTAGAGGGCAGCCTGCAGTTCCTCCTCCAATGATGATGTAGTCATAGTAAGATGCTGGAGGGGCGTTGGTTGCTTCTTGCATGAAAGTGTAATTTGGAGCTGCAAGGACAAAGAACAAAACAGGTAAATGTATTAGTTGAGGGCACTAATTCAAGCTACACAGTGAGTAAAGAGAAATAAAATGATTCAAAATGAGCATTAGTGAGAACCGGGCCTTTTTTCAGGGCTTGTAGGCTGGACACAAGCCTACTTTCTGTTCCAATTAAATTGTCCTTGGTCCTATATCTATCCTATAAGATTTGGCCCGGCTAGCAAACTAAGGGTAGCTGGGCGTAGGCCTAACATTTGACGCCACGGTCGCAATTGGGCCAGAATATTAGGCCAATACCTAGAATGTTACTCGAACCTCATGGACAATATGGCACATGGGTTACCATATTGTTTTCCGATAGAAGTGATCACAATGGAAATAAGGAAATAAGAATCGGAAATGGCATTGTGCTGCACCTGCGTCTGAGGAACATGAGCCCTGGAAATGGAGAAATCCAGCAAATATTGCTACTAAAATCAACCTCCAGGGTCCAAACGCTTCCATGTCTCGCACCAGGATCAATGTATACAGCCAAATGGATTCAGCCCAGAGAGATTGTTGAAGCAGCACCCACTACCATATGATTCCGGAAATGTCAGAGAAAGAAGGATGGGGACGTTTTATTCTTCTGAAGAGTGATTGTTATCTCTATTTATCCTTTCAATTCCCCAACACTGCCCATTTTATAGAGCCAAGCCGTAGTGCCCGATTCCACACGATATTTCATACCGTACGTTGAAAATAAATCACGTGGTTACTCACAAAGAAAGGAAGGATCTTGCGTGAGACCAAGAGGAATTTAAGATAAAATTTTCTTTGATTTGAATCGGATTAGGTGGGTCTGTTTGAAGGAACTCCGGGCACGTTTCTATTGTTCTAGATTTAACGATGACGGGTCCACCATCTTGCAATGGCTTGTGGGACCAGCAACCTTGCTGGTCGCCCCTTGTCATGTAGTCATTGACACCTGCATTCTTTAGGAGGCAGCCCACGAGTTGAGCAATCACCCCACATTTTTTTGTGGGAGGGCTCCATCTTTTTCAAAGACTCTCCCTTGATCTTGATTGGAGCTCACTCCTCAACACTTCCTCTCAGGTAGTATCTTATCGCCACACTTGTGATAACACACTTATTGTTTGAATTCGAGACCTGTTGGCTTTGATATATATCATATTAAATTACCTTAACTAATCAATTATGCCAAAATTAATTTCAAGGTGTTATTAGAGGAAGTATAAACAATTTTCGGTACTCCTTCTTTGGTGGAGACCACTCTCAACAAATATCACCTCAATCAAAGTCAAGAGTCACTTTCAATTAGTTGCAAGGCCAACCACCTTCAATGACACGTGATGACTACTGATTTAGGGCTTTTGTTGAAGTTAGATTTAGAGATATATAAACCGTGGAAGCACCTGTTTTTGACAAATGAGAATATATGTTGACCCTAAATATAAACTTCAATCAAAGTGATGATCAGTTTTAGATTTAGTTTGTGTTGATTGGGTGATTAATTTCAAGGAGTTGAAACCTGAAAGTGATTGGCTGACTTTGTTGAAGTCAGAGTTAGAGATAAACATCTATAACCAATCTAACATTCCGTGGAAGCAAAAATTTGTTTGACATATGTTGTTAGGATTTTGTATGTTGGCTAATTCATGGGTTGAAGAAAACTATGAGTTGATTGAGTTCTAATTCCGATTTTTAGAGGACTCTGAAGATAGAAGACGGCAAGATTTAGAAGTTAGAAGACTAGAAGGATTAAAGGAAGAAATTCTTACATAATTAGAAGTGGGAAAACAGACATAATTAGAAGTATGCTAATGGGAGAACAAGAAGTTTGGAAGTTTTAGAACAAGAAAGCTGGGAAGAATCAGGAGTGCTGAAAATCTAGATCAACCAAAATGGGGTCCGTTCGAGCGACCATCTTCTTCCGCTCGAGCGGATCTAGTCAGAAAGAACCGGACGCTCGACAAGAGATTTTTTGCGCTGAAACAGAACCTCATCCGCTCGAGCGGACAAGGTAACAGAGTCCTATGAAAATTAGGAATCTGATTATAATTGTGCCCAAATTACTTGTTTTAGTCCTAATCAAGTTAAGCAACCTTAAGCACATACCAAAGGCTATTTAAAGGACTAAATGGCTACCCTAAAGTGACACTTTACCTCCCAAAATTCTTAGTTAGAGCTATAATCGAGAGAATTCTTCTCTACAGTTATTTGAAGACTTATTCTAAAGAGTCGATTTCTTCTACGTTCAATGTGTGAAGTCTGTTGCATTCAACGGTATGAAGAGTTATTTGAAGATCTTCTTGCATAAAAGTTTTGAGGATTCAAGCGCTGAATTAAGTCTGTTGCAATCAACGGTGTGAAGTCATTGAAGCGTAGAGCGGCACAAGGTAACTGCAATCCTTAGGTAGGGGATATCTGAGGAGGAATCTAAGTTTCTTGTAATTGCGAGATTCATAGCGTTTGATTGTTGATCTAGTTCGGATCCGTGATTTCTCACCCAGTTAGGGTTTCTACGTTATATATGGTGTCCTTGTGGTATGTGCTTGTTGATTTTATTTCCACTGCATATATTATTATTTTACACACTATTGGGTTGTTTTATTGAGTAGACCAATCTAGATCTCATACCAAAACTTTCATATGTGTTATTAGAAAATTGTATATTGTTAAAACGTTGTGGAAGGAAAGAGAATGGGAGAAGGGCAAGTTGCACAGTCAATTGCGAATCCGTCCTCTGCCATCAAACCAATTAATGTTCATTGTTAGAAAATTTAGATTTTGACCATATAGCTGCCTTAATTCTGGACTTTTAACGCTTAACGGATGAAGTTTAAAAAATGCTCGTAGAATTATTTGTATAACAAAGGACGACGCATGAATTACAATTTTGCCCTTAAGATGTGTGATATCCTATAACTATAGGATATTGTACAAAAATCTACTTTACCCCTGCTTATTGCATAAAAAAAAAAAAAAAAAGAAGAGAGTTTTAGTACAACCCATCTTCATTTGTCCTTCTCTTTTTTCTTCCCTTTAACATTGCCACTATTTTTTTTTTTTTTTTTTGCTAAGTTGCAAAATTGAATTGAAAAGGAGGGAAGGGCAAGGAGATACAACCAAAGGAAAAACCAACAGAAAAGAACCCACAACAGGGGACAGCCCACTATCTCAAACGAGGATAGTGCTGGATACATAAAGCTAAGAAAGAATCTAAAGAAGAGCTAGAGAAAGATGAAGTCATTTTACCAAGATCTTGGGAAGCATCTGCCAAGAAGAAATTGGTAACCATTTCTTGGGAGGGCTTCAAACCACTGAACAAAGAGAGATTCCTAACCTTCCACAAGATGAACACGGCCACTAGAAATAGAGCACCAAGACCCTTTTTAGCTTTTAAGCAAGAACTAGCTGAGAGAGAGCTCCATAGAAAAGAAGCAGAGACTACTGTAGGAGCACTGAAATTACCTTTTAGCTGAAACCAATCCCAGAAGCAAAAGGCAAAGGGACAAAGGAAGAAGAGACTATAGATTGACTCTTGGTGCTTGCCACAGAGATAACAAGAAGACGCCAGCTGCACCCCAATGGACTGCGCCCCAATCGTCAGTAGGGAGTTTGTTGTGGAACAACTTCACATTGCCATTATAAGAACAGGAAAAACAACATATTTTCCTATTAGATTTCACAAGGTCCGTCCGGATCTGATTCTTGTTTTGTGATTTTACATTTTCAATTTATGAAAAAAAAAACTAAAAATAAACACACAAAACTCCTTTTTTCATGTCTTTAAAGGATGAAATAGGGCCCATATCGATCCATCTTGTGATGAGTGAAACGGAAAATTTGGATAATAGGAGATGCTCTTCTAAAATCTCCAAGTCAGAGTTTCTACAGCAAGCAGGCATGATGCAAAGAAAACAAAGTTTTTGGATTTAGAGGGAAAAGGCGAATATTTGTGATATTTTATGGATGTAGGATATCACATGATCGTAGGATATCCTACAATCATATGATATCGTATATTTTAAGGGTAAGATCGTGATTTTCACGGTATTTTTTGCATGAATACACTACAAGAAAAAATACATTTAGCGGCGGATAAAAACCGCCGCTATACATATGCAAATCGCCACTATATCCATTTGCAGCGGAAAAATGTCCGCCATCACTTTTGTCATTAGAAGTTGGTGCCGCTAAATGTAGTTGCAGCGGTATAGGATCTGCCGCAAAAAATTATCAATAGCTGCAATTATAAACCGCCACTAATGACCCTAATCGCGTGCACAGATTTTTCGGCTGAAGAGTATGTTGTAGCAGCGGATTAGAGTGAACCGCTGCTATAAGTGTATGTTATACTAGTGGATTACTGTTAGCCCCTAAAATGGCGACTCTGCGTTGGTGCGTAGATGGTGCGGTGGTTTGGGTGGTCCTAGACCAAACTGTTGCACAGACAGTTCATTGGTGCATATGAACTGTGATACCGATGGTAAATAGTGCATATTGATCCCTTGGTGTGGATATGTGTTCCTTCTCGGTCGTTGGTGCGACGAACGTCGGTGCCCATCAAATCTGTGCAGTGACTGTTGTGCACGACGTGCTGTGCTGCACATGGTGTGTGCAGCAGTGCAATGCACGTGGTGTGTGCAGTAGTCGTGCTATGTTGCTGGCGGAGTGCATGCAATGTTGTGGTGGCTGTGAGCGACGTCGTTCGTATGCAGCACGTGCTGTGAGCGATGACGTGCAGGTGCTGCGGGTGGTGCAGGGACGACGTGCGGGAGCTGCGTGCGGTAGATTTTGACCCTCGACCAACCTTGTGTTTTCTGTGAACAAATGCATGTTTAATGCATTGAAAAGATGACAAACATGTTGGAGAATCATTGTGCAAAAGGGTTTTTGCATTGGGATTCCGGAAGAGGTCAAAATGTCCATTTCATCAATCTCGGACGTTTATACCCAGGAGGTGGACATCAATGGGTGGCACCAAATTCTACTATGTTGGAGGTATGACCGTGGGACGGAAAAATGGACGGAGGACGCTGTTAGCACATGATATGCATTGTATGAGATGCCAATGGCCTTGGTGGCCTCGGTTGAACAATGGTGGGACTCGGTTGGAAAATTGGTGCGTGGGGCCCACACCTCGCACCTGGGCCAGGAGGTCCGAACAGGCACTGTGACGTGCAGAATTGGTGCATGGGATTGGTTTCCCTTGTGCTTGGGTATGTGAAGCTCACGTGGAAGGCACAGTTGGCGCTGTATGGTATGCCTTTCCACAGACAGTTGCTGGTTGGCTTGGAAGTGATGTGGCAACCACTTGGGCGGGTGGTTTGAGAAACTGCCACAGCAGTTTGGTTTGTGAATTGTGTTGGGCGTGTGGAGAACTGTGTGGACCAACAGTTGCATGGCAGGTGGCATGCAACCACTCAGACAAACTGCACAACAGGGGGTTATTTTCCAGCAAGGCGTTGGCAACTGTTGAGGGGCCAAGTTGGCAGGCAGTTAGCCTTGGTGGCACTGTCTGATTGGCCTGACACTTGTTTAAAAAGGACTGCATGGTTGCAGATCCGAGATAGAGAGAGAGATAGAGGGAGCCTGAAACAGAATCCGAAGCGAGGTTCAAAACAGGTTCCGACAGAGACTCAGGGGGGGTCTTTTGTTTGAGAGTGTTGCAGAGAGTTAGTGTGTAATTCTTTGTAAGGGCTTGTCCCACATTTTTTATTAATAAAAGAGGGCTGGTGCCATATTAATCAAGTGATCTGTACTACATTGTGTTGTCTGCAATTGTCCTATTCCTATTCCTTTACTACTGTTATTTGTGTGTTTGTTGGTTGGCTGGTTAAGTGGCTGGTGTCCTTAACGCCACACAGGGAAAATTTTAGGCGAAAAATTTACCCCGTGACAATTACCTTGAACCGCTGCTATATGTGTATATGTTGTACCTGCAGATTATAGTGAACCGCTGCTATATGTGTATGTTCTACCATCAGATAGCACACCGCTGTTAAAAGCCCCACAAACCGCTGCTAAAAGCCCATTGGAGCCCCATGTGTAGTAACTGTCTGCTAAAAGCCCCATGTGTAGCCCTTGGGAATTAAAGAAATAATGCTCATGCTACCATCAACATTGTACTAAGCTACTAAGATTCCACTCAACCTATGTCAACCCTATCTCTTTTTATCCAACTTATTGGGATCACATGCCTTTTTACATTGAAATTTTTATCCAACTAATATTATGAGGTTGTTTAAAAGATAGTATTTTGGGCATCCCTGGGAACTGCAGAAAACATATAGCACATAGCACCCACATTACATGTCAGAAAGCTCTTGGAAACATGTCAATGTTGGATCAACAAAGGCATAATTATTTAATGGCGAGCCTGAAATTTGGTTATGGTCAAGAACAATCTACTAATCTGGTAAGTAATATTAGGCTTGTACTTATCCCAGACAATCATAATCATAAATTGGCCTCTGCATGTGTTAAGCCCTATTCTCAATCAAACATGTTTTTCATTGTCAGAATAGTAGCCTTATCTCAATTGAACAAGCTTATCGAAGCATATCTATCAATTGGGTCAAAAGGTAACCATTTAAACCTATGTGCACCCATCCAAGTGTACTGATTTCCAGCTCCTACACCTCCTCCTTAGTGGGTTCCACGCTGGCCTCTCACCAACAAAACCATGTACCGTTCACCCAAAGAGATCACATCTCCACATCTCAATATCATTCAACATAATGGTGCCTTGCATTTTGGTGGACCTCCAAAACACTAGTTTCAGCCTTAAAATTTGAAACTTACTAGAGTGTCCCAAAAATGATACCTTTAAGAGCTTAAGCTTGGGCCTATTCATACTCTCAACAGGTCTATTTTAACTTTTTAAGGTCCACTGATCTGATCATACTCATATGAGTCTTACACATTGACTTGGATCTGCATCATAATCATCAATTCTTAGTGGATGTAGAATCCATATCCAGCACATAGGAACCATGTCAGATCCAGATATTATTCTGATTGATCCTTACCTTGTGCAACTTGTCACATGTAAGTTTTTCTCCTCCTTCCAAAAGGAACAACTAAATGCGAACAATTCTTGTGTTGGAAAGAGATGATGCAACCATGGCGATGGTTGAATGTGGCGCACGTGAGGTATTTTTAGAACTTCTCATGTCTCATTGGTGTGAGGAAACTGCAGCAAGACATTGCTGAACAATGTGAACATTATATTAGAGAAACAGAAGTTGCTAGGTCTGCAATTTGACAGATTACATTGCATTGCATTGCATATAGTCAAAATCAAAACACATTACCATGACCTCAAAGTTAATTCAAATCAGAGAAGCACACTCTCCCCAAACCCCTCCTTAAACCCCCTTTCCCTCTCTTAATCCCTACCACCTTAGAGTATCTGAGGCTTAATTGTGCCATTGCTTATGTCATCTTAACCGCACCCAGCCTCGCCCACACCCATTTCACCTGACTGTCGTCGTCACCTGCTCTGTTATCAGCTGCCCCTGAAGCCTCTTTTGATCCTGCATTGATGATGAGGATATTAAGATTCCACGCGGTATTAAAAGTTAAATATATTTTTTTTCACAATATACAACGCAAGGCCCTACCCGCTGCTTCAGCTGTTCTTTCTCTTTCTCCTGTCTTAATATGGTGTACTCTTTCTCCTGTCTTAATATGTTGTTCTTGCTCTTTCTCCTATCTTAATATGGTGTAGTCTTCAAGCATTGAAAGAAGCCTGACCTGCATGTCACAGGAAAAAATAAACCAACTTCAGACACTAGCAAACTAAATTAACTAACAGGAACAAGAAGGAACAAAAGTACTTACTCCATCATAGGTGAAATCAACACCTCTCTCTCTCCCATGTTGTGGTTTTGCATGCCAACGCCTCCACGATCGCTATACCAGCAGGCATTGCAATAAAAATAATTGAAGTAATTAGCACAAATTAATGAGGTAACCCAGTAATCTACCAAGAGCTGAAGTGATTGGCAGATTTAAGCATTGGAATTCCTAGTAGTGGTTAGTGGAAGTAACAAGAATTAAAAACTCGGCCGAGTCTGAAACAGAGGTTAGTGGAAGCCGAAGTAATAAATGTGCACCTGGAGTTTGGCAACTAATGCACAAGCTTTTTCAACACGCTTCAATGTAAGATGCGCACCTCTGCCAGCATTGTAACGGTTCTCATCCTAAAATGCCACATGCATCAGCAACAGCTAATAAAAGTTTTTCAACCTTTTCAAGTTGTTGATAGAAATTTTAGATAATTTATGAAGATGTAGAGTCAAAATGCCTAACCCTGTTGTATTCCTCAAGCCAGCTCTCCTCTTCACATGCTGCAAGCCATTTCTCAACCTTTTCAAGAATTTCTTTCCTGTTAAACGCTTCCTCTTTCACCTTTGCAATTTGAACCTCAACTTGTTCCAAGACACAAGAGGGGTCGATGGTTCCTACACAAAAGAGAAAAAACCATAAGACAAGCAAGGACAACCACATGGCCTATTAACAGTATTTAGTCGTAGTCATTAGCCAAAAACTAAACTCTGCTGCTATCAGGATTAAAACCTACCTGACTCAATAGCTTCAATTGCATATTCCATAGAAGAATCTGCTTCTGCTACCAAGTGGGTTTCCCTGCATTTCTCATCTAGCTCTGATCTCCTTTAAAACAAGCTCCTTCATCTTGCTTGTTTTGAGCTCTTCTAGCCCTAAAACCTCTGCTTCCACCTGCATCACAAATTTATCTCTTATGTTTTTTTATGGACGACAAACGTCGCCAAGAAAGGTACCGGAAAAGAAAAAAGCTCACGTAATTAATGAAGTCCACAGAAAGAGTGCCAGGTTCTTTCTTCTCATGTTCTGAAGCCGCAATCTAAATTAAAAAAAATAAATAAATAAAATGAACAAAAACAATACAGGATTTGCAACCATTCTCCACCAAACATAATCATCACAAGAAAAAGATACAATGTGCCCTCATTCTTGAAAACATCAGAATATCATCATTCTCTTGCCCATAAAACCAGTCAACCCCTCTGATTCAATTCATATCAAGGAGAAAAAAAAATCATTTAGACAGCCAGTATATTGTATGTGACCTTTTTGCATTGGATATTGTTTTACAAAATCAAATGCAAAAATCAAAACATCAGGGCATATGTGTAGTTCAGAATCGAAGGCATTTGGTGTATCATATTTATATTTCGCAAATAAAGGTATCTGAATCAAGAAAGAAAAAAAGGATTTTAGATGCCCAACCCCCATACTGTACCAAAAAATCTTATGTATAACAACACCGAAAGGTGATCCGGACTCTTATTCAACGTGGCACTCAAGGATTGCACAAAACTCATTTAACTGGGCCTCACGCAACTCGTTTGAGATAACCAACTAAAACCCTCCATTGTGTTAAAATTAAACCAGACGTTAAAAGCAACAGGGCTAGTTTTGGAACTCACTTGAAATTTTGGTCAGGTTTAAGGTTTAGGGCCTTAGGCTCTCCACACGCTGACAAGTTCAAACTTGAAAAGTAAAAACAAAGATAACCATTCATTCCATCATGTTATCCAAACCAGTTACAACTGGGATTTTGGATGGCATAAAAAATGAATCATAAACCATTAAATATTGTCAACAGGCATAAGATATACAAATTTAAAAAATCACAAGCACATGCCCTCTCCAAAAGTTCCAAAGCTCACAATTTTCTATTCATATATCAAAGCACCCCTGACAAAAACAAAAATCCCATGGAAAAAACAACTCAAAAGGAGAAAAAAAGATGAAGAAAGGGTCAAACACTAAAAAAAACAAACCTAATCCACTATCCATAAAAATCCCACCGACCCCAAATCCAACAGCAACAAATCAAGATGCCCCAAACATAAAGAAACCACAAACAAAACAACAGCAAAGCCAAAAGCGAATCACTTTCTAATCAAACAAAACAAAACAAACCTTCCTCCAACAGTCAATCTAATAATGGAAACCAAAACCAAAACCAACCTCCAACATCAATTAAGCTAAGCATTGAAAGGAGAGCATATAAACAAGTTCAAAGATCAAAGCCACAACAACTATACCTCACTAAGATTGCAAATATCAATCAAGAATCTCACAAAACAATCAGCATTTAATATATTTTAGAGCTAATTCCGTAACTTGATATCTATGCATCATCAACATTTAAGCCCTATCCATCTATCTAGAGGTCCTTTGTGAGTACTATTAAATGGTGATAATGTGGAAAACCCCACCAAGGAAACTATTAGAAGTCCCAATGACCCATTACATAAAACAAATATGTTCCACGAAGCATCTTTTCTTAACTAGGTATTATGTTTTAAAATAATAAAGTTCACCAATCAGTTCTCAACTAGTATTATATGAATACATCGCATCAAAGCATAAAGTATACTAAGTTGATACGAATTTTTATATGACAAACTTTTAGTTTCCTTATTTACATCTAAACACCTGAATCTTTTGACATTGATGATTTCCAGATATTTCATGTGTTTGCTTATTCCAAATCCTTTTATCTCAAAACCAACAGAGCACAAACAGAGCATTTTGTAATACATACCAAAGCCCAAACAAAACGTTGCATCAAACTAACCAATTGATGGCGACATAAAGTGATACGAATGCTGGTTTGATGTGAACCATTATATGGCAATTATTCAATCATTTGAGTGATGTTTACTGTGTATAAGAAAGCTAAAAGAGAACAATGGATCTGAATATGCAACAACTATTCCTGCAGCAAATCAAACCATACTAGATTTGAAAGTGCGAAACCTCAATGGGCTTCGACACAAGAGAAGATGTACCTCATTATGGTTATTTGTGTATGGAGCAAATTAGTTAAGAGTGATAACAGAGGTAACCATATAAATGAAGAGTAGCAATGTTAAAAATCTCATTCAGACATTTCCATATATACCTCTTCTATTGGTAAAATAAGATAGAAACTTCAACCTTGTGGTTGCAACAAAAAGTGGCTTCTAGCTATGTGATGGAAAACATTTCACTAATTAGTAAGGGCATGTTTGTTTAGATGGAAATGGATTCCTAACATTTCTAAACTTCCAGTGCAAACACAGAAATACAACTCCTGAAATCTCCATTATATATTATATATAAAAGCAAAACCCACTTCTATTCAGATGGAAGTTCTTTGGAGACTTTTTGCATGGACCACCTTGACATGGATTTATGTTGTTGACAAAGCCATTGAGAGTTGGATTATTATCGATACTGGCAACAAGGAAAGTAAAATATTGTGTTACTGATCTTAATGAGGGAATTGTTAGACATGTCACTCTCTCCCCAAGTCATTAATTATCTGAACCATAAACCATTTAGCCTTTTATCCTTACAGCAGTGGGCTATAACTCAACAATTGCATCTTTTCCTAGGCTTTTGCTCTAAAAGGATTGTTTAAGGAATTTGCCTAAGAAGCCTTCTTCTTCCTCCCTCATTCGATATTAAGCAAATCCCCATGTTGAGTCATGTCATGTACTTTGATCACATACCCCTTTTTAGCTGTGCTTTTTGTCATACTAGAGCAGGTTTGAGGGCCTGACCTAAACCACACCGTGCAGCCCCTAACAGTCATTTCATCAAACAGATTACCTCCAATTTTCAATACTAGCCTACTGCACCCGATTTACAGGCCATCGACCAAACAGCTTTTGTGCGTCTTTCACCACCAGTCCCTATTTCTCATGCCAGTACAACTAGACCCCAGCATCAGCAAAATCAATTCCCAAACCATTTCTTCATCTCCACTGTAATTCGTCGTCTGATCCTAGGCCCACCCCCATGATATCCAACGCCCTTGCAGCCACTCCATCAGCACCAACAACCAAACAACAACTTAGAAGAAAAAAAGAGTAAAGAGTGAGAAGAAAACCCAATCACTTCGCCTTGTGGGAAGAAAAGAAGAAGGTACCTATGGCTGTTGGGATTGTGCAGAAAACCCCATTTCAACTCACAAAAGACAACAACATTCAAACATTAAAGCTTCAAAAGGCCCTAACGTAAGCAGATCCTTGAAGTAAAATAAGAAGATCAAAGATATATCGGAAAGTGCAAGGAAGTAGATCTTACCTTCTTCTTCTTCTTCCTGTACGGGAGATGTCGATCAGATCTGAAACCTCAAAGCTGGAAGCTCCAAACAAAAACCTCAAAGCTAGAAGTTCTGAAACCTTATACATAAGGGTTTTAGGGAAGAGAGATTTCAGAGATCGAAGATCGGAAAATGCAGCGAAGTAGGCCTTACCGTTGCTCGCTGCTCTGGCTTCTGCTACTTCTTCTCCGCTGTCGAAGTAGGTCTGAAACCTCAAAGCTGCTGGAAGCTCCAAACAAATCAACCAATGTGTAGATTAGGGTTTTGGGGAAGAGAGATCTCAGAGATTAGGGTTTTGGGGAAGACGAAAAGGGGTTTTGGGACTGGACGACGATGAGACGTGGGTTTTGGGTTTGGTTTTGGGACTGGACGATGAGATAATAGGATGTGGGTTTAGGGTTTTGGGGAAGAAGAAAAGAGACAATGAGATAAGAGGAAGGGGGTGCTAGTGGGAGTATAGCAGCAGAACATATTTTCCGCTGTAGATATATATAGTGACGGAATATACTTTCCACTGCTATATGCAGTTTATGTACTTGTATCTGACATTTATAGTGACATAATACAATTTTTGCTGCTATATATATTATGTATAGTGATATAATACATTTTCTGTTGGTATATGTATTATGTATTTACTATACATTTATAGTGGCATAATACCTTTTCTGCTGCTATATGTATTATGTAAATATATACTTAGATGTAGCGACGGACTATACTTTCTGCTGCTATACGTTAGAAGTGGTGAATACGTAAGTGTTTATAGTGGGTGTTTATAGTGGCATAATACATTTTCCGCTGCTATACGTTGTATTTATAGTGGCATAATATATTTTCCGCTGCTATATGTATGTATGAATACGTTTATAACAGCAAAATACAATTTCTGCCACTGTATATGGAGTGATACTTAGATGTAGTGATAAGTCCACAAAATCAGGTCATTAGGTCATCATTTCATAGCATTTGTGGACTTAATTAGGTTCAATTGCATAGAATTTCACTTAATCTCATGATTACATGTATTTGGAGATATTTTTTGGAAAATAGTCAGAATTGGTCAAAATTCATTGAATTGCATGACTTTTGTGAAATTAAGTTTTTTTCATCTCATTTATCACCCCAAAATAGGAATCGAGATCTCAAAATTTTGAAATTAAGGCTTTTCATTAGACATGTAGGGTCCCATGCATGATTCAAGTTTATTTTCTTACACGTAATTAACGTTAAATTTATTTATTTCAATTTGTAGGAGAACTCAACATGGGGCCGCACATTGATGAAATTTGAGAAGAGAGGTGAAAGGAGAGTCAGATAAGCATGCCTTGGACGTCCAACATGGGTCCCACACACCCCATTGCATGCCAACATAGAAGCTTCCATTTGTGCACAATTATTCCTGGATTTTTCATGGGCAACAACTTAAAATGGGCATACTTCTCAAACTGAGTGTCGGATCGGCGTAATCTAGATACCGTTGGAAATCTCTTTTCGAGTAGATATCCGTGGAGCCCAATATTATATAAATTACAGCTATATTGAGGGAGATATGACCTCAGGAAGTTATCTGCTACAGTTTTAGGCGGGAATTGCAAGAAATATCAATATTTGGAAAGCTTCTTTCATCCACACAACTTGTAATTTTTGAGAGATATTTTAAGACTCTACAAGGAAGTGCTTGTTCTCCAAGAAATTCCAATTAACAACAAATCCTTACAAACTCAAATTCTTTCCAAGTGTAAAGCCTAGCTTGAGGCCTAAGCAAGAAATCTCTACACATTAGGAAAGAAGTCCCTAAAAGAGAGGAGATTCTTAGCAAAAGAGGAGGCATCACACACAATAAAAGGAGTCCATGAAGAGGTGCTGGAGGGGCATCACCTTGTGTAAAAAACCTTGGAGGGTCTCTCTCTCTTTCCATTCCATTCCCATCCACCCTTTCTCTCTAATCCCTTTCTTCTTCTTCTCCCTTCTAATTCTTTAGACATAGGTTGAGAGATCATGTTGAGAGAATGATGAAGAGAGGAGAATCTTAACTTTTTGTACTTCAAGATCAAGGAATAAAGACACTACTCGGATTGATTATGCGCGTTTATGTAAGTGGTTTAATTTTCTATTTCTAGTTCTTTTATGTGTTTTGATTGGAGACAATATTTCACATGATTAGATCTAAGATTTTGAAAATAAAATAAACTGATTAAAATTCGAGAGACATCAAACAATCACTTGCATAATTTTTTCCTACTCTGAGAAGAGAGGACATCATCATTGCTTTGTCAATACTTGTAGGATTGTCTAGTTTCTAAATCTTTGGTACTACTTTTCCGTTTTTTATTTTCCACCCCTTTTATTTTTATTTAAGTTAATATTCTGATTATTTTTATTTACAAATTCTAGATTTAGAGATTACAACTTGCTTCTTTCTATGTTTAGTTGAGACTTTCTATTCTTGTTATTTGCATAATATATGATTAGAAAGTGTCTTTTTGCATGCATCATATCTAGAAATTGCATTAGAAAATGTTTTGTTGCTGAAATCACAATATTATCAACTGATAAGAAAGACTAAATTTGGACCCGGTATGTGAATAGTGAAAAATTCTGCACAGCTTTAGCAAAATCGACCCAATTGTGTTACAAAAGTGCGCAATTTAAAAACCAGGTAAACGTGAATATTTTGGTCCGAAAAATAGCAGATTTAAAGTACGATAATAGGACTTTGAAACCCCAGAATTTCAGCCAAAAATAACCTCAGGAACCGTGTCAACCAGATGCTCAAAAAGGGATAGTTGGACAGCCTGCGAACAGATTTTCAATACAAAACAATTCAAGGAAGCATCTTTAGGTGATCATATCTTTTTCATTTTAAGTCCTTTTTCAATTCTTCTTTTTTTGTTGTGTTCATGCATCATCAGAGTATTTATCCTAGCCATTAGATTTTGGTTTATATCATCTTAGGCCACTCGTACAATCCAACAAAATTGGGTCTGTGCACAGTTTTTTTCATACTTAGAAATTTTCAGCATTCATCTGATTTTTAGAAACTTTTCTAGATTTGCATTGTTAGCATTTAGGGCATTATAGATCATTCATATTTGCATAAAAATTTATTTTGGTAAGTAGGATCTAATTTAGGAAACTTTGTTTTGATTTCTCTTATATTAAATTGGTTGTTTTGATGAGTTTGTTACTTTTGCAGGTTATAGTTATAATAGGCTTGAATAAACTAGGTTTCTTTACTTAGTTTAGGTTTATTTTTTATTTGGAAAGTTGTAATCGTTAATTTTCAGTTTTTAGGAATTTTCTTGTAATTTAATTAATTTTCATTTAGGCCAGATTTAAAGTTTATTTAGGATAAGTCAAAGTTGGAAGGTTTCTCAAAAAGCATTGCTCCCTGTGGATCAACCTGGACTCACTAGATTATTACTATATTCGCACCCCAAACTTGGGGTCCGAACATGTAGTGACAAATACATAAACCGCCTCTAATTGTCCCTTTTCTTGTAGTGATAGTTCTGCAGACATTTTTTAAACTTCAAGTGTCGACAGGGAAAAGTTAGGTTGCCTAGTTGGCTGAGAATTCTGGATTTCACAGTTGTTGAATGTTCAAAATCTTTACAAAATTGTAGAAAGGAAAGAGATTGGGAGAATGATGGGTTGCCTAGTTGGTTGGGAATTCTGGATTTCACAGTTGCCCCATGATGAATTATTAGGTATGTTCTCTCTTTGTGTGCGCGTCTGTGTGGGTGTTCTCTTCCTGTGTGCATAGGTGACCACTCCACACCTGTGTGGCTCTCTCAAGACGTAATGCGGATATTCTCTCCCTACATGTGCAATGGCTCTCACGGTCCTAGTCCCCTTTTGTGGGGTACCAAAAAGAATAAAGAGATTAGCAAGCTAAATGGGTTAAGGGCAACTAACAGATTTGCCACATTAAATTTAGAGTCTAGTTTTATTTAGAATAATAGAAAACCTATAACGTGATGTGACATAAGTGTTCATACATGTATTTATAATTTGTTCTGCTTGGAACTTTAGCGAATTGGTTTCATCTTTTATTTTTGCTAATTGGTAGATTTGTATTAAAAGGAGAACAGAAGGCCAAAGTCCCCAAGACAAGGAGAAAAAAGAATACTGAAAGTTTTGGAGTACGAGATCTCTAGATTGGTCCACTCAATTAATCAGCCCAAAAGTGTGCAACAATAACAAATATGCAGTGGAAATAAAGACACAAGCACACACCACAAGGACACCAAATTTTCACGTGGAAAACCCTAACCGGGTGAAAAACCACAGATCCAAACTGAATCTAATCAAGCACTATGAATCTTGCAATTACAAGAAACTCAGATTTCCTCCCCAGATATCCCCTACCTAAGGACTAAAGTTACCTTATGTCGCTTCACGCTTCAACGACTTCACACCGCTGATTGCAATAGACCCAATCCAACACTTGACTCCTCAAATCTTCTATGCAAGAAGAAAATCTTCTACAAAGGATGCAAAAGATGATGGCTCTAGAGAACTTGGCAGCACGATTCCATACTAAATCTCTAGAGAAGAATTCTCTCAACTAAATCTCCAAATCAGAATTTGAGAGGTGAGGGATACTTTTAAAATAGCCCATAAGTCCTTTATATAGCCTTTAGGACTTGCTTAAGATTGCCTAAATTGATTAGGACTAAAACAGGCAGTTTGGGCACAATTAGAAGAAGGTTTCTAATTTCCGTCAAACTTTGCAGCAAGTTCGCTCGAGCGACCAGGGTGTTAGCTGGAGCGGACACGCTACTGTCTCCGCGTTTCAGAACGTCGCTCGTGCGAGCAAGAAGATGGGTCGAGTGAAGGAGCTTCTGTCTGGGTTCGCTCAAGCGAAGGCATTGGTCGCTCGAGCGAATCATCTTCTGACTGATTCAGAATTTCAGCAATTTTTCTCTCCCGGCCTTCTATCTTCAGAGTCCTTTTCTAATTATGAAATACAACTCAATGGACTCTAGAGTTTTGTCCAACCTATGAATTAAGCCAACACAAAATTCTAACAAATACAACACAAAAAAATAGCAAGAAAGGCCTGCCTTTAAACAAGAGGGGCGAGAATGAACAGCAGCCATACAAGCTAAACAGAAGAAAGCCAAGAATGCTAGAAACCAGAGGCCGGGGAAAGAGCACATAATGAAAGACAGGAAGTTCAGGACTGGAGGGAACCCGGCTGTAGAGGGAAAGGGAGGGAGACCTAATCTGACCACTTGCTGACATTAGCTCAAAACAGCCTGAGAAGGACCACTCGATATGCCCCTGCCAATTCTAACTCAAGCAGGGATACCAAAGAATATCTTCCTTGATGTGGGCTTGCTAAACCACGCAGTGATTCCTTGGCCGCCAGGGAGAAGAGAGCGCCACATCACCAAAGAGGTCAACAAAAGCAAGACTTAGCTCTAGGCAGCTGCACAAAAAGAGCACCAGCACTGGACAGGACAAGGCACAACGCAGCAAGGATCAACTTATCCAGCTGGAAGAAGCCACCGGGCCACAGCGCAGCATAGAGCCACTCAGGCATTGACACAGCACAAAGATAGGTAGAGCAGGGCACATCTTAACTCCAATAGACAGCAAGCAGGAGTAGAGAGAAAGCCAAGAGAGCTAATTTGTCCAGCCAAAGGATCGCAAAACAGGGTAAAGAGGGATTTTCGAATCACTGACTGGTTTCATCTTGAGAGAGATTTATGGGATAATTGATGTACTTTTCTAAGAGGGGAACAAAAAACAATTCTTTGTGGGTTGAGGCCCACCCAGGCGCCATCACAAGTTGGCCCAATCAGCAGATGTGAAAAGAAGTGTGGGAAGTTTGATACCAATAGAATAATGCCATCAAGGCGCCGTTTCCATTCTTGATTTCCAAGTTTCTCTCTTACTCTGTTGATAAGAGTCATGGATTTTTAAAGTAGATATAAAATTGCAAGGGGCATTCTGTAATTGTAAAATTTCATTCTCTCCTATTTTATTTTGGTATCCCAGACAAGGGCCTAGGTGTCAGAAGAGGGCCCGCACACGTAGGAAAGGAAGCTCGTGCACTCGAAAAAAGAAGCCCACACACATAGGAAAGGAAGCCCGCACATGTGGGAAAGGTGGCATCCTCTCCAGTTCCGCAACATGGTATATCTACTCAAAGTGGCCCTTGCTAGAATGGGTGCTTGTCCAATAACCAATGCACAATGGAAGTAAAGACTAAATAAAATAAAACTAGTAAATAAATTTACCAATCACACACCACAAGAAGGAAGACACAATCTTTTTGCGTGGAAATCCTGTTAGGGAGAAAAACTACGAACTGGAATAAAGAATTGCTGAACAGTTACAAGATATACTCACAGACCCATTTCCTAGTCAGTACATCGACCTAAGGACTATAATTGTTCTTGCACAACTTTTCATGTTGCCACGAGTTTCCTGCCGTGCATCAATCCCCGCACTTGATCCAACAGCACCTTGAGAACCAAGATGTACCAATCTTCTACAAGAGAGTAGAAGCAACAAACCTTTTAGAGTAAATCTTCAGCACATCCTCTCGATGATGGCTCTAGAGAATCAAAGAATCCCTCCTAGGTTTTTCTCTCTTCAGACAAGTGAGAGAATTACTTGATGTGTCTAATCTTCAATATGGTCATTTAGGGTTGAGAGAAACACCCTTTATATAGCCCTAAATTTGTGCCTTAGTATTAGAACACAAATATGACTCAAAGTGGGAAACACCAATTGCAAAAGGAAATAAATTCACGAAGGCCGTTTTGGAATTTTCCCGAGGTCCGATTGATCCAATCACCATCCGATCGATCGGGCCTCGTGGGTTCACCCAAAATTCTTCTGATTTCTTCATGTCTGCGCTTCAGCTCTTCTGGTGACACAACCACAGTCCGTTGTAAAATAAATAGAAAGAACAACTCAATAGACCTAGAGTTTTGTCCAACCCATGAGTAAGATTTAATGGCACTTAAACAATATATTACAAAAGCTTCATACATCTTATAAACAATCGAGCCCATCTATTAAGCCTCTTGTAAAAACTCTCTCTCTTATGTGTGAGATGAAAAGAAAACATTTTCGGTCCATAGTAAGATTTATCAGGTGTAATGCACTCCCGCACAATACTATATTATATTTAGCACACGAACAGATTCACTTTTGAAAAATCGGCCTTGACACAGGCTTAAATCCCAATAAACAATATCTCTATTAAATTTCCAAAAAAGTGATTAATCTAGTAATTAACCTTAATTCCAATTACTTAAGGGCAATCGGCCACAAATGAGAAGGATGCACAATATATACGTGGAAAACCTTACTCGGTAAAAAACCACTGCCCTTACTGTCTGGGCAATCAGACAATCAAGCACTAAAATAAACATCCTTGGATGATGATGGATCTCTCTAAATTCTTCTCTAGGGTTTAGTGTAAGAGAAAAGTCATTTAGAATAGAGAGAGAGAGAGAGAGAGTTGCTACATATAAGCCTAGAGTCGTCCCTCAAGGGTTGTAGAACGATTTGGACTCGAATTAACATCTTGAGAGGAAAAAGGGAAGTATTTTCCGGATGAACTTTCCAACTTCGTGCCAGGTCCGCTCAGGCGGTTGAGGTTATGTCTCCAGGAGATCGAGCTTCATATTCAACGGCTTGAGCGAGAAATCAAATGGCTTGAGTGAATGAGGTTCTGTGAGGGTCTGCTCGAGCGAGTGGTGTGCAACCGCTTGAGCGACCACTATAGTTTGTCATTTTTTCTTAAAAATTCTTCAACCTATTTCACGTAACACTCGGGCAGTCCATTCTAGAGAAATTACATCATATAAAACCCGGTTTTGTCCATTATCCAATGAATTAGCCAACTCTCGTAAATCCTTACAACTTATATACAAGTTGAGGGTAAGACAACATTAAGAGGAGCAGATTGGTCATTTAAATTAAATTTTGACAGTTCAAGTTGTCTGCAGCAAATAATGATGTTTCAACAATTTATTGACCCAAAAAAATCTATATTTTGTTCACTAAAAAACCACCTCAAATCCTTAGCCAGTAGAACGCTAGCTGGGGCAACAAAACGAGACATACAAGTGCAATGGACGCACAATTACTATTCAATTATTCAAAGATGGAAAATACTAGTAATACACCATTGAAGAAGAGCCATTCCTAAACTTGTACTTGGGCATTTGCCAACCTCCAATAATCATTTTTCAAATTGTAGTGGTTATTATAAGTGACAGTGATCACTGCAGGGTTGTCAACAAACTTGGCCGATCAGATCAATGTCCCAGCCCGAGCGCAATTTGGTAATGCAAGATGTATGCATGATGATAACAAGGGCCAAGCTTTCTAGGCCCAGTCTTATCTGATAGAAGGTTCTCAGGATCAACCAACTATGCAATTTCTATACATTTCTTGTCACTGTAATTTTAACACATACATGGCTGATGTAGCAGGACTGGTGGAGGTCCTCCAATGCGATCCCCTCTGTGGGGCCCGCTAGGCATCGCCACAAATCACAGTGTGGGCAGGATGGAAAGGTCTATCATGGATGAAAATCTTACAAAAACTCATTTCTGTTTGATGACATGATGATGATAGCTATTTATTTAAATCTTTAAGGGTTCCAAGAAATTATTAGCACGAACTTGGTGACTTGGTCCGGTGTGGCATCAATCAATCATGATATTGTGATTGGACCGACCACATGTGGGCCACGCGTAAAGGTCCCACATACAGTCGTCTCCAACTTCATTATGTTCCTTAATAATACATAATAAAACATGCTATAGTCAACATTACTATTATGATCATGATGACAGGAACTTGGCTCGATGGAGTATTGACTTCGCCTGGTTACCGTTTGGTTTGAAGTTTTGAACCATTATTTGAAACCTTAAGTCATGAATTCATGATTCAGTAGAGCCAACTCAGCTCCGCAGGACATTAAGTCGAGCAGAGTTGAATTAGTCTTACTGAGTACTCAGCCAGACTTTCCCAAGTTCCTTGGCTGAGTCCCAGTGACAGATCGAAGTGTTATCACGTGGGTACGACCGTATTCATGTGATTCAAGAAACTCCTTGGATAATTTTGTAAAAAATTTAATTTTATTATTTAACGTTTTCACTATATACCGCACCACCACAAAGTCCTCGGTCCGCCATTGCTTGGCTCAGTGGCCTCTTAGTCCAGTTGAGTTTCCAAGTTTTCAAACCATGGTCCAAAAGAAGCGGCAAGTCCCAAGTATCTAGTCCTAAGCCAGACCCATGACAGGCTGGAACCTAACATCCAATGGGCTGCCCGAACTGTCGATGCATCCTTATCAAAGGTAACAGATGAACGTATGTGGTCCAATGTTGACGATGATGATTGAATTACCTTCCAAGCATCATTAGGGTTGCCTGGGGATTAGTCCCCGGGGATTCAGTGAAGGTCGAGCCATCGATCACGCGAAGTGAATCAACCCCAAGCACCTTGTACTGATGGTCCACGACCCGGCCCACCCGGCAACCTCCATGGTAATGCCATATGGTCACTACAGTATCCTTGCAGTACTGTTCCCGGGACTCGAAAGTTGAAGCATTAGTGTTTTTAGGCTGTAAGTTTGCCACGAAATATTGAGTCATGTTGAGGAGTGCTCCCATAGGAATGCTTGGGAATCTGAACTTGGAAAATGCCTTGGACTTGATCACACTCTCAATTATTTTCAAGCCATCTACGCTTCTCTTTAATTAGATCCTCAGGCTCTTTGAAGTAGTTAAATGTGACCACAGGATTGTCATCTGGGTTCCTATTTCTTAGCTTGAGATAGCCAGTGGAAAGGGGGGCCGATCGTCTTTTCGAGGATCATTCCAGCATTTGAACCTGCATGCCGATCGTCTTCCAAAGCTCGTTCTGTGGCCTCTGGGGTCCTTTCTTTGGTTGGTGTGACATCTGGGAGCTGGCTACTCTGCAAAGAAACCAAATTTCTGTCAGGGGCCGGCAAAAAAAAAAAAAAATGTGGGTCCACAGAACGGTTAAGGTTTCATGAGAGGAGAGAAATGAGTAAAGCCAATAGTGAGATAATAAAACTATAAAGGTGTTTAATTCATGGAGTGAATGGTCAAAATTCCAAAAAAAAATAGTTATCCTCTCTTTATTATTATAAAAATGAAATTAGACCCTTGCATGCACACATCCTTGACCTTGGTCTTATTTATATTTTCTAAATCTTTCACTTCCTTAAAATCTTATACTATCTTTTCATGTGAATCAGGTTAGAAGGGCTTAAAAATGAATAAAATCTTATCTAAAAGAGTAAGAACCTGAAAAGGTGAGAAGAATCCAAAGAATCTGGGGAAAATCAATGCCACTGATTGCTTCAATTTAGGTTCCCAATCGAGTAATGCCGACAAGTTGAACGAGGGAGATCTCGACCGGAGGAGGAGAGGGGACACTACAACAAGTTGCACTTTTAGCAACGTTTTTTTAGGGATATTTGTAAAAATTATGTATATAATTTCATCGCTAAAAGTAAGACTTTTACCGACGTTTTACTCAAAACGTCGCTGAAAGCAACACTTCTACGGACGTTTTTTTGAAAAACGTTGACAAATATTACTCTTTACCGACGTTTTAAATTTCGTCGGCAAAATAATCACTCTTTACTTTTTTTTAAATAAAAAAATAATATATATTTTACCGACGTTTTAAATTTCGTCGGCAAAATAATCACTCTTTACTTTTTTTTAAATAAAAAAATAATATATATTTTACCGACGTTTTAACTTTGGTGAAAACAACTTTGGCCGACGTTTTCTCGAAACACATCGGTAAATATAGATAATTACCAACGTTTCAAATTACTTCGGCAAAATGAGAACTTTTTACTTTTATTTAAATAAAATAATAATATATCTTTTACCGACATTTTAAAAAACGTCGGGGAAAACAACTTTGGCCGACCTTTTTTTGTTTCAAAAACGTTGGTAAATATCGATCATCCCCGACGTTTTTAATTACGTCGGTAAAATGAGCACATTTTACTTTTCTTAAAGAAAATAATATATATGTTACCGACATTTTAGAAAACGTCGGTGAAAACAACTTTGGCCGACCTTTTTTTTAAAAAACGTCGGTAAAAACTAGCTTTTACCGACATTTTCAAAATCGTCGGAAAAATTTCCACCTTTTTACCCCCTCCCGCTACCAAAACCCCTCTTTTCACTCTCTCCCCTTCTCTCCTCTCTCACGCCACCCAAAACCTCTCTTTTCACTCTCTCCCCTGCTCCTCTCTCAATCTCTGCTCTCTCACTCTCGCTCTCTCTGGTCTCTCACCCTCACTCTCTCTGCTATTTCTCTATCTCTCGCTCTCTCTGCTCTCCCTCTCTCTCTGCTTTCTCTCTCTCACTCTCTCCCTCTCTCGCTCTCTGCCCGAAACCGATCGTCGCTCGAGATCCTCTCTTCCGTTGCTGCCTTTGCGGGGAAGAAAACCCTAAATCGATTGAAAGGAAAGAAGAAAAAGAGGGGAAGAAAACGAAGAAGAAGAAGAGAAGAAATCGCTGCTGTGCTGCTCATCTTCTCCCTGCTGCTTCCTATAAGCTCTTCTACCTTGCTCCCCCGCTGCTCATCTCATTCCAGGTACAATTGCTCGTCTTCTCCCTACACCAGTCTTCTTCTTGTTTTTTTTTTTTTAACACTACACAACTGATCTCATTGAATGTCAATTTCGATTTTTCTGCCATCTGCTGCTTTCTATTGTGTGGCACCATGATCGATCAAACCCATTTCTTTCTTGCCGTGGGAGGAATGAGATGATGCCTGATCAACAATAGAGGGGAATTGGATTTTTTTCTTCTTCTTCTTCTGGATTCCATGTCTCTCTGCTCACTGATCATTTGATTATGTCCTAAACACTGTGTAATTGAAAGAACTTGATCTAACAGAACAATTTTATAAAGTAGTAGAGATTCATCTACCCCAGTTTGCAAGTGAGTTGAGTAGAATGAATCTATACATGTTCTCCATATGAAAGTAAAGTAAATTAGCTGTTGAAGGTAAGTCATTCTGTAGAAAAGCTACAGGGACGTCTTGATTCTCCTTTAGGTGTTTCTCCTGTACTTCTTGATTCTCCTTTATTTCGAATGTACTACTCCTAGCTGCTTCTTGTGTGGCAGGAAAAATAAAAATAAAACCATGCATCGATTTGATTGTGATGCGTTTTACAAAGTTGAAGCTTTGCCAAGAACTGTTTGAGATTTCAGATATACTCACCTGATGAAAGGAATATCTTAATTCTTCTTGTAGTTAGTTTAAACATAATCGGTATAGCAGAATAGATTTTTAGCTCCTATTCCAAATTATTCTTTCCTCTTGTGATATGGGGCATATCCAAATGCACCTTAAAGCTGGAAATCAAGCCAATTGAGATTACTTGTATGGAGAGCCCAACTCTCTTGTGATATGGGGCATATCCAACTCTAATTATCTAAATCTCTCTCTCATTTGAACTTGGTTTTCTGTCCCCATGAGATTAGGCAATGGGAATTTCAGCCCAATTTTTATAGCTGAAATTTCACTTTACTAATCTTCGAGGGGGGCTTACAACGATTAATCAGGTAGAAGAACAGTTTTTTTTTTTTTTTTTTTTTTTTTTTTTTTTTTTTTTTTTTTTTTAACTATGGGACCCAGAGCCCACACATAATCTCTAATTTGTAGAGAACTATGGGATCCAGAGATCTGTGTTGGATATATAGACCTGGAGACATTGGTCCACTCCTACCCATTTACCTCTATATTTGTTCGCTGTAAATGATCTTTATCAGCTTGGTCCTTACTTAAAAGAGATGTGGTTGTTTATTATGTTGTACAAAAAGAAGCTCTGAGTTTTGGGCAGGGCATCATCTGATTTTGATTGTTTGCTCAGGATGTAAAAACTGTGCAAATGTGGCCCCAGATGTATTTGGAATTGAGGAAGACTTTGGAAGAGCAAGAGTCTGCAACCAATCTGGAAACCCTGACTTAGTTCAACAGGCTATTGATAGTTGGTAAATGCCTAATGAAGTGATATAGTTATGTTGTGATAAAAGAAAAGTCATGACATGAAAAACTTTAAATGACAGTTTAACAGTTATTCATTATTTTTTGTAGTCTCCCCAGCTTCTCTAGCTATACATTTGAAATAGTGATTTATTTTCATATATGCTACAAGCAAACCTTTTAGGACAAAGTTATTATATTTTCATATATGCTACAAGCAAACCTTTTAGGACAAAGTTATTATATAATATATGACTGAAGCCTGAAGGAATCTACAGTTTCTTTGGGCCTTGCAATCAATATTCAATACAAATGGGGCCCATGTATGAGTTCTTCTATGTCGAGAATTTGGGTGATTTATGCAGTTAGGCTAATCGCGAGGTACTTCTTGCTGGTCAATAGTTTGAATGTTTTGATGATTACACTTGCGAAATGGACTTTTGACATTTTAAGTATAAGCATTTTACCCTGGATTAGAGATTCAGAGTTTTGAAGAAGTTCCTCCCTTTTTGTTTTTAAAGGCTGTTTTACACATGCACAGCTTTAGTTCTGCAGTGGTTCAAATTTTTATAATTAATTTTTCTGTTCTATTATTTGTACTAAATTCTGTTCCGTGAAACACACTGTAATCTTTAAAAGATGCAAACATAGTTGTGGGTCCCACCCGGTTCATGCCAATCATTGAGGAAAAGTCCATAAAACCACGTGTCTTTTCTAATACTAACAAACACCCACCTCTAGTTTTTGCTTTTTACATACAACCACTTACACTCCCCTAACAATATTACTGAACTACCTTACTATGGTTAAGCCAAATCCATCATATTGCCATAGTATTTTCACAGTAGTTACCGTGTTAAAGGATTAGTTCAGTTAAAGACCATGTTCAACTGTTTCAAATGAGAACTCATCAGAAGTGATTAAAAGGACCTCTTTAAATCATTGACTCAAGGTGGTTGCCAAGTGTCACTAGTAGTATGTAAATACCAAAAATCATAGTGGTTGTCTGTAAATATTAGAAAAAGACAAGTAGCCATGTAATGTTTTATTATAAAACCATCAAAACTTTCAGGTGTGGCAACACAACTGATATACTAGCGCCTGTATAAATAATTGTTATGCTATTGTGCAATTTACAAATATTAAACCCGTGATATATCTGTTGAGATTAGGCATATATAATTTTATGTATGAAAGCACAGCAGAGTAGAAGATACATGATCTCTTCCCAACTCATATATATAATTTTTGGCTTATCTCTTTTCATTTATAATTTAATTCATTGAAAATATTCTAATGTTGTTTTTGTCATTGCAGATTGATGGACGCTTTGGGATCGGTTGCACACTTCGGGGTTGGGGGTGGTTTATTCTTTTTAGTTTATTTGTATATGTATATTGGACTTTTTTATGGGATTGTATCATTATTAATTGTAATATTTGATTAATGAGATGAATGATTTGATGAAAAATGGCGATGGTTGTTTGTTTATTTAGCAACTTTTGTTTGTATGTATTTTTTATATTGAATATAGGTATATGAAATGAACAGGTTTATTCTTTGATAAAGGTGTATAAACAGGTTTACAAAGAATTTTAATTGAACAAAAAAAAAAAAAAAAAAACATACTTTCACTGACGTTTTTTTCGTCGGTGAAAGTATTTTATTTTTTTTAATTCTCATTTTACCAACGAAACAAAACGTCGGTAATTGTATTTTATTTTTTATTTATTTTCATTTTTTACTTTGCCGACGAAAACAAAACGTCGGCTCAAGTATTTTAATTTTTTTATTTATCTTCATTTTTGCTTTTGCCGACGAAAATAAAACGTCGGTAATTATATTTTTATTTTTTATTTATTTTCATTTTTATTTTGCCGATGAAATAAAACATCGGTAAATGATTTTTCAATTTTTTATTTATTTTCCAATTTTCTTTTTCCGAAGAAAAACAATGTCGGTAAAGGTTTTTAATTTTTAATTTTTTCCTTTTATGTTTTGTCGATGAAACAAAAACGTCGGTAAAGTTATTTTTTTATTTTTATTTTTGTTTTTCCTTTTGCCGACGAAAAAAAACGCTGGGCTTTTTATTTATTTTTGTTTTTTATTTTGCTTGACGAAAAAAAAAAAGGTCAGGCAAAGTATTGTATTTTTTATTTAATTTTGTTTTTTATTTTGCCGACGAAAAAAAACGTCAGTAAAATTCAAAAAAGCGTCGGTAAAAAGTTAATTTTGCTGATGAAAAAAAATTACGTCGGTAGATTGTTTTGTTGACATTCTTTTACTGACGTCAGGCCGGCGAAAAAATTTTCGTCAGTAAAGTCATTTACCGAAGTTTTGTGGACTTTTGGCGACGAAAAGATTCATCGCTAAATGTGTAAACTGCTGTAGTGGGACAAAGATAAAGTTCATTGGGCTGGTCCAGTATGTTAGATTTTAGGTTGGCTAATTCATTGGGTTATAGACAAAACTGGGTTTCTTTACAATGTAAGTTTGCTTAGAAAAGGACTGCTCAAGATCTGTTGTAAAGAAGTCTAGTTTTATCAGGAACTGACTGTGGTCGCTCGAGTGATCCTTAATTCGCTCGAGCGAACCCCTCACAGAAGATCTTTCCCTCAAGCCTCCCTTTCTGTTCGCTCGACCCAGCTCTCAGTGCCAAAGACAGAATGCAGTTTGCTAGAGCGAACCCTCTTGGTTGCTCGAGCGAACCACTCACAGAACATTAGTCGCTCAAGCCAATTTTATTCTTCGCTTAAGCCATTCTTCTAACTGAAGACAGCAAACAGTTCGCTCAAGCGAACCCGATGCAAAACTACCTTCGTTCGACCCAAGTCATTTGCTCGCTCAAGCCATCATTTGAAGCTGGAAATTTCAGAGACAGAAGCATGGTCGCTCAAGCAAACCCCCTGATCGCTTGAGCGAACATGGGCGCAAAAATAGAAACTTGCTCAGAATTTCTCTCCTACTTTGTTCAAGTTGCCATGCTGATTCCTAATGAAACTACAACACTTATGGCACGAATCTAGGCCTATATAATGCCTTTATCTCTCTATTCAACCTCACCTCTCTATCAAGATAAAACCATAGAGAGAACTTGAGAGATCCATCTTCCCCAAGGCTATTATCTGAAGTGCTGAAGATCCAAGCTTTGGTTATGCTCCATTCTATTCCTCTGAAGCAGAGACTCCTTGAAGACGGCTTCGAGGCGTTTAGTTCAAGTACGGTGAAGGTGCATGGCGAGTAGTCGGCAAGATCACGCAGTCCCTAGGTTGAGTTTCAATTGAAAAGGGTTGTGAGTTTCTTGTAACTTTCTTTACATAGTGCTTGGTTGTTTGTTGGCCTAGACGATAAGGCCCGTGGTTTTTTCCAGAGTATGGTTTTCCACGTAAAAATCCTATGTCCTTCTCTTTTTGTAGATTGCTTGATTTTAATCGGATCTAGGATTAATCACTAGTTTAATCACGGTTATTGAAATCTAGTAGAGATAGGTTAGTTGGGACCTGAGCTTGTGTTAAGGCCGAATTTTTACAATACCACCTTAATGCCCAAGGATTTGAGGTGCTCGGCTGGCCCAATTCCGCTCAGCATCAGCAACTGAGGGCTGCCCAGTTCACCTGCTGAAACTATGATCTCATTCATGGACCCTTTTCTTTTCTCTTTGCTCAGCTAGGCCCTGCGCTTGTTGCCTTCAGCATCCTTAAAGATCACCGGCCCCATTGGCTGCTGGTCTTGACTTCCCTGTACATGAATGAATGATCATCATGCTTTCTTAATTAGTCAATGTATCAATCCATCCATCCATGCCAACGTACCTACTTATCAGAATTGGTATATACGTGCCTCTAAATTCTAATAACCCATTCTCTTCGTTCTAAATTCTAATAACCGGATGGATGTAGGATACCTGGTTGTGGATATTATTTTCGATTTGTTGATAAATCTATTTTAAACTAGGTTGTGTATCAAGTTTGTTGGTTTGAACAGGTATTCGGATTTTTATTTGTGATATACAAGGAGAAATGAAAATTTAATTTAAATAATAATAATAATAATTTGCCCCAATGCACCAGCGTGCATTGCAAAAAAAGAAAATGCATCACAACATTTCCCAATGTGATTTGTGCGTCGGCGAAGTTGCATTTCCCAACGCGTTGGCCTAAAAATATAGTGCATTCTCAACACATTGATAACGTCGGCTATTTCATGAATTGCCAAGGCTTAATCATCGTCGGTCATTATCATAAATTCCCAACGCACTACAAGCATCGGCCATTACCAAGAATTTCCAACGCAGTACGAGCGTCGGCTATTACTATGAATTGCTAGGAACTCCCAACGCACTACCAGCGTCGGCCATTACTAGGAACTCCCAACGCACTACCAGCGTCGGCGTTTACTTTGCTGACGCTTGATACTGCGTTGGCAAATATGGTTTTCGAATCATGAAAATTAGACTTTTTGCCGACGCACATCCCTTTGCTGACGCATTGGCCGATGCTGCAGTGCGTTGGTAATTGTATAGGGATTTGCCGATGCAGTTAAAATAGCATCGGCTGTGGATTTGGCTACACATAGTTGCCGACGCGCAACTGACACGTTAAAATGTGTTGGGAAATCCTTTCCCGACGCAAAACCTACCTGTCTAGACGTGGTGACTGCGTTGGCAAAAACTATATTTTGTTGTAGTGACCCATTAGTAGATTTGAGTGGTAGGATTCTAACCTCTGGCTTTAAACAAGATCCTGCGCTCAGTGGCATGTAGAAGAATTGTAAGGCCACTCGAGTTTGCATACTGAAGCAAATCAGCAGCTGTATGTCAATGGCCGTCCTGGTCGAAGATGGTCCCCCTACCTTTGCCCCGTAAGCAACACGCCCACTTCCAGCAGACCATCTCTCACCGCTGACTGCCACTGTAGCATCTGCGGCTTGAACACCATCACTTTCTCCACCCACTCACAGGATCTGTTCACCAAATCCAAATCCCATCCGGACCTCTGCACGTCGTCTGGGCTGGCACGCGTGTAGAACCTACCATTCAAGCAGGTGCCCCCGCCGAACACACGAGCTCGAGTGTTGACGACCCCATCCTCGGAGACAAAACGTTGTGCCGGCGATGTCGGGGACGCGTCGGTGATTGTGTTGGTGAAGGTGGCTAAGTTGGAGATGTTTTGGTTGCCGTAGGGGGAGCCACCCCTTTCCAAGAGCAAGACCCTGAAGTTTCAAGACAGGGTGGCTACTAGCGGGTAGCCTGCAGTTCCTCCTCCAATGATGATGTAGTCATAGTAACTAGTAAGCCACTGGAGGGGCCTTGGTTGCTTCTTGCATGAAAGTGTAGTGTGGGGCTGCAAGGAGAAAGAAAAATTTAGGTAGATGTGTTAGTTGATGCCTGAGGGTAGTACAAACTTCGGAGTGAGAAAATAGAAAGAACACAGAGAATAACAGGGATTGAATCATCAAGTTTACACATCAATCATCATCATTCCATGAGGATGATATTTGATGACCTTCCAATCCCAGCTAATTCTCAAACATGTGAGAGGATGGGAGTATGGGTGCACATGGGCGGCTCGGATCGATTTAGAGAGGAAACCATCAACCAAACTGAACCCATTAATTTTTTATTTTCCAAAACCGAACCGAACTGAAAGAAACCGGTTCTAAGCCGATTCGTGGTTCAGTTACGGTTTTTTTTTTTTCACAAAAAAAAATGACAGTTTAATTGATGAGAGACGTTGAACTTCAAGTAAAAGGGTGAAGATTCAAGTCTTCTTCAAGTAGTTTTTCATATTCCTTTATATATTTTATAAATATATATATTTATATATAACTGGTTAGATTTGGTTCAGTTTGAGCGGTTTAATCGCACATTCAAACAAAAAACCGAACCGAATCAAACGATTTGAAAGAAATCTAAACCGTGACAGAACCGATCTACTATGAAACCGATTCGAACTGCCCAATTCGGATCGGTTTAGTGGTTTTTTTGTGCACTACTAGGTGGGAGACCTTGATTCAATCATGTGAAAATGGTTTATTAGATTAAACTCTTTATAAAATTAGTCTCATCATGGCCAACCATCAAATTAGAGGCAATGACTACAAAATTAATTTTACATTTATTATTCACTATCAATAACTAGTTCAGACGGCTAAAAGAATCCATGATATTCCGTAGGTCGAACATTAGGATTCCACTACCAAGCTTAATTTCTTTTCTCCTTTTGTTTTTTTAATTATTAAATCTTTTCCTTTTGTTAAACTTAGTATAACTATTGCTTTCACAAATTCCCAAAAAGAAAGAGAAACCTTCTATACACTAAGCTATGTTGTCCTATAACTCTAAGGGGTTCGCCGAGTGGTGCACTACAAGAAAATACATTTTTAGCGTTGGACTTATAGCGGCGATCGGTAAAATCCGTTGCTATAATGTACCTATACCGGCGGCCACAGCTATGTGCTAAAAACACTAATCCACTCGCGCGAAGGGTTTGCAGTAAATTTTTTGCTTTTTACCGTCGCAAATATAGCGGCGACGATTATATGCGAGGGTAAAATGTATTTTTAGCGTCAGTCCGTCGGTTACGCCGCTAAAAATTATTTATTGCGGCGGCCATATGTGGCCCCCGACGGTAAAAGTTTCAGATCTCGCGCGCCTTCGTATCCCTGACGCGCCAGAGTTATCCACCTCCCTCGTCATATCGATCCCTCTCTCGCTCTCTCATTCTCTCGATCGCCCATCTCTGTCAGTCTCTCACTCTCTCCCCTACAACCCTTCTTCTCTCACCGTCTCTCTCATTCTCTCGCCCATCTCTCCCCTGCGCAAGCCATCCCCATCTCTTCTCTCTCCCCTGCGCACGCCCTCCATCTCTCTCAGTCTCTCATTCTTTCGCCCATCTCTCCCCTGCCACCTCCATCAACCCCTCTCAGCAGACCCGCCTCTTCTCTCACCATCACTCCCACTCTCTCGATCTCATCCCTCTCTCGCGCCGTCCTTTACAGCCGAAAGGCCCCAAATCTGAAATTCCTATCCATTCGAAAGCCCCCAAATCTCCATCTCATCTCGACTCTCTCTCGGTTTCCAGGCAGAGAGACGGGGTTTCTTGATCTTGGAGGGCCACACGGATCGAACTTCTGCAATGAACTCCGAAGCAGAGAGAGGAGATCGGGATTTTGATCTTGACTGGGCCACGGATTAGTTTCCTGGAGAAGGAGACTGATGCTGCTGGCGGAAGCTGCAGAGGATCCGGACTTGCAGTGTCCGCCGCCGCTGCCGTCGTGCCTTGACCGGAGAGGAAGGGAACAAATAAGAGGAGAAAACTCAGGTATTTCCCCCTTTTTTTTATACACGGTTCATGATTCTGGAATAAAAAATTTAGGGAAATTAAATGAGGCTTTTTATACTGGTGTGTGTGTGTGTGTGAATTTAGGGATTCAGGGTTTTCTATTTTTAGGGGGGTTAGAGCTTCTGCAAGTTCTGATTTCAGGGATTTTGGGGTTTAGGATACATTTTGATTTGCTGATTCTGGTTCAATTGATGTTGTTTTGAAAATATTCTCTGATGTTTGGGGGATTTTTATTTACGGTTTCTGAATGAGGTGGGATTGGATGTGGAATTTACGGTTTCTGGAATTTCAACTACAATGTTGCTGCTTTGAGCTTGTGATTGGATTGGATGTGGAATTTCTAGTTTTAATGCTCGGAAATTGGGATTTGAGATGTTAGGTGTTATCGTTTCTAATTGGAATTTGAGTGTATTCGTTGGCCAAACTTCTTTTCAGGGTTTTTTTTTTCTCTGCCTTGGGGAATTGGAGACTTTTGCTGCAGAATGGAGTTGTGTTTTAGTAGGTTTAATGTGGTTTTTCAGCTGGATGAGATGCGGTATTTCTAAGACAATTCCATTTAGAGGCTACCTTTCGGTTGTGCTCTGCTGATTTTTGTTGAGCTTTCAGTCTTTCTGTGGAGAAGAATCTTCATTAGATCCTTTACTTTTGTTTTTATCTATGGGTTCTGTGATTTGAAGCTCATAACTCTATATGAGTGAAGTTCCTTTTTCTTTCTTACTTTAGGTCTCCGTGTTGTTGATTCTATGTGTTTTTGACACTGTGATTTCATTGCATTACGTAATTCTCTTATGTGGGTTTGTCAATTTACTGATCTACTCTGGCTTCTTGCTGATGGAAATCTTCTACTTCTGTTTGTCAGGTGCGATTTGGTTATCACTGCAAATGGAAAGACGGAGAGGATTGCATCTGGGTTGTTGGAGCCGTTTCTTACCCACTTGAAGAAAGCCCGTGACCAGATTGCCAAGGGAGGAGGGTATTCAATATCACTTGAACCAGACCTCGGAAGTGATGTGACATGGTTTCCAAAGGGAACAATGGAGAGGTGTAAGTTTGTCATGCGGTTCTTGGCGTTGTTGCTTGTTCACTTGTGTTTTTTCCTTGGTCATAAATTCTTGAGACTAAAATTTAGAACCTGATAGAGTAGTTTTGAAAACTTTCCCAGTCTACTTAACCATAGCACAGGCCAACTTAATAAGGTATATCTTTTTATACAAAGCAAGAGCAATCGATCAGCCACTCAATATTATTGAGTGATCACCTCAGTTGAGTACTTTATGTATTTGGTTTATTATTCTTGAATTGAGTTTCTAGTGGTGGGAGTGTGTATATTTTTTCCCCTTCTGCTATTTGTTTCTAAACTTTGTTCAAAATCTAGGGCTTCACACACAATTATGGTGGTATTTAAGCATTTGATTTATGAGGAAAAGCTACAAGTTGATGGTCTAGTTGGGGGCATTACTGTTGCGCCAGCATTCATTCTTCAGCAAGGATCCTGTATAGCAGGACATGTTGAAGTTAAATAAATCCTTGCCTGTAACTTGCCTTCTTTGAATGACCAAAATCATACTCTACAAGGCATGGGATCCATGATCCATCTGCATGAAACACAATGACAGAAGGTCCATAAATGCATCACAGGAGCCTTCGCTGCTCTTATCTAATTCGTTCCGGCTTAGTTGTACTGGTTAGAGCTTCCCAGGTACGTTTTTTTTTTTTAATGATTCAAAGGAAGTATATACCCACTTTTATAACAAGGATTTTAATCAGATCTTGTAGATGTTATAACAGGTTATGAGTTGTGCATACTCTCACCAGTTTAGGGACATTTCATTTGGGAGAAAGGATTCTAGTTGCCAGTGTGTTTGGGTTGTTGTGCCGGCATACAGTCTTCAGCAAGAGTCTGCAGACCAGGATATGTTGAAGTTTAAATATCCTTACCTCACCTGTATATTTCCTGCTGAAATAATGATTGCTTCAAATTGCCAGGATCTGTATGTATGCATTTAGTGCAACAGACTAATGGAAGGCAAATCCACAAATGTTCATGTATGTCCTCTCTGCATTTTCTGATGCATTCAAGGTAACTTGTGCTGAATTATAGATTTTTTTTTGTTGAATTATAGTTTTCCCCATCCAGGTATGTAAGTTTCTTTCATTGGGCTCCTGCAAAATTTACCTTCACAGATAAAAGTTAAAATCTATATCCTGCAAAATCAATATCAGTTACTTGTGAATGTTATAATGATGTGAGGCTGAAAAGGCTGAAAAAGCTCACAAACCTAATGCTATTTTCTGGTTTCTCTGACCTCCCAAATGTATAATATGGGTTGACTATCCGTTTTGTGAGCACACCTGAGGTCCTAGAGCGAGTAAATACTGTTGAATCTGAGATGTTGCAGATTGATGAGGCTATTGCCATTCAGAGCAATGAGAATCTGGGATTGAGCACTGTAAGTTTTAGTCCATATCAAATACAATTTTACTTTGTATAGTAGAAAGAACCATATTGAAGGGAAGGTTTTATTGACTCATAGCCCATTTGCAGTGGGACCAATCACATGGAGGTTGACATCTAAGATATGGATGGCAAATTGGGGAAGTAGAACATCAGTGCTTCCATGGAGTATTGAATATCAGTGCTTTTTATTTTCTTCTACTTGTTAGTTATGAGGTAGCAGCCCACTGCACTTCAAATATTTTAACAGGCTGTAAGGATCTTTCCCAGTTGAAATATAATAGACATATATAGTGCAGCTAAGCCAAGTGTATTACTCTTCACACATCTCTGTCATTTAACTATTATATGAAGTCACCTGGACCTGGACATGGTATGACTGCATCTGGACACGGTTGTAGGCCCCACCCATAATGCGCCTGGTGGGGCTCATCCATTATGCTGTCTGATTCTATGGATCATACCCATTATGCTTGTGGAATGATCAAAATAGTAATTGTGGGCCACTCAGTGGCTTTTATTTCAACCATTCACACTGACCAAAATAGATTTATCAGTTGGTGGCTTTTGGATGTGTAGAAATTGGATGGAAAAGAATTGGTGGAGAAAAGGGACAACCTCAATTTTCTCCACTTCTTTCCCCTCAGCAACCCAAGTTTATCTTGAACAAGGGAGCAAAACCTGCTCAGCAACTCTTTTCAAGAAGCTAGACTGAACTACTTCTCCTGCCATTCCCTCTTCTGTGAGAAAAATAAAGTGAAAAAACTTAACCGATGTAAGTGGGTTTTTTTGGTGGGGTTTTCATGTTTTGAGATCAGTTAAATATGGTAGAGAAATGTTCACCTTTTATCTTTTGTGCATATAGACCGCTTGTCAGCTGCCAGTAGTCCTCACACCTGACTTTTATGTTCATTCATCTGCTAATGGTTTTATTTATTTATTTTTTATTTTTAATCTTGTACTTCACTGCACACAATTCTATCTTTTGCTCTTCTGATGATCCCAACCTAAGGCACTTGTACGTTTATTATTTTTACTGGTTTAGCACGCAAATCGTCTTCCTGTTGATGCCAAGTTGAGGAACTACCAGAATGTTTAATTATTTATACCTCATAGTCATAGCATATTCACACTATAATGCAGATGCCATAAAAAGATTCAACCTGCTTTGCCCAGGTTTGTAGATTGTACATAGCTGATTCTGTATGTTTTCTTTCATGGTTTTTACTTATATAACTTCTATGCACGACCATCCTTTGTTGCATGCAAAAAGGAGAGGTCCCATCACTTTCAGTGAAGCTCAAGCCACAATTTGATAAAAAAGTTTTTGACTTATGGAAGGCCTAGGAGTAAAAGATTATGGAAACCGAAGGATGCTGAAAGCAAGGAAAATGTCTGGAAGGAAAAGACCCTTGCTCTGATATTGATGGGTCGCACAAGTCCAACATGTGGATCAGCATGAGTGCGACAACAGTGGTGGGAGCCAGTGTGGCCTACCATGTGCAGTGCACCACCACCCCAAGGTCACATGCACCACCATAGTAAAATACTCAACAACATGGTCCCACATCTTTTTTTTACTTCTCTTATTTTTCTCTCATTGGCAAGGCAGTGAGAAAGCAACCATCAATCCATTCCTGGATATGGTGGTGAATGTCTAGAAACTGACAGTTTGTCCCACACTACTTCTTTTATTGATTTCATCAACTCATCTCAACCATGTGGATGAGGTCTTCCCAACAGCCAACACCATAAATCTAATTTTCCTTTATCCCAGTACTGAATATTTTGAAACATTAGAACACATCTCTAGTTTTCTTCATAAACTGTTCAATGGCAGTTTTTTGAGAGGGGTGTATAACTTATTTTGATGGGGCTGGTTTTTGTTCACCGAGTTTTCCTTTTTGTCCCTTTCCAGATGGGGTTGTAACCTGTTAGAACTGAGGAAATGTTGAAGACCATGCTGCCTATTTAATGTATTTCATTTTTTCTAATTACTTTCTGGGGAAATACTTGATGCTACACCCGACAATCAGTCCGTAAGAACCACATCCAGTCCATTAAGGTCTAGTGAAAAGCGTGCTCAATCACCATCCTATGTTGATCCAAGCCTTCCAGTAGATGAAACTTACATTTCACAAGTAAGAGATTTCATGCATGCTTTGCAAGGCCAGATGGGCTTCTTTAACCTGTCTTTTTAAGTTTGTATCTGCTTTTGTAACAGTTCCAGTGAGGATTGTGGACCCTTCAAAGGATTTGAATTCTTATGGGATTGGAAATGTTGATTGGAAAGAAAGAGTTGAAGGATGGAAACTTAAACAGGATAAATATATGATGCAAATGACCAGCAGATACACTGATGGAAGAGGAGACATGGAAGGAACCGGTTCAAATGGTGAAGACCTGCAAATGTATGTATTGACATCTTCTTAGTACTACTTCCTCAGTGAGGTTAGATCATTGTCATCCTTGATTCAAATGATGTTTAAGTGTATCGATTGTTTGGCCAATGTCTTGATGGATTCTATTGCCAAACAAGGGTGGATAGAGATGTTTGTTACTTCCTTTTGTTGACTCTTGATGTTTTTTATTTTTTTATTTTTTTTAAGAGGGATGGGGTATAAAGCTTTGATACTTGCCCCTTGTGTAGGTTTGTTTATGTTTCTCTCTGTATTGTTCCCTTTAATATAAATTCTGTTATTGATTAAATAAAAAAAAAATGAAAACTATCCGGAAAGTCAGTTACACCAAGGTTAAGTGTCTTTTTGGGTCATATAATCTGTTCCAGCAGAATTGAGACTAGCAAAATTCTCTGCTTCCAATCAAGGTCGTTTGAATTAGTGTTAGATGGTTTCCTATGATTCTTGGAACCACAATGGTGCATATGTTTTTTGTTGTGATAATTTTCTTTGTGAATGCTATTGTGTTATCATTGTTTTTGTATTTATCTAAGTTGTGGTGAGGATTGGTAGATCATGAAAATGTTGATAGGTAATTGTTGTTGGTGCTGTGGGCTGATATTTGCCAAAAAAAAAAAAAAAAACTTTTAGCAGCGGCCAGGTGGCCGCCGCTAAAAAAAATGATGCAACTTTTAAGTTTTTAGCGGCGACCATTTTAACTTTTACCAGCGGCCAAGAGGGAAAAAACTTTATTTTTAGCGGCGCTGATACGGTTGAGTTTTAGCGGCGGCCATTTATACTTTTACCGACAGCCATAGGGCACTGGTAAAAATTTTCTTCGTCATCCCATTAACCGACGGATTTCTTTTACCCGCGGTCGCTGGCCGACGCTAAAACCTTTACCCACTCGCGATTTACCCTCGCCATGCGGCGGCCAAAGTGACCGCCAGTAAAAGTTTTACTGGCGGCCAGAACCACTTTTACTAGCGGCCGCCGTTAAAAGCAGTTTTTCTTGTAGTGTGAAGACCATGATTCCTCCATCTTCTGAAGCTAGAGGTCTTGGTATCGACCCCCGGCTCCCCCCTCTTCAAGAACTGAAGGTTCAGTCCACTTGTACTACCACCTAAGGGCCACAGGGGTTTTATCGGCTTCTCTTTGGGCCAGGAGGGAATCGTCCAGCCCAAAGGGTTGGGAGCCCTCTGTTAACAAAAAGAAAAACTCTATTGTCCTATTAATAAAGTAAAAAAAAAAAGGACGCCAAAAAAATGAAAATAGCAAGTCTAAGCTCAGATTTGATTGAAACGAAGCTTCGGGTAGAGATTATTGCAAGTAATCATGAAATGAGTTACAAATAAGCAGAATTATATTTATGTTTTTAATGTAACAAGTAATAATAAAAACACTTATACAACAATAAGATCAACAAAGACAATTAATGAAAAGAATTTAAAAAAGTTGTCCAAACAGAATGAAATCTAAAAGAAAGAAAACTATACTTACAAATAGAAGAAAAGACAAACAACACTTCTTAGAAGGTAAGTAAAAGATAAATTATTAACTTTAGAAGAGATTCTTAATACATTTTAGTTTTCAAGAGAATGATAAAAATGAGCACAAAGTGATAAACAGATTAGAATAAATTATTCAAGTAATTTCAAAACAAATGGTTAAATGGAGCCAATGGCACAAATACCCCAACTTGAGCCCCACTGGCCTACCATGAGATTAATATGGGCCATCCTTTTAAGGCTGGACCCATGACTAATTTCTGGTCCGAGTCCTTGTCCTATTTATCCAAAGATTTGGCACACCCAACGTATTTAGCAGTTAGCACACAAGGGTAGCTGGGTCACTCTAGGCCCGACTTTTGTGTCCTCGGACCGTATCTGTGCCAGAATATTATGCCAATAATTAGAAGGTCATACTTTGGACAAGCTTTGGCCAAATGCTTCCAGAAGCATATACTCTGATCAGAATCATTAGCCACGCAAAGAGGTAGATAAGCGGGACAGCGGTCTGATCACACGTGGGCCTCACAATATGGCCCATGGGTTGCCTCTCTGTTTGCCGCGAGAGAAGTGACTTAGGGCGTACCTACATTGTAGTGACCTGGGGTGGTCGCCCAGGTTGGAATTAAGATTTCTTGAGAATTGAATGGCTTCTTGAAGCAGGGCGGACCTACGTTGGAGCGAATTGGGGCGTAATATGAGGTAGTCTCCCCAGGTCAAAATCGAAATCCTCATAGAGTTGAATGAAGCATTGGAACATGCCCCACATGTCTAAGTTTGTGGCTCCACGTATGTTTAAAGATAGCCTTACATATGTAAAACTTCGTTGGTGAAAAAAAGAAAAGAAAACAAAAGAAAATAGTGTAGCAACAAAAGAAAATAGTGTAGCAACACATCGCTCCCTCTTCTTTGACCGCTTCTTTCAAAATCTCTTCGCCACGGTTGTCGATCGAGCTCCTCATCGCCAGTCCCTATACTCCATATAAACTACTACATCTTCATCTACCAAATATATCTAGTATAATCCTTCTTAATCACTCTATATCTAAATTAATCTCCAAATCCTAATTCCAAACCATGAATCCCCAAATTCTAATCCAAACTCTAAGCCCTAATCCACCAATTTTGAACGTATCTACAAAAATCCAAAGATGACCAAATCTATTCCCGTTATCATGTCTTCTTACCCTATTGTGATTCCAATATGGAATTCTACTCTCATTATCCAAATGTTGGAGGCTTTGAGAAAGTGAAACGGGAAAGGATGGATGTCCTCAAAATGTTCTTGTATATAGTTTTTTTTTCACACATCCACTCACCTTGAATTTGCAGTGACATTGATTGGGCATTAATTTTGACATATAAATTTACTGAAACATGATAACATGAGTTGAGTATTTAAAATCAAGGTTAAAACCATTTTTTATATATCTCAAGGTTTTTAGTACTTACTATTAATATCCTAACCTCTTCATTGTTCAATCTTCAATAACTTCACTTACCTAGTTGAGTTCCATGAGAAAGAACACATAGGTGCTATTTGGTAATGTAAAAACGTCAATCAAAGTCTAATAAAAGTTTTTCTTTTTTTCAAATGTTAAGTCTAGTAAAACTTTAACCGCACCCAAATGAAAATCCTGGTCCGCCACCGTGACTATATACGAAAATATGAAAATGAGAATCCAAAATGGCTTTGTGCTTTACCTGCTTATGAGGAATATATGCTCTGGAAATGTAGAACTCCAACAATAGCTGCTAAAACCAACCTCCAGAGTCCAAATGCTTCCTTGTCTCTCGCCAACAAAACCAATCTAATCATCACCCAAATGCATTCAGTCCGTTATCTAAGCCTCAGTAAGTAGAAAGTAAAGCAATCAAGCATTCTCCAAATTTCAGGTTGGCTTGTGCGCTGGCATGAGGTGCAATGGATATCACAGAGGCGCGCACAGAGAGAGAGAGAGAGAGAGAGAGAGAGGCACCTCTAAGTTCCTATGTATATACATGTATGATCGAACAAGTATTACTGCATTTGTATCGTAATAATGAGATTCGGTGTAACGTCACATCCAACTTCCAAGTGGAGACGTAAGTTTTACGGCTCTTAAATTCATGGGGTCATTGGCTAGCTTTTCGACTGACGGTTGAGAAGGTATAGATTACATCCAACTGTGGCTGGCACGGTTAGGTCGAAACGGGTTGAGATTTGTTCTGTGATTGGGTTGAATAGGTGTTTGGTGTGTTGGGATTCGGTGTAGATTACATCCAGGTGTGTGTGTGTGTGTGATATGTATGTGGTGCGCTGATGGATAAATATGGAGAAGGGTCATGTGGTATTTGGCTGTATTGGGGTGGGCTTGCAAGTTGCAACAAAGGGATCTTAATAAGCCTTTAATTGGCGAAGGAGAGTAGTTAAACATACAAGAGTTTATGGGAAAGATGAGTGGACCAACTAGTTGGCCTTTTAGAAAAAGTCTCCACTGACGGATCCTTCATTTCCTCGGATAAAGACAGAGGAGTCCAGCGTTTAGAAAGGTGTGATTAAGGTCCTCCTTTTCTAAATATTTGGTGGGACTAAAGATCAAAGTGATGTACTTGAGAGCAAATCTCTGGCCACTCCTCAATTCTAGAGAGGATCGGGTGAGTATGGCTGCTGTACATGTTATTGGGTGAAAAAGAGATCTTCTAACACACACTAGTAAATATTATCTAAAATTAAAAATAAAATAATAATATTAAGTTGCATATGGAAATACTTAAACAACTATAATAATTGTATGAAAACTATATATGGGAAGAGTATTAATGTATAAACTCACAACCAACATAGCAAGTATAAACACACAAATATGTAAAAAGAAATTAACAGCATACTTAAAACTTGAAAAGATATTATAGTATTATTTTACCATTTTTTAGAAGAAAATAAGAAGCAAATTAATGGAGACTAAAAATTTATGGTAAAAAAAAGATATTCTTTTTGAAAAATGAAAATGACCAATTCTCCAATAAAAGCATGCCAAGTGGATGCATGGATAATATGAGAAATCTTGTTTTCAAAACTGAGAGCTCTTAGGCCTTACCCAAACGGCCGAACTCCTTTAATTAATGTAATAGTAATAGAGAGAGCGTCAACCTTTTTAGTTTTTCTTTTAGATCCTATTTGTAAGATTTGTTTAAGATTCCTTCCACTCCTTGATGGTGATGGTCTAGATATTTTAGAAATACATTAGCCAATCCCTATAGTATTTTGTTAAAGTGAGATGGCTTGCAAGATGGGCGACTACAATTTAGGGGGCTTGGACGACTCTTCTCGACTTCTACCCATCCGACTTAAAAGATACCCAGGGAGACCCATGTCTATAAAATGTGACAAATGATGCAATTTTTTCTAAAATATGCATGATTATGAAATGGCCTTCAGAATTAATTAATTTATTCAAAACTGTCTGGGCCAATAATACTGGCATTGGGAAATTGTGCATCGGTTCCAAAAAATTGAGGTGTCTCCAGGTACTAGGCATTCTCTCTTGCACGTACCCTCCTCTCATTCATCAACCAGTTCTTTGGCTGCCAAAAGGAGCCCATCTCCTTCACTTCTGCATCGACTCAGATCGTTGTGGTGCCGCTGGGCCACCTCATGGCATCCTCCATCACCGATCGAGTCTTCTTCAAGGGTGAATTCTCGCTGAATCTTGGACCGTTCAATGTCAAGGAGCATGTCCTTTTATGGTCATCTTCTTCAATTCCAAGGTGAGGAGCTTGCCCGCGTTCCTGCAAAACCAAACCAATAGCCATTGCTTTGGTACGACCAGGTTTACCATTACCATCTCTACCCCCCCCCCCCCCCCCCCACCCCCCCCCCCCCCATTGCTTTGGTACGACCAGGTTTACCCCCCCCCCCCCCCCAAAAGAAAAAGTTGTGCTAGAGTAAATAACAAGCAAACATTTTCACTTCACCCGTCCGAGCCAAGGCATAAAACACCCCATAGGGTAAATAATCCGACCATTGGGATATTTCAACCCTGCTTCACTTTACTCTTTTGCAAATAAATAGAGCGTATGGTGTGTTTGTGCACGCTGCATTTCCTCTTTTGCTGTTCTTTTAAGAGATAATTAGCGAAAGGTCCATTAACCATGTCGTTTAAAGGCTCTGGTCCACAAAAGTTTTGGTTAAGTTCTGTAGCCTACGCAGGTGGACATATTTTAGGCGGATGTCCCTAAATACGGCAGATCACACATTGGCATGACTGATTTGTCCCTGTAACTGTATGAAGTTATGTTACGAATTTAATTCCTATTTTTAAGCTTCATAACATAATATTTCATGACAGATTTGCCCCTCTAACGGATTTTATTTCCTAGTTCTAGATGAAGTTTTGAAATTCAAATGGGATGGAATAGATAAAGTTTTGAAATTCAAATGGGAGAGAATGAAATTCCTAGTTTTAGATGATTTTTCGAAATTCCCCGATTTCCCATTCTTTTTCTAGTTCCTATTTGTGTTGGGTTTTGGAAATTCTTGGATTTCCGTAGTTAGTATTCTTGGTTGCTTCTTGTTCTTTTTGTCTTGAGTGCTGGTCTTGTTGAAGGAGGTGACATCATCCATGATGACAATGATGCTCCCGACTAGCCTGGATGTGAGAATAACTTTGTTCTAGCAGTATTCTGAGATCTAAGTCTTGTTTTTTCTTGTGAAATTTTAGTTGGGGTCATTAGTTTTTTTTTTTTTTTTTGGTGACTGGATTTGAAGGAATGGTGGAGAGTGGGGTTTTCTTTTATGAGACCGTGGATTTGATCCATCATTTTCTAAATTTATTTGAGTTTGATATCACAAAAGGTCTTAAACAGCAATATTAAGTAACCTCTGTACAATCCGATCATATCATTCACTATAAATTTATCTAAGTTTAGGTGACAAACTCAAATAAATTCATATGTCGCCAACTCGAATAAATTTATCTGAGTTTTGCACAAATTTAAGTGAATTCTAAACAAATTTATTTGAGTTTTGAACAAATTTATCTGAGTTCTTGGACAATTTTATCTAAGTTCTGGAATAATTTAATTGGATACGAGGCACATACGCTTCCAATTAAGGCCGTTCATTTAGTGCACCCCACTATGATTAGGGCATCTTGGGGGACATTGGCTTTGATTGGGCAATGTTAGCCACCCATTGGGTGGGATGTTTTTCACCAATTTGATTGTCATGAAGGTTTGATTGATTGTATTTGTTGATCGATGCCCATCCATGGTGGGATCCAGCTGATGAACTGTCTCCTTCCCCTACTTCCCCTCTTTTTCCTTGCGTCCAATGTTCAAAATTTATAATTTCTCGCTTTCGTTCCTTCTTTGGCAAGTTACTGTGATTTTTGGCTTAGCGTTTGTTAATAAAGAGATAAGAGAATATGAGAGCATTATATTCCTTTCAAGTATATGAAGACTGGAAGGGACCTTTGCCTCTACGAAATTAATTCGTGGACTGTTTGCAATAAAAACCAATATTGAGGGACCTCCTACCAAATGCCCCTTCTTTTAATCATACGCAAGAGTTTGCAACAAGATTAGAAAACCAAGGGCAAAATGTCACTTTTATCACTAAAAGAGATGTGCACCAAACAAGTTTCATCCTAGGCTTGAAAATCGATGCTCTTTTTTCCTTATTATTTCCACAACAGTGCAATAGCTTATGACCGAACTTGATTTCTCCAATGCAAAAAAATTTGACTTTGATAGAGTCGATGTGTTGACTCGGGAGAATCATATTTTTTTAATAATTTTGAATTTTAAAAATAGATCAAATACTTATAAAACATAAATATACATTTATTCACATGCATTGATGGTAATCAAATTCAGATTAATATATTTATATTTGTGAGAATTACATTATAATAAGAAAGATAAAAATAAAAAAATGTTGCATATTACGTAATTTATTAGTCCAAATATAGAACATAAAAGATGAAATATAAGTTTTAAATTGCATTCTAGTCATAATTTTTAAATTGCTGACTTCAAACCTCTCGTATACCTACTTAAAAATAAACATTAATATTTTCTACCTTTTAAATGATTTAGATGCAAACAACTTATTAAAATGAGTAGCTTGGCTGAATCCCCGATATTTGACTCTATCTTTCGTTAAAACGAAATGATACGGTAGAGTCAAGTGTCAACTCGGAAAGTTTTCCCACCTTGGTTGCACTAACACATTCTTAAATATCACTTCAATTAAAGTTACAGTCACATTTAAATTTATTATGCATTGATTGCATGATTAATTTCAAGTAAGTTGTAGGTGCAACTGCCTTCAACTGTTCACCACATGATGAATGGTGACTAATCTTTTGTTGAAGTTTTTCTTTTCTTTTTTGGCTTAGAGTTGAAGTTAGATTTAGAGGTATCAGCTATCTCAGATTTGGTGGAAGCAAAAGTTGATTGGACATATGAACAGTTGTCAGGAAATTGTACAAACCGTTTACCAATTGGTTAGAAACCTTGACTCTCAATTAGCTACCCCTGGATAAGTATCCCTTGGCTTGCTCTTTCTCCATGCTCGTGTGTCCGTTTGGGTGTTCTCTTCGTTTGTGATTGGTGACCTCTCCACGAGCTCTCCACACACTTGTGGGTTCTATGAGGATTTAGGCCTAAAAAAATAATTCTTAGGGCGACCGTGCCTAAAATAGGATTTAAATTCGCAATTGTATAAAGGTGTTTTTTGAGATTTATTAGCCCCTCTAGGTTCGCTCCTTGTGCTCTCTGTGGCTGTAATGCAGGTTTTTTCTCCCTTTTATGGGAGTGCTCTTTTCTTTGGTTAAGGTGTTTTATATACATATATATATATATATATATACACACACACGGAGAATATTTATGTGCATCTATATATATAAAGGAAGGCTCCCCTAAGCTGCAACTTAGGAGACCATCAGCTGAATCGTGTGGTCTCCACGTGTGGCAAACCAAAAAAACATGAACTTTCAAGGCCCGCTCAAAAATTTCACATTTCCCTGTTTCGGGGTCTAGCTAAACCTAATCAAAACTCTCCCTGAACGTCTCTCTCTTGCTGCAGCTCTCCCTCCCTCGTCTCTGCCTCTCAACTCGTGTCATTTCTCCCGAGCGTCATCTCTCTTGCTGCAAATCTCCCTCTCGACGTCATCTGTGTCGAGCTGCAATCTTTGTGTCCTCATTGCAATCTTCATCTTCCTCCTTTTATCATTTCAATTTTTCTGCTCTTTCTTTTTGAATCACATGAAACCCTAGTTCTGATGATGAGATTTTGAGATTCTCTGCTTTCCTCCTTTTACACAAAACCTAGGAAGTTGATTTGGCGGCATTTTTTAGGGTTTTGTTTCAATTTAATCCCACAAGGCTTTGTGGTTTTCGTTAACCAAACATTGTTTTATGTGATTTCGGTTTACCAATAGGTAGAGCCAGTCGATGGGAAGGGGACTCTCATGAAGATCATACAAGTGACAGGAATAGATAGAAACACGGGCCATGCATGTTAGGTTGTTGCTAGAGATTTCTCGTGGCCCTCTTTCGATCCTTTATCATCATCTCATGCTTTAAATGGTGGGTTTTGGTCCCTGTCAAAGCTAGTGTTGACGACTCTCTCTCTCTCTCTCTCTGACAATCGATGGAGGCACATAATGGGAAGATTTGAATGTAGATTAGGAGAATGTGAGATGTCAAGCTATCAAATGATCCTATTAATTCTAATTCCGCAAATCTTAATCACTGTACTTTATGTATGTTTTCGGTGATGAAATCCTATTAATCACTCTTTCTCTTGTTTGTCCCCTAATATCTTAACATGAAGATCTCAGTGTTAATGGGCTTAAATCTTATATCAGAAAGAAGATGGTTTCATCTTAGAATGGAAGGAGATATTATGCCCAGATAGCAAAATGTAGCGGTTGTAAGCACAAGAAGTTCCCATTATTCATGTTAACTGGGCTGAACCTTCATGTAGGGATTTTTTGAAGGGGAGTTTTTGTAGCCTCAATTAATTACTTTGCTCCAATAGTATAATCCAACTATGAAAAAAAAAAAACCTTCAATGTCATTCTCCATTAAACATGGTGGCTGGTACTAATGAGATGAGTGTAAGCTGCCTGTTTCATTGTGACATCCTGTCAAACAAGCTGTTTCATAAAATGAATTGGGTACAAGGTGTCTCAGTACTAAAGTTCTTTTACTGCTTTTGATTTCAACTTGGATCGCTGCCCTTGATGGTCAGAGGCAGATCCTACAAATTCAAGGTGTGTCCAACAAGTTCACCGGTCCACTAGTGGGCCCCACTGTTGGCAGGCTACATTTGATTTTACTAGATAAATCTTCATTGCAATTGAGTGTCTAAGAACCCACAGAATTGCAATTTCATACCAGGAAAAGAGGGACTGATAGAAGTGGGATCGGTTTTTGCATAAACACAGTGATGCTTGCATAAATGACAATGCAACGTAATCCTAAGAACCCACGAAAGTTCAAAATACATTCATGTCTGTGGCACCATATAATTCATAAGAACCCACAGAATTTCAAAGCCCACAAAATTCCTAAGAACCCACAAAATTGGAGCTGGCACCTTCACTTCTGCAGCTGGCACCTTCTCTTCTGCAGCGGGATACGGGACACCCCCTGTGTTCGACGGTGATGTTGTCCATGAGGGGCGGATTTGACAGATTGACGGAGGGAGGGGGTGACAGATTGACGTGGGTGGGGGTGGGGGTGGTTGGCCCAGTGGCCGGCGATCTTCTTGCGGAGGAGGACAGCGGAGAGCTGCCTGACGTTTGGGGTCTTGGCGGTGCGGAGGTGGCCAGTGGATGAGGGTCCTTCGACATACGCTTTATCTGCTCCTCTGCATGTCGCCTCGCATCTAAGTCTAGCATAAAAAAACAATATCAATAGCAAACTCCAACGACTAAGCCATCTCTCTCTCTACTTCAATTCAATTTGATTTTCTTTTGTTTTCGCTTGGCTTTACTCTCTCTCGCTAGCGCTGCGTCTGGTTGTGCGTTCCAAGGTAGGGGCCAAGATGGTCGTGCAGCTCGACACAATGACGTCGAGAGGCAGAGATGGAGAGAGGCAGGGGCGTCGTGAGAGAGATCTGTAGCGAGAGAGATGACGCCAGAGAGAGATGACACGAGTTGAGAGGCAGAGACAAGAGAGGAAGAGCTGCAACAAGAGAGAGACGTTCAGGGAGAGTTGCAGCAAAAGTTTTCGTTTAGGTTTAACTAGACGCCGAAAGGGGGAAATGTGAAATTTTTGAGCGGGCCCTGAAAGTTGACATTTTTTTGGTTTGCCACATGTGGAGACCACATGCTCCAGCTGATGGTCCCCTAAGCTGCAGCTTAGGGGAGCCTTCCTCGTATAGATATGTGCATCTAGGTTCTTTTTTACTGCTCACTAAAGGGCTCTCAATCCATATTCACCAACAAATCATTTCAACAACACAACTCACCCACATCGAACATTAACAGAATAAACTCTATTCTATGATGCAGGTGCAGTTGCAGTTTGAGTGGTACAACTACCGAGAAAGAGGATAACACATGCATCTAGAATCGGAGATAAACTCCTAGGGCATTGAAGGTTAAAAGAACAGAGAGAGAGAGAGGGAGGGAGAGGAGCTCGGACGAGAGAGTGAAGGGAAGATGGCTCACCTGCCGTGCAATTAGGTTTGAGCTGCTGGCGGGCGGCGTCGAGGCCTGGCGGATGGTTACGGGAGAGAGAGCGAGGGTGGTGGATGTATGATCGGGATCGGGGCACTGGCAGAGGGTCGTGGAAGAGAGAGAGAGAGAGAGAGAGAGAGAGAGAGAGAGAGAGAGAGAACAAGGATGGCGGACATGCGATCGGAGTCGGGGCCTGGCGGACGGTCTGGAGACAGAGGCTGGAGGAGGGAGAGAGAGATTGGGATGGAGGGAAAAGAGAGGTTGGGTTGGGATGGAGGGGAGCCGAAATGATTTGGGGGGAAATGAGAAGCAGGGGAAATGAAATGGAAAACAGAGAAGCGCTTTTCCAAATGTACAGACACGAGCGGTTCGCACACTCCAGCTGTTGATAATATATACTACAGTGTAAGAGAGCAGCCCTCATTATATATATATATATATAGAGAGAGAGAGAGAGAGAGAGAGAGAGAGAGAGATTGGCAAGCTAGGTGATTTAAGGGCAACCACCAAATTTGTCAAATCTTAAGAATAATATGAAAACTAAAATGTGATGTGACATTAGCGTCCATACATGTATTTATAATTTGTTTACTTGGAACTTGGGTCTTTTGTTTTCATTAGTTGTGAAATGAAATAAAATTAAGGGTCAAGCTTAGAAAAATAGAAAAAGAAAAGGGAGTTAGTAAAAACAACAGACAAAAACTACTCCACTCATTTTTGTCTTTTGTCATTTTTGTCTTTTAAGAGGTTTTCTTTTTTGCCATTTTGTGCGTTTACTTTTAACCACCTTTTTCTCCTTTCGTTTTGATTTTTCAGTACTTAATTTTATTTCATTTCACACTTCATGCAAACAAAACTAGTGAGCTTGGTTTGTATTGGAAGAGAGATTTATTGGATAATTGATAAGCTTTTTGAAGAGGGAACCGAAAGCAATTCTTATCCGTATGCAAGGGACGTTCTGATCTATTGGTGGGGGCCCACCCACATGTGATCACAAGATGCCCACAGAAGTGTGGATAGGATGATACCAGTAGCAGAACGCGGTCAAGCCGTTGTTTCCTTTCTTTTTCCAAGCTTCTCACTTCGTGTTGACGAATGAACTGCTACCTGCACACTGCAAAATACTCTCCACACACTGCATTTAAAAAATAAAAATAAAAATAAAAAATTCCTAAACTACCCCTCTCCCTCTCCTCCCGTCTCTCTCCCTCTCCCTGTTCCCTGCTCGCTCCCTCTTGCTCTCTTCCTCTCCCTATCTCTCCTGCTCTCTTCCTCTCCCTATCTCTCTCCCCCGCCAGCCGCTGACCCCGCAACCTCTGCCCTATGTCAACCCATTTCTCCACCCTCTCCTTCTCTCTTTCCCCATCTCCTCCTTTCCGGTAACCTCATTCTTCTTCCCATTTCCTCCTTTCTCTCCCTCTCTCTTCCTCTCTCCCCCTTACTCATTCTCTTATACAAAGGTTAATCAAATACCATACCATCCATTTTCACCATTTTTAGTGTGTTTTTGCGATTTTGCTCATTAGCTCTAGTGGGACGAAACAAATCGAGTTTGTTCGGCGACACAGGGCCGAACAAATCGAGTTTGTTCGGCGGCACAGGGCCGAACATTTTTTATCTGTTCGGTCCCGTGTGGCCGAACGAATTAGGGAGAGAGGTAGTTTAGGAATTATTTATTTATTTATTTATTTTAAATGCAGTGTGTGGAGAGCAATATTCAGTGTGCAAGTAGCAATTCTCATTGTTCATAGAGTCATGGATTTTTAAACTGGATATATAAAATTGTAAGGGGCATTTTATAATTATAAAATTGCATTCGCTCATGTAAGGGGAATAACCAATTCTAATTTTTCAGTTTTGGCCTCACTTTTGTGGCTCCAATTCCACAACGGGCCTGTTTGGTTTGCTCACCCCTTCTCAGAAGATTACAATAGTTCCTTGTCAGAAATGCCTACATAACCTTTTTGTATTTGAATGGAAAGGGAAGAGAGATTTGTGAAGCCTTTTCTGAAAATGAATAGGACATGAACCTAAGAACTAGCTACTGCTTTTATGAACTTTGCTTGCTACTTTCAAATCGTTCTAGGAAGGAAAAAGTCCAGTGATTCTAATCTTGTGGACATGCCATAGATTGGGTAGCTTATCCGGACAAAGATATTTCTAGTAACACTCCTATATCTTCAATTGGAGGAAATGTCAATTGAGCTTTGATTGGCCTTTTGTTTTGATCAAAAGTTCCTCAATTTGGGCTTTCAATGGGCCAGGGTAGCCTGTCGAGGCTTTTTCTTGGTCTGCCTCAGGGTGGTTTGGACCAATTATTTTCAGAAGGGTGGACCAAGGCCTGGACTTGTGCTTGATTTAAAAGCTCTTTAGGTATTGCCTGCTTAGGCCAACTAAGCTGTTCTTTATTCGGATTAGGAAAATCTCTCATTAGTTTCTTTTTTCAATACCAGATTTGCTTGATAGGAAGATCCCTTGCCCTTGGTTTGATTGATAGGTTGGGCCTGTTTGGTTCATAGCATTTCTAACAAGGAATTGGGCTCCTACCAAAGCAGTTCGGGTCAGAGTATCAACTTAAGGAAAAGTAAGCTCTTCCTGGGCAAATGCTCTATTGGGAAAAAAAGGATGATCATGGGTCTGACTACCCTTACTGAGTCCCCCCTATCTTGAAATTATCTTGGTGCTCCCCTGATCCTTGGCACTCCTAAGAAGCACCACTTCAACCAGCTGATCAATAGGTTCCTGGCCAAGCTCTCTGGTTGGAAATCTAGGCTTCTCTCCTTTGCTGGGCGTAGAATCCTTCTCAGACACGTTCTTGGCAGCATAGCAACTCACATTGCAATGGTCCTTCCCATTCCCAAGTCTGTGACAAATCATTTGGAGCGTATGATGAGGATTTTCCTATGGTCCTCTGAGTCTACCCGTTCTAGACGCAACTTCATCCGCTGGCAGGTGGTGTGTTTCCCCACTGAGGAGGGTGGCCTGGGCATTAGGCGCCTTCACGAGCAAAATGAGGCTTCCTTCCTCAAGTTAGGCCGGCAGGTTGCTTCCTCTCACTCTCTGTGGGCGGACTAGATGTCTAGTAGGTATTTCCCAAAGTCAGCCTTATGGAGCTCTTCTACCCCTTCATCTAGGTTAGGTATCTGGCGAAAGACCAGGCAGTCTGCTCACTTCATTCACTCGGGCAGCAGATGGATTATTGGCAATGGCAACAGGGTGGACGTCTGGCACGACAGCTGGGCGGATGATAGCAGTCTAGCCTCCCTTTTTCCTTATTTCTCCTTCCCTCGCTTCACCAAGAGTGAGGATTGTTGTTCCCTTTTCTCCCTCTATGATTTGGCTCTAGATGTCCCACAACTGTGATAAGTTGGCAAAACAGGCTATTTCTTCTATTTTTTCTCAACCATTTTTGTAATCTAGAAGAGTAGAAATGATCTCATCTTCAAAAATTCCAAACCTCCCAGTCAAAGGCTCAGACCCACCTGACTGAGCTCCTTTCTTTCTCTCTCAGAAAGTTACATGCTCCCTTTTCTGGTAGGACTCTCCACCAATTTTGTAAATTTATATCCATTTCTGAGATCTCCTAATTTGAAGTTCCGGAGCTTCCTTTTCTTTCTCATTTTTCTTTTTTTTTAGCCATTTAGGCTGTTTCTTGGGGGCTCTGTGCCTTTGTTCTCTTCCTTCTCCTTTTCTCTAATGCAATTGCCTTTTAGCCAAAAAAAAAAAAAAAAAAAAAAAATCCTATCCACTAGGCATTCAAAATGCTCTGTTTGTTGCAAGAACTCAGAGTTCCAAACCACTTGAAAAGGTACTTTTAGCCTTATGAATTTCCAAAATTTCAAATGCTACGGGGGTTTGAGCATTTGGAATTCTACTTTGAGCCTTAATGTATGATAAGGTCCCAACAAACAATTTCTCTATTAGATTTCTAGAACAATGATTAAACTAGTAATTAACCATAATTCCAATTAAAAGTAAGCAACCACACTGAGAGAAGAAGACACGATGTATACGCGGAAAACCCTACTCGAAAAAAAACCACGGGCCTTATCATTTAGGCCAAGACAACCAAGCACTAAATAACTTGAAAGTCACAAGAAAACTCACAACCCTTTCCTAGTTGCAACTTAACCTAAGGACTGCACGATCTTGCCGGCTACTCGCCATACACATTCACCTTCCTTGAGCCAGCTACCTTGACAACCTCTTCACAGTGAATCTATTTCAGATGAGTAGAAGAAGAAACTCCAAAGCTAGAGAACTTCAGGACAACAACTTAATTATGAAGTTTGGAAAAGAAAAGAATGATCTCTCAATGTGATTTCAAAAAGAAATCAAATCAATAAAGCAGCCAGAAAAGAACATTGGAGTGCTTCCAAATACAACATCCAAGGTAGCCTCTTCTGTTAACACAGAGAAGTGTGCTTTGATATGCTCATTTTTTGAAGCAAAAATCATCAGAGGCTCTCTCTCTCTCTCTCTCACTCTATCTATCTATCTACACACATGTTGGCCATTTATTTTATCAATTGCTACCTAATTCTATGATATTTATGTTCCCTCCCTGAAACATTATTGGCTCATTTTTATTTTTTTTTGTATTGAGCAACTAGTGAGAACGTAATCTCATCCTATGAAAATATTTCTATTTGTTTTCAAGTGCAACTTTTATGCAGTAAACAATTATATGAAAGGATTTTCTAAATGATGTTGCTGAAGATTGGGAAAATAGTAAGAAGTTATGGGAAACATAACTACCAGATCAGGAGATGCATGTGTAGTGAGAAAGTGAAAAACATGGTATAGCGAGAAGTGCAGCAAGAAGCAGGATTGATTTATGTCTGCATTGAATTAAGCCCAGCCATGCACCTAATTCCTCTTTTTTAAATAAAAAATTTTTAAGCCCCACTTTTACACATCAAACAAAGACCAGCTACAAGAATGATATCATTTTGCCTATTGCACCGAAAACGTACAACTTTATGCCAAAAAGAAAAAAAAAATTCCAAATGTGCAATTCTATAGTAAAATCAATCACCATCATTGTTAAAACTCCCCATATACAGGGAACTACATGCATAAAAATCTTCATTTGACCACTGCTGCCTAACTATAAACTCCTAATAATAATACTCAAATTCTATCTTAAAACTTTTGACAGGATTTTAAATGACTTTACAATGAGAGTAAAAACCCTAAAGCAATTGGGAAATTAATAACAGAGTCACGAAGAAATTGAACTTTCCACAACCCAGGCGCTAAAGCGCAAGATGGTGTGCTTAAGCATGTGAAGGTTCTATCCCAGCTCCGCTGTTGTGAGTTTAAGTGTGCTCTTGCGCAGGAATTCTCTGCCTGGGGTGCGCTCGAGCACATGATGGTGCACTCTAGCTCCCAGTAATGCCATCATTAAGTTCTTTCTTTGGTCATTCAACTCTTTCCTTGGGCAATCTTTCTAAAAAATAAAATATAAAATGTATTCCCGATTTTGCCCATCACCTAATGAATTAGCCAACACTCATGTAGACCTTACAAGAATGGAATTTGCGAGACCCCCACCCTGTATGCGCGTGGTAACATAAGGTCGAATCATCATTCCAACAAACTTAATCAGCGGATGGTAAGTTTTCGTTGTACAAAACAAGCATACAATCAATGCAATGGTCCACTCCATTCTAGCGGGTGCCATACTCGAGATTAATAACTATGGGTCCCTATTTTATAGTCTACTAAGACGGATCACCAGGTGGGCCCCACTAGACATTTGGCCATGCGGGTTTCACAGTATCGTAATCACCAGTGCTCGATAACCTATGTTTTTTTCCCGCCGCTTCAAGTATAAATAGAGCCTAGAGCCTAGAACACCATCTTACGGTAGAAAAACCGGGGCGAGTATCCTCTGATAGTAGGTGCAACTGCTCTCTCTCTCTCTCTCTCTCTTTTGGAGACGGTAAATCTTCTGTTCTTCTTTTTCTTCTGATCTTCAAATGATCTTGATTCGATCTCTTCTGTAGTTATTTATGTCGTTACCTATGTCAAGCCAACCATGGGCTGATGTGAGTATGGATTTTGTTTTGGGACTACCTCGTACACAGCAAGGTATGGATTCCATTTATGTGGTAGTGGACAGGTTTTCAAAGATGGCGCATTTCATTGCATGCAAGAAAATGACAGACGCTGTCAATGTGGCACAGTTGTATTTTTAGGAAGTATACCGACTTCATGGATTGCCAACATCTATTGTTTTTGATAGGGACACCCGGTTCCTTAGCTATTTCTGGTGCAGTTTGTGGCATCTTGCTAACACCGAGCTAGATTTCAGCAGTGCGTATCATCCTCAGACTGATGAGCAGACGGAGGTTATCAATCGTTCTTTGGGTAATTTACTTCATAGCTTGGTGGGAGATCATCTGAAGTCCTGGGATTAGAAACTGCATTAAGCTGAATTCGCCTACAATCGTTCTATCAATTGTAGCACGGGGTTCGGTCCTTTTTATGTCATCTGCGACTACAACCCGAGATCCCCGCTTGATTTAGCTCCAGTTCCTGATTTACAGCGTGTTCCTAAGAAGGCTGAAGACTTAATTGCTACGATTCAAGAAGTGCACAAAACCATGCAACAAAATCTATTAGAAGCCACTGCCAAGTACAAACATGCTGCTGATAAGAAACGACGCCTTGTAGAATTTGACGTTGGAGATTTTGTTTGGGCCATTTTGACAAAAGATCAATTTTCTGTAGGGGAGTACAATAAATTGGCAGTAAGAAAAATTGGTCCACTTGAGATCATAGCAAAGATTAATTCTAATGCTTACAAATTAAAGCTCCCAAGTCATATTTGCACTTTAGATGTTTTCAATGTCAAACACCTTGTGCCATATCATGGTGATAGTTCAGAAGATGAGACCATGAATTCGAGGGTGAATTCTCTTACCCCTGGCGGGAATGATGTAGTGCAGGTCGAAGCAAATGAATACATGGATGCATTGGATCGAAGTAAGGCACGTCGTGCAGCGCCCAAACGGTACTAGGCGAAATTAGGGTCCCAGAGTCAGAATCACGAATGGAGCCCCATTTTGGAAAGGAAACAGCGAGATCTTCAAAATCCATTCCTACACAATGGACTCCTTGTTTTTAGGCCAAATTCCATTGTTTAGGCCTCGAATAAGGCATTTTTGCCATTTTTGGTAAATTCTTTTTTTTTTTTTTGGAATAAGTCAAGTTTTAGAAGTCAGAATCGCATCTCGTCGATTCTGCCTTCACTCTAGCATTCATTATTGGTAGTTTCTATGTTCAATAGGATTTTTCCATTTTTGGTAAATTAACCATATTTGATAAATTTCGTGATTTATGAGATTTAGAGATAATTCCCTATACATTTGATTGCAATCCAGGAATGTCGGACAGTTTTTTTTTAAATAATATTAAAGGTTTATTTTAAAGAGTTTTCTCTTTCCCTATTGTCTTGGTATTTGTTGGAATCAACAAAACAGTAGATGCCCATTGTTCCTAGTATTATTCTTTGAGAATAATCAACAGGTTTCGTGGAAGATCGTGCATCCAGAGTCATCCACCAACGCTAGCTGCATCAGGAACCATTCCCTCGTCACTTTTTAACTTTTCTTCCATAGTCACACTTGTTTTGTAATCCAGAAATGTCGGACAGTTTTTTTTTAAATAATATTGAAGGTTTATTTTAAAGAGTTTTCTCTTTCCCTATTCTCTTGGTATTTGTTGGAATCAATAAAACAGGAGATGCCCATTGTTCCTACTATTATTCTTTGAGAATAACCAACAGATTTTGTGGAAGATCGTGCATACAGAGTCATCCACCAACTCTAGCGGCATCAGGAATCGTTCCCTCGTCACTTTTTAACTTTTCTTCCATAGTCACACTTGTTTTGGCATCAAACCACCTGCGGGGAGATATTCCAAGTGATATCGGCTTTAAGCTCCCTAATCTTTTGTCCTTCCATATCTGCTTCAACAAATTCACTGGTGCACTTCCATCCTCACTACACAATATCACTAAGATCCAGAGCATTCAACCATCCAACAACTTTCTCACTGGATCAGTGCCTCAAGGACTAGAAAGTCTACGAGACCTCCAAACATACAACATCGGGTTATTTGAACATGAAGCGTTGCTACAGTTGAAGGAAGAAAGAGCCAAGTGGGAGCACAATGACTGAGGAGATGAGAGAAGGGGGGAAGCAGCAGCCAAACACCACAGAAATCGGAGAAGCAGGGGATAGAGGAGGTTGGACAACTGTCGGCAGTTCTAGGGGAAGGAGAAGAGTTTCGATCAAGTGGGAGGATTTGGTTTCCGTGTTTGTTAGTAATCTGCCAGAACTCACAGTGAGTGATCAACTGAGGCTTGCTTTCTCTTCAGTGGGGAGGGTCTTTAATGCATTCATCCCTGCCTCTAGTAGGAAGGGTAGAGGTTTTTGTTTGGGTTTGTGCGTTTTGGCAATTTGGGGACTGCTCTCAAAGTAGTTAGGATGATGAACGAGAAGAGTTTTGCTGGTAGGATTTTGGAAGTTAATATTGCTAGATTTGGTTGGTCCCAGAGGGATGGGGCTTGGAAGAAGGATAGGAAGAGAGTTGTAGGTGCTCCACTTCATTCAAACCTTCTTCCTGTACCAAAGGGGAAAAAGGTTTCGGTGGTCTTGAATACTCCGAATGAAGACATCGTGCAGTAGCATTTCAACTTTCTAGATGTGGTGAAAGGGACTCACCTGCAAGGGCGAAAAACTATCGTTGTTCCCAAAGAGGTTGTCTACCATAACTCTGGGTGGTTGTCCAACTCTATGGTCAGTGGAGAAGGAGTTATTCCTTCCATCACTGGCATTTATGAGGAAGATGGCATCAAAGGGGTGAAGGTGGCTACTTTGGGTGGTAGGAGGGTGTTGGTATCATTTCCAAATCTAGAGCAGTTTTCATTGTTGCCGGATAACCCAAAACCAGCTTCAAATCAGGTGTTTGTCTCCTTGCAAAGGTGGGTACCAAAACTTTCGACTTCTTTGAGGAAGGTTTGGTTGTAGTGTTTTGGAGTCCCCCTCCATGGATGGAGTGCAAAGGTGTTTGAGTATATCGGAAGGAAAGTTGGGGATGTTGTGGAGGTTGATCCAGAGACGTTGAATAAATCTTCCTTGGAATTTGGCAGAATTTGTGTCCAAACAGATGATTTTTCCTTTCATCTACAAGGAAATGGAAATTAGGATCTTTGATCTTTTGTTTAGAGTGGTTGCAAGGGAGGAGATGGTCTTTCAAGGGTGTTCCGTTATGGATGGATTGGGACATTCCAAGGCATTTGAGATGGTGAAGATTGGGGATCAGATACACACATCAGGGGAAAAAAGGAAACATGCGTTTGAGTCGGAAGACTCTACCTCGGATGTCGGCGCCGGTGAAGATGGTAAGCAAAAGGAGATCGGCATGCCGTCAATCGATGAGGGCCATTGGAGATCAAACCATGTGGCATCCGCTGATAGGTGTCCATCTTCTCAAAGCACTCGATGCAACTGCAAGCTGGCCATGTCAGGTAGGCAGGATAAAGGGGTGGATTACTTTAAAAAAAAAATCCTTTTTGATGAAACTATTCAAAGGAACATTGTGGTCAAACCCCCTGTTTCACTCAGATGTGATCTGCGGGAAAGCTTGCCGTCAGATGAGAGCTGTTCTGTGTTACCTAAGGGACAAGAAGTTGAAGCCCCAAAGCCTCTAGATATTACCACATTGCTTGGAGCTGATGACAGGGATACAGGTGCTGAGGCCCCATCATCCACATGTCAGCACTCAGTTTCATCGGACAGAAAGTCCTCTAAGCAACTCTCTAGAAAAGGCAAAACTACTTTTACTGGGTCAGACATGCTAGAGAGTGGACCACAAGTTTTGGGTCAGATGGTTAAAAGGCCCACAGGTGGTGTTTCTTTAGAAGTAGCTCATGGCCCCATTTCAGACGATGATGTTGTGCTTGACTCTCAGGGTAGTGGGGTTCCCTCATTTAAGCAGAGTTCTGATGGGTCTATCCCTTCAAGTGTGGTTCTAAGGACTATAGGGCAAAAACATATTCGTTTTATTCGGGCTGCAAGAGCTCGGCGTGGGAGAAGGGGTAACAAGCCATTTCAGTCCACTTCACTCAGGGTGGAAGGGAATAAGGATGACTCCTCCCATAAGGCAGATGCTCAAGGATTTGCTCTTTTGGAGACTAGGGACGGTGCCGAAAGCAAGATTAATGCTGGTAATATGACCAATCCAGTTAGGGAAGGTGGGCTAGTGGAGCCTGCCTCATATTGTGAGACGGCCATTGTTGCTGCAGCTACGGAGGAAGCTTTTGAGGCTCTTGATTTAAGCAAAAGGCTGGGCATCTCTTGCGAAGAAAATGAAGCAGAGATTTTGCAGCAGCTAATTGAGGTGGAGGTTGCTGAGATTGAGGTTAAGTTTTGATATTTCTTGTTTACCCTGGTCCTTTTGAGGTGCTTTTCTATCATTATGATTATTGTTTCTTTGAATGTAAGGGGGATCGGTAGGCCTGAGAAAAGGCTAGCTATTATAAAGTTGATTAGGAAGCACAAAATTGACTGTTTACTTCTTCAGGAGACTAAAGTGTCATATAATATTAACAATGTTATTCGGGAAATTTGGGGAAATCGAAGGTGTGATTGGAGTTGGGTCCCTTCCGGTGGGGCTTCAGGTGGGCTGGTTTCTATTTGGAATGAGGAGGTGTTAGTGATGGAGGATGTCTTCTTGGCTGATAGGGTCTTGGCTGTGAAGGTTCGAGGAGTTAGTGATGGGTTTGTTTGGGCTTTTGCCAATGTCTATGGGTCGAATGTGCAGTCCGAGCGAGGTGAATTTCTGGATTTTCTTTCCAATGTGAAATCTCAATGGCCCATTCCTTGGGTTTTTTGTGGAGATTTTAATATGGTCAAATTTCCTCATGAGAAGAAAAAGAGGAGCTCCACTTCTCGATCAATGGAGTTATTTTCTAATTTCATTAGTGATAATAAATTTATTAATCTTCCGCTCCAAGGGAGAAGGTATACATGGTCCAATCTTAGACATCAAGCGGCTATAAGTAGAATTGACAGGTTTTTATTGTCTAAGGAGTGGGACGACCATTTTCCTAGTACCATTTAGGTGGCCCTTCCGCGACTAATCTCAGATCATTGCCCTATCAAATTGTGTTCTAACTCTTTTGATTGGGGGCCTAAACCTTTCCGTTTTGAGAATTGTTGGCCGGAGAACAAAGGCTTCTTGGTTTTGGCTCGTTCATGGTGGAATCAAGTGAAAGTTACGGGCTACTCTGGTTATAAGTTATGTAGAAAGCTTCAAGTTCTTAAAGATTGCATCAAAAAGTGTAATAGAGATGTCTTTGGTAGGATTGATGAATCAAGAGAAACTTTTTCTAAACTAGTGGATGATATTGATAGAGAAGGGGAAAAACAGGGTTTGAGACCAGAAGAGATCGAAGCTAGGAGTACTGCTATCAAAAGGATTTGGGACTTAAATTGATGGGAGGTAATTTCTTGGAGGCAAAAATCAAAATACTAGTTTCTTCTATCATTTGATTTCTATGAGGAGTAGAGTAAATTTTATGGGGCAGATAAGGCAAGGTGGTAGAGTCTTGGAGAGTCCTTCTAAAGTCAAGGAAGCGGTTGCTCGTTTTTTCGAAGATCTTTATAGTGGTGAGAATGTCATGAGGCCTAAGCTTGATGGGGTTTCTTTTCCTTCAATTCCTCAAGATGTTCAAAGATGGTTGGAAAAAGAGTTTGAGGAGGAGGAAGTCACTAGAGCCTTAGAAGAATGTGATGGGGATAAAGCTCCAAGTCTGGACGCGTTTAATTTTTCTTTCATAAAAGCAGGATGGGATTTCCTTATAGAAGCTTTCGGTACTATGCTTTCCGAGTTTCATAGGAGGAAGAATTAATAGAGAGATGAATGCAACATTCTTAACTCTTATCCCTAAAGTGCCTAATCCTATGGAACTACGTGAATATAGACCTATTAGCCTTGTGGGGTGTTGGTATAAACTGTTAACTAAGATCTTTGCAAACCGTCCGAAGAGTGTTTTGCCTCTCATTATCAGTCCTTTCCAAGGGGCCTTTGTGGCGAAAAGACATATTCTTGATGGTGTGTCGATTGTGAATGAGCTAATTGATTCAAGAAAAATGTCTAAAGTTGATGGAGTCCATTTAAAGATTGATTTGGAGAAGGCTTATGATCATGTTGATTGGAATTTTGTCGATTACATGCTTCTCAGATTTGGGTTTGGGGAAACTTGGCAACGATGGATGCATGAGTGCATTTCGACCACATCCTTCTCTGTGTTGGTCAATGGCTCTCCCTCGAAGTTATTCAAAGGTTCCAGAGGCATTCGGCAAGGGGATCCGCTCTCCCCCTTTTTATTTACGATTGTGGTGGCTCTAAGTTCACTTTTGGTGAAAGCTAGAGAGATGGGAGTGATAAGTGCGTTTGAGGCTAGTAGAAATGGGGAGGTTATCACTCACTTGCAATTTGCAGATGTTACGATTCTTGCAGTGTTTTCAGCTGGTTTCAAGTTTGAAGGTTAACATTTCCAAAAGTTGTTTGGTGGGAGTAGGGTGCTCTGAAGAGACCACTCAGTCTTTAGTAACCATGTTGCATTGCAAATGGGGGAGACTACCCCTGTTATACTTGGGCCTTCCGATAGGGGTGAAGTCAAGATCTAAGTCTTTGCAGGATCCAATCATACACAAATTTGAGAAGAAGTTGTCTTCTTGGAAGCGACAGTATTTATCATTTGGCAGAAGGATCACTTTGATAAAAGCTTGTTTGTCAAACATCCCGGTGTACTATATGTCGCTTTTCAAGATGCCGAAGGCAGTGGTGGAAAGACTAGACCGTATTCGTAGGAACTTTCTTTAAGATGGTAAGAGTAATAAGAATAAACTACACTTAATGAAGTGGAGTGAGGTGATTAGACCAAAGTCGTGTGTGTGTGTGTGTGTGGGGGGGGGGGGGGGGGGGGGGTTTAGGCCTTGGTAATTTGGTGTATAAAAATGCGGCTTTATTAGTGAAGTGGTGGTAGAGGTTTGGAGATGAGAGGGAGGCTCTTTGGAGGAAGGTCATTGCTGACAAGTATGGGGTCGACAATTCGGGGTGGTGGTCTAATCCGGGTCATAGGTCTTGTAGATTGAATTTGTGGGGTGCAATTGCTTCAGTTGGGGATTCGTCTTTTGTAAGTGGGGAAGTGCAATCCAAAGGGGTGAGTTTTGTGGTGAGGGATGTGAGGGTTCTTAGGTTTTGGTTGGATGATTGGGTTGGGGTGGGTCCCTTGTGTGATTTGTTTCCTAGGTCTTTAGATTAGTGTCCAATAGGGAGTCTGTTGTCAGTGATTGTTATGAGGTGAGGGATGGCTATACTTTGTGGGGTGTGACCTTTAGAAGAAGTCTTCGTTTGTCAGAGGATGTCCAGTATGGGGAGTTGTTAAGTCTTCTCTCTAATTTTTTTTTTTTTGTGTGCAGGAATTCTACGGATTTTAGGATTTGGAAGCCATCCATATCCGGAGAATTCTAGGTGAAAGCCTTCTACTCGGCTTTGGAGGGGAACCATCTCCATAGAACTCCTTCTTCCCTTGTTTGGATGGGTTTGGTTCCTCCCCGAGTGAAGGCTTTTTGTTGGTTAGCAGTGACAGCTAAGATCTTAACAATGGATAACTTGAGGAGAAGAGGATTGACATCATCCACCATCACTGACACTTGTATGATGTGTCATAAGGAGTTGGAGCTGCTGAACCATCTTTTTCTTCATTGTGAGTTTACATCCAGTGTTTGGGGCCATTTTATTGGTAGGTGTGGTGTTGATTGGTGCTATCCTGGGAAGATTGCTGATGCGGCAGAGTCTTGGCTGGGAGGTTGTTTTATTGGATGCGGTCGTACTCTTTGGAGGATAACTCCATTTGCTATTTTGTGGTCTTGTGGTCCATTTGGAAGGAAAGAAATGATAAATTTTTTTGGGGGTCCTCCTCAACTTCTGCGGAGTTGATTTCTAAAATCACTTTAACGATCGCGAAGTGGGCTTTGGGTAGAAAAGAATTCTCTAATTTTTGTCTTCATGACATACTTATCAATTGGGAGTCATGTATGAGGTGTGGCCCAGTCAAAGTAAGAAAATATATTCTTTGGTCTCCTCCTCCTATTGGTTTGTTTAAGTTCAATGTTGATGGGGCCGCAAGAGAAAAGCCTAGACCTGCTGGTATTGGAGGGGTGCTTCGAAATTGCAGTGGGAACGTTTTATTTATGTTCTCCAAATATGTGGGAGTTTGTGACTCTAATGAAGCTGAGGTTTTAGCTATTATTGAATCTCTTCGGTGTTTTTCGAGGTACTACCATGGCGATCTTATTATGGAGAGTGATTATTCTAATGCGGTGAGTTGGGTTTTGAACTGAAAGGCTTATCCATGGAAGTCTCAGTTCCTCTTCAAAGAAATCCGAGTATTATCCACCACCATTAATGTTAGCTTTCAGCATAAGAGTAGGTCATCAAATATGATGGCGGATGCTTTAGCCAAGCAAGGTGTTGAGAGAGTCTGCATACTGAAGCAAATCAGTAGTTGTATGTCGATGGCCATCCTTGTCGAAGATGGTCCCCCTTACCTTAGTCCCATAAATGTGATCAAATGTATACCCATTATATATCAGGCAACACGCCCACTTCCAGCAGACCATCTTGCACCGCTGCTTGCCACTGTAGCATCTGCTGCTTGAACGCCATCACTTTCTCCACCCACTCATAGGATCTATTCACCAAATCCAAATCCCAACCGGACCTCTACACGTCGTCCGGGCTGGCGCGCGTGTAGAACCCACCATTCAAGCAGGTCCCCCCGCCAAGCACACGAGCTTGAGTGTTGACGACCCCATCCTCGGAGACAAAACATTGTGCCGACGATGTCGGTGATTGTGTTGGTGAAGGTGGCTAAGTTGGTGATGTTTTGGTTGCCATGGGGGGAGCCACTCCTTTCCAAGAGCAAGACCCTGAAGTTTTGAGAGAGGGTGGCTGCTAGAGGGCAGCCTGCAGTTCCTCCTCCCATGATGATGTAGTCATAGTAAGCCACTGGAGGGGCCTTGGTTGCTTCTTGCAGGAAAGTGTAGTGTGGGGTTGCAAGGAGAAAGAAAAATTTAGGTAGATGTGTTAGTTGAGGCCTGAGGGTAGTACAAACTTTGGAGTGAGAAAATAGAAAGAACACAGAGAATAATAGGGATTGAATCATCAAGTTTACACATCAACCATCATCATTCCATGGGGATGATATTTGATGACCTTCCAATCCCAACTAATTCTTAGACATGTGAGGGGGGGGGGGGGGGGGGGGGGGGGGGGGCATATGGGCGGTTCGGATCGGTTTAGAGGGGAAACCATCAAATCATCAATTTTCTATTTTCCAAATCGAACAGAACCGAAAGGAACAGGTTCTGAACCGGTTCGATTCGGTTACGGTTTTTTTTTTTTTTTTTTATAAAAAAAGGGCAGTTTGATTGATGAGAGACGTTGTACTTCAAGTAACGGAGTGAGGATTCGAGTCTTCTTTAAATAGTTTTTCATATTCCTTTATATATTTTATATAAAAAAATATAAATTTATATAGCTGGTTCGGTTCGGTTTTCAGTTTGAGCGGTTTAATCGCACCTTCAAACTGAAAACCGAACAAAACCAAACGATTTGAAGGAAATCCAAACCGTGACCGAACCAATCTACTACGAAACCAATCCGAACCACCCGATTCGGATCGGTTTAGTGGTTTTTTTGTACACCCCTAGGTGGGAGACCTTGATTTAATCATGTGAACAATGGTTAATTGGATTAAACTCTTTATAAAATTAGTCTCATCAGACATGGCCAACCATCAAATTAGACGCAATGACTACAAAATTATTTTTACATTTATTATTCATTATCAATAACTAGTTTAGACTGCTAAAAGAATCCTTGATATTCCGTAGGTCGAACATTAGGATTACACTACCTAGCTTAATTTCTTTTCTCCTTTTTTTTTCTTTTTTTTATTATTATTAAATCTTCTCCTTTTGTTAAAGTTAGTATACTACTGCATTAACAAATCCCCAAAAAGAAAGAGAAACCTTCTATACAGTAAGCTCTGTTGTCCTGCAACCCCAAGGGGTTGCCCGAGTGGTCAGGACCACGGTTCCTCCCTCTTTTGGAACTAGAGGTATTGGTATCAACCCCCAGCTCCCCCCTCTTCAGGAACCAAAGTTAAGTCCACTTTTCCTACCACCCAGGGGCCGCAGGGGTTTTACCGGCTTCTCTCTGGGCCCGGAGGAAATCGTCTAGCCCAAAGGATTGGGAACCCTCCATTAGCAAAGAAAAAAACGTTGTTGTCCTATTAATAAAGTAAAAACGGGAGGCCAAAAAAATGAAAATAGCAAGTCTAAGCTCATATTTGATTGAAACGAAGCTTCTGGTAGAGATTATTGCAAGTAATCATGAAATGAGTTACAAAGAAGCAGAATTATATTTATGTTTTTAATATGACAAGTAATAATAAAAAAAGCTTATACAACAATAAGATCAACAAAGACAATGAAAAGAATTTAAAAAAGTGATCAAAAAAATATAATGGGCCCCGGCTATGCCAAAAGGATTGCCCCACCCCCAAAATGTTTTCTACCTTTGTCCATAAGTTAAAAGGAGCAGTTTCACATGTGGGCCCACTTATATCCTGTCTATGTATGTTGCACACTTATTTGGATAGTGTGTCTCCAATCTAACTAAGATATATGTTGAAACAAATAATATAATAAAATTAGAATAGGAGGGTTATACAAGTATTAAACTTCTAAAACCTAAAAAGTTCTTCAAGGGAGTCTTGAGAGATGAAGTGCCAAGATACTTGGAAAGTGTCTCCTTGTTGAAATGACAGTGCTTTGGAGTAAAAATAAAATAGGGAGAATTTCAAAAAAGTCCTTAAGTTTTGGCCTTATTTCAAAAAAGGACACAAGTTTCAAAACTTTTCAAATTAGTTTCTAAGTTTTTCAGAAAGTTTTCAATTAAGGACATCCATCTATTTAAAGTTATTTTTCGGCAACTTTTTTCCTCTTTTTTTTATACCCAAAATAACATTCATTGTAATAAAACTCTCATTCATTTCCTCTCTATATATTTTCCTCATTTTCCTAGCTGGTGTCCTCACGGTGATCAAGGACACCTTGTATTCCCACAGCAATTGCTGCATGTAGTGGCTGCCAAAACCATATCATGGCTTTAAATGAAGGGTAATTTGGGTATTTTCAAAATATTGAAGGAAAAAGTCACTAGAAAATACTTTTAAACGGCCGGATGTCCTTAATTGAAAATTTGCTTGAAAGCTTAGGGAGTAATTTGAAAAGTTTCAAAATTTGTGTCCTTTTCTGAAATAAGGCAAAAACTTAAGACCATATTTGAAAATTTCCCAATAAAATATGAATACTTAAGAACCCATTAAACCAATACCACATTCCATATGAGTCAATTGCACTGTTGGATTAATCGTTTGATTAAAAATAGAAATAAATATACATAAAATCATGTTAATTACGTTTTTATGAGGAAGTCAATCGAACGGTCGGATTAATTCTGATTCTTAATATCGTATACGTTTGAAGGCCTTTATTTTGCAGGGCGGATTTCAGTAATCAAGGTCCACTGTAATGTTCCACTCTTTTTTCTCAATATATGTCCAAGTACAATGAAAAGCTCAATATTGCTCAAAGCAAGTGTAAATAGGGGCGGAACAAGGGAGGGGTTGGCAGTGGCCATGCAACCCCACCCACACCCCGCGCCCCCCACCCCCCTCCTCCCCCACTTAAATTGCAAAAAACTTTTTTTCTTTTACATTGGCCCCTTCAAGAAACTTTTATTTTTCTATTTGCTCCCCAAGGTACATTTTCTGGTTCCCCCACTGCGTGTAAAACCATATATAAGAATGAAGAGGGTATTTTGGATGCTCTACACATAGCCCCATTAAATAGTTTTAGCTATTCAATCTCATTAATCAAATAAAAATGCCTTCCACATAAAATTATAGAAATTATATAAAATCAGCTTTAACTTTTATTTGTTCTTCTTTTTTTAAATGCAATACATTTTCTCTTTCACTATTTGTTAATGTGGAAAGAAGTGTAGCAAAGTCTAGAAAAATTTAGCCCCACCAAAACAAAATTCCTGGGTCCACCACTAGGTTGATACCAATAGCAAAACACAGTCAAGGCGTTGTGTCGACCTGTGTATCCTCTGCTCCAAGTTAGTACGATCAAGGAAACAGAGCTGAGACTCCCTCTCTGGAATTAAAGGCGCTCATCATGCGGACATCCCATAGGAGAAAACTCCTGATGGGGCAAAACAATCATCGTAAGGAGCAAATTGGTCATTTAAAATTTTGACAGTTCAACATTTCTGCAGGATATAATAAAGCTTCAATGGTATATTGATTCGAAAATCTGTGTTTTGTTAACTAAAAATTGCCTCCAATCCTTAGCCAGAAGAACGCAGAATTGGGCAACAAAAGGAAATATAAAAGTGCAAAGACGCACAGTATTTATTCAAAGAAAAAGACTTAGGTAATGGATCATTGAAGGACAACCATTGCTAATGACTTTTGCTTTTCTAAGGACTAATCCTTAACAATCATTATTTAACATTTATTAAGAAAGAAAATACATTATTCAACGCCATCTACCTTATTGATGTCAGTCAAATTAAGATCTTTTAGTATTGATCATTTAAGCGATCATCTTCTTGAATAACTTCGCAAAACCATGCATCACTACTAAAATGAGAATGAACTTCCAAGTCAAATTCTAGTCCAAATCATTTCTTCCAAGCCTCGCGTTCCTCATCTTAATCCCCATGTACCTGAATCACAGATATAATAAATCAAAACATTAGTAGAAATCGTAATGGTCATAAGTGACAGTGATCACAGGCCCGTCAATAAATTGGGGAACACACGGATCAAGGTCTCAGGCCGAATGCAAGATGTGGGTGTCACGATGACAAGGGCCAAGTTTTCTGGGCCCAGTCATATCTAATAAAAGGTTATCATACCTGGGATCAACCAACTATGCAATTTCGATACATTAATTCTAGTCATTGTAATTAACTGGCTGATGTAGGAGGACTGGAGGAGGTCCTCCAATGCGATCCCCTCTGTGAGGCCCAATAGGCACTGCCACAAATGACATTGTACTCAGCCGACTCAACTCAGTACAGCATGACACAGAGTCTAGCAGAGTCGAATGAGTCTTACCAAGTACTCAGCCAGACTTTCCCAAGTTACTTGGCTCGGTGACCCTCTAGTCCGAGTCGAGTTCCCAAGTTTTCAAACCATGGCTTGAACTTTAAATCTAAAAGAAGCAGCGAGTCCAAGTACTTAGCCCTTAAACAGACCCATCACGAGCTGGGTCCTCAGTTGAACATGACAATGTGGCCCATTAATGATGATGATGATTATGATTGAATTACCTTCCGAGCATCAGAAGGGTCGCCTGCGGATTAGTCCCCGGGGAGTCAATAAAGGTCGAGCCATCGATCACCCGAAGTGAATCCACCCCAAGTACCCGATACTGATGGTCCACGACCCGGCCCACCTGGCAACCTCCATGGTAATGCCATATGGTGACCACAGTATCCTTACAGTACTGTTCTAATGACTCAAAAGTTGAAGCATTACTGCGTTCGGGCTGTAAATTTTTCACTAGATATTGAGCCATGTTGAGGAGAGCTTCCACAGTAACGTTTGGGTATCTGAAGTTGGAGAAAGCCTTGGAATTGACTACACCCTCAAGGATTTTCATGCCATTTATGCATCTCTGTAGATCCTCAGGCTCTTTGAAGTAGTTAAAAGTGACCATAGGATTGTCATCTGGGTTCCTATTTCTTAGCTTGAGATAGCCAGTTGAAACAGGGCCAATCGTCTTTTCGAAGATCATTCCAGCATTTTGGAGTCTTTCGATGGTTTCCAAAGCACTCTTTGTGGTCTCTGGAGTTGTTTCATTGGTTGGTGTGGTTAATCCAAAGAATCTGACGAAATCGATGCGACTGACTGCTTCAATGTAGGTTCCCAATCGAGTAATGCCGACCTGTTGAGCGAGGGAGATCTCGACCGGAGAAGGGGAGGGGACGACGATGAAGTTCATTGGGTTGTCTGCCATGCCTTGGCCAACCATGGGTTGGTCCAGTAGCACCTTGATGCCCAAGGACTTGAGGTGTTGGGCTGGCCCGATTCCGCTCAGGATGAGCAGCTGAGGGCTGCCCAGTGCACCTGCTGAAACTATGATCTCACTCATGGACCCTTTACCTTTCTCTTTGCTCAGGTAGGCCCTGTGCTCGTTGCCTGCACCATCCTTAAAAATCACCCCATGAGCTGCTGGTTTTGACTGCCCTGTACATGAATGAATGATCACAATGTTTGTTTAGTCAATACACAATACATTGATCAATGCCAACCTAGCTACTATCTAGAATTGGTGTATATTATATATATATAAATGGAAATTCTCAAGAACTCTCCTGTTTCAAAAGGGGAGTTTCTGCTCCTATATAATAGCCAATTATTTGTTAGTATTTTAAGAGATTCACCTTTGTAGGATAATATTTAGGAGAGAGAATCAGATATGTGTATCACTGAAAGCACGTGTTACACTTTTATTGGCTAAAAGATGGGCGTTTTCTATATATATATATATATATATGTGTGTGTGAGTGCACGCCTTTAAGTTGCATTTTTTACAAAATCTAGCTATGATCAACCAATTGTTGAGATTTGACGTCCCAGCCATTTATTGGCTTTTAAATAGGATTAATGGTTTGGGTCATGAATTAGAGGGCCAGAAGAATAAAAAGTTGAAAAAATATGATTGCCTCAAAAACTCATGAAAATCATACCATTTTCAATATGTGCATCATATGATTCAATGTTTTTCTCAAGTTTCTCCAAGATTACAGTGCAGTTGAATACATAAGAATATTCATAGTGAGATGAACTCAACTACAGACTAAGGTGGATTGTTAAAAAGGTGACATACACACACACACATATATATATATATGTGAGATGCTCCTATGAGAGATATCTCTCACCTTAAATGAGAGATTGGGTGAAGGCCCTCACATCCATATCCAATACAAAAAACTTAAATGTGAGGGCCCCCACCCCTATCTCTCATATAAGGTGAGAGATATCTATATATACATATACACATATACACATACATATATATACATATACATACAGATACATATATATATATACATATACATATACATATCGATATATATGAGGCCTCAGACTCTTCTAAGATTTAAATCACAACAGGGATGGCTGGATATAAATTTTCCATCTTTCCTTGCATTTTGAACCACTTATGATGTGAATTCCTGTGTGTTCAGTTCATATGTATTATATTTTTTCAAACTAACAAACCCTAAACATTTTTCTCCGCCTCCAATATGTCCACCTTTTCTCCTAGTTCTAATGGCCCCTTACTTCGATTTCAGTGGTAGGATTCTGACCTTCGGTTTTAAACAAGATCCTGTGCACAGTGGCATGCAGAAGAACTGTAAGGCGACTTGGGTTTGCATACTGAAGCAAATCAACAGCTGTATGTCGATGGTTGTCCTTGTCGAAGATGAACCCTCCAACCTTACTCCCATAAATGTGATAAAAAGTATACCCATTATCAGGCAACACGCCCACTTCCAGCAAACCTTTTCGCACAGCAGATTGCCACTGTCTCAATTGTGGCTCGAACACCATCACTTTCTCTACCCACTCATATGATCTGTTGACCAAATCCAAATCCAAACCAGCCTTCTGCACGAACTCCGGGTCTGCATGCGAGTAGAACCCGGCATTCAAGCAGGTCCCCCCTCCTAGCACACGAGCTCGTGTGTTGACGACGCCGTCTTCGGAGACGAAACTTTGAGCCGGCGATGTTGGGGACGTGTCTGTGAGCGTGTCGACGTAGGTGGCCAAGTTGGTGATGTTTTGGTTGCCATAGGGAGAGCCACCCCTTTCCAAGAGCAAGACCCTGAAGTTTTGAGAGAGGGTGGCTGCTAGAGGGCAGCCTGCAGTTCCTCCTCCAATGATGATGTAGTCATAGAAAGATACTGGAGGGGCGTTGGTTGCTTCTTGCATGAAAGTGTAATTTGGAGCTGCAAGGACAAAGAACAAAACAGTTGAATGTATCAGTTGAGGGCACTAATACAAACTACGTAGTGAGTAAAAAGAAATAAAATGATTCAAAATGAGCATAAATGAGAACCGGGCATTTTTTCCGGGCTTTTTTCAGGGCTTCTAGGCTGGACACAAGCCTAGTTTCTGTTCCAATTAAATTGTCCTTGGTCCTATATCTATCCTATAAGATTTGGCCCGGCTGGCAAACCAAGGGTAGCTGGGCATAGGCCTAACATTTGACGCCACGGTCGCAATTGGGCCAGAATATTAGGGCAATATCTAGAATGTCACTCGAACCTCATGCACAATATGGCTCATGGGTTACCATTTTATTTTCCGATAGAAGTGATCACAATGGAAAGAAGGAAATAAGAATCGAAAATGGCATTGTGCCGCACCTGCGTCTGAGGAACATGAGCCCTGGAAATGGAGAAATCCAGCAAATATTGCTGCTAAAATCAACCTCCAGGGTCCAAACGCTTCCATATCTCACACCAGGACCAATCTATACACCCAAATGGATTCAGCCCAGAAATATTGTTGAAGCAGCACCCACTACCATATGATTCTGGAAATGTAAGAGAAAGAAGGATGGGGACTTTTTATTCTTCTGAAGAGTGATTGTTATCTCTAGTTCTCCTTTCAGTTCCCCCACACTGCCCATTTTATAGAGCCAAGCCCTATTGCCCTATTCCACACGACATTTCATACTGTTCGTTGAAGATAAATCACGTGGTTACTTACAAAGAAAGGAAGGATCTTGTGTGAGACTGTTGGCCAGGAATTTAAGATAGAATTTTATTTCATTTGGAATCGGATAAGGTGGGTCTGTTGGAAGGAAGGCCGAGCACGTTTCTATTATTCTGTGATTCATACCTAAAGAGACAAATGAGAGTTGAAAAATCAATTATTATATGTCGAATACAAATCATCAATCGGATTGAAGTGAAATTTAAGTGCTCTCCATTTCATGGGGACAGGAACTGATTTAATGTTCTTGATTTAACAATGACGGGTCCAGCAACTTGCACTGGCTTGTGGGACCAGCAACCTTGTTGGTAGCCGCCCCTCGTCATGTGGTCATTGACACCTGCATTGGTTAGGAGGCAGGCCACGAGTTCACCCATCACCCCCACACATGTTTTCAAGGAGTTGAAACCTGAAAGAGCAATATCCCCTTGTATGACACATGATGAATAGTGACTGGCCTACTTTGTTGAAGGTAGAGGTTTTTTTTTTTTGGTACCCTAGCTTTTAGTGGCGTTCTTGATTTAACAATGACGGGTCCAGCATCTTGCACTGGCTTGTGGGACCACCAACCTTGTTGGTAGCCGACCCTCGTCTTGTAGTGCAATATCCCCTTATATGACACATGATGAATAGTGATTGGCTGACTTTGTTGAATTGGCCGGGGCCTTTTTTTCAGTACACCCAGGAAGAAAACCTGCATATACATATGCAAGAATATATAAGGAGGAGGTCGGAGTTGAATTCCTGACCTCCCCAATAAGAACCCAATTCCTTACTAGTGGGGTAAGGAGCGGTTATTTGTTGAAGTTAGAGTTAGAGATAAATATCTATAACCAATCTAACATTCCGTTGAAGCAAAAATTTGTTTGACATTTGTTGTTAGGTTTTTTTATATTGGCTAATTTATGGGTTGGACAAAACTATGGGTTCATTGAATTATAATTCTTATTGCTAGAAAAGGATTCTGAATATAGAAAACTACAAGATTTAGAAGTTAGAAGACTGCATGAATTAAAGGAAGATAGTCTTACATAATTAGAAGTATGCTAATGGGAGAATAAGAAGTCTGGAAGTTTTAGAACAAGAAAGCTAGGAAGAATTAGGAGTGCCGAAAATCCGGATCAACCAGAATGGAGTCCGTTTGAGCGACCATCTTGTTCCGCTCGTGTGGATCTAGTCAGAAAGAGCCAGACGCTTGACAAGAGATTTTTTGCGCCGAAATAGAACCTCATCCGCTTAAGTGGATGGAATGTCCACTCAAGCGGACGAGACGACGAAGTCCTATGAAAATTAGAAATCTAATTCTAATTGTGCTCAAACGCCTTGTTTTAGTCCTAATCAAGTTAGGCAACTTTAAGCACGTCCTAAAGGCTATTTAAAAGACTAAATGGCTACCCTAAAGCGACACTTTAGCTCTCAAAGTTCTGAGTTAGAGCTATAATCGAGAGAATTCTTCTCTACAGTTATTTGAAGAGTTATTCTAAAGAGTTGGTTTCTTCTGTATTCAACGGTGTGAAGTCTGTTGCATTCAACGGTGTAAAGAGTTATTTGAAGATCATATTTTTGCGTAGAAGATTTGAGGAGTTAAGCGCTGGATTGAGTTTATTGCAATCAACGGTGTGAAGTAGTTGAAGCATGGAGGGAAACAAGGTAACTGCAGTCCTTAGGTAGGGGATATTCGGGGAGGAACCTAAGTTTCTTGTAATTGTGAGATTCATAGTTCTTGATTGTAGGGTTTAAAATAACGGCCGTAACTGTTACATAACGGCCGTTATGTAACGGTAACAGCCGTTAATGCGCCGTTATTTTGAATATAACTGCCGCGATGGGTAACGACCGAAAAATCGGCAAAATAATGGTCCATAACGGCCGTTATTTTGAAAATAACGGCGGGTACCGTTATAACGGCCGTTATTTTGAAAATAACGGCCGTTATATTGACTAATGCGTTTTTTTTTTTTTTTTAAACGCTGGTGTTGGTCTTCTTCTCTCCATTTTTTTCATTTGTTTCTTCCATGAGAGCTTCCTAAGGCTTCCTACAACTTCCAAGACATAGAGGAGCACCTACAAGCTTAGATCTATACTACTTTTGGGTGGATTTGTATGTGGGGAATGTTAATCAAAGTTATCAAACTCAAGAGACCTCTTTGGTAAGTGTTTTTTTTTTTTTTTTTTTTTGTTTTTGTGTTTTGGAGTTCTTTTCAAGATTCAACATCAAAATAACTTAGAGATGATTGATGTGTTAGATCTATACTTTTGGACCAAAAAAATTCAAGTTTTAACACTTTTTGTAATATTTTTTATTTTTTCATTATTTAAATCCGAATTGTTTTTTCTTTATTTTATTTTTTTAAAGATTGTGTAATACACTAATACATGAACCAAAGGCTTTATATTGAATGAGATATGATGTTAGTATGTTACTCACTAATTTTTCCCTAGATCTAGTGTTTTAAGGTGTAGATCTAGATTTTTTTTATTTTCAAAATTTGGGGCTTTTCTTGATATCATTTACATTTTTTTCAATTTGGTGTTCAATAGATCTACAATTTTGGAAACAAAAAGTATGAATTTTAGCACTTTTTGTAATATTTTTTATTTTTTAATTATTTAAATCCGATTTTTTTTTAAAGATTATGTAATACACTTATACACAACACTAATTTATGAACCAAAGCCTTTATATTGAGTTAGATTTGATGTTACTCATTTATTTTTCCCTAGATCTAGTGTTTTAAAGTGTAGATCTCAATTTTGTTTATTTCCAAAATTTGGGGATTTTCTTGAAATCAATTACATTTTTCCAAATTAGTGTTCAAATGCATTAATAATGTGTTAGTTTAAAATAGATCTACACTTTTGGAACAACAAAGTGGGCATTTTAACACTTTTTGTAATATTTTTTATTTTTTCATTATTTAAATCTGAATTGTTTTAGGTTTTTTTTTTTTTTTTTGCTTTAAAGTGATTATGTAATACTCAATACACGAACCAATGGCTTTATATTGAGTTAGATTTGATGTTCCTCACTAGATGAATGTCCAAAAAATTACATTTATTAAATATTTATTTTCGAATCTTTTAATAAATCAATATCAAAATATATTTTTTTGATGATTTATCTAACATTTTGTTTTTTTATTAGTCTAGTTTTAATGTATAACTCATGTGTATGTTTGTAAAGCTAAAAGTACTTGAAAAATGGATATGAAACATTTTGTTTTAAGCTTCTATGTTTAAAATTCTAAACTACTTTGCTTTATGGATTATGTGTTTAGTGTTATACTTATTCTTTTCTAAAAAAAAATGGTATGTGACTTTGACCCGGCATGGCAACATGGTGTTGATGTGGGTGGACAAAAGAGTAAAATTAAATGCAATTATTATGGTAAGGTGGTAACTGGGGGAATCACCAGATTGAAGGAACACTTGGCACATAAAACAGGAAATGTGGCAAAGTGTACTAAGGTATCCCCAGAGTTAAAGAAGGACATGCAAGCATTCTTAAATGCGGGGAAGCAAAAAAAAAAGTAGTAACTGAGAAAATGACAGAGGCAGAGTATGAAGCATGTAGAGAAGAGGTGTATGAGCCTAGGGAGGTGCTTGACTCAGATGATGATGATGATGATGATGGGGAATCAGATGTAGAGAGAGCAAGGAGAGAGAGCATGAGATCATATAATGAGGAAGAAGAGAGAAGAAGAATAATCTATGAGTCTGCTTCTAGAGGGGGCCAATATGAAGAGGGGGGTGGATCTGGTGGTAGTGGGATGCTGCGTCAGATGTTTAGTCAAAAACAAACTCGTCGACCACCGGACTGGTTGGAGTCTGGCGAATCTCCCACACAACAGGCTCTAGACCAGAAGTTATGGGTCCAATTGACCTTGCTGCATATAGGTCTCCATCTGCAAAGCAACCTTTTATAGCCAACGCCTTAAGTGGGAAGATGGATTATGCAAGAAACAGGTTGGTTATGGCAGTTAGGAAATTCTTCTTCGATGGAGCCATTGCGCCAAATAAGGCAACTTCACCCTATTTAAAGACCATGTTGGACGCTGCTGCAGAACATGGTCCAGGTATAAAGCCACCCACACCATATGAGATTGGTCACTACTGTGTTGAAGAGGAATATAAAGAGACAGTGGATTGGGTGAATACCTTTAAGAGGATCTGGAGAAAGAGGGGTTGCACACTCATGTGTGATGGGTAAACTACCGTCACTAGACGGTCCCTATTGAATTTTTCAGTATATTCATCTTTAGGGACTGTTTTTATTAGATTGGTTGACACAACCGAGTACGTCAAAGATGCAACGTACTTGAATAAGCTTTTCAATGAGGTAATTGAGGATATTGGAGAAGAATGTGTTGTTTAGATTATCACAGACAATGATGCAAGCATGAAGAAGGTAGGAATGATACTCATGCAGCAAAGGCCCAATATTTTTTGGTCTCCATGTGCTGCACATTACTTGGATTTAATGATTGAAGACATCGCTAAGAGGAAAATGATAAAATGTGTGATATTGAAGGCAAAAAAGATCACTAATTTTATCTATCAGTCAAACAGGCTGAAGAAATATACAGACAACCATAAGCTACTACGGCCCGGCATTACAAGATTTGCCACCCACTTTATAGCTCTAGAAAGCCTTTATAAATACAGAGGAGGGCTACACCAACTATTTACATAGCAAGAATTGTTGGAATCAAAGTGGGGGAAGAAGCCGACGCCCCAAGTGAAGCAAGTTGTAAAGATTGTACAATCTAAGAGATATTGGCCATTTGTTGGTGAGACCTTAAAGGTTTTAGAGCCTTTGATAAAGTTCCTTCGGTTGGCCGATGGAGATGACAAGCCTACAATGGGCTTCTTGTATGAGGCCGTAGCTTGCGCTAAGTTAGCTATACAAGCAAATTGCAAATACTACAAGGCTTATTGGAAGATCATCGACAAACGATGGGAAAACCAACTCCATCATGACTTGCATGTTGCAGGTAAAGAATCACATATTGCATTTCTAACTATCGTAACTTTTAAGTATTGTTAAATTGTGGCTTTATCTCTCGAAATTAATGTACTATGCACTATGCAGGCTATTTCTTCAACCCACAGTATTGATACAATGAAAATGTAGACAGAAGCTTAACAGATAAGATACGTGTAGGTCTAAAAAATGTTATTGAAAAACTTGCAGTGAATGAGGATAATGCATGTGAGGCTATTAACCAAGTAAGTGTAATGGACTAATTGGCCATGGCTACCTTTTTTTTTTTTTTTTTTTTTTGAAAGATCATATAGAGTTAGTTCATCCTTATTTTATTTATGGTATATCCCATATTGATATATACAATGAAGCCCTTGGTAGTTTTGGGACACCAACCGCCAGACGAGCTATCATGAAGTCATTTCCAGGTAAAGATCATGGTAATTTCATTCATTCTACGTCAGTTTAAAAGTTCAATCATGTATGATTTAATTAATAAATATACTTTCATTTTATTTTCAGCTGAGTGGTGGTTAAATTAAGGAGAAAGTGCTCCAATACTAAGGAAAATAGCAATGAAAGTCCTTAGTCAAACAACTACATCATCAAATTGTGAGAGGAATTGGAGCACATTTTCATTCATTCACACTAAAGTGAGAAATCGGCCGACAATGCAAAAGTTGAATAAATTGGTGTATATACATTACAACATTAAGCTCCGTCATAGACAAAGAAGAAGGAGAGAGTTTGAGGACCAAACAGATTACTTCTACCCAATCAATCTGGACTATATTTTTTTAGAGAATGATGATGTGTTGGCACAATGGATACAAGAGGTAGAAGAGCCAGTGCTAGATCATGATGAACAGATTGGTGATATGGTCCAGGATTTGACTGGGGAAAGGCCACAACCAATGAGAGCTGCCGAGCGCCTACGTGAGATAAACCTTACCCATCAACGAAGGCGTGGGGTTGATCCTCAGGAGATGCGAGATGAGGTTGATGATGATGAGGACATTAACCTCAGCAGTAATAGCTCATCTTCAGATGTGCTCCATGATTCTGATGGGGATGGTGGTGGTGATGATGGTGGTGAGATACCACCCCATATGATGGAGACAGTAGAGCATTTTCCTTCTTCTAGTAACATAGACCCGACCCGTGGGTACCAGAGAATTGTCCCACCAATCGAATCATCACATACAGGTGCTGGTGGTAGTGGATATGGCGGGGGAGAGGGTACTAGTCGTGGTGATGTTGGCCACCAACACGTCATGTATGGTAACTGCTATGTATTACATCCACATTAGCACTTTGAGCTTCCCCACGAATTTTATCCGTAGCACCAAGACTACCCTCAGTCATCTCAGTCTACTAATGACTCGGCTTCATTTTATGAACCTATCTTCGTTCCTCAATAGCAACCACAGGCACAACAACCTTATGGGCACTATAGAAGTGGAGGCTATGTAGCACAACAACTTGGTGCCTTCTACCCTTCAAGAAATGATGATGATGAAGATGATGGTATCGAGCAAGGACCCCACTCATTCTGGCATTAGGTTATCAAGCAATTATCCAAACACCAAACTCACTACTTTAAGTTAGCAAGTTATTTCATTTTGATGTGGTGAATGTTACTTTAAATTTGAAACTTAAAGGTGGGGCTGGTGAGCACACCTTGCTGATTAAGTTATTAAGTTGAGTCTTGACTCTTGAGTACTGGCACTACAATGTACTAACTTTATTAGTATTTATTGCTAGATTGTAGACTTTAAATGTTTAACACTATTAGTTTGCCCAAAATTATGGTTGCATTATGTCAAATTTATAATATTTTAGCTTATTTTAGTATATACATCGATACAGCAATGATACAGGATGTTACAACTTACAGGGACTGTTATTTTGCTTTAAAGTATGCACTAATGGAAAAAAAATATTATTTTCTATCATTTTAAAATATTATGAATTTTTTGGATATTTTTTCAGATTTTTTTGTGGTCAAATAAAAATTCGCTCCGAGATGGGCCGCGATGACCGCGAACCGCGATTTTGAACCATGCTTGATTGTTGATCTAGTTTGGATCCGTGATTTTTCACCCGGTTAGGGTTTCCACGTTATATATGGTGTTCTTGTGGTGCGTGCTTGTTGATTTTATTTTCATTGCGTAGATTATTATTTTGCACATTGTTGGGTTGTTTTTTATTGAGTTGACCAATCTAGATCTCATACTAAATCTTTCATATATGTTAGTAGAAAATTGTATATTGTTAAAAAGTCGTGGAAGGAAAGAGAATGGGAGAAGGACAGGTTGCACAGTCAATTGCAAATCCGACCTCTGCCAACAAACCAATTAATGTTTAGTGTTAGAAAATTGAGATTTTGACCATATAGCTTCCTTAATACTGGACTTTTGTCTCTCAATGGATGAAGTTTAAAAAATGCTCGCAAAATTATTTGTATAACAAAGGACGACGCAAGAATTACAATTTTGCCCTTAAAATGTGTGATATCCTACAACTATAGGATATTGCGCAAAAATCTACTTTACCACTACTTATTGCATAAAAAAAAAAAGAGTTTTCGTACAACCCATCTTCGTTTGTCCTTCTCTTTTTTCTTCCCTTTCACATTGCTATTATTATTATTATTTTTTGTTAAGTTGTAAAATTGAATTGAAAAAGAGGGAAAGGCAAGGAGATACAGCCAAAAGAAAAACCAACAGAAGAAAACCCACAACAAGGGACAACCCACTATCTCAAACTAGGATAGTGCTGGATACATAAAGCTAAGAAAGAGTCTAAAGAAGAGCTAGAGAAAGATGAAGTCATTTTACCAAGAGCTTGGGAAGCATCTGCCCTGAAGAAATTGGTAACCATTTCTTGAGAGGGCTTCAAACCACTGAACAGAGAGAGATTCCTAACCTTCTATAAGCTGAACAGGGCCACCAGAAATAGAACACCAAGATCCTTTTTAGCTTTGGAGCAATAACTAGCTGAGAGAGAGCTCCACAGAGAAGAAGAAGAGACTGCCGTATGAGCACTGAAATTACCTTTTAGCTTAAACCAGTCCCAGAAGATCAAGGCAAAGGGACAGAGGAAGAAGAGGCTATAGGCTGACTCTTGGTGCTTGCCACAGAGATAACTAGAAGACGCCAGCTGCACCCCAATGGACTGTGCCCAATCGTTGGTAGGGAGTTTGTTGTGGAACAGCTTCACATTGCCATTATAATAAAAGGAAAAACAACACATTTTCCTATTAGATTTCATAAGGTGCGTCCAGATCTGATTCTTGTTTTGTGATTTTACACTTTCAATTTATGAAAAAACTAAAAATAAACACATAAAACTCCTTTTTCCATGTCTTTAAAGGATGAAATAGGGTCCATATTGATCCATCTTGTGATGAGTGAAATGGAAGATCTGGATAATAGGAGATGCTCTTCTAAAATCTCCAAGTCAGAGTTTCTACAACAAGTAGGCATGATGCAAAGAAAACAAAGTTTTTGGATTTAGAGGGAAAAGGCAAATATCTGTGATAATCTATGGTTATAGGATATGGCATGATCGTAGGATATCCTACAATCATATGATATTGTATATTTTAAGGGTAAGATCGTGATTTTCACGGTATTTTTTGCATGAATAGTTTTGCAGACATTTTTTAAACTTCAAGTGTTGAGAGGAAAAAGTTAGGTTGCAGGGCAGCTGAATGTTCAAAATCTTTACAAAATTGTAGAAAGGAAAGAGAGTGGGAGAATGATGGGTTGCCTAGTTGCTTGGGAATTCTGGATTTCACAGTTGCCCCATGATGAATTATTAGGAATGTTCTCTCTTTGTGTGTACGTCTGTGTGGGTGTTCTCTTCCTGTGTGCACAGGTGACCAGTCCACACCTGTGTGGGTGCTCTCTGAAGACGTAATGCAGGTATTCTCTCCCTACATGTGCAATAGCTCTCATGGTCCTAGTCCCCTTGGGTGGGTTACCAAAAAGAATAAAGAGATTGGCAAGCTAAATGGGTTAAGGGCAACTAACAGATTTGCCACATTAAATTTAGAGTCTAGTTTTATTTAGAATAATATAGAACCTATAACATGATGTGAGATTAGTGTTCATACATGTATTTATAATTTGTTCTGCTTGGAACTTTAGTGAACTTGGTTCATCTGGAGAGAAATTTATGGGATAATTGATGTACTTTTCTAAGAGGGGAACATAAAGCAATTCTCTGTGGGTTGGGGCCCACCCAAGTGCCATCATAAGTTGCCCCAATCAGCAAATGTGAAAAAAAGTGTGGAAAGTTTGATACCAATAGAAGAATGCCACCAAGGAGCCGTTTCCATTCTTGATTTCCAAGTTTCTCTCTTACTATGTTGATAAGAGTCATGGATTTTTAAACTGGATATAAAACTACAAGGGGCATTCTGTAATTGTAAAATTGCATTCTCTCCTATTTTCTTTTGGTATCCCAAACAAGGGGCTGGGTGTCAGGAGAGAGCCCGCACACATAGCAAAGGAAGCTCGTACACTCGAAAAAAGAAGCCCACACACATGGGAAAGGAAGCCCGCACATGCAGGAAAGGTGGCATCCTCTCCTATTAGCGAGGAACCAATTCAATTTTTTCAATCCCACTCCCCACCCCACTCTTGTGGCTCCAATTCCGCAACATGGTATATCTACTCAAAGTGGCCCTTGCTAGAATGGGTGCTAGTTCAATAAACAATGCACAATGGAAGTAAAGACTAAATAAAATAAAACTAGCAAATAAATTTACCAATCACACACCACAAGAAGGCAGACACAATCTTTTTGCGTGGAAATCCTATTAGGGAGAAAAACTATGAACTGGAATAAAGAACTGTTGAACAGTTACAAGATATACTCACAGCTCCATTTCCTGGTCAGTACATCGACCTAAGGACTATAATTGTTCTTGCACAACTTTTCATATTGCCACGAGTTTCCTGTCGTGCATCAATCCCCGCACTTGATCCAACAACACCTTGAGAACCAAGATATACCAATCTTCTACAAGAGAGTAGAAGCAGCAAACCTTCTAGAGTAAATCTTCAGCACATCCTCTCGATGATGGCTCTAGAGAATCAAAGAATCCCTCCTAGGTTTTTCTCTCTTCAGACAAATGAGTAATCTTCAATATGTTCATTTAGGGTTGAGAGAAACACCCTTTATATAGCCCTAAATTCGTGCCTTAGTATTAGAACACAAATAGGACTCATAGTGGGAAACACCAATTGCAAAAGGAAATAAATTCACGCAGGCTGTTTTGGAGTTTTCCCGAGGTCCGATTGATCAAATCACCATCCGATCGATCGGGCCTCGTGGGTTCACCCAAAATTCTTTTGATTTCTTCATGTCTGCGCTTCAGCTCTTCCAGCGACACAACCGCAGTCCATTATAAAATAAATAGAAAGAACAACTCAATAGACCTAGAGTTTTGTCCAACCCATGAGTAAGATTTAATGGCACTTAAACAATATATTACAAAAGCTTCATACATCTTATACACAATCGAGCCCATCTATTAAGCCTCTTGTAAAAACTCTCTCTCTTATGTGTGGGATGAAAAAAAAAAACCTTTTCGGTCCACAATAAAATTTATCAGGTATAATGCACTCCCACACAATACTATATTCTATTTAGCACATGCACAAAATCACTTTTTGAAATATCGACCTTGACACAAGCTTAAATCCCAATAAACAATGTCTCTATTAAATTTCCAGAAAAGTCATTAATCTAGGAATTAACCTTAATTCCAATTAAAAGTAATCATCCACAAATGAGAAGGACACACAATGTATATGTGGAAAATCCTCCTCGGAAAAAAACCACTAGCCTTACCGTCTAGGCAATCAGACAATCAAGCACTAAAATAAAATCCTTAGATGATGATGGATCTCTCTAAATTCTTCTCTAGGGTTTAGTATGGGAGAAAAGTCATTTAAAATAGAGAGAGAGTGGCTATATATAATCCTAGAGTCATCCCTCAAGGGTTGTAGATCGATTAGGACTCAAATTAACATCTTGAGAGAAAAAAGGAAGTACTTTCCGGATGAACTTTCCAACTTCGCGCCAGGTCCGCTCAGCGGTTGAGGTTGTCTCCAAAAGATTGAGCTTCATATTCAATGGCTCGAGCGACAAATCAAATGGCTTGAGCGAATGAGGTTCTGTGAGGGTTCGTTCGAGCAAGTGGTGTACTTTCTAGATGAACTTTCCAGCTTCGCGCCAGGTCCGCTCGAGCGGTTGAGGTTGTCTCCAAAAGATCGAGCTTCATATTCAATGGCTCGAGCGAAAAATCAAATGGCTTGAGCGAATGAGGTCCTGTGAGGGTTCGTTCGAGCAAGTGGTGTACTTTCCGGATGAACTTTCCAACTTCGCGCCAGGTCCGCTTGAGCGGTTGAGGTTGTCTCCAGAAAATCGAGCTTCATATTCAGTGCCTCGAGCGACAAATCAAATGGCTTGAGCGAATGAGGTTTTGTGAGGGTTCGTTCGAGCAAGTGGTGTGCAACTGCTCGAGCGACCACTATAGTTTGTCATTTTTTCTTAAAAATTCTTCAATTTGTTTCGCGTAACACTCGGGGAGTCCATTCTAGAGAAATCACATCATATAAAACCTGGTTTTGTCCATTATCCAATGAATTAGCCAACTCTCGTAAACCCTTGCAACTTATATACAAGTTTAAGGTAAAACAACATTAAGAGGAGCAAATTAGTTATTTAAATTAAATTTTGATAGTTCGAGTTGTTTGCAGCAAATAATGAAGTTTCAACAATTTATTAACCAAAAGAATCTATATTTTGTTCACTAAAAAACCACTCAAATCCTTAGCCAGTAGAACGCTAGCTGGGGCAACAAAACGAGACATGCAAGTGCAATGCATGCACAATTACTATTCAATTATTCAAAGATGGAAACTACTAGTAATACACCATTGAAGAAGAGCCATTCCTAAACTTGTACTTGGGCATTTGCCAACCTTCAATAATCATTTTTCAAACCACCTGCATAGTTGGTTGATCATCTTTACATATACCTTCACAATTCATGTATCAGTATTGAACCAAGAAAAAGGCTCTTTTCAGTCAAATTCTAATTAAGCATCTCTTCCAAGACTCTCGTTCGTTATCTTAATCCCCATGTACCTGAATCACAGATATCATAAACCAGGATATTAGTTCAAATTGTAGTGGTTATGAGTGACAGTGATCACTGCAGGATTGTCAACAAACTTGGCCGGTCAGATCAAGGTCTCAGCCCGAGCGCAATTTGGTAATGCAAGAAGTGTGCGTGATGATAACAAGGGTCAAGTTTTCTAGGCCCAGTCTTATCTGATAAAAGGTTCTCAGGATCAACCAACTATGCAATTTCTATACATTTCTTGTCATTGTAATTTTAACACATACATGGCTGATGTAGCAGGACTGGTGGAGGTCCTCCAATACGATCCCCTCTGTGGGGCCCGCTAGGCATCTTCACAAATCACAGTGTGGGCAGGATGGAAAGGTCCATCATGGATGAAAATCTTACTAAAAACTCATTTCTGTTTGATGACATGATGATGATAGCTATTTATTTAAATCTTTAAGGGTTCCAAGAATTTATTAGCACGAACTTGGTGACTTGGTCCGGTGTGAGCGTCAATCAATCATGATATTGTGATTGGACTGGCCACATGTGGGCCACGCGTAAAGGTCCCACATACAGTCCTCTCCAACTTCATTATGTTCCTTAATAATACATAATAAACCATGCTATAGTCAACATCCACTACATCAAAAGTAGCAAATAGGAACGGCCCAGAACAGTTCCTAACAAAATCAGGAACGGTTCTAAACCGCTTCAAATAGCCCTGTTCCTAAACCATTGAAACGGACTGAAATTGTTCCAAATTAAAACTTTTGGAAGTTCTTAAAACCGTTCCAAAATTATTAAAACCATTCCAAATTAATAATTTTGAAATGGTTGCGAACACTTCCAGATTTTTCTAGAACCGTTCCAAATTCAAATTTCTGGAACGTTCATAGTTCATTTTGGAACGGTTTTAAACACTTTCAAATTTTCTAAAACCTTTTTCCAAATTTAAATTTCTGGAACAGTTAAAACCATTCCATATTTTGACAATGGAACGGTTTTTAAAGTGCTACAATACTATAAAAGACGATTTTGAAACGTCCCAATTTAATTTCTATCATTTAAAAAAATAATGTCGTCGTAATTTTTCTATTTGCCACTAAATTCATCTCATCTGAAAATCACAAATAAAAAATTAAAACCCATAAATTTTATTATTCACATCTACACACATTCATATCACACATCATCAATTAGTTTGTAAGATTTAAACAATCAATATACTAGTTTGAATTCAAATGTACAATTTATAATATTTAGAAATACATACATATATTACACAAAAACAACCCACAACCTTTTAAGAACATTCATCCACTTCATTTCTAAAAGAAATAAAAGGCTAAGAGTTCCATTTGATCACATTTGTTGTGCATTTCAGTTTCTCCAAAGTTATTTGCCAAGTTGTCCTTTTTGGTAGAAGAAGCCCTCAAATAAAAAAACAACAGTCAAAGCTCTTCCAAACAGAAATGAAGATCTTGCAAGAGAACAGAAAACCGAAGACAAATTTTTAGCACATTCTAAGAATTAAATCCACAACATAAGCAATCCAGAACCTTAAGAAACAATGAAAGAACATCTCCAACAGAAAGGCAGAAAATTCAATGTAGTTACCTCTTCACAGTTAGCAGACTTCTTTAGAGATAACTCTCTTTCAAGATCATTAAGCTTCTTTTGAGATGCTCCTACATTTCCACCTACTACTCTTGCCAATTTATTTAAATAAAGGGTTGAACATAAGAACTCAGAAATAAAATTAGGTATGAGGAAAACATTAGTAATGAAGATTGCGCTTGCCTTCCTTTTGATAGTCGTCTCCCAGTTCAATTTCAAGATGCAGCTTCCATTGGCACCAAACCATCCCTGCATGTTGAAAAGAATTACAAGTTAGTATCGCACCAGATATGAACATAAATGCTGCATAATTTTCATATGGGTGGGAAAGGACTGAACCCAGTTTGTATCAACGTCTTGAGCTGCCGAAACAGTGGTACCGAGAGGAACTTTTAAGTTGATATCTTACTATAACAGCAAACTAGGATTTGCATAGCAATCAAACTTGAACAAAACAGGGAGTAAAAGAAATCCATTCACACCTCAAAGTCTTGTACCAGCTCCCTGTGACAAGGAGATTCATTTCCGGAACCCAAGCAAGTTCTTTGACAGGTGCATCATGCATGGCCACTGTAACAGGTTGAGCACCAGACATCAAGGGCCACATTTTAACTTGCTTATCACAACCTCCTGGGAATACAAACCAAACACCTCCATTCAATTTGAGTCCAAATTTGAGTCTATTCAATTCAATTCAATAGTTGTATATGAATTGCATCATCTGTTATGAATTGCATCCTTGCATCATCTTTGCCATCCTCATCCATGCATGACGATGATGCAACCGGCATGTCAAGCGACATTGTTTCATAGTCATTGATAATCACTGAGCTGCTACTTACTAGAAATGATATGCTACATTGGCCTGGCTCCTCAACTTCTGTACATGGCCCATTTTTCTTGAAAACGCGACATAATGCATAAGAATCCTGAAAAGAAAATATTGGCCTATGACTACATAAAGGTGTGGAATGGGAATTGAATTGGGTGTATGAAGGAAAGGCATGTATGGAATGAAATCGAATGTTCTGAATTTCGCTAAAATGTTGTGAGCGTTGAGTGAATTGAGTAGAGCGCCTCCATTTCCTACAAATAAGAGTCACAAGTTTTCCAACCTTGATTGGATTAATCTGCAGCCTCAAACGATGCAGGATGTTGCAACTACTTGTATGAACACAGTTATTACATATAACACTTTAAAAACAAAAGGGAAACACAAAATTCATGTACGGCTTCTTAAAATGTATACATCACTCTAAATCAAAATGCAGTGCCTTCCATATTTTGCTCAATGCAATTCACCATATTATTTGCTACAAAGATTTAATGCAAAGCATTTGAAAAGAAGGGGGAAAGATTCTAAACCTGTAAATTGTAAGAAAGACTTCAGGTAAAGTTCCTACCAGAGAACCAAATATGTAAGGAACATAGTTAACATCTGTGGCAACAACAACATAATTAAAAATAATGTATGGAAACGGAGAAATCCTAAGTGAAGCAACTTGATTCATTTTATTGATAGAAGAGTGACGATAACTTGCTTTTTACCTCTGGCAGTGGCAGAGACAGTTTTGTAAATTGCAGGAGGGTCTGAGGTCCTTATCACCATCGCCATTACAGTTGCAATGCTACTATTGTTTCATTCACTCTCTCTGATTTTTCCTTTTTTCTTTTTTTTGTTGTTAGAGTAGAGAGCCTAAACTAAAGAAAAAAGGAAAAGTAGCATGTTGTGCCCAATCCAAGTATAAGTAACGGGCCATGTATAAGTAAAACATAAATATAAAGACATGTATATGTAACTCTAAATCATAAATCTGAATACAAGTACACGTAACATGCCATGTATCATGTTGGGCCCATTCCAATTGTGTGTAACTGTACATTCATTCACCATTTCAATGTTCCAAGACTAAAGTAGCATAAACAAAAGTGGCAAAATGAGTTTCCAAGATAAACCAAATCCAACACATTGAACTTGTTATCAACTGGATTTACAAAAAGATCTAAGAGATATGTTTGATCAGCCTTATCCGTGAATATGGTAAAAACGTCAGGCCATGCTACAAAAGATCCATTCCCTACCTGTTATCTCAACATGTCTAACTCAGTAAGAGTTAGCATTAATCATGCCGTGACACAGTAATGTTAAATCCCAACTTGCTTGATCCAATTGATGAGATAATAGAAAGAGGACAAAAAAAGAAAAAAAAAAGTAGGACAAACCATGTGTTTGCTACCGTTAATAAAACGGATAGAACACATCCACACTTCTTGCGGTATTCATTTACACTAACCCCAATCCCAAATTATCCAAATTGCGAGCCATGTTATTAATGATCATCATATAGCAGTTGGGAAAAGACACCACAAAATAGATCAAACACAAAAGCTTCAATGGGCAAAGTCAAATTGGTCAACACTGTCCTATCATCATAACTTTCGCCAACTACAACATCCACAATGCAACCAAATAATTGATGGTCATGATTAATTCAAATATATGCAACTGATTTAGTTAAGGAGTGACTTCCAACTATTGAAAAAACCCAAATTTTAGTGTAAGAACTACAATTGAACTTCATAACAGCAGCACATCATCACAAATACAACACAAATTCCACAAATAATGATTTGCAAGCAAACAGCCAGAAACACAAAACCCAAAATCCACCAAAAATGAAAAGACTAAGAAGTGGAAACAACATCTCAAACACCTTCACCGATATTTCCACCCCACACATATCGCTACAGGCATTCTCAAAATCACTCCCATTCTCAAGAAATATTTCAGAAAACTCAATAAATGTTACCTTAAAACTCTCTCTCTTTCTCTTCCAAACCAAACACATCTCTCTCTTTTTTTCTTCCAAACCAAACACATTTTAAGAAGTTAGAGAGAGAAAGATTAATCTTCCTTATTATATGAAAGCAAAACATTCACATGATGTAGTTGTTTGCTAAATCATCTTAGTGTTATTAGATTAGTTCACTTCTACTCTCTTCCGAGAGTGTACAGAGAACATTTTCATAGTTATTGTGGTTGTTTGGTTTGCATTTTTTTTTTTTTTTTTTACTTCCAGCAATTTGTTTGTCCCTTAAGTATAATTATCAGTGTAGACAAGAATGGAGCATTTCAACATCCACTAAGGAGGCACCCGAGGCACCCACTATTATTTTTGTTATTAATTATTACTTTATTGTTATTATTATTTTAAAAGTGAACAGCTGATGGCATCATTTTCACAACTCTATCATTATGAATAGATTTATGCTGATGTGGTTGTGCTGTTAAAGGTTATTAATTTGAGTGTTTGGCAGAGCAGTCCTGTTCTAGCTCCAGCAATGAAGATTTTGTTGGGGCTAACTGTCAAACTGATAAAGCACTCTGCATTAATTTTCGGAAGATCTCTTTGCTTGCTTCATAAATTGAACTCAGCAGTCAACATTATATGCTGCATATTTGCATTTAAGTTGCATGCTGCTAGCTTGCCTTATTTTGTCTTTTTATTTAATTCATAGATGGTTCTGTTAGGTAATATTTTTTTTTTCTTTGCTTTGTGGGATTGGTTGAATTTTGTGAGGTATGATCAATGATTATATGAAGAATTTGTTGCTAAATGTTCTCATGATTTTGGAGTTTTTACACTGGGGGAAGAACCTTATACATATTTTCTTTATAATGTGTAGTTACTAGTTAGTCATGCGTCTACATAGTCTGCTGCTCTGAAGGTGCATACTCGTGCATGTCATTATGCTTGTTTTGGTTGAAAAATAATAATTGGTTTTATATGTAAAAGGGACTCTTTAAGTATTCTTGTAAGAGTAAGATGTCATTGGCATTTTTGATGAAATATCAGTACAATTAATGACTAATGTGTTTATGTTTTTACTCAAATCATTTAAAAAATGTTTGAAGAGCGTCCCAGGGAAGTGGGTCAGGAAATGGAAGCGTTAAGTGTTGTATACGGAGATGAACAAGTGATGAAAGATGCAACTAACCAAGTTGGTGTTGACATAAACTTGGCTTCTAACAATGAAAGAAGAGAAGAATCACCTTAAAAAGCCTCCCCCTCTCAATCATGCTCTTCTTTCTACTTTCCAGCCCAAATACAGAGAAAGCAACAAAAAGCCCCTTTGAGCTTAGAGACTTGAAGAGACTTGGAAATGGTGGATGGAATCCATCAATCTGCTACCATTTGAAGATACACTTTTTCCAATAAGTCTACGTCAAACCTCATAAACAGCCAAAGAAAAAGCTACATAAAAATAAAAAATCAATGCCGATCTCAACGATAATCAAAACCAGATCTTACAAAACGCTAGCTAAGATTCCACATAACACGATTAATATCTCAAACCCTAGAAACAATAACGTTGAAATGAAAAGCATCATGAATGAGATTTGCTAAGATCTAGCAAAGATTCAAGAAAGAAGATCAGCAGAGAGATATCTGCAACCTACCAGCAACAGCAGAAGCCAATCGAATAGAGAGGGGTAGAACCTTCCAGAAATCGCGATTTCAGGGTCCAAAGCCTGTAACCTCCAAAAAAAACTCCAATAGGAGAAACCGTAACCTCAAAAAAAAAAACTCCAATAGGAGAAACAAGAAGAGAAACAGCAAGGAGTTATGACCAGGAGGACGTGCAGCTGTCCAAAGTGAGGGCGGAGCCGTCGTGGAGGCTGAGAATGTTTGGTGGTGGCAGCGCTGGATTCGCTGGATTTGGGTGTGTTATGGGAGATGGGAGATGGGTTGTGGGAGATGGATTCGCTGGATTCGCCGGATTTGGGTTGTGGGATATGGGAGAGAGTGGGAGGATGAGCAGATGGGAATGGAATGGAAGGAGATGGGAATGGCGCGAGCAGCTTTCCTTAAAGAAGTGAATGGAACGGAAGGAGTGAAATGGCGCGAGTAAAGAAATGGAGGGAAAGAGAGAATATGATGGAGGGAACGCTACATGAGATGGCTTTAGTACTATTGGAACAAAATTTTTAACATTTGAAACGGCTTTCTCACTTGAAACGGGTTAAAACTGCTTTATATTACAAACGGCTGACGACCGTTCCATACCATCGTCTCTGATTTCCATTTTTGGTGTAGTGATCACTATTATAATCATGATGACAGGAACTTGGCTCGATGGCCTAACTTCGCCTGGTTACCTTTTGGTTTGAAGCTTCGAACCATTATTTGAAACCTTAAGTCATGAACTCATGATTCAGCAGAGCCAACTCAACTCCGCAGGACATTTAAGTCGAGCAGAGTTGAATTAGTCTTATTGGATACTCAGCCAGACTTTCCCAAGTTCCTTGGCTGAGTCCCATTGACAGATCCAAGTGTTATCACGTGGGTACGACCATACCCATGTGATTCGAGAAACTGCTTAGATAATTTCATAAAAAATTCAATTTTATTATTTAACATCTTCACTTGACCATATACCACACCACCCCAAAGTCCTGGGTCCGCCATTGCTTGACTCAGTGGCCTCTTAGTCCAGTTGAGTTTCCAAGTTTTCAAACCGTGGTCCAAAAGAAGCGGCAAGTCCCAAGTATCTAGCCCTAAGCCAGACCCATGACAGGCTGGAACCTAACATCCAATGGGCTGCCCGAACTGTTGATTCATCCTTATCAAAGGTAACAGATGAACATATGTGGTCCAATGTTGACGATGATGATTGAATTACCTTCCAAGCATCATTAGGGTTGCCTGGGGATTAGTCCCCGGGGATTCAGTGAAGGTCGAGCCATCGATCACGCGAAGTGAATCAACCCCAAGCACCTTGTACTGATGGTCCACGACCCGGCCCACCTGGCAACCTCCATGGTAATGCCATATGGTCACTACAGTATCCTTGCAGTACTGTTCCCGGGACTCGAAAGTTGAAGCATTACTGTTTTTAGGCTGTAAGTTTGCCACGAGATATTGAGTCATGTTGAGGAGAGCTCCCATAGGAACGTTTGGGTATCTGAACTTGGAGAATGCCTTGGACATGATTACACCCTCAATGATTTTCATGCCATTTATGCATCTCTTTAATTAGATCCTCAGGCTCTTTGAAGTAGTTAAATGTGACCATAGGATTGTCATCTGGGTTCCTATTTCTTAGCTTGAGATAGCCAGTGGAAAGGGGGGCCGATCGTCTTTTCGAGGATCATTCCAGCGTTTGAACCTGCATGCCGATCGTCTTCCAAAGCTTGTTCTGTGGCCTCTGGGGTCCTTTCTTTGGTTGGTGTGACATCTGGGAGCTGGCTACTCTGCAAAGAAACCAAATTTCTGTCAGGGGCCGGCAAAAAAAATTTTTGTGGGTCCACAGAACGGTTAAGGTTTCATGAGAGGAGAGAAGTGAGTAAAGCCAATAGTGAGATAATAAAACTATAAAGGTGTTTAATTCATGGAGTGAATGGTCAATTTTCCTAAAAAAATAGTTATCCTCTCTTATTATTATAAAAATGAAATTAGACCTTTGCATGCACACATCCTTGACTTGACCTTGGTCTTATTTCTATTTTCTAAATCTTTCACTTCCTTAAAATCTTATACTATCTTTTCATGTAAATCAGGTTAGAAGGACATAAAAATGCATAAAATCTTATCTAAAGGAGTAAGAACCTGAAAAGGTGAGGAGAATCCAAAGAATCTGGGGAAATCAATGTGACTGATTGCTTCAATGTAGGTTCCCAATTGAGAAATGCCGACAAGTTGTATGAGGGAGATCTCGACCGGAGGAGGGGAGGGGACAAAGATGAAGTTCATTGGGTTGTCTGACATGCCTTGGCCAACCATGGGCTGGTCCAGTACCACCTTGATGCCCAAGGATTTGAGGTGCTGGGCTGGCCCAATTCCGCTCAGCATCAGCAACTGAGGGCCGCCCAGTGCACCTGCTGAAACTATGATCTCATTCATGGACCCTTTTCCTTTCTCTTTGCTCAGATAGGCCCTGCGCTTGTTGCCTTCAGCATCCTTAAAGATCACCCCATTGGCTGCTGGTCTTGACTTCCCTGTACATGAATGAATGATCATTATGCTTGCTTAATTAGCCAATGTTCAATCCATCTGTCCATGCCAACGTACCTACTTATCAGAATTGGTATATACGTGCCTTTAAATTCTAATAACCCATCCACCTTGTTCTAAATTCTAATAACCCATCAGTAGATTTGAGTGGTAGGATTCTAACCTCTGGTTTTAAACAAGATCCTGTGCACAGTTGTGAGGCCCCAACCCATTGTGGGCCCTCAATTTGATTTGAATAATTATAAATATAATATTAGCTACCTTATTATGCTATTTAATAGGAATTAGTAGAATAGTTTATTAATATTCCTAAGTCTTAAGATTAGGCTTTTATATATTTCTTTATAGAGATAGGGTGATCTTTGTAATTTAATTAGGGTTTTAGCTAGATTAGGCCTTAGCTAGAAATTTAGTTTTAATAAGAGGGGTATTATATTAAGAGAAGCTTCTAGAATTCCTAAGATAGACCAAATTACCCATGTCCTTATTCTTTCGTCTATTTAAACCCGAAGGGCTTTTTAGTAATTAGCCACTAAACCCTAACCTATATATACTAACATTTGCAATGAAATGAAACTTAGCCCTAATTCACTCTCATTTCACTTTCATCTCTCATCTTCCCTATCTCTCCCCCTAAGAAACCCTAATTCCCCAACTCCAGCAATAAGAAGAGTAGAAGATCAACCCCAATTACTACATCAACCCTATATTAGCTACTTGGATTTCTCTTATACTCAAATGTTCATTCATATTGATCTAAGGCAAGTACCCTATGCAGGACAACTTATAATGCATGTTTTCTTTCTCTTGATGCTGCAATCTCAATTCAATTGTGTAATTATATGTTTAGATCTTTCCTTTGAGCTTGTCTTTTGGGTTTTTGGCCATCTGATGGATGAGTTCTCTCATTTGGAAGATCAATGGCCCAGTTTGATAATGGATGGATGGTTATAGAAGTGCTTTTCTTGTTTGTTAATGTCTCTGTGTTGGATGGGAAATGGGTTGAGGAGAAGAATCCAGGATACTGGGTGACCTGTAGCAGGTTCCCGGAGTCGAACGGTGGAGACCCTTTTCATTTCCGTTGATACCGGGACCCAGGTGAGCCACCCGATGGTAGATCCAATCCGTGGATCCGAAAGAGGACCCACAGGCGACCTTAGAGGAGTAGGTCCCATAGGTAGATGACACCCATGGCCCACCATCCATTAGGATGATCAAAGAGGGCGGTACTAAGATAGAAAATAGGGTAGCTCCATTTTTTGGGAACTGTGGGCCCTAGGTGGTCCACCTTTGGAAATCCGGACCACACATCAAGTAGAGGGACCCTGGGCGACTCTGATGATGAAGCCTGATCTGAGTTTGATCAATGTGGGGACCACCATCCGAGCGCTGATGAGAGCTGGGCGTAGTGTTCGTTCTGTAACAGAACATTGGTCCTGTGAGAAACGAAGGAGGAAAGAAGAAGAGATGATGCAGTGATGACACGTATTGGATGGGAATATTTGTCCTAGGCTTGTTTTAAACATGGGCACAACATATTAATTGTGGATTAATTACCTGACCCCATTAGTTCTAAGAATTAGGAAAAAGACCCATTAGTTCTAGAAATTAGAAAAAGACCCCTTAGTCTTTAATGAACCTAAATGGAGTTTGGACCTTTAAGCTTTATACTTTTGGGAATTACATTAGATTTAGAATTAGAATAAGCCCTAAGTATTTCTTTATGAACCCGATTGGAATTCTTGTGTATGACTTGGATTTCTCCCTCAGACCCATAGTTCAGTGTGCGCGGTCGACCGGACACACTGAAAACCGTAGAAGTTGAGATTTGGCCTCGAATTTGTTGATTCAGGTAGACCTGTGTACCAAGTCGACCAGTTGGCCACCTGGTCGACCGGGTACACTGGAAATTCCAGAATCCAAGCCAAGTCCCAATCCTAGTTCCTGTGGAGCAGGTCGACCCGACCTTTGCCAGGTCGACCTACTACACTATAATCAATAAGTTGTGGGTTTAGCCTTTGTTTTGTGATTGATCGATTGTGGGGCCCATTGACCATCCAAATGAACTTCCATCAATGTGCCAAGCACGAGTCAATGGTGTGGCTCAACCTTGACTCGTGGGGACCACCAAGTAAATTTTAGGGATTAGAATTGTCAGTGATTCGACCCTTAAACGTAGTCAAAGATATCTGTAACTTCAGGAGCACCAAATATAATATTTTTGGCATCTGAGACTGTAGTTTAGGATCCAATTATCCGATGAGGCCCTGAACCTGAGAGTGGACCATTACCTAGGTTGGACCCTTGCTTTATTCCATTTGATTCTATTACTTGGAGGTTATTATACATTGTACTTCACTCATATTCTTGTTAATGCTATAAACCTGTTAATTAAATGGAAATTAGAGGACCTGAACTTAGGAATACGTAGTGGTGACCCGGTGATGTAATTGGTGATAAATAACCCGTGTCTGTGGCTAGGTGGGCCCTCATACGGCTTAAGTTAGGTGTGTGATACCTTAGCATTGAAGATGTTGATTATGGTAAATTGTTGTGATTGAGTATGGATTGATTACTTATATTGTTGTAGACTAAGGCCAGGGTTTATGGGCCTAGTATGGATCCAATGATGATTGGACTTGGATTTGGATTATGTTCCAAGGAATTATATTTGAACCTCTTAGAGACCTGGTTAAGACCTTGCTTGCGTAAGGTAAGTCTAGCCAGACACAGATCTGTATTTGTTCCTTGGGTCCGCACTAAACATTCACTCAGTTGATCTAAGCTCAGCTTGTTGACTGGTCATCACGGGTAGGAGCTACATTGGATATGATAGAGCCATCATGATGAGCTATGGTTAGATAGACGGTGTGATACCGGGTTTGGTCTAATCTGATAAAGGAGTGTGATCGGTGTGATAAAGGGGTGTGATCGGTGTTATTTATATATTATTGTTAGCAAGGCTGTTATCCCTTGCATGGTTACTTTACTTTTCCCCACCGCGACTGTGTTCAATATAGGAGGGCCGCGATATAATATTCCGCGGTATCCAGCTTGTGTGAATGTGCCATTTTGATAGCTGTTAGATTAGATTACTTAATATTTCTGATTCTAAACTGTTATTTACTGCACAATTGCCTAGTTTATGTTTTATTGTTATCCTTATGATTAAATGATTTGATGCATACATCCTGTATTATCTGTATATGGTGCCTTGCCAGAACTTTGAATCTGACCCATCTTTGGGGCTTAGGTCTTAACCTTGACCCCGCTGGTGACGCGTACATCGGAGTGCCTGTAGCCGGCGATTTCTAGTGGGGACGGGTTGACCAGGTGATTGAGCCAGAGGACAGAGTGCCCGTACAGGGTGGTTGAGTGCAGTTTTTTTTTAGGTTTTGAATGGATATGTAGTGAGGGGAATTTAGATTGTTATGTATAAACTTGTTATTCACACTTTGAGATTTTGATAGACTTCAGCCCAGCTTTACTTGATTCATTCTATATGATACATATTGCTTCCGCTATCTTTTCTTATGCTTTCGCAATTTAACTGTTGATTATTTTATTGTTTAAAAAGTTTTAAAATTTTGACCTCACTGTGGACTATGATCTTGGAAGTTTTCGAATTTTCCGGGAAGTAACGAGCCAAATTCGGGAACCTTGAAGATAACTTCGGTATTCGGAATTTGGGGCGTTACACAGTGGCATGTAGAAGAACTGTAAGGCCACTTGAGTCTGCATACTGAAGCAAATTAGTAGTTGTATGTCGATGGCCGTCCTTGTCGAAGATGGTCCCCCTACCTTTGTCCCATAAATGTGATCAAATGTATACCCATTATCAGGCAACACGCCCACTTCCAGCAGACCATCTCGCACCGCTGACTGCCACTGTAGCATCTGCGGCTTGAACACCATCACTTTCTCCACCCACTCATAGGATCTATTCACCAAATCCAAATCCCAACCGGACCTCTGCACGTTGTCCGGGCTGGCGCGCGTGTAGAACCGACCATTCAAGCAGGTCCCCCCGCCGAGCACAAGAGCTCGATTGTTGACGACCCCATCCTTGGAGACAAAACGTTGTGTCGACGATGTCGGGGACGTGTCGGTGATTGTGTTGGTGAAGGTGGCTAAGTTGGTGATGTTTTGGTTGCCATAAGGGGCGCCACCCCTTTCCAAGGGCAAGACCCTGAAGTTTTGAGAGAGGGTGGCTGCTAGAGGGCAGCCTGCAGTTCCTCCTCCAATGATGATGTAGTCATAGTAAGCCACTGGAGGGGCCTTGGTTGCTTCTTGCATGAAAGTGTAGTGTGGGGCTGCAAGGAGAAAGAAAAATTTAGGTAGATGTGTTAGTTGAGGCCTGAGGGTAGTGCAAACTTCGGAGTGAGAAAATAGAAAGAACATTGAGAATAACAGGGATTGAATCATCAAGTTTACACATCAATCATCACCATTCCATGAGGATGATATTTGATGACCTTCCAATCCCAGCTAATTCTCAGTCATGTGAGAGGATGGGAGTATGGGTGCACATGGGCGGCTTGGATCGATTTACAGGGAAAACCATCAACTAAACTAAACCCATTGATTTTCTATTTTCCCAAATCGAACCGAACCGAAAGAAACCGGTTCTGAGCCAGTTCGTGGTTCGGTTACGGGTTTTTTTTTTTTTTCACAAAAAAATGACAATTAAATTGATGAGAGACTTTGGACTTCAAGTAACAAGGTGAGGGTTCGAGTCTTCTTCAAGTAGTTTTTCATATTCCTTTATAGTTTATAAATATATATATATTTATATATTTATATAACTGGTTCGATTTGGTTCAGTTTGAGCGGTTTAACTGCACCTTCAAACCGAAAACCGAATTGAATCGAACGGTTTGAAGGAAGTCCGAACCGTGACCGAACCGATCTACTACGAAACTGATCCAAGCCACCCAATTCAGATCGGTTTAGTGGTTTTTTTGTGCACCCCTAGGTGGGAGACCTTGATTCAATCATGTGAAAAATGGTTTATTGGATTATACTCTTTATAAAATTAGTCTCATCAAACATGGCCAACCATCAAATTAGAGGCAATGACAACAAAATTATTTTTACATTCATTATTCATTATCAATAATTAGTTCAAACGGCTAAAAGAATCCATGATATTCCGTAGGTCGAACATTAGGATTACCCTACCAAGCTTAATTTCTTTTCTCCTTTTGTTTTTTTAATTATTAAATCTTCTCTTTTTGTTAAAGCTAGGATAACGATTGCATTGACAAATCCCCAAAAAGAAAGAGAAACCTTCTATACACTAAGCTATTTTGTCCTATAACTCCGAGGGGTTGGCAAAGTGGTCAGAACCATGATTCCTCTCTCTTTCGAAGCTAGAGGTCTTGGTATCAACCCCCGGCTCCCCCACTCTTCAGGAACCAAAGGTAAAGTCCACTTGTGCTACCACTTAGGGGCCACATGGGTTTTATCGGCTTCTCTCTGAGCCCGGAGGGAATTGTCCATCCCAAAGGGTTGGAAGCCCTCCGTTAGCCAAAAAAAAAACTCGGTTGTCCTATTAATAAGTAAAAAGGGAGGCCAAAAAAGATGAAAAATAGAAAGTCTAAGCTCAGATTTGATTGAAATGAAGCTTCGGGTAGAGATTATTGCAAGTAATCATGAAATAAGTTACAAATACGCAGAATTATAGTCATGTTTTTAATTTAACAAGTAATAATAAAAACACTTATACAACAATAAGATCAACAAAGACAATGAAAAGAATTTAAAAAAGTTGTCCAAACAGACTGAAATCTAAAAGAAAGAAAACTATACTTACAAATAGAAGAAAAGACAAACAACACTTCTAAGAAGTTAGTAAAAGATAAATTATTAACTTTAGAAGAGATTCTTAATACATTTGAGTTTTCAAGAGAATGATAAAAATGAGAACAAAGTGATAAACAGATTAGAATAAATTATTCAAGTAATTTCAAAACAAATGGTATGGTCAGACGTGGGCCTCACAATATGGCTCATGGGTTGCCTCTTTGTTTGCCGCGAGAGAAGTGACTTAGGGCGTACCTACATTGTAGTGACCTGGGGTAGTCACCCCAGGTCGGAATTGAGATTTCTTGAGAATTGAATGGCTTCTTGAAGCAGGGCGGACCTACGTTGGAACGAGTTGGGGCGTAATATGAGGTAGTCTCCCCAGCTCAAAATCGAAATCCTCATAGAGTTGAATGAAGCATTGGAACATGCCCCACATGTCTAAGCTTGTGGCTCCACATATGTTTAAAGATAGCCTTACATATGTAAAACTTCGTTGATGAAAAAAAGAAAAGAAAATAGTGTAGCTACACATCGCTCCCTCTTCTTTGACCTCTTCTTTCAAAATCTCTTCACCACGGTTGTCGATCGAGCTCCTCGTCGCCAGTCCCTATACTCCATATAGACTACTACATCTTCATCTACCAAATATATCTAGTATAATCCTTCCTAACCACTCTATATCTAAATTAATCTCCAAATCCTAATTCCAAACCATGAATCCCCAAATTCTAATCCAAACTCTAAGCCCTAAACAACCAATTTTGAGTGTATCTACAAAAATCCAAAGATGACCAAATCTATTCCCGTTATCATGTCTTCTTACCCTACTGTGATTCCAATATGGAATTCCACTCTCATTATCCAAATGTTGGACGCTTTGAGAAAGTGAAACGGGAAAGGATGGATGTCCTCAAAATGTTCTTGTATTTAGTTTTTTTTTACACATCCACACTCACCTTGAATTTGCAGTGACATCGATTGGGCATTGATTTTGACATATAAATTTACTGAAACATGATAACATGAGTTGAGTATTTAAAATCAAGGTTAAAATCATTTTTCATATATCTAATGGTTTTTAGTACTTACTATTAATATCCTAACCTCTTCATTGTTCAATCTTCAATAACTTCACTTACCTAGTTGAGTTCCATGAGAAAGAACACATAGGTGCTATTTGGTAATGTAAAAACGTCAATCAAAGTCTAATAAAAGTTTTTCTTTTTTTCCAATGTTAAGTCTAGTAAATCTTTAACCGCACCCAGATGAAAATCCTGCGTCCCCCACCGTGACTATATACGAAAATATGAAAATGAGAATCCAAAATGGCTTTGTGCTTTACCTGCTTATGAGGAATATATGCTCTGGAAATGTAGAACTCCAACAATAGCTGCTAAAACCAACCTCCAGAGTCCAAATGCTTCCTTGTCTCTCGCCAACAAAACCAATCTAATCATCACCCAAATGCATTCAGTCCGTTATCTAAGCCTCAGTAAGTAGAAAGTAAAGCAATCAAGCATTCTCCAAATTTCAGGTTGGCTTGTGCGCTGGCATGAGGTGCAATGGAAATCACAGAGGCGCGCACAGAGAGAGAGAGAGAGAGAGAGGCACCTCTAAGTTCCTATGTATATACATGTATGATCGAACAAGTATTACTGCATTTGTATCGTAATAATGAGATTCGGTGTAACGTCACATCCAACTTCCAAGTGGAGACGTAAGTTTTACGGCTCTTAAATTCATGGGGTCATTGGCTAGCTTTTCGACTGACGGTTGAGAAGGTATAGATTACATCCAACTGTGGTTGGCACGGTTAGGTCGAAACGGGTTGAGATTTGTTCTGTGATTGGGTTGAATAGGTGTTTGGTGTGTTGGGATTCGGTGTAGATTACATCCAGGTGTGTGTGTGTGTGTGATATGTATGTGGTGCGCTGATGGATATATATGGAGAAGGGTCATGTGGTATTTGGCTGTATTGGGGTGGGCTTGCAAGTTGCAACAAAGGGATCTTAATAAGCCTTTAATTGGTGAAGGAGAGAGTAGTTTAAAATATGAGAGTTTATGGGAAAGATGAGTGGACCAACTAGTTGGCCTTTTAGAAAAAGTCTCCACTGACGGACCCTTCATTTCCTCTCATAAAGACAGAGGAGTCCAGCTTTTAGAAAGGTGTGATTAAGGTCCTCCTTTTCTAAATATTTGGTGGGACTAAAGATAAAAGTGATGTACTTGAGAGCAAATCTCTGGCTACTCCTCAATCCTAGAGAGGATCGGGTGAGTATGGCTGCTGTACATGTTATTGGGTGAAAAAGAGATCTTCTAACACACACTAGTAAATATTATCTAAAATTAAAAATAAAATAATAATATTAAGTTGCATATGGAAATACTTAAACAACTATAATAATTGTATGAAAACTATATATGGGAAGAGTATTAATGTATAAACACACAACCAACATAGCAAGTATAAACACACAAATATGTAAAAAGAAATTAACAGAATACTTAAAACTTGAAAAGATATTATAGTATTATTTTACCATTTTTTAGAAGAAAATAAGAAGCAAATTAATGGAGACTAAAAATTTATGGTAAAAGAAAGATATTCTTTTGAAAAATGAAAATGACCAATTCTCCAATAAAAGCATGCCAAGTGGATGCCTGGATAATATGAGAAATCTTGTTTTCAAAACTGAGAGCTCTTAGGCCTTACCCAAACGGCCGAACTCCTTTAATTAATGTAATAGTAATAGAGAGAGCGTCAACCTTTTTAGTTTTTCTTTTAGATCCTATTTGTAAGATTTGTTTAAGATTCCTTCCACTCCTTGATGGTGATGGTCTAGATATTTTAGAAATACATTAGCCAATCCCTATAGTATTTTGTTAAAGTGAGATGGCTTGCAAGATGGGCGACTACAATTTAGGGGGCTTGGACGACTCTTCTCAACTTCTACCTATCCGATTTAAAAGATGCCCAGGGAGATCTATGTCTATAAAATGTGACCAGTGATGCATTTTTTTCTAAAATATGCATGATTATGAATTGGCCTTCAGATTTAATTAATTTATTCAAAACTGTCTGGGCCAATAATACTGGCATTGGGAAATTGTGCATCGGTTCCAAAAAATTGAGGTGTCTCCAGGTACTAGGCATTCTCTCTTGCACGTACCCTCCTCTCATTCATCAACCAGTTCTTTGGCTGCCAAAAGGAGCCCATCTCCTTCACTTCTGCATCGACTCAGATCGTTGTGGTGCCGCTGGGCCACCTCATGGCATCCTCCATCACCGATCGAGTCTTCTTCAAGGGTGAATTCTCGCTGAATCTTGGACCGTTCAATGTCAAGGAGCATGTCCTTTTATGGTCATCTTCCCCAATTCCAAGGTGAGGAGCTTGCCCGCCTTCCTGCAAAACCAAACCAATAGCCATTGCTTTGGTACGACCGGGTTTACCATTACCATCTCTACCCCCCCCCCCCAATTCATTTTGGTATGATCAAGTAACTGCGAGAGAGAAAAAGTTGTACTAGAGTAAATAACAAGCAAACATTTTCACTTCACCTGTCTGAGCCAAGGCATAAAACACCCCATAGGGTAAATAATCCGACCATTGGGATATTTCAACCCTCCTTCACTTTACTCTTTTGCAAACAAATAGACCGTATGGTGTGTTTGTGCACGCTACATTTCCTCTTTTGCTGTTCTTTTAAGAGATAATTAGCGAAAGGTCCCTTAATCGTGTCGTTTAAAGGCTCTGGTCCACAAAAGTTTTGGTTAAGGTCTGTAGTCTATGCAGGTGGACATATTTTAGGCGGATGTCCCTAAGTACAGCAGATCACACATTGGCATGATTGATTTGTCCCTATAACTGTATGAAGTTATGTCACGAATTTAATCCCTATTTTTAAGCTTCATAACATAATATTTCATGACAGATTTACCCCTCTAACGGATTTTATTTCTTGGTTCTAGATGAAGGTTTGAAATTCAAATGGGATGGAATAGATCAAGTTTCGAAATTCAAATGGGAGAGAATGAAATTCCTAGTTTTAGATGATGTTTCGAAATTCCCCGATTTCCCTTTCTTTTTCTAGTTCCTATTTGCGTTGGGTTTTGGAAATTCATGGATTTCCGTAGTTAGTATTCTTGGTTGCTTCTTGTTCTTTTGGTCTTGAGTGCTGGTCCTATTGAAGGAGGCGACATCGTTCATGATGACGATGATGCTCCCAACCAGCCTGGATGTGAGAATAACTTCGTTCTAGCAGTTTTCTGAGATCTAGGTCTTGTTTTTTCTTGTGAAATTTTAGTTGGGGTCATTAGTGTTTTTTTTTTTTTTGGTGACTGGATTTGAAGGAATGGTGGAGAGTGGGGTTTTCTTTTATGAGACTGTGGATTTGATCAATCATTTTCTAAATTTATTTGAGTTTGATATCGCAAAAGGTCATAAACAACAATATTAAGTAACCTCTGTACAATCCGATCATATCATTCACTATAAATTTATCTAAGCTTAGGTGACAAACTCAAATAAATTCATATGTCGCTACTCGAATAAATTTATCTGAGTTTTGCGCATATTTAAGTGAGTTATAAACAAATTTATCTAAGTTTTGAACAAATTTATCTTAATTCTTGGATAATTTTATCTGAATTCTGGAACAATTTAATTGGATACGAGGCACATACGCTTCCAATCAAGGCCGTTCATTTGGTGCACCCCACTATGATTAGGGCATTTTGGGGGACATTGGCTTTGATTGGGCAATGTTAGCCACCCAAAACTGTCAGTTTTGGGTGGGATGTTTTTCACCAATTTGATTGTCATGAAGGTCTGGTTGATTGGATTTGTTGATTGATGCCCATCCATGGTGGGATCCAGCTGATGAACTGTCTCCTTCCCCCACTTTCCCTCTTTTTCCTTGCGTCCGATGTTCAAAATTCATAATTTCTCGCTTTCGTTCCTTCTTTGACAAGTTACCGTGATTTTAGGCTTAGCGTTTTTTAATAAAGAGATAAGCGAATATGAGAGCATTATTATCCTTTCAAGTATATGAACACTGGAAAGGACCTTTGCCTCTAGGAAATTAATTCGTAGACTATTTGAAATAAAAACCAATATTGAGGGACCTCCTACCAAACGCCCCTTCTTTTAATCATACGCAAGAGGTTGCAACACGATTAGAAAACCAAGGGCAAAATGTCATTTTTATCACTAAAAGAGATGTGCACCAAACAAGTTTCATCCTAGGCTTGAAAATCGATGCACTTTCTTCCTTATTATTTCCACAACAGTGCAGTAGCTTATGACCGAACTTGATTTCTCCAATGCAAAAAATTTGACTTTGATAGAGTCGATGCATTGACTCGGGAGAATCATATTTTTTTAATAATTTTGAATTTTAAAATTAGATCAAATACTTATAAAACATAAATATACATTTATTCACATGCATTGATGGTAATCAAATTCATATTAATATATTAATATTTGTGAGAATTACATTATAATAAGAAAGATAAAAATAAAAAAAATGCTGTATATTACGTAATTTATTAGTCCAAATATAGAACATAAAAGATGAAATATAAGTTTTAAATTGCATTCTAGTCATAATTTTTAAATTGATGACTTCAAACCTCCCGTATACCTACTTAAAAATAAACATTAATATTTTCTACCTATTAAATAATTTAGATGCAAACAACTTATTAAAATGAGTAGCTCGGCTGAGTCCCCTATATTTGACTCGATCTTTCGTTAAAACGAGATAATTCGGTAGAGTCAAGTGTCAACTCGGGAAGTTTTCCCACCTTGGTTGCACTAACACATTCTTAAATATCACTTCAATTAAAGTTACAGTCACTTTTAAATTTATTATGCGTTGATTGCGTGATTAATTTCAAGTAAGTTGTAGGCGCAACTGCCTTCAACTATTCACCACAAGATGAATGGTGACTAATCTTTTGTTGAAGTTTTTCTTTTCTTTTTTTGGTAAAAGTTGAAGTAAGATTTAGAGGTATCACCCATCTCAGATTTGGTGGAAGCAAAAGTTGATTTGACATATGAACAGTTATCAGGAAATTGTACAAACCGTTTACCCAATTGGTTAGAAACCTGGACTCTGAGGGCTCGTTTGGCATCATTCCTATTCTGGAAATAGTTGTATGCTGAGCACGAGTTGTTCCAGAACATTCTCATTCTTAGAATGAATTTAGTAAAACTTGTTTGGTAACATTTTCTCAAAATTTATTTTAAAAGAAAAAAATTTGAGAACGTGTTTGGCAACGTTCTTGGATTATATTATACTGATCATGGACAATACACTCATTCAAGATACATAAATTAAAAATAGTAAATTAATTTCTAAAAAAAACTATTCAATAATATATATTTCACCCATTAACTTTGGACTAATTTAAATATAATCATTTAACTGAACATAAATCAGTCTCCTCATGCACAATAATGTGCGAATAGTGCATCTGCTATTTCATCTCGTACACGTGCAATCTCCTGTCGTCCTTGTGCCGTCTCTATTGATAATGGTACGGATGGACCAATGTCAGAAACATGCTCTCCATCATTATCCTCAACTATAAGATCCTCATTATGGAGCCGAATAAAATCTCTATCTCTTTGCATTTCCATCTTTATGAAATTATGAAGTGCACATGCAGCAATTACAATTTGTCTCTGTCTGTTTGGGTGTTCTCTTCGTGTGTGTTTGGTGACCTCCCCACGAGCTCTCCACACACTTGTGGGTTCTATGAGGATTTAGGCCTGAAAAAATAATTCTTAGGGGGACCGTGCCTAAAAAATTATTTAAATTCGCATTTGTATAAAGGTGTTTTTTTAGATTTATTAGCCCCCCTAGGTTCGCTCCTTGTGCTCTCTTTGGCTGTAATGCAGGTTTTTTCTCCCTGTTATGGGAGTGCTCTTTCCTTTGGCCAAGGTGTTTTATATATATATATATATATATGGAGAATATTTATATGCATATATATATATAGAGAGAGAGAGAGAGAAAGAGATTGGCAAGCTAGGTGATTTAAGGGCAACCACCAAATTTGTCAAATCTTAAGAATAAGATGAAAACTAAAATGTGATGTGACATCAGCGTCGATACAGGAATTTATAATTTGTTTCCTTGGAACTTGGGTCTTTTGTTTTCATTAGGAGTGAAATGAAATAAAATTAAGGGTCAAACTTAAAAAAACAGAAAAAGAAGAGGGAGTTAGTAAAAACAACAGACAAAAACTACTCCACTCATTTTTGTCCTTTGTCATTTTTGTCTTTTAAGAGGTTTTTTTCTTCTTTTTTTTTTTTTTTTGCCATTTTGTGCCTTTACTTTTAACCACCTTTTTTCTCCTTTCGTTTTGATTTTTCAGTACATAATTTTATTTCATTTCACACTTCATGCAACCAAAACTAGTGAGCTTGGTTTGTATTGGAAGAGAGATTTATTGGATAATTGATAAGCTTTTTGAAGAGGGAACCGAAAGCAATTCTTATCCGTATGCAAGGGACGTTCTGATCTATTGGTTGGGGCCCACCCACATGTGATCACAAGTGGGCCCAATCAGCAGATGCCTACAGAAGTGTGGATAGGTTGATACCAATAGTAGAACGTGGTCAAGCCGTTGTTTCCTTTCCTTTTCCAAGCTTCTCATTCTGTGTTGACGAATGAACTGCTACCTGCACACTGTAAAATACTCTCCACACACTGCATTTTAAAAAAAATAAATAAATAAATAATTCCTAAACTACCCCTCTCCCTCTCCTCCCGTCTCTCTCCCTCTCCCTGTTCCCTGAACGCTCCCTCTTGCTCTCTTCCTCTCCCTATCTCTCTCCCCCGCCAGCCGCTGACTCCGCAACCTCCGCCCTACGCCAACCCATCTCCCCGCCCTCTCCTTCTCTGTTTCCCCATCTCCTCCTTTCCGGCAATCTCATTCTTCTTCTCATTTCCTCGTTTCTCTCCCTCTCTCTTCCTCTCTCCCCCTCACTCATTCTCTTATACAAAGGTTAATCAAATACCATACCATCCATTTTCACCATTTTTAGTGTATTTCTGCGATTTTGCTCATTAGCTCTCGCGGGACGAAACAAATCGAGTTTGTTCGGCGACACAGGGCCGAACAAATCTAGTTTGTTCGGCCACACAGGGCCAAACATTTTTTATTTGTTCGGTCCCATGTGGCCGAACGAATCAGGGAGAGGGGTAGTTTAGGAATTTCTTATTTTATTTTATTTTTTTAAATGCAATGTGTGGAGAGCAATATTCAGTGTGCAGGTAGCAGTTCTCATTGTTCATAGAGTCATGGATTTTTAAACTGGATATATAAAATTGTAAGGGGCATTTTATAATTATAAAATTGCATTCGCTCATGTAAGGGGAATAACCAATTCTAATTTTTCAGTTTTGGCCTCACTTTTGTGGCTCCAATTCCACAACGGGCCCGTTTGGTTGGCTCACCCCTTCTCAGAAGATTACAATAGTTCCTTGTCAGAAATGCCTACATAACATTTTTGTATTTGAATGGAAAGGGAAGGGAGATTTGTGAAGCCTTTTCTGAAAATGAATAGGACATGAACCTAAGAACTAGCTACTGCTTTTATGAACTTTGCTTACTACTTTCAAATCGTTCTAGGAAGGAAAAAGTCCAGTGATTCTAATCCTGTGGACATGGCATCGATTAGGTAGCTTATCCGGACAAAGATATTTCTAGTAACACTCCTATATCTTCAATTGGAGGAAATGTCAATTGAGCTTTGATTGGCCTTTTGTTTTGATCAAAAGTTCCTCAATTTGGGCTTTCAATGGGCCAGGGTAGCCTGTCGAGACTTTTTCTTGGTCTGCCTCACGGTGGTTTGGACCAATTTTTTTCAGAAGGGTGGACCAAGGCCTGGACTTGTGCTTGATTTAAAAGCTCTTTAGGTATTGCCTGCTTAGGCCAACTAAGCTGTTCTTTATTCAGATTAGGAAAATCTCTCATTAGTTTCTTTTTTCAATACCAGATTTGCTTGATAGGAAGATCCCTTGCCCTTGGTTTGATTGATAGGTTGGGCCTGTTTGGTTCATAGCATTTCTAATAAGGAATTGGGCTCCTACCAAAGCAGTTCGGGTCAGAGTATCAACTTAAGGAAAAGTAAGCTCTTCCTGGGCAAATGCTCTGTTGAGAAAAAACGGATGATCATGGATCTGACTCCCCTTACTGAGTCCCCCATATCTTCAAATTATCTTGGTGCTCCCCCGATCCTTGGCACTTCTAAGAAGCACCACTTCAGCTAGCTGATCGATAGGTTCCTGGCCAAGATCTCTGATTGGAAATCTAGGCTTCTCTCCTTTGCCGGGCGCAGAATCCTTCTCAGACACGTTCTTGGCAGCATAGCAACTCACATCGCAATGGTCCTTCCCATTCCCAAGTCTATGACAAATCATTTGGAGCATATGATGAGGATTTTCCTATGGTCCTCTGAGTTTACCCGTTCTAGACGCAACTTCATCCGCTGGCAGGTGGTGTGTCTCCCCACTGAGGAGGGTGGCCTGGGCATTAGTCGCCTTCATGAGCAGAATGAGGCTTCATTCCTCAAGTTAGGCCGGCAGGCTGCTTCCTCTCACTCTCTGCGGGCAAGATGTCTAGTAGGTATTTCCCAAAGTCAGCCTTATGGAGCTCTTCTACCCTTCATCCGGGTCAGGTATCCGGCGAAAGATTAGTCGGGCTGCTCACTTCATTCACTCGGGCAGTAGATGGATTATTGGCAATGGCAACAGGGTGGATGTCTGGCATGACAGCTGGGCGGATGATAGTAGTCTAGCCTCCCTTTTTCCTTATTTCTCCTTCCCTCGCTTCACCTAGATCAGCTCCCTCAGACAAGACAATAATTGGGTACTTCCTGTAGATCTCCCCCTTGTCCCAGCCGAGTCCCTATTAGACTGTCAAAAATTGAGACAGTATATTATCTTGCTATAGTGAGAGTGTCCCAGGTTGCTCCCAGAATAGGGTCTCGCTACAGCGAGACACAGTCTCGCAGCCCAGTTATGTCCGGACTCTTTGGTAGAGTTTGAGGATGAGTGCTATTCTCAGTGGATTATGATTATAAGACTTATGCACGAACTTGAGGCTATTTATTGGGCGTTTCTCTCAACCCAAAAATACAAGACAAGAAGTTAATTCTCTTTCTTGATCTGAGGTTAGAATACCCTAAGAGAGATTTCCTTGTTTCTCTAGAGCCATTGAGAGATCATTCTGAAGGGCTGCTTTAGAAGGTGTTTGCTGCTTCTACTCCCTTGTAGAAGATTGATTATCTTGTTTGACAAGGTGCGAGGAGATCAAATAAGGAGAACGGTACACGGTGGAAGTCGTGTTAGTGGATTCTGTGTAAAAACAACTACAATTCTTAGGTCGAGGTACAGACTCGGGTAAAGGAGTTATGAGTATATCTTGTAAACTGTTCGTGAAATCTTAATTTCTAAATCGTGGTTTTTCTTCATGGAAAGGGTTTCCACGTTAAATTTGTGTATGCCTTCTTATGGTGATTGCTTGGTAGATTTATTTGCTAGTTCTATATTTTGTGATTGGTTACATACGCTGCATTAATTGGTTAAATTAGAACTAGTATCAATTCTAGTGGGTTCTGTAAATCTTTAGTCCCTTTCGCTGGCTTTTCAGGACCTAGTCCTCCTTCCTTCCTCTGTTGACTCCATCAGTTGGAAAGCCCACCCAGGTAAGGACCTTTCTTTCAAAGAAGCTTGGCAGCTCATCCGTTCTAGAGAGGCGCAGGTGGTTTGGGCTTCCTTCATCTAGCACTCTCTAATGCTTCCCAGAATCTCATTCTTCTCCTGAAGACTAATGCACAGCAAGACTCCCACCCTGGACTGGATCCAATCAGCTGGTGTTAGTTTGGCTAACCATTGCTATCTTTGTAAAGTTAACATGGGGTCTGTTCTTCATCTCTTCTTCCATTGCCCCTTTGCTGCTGCTCTCTGGTCTTGGGTTCTTCAAGTGGCTGGAGTGAGGATTGCTACTCCCTTTTCTCCCTCTATGATTTGGCTCCAGATGTCCCACAACTGTGATAAGTTGGCAAAACAAGGTATTTCTTCCATTTTTTTTTCAACCATTTTTGTAATCTAGAAGAGTAGAAATGATCTCATCTTCAAAATTTCCAAACCCTCCCAGTCAAAGGCTCAGACCCACCTGACTAAGCTCCTTTCTTTCTCTCTCAGAAAGTTACATGCTCCCTTTTCTGGTAGGCCTCTCCACCAATTTTGTAAATTTCTGTCCAATTCTGAGATCTCCTAATTTGGAGTTTTGGTGCTTCATTTTCTTTCTCATTTTCCTATTTTTTTAGCCGTTTAGGCTGTTTCTTGGGGGCTCTGTGCCTTTGTTCTCTATCTTCTCCCTTTTTTTCTAATGCAATTGCCTTTAGAAAAAAAAATCTTGTCCACTTGGCAATCCAAATGCTCTGTTTGTTGCAAAAACTCAGAGTTCCAAACTACTTTAAAAGGAACTTTTAGCCTTATGAATTTCCAAAATTTTTAATGCTACAGGGGTTTGAGCATTTGGAATTCTACTTTGAGAGGTGAAAGAATGAGCCTTAATGTATGATAAGGTCCCAACAAACAGTTTCTCTATTAGATTTCTAGAACAATGATTAAACCAATAATTAACCCTAATTCCAATTAAAAGCAAGCAACCACACTGAGAGAAAACGACACGATGTACACGTGGAAAACCCTACTCGGAAAAAATCCACGAGCCTTATCATCTAGGCCAACAAACAACCAAGCACTAAATAACTTGAAAGTTACATGAAAACTCACAACCCTTTTCCAGTTGCAACTCAACCTAAAGACTGCGCGATCTTGCCGGCTGCTCACCATACACCTTCACCTTGCTTGAGCCGACTACCTTGATAACCTCTTCACAGTGAATCTATTTCAGATGCGTAGAAGAAGAAACTCCAAAGCTAGAACTTCATGACAACAACTTAATTATGAAGTTTGGAAAAGAAAAGAATGATCTCTCAATGTGATTCTAGGGCTTAGAACAAGAAAGAATAGAAGATGTATCTTTTAATGGTGCTATCATGCTTAAGATATAGTATTTAGGTCGTGCATGAAGTCTTCTAAGATGGATAGAACTCGATTTGGCAATTTGACACAAATTAGTAACAAAGTCAAGAAGAAATTGAACTTTCCACAACCCAGGCGCTCAAGCGGGGGATGGTGCACTTGAGTGTGTGAAGGTTCTATCCCAGCTCCGCTTTTGCAAGTTTAAGTATGCTCTTGCGCAGGAATTCTCTGCCTAGGGTGCGCTCGAGCACGGGATGGTGCACTCTAGCACCCATCAAACTTAATCAGTGGATGGTAAGTTTACATTGTACAAAACAAGCATACAATCAATGCAATGGTCCACTCCATTCTAGCGGATGCCATACTCGAGGTTAATAACTATGGTCCCTATTTTATAGTCTACTAAGATTGATCACCAGGTGGGCCCCACTATACATTTGGCCACGCGGGTTTCACAGTATCGTAGTCACCAGTGCTCGATAACCTTTGTGTTTTCCCGCCGCTTCAAGTATAGATAGAGCCTAGAGCCTGGAACACCATCTTACGGTAGAAAAACCGGGGCGAGATCCTCTGATAGTAGCTGCAACTGCTCTCTCTCTCTCTCTCTTGCAGACGGTAAATCTTCTGTTCTTCTTTTTCTTCTGATCTTCAAATGACCTTGATTCGATCTCTTCTGTAGTTATTTATGGTGATCAGATCACGATCTATCTCGTTCTCTCTCTTACAGATGATGAATTCCCCTTTGATTTCTATCTTGATCTTCACATGATCTTGATTACGATCTCTTCTGCAGTTGTGTGGAGTTTCAGATCAAGATCGCGTGTTTCTTCTGTTTCTTATGGAATTTTGCTCCCGATCAGCTAGATTTGCATCTTGATTTGAACAAAGATGTATAGATTTCCTGATTTATACGTTTGAGCAATGAAATGTAATAGAATCGTTGATTACAACTTACGGATTGTTGATTTTATTGTTTGGATTTGAATTTTCATTGTATCGTTTGGATTTGCTCTTCCTTCCTCCATTTCTGTAAATCAGACAATCCTTACATGCTTTTAGCATTGTAATGACACTCAGCTATAGACGACCTAGATCTGCGATTCTATTCTGTGTTTTTCATGTGTTTATTGATAATCGTCTTATGATAACTTGTTAAGGAGGGTCTGAATTCTGAGTGCCGTTATTTTAACTTACATTTTCACATATGTGCGCCGTAATTTGCAAGAAAAGTTGTATGGACCTTTTTTTTCCAGTGGCATAAAATCAAATAGTAGCTGGTCAGAGAGCAAATGGTGAAAATTCTCATTGTTTTGTTTATGGATTGCTTGGTTTCACAACTTCACATTGTTTTCTTCAGGGGATCTGACAAATTTCTATACTTCTTTAGTGGATTATCAGTTATTTCTGTTTACTGTTTGTGAGATTCTGTACCTAACGACCTCTACTTGTGGTTGGATGAGAAAGTAATTGGTTTTCCTTTGTTTTTCTTCCTTAAATGTTTTATCCAAGTTCTCAATAGAGGAAATTTATCAGGGGTTTAATTCAGAAGTATTCATATAGTTTATTGCTCTTGAGAGTTGATCACTTTTGTAACAGACAAGGTAAGGCAAGAGCTATGAAACTCCCATAAGCCTGATGAAACTGCCTACATTATACCATTATTCTATTCTTTTGTTTCTATTCTTGTGTTATGACTTAATTTATTTCCCCATAGAACTGTAACTAAAAGAAGCTTTCAAAATGATCTCCACTGTCAGACGAAAGCGTCCCTATCTTTGGTGGCAAAGACTAAATGTTAAGATCAAACTCACTGACACAGCAGGAGATGGCAGAACCGCAAAAGGGAGCTTCTTCAGCTGCTCATTCAAAAGAGAGGACTTCACTGCTTGGTATGATTTTCTATTTTTTAGCTCAAGGTCCGTAAATTCCAAACTGACTATTTGCTTTTTTGTTATTGGCTATGGTCAAAATAATTTAAAGTGAATAGGTTAGTACTTCAAAGAGAAGTTTTCATTAAATCTCAACCATTGCCAAGGAAGTTGGTCAATGTTGGACTTTATTTTTAGGATACACAAATTAGGGCGATTACTGGATGTGATGTACGTAGTATATGCATATTTCTTATTTTACTTGAATTATAACCTGTATGTCGAGAATGTTGCATTAAAATTATTTATATGCTAATGACATGGCGGATGGTCTTGCAAGGGAAGGAGTTCTTTGATTAAATATTTCTTTTGATGTTTAGTTTTCCTGTTTTCTTTTGATCTTCCTGTTGTCCTTTTTGTTCTCTTTCTTTTCAATAAAATTTTACCATTATAAAAAAATATTTATATGCTATACCTTCTTCATTAAACAGATGAAGAAATTGGAAATGAATTCCTCACCTCTTGGAAGTCAACGACAGCAGGAGATGATACTTTGGATTTTGGCTGTGAAACAGTTCCAAGTGGCAAGAAAAAACCATTTAACTTTGACAAACTGTAAGTCCTACTAAATCATTTTTGTTTCATGTTTATTGGGATAGGTGACCTGTTAACGGTTAGCCTTTAAACATCAGATATGTTGCCTGTGGATCATAAAGGCTAGCTTTCATTTAAATTTATATTTCATCTGCTTAAAGAAAATCCCCACCTCTGCTGGCTCACTTTTCCATTAATTTTCTTCAGTTGTCGGATGCTTTCTAGTGCCCTGTTGACAACTTATTCAATTCTCTTATCATGTAAACTGTTTCATTCAAATTTCTGTGTATTCAACTATGATATGGTCTGCTAAATGCATACATGGCTTCCCTAGGAATCAAAGAGTGGATTTTGGATGAAGTAGAACCGCTCGGTAAATGATACTGATAATGAAATTATTTTCCCCAGGGATATGGATTTTGCACTTGATGGAGGCTTTGACAAGATATCATCATTCAAAATAGACATGTCTGACCTTGATTTCTCAAGTCCACTGAGGAAGGCTGAGAAGCAAAAGGATAGATCTAGAAAAGAATCTGTCATAGAAAGACAGGAGGGGAACCCGGATCAGTTTACCTTCAGTTTTGATTTCAATGCGTACGTGTGTTGTTATGTATGACATTTAGAATTCTTTAATTTGCTTGAAGTGTTTCATGCTATTTGAAAGTTCTTTACCAGTAACAAAAGCTATTGAGTAATTTTAATAAGTAATTTATCATGTTTCCAATTTTAACTAGTTTTTGCTGTCTTCAGGCTGGACGGCTTTGATCTCGATTCAAGCTTGCTAGATGGGGAAAGGAAATTGGATAAAAGGACAGGAAATAAAGGACTTCATTCTTCTGTCAAACCTGGGAGGAATCAAAATTCCACATGCAACTTGGCCCCACATGCTGATACATTTGGAAAAAGTGACACTAAGAAGTTACCTCCATCAGATGATGCTACCACTTCTAAGTTTGTTCATCTAAAAGACATTGATACAGTAACTGATGGTACTACATCCATTTCTAAAAATCTCGAAAATCAAGATTGTTTGCGTGATGCAACTTCTCCAGAGAAACAAATCACTACCTTTGGGCAGGAAAGCAGAATAGAATGCCAAAAAACCGGTATGCATACAGAGCAGTCTGAAACGCCAAGGCCCACAGAACCTGGTGTTCTACATATTATCCAAGATAAAACTGTCCAGCCTGTTTCTAGTAATGATTCAGTATTAGGGACGAGGCCTGACCTGCAGACAGGGCATAGTTCCTCTTCTCAAGAAGTATATACTAGTCCAAGTAGGGAACCGGAAAATAGTGTGAAATCAGTTGATACTTTGCACTCCAGGGATTCAAGTGCCACAAGTTCATATAACTTGCAGTGCTTGCCGGCAACATGTATCACAGATCCAAAAGAGATTGACACTGAGTTTCAAGAAATTTCAGCAGGCCATAGCCATGTTGCAAAGGAAAGTGCAGTCAGGAGGGATTCGGCTCAAAGCAATAAAGGTTTTGGTGATTCTGCTATGACAAGTGTCTCACAGAATTTGCATAATGTGACTGTTGCTACAGACAACCCATATTCAGTTTCTAAGGCTCTACTACATTTGCGTAGGTAAGAATAAGATAATGTCATAGCATGCGACTTTTCTCAAGTTGCTAACCAATACGCCCAAAATGCCCAGGCGTTAAAGGTATGGCAAACTAACTACATAGCGCCCACCCCCACACCCCCCACCCCTCGGGCGGGACAGTGCCTAAACTCGAAGCACATGCCAGCACAAAATGTGGCATGAGCATTTTTGCCCTGTGTACGTGCATCCACACACAAGACGCGGCATGGGGGCTTTTTTACCCTGCATAGATTCGAACTTGGGATGTGTTGGCTCATGCCATCTCAAGTTGCTAACCAATATGCCCCAAATGCCAAAGTGTTAAAGGTGTGGCAAACTAACTACTTAACAGTTTTCTAATTGGATACTGTTATATTTTGAATATCAATTGGATTTAGTACAGCGGATGAGTGGTTTCCAGTCAACCAATTTTGGTTTTGCTTACAAATGTGCTACTGATGTGTATTAAAATGACAGTATGAAACCTGTGTTTCTTCATGCCAAAACAAGCATGTTTGAATTGGGATGTTTCAGTGCACACAACAAATACAATGTAAATTGATGAAGAAAACATACGTTTGCTTTTGCTGCTCACAATAAGATTGCAATAATGGAATTTGGGTCGAGCAAGTTAAGGGAATGTTCTCAATTTGAATATGACTAGAGCAAAATTGTGCTAGTATATATGTAGCAGGCATGATTTTATAGAGTTCATTTTTACTTTCATAATGTCAAGATTCAATATTGCCATCTTTTGCTTGATACAGGGAATCAACTGTTGAAAAGCCAACACCATTAAAAGAAAGAGCAACTGGTGTCATCCACTCAAAGTATTTCAGTAAATCAGAGGATGCTCAATCTCAATTGATTTCAGCATCAGCTCCGAGGAAAGTTTCCCTTTGCAGCAAAAAATTGGAAGGGATTTGTTTAGGTCCTGCTAATACAAAAAGGTTTACATCTGTTTCATTAGTTCTGTAATCATTATTACTGTGAATACACATCACATCCATACGTTTTTACAGCCCAAAATTTGGAAGTGAAAAACGTGCAGGAGATCATAAGGTTGGTTTTTCAGAATTGAATGCTAAAGCTTTTACAATAGTCCCTGCTACAACAGGAAGCGTAAAGAATGATAAAGAACTTGGCACATCAAGGTATGTCCTTTGTTCCATATTTACTCAAGTATTGTGATTTAATTTACATAAATTTTTTAAGGTAAGTACTCACACACCCACCCACACACTCACTCTCACCCAAGTCCCTCGCCATCAATGCTACGGCCAGGGATTGATCCCTGGTTGTTTTTGTGAAAAGGAGGTGCCTCGCCAACTGGTTGTTAATGGAAAAAAACATGAAATGTTGGGGGCTATTGATATTCTCTTTTGAATGATTTGCTACAATAATTGTGTACTAGTTTTTCTTTTTTAACGTGCTGAGCTAAAATATGTTAGTCCTTATCAAATGATTTGCTTTGGTTAACATTTGAGCTGCTACGTCTATTAATATGCAAGTATGATTCTTCATCCCAAGAAAAACATTCTATGAATGGAATGTTTTAATGCACACAGATTTATATAAAAATGATGAGGGAAATGCATGTTCTCTAATGTTTCTGAGGTTGTAAGTGTAATAGTGGAATCTGAGTCAAATTAGGGAGGGCATGTTCTCAGATATGCATTTTGCATGGTTTTATTAGATCCAAGATTACTTCAGAGATGTTAAATTATGGTGCATTGTTTGCTTGATTCAGAGAATCCACAGTTGATGAGCCCATGCCATTGAAAAGAAAAGCAACTGGTGACATCTACTCCAAGTATTCCAGTGAATCAGAAGATTCTGAATCCGTACTGCATTCAGGATCAGCTCTTAGGAAAGTCTCCCTTTTCAATAAAAAATTGGAAGGGATGCATTTAGATCTTGCCAATACAAAAAGGTTCATAACTGATGAATTGCCTTTTTCTGTAATCCATCAATGTTAGTATTCATGTGTCATGTCATATCTATCTTGTGTTTACAGTCCAAAATTTGGAGAATGTGAAAAACAAGCTGGGAAGGACAAGGTTGGTATTTCGGAATCAAACAGTAGGGGTTTAACGAAAGCTCTTGTCACACAGGGAAGTGAAAAGAATAATGAAGAATGCAACTCATCAAGGTATGGGATTTCATTTCATATTTACACCAATAATATATGGTTTTAATTGTACACTTATATTAATGCAGCAAGAGAAAATCTGGGTCATCTATGTTCGCTAGAATGGTTGGAAACAGAGATGTTAAGCACTGTTGTTCTTTAATACATTGTATTATAAGATTTCGTACAGTGACCACTAAAATATATCAGGGTTTTGGAGCATGATAGGCAAAATGCTGAATTCCTTTAAAATACTTTCTAGTACACAATAAATTTCTCATTTTCTTTAGAGAGACTAAGGTTAATACAGAGGCTCACAGATTTGTAAAGTGAGAGTACCCACCAATCTGAGAACGACAGAGATTTGCAGATTTTGGTCATGTCAGATCTTAGAACAATACTGAGAATCTGAACCCAGATATGCAAACACTAAATGACTGAGTTGCTCTAATACCATGACAATCTTACAACTGGCATAAAAACTGCTGTACCATCTTTGAGGAAGTCCTTTATTTATATATTAATGTACTCAATGTACAATTACACAAATATCCCTTTAAGGAGGTTTAAAGCGAAGATATGTAGAATTAATTTACAATAAGCCTGTTCGTTTAGCTTGAGATAGAGTAGAAGGGGAGTAAAATGGGGCTGATGTGACAAAGTTTTACTGATGGGTGTTTGAATGGAAGAAGTAAAGAATAGTAATCACTAAAGTGACATAAAGTTTTACTTTCTGGGTGTTTGGATGAAAAAGGGGAGGGTAGAGTAATGTTTGATGTGACATAAAGTAGTCACACTAGCATACTTTTTTCAACTTTGTTTACTCAGCCTAACCATAATAAAGTGGTAGAGTTAAAATTCTGTTGTAGCGATTTTTACACTCCACCCGTTTCTCTTTATTTTATTCTTAATGTAGCCCTTTATTTTATCCTCTCTATTAAACAAACAGGCCTAAGATTCCCTATCTTGGTGGAATCAATCTTGTAGAGGTATCATGATCCCATAGGTGTACTGGAATTGGTACTCTTCACAGAAGCACTTATATTAAGCTCTTCCATTTCATTGGTAAAAAGTTCCATATTTTGCAGGATGAGCTTGATCTGGCCTTGTTTTAGCCAAATAAGGCTAAAGTTCTGGTAAAAAATGTTGTGAGTTCCATTTTAGAACTTCAATCCAAAATACTCTGTTCCTGTTAATAACCAGTAACACCAAATTGCCAAAAGCTCGAGTTGGTAGTGAACGACACAACAATGTATATTAACACCCCCCCTCGAACGGGAAGCTGTTCGAATTTGGAACTCAACAGACATACCTGACCAAACAGAATAGATATATGGATGTAACATGCCTCTCAGGGGTTTTGAACTCATGACCTCTAGCTCTGATACCATGTTAATAACCGGAAACACCCAAAGATCAAGCTGTTAGTGAATAGCACAACGATGCATATCAACAGCTCCAGCCATTTCAGCTGAAAGGATATGAAATTTTGACAACCATGGAAAGACACATTCTTTGCATGCATTCATGTACTTCAGTTGAATTTTCGCTCTCTCTTGAAATTGGATACTTGTATATTCTTGGAATGCCTATGTACAGAAGATATGATATGAATAGGGGTACAAGATATGAAAGGGGTTGATGTACATTTAACCTATGAGTTTCAAGTAATTTAGTATATTTTGAATACTTACTATAGTATTTGTAGTTAAGTACTATACTCACAGTTTCCCTTTCATTGGAAGAACACCCTTACTCAAATCAGTGTCATTTTTTAAAGCTGCCTTGTTGTGCCCATGCTTTCATTTCCATACCCATATTGTACATGTATCATGACATCATAGCTGACAATCATGATGGTTTGGCTGATAATGTCAAAATAATGTTTATATCTGTTGACAATCACTTACTCTAAAACTAAAAGCTTAAGTTGATAGACAATGGCAACTCTACACGGGAACATACACACAGCACCTTCCGTGGAGAAAACAAGCCACAATAGCCCCAGGGACTCAAACACTCAACCAAATGCTAACAACCACTTACTCTAAAAGCTTACGCTGATAGAGAATGGTGTAATTATATATATCATAATTCACAACAATCTCATTATTGCCACAAAAAAAAAAAAAAAAAAAAATTTCTTGTCCGTCTTGTTATTTGTATTATTTTTTTATTCATTGCAGAAAAATGGGCAATAACCTTGGACTACCATTGGCCGAAAGTGATATGACCTCTTAATGAATTGTGTGCGTCTCTCACTAAAGGCCAACGGGAATATGTGGACCACTTATCTTAGAACTATTGAAGTGGTCTTCATTATAAGATTGTTCAATTGTTTATGCTCATCTTCTGATGAATTCTTAGAAGTTGTAGGAAATATATTCCTAGAAGTGGCTAAATTTGAAGAAGCATAAATGAAAATCCCAAAATAACCATCAAATGATCTCCCCATTTAATGGAAATGAATCAAGGGGAGATAGGAAATGAATACCCAGCCATCACTCTAGTTAATCAAATCCAAGGAAATTCAGGGTCCCATTTACGTCTCTACTGTATATTTTGTACCCCTCACCTCTTTAGTGTTCCTTTGTTGGAGCTCATTGGATCATGAATTCCTAGGAATTCAGTTCCATGCAAACAAATGGGCCTTTAGTGTAAGTAATTTTTAATATCAATCCAACTTGTAAACCTTCTTGAGGCTTCATGTTTGGGAGCAAATATCATATTCTGATAAATGTTGTGGTAGTTTTATGATCATAGAGTTCTATTATCATAGAGTTCTATTAAGTTGTGTTTAAATGAGGAATATTGGTCTGTATCCATCCTCTTTCCAATTGAGACATAGTATTTTTAAAGACTTGATTGGATTTGATACAAGTTTCTTGCAGTTTCCAAGTTCATCCTACTATTTTACCGAAACAAGCTATCCTATCTGGAATTCCAAGGAGTAGCATTTCTGAACATTCAGTTCCAAGTATGGATCCCATAAGAAGCTCCAAGATTACTTCTGTGGAGAAGCACAAAACTACTCCCTTGAGATCTGATATGAAGTCATTTGATTTTTCTGGCTTGAAAATCACAAGGTTTGGACCCCACTGTATTTTACTGTTCTTTCTCTCTGCTTACAAAGTTTGGTTTGTAAAAGATATTGTATGGTATATTTAATGTAGTGCAATGGCATCAAAAAGTGAGTCATCAAATATCACATTTCAAAAAGAAATCAAATCAATAAAGCAGCCAGAAAAGAACATTGGAGTTCTTCCAAATGCAACGTCCAAGGTAGCCTCTTCTGTTAACACAGAGAAGTGTGCTTTGATATGCTCTTTTTTGAAGCAAAAACCATCAGAGGCTCTCTCCCTCTCTCTCACTTTATCTATCTATCTACACGCACACGTTGGCCATTTATTTTATCAATTGCTACCTAATTCTATGATATTTATGTTTCCTCCCTGAAAACATTATTGGCTCTTTTTTTTTTTTTTTTTTTTGGTATTGAGTAACTTGTGAGAACGTAATCTCATCCTATGAAAATATTTCTATTTGTTTTCATGTGCAACTTTTATGCAGTAAACAATTATATGAAAGGATTTTCTAAATGATGTAGCTGAAGATTGGGAAAATAGTAAGAAGTTATGGGAAACATAACTACCAGATCAGGAGATGCATGTGTAGTGAGAAAGTGAAAACCATGGTATAGCAAGAAGTGCAGCAAGAAGCAGGATTGATTTATGTCTGCATTGAATTAAGCCCAGCCATGCACCTAATCCTCTTGTTTAAATAAAAAAAATTTAAGGCCCACTTTTACACATCAAACAAAGACCGGCTACAAGATTGATATCATTTTGCCTATTGCACCCAAAACGTACAACTTTATTCCCAAAAGAAAAAAAAATCCAAATGTGCAATTCTATAGTAAAATCAATCACCATCATTGTTAAAACTCCCCATATACGGGGAACTACATGCATAAAAATCTTCATTTGACCACTGCTGCCTAACTATAAACTCCTAATAATAATACTCAAATTCTATCTTAAAACTTTTGACAGGATTTTAAATGACTTTATAATGAGAGTAAAAACCCTAAAGCAAGCAAGGTAGGGTGTGATTCCAACTAATCATAAAATAACCAAAACATATACGTAAAATATTTCTAAACTATTTGATATTCACAGCTATCCAGCACGACAGTACCTGGTTCATAAATTCATCATAATTTCTTTTCTTATTGAAATTGTGCAACCTTGGGCTCGTCAGATGTGTAAGTCAATAGGACATCAAATGAAGTTATTTTGTAGTACATTTACATTATTTCATGCCTGACAATGGAAGCAAGATTAGGTCTGTGACTGATTGCATAATTTATGCCTATTTTAAATTAAGGAGACTGGCCTTCATGCTGTTGTTATTTCTAGGGGCGTTAAATCCTTATTGTTGATTTATAGAAAAGTGGAAAGCTCTGCATGTTCATATTCTTATTGAAACTCTCTTATCGATTGTGAATTGTTTGATTAATCCATAGATTTTTTATTTTAGTTTGTATTCATACATATTTCTAGTTAGCTATTATCTTAGCTAAGTTGACATGATGTGTTGCAGCAGCCATGCCTTGGTCCAATGAACTTGAATCCACTAAAACGTGCCATAGAATCTCACCCCAAAAGCAGGTTGCTTTGTCATGGCTGTTGAGTTAATTGATCTAATTTATTTATTTTTATTTACAATGAATGTGTTCTGTGTTGGATTTTGCAGAAATGTCGAGGATGCTTCCCAAAAGATTGAAGGAAAAATGGTTGTTTTTTTAAATGAGCTTATAAATCTATCTATTTTTACAGAAATAACAGTCAAGTGTGAATTTTAGTTTGCTTGTTACTTCTTAGTCTTTCCTTTTCTCCTGGCTAGATTCTTGACATTGATAATTCAGAAGATTGTTGCAAGAGTGATCCCTTCGACCATTCTACTTCTACTCCAGATGTTCCTTTAGAGGCAAGCATCATAGATTTAGAGGGTTCAACATTGATACAAAGTGATGACAATGTAGAAAAAGCTGAAGCATGTGCCAAGGAGCTTGAAACTGTAAGTAATACTAGTTGGAACATTTAGTTCAAAAGAAAATTAAGTAAAAACTTAAAATATTAAAGAAGACGAAGTTACTGAAGAAGATTAAGATTTTTTTCTGTTCAGTAAGATTAGGATTTTAGAGGAGAGAATTTGGAGAGAACCATGATGATTGGTCATCCAAACCTATGACCAGCCCTAGCACTTTATTTATATTATTCACTATTTACAGAAATTACAAAAAAAATGCCTTCTCACCAAAGTTTTATAATAAATTAATCCATAATTACTTAAAATCATTATAAGTACCTAGTTGTTTCTCAATAATACCAACAGGTTCTGCCTGATGAAATCCAATTTTGGAACGCAAAACTAATCTACACTCCAAACTACACAACTCTTGGATATCTATTCAACACTGTTATGTTGCTTTTTAGTTTCTTAAACAAAGGGAACCTGACAATTATGCATACACTGTACATTAATCCAGATACAGTGGTTGTCTATCAAAAAATATGTTCTATATGATGCATCCACAATGGTGACCTCAATTGTACAATTCTTTTCATATTTTGACTATGTTGAAAGTTAAAATGACGGATAAGCAGCAGCAGAACGGACAGTCTGGATTGAGGTACATGCATGACACATGCAGCCACTGTTTATCGTTATCATCAGCAAGCATCATTCCATCAATATGGGGTCTTCTAAATGGTGGCAAGTGAGCGCATCATTCCCCCTTGTTTATTGACTTGGCTCTCCACTGATTTGTGAAACAATAGAACTAATCCAAGCTTGGTTCGCTCTTGGTGATTATTCTGCTGCGATCTTGGAGAAAACAATTAATAGTCCTCTCAAATGGTAATACAATGGATTATGACCTTGCAGCAGAAAAAAACAAAGGACAATGGAAAGTATTGAGCTTCTAATCCCTCCTGTTTCAGCGGCTAATGAGAGGACACATTGTCCTCATGGTAGCAATTTTGATTGAGAACTACATACACATACAGTTCGTAGCAATCCATTAATTTTCATTTCTGTCCAACCATACCAAAGTACAATTTTAGTATCTCTTCATTGTAGACATCGCCTAATAGGTTTATTTATTATATGCTCTGTGGATATTGATCTATGATGCCTGCATACAGCATGTATATCACAGGAATATGCCATATATGTGTCCAAAATGCTGATTTTGGAAATAAAAGTGCTAGTATTGCTATTGTGAAGTACCTAACTACCATAGATTTTGAAACATTAAAAAAAAAAAAAAAGATCTTTACACATTGTACTTCAACACCTTGTTAAATGATAGTGTGTTTTGCATGGACATTGTGTGTTATAAACATTAAAGAAGATAAAGAAAGAGGAAGAAAACCATAACCACTATCTCTGTTGAAGTTTTTGTTGATGGTCCTTAATAGTTATGGCTATATATCAAATACTGATGTAGTCTTTGTAGACATGCAACATGCTCAAGAAGAAACAAGATGAAGCCAAGGAAGTACTAGTTCGTGCTATTGTAAACAACAATTTGCTGCTGATGTTAAATCATCCGACCTATGAAGAGAAGATATCCTTTATTATTCCTGTTCTGTTTTCTGGTTTCTTTCCTGACAGCGCATGTACTGAAGTGGGGAAGGATTACATATTACATTGACCACACCATGCTAAGTAAGGTTGAATCAAATCCATACATGTGCGGTCCACTTTGTGAAGACTCTAACATTCAAAAGATGTCTCCATCCATGTTTAGGCATGTAGGTTCATGATTCACTGCAACAACCTTCATTTGGTTTGGATTTTTTTTTCTTTCTTTCTTTCAAAACACAATTAATCACCTTTCTTTATAAGATTAAAATTCTCACTTAGGGATTGCACAACATGGATCCAAAATGGTCAACTCAATCTTCCATCTGTGCATCAGTGCGTGACCCAAATGTCATGTCAATCAGAATTATATTGACCTTTAGATTCGACATGTGAAAATGTGGGATAAATCAGTGAATGTAAATTGGATTGGAATAAAATTTAACATGGTTACAGTGGAAATTCATGCATCTAAGGGACATTCTAGTTTGTCTACATGTAATCCCTATTGTACTAAAGAAGTAATTATCTGTGAATCATTATTAATTGGTACCTTAGTCATGGTTTTCTTCAATCCATCCATAGATATAACTTTCTTTAGGGATGAGGCAACCCTACTACAGATAAACAGTGCGAGGCCACAGATTGAGTGATCTGGATCATTGGAAGGAGGACCCCACATGTATAGCTTTTGATACGAATTACTTGGTCACTCCACGCGGTCAACCTTTTGTAATCACTTCCCTTCAGTTGGAAACATCTACTTGTTTTTTGCTTCATCAATACATCCAGACAATTCAGAGAAATGCTGCCAGAATTCTCTCCAAGAAGCAGCAAACTGGATAAAAAGAATGATACTGGTAAGCATCATGGTACTCCTTACTTTCCCATCAACGACATGCACCATGACTTCTTCCTTCTTTAGTGTTGAATTCATGTGAACTATGTTTTAGGCCTTGGAAGAAAGCTGGACCAGCTATGTTCTGCTCCTTCCTATTATTGTTTAGGCCCTGGAAAACAGCTGTATGCTTGGATTATGATTCTAACATAAGATGCATTGCCTGATTACAGCACTAATGATTCTTGAATGGAACTTGGTCGTGTCTGCAATCATGTAGCTTTTCACATCCTTTGTATTTGTTGCACCCACAATTGCATGTGCTAAGTGTAGATCATTGGCCAATGTGTTAAGTAAGTTTGTCGCACCTTTAACGTGGAAGGATTTTGGGTGTATTGGTTAGCAACTTAAGATCGTATCAGAGCCAACATGTCCTGGGTTCAAATCAGTGTAAGGCAAAAAAGGCCCCATGCGTGTTGTGTGCGGGCGCATGTGCTCAGAGCAAAAAGGCCCCATGCGGCATCTTGCGCGGGTGTGTGCTTCGAGTCCGGGTGGTGTCCTGCCCAAGGGGAGGTGTTAAGTAGTTTGTTTGTTGCACCTTTAATGCCAAAGCATTTTGGGTGTATCAGTTAGCAACTTAAGATAATGTACGCGTGAATCCCTCCTCTTTTCTTTTCTTTTTTCCGCTGGAATGGAGGGCCTAATTTTTGGGTCAGGTCTTATTGAGGGTGGGCCTATCTGCTGAATGGCTGGATCTTGTATTTGTCATGCTCACGCAGGAGTGACATTGGCAATGTACTGATGTAACGGCTTTGTTAAAGGGATAACAGTGAAGTCAAAACAAATACAAAATGAGTGTGTAGGACTATTTGGTTCTTATGTGTGGGAAGATTATGGTAGTCTTGGTCCTTTTTGACATTTTGACAATTGAAGAATTCAAGTCATCAATAGGATAGCCCATTTGGCTTTCACTTCTAGTGATACAAGTTGGATGATGTTATTAACCAGTTGGATAGATATGGGGGAGAAGAATTAGGCACTTTTAGCAAGATGGAGATTTGGGGAGGATAGGGGCCGAATTCCTTGGAATGCAAAGGAAAGAATAGAGTTTGGTGGTTCGATGTTTTTTGGGTGAAGTTGTGTAGACACTGGAGGAAGGAAGGTGTTGAACCTTATTGAAAGGAGGATTAATGTATTCTTAAAAGATTTATCCTTGGCTTACCTCAAGGAGATTCTGTCTCAAATGGTATTTTCATTTTTTGACTCCCTTGGGCTCTTTATGAGCAAAAACCATCTTAGTTTTTGTCTGTCAGTTTTAACTCAGTTTGTTGTAACTGTAAGTCCCAAGTAGGTTCACAGCCGGTATAAAACTTTTATCACAACTTTAATCTGAATTCTGAGAAAGCACTTGATGAGGATGATAAAAAAAAAAAAAAAAATGGCAAGCCCCACATAACCCTATATTTTGGGTAAGGTAATGGCCACATTTGTTACACACGAACATCAATCTCTATATTTTGGAGGCATTTAGGGAAGCCTTCTGTGAAGAGTGGCAAGCAGCAAAAATGGGGACAATGCTGTGAAGCTGGTAATCACCAGAAGTCCCCAATATTACCCAGACCGTTGAGTCTTCTCATTGCTTTGTATTTTTTGTGTATCTAACCCAATGAGGAAAGGGTCTTAAATATATTTCTTTTTAATGGCTGGATGAGTAGTTTCTGGGGAAACTGATCTCCACTTTTGGTGCAATGTTCTGAGAGATTTTCAGAGGAGTTGGGGATATTTTTACTTGACTGAATCAATGAGCCTACAAGGCTCTTTTGTGGCCATCTTGTGTGGACTACATGGCCCACATGCCAACATTCTGTGCTTGGAAGCCTGCTGATTTTGATCCTAGGGACTGGATGAAACTTGGAGATTTTTTTTTATTCATTGTCATGACTGTTATGATCTTCCTATATTTTGGAGGTGTTTAGGGCAGCATTCTGTGCATGGAAGCCTAAGGATTTTGATCCTTGAGATGAAGCCTGATTTTTTTTATTTTGGTTCATTATCATCATCATGGCTTGAAATTGAGTTATGATCATCCTGTCCGGTCATTTTGTGAACATTCTGACTCCATATTCACCATTTCTTTTTAATAAGACCCCATCTGTGTGAAAGTAGGTGGTGCTGTAAACTGTACATGTATAGAGGCTCATGAGTCCTGACCTTAGTTTTCCTGCAATTGCAAGTAGAAAACGCCTTCTGTACTGTTATTAGTTCATCTGTTCGATCAACTACGGTTGGCGGAACTTGCATATCTGATTGGTCCAACCATTGAAATTTGGAAGAGTAAATAAAAACATTGTGGAAAAAAATATTTTTAGTATGTAACAACTCTTTCAGATTTTCAGAACAAAGAAAACTTGACTGTCTTGAAAGTTTGCCAAACAGAGCCGATTTGGAGACTCACTGAGTCTTAACCAGTTAGCAAAGGGGAATTATTTCTAAATGACATTTTGGACTTTTGGGTCATGGAGTCCATTCAGCAGATTTGCTTGTCCCACTTGAATAACAAATTGGGATTTGCTGATTAGGCATCTCATTTTGCTATGGTATTGCTCACTTATTGTGAATCAACCACTATCCCTGTTGGTGAATACCTGGATATCACCGCCGCTAGTCCACGTTCTCCATCATCATTTCACCTTGATGCAAGCAAGAACATTCGGATTGTTTCCCTAAAAAAATGGAAAAAATTGGAAAAAAGGCAAGAGCATTCAGACATTAAATATCAAACGGTTCTTACAAATTTAAGCTTAGATTCAATGTTCAAACCACTGTTCATGATATGACTGACTCGTGACAATCGAAAAAAGAAAGAAGACAGATTGGTGGCAGCAATCATTACCATTTTAAAAAGCTTAATTGCCCGTTAAAATTGGGATTTGCTGCACCACATTTTTCAACTCTTTCCCACAGAAGTTTCCCATCAATCAAGTGAAAATGACCTCTTTTGATTGTCACCCATTGGAAGAGAGCTTACATTTTCTTCGTAGAACCGTTCATGGGGGGACTTGGACGTGGATATCTCGTTTTGAAACGTTCTTGTTTGGGGCATTTCTTCTTTCTATCAAAGAAGAATTGCTCGCCACCGTTTCTACAGGCTTGAATCAAACAGGGACTTTTGATTGTCTGATAATGCGGCACAGGAAGCCATGTTCCCATTACAAATCGATTGGTCTGCTGTATTTTAGATTTTATGTTGAGTGGAAAATAACTTAACAGACCATAAATAATCTTGGAACTCGGTTTCCACTCCACGCATGTTACCTGTAACTCTGATGACCTGCAATGGGTCATGGGCTCATGGGAAAAGGGAGGGGAAAAAAAAGCCTACTCATAAACTGAATTACTTGTATTCGGTATATGAAGATCCAAATGGGACCATAAGTCTACTTGTGGCTCGTGAAATGCACTTGTAGAGCTGCCGCGGCCACATGAAGATAAGCCATAGGAGGATTAGGACTAGGGTGTAAAATGGGTCAGGTTCCAATTATGATGACATAGGGTCTTATACTCACCTGTAGATGATGCAGGCTGGGGTCCACTGTTGTTTCAGTTAGGCCTTTATGGCTTTATGCAGAAGTAGATACGGACCCAATCAAGAACTCGTGGCCAAAGAAAAAGGACTCGGCCGAGTCCAACCTCAGAGTGAATGAGGCCAAGCTACTTGAACCAAATCCAGTTCCGAGTCTATTTCAGTGATCAGGAATGTCCACTTGCCTGGCACTATAGTCGGTAGCAAATATCCCACTGATTAGAGGATACTCTGCACTGTTGAGTGGAATTTCTCCCATGAATCTTGACTATTGACTAGTTTGATTTTAAATTGCTATAGTGCAATCTGAGCTAACATCAACAGTGCACCCAACAATCACCCAAGGCCGGGTTTTAAAAACCATGTTCTCTGAGTCTTAACTGGGTATTTGCTGCCCACAAATTCCATGAGAAATATTTCTTTAAACACGCTATATAACTTGCTGGCTGTATTATTGTTGGAGACTGACTAATAATAGTTTGGTTGAATTAGAAACTCAAATCGATCAGAATTGTGGTGGGCTGCCATCACAAATCTCTAACATGACAAAATTCTCATACATTGCATTTTATCTTTCCTCCATTGTATATTTATATTGCACGTGAGGTGACGATGAAAGGCCTCATCATAAGTTCGAAGTCATTGGTCCCTAGTCCAAGATCGCGACGCACGGGTGCACGCATGGACAGTCAAAACATACAGTGCAAGTTGGTCAGGTAAAGGATTAGGGAACGACTTGATCATGTGGAGCAGCACACCTTTGAAAATTGATTTTACCTATCATGTGATTTTGGGGTAGGGTAGGACTGCAGGAGTTGGAAGTGTCTTTCAAGTGCACACTAGAAGGTTTAGAACCCACGGCTATGGCTCCCTGAATCTACAATCCGTATCAAATTTGATAGATTTGACTGTGATGGTTGTGGAATGGGTCCCATGGAAAACGTCATTCATGGAAGAGAGAGAGAGCGCATGTGAGCCTATTTTCAACAATCCTTGACTTCAAGCGAAACCATTTTTCCTTATTTGGGGGGGATTTGATAGAAAAAGGAATGTTATTAATGAATATGATGAATAATGCATAAAATTATTTTCATAGACTCCAATAAGAGTAAAATTTGAAAATATCCCAAAAAGGTGGTTTGGGCAATTCATTTTGAGTGGAATCAATTTTTAACAAGTCAGTACTATAGTGGAGTCTTGCTCCTTCCACTTAGAGGAAGATGAGTGAGACACTCTGCGCATGTTTGTTTTATTTACCAATAAAATAAGATAAAGTAAATGCTTCCTAAGGTAATTAAAAAATATAAAGTCAGGTAAGAAGTCCTCAAGTGGTAAAGTAACTATTTCATTTGTATTTTATGAGGTAAAGTAAAATACAATTTTTTGATGACCAAAATTTTACTTTCTCACTTGTCACTAACCAAACATGGTAAAATAAAATTTTTAGCAACCAATATCAGTTTACCATATATCACTTGAAAAACAAACACGGTTGTATTAGGGCAAGAGCCTTCAGATTGTGAAGTGTCCATTTCAACGTAACTATTCTAGTCCTCCACCCAGTCAAATATCTCAAGAACCTGATCCGTATTTACCTCTGATGTTCATCTAATAAGAGATTCTTGCTTTTGAAACTTGATGATGGATGGATGACTGATTTTGGACAGATGAAGTCGGCAGGTTAGGGGGTGAAGGAAAGAGAATCCCGATTCTCCAAGCAACCTCTCACAAGTCACAATGGATTTGTGGAACCCCCCACACCCCCACACCAATTTGAATCCAACCCCCCCTGATCAAAACAAATCAAATAATAGGGCTTGTTTGGCAGCTCAGATTGAACAGGTGGGCCCCCATCAACTCACAAAAAGTTGAGAGGCATCCAAAGAGAAATCAAACCTCGTGGTGGAGAAGGAAGAGATATATAAAACCAAAACACTACCTCACACTCATGGCCCTCATCCGCCTGACTAGCAATAGTATTTTTTTTGTCACTTGGACGGAGACAGCAGCCATTGCAAAGGGTGTGACGTCATCCTCGTGCGCTCGTTTACGAACATTCCCTCCAATTAGTTAAGTACGTACGACGATATTATCGTTTCGCTTTCATTTTATCGAGAGAAGAGTGAGAGGGGTATTATCGTCCGTAACGGTTTCCTATTTTGCGTGCTTACTAATCAAACATGGCGGCAACAGCCGCACGTGATCCCGCCTTGTTGTTAGCCTTAAGCGGCGGTTGTGTCTCAGGGTGCACAGTTTAAATGACGGAAATACCCTTGGCTTAGACTTTTGCCGCGAGAGCGCCGAAACGGGACTGTGTTACGTTACGCATACATATATATATATATATATATATATATGAGAGCCCCTATCAAGCTGAGGATAAGGGTGTCAGCTCAATGGCATGGAGCCCACCTGGGGACCCACATGGGAATGGGCATTGGGGGGATTTGGGGGCTTTCCTCGGACCCTCTTCTTTACAAAAAACATGCCCTAAAGATAATTTCTATCATCTCCATCTGGGACGCAAAATTTTTACGGTGTACAATGCATTTGGATAGGTGTCACTCAATCCAATGGTCCAGTTTAATCGAATGGGACCAAATTTTTGTGGACATATGCAACTTAGGGGGGCCTTGAGTGTGGTCCATTTGGATGGACCAAATAGTGGGCCCCAGCCTAGGCAGCGGACAGCCCTCTCCTGTCCGCTTGAGCTGAGGAGAGGGCTGGGCTATATATATATATATATATATAATGAGAGGATGAATCAACTTGCACTGGCTGGTGGGCCCGGACCAGCCTAAAAAAGGCATATCTTCTGAGTGGAATGTGACAGGGTCCCTCTTCTAGTAAGATAAAAAAGCATGATATCATCCCCCCATCATCTTCAAAGCTTAGTCTCAGCTAAATGATATTGGTATATTGCCTGTGGAGCATTCCTTAAATCTGAGTTTTGCACCAAGAGGCCAACGTTAAAATTTTTTTTTCATGCGATATGTTAGACTTGTGCGATATCACACATGACATATTGTGCGATATTTTAGGATCGTGGGATATTGAACACATCATTTTGTGTGGCATCCTAGTGCAGTGTGATATCGCGCATGCAATATCTTAAGACAGCATGATACCGCACAATTATTGTACGAACATTTCTACAAAAATTATATAAACTTTGATTGTTGTTGGACAACTATCAGATGTAAGAACAATTGTACAGTTAATATCCCAATGAATATTTTTGTTTTACCATTTACTCGTGCTAATTCATATTACACTCATTGTTGAATTTAATTATATTAAAGTTATTAAATTTAAACGCCTCTAAATCAATGGTTCTAATGATGTGATAGAGATGAAGTTCTTTTCTTTTCTTTTTTCAAATTCATACCCATGATAAGATCTTTCCATAATATTATCGTTTAGTGATTAAGCATCCAACTAGGTATAGCAGCATTAGGGCTTTCTCTCTTCCACAAGTCACTCGGCGAAATGTCAACGCCTAACCCTATAAATAAAATATGTATGTAAATTATATATAGTACACAACTCTATTCCCATCTGCTTTGGGCCGTGTGGGTTTTGCGAACATAAATCTATTATGAGTTTGGATCCAAAATTGCCTGGACCTAGATGTACACCCTTCTTTTTTGGTGTTTAGTCTAAAATAGTTGACTCAAAACTCAAACTCTAAAGCTAATTGAGTCTAAAGTAAGGACTCCTATCTTATTTTTATGGGTTGGATCTGGCTTTGCATTCCCATCCTATAATTAGTAGACTACTGTCACAAATATCATCTTCAATAGATCATTGTCTTGAAATAGGTTGTCATATGTTTGGTTTTTATTCTCTGAAATATTAATTGATGTTGGAGATTCTTATAAATTGCTTAAACTAAATATAAATAGTTAGGCAACAAGATAAGGTATGCATACATCCCATTGAAGACTGTTAGTTGCAAATGGCAAGACCCACCAATTCCAAGAGGGAATGAAGGATGACACTAGCCTGTAGGTCTGAAAAAGGGAGACAAGTCAAACAAATCATTCACTTGCCCCAAAAGGGGGATAATTAGCTGGCAGATGCAGGGACGATTAGGACATTTCTTTATAGTAGCACTGGATATATTGCCCGTGAGCTATTTTGATTGAGACATTTTTTCCTTTATCCTTTTCTTTATAGCACCGGATATTGCCTGTGAGTCATCTTCGTCACTAAAAACAACCTCCACCTCCACCATGTTGCATTGACCAGTCCAAGAAACTGTAAATATCATTCATCGCTTCGAGATGCAATCGTGTATAATGATAATGAGCGTCTCGGTTCTATCTCCCTGTTTTTCTCATATTTCTTCTGAAGTGGAACTCTAAAACATTTTTTTTAATTATAAGCAGGTCTAATGTTATGAAGAATCAGAATTAAACAACCTATGACAAAGCTGTTAACTCATCGGATACAAGATGTTTTGAAATTTTGCGATTCAAAACAAAAAAGAAAACGAAAGTATAACACTTCTTATCCATTGTTTGTTCTATAGATTGATAATATAAATTGAAATTGTTGTATGTGTATGATTTGATTTCAAAGTCCTCTTGTTGTATGTGTATGATTTGATTTCAAAGTCCTCTTGTTTAGTTAACGCAAGACATTCGTCCCGAGGATAAGAGGCAAGTTGCTGCCTCCGATTAAAATACCATTGGTGCAAGAAGTTTTCTTTTTCAGATAGTAGAAAACTTTTGACTTTTTTAAACAAAGATAGGGGTATGTTTGTGCGGGAAGTGCAAAATAATTTTATGCAGCGTTGAAAGTTTTACATTTAGTATAGCTAATTTTTCATAAAGAAAAAACAAAAGAAATGAACTGAACTAATGGAATACATTTTCCGTGATTCCACAAACAGTCATTATGAGGTGGGGTGGGGGTTGGACTTGGTTTTACATGGAATGCAAAAAAATATGTTGTTCGAGAAATTGGTCTTTCATAGCGCCGCAAAAACGTCACTATTTCATGCACATGATAACCCATTTGACATGTTTTGGTTGAATGGCGCAACTTCTTTCCAAAGATTAGGCACAAGGAAATTCCAAGGCGTGTTTAGAGCAGCTGAGAGCTTCTCATTACCATAGTTGAAGAGTATCCGATTCCTTTTCCATTTCATAGTACCCTGTCATCATTTCTAGAAAAACTCATGCCACTTTCCTGTTTTTTTTAATAATGAACTCGATCTCATATCTTTGAAACTCAGTTTCTTGATTATACTAGTTGAGAATAATTCTCGTTTCCTTGAAAAGCCGGGTCATTTGAACATGGGAAAAAAGGTATAGGAGACATCCTTCTTTTCCTTCATCCAAAGGGTACCTTTTACATATGGGCGCTTGTTTGGTTACAATTGGGAGCCGTGTCTGGTGGTTCGTGCTACCATCCTCCTATTCGATCTCGTCCTTCAATGTATTCGAAGAGGCAATGCAAGGAACAGGCCTTCTTCTTTCTCCCCCATTATAATACTAATAGATTGCATCGCAGTCATACGCTGTAAATCTGTATTTGGCCTGCAAAGCATATATTAAAAAGGAGGGAGACACAATACAAATGTGTATTTTGGCAGGCATTTGTTCTGGCGTCCGGGGTTCGAATCTTAGGTTTGTCATTTTTTCCGCACATGTAGGCTTTTTCATGGGACCAGCCCCTTCTGTTGTAAACTTAATATACATTGTTACACCAGTTCCCAGCTTAAGCTTTTATAGTAAGTAGCTGCCAGCACTCTTGACTAGTGTAAGAAAAGAACACTACTGCATGCCCAACAACAAAGAAGGGACAACCCTGATGGAGTCATCACTCCACAAGAAAACCACATGAGGCACAAATTGTGTCCGAAAGGCGGGTACATGCATGTATCTCGTTGGGACTTACCGTTGCCATTTAGCCAGGGTGCTTGACAAAGAGGACTACGACGGAAATGATTTATACAAATGTAATTGGTTTTAAATATCTGCATCCTAGGCAGCAGAAGCACTCTGCTTCTCAAATTGGGACATTTGACTGTGTTTGTTGAGATTGAAGGCATGTGGGACTCATATAGGCATACGCATGTTGCCTCAAAGATACATAGTCAATGGCTGATCAACAATGTTCATGTCAAAACAATCTCATTGGACGAACATTTGGGGCGCTATATAGGCTAAGTTAAACAAAAAAATCACCATACTAGTATGTTTGAAACTATATATCCTAATCACTAGCATTAACTAGTATGAGAACGAACTGAAAATCAGCTTTCCACGAAAATTTATTTATTAATTGTTTAAATGTTGTCAGCCGTTTGATCTAAGTACACGAAATAGATATATTTAAATGACTTTATATTGGATAATAAAAATATTTAAAGCATCTGGAATTTTGTAGATGACTAATTCTCTAAGTACTCTTAAATTAGTAAGTCTCACAAACACTTCACATCTCCTATTTTCAAAAGATGGATAGAGCCTCTACTGGAGAAAGTGTAGAGGATCTGGCTACCTCTAATGATATATAAAATGCTAGCGTTGAAGATAGAAGAGAAATGGGCTTGAGCTTAAAAAACCCGCAATTGACTCTGCTAGAGAATCCCACGCCTTGTTGGATTCGACAGTTGCCTGTGATTTTATTATACATGAGAAGACTTCCAAATGTAAATGGCTAAAGAAAGAATGTATGTATTAGCGGATGGTAGTGGCCCTTCAAGCTTGAATGGGTGCATTTTCAATATAAAATGGGATTCATATCTCTTGGGGTTTGGGAGATGCTTAGTGCTGCTACTGCCTACATGGGTTTGTTTAATTACATCTGAGTAGAAATTGGTTTATGTTTGTTTATATACAAGTGGTGGGTACTCCCAACTGTATGTTAGCAGATATTTGAGTAAGGGCTCTGCTATTTAGTGTTTTTATGATTGTGAGATGTCCAAAGTACAAACGAAGCTTGCAGCTGTTATCTCCTTGAGAAAAGATGCGATATGGGCAGCATCTTGTTTGGGACAGGGATAATAAATAAAGGAAATAAAACAGCTTGCAGTTGAAAAACGGCCACACAGGCAGTGTTTTCAATATGATGCTGATTTAACATTGGAAGAACTTTTAATCATGAGAAAGGGTTTTAGACTTTTAGTTTTTATTACCACATATAATGAAGCTACAGTTGTCATGATGACCGTGATATAAGTTCAAAAGGGAATGATATGAACTACAATAAAGAGATTAGGGTGAAAGATACGAGGCGGCAACCCTCACTTTACTTGGATTTGAATTACTAGAGTGGTGATTAGATAATTGTTTTTTCACGTCCCCTTGATTCATCTTCAAATAGAGGGGGTGATGATTTGATGGCCATTTTTTATTATTTATATTTGGTTTTCAAATTTAATTATTTTTTTAGAAATTTTGACATTTCTTAGATTTACCTTGTGCATGTGTTGTAGAGTTGTGCATTCGCCCATGGAATTAATCCTGCTATCAGGTCAAATACCTTGAAAATACCTTTGTCAACAAAAAGAAGGGGGTTTTACAACTCCTATATATTCTTTTTTTTTTTTTCTTTTTTCGCTGAATGGTAAACTGTATTAAGAGAAAAGAAGGCTACAAATGGGAGGAAACTAACATGATCAAAAACCAAAGATCAAGATAGGACTTTGGATTTACAGGCAGGATCCATAGTGATCTTCAGGCAAGATCCTTGGGCATAAGCTTGTGTCAGGGTATGAATCAAGATCTTAATCAAGAATATACACATATCCAGAATCCAGATCCGCGTTGCTATTTTATCCGACAATGGGGTTGTAAATAGGGTCGAATATGTCTGTCAGGTATTTCTGAAATCTTACTTCAACTAGCATTTGATGACTTAAACTCATGACTGATAAAAAAAATATTATCTCTAAAAATCCCATTTAAAAAAAAAAAAAAAAAAACATACTATGAATCAATCTCATTAAGTCTTTTCGCATCCATATACAATCAACAGTAGTTTGAAATTTCTTATATTAGATCTTGGAACAATTAGGTCAATCATGCATGCCTACCTTTGCGAAAATCCACCAAAAATATATCAACCATATCCAAATCATAATCAAAGAAAAGAAACCACCCAGCCAGTCCCTTTCCAAGCCGGCCACCCGCGACTCCTCCTTTGATTCCAACAAACCGACAACATATTTGACAGACCAAATTTAAAAGAAAAAAAAAAAAAAAAAACAAACAAACTAGAATTTCCAAAAAGAAGAAAAAATCTTGTATAATTCGCGATATCTATATTCCTCTTTACAACTTCAAATAAAAGAAATTAAAAAAAAAAAAGGAAGAAAGAGGAGAGAGAGAGAGAGAGAGAGAGAGAGAGAGAGAGAAGAGCACACACATGTTAAACTGCTGAATCCTGTAACTTCAAACTATTACTATCTGATTTCAAAAACTCTGCTTTTTCTCCTTCAATAGCCCCTGTTAGCTGCTTAGCCCTCTCAGCTTCCACAACCCAATTAGTCCTAACCAACACAAACAGCATCAGAACCACACAGGAGGCTTCAGCAGCCAAGAGGCCAAGCCACAAACCTTTGAAATCATAACCAAGCCAAAACCCCAACACCACAGCCACAGGCATTCCCACAAGATAAAACGACCCGAGATTGATATTAGCTCCCACTCGCGGCCGCGCCGTCCCCCTCAACACACCACACATGGTAGTCTGTGGGCAGTTACCGAGCTCGCAGAGCCCGATTATCGGCAAAACCATTGATGTCAGTTGCAGAATCTCACCATCTTCTGTAAACATCCCAGCCCAAGCTCTCCTCACCATAACAGCAAAAAACAGAGCAGAGAACCCAAGAAAGAAGCTGCAGGCAAGACCCACCACTGCTGCGAGCTTCGCCTTCTCCGGTCTGTTTGCGCCTAGTTCGTTTCCGACCCTCGTCGAGACGCTGAAGCTCAGAGAAGATGGGAAAATGTATATGAGAGAAGTGGTTTGAATCAGAATTCCCATAGAAGCAACAGTGGCTCTTGGATTGACAAGAAGCCCACATAGAAGGATCATGATCTCATACCACCACCACTCCAAACAGACCGAAATGCAGCTGGGGATGGCGAGGTTGAGAAGGGAACTCCATCCTCTCAAACACTCTGATGAAATGCCGTCCCAAGTCGTCTTGTAGATGCCTGAGAAAGAGATGAAGATCAAGAGGAAGAGGACTAAATTGAAGTTGTTCAATACGCTTCCAATAGCGACGCCTTTGATGCCGAGGCCGAGCACTGAAACAAGGAGATAATTGATGGGGAGATGGAGGAGGAGAGCAAGCGTAGCGCAGTAGGTTAATGGAAGCGTAATCGACTGCGTTCGAAGGTAAATGCGAAGCGGGTGCAGGAGAGATTGAGCCACAAGGTCAGGAAGAGAGTAAAGAATGAAGGATTGGGCTTCAGTGGCTATTTCGTCTTCTTGGCCACAGAAGAGGAGGATTTTCTTCATGTTGAACCAAAGAAGGGAAATGGGGAGAGAGGTGGCGAGAAGTAGAAGTACTGTTCTCTGCAAGGAGAGGCCAAGGAGGGTGTGTTTTTTGGCTCCAAAGGCCTGTCCGCAGATAGGTTCCATGCCCATGGCGAGGCCGGAGAGAATTGAATAGCCAGTGATATTGGCGAAGCCGATGGCGAGAGCGCCCCCTGCGAGTGATAGCTCGCCGAGGCTGCCGAGGAAGAGCATGGAAACCATGGAGCGCGAGTAGAGTAATATCCCTGTGAAAATCATGGGAAGAGCTATGGAGGCAATGCTTTCAGCTTCTGTAGTGGCTAGAGAGAGATGGGTCGTTTTGGGTATAGAATTTTGATTCTGGTTTGTGGGGGATGTGGGGAGGAGAGGTTCGTGAATTTTGGATTGCGGGGTGGTGGTGTTGGATTCTGGGAGGGAGGGTGGGTTGGTTTTGCATTTGCAGGGGAGGAGAGAGAAAGAAACTCTACACATGGTGTTTTTTTTTTTTTTTTCTTTTTTTTTTTCTTTGGGTTTTGAGAGAGGAAGGAGAAAGGAAGATTTTGATTTTGGGATCTGTTGCTTCTCTCTCGTGTGGCGTTTCGAAAGAGAGATATTGCTAGTTTAAATAAAAGGGGTGTTTGGGCGGCAAATAGAGGTGTTTGATGAAAGCTTTCCAACTTCTGATACTCTTCTAGGTTTTCTCTGCCCCGTCGACACCAGATTGCTCCCCTGCAGATGATGCAAATCTCTCTCTCTCTCTCTCTCTCTCTCTCTCTCTCTCGCTCTCTCTCTGCCTGTGTAGAGAAATGGATGGTGATGTGAGGTTTTAATGAGATGGAGAACTGAAAAGGGTCTGTTAAAATTACGAAAAGCCCGGAGTGGACTTTTTGGAGTCTTAGAAGGAGAGAGGAGCTGCTATTTGACCGTGCGTTCAAGTCGGTATGACGGAAGGAAAATGTAAAAGATGATTCCTCATTTACTATTCAGATTTCGCTCTTCCTATTGAGACTTCGTCTGTTTGGAGGAAAAAAGAAAAAAAAAAAGCAGGTTACGGGGAGTGCTATGTCACGGTTCCAGGTCGTAGGTGCTACCAGTTCTGTTCTCATGTCAATGATTTCGGTTTGTTTGCCAGGACAATTCAAATGTTTGGATTTCTCACGTGAATGCTATCATTCTTACTCAATTTACAAATAAAACACTTTTATGGGAAAACTCAAGGGTGTGTTTGTGGAGCAATAGGATCCCCCCACTCTACGTTTGTGTATTTTTATCTCTCACATGGGAAAAAAAATCCTCTTTATATCATAAACAATTAGTTCTTTTCTCTCTTTTTTTTGTAAAAAATATGCATTGCATCAGTATAACAAGAAAGGGGTTTGGAAAGACCCTGAAAGATTCTTGGGCAGGAAGATAGAGGTTCAAAATATAAGTGTGGGATGCTCTAAATTAGCATCTTAAAACTTGTAATGCGAAACTTATGATAAAAATTTTGAGGGTATCTAAAATTCTAAAGACAAGGATTCCGCAAAATCTTTCTATGTAAATGAACTCACAGAAAATCAACTAACAAATCAAAAGCAATCTATGTGTACCCTTCCCCAAGTAATTTTTAAAGATTCAAAAGGCATTTTCCACATTGTTGGTTTTATTGGGTAGATGGAGATTTTACCTTCAAAAAGAAAAAAAAAAAAAAAAAAAAAGGTATAACTCCATCTGTCAGTTTGCTTACACACCTTCCTTTGGAAATCTGCTTTACACCTCTCCCTCTCTCTCTCTCTCTCTCTCTCTCAAAGCAGTAGTCCATACATGACATGATAAAATAAGAAGTCAAAAGGAACGTTGTGAACATGGAAACATACCCAAATATATTTGTATGAATGATATATATACACACACAAAAGAGGATGGTGTTCATATTATAAACAGGAGGCTGGCAGTGAGTTAGATACGTTGAATGGCTGTTTCGAAAATGCCAGTTTGCATCTTCTTTGTGTATAATTAAGGGACCGTCCTTGTCCTAGCACACGTTCCATTCAATAATAGATTGGACGATGACCGCCCTCAAACTAGAACTCTTGGTCTACCATTTGCATATTGAGGTTTTAAAGAAGAATATTCAACCATTGCCGATGACAGTTTTGTTCGTTTTTGTATAGTAGGGTTAGATAAAAGAAAAGTGGGAGAGTAGTTGTGTGGAAGTTGGATTTGATTGCTAAGAAACTGGGAGATCACATGCATAACATGTTTATTAATACGTTGGCTTGCTCTTACTAGCTAGTTGCCAGGACTCAGCTACCCGTGATTTGTATTATATATTTGTACTTCTATATCAAAACAAATAGTTAGTGGAAGATTAAAAAAGGTCTCTAACTAGAAAAGCATCTGTGATTTTTTTTTTTTGTGTGTGGGGGTGGGGGGGCGGGGGGGGCGCTGGTTTTGAAAGTTCCATAATTAGGATAGGGGGGTGGGGTTGAAAGTTCCATAAATAGGATAGCCAGCAGTATCATTTAATTAAGGTTCTAAATGGAAGGAAAATTTTCTCCCATTGGAACATGCATTGGATTGTCACCAAAGGCAAGATCCCCCTGAATTTCATCAAATCCCGCATGACAAATGGCACCAGTGTGCAAGAGAAAATCTTAAGCTAAGCTTAAATTAGACTCGGTTGTATCACATAATAATTTAATAATTCTATGTATATATATACAATCATTTTGTCCTTTTGATTAAAATATATTCATGTTTTTCTAAGAATGCGGAGTTTAATAGGTGATGAATTGAACTAACTACTTAACTTTAATTAGAGATGAACTAATTAAAAGAAAAGGGCCTCAACGTAGTACATTGTAATAAGAATATTTGGAAGTTTTTTTAAACATATAAACAAGAATCCTAATTAACATTAGGTACGTTGTTTATTGGACAAACATTTTCCTTTTTTTATGGTCTCAAAGTGGACAATACAGACAAGTTCTCTATTAAGAAAAGTAGTATTCATATAAATCTATATCTTAATAAGTATAGTTCCGAAAAAAAGTAATCTAAGTTGAGTAAGAGATCAAGTTGAGGTCTGCGTTTAAGTCTACCAAGCTTGGCTTCATTAGTGATCAAGCCTAACTCATGCTGGGGAAAGCTTGGTGGAGCTGTCTCTCGCTTACTTTCAGGAAGAGATCCTTATATATCAACCCTATCTTTCTTCACTGTGGGATTTTTTCTTTCTATCAAAATATTTCTTGGATAGATGTGGCATTTTATGGTGTTTTCCAAGTTCCTTAGTTGGTGTATTTGATGCTTGGAGTTTCGCCTGCATTAGAAGTTGTGGTTTGTTGCTTTGGCAACTTATTTCTTTTGCTATCTTGTGGTCCATTTGAAAGGAAAGGAATGAGAGAATTTTTCATGATTCACTTCTTTGTTGAAAGATTTGTTGGCGGTGGTCTTGTTAAAAATGAAAAATTGGCTTTTGGGAGAAATGAGCTTGTTTTTCTTAACATTGATACTAAGTTTGTTAATTGGGAGGCTTGGATGATGTGTAGGTCTTTCAAATACTTTAAGCTTGTTAGATGAAGCCCACTTTAAGGGGTGATAAAGTTCAATGTGGATAAGGCTGCTAGGGGTAAACCGGGTGGTCAATTGGGTATTGGAGGGGTGCTTCATAATTTTAAAGGCAAGGTGTTAGATTTCTTTTTATGAGCCGATTAGAATTAAAGACTCTAATGAGGTAGAGGTACTTGCTATTCTAAAGGCCTTGAGAATTTATTTTTAGTCATTTAGCAAAAGTTTGATTGTGGGAAGTGAATCTTCTAATGTAATATGGTCGGTCTTACAGAATGGTAAGGCTCCTTGGGAATTTCTCTACATCCTTAATGAGATTAGAGCTTTGCCATTCTTGATGTGTGATTTTAAAGCATGTTATCCGTTCGGCCAATGACACTTTGGATTCGTTAGCTATGTCTTTTTGTAGATATTTGATGTTTGTAGTGTTGTTTTTTTTTTTTCTTTTCTTTGTGAGATGGTGTGGTGGCTTTTGTACTTTTCCTCTTTCTAGTTTTTCTTATATTTTTATTGTAGTGCTATTTTATTCTTTTAATATAGGTTTCGTTACAAAGAGAGAGACAGAGACAAAGAGAGATATCCTCACATATGTTTGAGTAAATATTATTTAATTTAAAGAATCAGTTTGTAGTCTATGCATGGGATATGAAAATAGGATTTGCTTTATATGTAAAATTTACACGCCTATAACACAATACCATATTTATTTAGAAGCACCATTTTCACATGAGTAAACTTTAAATTGTTTAGATTACATAGATAAAATTATCTTATATCTCAAAATTTATGAATGTTTAAAACTAACACTTAACATTTTGGGGTTTATGTATCAGTAAAAGAAAGAAAAAAGGTTTGGATTAAAATTTAAGGCTCATGAATAGTAAAAAATAAAAATGGTGGAGAGATTTGATACCACCTATCCCAACTTCTTCAGTATGGGCAAGCTTTAGACCAAGAAGGAGTATAATGGCCTCACTTTTTTGTAGCTGTGAAAAATTTCATAGGAAACGGCCTCATTTTTACACACTATTCTCACACAAACAAGCATATGAGCATCCATAACATACTAAGCATGGGTAACATTTACATTTTGTCAATGAGTAAAAGCAAAGTACCCCTAAAAGATCTTAATCTCCATTTTTGACGTATTTTGTTGGTTTGTTTGTGCTAAATGTTGTTGGTGCTCCAATCAAGCAGAGACATATGGTCATCTCAATTGGATTTGGGCCCGCCTCTAAAACTCCCAGAAAGATTTTGGATGCATCTTCAGAATTCAAATGAAAATTTTGGATAAAAAACTAACATAAAAATTCTGATTTTGCCCAAAAACACCTACCCCGTCGCCACCAAGTAAAAATCCTGGTCCCCCACCGCAATTAAGGGATACAGATTATGGTGAGATCTTGGTTGGTCCATGTGAGCAACCATTTCGCCCAAATATCCGCAGATGATCTGATGGGTTTCATTTTCTGTGCATTTGTTTTTACTGTCAGTTGCCTTTGAACAGAGAGGGCACTACCAGACAAGGACCTCATGGCCCTAATCACGAACGGACACGACATAGGTCGTAAACGCCCCACGCTAGAATCATTGGTCAAAAGCTATGTACTGCACATGGTGTATATGTCCTAGGAATATGCACTTTTGCCTTAAAGAGAGTGTCTGTGCAGATGGATGAAACTGATGGATGCCACTTCGCATCCACAGGTTCCTGTTCACTGGGTCTTGAATGGCCTCCACATGGTCCATATGTCCTAGGAATTTAAACTTTTGGCTGAATAAAGTGTCGAGAGTCGGAACGAATTGATGAAATTGATGGATCCACTTTGCATCCACAGGATCCTGTTTTCTGGGGCTACTTTTGTACCTTCCATTTGCCTGCCTCTGTGCACTGACCATTGCGCGCTCTCTCTCTTATCCTGGTCTTTGAGGCATCAGGACTAGGCCCAATGTTGCACCCACTATGCCTACAAATATGCACCCCAGGTAAAACTGGGGTGGACTTTTGGATGTGGGGGAGCACTATATGTTTGGGAAGGGGGTAAAATGGGGCGAAGGAAAAAAAGGAGGGGAAAATAGAGGGAAAGTGGGGATGGGGGCTGTTTGGGAAGGGGGGAGGGAAAATGGGGGAGGGGAATTAGGAGGTAAAATTTTGAAAAATTTACCCCTTAATTTTCCCTTCAAAATTGTGGGGAAAGAATGAGGAGGAGAGGGGATTTCCTTCCCCTCTCTTACTACACAAACAAAAGAAGGGAAAATTTTTTTTCCCTCCCCTCCCCCCTTCCCAAACATAGGATAAGCCTACAAATATGCACATCAGGTAAAACTGGGGTGGACTTTTGGATGTGGGGGGAGTAAACCCATTCTTAATCTTTATACCACTCCACCAACTCCTACATGGATAGAATAGTGGAAATTGAAAATGATAATTTTGTGTAAACTATATTCAATTTTTTATCATTTTGTCTAAACCATATTCAACTTTTTTACATTTTGCCTAAACCACTTCTATAAAGTGAAACTTTCTCATGGAGAGCTAATGGAGAGCAGGTGTCTCTGCATTGAAGGATAGGAACCATTTCGTACACGGCATCTCATGTGGGCATCCATAGGTGAAAATCTTTCATAAAAAGAAACTTTCTCTTGCAGATATCAACAAGAGAAAGACTCTAGGAAAAATTAATTCCAGCGTCTAGTGCAGAGCGGACGTCTCTGCATTAAAGAATAGGAACCATTTTCGTCATCCCATGCGGCATCCTCCTAATGTTTACAAAGTGTAAAAGTTAAGACACGAGCATGGATTATCTTTGTAATTTATGTTTTTTTTTTTTTTTTTTTTAAAGTTATAGTTTGATTAGTGGGTTGTTAAGCCAAAGAGGGAAGATTTGGAGCCATCCCTTGTGGATGATGTAAGTGGGAAAGTGGGTGCGTTTCATGTTGGATAAGTCTACAGTTTACACAGTGTCAATCTTATCCACTTGATTTGAACACGCACCCACGAGACCAGATACAGCTTTAAACAGCATGTTGCATAGTCCGGGTGTGTATGCTAGTGTTTGGTGTGTTCATCATTTCTTCCATTTTATTACCTTTCGGCTCAATGAGAATCCTGAGACGCATTCAATTTCCCACTATCGACAAGGAAAGCAAATTAAAAAGTATTTAAAACTGGTGAGAAATTTATGATTGAATGGTGTTGGCATCTTAGTATCACATTCATACTTAGGAGCCGATCCTTGGGCCTTCACCTAAAATATCACTCATGACCAATATCCCAACCCAGCAAAAAAACTAAAAATAAAAATAACTACTGAAGTAGCGGTAGTGGTTTAGAGATTTAAAAATGAGACTTCCGCCCCACACTAAGGAGGGGCCAGATCAATTCAAATAGGTGTAACTCGGCCGAGTCGCACAGCAAAGCTAACATGTGTCATGGAGCATGAAGACCTACCTCACTGTTGGCCGTGTTCAAGTCATACTAATTATGTCCCGAACCCAACCGGATCAATCTGGGGGTGGCATTCCTGATCTGTCAAACCTACCCAATTCCAACCCGGTAATTTAGGGTTCCCGTGAACACTTTTTAGTTTTGGGTTGACATTAGTTACTTGATCAATCATGGGGTTAACCGACACTTTGCTACCCGGCTCCCAAACTTGACCTTCAACGAACCAAAACTCATGCCAACTCTAACCACCATGAGTTGTATTATTAATAACTAAAAAGTAGAAGTTGGGTTCTTGGATTCCAACCGAAGGCAGGCTGTCGGCATTGTGGCCACCCTATTTTTCTAATATGAAACAGAAGACTACTGTTTTTTGGGGTGATGAATCTGATTCTAAAGTTTGTTTCTATCCCTGCCGTCCTCTTTTTTATCCTAGGCTTGGATAAACATTACATCTTAAAAACTATTCAGTATTTGACCGTGTAAAACAGTGCTTCCCCGGCCTTATTTACTTGACCAACTCTCCTATTTGAAATGTGCTAAGAAGATGATCAGACACGCCACAGCTTGAAAGAGATGGGGGAGAGAAACAGCCCTTCTTTTTTAGCAGCAAGATTTTTAGTAATGTCTTTTGGTTATCCATTTTGAACACTGTAAACCTTAATTTGTATCAATGAAAGTGTAACTTGGTTCTTAGTCATGTCACGCTTTGTCACACAATCTCTCTTTTTGGCACGCAGGGATCCAAGAGACCGAAAGTGTTATTGAAAAAAGACTCAGGACAAGCTATAAGCCCTTAGCCTTTTTCAGCTCCAGTCAGGATCAAGCTTAAGCTGTTGTTGCTTCTTCTTATTATTATTCTATTATTTTCTTTCTTGACCTAACCAGTCACCTATTTTCCTTAAAAAGAACTCAAACTGGAATTCTAGTCTTTTTCTTTTCTTTTCTGTTTCTTTTTGTTTTTTTGGATATTATTGTTCCTATCATAATATGCAAACAGTTTAGAATAAATACATTTTGTATTTTTCACAAATTTTATTATAATAACTTTAAAAAATCTTCTTCTTCTTTTTTTTTTTTATTACTTTTACAAATTTCAGTTTTTTATCATATCATCGTCATCATCTGGTACATACTGCTTCTGGTGCATACTGCTCATACGGTGCTAAATGTAGACAATACGAAGCCTTTCTCAGTTCACCACTCAGCACAGAATCAACTGAGAGTAGCTTCACTCAGCCAGTTATAGTAAGATATAGTTAGATAAAGGCTCTATTGTGTTACTTTGTATTTCTACACCAATTTATTTTTACTATTAACACTAATACTATCATTACATTATTATTCACCAACATATCCTTCCTGGTTTTAGTCTAAATTGTAGTTATACAAAGGTTGAAGTGTTGGAAGTTATTCCTTTTTGGCAGTTCTACATGACCACATGTTTTGGTTCTTGTTTTAAGGGGAAATAAAAGAAAAGGTTTTAAATCCCACTTTTCTAATGAAACCAAGCGAAGAGAGAATTTCACTTTTGTATTCAAGTCTAACTTGAGCTTGAACTGTTAGTAACTGGAAACACCAAAAGCTCGAGCTAACCACGACCCCAGGAATTCGAACACAAGATCCCCTACTTTGATATTATATTAAATTTCTTTAGCTTACCATTCCTACCAAAACCTCGAGGCATTAGCAGAGCCAGCATGAATACTTTTAATATTCTCCCTTAGGTGAAGTTCACTCCTCAATACTCCCCCCGGTTGGCACTATATTAGTGTGAACAACAAAACAATGAATATCAAAGGGTACTAATACGAACTTGACACAAGCACCTCATTTTCTATTCAACGTGAGTTTTAAATTCAATATTGCGCTTCATAAAAAATGTCTAGACCCAAGTTTGAAATGACTTGCTCAAGCTCCTAATGAGCTTAAGCTTGATTAATTTGCAGGAGCCAAGCTTGCGCACATGGAAGCTCAACCCAATTCAATACAGGGCCACGTTGAACAGGTTTTATTATTATTATTAATCAAAACAGGTATCAAGGAGCATCACTGTGGGATGGGGAAGATGGGGGGCCTAGTGGTGGATCTTGTGGACGAGGGCGGTGAACTCTCACCCATCTGACCAATACCCACCGTTGCAAATAAGGGCAGAGTATCAATATAAATTACCTTGACTATTGTTAGGCTATGGGTTGAAACTTCATCCATGAAAGGGGCCCATCCAAGATTTATGATCCCAATAAAAACTGGCCTGGCACATTGTTGACCAGGAAAATACTGGGAATGGTAGGAATATTCGTGTCAAATGTTTTGATATTTTTAAATGAAAACCCAACTATGGATATTTGTTCAATGCATGCATTGTTCAGGACTAGCACATTCAGATGCCTGGGGGCAGAATATCAGATCAGAGCATAGAGGATTGCAAAGAGTATTAGACCTCTGCCCTGAGTAGAAAGACATTGCCAGCCATCAGTTCTAGATGATTTTGAGACCTGCCGACTGGTTTTTGTTTCTATGTTTATTTCTTCTTCTTAAATTAAATGTTAATAATGACTAACAAGACTAATTGAGAGCCGGTCCTTACTAAAACCCTACCAGTCAAAAGATTGTAAAGCAGCCAATCCATCACAAACAACTAGTCGTTCTTGCAAGCTGATTTCTTTGACAAGATGCTTTAAAGAATGAATATGTATCTCTGAGAAAAATTGAACAAAAACATGGGGTATTACCAGAGTTGGGTTCACACTGACGACATCCTTGTCAGTGCTTAGAATATCAACTTTGTGTTTCCCAAGGCGTTGTCAGAAATCTTTTCTCTATTCATCTCAACAATTATTACAATAATTCAAAAGAAATGGTTATTCATGAACGCTTTCATTGATTTACATCATACTCACAGGCACAAAATTGTCAGAGAGAGAAACATTTCACCAATCAATCAGAATTCAACCTAACTGAAATTATCTACATTCAACATGATTCTGTTTCTCTGAGAGGACTCTGTTGGGTTCTATTTTTCCACTTGACCATAACTAAAGTCTTTTTTTATCCGCCACTAGCCAATTTAGCACATGTTTTATAACTACATTTGAAAGTGATACATTCTGTCTAAATTGCTAGTTAATGTCCAGTTTGGGTCTATGGAACTCATTTAACCCATACCCAGGTTACCTTTAACTACTTGTTGCAAAGAACCAATGCCCTGTTTGGATCCTGATAAACAACATCCATGGAAATTGTTTTTATGGACAAGGTTGTTTCTTCCAACAGTTAAGGTATTTGGATACCAATCAAATTGGCAAGTCAAGTATTGATAATGTCCTTATAAGTCTTCCATAACTAGGAGCAGGTTGATTAACCTTAATAGTCTCTCTCCCTGAATTTATGGAGAAATCAGGTCGCAGGGACAGGCGCAGTTAATGGTACATGTAAGAATGTTATTCTCTACATTTCCATTGCGTACAATATCGAAGGGGAGGTTGAAGTCCAGCTTTATGGCTTCATTTCCTCAGATACGGTGAAGCAAGGAGCTTCAGGAGTAGTCAGCAGCAATTCTTATGGAGATGCTACACAGTATAGGATCTAGAGAAATGAAAAACAAGAAGAAAAAGGAGAGAACAAAGCAAGATGTGATGTCTGCTAAAGCTCGGTCGTGGATTGGTTTGGGCCTGTGATATGGTTGTAGTCGAAGATGATAATATGATAATATTGTAATTGTTGATGAGTGACTATGGATTGCAGATGTCAACAAGAAGAATAAGAGTTAAGATTCTGTTCACTTTCAATTGTTGCTTTCTGTGGCCCTGCGACTAAAATTCGAGGTAATCAAAATCATAGGGTCATCCAATTTTTCAAACTAAATAGGGCCCCAAGAACTGTAGACGCACATAAACACGACTTGAATTCAAGGTATAATAAAAAATCATATGGTCAAATTCAATTTTTTTTCAAAAGCAAAAGGGCCTCAAAGAACTGTAGACGTACATGGACATAGGTTATACAAATGATAGAACTGTAGGGCTACACAACATGGGCCATGAAGAACCTAATTTCTAACTTCATTAAGAAGGAATATTACCACCAAGGTCTGAGTATATGTGAAAAACCTATATGATGATTGTGCAGAAAATCCTCCTACTACTCTGCCTTGCAAGAATCCTTACTTCGACAAATATTTGTCGTTGAAATCCTTCAGGAGGTAAAACTGCCCGATCATAAAGTGTGTATAGCAAATACTCGAAGCCAGAGCACCAGCAAATACAATCCATTATGCATTCTTTCCATGGTAATTGGTTTCACCAAGTAGCCCTAATGTTTCCATAGCTGGATCTTAATGCCTCAAATATTATAATGCAAATGAACCTGTTATCAAGAAACAGGTAATTGGGTTACAACGACAAGCATATGAGGACCAAAACTTCTACTGGCAACCTCGACTAATTGCAGCTATCCAGCATAGCTAACTTTAAGTACCTTATTCATATGAGGTGCACAAACCATTCCCAACTGTGAGAGGCCACAATGGGCATTGGAGTTCACCTTGGAGGCCTGTCTAATTCTAGGTCGACTAGAAGGGAGCTTTGAAAATATGATAGGTAATAGATACATAAGCAAAATGTAGTGACCCAAATCCCAAATCTAAAGTCAACTATGTCATCTAAGAATTTTGAGAAATTCCAAATTAAATTGACCCAAACTTAGGTCTAGCTTAATATTATTATATGATGATTATGAATGATTAAGGGAAAACAGTCAACTATGTCATCTAAGAATTTTGAGAAATTCCAAACTGAATTGACCCAAACTTAGGTCTAGCTTAATATTATTAAATGACAATTATGAATGATTAAGTAAAAATAGATGAATATAAACTTAATTGAAGTGTTCTTATGTAGTGATCCAAAACTCAATCCCTCATAATTAGAGTTTTGGTAATAATAAAGAAATTAAATCCATTACATGATCTAATGCAAGCCCAATTTGCAAAAGGTTAGTAGGCATTAACTCTGGCCTTGGGGGAATGAAATCAAGTGGAGATGTTAACAGGTTTGCAAAAGGTTAGGGGAATGAAATCAAGTGGAGATGTTAACAGGTATTTCATCTAGAAACGTTTGCAATGCCCTCCCTCCCTCCAATACCATTGTTTCCAACAAAATTATACACACACATTCTTTATACAATATATGGGACGATGTTCCTATGTATTTTCTTCAGACCCTTTCATCAATTAGTTGTTAATTGAATGAATCATAACTATGTAGTCCTATTCCTAATACATTGGCCCCAAAATAGCATATCCAAGTTATAAGAAATCCTATAGAAGTCACTATTGCTGAGAAAGAAGTAAAAAATCTTCTTTTCGACTCAAACTCTTCCACTCCAGTCGCTACTTTTCATTGTTACTTCGAAAGTAGCTGCTTCAGCTTCAGCCACTAGAATTGCTAGAGATGTGTTTTTAGTAGCCACCTGTTTGACACCTTATATACCAACCCTTAAAGCTGAATATTAAATGGGGATATAAAGATGATAAAAAATCTCTCCACTGATTGATAACCACTGCCAGTCTAAACATTCTAAAGATTAACAGTTTATTTTTTTGAGAAATTTAATCCAACAGTGAGAACTATTCCGATCAAAGTGAATATTGGATGCATGTCAATTCACACACATAGGATTCCGTTAAACAGGCCCACGGCCCATAAAAGGATCCAGTCTATCATGATATATCTCACGTGGTCTAATTGGGTCAAGATTCATAACAGCTGTACATATTCTCTTGATTAGTTAGTTTCCTAACTTAGAATAGCAATTGATGTAATTAGTAGTTTCCTAACTTAAAGCCTTGATTAAGGCATGTAAATGCACTATATATTGATGATCGATCTCCTAAGGGAGACACACAATAATAGAATACAAATTCTGAAACTTCTTGTCATTCATACAGTCTTGAAATTATCATGGTATCAGAGCAGAGTTCTAGTCTTCAGTATTAGAAATCATTCAAGGAGTTAATCAGAGAGAAATCTCTTTCTCTCGTGAAGAAAAATAGATAGAGGATCTGTTTTCAAGGGATCGACATCCATCCAGGATCTGCAGTAGGCTCAAATCAATTGTGGCCCACCTGTGATCATCACAGCACCATCAAGGATCATTCCAGCCAAGGTCGCCTAAGTCTTCTATGTATTTTGGTGATTTTTTCAGAATTTTTTCGACAATGTAAGGTAAGTTTTTTATCATTCTCGTGATTTTTCAAAAACTTACACAAGTTTTGATCAAGACCGTACAGAAATTTGGATTTTCAGCAAATTAAGTTCAAACTTGTTCCAGTAGGTGCGAAAATTGTGTGATTTCATAGATCAGAAACCTTATCAGTGTCCAGCACCATCTGTGGGGCCCACATAAGGGATCTAGGGCTCCATTCAAGGACGTTAGGGGTTTTTTTTTCCAATTTTATTGTTCTATCAAGCACCATCTCTTCTCTGATCGGTCTACTTGGTCTGATTGATTGGTTGGATCTGTCCAGCACCATCTCCTGCACTCACGAACTGTACTTCATACAAACTATTGCTAGATTTGATCGCTTTTTCTTTCACTGTTTCACAATATACAGTTGAGATGGAAAAATCTGAGGTCACTTTGATCAAATTTACGGGAAAGAATTACCCTTCCTGATCTTTTCAATTTCAAATATACCTAGAAGCTAAGGAATTGTGGGGATTTGTTTATGGCACTGACCCTAAACCTACTAAGGATGAGAAGAAGATCTCCTCTTGGCATACTAAAGATGTCAAAATCAAATCCTGGATTCTGGGATCTGTCGAGCCTCATCTGATAATGAATCTCAAGCCTTACTCAACCTCTAAAGCCATGTGGGAGTATTTGAAGAAAGTATATCATCAAGATAACTCTGCGCATCAATTTCATCTTGACTATGCAATTGCTGAGTATGCACAAGGGACCTTGTCGGTACAAGACTACTATTCCGGATTCTGTACAGTGTGGTCGGAATACAATAGTATTAAGTATGCGGATGTGGTTGACAATGTGTTGACAGTGATTCAAGATCTTCAGGCCTCTAGTCAAAGGGATCAGTTTTTTATGAAACTGCGCAATGAATATGAAAGTTTCCGATCTGCTTTAATGAATCGGACGCCATTACCTTCCTTGGATGTATGCTTGAATGAACTCCTACGCGAAGAACAGCGCATTGCGACACCCATGCATATAGCCCCAACAAAAGATGGAAACCTATTCAGTCGCGTTCTCGGCAAATAAGGCTTCTCAGCCTCCACCTCGAGACTTGAGCAGGATACAGTGTTACAGTTATCAAAAATTTGGGCACATTGCAACTCAATGCAAACAGAAGGTCTGTAGTTACTGTAAAAAGTCGAAACATATCATATCTGAATGTCACCGCCGCCCACAACGTCCATCACCACAGTCTCAGACTCCACAGTATCAGCCTTCGCATGGATATGTTGCTTCTTCGGATATACCTGCTCCTACATCTGCACCGTTACAGCCTGGGACCTCATCCTCTCTCACTCCTGAATTGGTTCAACAGATGATTGCCAATGCCCTCTCTGCTTTTGGTCTCTCAGGCACATCCCCTCCATCTTCTAATTAGTTTCTTGATTCCGGGGCATCTAATCATATGACATCTTCCAGTGCACCACTCTCTAATGTGCCAAGCTACAATGGCCCTCTTCAAATACAAACTGCTAACGGGGGCCATATTCCCATTACTGCTGTCAGTGACATCCCTGGTCCCATTCCATTGAAAAATGTTTATCTGTGTCCCAATTTAACTTCCAACCTTTTGTCAATCGGGCAGCTTGTTGAAAATAAATGTTAACATCTCTTTTTCTTCTTCTGGTTGTGTTGTGCAGGACCAGATGTCCGAGAAGGAGATCATGAAGGGGCCTAAGTGTGGATGCTTGTTTCTGCTGAATGTTTCTAAAATTTCTAGGAATCAATTTGATAATAATGTGTTTTTTTTTTTCTCTTCGAGATAACTGCCGATTGTGGCATAATAGACTCGGACATCCTAATTCCAAGGCTTTGTCCCTTATGTTAAATTCTGGTTTATTAAATAAATCTATTGGTTTATCTTCTTGTGTGCCTTTTGATTGTGCTACTTGTAAAATGGGAAAGAGCAAAACTCTTCCGTTTCCTCATTCCACTTCACTCACCACTCAGTGTTTTGATTTAGTTCATAGTGATGTATGGGGAATTGCTCCAGCTCTTTCCGACGCTCACTATAAATATCTTGCGACTTTTATTGATGATTTCAGTCGATTCATATGGGTCTACTTTCTACATTCAAAATCTGATGTTTTTAATGTTTTTAAAATCTTTTTAGCTTATGTTGAGAATCAATTTTCCACCTACATTAAAATCTTGCGATCTGATTCAGGCGGGGAATATGTGTCCTCAGATTTTCAACGGTTTTTGCAAAATAAATGCATTATTTCTCAAATAACTCGTCCTTATACTCCACAGCAGAATGGAATCGCTGAAAGAAAAAATAGACATCTCCTTGATGTCACTCGTTCCCTTCTTGAATCACCGGTTCCTACCCGTTTTTGGGTTGAGGCAACGGCTACAGCAGCTCATCTTATCAATCGTATGCCATCAACCTCCATTAAGAATCAAAGCCCATATTACCAATTGTACAAGACCTATCCATGCTATGATGATCTTCATGTTTTTGGCTCCACTTGCTTTGTGCACTTGCATCCTTCTGAGAGAACAAAACTAACCACACAATTCACTCAATGTGTGTTTTTAGGTTATGCGCCCTTTCAGAAAGGGTTCATTTGTTATGATCCTCACATTCGTCGTCTACGTACCTCTAGGAATGTCGTTTTCTTTGAACAACAATATTTTTTTCAAAAACACATTGATCCTCCTGAGTCCTCTTTCGTGTCTTTACCTAGTTTTTCTGACACCCCGTCAGTTGTTCAATTTAATCCTAACTTTGTGTATCATAGACGGAAAAAAGAAGCGCCTCCCAGGGATCCCCCTCCTAATCTTCCTCCAGCATCTGGTCCATCCCTGGTTCTTGATCCATCTGGACATCCTTCACTGCGTCGCTCCACTTGTATTTCGGTACCACCAGCCCGTTATGGGTTCTCACATACTTCCTTAATGGCCACTTTATCTTTCTCTTCCATTCCCCAATCCTATTCTCAGGCTGTGCAAGACCAATATTGGAACAAGGCTATGCAAGATGAATTGGATGCGTTAGAGCAAAATCATACGTGGGATATTGTCCCGTCTCCTGTGGGTGTCAAACCTATTGGTTGAAAGTGCGTTTTTTCTCTCAAGTTAAAATCTGATGGCACTTTAGATCAATATAAGGTGCGTCTTGTCGCTATTGGAAATCGGCAAGCATATGGAATTGATTATGATGAAACTTTTACTCCGGTTGCCAAGATGACCACCGTACGCACAATTATTGCTGTTGTTGCATCTCAGTCTTGGCCTCTATATCAAACGGATGTCAAAAATGTGTTTCTACATGGTGATCTCAAAGAAGATGTTTATATGCGTCTGCCTCAGGGATGCTCATCCGGGAAGGGTATAGTTGCCAAACTTGGTCACTCCCTCTATAGTCTGAAACAAGCTCCTCGCGCATGGTTTGAGAAATTTCAAGCCGCTCTTCTGCGCTTGGATTTTTATCCAAGCCCGTATGATCCTTCTATGTTTTTACATCATGCTCCATCCGGGATCACTGTACTACTTGTCTATGTTGACGACATCGTCATTACTGGTCCTAATGCCACCATGATTCAGGAGCTCCAAGCTTCTCTTAGTGAGACATTTCACATGAAGGATCTCAGCCCCTATACTATTTCCTCGGTCTTGAAGCTCATCAATCGACTAAAGGTATAGTTCTCAATCAGCACAAATACACTGTTGATCTCATTGACTTGACTGACCTTACTGCTTTAGCTCCAGTAGATATGCCGGTCGAACTGAATGTCAAACTCAGTCGAGAGGAGGGTGATCTTCTTTCCGATCCTACTGTATATCGCCAGCTAGTTGGTAGCTTGATCTATCTCACTAACACTCGTTCTGATATCTCTTATGCGGTCAACCTGATGAGTCAGTTTATGACTGCTCCTCGTCACCTTCATCTGGCTATTGTTCGCCGCATCATTCGGTACCTTATTTGCACACCGACTCGTGGGTTGTTTTTTCCATCCATCAATCCGCTATCTCTCAAAGCTTATTCAGATGCTGATTGGGCTGGTTGTCCAGATACTCGCAGATTGATGACAGGTTGGTGCATGTTTTTGGGAGATAGTCTCATTTCCTAGAAATGCAAGAAACATGAAAAAGTTTCTAAATACTCTACTGAGGGTGAGTACCGAGCCATGTCTGCTGCATGCTCCGAAATTCTTTGGCTCCGCGGTATGCTCTCTGACATTGGTTTTCCAGCAGAAGGAGCTACCCCCTCTATGCTAGAAAATACAAGTGCAATTCGGATTACTAAAAATCCGATTTTTCATGAACGCACTAAACACATCGATGTTGATTGTCACTTCATACGAGATAAGCTTAAACGTGATGTCATCAGCCTTCCATATGTCTCCACTGAACTTCAAATTACTAATATTCTCACCAAAGGTCTTCCACGGCTACGCCATCAATTCTTGGTTGGCAAATTGATACTGGTTGATTCTCTCGCATCAATTTGAGGAGGGGTGTTAAATAGGCCCACAGCCCATGAAAGGATCCAGTCCTTCATGATATATCTCACGTGGTCTGATTGGGTCAAGATTCATAACAGCTGTACATATTCTCTTGATTAGCTAGTTTCCTAACTTAGAATAGCAATTGATGTAATTAGTAGTTTCCTAACTTAAAGCCTTGATTAAGGCATGTAAATACACTATATATCGATGATCGATCTCCTAAGGGAGACACACAATAATAGAATACAAGTTCTGAAACTTCTTGTCATTCATACATTCTTGAAATTATCAGATTCGACCCGACATTTGACCTTGGTCATATGTCACCTCACTAAAAAATTCCAAATGTGGATGGTGTACCAGTGCAGGCATTCAATTTATGCAATCAAAATAGCCATCTGTTCTTAAGTCATATATAGGACTGTCTACATATATCTAAACATTGGGGGCATCATCACATATGGTTAACACAAGAAACAGATCGAGTCATGCACAGGCACAAATAGCAGAAAACAGAAATAACATTATCCAATGACATGTAGAAATATACACCAACATTGTCATTCGAACTAATTTGGAGAATTATTTACCACATGGGAACACTTGATATATAATGTTGCTCTTTCCTTTACTGTGCCTTTGCCTTCGGCTGGGAAGGAAGTAACTGCATGACAGTTGGCAACAAAAAATTAGAGTACTCCATCGCCTTTAATTAATATGAAATTACAGGGCGCTAATGGCTGTGTTTTGAGGCCCAGGGTCAGGACGTGGGCCTAATTTCTGGTCCAATAATTAAATGGCTGGGCCAATCTTGGACCTATGCTTGCATAAAGGCCTGCACCGTTCCAGTATATTTTACACATTGGTGTGTATAATTTGCAAATGAGATAGGCATGAGCCTGATTTTCAGGCCCATGTGCTGATTCAAATTTGAAAATTAGGCCCAATAAAGCAGGCCAAACATGGACAAAATTTTGCCTGACCCAGCCATGATCACCCCTATCTCCACTAACCATAGTTGCATAGACTAGACACTACCTGATAGCAAGAAATAAGCGAGCTCAGGAATCCAATGCCTCCTGTCAGACGGGGGGTGACTTTCTTAGGGGCCAATTGAAGAAGCCCAACAGCAACCACTATATCCATTGATGCTTTTACCAAAGCTAACATCCTATCATTTGACTGCTTGAGCTTGCTAAGGTATTGTTCATTCTGCATTCACCAAAAGAACACAATGTTTACCATGCAAAACAGGAAGAGTCCTACAGTTAGGACCTTACACGTTGGCACCAAATCTGACCGTTGAGTTAAAACATACTTTATATTTATCAGTCTGCTTAAGATCCTTCTCCAACTTCTTCATTGATCTACAGAGTCTTCGAAGCTCTGCCACCTAAAAGAAACAAGAGAAGATCTTATTTTACCAGACGAGATCAACCGAAATATTATAAACAAATAAATAAATAATTTTTTGAGCACAACGACCATTTCTCATAAAAGGTGGGAATGCTAAAACCACGAACCTCAATCAATGTGGTACACGCTGAGGAACCCAGCCAACAGAAAAGAGATATCCTACCAAGAAGCTCAGTTCGTTCTTTGTTCTGCAAAAACAATTAAGCAGGATCAGATCAGTTACTTCTTTCTAGAGTCTAATGGAGAACAATTAGGCCTTCTCGACTTAGAAAGCAGAAGTAAATACTGAGAATCTCAACAACTAGACAGAAGTATCAGCTTAAAGTCATGACTAGTCACTTTGCAGAAGTTACTTCGAAAATGGGAACTCCAGTAATTTTTCTTACAGCAGTTATTTCCAGATTTTCATTTTGGTGATTTTCACCAAAATGACGAGTCATGATCCCTATCTACATGAGGGAACCACTGACTCAGGAATTTCTAGGAATTGGGATATATGATATCTTGCATTTTCCAACCAAAACAAAGCCTGTGCCTGTTTGGATAAATGAGAAGTAGGGTAAAATGAAGTGGATTTCACATGTGGAGTAGAGTGAAGAGAAGTAGGTTGAAGTTAAAGTAGAGTACTTCACTCCAATTGGATGCTTATTTTGAAGTTAAGGTTTGGAGTAGAATCCACTTTTACTCAAGGAAATGGAAGTATTTAGAATTGAAGTGAAATGGAGTATAGGTGGCTCACAACATGACTTCATCTATTGGGCCAGACTCATCCAAACAGGGTAGAATTGAAATTTTAGACTGTTATGGCCCATTTAACTTCACTCTACTATATTTTTTGCCTATCCAAACAGGCCCTACGAGCACAGAATAAGCTTAAAACTCCTTACCTTGTAAATGCCAGTTCTTCCAGCCCAGACGACTTGGTCCAGCAGCAAAAATGTCGACAATAATGCATTTTTGGACTGTAATAGGCATCATGTAAAAAAAGTAAGCACAAGTACTTAACGAGCATGGCAATCAGCAACAGTTTCATACCTTTCCAAGTAATATGACTGGAAGAGGAGTTCCTTGTGGAGGTGGACTGATAAGAGCATGCAGATCATTGACAAACTGTAAGTCCAGTCAAGTAAAAAAAAAAAAGTCAAATAAACAAATGATATTGAGATTGCATATTTGGATCTACAATCATAAGAACAAATTCTAACCTTGAAAAGTCGGAAAACCTTCCGTGCCAAACTAGTTGATTTATCAACATTTTGAGCCGTACCCGGTTCTCCATTGCTCAAGAACTTTGAACCATATTGAATAGCCCTGCATATCTTGTCTCTGGCTTCAGCTTTATTCAAATATAAAACCAAAAGGGCAAGGTCTGCTCTGGTTGCATCTAATGTAGTCATTATCAACTATGAAGACACCTGATTAATCATATGTTGAAGCCAAATTTTATTATAATAATCTTGGTAGTTTAAAGGAAACACTCTTTAATCTTTGCAATACTACAAGTTGACACTTCGGAATAAAAAATGTTCCTTGAATGCCTTCATATGGCCAAAAGCAATCCATCCTCATTTGTGGATGTGGCCTTAGTTAAAAAAAAAAAAAAAGAAAAAAACATTCTGGGATAGATCAACAGAAACAACTGCTTCTGAAACAAATGATAACATGACAAAGGGTCAATCGTAGAGATAAAATGTCCAATAATGCAAATTATTCCTATAAGTTGTTGGATACCAAAGAGGAAAAGGATGAGTTAGTTTTTATATCAACCAAAAAATTCATCATACTTATTCTCTAGCAAAACTAGTAATAAAAGTCTCAAAGTATGTATGTTTACTCTGCGTGACTTTTTGGTCAGCGATGAGGATGAATATCCCAACAAGTGTGACAGTTCCTCCACAGTGGATAGACTTGAGCTTGTCTTTTTCTGCACTAGTTGAGAAACTCCTATCCGGTATTTTCTCCATTCTTTTAGGCTTCCTTTATCCTAGCTTACACAGCCAATGCTGATCATTCCACAGATGACACAAGAACTTGTCCCAAATAAGTAGTTCAGCCTTTAGCAATTGACCTCTCCTCTAATGCAACTGTACACAGGTTCTTAATCAGTGCAAGAGTCTTTTCCCAGAACTTGGATCCCTCGCAGTTACAGTTCAGAGTGAAGGCCCTTTAAGTGCACAAATACTCTTCATTATTGTATTTAGTTCCTCATCACCCTTTCTGTTTAAGAGAATTTTAGTACTCTTCAACAGAGACATTTCCATGTTGGAAGGTGGGATTTCCTCTCTAATTGATAAATCCATGTTCAATTGACCTTCTATTGATCTATTTTGCCCACAGTTTAAGATTTTCCCATCCATCATGAGAGTTAACAGCCCATCACCAATACATGGCTCCATAGAGTTAATGAGCAATGGCATGATAATTAAATTACAACCCTCCCAATCATCATACATAATGTAATCTTTCTCAGGTTTTGGAATTTTCCCATTTATGAACTGTGATTATTGCCTTTTGCTCTTAATAAACATCTGAGTAGACTATGCATGGCAAATAGTTCTTCCTATTAAGAAGTACCATGGATATCCACATTCCTGGTCTTCTCCTGGGTGTTCATTGCTTCCCACAGATTTTTTTTTTCTTTTCTTTTTTTTCCTCATTTTTATTTATTTTTATTATAACTAAAGTGGAAGAATTCAATTATGTTCTGTAGATGATGACATCTAAAGAAACCAGAAATTTTCAAGAGAAAAATCAGCTTATGATGATTCCTTTTGACGCAGTCAAGGGAAGCAAAATCTGATTGATTGTGAGCCCAACGAACGTCGATCATAAAATAGAAAATACACTCAAACAAGAAGAAAAATTAGAGATTCAGTTACTGTTGATCGCAAAAATCCACCACAGAGGTTTTTTATTCAATGGGAGATGCTCAACCAAAGGAGATGAAATATGAAACTTTATTCAACTTTATAAAATATCAAAGACTAGGGCTGGGCGACCCACGTACATGAATATAAATAAGGCACAAAATCCCATAAAACCCTACTTAACAATCTCAACCCTTGATTTAACACATAAACAACTAAAATCCAAATTTTAAAGTAGTCCCACTAACTAAAATAGTCCATGAACAACTCAAACCTAACAAATAAAAAGAGAGTTCTGACTGGAGATTTTAGGTTGATTTGGACGACCTTCTTTCTAGGACTTGCTTTCTGGCCTTAACCAACCCTTAAACATAAGTCTCATTACAATTCATATAAAGAAACTAAATCAAGGAAAAAACCAAAAACCAAAACAACCTAACAAAGGAAACTAGAAACTTGTGCATGGCTTGATGCTTTGGAGATTTAGAAGCTGTGAGCCCCCACATGGTGAACCTGTGGCTTGATTAGGTGACCAATAAAAACAAATTAAGGACTGATCATTCAGCATATTTATTTCAAATTTGGGGCCCACCTTAAGTCCATTTGACCATCCAAAGTTAGATTTGAGCCCCTTTTCTTGATTGGGCCCCAATTCAGATTTGAGATAGATCAAAAGGCCAATTGATTAACCAAATTGATCCACATAATCAACAGTCTGATCAATCACCCGATCCATTAAATCCAGGTAATCCACTCCCACACCACCTTTCAATCCATTGCTTAAAAAAAAAAAAAAAAACACCTTGCATTCCGGAATTTATAAATAAGCAGAATCCAGTAAACAGATTCTCTAGACGGTCGAATAATCAAATTTCCGGGCAAATTTTTAGCCCAGCGTGGTTCAGTCTTGACCGTTGAACATCCTTCCAGATTTAGTCAGAATTTGGGGAGTTGTATGGACAAATCTAGCAGTCCATCTGCCTGACCAGATGTTCAGGGCCTGGCACACTTTCATAGGGCTGCAACAGGCCTAGCAACTTTGCTGCCATCTGATATGAGATTTGGAGCACCCCAAAGAACCTGGGGCAATCTCTAGTAACCTCCATAGGGATTGACATCGCCTTAAAAGACCACAGACAATCTGGTTCCCCCCACCATGTTGTCTGGTCTCCCCTTAGAAACACTCAGTAGGATCCTAGAATCCACCTAGGATGCCACCCACCTGGTATCCTCTTAAATAGTCATAGCAGTGCCTGATGTGTCCAGAAGGTCACCCCAGCAAAAAAGGGAGAAAATGTGAATAAGAGAAGAGAAAATGAGGAGAGGAGAATAAAAGGCCAACCTTAAACCAAGGATGTATGGATCCAGATCTCTTACCATGTTGCAAAGTAGTAGAAGGAGAACAGGAAGAATAGGGACAATAAGATGATCCGAAAGAAAAGAGGAGAGGAAAAGAGAAGGCTGAACTGGAAGCCAAGGATCTATGGATCCAGCTCTGTTACCATGTTGCAAAGTAGAGGAAAGAGAACAGGAAGAATAGGGACAATGCGATAATCCATCAGTGTGAAAACCTCACTATTTACCTAAGATTTTTGTTCATTAATTGAATAAAGATACAATAGAGTTTTGGTCTCAATAAGGCTAAATTACAGCCAACCAAGAGATAAAAAAATATAATTATAATCTGGAATAGTATTACTTGATGCTATGCCAATATAAATTCCATCATTATGGCGTTTTGCAATATTAGATAACTGCCAACATGAACTAAAACCCAGAAAAGAAAAGCTAATGCATTTTGAACCTTATATATCGATTTTGTACCCTCCAAGAATCTAAGACATATAAAATGCATTCTCAATCATACATGCCTCCAAAAGAAGCAACATATTCATTGAAAGACATGTAAGCTGTATCATTCTCAAATATAAATACCTCCATATGAAGCAACTTATTCAATGAAAGAAACAATCGCATTCTAATTATCAGAAGATTACTTGTATATGCTCACATCTTATAATTGTCAATCACTTGTCACTTCAGATATATAGAGCTAACATTAGCAGCTCTAACCAGATATATAGAATTAACATTAGCAGTAAGGTTGGGAAGAAAGGATGCACTGCCACTGCAAACAACAAATGTAATTGGAGGTTGAAGTCCTCTGAACTCCAAGGCTCCTCTCGAAGCGAAAATTGAGACGATTTCCATCTTAAAGAAACCGCAACTGCTAACTAAAATTTACCCCCGGTGAATTTCTGCCAGACAATATCTTAGCAAAACTTAAAGGATCAATCAAAAAGGCTGACGCATCCATGACAACAAGAGCTAATTGAACTAATGAAGAAGAAAATACTATGATCCTCCAATCAGTGCAATCAAAAAGCTCTATGGGTTCCAATCAATATCCATCTGCATCCATTAATCATTCAATTTGATTATATTGGTTCAATACTTTAAAAAAAAAAAAAGAAAAAAAGTCTGTTCTTCTTCTTCTTCTATCAGATTGTAATTTCTGAAATGAGGAGAAAACTGTCTTCTCTCTAACAAAGGCAAGGCAAGGGATCCAAACGCAACCAAATACTCTCTCAAATCCCAATTCCAAACAACTTCTACATCAAGAATTCCAAGTAAAGATTCAATCTTCCTTCGAATTTCACGATAATACAATACATACATACATACATACATACATACAAGTATATTTTGATCTCAAATCTTAGAAATTGTGAGACCTAAGAAATGCAATTGGAAGAGGAAGAACGCATGAAAGAGTAGAAAGGGAAGAATCGAAGAAGAAATAGAGAACGTAACCTGGAGCCGAGGAGGATGAAGCTGTTATTAGGGTTTCCTGAGCGAATTTGCTGCGGTTTTCCCTTTTACAGGTGGGATGAGCAACGAGATGGGGGGCTTTTTCTAGTTTGTTTTGTTTGTTTCATCGTACGTGGAGAGAAGAAAGACGTCTTTTACTTTTGTTGTTCGCCCGCCTCAAAACATCACGCTGTAGGGGGGCCCCAGCTACAGGGGACCCCAGCTACAGGGGACTAGAGGATACTTAGACATCCGGTGAGGTGATGGAGCCCTCCAATCTGGGGAGTAAACTTTAGAAGAGGTGTGGTGAGAGAAGGTGGCATGCCTAGGGTTCGATTAGGTGAGAACTGCTACCACTTTTACCAGCGAGGTAAGTTGCTGCCAGCTTACTCGTAAATATTTGAATTTTGAGTGCCTTGAAGATTGAATTTCAATTCCGTAGGGTTAAAAAGATTTTGAAAAATGGCAGTTGTGTAAATTCTGACCAGTTAAATGGAAAATTCAGAGTTTTTAAAAGAGAAAGCCTGCACTATAACTGTAAAAAAAAAAATAGGCCCATGAGCCACCTGATAAATCTGTTGAAGGTTTGGCGCTATCTTTTGGATTTGACATTCAACTAAGTAAGCTAGACTCTATTTAGAAGAGCAACCTGATCAATCTATTATCTTATCATAGCACCCTTGGGCCAGCCTAGACCGGTCCCAAGCTCAACGCATAATGGATCGAATAACAACTGTGTTTGAGTCCATCCAGCTAACCCCACCATGCACTTTACACAAAGTAGGCTCTGCCTCCGGGTGGGGGTTCAAGGTTCTGGATATGGGAACTAATATATCTTGTGATGAATTAGAGAAGAAAATGAATCAAATGTACCTATGGTATTGCATTCGTCTAAATAACGCTGTAAAATTGGAGATATAAGTCAAGGAGTGTGGTTAGGATGAGTATTGGGCTTGGGTTTTGTTTTCTGGCTTGATAATTAAGGCCACCCACAAGCGGGGTGTGTTTGGGCCGTGGTATGGGCTAGCGCGTCATTTTATGGCTAGATGGTCAAATTGGCTTGGTTGGGCCTTCATTTGTTCACAGTTTTAGCCGGCCTCAACATTCTAGCACTAATGGGCACCTTTATTTTTCAAATGGTATGGGTGGGGTGGATTGTATCTGGGCCAATATATTAGGGCCTGATAACTGGATGGGCTAGGTTTGTGTAAGTGCATGACTTGGCCCATAAACATCAACAGTCGTATAAAACCTACTAACCTGTCTCCGTTTTGCTCCAACTTTCTTTTTGTTTGCAAAATGTGCATAAACTCTCTACTTTTGTTTAAGAGTTCCTCTTAAGTTGCTTATTGATAAGAATATACTTGACTGTTTTGTTTTTAGACTTGAGTAGCCCATGAATAGCCTTCTCTTATAATTGTTTTCTCCTTGCTTTTATATCAGATATTAACATAACATATCTCTCTAACTTTTAGTAATGTAGTTCTCAATGTTTTTCCAAAATATCCTCATGTTTCAAAATCTATAAACTTGCAATAAAATATATATAAATATTTACATAAGAACCACCATCACAGTTCTTTGATAGAGTCCACCCTATTTTTTAAGCTGCCTAACCCACCTATGAGTGGCCGAGTCAGGATTTTCTTGTAGTTGATATATAATATTTTATATCTATTAATTTGTTAGTAATAATTTTTAAAAACTGTCTTCTTTTAGATTTTACAATAATATCCAAAGAGAAGTTCTAATTTGAAAATATCCCAAATTTTCAAAACATAGTTTCTCGAAACTTTATGAGTGAAATGAAGATATAAAAACACTATGGCTCACCATAATAAATATCAACCAACTCAAAATAATCCTTTTCTCCTTGTCTTAGCAGTTAGCACTCAAAATTGGATCTTAGTCCAATCAAAGTAGGACTGAAATGCACAATTGATAAATGAAAATCTGTGTGATCATTTGATAGGCCACATTGCTTAGGCGGGCATGGATGGTTAAGAGGGTAGTATTCAAGTCCATTTACCAAGTGAAGGCATAAATGATATGACAATAAGTTAGGGGGTACAAAGCTCTTAAATTGGGCCCACCTATTGAATAATCGAATTGCCTAAAAAAAAATGCAATTCTCTTTAGTGGGCTTTCCCTGAATTTACTTTAGTAGGAGTTGGTCTCACCATATTAGCATGACATACACTCAATGTTATAGTAGAACTAACTTTTACGAGACTGGCTAAAACAATTGGAAAATCTCACTTGAAGGGAAGCGCCTTCTTTTTTAATTGTTCTGATTTTCAAATAGGTTGGCTCCTGTACGAGGTGGGGTGGGGCTTTCAATTGCCTCACCTCAACTCCACTTGACTCCACCCCTGCACCTATTATCAAGTTTCTCAAGTCATAGACGCCGTTTAAGCCTAGATTTGTCACTCATCTAACTATTACCATTATCGGATTGAAATCTAAAATCTAACTCCTTTTAAAATCATTAAACTTGAAGTCATAGATTTAGATTTAAAATCATTAAATCATCTAACTATTATCTAGTTGATATTTTGCATATCCTTGGGTCTCATTGAGATATCTCCATTCTCCCTCACATGACATGACCGGCGTGGCCCTAGGTGGGCCCACATGCAAGTTTCGCACGGTCTTATGTGTGGATGCACTCTCTCTCTCTCTCTCTCTCTCTCTCTCTCTCTCTCTCTCTCTCACACACACATACATATACGTACACACACTAGATCCATCAAGTTTTCACCTATCCAAATGGATTGAACCATTGGATCAAGGTCAAATTCTTTTCTTTCATATAAAGCAATAATTTTGTAGGCCACCAATGAAGGGGTTGGAGGCATGGGATTGACTACAAACTTGATATATGAGCCCATCCCGCCCTATTAAATTTGTCTCTCATCCTCATCATATGGTGAAAGAATGATGTACATGAACATCCCCCTATATATATTACTAATTATTTTTTGAATAATTTGCCTCAGAGTATTTTTCTGAAAGTTAGCGAATAATCCGAAATAGCAACGGTTTGTTGGGGATAGCCAAAAAGATACGAGTAGAAGAAAAATATAAACATAAAAGAAAATTCCAATTTAATTTCTAACATCTGCCAGTGTACATCTAACACAGCCTGTATGATGGTGCCCATCTAGTGTATGATGAGAGGATCCCATTGATTTTGTCATTATTGCATTAAAAACACTTCATGACTAAATCACACCTCATCTAGTCGATTATTGCACATAATGTGACAAGAGATTAAAGGAAAAAAAAAACTTGTACTTGTTGCTGGCTACCCCCAATTACAATAACAAAAGAGTATTATTTCAGCTCACCTATTCAGTTCATGACAGTAATAATCCCAGCATATTTGATTCCATGTTGAGAGATCTGAAAGGACACAGATGAAACCAGAGGAAGTGATGATCTAATCCCCACAAGCCATGGGTATTTGTTTGAGGACCAGTTGTAAAAGAGACCCATGAGAAAACTCATGAGACAATATGGACATGTGGCACATTCCCACACCTAGGATACCTCAACCTAATTATTCATACACATTTGTTAAAACAGTCTCCTTTGTTTGGAAGAAGCCATTCAATCTCCATTGATTTCCAGCAGATTTTCTTCAGTTTCCACCAAGAAATTCAGAAGCAACAAAGGAAGGAGGAACAATGATGGAAGAAGAAACCTTGCACTTCTTACTTCTTGTGAACTCCCCCTCTCCCACCATTTCCTTATCATTTATCCAACCCATGAGCTCATCCACAAAGCCTCGTTCTTGCTCCCCAAGTCCCATTTCTCCTCCTTCTGATCCATCTGAATCAGTTCCAGTTACAACATACTCATGCATCGGGCCTGTGCCAGAAGCTGCCGATGCCAAATTCACACAGTCCCAAGATGGTTCACAATCATCCACCGTGTGGGGGACTACTAAACTTGGCTGCACCACCTTCTCAATGCTTTCTATATCAATTGAACTTAGGTGATGGTTAGTCCTATGGCGAAAAATACTGGCAAAGGTGAATTGATCACTTACCCTCATCTTAGAAGCCTTGTTATTTGTCGATCTCGCCAAGATGCTTTGAAGGTTCTTGCTCAACTTGGCTTTCAAGGAGGCAAAGTTGGCCTCTCCTTGGGCACCTTGGTGTGCATTCAATAAGCCTCCATTGGGTAGGGATGAATCCGATGGGGCCGAATTGGAGGGTGGCGTTGCAAAGTTGGTGCGAGCATTTGCGCCACGCAAGGCTCGAGCCGCTTCATCATAAGCTCGAGCAGCTTCTTCGGGGGTGTCGAAGGTTCCTAACCATAGCCTTAGATGCTGAGAGGAGTCCTTGATCTCGGCCACCCATCTACCTGAAGGCCTTTGCCTAACTCCAACAAATCTACGGACAATAGGTTTTGTTGGTGGAATGGTTGTGGCTATGGTTGTAGTTGTGGTCATGGTCGTGATGTTCTCAGACCCTGCCATTGATCAATAAGACTCAAAAGGGCTCAAACTTGGATAGGTAGTGATTGGATTTCTTGGATTTATGAGAGGAGTGAAGTTGTTGCATGTGAAAAACACACCTGCCTAAACGCTGGCTGGCTGCTTTTTCCCTATAAATAGTGTCATTCCAAGATTATACCAACCAAGGGGTATATGCTTAGCTTATTATATATCAATTCTTCTGTTGCCTTCTTTCTCTTCTGTATGTTTTCTAATCACATGCACGGAATACTTGCACGGCCTTTCTCTAATAAAACCTGGTTATGGGCATGATCGGCTAGGCTTAGATTAGGCTTAGATTAGTATGGCTTGTCAGTTACCAAGTAGATTAGTGGGATAATCCCCATATATAAGAATCCAAATTATCTCACGCCCAGATTACCTCAGGCCAGCCCTATAAATCCATATGTGGTACTCATTTTCGCGTTTATAATGTCTCCACGTGTTTGTTGGGCCAAATTTTACAATAGTTAAAAGAGTCGATAATCAGATTGATCATGGATAAAACAAGGGCGCAAAACATCAAAAGAAAGGTTTATGAAACCAATGGTTCAACCGTACGCGAGTTGCCTGAGTTAGGGAATTGATCAACCCTAACCCGAACCAACCCAAATCTGAAGGTGCCAACCTCAACTGGCCTAAATCCGATTTGATCCAAGTTAACCACACCTAACCTAAATCCAAGTCATTACAAATTGAGTTTGGATTTTCAGGGCTGAGCCTAACCCAAACCGTCATGTTTTGACCACAGATTGGACTCTGAAAGTCACTCATCAGAGTAATTCACGCGGATCTGAGTGAATACTCTCTTAGACCCATTTGACTCTTCCAACTCAGTGACTTATCAACTCTAGTTAATTTACTCTGACAAGTAAAAATAATTTTTTAGACTCTGGTTTTGATCGGGTTGACCCGGTTGGGTTTGTCTCAGGACTCAGCCTAGGCCTAATTTGTAAACCTAAAATCTACCCATTTGCATTTGGAGGCATTAGAAAAAAAAAAAAAAAAAGAGGCTAAAACTGAGAAAACCCCATATTTTCCATGTTTGTGTCCTTTGACCACCAATCATATATACGTAGGTTGACTCCTCATAGGATGAATAATTAGGGATGAGGAAACAATAGACTCATAAAAAGAGCCCAGCCGCTGGCTCAGTGGGGCTGGGTGTATGAAATGAAATGGTGAGATAGGGCCAGAAGAAAGGGGACAATAGGCCAGTCGGTTTGAGCCGTTTCCTCTTGCAGATGATGAGCGGGTGTGGCACGGAGCCAAGGGGAAATTTCTGAATCGGCTACCTTTGGCATCTAGTCCTTGGATGGAGAATTGCTGAATAATCTCTTCTTCTTCCTCTTATTCTTCTAGGAAGTAGAAGGAATCATAGAGAATGATTTGAAGCTGCTTCCTCACAGGTTGCATGGCTTTTGTGTTGGACGGAAGTAATGAAAAAAAAAAAAAAATGCCTATCAATATCTTCCAAATCTCATCAAATTCAAGTATGGCAAAGAATTGGTTGGAGCCAGCCTACTTTAAGATTGATCACATGTACAAAAATTGGTTAAAGCCAAAAAAAAAAAAAAAATGGAGAATCATATTTGTTATGTATTTGATATATGATCCATTTGATAATGGAACCAATTTTGATAAGAGTGAAGTTTGGTTGAGTTTCTTGACATTGCTTTTTAAGTATATTATTAGTTGATGATAATGCAGTTAATTTATCCGGTCCAATCCAGCTCGGATCCAAGTCACTTTGCATGGGCCTAGACATGCATCTTGCTCTGATGGGACAAACCTGGACCCATATTCAGGTTCCGAAACCCTTAACAGGCCAGACGCAGGCCTTGGGCTGTAAGCCCAATGGACTCTTATTATACCCGTTTATATCTAAAGCCATACTGATCGTGCATATTATATGTGACTAAAATAAAATTATATTAACATAAATCATACACAGATTTTAATGGATGTCCTATAAAAGTGGATTGGGCCCAGTATTGGACCCAGGCCCTGATTTTAATATAATTGAAAAGGCTAAACTTATTTGCATCTGCTTTGGGGGTGGGGGACAATAATTGAAAGAAGAACAAGACACGTCTGTCTCATTGTAAGTGCAATGGCAATTGGATTTGTTTACTTGTTGGTTCTTCAAAGTGCAGACCTCAGATTCCTCTCATCTTCATTCCCCTAGAGTTGGAGAAGAAAGGTTTGTCTTCAAATGCCATGGATTTTGCGATGGGAACCCAATAGAGGAGGAATGACAGTTGTACGTGTGGGAATCCTATGTTAAAAGAAAATAAGATTATATTAACAGAGCAGTAGGAAGGATGTAGACAAGCACAGAATCCCCAGAAATTGGATGGCATTGCAAAGACAGAGTGGATTGAACTGATCGTTAGGTACATTATTTGTTGCAAACGCAGAGAACAGCTGTTTCCCAGGTCCAATGAGATGGGCCAGGGCAATGCTTGTCCAAGCCCAGCCTTTTTAGTAATATTCTCTTGGGGACCATTTGTTAATCAGGCTCCAGTTGGCCAGTGTGGTCCATATCCCAAAATATAATTGATAATCAGGTTCCTATTTGGCCTGTCAATATCATGTTGACGGCCTCTGTGGGTCCAATCTATGGTGGGTTCAAATGCACCACTATTGCACAAAATCTTCTTTGTCCCAAGTCAAAAAAAATAAAAATAAATTAGGGATGGCAGTGGGTCAGATTTGGTACAGGTTGTCACTGGTTTATAATTTGTAATTTCAAACATATCCTGTAACTAGGGCTGTAAAAGGGCCGGGCCCGGGCTGGGCTGGGATCTGCAAGTACCTTATCCTCGTATATGCAGGCCTGCACTAGATAGGTCGTTACCTTACCTCCATGGACATTTTGTTTGTGTGAGAATGTAACTTAGGTATTCAAATCAGCATGTTAGTTTGCATTGAATTAATTAAACACATGAGAATTCATTATCAAATGAGCTTATTTATTTGCATGAAATTGGAATACATAGAAATTTATTATCAAATGGGCCTAAATGTCTACATGGAATTTTGAGCTAGTTTGTTTGCATGGAATTGGAATGCATAAGAATTCATTGATGGAATGAGCATATGTTTGTTCACGTGAAATTGGAATTTACATGGGAATTCACTTATGGAATAAGATTGTTTGTTTATATGAAATTGGAATATATAGAAAGTAATTGATTCAAATGGCGGCGTATGTTACATGGAATTGGAATGTGCAACAAGTAATTGATTCAAAAGGGCTTGTTTGTTTACGTGGAACTTAAAAGTATAAGAATTCATTGTCAAATGTGCATGTTTGTTTGCATATGGGATTGAAATACATATGAAGAAATTGATTAAAACAGGCTTATTTGTTTGCATGGAAATAGAATATAAAAGAAAATCCATTGTCAAATTGGCCTATTTCTTTGCATGAAACAGGAATATATGTATGACTTCATTGATGGAATGGGCTTGTTTGCATGCGTGGAATTGAAATACATAAGCATGGTTGGCCCCAGGAAATTCAACTTAGGGGGCTCTATGTACAAGAAATATTGGGGGAAGGGGCAAATGTAAAAAAAAAAAACATATATATATACATCTATTAGAATGTGGTTTGCACATTCAGTTAACCACATGCCTCCAAACCACAATCCCTAATTTCTTAAAATACATTAAAACAAGTGTCAACATCTCTCCAGTCTTCTCTCTCTCCAGTCTACTCTCTCTCTATTATCCTCTTTCGAACAGCTCTCTCTAACTAACTTTAGAACTCCTCTCTCTCCAATCTCATAATCCAAATACACAGAATATGAGAGGTGCCATGGTAGACGTGTGGCCCACATGCATATTTGAATGAGTGGGCCACATGGGTAGGCCAAATTGTTAGTATGGGAGATTCTTTAGAGGCCAAACCAATGAATCCGTCAGCTAGGCCCACCACTTAGACACAAACTATTTAAAATCACCATCACTTCTTTTATGAGGGCTAGACTGAATTAAAGTGGGGTCTACTTTCATTGGATCATATGTAAAAGATTTGACTAAATGAAAAAACAAAAAAGAGAGAGGGAGGAAATATGTGCTTTTGTGCATAACTTTAATTGGATCGAGCCCCACCTATTTTGGAGTAAAACTTGGCCTACGATGAGTACATAAGATAGTGACTTTGTATGGTTTGGATTCTTTAATTGGGCTTTGGGCCCCACTTTCTTTTGAGTAAAATTTCCCCTATGATGAAAGACAGACTAAAAGAGAGTCCTATGATGATTATATGTGATAGCTACTTTGAACGGATTGCGGGCCACTTACTTTGGAGTAAAATTGGTTGGAATGAATTCATGTTATAGAGGCTTTAAATCGTTTCAATTATTTAATAGTACTATGGGGTCCATTGCTATGGAGCTAAATTTGGCCTTAGATAAATTCATGGAATAGTGGTTTTGAATGGTCTAGACTGGGCCCAAACAATGACTAAAACTTAACTAGATTTTATCTCAAATAATTGCTAAAATTGGGATGAGTTACAGCCAGATTTCGACAACAAATGGGTTGAGAGTTTGGTTAAGTGTAGAGTTAATTGGGTAAAAAACCATCCCAAATAGATAGATGTGCTGAGCTGAAACACAAACTAAAAGAGAGCCCTAAATGGACTGAAAACTGACTCAGCAAACTACTATGAAAAAACCAAAAATCAGATCTATGAATAGACTCGCTCATTAATGACAAATATATTGGGCCTAATTCTGGCCAGATTTTGGGCCTAAATAAGGCAATATTTTGGGTCTAATTCAAGACAGAATATTGGGTGTAAATCATGCCATATTTTTTGTTTAATTCAAGACAAAATATTGGGTCTAAACCAGGCTAGATTTTTTGGTCTAAATCGGGTCAGATTTAGGTATAATTCAAAACAAGATATTGGGTCTAATTCAGGCCAAATTTTGGGTAAAAATTCATGCAATAATTCTGGGTTAAACTTAGACCAGAATAACAGTTGAAATCAGGCCAGAATTACAGATTCAAGTCAGTTCAAAATTAGTCCAAACTTATAATTCTAAACCAACTTAGACTTATGGGTAAAAAAAACATGCCAAGATTAGGCTAGAATTACAAGCCTAAATCAGGCCAGAATGCAACCTAATTTAGGCCAGAATATGTCTTTTATTTTTTATTTTTTTTACACGTGCCCGGGCTTAATCAAACTTCATTTAAACCTAACATAAAGAATAAAATATCTAAAAAAATACATAAAGATCAAATTAGCAAAAAAAAGAAGGACTCAAAAGTTTACTAATTAATAAATTTAATAAAAATAATTCATTTAAGTCTGTGCATTCGGTGGTTCCGTGGTCTGTGCATAGCACGGGGTTTTGCTAGTATAGCTACTGTTGGATTGACTATGTTTTGAACGGGTGATGAATTTACTTTTAAAGTCTAATTCTTGGGACATTAATAGGAAAGAGAATGGACTCTAAAGCCTATTATTTTGGACATTAAGCGTTTTAATATTTTTTGTGTCAAATATGTTTCTAAGTATGTTGTGGAGGCTGTTGACCAGTTAGCCAAGAACTGTTTTTGTCTTGACAAGAGTTTTTATTGGAATGGTGATTTTCCTGATTGGGGTGAAGGGGTGTTGGTTCCCCCAAACCTGTTTTTTGTTTGTTATTCGTTTTTTTTTTTTTTCCTCTGATTAATGAATCTTTTTTTACCAAAAAAAAAAAAAAAAATAGGCATTTCTGGTTTGTAATGGAGGGGGTCATTCATGTGTAAAATTCAGTGATCAATCCAACGGTTAGCCAACTAAAACTGAATTTAAAAATTTTAGATGTAATGAATGTAATGGTGGGTAACCAATTTGTATTTATGAAAAGGTGGGCCCCACCCATGCATCAAAGAAGGGTGCTACATATTGTAGTTGTGCCAATGTGATCAATGGTAGATCCAAGCTTGTATGCTAATCCTACTAGTACATCAATGGTGAGCACTAAGCACCTCCCCTCCACACGATTGGGCCTGTTTGGATGTATCGTGAATTGAAGTATAATGAGGTGAAACATCAAAACTAGAGAGAATAAAATATAAAGTGTTATAACGGTATTTTATTTTTAATTGTTTGGTATGGAATCTTTTTGACTTTTTGTATAGAAAATTATAGTTTTTTTTTTTTTTGTCTTTTAGTGGAGAAAGGATGTTGCCATTTGACCTTTTTTTTAAAAATTCGGAGGGAGTTTTGAAATTGTGTACTTTTGATATGGCCTTTGTCATGTCTTGTATGGATTCACTTCACTTTAACTTAACTAATTAATTACCAAACACACCTAGGATTGTATTTACGAAAAGGTGGGCCCCATCCATGCATTAAAGAAGGGCGCCACATATTGTAGTTATGTTGATGAGGTAATGATGTATTTTATATGTGATTGATGACAGACCCAACTTGTATTTCATTCTATAGGTAGCTCAATAGTAAGGCACCTCCCTTCCACAGTCGATTAATGATTAATGTTGGTGGTGAAGGACATAGGTAAGGTGTGTGCGTGTGTGGCGTGAGAATTTACAAGAGCGAAAAAAAAAAAAAAAAAAAAAGAAACAACTTATATGGGAATGGGAGTCAAATTCTGTTTATATATGTATTGCTAAAATGTGAAGATTCATTAGACAAATCAACAAAAGGAAGAGTCCCTTACCAGAAATGATAGAAAAGAGGTTCCCTGGGGCATAAGGGCTCTTGATAATGATTGGATCTGGAGAGGGAATGATTTTTGAACTCCCTAAGTCCTTACATTCATCAATATTATAGAAATCTAAGGTTGATTTCGAAAGGTCATTGTTGAAGGAAGTGAAACTGAAATAATCCAGGTTTAAGAAATCCTAATTACGGTTTTAGGGCCTCAAGCGTTAATGATTTTACAAATGCATCATTTATTTTAACAATCCATCAACGGGTGATGGTTGAATTAATATCAAATTTGGATGGGTGTCAATTTGTGGAGAGTAGGTGGATATGATAAGGTTTGATGGATCATACGTAGGTCTCAATCTATTCACCATGAAAAAAAAAAAAATCATGTACTCTCGTCACTATCATATTGATGGAAGCTAACCACCTCATATAAATTATTATATGACCCACCTCATATAAATCATGTACTTAATCTATTAGACAATAAATTCCAATAAATTTGCCTTCCAATTCCAATCAAACAAGCCCATTCAAATCAATTACTTTCTATTTATTCCAATTCCAATCAAACAAGCAGGTCCTTGGATCAATTACTTCTTATATACCGGGGTGGACCTAAGTTCCGAGGGTGGGTGTGTGTGTGTGTTGGGGGGCGGGGGGGGGGGGGGGGTTTGCCCATGAATACTTAAAAAAGTTAAAGGGGGGGCGGGGGGGGGCGGTTTTGCCCATGAATACTTAAAAAAGTTAAAAAATTCTTAAAAGCTTCTTGCAAATTCTAAAAACTAATATATATATATATATATACTAGCAAAACCTCATGCTATGCACGGACCACGGAACCACCAAATGCACAGACTTAAATGAATTATTTTTATTAAATTTATTAATTAGTAAACTTTTGAGTTCTTTTTGTTGCTAATTTGATCTTTATGTGTTTTTTCAGATATTTTATTCTTTATGTTAGGTTTAAATGGAGTTTGATTAAGCCCACGCACGTGTAAAAAATAAAAAATAAAAGACATATTCTGGCCTAAATTAGGCTGCATTCTGTCCTGATTTAGGCTTGTAATTCTAGTATAATCTTGGCCTGTTTTTTTACCCATAAGTCTAAATTGGTTTAGAATCATAAGTATGGACTAATTCTGGACTGACTTGAATCTATAATTTTGGCCTAATTTGAACTGTCATTCTGGCTTAAGTTAAACCCAGAATTATTGCCTGAATTTTTACCCAAAATTTGGCCTAAATTAGACCCAATATTTTGTCTTGAATTATACCCAAAGCTAGCCCGATTTAGACCAAAAAATCTAGCCTGGTTCAGACCCAATATTTTGTCTTGAATTAAACCAAAAATCTGGCTTGATTTACACCAAAAAATCTGGCCTGGTTTAGACCCAATATTCTGTTTTGAATTAGACCCAAAATCTGGCCTTATTTAGGCCCAAAATCTGGCCAGAATTAGGCCCAATATATTTGTCAGTAATGAGCAAGTCAATTCACAGATCTGATTTTTTATTTTTTCATAGTAGTTTGCTGAGTCAGTTTTCAGTCCATTTAGGACTCTCTTTTAATCTGTGTTTCAGCTCAGCACATCTATCTATTTGGGATGGTTTTTTATCCAATTAACTCTACACTTAACCAAACTCCCAACCCATTTGCTGTCGAAATCTGGCAGTAACCCAGCCCAATTTCAGCAATTGTTTAAGATAAAATTTAGTTAAGTTTCAGTCATTGTTTGGGCCCCGTCTAGACCATTCAAAACCACTATTCCATGAATTTATCTAAGGCCAAATTTAGCTCCATAGCAATGGACCCCATAGTACTATTAAATGATTGAAACGGTTTAAAGCCTCTATAACATGAATTCATTCCAACCAATTTTACTCCAAAGTAAGTGGCCCGCAATCCGTTCAAAGTAGCTATCACATATATTCATCATAGGACTCTCTTTTAGTCTGTCTTTCATCATAGGGGAAATTTTACTCAAAAGAAAGTGGGGCCCAAAGCCCAATTAAAGAATCCAAACCATACAAAGTCACTATCTTATATACTCATCGTAGGCCAAGTTTTACTCCAAAATAGGTGGGGCTCGATCCAATTAAAATTATACACAAAAGCACATATTTCCTCCCTCTCTCTTTTTTGTTTTTTCATTTAGTCAAATCTTTTACATATGATCCAATGAAAGTGGACCCCACTTTAATTCAGTACAGCTCTCATAGAAGAAGTGATGGTGATTTTAAATAGTTTGTGTCTAAGTGGTGGGCCCAACTGACGGATTCATTGGTTTGGCCTCTAAAATATCTCCCATACTAACAATCTGGCCTACCCATGTGGCCCACTCATTCAAATCTGCATGTGGGCCACACCTGTACCATGACACCTCTCATATTCTGTGTATTTGGATTATGAGATTGGAGAGAGAGCGGTTCTAAAGTCAATTAAAAAGAGCATTTCGAAAGAGGATAGTGGAGAGAGAGGATAATGGAGCGAGTGTAGACTTGAGAGAGAGAGGGGACTGGAGAGATGTTGACACCTGTTTTAATGTATTTTAATAAATTAGGGATTGTGGTTTGGAGGCCTGTAATTAACCGAATGCAAACCACATTCTAATAGATGTATGGATAGATAGATAGATGATTTAAGTAATAATTCATACGCTAATTAGATAGGGTGTTGTACTGTTATAATGCCCCACCCCTTGTTGTGTGCGGGTCCTCTTGGCCTGCCCACTTGCACCAGACTAGGGCAGGACCCCTCTCAATAAGAGTGGGCTCAGATACCATTTGTGACGCCCATCTAGGCTCGAACCACTCAAACTAGAAAGGTAAAGATGCAAGCTCTGGCTATAAAACCCAGTCACACCTGCTGAAGTAAGAAATCATACTGTAGATCTACCAACTCAAATACTACTGTAGATCTACTGTAGATCAACTTTATACTTCAGATCTAACCCACCCAATGCTCAAAAATGGTAGAATACTTTATACTTCAGATCTAAGCTGCCTCTCTCTCTCTCTCTGCAACTTCAATGGCAGAGATGACAGCAGACCCATCTCTCCTCCACCAAACCAAACTCCTTTCGGAAACCGCCATCGACTACTGCCCAGAAGCCTGCACCCACAACCCCACCTCCTCCTCCATCGTCCTCACCTTCGACGACCGCGGCGGCGCTCGGTGGCGCTCCACCACCCGCTTCCTCTTCGGCACCTTCTCCGCCCTCATCCAATGCCCAAGAGGCAACACGAGCGGCCTCAACTTCAACCTCTACCTCTCCTCCCTCGAAGGCGACCGCTCCCAGGACGAGATCGACTTCGAGTTCCTCGGCAAGGACCTCTCCATCGTCCAAACCAACTTCTACACTGTCGGATTGGGCAATCGAGAGGTCATTCACGAGCTCGGATTCGACGCTTCAGATGGGTTTCATGAGTACGTGATCAGATGGGGGAGGGACGAGATTGACTGGGCCATTGATGGGAGGATTGTGAGGAGGGAGGAGAGGAAGGAGGGAGAAGGGTTCCCGGAGAAACCCATGTATTTGTATGCGTCGGTTTGGGATGCGAGCTACATTGATGAAGGGCGTTGGACGGGGAATTATGTTGGTTGTGATAAACCCTATGTGTGTTTGTATAAGGATGTGAGGGTTCCTGTTGCTACAGCAGTGAGAGATGAAGGAGAATGCCAGTTGGGTTCTTAGATTTGGTGAGTTTGATTTGATTTCAGTTTATGTAGTTGGTTTTGGTGTTGAAATTTTCTGATTGTGTTGTATTTGTCTTGATGAGTATGTGTTGTTTTTTTCCCTTTTCTTTCATGAATAAGTGGGTTTTGTCTGTTTGATTTTGCTCTTGCTGAAGAGATTGCATCTTTATGGATTTGGGTTTTGTTGGTGATGGGCTGAAGTTTCAGCATGGTGATGTTTGGATGGCCTCCATCCTCTGCATTGACATAAATAAAAAAAAGCATTTTTTATATGAGAAATGGAAGTGATAGATGCTCTGCTTCTTGTACTGTGAGTGTGCAAGAGCACCTGGATTGTGGGTCTGATGGCACAATTGCCTTGTGTATGATTCATCGTTTTGCAATGGCTGAATGAAGAGTGTAGTTACTTAAATAGCAATATTTTTTTGCAAGTGACCCTCCATGTGGGATCCATTAGAAGAATAGTTGGAGTTGTCTGGACGAGCATTTCTAGCAATTCAAGCTCGATATGTCTCGTTTAGTTTTCTTCTTCAACTTTCAGTATGTACAAGGTGAGTGAGAGAACGGTATTTGAATATGAATTAGGGCATGTTTGTTTCTTGTAATTGAATTCCTGGGAATTAGAGGACTTTGTATTCATGTAAGTGGTTCAAAATGGAGAATTAAAGGGGATATACTAAAAGACCATCAAATAACCTCCCTTTAATGGAAAGGGTACGAAGGGAAGGTGCAACCCTAGTAATTCAAATACTAGGAAAGTCAAAGTCCTGTCCACATTTGCTGCTTTATATCCACACCCCTTACCTCACATCATTCACTCCTCACCTCTTAAATCATCTTTCAGTGGAGCTCATTTGACCATGAACTTTTATTCATTCAATTCCTATTACACCAAATGAATATGAGTTTGGAATTATCAATTGCCTTTGGTTGGGGGATAATGCAATATCATTTATGCTCTCCAATGATCACCTTCGAATGAATGCAATAAACCCAGCACGGTGAGTATATGTTGGGGTCATGAGCTTGAGAAGATGTGGTTGGCTGGATATGTGAAGATGTGTATGTGGTTGGATTTAAGAGAGTGAGGTGATTATCCCCAAAAACTTCCACACATCAAGTGACATACAAGCGATCAGATGCTATGTAACAGAGAATTTGGGTGAAGGTGTTTTCTGTTTTGTAGGAGAGAGAGAGGGAGAGAGGGGGGGGGGGGGGGGGGGGGGGTTGGACAGCTACGGGATGAATTCTATAGTTGCTTCTACTGCCTTTGCTAGTTGTAAACACAAGACTTAACAAGTTTTTAGGTATCTTGAACAAGACTAAACACTGCAAAATCTTCAATGTGAAATGATCACTTGGAATTCTTAGATTCGGCATTGATTTCCATTAGAGACTGATGTTAAAATTCTCTACTCTCTTCTTGATCTGTAAGATTAGCAGGTGGCAATCGTGCAGTGTTGTGCCTTCTGTTGTTCTGCGCATTGCAGTTGCTTCTTTACTTCGGGTATAATGCTTTTATACCAGAATCATTCAAGTCATATTTGACTGGCTTTTGTGTCTTTCCTTCATCTTAATATAATTTCTATTATTCTTCATCTAGTGATTGGTTGCTAATCATCATGACTTGGAACAACAAGCTACTTAACAGGTGATATAAAAAAAAAAAGAAACCAAATTGATCATTCAGGATTACACATGGAAAAAGGTGTGTTAGATCATGGAGATTTGGCTCAGCTGCGTAAATGCCCTGCATCCAACAAATACAGAGACTTTAGTTTAGACACTTCAACATCCTTTACCTTTTGTGGTTTTTTTTTTAAGTTTGCTCTTATAGCTTCTTAGACCTTACATTTGTCGCCGAGCGATCTAAGTTTAAGTATTTTCCACAGAATTGTTTGTGCGATATTTTAAGGCCGTATGGTATCGCACATGTAGGGTCGTGCAATATCCTAGGGCCATGCGATATAGCACATATCGCCCTGTGAGATATCTTAAAGCTCAACTATGCGAGAAATATTTAAACTTCAACTGTTCTAGTACAAATGTCATATCTAAGGTTAGTCGTTACTCATTAGGTCAAAATCCCTTTTTCTTATTGGTAACCAAAGATTATATTAAATATAAAAGAAAAAAACATAATGGCCCAACACTAGAAAAACAAAATAAAAGTAAAAGAGCATTGTTTTATAACAATACAAAGAGACCATAAAGAATCGGGATCATCTGATGATTTCCCCATGGTCACTATGAGTGGATCAATCAGAGTCTGCCATGTCACTGTGGGCAGCCTCTGCCTGAATACAAGATAGGCTACCCGGTTGCATGGTAGGCTTCCCGCGGTGATGTGGCAAACCTTGATTGGTCCACTCACGATCGCTGTGGGGAGAATCGGGACTCTTATATAATATGAGCTATCAAGGCAAATTATCTATCAAGCACTTACTTTGTTAGCGAATCCATCATACCACCTGCGGGTCTTTTGATCGAGCTCTCCAAAATTGTAACTTGTAGACTTGCTTGGAAAGTGGAGGAGTCTCGAGTCATCTTGGTGCTCCCTGCGCTTTCTGCTCTTTTGTATATCACTTCAAATTATTCCTTACGACGAAGTCAGCAAATCATCACAAATAAATAACACCACATACTAAAATTACACCATCGAAAATTACTAGAAACATCCCTATTTTAACTTAGATCCAGCAATTACCCTATTTTACAAGAGTGAATAAGATATAGAAATGTAATCTAATTCAAGCACATTCAGATTGTAATTTAATCTTATTTAGAATTCTAATTTTGAAGCTGAATTCTAATGTTCTCCGTGCATGATCTTGCAAAAAAGAAAAAGATACTGGTGATTGCTTACGTATGTTTTCTTTGTCGCTTGTAAATCGGTTGATTAGTCGGTGGTGATTGTTTCATGGGGCACAATTTTGCAATTATCATGTATGGTTGAGAGGGCAACATTGAGAGTCATTCACCAAATCATGATAAGGTGATCATATGATTCATCCGCTTGTTCCTCACGTCTTTCTTCCTCCTTTTCCTCATCTGCGCCCGTTCTTCCCATCAGTCCTTTCTTTACTTTCAGCCCATAGGGAGAGAGAGAGCTGAACTTTCACCATGTGAATGCTTCAGTTTGTCTGTTAATAGCTTCTAAGTTATTTCAAACCCTTCTTAATTACGAAATCTCTAGATTAAAAACACAGCAATCACCTTTCATGACGTCGAATTTATATATATTTATATATATATATATATATAGGGGGACATTCATGTGCATCTATCTCTCACCATAGGTGAGGGTATTTTTTCTTTTTGTACATGAAGACAAGGAAGTGTACCTCACTCTATGTACTTAAAAAGTCACTTTCGTACTTGAAAATTTTTTATTATGGAAGTGTCCCTCACCCTATGGTAAGGGATAGATGCATTTAAATATATATATATATATATATTAACCCTTCTGGATTCAATGGGCAGAGGGAACAACTTTCTACCCAACAAAATGATTCTGGCCAACAATCTACAAGACTCTGTACATACATCTTTCTAATTATGGGGACCCTGTTTCTGTTTTCCGACCCTGGTTTCGTTGGCTGACTGCAACATGTGCAGTTGGCAAAACCGTGTGAAAGTCGTGTCATAGACCTTAGACCAAACTCTTGATTATCACTTTCAAGATTTGATCAATATCCCCAATTTCCCAGCACTTGGGCCCCCAAAATCTCAACCCACGTCTCCATTTCACAGCCCCCAGGCTAGACAGACCAGAGACCAGAAACCAGAGACAGCTGCAGGTGGGAAACTATGGCCACATTCACGCATTATTCACAAACGAGGGATAAGAAAAGTCGGGACTGCTGTGCTGACTAATTGACTAGAGTCCACATGACTCGCAACGATGCTCCCACGTTGCGCAAGTGGGGGACATTTCCAATGACTCAATTATTTGATACTGGGCCCTACTTTTATCTCATATCCATTGTACATTTATACACGTGCATGGCTCCCGAGACTATTTTGCTTTTAATGGATTTGGAGTTTGGACACAAGCAGTGGGGCTGATAATTGTATGGGTTGGTCATGGGCTAGTCTTTACCCAAATAGAAGCTAAATTGGTTGGACTTGGATGAACGTATGGTTTTTTTTTTTTTTTTTTTTTCTTTTGGTTAAAAGGATGAACATATGTTAGAGAGCGTTGCTAAATGCACACTGGAAAATGATCTCTACACGCTAAATTTTTTTTTCACCAAAATACCCATGTAGGAAATTATCTAAGAGGACATCTCTCACTCCCAACTTCATTCTACACCTACCCACCCTCATCCCCACCCCACACCCCTGCCACCACCGCCTCCTCCTCTGGCCGCACCGCTGGATGGGGAGGGGGAAGGAGAAGGAGAAGGAGAAGGAGAGAGGCATTGAAGGAGAGAGAAAGAGGGTGGGAGGCGGGCAGGGAGAGGGGGAAAGACTAGGAGAGGGAGAGAGACAAGGAGACAGAGCTGGTGGAAGCGGGTAGGAAGAGAGGGAGTGTAGAGAGAAATTGAGAGAGTAGATGTTAGAAAATTTTGGGCAAAACAAGGTGTGTATAAAGTGTAGAGACTGTTGAGAGCACCAGCATGGAACGAGCAAATGCCAGTGTGTATTTAGCCTCTCTCCATATCTTATGATATGTAATATGAATGGGTCTCGTCAAATGGTGTAGAGCCTATGGTTCTCCCAAAGTGGGATTACGAAGGACAATCACTGAGTAAAATTCCAGAAAATGGGTATCTAAGAATTTTACATGGTTAAATAGTCATTTGGAATCCCACTATTTAAGATTTTCTTTAATCATAAAGGTTCTTTAGAATTCCAGGAAGACAACAATTGTAATGCTATAAAAAATTCTAGACAAGAGAGAAACTCCATTAGGAATGCTCGTAAAATAGACAGTATCTTTTCCATAAGTTGTTAAAAATGAAGACCACGTGTTAATTTTCAAAAATAGCATCAATATTTAATCTCTCCTTTGACGAAAATATATACTCACCGTTGTTTTTCATTTTCAATCACTTATGACATAATTTCTATCTATCGCAGTGTAATCATACATGCCCTAAAAAGGTCTTTTCCTCTAAATTAGATAAGTAATACAGACATGAAACTAATCTACGTGGCAAAGATCATCCTTGGGGACTACGTGATGTGAAACTCCTCTTGCCACTTAACTATGTGGTGGCTCTAAAAAATAACTTTAATTAAAGTGAAATTCAACACAAATATAATATTGAGTAGGATAGTAATTTTGTTGAGATTTAAATATTGTTTGATTAAGACCACAGGTTAGGATGGGCTCACACCTTCTTTCTGCGTCCACTTATGATGCAAAAGTCTGATTTATCCGATCCTTGAGTGGGGCAGGGACTTTACGTGTTCAGAAGAATAATTGGCCTCCAAGAGGCTGGCAACTCTTGTGAGGAAAGCAAAAGGAGCTTTCCTTGATAATCTTCGAGCGCTTTTCCTTGCAGCATCCATAGTCCATTTATAAGTCACATGCTGTATCCACGCGGTGCTCTGTAACTAGAAACTGAATTAAATAAAAATAAAAAAGGACAAAAAGACCTACGAAGCAGCGTGGGTCCCACTGTGAAGGAACTCTTTTGGAAATCTTATCTCAAAACCTGTGACGTGCCCAAAAATTCAGTTAGTCGTTACGCGTTTCCTCGGGTGACAAACTGTCATCTTTGTCCGAAGTTCTAACTTATCGGGATTTGCGCCACGTCCTCGTGGGCCTTTCCGAAAGGGCCGAGCTGGGAACTTTCTCACCTCTTTCTCTGCCTTATCCCTGTTTTTCAACCTCTTCTCACCACCACATTTGTTACTTGTCCTTTACCCTCACCCCTTTCATACTTATGTTTGAGTTGTCTTTAATGGTGGAATTTGCTTAGCATATGGGATTAAACACCCCCCCAACCCCTAATTAACAACTTCAAGTTTTTGCATCCCACATTTAAAGAGTGGTGAAAAATGGTTTAGTTTCTTTAAATGAAAATCCAATTTGTACGAGAGTCGCTTAGATGCATACTGCTTGTTTGGGAAGCTTTTCATCCATTTTAAGTATAATTGTTTTGATGATTTTTTTTTTTACAAATAAATTATTTGATATGTCTAATTCAATTAGAATAATAATTGTTAGACTGAAAAAGTTAAATAGGTAAGTAAATCACATAGTAAAAGTAGTACCGACAAAATCTATTGTGATAAAAATAGTACTTGCAAGCTTTTCTTATTAAAGCATTTATATGGAAACAAAAGAAAAGATAAGAAAGAGCCAAGGCTGTTTCAGACATTCATATCTAAATATAAAAGTTTTCTCTTTGTTGCTTTTGAAAAAAGAAGGGAAATATTCTCAAGCTGATTAAATCATAAATTTAAATAACTTTGCCAAACAACATAAAACACTAAAACTTTTTATAATCAGTTTTAAGTCAAATGAACACGAAAAGTATAGTTACTAATGGAAGCATAGTTTGAGTTTTACGATGATAGATAGGGGTAAGTGTTGGCTAGATTTGCAAACTTCATTAGTTTGTTGTTAATTTCTTTTACCTTTATTAAATTCAATAATAGATAATATAAATTTACATATCAAATTGAGATGAGTACCACTTTATAGCTACGGTTTAAGCATATTAAACAGTTCGGTATTTGAATTTGATCATATGTGAGTTCTATCCGTGTATTATTTGAATTGAGTCTCAACTTTTTCTCTTTACACCTGAAACCATGAAAAGCACCCATTACACATGGACAAGAAATGGTGCAGTACCAGTACACCCAAAATCAATGAGTACAGATACATTCTCTAACCACACTTGTGTTGCCATGTATAAAAACTTTAGTTAGTCTAGCTTATAAGTGTTGGAAATCAAAATGGCTTGGGTTGGATTCAAGTTTAGGCTGACCCAACCTAACCAAATTAGCACACCTACTACTCCATACTTTGAGGAGTCTCAGAATTTAATTAAAGCATCTTATGTGAAGTAACTAAAAATATCACATTCTAGGATAATATCCCAGAGCCCTCAAATAAGAGATGTTTGGGTCCTCGCCATTTTTGAAGAGTTAAAACATTGAGGATGATGGTGCATATGATGCCCATGAGGGCATTAATTACAACCTCCACATATCCCAAAAATGGCAAGCCCCATGTAATCCCAACTTAGAATGTGCATCGAACTCTCCCAAGTCCCATCTCAAATCAGTCAAATCTTCGTACAAGGTCTCCCTTTGACTACGACCCCACAAATGACAAAGTCACCTTCTTCCTGATTTCCTACAAAGCCTCTTCCTGTCCTTCCCTTGTCACAGATTCATTCAATCCTCCCCAAAAGGACAAACCCAAGGTTTTTTTTTTCTCCAACCTGTTTACATCATTATCGGACTTGCAAGACACAGCTTTACAACACAACTTGCCAACCTGGCTCCGTGTATTGTATAGTGCTGGTAACTGTCATAACCAAATCACCGTAAAAGAATCCCGTATAAAAGCGCACTCATTTCTTGAATCCCCTGACGAGATATCTTTCTCATCAGCTGCTTCTACTGCTCATCACTCACAAGAGCTTCCAACACTTCAATGGAGAACTTCAACAACGACTCGGAATCTCGGCCGTCGGAACTGTCGGAGCAGTCGTCGGCATCGAACGGCAGCACCCACCAGGCGAATTCGGACGAGGAGTCGTACACCACCGTCGCGAAGAGCCCCCCGAAGCGGCGGGCGGGGCGGACCAAGTTCCGCGAGACGCGCCACCCCGTCTACAAGGGTGTCCGGCAGCGCAACGGCGGCAAGTGGGTGTGCGAGGTGCGCGAGCCGAACAAGAAATCGAGAATTTGGCTCGGGACGTTTCCGACTGCCGAGATGGCGGCACGGGCACATGATGTTGCGGCTATGGCGCTTCGGGGCCGCTCGGCCTGCCTGAATTTCGCAGACTCCGCGTGGCTTGTCCCGGTGCCGGAGTCCGGCAGTGCCAAGGACATACAGAGGGCTGCGGCCGAGGCTGCTGAGGCGTTTCGACCGTCAGTGTCCGACTCATCTTCTGACTTTGGAGCGCAAACTCCGGCCAGTTTGCCGGAGAGTGGGTTTTGGATGGAAGAGGAGGGTCTAGGCATACAGGGGTTGCTGGCGAACATGGCGGAGGGGCTGCTGATTTCTCCTCCGCCTGATCCGTGCTTGGAAAGTGGGTCCCTTGTAGATGACGTGGAAGAGAATGCTGACGTGTCGCTCTGGAGCTACTGACTTGATCATAAGTAGAACTCCCTGCTGACTATACAATTTGTTCGTTAATGGTTGGTTTTGGCAGTTGGTAGTATGGACATGAAAAATCTCCTCTTCTGCTGGAGTAGTTCCTTTTTGATTGGCTGACTCCAGAGTTTAGAGAGTTATTCTATCGGTTTGGTCTCTCATTTTTTAGGCCCGATCTCCTATTTTATTGTAATAGGGAGATATGTTTCCTCCTATTAATATGTCATGCTTATGTTGTATAAAATCTCATGGGAGTTAATACACCATATCAATTGCTTCCTTAAAATGAGAAAAAAAAATAATAATAAGAAGACAAAAGAAGAGATCTTATACAATTGGCGCATGTTGAAATGCTGATACAGTAGCTCATTGTTTCAATAAATCCAGACTCCTCATTTTTTTTGCACATCTCTTGTTGACGTACTTCATATATATAATGTGGTGGTTTTACGATTTGAGTCGATATGCTCTTTGTTTTGGGGATTTTTTTTCTTGAAAAAAATACTGAGTTAAACTCAAATAAAAGAACCAGCTAAAATTGTAAACATAGTTAAAATAAGATTCCACTTCCAAAATAACTCATAGAAGACATTAGTTAAGAGACGTTCAAAGCTATGTCGTAGAAAAGTGAGAAGACGAAGGTAAGAAAATTGCATGCATTTTATATTTTGGGCATGTTTGACAAATTTTAACCAATTAAGATAAGCTGATTCAAATGGATATATATGCCTGTAATTGATGAGTTGTTTCAATTAGCTAGGCTAGTATAAATAAACTACTTATAAAATTTTTTTATTTATTTATTAATTTATTTTCTTGTGAATTTGTCAATATCTCAAAGTTGTATGAAAAATTGTCATATAATGAGAATAAAATCGACAAACTCATCGTAAGATAAAAATCATATGGGCAAGTTTGTCATGTTATAAAAGTTATATATATATATATATATATGAACAACCTTGTCAAAATGATGCAAAAAAGTGTTATTTGTATGTTTGGATATAAATAACTGTTCACTTACTTTTTGAAAAACCAACACAATGTCTTAAAATAGTTTTGAATTAGATATTTATGTGAACTTTCTCAAATGAAGTAAAGTTCTAAAAAATCTATTGAATCGGTTTCAAGTCTAAGAAGACTTATAAAATAGGCCTGTCAATGGTGCCTTATGCTATAACTAGTTTTCACTACTTGTTTTTCTATTTCCATTTTAATTTGCATCCTAATAAAACCCTTAACTTTGGTAAGTATCTACATCAAAGAAATCTCCTTCATTAAATGGTTAAATCACATTGTGAGAAAGATGTCTATGTAGAAATAGATTCTTTTTCTTTTCTTTCTTTTTTGATAGCCCAGGGCATCTCCCACCTTAACCAATCTCTAAGTTCGAGGGACACTCGATTTTGGACATCCGAGAATTAATCATTATGGATACATACAAACCCTCCTATCCACATATATATAATAAAATTATAAATAGTAGTCAATAAAAATAAGTGTCAAATACAAAACCTCTCTCACACCTAAAACGTATAGTCTTTAACGAACTAATCTACCACTCGTTGGCCAACTTAGCCAAAAACAATTTCTGGGACTCATACACGGTTGATAGATATGATATCTTCAGAGAAGTTGGTTCCGAAATTTGGTTCCACCGTCTACTTTGTCTCCACTATGGATCAACATTACAGTGGCATCAGGATATGAACTGTCAAAATCTTCAGGATTAAGTTTTGACTCTCTGTCTCTCTCCATAGTTCATACGTTCAATTATTATTGGAAGAAGCTTATCTGAAGCTCTCACACGCAATTGGTTGGAGGTTGGACCAGGCCATCTCAAGGTTTTTTTTTAGAGCCAAACGGTTCAGACTTCATACCAATCAATAGTTCATAATAATTAAGAGAAATGTTCAGAGGTTTCCTTTGTAATTGGTTAGTCATTTCTAGTTGCAGCTTGACCGTCCCATTTGCATACAGGTGTTGAAAATCTACTTGACCTTAGTGAATTGAAATTAATGAGTAGTGGGCCCACAGGTTACTAGAAAACTCGTTAAAGTCACCGAAAGAAGTTCCTCCTTGCCAAGTGTACAAGTTCACTGGCGGAGAGAGTTCCAGAACAGAAAAAAAGTCTTATTCGACGAAGCTTCAAGTGAAGGTTCCAATTCAAGTGAAGGTTCCTACTTTGCTCCAGCTGTCGTTGGATGCTTCGAGAGGCGGTTCGATTTTGGGATTTTGATGGGACAACGCGTGTGGGCGTCGTACGAAGGTGGGAGTACCGAATATTCATCAAGTGGTGTAGTACAATTGGTAAAAATAATTCCATCGGATCAAAAGATGTTTTAACCAAGCCAAAGGTAAATAGAGTGCCGATAAATTGAAAATTTTATAATTTATTAGCAGTAAATTGATAAGGTATTTCACCCTTAATTTAGTCTGTTGACAAAAATTAAAAAAATCTAAAGAATCTAAATATAAGTTAAGATGACAAAATACAAACGAGTAAAAAATTTCGTTGGTCAAAATATAATTCACTTTTATATATAAGTATAACAAATGAAATCCTAAACCAAATTTCACTCTAACTTTGAGAGTATGCTTTTCAAAATAATTTTAATATTAGATTCAACGGATTGAACAGATTAAATCGATTTGATCCGGTCTTCCATGGATCGGACAGGATCTGTTTTTAACGAGTATGGATTGTTGACGGATTCCAAATCCATCAATTCGTAGGTAATAGATTGGTGACGTACTTGCCTTAATCCGTACAAATCCAATATGTGTGAACCCCTACTTGATAAGATCAGGTGGGACCCATCGCGTTGAATCAGAAGCCCAGCTCACTAGCACGTTTTTATTTGACTCCACGTATTTATTGTAGGGGCAATTACATGTACGACAATGACCGTTAAAGTGTAGCTGTAGGGGTGGGACGATTGTAAGAACATGGGCCCATAACCGGCTCAAGTCCAGCAATAGCCAAAGAGCAATGCTACATGGACAGACTTCTGGCCTGAACTTTTGCTCGAATTGCATTGTAATGTCATATTTACCCTCAAATGGCCTTCACTCACTCACTTAAATGTCTTTTCACCTTTTTATTTTCGAAATTCGAGCCATAATTCTAACTGGGAGTTAGTCCAAACAGCATTTTTCATAGCCAAAAGTGCCTTGCCCGACCTTGTCCCACATAAAATGTCAGGCCAAGCCCCACCCATTGAGTCCATCGGATCGGGCAAGCTGGGCCTTCTATCATTTATTTTGAAAAAATCAATCACTAAACTACATGCACTATTTTGGGCTAGTCTTTTAGCTTTCTATCACTTAATCCAAGCTCAGTCTAAGTATTAACATACCCAAATTTTAGTTCCAAGTCTGACTTGGATAAGAAAAGATTTGGTCCAACTTTGCTTAAAGCCCATTTCTTTATCCTTTGATCTCTTTAACCCCTTTCTTGATCCTTTCATATCTTTAACCCCTTTCCTCTTCCTCAAAGGTTCTCTTTAACTGCAAAGGCCTCTTGCTTTATCTCACTCTTATCACTCTCAATCCAAGAACAACCGCCATCCTTCTCTATCTCCCGCCTTTGGCTTTGGATTTTCCAACAAACTAACGTAGAGAGCAAATCCGTGCCTTATACTAATGAATTAATACCCAAGTGGGTGCATTAAAAAGAATAAGTAATCATCATATGCAAATATCATACTAGCATTTATAAAGAAATTAAACATAGCTACTTTTCCAGTTTTTATTACTATAGAACTTTCAATTTACAATGGTAATCTTCCTTCTAACGTCAACATTTTATATTATGAATATCAATATTTACTATTCATTGTGCTTCGCATCAGAAGAAGATGAGAGATTATGAATTTAACTAGCATTTGAAGGAGTTTGTTGTTACTGCATGGTTAAAACCAAGTGGATGATCATTTTAATTACAGTTTCAAACACATTAATCTTTATATTAAGCAATAATCATTGGATATTTTGCCAGAAGAGACTGTTGACCTCGGGCTTGGGCTTGGGCTTGGACTTGACATTTTCATAAGGGCCAGACTTAACAGCTGGTCCGATGAAGCCAGAGCGGGCCCATTTTATTGTGCAACTGTAAACGACCTAGACATGGACAAGGTCAGTGGCTAGTCCCGCCCAATGACATCATGCAGTCCTCTTGGGAGGCTCCACTCCTACTGTGTTTTTTTTTTACCAGCAACAAGGCGGGGACCCATTAGAAACCCGAACTATGGCAGAACGAAGCCTACACTTGTAAGAAGGAAGCCCGAACCATGGGAAAGATTGCCTGCATCCAAAATATTGTACCCGGGGCTGTAAGATGAGCTAGTTGCTTAACCAACTAGGCAACCCCTTGTTCTCTCCACTTCTACTAGTTAATATTGAGGATTTAAATGAATCAAGGCTCTAAGGCTAGTAGAGGTCAGTTCTATTAGGGTGTGATAGGCTCAATTTCTAATCTATCTTTAACTCGAGCTCTATAAAATTTGTCAAACTTAGCTCGGCTTAGATGAATTTGTGTTCAGGCTTGCACAAGCTCGGAAAATTTTCGCTAGTGTAGATCACTAGTTAGCTTATATACGGTCCTCCTTATGGTGCCTATTTGAATATATGTCAAACCCCTAGCTAAGACTTGGGACTCAAATCGGGCAAGTCAGACCAGGTGTTGGCCCAGCCCAAACTTGATCTAGTTGTACGTTGGCAAATTATCCAAACACGAATCCAACCAAAATGAAACCCAAACCCTGACCAAATTGTAAATCTCCTAGGGGCCCGGCATGGAATTCAGGCTGTCTTAGTTGACTTGGGTCGGGTCGGGTACTCAAAACCTGACCCTGGCTCGCATTGTGCTTGATTTGGACTCTGTTCTCAGGACGGGGACACTAAGCTGTTTATTGACCTACTACTTTTCTGGCCCAAATAGTGTGATCTTATATGTTTGAGGGTTGGCCTGACCTGACATATTTAATACCAATGGCTGTATATATTTTGAAAATGGGTTGGGCCTGACTTTTAGAACCAGGGTCTGTATCTATGCCTCGATATCAAGCCCAAGATTTGGCTCAACCTGACCTATCAGATGAACTATCTACCATCAGCAGTGCCTGGATTAGAAAGGATTGTGCCTAGCAAGGTTGGGTGGAGCCCAGCCCATTTATGTTCTGGGCCAAATTCAGCCCTAGGATCACCTAGAACTTCACAGATCAGTCATTGATTCTCAACACACTATCGGCTCGGGAAAGGCCTGTCCCATCTTAATCATATGCATAAATATCATCATCAGATGGGACCCATTGCTTAGTTCAGTTGCTGTAAAGATCAGACCGATCATCTTATCAGATGGGCTCTATGCAATTGATGGCTTCTATTTAATGACATGAGGAATAGCAAGTGACTAGGCATAATTTCTCTTTGCTCAAATGACACTCCGCATTTGTGCCGATGTTTGGAAGGAGAGCGATTTCTATCCTCTTTCATAGGAAACACAATTTTTTGTGTAGTAGAGGGAAGATAGGGTCTTTTTTTTTTTTTTTTTTTCAATATGAAAAAAGATGCACCAAGTTAGGAATGATAAATGCAACAATTCAAAGGCTTTTCTATGCTATTTAGAGGTTATCGGTGTTACACAAACGAATCCAAAAAATGAGAGATTTCCGTTGCATTTTGACACAAATATACCCTTTGAAGTTGAGCTAACCTAGTCTTATAAGCCCACGGCTGGGGAGGTGTGGCTATAATTTGAATACATCTCCAAACATAATACACCTCAGTAGGGAAAAATCTTTAACTGCAAGTAGACTTCATGTATTTACCCAAAAAAAGTAAACTTCATGCTGTGCTTTATGTAGTCCAGCTCATGGTGCCCACTTGGATGCATTTTTATCATTGAGGTGAAATAGAGATGAAAAGGTGTTGCATCCACACCCAATAAAATCCATTCCCAAACTCATACCTAGTAGGAGCAGGTCGAGGCGGGTCATATTTGAGTGGGATAGCTAACTTCCTTTTCATACCACTATCTTTAACAACAAGGACTTCCAGTACATATAAAAGAAGACCCCTTCTTCTCTTTTGTTAGTCGTAAACACCCCTCTTTTGTTAGTCATAAACAGACTTGCAAGGCTCCAGTGGATTCGACCTACTTTAAAATATGGTGGGCCCTGCTGATTCATTCATTCATTCATTTGTGTTCTAATTGAGCAATAATTCTAAGGCTGGGAACATACCTTTTATCAATCCAGATGGTGGGCTCGATTTAGATGGAAAAGTCTCAAATGAAGTCTTAGTCTTTTGCCTTATTTTTAAAAAAGTACAAAAGTTTCAAATAAATTTAGATTAGGGTGTAGGTTTTCTATTAAATCCTCAAGTAAGGACAACTAGCCATTTAATGGTATTTTTCCTACGAATTTTTCCTTCAATTTTTTCAATACCTAAATTGCCCTTCACTGAAACAAAATCTTCTCCTCCTTTCCTTCATGAGTGTCCTTACGGGTTATTGATGGCAACCAGCGTCCCACGGCAATCTTTAGCATGCAATAGTTTCTGGAATCATGCAATGACTTTAAATGGAGAGTAATTTGAGTATTTTAGAAAAAGAGGAAAAAAGTAAGAAGAGCTTCTAAATGCACCGCCCATTTTTCTTTGCACACCCTCTTCTCTCTCTGCACTTACCATTGAATTTGAAGATTTCAAAATTTTCCCTGTACACCCCCATAATACCTAAATTAATCTCACCTCAAACCTCACCCCCACCCCCACCCCCACCCCAGCCACCCTATCCCCTCCTACCGTCGGAGGGGACAAAGGAGGGAGAGGGAGAGGGAAAGGGGGAGAGAGACAGTGAGAGGGAGAGAGATAGGAAGAAGGAGCAGGAGGGGGAGAGAGAGAAGGAGAGGGAGAGGGAGAGGGAGAGGGAGAGGTGGGCAACCCTTACAAAAATACAGAAATCAGAGTCTATCATGTAATTTTTTACTCTAGGAACCTTACTAAGGCGTTGTTCTTTGGCAGATGCAATGACACTGTTTACTCTCCACAATGTCTTGAGGAACCCCCACCCCCAGTTCAGATAAATGATTTCTGATATGAATTTATGCCATACTAAGTACTCTATTCTCAGAGAGATAAATTGCATGTTTTAGGGTCTCAACGGATCTGATTGATCCGTCTTTGGAAACAGAAAGAAGACAACTGGAAGCTGTTATTATCGTTGTCTTCTTCTTCTTCTTAGAAATCTAAAGATGGAAAAGAGGGGGGAAGTGAGCACAAAGACGATTTGCCGAGACAAAGAGTTCCTATTTTCGTTTTCGTTTTCATGGGAAAAGCTGGAGAGTTCCACAAAAAACTAGTTTCATAGGGGCCAAAGGGCACGACAATGGTGCTGCTGGACGATGGAGATGAGGTGGAGAAAGATAGAGGGGAGAAGGGGTAGTTTGGGGATTTACCATAAGGGAGGGGGGGGGGGGGGGGGGCGGGGTTTGCTATTAGAAGCTCTCAATAGTTACCCAAAAATACCTTTAAATGGTCAAATTCTCTTAATTTAAGACTTACTAAAAAAAACCTTCAGACCACAATTTAAAATATCTTGAAACTTGTGTCATTTTTTAAATAAGACAAAAATTTAAGGCCCTATTTGAAAGTCTCCCCATTTTGAATAGGAAAGTTGCTAATGCCACACCCAAAACTTCTTTTTCCACATCTCTTCTCTCTACACACACCACTTAAGTAAAAGAAATTGCCAAAACGTCCCTCTACACACTCCTTTTTTCCAAATTACCTTGTCCTCTCTTCCTCCCCTTCTTTCTACACTCCCCTTCTTCCCCCTCACTCTCACCATCCCTCTCCCTCTCCTTCTCCCTTTCTCCCTCTCTCTCCCCCTCCGGCAGTGCTGCCAGCGGTGGTGGTTAAGGTGGGGGTGGGTAAGTGTAGAGAGAAATTGGGTGAAGTATGAAACTGTGAATGGTTTTTATTTTGATAATTTCACACACGAGTATATTGACCTTAAAATAAAGGGATGTGGAAAAAGAAGTTTGCGGTGTGGCATTAGCAGCTCTCATCGAAAAATACCTTTAAATAGTCAGATACCCTTAATTTAAGACTTGCTAAAATTTAAAACTTAGACCACAATTTAAAAAATCTTGAAACTTGTGTTCTTTCTTAAATAAGATAAAATTTTAAGGCCTTATTTACAAGTCTCCCCATTTTGAATGGACACAAAAAATAAGGAAAGTGTTCTGAGATATGGATTTTGGGTGGATATCCACTTAAGATGAATTAGGATTAGAATTAGGGTTCCTCTCTTATGATGTTACTTTGCCTATAAATAGGCATCTCTCTTTTATATTTGTATCCACATATAATGGGATAGTAGAAAAGCTCTCTTAGTCTCTCTCTTTTATGGTTTTGATTGACGCCTTCACCCGTTGGTCGGATGTTTGCCTACTTTCAACTAGGAATGTAGTCTTTGCCCGCCTATTAACTCAAATAATTAAACTTAGAGCCCACTTCCCTGATTATCCCATTAAGTTTATAAGACTTGATAATACAGGCGAATTTATATCACAGGTTTTTGATATTTTTGTTCATCTCTCAGAATTGTAGCCAAACATCATGTCCCCCATGTTCACACCTAGAATGGCTTAGTTGAATCCATGATTAAGCGCATCCAAGGACTCTGCTGATGCAGTCAAAATTACCAGTTAGTTCTTGGGGACATACTGTGTTGCATGCATCAATGTTAATTAGACTTCGACCCATGGCCTATCATCAATATTCTCCAGCACAACGTATATCAGGACATCAAATATTTCTCACTTGTGCAAATTTGGTTACGCAGTTCAAGTCCCAATACCACCCACCCCCTAAGCGTACTAAGATGAGATCACAACGTAAATTTGGAATCTATGTAGGTTACGACTCTCACTCGATTATTCGGTATTTAGAACCAATGGCAGGAGATGTCTTTACTACTCATTTTTTTCGATTGTCAATTCGATGAGACAATATTCCACCGTTAGGAGAAATAAGATAGTTCATGAAGAACGTATTGTTCCTGTAGAATAACCTATTCTTGAAGAACGACGAGAATTAATATGAAATACTTCCACTCTATTTCATCTGGATCCATGAACCTCACAATGGGAAAATGAAGTACGGAGAATTGTGCACTTACAAGAAATTACAAATAGATTACCTGATACATTTAACGATACAACAAAGGTGACAAAGTCACTTGCGTCAGCTATGAATGCACCTGCCTAGATTAATGTCCCTGTAGGACAAAATCAAAATACAGCAGTAAAAGAATCTGCCATACGCCAGAAGCGTAGCATACCTATAGGTTCAAAGGACACAGCTCTGTGAAAAATGAGAAATGAGCAATCATCATCATATCCTCCCGAAGAGGCACGTAACGCTCCTAAAGAGGTTCCTCTCGAAGAGGCACATGACACTCTTGAAGAGGTTATGGTAAGATCCGTTCTCTTTAGAATAATGGAAGTCCCTGATGAGACTTTGGATCCCCCCTGAAGAGGCATCGGTGCCGGATAATGAAGAGATCTCTATACTTTACAATTATTCAAGAAAGAGATGGAATAGAAATAAAATTTCATCGATGACGCACTTACATATGCGATACCTACACAAATATCAAAGGAAAACAATGATGATGACGATTGAGATACAAAACCATATTCTATAAATAAATGTCGACAAAGAAATGATTGACCAAAATGGTAAAGTGTAATCAAAGTAGAGTTAGAGTCTCTCAATAAACGTGGTGTGTTTGGACCTATAGTACAAACCTCAAAGGATGTTAACCATATATGTTACAAGTGGGTGTTTATAAGAAAAATAAATGAAATGAATAAAATTACCAAATATAATGCACGATTAGTAGCAAAAGGTTTTCTACAGAAAACTAGGACTGATTATGAGGAAATATACTCCCCTGTTATGAATACAACAATATTCAGATACCTGATAAGTTTAGCATTTTTCTCAAAATTTTAGAAATGAGACTCATGGATGTTGTAACTGCTTATTTATATGGGGACTTAGACACAAAAATTCACATGAAAATCTCAGAAGGATTTCTTTTGCCTGAAGCAAAGCCAAGGAGTACGTACTCAATCAAATTAAAGAGATTATTGTACGACTTGAAACAATCCAAAAAAATGTGATACAATCATCTTAGTGAATACTTGTCTAAAAGGGGGTATGCAAACGATCTTATTTGCTCGTATCTATTTATAAAGAAATTCTTGAAGAGATTTGCAATATTAGAAGTTTAAGTGGAATATATAAATTTGATAGGGACTCCAGAAGAGCTCGAAGAAACTGCTGATTATTTAAAGAAATAATTTGAAATGAAAAACATTGGAAAAACGAGATTCTGTTTCGGCCTGCAAATCTAGAGAAATCCTAGTATGATGTTGGTCCATCAATCTAATTATATCGAGAATGTCTTAAAACAATTTGGTATAGACAATGCACATCCATTAAGCACCCTCATGGTCATCCGATCTCTAAATATAAATAAAGATCCATACCGTCCTATCGAGGAAAATGAAAAGGTATTGGGTCCTAAAGTACAATACTTAAGTGTTATTAGAGCACTGATATACTTGGCACAATGCACTAGACCGGATATTGCATTTTCTATATATCTACTTGATAGATATAGCTCCACACCAACTCAAAGGCACTTGATTGATATTAAACACGTCATACGATATTTGTGTGGAACAACTAATTTAAGAATATTTTATTCTTATGATTGTAAAGATTCTAGTTTTGTAGGATATACAAATTTAGGTTATCTCTCTGATCCTCATAAGGGTCGATCACAGACAAGCTATGTGTTTCTTAATAATAATGCCGTCATTTCTTGACGTTCTACTAAACAAACTTTGGTAGCCGCCTCATCCAAACATGCTGAGATTTTAGCCCTTTATGAAGCCAACAGAGAATGTGTATAGCTAAGATCTTTGATTCAGCATATTCGTAGTTCTTGTTAATTACCACATATTACAGGTATCCCGAATATTATCTATGAAGATAATGAAGCATGCATATAACAGATTCGAGAATGTTTCATTAAAGGAGACAAGGCTAAGCATATTGCACAGAAGTTCTTATTCACTCATGAACTTCAGAAGAACAATGAAATTGAGGTTAAGTAAGTTTGTTCAAGTAACAACTGGCTATCTATTTACCAAATATTTTCCAAAATCAATATTCTAGAAGTTTGTATATGAGATTGGCATATGTAGAGTTCATCATCAAACTATGTGAATGGTTGCTGTCATCAGGGCGAGTGGTTTATTAAAGGGGCATCCTGAAGTATGCTACATAGGACATTTGTGTGCTATACTCTTTTTTCTTTTCTAGGTTTTATCCCACTGAATTTTTTTCCTAGTTAAGGTTGTAACGAGGCAGCATTATGCATGTCCAACAACAATTCAAGGATCTTGAAGAATGTTGTACTCTTTTTTCCTTCGCTTTGATTTTTTTTCCATTGGATTTTCCTTATCAAGGTTTTTAATGAGGCAACTATCATTAAATGGTGGTCATCCAAGTGGAAGTGTTATGAGATATGGATCTTGGGTAGATGCCAAATTAAGATGAATTAGGGTTAGAATTAAAATTTCTTTCTTATGAAGTTACTTTGTTTATAAATATGTCTTTCTCTTTTGTATTTGTATATGCATATAATGAGATGATAGAAAAACTCTCGTATTCCCCAATCTTATGTGACAAAAGAAAATAAAAGCAAAGGATTCTTTAACAGTTTTGACTTTTAAAAGGTGGCCCCCACAGGGTGACCTGTATACTATTTAAAGTCCCGTGTGGGGGGAGTAGGGTCAAATACATCAAGTACATCAATGACAAAACAAACAAAACTAGAAAAAGAACTGCAAACCAGTCCACGTTGGGGGGCTCTCTCTCTCTCTCTCCTTATAAAATCCTAACAAAACCTCTGTTACTTCCTCCAATTCTCCCATTTGAGATTTCCCTTCTCTCTCTCCTTCACTTTTTCTAACATGCATCAGCACCCGAACCACTAAAAGCAAATACAAATATCCCTTCATTCTTCTTCTTCGTCTTCTCTGTTTCGGGTTTGAAACACAGACAGAGAGATGAAGAAAGAAGAGCAATCACGGTCTCTGTTCGGGATTTCTCTTATAGAGAGGCCCAAGTGGCAGCAGTTCCTCATCTGCTCGTCTGGTTTCTTCTTCGGATATCTCGTTAATGGCATCTGTGAGGTTTGATTCTTTTTTTTTCTTTCATTCACATTTGCATGCATCACCCCATTTTTCTAAATCTCTCCAAGTGCTTGTTTCAGTTCATGAATCTCCTCCTCAGAAGACGCTTTCTTTGGGGTTTAGATGCCTTTTTGAGCGTCTCGTTTACGTTTTATTGTTGTTATAGAATTGGAGGTTTTTATGTTTGCTTTGTTGCTTTTTTCATGATTTAAGATCATCATTAATCTAGCAAGGATCTTGGAGATATTTCCAAAATCAGTTTTTGCAATCTATGAACGATTCAATCTTTACCCGAGTTTTCTGTTTGAGTTCTATGTTTCTTTTTTCAAGTCCATGTGCAGGTCGTCTTGAAGGAATTATGAGATCTCTGTTATCTAGAAACCGCGTTTTTCAAACATTGCATGGTCAAATTGTGAATTGTTGATTTCTGTCTTTCCCTTGTTAACATTGCATTGCAAGATTTTGACTGAAATCTCAATAGAAAGCCACAAAATTTTCAAACATGGAGGCCCCCAACAAGTGGTGAATGATTGCTTCTTCTTCTTTTTTCATTCCCCTGTTTTTTTTATGAACTTTGTTTTTATTCATTATTGCAGGAATACGTATACAATCGTCTGCAATTCAGGTTTTGTTCTTCAACTAACCCTAATTTGATTTTTTGACCTTGTTTTAGTTGATTAGATTTGGGGGTTTTCCTTTTTCCTTTTTATTAATTTGGGTGCTATTGTTTTTCCAGCTATGGTTGGTACTTCACTTTTATACAGGGCTTTGTGTATTTGATCCTCATATATCTCCAAGGTTTCACTACCAAGCAGATGGTGAATCCATGGAAGATGTATGTGAAGCTCTCCGCGGTCCTGATGGGTTCTCATGGTCTGACCAAAGGGTCTTTGGCTTTTCTCAATTATCCTGCCCAGCTCATGTTTAAGTCTACCAAGGTATATGTGATCCCTGGACTAACATCAACATGGGGTGGCACTCTTTTTTTCTCAGGTTTCATAATTGAGGTTTTTTTATTAACCTGCTTGGATTGCCAACAGTTTAGCCGACATCTGAGATCTCTATTATTTTTTCTTTACTAGCAAGTGTTGGCTTTAGAATGCTTAACTGTTACATATAGTTGGCACTTGCTGTTTTTATTAGTGTAGCTTCTGGATCTGGTATGGTGGTTGGAAGTGTTCGATGACCCATACATTGTTAATGTTATTAGAAAATTGTAGTAGTCAATTTGAAGATTTCCTCATGTTTGAACTTTGGGGATGGTAGTTGAAGATGTGAGATAATGCAGTTGTTAGCTTTGATATGAAAAAAATAGAATAGTCAGTTTGACTATTTGATTTTTTTTTCCAATGACATGAAAATGAAACTACGTTTTCTGTAGTCAAAACTTGAAATGATCTTTGTTTCTTTTGAGAAATGCAGAGTATATGCTTGTAGTTAGTGATGGTTTTCTCTTAATTTCTTTTTATTTAATGGGAATTTAGGTTTTGCCGGTGATGATAATGGGGGCCTTCATTCCCGGTCTCCGACGGAAGTATCCAGCTCATGAATATTTTTCCGCCATACTCCTAGTTGTGGGCTTGATCCTTTTCACGTTAGCGGATGCCCACTCATCTCCGAATTTCAGTGTTATTGGAGTCGTGATGGTTTCAGGTGCCTTGATCATGGATTCTTTTCTTGGCAATCTGCAAGAAGCCATCTTTACCATCAATCCTGAAACCACCCAGGTATAAAAAGCACTTCCCCATTTCTTCTATTATTTTGTATTTCCCCTACACCTTTATTTTACATTTTTAACCATGTTTGTTTCTTTTTATTTTGTCTTCACCTTCTTTGGAGATTATCTTTTTGGGAGGCCCATGACGAAAATCATGATTTATTTTTATTTATTTATTTATTTTATTATATATATATATATTTTTTGCAGATGGAAATGCTCTTCTGCTCAACTGTTGTGGGGCTTCCATTCCTAATCCCGCCCATGATTTTAACCGGAGAGCTGGTAGTAGCCTGGAATTCCTGCTTCCAGGTAAAATTTGCCACTGACCCATATCTATGAGCAGTCTTTTGATGTTGTTTTGAAGTATCATTTTAATTCATCAATTTGAGATACTTAAAGAGTCTTTAGAACACTGCTTTTCTATTATTTACAGAAGCCCAACCATCTATACTTTCTAGACAAATTCAGACAATCACTTTGACTAGTGGTCTAACCTTCCTTTTTGTTTCACTATGTTGACTGAATTCAATTGCCATTTTTCTAAAAAATACAAAAATATTCTTACCTTAAACAAGTTTTTAGTAAATTCGATGTTTACTCTTCTTAAAATATTCATACTAAACGCCGAATTACCATACTACCCTAAACATCCTAGTTACCATGGTATTTTCACCATAGTCTATATTTGAGGTAAAACTAAACGAGGCTAAACAGTAGAGGCTAACTGTAGTTAAAGGCCTGTTTTGCCCTTTTTAATTGGTTTTCTGTTAATACCCATTAGAAGTGGTCAAAGAACCATTTTCAGCATTTGACCACTGGCTAAGGTGGCTGCCCAATGTTGTTAAGAGGCTATTGGGTATGTGAAAACTGAAAGTAAAGGTTTGAGGTTTGTAAGTACTAGGAAAGGCAAGTAGTTATATGTAAATTTTCCTTTAAAATATCCATTTTGTATTTATTTAATAATTTAACATTACATTATTTATGAAGTATTCAACTAAACTTGACAAGTAAAGGAGCATAGCCTGACTTATTATGTCCAGTGATATGTGGCGCGTCAAGTTTGGGTTTTGGATCAGATATATACTAGAAATTGGCTCCATTTAACATTCTTAGCCAGCCATCAGATCCAAGGTTTTGACATGGATGGTCATTACAAAGGCAGTGAGTAGTTTACAATCATCATCTGAAAATTGGACAGGTAGAAATGTACAATGGAGATTATTTTATGACATGGCCAATCCATAATATCCTCGTGTTTCACGGGGGCAATGGGCCTGACTAAAATGCCATGGCACACTCTGTCAATTGTGGCTTTAACATCTGACTTGTATGATGAGTCTTCTGTATTTTATTTCTCAGATTTTAAAATTTTCCAATGACAGAGACATCCTCCATAAAGAAATCTATGGTAAAAATAACTTCATTGTATCGTATGGATGAAGTTTGAACTGCTCCTTTCTTGGAACATGGATATGTTTTCCAGCTATATAATTAATAAAAGAAGCCAACATGAACCAATCAAGCAATTGCTTTTCTTTTTGTTTATGCATTATTTTTTAAAGTGTAGTTGGGATATGAGTGACATTATTCTAAACCTTTGCAGCCGGTCCATGGTATGCAAATGGACAACACATTCGAATCAATGACTTTAAATGGGAATGTGATGGCAATGAGATTTTTTTTCTATTTATGAACTTGTAAAAAGGCGTGCATTTACTTTAATCAATTTGTGACGGTGTCCATGGTGTGGAGCTTTGCAATGCATGTACCATGGTGGGGTATATGTGAGAGCAGAGTCATCCATCATCAGTTGGGGTAACTGTGAACATCCCTTCCCCCGCTAAGGAACATAGATCCATTGAGAACTTTTGATGGCGTTCCACTAAAAACCTCGTCCAACCTCCCCCATGGGAACCGGTTTTTTGCGGAATTGCAGAATACTCATATCAAAAGTAGCTGCACCAAACGTGAAATTTATCCATACTTTTTATATGGAGAAACTGCGCAAGAGTTTGGGCAATAATATAGTTGAAGGGCACATGTGTAGCAAAACGTATTTGTACATTGCAATATTGTAAGCATCCATGGTGGTCATTGAGATTAGAGGCCTGATGGCTTGACCAGCAAGCGGTGCCGTAGTAGTATCATTACTGGACACTAATAGCGAGGAAATATATTGGCCTGAAGAAGACTTTTCGTTATTTTAATAGTAAAAGCTAATTTTATTCTTTTTTATGTGTATATTTTGCAGCATCCATACGTATATGGGGTTCTGGTTTTTGAAGCCATGGCAACTTTTATTGGACAGCTCTCGGTATTGTCTCTCATTGCTCTTTTTGGGGCTGCAACCACAGCCATGGTACTCTCTCTCTCTCTCTCCTCCCACACCAACTAGTTTGTTATAAAATAGGGGAAAAAAAAAGATAGAAAGCCAAAACATTCATTCTGTCTATATTCTCTCTCTTGAAATTAGTTAAAATATGGTACATGATTGTAGATCCTCCACCTCCATTAGCCAAAATAAGCAGAAGTTCTCTCTGTTCAGGATTTGGGCGGACTGTCAAATTTGATCATGTTTGAAATGTGATTAGTAGCTTCAATTTTATATTTTAATCACATTTTAAAAGTGATAAACTTGATAATGAGCATCAGTCTGATTGGAGTGAATTTGGTGTCATGTTGGTGATTTTCAGTGGTTTGGTTCTTATAGGCAGAACTTGGGGTGATTTTGAACTTTGTTCATCTTACATATTCGTTGTTGTTGATCTCTCTCTCTCTCTCTCTCTCTCTCTCTCTCTCTCTCTGTGGCTCAGGTGACTACAGCTAGGAAGGCAGTGACCCTATTGTTATCTTACCTCATATTCACAAAGCCATTGACTGAACAGCATGGGACTGGGCTTATACTGATCGGCATGGGAATAGTCTTGAAGCTATTGCCCGATAATAAACTCCCCAAGAGACCAAACACCACCCTCAAGACCACCACCACCACCACCACCACCACCACAAGAGAAATGGCAAATATTGAAGAAGAGAAGCGGCCTTTTGTTTGATTTGATTGTATTCGCTGCAAATTAAAGAAACAGAAAGATGGAGAGGAATTCCTTTCTGGCTATTGCCAATAAAGAAACAAAAGAAGAGGAATTCTGGGCATTTGCTGAATGTAAAGTCCAGCTTTGGTGTGCAGGAGGAGCATCTCTCTCTCTCTTTCATGACATTTTTTTTTTTGGGGGGTAATCTGGGAAGCAATTGTTGTTGATATCATGTTTAATAGCAAGCCCATGTATCCATTCAATTGGAAAATGATTCCACTTCATTTCATTATAATGGATCTAAGAAGTCAGGATACTTGTTTAGATTTCATTTCTTGTAACAGATCTTCAATAATAGTAATAAATAATAGTTTCAAGCAGACCCAACAAAGCCTTTATTGATATGTATATGTGGATTCATCCTATTGCGTTATCACAAACAAACAAAAAAAAAGAAAAAAGACAACTAATAAAGGAGGGGTATTATCAGCCAACAATCACGACCTTAAATTGGGTTACTAATTAAAAATGTAAGCAAAGTTTGATTGGCCTTTCAATTTGTCCAATATGAAGCTACGATCATTTTAGCCATTTACTTTCAAAATTTTAAATCCAGTAGGTAACAATCACGGCCTTAAATCAGATAACTAGAAATGTAAATAAAATTTATTATTCTTTTAAGTTTCCAACTTAAATTGGCGATGGTTAAAAATTTAACCAATTTTTATTTGAACCATCAATTTCGAAGTCTTTCATCCAATGGTAGGAAAAAGTATGGTAATGTCAAAAATGCCTTAATCACACACACACCCAAAAATAATAATTCATTCTCCAGTGGACCCTACCGTTTGCCATGCATATCTCATAACTTGCCAAGCCAGAAGCCACACTATCATGCTTCTTCTAGAGGAAAACTTTAATTGAAATTTATCATGTTAGTAAACATACAGTAAGTTAGTGGGATCTACAACTAGAAGAATCCAATTTTCACTTGGCATTTCTAAGTGTCCAATTTATGGCTGAGATTATTAGTTGTCAACTAATTTTTTATTTTATCATAAACTTTTAAATCCCATATTAAATGGTTAAGAATGTTTGATAATGCTCATGTACGTATGACACGGGACTAATCTAAACCCTCTTTATTTAGTTTATAGATCTAGTGAGACCTATAAATTACACAATGCCTTTTCAAAATCAAGAATCATGAGTAAGGAAATATTTTTTATATTGTTATAACAATTATGTTCCTTTGTTATCCTGTTAAAAGAGTTGTTAAAACACGATGATATAAAGGTGTTATCCAAGCACTCTGCTATAAAAGCAGGTATATTAAATTAGTTATATATAATAAAAAAATCAACAATGTCTGGCTAAATGATCAAAGGAATTAAAATTGAATTGTAAAATATGAAAGTAGACAAGTTAGTTGGCCATATTTCTATAAAATAAGAATAGCTAATCCACAAAACCCTCTGATTACAGTATCTTGCGTGTCCAAATGTTGTTTTAATGCCACCCAATAGCTTACCGACAAACTAACATTTTGTTAGAGAGAAAAAAAAAGAGAGAATTAAGTTTGTGAAATTATTGTTTGATGGACAAGAGCACATCGAACAGTAAATTGCAACTTAAGTGGTGGTTTCAAGTCAAGTTACCACTAAAAACAAATTATTCTGTGATGTGTGCAAAAACAGAGCTTTTCACAAACAAAATCATTATTCAGTAGAAGCGAACATATGTTGATCGTCATTTCCATAAATATGACTTTGTTTAAATAAACTAGCAAATCACCAATTAAACCAACATCATTATAATCTTAAGCTAAATGTGGAAGAAACCATTAAAAAGAAGTCACCTACACACGAAAGCGAATGAGGAGATGCTGAAAGATTGATGGGAGACAATAGACCCACCACATGAAATGTGTCTCAATCATTAGTAGTCTCCCAAAATTTTGGACTCTTGAACTAATGGCTCTAGGCACCTCATGACAGGAATACAGCAGCCCAAAGTTATATAATAAAAAAAAAAATCTAATTGAAAACTACTACTCTACTCCTCAAAGTAGTAATGTCATAATCGCAACCACGTTTGCTAGTCCCAAAAGTCTCATCTTTTACCCCACAGAACATTTATCTGTGTCTGTGATAACCAAGGAGTGGATTAAGAAAACCCTTGAAAAGAGATGGCTGTGCTGCATACAATGTTGGGGTCACTCAACACCTGTCTAGCTTTTCAACAAGTTGGTGAGTCTCACCTTTCATCTTGCGTGGGATCATTGGATTAATTTCCATCAGCAAATATGAGACAATTGTCTTTCTTTCTTTCCCCATCTCTCATATCACAAGTCAACATGGTCCCAATCAATGTATCATGTGGACACCACCTTTTGGTGATCTGCTTACATTGCTTGTGATATCAACCTCCTCACTAATGTTTCAACAACTAAACCACTTATCATTGGAAGATGATAGATTGATACTTGGGTGATTTATATCAATCACCTGATGATGATCACCACATGGTCGTCCACGTGTGACCCCCCTGTACAAAAGCTACCTGAAGAAGGTAACGAATTGTTGATGGGTCATGCCTCAGCTTTTCCACTTCAGGTGTTAGGAGTAAAGGTTTGAACGTTGAACCCGTGAGTCTCCACCATTTGGGGGAGCTGCATGGAGCGGGAGGTGGGGGGGCACGTGGTTCGTACTTCCATCATTGTTACTAGTACAGTTTCAAAATTCGAACACCTTTTTCAATTCATCATACCAGTAAACAGTAGTTGAAAGCCTTCAAGGGACGCAGCGAAAACGTGGATAGTTTTTACTGATTAGCATCTACTCTGTCGTGTGTTAGGCAATAGAAAAGAAAGGAGTTGCAAGGATAAAGGCAAAACGTTATCCATGAAATGATGTGGTTGAATGTCATCATATGGCATAAAGTTGATCAGCATATACTCCTCCTTTTTCTTTTTCTGCTTTTTTATCTTCTTCTGCTTTTCTTTTTGCCACTGTTTTGGATGATGTAATGGTTTGTGATAGTTGCCTTTTTGTTTTCACGAGAATCACAAGGTGAGTAATGCCTGAGTTATGACTGAAAATTTGGGAAGTTAGTACAGCCCACGTAATAAAATTTTAAACCAGTCAAAATAAGTCAACTTTCTCTCATTTGAGCTTTGACTAAAAGTCACTTGAACAGATGGTGAGCCCATTATCAAATTGATCGAATACGAAGCACGTTAATTTTTTTATAAGATTTTTTATGTACATGTTTTAGACATGATCAATGTGGTCTTTAGTCCAACTCTTATTAAAGTGAAATTTGACGAAGGTTTGGGATAAAGACAAATTTCTCCCGAATCCGGTTTTCAAAGGATCTGTTTTTTCATCCAACACCTCAAGAGCATGAACCTTTCAACTCATCCTCCATTCATCAAGTCCAGCCCTGAATTGGAGAAAAACCAAATTAAGTATGGGGATTCGATCCCAACCTTTTAAGAAACCGTGTGGAAATGGCACAATAACATCAAAAGGGTTACTATCAAATGGGAGGAATTCCCTTCGATTGGATAATTAGGATAACCAAACCATAAAACTTCTTCAGTGGACACATTACACCTTGATGATAGATAATTAAGGTACTCTTATAAGACATGTGCCACATCATCATACAGTAAAGTGGGTGGATGATAATTTATTGGTGGCCGAAGATTCAACCCTTGTAAGCATTGGCTTATATCCCCAAATATAACAGAAACATTCAAAATCAGCTTTTGACCAACACATAATTTAGTTGAAGACCCCCAGTACCATGCATTTTGGGGCAGTGCATTGATTACCAACGTGTCATAGTTGGTGTGGGCTTTTGCAACCCAAGTCCACACTGTGAGATTCGAAATGAGTGTAAACTCAGGCCTGGCCAGGCCCAATCAAATACAACTCACCGGGCCCAGTCTGGAACAAGGATCTAGGCCTTCAGCCCAGGTAGACTCACTTGCAGCCCTAACTAGTGGTTCGCAGAAGAGAGGGGAAATGAACTTTAGGTTGATTTTATTTTGCCACCAATTTCGGCCTCAAATTGGTTAATGCTGCTGATACGACTGATAAGGCAATGGCAATATCAGACCCATAGCCTCGGATGAAGAACAGTTTTCTGAGTCCACAATTGAATTGTACTGATGCTTCTAGTGGCATATGCAAGTAATTATTAGAGTTGAAATTATAAAACAACTGTAGCTCAGAGTGGCAATCATCATCTGAGCCACTGACTCAACCCACCAGATGAAGTTTTAGGTTTAGGTTGGATACAACTCTTTGCATCTGACTCACGGACAACACCTGAACTCAATTTGGTGACTCAGGGCTCAAGTCGACATTGTCAAGTAGATTAATCAATGGGTCGGGTTCTAAATGAACTTCAAATAATTTCTAAGATTAGAGGATTTGAAGACAATCATCTCTTGACTCCTCTGAGGACCATTGCTGTCTCCCCTCAAATCCATCATCCCCACACCAGCAACAAGATGTCATTTGTTTCTCATTGATGATATTAGAGATAAAATATTACATATAGAATATGCTTTTCACCACGTTTAACTACAGTAGCAACCTAGGCACTCTAGGATGCCACAATCAAGGGAAGGCATTCAAGTACACTTCAAAAAATAAGGATCATGAAACCATTTGACAGATCTGGTTGCGAGATCAAAATAAAGATAGTTCAAGTGGCAGATCTATGAACATGTTAATGGATTTTGATACAATCTACTGTTTGAGAGTGCTTCAGATGATGAAAATAATTACATGGCCTTCTTGATCAGGTTTGACGTCCTCAACTCTGCATCATCTTTGATGAAGCTCCACCAGAGATAGGTAGGAATGACTGTAGCGGCATGCCAGAGAGCATGAGCATCAACGTATCCCTTGTAAGGAGGAAAGTCATATATCTCCAAAAGCGTCGCAAGGCCACCTCCAATGACAACTGCCCACAGCTTAAAGCGCTTTGGATGATGGGTTAGACCTGCCCATAGTGCCCACAATAGAATCTGAGCGATGCCCATGATTAGGCACACTTTCATGTTTAACCCTGTCAGTCAAAAAGGCCACATTAAAATTACATTAACACTTTTTTTTAATCTAACAAGGATTATTACATAATCGATTAGGGCAAGACCGAAACCAGGACAATCACCCTCGCCCCCTTATTCAGGGCCCAACACTTGAGTCATGTCGTTGGCTTATAAAACAAAAATATTTAAACTACACGACACGGGTTTTTATAAATTCAAAGAACGTCAATTGGGAAACCTATATTTTGACAATGCCCACCATGTAACTGGTTAAAAACAAAAGGAATTGGTGAATGGTCCTGAAAGATTATAGCAAGCTTATAAACCATTGCTACTTCATGACTAAACAAACAAAAGAGTTCCAGGCAAATTTTCAGATTACATACAAAACAATCAACTTATGGAAGGTGGAAATGATCTTCAAGAACTACACCACTACATTCTTCACATTTCCTCATTTTTCATGAAATTACAGACTCAGTATAGACAGATCAACATAGCTTCAAAAAGTATTTGTAATGTAAGCTCAAGTTGTAAAGAAGACAAATCCCTAAAATAGGAATGGTTTTCACAAGGAAAACTAGAGGTTCACTCTAAAGTTTAAACAGTAGATCATGGCACTGTGTGTATTAGCAAATGGAATCCTGACTTCATCAAACCAACTAAATCAAGTCAATTCAACTATGTTGAGGTCACTTTGTTTCAGCTGGTTTTTGTCAACTTTGTTCATCATGACTCCCGTCCTTTTTATCAATTGCTTGATAGGTTTTCCAGTAAACCACATGCGCACGCACACATCCCTGCTGTTAACGACAGTAAAACTCCAAAAGCTAGGCACTAGGCAGTATAGACCAGTCAGTAAACTGCAATTCTAGTCTATCTGGCAAATGGAAACAAACACACATAACCGCACCAGTACCTACTGCTCATGACAGAAAAGCACCAAATACTTGGCAGGCACAAGTCCCTGCCAAACATCTAAAACTCAGCATGCAGCATAAACCAGTAAGGAAACTGCAGTCCTAGGCTCCCAGCATATCTAGCAGATGGAAATACACAGACACATAACTGCACAGGTCTCTGCTGTTCATCACAGCAAAACACCAAAAACTTTGGCAGGCAGTATACATTGGTCACTAAACTGCAGTCCTCGCCTATGATGCACGGATACTTCAAAATGGGTGACATTGTGTGGTATCATATCCGATACTTCACTTTATGGGTGTAAAATCCTTTTCTACCATGTCCATGGCATGTCCCTAGCATATCCTTGCCGTATCTGGGCATCATAGGTCCTCCGATATGTAGCACATGGAAACTCAAAAAAGGACAAATGAAGGCTCACCATAGTCAAGCTTGTAGAAGTTGAGATACAATATATGAGTTGTCACAAATGCAATCAATGGTGCAGCAACCATAACTCTGGCAGCCTCATCCCTCACGTTGAAAGTTCGGAGGATAGCCAAAATGAGGGAGTAACCAAGTAACGCCACAGCTGAAGAATAATCCAACTTTTCTGTCAAATCAATATCTCTGTAAATAGTTTCAGAAAAAAAAAATTCGATTATTTTAAGCATGAAAAAAAAAAAAAAAAAACCCAACCAATGCCTGATATCCCCCATAAGCAATCTTAGGATTCCATCAAACTTAAAGAAAGATGGTATTTAACTCCCACACAAATCAAATCACTTACCGACTGTGGAAAACCGCACTCCAAAACCAGGAATTCATTGATAGGAACCCATAAATAAGCCACAAGCCAGTGAACTCATAGTATGTCTTCCTGGTCTGAGGTCTTAGAGGCAACTTATAATATAGGAGGACGATAAAGGAAAGCCAACCATGGAATTGCATAGCAAGGTTGAACACAGAGAGTGCCACAGAGATGGGCTCCTGCAAACATAAATGACACTACTCTAGTGATATACCATACTGGTATTTGATATGAAAAAGAAATGCGTATGTTAAAGTAGCAATTCAACTACAAAAAATTGGTCAACATATTAATCAGAAGGCCTACTCAGACTCTGCTATTAATGAGGCCAACAAATTGGAAAACTCTTCATCTCAGGTGGGCTTCCGACATGTGGCGTGCTTGGCAAATGATATGGCAACTGGCAAATGGTTTGGCTAAGAAGGGAGTGGATAGAGTTGACTCCTTTGCCTTTCCTTATTATGTTGTTTCTGTTTCATTTTGTTGCGTTTGGTTGTTCTGGTATAATGCTTTTATACCAATGCTTGTTGGTATGTTTCTCTAATGTGAATTGGATTTGTACTTCTTTCTTCATGTAATAAAATTCACCGCTTACCAATAAAAAAAATAAAGAACTCTCAGATTTATCATTAGAAATTTTCCAAGACGTATAGATCACTGATTTGGCTGATTTCTTTTATAAGTACTTGGGCCTAGCCAAATCAAGTTGGCTGGTAGGGTTTTGAATCAGTCTTGCAAGTTTTTGAACATCAGTCAGAACCTTCCACAAGGTTAAAAGGTCAAACCTGAATGCCAAAGACCCGCTTGAAAGGCCATTTCCCATTATACTTCGTAGGCCCTTGCCCGAGCCTCTCTCTTTCCTTTTCTCTTTCCAGCATACAATGATATTGGCAGTCGCTCCTGCAGTCCCACTGTTTCCACTGCAAGTAAAGTGGCTCCTGCACATACCAGGGACCATCAACAACTCCACCATCAGATGAAAATCTGCAATGCTGAAAACATCTATCACTGACACATCCAGTCGCTTCACACTTTTCTACACAAGACCTGCATGGAAAGAAATTTAATATCAGAAAATAAGAAATGATATTCCTTATCAGACTATGAAAGTTGGCGAAAAGTAAACATTTACAGGAGCATAAGACACGGGAGAAAGCAATGGAAATAGAAAATGGAAGAATCCGCCCAAGAAAAAAGAAGAATAAAGAAATATGAAGGTGAAAAAAGAACGGAAAAACCCCAAGTCCCACCCCCCACCCACTTCTCACCCACCAAAAGAAATGTAGAATATGGGTTAAAAATAGGGTTGCAAATTGGTATATGATTATTGGAGTATCCGAAGTCTCCAGTTCTAAATAAAGCGGGTCTAGAACCTAATTTTGGATTTGGGAGAAATTCAGATCTGAATCCGGATCCATGCATATAGGATCTAGAACATTCGGATCCGGAACCAGATCCTACTATGTTCCGAACCAAGGTTCTAGATACATGATGATTGCATTCACATATAAAAACTTATGCACGTTTTAAGGTCTACATAGCTTGAATTATATTTTTCTTTGATAGTCTAATTAACTTTAATTATATACCATTTATTAGCCCTACTTCTATAACTAAAAGATTTAACGTTAAGCTCTTTTATCCAATTATACAAATGCAATATACATCTTATTTCGGATCCGGAACCGGATCCTCTTTTTTAGTTGAAGCTGGAACTAGATAAAAAAAAAAGGTTCGATGTCGGAACCGGATCCGGATCCGGATCCGGAATTATAAAAATGGATCCGGGTCTAGATCCACTAGGGTTCCATCCCAGATCTGACCCACTGGCATCCCTAGTTAAAAGTAAAAAAAAAAAAAAAAAATTCCCTCTATTTTCCAGTTGGAAGAAGCTTTGGAGGGTTTTGGGGACCTTTTGCATTGATTTTAGAAAGATCAAACTTAGATTCTTGCAATATCTAAACATTCAAAATATCAGATGAATTGTTTATTTGAGTCACTGAAAAAAATGAGAACACCTATTTATGCTTGAATTCATTTAATCATTGTTCTACAAATCAAACTGCTCAAAGGGTGGAAGCCTGAATCATAGGACTTCTTTCCCTTTTTATAAAAATAAAAAAATTCAAAAAATTGAAAAATAAAAATTAGTAGCTATGATTAACCGTTCATCTTCAATCCGTAGTAGCATCAGTATAATGACAAACAAGACTATGGTACAATTATAGGAAAAACGCATTGACATATATTGATATATCATTAGCTATGGTGTGAAAAGTTGAATTTGTTTAAGATATCAACGTTACAAGGAAAAATAAACCAGTTTCAATTTTCCTCTCTTTAAATCAAAACCATTAACATTACATGATCAGAATGTGATGTATAAAGTTAAAGAAGTTACCACAAAAATTAAAAACTGAAAGGGAAAAAAAAAAGGAATATAGAGGGTGAAATTTATTTCTACAGTTGAAGGTTTTTTTTTACCCTACAACTTATTTATATCTGAAACGTCTTCAAAATCCTAGAAACTCTTATCTTAAGAAGTTCCCTTAATCACTAGATAACTCTAAATAATGATGGAAGCACTAAAGAAAACGATAAAGTTAAAAAATGACTAAAAATACTTACTTTTGGTTGTTTCTATTCCCGTCCAGATGAATCACCTAATCTATGATTCAATGTAGTGTGTATTTATGTTACAAGTAGGAGTTTCAACTTACAAATGCAAGGAACTAAGAGAAGGAAACCGATAACGACCTCGAGTCGAGTGAAGTTGTGAGGCAAACAAACATATTATTGTGGAAAATCCAGCTTTAAATAGGGTTGATTCGAAAATTAGAACAAAAAGAGTTCACCCCAAATATATGGGATCTATATTCTAAACAACTGCTGCAATCGCCACCATAATGGCGATCTATTCCTTCGCAACTACCATTCATATGCATCATTGAATACACAATCTTCCAATAATCTAATACCCCTAATGTCTAATCCATCCTAAGATCATCTTCCATACACTGTTGACTTTATTTACTACATCATTGGCATGAAGGATTCTCATCCCCACACCAACTGTTTGATATGTGTCCAGCTCAATCATGTTATCAGTCTCTGCCAAACCAATATCCATAATCCCATCTCACTAAACAACCCCAAGCAGATAAACAGGCACAGCTTACTGAGCAATTACTACAAACACATGTCTGTATAAAATGTAAGTAGAAGTTACCTACTTGTAATGCGGATCGGCATCACCAGAGCTGGCTTGGAGAAAACCAACGAGACAAGAAAATGCCAAGATAAAAACAACCAAACCCTCCATATTGAGAATCGCTGATATCTGATGAACAAGAGGGAGAAGAAGAAGAAGAAGAAACCTATCCAATGAATGAAGAGGCCACTCTCTCTTAGGAATATAAACAAACAGATAGTGGAGAGGAGACCTCCAGAACCATATCAGCTCATCTAAGAGGAAGGTCAGGAAGGTGAAGGTGGGATTAATTTCTTCTCTAGAGAGAAGGAGATGAGTAGGAAAGATGGAGAAAAAGAGGAAGGAAATCAAATTGGATGGCTTAAGGGTCTTAGTTAATAAGTTGAAATTGAAACCTCAAAAAAGATTGGATTGGGTGCCTGAATTTTCTATCCCTCACAAGTGGGACTGTGGTAGTCACCAAGTGGATGTGGTCCTCCTTTTTATGTGTAAATTTACTGAGAGGCCCTTTTTGTTTTGGTTTTTTTTTTTTTTAAATACACCCTACTGATTTTCAGCAGTTTATATATCATCAAGTATCAACTAGTGGTGTGAAAAATAGCTATTTCAATACCCTTTAATTTTTAAATGACAAGTCAGTGGCCATTGACATGTCTAGGTTAATGATGATAATAATATTTCAGGTGACCCATGCACGAAAAATGATCCCATAATTTGATGCACACAAAAAGGGTCCTCTCCTCATACTCTTTTTTTTCTTTTTCCTTTTCTTTTCTTTTGTTTTTTTTTTTTTGCTTGTTTGACCAAGTGACGATATCTTCGCCCAAATACAAATGGACGGCGATATTGCTGCCTAGAAACTTGTATCTTCCTATTCACCTGAATGATGGTCATTGAGAAATCGTCGTTGGTATACTGGCCGACATTTATAAACCAGAGGAAGCCCGTCCTCCCTTTTCTTTCTGCGTAAGCATTTCCATCAGAGGGCTTTCGGCAATAGGAAATGAGTTTATTAAAGCTCTGAGCACCCCACATTTGTCGGATGAACTTACCCAAATAGAGATCATAAATTTGGAAGAGATGAAAAGGAGGAGGGATTTGGAGTTTGGGGCAAGGGGAGTGCGTAGGTTAGAGAGGATGGGGAGAGAAAAAGGAAATGTACAATGGGCAACGATATCGTTGCTCCCCTCCAATGTTAAAAGGAAAAACGCAATAGTCCCCACAAGACCACATATGTGTAGTGATATTTAGGAGGTCTTTCTTCGTACATAACAAGGTTTTTTCCCATAAAATCCTCTCTTTTTTTTATTATGGACATGTTGATTCTTTCTTCCTTTTGAGGGTCATACTGTTTACATTTACATCAATAAAGTGGTAAAGAAATATGAGAGAACGGGGGGGGGGGGGGGGGGGGAATGGAGAATTGGTTTGCATTTGGGCTTGTTTGTTTTCATTAAAAGAGGGGTTATTAGATGGTAATTTTGGTAAATACACTTTGAATTTTTTTATTTTTTATTTACCACCAAATGACATGAGTTTCTATATATTCAATTCCTTTCTATTCCATGCAAATTAATAGCTAGTTAAATATTAGTCGAGGAAATAAGCATTGGAATGAAAGAGAGAGAAAAAGAAGAAGAAGAGACTTGGATTAGAGGAAGGTGGGCCTCTAAAATGATTGTGAGAATTGAAGATATCTCATCTAGATAGGTTGGCTAAGATTTGAAGCAGATTCGATATAAGCAAAAGCAGGAACACGTGAGATATATGATCTCCCAAATTCCGGGGAAGTGAGCGCATGATTTTAATTTCCATTTTCTAACCTCTTTGGACTTTTGGAGTTTGGATGGGACGGGAACCAAAAAAAATAACCATAAAGAACAGGTCCTAATAGGCCTAGGGAACGTGGAAGCCTCATAAAGTCTAAACTTGGGCTCATGTGACAATGATGCATCAAATCAAAAGAGTGGGGCCCAGTGCTGTAGTTCGGTCTTATATTTACAAGATGCTATAGTCTTCAGTAATTGGCCCCATTGCAGATAACCTTGAAGAAACGGCTAAAATAGCAGCTATAGAAAATGCTCTCCTTCGACCAACCTACATGTGAGGTTCAGTTCTGTGGGGCCTACTTTGGGCCATTTTTGATGAATGTAGCATTTCACACTCTTTTCATCTCATGACCCAGCATGGGACCCAATTTTATACTCATCCAACATTCACTCATCATTGAACTGAATATGAAAAAACCAACAAGCTATGATTAAAAACCATAAAAAGTCAATTCTATTAAATCAAGGCCTAGAATAATCTGTTAATGCTGTTTTTTGGCCAACACCTATCCATGATAAACATTCATTTATGTGGGCACCAAGAGTTGGACATGTGAACAAAATGCAGTATGCTAGTAGACCATTATAAATGGAATCATTTTATGCTGGAGATTTATGATACTCATAACATCAGGTTATTATTTCTATTTAGTTTGAGTTTTCCAAAATTCAGCTGCGTAAATTGACTTCTTTTTTTTTTTTAATAATTCTTCAAATCCTCATACAATGAGCTTTTAAAATGATAAGAATCTAACTTAGGGCCCCTGCCTAAGTTATACTGTGCTTTTAAAATTCAGCTGTGCGCTTGAATTTATATAGGGTCCTCTTCTGCCAATCAAGAGCCCTGTGTTCCTTATCTTGCTAGAGCAAGCTTCATTCCCTATGGCTGGGGCTTCTCTTTCTAAAGATAACAGACTTCTTTCCCATGGTGGGTTCTCTTATGGGTCCCAACCCCATTGGCTGGGCATCCGAAATAAATGAGGTAGATCTTTAGACCAAGAAAATGTTTCAACGAGTCCTCTGCATCTTTTGCCACACGAAGTAATTGTATTCCGAAAGAACAATGTACAAGTACGTACCTCGGAGAGTTCCAAACTAGATGCCTACCCACAGTTAGGAAAGGCAGCTGGGATGGATCAAGCCACAAAAGAAAAGAAAAGAAAAAAAAAAAGGCGTACCCAAAGCAAAATCTGATTAAGAAAGAAGGATTAAAACAAAAAAGCATTAGGCATACCATGAAATGCAAAGCAGCCAAGAGGAGACAGAGCAGCATCAGTCCTACGAGCAGCCTTTTTCAACCAGGGTATTATGTTTACATTTGGTTTGACTGTAGATGCTTGAATTTGGGCGAGGCAAGCAGGGCAGCCGCCTATCTAGCTTCATATCTCATGCTCCACCCTTGCCACAGGACTTCCCATTTGATAGCTGATAACTATATATTTCACATTTCTCATGAACCTGACTCTCATTTTTAATGATTAAATCCAAATGGTGGTTTTTTTTTTTTGGGTGCTATTGAGCCCACACAATCTGCCACAGGTCATATTTCAAGAGGCAGCAAGAAAATTTGTGTATAATCCTCATCCATTGCAGGCCAATTAGATCAATGGGCTCAATTGCCAAATAGAGTAGCGAGATTCTGGCTGGGCCTACTTGGGTTCAATTTTGAAGGGCCTAAGTCCAACATTGAATCTGGCATGGATCGTAAACCAGGTGCAAGCCCGCCAGATAAGAAATTTAGCAGGCCTAAGAAGGCTCAAAGCCATTAGAAGTTAGTTTTATATCATTTTCCTATTTCCATGTGCAAATAATTACTCAAAAAGTAAACTGAATATAAATAAAGGATAATTTTCTCCTACGCACGCACTCCTACAGGAGCGGGCATTAGGAATGCAAATGAGCATATGATCCTCCGATTATCCGAAGGTTATGACCCGTAAAAAATCAGGTTTAGAGCCTATTTTAGGCCTTGATTAATAAAAAGGTCCGAGACCGAATCCTTATAGGTTTCAACCCGTGGATTCGAAATTCAGCATACGAGAGTCTTTAATACTACAAACAGTAGCTCAAAATCAACTTTAGTTGGATATTTTTATGTTTAGTCCTAGAGGTAGAAAATTTGATGTACTATTCTAAGTTGAATGACATCCTTATTTTAAGCCAAAATAAATAAAATGACAAAGATATCAACCAATTTTGGAACTGAATCCTGTTCCTCTAGTTGGAACCAGATTCAGGTCCTCTTATTGAAACCAAATCTGGAACCAACAAAATAGGTTCCAAGCTGAAATAGGATTTGAAGCTGGAACTGTCATTTAGAGAAAGATCTAGTTCCTAGTCCAATATGGCTTTGGCCCGGAACTGACCTATTTGCATCACTAGCATGCATCCAGGCCATTACTAACGGTACGACCCCTCCTAAATTTCACCAACTCCCCACATGATGAATGGCACCGATGCACAGTACACAGGAGAAACATCCATAATTATAGATTCATATTTATAAATAGAGCTATATTCTGGTAAGAGGTACCTCTCACGTAAATCCACCTTCTTACCACAGCATGGGACACCCCATGACAAAAATTCAACCCCATCACAATCACTAACCCCCCATGACTTAACACTCGCTCTAATTTGGCACTTATCTTAATACTAATTACTGTCAATTCACTCCCTATGAACTAACAATCACTTTGTAAACTATGACTTCTAGGTATCAAGACCACAGATTCAAATACCCATCTAGTATCATACATGGGTAGGAAAATAATGAATGAACTGAGATAAATATAAAGTTTTCAAAGAGAAACGATCTGCTCGGAGAGATTGCTCATAAACATTTCCATGTCCGCTAGAGAGAGAGAGAGAGAGAGAGAGAGAGAGAACATCATACATAATCTCATGAAAATGAAAGTTCAAATAACCATTAGCCAACAAAACCTAGGGTTCATATGTTTGCTCGGTATTGAGTTCCTAGGAATTTTAAGACATGCCTCTTCCTATCAAAGCAGCTTAAAGTGAAGGAGAATAACTAGTCATCAAACAAATATCTCCTTTGATAGGGAATGATCACACAGCCATCACCCTAGTAAATCAAATCCTGGTCTCATCTACATCTCCACCTTATATCCATCACTCACCACCTCTTAAATATTTCTTCAGTACTCTACCCACATTACTATGAAAAAAAATACCTAGGAACTCAATAAAAAGTTTACAAATGAGCCTTACAATGGCTTCTATCACATTTTCGGGCAGCGGGCTTCAAGAGACAAATAGTCACTCCTTTTAGGGTGTTTATGTGGCCAATGAACTTCATTACCTGCCTGCACCTCTAAAATGCCTACTCAATATACAGAGGAGAGATCTGCTCACAAATGCAAACACAAATTTCATAGCTCTTCGCTTAAGGATAGCTGCAGGGCGTGCTCTGCTTCCTTCAAGAATAGGTGAGTGAGTAGTTTTTGTCCTCTGCGATAGACAATGCAGGACCATTTGTTCCTGCTCAAACATTCTTTACCTGAGGCATCTGTGTTTTTACTGCAATTGAAGAAACCAATATTCACTTGGAGACACAACCAAGTCCTTATCTACTTGCGTGCTGTTGCAACTAAATTGACGGAATGATATGGTGTGTTGCTGTATACATATTTAATACAGTTTTATGGCATCGATGCAAAGCATGCACAATTCATGCTTCATCAGCAGCACTGGAGTGGAGATGTAAGTGTACTCAATGCAAATATAAGCTCTAGGGGGGCAGTTGGCATTTTCCTAGTGGTTTCCCATGGAAGGTGGAAGGGAAGGGTTGAAACATTCTTGGTGACACACAAAGCGGTTGTTAGATCATTGAAGTCGATGGTCAATTTTCCCAAGAAATGGTTCTCCACTACTCTTGAAGAAAACGAAATCAGGCATATAATGGAAGGAAATTGACAATCTCTTGATAGATCTCTACCCTTAACCTCCGATCCTTCACTACACTTTGATTGAAGCCACTTTCCTAAGAAACCACCAGGATAATGAAAACCACGGCATAAACAAAAACAATGTAACATGCATTTAAATATGAGGCCAAGAGGAAAGAATTGTATAATTGACGACCTGCAGATGTGCATATTATTCTCACTTCTAGATTATGTAAAAGTGGGGTTATAGATTGGTTATCCAGACTGGTGACTTACACCACAATGGACTGGTAAGTGGTAATGCTCGACTATCTACCCAATAGTGTCAAAACCTCTATGATTGACAACCTTTAAATTGACAGTAGTGAAAAGAAAAACAACAATAATCCGCAGTCCTCACTAGCAGGGAAAAAGGCCAAGTATGGGATGGTCAGAACCTTCCAATCAACGTCATTGGGCACCCTTTAATTGATTGCCGGGTCCATCAGGTCATTACTCAGGATGTTTGAAAATGGACCCCACTTGTACTAATGCAAGTCCTCAGGAAGTTAGACTACCATGCATTTTCCATGGTCATGTATGTCCTTGACTAAGATTTTATGAGGGTGATGAAAGATGGAATATAAGAGAATGTAGCAGCAGATCAACAAACAGTTTTCCTCTTACCAAAGAAAAAAAAAGCAGTTCTCATTCTTTCAAAAAATAATAATTCAAAACTACGGCTAGGAATAGACAGTTCAGAAGTTTCATTGTGGGCTGACATAAGTTCGAATGCAGTCTAATTGCTAGGCAATAGGTGATCTAAATCTACTTGAGCAATAAATTAACAGATCAATGGAAAATTTTGTTCATATGAGTAACCAACTCTCTAAATTTAATAAGTTCAATCCAGATAAGAATCCAGCAAAAATAATTGTCTTACCTTGGACACTCCGAGATCTCCATAACAATTGCCTTCTCAAGCAGTTCAGTATCTGAAGCTTCAGTTCCAGAACCCTCTTCAAGCTCCATCATCCTTGGAAATGAAGAACAAAATTTATATTAGATACATGTAAGTGCTAGTTGAGTAGCAATTCAGCATCATCTTTTACAGAACTATTTGCAGCATTTCTTAGATGTCCATACTGGCAGAATATTGAACAATGATAAGGTAAAAGGGATTAGCATTTCTTAGATGTCCATACTGGCAGAATATTGAACGGCGATAAGGTAAAAGGGATTTTGGCATTTCCAAGCCTAGTGGGTGCTGGGTTTGAGTAAGTGTAAAGTCCTGTCCACTGAAATAGAGGGCTTACGCTACCTAAAATTCTTATTCTAGCAACATCGTAGCAGTTGGCTCGAAGAACATAGTAGTAGGTGACTCGAAGAATGGCTTGTGTAGTCTGAAGGAGAAAGACGCAGTGGTTGGACTTACCATAAATGAGAGTGAGGCCATTGAAATCATTGGAGATTTCTTTCCACCATGTTCATAAAAGTCCTAATTTGGAGGACGATGCACTCAAAAAATTTGGTGTTGATAGGTAGGAATTTTAATGGGCGAGATGCTTACAGAAATTATTTAACCTTTTCCCATCTCCTGATGAATCGGGATGTTGATGCAGGACAAACCCGCCTTTGGGCCTAGCCCACCTATTAGTTATATATTTTATTTTATTTAGATTTTTAATTATGTTTTAAGTTATATAAATGGATGTTTTAATCATGGTCATCGATGTATTCGGATGGTCCAGATTAGATCCAGGTTTAGTTTTCTCTTATATAAAACATTATAATGCCTCTTTGGCATTAGACTTTGATGAATGAAAGAAAATCTTGAGTGCTTTGTGCTCTTTTTTCCTTTTCCTACGAAAGGTATGGCGTGAGGCCTGAACCTATCCCCCCATCGTCCATCTTCATCCCCTCCCCACCCCGATCCGCCGTCAGCATCAGATGTTGTCATGTACAGTTGTGTTCTTTTTTGCATAAACTCAGTTTGGATGCTTTTTAAAAATAAAAAAATAAGCCATATGATAGTTAAACTCTTCTCAAAAAATTTATTTCTCATTTGCACAGACTAGGGCTATGTACGAAAATATGGCATGATTCAATATCAGTTACAAACGAAATTAAAAGGACTTTATTTGATCAGCATAGTATAAACCTGAAACAAAATATTTTTTCCTATTAACATTTTACCATGATTTCCCTGAAATTACTCTTAAAAGACATGAATGGCAATGAAAGGTGAACTACACTGATGTTTCTCAGAAATATCAAGATAGTTGCACGCTTTAGTAGCTAATTTGTTTTCTTTGTTCTTTTTAAAGTGATTGTCCACCTTGTTAATCACATGCATCAATGTGATTTGCTGCAATAAAGAACTCACTGACAAGTTGGGAATGGGTCTAATAAAAAACAAAATATTTACAGAGAGTGGCCATTTATTTTTTGTTGAAACTAGACATTATTAATCATACCATGTTTTCTGCTAACTACACCTACCTTCACTTTATCTAAATGGAAAAAAGAACCTTAGATTAGGAAAATGGGACTAAGGAAGAAAACTAGGAAGCCCCCTCCAACAAAAGTTATCTAAATTTCCACCCAACTACTTGCCACCCGCAACAAGCCATCCATTGCAATTTTCGATGCCGTGGTGGATTAGTCAAGTGGAAAAGAAGGCCCTTATCTACAAGGTTGGTTTGTCCTCACAAAAGTAATGCCATCAAATTTGCCGATGTATAGCATGCCCCTCTACGAAATTCTGTCACGAGCACCCAAGAAGTTGGGAGCTTTTTTCTTGAAAATCAAAAGCTACAATTCGTGGGAAAAAAAAAAAAAAGGAACAAAAGTCGGGCAGATTGCAAAGGGACTTGCTGTGGGAAGGTAACGAGGACAAGAAGAGAGATCATTTAGTGAAATAGGAATAGACTAAATCCATCCATTCAAATGAACTTTCTGAGATTTCCACTCATCTCTATGTGATCAAAGGTGTGTCGTAGCACCACTGAGAGCAGAAGGCATCAATTGGTGAGTGACATAGAGAATTATATGATGGCTAATTTGACTGGGTGAGGTCATTCTGCCTTGAACATTGATATGATGTGCTTGCAATTTAAGAAGGAAAACTTTCTACATAATTTATTCCTTCATTGCTGTCTGGCCGTTTTAGTGTTATTTTTTCAGCACATTAACAGGTGATGAGGGTTTTCATGGAGTAGGTCGACAGTGGGCTTAGCTTGCAGTAACAGACTTATTCACAGAGTGGTTAGATTTATAGAACGCCAACACCAGCACCCCACCCCACCCCCCCACAAAACTCCAGGATGGATTCAAAAGACAGTAAGGTAAGTGCATTAAGAATATTGAAGGGGTAAGCTGCTACATCATCATCATCATCATCATCAAAGCCCTATCCCAACTATATGGCTACATAAATTCTATTTCAACATTTCAATCTATCCCGAGTCAAATCCTCTGATAGGTTACACGTCTTCAAATCTATTTTTACTACTTCCATCGGCATCCACGTCCTCTTTAGCCTACCCCTTTCCCTTGGTGGACCATCCACCTGCATGGAGGTTAGCTGCTACATCAAACTATATCGGTAATTGATGGGATTTTGCATAATGTTTTTTTCCTTGGTGATGACCAAGAATAAGGGGCCTTAGAAGATGTCTTTAGCACTTCATGAAATAAGGGCGTAATTCTATCATAGCTTTCGACTATGTTGTTATATTTAATTTTATTTTTGAACGCTTGTCAGCTATGCTATATCCTGTCTAGAATTGGTGAAACGTTTTGTTGCAGACATGAAATATTAAAATCAGGAAAAAAAAAAAAAAACCCACAGAATTCTGGCCAATTCCAACCGAAACAAGCCTGTTCTGGCTGGAACCTATCTTCTATGTTCCATTGCAACCTTCAAAACTTTTTCACCTTCTTTTTTCTATTTCAAACCTTCAAAACCTAAAATGAAGGGCATATGGGTAATTTCATATCAACACTGAATGAGATGGTTTGTATTTCCTTGAAATCATGTTTCACAATAAGAGCACGCAAACCCCTTCCTCACCCAAACAGAAAAGTTTTTTTTTCTTTTATATTCTTTTCTTTTTTTTGAATGGTAAATGACTTGACACTGAGCACCTTCAAATTTGCTATGGACTCGTGTCAATTTGGTTTTCTTTTTATGCTTCCTTTCAAAAGGAAAATGCATAACATGTATTTTGTCAGAGATCTTCTTTATCCAGTATCCCAATCAATTACATGTCTCTATTTAGCATGCCTTCAACTGTGATACAGAAGTTAGATAGGATAAGGAGGAAGTTTTTATGGGATGGGAATAGCGAGAATGGGAAGATGCACTTGATGAAGTGGGGAGAGGTGATCAAGCCGAAAATGGCAGGAGGATTAGGGTTGGGGAATTTGGAGTTGAAAAATTGGTTGTTATTAGCTAAATGGGTTGGAGATATGGTAATGAGAAAGAGGCTTTGTGGAGAAGGGTTATTACGTCTAAATATGGGGAGGATGCTTGGGGGTGGGTTCCTAAAAAAGTCCCTAGATATAGGATGTCGGTTCTTTGGGCTGTCATTTCTAGTTTTGGGGACGTATCAGTTACTGATAAGTGCTTAATTGTTTACAATCTAAGCCCTAATATTTGATTTATCTTATGCTAGTCATAGTTGTTTTATTTGATTTTACATAGTTTTGTTAATTTTTTATGTAAAGGTCAAAAGGAGTCAAAAGGAGAAGATTTCATGAAGAGTGATGGGCATGAATCATCAAGTAGGGCCAAGGTGGGTCCCATCCAAGCTATTTCAGATTTCAAGACTACTTTCTAATTCTTTGGACGACTTACAATTCAAATCAAAGAAGAAAAGTAAAAGAAACGAAAGAGAAGGAAAGAAGAAAAAGAAGACAATCCAAGTGTGTCACACGCCCATGGGGGACCCACATCCATTGCTAAAAGCTGAATTTCAGAATTTGGAAAGTCTTATTCAAGTACAAGTGGAGCTCAAGAATATAGAAGAAAAAGGAGAAAAATAAGCAAAGTTTAGAGCAAGAGTTCAAGCCAAATTAGAAGTCTTAAAGGGGGGTCCCACACTCATGTTACACGCACCATATAGGGCCCACTTTTATGATAGAAGTTTCAGATTTAACCTCTTGCAATTAATCTCAGATTTGTGGTTCCATGTGAAGAAGTTTCTAAAAGATACAAGTGGGACCAGATTTAGAAAGTTTTTTTTAAACAAGAAAGAAGACTCCTGATTCATTCTAATTAGGAAACAGAATTGTAAAGAAAGGTGGAGATTTAATCATACAAGGGAACTACTTGCAAAAAGGAACTGTTGCAACAATTATATAAAGAAGCAAAGGGGTTGGGCAACCAATTCATTCAGCCATATCATCTCAGCCACGTCCAAGATATATCCAGCCATAATTCCAGCCCCATCATTCCATAATTCCAGCCATATGCCCAGCCCACGTCCAGCCATCATCATCCCACAAAACACAGCAGCCGTACAGCACCTTGGAGCCATCTTCGGAGCATCTTGGAGAGCTTTTGGAGGAGGAAAAAGGGGAACAAGCTGCTGGCAGACTTCTTCTTCTTCAATATTCAGAGTTCCTTCTATGACTTTAATTTTTATGTTATTTTTCATTAAAGACATGAGTAGCTAATTTTTTTGAAGCTAGGGTGTAGTTGAAACCCTAGCCCAGTTCTATATAGTCTCTTTTGGCATCTTTTAATCAAGAATTCAGTTTTATTAGTTGAGATTCTAAACCATGTTTTTAATTGATGAGTTGTGTATATGCCATGCCAACTATGTGATGTTCAATTAATTTTAAGAGTAGCTAACTTAATCTTGATTGATCTTGATGATCAAGCATCTACGGTTTAGAACCATGAATATTCTAAGCATATGCCATGCTTAGACTCATGCATTTATCATTTCCATTATTTTTATACATTATATGTGTTTTGACTAGGACATATGCCATGCTTAGTTTTTACAACATGATGAGTAATTCATGTAGTATGCCACTCATGAATTGGGTTTAGGGGAATAGTAATCTAGAAGCAAATGCCATGGTCTAGGTTGATAGATGTCTCTAATAATTCTGATTTTTTATTAAAGGGTAATAAGAGACATGCATAGGATTGATAAGGGGGGTAGATGAAACCCTAGTTCAATTATTATTACTGTTTTTCAATTCTAATATTAGTTGTGTGTTTTAGATTATTTTCCATTTATCTTTTGATAGTTTAATTTATTGTTTTTAGTAGTTGAATTCAACTTTTCATCATTTAATTGTTTCTTTTTAATATTCTGAATTTTAATTGCTTTTGACATTATTTAATCACGAGTCTTCCTGGGATTGATCTCGTACTTATAATTCACAACACTAGATAGTGATCTTGTGTGCTTGCGATAATTGTGTGCATACTAGTAACCTATTTCTAAGTTGCTTAGTGCATACCAGTTACTAGGGGGGAGATTTTTTATAAGGGGTTGGGTTTCATTGTGGGGGATGAGGCAAGTGTTCGTTTTTGGTTTGATGACTAGGTGAGAGTGGGTCCTTTACGCATTTTGTTTCCTAGAGTATTTAGAGTTGTGTGTAACAAAGAGTCTTCAGTCAAAGAGTGTTATGTTTGGGATGGGGATGTTCTATCTTGGGATGTTAGCATTATGAGGGCTTTGCGTAAGTCAGAGTCAGTTGAGTATGTTTGGGATGGGGATGTTCTATCTTGGGATGTTAGCATTATGAGGGCTTTGCGTAAGTCAAAGTCAGTTGAGTTTGAGTCTTTGTTAAGTCTTCTTGCTAATGTTTTCTTATGCAAGAATGAAGTTGACCGTCGTATATGAAAGCCTGATTCGTTGGGTTTGTTTTCCTCGAGTTCCTTTTATATGGAGTTGGAACCTTTCTCTGGGGTTCAGCCTCCTTGCGCAGCAGTTTGGATGGGTTCAGTTCCTCCTAGAGTGGAGGCTTTTTGTTGGTTGGCAGTAGCGGGTGAGATCTCGACAGCTGATATGTTAAGAAGAAAGGGGGTGGTGTCAGAGTCCATTTTCAGACGTTTGTTGCCTCTGTGGGAGGGAGGTGGAGCCAATAGATCACTTGTTCATTCATTGCAATATATCTTCCTCTATTTGGACGTACTTTCTCAGAGTATGTGCTGTGGTTTGGTGTTTTCCAAGAGAGCTAGCCTCGCTGTTTGAAGCTTGGAAGGGGTCTTCATTGGTTGGTACTGGAAGGCTGTTATGGAGGATCATTCCATTCTCCATTTTTTGGTCAATTTGGAACAAGAGAAATGACAGAATTTTCAATAGAAAAGAATCGTCATGGGAGATTCTACTAGCATCTGTGATTTTGAGGATCGCCAAATGGGCATGTGTTAGAAAAGAATTCTCAGACACTAAGATTGATAACGTCGTGCAAAGTTGGGAAGCTTGTTTGAAGATGGGGGTCTGTAAGAAGAAAACGAAAGTCTTTTGGCACTCTCCACCAGCAGGAACTATAAAGTTCAACGTGGATGGAGTTGCAAAAGGAAAATTGGGTTTGGCTGGTATTGGAGGCGTTCTAAGAAATCATAAAGGGGAAGTTATGTATATCTTTTCTAAACATGTTGGGATCAAATATTCTAATGAAGCAGAAGTTTTGGCGATATTGGAGGCTCCACATTTATCGATCCTCTTATCACCAATCACTTATTGTGGAAAGTGACTTAGCTAATGCCATAACTTGGATGAAATCATTTAGAGGTCCATGGAAAATGCAATTTTTATTAAACGAGATTAGTTCTCTAGCATCTGGGATGCATATATTGTTTCAGCACGTGTGTAGATCTGCAAATGGAATGGCAGATTGCTTAGCCAAGCAAGGGGTAGATCGTTCTTGTAATCTAAGTGCCTAGGTTGTGTAAGGGTGGTTGGTGTTTGGTATATTGCTCTTATACCGGTTCACCAACGAGCTATGTTTGTTCATTTTAGTCTACTCTGTATTGTACTTTTCTCCTTTTTAATAAAATGTTAATGTTACCGATAAAAAAAAATGTATTTGCTATAGTTCTAAGTCCTTTCGGAAACAGGACACCAAACTGTTACATTTCAGGGCCACAGTGGATGTTCTTGCTAAATAAAAATGGGTGGATACTGGACAGGGAGTTTCGTTTCTTTCTTTTTCTTAAGGGAGGTATATGCCATCTTACAGTCAGATGTGAGACATATTATTAGTATATTGCATAGTTCTTTGTGCATATTTTCTAAATTTTTTTCTGGTAATGAAACTACTTGTCACTATAAAGTAGAAATAGGCACCCCACCACATGAATGCCCTCTTGATGCTACTTGTCATCTTTATAAAGAAATGGATGCGCTAACAATCATATTGATGGATTAGGTCACAGGCTGCATGTCATTAGTCTACCATTCTCAGTTCCTTCTCTGTTAGTCTCTCGATCGACTACTTATTATTTTGAGCAGGTTATGATGTTTTATGTGATCTGCATCTACATTGGCTTCCATAAATTTATAAATTCCCCTACAACCTACATTACAAGCATGAAGAAATGAAATGAGGCAAACTAATGAGATTGTAAACATCCTCAGAAGTCTAACAAACAAGATCATCAAAACCAGACATGTCGGGTGATTACTTCATGGAGAGGAGATCAACAAGCAACTGTAGAGCTCCAGCATCCCCACAAGCTTCCCATACTGCTGCTTGCACTTCAGTATCAGATGGCTGTTCGTCTTCCCTGGATTCGACGAGCTTGAAAAATGCCAACAAATAAATAAATGGGATAATGAAAGATCAAAACGCAGCACAAGCAAGGAAACAAAAAACTGCGTATATATATACATATTTGAGAATTAACAAGATCTATTAAAAAGACTTCATTATTGTGAAAAAACATCCTAACTGGACAACTGCCACACCTTAGCAGTTTCTCAAACTTAACTATCAATATGGGGGCCCACCAATTGGAACATACCGCTGATGAGTGGCTTGGATCTTGCACTAGTCACATTCGCCTATGAGTAGTCAGGTCAGGTGCATATGGTTAGAGCAAACCTCTTTCCTTAATGCTTATCTAATCGTACAGGAAATTAATTAAAGAAAGTAAATCCCTTAATGTCTTTACATGGGTCATTTAAAGAAAAAGAACAAGAAATGGAGGGTGAGATTTTCACATTTCTTCCTGCAACTAATGTCATGCAAAGAAGGTGTGACTCCCATGCGTAAACAACTCTTAACCCAGGGTTAAAATGGTAAAGCATACAAAGAGGGGGAGTGGGAACGGCTGGTTTGTTTTCCATGAGTTTGACTGTTAGTCAAGGGATGCTTAAGTAAAAACAAAAAGTACAAGGGTGTTTTTGAGGTTTCATAAAAATATAGACTTTTTTGTAAAAAAAAAAAAACTCTAAAAAAATGTGACTTCAGGGCTACCAAAAAAGCAATTTCTCTAGAGATTATATCAAATTGCCAGCAAAATCAGACCTCTTGTGGAGGAAATTGGATCTTATGTTAGATTCCGAGACAGTTTAATTTTGAAGTGGATCATTAGGTAATGGCGCTTCAAGGGGAATTATTTGTAGGGATGACAACATGGAACCCTCAGGAGAGGAGTATAATGACGTATTTGTATTTGCATACAGCAGGCAACATGATGCTTATTTGTAGATATTATTGGTACGTTATAGCTCTTTAATAAAATCTACATGTTTATTCTCCTGGAAAAAAAAAAAAAGACAACGTGCAAATGCAATAATTTGCATTTCTCTGGATTAGTGAACATTTTTTTTTCATCCCTACTACCTGCAATTTGCAGAGAGAGAGAGAGAGAGAGGAAAAAACCATGAATAATTTAAACAACCACATTATAAAATAATTTGCTGGAGAACAAAGAAAAAAAATACCTCTCCCAGCATTGACGACACTTGAAGAAGCTCATGCTCTTGCATGGCAATTGTCCGCAGAGCAGTTAAGAAATTCTCAGGGAAAACCAGCTTATTCAAATATGACGGAGCCTTCCGCTGACCGCTCCAACTATAATTGCAAAAGTGACCTACAGAGCTCTCAGAGCTCTTGTTGTGTTCACAATCTTGCTGAGGGGATACCGAAAAAAAGCCATGATCCAGCAAACTTTTTGGTAAGAGGCACCTCATTTCAACCTTCTGCAAGCACCATTAAGGATCCATTAGCAGAAAATTACGAACTCAGACACTCATTAAACATAGACCCTAAGCATAAACCTAGCCAGGTACAATTGTCTGAAAAACGGGAAACTAAAACTATGGACCAGTTCTGTGAAATGGCTGACCTGCAATTCAAGAAGCCGTGCCTTGGAATCAGCAAAAGGGACATTCTGAAGTGCTTCTATTGGATAATGAACCTGTATACAATTCCATCAGGTCACTGGTCTTTTATTGACTACATGTAGATCACTACACAAGTACGTGAGTAATCATCAGAGCACTTATTTCAGCTGCAGGAGTTCCGGACAAGGGCAGTGCAAGATTTTCAACCCCCATTGTCCACAAAGCAGGACAACTGACTCCTCCTGTGGGTAAAAGTGCCCCTATCATCATAACCAGAAAAAATGAGGTTTTTTTTTTTTCTCCGATCGGTAACGTGGCTCAGCCCAGTGGAAAAAACTGAGGTTATATTCAGGTTGACCAAAAGACAGTGGCAAAAGTTGGGAGCATGATTGCTCATTCCGAGACAGGGAGATTGGAAAAGTCAACGATGTATCACGAGGAAACGTGAACAAAGACTATTACCATGAGATAGTCATCTGGATTATTATTGATAACAAATCCATACAGGTAGAGCAGTTCCTGCAGAGAGTGAAAAATAATATTTAGTTAATAAAAATTGGAATGAAAGCATGATTTCTACAGGCCAACATGGCTTACTAGACACCACTGACATTGTGGCAGCGATACACATATCATACAGCTGGTCAAAAAAATATTAGAAAAACTACATACGCACTCCTAAATGTGCAGAAAAATCCTAATATCATCAACCTGACCAGTCAAAATATCATTTCTCAAAGTTTTTGAGATATTTTCGAAGACATTCTGGATCTTTCGTTCAGTCATTAGTTTATTTTATTTTAAACACAGTGTGTCCCAAAGAAAGCCCCCCCGGCATTAACCGCCAATAATTAAGGCAAGGTGACTGGCTAGTATTAGGAGGGTTTGAGTAAGATTACTTGAAGAATTCTAAAGAAGGAAACAGAGTAATTATTAATCATTGTATGCTTTCCTATTATAGTAGTGACTTATTTCAAGGATTGTGATCGCAATTTCTTTGTATTTGTTTATTATTTAACAAATCTGCTTCAACATGTAAGAATTAATTTACAAGATGTGACGTGTATAGTAAATATGTTTCAGCCAACTAAACATGTTCTACTAAACACCAGGGTCGAGAGAATATGACGTATCACATTGCCACGGATGTCAAGATAGATTGTTGCATGTTAGAAATCAAATTGTGAAGACCAAAATGGAGCTGTATACTAACTTGGAATTCAGTTCCAGCAGGGGCAAAACAAAGTCCTGGAAACAATGTCTCAAAAATGGTAAGACCGAAATGTCATGCTTCTTTCTGCCTCTATATGTTAAAACATGGTTTCAAACTGTTACAGACATGTTTCAGTTGAGAGCTTGGAGAAGGCAGGTCCTGGGAACAGAATCCCAAAAGCAACCAACCAGACCTCAAACCAATAAGGAATCTTTTTACTTTTTTCAGTAAAATAGTCATTTTTATCTGACGAGTAAAATAGTAATTTAAATGCACCACAACAGAAATTAATCAGGCTGTGTAAGGAAAATTGAGATCCAAAAAAAATGAGTTCTTTGGTGACGACACAAGATAGTACCTCGTTTCCTTTGTTGCCATAGCTGATACATATCTCACTGTCAGCTTGTAGGATGCTCTGTTCAGCTTTCAAATGCAGATAAAATAAACAAATACCACAATTATTCTACATAAATGGATTCTTAAACAGAAAGTAATAAAAAGGAAAAAGCCCACGAGACCTAACAAGCTAATAAATGAAAGTTGTCATGAGAACCGGCTGATTATATAAAGTTCACCCATGTAATTTTATGAAGAGCAATAAAAGGACCATAAACATACTTCCCATCCAGAAAGCACAAAAGATTCAAGGATTGAAAAGTTTCTGGTATGGTATAAGTAACCAAGTTTTAGAAAAGTTAATTTCACTAAAAACTGGTAATGGCCTTTGCTGAGTTGACATGAAAAACAAACATTCAACCAGAAAGAAAAAAAAAAAAAACAAAAAGAAAAACTGAGTTGACTATGATTATAAAAAGTATTACACGGGAATATGTAAAGGTAAACTCACTACCAGATAGTAGATACATTGATGAAGAAACCCCAGTTGCTGATCCTGTTCCATCAACTTCCCATGTTGCAGCAGCCTTTAGATCTGCAAAATGAGAAAATTTTCTCAACTGAAATTGCTCTCTCTCTCTCTCTCTCACACATGCGCGCGCGAATGTGGCTGCTAATTTTTAGCTCAAATTTAACTTTTGTTTACTAACAATTAAATGTTAAACTGTCTGGATCATTCCTTTACCCAAAAAAAAAAAAAAACTGTCCAGATCATTTTTTAAGGTTTATGGAACAATTGTTGCTGGATCTTGTGAATGGGTTAGATCTAGTCCACATCTCCCACAAAGATGGTTTGCATGGAATGGAAGCACTCAAACAGTTAGATATGAATCATATGACTATTTCCTTCCATTGAAGAGTGTGCATAGAAATGAATGACCTTAGCTCCATAATGGAGGTGGTTTTGGATCAATATCATTTGGCCCAAGTCTATGTTCAATTGTCCACTTGTACCCCTACAGATTAACGTAAGTCACCAATAAAATGTAGCTGAAACAGAGTTTGACCCATTTCATGGTAAGGTCCTAGGAGAATCAAGTCAACCTGACCAGAAATCAGGACAAGTACAAGAGCGTTGTAAGAATAAATAAAGATGATACTTATTGGTGTTTTCCAAACTGGACAGGCATGGTTAATTGGAACCAGACAGAAAACTGTTCCAGTCATCACAATCACATTGAACCAGTATATATAGAGCACCAGATAAACCATCTGAGTCACTCAAAACAATGGTCAAACTGAATATTTAATTACAGATTAGTCAAACCAGCGAAAAATCTTATGTGATGCAAAGGAACAGCAGTTAAGCAAATAAATCCCCAGACAGTTTGATGATTTAGAAGAATGGTTTAGGCAATTATCAAATAATACTTGAATCAAGACGAAGTGCAGTGGTAAGGCAAACTTCAAATTATGTAGTAGTATAGGGATTCAGTCAGTGAGTACCAGTTAACTTTAGGGCACATTTGGAAAACGCCATGGATTTCACAGCTTGAAGAATCCACGGTTTACTTATTTATGGACAATTTCACATGTGGTCTTGACGCAGATCAATTCACATCTGTTGATGTGGATCAAGAAAATCTGAGTATTTAAATTTTTGGATGCTTGGGATGAAACTGTGAAACCCGGACACAATTCTGGGGGACCAAAACGATCGATTGGACCAAAAAAAAAGTCCCAGATATTTAATAAACTTCAATGTCAATGACTATTTTGAGATACAGAGAGACAGCAGGGGCTCTTATGCAAATTGTCAAAAAAAATCCTGCAAAACAAACATGTAGGACTTTTCCAGGCCTCACTCAAATGCATCAAAATGGGCCCGAACCCAATGGAGACCTACACCAAATTGGTCGCCCAAGAGTCTTCTTCATGATGGCAGGGCCCACTTTTTCAAATGGTGAGCCACCTGGACCCACGTGCAGAAACCTGAGGAAAGCTTCAGATATTCCAGAAAGCCTATTTTCAGAGTCCTGATTTTATTAGAGTTATTTTTAGCAGTTTTGAATTTTGATGTAAATATGACTTCTCAAAATTAGGAAATCAAGTTACTTTATGGATTAGATGATTGGTTGGGATTAATTCGAAGGCTAAATGGTTGTTTGGAACAGCCATTCTGTTTGATTATCATTCACCACCATTATCATCATCAAACATCATGCTTTACAAAAAATCAAAATAAACAGAAAAGGAAAACAGGAATGGGATGGATTCATTGTTAACCAAAGATAAGATTTTGACCACGTTTGGATTTGAATCAAGAAAAAAAATTAAATAAATAACCCATGTTTATGTTTGGGCAAGGAACCACTTAGTTTACTACCCTAAATTGTGGAAAATAAAATAAGAAGTCAGAAAAGACAAGAAGAAAGAAAGCGACGAGGAAGAGAAGAAGAGGAAGGTTACCTCCAAGGAAGCTCCATCCAGGTTTGTGGGAAGCTTCTGCATGACAGGAGGGTAGACACAGGAAGATAGTGTGCCGGCAGACTACTATTTTCCTGTGTCTCTACAAGGAGAAAAAGGGTCTTGCTGATGGGGCTAGAGGAAGAGAAAGGCAAAGAAGCAAAAACCCTAACATCCTAACAATTGAAATCCTTTCGAGAGGATCCGAAGAATAAAGCAAAGGACACCAATAGCAGGTCCACTACTACGTTGTAATGAGGAGTGGCCTCGAAAATCATTAGTGTCACTATATTTAATTCAGATACTGAGTGCATTCAGGTATGCAAGGCCTAAGCCTGAGCTGGCTCGGACACTCAAGCTTCAAAATCCAGGGCCAAGCCCAAACCCAAATTCCCGGTCCAAATTGGTAATTTACATAGGCTCAGATATGCATGCTCTGGCTTTGGCCCAGCTCAAGCTGCAACCCGATGTTGTTTAGCAGCAAGGCTTGGTGCTCAGAATTACCTGCTATGTTTCTTTTTTTTCTAAAGTAACGTGCCTCAACATGAATGCATTCAATGTGTGGAAAGTACTAAAAGAGGGAAGTATTCCGTACCATGGTTACAGAAATCTATTCCAGGAACAAGGCCCTCGACCCAAACAGTGTCTTCATGTGTTGAAGTTGAATTTGCAACAGCGGCTCTTCTTTCTTCCACAAAAGACTGTCTGCCTAAAGCATCATATTATTATTTCACTCGCTTATTATTTGCGAATTCAAATATGATTATTCACCTAAACCTAATTTATCTTGTTCCTACCATTCCATAATCACTAAGGTCACGTTAGGCAACCAAAGCCTTGGGGAACAGATTTGACAATTGTAAATCCCCGAAGATTTGGACCAATGAAAATCCTCATTTTTGAGGACTTTCATGTCTGACTCCCCTGTAGGATTTGTGCACTGAAATAAAAATTTTCAACTGTATATAGTGACATGCATCAATATTGATGTAAAATCCTTTGCTATACAAATTCTCAATGAGGAATCCTTGTTAAGATTCCTCACCTGTTGCCAAACGTGCTCTAACAGAATAGACAAAAAAAACCCTATATGCGTGGTTTAGGATTAAAAAGATAAAAAAGAAATATCACTCGGATAATCAGGCATGGGGAACAATGATCTCACCTTTTTCATCCTCCCCATTACTCAACAATTCACCAGAAACTTGATCTAGGGGATCTCCATTTCTGGACAAGGAAAGATTTTCTTGTTCTCCAACAACTTGAGGAAATACATAAGAATGTGGAAAGGGAATGCTCAATGCACGAGTCCAAAATATGGAGTTTGCCCTGTCATAACGCGATTGAAAGAAAAAGGTCAAAAAATTTACAAAACACAAGAAAAAATAATGAAGAAACTAACTATATGCAGTATATAACTGATGAAGCATAAATCAGTGCAATAATTGGAGTCCATTAAATGGAGTGTTGTGGAACTCACAACAAAATAAAATGAAACCCTTGCCACGTGTAGACGATATTACTTGAACTTTTCACAATTAGAATACAAAATGGACTTAGACATTTGCTCGTAATAATATAGAGTATGAAGTTATTAGTTTCAATTGAAGATTTTCTCCTCAGGCAACTAATTTAATTGATTGCAGTTGATAACTTTTCAGAAGTGCACAACCACTTGTATAAGATATCAGTTTCGCACATGACTGTCATAGAAAAAAAAAGTTTTAACAATACTTGGCATATGCTGAATGAACACCATTATAAAAAAAAAAAAAAAAACACACACACACAATAATAGCATCGTGACACTTATTGTACTTTTAAAATATAAAATATGACTGAACATCACATGATGCTAGAACTGATACAAAAATGAAATCTCCAATGAACCAAGTTGCAGATCTTCGCACGTCAAAATTACATAGTGGCGAGTTAACTAGAATTATCATAAACAAAGAATGAAGGATAACATAGCAACTTCACCGCAGGTAATGTGGGTTTGGAATGTCACATAAGCTTGATGTTGTTTTGTGATACATAAAGTTTTCCAGGTGTTGGGTGCAAATTTTAAATGGTTGGGCACTTACACATTTGTTACTTTGTTTCCTATATGGTATTAAAGTATTAAAGCTCAGCAACTGCATCTTATTGCTGTACTATGGTCAGCTAGAGCTGCATAAAAAAGGAAAAGTATCTAGCAGTTAAATGGCTCAAAAGTCAAACCTAATTTATATGATTCTGTGAACATTTCTCCCAGTTACATAAACTTAAAATGTTTCACTTTATTTTATTCATATGGGAACAACTAAATATACCTCGACAAAACGTACTAAGTTAAATATCTTTAAAGAAACTGTCAGTAACACATACTGGACAACACATGATTTAACACATAGTAGCTTGATAAAGAATGTTTACTGGGTCATTTAGTCATTGTGTAGCTAACTAGTCATGGAGAGACGGTCCACTGTTTCTACAATCAATATGCAATTGCTGAGGTGCAGTTATTGGGGATCTTAAATAAGGGTGAACATAAACCTTATTTTGAATATTTTCATAGACCTTTTGTAATCTTTGTCCACTCTGATTTTGAAAATTTTCTGTCCAACAATTCTTTCCAAACTATTCAGAATGTTAAAAAAGTAAACAAACAGAAAATTAGTTAAATTTTGGTTAAGAGTTAACTAGAATACTACATACTTAAAAACAATGAGATATCGATATGTGATCTGAAGATATAAATAAGCATATTTTTGCCAACACACTCACAGTTAAGTGGTGTTGGTACCTTGGTTTCACAAGCGTCCCAAGGATCAATCCGCGGTCTTCTAAGTTTAAGGTATTGCTCCTGACTAGTAGCCACACATGGCAAAATAAAAAAGCATATTTTCATAGTAAGATAGGATAATATCTACTCTTTATTGTAATCTAAAGATAAATCCTAACATGTCCTAACAACCTGAATATACAGGTAAGCATGTTTTCCTACTGCTCTACTATTTCACATCCCCAGTTCTCCTCCAGCCATCAACATGCATAAAGAAACTTTGATTGAAACTCCATATAGCAATCGGACCACGTGCATCAGGCTACTCACATGGAATGATGAACAAGAAGTTCATTCAACATGCATGATGCATCTGACTTCAATACAGTGATGATCCTTTATCCGATAGCTAGGAGGAATCAGAAGAGCACCAATGTAAAACAGACAAATCTAATAAATAAATAAATGCAGAGAGAATACAATTGTAGCCATTAAACCAAAGAAAACAATAAATGAACATATGTTGCATAGATGAATAGTGAATCAGATATATACATTGCATCAAACACGTCACATGGAACGATGAAGAATAAGTCTATTCAAAATACAGATAAATTCACATGGTGATGAACCTTTATTGCATAGCTTGGAGGAATCAGATGAGGACCAATGGGAAAAAGACAGGTCCAATAACTAATTAAATAAATCTAAAAAAGAAAATAATTAACCATTAAATAAAATAAAATAAAAATCAATAACTGAACATATGTCAGGTTGATGATTAGTGAATCAGATATACACTTTTCATAAAACAAGTATTTGAGAAGATGCATACCAGAGGAAGTCTTCAAAGCACAGCACTCTGGACAGTACAAAAAAAATGTTATGGTTAGTTCTAATCCCAACCAAATAAACCTTAAGCAAAAGGGATAAGAAAGGCCAACTATGATTTTGCACCTGGAAAGTTTCCTAACAAACAGCATTAGACCAGATTGAATTAGTTTATAGTCAAATGCTGTTCGAGCAGGGAAAGGACCATGGTAGATGTGACTGCAATGTCAACTTAGCAGAAATAAAGAACTGTATGGGAAATGCCAAAATTAACAACGAGCATCTCTCTCACAAAGTGGAGCAACTTTCCTATTTATTGGGAATGGGGAAAAGGTGAGCTTTTGGCAGGATATATAGGCTTTGAGATAAGTGAGGTCCGATTGTAGTTTGGAAGGCCTTATCAACTTTGTATTAAGAAATAGGAAGACCCTCATGGGTTATGGATCTCATTATTGAAGGCCATTTAGAAGATGGTGTTACTATCGTTTGAGGAGAGAGATAGGTGAGTGTTGGCAGCAGAGAATCTACTCAAGTAAATCATTTTTCTTTTTTTTTCTTTTTTTCTTTTTTCTTTTTTGGGAATGGTAAGCAAATCTATTTTCCTAACAACTTGACCTAAAATTGTAGTTTCCTTCCATTAAAATCAATTTCAAAATCCCTAATTTAGCGCCTATGACATCAAGGCTTGTTATTGGACTTCTACAACCAATAAAACTCAATGATCAATCACCTCAAATACCATAAATTTGATCTCCCTGATATTTGTTTCTTGCGTCAAGGTACTGAGGAATTGGGTAGCAACTAGTTAAATGCAGTTTCATAAAGCTTATTTTTTCCGTATCTTGGTTTTTCCACAAGTCTTTTAGATCTAGCATGGACATGTGGAAATCAGGACCATCAGGCTCTTTCCTGAAAGGGGCTCATTTGGAAAATGTTATCTCTTGCAATGGCATGGGGCGTATGGAAGGAAAGCAACACTAGAATTTTTAAGGCAAAGGACCCCTTAATATGCCCTCTTTGAGATGATCAGAATCTTATATGATTGGTTGGGGTCTCCAAAGTCCAAATCAAGATGTTTCACGGAATCCACAAAAAGATTTGAGAGCTTCAACTGATGGGCCTTCCAACAAGATTGTGGAAATTTAGAACCTAGGGGATATAACTGAATGAGGACAAGAGCTCCAAAGGTAATCCAGGTCCATCCAAAACATTGGGGTGATTAAAAAAAATTCAGCTTGGAGAGATTGTGATATGATGATAAGAAAAGATAATGATGGTGATGGTTACGAACTGATGATAGTAAAAACAACAAACCGATTTGCAGTTGAGCCTTTAGGAATAAAGTGAAATCCATAGATGGCATAAGTAAAGAGTCTGATGTCACTAGAGATGAAAACAATAACAATCAATAAGTAGTTATTTAACTAAAATAAATTAATCTCTCATATATGTCGTCAGTGATCTAACTTTAACTTCACTCTCTTTCAATGCAAAAGCATAGAAGTGACAAGTGTCTTAGATCTTATGAGAAGAAAATTGTTTTGAAATTTTATCCAAAACAAATATATTCGAAGGCATAAATATGGACTGTTTAAACATTTCACGCACCTAAAAGCCTCAAATTCCAGAAAAAAACGAATACATATGCTCAAAGTAAAACAGAAAATAATTTAACAAGCCTATGATATAATATAACATAAACCTAAGATCTAATGAGATCGTAAATCAAACGCAAAGCAAGATCTTAAAACTAAACAAAATCCAGTTTCAAAATAAAACTAAAATATAGATGCACAGCATTGACTTCAAATACCTTTCTAATTCCCCATCAAGATGTAGAAGTTCTGTAACTAGATGCTTCACTTTATCGTCAAATAAAGCCTGCAATCCTTTCTTCTGTAACAGACACCTGTCTTAATTAGATAATTGGCATGAACCTAGATGGTATTTGTAATTTTAAAAAAAAAAATGACAGCTAAACAGAATATTTTTGAGCTGAAACTTACATATTCCAAATTCAAAAGAAAAAAAAAATACACACACACAAACACACAGAACAACCAAGGAAGAAAAATCATAAATACACCATGAATTAGGAATGTAGGATATACAGCAGATTGATTAAAGACAAAAAATAATAATGTAAGTTCAAGACAAATTGGTATTTGGAACAAGTTCTACGACAATAAAAATGTTGAGGGGGGAATCAAAAGTGTAGGATTTGAAGCATGAGAAGTGTCCAACGAGCCCAATTAAAAAAGGGAGGCAATGCAGGACTGTTTACCTGCAATTTGGTTGCCCGATATAATGTTGTCCCTTTCAGTTCCGAAAGCTCGTCATCTGTGAACCAAAGTGGATTCCCAAACGTAGTTGGAAGCATGTCTAGGTACCTATCATTATTCCTCAAGTAATTAGTGTTTTCCAGACAAAGCATCAAACATGTGATCTGCATACATTATTGCAACCAAAAAAATCCTCAACAGAAGAAATTCCTTCCCCACATTAATTCTACATGAGCAAAAAAGACTACATATTTACCACAAAGCAACATCTTACTGAATCAAAATTCCACCCCTACACTATAACTACCACAAATTTGTGAAAAAGAAGATGACAACCCCATCAAACAGCACTAGACAAGCATGTTTATAAACACATACGGTTTCCAAGACGAGTTCTTCCGAACTCGTTCAACCGCCAAGAACAGCATCATCAACAGCCGATCATCCACATCCCCTTCCTCAAACATGGCCCTACATTTCGGTCCTAAAGTAGGGTCTTCCAGTACTCTCATTGGAGTGATAGCCAAATCGAGCGGAACAACAAACACAACACCTAAAAGGCGCCAAGGAAAATAAAAATCACATACAAAATCAGATACGATTGCAAGTGAAATGAAAGAGAAAGTAATGCTTGTACGTTGTTGTTCGATGCTCTTATCGGAGCAGAATACACCGAATCCCTTGTTGGAACCGCAGCTCTTGATGTTGCAGCCGCGTAATTCGGCTCCATTCACCTGCATGTGTGCAATTGTTAGGAGATGGAGGGTTTTAGGGTTTTGTAGAAACAGTAGGGGTGTTTGGACCTGTAGCCATTGAAGGAAGATGGGGAGCTTGGCTTGTTTTTGAGCTTCTTCTTCTTCCTCCATGCGCTCGCGAGCTGCTGCTGCCGGGGATTTTTATTTGTATGGATGGTCCTGGTGGTGGGAATGTATGTATAAATGCATACGATCTAATGCAATGCGGTGGCCGTTATTTGAGTTTTAACCGTGTGATTCTGCTGGGCATGTGAATACGGCCCTCAAAAGGCTATTGGAATGAGGGATTTTGGTTTTCTAAGAAAAGGGAGATTTTCAAATAAGTCACTAAGTTATTAGGGGATTTTAACAAAAAATAAAATAAAATAAAATAAAATAAAAACCACATTAGGTGGACCACTGGACCCGAAAAGGTCATTTTAAGTGATCTTGCACCAAATTAGTCATCTTGCTCGTAAATGTATTTTTTTTAATATTTTCTACCAGCGTCCCTATCGACATTTGTTTTTCAATGTCAAGGGTCCCTATCGATCTTGCAGTCCATTGTAAGTTCGTAACCTTCACAGAACTCCCATTTACTTTGTTTGTAGGGTCTCAGTCAACCTTTATTTATATAAATAAGCGTCCCCATCGACCGTGCGGTGTGCATTCGGTGTGCATTCGGCGAACTATGAATTTTTCGATCAGATAATACGAGTTTTCCAGCGACCTGTAACTATCTTGTCCCATCCAAACAAACCACACCAGTCAAGAACCCCTTTTCTCCATCACCTTCTTCTTTCTTCCATGATCATCAACCTCACGTATCTCTATTGTTCCATGATCACCAGCCCCTTTGATTCGAAAATATGAGGTGTTGATTTTAAGTGGACTTTGAGCGGATCAGGAGAGAGGTGAGGTCATGTACGGCACTAAGTTTATTCATTTTTCTTTTTCTCTGTCATGTAACTATTTTTGTGTTGAAGGTTTTTCGATCGTGATTTGCAATAAAAATCGGTTCTTGGGTTGTAACCTCAGAAATGCAGACAAGGGGACTTAGATGTGGGCGAGGGATTCTTAGACTTGGCTTTTTTTTGAAATCATGGTTTCAAGTGAGGGAAAAACATGAATTCCTGCTTTTATCACATTTCATTGGGTTATGAGAAGTTGAAAATGTAGAGATGAATAGAAGAAAGGAATAGAAGAAAAGCTTAGAAGTTTTGAAAGGTTCGTTCTTCTTCTTTAAAATTTTTCTTTTTTCTTGTCTTTTTTAGAAATGGGTTTGATACGAGAACTAGGGTTGCCATTTTTTCTCAAATAGAAGGCTACTTGTTTGTGAAAATCCAAAAACAAAGGAGAAAATGGCTAATGCTATAGAGGGAAATCTGTAAGCAACTTGGAGAGAGCCCATGAAGCCATGAGGAAGCTGTTGATATGGTGATTGAGAAGCACAATTGAGGCCTAGTTCTCCATCTGATGTGATGATAAAGATGAGAGACTACGGAGGTAGGTGGGTTTGATAACGATGGAAGGAAGAAGCAGATGATGGAGAAAAGGGGCAAGTTTGGAAGATTACGATGACCACATGGTCGCTAGGGATCCTTAACATTGAAAACAAAGGTCGATAGGGACTCTAGTATAAAATGTTTAAAAAAAATACATTTTCGAGCAAAACAACTGATTTGGTGCGAGGTCACTTAAAATGACCTTTTTTCGGTCCAGTGGTTATCTAATGTGTTTTTTTTTTTTTTCTTTTTGTACAATGCTCGAGTTTTTACCTTATTTTAAAAAAGATAATATTTGGAACAGACAATTCACACAACCCTCGTTGCTCCCTGCACATCCATCCATGAGACACCTCTAAAAAGTCCCCAAACTACCCCTCTCTCCTTCTCCCTCTCCCTGCTTGGCGCCCATCTCCCTCTCCCTCCTCTCTCCTTAACATGAAACTATTATAGCTTTCTTACTAGCAACAAACTATTACAGCCCGCAAACTTTTTTAGTTTGTGCTCTATAATGAGTGATAACAAATGATACACTGCTGGGAGTTAGACCATATTGATCACTTGTAAAAATGAAAATGAAATATTAAAAAGAGTTATGTATCTCATGGTAGTCAGTTTGATAGTAGGCCCAAGTCTTTGGAGCATTTGCACTTTTTAGTTTTCAATTGTACCCTTCTACTAGGGGCTGCTTATAAAATAAAACCACTCAAAACAAATGTTCCCTCTTGAATGGTCCCTAGACAAACTTTACTCCAGTAGACACTGGGCCCATTGAATTGTCATACTAGTTACTTGTGACAGTAGCAGAGACGCGGCTTCATAGAATTATTAGTGATAATATTATCAGCGAATGACCAACTTTCTGCATAAAATTAAACTCCAGACTTCCTCTTTCACTAGAAATTCGCAAAAAAAAAATTGTAGATTGTAACTCAATATATAATGGGAGATGCTTCTTAAGATAGCATCCCTTGCATTACTTAGAAAGATATGGTGGAGGCCCTCACATCAATATCCAATGCCAACAATTTAAATGTAAGGGCCCCACCATATCTCTTATAATAAGGTGAGAGATATCTCTTATAAAAACATCTCATATATATAATATAACAAAATGACCTTACTAAATCCACAAACCGGCAGCATTCTTCGTGCTAAGAACATGTGACAATTGGAACTAATCAAAATTTATTAATAAAGCCCAATTTGTACAAGCCCAGGGCGAATGTTACATAAGACTTTAAAGTGCATAACAAGTCTTGCATGTGTATATGATAGGAACATCTTTTATTATTAAAAAAGTCAATTCACATGCATCTACACGAACAAATTATATTCTGTTTATAAAGTACCCCCCTTCATCTCCATAGAATTAGAAGCAGTGTTGAATATCAAAAAGAAATCCATTGAATACAATGAGCCTCAAAAGATGATAGTAATTTAATGAACCCATATCGCATCACCTTCCCACACTGATATATTTATATATATATATATATATATATATATATATATGGAAATACAAGAAGAGCTTCGAAACAACATTCAGAAAGTAAACAACAATAGTGGTTGTGTTTGCATCTGGAATGGCATCTTTTTCTCAGCCATTGCATTGCTTAATCAATCTCTTTGCTTTTGCAAAACCCAAGAATTATTGGAAAGATAGTACAAGTGCTTGGCTGACAACCATTTTTCTCCATGTGTTACATTTGTTCATCAGCATGCATCTTCCTTTAGTCCTTGTTTACCAGGGCCATTGATGATGATACTGTATGTGATATGGTATTCGGCATCAAACCATAGCTAGACATGCCATTAAAAAAACTCGCTTGCAGCTTGGACTTTTCCATCTTTGCACAAGCCATCAATGATGATGTTGATAATTTTAACATATGATTTGATTCCAGAATTGATCAGCATTTGATACAATATCAATGCATCCGTGATCCTTTGATTTTCACAAAGCCCATCCATAAATACATCGTATGTAAATAGGTTAGGACTTGGGCCACAAGATTGCAACTTATTAAACAAACTCACTATGCTCCTAATTCTATTGTTGTTGCACAATCCGCATAGAAGATGGGGGTTCCATGATGGGAAGAAACCACAGTGGAATAATGATTCATTTTGGCCATGACTCCAAATTATTATTTTGTATATGAAAGAGACTGATTCCAATTGAGAAATCAACTAATTAATTTCCTTTCCGTGTTTAAAGTGAATAACATGCAGTAACCGACGAAAGGAGTGTCAAGAGATACAGCAAGATGGAGAACATAAATTAAATGAAAGGAGATGGGTTTGCTTGAGGCATTAAGAGGGGGAGATTGAAAGGAAAATGTTGGTCAAAATCAAATTCAAGACGATCAAAATCAATTGAATCAATTGAGACTGATTTTTTAATTGAAATCGGTCTCTTTCATTTATAATAAAAGGAAAATGTTGGTCAAAATCAATTGAATAAATTGAGACTGGTTTTTTAATTAAAATCAGTCTCTTTCATTTATAATAATAGTCCTTCAAAACATAGACAATTAAAGGTGGAAATCACTTGATGGATGGCCCATGTTGATGCCCCGAAATGATCATTGGATGGATTTTCCTCCTATGATCACCTCAGTGAGCAACAACCGTATGTGGAAGGTGAAACCCACTATTTTTCAATCCCCTCACTTCTTCTATTTGGTAATGTAACTAGAAATCATAAAGAAAAAGAGAAAGAAGAGAAAAAGAAGAAAAAAGAGATCTTCTCACGTTAAGACTGATGTTGGAAGGTTTTTAACATACCGGACGCTGAAGTTCTTAAGATCCAAACGGTCCATCAGACACAAAATTCATTCAGGAACAGCCAACACAAGAACCATATGTGTTGCTTCAAAATGTTCAAAACTTTCATGCTCACCCACCCACCAACATAATCAAGACCAACTGAAAATGGCACTGGCAACGGAGAACAGTACACCTCTACCAAATCAGAAATCCCACCAACCATACACTTCTAAACATTACATGAAACCACCTTTCCAATGTAATACATCAATCTATCTTAAATTAATCAGCTCAGTGTAAGGTTATCATCATTCAGCAAACAAAGGAAGATATCAGAGATGAAGTAGTAGGAAGATGTTTGCTTGATGCCCTGCGAATAACTGACTCAGTCACCATGAGTAAACTTGTGTTTACAACGTTGAAGTATTTTGGACCATCTAGGCTAGAAAAATAGGCCCAGCCATGGGCTACAAAATTAGGCACAAGCCCAGTGCAAAAACGTAAGACCTAGGCCACTAAATCCATTATACAGGAGGCAGTGTTTGGATCAGATCCAGGATATAAGATAAAAATATCACTCAGGCTTGAACTGGTGTAGGAAAAGCTGATCTGTTGCCTACCCAGTCTGTTGAAACAGAGCTTTGGTATGTAAACCAGTCCATTTTTCAGGGTTCCAGATCATTGGCTATTAAGTATGTCCATGCATTGGAGAGCTTCAAACATTAAGGCCCAGTTTGGATCATTGGCACCTGATTTCCGTACACTGTTTACGTCGAAATCTCTTTACCTATGGCTGGTTATGGTGAAAGAACAAAATAACTGCAGTTTACAAGGAATTCGGGTTGTCCAAAAAGATGAACCCTGTTACATGTGTAAACCGAGGTTTTTTTTGTTTTGTTTTGTTTCCCTCCTGCTCATGGAAATTGAGCTACCTGCATTCAATTTAGAAAACTTCAAATAGGTCTTAAAATGATAAGAAGATCAGTCATCTAAAATTGGGCTATTTTTTGGAAGCCTCTCCTGCAAAAATCTACAATGCAGGAACAAATTTATTATTATTTTTTTCCGTGAAACCCTAGTGCAACAAAGGACATGTGAGCATCCACCAACATCTTTGCAAGGGACCAATCCAAATGAAATTAAAAATGTTATATTTCAGTAAGTGTTAGGCCCCGACCCGGATTAATCATAATTAAAGCTAATTAATCCCAATTAGTGATACTTAAGCATGATTAATTGTGCTAATTGTGATTAATGAACAAAATGAATTGGGTTAGTCTCAAATGATTGAATTAAGCCTAATGAAATGAATTTGAATGGGATTGAGTTGATAAGAATGAGTTTAAACTCAAGCAAGATAGAGTAAGGACCTTTTTGTAAATACGAATTTTCGCGTATTTCGTCGAATACGGAAATTCTTGATACCAACGTGTGTATCTCGAAGAGTACGTCAACTTTCATAATACACTTGGTTTCATTTGATCTAAGGATGATCAAATGGGCCTTCATTTGACCCGAAATGTGAATAAGAGAAATGAAGAGGGCTTAAGTGCAAAAAGTCAGCTTATATAAGCTAAGAGATGGCTCATTTCCCATTTTTACAAACCCTAGGCAACTTCCTTCCTTTCTCTTCCATTTTCTACACAAAGAGTGGAGATTTGGGGAGGATTCCAAGTGATTTTGGGTGGAAACATCATCATCTTCATCTTCTTCTTCAAGTGCATCCTCCATTGTTGAAAGCTTGGAGTTTGCTTGGGAGAGATTGTGCCAAACCTAGCCAAGCAAAAAGGGGGTTTTTGCTTAAAGAAGCTTCTAAGGAGGCAAGTATAAACATTGCTTGTGAATGTGTCAGCATTATAGATGTTAATGGAGATTTTATTGATTTTGGATTTGTGTATATATCCATTGATTTAGAGTGGGTTGTTTATGGATTGATGGAATGGATTGGAGATATTATTGATGTGTGAATGGTATGAATGAGGAGTGGACAGGAGGTCCAAACACTTATAGCAGGTTGTTGTGAAATAAATGGAGTAGGAGTGAAGAAGAGAGAGAGTTGCAGAAATCCGGATTGGGTTTTCTGAAGCGTTCGCTCGAGTGAACCACTCTCTGGATGGACGGAGTGAAGTTCTGAAGCGTTCGCTCGAGCAAACTTTGTGTTCGCTCAAGCGAACCACTCTCTGGATGAAGGCGCTCGAGCGGACAAGGGTCTGCTCGAGCGACCATTTCTCTGTTTGAGTTCGCTCGAGCGAACCTAAAGTTCGCTCGAGCGACTACTTCTCTGTCTGGGTTCACTCGAGCGAGCTTGGTTCCGCTCGAGCGAACCTGATGCTGGATAAGGTATTGATTAAGGCCGAAGTTGGTTTTGGATTTCGTAAGAAGCATGGATAATTTTGGACATTTATATGTTCTCAAAAATTAGCTTTGTGGCTAATTAATGCAATTAGAGATTGGTGAGGATTGGATAATGAAATAGAAACCTTAAGAATTGAACCCTTGAGTTAATAATGGGTTAAGTGTTAATTGATTGGACTATACCTCTATGGGTGTTAAATTATGGGGACTCCAATGTACATATAAACACAAATGTGATGTCCATCGAGAATAACACGTACATTGGATAACCAACGGTTGCACCCAAATGGTAGGTAGGAACTGGAATAGAAATGAGTAGAATCGGATAGTCAGTGATTCTCTCATGCCATTATGTTCTATATCGCTTCATTCCAATCTCACAAGATTGAATGTATTGTTTGTCTCTTTTTCATTGTTAAGAATGGAATCACTGTATAGAATTGAATCCATAAATGGATTAATAATGAAATGTATTGACCCTTGAGTCTTGCACTACCTAGCTATTGTATGGAATTCTAAATGAATTAATAAATGATTATGTACATGAGGCCAGGGTCATGAATGGTGTGCCCTTCCGCCTTGAGCCAAATGACTATTCCTACTGCAGTAGATGATTTGGGGGCATTCTGGAGTTCCGTGGTGATGCTAGTGTCCCTGGCCCGGATACTGGTAAGTCCCACAAATTCCGATCGTATCTACGGGTACTAATTGATGTCTTCCATTGGAAGATGAATCCTTCCTTTGAGGGAAAATGGTATATGAAATGAAATGACATGAAAAGAAATAGAATAAAATGAATTGAAATGAAAGTTATGGTAGTTGCCATCTTGTATATGCTTATTGATTGACTTATTATGATTCCCCATTGTCTAGAATTGGAATTGTTTACTAAGTATATTGAATGAATCTAGTGATGTACTAACATTTACTATTACAAGTTTTGTTTATATATTGTTGAACCGTCGTGTTCATTAGTGTTATTGATGGCATTACAGGCCCGATTGCCCATGCCGGTCCGGCAGCAGCCCCGGCGGCAGCGGAGGCAACCGTTGCGGTTCCTCCTGGAGGATTGATAGAGTGGGACGGTCGGAATACCAATTGATTTGGGTATTCGAGTGCGCAAGCGAACTATGATGTTTTGGGAGATTCATTTTGTGAATTCTTTTGAATAGTTGAAATTCATTTTGGAATGTAATATTTTGAGAATTTGAATAGTCATCACTATGCATAGTATTTGAATATGCAATGATTGATGAAAGAAAGCAAAGGGACTATACATGTATAAAGAACTTCATTTTGTATACATGTACATTTTGAATTAATTGTCAATGTGTATTTCCGCAAGTTGTACAATTGACAGGTATGATCGAATGAATGTTATCCCTTGTGAATTATGTTTTAACTTCGGTTAATTCAGAGTTTACGGGAGTAAATATGGTTCATGACCCCGGATTATCGTAACTCGGACCCGGGTCGTGACATTAAGTAAGAGCAGATTGAGAAAGAACAAGCATACAACCCCGCAAGCAACTTTATTGTAAATTATAAACTGGAAACATTGCACTCTCATATACATGGAGAAGCTAGATCCCTGCGCTCATTGTTCTATTGGAAGCATCCTTCCTGAGTGCAGATTAGGAAAGAGGTGAATGCTATGTACTAGAAAACATAAATCTCGGGGCAACTACCTACAGATTAAACATCACCTTTATGGCGCTACCTCCTTGAGCACTAGTTTCGAAAGCTTCTACTACTTCTTCTTGGGAAAATCCAAACCTGTGTGTAATTAAAGGTTTCACATCTATCTTTCCACTCTTCAGCAACTCAAGGCAAAGAGGCCAAGTGTTTTTGTAACGGAAGACGCCAACAATGTCAACTTCCCTGCCATTAAACGAAGTATGCAAAAACCATCAATAAATGGGAACTCTATTCTTTGTTCAACAAAGATGACCAACCTGGCAAGAAAAGAAAGCTTTCTGGGTCCCCTCTGATGCAGCAAATGCCCAGATAGAAATTGATGTGGGGCGCATGGCTTATGGTACAGACATTTGATTCTATGGGTACAATTGGACAATGCCCAAAAGACCAACCAGATTAGAAGATGTAAACTTTATACCTTTGGCTGTTCACTTTACGTTGCTGTATTTATTTTTACCCATTTTTTTGAAGCTTGCACATAACCGATCTTAGAATGTTACAATCTTCTAACCTGTGATGTTTCTGGAACCGCCACAAACCGTGATTATATAGGCTCACATGTCTACATGAGGATAGCAGATCAAACTCTACATCTGCCATGATGCAGTACCCAGTAATTTCTTTGTGAAGTAAATGATGGGAGACAAAATACCTTGCAGCAGCAGGAGTAAGAGGAACAGTCATCTCAGAATGACCCATCCCAACAAGGCAAACTTTGCCACCTGCACGAGTAGCATTTAGCGCTGTGGACATTGTTTTGCCAAAGCCGACACAGTCGAAGGCCACGTCCACTTGCACCCCCATTGCCTTTTGGATTTCACCCACTTCTGCATCCACATCCTGTAAAAGAGCAATGTTTAAAAGGTTGTGATAACAGAGCAAGAAATTTATTTACTGACAAGGTTGAGTTCAAATGCGCTCACAATTTAGCTATGTTTGGATGTAAAACTGATTTAAATTGAGACAATTATATCGTGAAAAAATGGAACTGAATGCGCACAATCTTTTATGAGCTAGAAACACTCATCTCCCTTGCTGCCGTTTTCTCTTTGAAAAATGACACATGATTGAGCACAAGTTTGCACTAAATAAAGTAAATTGAACCTTCAGCGACTTCTTCTGTTTACAGTTTAAGTGTAAATTGAACACACAAACACTCCTTAAAAGATGATATGAAATACATTGAAATTAGGTCCTCCTTCCATTCCTAAATAAATTGTGGAAATGGGGCATCACCACAATTAAATACAAGATGAAAACAATGCTAAACAAAACCTGAAACAGCACCTATATGTTAGAATTCGAAACAAAATAGATGGGCCATATTACCAGCTTTGCTTAGCTTGATATAAATTAGCAGTCAATCAAGAAGGAAGAAAGAAGGAGAAAAACAGAGGGCAAGGTGAACAGCAAAGTAGGACTGAAGCATTGAAACAATGCACGTTTCTAGAAAAATGAATTTCAGGTTTGCATATGTGACAACAACATTGGCGATGGTAATAGGTACACTGTAAATAGCAACCACATCATTTTCCTATCAATGACCTTTAAATTATTGATAATGTGTGGCAAGGCCACCACATATCCTTCAACAATAACCAAGGGCAAAGTTATAATGGTAGAGAATTTTTTTTTTCCTTCCTGAATGGTAACATAATTTATATTGAAAAGGGAACAAGAACACAAAACCTCAAGCGAAAAAAAAAAAAAGAGAAAAGCATTGGAGGGTAAATGAGCTAATACACTCCAAAAAAAAGAAAACAACAGATAAAATGTTCTTGCATTCAAACAATCACAACAGTTTTAACAGCAAACGGACTGATGAGAACCAAACCTTCAACAGGTAATGTTGGATGGATGAAATGCATTACATAGTAAATTATAAAATAACGCTAACAACAAAAATGACAATGAAGCAGTAGAATAAACCTGAATACTTGTAGAAACTTTCACAAACTGATCTGCTCCAAGGTCCTTTGCCACAGATAAACGATAATCATCAACATCAACAATAATGATCCGTGGAGCTCCGAAAGCACGGGCTGCAAGCATCATAACAAGGCCGATTGGACCCGCTCCAACGATCAACACATTTGTCTCTGGACCCACATTTGCACGACGACAAGAATGAATTCCGACACTCAAGGGCTCACACATAGCCCCTTCCTCCAAGCCAACATTCTCAGGCAGCTTGAAACACAAATCAGCAGGATGCACCACCTGTCACAAAAGAGGTGTTCTCACCATTAAGTAACTGTAAATAAGAATGCTGTGCTCATTCAAATGACAAAGGAAATATGGATCTGAGTTCTATGATGATTGTTCAAATGCCTATGTTGTGCTGCTCTGGAAGTCTGGGCGTATAAGAAGTTCATCGGAGATGATCAACTAACACAGGTAGACACAATTTTTCCTATGCTTGGAACTGAGTATATAGCATTCTTCAATTGTAACAGCCAATACAAAGAATGCATGATGTACTCTGTCCTTTAACTACATGCATTATGTCAATTATGTTAATTTAGATCATATAAATATTATCCTAATTTTAAGGTATATAGCATTTCCTAGTGAGAAGGCTGTTACACCCCGACCCGAATTAAGCTTGATTAGTACTAATTAATTATGGTTTAGTTAATTGAATTATACTTAGTTACTAATTATGATAATTAGAGTAAATTAGTTCTTTATAGGCTGAATTAGATGAGTCTTGAGTCTTGAATAGGTAGTTGAAACCGATTTGACTCGGTTGGGTAGAATTAAGGGCTTTTATGTAATTATCGATTTTCTCATTTTGCATCATATGCACGTCGTCTTGGCGTCATCGCATGTATTTCGTCTAGCACATCAATTTTCATATTTGACTCTACTCCATTTGATCACTTATTGAAGAAGTGGGCCTTCATTTGACCCAATTTAGAAATATGTAAACTTAGTGGACTTAGTTGCAAAAAGAGGGCAAACTCATCCCTTATAAACCTTTACCCATTTTGCTTTGGCTAAAAACCCCTTTCTCCTTCTCTCTTTCTCACTACTCTTTTCTTCTTCTCCTCCTTCATCATATATTGAGAGAGAGTTGAGGGATGCATTGAATACAAAGATTGAGACCATTGCTTCTCCCTCACCTTCTCCATCTTCTTCCTCTAGTTGTTGGCAAGAAACCTTCATCTTCACCTCATACACTATCCATTTTCGGAGTTCTTACTAGAGGTAAGAATCAAACCCATTTCTTTTTGTGTTTTTGAGTTGAGAAGAGTCAAAGAGATTCTATGGTAGCCATTCATGTATTCATTGGCATTTTCATTTGATTTTGTGATTAGGGTTTGTTATTGGGGGTTTTTGGGTTCATTTGAGCTAAAGAGTGAGAAAAGGCTTGGAAAGCTTGATTTGAGCCAAGAAGAAAAGATTAGAATGAAAAGCACCAAAAAGAGGCAAGTAATGAGCAATTTTGATTAATACATGTGATTGTTCATTGATTGAGTAATATTATTCCATTGAATGCTAATTCAGCTTTTTCCATTTGAATAGATTGTTAATGTAAGAATGGGTTCTTTTAATTTGATTATCAAAGAATGGGTTGTGTGTGTGGAAAAGATATGGACCATAAGAGCAAATAGGGGCTCAAATTGGTCATATGATGATCTTAAGAACACTTTAGAAGCAGTTGGAAGAGTGGGAATGAATGGGAGTGAGAATTCCTTCAAAAAACAAAGTTCTGCTGTTGGTTCGGGTGCCAAACAGCAAGCCATCTTGCTATAGCGAGCTGGCCCAATGGGCCTGGCAGTGTCCACTTCAAAGTGCCATAACTTTTTACCCGTATATCGGATTTCAGAGTTCCACATACCGTTAGAAAGCTCTTGAAGTGTGGAATCCAGTGGTATACACAACTTAATGACCAGAGATTGGGAGAGAAAGTAAATATTAGAACCATTGAACCTCCTTATCTCTTTTGGAAAAATGGACTTTAACTCTAGTTGGACTCCTAGGTTGGAACCATTGGCCACTAAGGGAGTTAATCCCACTTCAAAAGGCCTAAACTCTTCATAATCAATCCCTGAGGATGATTGTGACATAAACACTAAATTAATAAGGTTTTAGGTTGTAAAGGATTGACCTTATAGGTCCATAGAATGGTACCCATCACCGATTACCATAGTCCAACGGAAATTGTAACACATGAGAATCTTGGGCTGAGATGATCTTATGTGCTTATCCGTCTCGTCTAGAACTTCGCCATGGGTGTTGATTTAGAGGAATTCGATGTACCTCACACATACACAACGTGACATCAAGAAAATGTAGCACGTGCATCGAATTATCTAAAGCTACATTGAAATGGACGGTTAGAGACAACGGGTAATTAGATTAGGATTGGCTAGTAAATATTCTTGATTCCATTAATTTATTTGCATTTGCATATTGGGATTAATTCATTGTTGCCCTCAATTATTTAAATGATTATTATATTACATTATTCATATTATTTCACAAATTGTATTACAAATGTTATCATTCATTAATGTGTTCTTCGAAGGGAGTAAGTATGTGATTTGATTCGATTAGAAATGATATGAGACTATGAAATGAAATCATGGATTCGATTAGAAATGATTCGATTCATAAAGTCTTCCAGTTTATTATTATTTGATTCGAATGGTTCGGCACTACTTAGCTTCGACCTTGTGATACCCGACAGGGTTGCAACTTGATTTAGTTATTCGAGACTACTGCAGTATGTCGTCTGGAGCACCGGAACTCCAGAACCAAGTAGCCAATGAGCCTTTGGCCGGGCCGCTGGTGACATCCCAACTAGATTCGCTCTTTATCGGAGAGGATGAGCAAATGTAATAGCCAACTAGAAAGTGAGTATTCAATTATTGATTCGATAAAGCATGATTTATTCATAATGCACAATGTGCCTAGTTGACATTTATTTGGTCTCTTTAATCTATTCGTCTTTAAATTCGAAATTTGAATAACATGTGTTGAATCTTAATTGCTCATATATCTTGTTAAATCGTTGTATTCATGGTGCTACACTTGGTGTCACAGGGATCCAGGACACCGAAGAAAATTACTAATAACCATTCATATTAGAGATTTGATTGGTTACCTATGACAGCCGGAGTACGTACAAGAGTGTATTGATGAGTTTAAGATTAGCCATTTAATCTTGCACTTAGCTTTAGGTAATGCATATGATTAGTTTTATTTTTGCATTTGTATTAGGATTATGTTCCATTGAGATAAGCATCTAGTAGATATTCATTAGAGTACTCGTGTACTATGCATTTAAGAGATTAAAATTATTAGCTTTGTTACGGACTAATGGTAATATATTTGATTGATTAATAGACTGCTCATGGCTTTGTTATTGATGATATACATGCTTCCGCAGATAAATGTTGTTTAACAGGTGTCAGTGAGTAATCCTCACACGTGAAATGTGGAATTTTCTCCTTCGTGAATTTGGATTGGTCCGGAACAAGTGCGAGTTCACGGGAGTACGCGTGTCACACCTCGGGTACCACCCTAATCTGGGAATTCTCAGGACAGGGATGTGACAAAGGCCCTCACTATATTAAATGAGAAAAACATGGTGAGCCCCACTTCAATAAAATGGATCAGAAATGTTTTTTTTTTTTTTTTTTTTAGGGTTATCCTATCCAAAAGAACACCCTGATCAAAACAATTTCCCAACTCCAACTCAAGTAGTTCTTAATCCCAGGTGCAGGTGTAATGCACAAGTGCCTGATCCAACTGTGATCTTGATAAGAGAAGAATCACACTCTTACTTTTTTCTGACTGAATATTGTGACAAGACATCTAAGTCGCAATATTGGGGAATGCTTACAAAAATACTATACCACATATAACCAACACATTCATAGACATATGGACAATAACTATAGTAAAACCCATAACACTATAAATTTTCATGAACCCAATCACTTGATTTGCAAGAGAGCCATGAAAGGGCGGTGTGGCAAAGAACTTCATATCTCTGCACAAATTATAGCGCCCATCTTTGCAGATGTTGCAGTGTGAACAGCTGATCCCTGGTTCCAGAGCTACGTGGTCTCCTACCACTAGATGTTTCACCTCACTACCAACTTCTTCTATAATTCCAGCACATTCATGCCCAATTACCATGGGCTCTTTTACAATAAAATCGGCCACTCGCATAGCCTGCAAATAGAGAATAGGGTAAATAAAACCACCATTAACACATGAAAAACAACAGGACATCCAATTCCAACATGCACTCAGTCTGATCATCACCATCATCATTAAAGCCTTGTCCCAACTATATTGGGGTCGGCTCTATGAATTATGCTTTTCCTTTCCGATCTATCCGAAGTCAAATCTTCAGATAGATAAGTTGCATACTTCTTCTAATCTATTTTTACTATCTCCATTCACGTCCTTCTCGGCCTACCCCTTCCCTTGGTGGGCCATCAACTTGCATATCCAAAAACTTTTCCTTACGGGGGCTGTTGCCGGCGTGTATCGGACATGTCCAAACTATCTCAAACGGGTTTATCAAATTTTATCCCCTATTAATACTACCCCAAAATGCTCTGCGAATTCTAATTTTATCCTTCCTAGTTTTACCGCACATCCAACTCAACATTCTCATCTATGCTACCTCTATTTTCTGCGTATATTGCTTTTTAATTGGTCTAACATTCTACTCGATAGGTCATAGCTAAAATTTCCATTTCAATTGTGTTCTGTCACAAATGATATATTCAAGACTGTAAGAAATGTGAAGTTATGATTGAGAAAGAACATATGACATAAGAAATTTATATTACCCTAAGATAGTGAACATCACTCCCACAAATGCCAACCGCCTTCATCCGAACTTTAACGTCTTGGGGACCTAGTAATAAAAAACAAAACAAATCCATCTCAAGCAACTGACAAGTATCAAATCCATTTCATGCATGATGTGATCGATAAAACTAACAGATTGATGCATCTTAAATCTGATTTACACGAAATAATTTTTGCAGATTGCCCAGTTAGACAGATCAGAGCTAGAACAGATTGGTAATCTTTAAAGATCCCTAAATCACATCAAAGGTGACATTTTTATGCATTGGAAATCAAATTTAATAAGCACAAATCCATTTAAAAAAAAAAAAACCCCAAATTATATAATGTGATCGGATCAGCAATGAATGATCTGATGATGATTGATAGAAGAATAAGAAGAGAAGGAGATTGGGTATGTACCGAGAGGTGGGAGTTTAAAAGGTTGGATTTTGATGGTGTTCTTAGCGACGAGCCAAGCTGCCATGTTCTCTTCTTCCTTCTTATCTCCATGAGACATGCCTCCTTTTCCCATTTCTTTCTTCGTTCTGTGGTGGGTTGAGAGAGAGAAAGAGACATGCGGAGAAGGAGATGAAGCAAAGAAGAAATACTACACAAGTCCGTTCCCATCCCTGTTGTATTGATGAGTCATCTGTCTCATCCGCAGGACTCCCTCTGTGTGCCCACCAGCTGTCTTCAATGCACACGGCACACATCGTACCGTGTGCTGTTTGAGATATTAGGGACTTGCGGTGTGCGATTAATGTCGGCACGACAATGGGCGGTTTTGGTATGAGTTTGTGATAAACCCAAACTTTGTATTTTTATCCAAATCTAATCTCTTCCCACGGCGGGTTATTGGTACGTAATACCAAACCTGCGACGTTTGAGTTGGAATCAGAATTGAATGCATGTGAATACTACCTTTTCTCCGTGGGGGACGTGTTAAATTTATACACCACACTGCTTGAAATATAGGAATTTTGTTTATAATTTAAAAAACTAAATTTAAATGATATATATCCGACGGGTGGGATCGGTATTTCAATGAAACCCAAACTCGCCCCAAAATATGAAAATCATTATCAAATCTGCCCCTAATAAGAGCGGGGTAGAGCGGGACCTGTTTAAGCCCCACCCATTGCCATCCCAAATGGCAGTCGTACGGTCAAAATCACATCTATGTTTCATATGACACTGAGCTATTTTATAGTACCATATAATAATTATTTAGAACTCCATTGTGGGGCCATATAGAGATCGTCCAAACCGCTCTGAGGATGAATGCCATCTCCTTTCAATCTATAATCTTGAGTTTCATCTCAAATGCCACGTTTGCGCTCAGTTCCGTTTCCACATATATGGTGCTCAATTGGCCGGCTCCTTTTGAGATGAAACTTGAGGATATATGATGGGAAGGGATGAAATTCAACTTAAACAGCCTTGTTGATCTCTATGGGGGTTCCATGATGGAGTTTATGAAAAAGTGTTACACATTCCCATGTAAAAGTTGCAATAGAGGATGTTTTTGGAAACTGTATATTAGTAAAGATTTTGCTCTATTACCCAGATGGATTGGAATGTAACTTGTATTATAGAATATTATATAAAAATTGTGATATTATATTATTTGAGGATATAGAGTCGAAAACAAAAACTTTAGATTAAAAATGAGTAAAAATACTTCAAATATAATTACGTGGGTCCTATCATGACTCAATATATTTGGTGAGCCCTTTTTATGAGTGTCAATGTTAAACGGCACCTTGTTGATTGCTAGTATTAGGTGGATCTTACAATCATTAAAATAGGAAAACTCAGTTGTGATCACCAACATTCGGTGGTTCCACGTTGATTAGCAATATTAGACTGTTTGACCACAACTTTATCATAACTAAAGGAGCCTGATCGTGAAAATAAACATTAGATGAGTCGTACCATGTACCAATGATAGATAACTTCCTCAAAGATTAATATAATTAGATTGGTTATTATGATTAACATAGTCAAATGAGTCCCACAATATTGATTGTAACATCACGTGGATCCTTAATGATGTCTAACATTCGAAAAGGCCTATCATGATAATTACTATTGAATGTATACCATTCGTGTGGGCTAATCATCATTAAATAACATTAAACAAACTCATTTTAACTACCACTTTTGAGTGACTCCACTCGATTACTGATTAATATGTCCTAGAGTTGATCAACCATTACTAATCACCTCTTTATTTCTTGTTTTCAGCATAAATATTGAATGAAATCCTTGTAAATGGTCAAATACTTGAGCTTAGGATAATTGAATTATGTAAAAAATTGCCAAACATCACCATTGGCACAATACAGCAGTAAGTAATATGACAGTATTTTTATTCCCTGCTAATAAAATCCGACTGTATTCAAATCTGTTGATACTATAATTTACATGTATTCAAACACTTGTCCAAGAGATTAGTGTAACTCTCACTCTATAGTGGAGGTCCAAATAAATTCGTCATTGATAATAGATGGGGCAGCATTTTAGTTTAATAAGAGTTTATGCAAGGTGCTAGAATAAGGTTAAGCATATGATCAATACAAGAATATATGAACTTTTTGATATTTTATTTACGTGTTTTATGTATAATAATTTTAGCTCTTCCTGATCTGGTCCAATTGCTGCTTGCTATAAAATGGATTTGGCGGCTGAGGTCTTAGGTTTGTGAACAAGTCTCATGCCTAATTTTGCAATTATAAAGTTTTTAGTTGGCTAATTCATTGGGTTTAGAACAAAACTCTAGTCCATATTGAGTTGCAATTTTCTATTTTTAGATATGGATTGCAATTTCCTTTGTGATTGAAGTATGGAGATACATTTTGAAAAGAAGTAGAAGTTAGGTTTAAAGAGAATCAGAAGATTGGCTGAAATTGAGCAGAAACGCACCTGGGACAGAACATTCACTCGCTCGGCGAGCCTAGGTAATCGCCAGACATAAATATTGCTCGCTCGAGCGAGCTTGGGAGTGTTGCAAGTTGCCAAGGTAGGATGTTCGCTCGCTCGCTCGAGCGAACAAGTCGGTTATCTTGCGTGAACTTAAGTTGCAGTTTTCGAATTTGAGCAAAATTGCCTTTTTGAATCCCTTTCGAATTGCCTCTATTAGACACGATTTTTGGCCTATATATTCATGCTTCTAGCATCCCAAAAGTTAACTCTCTCCAACTTTAAAGCCTAGAGATCAACTTGAGAGATCCATCATCTTCTCCAGAGCCACCTTTCTGTAGTGCCAAAGATTCAAGCTTGGGAGTACTTTCCATCCACCCTCCCGCAGTAGATCCACCTTGAAGACGCATTCAAGTTGTTGCTGTCAAGCACGGTGAATGTTCATGACGAGGCGTCTATAAATCAAGGAGTCCATAGGTTGAGTTGCAACTGGGAATGGTACCATGAGTTTTATAACTTTCTTTATTATAGTGCTTGATTGTCTATTGGCCTAGATAATAAGGCCCGTGGTTTTTTCCCGAGGTAGTTTTTTTTTTTTTTTCACCTATAAACCTTGTTTCTCATTCTCTTTGTGGTTGATTGTTTTTAATTGGACTTAGGTTAATCGACTAGTTTAATCATTGGTATTGAAATCTTATTGAGAAATTGATTAAAGGGACCATAGCCTTTATTAAGGCTTACTTTCACAGGGTATCAAAGCTCCAGGTCACGGGTTCGAGTCGCTGGAGCACCATCATGAAAGGGGGATTGTTGGGCAAATGTGTGCCACAATGCCACTCCCTGCGACCACTCTAAAAACAGGCCCGCGGGAGTGATGTTAAATGCCGTATAGAATATTAAGTCGTGCCTCTTTCATCACCAATTAATTTTGAAAAGAATGGTAGCTTATTGGGTGTATAAGATCCTATAGTAGCCCAATAACTTAATAGGCCATGACTGGGCAAATGTTTCTATCATTTGATAGGGTTCATTTAACTTTACTTTACTCTATTTTTTGCCTATCCAAATAGGCTATGGGTCATTGGGGTGAAAAGAACTTTAGCACACGGCATTTTAAAAGTGTTTAGATAGATTTTCACTAGTATTTTACATGTTCTCGTGAAAAGAGGAGCTCTTCTTCTCCATAAACTGAGACGCCTCTGGATTTCCCGGCTGAACCACTAGTGGGTGGTCAGGTTGATTTGAATAGAAGTGGCCCAATAATCCATCTAGCTAGTTATCAAGTGATTTTCACTTTTGTTTCCCATTATTCTTATCTAAATTGGACATCAGTACCTTAGATTTATCATATAGAATAGGCAGCCCATCTAAATTTATCCACATCAAGAAGTTCACATCAGTTAGCCACGATGGAGAAAACATGCTATTCCATTTTCCTTTTCTCACTCCCGCTATTCTCTCTTCCATCTTTCATCTTTCTCTATTTTAAGTCTTCATCTTACCTTGCTCGGAACATAATTTGAAGTGATTCTATCTGAAAAATGCTTTTATTGAATCCTTTGTTCAGTTTAACGAGCCTCGAATGACTTCATCTGAAACCAAAACCCCCTTTTTTCTATTTTCCCTGCCTTGTATTTACAGTTTACTCGGGTAGATTTGAATGTGAAAAATGTGGAAGTGAGATTTTTCACTGGGTGCAGACAATAGTGGATCCAGAATTTTTATTTGGCTGTTGCGGGCAATGGCCTAGTGAATAAGGCGCGCAAATAATAAAATGGAATTTTTAATACATAATTAAAGGAGTTTCTCAAATTACACGGGTGTGGCCACCTGGGTCCGCCCCTAGGTGCAGAGAACTAGAAGATACGTCTACCTTTCACATGTGTTCCTTTGCATTTAGAAGAGGAAAGTAGTTGTGGAATTGGGAATTGAAGAGAGAGACATTAATCACATTTTCTTCAATGTAGCTGCATTGTGCCTTTTTTTTCCTTTTTCTTTTCAGTGAGCTTATCAAACTCCACCCAGTGATCTCCATTTCTTTCTTCTCCTTTTTTCTTTTTTTTTTTGAATTTAAAGAAAAAACATTGAATTAGGCCTAATGATGATCGGTTTGTTTGCACTCATTTAAATGTCTAAATGTTGCACATGCGTAGCATTCATTTATAGTAAATTTTCATACTTGAAAGGTGTGAAATGATTAGAAAGCTCTTTGGTTAAGAAAGCGTTAGCACAGAGGATGCGAAATCATATAATGGTATGAAATCTCTTTATGGCCTTTTATTCTTGTTATGACTTCTATAGGCTCCAAATTTCTAATCTCAACCTTTCAAATCGTGTATTGATCCATTAAATTTTAAAACTGCTTAATTTCATGTCTTAAATATTAATATATTTTGAGATATTTGAAGATTTAACATATTAAAATTGAAGTTTCATTCTTGTGAAAATGTTGAAACAAACACGATCATACATATTTTATGTGTAAATTTTACATATATTAATCTTATTTTCATTTCCCCTGCATAAAAGACAAGCCACCCCTAAACTTTCCCCCTTCCAAAATGGTTTCTCCTTGCTTATGACTATTACACATCTATGTGGTTTTCATTGCCAAGTGATTAAGAATGGAGACGCAATTTTGGAAATAGATGATGGCTCTGATTTTGTGGTCCCCCAAAATAATATGCATCAAAATTGGATTGGACATGATTCTTCGATAGATGCTCCATAGATAAATATAGATGAAGAAAGAACAAGCACACACCCCCGCAAGGAATTTTATTGTAAATTGTAAACTTAAAACAATGCACTCTTACAGACATGGAGGAACTAGATCCCTGCACTCATTGTTCTAATGGAAACATCCTTCCTGATTGTGGATCAGTAAAGAGATGAATCTTATGCGCTAGCTAGAAAACATAAATCTCACGACACCTACCTATAGATTAAACATCACCTTTATGGCACTACCTCCGCGAGCACTAGTCTCGAAAGCTTCTACAACTTCTTCCTGGGAGAATCCAAACCTGTGTGTTATCAGACGTTTCGCATCTATCTTTCCACTCTCCAGCAACTCAAGGCAAAGAGGCCAAGTGTTTTTGTAGCGGAAGATGCCAACAATGTCAACCTCCCTGCCATTAGATGAAGTATGCAAACACTAAATCAATAACTGATAACTCTATTCTTTGTTCAACAAAGGTGACCGACCAGGCAAGAAAAGAAAGTTTTCAGGGTCCCCTTTGCTGCAGCAAGTGTCTAGCAAGAAAAGAAAGCTTCAAGGCAAAATACCTTGCAGCAGCAGGAGTAAGAGGAACAGTCATCTCAGAATGACCAAACCCAACAAGGCAAACTTTGCCACCTGCACGAGTAGCATTTAGTGCTGTGGACATTGTTTTGTCAAAGCCAGCACAGTCGAAGGCCACGTCCACTTGCGCCCCCATTGCTTTCTGGATTTCACCTACTTCTGCATCCACATCCTGTAATAGAACAATATTGTTTAAAACGTTTTGATAACAGAATAAGAATTTTTTTTTTTTTACTGACAAGGATGAGTTTGAATAAGAAACTGATTTAGACTGAGATAATTATATCGTGACAAAATGGAACTGAATGAGCACAATCTCTAGGAGCTAGAAACACTCATCTCCCCTGCAACTGTTCTCTCTTTGAAAAATGAGACATGATTTAGCACTGAGCTAGCACAAAATAAAGTGAGACAACAACCTTTAGCAACTTCTAACGTTTACAACGTAGTGTAATGTAAATTAATTGAACATGCAAATGCTCCTAAAAAATCATGAGATACATTGAGATTAGGCCCTCCTTCCATGCCTAAATAACTTGTGGAAATGAATCATCACCACAATTAAATACAAGATGAAAACACTGCCCGAAAAAACCTGAAGCAGCATCTATATGGTAGAATTCTAAACAAAATAAACGGGCCATATTTCCAGCTTTGCTTAGCTTAATATAGATTAGTTGTCAATCAAGAAGGAAGGAAGAGAAGAAAAACAGAGGTGAAGGTGAACAGCAAGTAGGAATGAAGCATTGAAACAATGCACTTTTGTAGAAAAATGAATTTCAGGTTTGTGTACGTGACAGCATTGGCGATGGTTTTAGGCACGCTAATGTAAATAGCAGACACACCAGTTTCCTATCAATGACCTTTAAATCATCGATAGCGTACGACAACTTCACCACATATCCTTCTACAATAACTGAGGGCAAAGTTATAGTGGTAGAGAATTACTTGCAGTAGTGAAATATTCTTGCATTCAAATAATCACAACTGTTTTAACTGTGAAGGGACAGGAGAACTAAACCTCGACCAGGTAATGTTGGATCGATGAAATGCATTACATAGTAAACTATAAAATAATGTTAACAAGAAAAAATGACAATGAAGCAGTAGAAAAAACCTGAATACTCGTAGAAACTTTAACAAACTGATCTGCACCAAGGTCCTTTCCAACAGACAAACGATAATCATCGACATCAACAATAACAATTCGTGGAGCTCCAAAGGCACGGGCTGCGAGCATCATAATAAGGCCGATAGGACCTGCTCCAACGATCAAAACATTTGTCTCTGGACCCACATTTGCACGACGACAAGCATGAATTCCGACACTCAAGGGCTCACACATAGCCCCTTCCTCCAAGCTAACATTCTCAGGCAGCTTGAAACACAAATCAGCAGGATGCACCACCTGCCTCAAAAGATGCCATCTTACAATTTAGTAACTATAAATAAGAATGCTATATGCTCATTCCAATGGCAAAGGAAATATAGATCTGAGTTCTATTATGATTGTTCAAATGCACATGTTGCGCCTCTCTTGAAGTCTGGGCATATAAGTTCATAGGAGATGATCAACTAATACAGCTAGACAAAATTTCTCCCATGCTCGGAACTAAGTCTAGCATTCTTCGATTGTAACAGCCAATACAAAAATTAGATGATGTACTCTGTCCTTTAACTACATGCATTATGTCAATTATGTTAATACAAGACCCAAACACCATTTTAGATTGTATAAATGATATCTTAATTTTTGGGTATTTAGCATTTCCTAGTGAGAAGTTCCACATCCACATTTAACCAACGCATACATAGACATATGGACCAACAATAGCCATAGTAAAACAGATAAACACTGAAAAATCTCATGGACCCAATCACCTGATTTGCAAGAGAACCATTATAGGGGGGCGAGGAAAAGAACTTCATATTCTCGCACAGATTATAACGCCCATCTTTGCATATGTTGCAGCGCGAGCAGCTGATCCCAGGTTCCAGAGCTACGCGATCTCCAACCACTAGATGTTTCACCTCACTGCCCACTTCTTCTATAATCCCAGCACATTCATGACCGAGTACCATGGGCTCTTTTAGAATAAAATTGGCCACTCGCATAGCCTGCAAATAGAGAACAGAGTAAATCAAACCACCATTAACATATGAAAAACAACAGGACATCCAATTCCAACCATAGCCAATTTTACCACAACTCTGTCTGATCAGTATAAATTATATATTCAAGACAGTAAGCAATATGAAGTTTGGAATGAAGATGATTGAGAAAGAACATATGACATAAGCAATTTATATTACCTTAAAATAGTGAACATCGCTTCCACAGATTCCAACCGCCTTCATCCGAATTTTAACATCATGGGAGCCTAGTTCAAAATATAAAAACAATCCATCTCAGGTAACCAAGGTTTATAAGATTCATTTCATACTTCATTTGATCAATGAAAGTATAAAACTACCTTATGATTCTTACAGATTGATACCTCTTAAATTTTGGTTTCCATGAAATAATGACAAAAAATATAAGAATGTCACAAAGTTCCTTACCCCACCATTTGAAAGCATTTGTTTTTAATGAGAGCGCAAAAGGTTAGAAATTTTTAATGGGCCTCGCTTAAGAAGGATTGGTGGGAACTGATCTGCTCTCTGTTGGATATAACGATGATCTAAAGCAGCAAAAGATCAGAACAAGTGGTTTCTTGATTTTTAATCGAGATCTTTCTGAGGCCAGGGCCTCATACGATTTCATTGGTGTGACCCATCTGTGTAATACTTAATAAGGTTCCTCGTTTCTTGCCATGCAATTCACTCAAGCGGGCTGTGGGTGGGTAGAGACAGCCCCAAAAAAAACTAATAGCAATAGGATATGGGTTGTCGAGGTAGAACAAATTGTCGAGCTCGAACAGATCAGAGCTAGAACAGATTGTAATATGCAAAGATTCCTTAATTATATACCGAGAGGGGGGAGTTGGCAGGGTTGGATTTTGAGGGTGTTCTTAGCGACTAGCCAAGCCGCCATGTTCTCTGCTTCCTTCTTCTCTCCATCACACATGCCTCCTTTTCCCATTTCTCTCTTTTGTGTGGTGGGTGGGTGGGTGGGTGGGTTTTAGAGACTTGGAGCGAGAAAAATAGAGAGTTCTGCAGAGGTAAAGCAGAGAGGGAGATGAACTACAGAAGAATTACTACTCGACTGCGTTTGTACCCCAGCCGTGCTTCTGCAACATTTCTCATCCACAGCACTTTATATAGGGTGTGGGTGTGGGCCACTGCCTTGTCATCAATGTATATTTCACATCTTCCAGGCTATCTTGGAAATAATATATTAGTAATATTTTACCAAATACAGGGAGCCTTGTTTGACTATACCATTTTATCACCATCACTACATGAGCCTCATTGTGAGAATAAGCATTTGATGGGTCGTACTACGTACCAATAATAGTATTAATAGATCACTTCCTCAAAGATTAATATAATTCAGTTCATTATTATGATTGACATAGTCAAAATGAGTTCACATGATGCAAAGGTAGATCTAGGATTTTTTTTGGCTGATGGGGGGCACCATATACAAAAATAAATAGCGGTGGAGGTGGTGGTGGTGGTTGGTGGAGGGGTCCCACCCCTGCAGGGATCACTTAATGATGTCCAAAATCTGAAAAGGGCTCATCATGATAAATACTATTGAATGTATTACATTGTAGTTACTACCATTTGTTTTGAGGCATTGCCATAAAATAATATTAATCAAGCTTGTTTTAATTATCAGTATTAAGTGACTTCACTCGGTTACTAATTAATATATCCCAAAGTGGATCAATCATTCCTAAGTGCTTCTGTATTTCTTATTTTTGGTATAAATTATATTATTTGAAATCCTTGACATTGCCCAATACATAGAATCTATTTGTTTGCATTAAAATGCATACTAGTTTAATACATAAGAATTTTTTCAAGTCATTAAAAATGAAGGCCAAAGGCTCAGTGTATTCATTTTTCATCTTCCTTTGATTATATTTTCATAAAATAAAAAATTAATCGATGCTCATTTTCGAAGATTCACCTTTGATCTTCATTTTTAACTACTTAAAAAACTTCTATTTATTAAATTTCTATATATTTTAATGCAGATAAAAAAGCTTTATAATATATAGAACTTGTGAGAAATTGACAAACATCATAATTGGCACATATATTTTCGTTCCATGCTAATGAAATGTAACGCTATTCAAAAATGCCGATACCATATTTCATATGTATTCAATTGCATGTGAGAGATTAAGTGCAACTCCAAGTAGAGCTCAAAATAAATCCGTTATACTATACTCATTTGTTCTATACACATTCAATCTTTATGGTGAGATGAGCTCCATTTTTTTAAAATGAAGTGGGCATCCTTAGGTCTTTGATCCAACGTGACTATCTCCTCCAGTGTGCCACTTGCTAAACCCACACCCACACAAACATGCTTAACAAATTTGAGGTGGTTTTGAACACAAGAAGTGAAGACCAAACCCACACCTTATGCCAAGTGGATTCAAAACCTTCTACTTTAATCAAGACAACTTTTGTTACTCACCTAAAAATCTCTTACAATTGAAAAGCTCTCAAAATTGTATCTCTATTCAATAAATGGTTTCTAACAATTCAAACTCCAAAAACCTGGATGATCATCATGATAGCAGTTGATCCCAGTGTTCCTTTTTGCCCCCCAGTAGATCCCACTATTACTTGTTTTTCCTCTCAACTGTTCCTTAGTTGATGCTCTTTTAAAAAGAATATTAAATTATTCTCATGTCAAGTAGACAGGTAAAAATACATGCCCATTCCGGAAAGGAAAAAATCAGTATGTCACGATCTACAAACTATTTTCCCTGTCATGCGTGAAAGTGTGCGCTTCGTCCCTGACCTACCCTACCCCACCCCACCGAACATACAGTCTGGAATGAAAAGGCGATAAAGTTATACACGTCTTTATGACTCAGCATCTACCAAATAAAGTTGTCCCCATCTGCATGACTCAACATCCAGTCAGCCACTATATCTAATCCATCATTTCCGTGCCCATGTATAGAAGCAGCAGTGTTTGATGCTTTTGGTCGACTCTCTAGTTTGTCTTTTTTTAAACATATTATATTATATCAAATTATATTATCTTTATACCATAATTAAAAAGAGACACTTTGCTCTAATTTTTTTTTCCTGTTCCTTCAAATCCATCTGCTGGCAATTATTTACTTGAGTTTCGTGGACCACCTGCATACATAAAATAATTTGTTTCAACATGTGACATCCACTTAGATGTAAGATGTCCATGTAAGCAGTGACGGACCTAGAATTTTTATTTAGGTGGGGCTAAACTTTTACTCTAGTTTGGTAACTTTTTTCACATTAAAATATCAATTGATTGGACACTTTTCCATTTTCAAATCTCTTGCTTAGTTGAAGGGTCTTCCCACTGCCTCTCCCAAATTCAGGTAATCATCAATTCATCATCATCAAAACAACTAAGACAACATTTCTTTTAATCATAGGTGTTTAGATACCTTGAAATGGTGATTTGGGTGAGCACCCAGTTACCTAATTTGGGTTCCCAAAGGGATTTTATTTCGGCCTAAGAAATTTAGTTGCCTACACTTACCTAACTATAAAAATAATTTCCTATTGTTGTGATCTAGGGCCTATGGAAAGAGATCAATCACACATAAGAACACAGAGATTTACGTGGTTCGGCTTTTGGCCTACGTCCACGGGGAAGACGGGAGAACTCAGTTTATTATCAGAAGAAGGTATACATCATAGAGACCCTAAGTCTCTATTTATAATATCAGCCCAATACCCAGTTACACCCAAACACTACTTCTTATCACAGTAGACCTATGATAATAGACCTACTTCTAATCTCAGTAGACCATGGGCAATACAGGGGCCCAGTTAATTTATAATTTATTCAATTGAGCCAAACAAATAACAAATCTCCACCTTGGCGAACATTGAAGCTGATCTTCATGCACTTAACACGTCTCACCGTCTCCACCTGCCCCTTAGGGCACTCAGGCACTGATCACATTAATCAAGTCCAAGCAATGCTTGAACTTGACTGTTGGAATAGTCTTGGTCATCATGTCTGCTGGATTCTCCGCCGTAGCAATTTTAATTATAGCAATAGCACCCTCGGCGATGACATCTCGAATGAAATGAGCCCTTACATCTATGTGCTTGGTCTTTTCATGATACTTTGGATTATGTATCAGATCGATCGCACTCTGACTGTCACAGAAAACAGTAACTAGCTTCCGTTCCAATCCCAGATCTTCAACCAAGCCTGTCAGCCAAATAGCTTCCTTCACTGCCTCTGTAGCTGCCATATATTCTGCTTCAGTGGTAGACAAGACAGCTTTGGATTGCAATGCTGCCTTCCAACTGATGGCACCGCTAGCAAAAGTGAAGACATAACCTGTCAGGGACCTTCTTCTGTCTAAATCTCCAGCAAAATCTGAATCAACATATCCAATAACACTTCCAGAAGTGTTATTACTTCTGTCATAAATTATCCCAACATCAGTAGTACCTCTCAAGTAACGGAGTATCCATTTCACTGCCTGCCAATGGGCCTTTCCGGGGTTATCCATGTATCTGCTAACTACACTAACCGCGTGTGAAATATCTGGCCTCGTGCAAACCATGGCATAATGATACTCCCAACTGCACTAGCATAAGGAACACGAGACATGTGCTCCACATCTTCCTTAGTTTGTGGTGACAAAGCAGCGGAAAGTTTGAAATGGGCTGCCAATGGAGTATTCACAGGTTTCGAACTTTGCATACCAAAGCGCTCCATAACCTTCTCAAGGTACCCTTTTTGTGACAAAGACAATTTGCCCGCTTTCCGGTCCCTTTGAATCTCCATTCCAAGAATTTTCTTTGCAGCACCTAAGTCTTTCATCTCAAATTCACCACTCAACTGAGTTTTCAACCTGTTGATCTCAGACATGTCCTTTGCAGCAATCAACATGTTATCAACATATAGCAGCAAATAGACATACGAGCCATTGGAGTGCTTCTTGTGGTATATACAATTGTCGTATGCACTCCTGCAATAACCGTTTCCAACCATAAAGGTGTCGAAACGCTTGTACCACTGCCTAGGAGACTGCTTCAGACCATACAACGATTTCTTTAGCAAACAAACGTGGTCTTCCTTTCCATGAATTTCAAACCCCTCTGGTTGATGCATGTAAATCTGTTCATCTAGCTCGCCATGTAAGAACGCAGTCTTGACATCAAGCTGCTCCAACTCTAAATTGAATTTAGCAACCATAGCAAGTAGCACCCTGATAGAACTATGCTTCACCACAGGAGAGAACACTTCATTGAAGTCAACACCCTCCCTCTGAGTATAGCCTTTTGCAACCAGTCGTGCTTTGAACCTAGTGTCTTCCATCCCTGGAGTTCCTTCCTTTTTCTTGAAGACCCATTTGCATCCAACAATCTTCTGGCCTTTCGGAGGTTTTACTAACTCCCAAGTCTGATTCTTGTGAAGAGATTCAATCTCCTCACCCATGGCTACGGCCCATTTTACTGATTCTTTGCTAGTGATGGCATCCCGATATGTAACCGGCTCAGACTCAATACTCTCAGCTGTATTAAGAGCGTAGGCAACAATATCTTCATACCCGTATCTCTGAGGTTTCTTAATCTGCCTCCTTTCTCTGTCCCGAGTAAGTATGTAATCATCCGGAACTGCACTTTCCTCGTTTGAGCTTTGCATCTCCTCTACATCTTGTTGAACTGGGACATCTGTTTGCACTTTATCCTGCAATTTTTTTGGAGCTTCCTTCTCAAGCTCCACCTGTTTACTGACACCGTTTTGATCCTCCACCTTTCCAGCATCTTGACGCTCCTTCGGTTTCAACATAGCAGACTCATCAAAGGTCACATCTCTGCTTATAATGCATTTGGGAGATTTCTCATCTAGGCACCACAGCCTATATCCTTTAACACCATCTGCATATCCTAGAAATATGCACTTTCTTGCCCTTGGTTCAAGCTTTCCATCATTCACATGAGCATAGGCAGGACAACCAAATATCCGCAAGTTGGTGTAATCAGCAGGAGCTCCAGACCATATCTCTACAGGAGTTTTGCATTCTATAGCTGTTGATGGGGACCGGTTTATCAGATAACAAGCTGTGTTAACAGCTTCCGTCCAAAACTTTCTAGGTAACCCTGCGTTAGAGAGAATGCACCGGGTCTTCTCTAGAATAGTCCTGTTCATCCGTTCTGCAACTCCGTTCTGTTGCGGTGTATTTCTGACTGTGCGATGTCTCACAATACCTTCATTCTTGCAGAACTCATTAAAAGCACTATTACAGAATTCCAAGCCATTGTCAGTTCTCAAGCGCTTGAGCTGTTTACCTGTCTGCTTCTCGACCATAGCCTTCCATTGCTTGAACTGTGCAAAAGCTTCATGTTTGTGCTTTAAGATATACACCCAGACCTTCCGAGAATAGTCATCAATAAAGGTCAACATGTATAAACCACCACCAAGAGATGGGACACGAGAGGGACCCCAAAGATCAGAGTGGATATAATCCAAAGTACCCTTTGTCCGATGAATAGCAGTCTTGAACTTGACTCTACATTGCTTTCCGAAGATACAATGCTCACAGAAGTCCAGCTTTCTTGTTTTCTGACCACACAGTAAACCCTGTTTTGTCAACTCATCCATACCCCTCTCACTCATATGCCCAAGTCGCATATGCCATAACTTGGTAATTTTTGAATCTGAATCTGAGGACGACACAGCTGCAGCACCTGTAATTGTACTACCTTGAAGAAAGTAAAGGTCATTCTGCTTCAGTCCCTTCATCACTACAAGAGCACCCTTCGAGATTCTCATAACTCCACCTCCAGCTTTGTAGGTACAACCGTTGGAGTCAAGCGTACCCAAGGAAATCAAGTTTTTCTTCAACTCTGGAATATGCCTAACATCTGACAATGTTCTCACAATACCGTCATGCATCTTAATTTTGATTGCACCTATCCCAACAACCTTACAAACTGCATTATTTCCCATAAGCACTTTACCACCATCAATAGATTGATAATTGGTAAACCAATCTCTGTAAGGACACATATGATAGGAACAGCCTGAATCAAGAATCCACTCAGTGGCTGAGCTACCAACAGTAACCGAAAGAACTTCTGCACCATCAGAATTAGTTTCCGCAACATCGGTTGCAACTCCGGCAATTTCTCCAGAATTAGATTTCTCTTTCCCTTTACGCTCTGGACAATCTTTTCTAAAATGCCCTTCCTTGTGACATTTGAAGCACTTTAATTTTCTAGTTTTTGATTTTGACCTAGATCGGCCTCTTCTATTCTGCTCTTTCTTCTCTGTTCTGCCACGTGCTACCAAACCCTCACCAGAACTGTCATGGTTTTCAGTTGCAACCTTTTTCTTTAACTCCTTGGAGTTCAAGGCTGACTCAACATCTTCCTTAGAAAGAGTTTCTCTACCATACATCATGGTATCAACAAAGTTCTCATACGAGGGTGGTAAAGAGCATAGCAACATGATAGCTTGGTCCTCATCATCAATTTTGACATCTATATTTTCAAGATCTAAAATAGCTTTTGTAAAAGAATCAATGTGAGTTGAAACAGACGTACCTTCCTGCATTTGTAATGTGAACAATCGCTTTTTCAGATACAAGCGATTTGTGAGAGATTTTGTGATGTACAAGTTCTCCAACTTTTGTCATATGCCAGCAACAGTTTTTTCTTGAACAACTTTTCGCAGTACACCATCACTCAAGAACAGCAGAATCTGACCATACGCCTTTTCCAGCAACTCATCCTTCTCTTCATCTGATAATTTTTCAGATAGAGCATTCTTTCCCCTCAAAGCTTTATGCAACCCATTCTGGACCAACAAAGCATGCATCTTCAGACGCCAAAGACCGAAGTCATTATTACCGTCGAATTTTTCAATATCGAATTTAGCAGCCATTCCGCAAATCTTTCACTGGAACTGTGTAGATCTGGTCACCACGAGCACGCTGGAAGAAACGGATCTGAAATCCGACTTTGGACGGCTAAGATATCGCAGAAATAAGTTTCTGCGCTCCGATCAGTTAATCTTCTTTGTTGACCGTTGAATAGCCAATCTTCTTCCACAACAGCGTAGATCTGCTCGCAACGAGTCCGTAGGTTCAAACGGATCTCAGATCGGACTCCGGATCGTCAAGATATCGCGAAAACAATTTTCAGCCTTCGATCTAGTCAAATCTGCCTTTGACCGTACAGGTGCTGACGTGTTGTTGACGTCAGCAGACCTTACCAGCGGGCTTTGTTTCTGGGCTTCTTCTCCACGGGTCAGGTCAACCTGGACTTGACCCGACCTGGACCTGACGAACGGGCTTCTGAAGCGGGTCAGGCTTGACCTGACCTGGACCCGACCCGGAAACTAACCCAAGATAAATGGGTTATCTTCTTCTTCTTCGTCAGCAATTCTGCTCTGCAACAGAATACAGGGGCAGCGCCCCTCTTCCGGTCTTCTTCTTCTTCCACTCCGGCGACACACAGCGGCAGCGACCCTCTCTCCTCCGGCGACGGGCGACGACAGCGGCGGGGAGTTCCGGCGATGGCGATACACGGCGAGGTGGGGCCCAGCAAGAAACCCAAAAAAAAACACGATCGCCCTTCCCTGCAGTTGTCGTCCTCTCCGGTTTCCTTCTTCTTCCACGGCAACAGCGCAGGCGGCGCTTCTGCTCCGGTGAGGCGCAGCGGCGGCGGCGACTCCGGCGTCGGGCAAGGTTGCAGATAAAGAACGGAAACTGCCTTATGTCGAAGATCAGATGACTGAGGATCAGATCATCTGTAGCTTCCGCCTGCAAGCAGAACAGGGAGCGATCCCCTTCTCTCCGATCAACCCTTTGAAGATCCGATCCTTCAGATCTCCTTTGATCACGCCAACCTGGCTCTGATACCAGTTTGTTGTGATCTAGGGCCTATGGAAAGAGATCAATCACACATAAGAACACAGAGATTTACGTGGTTCGGCTTTTGGCCTACGTCCACGGGGAAGACGGGAGAACTCAGTTTATTATCAGAAGAAGGTATACATCATAGAGACCCTAAGTCTCTATTTATAATATCAGCCCAATACCCAGTTACACCCAAACACTACTTCTAATCACAGTAGACCTATGATAATAGACCTACTTCTAATCTCAGTAGACCATGGGCAATACAGGGGCCCAGTTAATTTATAATTTATTCAATTGAGCCAAACAAATAACACCTATAGTTGGTCATGGGCTCATGGCAAAGAAGAAAAATTGTCACTTAAATGTAACTTAAATTATCCAAACATATGAATCCTAAGGCCTGATTTATTTGTGAATTGAAAATTAAAATGTGCCCAATGGTGATTTGGCCATCTTCGGACTTGTAGATATGCTTAGATTAGTTGATTTAGGGCTTGGGGTTTGAATTAGGATTTAGAGATTAAGGGTTTGAAATTAAGATTTGGAGATTAAGGGCTAGAGTGATTATGATTATACTAAATATGAGGAGGGAGGGAGATTACTTTATTTACGATTATTTGGCGAGAGAGAGACTAACCATGAGAGTACTGGCGACGAGAAGCTCGGTCGGCGCAAAGAGAATCTCGAGTTCTCAGTGGAAAGAAGATGTCGAGAGAGAACAACGCAAATAGGATCTGGTACTTTCAGTCACCAAGGTTTTGTAAGGTGGGGTGATCACAAGGTTTAAACGTGGGGCGACTAATCATCATATATAAGTGGGATAGGTAAGGCCATTTAAGTTTTTACAATTTCAAAATCAACCCAGGGCACCTGCCCCAGGTTGTATATGCATAGGTCCGTCAAAGCATGTAAGATACAATCTTGTGGGGCCCACGGCATGCAAACCATTTTCATTCTAGCCAAGAAAAAGAAGGAAGACGTCTGAGAGCATCTCCAAGAGAGATGTTAAATTTGGAGATGCCTTTTTAAAAATGAAGGCTTATGTGGCAAGTTGACCCTTTTACAATTTGACATCTCTGTTGGAGTAAACTCCACCCCATATGTCAAATATAATATTTTTTTATTTTTTTTATTTTACCTTTTTTATATATTAAATTCAACTCATCCACAATAGTCCATTTGGAATAAAATAATGCAAAATATAATTTAGCATTTCACTTTTTCACATGTCAAATTTGGCATCTCACTCCCATATGCCAAATGCCACCTCATTTTTGGCATAGCTATTGGAGTGAAAATCCATGCCAAAAAAATATGATGTTCTTCCATTCATGTGAAAAAAAATATAAGTTAAAGAAAGACCCTCATCTGCTTTCTATTTGATTTGCATTTTATACGAATTTAGGGTTTTCCGGGTTTATCAGCAAATGGGTATATACATTGTATTTGTTTTTCTACCGATTTTCCTTTCTTCTCTTAAATATATTATGGTTTTTAGTATTTGATTTTTTATTTATCAAACAGGTGTATCAGGAATCGATTGCTGCGACATGCAATTTGGATGGGCCCAAGGTTAAATCTGCTCATCCAGGTTCTTGATGATTTAGATGACCCAATTACTTAGATGTTGATCAAAGAAGAGGTGCTGAAATGGCAACAAAATGGTGTTCATAGCGAATCTCAAGTCGGCGATGAATTGCAGCTACATCAAGGACTGTGAGTCCTTGTTACACCAATTCATTTATCGAATTTGGCAAATGGCCCACTTGAATAAATTTAGAGGATTTGACATTTCAATGCCCCTTAGATATGAAATCCCCAATTTCATGACTAAACTTTAGTAAATGTCACCAGAGTCGTATGACTATGGTACTTTTTTTTTTTTTTTTTTTAACTTTTTGCCCTTATCCCATGATATCATGGGAGTTTAAAAACCCATGATATTATGGGATCTAAATGTTAAAAGTTGAAAACCTACTTGGATCCAATGATATCATGGGTTTTTAAAAACCCATGATATCATGGGATCCAAGGCAAAAAAGTTTTTTAAAGAAAAAAGTGTATTAGAGTCAAAAAACTCTGGTAAGATTTAGTGAAGTTTAGTCATGAAATTGGAGATTTCATGTCTAAGGGACATTGAAATGTCAAATCTCCATAACTTTATTATGCTGTCTACCAATATGAAAATGGGTTTCTGATATACTTTTCATGTTATCTTTACTTACAAAAAGATGAACTTATGTAAACTTAGTTGATTTAGGTGTGTTGCACACCCATTTTATACTTTAACATAATCTAGATTTTGAAAGGCATATTAAACTGACAACATTATGGTCTTTCCTAGATTCCCTTCTTATTTCATTTCTTGCCCTATTGTTATACTAATATGCATGATCTACAGGTCCAAAATCGATCTACAAGCTAAAAGATCCCACATTTGCAACAAAATTAAAACACCTATTTTGAAAGAAAAAGATCCACCTGTTGACCACTCAAAGCTTACACTGACAATACATAGAATGTAAGTATATATTAGTATCTTATAAAATGTTATTGTAAATCTTTCAATCCAAACAAATGCTTTCTACTGTCTTATACTCTGAACTTAGAATGTAAACATATATTAGTATCTATAAAGTGTTATTATAAATACTTTTTTTTATTTGATTATAGTATGTTGAAACTTCTATTTTCTTTATTAATAAAATCAAAATATGCACATTAGCAATTAGATAATTGTATACTTACCATTTTTCATCTCTATAAACATGTAACTACAACGTAAACACTTTCAGTGACAGCTACGTGCAACGCACGTCTCTCCTCCTACTAGTAATTGATTAAAAAGCAGAGTCCACGAACACATAATAAATGAAATCGCCTGTCACCAATAGGAAATAATCAATTCAATAAAATTCCAAGGTGGATGGAAAAAAAATCATTGTAGCAGCTATTACATGGAACAGCGTGACACTTTTTTGGAACTCCACCCACCATTGGACCATTCAAAGTGAATGTCATCCCCTGTAATAGGATAATGTAACATTCAGCTCAAAAGTAGTGGATCTCACTGTACATTTGAGCACCATGATGGAAAGATTATTAAAACCAACAACAATACCTCACGTTTTTGTCAACCAATGGTATGCAGGCTCTCTCTTGGGTCCCAACCCCCTTGGCTACAGTACAAAAAAAAAGAGATCGATGCCTCACGTTTCTGTCATCCATTGGTGGAATCCACTCATTTAAGACGTTGTTGAACATTAAAGACTGTTACATCAAGGGCTAGGGTGATTCCGAGATGCTGATTATTTATTTATTTTTTTCCTACTCCCTTTGTCCATCTAGTTTGGCACTTTACTAGCACAGTAAAAGTCAAGTAAAGCCTCAATTTTTTCAGAGAAGATGTCACATCAAAAGCACTTTACTTCAAAACTCCCTCTATCTTTTTTAAAAAGTTCAAAAAGCAACCACATTTGTCCACTAAAAAATAAACAACAAAAAACTCCACTTTCCCGTAGGGGTGTACACGGATCGGATTGGTGCGGATTGGGCTAAATCCGTCACCAATCCGTGGCAGTTAAAATCCAATCCGATCAGTGGAGGACCAGATCGGATTGGATTAATCCGTTCAGTCTAATGTTAAACAAATATATCAAACATGTTGTAAAGAAATTCAACATACAAGCTAACAATCCACAAAAAAAATACAAATTACAAATACAAATTACCAATTGATCAATATTAGGAGTTGGTTTTATCTATATTACAACCAAAAGAGATCTAATCAACAAAATAGTGTAAAAATATAGAACAAAATAGTACAAGAACATGGATTTGGGAGATAAAACCACGAATGGGGGTAGGATTTTGGAGATAAATGTTTGTAGGGAATTACATTTTGCCCCCTTAAACTTTTTTTAATTTTATATTTAGACATCTTAATTTATATTTAGACCCTTTATATATATTTTTTTAATTTACATTTAATGTCAATGGATCAGATTGGATTTAATCCGCGGATTGAGGGTGAAATCCGCCACCGATCTGTTGCTAACGGATTACAAAATTTTCAATCCGTCATCAATCCGTTGACCTTTGAATCGGATAAAAATCCACGGATCGGATTGGATCAGATTTAAGAATCGACGGATTTTTTGTGCACCTCTACTTTCCCGTACAAAAAGTCAAAAATATTCAATAACAAACAACTAAAAAGAAAAAACCAGTATAACACACTTTTTATTCTTTCTTCAAAATCAACTTTACTTCACTTTGACTCTATTAGTAGAGTTGTCAAATTGGCCCCTCCATCTGCTCTACACCCATCCACCCATTGATAGACGCACATATGTACGAGGCCTGTCCTACCTCATACCACAACTGTGAGACCTCAGCTCCAGCAAAGAGCCATTGGTTTTTGCATGGTTTTAGTAATTTTACGTCTCCGGGATTATTAGTTTAAAATTTCCACCATTTCTTTCAAGGGCAGTAATGATGAGTAATTAAGCATCCAGGATAATGAAGTGGCTTTCAAGCTTGAACCCATACACCGAAAAGAGAGAGAGAGAGCTTGAACCCATACACCGAAAAGAGAGAGAGAGAGACAGAATGAGATTATCAAGCATGGAGAGTTACAATAGTTTCAATGGCATTATACTCAACTAGAGAACTTGGTGGTCATCAAATTATTACTCTGATAATTAATAACCGGCGAGCAACCGACCGGCCAACTCCGCATCCCGTGCACACGTTTCTCCCGCCTCCTCTTCTTCATTCACATTTCGACGACTCCCTCTAATAACTTACATGAACTAAAATGTAACCTTAAATCACCCCCACCATAGAAATAAGAAAGGAAAAAGGAGAAAAAATTGAAGTACAGATGCATGCTTGAAATCTAAGCTGTGATCACATCATGCAGACGATTGCTCTGTATCCAACCATTTCCAAACCTTCAGTTCCCCACTTCCATCACCAGTGAAGAATAACCCCCCTGGACCAATTTGGATAGGCCTCACCTCCTCTTTGGAGAAGATCTTTCCCCTCTCGGTAATTTAATGAACCCATATCGCTTCACCTTCCCCCACTGTCATATATATGGAAATGCAGGAAGAGCTTCTAAACAACATTCAAAAAGTAAACAACAATAGTGGTTGTGTTTGCATATCTGGAGTGGAATCTTTTTCTCAGCCATTGCATTGCTTAATCAATCTCTTGGCTTTTGCTAAGGCCAAGAATTATTGGACCGATAGTACAAGTGCTTGGCTGACAACCATTTTTCTCCATGTGTAACATTAGTTCATTAGCATGCATCTTCCTTTAGTCCTTGTTTACCAGGGCCATTGATGATGATACTGTATGTGATATAGTATTCGGCACCAAACCATAGCTAGACATGCCATTAAAAAACTCGCTTGCAGCTTCGACTTTTCCATCTTTGCACAAGCCATCAATGATGATATTGATAATTTTAACATATGATTTGATTCCAGAATTGATCAGCATTTTATACTATTAAATTTCTTTAGCTAACCATTCCTACCAAAACCTTAAGGCGTTAGTAGAGGCAGCGGAAATACTTTTCAATATTCCCCCTTGGGTGGAACCCACTCTTTAATACTCCCCCTCAGGTGGAACCCGGCCGGTGCACTTTTGGCAACACGCATTTTTTTTTTTTTTGCGCAAAGTCGTTCCTCTTGGGATTCGAACTCACGACCGGTTGGCTATACCTCAAGGCGTTAATAGAGGCAGCGGAAATACTTTTCAATATTCCCCCTTAGGTGGAGCCCACTCTTTAATACTCCCCCTCAGGTGGAACCCAGCCGGCGCACTTTTTGGCGACACGCATTTTTTTTTATTTTTTATTTACGCCGAGTCGTTCCTTCTGGGATTCGAACTCACGACCGGTTGGCTCTGATACCATATTAAATTTCTTTAGTTAACCATTTCTACCAAAACCTCAAGGCGTTAGTAGAGGCAGCGGAAATACTTTTCAATATTCCCTCTTGGGTGGAGCCCACTCTTTAATACTCCCCCTCAGGTGGAACCCGGCCGGCGCACTTTTGGCGACGCGCTTTTTTTTTTTTTTTTTGCGCCGAATCGTTCCTCCTGGGATTCGAACTCACGACCGGTTGGCTCTGATACCATATTAAATTTCTTTAGCTAACCATTTCTACCAAAACCTTAAGGCGTTAGTAGAGGCAGCGGAAATACTTTTCAATAGATACAATACCAATGCATCCGTGATCCTTTGATTTTCACAAAGCCCATCCGTAAATACATTGTATGTAAATAGGTTAGGACTTGGGCCACAAGATTGCAACTTATCAAACAAACTCACTATGCTCGTAATTCTATTGTTGTTGCACAATCCGCATAAAAGATGGGGGTTCCATGATGGGAAGAAACCACAGTGGAATAATGATTCATTTTGGCCATGACTCCAAATTATTATTTTGTATACGAAAGAGACCGATTCCAATTGAGAAATCAACTAATTAATTTCCTTTCCGCGTTTAAAGAGAATAACATGCAGTAACCGATGAAAGGAGTGTCAAGAGATACAGCAAGATAGAACATAAATTAAATGAAAGGAGATGGGTTTGCTTGAGGCATTAAGAGGGGTAGATTGAAAGGAAAATGTTGGTCAAAATCAAATTCAAGACGATCAAAATCAATTGAATCAATTGAGACTGACTTTTTAATTGAAATCGTTCTCTTTCATTTATAATAAAAGGGAAGTGTTGGTCGAAATCAATTGAATAAATTGAGACTGGTTTTTTAATTGAAATCAGTCTCCTTCATTTATAATAACTAGAAAAACATGCTCCCTGCTTAGCACGGGTAATATAATCATAATGTCAAAATTTATAAAAACGATCAGTTTCTTTAAAATTAAATACATATGGTTATAGTCGGGGGGGGGGGGGGGGGGGCGGGGGGCAGGGGCTATAAGAATTTAATGCCAAATATCATATAATTTAGAAAAAAAAAGCCACACAAGCCCATGAAAACTGAAGATTAATGACCAAGAAAGCTAAAAAATAAAGTCAAAACAGACAAATAATATAAACTATTAATAAAATCCAATAAATTTTGAAAGCCATATAGAAATGAAAATCCATAATCAACTCAATACCCTAAGCAATTTAGAAGAATCAAACACCCATGAGAAAAAAACTAGAAAGTGGAGCACAAAAGGGCAAAGACAAAAGAACCCACAAATTCATGAAAAACCATCATAAAAAAACTAAAAACCCATCACAAGTGAGAAATAATAAGAAAATAAATACAAAATAAAATATTTTTTTATTAAATAAAGAACCATAGATAATACAATGATAAAAGAAATTTAGAAGAACCAAACCAACTTATGATCATCTAATATTCAAAAATGAAAATCTTAAACCACAAAAGAAATATTAAAAATCCATAAAGATATTTCATAAAGAAAACTAAAAGAACCCAATGGAAGTAAAATAAACAATTAACTCATAATGATAAGCAATAAAAAAGGAAAAATACAATATAAAAATGAGAATTCACAGAAAATCCCATGATAAAACGTTATTTAAAAGAAAAAGAAAAACTAAGGAGAACTCAATACCCAAAAGTTGAAACAAAAAAGGGAAAAAAAAACTCACAATGTATGAAAACCATACAAATAAAAACCATAAAAATATTGCAAATCTAAAAAAGATTTGAAATTATGATTCTTTCGTAAAAATTATATTAAAATGACATAATTAAAATTGCACAAATAAAATATGATGAAATCAAAAGTAAATGAATTAAAAAAGGTTTACCTCTCAAATTGAAACGTTTAATAATTTCACCAATTGTCTAAAGATGCTCACAGTTTAAAATGGGTCGAACACTGATCTAAAGTAAGCATGCAAATGAGACATGAAAGAGTACTGAAAAGAGATACAAAGAAACAAAAGAAATATTGAAGTTGCTCTAATCAAATACAATGAACTCAAAAGTAAACGAATGGGCAAAATGAAAGTTCTCTTGTTGACATAGAGAAATGGAATTATATTGGAGAAAGTAGAAAATGATGATAATAAGAATGAGCTTAATTCTTCATATAGAATGACCAATATTATTGGAGATTCTTTTTACCATTAGTTCCGCATTCTTAAAAAAAAGGTGTACAATCAAAATCAATGGATAAAAAAGAAACTTGGCAACCTAGAACTGAGAGTGGATTAAATAAAAAAGACTAAGGATTAAATAAACCAGACAACCCAAAACTCAGCATTTCACATTCTAAAAAAAAATAATATCATATAATCAGAACAAACAAAAATACTTGAAATTCCTTAGATTAGTGGCACTTGAATACTAGGACCCATTAACACTCAAATACTATTGCACTGATAGAAATAAGATGATTTTGAGAGTTTTTTAATAGACAAAAGGCATGATAGAGAGTCCAAATCACATAAAAAATTTCATTGAGAAAACTCCAGTATTTTGTATTTTTTTTATTAGAGAATCAATTTGACCCTGGAAATAACCTAGATTGAGGTAAAAATTTGGGATATCCCATAAATCGCAAGGATATTTGTCTTAATGATTGTGATTTTTAATAGATAGGGTCTATCTTAGGGTCCCACTCGTTTTGCATCACAATTTATAAAAGTTAAAGCAACAAAAAAAATAAAAATAAATTCCACCCTTTCTCCCTCGGCAAATGTGCATGATAGTACATAAGTTACATGGAAAATTTTCCGCCTCCTTTTTAGCTCCATGTTGTTGTTGCGAGTTTCTCTTTTTTTAATAATGTTGTCATTTTCTTATAAGGGAAAGGGTCTAGTGAGGACGGTCCTCACTATTATTTGTGAGGCCCATTGTGGGCCGTCCGATGAGGTAACATATCCAACGAACCTCGTGCGTCCTATATATCTAAAGGAGGGAAACAGTCTGCGAGGAGAGAGACCCAAATTCGAAGAGGGCAAACCCTTCTGCTGGAGGGAGCCAAACGGAAGAAAACCCCCAAGCCCCAAATCGTCCGATCTCTTCCATCCCTCATCGCACGCCACAACCAGCCTTCCCGTCCTCCTTCCCGGCACGATCTCGAAGGGTTTCGACCATCGATCTCTATCTCTCTCTCTCTCTCTCAGTCTTCCCTTTCGTCGACGTCTCTTTCTTTTTCACCATTGCCTTCTTCTTCTTCTTCTCTTCCATCCCTCATCGCACAACCAGCACCTTCCACGGCCTCTGCTACGTGTTTGGCCAGCTGCGACACCGACCAGATCATCCCCGCCGAGCATCACGTCCTCTTCCACAACGATTCTTGGTGCTAGAAATCGGGTATTTTGGGGTTTTTGGGGATTTGGGGTTTAGGGTTTGTTACAGAAATAGAATGCCAGAAGTATTTTGGTTTTTGGGTTTTTTATTATTATTATTGTTTTTTGTTGCTGGTTTTTTTTTTCTCTATTGCTGGGGGTGGTTTTTGGGGATTTTTTTTTATTATTATTGTTTTTTGTTGCTGGATTGCTCTTACATGCAGTGAATGATTTTGCAGGTGTTAATGCTAAATAAATGTCTTACTATCTTGTGTTTTGGCACTAGTAAAATCACCTGTATGTGACTCTTGTTATCTGTATAACAAACCTGCATCAATTTCTTAAGATGTCAACAACATAGAATTTCCAACAAAAAAAAAAATGTAATAACTCATGAAGATGTTAAGATCATCAAAAAGATCTACTATCTCAAATGCTGACTATTATTTCATTTTCTATAAACTTCTGCTTCAATACTCAGAAAGACCTCTTGCTGGGATTTTTATTATTATTATTTTTTTAATGAATGTCATCAGCCATTGAAAATCCTTCTCATGTAATGATGGGGACAAGGCCAGTAAGTTGGTGAGGTATAGTTTTTTTATTTTTTATTTTAATTTCTGAACCTTCTGCTCACCATCCTCAATTCCCTTGTTTGGCTGGGCCTGCATTTAGCTGCAAATTTCTTAAACTTCTGCAATGCTTTGGTTTCACCTCTTGCTGTGTTTTTATTTTTATTTTTTTAGTAATCCTTCTCATGTAATGATAGGGACAGGGCCAGACTCAGAAATTAGGTATTTTGTGTTTTGAGGAGGGTTTTGGCGCAGCATTGTCTTGTAAGGGAAACGGTCTTAGGGAGGACCTCTATCACCAACCTCCACATTAGAAGATGGCCCTGTGTTTCCGGATACAGTTGGGTGGAGGCTAGCAGTTAGAACTTAACTTCACCTGTGATAAGCAGTTTATAATGTTGCAGGTTGGGGTGATGTTCACTGTTGGATTAAATCATTTCCAGGCGTGATTCATGATCTTCATTTAATCAATGTTACAGATAACAATTTGTATCTGAGTTGGTAGTGTTGGGGTTTTTTTTTAAAATGTTTTTTTGTTGTTGGTGTTTGTTTTGTGCTGTCGAATACTGATGAAGGGGATTAGACAAAAAAAAGTTTATAATGGGGCAGAGATGGACCTCTGTATTAATTGATAGCTTTCAAATTGTGATGGACTCTTATGCTCGTATGTATTGGACTTGATATCCTCTAAGTGCATTCTATTTATCCAAACCTCCTGGGTATAGCATAGTTTGCTCTGATTGATTCCAACCACAAATACATTGTTTCTGGGACGCTTAAATGACCACAAATACAATGTACTACCTTAACATGCTTCTAGTTTTGGGTTAATGTCACTGCCTCACTGGGACCATGGACCACCACTCCTGGGGCCCCAAATTTACAGTGTATTATTCAATGTCTAATGTTTAAAGTGTCCACATTTTTCTTTTATCCTTACTACAAAACTTAGGTGAGTCATGGTTTTATCCTTACTACATCCCCTCACCTTAGTTACTTTTGCAAAAAAAAAATGTATTTTCTTTCATTTTCCAATATTCTAGATTTTCTAGAATTTTTTCATATTTTTTTGACGATTTTTCCAAATCGTACCTCTACGCCGCTACGTAGCGCCTCTACGCTACGTAACACCCGTTTTTTAGTGCTTTGGCGGCAAGCCGCTACGCCCGCCGCTACCGCTATTTTCATCCTTGGTCACGTGTTCCTTATGCTAGTGCAGTTGGGAGTATCATGTATGCCATAGTTTGTACGAGGCCAGACATTTCACACGCGGTTAGTGTAGTTAGTAGATATATAGATAACCCTGGGAAGGTCCATTGGCAGGCAGTGAAATGGATACTCCATTATTTAAAAAGTACTACTGATGTTGGGCTAGTGTATGATGGGAACAACAACACTTCTGGAAGTGTTATTGGATATGTTGATTCAGAGTTTGCTGGAGATTTAGATAGAAGAAGATCCTTGACAGGTTATGTCTTCACTTTTGCTAGCGATGCCATCAGTTGGAAGGCATCATTGCAATCTAAGGCTGTCTTGTCTACTACTGAAGCAGAATACATGGCAGCTACAGAGGCAGTGAAAGAAGCTATTTGGCTGACATGTTTGGTTGGTGATCTTGGATTAGAACAGAAGCTGACTACTGTGTTCTGTGACAGTCAGAGTGCGATTGATCTGACACACAATCCTAAGTATCATGAAAAAACCAAACACATTGATGTTAGGGCACATTTCATTCGAGATGTCATCTCCAAGGGTGCCATTGCAATGATTATGATTGCTACGGCAGAAAATCCAGCAGACATGATGACCAAGACTATTTCAGCAGCCAAGTTCAAGCATTGCTTGGGCTTGATCGGAGTGATCAGTACCTGGGTGCCCTAAGGAGCAGATTGAGACAGTGAGACATATTCTATGCTATGAGGATCGACTCCTATATTCGCCAAGGTGGAGATTCGTCAGTATGATGGCTCTACAGGAGCCGATAGTTGACTTGGCCAGCTGACAAGCTGACGTAGGTATGGTGCAAAGCATGATAAGGTATGGTGTAAAGCATGGCCAAAGGTAAGGCTTCCCATATTCTTGAGGCTATAAGTAGAAGCATCCTGAAATGGGTTGCTGTAGGCAGAAAGAGAGAAATGGGTTGCTGTAGGCAGAAAGAGAGGAAGAAACTAGCAGCTTGGTAGAGAGAGTGTCTGTGGGTTTACCTGGGATTGGGGTTGTGTGTGAAAAACTCCTTTGTAATATTTCCTTATAGTGATATACTCTTGCCGTCTTCTCCCGTGGATGTAGGCTTAAGCCGAACCACGTTAAACCTTGTGTTTTATCTGTGGCTTGATCTTGTTATCTCTGTGTGGCTTGACTGGTGCTCAAAGCACAACAAAAAAGAAGACCAACCTGGCAAGAAAAGAAACCTTTCTGGGTCCCCTCTGATGCAGCAAATGCCCAGATAGAAATTGATGTGGGGCGCATGGCTTATGGTACAGACATTTGATTCAATGGGTACAACTGGACGACGCCCAAAAGACCAACCAGATTAGAAGATGTAAACTTTATACCTTTGGCTGTTCACTTAACGTTGCTGTATTTATTTTTACCCATTTATTTGAAGCTTGCGCACAACTGATCTTAGAATGTTACAATCTTCTAACCTGTGATGTTTCTGGAACTGCCACAAACCATGATCATATAGGCTCACATGTCTACATGAGGATGGCAGATCAAACTCTACATCTGCCATGATGCAGGACCCAGTAATTTCTTTGTCAAGTAAATGATGGGAGACAAAATACCTTGCAGCAGCAGGAGTAAGAGGAACAGTCATCTCAGAATGACCCATCCCAACAAGGCAAACTTTGCCACCTGCACGAGTAGCATTTAGCGCTGTGGACATTGTTTTGCCAAAGCCGACACAGTCGAAGGCCACGTCCACTTGCACCCCCATTGCTTTTTGGATTTCACCCACTTCTGCATCCACATCCTGTAAAAGAGCAATGTTTAAAAGGTTGTGATAACAGAGCAAGAAATTTATTTACTGACAAGGTTGAGTTCAAATGCGCTCACAATTTAGCTATGTTTGGATGTAAAACTGATTTAAATTGAGACAATTATATCGTGAAAAAATGGAACTGAATGCGCACAATCTTTTATGAGCTAGAAACACTCATCTCCCTTGCTGCCGTTCTCTTTGAAAAATGACACATGATTGAGCACAAGTTTGCACTAAATAAAGTAAATTGAACCTTCAGCGACTTCTTCTGTTTACAATTTAAGTGTAAATTGAACACACAAACACTCCTTAAAAGATGATATGAAATACATTGAAATTAGGTCCTCCTTCCATTCCTAAATAAATTGTGGAAATGGGGCATCACCACAATTAAATACAAGATGAAAACAATGCCAAACAAAACATGAAACAGCACCTATATGTTAGAATTCGAAACAAAATAGATGGGCCATATTACCAGCTTTGCTTAGCTTGATATAAATTAGCAGTCAATCAAGAAGGAAGAAAGAAGAAGGAGAAAAACAGAGGGCAAGGTGAACAGCAAAGTAAGACTGAAGCATCGAAACAATGCACGTTTCAAGAAAAATGAATTTCAGGTTTGCGTATGTGACAACAACATTGGCGATGGTTATAGGTACACCACAGTAAATAGCAACCATATCATTTTCCTATCAATGACCTTTAAATTATTGATAATGTGTGGCAAAATCACCACATATCCTTCAACAATAACCGAGGGCAAAGTTATAGTGGTAGAGAATTTTTTTTTCCTTCCTGAATGGTTAACAGAATTTATATTGAAAAGGGAACGAGAACAAAAAACCTCAATCGAAAAAAAAGAGAAAAGGATTGGAGGGTAAATGAGCTAATATGCTCCAAAAAAAGAAAACAACAGATAAAATGTTCTTGCATTCAAACAATCACAACTGTTTTAACTGCGAAGGGACTGACTGACGAGAACCAAACCTTCAACAGGTAATGTTGGATGGATGAAATGCATTACATAGTAAATTATAAAATAACGCTAACAACAAAAATGACAATGAAGTAGAATAAACCTGAATACTTGTAGAAACGTTCACAAACTGATCTGCTCCAAGGTCCTTTGCCACAGATAAACGATAATCATCAACATCAACAATAATGATCCGTGGAGCTCTGAAAGCACGGGCTGCAAGCATCATAACAAGGCCGGTTGGACCCGCTCCAACGATCAACACATTTGTCTCTGGACCCACATTTGCACGACGACAAGAATGAATTCCAACACTCAAGGGCTCACACATAGCCCCTTCCTCCAAGCTAACATTCTCAGGCAGCTTGAAACACAAATCAGCAGGATGCACCACCGGTCACAAAAGAGTTGTTCTCACCATTAAGGAACTGTAAATAAGAATGCTGTGCTCATTCAAATGACAAAGGAAATATGGATCTGAGTTCTATGATGATTGTTCAAATGCCCATGTTGTGCTGCTCTGGAAGTCTGGGCGTATAAGAAGTTCATCGGAGATGATCAACTAACACAGGTAGACACAATTTTTCCTATGCTTGGAACTGAGTATATAGCATTCTTCAATTGTAACAGCCAATACAAAGAATGCATGATGTACTCTGTCCTTTAACTACATGCATTATGTCAATTATGTTAATTTAGATCATATAAATATTATCTTAATTTTAAGGTATATAGCATTTCCTAGTGAGAAGGCCCTCACTATATTAAATGAGAAAAACATGGTCAGCCCCACTTCAGTAAAATGGATCAGAAATATTTTTTTTTTTTTTGGGTATCCTAGCCAAAAGAACACCCTGATCAAAACAATTTCCCAACTCCAACTCAGGTAGTTCTTAATCCCAGGTGCAGGTGTAATGCTGTGATCTTGATAAGAGAAAAATCACACTCTTACTTTTTTCTGACTGAATATTGTGACAAGACATCTAAGTCGTAATATTGGGGAATGCTTACAAAAATACTATACCACATATAACCGACACATTCATAGACATATGGACAGTAACTACAGTAAAACCCATAACACTATAAATTTTCATGAACCCAATCACCTGATTTGCAAGAGAGCCATGAAAGGGCGGTGAGGCAAAGAACTTCATATCTCTGCACAGATTATACCGTCCATCTTTACAGATGTTGCAGCGTGAACAGATGATCCCTGGTTCCAGAGCTACGCGGTCTCCTACCACTAGATGTTTCACCTCACTACCAACTTCTTCTATAATTCCGGCACATTCATGCCCAATTACCATGTCTCTTTTACAATAAAATCGGCCACTCGCATAGCCTGCAAATAGAGAATAGGGTAAATAAAACCACCATTAACACATGAAAAACAATAGGACATCCAATTCCAACATGCACTCAGTCTGATCGTCATAATCAAAGCCTTATCCCAACTATATTGGAGTCGGCTACATGAATTATGCTTCTCCTTTCCGATCTATTTGAAGTCAAATCTTCAGATAGATAAGTTGCACTTCTTTAAATCTATTTTTACTATCTCCATCCACGTCCTCTTCGGCCTACCCCTTCCCTTGGTGGGCCATCAACTTGCATATCAAAAATTTTTTCCTTACCTGGGCAGTTGCCGGCATGCATTGGACGTGCCCAAACTATCTCAAACGGGTTCATCAAATTTTATCCTCTATTAATACTACCCCAAAATGCTCTCTGAATCGGCCAATTCTAATTTTATCCTTCTTACTTTTACACCTCAACATTCTCATCTATTTTGTGCATATATTGCTTTTAAATTGGTCTAACATTCTGCTCGATAGGTCATGGCAAAAATTTCCCTTTCAATCGTGTTGGCATTCATCCATCACAAATGATATATTCAAGACTGTAAGAAATGTGAAGATGAAGCTGATTGAGAAAGAACATATGACATAAGCAATTTATATTACCCTAAGATAGTGAACATCACTCCCACAAATGCCAACCGCCTTCATCCGAACTTTAACGTCTTGGGGGCCTTGTTAAAAAACAGAACAAATCCACTTCAAGCAACTGACAAGTATCAAATCCATTTCATGCATGATGTGATGAATAAAACTAACAGATTGATACATCTTAAATCTGATTTCCACGAAATAATTTTTGCAGATTGCCCAGTTAGACAGATCAGAGCTAGAACAGATTTGTAATCTTTAAAGATCCCTAAATCATATCAAAGATGACATTTTTATGCATTGGAAACCAAATTTAATAAGCACAAATCCGTTAAAAAAAATCTCTAAATTATATAATGCGATCGGATCAGCAATGAATGATCTGATGATGATTGATAGAAGAATAAGAAGAGAAGGAGATTGGGTATATACCGACAGGTGGGAGTATGAAAGGTTGGATTTTGAGGGTGTTCTTAGCGACGAGCCAAGCTGCCATATTCTCTTCTTCCTTCTTCTCTTGTCACGACCCGGGCCCAAGATTAGGGTTACCACGGCCAAACCCCGAGTCGCGAACACCATACTTACTCCCGTAAACCTCGCATCGCCGAAGCCAATACGAGATTCACAAGGGATCTTACATATACCTGTCAAATGTACATCTTTGCGGAAATATATACATACATTGACATCCAACTTTAATATGTCCAAGTCCTTTACAGAAAGTAAAGTTTACGTACACATCTCATTTCCTATATAAATCAACCATGCATATTCAAATACAATGCATGTGATCACTATTTACAACAAAATGAATCTATTCAAAATATTTCCAAAACTTGTTAAACCGGTCGCCTCCGATTTACATCCATTCATTCAATCCTCCTGGAGGAACCGGATTGGTCTCCTCCGTTGGCGGCGCGGTCTCTGAACCACTGGAACGGGCAACTGGGCCTGTAATGTCATCAATAACACTGTGAACCCGACGGTTCAACAATGTATACACAATTCTATGATAATCACATGTTTAGCATTTTGGTTCCAATGTATAACAATTCTATTCAAGTCAATTCAATTCAATTCAATTCAACGTATATAGTTCTTCCCTGAAGGAAGCATTCAATTCATATAGTTCTCCCCTGAAGAGAGTATTCAATTCATTATATACACTTTATCAAGTGTCTTTTCGTTGTCCTCTAGCATAGGCGGAAGGCGCACCATTCACAACCCAGCCTTTCAAGGACTCATTTCATTTCAATATTACTCACTTTATTAAGTGGCTTTTCAAATGTGTGGGATTTACCAGTGTCTTGATCAGAGATCACCAGCATCACCACGGAGCTCCGGAACGCTCCATCTACTGCAGCAGACTTAATCTTTCATACATTACAGTGTTTGTTCACTTTAGTTCTTTTCTTTTCATTTCATTACATTTCATTTCATAATTCAACACATTATTTAATGGTAGCTCAACAAGGAGCACCACAGTAGACGAGAGAGGACAAGCCAACTCAAGTCATAAACAATTAAATTTCCTAAAACAACATTCGGGTGAAACGTTCATTATGCAATGTAGGTGTTATTTGAGATGACATCACTTTTTAGTGAAATTTACATTCACATAAGTTTACCTAACACCCATGAAGGTTTAGGAAAATATCAGAAATCAATTCTGATATTCCCTCAAATTCGGTCACCTCATCGGTTACCCAGTGGTTAGCCGCATTTTGGACTTCGGCTGACCGAACCATATTCGGTCAGCTTTCCAGAATTGCTCATTTCGGTCACCTATTCGGTCACCTACTCGGCTGACCGAAATTCAAATTTCGGTTAGCCGAATTTCTTGCGGTCAGCTTATGGTTCGTTTTCCAGAAGCTAAACTTCTGATGGAAAAACCCTGACAAGATTTTCAGTTACCTTGCGGTCAACCCTCGGCTAGCCAAACCCACAATTTCGGTTAGCCGACCTATGTCGGTCAGCTCTCGGTCAGGTGTCGGTCAGCCTGGCGGCTGACCGAATTGTGCCCAGAAGGTCAGAAAATTCTGAACTGAATTTTCTGTAACTGAACTCCTTGAGTTTTAACAAGTCACTTAACATTTGAAATCAATATAATTGAGTATACTTGCCTTGTCTGGAAACTAATCAGGAAGAATTCCCTTGTCTAGCTTGAATCCAAGATGAAATCCTCAAGCCAAACCTTCTTTTGAACCTAAAACCCAAAATCCATCCACAAAATAGAATTCTTGTGAATTCTTTGGGCCATAACCATTCTATCTTAATAAATAAAACATGGAAGTGCTGAATTCAACTCAAACACTTACTTGTAGCCTCTTTGGTGGAACTCTTGAGATCTTCTCAAGCTTAAACTCCAAGAAAGGTAGCAAAGAGATGAAGAAGATGATGGTGAAGATGGAGTCCCTCTTCACAATCACTTGCCAACTCTCCCAATCATCACTCAATGAAGAGAAATTGGAAGAAAGAAGAAGAAGAGAAAGAAAGAGAAGAAGAGAGATCGGCTGGGATGAAGGAATGAACTCAAATGAGTTCATCCTCATCTTATAAGCCCTCAATTGCATTTTAGCCCCTCTCCTTTCCACTATGCACAATTTGAGTCAAATGAATGGTCATTTGAACCAATTCACACTGAATGGAATCATTATATTCACGGAAGTTAACGTACTCCTCGAGATATACGTGCGAGTATCAAGAGTTTCCGTATTCGACGAAATACGCGTAAATTCGTATTTACGAAAAAGTCCTTACATTACATGATTTAACCTCAAACCATTCTAATTCATTCATACTATTCACTACTCGTTTCATTAAGTTCAATTTGACCATTTGAGCCAAATTCTATATCAATTCAGCTGTTAATCAATATTAACCAGTAAAACATGTTGAATTAGCATTAATTCCGATTAATTAGAGTTAATCTTAATTAACTCGGGACAGGGTGTTACATCTCTCCATGAGACATGCCTCCTTTTCCCATTTCTTTCTACTGTGGCAGGTGAGTGAGCGTTGGAGAGAGAGAGACAGTTGAGAGAGTTGCAGAGGAAGAGCAGAGAAGGACAGAAGAAATACTGCACGAGTGCGTTCGCATCCCCTGTTATGAAAGAGAGGTAGTTGTTGTACGGTCTTGACTACACACATGCCCAATAAAAAGAAAGTAAGATTCAGTAAGGGAGGAAATAACATGAAATAAAGAAAAAGAGAGAAAAGAGATAAAAAGAGAGAGTGAATCCGATGGATAAAGATGCGGATATAATTGAAATTTCTCTATTTGTCTAAAATAGATTTTGGGTTAGGTTTGGATTTAGAGGGTTTTTGAGGATCTGGATCAAGATGAGCTAAAAAACTAAACTTTCGGAATTAAAAACATCTACCCAACGATACTATAATCTCAAAAATCTAAGATTACGAAAAAGCCTCCTAAATTCTCTGAAAAATTGCTAATTACCCCCTACTATACCCATATGAACCCGAATCTAGACCAAACTTGGCACACACGATCCTAATAATTTTTTTAATCTATTCTATTGAGTAGATGTTGATATTTTAAACTAATAAAATTTTGTTTTAATACATTCCAATAAATCGAGTAATTTTTTTTCGATTTCTTTATTTTTTTTTATAGGTGGTGGAGAAAAGAAAAGGAAAATGTGGATAAGATTGGAATCTATCTCAAATCAATATCTCAAATGTTTTTTTTCCCCTATTCTTTTTTCAATTTTCTTTTAACATTCTTCTTATTCATATGCTATAAGATTTTCAATGCAGGAAATTTTGTGGGTATGAGATTTTTCCTCTGTGAGTAATTGTGTAAGGAAGAACATGGCGTTTTAACAGATTCTTCATTAACTCTTAGCTTCTTTTGGAATGGATAGAGTTTTCATACATGTAAGTGAGCAATGTCTACTGAAATTATTATCGTTTGATCGTGTCTTCTTCTTCAATTTTTTTTAATGTTGCAATAAAATCTTCATTCTAAGAAAAATGGGTGCAACCAGAGTTAAGAAAATGATGATGAAGAGTTGGTGTTTTCTTTCTCATTCCTGTTTGGGCCAAAGTTAGGCTCATTGATAGCCTTCGTGCTCTGATAATTTTAATTATATGTCTGTTTTATTTCTTGAATCTTAACTGGAGGCTTCCAAATTGTGTGTGTTTTGTGTTTCCTTATGGTAAACTTTGTATTTAGTTCTCACTCTATGTTTGGAATATGAATTTGTGCTAGCATTTAAAATGTAAAATTGATACTACTTTGTTATGTGAGATAGGAAAATGGAAAACTTAAACAAAAGGTGTCCTGGTTAAGAAAAGCAAAGTAGACAATAACTATGAGGAATGAAAAAGCTTTCCATTATCTGTCAGAATCTGTTTTCCTTCTCCATAGAGTTGAAGGGGAATGGATTTTTTTAAGCAGTACTGGTGTAGAGATGGAAACCCATGAAGCATGACAGTTGATGCAGGTGCTACCATTTGGATCTTAAGTGGGCCCCACGAAGTGTGTAGACAGCCTTATATATATTTTATTATATATCTATCTATACCCTTATTTTATTTTATTTTATTTTATTTCTATAAGAGGAGAAGTTGCCAAAAAATCTCTCTCCACGCCCATGGCCCACTCCTTATTATATGATAAATTATAATATATCTCTTATTTTCTTATCTTATCTTTCTTATTATAAATCTACACCCTTATTATAAAAGAGAAGAAGTTGTCAAAAAAGTTCTCTCCACACCCATGGCCCACTCCTTATTATATTATAAATTATAAAATCTATCTATTTTACCTTTATAAAAGAGAAGAACTTGTCATGCTTTTTCTTTACACATCTGTGGGCCCCACTTAGTATTATTATATTCTATATATATAACATAAAAGAGAACTATAATAAAATCTATACCCTTATTATAAAAGAGAAGAAGTTGTCAAAAAAAAAATTCTCTCCACACCCATGGCCCACTCCTTATTATATTATAAATTATAATATATCTCTTATTTTCACGTGCGGTGTCTAGAAAAATTTATGAAAAAAATGACAAGTAACATTGCTATTTATTATATACAAATGAGTAAATCCACACTGCTAGATTCAAATACCTGATAAGTGTAATGTCTAATGTAGTGTCGTCCATTGTGTGTATTTGGTATTATAAATGGGTGGTCCATGGTTAATGTCTTTACAGCATTGGTTTTTTTAATTCAATTGGTTCCAAAATGGATGTTACAAGATAGAATCTATGATTAGCAATGGCAATGACTCCGGTTGAGAGTTTATGTTGTATGGATCATAGGGATTGTACAGGTCTAGCCTAAATTGATACATTTATTAATCAAGTTGAAAATGTCTTAATTTGAAAGGGAGAAGAGTCAGCCGAAACTCTTAATTAACACGTTGGTTTTGGATTGAGTTGGTGTGTGATGTTGTTATTAACAAGATTCCTTCGATGAAGATTCCTACGAAAGTCGGAAATTGTGCATAGGGGATCCTGTTTGAATCTAATGCATATCATGGATTGAGTGGTGCTAGCATATTTTCCAATTCTTTACCTCTTCTGCCACATGAGAAGTGTATGGCTTTCTTTTCAGATGGTCTTGATTTATACCCCTATTGGAAGAATAATCACAAGTTGGATAATGTGATATAGCTACTACTAAATATTGGTTCTCTTTTGATATTAGTGATTGTTAAAGATAATTTTATAAATGCAATTTAGTGGTAGGTCTTATAGATTGCTATCGTAAAATTGTTGTTGTTTTGTTCAATTTTTAGTTTCTTAATATACAACTTTTGTGAATTTTTTAATTATAAAAGGGCATTTCAAGGGCATGAATATATTTATTTATTATTGCTCTTACTCATGAGGTTTAAATTGAAAACCTTTTATCATATTCTAACACATTTATTTCTTTTGTCATTGCAAGCTTCTTGTTGTTGTTGTTGTTCTTCTTCATTTCACATATTTCAATGAAGCATCATGCCTTTCCTTAAAAGGGAAAATGAGAATCTCATAGAAACTGCTTGTTATGTTAGCGTTACTACTAACTTTAGAGTTAGTGAATGAAGTAATCGTTTTAAGTGTAAACAACTAAAATAAGTATTTGATGCCGAGCTGCAACAAATTCAGTTTGTCTTTGTTCGTTTCACATTTTTTTTACTTTGATCAACACTTCCGTCCTCTATACAGAACAGAGCAGAAGGGTTGATCTAGAATACCTGGGTTACATTCTTATGTATTTCTTAAGAGGAATGTCCAATTCTTTTGTTAAATTTGTATTTGTAGTTTTTTGTTTTTTAGTAATTTTTCCCTATGGATATCTTTATTTATGAGCTTCTATTTGACTGAACTTCTATGATTACTTTGTATTATCCTTTTCTTACAGTGTCTAAAATATAGCACTTTGTATCAAGCAAAAGAAGATGCTGACTCTTGAAGAGGTATTGCCTCTTTTTACCTGATAGTGGTCCGTCTTATAAAATAAAACAAAACACATGTTAAATACTAATATTGATCAATAGGTACTCTGCAAGTCTTACCCGTCAGAGTTCATATCATAGTTCCACCATTGTTGATCCCTGTCGCTTGAGGGCAAGGCGGATTACTTCATTCTTCTCGATGGTTGGTGTAAGATGTTATTCTTTTTTGTAAGTTAAGACTAAAATCACCATCTCGGTTTTGCTATTCTGATGTCCTTAGATAGGATATAATTATTTTTTTTTCTTAATAGAATCTGATTTTGTAGTGAACATATAACATTCATGGTAATTGGTTAGAACAGTAAGCTTATCTAGTTTTTAGTTTTTATTTTTATTTTTTATAAAACGGCAGGTTATCAATTTGATTATGCTTTTGACAATACTCCAACTTTAGCAGGTCAAGTCTACCAGAAAACTGATAAGTCGACCTGATAGGTTAAAAAAAATAAATTTAAATTTCTTTGTACACATTCATGATAAAATATCTAGAAATATGTGATTTATATTCTCAAAAAGCTATATAAATTCCATATCGATTGTCTTTTAAGATCTCATTTTTCTCACTATATCATTGTTTTATTGTTTTCAAATGGAATGGAAAAAAGTAGTGTCAGCTGTATTTGAACATTGCACGGGCCTTCCAATTTACAATCACTCATTTTCTGTTGAAATTTTATTTTAAATGTATTGAAGCTTCTACTGAATTTTGTAAGAACTTTATTTTTTTTTAAATTCTCTTAGTGAAACTGTGTGTTCGGTGCACGTGTGTAACGCCCCAATTCCGAATACCGAAGTTATCGCTAAGGTACCCGAATTTGGCGCGCTACTTCTTGGAAAATCCGAGAACTTTCAAGATCATAGTTTGCAGTGAGGTCAAAATTTTAAAACTTTTTAAACAATAATATAATCAACAATTGTATTGCAGAAGCATAAGAAAAGGTAGCGGAAGCAATAAGTATCATATAAATGAGTCAAATATAATAGGGCTGAAGTCCAACAAAATCTCAAAGTGTAGTTATCAAAAGTTTATACAGAACTGACTACCTCCCTGCTCACCACATAAACTCTCAAAAACCCAAGAATAAACTGCACTCAATTCCCCTGTGTAGGCACTCCGTCATCCAGCTCGATCACTTGGTCAACCGGCCCCACCCGTAGTCACCAGCTACAGGTGTCTCATGGTACGCGTCTCCCGTGGGGTCAAGGTCGAGACCTAAGCACCAAAGATGGGTCATATACAAGGATCTGGCAAAGCACCATATGCAAATAACGCAGGATGTATGCAACAAAAGAGAATAGAGACGAGTATGTAATCATAAGAGTAACAAGGAACATACACTATGCAATTGAGCAGTAAGTAGCAATTTAGAATCAGAAATGTAAGTAATCTAATCTAATCAAATAACAAAATGGCATATTCACACAAGCTGGATATACCGCGGGATATTACGCCGCGGCCCTTCCATACTGTAAACATCACATACTGTAAACAGTTGCGGTGGGGAAAGGGTAAGGTAACCATGCAAGGGATAACAGCCCTACTAATAACAATATACATAAATATAACACCGATCACACCCCTTTATGAGATTAGACCGGACCGGTATCACACCATCCGTCTAATCACAGCTCGTCATGATAGCTCTAGTCATAACCAATATAATATAGCTCCTACCAGTGATGATCAATCAACAGGCTGAGCTTAGATCAACTGAGTAAATGTTTAGTGCCGACCCAGGGAACAAGTACAAGTCTGTGTCTGTCTGTGCTGACCTAGGGAACAAACACATGTCTGTGTCTGTCTAGGCTTATCTTGCGTGAGCAAGGTCCTGACCAAGTCTCTAAGAGGTTAAGGTATAATATCATGTAACACAGTCCAATATCCAAGTCCAAATCCAACATCATTGGATCCACACTAGGCCCACAACCATGGCCTGAAGCAATATAAGTACAATACCATGTTCATTCCACAAGTAATCATCCCATGCTCATACACAATGAGCCATCAATCCATTAAAACTAACCTCTCCATTCTAGGTTTCCACATACCCAATCTTAGGCCGTATGAGGGCCCGCCTAGCCACAGACACGGGTTGTTTATCTCCAATACATCATTGGGTCACCACTAAGTAGTCTTAGGTTTAAGTCCTCCAATTTTCCTTTAATTAATAAGTTTATAACAATAATAAAGATAGGAGAGGAGAATAATACATAAAATCTTCAAAATCATATAATCAAGTGGGATAGACAATGGTCCAATCTTAAGTAATGGTCTACTCTTGGTTCAGGGCCTCATCATGTAATTGGATCCCTAACTGTGGTCTCATATGTCAAAGATGATATATCTGGTGCTCCTGAAGTTACAGACATCATTGACTACATTTAAGGGTCGAATAATTGATGATTCAAATCCCAAAAACCCATTTGGTGGACCCCACGAGTCAAGGCTGAGCCACGCCATTGATTAGTGCTTGGCACATTTGATGGAAGTTTATTTGGATGGTTAATGGGCCCCACAGTTGATCAAACAACAGAAGAACTGAAATCTGGAAAACTCACTGTTCACAGTATGCCCGGTCCACATCATCCCCAGGGATGTCGATCGGGTACACTGGATGTTGACCCCCAGGTCGACATCCTACAGTGTCCCCGGTCGACATCGTGACCATGATGTCGACCGGGTCCACAGGGACCTGAAGCCAAACAGCTTGGAGGTATCTCAGAATTCATAGTGTATCCGGTCGACATCATGGCCTGGATGTTGACCGGGTACACAGGCTTTCTAGCCTGTCTGAGAAATCTCAAGTCTCAGCTATTCCTGTAGAAACATGTGTATCCGGTCGATCGGGTATACTAAACTGTAAATTTTACAGAGAGCTTAATTGGGACTTGAATTTCTCCATTTTCAGTGTGCCCGGTCGACCGAGCTGCAAGCCGGTCAACCGGGTACACGCGCTGATGTGAATTTTTCAAATTTCTGGAATTTCCTTCTGTAACCCATTTTTCATCCAGTTCACTCCTAATCTCCTCCGTTCATCACAGAAACATAAACAAACAATAAAAACATTTCTATAATTCTCCAACCATCATCCAACCGGGCCATTGATCTTCCAAATGGGAGAACCCATTCATCAAATGGCCAATATCCATAATACAAAGCTCAAATGGTAGATCTAACATGCATATATACATAACTGAATTGGATTTGCAGAATCGAGAGAGGAAAATCATGCATTCTATGATATTAGCATATGATACTTGCCTCAATTCAAAATTGCAAAGAGAGTTGAGAAAGAGATGAGAAATCCAAGCTCCTAAGAGGTTAATAGTATAATTGGGGTTGATCTCTAACTTCTTCTTGTGCTGGAATTTGGGGAATTAGGGTTTAATAGGGAGAGGTAGGGAAGATGAGAGTGAAATAGGGTTCATGTTATTGCAATAGATAGAATATATAGGTTTGGAGTTGGTGGTTGTTTACTAATAGGTCCTTAGGGTTTAATTAGGGTGAAGAATAGGGTAATGGGCAAGATGGTCAATAGGAGGGATTCTAGATGGTTCCTTGCTAACACTCCCATAATTAAACTAAATTACTAACTAAGGCCTAATCTAACTAAAATTTTAATAAATAACAAAGATTACTCTATATCTATGAAGAATCAAATAAAAGTCTAATTCTAAAACTTAGGAATATTAACAAACTATTTTACTAAGCCCTATTAATTAGCATATTAAGATAGGTAATATCAAAATTAATAATTATTTAATTCAAATTGAGGGCCCACAAGGGGTGGGGCCTCACAACGTGCATTGCACGTGCAGGGCTCCACTAGTATATATATATATATATATATATCTTATACTACACCAACCTATGTGCCCACCTGCTGCCTTTAATGCACACGCTGTGTGGGGTTCGATATATTAGGCACGTGCGGTGTGCGATTAATGTCGGCAAGACAATGGGCGGTTTTGGTATGGGTTTGTGATAAACCCAATTTTTGTTTTTTTTTAATCCAAATCTTATCTCTTCCCATCTATTTATCTATCTATCTATCTATACCTCTATTGGAATGTGGTTTGCCTTCGGTTAACCGCAAGCCTTCAAACTACAATCCCTGATTTCTTAAAATACATTAGAACATGTGTCAACATCTCTCTAGTCTCCTCTCTCTCCAGTCTACTCTCTCTCCGTTATCCTCTCTCTTCACTACGGGAGATTTTTGAGAGGCCAAACCAATGAATCCGTCAATGGGGCCCACCACTTAGACACAAACAATTTGAAATCATCATCACTTCTTTTATGAGGGCTAGATTGAATTAAAGTGGGGTCCACTTTCATTGGAATATATGTAAAAGATTTGACTAAATGAAAAAACAAAAAAGAGAGAGAGAGAGAGAGAAATATGTGCTTTTGTGATAATTTTAATTGGACCGGGCCCCACCTATTTTGGAGTAAAACTTGGCCTAGGATGAGTACATAGGATAGTGACTTTGTATGGTTTGGATTTTTCAATTGGGTTGTGGGCCCCACTTTCTTTCGAATAAAATTTCGCCTATGATGAATATATGTGATAGCTACTTTGAACGGATCACAAGCCACTTACTTTGGAGTAAAATTTGTTGGAATGAATTCATGTTATAGAGGCTTTAAACCGCTTCAATTATTTAATAGTACTGTGGGGTCCATTGCTATGGAGCTAAATTTGGCCTTAGATGAATTCATGGAATAGTGGTTTTGAACTGTCTGGACTGAGCCCAAACAATGACTGAAACTTGACTAGATTTTATCTCAAACAATTGTTGAAATGGGGCTGGGCTACAGCCAGATTTCGACAGTAAATGGGTTGAGAGTTTGGTCAAGTCTAGAGCTAATTGGGTCAAAAACCACCCCAAATAGATGCAAGGCTGAAACACAGACTAAAAGATAGTCCTAATGGACTGAAAACTGGCTCAGCAAACTACTATGAAAACGCTAAAAATCAGATCTGTGGATAGACTTGATCATTAATGACAAATATATTGGGCCTAATTCTGGCCATATTTTGGGCCTAAAAAAGGCCAGATTTTGGGTTTAATTCAAGACAAAATATTGGGTCTAAACTAGGCCAAATTTTTTGGTGTAAATCCGGCCATATTTTTTGTCTAATTCAAGACAGAATATTGGGTCTAAACCAACCAAGATTTTTGGGTCTAAATTGGACCAAATTTGGGTCTAATTCAAGACAAAATATTGGGTCTAATTCAGGCCAAATTATGGGTAAAAAATCAGACAATAATTCTGGGTCTAACTTAGGCTATAATGGCATTCCAAATCAGGCCAGAATTACAGATTCAAGTCAGTCCAGAATTAGTCCATACTTATAATTCTAAACTAGTTTAGACTTATGGGTTAAAAAACAGGCCAAGATTAGGCTAGAATTACAAGCCTAAATCAGACCAGAATGCAGAATTATTTAGGCCAGAATATGTTTTTTATTTATTTTTTTTACACGTGCTCGGGCTTCATCAAACTCCATTTAAACCTAATGTAAAGAATAAAATATCTAGGAAAACACATAAAGATCAAATTAGCAACAAAAAGGGCGACTCAAAAGTTTACTAATTAATAAATTTAATAAAAATAATTCGTTTAAGTCTGTGCATTTGGTGGTTCTGTGGTCCGTGCATAGCACAGGGTTTTGCTAGTTGCGGGTTATTGGCATGTGATACCAATCCAGCCACATTTGAGGTGGGATCGGAACTAAATACTTGTGAATACTACCTTTTCTTTGGGGACATGTGTTAAATTTATACACAGCCCAACTTGAATTATAAGAATTTTGTTTATAATTTCAAAAAAAATAAATTTAAACTATATATATATGCCGGGCAAAATGAAACCCAAACTCACCCCAAAATAAGAAAATCATTATCAAACTTGCCCCGAATAAGAGCGGGGTAGAGCTGGTGTCACGACCCGGGCCCGAGATTAGGTTTACCACGGCCAAACCCCGAGTCGTGACGCCATACTTACTCCCGTAAACCTCGCATCGCCGAAGCCAATACAAGATTCACAAGGGATCTTACATATACCTGTCAAATGTACATTGTTTTGCGGAAATGATTACATACATTGACATTCAACTTTACTATGTACAAATTTTTTACAGAAAGTAAAGTTTACTTATACATCTCATTTCCTATTTAAATGACCCATGCATATTCAAATACAATGCATGTGATCACTATTTACAACAAAATGAATCTATTCAAAATGTTCTCAAGAGTTTCTAAACCGGTCGCCTCCGATTTACATCCATTCGTTCAATCCTCCTGGGGGAACCGGATTGGTCTCCTCCGCTGGCGGCGTGGTCTCGGAACCACTGGAACGGCCAACTGGGCCTGTAATGTCATCAATAACACTGTGAACACGACGGTTCAACAATGTATACACAATTCTATGATAATCGCATGTTAGCAATTGATTCCAATGTATAACAATTAAATTCAACTCAATTCAATTCAATTCAATTCATTTCAATTCATATATGTCTTCCCTGAAGGAAGCATTCAATTTATGTAGTTCTCCCCTGAAGAGAGCATTCAATTCATGTAGTTCTCACCTGAAGAGCATTCAATTCATTTATATACACTTTATCAAGTGTCTTTTCGTTGTCCTATAGCATAGGCGGAAGGCGCACCATTCCCAACCCAGCCCTTCAAGGACTCATTTCATTTCATTAATGCTCACTTTATTAAGTGACTTTTCAGTTACTCACTTTATTAGGTGGCTTATCAAATGTGTGGGATTTACCAGTGTCTTGATCAGAGATCACCGGCATCACCACGGAGCTCCGGAACGCTCCATCTACTGCAGCAGACTTAATCTTTCATACCTTACAGTGTTGGTTCATTTCAGTTCTTTTCGTTTCATTCCATTGCATTTCATTGTATTAATTCAATACATTATTCAATGATAGCTCAACAAGGAGCATAACAGTAACGGACGAGAGAGGACAAGCCAACTCAAGTCACAAACAAGTAAATTTCCTAAAGCAACATTCGGGTGAAACGTTCATTATGCAATGTATGTGTTATTGTGGATGACATCACTTTTTAGTGAAATTTACATTCACATAAGTTTAGCTAACACCCATGAAGGTTTAGGAAATTATCAGAAATCAATTCTGATATTCCCTCAATTTCGGTCACCTCGTCGGTTACCTAGCGGTTAGCCGCATTAGGGGTTTCGGCTGACCGAACCACATTCGGTCAGCTTCCAGAATTTCACTTTCTACAGGACAATGTGTCCAAATTCGGTCACCTACGCGGTCACCCACTCGGCTGGCCGAAATTCAACTTTCGGTTAGCCGAATTTCTTCGGTTAGCTTACGGTTCGTTTTCCAGAAGCTAACTTCTGATGGAAAACCCTGACAAGATTTTCGGTCACCTTGCGGTCAATCCGCGGCTAGCCGAACTCACAAAGTCGGCTAGCCGACCTATGTCGGTCAGCTCTCGGTTAGGTGTCGGTCAGCCTGGCGGCTGACCGAATTGTGCCCAGAAGATCAGAAAATTCTGAACCGAATTTTCTGTAACTGAACTCCTTGAGTTCTAACAAATCACTTAACAATTGAAACCATTATAATTGAGTATACTTGCCTTATTTGGAGATTAATTAACAAGAATCTCCCTTGCTAGCTTGAATCCAAGTGGAATTCCTCAAGCCAAACCTTCTTTTGAACCTAAAACCCAAAATCAATCCACAAAACAGAATTCTTGTGAATTCTTTGAGCCATAACTCAACAATGAAACCATAGAAGTGCAGAATTCAACTCAACACTTACTTGTAGCTTCTTTGATGGAAATCTTGAGATCTTCTCAAGCTTAAACTCCAAGAAAGTAAGAAGGAAGATAGAGAATAGGATGGTGAAGATAGAGCCCTCTTCACAAGCCCTTGACAATTCTCTCAATCACACCACTTAAAGAAGAAAACGTGGAAGAAAGAAGAAGAAGGGAAAGAAAGAGAAGAAGAGAAACCGGCTGGGATGAGGGAATGAACTCAAATGAGTTCATCCTCATCTTCTAATTCCCATTTTTGCATTTTACCCCCCTCATATTCCCCTAATTACAATTCAAGTCACATGAATGGTCATTTGACCCAATTCACGTCGAATGGAATCGTCACATATATAAAAGTTAACGTACTCCTCGAGATATACGTGTGAGTATCACGAGTTTCCGTATTCGACGAAATACGTATAATTTCGTATTTACGAAAAAGTCCTTACATTGCATGGTTTAGCCTAAAACCATTTCAAGTCACCCATAACCTTCACTATCTTTTCATTAAGTTCAATTTGACAACTTGAGCCAAATTCTATATTAGCCATTGATCAACATTAATTCTATAAAACATGTTGAATTAGCATTAATCCCGATTAATTAGAGTTAATCTTAATTAACTCGGGTCAGGGTGGTACAGCTGGCCTTGTTTAAGCCCGACCCATTACTATCCCAAACAGCAGTCATACGATCAAAACCCCATCTATGTTTCATGACACTGAGCTATTTCATAGTACCGTATAACAATTTTTTAGAACTCTATTGTGGGGGCCATATAGAGATCATCTGGACAGCTCCAAAGATGAATGCCATCCCCTTTCAATTATATACTTTTAAGTTTCATCTCAAATGCCACGTCTACACCAAATCCCGTTTCCATATATGTGGTGCTCAATTGGCCAGCTCCTTTTGAGATGAAACTTGAGGATATATGATTGGAAGGGATAAAATTCAACTTAAATAGCCTTGTTGATCTCTATGGAGGCTCCATGATGGAGTTTCAGAAAAAGTGTTGCACAATCCCATGTAATAGTTGCAACAAAGGATGTGTTTGGAAACAATATATTATTTAAGATTTTGCTCTATTACCTAGATGGATTGGAATGTAATTTGTATTATAGAATATTATATAAAAATCACGATATTATATTATTTGAGGATATAGAGTCGAAAACAAGATTTTTAGATTAAAAATGTGTAAAAATACTTCAAATATTTATGTGGGTCCTATCATGACTCAATATATTTGGTGAGCCCTTTTATGAGTGTCAATGTTAAACGGCCCCTTGTTGATTACTAATATTAGGTGGATCTTACAATCATTAAAATAGGAAAACTCAGTTGTGATCACCAGCATTCGGTGGTTCCACGTTGATTAGCAATATTAGACTGTTTGACCACAACTTTATCATAACTAAAGGAGCCTGATTCTGAGAATAAACATTAGATGAGTCGTACTATGTAACAATGATAGATAACTTCCTCAAAGATTAATATAATTTGATTGGTTATTATGATTAACATAGTCAAATGAGTCCCACAATATTGATTGTAACATCACGTGGATCCTTAATGATGTCTAACATTAGAAAAGGGCCTATCATGATAATTACTATTGAATGTATAACACTGTGGTTACTACCATTCGTGTGGGCTAATCATCATTAAATAACATTAAATAAACTCATTTTAACTACCACTATTGAGTGACTCCACTCGATTACTGATTAATATGTCCCACAGTTGATCAACCATTACTAATCACCTCTTTATTTCTTGTTTTCAGCATAAATATTGAATGAAATCCTTGTAAATGGTCAAATACTCAAGTTTAGAATATATATTGAATAATGTAAAAAATCGCCAAACATCACCATTGGGACAATACAGCAGTAAGCAATATGACAATATTTTTATTCCCTGCTAATAAAATCTGACCGTATTCAAATCTGTTGATACTGTAATTTACATGTATTCAAACACTTGTCCAAGAGATTAGTGCAACTCTCACTCTATAGTGGAGGTCCAAATAAATTCGTCATTGATAAAAGATGGGGCAACATTTTAGTTTAATAAGAGTTTATGCAAGGTGCTAGAATAAGGTTAAGCATATGATCAATACAAGAATATATGAACTTTTTGATATTTTATTAACGTGTTTTATATATTATAATTTTAGCTCTCCCTGACCTGGTCCAATTGCTGCTTGCTATAAAATGGATTTGGCGGCTGAGGTCTTAGGTTTGTGAACAAGTCTCATGCCTAATTTTGCAATTATAAAGTTTTTAGTTGGCTAATTCATTGGGCACCCGGTTAACCTGCAGAGGGTATTGACCTGGGGGTTCAAAATCCAATGTACCCAGTTAACATCCCTTAGGATGATGTTGACCTGATACACTAGAAAAATGTAAAATTTCAGCTTTCATTCACGCATAATGTTTGATGTTTGTGTGGCTCATTGACCATCCAAATAGACTTTCATCGATGTGCTAAGCACGAGCCAATGGTGTGTCTCAACCTTGACTCGTGGGGACCACCAAGTAGATTTTAGGGATTAGAATTGCCAATGATTCGACCTTTAAATGTAGTCAAGGATGCTCGTAACTTCAGGAGCACCAAATACAATACATTTTAGCATATGAGACTGTAGTTAAGGATCCAATTAACTGACGTGGCCCTGAACTTGAGAGTGGACCATTACCTAGGTTGGACCGTTGCCTTATTCCATTTGATTATATCGCTTGGAGGTTAATATACATTGTACTTCTCTCATGTCCTTGTTATTGTTATAAACCTGTTAATTAAATAAAAATTGGATGACCTGAACCTAGGATTATGTAGTGGTGACCTAGTGATGTAATTGGTGATAAACGACCCATGTATGTGGCTAGGCGGGCCCTCATACGGCCTAAGTTGGGTGTGTGATATCATAGAATGGAGAGGTCAATTATGATGAATTGATGACTCATTGTGAATGAGTATGGATTGGATACTGGTAGATTGAACATGGATATTGTACTTATATTGTTTTAGGCCATGGTTTGATGGCCTCGGTATGGATCCAATGATTGGACTTGGACTTGGATTTGGACTGTGTTCCATGATATTGAACTTGGACCTCTTAGAGACTTGGTTAGGACCTTGCTCGCGCAAGGCAAGCCTAGACAGACACAGACTTGTATTTGTTTCTCCGGGTTGGCACTAAACATTCACTCAGTTGATGTAAGCTCAGCCTGCTTACTGATCATTACTGGTATGAGCTAAATGTGGTTATGACTAGAGCTATCACGATGAGTTATGGTTAGACGGATGGTGTGATACCGGGTCCGGTTTAATGTGATAAAGGGGTGTGATCGGTGCGATAAAGAAGTGTGATCAGTGTTATTTATATATTGTTATTAGCAGGGCTGTTATCCTTTGCATAGTTACTTTACTTTACCCCGTTGAACCTGTTTATAGTATGAGGGCTGCGGCATAATATCTCGCGATATCCAGCTTGTATGAATGTGCCATATTGATATATGTTAGATTAAATTACTTATATTTTTTATTCTAAACTGTTATTTACTGCTTAATTGCCTAGTTTATGTTTCATTGTTATTCTTATGATTAAATGATCTTTGCTATTCTCTTTGATGCATACATCATGTGTTATCTGTATATGGTGACTTGCCAGATCCTTGGATCTGACCCATCTTTAGTGCTTAGGTTTTGACTTTGACCCCGCGGGAGACGCGTTCATCGAAGCGCCTGTAGCCGGCGATTACGAGTGGGGACTGATTGACCAAGTGGTTGAACCGAAGGATGGAGCGCCCGCACAGGGTGGTTGAGCGTAGTTAATTTTTGGGATTTTTGAGTGGATATGTAGTGAGCGGAAAAAAGACTGATATGTATAAACTTGTTATCCACACTTTGAGATTTTGTTAGACTTCAACCTTGCTTTATTTGGTTCATTTTATATGATACATATTGCTTTCACTATCTTTTCTCATGCTTTCGCTATCTTTTCTCATGCTTTCGCAATTTAATTGTTGATCATCTTATTGTTCAAAAATTTTTAAAATTTTGACCTTACCGCGGATTATGATATTGGAAGTTCTCGGATTTTCCGAGAAGTAGCGTGCCAAATTCAGGTACATTTGCGGTAACTTCGGTATTCGGAATTGAGGCGTTACACCTTAGGTTGATTTGCAATTGGGATGGGTACTGTGAGTTTTGTAACTTTCTTTATATAGTGATTGGTTGCATGTTGGCCTAGATGATAAAGCTCGTGGTTTTTTCCCAAGTATGATTTTCTATTTATAAACCTTGTGTCTCATTCTTTATAGTTGATTATTTTCAATTGGACTTAGGTTAATCAACTAGTTTAATCATTGGCATTGAAATCTTATAGAGAAACTGATTAAAGGGACCATAGCCTGTGTTAAGGCTTACTTTCACAGGGTATCAAAGCTCCAGTCATCGATTCAAGTTGCTGGAGTGCCATCCTGAGGGGGGGATTGTTGGGCAAATGCGTGCCACAATGCCGCTCCTTGCAAGCGCTCTAAAAACAGGCCCGCATAAGTGATGTTGAATGTCGTATAAAATATTAAGTTGTGCCTCTTTCATCACCAATTAATTTTGAAATAAGTGGTAACTCAATGGATGCTTGAGATCCTACAGCAGCCCAATAACTTAATAGGTCATGACTGGGCGAATGTTTCTATCATTTGATAGGGTTCATTTAACTTTACTTTACTCTATTTTTTGCCTATCCAAATAGGCTATGAGTCATTGGGTTGATAAGAACTTTAGCACACGGCATTTTAAAAGTTTCTAGATAGATTTTCATTAGTATTTTACATGTTCTCGTGAAAAGAGGAGTTCTTCTTCTCCATAAACTGAGACCCCTCTGGATTTCCCGGCTGAACCACTAGTGGGTGGTCAGGTTGATTTGAATAGAAGTGGCCCAATAATCCATCTAGCTAATTATCAAGTGATTTTTACTTTTGTTTCCCATTATTCTTATCTAAATTAAACATCAGTACCTTAGATTTATCATAGAACAGGCAGCCCGTCTAAAATTTATCCACATCAAGAAGTTCACATCAGTTAGCCATGAAGGAGAAAACATGCTATTCCATTTTCCTTTTCTCACTCCGGCTATTCTCTCTTCCATCTTTCATCGTTCTCTATTTTAAGTCTTCATCTTACCTTGCTCGGAACATAATTTGAAGTGATTCTATCTGAAAAATGCTTTTATTGAATCCTTTGTTCAGTTTAACGAGCCTCGAATGACTTCATCTGAATCCAAAACCCCCTTTTTCTATTTTCCCTGCCTTGTATTTACAGTTTACTCGGGCAGATTTGAATGTGAAAAATGTGGAAGTAAGGTTTTTCACTGGGTCCAAACAATGGTGGATCCAGAATTTTTATTTGGGTGTTGCGGACAATGGTCTAGTGAATAAAGCGCACAAATAATAAAATAGAATTTTTAATACATAATTAAAGGAGTTTCTCGAATTACAAGGGTACGACCACCTGGTCCGCCCCTAGTTGCAGAGAACTAGAAGATACCTCTACCTTTCACATGTGTTCCTTTAGCGTTTAGTAGAGGAAAGTAGTTGTGGAGTTGCGAGTTGAAGAGAGAGAGAGAGAGAGCAATCACTTTTTCTTTAATGTAGCTGCATTGTGCCTTTTTTTTCCTTTTCTTTTCAATGAACTTATCAAACTCCACCAAGTGATCTCCATTTCTTTCTCTCTCTCCTTTTTTTTTTTTTTTGGATTTAAAGAAAAAACATTGAATTAGGCCTAACAATGGTCAGTTTGTTCGCACTCATTTAAATATCTAAATGTTGCACATGCATAACATTCATTTATAGTAAATTTTCATACTTGAAGGGTGTGAAACGATTACAAAGCTCTTTGAAAGCGTTACCACAGAGGATGCGAAATCAGATGATGGTATCAAATCTCTTTATCGCTTTTTATTCTTGTTATAACTTCTATAGGCTCCAAATTTCTAATCTCGACCTTTCAAATCGTGTATTGATCCATTAAATTTAAAAAACTGTTTAATTTGACATCTTAAATATTAACATATTTTGAGATATTTGAAGATTTAACATATGAAAATTGAAGTTTCATTCTTGTGAAAATGTTGAAACAAACACGATCATACATATTTTATGTGTAAATTTTACATATGTAAATCTTATTTTCATTTCCCCTGCATAAAAGACAAGCCACCCCTAAACTTTCCCCATTCCAAGATGGTTTCTCCTTGCTATTTCCACTGTTACATTTTATAACTATTACACATCTATGTGGTTTTCATTGCCGAGTGATTCAGAATGGAGACACAACTTTGGAAATGGATGATGGCTCGGAGTTTGTGGTCCCCCAAAATAATATGCATCAAAATTGGATTGGACATGATTTTTCGATAAATGCCCATATAGATAAATATAGATGAAGAAAGAACAAGCATACACCCCCGCAAGGAACTTCAATGTAAATTATGAACTTAAAACAATACATTCTTATAGAGATGGAGGAACTAGATCCCTGCACTCATTGTTCTAATGGAAACATCCTTCCTGATTGTGGATCAGTAAAGAGATGAATCATATGTACTCGCTAGAAAACATAAATCTCATGACACCTACCTATAGATTAAACATCACCTTTATGGCCCTCCCTCGGCGAGCACTAGTCTCGAAAGCTTCCATAACTTCTTCCTGGGAGAATCCAAACCTGTGTGTAATTAGAGGTTTCACATCTATCTTTCCACTCTTCAGCCACTCAAGGCAAAGAGGCCAAGTGTTTTTGTAGCGGAAGATGCCAACAATGTCAACCTCCCTGCCATTAGATGAAGTATGCAAACACTAAATCAATAAATGATAATTCTATTCTTTGTTCAACAAAGATGACCAATCAGGCAAGAAAAGAAAGTTTTCAGGGTCCCCTTTGCTGCAGCAAGTGTCTAGCAAGAAAAGAAAGCTTGAAGGCAAAATACCTTGCAGCAGCAGGAGTAAGAGGAACAGTCATCTCAGAATGACCAAACCCAACAAGGCAAACTTTGCCACCTGCACAAGTAGCATTTAGTGCTGTGGACATTGTTTTGTCCAAGCCAGCACAGTCGAAGGTCACATCCACTTGCGCCCCCATTGCTTTCTGGATTTCACCTACTTCTGCATCCACATCCTGTAATAGAACAATGTTGTTTAAAACGTTTTTATAACAAAATAAGAATTTTTTTTTTACCGACAAGGATGAGTTTGAATAAGAAACTGATTTAGACTGAGATACTTATATCGTGACAAAATGGAACTGAATGAGCACAATCTCTTAGGAGCAAGAAACACTCATCTCCCCTGCAACTGTTTTCTCTTTGAAAAATGAGACATGATTTAGCACTGAGGCTAGCACAAAAAAAGGTGAGACCAACAACCTTTAGCAACTTCTAATGTTTACAACTTAGTGTAATGTAATTTAATTGAACATGCAAATGCTCCTAAAAAATCATGAGATACATTGAGATTAGGCCCTCCTTCCATGCCTAAATAACTTGTGGAAATGAAGCATCACCACAATTAAATACAAGATGAAAACACTGCCCGAAAAAACCTGAAGCAGCATCTATATGGTAGAATTCTAAACAAAATAGACGGGCCATATTTCCGGCTTTGCTTAGCTTAATATAGATTAGTTGTCAATCAAGAAGGAAGGAAGAAAAGAAAAACAGAGGTAAAGGTGAACAGCAAGTAGTAATGAAGCATTGAAACAATGCACTTTTGTAGAAAAACAAATTTCAGGTTCGTGTATGTGACAGCATTGGCAATGGTTATAGGCACACTACTGTAAATTGCACACACCAGTTTCCTATCAATGACCTTTAAATCATCGACAGTTTAAGACAACTTCACCACATATCCTTCTACAGTAACTGAGGGCAAGGTTTAGAGTGGTAGAGAACTACTTGCAGCAGTGAAATGTTCTTGCATTCAAACAATCACAACTATTTTAACTGAAAAGGGACAGATGAGAACCAAACCTTGACCAGGTAATGTTGGATGGATGAAATGCATTACATAGTAAATTAAAAAATAATTTTATCAAAAAAAAAAAAAAAAAAGACAATGAAGCAGTAGAATAAACCTGAATATTGGTAGAAACTTTCACGAACTGATCTGCACCAAGCTCTTTTCCAACAGACAAACGATAATCACTGCAACCAACAATAACAATTCGTGGAGCTCCGAAAGCACGGGCTGCAAGCATCGTAACAAGGCCAATTGGACCTACTCCAATGATCAAAACATTTGTCTCTGGACCCACATTTGCACGACGACAAGCATGAACTCCGACACTCAAGGGCTCACACATAGCCCCTTCCTCCAAGCTAACATTCTCAGGCAGCTTGAAACACAAATCAGCAGGATGCACCACCTGTCGCAAAAGAGGCCATCTTACAATTTAGTAACTGTAAATAAGAATGCTATGCACGTTCAAATGGCAAAGGAAATATGGACCTGAGTTCTATGATGATTGTTCAAATGCACATGTTGCGCCTCTCCGCAGGGGCGGAACCAGGATTTCATCTTGGGGGGGCCAAACTTGAATAAATTTTTATTTCACCAATCATTATAACTATTTCAACATAGTTATAGGTTCAAGCATGAAAAATATATTACGATTCAAGACTAAAATTTACAAAACCAGTATCTATTTAGCCTTAACAAAATAATTGTTCAAGCAAAGAATAGTCGTAAAATAATTATTTCTTAGTACATTTTAACTCAATCATCTATCAAAATGTAACTCGACGTTCTTTCAAATCTCGGAAATCGTCTCTGATTGATTATGTGCTAAGCTTCTCAGCAATTTCTCTTTCAATGTACACAATCAAAGAGTCAGAGAGAAAATCATCCTCCATTTTGCTGCGAAGCCTAGTTTTGATAATATTCATGGCTGAAAATGATCATTCAGTAATTGCAGTAGAAACTGGAAGAGTAAGCACAAGTTCAATCACTCTAAAAACAAGTTGGTAGACTGTTGATCTTTTAGTCTTTACCAACCATTAACACAGATCAGAAACAATTGACAATTTTTGAAAGTGATAATGTTGAATTACATTATACTCATAATGGGAAAGTTGCATTCTCAATTGCATTTTCTCATTTTTTGTGAAGTCTTGAGAATAAAAATTGTTTACCAACTTGCAAATATCATTGCCTCTAAAAGATTCATGTGCATTTCGAGGATCCAAAGCTAAGCTAAAAATAAGCAATTCTACTGCATGCTCACTAAACCAACCATTTAATTCTTTTAATTGAGAATCAATTGCAGCATAAAAAATATGAATCATTCATCAAACAACTCAATAAACACAAGGTGTAAATAAATATTACTTTTATGGATACCCACCTCATGACTCATGAGTCATGATACTAAAATTATCCTTTATATATATATTTTTAGGCTACCTTAAAGTGAGTAAGTGGGGTGGTAAAAAAATCTATGCCATTTATCATGATAGTAATTAGTAACCCAACCCCTCCTAAAAACAAATGGAAGATCACTTTCTCAATTTCTATTATTACTTTGGCACTCTACAAAATAAATTAAAAGGGAGAGAGAAAAGAAAAAAATCAAGAGATGATTGCGGGGGGTGGGGGGGGGGGCCGGACCCCCCACACCGGGCCCTCATGTGGTTCTGCCCCTGCCTCTCCGGAAGTCTGGGCATATAGGAAGTTCATAGGAGATGATCACCATAACACATCTAGACAAAATTTCTCCCACGCTTGGAACTGAGTATAGCATTCTTAGATTGTAACAGCCAATACAAAAATTACATGATGTACTCTGTCCTTTAACTCCGTACATGCAATATGTCAACTATGCTAATACAAGACCCAAACACCATTTTAGATTGTATAAATGATATCTTAATTTTTGGGTATTTAGCATTTCCTAGTGAGAAGGTCCACATCCACATTTGACCAACGCATACATAGACATATGGACCTACAATAGCCATAGTAAAACCCATAAACACTAAAAAATCTCATGAACTCAATCACCTGATTTGCAAGAGCACCATTAAAGGGGGGCGAGGAAAAGAACTTCACATTTCCGCACAGATTATAGCGCCCATCTTTGCATATGTTGCAGCGCGAGCAGCTGATCCCTGGTTCCAGAGCTACGCGATCTCCGACCACTAGATGTTTCACCTCACCACCCACTTCTTCTATAATCCCAGCACATTCATGACCGAGTACCATGGGCTCTTTTACAATAGAATTGGCCACTCGCATATCCTGCAAATAGAGAATAGAGTAAATCAAACCACCATTAACACATGAAAAACAACAGGACATCCAATTCCAACCATAGCCAATTTTACCACAACTCTGTCTGATCAGTATCATGTTAGGAAAATTGTGTGGCCCGGCTGCCATTGGGCCCACGCCAGATCGAGCCCGGCGGTGTGTCACGGATGAGCTTCCAACAAGTCTTGATCTGATTGAGTTAGATAAGGATCAAACTCCTTATGATAGAGTTTAGATCAAGTTCAAACTCTAGACTGGCAGAATTCCCACGCTAGTAAAGAGATGTGGGATTCCAGGAGGGGGGTAGAGTCAGGGATTGCTCTTACTCTATATAAGGGAGATGAGAACCCTTGCTTGATTATCCAGTAGATTTGAGAGTATTCGCAGCGAGTTTGTAGGTCTGCCCCACACCAAAATAGACAAGGTTCTCGGCGAGTTTAGTTCCGACAACCATCTGGGACCAGCTAGTTCTCTAAATTGGTATTAGAGCCAAATTTTAGTATTTTTGACGGTGCAGATCTTACGACAAGGCTGTGGATCACCCTGATCTATAGTCTCTTCATAGTGGTTTTTTTTTTCTTTCCGTTTTCATTACTTTCCTGCAACAGGAGGGAGGAAGAAGACGAGTTTTTCTACCCTTTATCCTCTGTTTGGGAAGAGTGTAAAATAAGAGGGAGGAAAAAGTAGAGGGGAACGTGTGGGGAATGCCCTAACAGAGGGTGTTTGGGAAGGGGTAAGGGAAATTAGGGGAGGAGAATTTTGGGGGGAAAATTCGTGTGGGCCCCACTCAAAAAATTTCCCCTCAAAACTGAGTGGAAAATGTGAGGGAAAGAGAGAATTTGTTATAAATTTACTAAACTGCCCCCTATCCAACAAAAGAGAGGATTTTTTATCTTTTTGCAAAAGTAAGAATAAATTGGTAATTTTCTCTCTACTTCACAAACAAACAAAACACTACTTTTTCACTTTTCCTTCTCTCACTCTTTTACTATGCAAACAAACGAGGAAGGTAAAATTAATTTTTCTTTTTCTCTCCTCCCCTTTATTTTCCTCCCCCTCAAATTTTTCCTCCCCCTTTCCAAACACAGGGTTGGGTGCACGGGAATCGAGGAAGAGAAGCCTGTTCCATGTAATTCCGTCTCTGGCCTCGGAGCTCGTGGTAGAAAAGGAGACAAGGAGAAGGCATTTGTTTGGCATGTTGGTTCCTCATGCCCAAGGACAGAAGTCTTTTACTTTTTCTCCCACACCTACTTGCCTCGGGAAGCGTGAATCAAGAAGCTTTGCTTTTCAGCATCTTTGTCGAGAAGCAAGGAGTCACGTGTTCCTTCTTGTGTCCTATTTCCAGCCTCAGGACGCGTGCCAGAGAGAATCCAGTCTCTCAATGTTTTTTTTTTTCTCCTTTTCTGCTGCAGGCCAAGACGGGTCAGCTCAGACCGGGTCGCCCAACCAGAGACCAACCCAGCTGGCCCAGGCGCTGGTGCGTGCGCTGTGCGCTGATGACGTCAGGCTGACGTTAGGGACAACGCAGATGACGACACATAATCATGAGCCCGGTCAAGTGAGAACTTTGACCGGCCATAACTCATTCATCCGGACTCCCCCGATTAAATAGGGGTTTGGTTAGGCGGAATCGTAGCATTGACAGATTTGGGATCCAATGGTAAATTATATATTCAAGATGGTAACCAATATGAAGTTTGGAATGAAGATGATTGAGAAAGAACATATGATATAGGCAATTTATATTACCTTAAAAAAGTGAACATCGCTTCCACAGATTCCAACCGCCTTCATCCGAATTTTAACATCACAGGAGCCTAGTTCAAAAAATAAAAAACAATCCATCTCAGGTGACCAAGGTTTATAAGATCCATTTCATACTTCATTTGATCAATAAAAGTATAAAACTACTTTACGATTCTTACATATTGATACCTCTTAAATTTTGGTTTCCATGAAATAATGACAAAAAATATAAAAAAGCCACAAAGTTCCTTACCCCACCATTTGAAAGCATTTGTTTTTAATGAGAGCGAAAAAGGCTAGGAATTTTTAATGGGCCCTGCTTAAGAAGGATTGATGGGAACTGATCTGCTCTCTGTTGGATATAACGATGATCTAAAGCAGCAAAAGATCAGAACAAGTGGTTTCTTGATTTTTAATCAAGATCTTTCTGAGGCCAGGGCCTCATATGATTCCATTGGTGTGACCCACCTTTGTTATACTTACTAAGGTTCCTTGTTTCCTGCCATGCAATTCACTCAAGTGGGCTGTGGGTGGGTAGAGACAGCCCCAAAAAGAAAAAAACCTAATAGCAATAGGATATGGGTTGTCGAGGTAGAACAAATTGTCGAGCTAGAACAGATGGTAATATGTAAAGATTCCTTAATTAGATACCGAGCGGGGGGAGTTTGAAGGGTTCGATTTTGAGGGTATTCTTAGCGACTAGCCAAGCTGCCATGTTCACTGCTTCCTTCTTCTCTGCATCACACATGCCTCCTTTTCCCATTTCGCTCTCTTTTTGTGTGGTGGGTGAGTGAGAGAGAGTGTCTTAGAGAGTTAGAGCGAGAAAAATAGAAAGTTCTGCAGAAGTAAAGGAGAGAGGAAGTTCAAATAGAGAAGGATTATTGTGCCGCTGCTACATTTCTTACTCGGATGAGGATCCCCTGTTTGGACCAACCAGGGAGTGCCACATGGGGGGGAAATTTTTTTTTTTTTTTAAGGGGGAGATGGGATGGGTGTGATGGAATGGGTGTGATTGGACCCTTTCCCCCATGTGGCACCCCCTCATTGGACCAAACAGGTTTCCCTGTTTGGTCCAAACAGGGGATCCACTCTCTACCTATCCACAGTACTTTACATATGGTGTGGCCCACTGCCTTATCATCAATGTATGTTTCACATATTTCCGGGTATTTGGAAAGAATATATTAGTAATGTTTTCCCGAAGTGGGCCTTGCTTGACAATTGACCATACCATTTTATCACCATCACTAAATGAGACTCATTGTAAGAATAAACCTATGTACCAATAATAGATGACTTCCTTAAAGATTAATATAACTCAGTTTATTATTATGATTAACATAGTCAAAATGAGTTCACATGATGCAGAGGTGGATCTAGAATTTTTTTTGGCTGAGGGAGACACTATATAAAAAATAAATTCTCTAGCGGTGGTGGCGGTGGCGGTGGCGGTGGTGGTGGTTGGGGGAGGGGTTCCACCACCGCATGGATCACTTAATGATGTCCAAAATCTGAAAAGGGCTCATCATGATAAACACTATTGGATGTATTACATTGTGATTACTACCATTTGTTTGTTGGCATGGCCATAAAATTATATTAAACAAGCTTGTTCCAATTATCAGTATTAAGTGACTTCACTCGATTACTAATTAATATGTCCCAAAGTGGATCAATCTTTCCTAAGTGCTTATGTATTTCTTATTTTTGGTATAAATTATATTATTTGAAATCCTTGTAATTGCCCAATACATAGAATCTATTTGTTTGCATTAAAATGCATAATAATTTAATACATAAGAAAATTTTCAAGTCGTTAAAAATGAAGGCCAAAGGCTAAGTGTATTCATTTTTCATCTTTCTTTGATTTTATTTTCATAAAATGAAAAATTAATTGATGCTCATTTTCAAAGATTCACTTTTGATCTTCATTTTTAACCACTTAAAAAACCTCAATGTATTAAATCTCTATATATTTTAATGCAAAAAAAAAAAGTTTTATAATATATAAAACTTGTGAGAAATTGACAAACATCAAAATTGGCACATGTATTTTTGTTCCATGCTAATGAAATATAACGCTATTCACATTTGCCGATACCATATTTCATATGTATTCAATCGCATGTGAGAGCTTGACTGCAGCTCCGCTTTAAAGTAGAGCTCAAAATAAATCTGTCATACTATACTCATTTGTTCTATACACATTCAATCTTTACGGTAAGATGAGCTCCATTTTTTTAAAATGAAGTGGGCATCCTTAGGTCTTTGATCCAACGTGGCTATCTCCTCTAGTGTGCCACCCGCTAAACCCACACCCACACAAACACACTTAACAAATTTGAGGTGGTTTTGAACAAAAATGTGAAGACCAAACCCACACCTTATGCCAAGTGGGTTCAAAACCTTCTATTTTAATCAAGACAACTTTTGTTACTCACCTAAAATTTTCTTACAATTGAAAAGCTCTCAAAATTGTATCTCTATTCAACAAATGGTTTCTAACAATTCAAACTCCAAGAACCTGGATGATCATCATGCTAATAGTTGATCCCAGTGTTCCTTTTTGCCCCCAAATAGATCCCACTATTAGTTGTGTTTCCCCTCAACTGTTCCTTAGTTGGTACTCTTTTAAAAAGAATATTAAATTATTCTCATGTCAAGTAAACAGGGAGAGAGACATGCCCATTCCGGGAAGGAAAAAATAATTATGTCACGGTGTACAAACGATTATCCTTATCGTGAGTGAAAGTTTGGTCTCGGGTTATGGATAACTGCTTTCGTCCCGTCCTTACATTTCACAGTCTACAAACGATTATCCTTAGAGTGAGGATCCCCTGTTACCCTGTTTGGACCAATCAGGGGGTGACACGGGGGGGTGGGGGGGGGGGGGGGGGTGGATTTTTTCTTTTTTTAAGGGGGTGATGGGATGGGCTGATTGGACTCCCCCCCCCATGTGTCACCGGGGGGGGGGGGGGGGGGGGGGGGGGATTTTTTCTTTTTTTAAGGGGGAGATGGGATGGGCTGTTGGACTCCCCACCCCCCCCCCCCCCCACACCATGTGTCACCCCCTAGTTGGTCCAAACAGGGTTTCCCTGTTTGGACCAAACAGGGGATCCTCACTCTTATCCTTACCGTGAGTTCCTTATCGTGAATGAAAGCTTGCTCTCGGGTTATGGATGACTGCTTTTGTCCCGTCCTTACATGTCACAGTCTACAAACGATTATCCTTACCGTGAGTTCCTTATCGTGAATGAAAGCTTGCTGTCGGGTTATGGATGACTGCTTTCGTTCCGTCCTTACATGTCACAGTCTACAAACGATTATCCTTATCGTTAGGGGTGTACACGAATCAAATTTGTGCGAATTAACCCAAATCCGTCACCAATTCGTTACTGTTGAAATCCGATCCGTGAAGAAGCGGATCCGATCGGATTAATCCGTTCAATCCGTTACTGTACATTACATAGAAAAAGAAAGAAGAAAAAACCCATAAATTTTGAAGTCACTGAATTAAAGGGGCATGAGTTGAGAGCTGTATGCCTATTCTATTCATAAGATTAGTGACTCCTTACATTTTTTTTTCTTATTTTATATATATTAATTTATAATTAATGACAACGGATCGGATTAGATTGAATCCGCGGATTAAGAGTGAAATCCGATCCGTTACTAACGGATTACACAATTTCCAATCCGCCACCGATCCGTTGCTAACCGATTACACAATTTCCAATTCGTCACCAATCCGTTGGCCTTCGGATCGGATCGACGGATTTTTTGTATACCCCTACTTATCGTGAGGAAAAGCTTGCTCTCGGGTTATGGATGACTGCTTTTGTCCCGTCCTTACCCCACCCCACCCCACCGAACATATGGTCTAGAATGGATTAGCGATAAAGCTGTCCCCATCTATATGACTCAACATCCACAAAAAAAAGAGTGCGATGCCTCAGTTTCTGTCATCCAATGGTGGAATCCACTCATTTAAGACGCTATTGAACATTAAAGGCTGTTACATCAAGGGCTAGGGTGATTCCGAGATGCTGATTTTTTTTTTTATATTGTTTTTCCTACTCCCTTTGTCCATCTAGTTTGGCACTTTACTAGCATAGTAAAATTCAAGTAAAGCCTTCATTTTTTCGGACAAGATGTCACATCAAAAGCACTTTACTTCAAAACTCCCTTTATCTTTTTTAAAAAGTTCAAAAAACAACCACATTTATCTACTATAAAAAAAAAACTCCACTTTCCCGTACAGGTGTACACGGAACGGATTGGTGCGGATTGGGCCAAATCCGTCACCAATCTGTGACAGTTAAAATCAAATCCGATCTGTAAAGGACCGGATCGGATCGGATTAATCCGTTCAGTCTAATGTTAAAAAAATATATCAAACATGTTATAAAAAAATTCAACATTCAAACTAACAAACAATCCACAAAAAAAATACAAATTACCAATTTATCAATATAAGGAGTTGGTCTTATCTATATTACAACCAAAAGAAATCTAATCAACAAAATAGTGCAAAAACATGGAACAAAATAGTTCAAGAACATGGATTTGGAAGATAAAGCCACGAATGAGGATAGAATTTTGGAGATATAGGTTTGTAGGGAATTACATTTTGCCCCCTTAAATTTTTTTAAATCTTATATTTAGATAACTTAATTTATATTCAGACATGTTATATATATTTTTATTTATATTTAATGTCAACAAATAAGATCGGATTGAATCCGCGGATTGAGGGTGAAATCCACTATCAATCTATTGCTAATAAAATTACAAAATTTTCAATCCGTCATTAATCCATTTACCTTCTGATCAGATAAAAATCCACAGATCGAACCGGATTTACGGATCAACGGTTTTTTTATACACCCCTACTTTCCCATACAAAAAGTCAAAAATATTCCATAACAATCAACTAAAAATAAAATACCATTATAACATACTTACATTTTATTCTTTTTTCAAAATCAACTTTACTTCACTTGACTCTATTAGTAGAGTTGTCAAATTGGCCCCTCCAACTACTGTACACCCATCCACCCATTGATAGACGTATGTATGTACCAGGCCTGTCCTACCTCAGACCACAACTGTGAGACCCCAGCTCCAGCAAAGAACCATTGGTTTTTGCATGGTTTTAGTAATTTTACATCTCCGGGATAATTAGTTTAAAATTTCAACCATTTCTTTCAAGGGCAGTAATGATAAGTATATAAGCATCCAGGATAATGAAGTGGTTTTCAAGCTTGAACCCATACACCGAAGAGAGAGAGAGAGAGAGAGAGAGAGAGAGAGAGAGAGAGAGAGAGATTATCAAGCATGGAGAGTTACAATAGTTTCAATGGCATTATACTCAACTAGATCAGGACTTGGTGGTCATCAAATTATAACTCTGATAATTAATAACCGGCGAGCAACCGACCGGCCAACTCCGCATCCCATGCACACGTTTCTCCCGCCGCCTCTTCTTCCTTCACATTTCGACAACTCCCCCTAGTAACTTACATGAACTAAAATGCAACCTCAAATCACCCCCACCATAGAAATAAGAAAGGAAAAAGGAGAAAAAATTGAAGTACAGAAGCATATGCTTGAAATCTAAGCTGTGATCACATCATGCAGAGACGATTGCTCTGTATCCAACCATTTCCAAACCTTCAGTTCCCCACTTCCATCACCAGTGAAGAATAACCCGCCAGGACCAATTTGGATAGCCCTCACCTCCTCTTTGGAGAAGATCTTTCCTCTCTCGGTAAACCTAAATAACATAAAAGAACGTAAACTTTCAGCCCAACCCAGGTAAATATAAGAAGAAGGTAAACTTAGTGACACTGGTTCAAGTGGCAGGATAAACTGTAACCAAATGAAAGTGCCCGGTGTACAACTATAACTGTTACTTGGGACAATCTGATCAATAGATGCAGAAAAAAAAAAAAACACTCAAAAGGATGAAGACACTTACGATGGTAGATCATAGATGCGAACACAGTTGTCGTTGCAGGAGCACAAAAGCACTGGTTTTGCCTGTGCATCATGCATACCACAGAGGGAGAGGATACCCTGTCACATGAAGGCTGATAATCAATAAAGATTCTAACCTAAAATGTTTCATGACAATAGCAAATAGAAGGTATTAAGGAAATACATAACAATCAGCAGAAGAACATTTCCCTCATAAGACCATAAATACGTAATATTTATCATACATAAGCATGAGAAAATGCCTTCTATAATCTATAAAATGCTTTGAGTAAGATGTAATGTCATTTTCCAATATGAAAAACATTTTTACTTGAATAGGGAAGAAAAAGAACTAGTATAGCAAAAAATTGTTTTCGAAATTACCACAAAATTGAGCCCTCAAAAGAACTCTGGAAGTGTCATTTGTACATGGAAGTATTGGATCTGTCAGTGTAGACAGTTACAATTTGCCTCATGGTTTATGTGGAATGTCCTGAAATCTTCTTTACCTAATGTTTGGCGTTTTATTTTTCCCCTACTTGGAAAAGCATATTATAGCTGATTGCATTTGAGAGAGGCATGCGTTCAAACCTGTGGCAGCCCGGTAGGTCACTCCTGCAGTACCGCTACCACTAGGATAGGCAAAAGGCTTGTTCCCAGTGAGCAATTCACTAATATGGTTTTTGGAATGTGAGGTCACATATCCATGTAAAACTTACATTTTTTTTTATTTTTTTTTGGTAGAAATAATGACAACTTTCATTGGATAAGGTAAAATGGCTCAGTTGGCCATTTACCAATGAACCTATATCTGCCTTAGCTATGGATCAAGGTCCAGGTCCAACCCATCGGTCCCAAAACAATATCCACACACACATTATATTGCAAGGCAGACTTATAGTAAACAATCTACATAGCTATGGATCCAGTAAAGTCCAACAGGTAAGGTCGAAGTAGGTATGTTAAGGTAAATAAAATTATAAACCTATTAGCGCACAGCAGCAGGACTGAGACCAAGATCTAGGTCCAGCCCATTGGTCCCTAAACTACATCCAGTTCTGCTTTATTTGGCTCAAACATGAGCAGTGGTGGACCCAGGATTTTCATTTGATGGGGCTGACGATAGTCACTTAAAAGTTAATCACAATTTTATTGTACTTTCTTCACATTAACTATGTCAAAATAGAAAATGTATTGCACTTTATTAAGAAATAATCTTTGCCGCTCTTGCACTAAGTACACATTTGTCAAACTTCAGTTGAGCCTAAACTAACCCCACTGACACAAACTGATAAAATTCCAAACTTAAGGTGACAGATTTAGGTTTTCGTTGTTGTCAATTCCTGGCCTGAAAATTGAAATGAATTCAATTCTTATTGGGTTAAGATTCATGTTAGCCCTTTGTGAACACATTAGTTAGGTCAGGTTCAACTTACGTTCTTTTCAATTTTAATTTTGCCCAAAATTTGATCAGACATGTTGCGCCCTTCTCATGTCCACCAATTCAGACTTTTACACAATAAATGGAGCTATACTTTTTCAATCGAGCTCAATGTAAAATTGGTTTTATTCTAGATCTCAAAACTACTTAAAAGAAAAGATGAGGGAAAAAAGCATATCTTCGTATTGGATGGCTAACAAATGAGAAGTTTTAAGCTAGCTAAGTGGGCAAGGGACATAAATGTCCTCCTTGACTAAATCATGAAAAGGTAACTCTTTTTTTTTTTTAATTTGTATAAGTCTTTAGCTAGAATATATGAATGAGACTAAACTCAAGTCCTAATAATTAGGTCAATTAGGCTAGCTGTGTTTAAAACCATCATTCATTCTATGAAATCACTTTTAAAAATGAAGTGATTGATATAGTAATAGATTTGGTTTTAACTAAAAGACATGAAAGAGGGAAAGATATGTCAAGTCTTGATATTATTAACAAAATGACATCCATCATGTAAACTGATCAACCCACTCAAGAAGTGGGCCATCCACTTTTTGCAGAGACTCAAACCCAAGCAAATTCAGTTTACATGATGGAGAGAGACACCCAGAAAGGGATTTGGGTGTTTTGAGTTGGGAAAGGGTTGTGGGGTCTTTGGCTACTTTTAGGTGGGAGCTGGGCCATAAGAGCCTTAAGGACTTTATGGGCTTTTTAGATCTTTGGTGGGGGCTGAAGCCCCCAGTCCATTACACATAGATCCGCCCCTGGACATGAGCTAAATCGGAACCTGTTGAGAACCCTGATTTGTGTGTTTGGCAATCAGCTCCAGATCCTGCACTATAAGCAGAATGGCGCATTGCACATAGCGCAGTGGTCTGAAAGTTGGAATGGATGTTCAAATCCTAATAGGCAAAAATAAAATTAAAAAATAGCAAATTGTTAGTCAGGAAATAGTTGAATAATTATATTTTCTCATATTATAGAATACAGATCACCACCACCATCATGTAAGCCCTATCCTCCATCAGCACGTTACTCTTCTCATCAGTCTATTAATACATTACTTCTCACTATTCCAATCAATATGGACCAGAATTACTTTACAGTGAAGCCTTATTATTTTATTTTTACTTCTATTTTTTGAAAATTTACAACCAACACACATAAAGCCACGAGGCTGAAATTTAAGAAACAGACACATCAGGAGCCAAAAATTCAATTCTATTGGTTACACATCTTATTCAGAATCATAACACTTTGTCCCTTTTAAGGAATGCAAGATTCAGAATACTGCAACATCCTAAATTGTATAAGTTCAAACCAATCATAAAATTTAAGAAAATAGGATGCATACATAGTTAAGCAGGACATCTTCTGCTGTCTGGGAGTTTTTGTACTCCAACTATCATGACCCTGAGGTCAACCTGACCACCATAGTCGTCCCTCAGACACTTATGCATTTCATTCCATCAGCTCATGCAACACCCTCTGGAAGATACCTCCAAAATTATAGTCAACCGCCTAAGTCCATTGGTGCAAAGTGGCAGATGGGTAACAGACCACATTATTGTGGCAAAAGAACTTCTCACCCATGTCACAGTGCTGCCGTTGTCATCATTACATGGCCATAAAGCTGCACACCCAGAGAACTTATGACATGATCCAATGGACTTTCCTTGAACAATGTCTAAACCATATTGGATTCCGTCTGGGGTTTGTAAGCCGCACCCTTGCATGTGTGTCAACAGTCAGGTATCAAGTCACAATTAATGGGACCTTGACTAACAATTTCCAAGCAAACGCGGTTTGCATCAAGGGAACCATATCCCCTTACCCATATGTTCTATATGCGGAAGATCTTAATAGATATGCAGGTTAAATGTGCAACAGGAATAAACTTCTCCTCACCAAAATAGCCCTTCACGGTGAATGAATAGGCATCCTCCAATTTACAGATGAGTTGCTAATTTTAATTCATGCCTTGAGAAATATATGAGGGGGTAAAACCACATCTTGCATCTCTTCAGCCAAGAAGCATGTCAATGAGCCAACGTAAGGAAGAGTCAGCTTCTCTTTTCTAGAAACACCCCTAGCTAGCTAAAACGTGATCTAGCTTGTAATCTTGAATTTCCTAGTGTAGACAGGAATCTCAATATCTCACTGCTCCCTTCACCTTGGATGCTAAGCCCAACCTGATTGCACTCCAATCCTGAGGTGAATCAGTATTTGGATTGCAAGATGGAAAGGTAGAATCCTATCATCAGAGGGTTGCAAGGTTTTGATCTAATTGATGAGTAACACCATACCAAATTACTGGCTTTCTATGCCAACCATCCCAAACAAATTGCAACATCTTATCCAGCACTGTAACACTGCTTTTCTAGGGCTGGATGGGGAAGAAAGTAGGGGTTTAACCTCATTTGCCAGGGAAAAAAAGTCACAGCCCATTATATGGTGGGGTTTGGGAAGAATCCAATCAGAAGCTTTCTTGCCTCATTTAGTTTACATCATACAGGCTCCTCCTAAGCCAAAGTGTTTTCCCAATGCTGCCTATGTACATCATCCTTCCATGACTGAGTTCCTAATAAAAATTACTCAGGCATATGGAAAGTGTTGGTCGATCATAAACAGGCCACTCTCTCCCAAATTCATTGGGTGGTGGGTGATGGATTGCGTGTTTGGTCGATGACGATAGCTGGATTTCAGTGGTGGAAAGTCTTAGAATCATCCCTGAAATCCTCAAGCAGTTAATTTGACTCAAGAACACTTTGTTGCTTGACCAGCTGTGGGATACTGCTGCAGCCCAAAAAATTACCTCACATTAAAGATGGGTCTGACATTCCATGCTGAGGGTGCCCGACCAGCTAGCAATGCTCTCTTAAGAACCACTTATCAATTTTTACAAACCCTCCCTCAAAGGCCCACACCATGGAAACGTTTGTGGACACTAAATAAACCACTGAAGATTTAAGTTTTTCATGTTGAGAACATTACTTGGTCACCTGCTCATGAGGTATGTCAACAATTTCCTTCGTAAGACCATCTGTGCTATCTGCCGCCAACATCAGAAACTGAGGACCATTTGTTTGCATAGTGCCCTGTCACTGCTCTAACCTGTAATCACCTTCCAACCCATCCTCCTCATCCTAACTGCTACCACTCCCTTACACATTGGTTTATCCAATCTCCTTTACAAAGAATCCAAATAGAAATAGTCGTCTGATCATACAGGGTTTTATTTATTTATTTATTTTTTTATTTTTTAAGAGATCTGATGGTACAGTCGGAAAGCTCGAAATGCATACATATGCCAACCCATTTACCCAAAAGGAATTTTATCCCAAGCCATACAGTCTGAGTGGAACATCGTCCATAGCCTGGGTATCAAGAGTCCAGGCTGACTTACCCTGTTCATCATGGACCCTACCATCTGAAGGTTGGTTGAAGGTCGGTCGCAGTTGAACTTCGACGGATCTGTCAGCCAATCCACATTAACATCTGGTATTGAAGGCATCATCAGGAACTCTCAAGGTCACATGATTACAGCCTCCTCGCACTAGGTGACCACTACAGATCTTTTAGAAGCTGAACTCACGGCGCTCTGCCAACTGATCCTGCTTTCCATTTCTGGCTTTTTTTTTTTTTTTTTTTGTGGAATGGTGCTTTGCATTTCTGTTCATCTCACAGATGTCACCATCTGACTCCCTGATCATCAATGTTCTTTATCAGAGATCCAAAACCTTTTGACATCTCATGCGCATTTGGAAGTATGTCGGGACACTTACAGGAAATCTTAACTTGGGCATATTTGTCTCAAACTTACCTCCTCATATATGATATTCTTATAGCAAAGAGTCTATTTTGCAGGATCATAGCATTAGCAATGAAGGACACCAATATGTTGTCTCATCAGTTCCTAATTTCGAAGCTCTGTCTAGGGAGCCAATAGACAATCATCTGGCTTAGTTTCCTTCAGTTGGTCATGTTAATTAGGTTTAAGCAGTGTTGTTTTGTTTTAGTTAGTGTTAACTGTTTCTGTGTTTTTGTTTTAGTTAGTGTTGGTTGTTGTTTCTGTGTCAAATTTAGATGGTTCCAGTTGTTGATTGTTACTGTGTCACGCTATTTGAACACTAACAGAATCCCTTCTTATGTAAGGAAGGGAAACCAAAAAAGAAGCAATCCACAAGATTCAATTTTGATCAAAAGATTCAAATCTTATGTCACATGACTTAAAAAATAAAAAACTAGAATAAAGAAGCATACATGTTCTTCAATATGTGTGTATGTCACTTCTAATTTGCCACTTTCTGTTGCAACCCAAACCTGCAAAAGCAAAATAAGTGAAATTAAAAGCTATATTGGTAGAAATAGTACATGAACATTATAAATTCCAATGGGATAACGTGTGTAGACCACTATCTCAAGGTGGTTTGGGTATTCGTTCTATTGAAAAAGTTAATAAAGCTTTATTGGGTAAGTGGCTTTGGAGGGTGGGAGAACCAGGACAGGGCTTGTGGCGGAAAATTATTATTGGTAAATATAAGGTGGGTAATGCTAGTTGGTGTGTTCCGTTCCAAGCTAACAGGATTTTTGGTTTATGGATGTCTGTTTTACTTGTTCAGGCGGAGTTTGCTCAATGGATTTGGTATAGGGTCCATGATGGTCTTTGGGTCAAATCTTGGCATTATGAATGGTGTGGACAAGTGGTGCTGTCTAATCTATTCCCAAATCCTTTTTTGTTGGATTGTAGACAACAAGGTTTTGTTGCTGGCAATTTTTCTATGGAGGTTGGACGGGCTGTTTGGGATTTCTCTTTCAGAAGGAATCTGACAGATATCGAGATCTCCGACTTTGCTTTTTTCTATGGAGGTTGGACGGGCTGTTTGGGATTTCTCATTCAAAAGGAATCTAACAGATATCAAGGTCTTTTACTTTGCTACCTTGTTAAGAATATGGAAACAGGATGCTTATAATGTTTTGAATGGCAGAATTGTACCAATGGCAGGTTGGAATTTTTTTTGGGACCCTTCAGTTCCACCTAGAGTGTTAACTTTTTGTTGGGTGGCAAAGAAGCATAAAATAGTGACGATAGATAAGTTGAGGAAAATAAATCATGTTATAGTTAATGGATGTCCCATGTGCTTACAAGAAGAGGAAACTGTGCATCATCTGTTAATTCATTGCAAGTTTGCTTGTAAAGTTTGGTCTTTTGTGCTTAATTGTTTTGATATGAAACGAATTATGCCGGGGATTGTCGAAGATCTTTTCCTACAATGGCATTTTTGAAGTAAGGGCCGAAGGGGTAAAATTTTATGGAAACTAGTCTTATATGCTACATTGTGGAAGATTTGGTTAGATAGAAATAGAAGAGTATTCAGAAATGTTAGTAAATCAGTCAGGAGATCACTCAATCCATTGTTTGGAATATATCAGAGTGGGCTTCTATCAGAAAGGAGTTTGAAGAAATCTCAGTGACAGATCTTAATTGATCTTGGGCTGCTGTTTTAAATGGGCATTGTTGTACTAAAGTGGTGCATATAGTTGAATGGCTAAGTCCTCTTGGAACATTCAAGTTGAATTTCAACGGCAGTTTTTCAAGGAATACGAATCAAGGAGGAATTGGAGGTGTGATAAGAGATTGGAATGGTAATGTTATTAGAAACTTTTCTAAGCCGGTGGGTTCTACAGATGCAAATGAAGCTGAAGAGTATGCTCTATTTATTGGGTGCTGTTAGTTGGAAAGGACAGGCGGGTCTCATCCTATTATTTAAGGAGATTCTTTTTTAGACTATTAAGTGGGCTTCTGGGAAGGCTGTTTATCCATGGCGGATAGCGGATCGGGTGGAGGAGGTGCAGGATATTTCTAACAAAACGGGTGCTTCTTTTCGTCGCATTTTATGGGAGGCTAACTCAATGGCGGATGGTTTGGCAAGGGAAGAAGTTTCTTGACCTTTTATTATGTCTGATGCATAATTTTTATTAGTTTTTGTTTTTGTTGTCTTTGGACTTTTATTCTGTAGTTTGTTCTGGTGGAAAAAAATTTAACAGTAAAAAAAAAAAAAAAAAAAACACGTTATAAATTCCAATAAGAAACTCACCTTTATTGTTTTGTCCAAGGAACACGACAACAAAAATTGGTCCCAGCACAAAACAGACATGACAACTGATGTATGGTCGGTCAGTGTCTCTACACACTGTAAAGTTCCAAGGTCCCATACCTAAAAGAAAGTTTGATGGTTAACAAAGCGGCAACCAAACAATAAGCATGCAGAACATGAGTAAGAAATAAAATGAGCGTGGGGTAGGGGTGGAGGGAGATTGTTGTGCACGCGCAAAAATATACATCATAGAAGAGCTTAGGATTTCATGAATTAGAACATACAATAAGAGAAAAGAAGGTCTAACATACTGTGTACAAAAAAAGATATCAATTAAAAAGGTCAAAGTCTCTGAACCATACCATTCAACAAGCAAAATAACATATTAGTAACTGATTCAAAGTAATACAATGTAGCATGCTCCAATGATAATCATGATGCCGGAAGGTGATGGAATTGAACATGAGGTAGAACTCAAGCCAAGGCTTGAGGATAATCTGGATTCAACACCCAAAAATCGAGCAAAATTGCTTGCACAATCTATATAGGAAGAAAATTATGAATTCTATTTTGTGATTGAAGGAATGTTGGGAAAAAAAAAAAAACATGTAGACTTAACTTTGGATGTGCACAAGTTGCAATCCAACTCTTTGACTAAATTCGTTTCTGAGCTACCACCTCATCACAGAAAAGGTCATACTTATCTGATTTATGCCAAAATACACAAGCTTGGGCTATACAGATGCTAGCTGAAAAAACCATCTAGTGCTCCTAATTTTATGTAAATCAAAGTTCGCATCTCATACAGATTGAGCCCGTCTATCCCGAAAAAAAATGGTTATACTCCAACTTTCTATTCCGTAGCCAATTACAACCGAGACTCCAGTTAATTGCATTACTTGGACCCTTGAAAGAGAGAGATGCATATGCATAAGTCCTCCAGGGGAGGGAGGAGTTAATAGGTTTGGCCCAGTTAAAGCAGAGAGATATCATCCATCACTCTGTTAAGAACAGGTCTTCTTGAAAATGGCGACTCCAAAAACTTATAGGGACTTGACAGCCACAATCAGCTGTTGGGCCAGGGCTTGGGACTCTTAACAACAAGTGTACATACAAATCCTCCTGCTGAGGCAGGGGTTACCAAGTTCAACCTTGGTTGAGGCAGGGAGATATTATTGCACATCACTCTTAAGAAAAATAGGTCAGATAGTGGAAGTTTTGAAAAAAGAGATACTAATAATAACTTCTTAACAAGACTTATAGAAAACGACGACTCTAAAAAATATATGGATGGACATGATACCAATGGGCTAGGCTCAATAGGCTTTGGGCTAGACCTGACCCGTGATCCAAACCCAACTCGAGTGATATATTGCACTAAAACTTGCCGCCTGTTTTATACAAAATATTATTTTCTATAACATAAACCTTGAATAATGTAAAATGAAGGTTTTTACAAGAAATTGGCACATATGGTCAAATACATTATATGTTAAACAAACCCTTATTTTTAGATGAGTAAACTATAACCTATCCACTAGTTGATATAACAAAATCTTTAAATATATATGATTTCCAAACACCCCCTTAGCCTATTAGCAGAAAGCATTTAATTAAAAGTTGGCATGCAATGTAACACTAAGTCAAATGCCCCACTCACTTATCTAATGGGAAAATACATGTACAATTGGATTTGAACCTATGTGAACGGTTTAGAAGACCTTTGTCCTATCCACTATACAATGGATGCTATTGATCTTAGTTTCACTCACATTTTACTTTCCTATCTCCTTTTGGATAAAAGAATCACATTGTATGTGAAATAAAGATTTTAGGGACATATCTAAATCAATGGTGCCTCATAATAATTAATAAATCTGAAGAAGGTAGCAGCATCATTAACTTGGAAAGCTAAGGGTTATAATAGACCTACAGGCTGTTTCATTTGGGAGTGGCATACCAAGAACAGTAAAATTATTGTAATAAAACCGACTCACTCTTATTGTATTATCCATGGAGCAGGAAAAAAGCCTCTGAGCTCCAACAACCATTGATACAACAGCACGATGATGACCAGCAAGAAAAGCAGCAGGCTCAAAACAGTTTCCTGCGACGTTGAATCTCCATGCCAATATACTCCCATCCTGCAACAACAACAACAACAAAAAAGCATATGACTTTTACATGAATCTTACATCAACAAAAAAAAAAGCAAATGACTTTTACATGAATCTTACATCAGAAGATCATATGAAACTAATATATAGATATACATGGAGCAAAAGAAAAGTGAATTGTAGAAAGGAGAAAGCCAAAAGAAAATAGAAAGTAAAAAAGCAGAATAAAAAGAATATGCATTCTAGATGTCATGTAAATGGGTACCTGAGTTCCAGCAAAAAGCATATCATTAATGGCAACCATAGCATAGACTTGCCCAACAGGCCCACTGAGGCTTAAATCAGTATTAGTTTGTATATTCCATGCCTGCGTGATTACCATAATAGGCTAATATAAACAAGAGAACATAAAGTAACACTAAAGAAAAGCTGTAAACCACTCCAATAACACATCTAAATTCCGGATATTCGAATTCTCTATTTTTCCCAGCTATTGCACCACAAACTCCAACATACCTTGATACCATTTGGAAGACCAACAAAAAGCCATGGTCCTTCACTTATCATGCACCCAATCTCATCTCCCAGAGTAACAATCGCAGCGCACTACAAATTAAATCAACGAAATTGATTTCAATAAATAATTAACAAGTAAACCGAACCCACATGAATGAATCTCACAAAAGAAACAGGTTCCACTTCAAAAAGCATTAAACATTTAAAGAAAAAAAAAGATAATCGAGAGCATAGTCACCTGGCCAGTCTGGCAATCCCAAAGCCGCACAGTCCCATCCTTGCCCCCGGAATACAATTTATCTGAAGCCGACGGAAGAGCAATTCCACTAACAGCCTGAAAGAACACTCCTTTCCAATCCACAATCAGACGAAGAACCAACAAGAAAAGAACCCCAAAAGAATGCAAATGATCATAAACAAAACCACCTGCTCGTGCCCTTCTAGCAGCTTCAAGAAGGAGAACGTCTCTCCAATGGACGAAGCATGCAAATATCTGCAACTGTCTCCGTAAGTGCACTTCCCCTTCAGCCAATAACCACACATCTTCTCCGGATTTTTAGTAGGAACCCGACCTCCTCCTCCTCCGCCGCCGCCGCCACGACTCCGACCCCACCTCGATGGAGGCCCGTTGTGGTTAGAGACGGCAGGGTTAGTCCCGTTGTGGTTAGAGAGGGCAGTGGAATTAGGGTTAGGGTTAGGGTTTCTCCTACTGAACCCAGAACCCCCGCCCTGGAAATTGTGGGGATCATCAGGCGACGAGTAACTTGAGGAGTAATTCGCCCGCTTGGGAGGCAATTCGGAATGGAGAAAGGGGCAGGGGTAGCGATTACACCTTCCATTCTGCCAGTGGAAGCAAACCTTCTGGTATCGATCTTGCGCAGGACCAAGGCGGCTGTAAATCCTCTTGCCCCCATCTCTCTCCGACGTATCCAGATCCATAATTCTCTCTTTCAAAACCAAGAAGGAAAAAAGAAAAAACCCTAATAGCAAAAACCCTAGATAACAAGCTTTTGATTCCTTGATAGCTTCTACTTTATTGTAATAGAATAGCAGCCTGGGATCGCTGGAGCTGACTTAAAAACCCTAATCTGGGGCAGTGAGAAGAAACCCTAGAAAAGATTTTGGGGGAGAATTTGGGGAAATTGAATGGGGAGAAAAGGAACATCCGCCAGAAAACGAAAATAGCAGCGGAATCGGCAGAAGACAGAGATCTGCAGACGAAGCTCGACATTCAAAAGATCATCTGCTTCTGTTTTTTCTGAAATCCGAGCTATCAGATTGCGTGCAGATTCCGCTGTGACGAGAGTCTTGTACTTGGAAGAGGAAGAGGAAGAGGAAGAAGAAGAAAACGCTTCTAGGGTCTGCGGGAAACTTTAGGAGGAATGGAGTACGCGTTCGGTGGTTTTCGGGTGAAGGCCCATCAATGTGTATTTAAAACAGGGGAAGTGGGCACACGATTGGGCTTGTTTGGAAGGCTCGTTTCTATGGTCTCTGCTTCAAGGCTCAAGGCCCAAAGGGGGATGTATTGGTGGATTGCATTGAAGTAAAATAGAGCCCGGATGTTGTAGCTATTACATTGGGTATTGTGTAACACATGCTGAAAACTTCATCATGGGGCCCCATATAATTATATAATAGGAGAGCTTTACTTTACTTTACTTTACTTTAGCAATGAAGCCACATCGGCCCAACCCAATCCACATAACCTGTGTTCAATGCATGTCAACCCATTTAACCTGACATATGGGACATTTACATATCTAAACTGCAGTTGCTTATCTCATGCGTAAAAAGCAAACGACCCCTAAAGTTATATTTGCATTAGATTGATGTCACGAACGAAAGTCTTCACCTCATTCGATATAAAATAGATTATTTATATGCGTAGGTCAACCCTAACCTAGCTCATTTAAATAGGTTATGCAAGCTGAGCATGCGGATCATAACGCTGCCCGTTTGAATGTAGATCAAGTTTTTCCTAAGCTCCATTTTGTTAAGGCCTAGATATTATTTTGTTTGACCGAACACAAGGGTAGGCTCACATGTTCATCATTTGGGGCGGTCCCCCGAAATCGATTTTAAAATCATCCTTAAAATCGTATTAGGCCTCTGGCCCATGCCCCATGTCTAAAAACATCGCCCCATCTCTAAAAGGGGGATCGAAAAAAAGACCCTCCAACTTCTTCAGTCCTCCTTTCGGATTTCGACCTTAGCCCCTTCTTCTTCCTTCAAGTGCACAAAGATCTCTCCTTTATTCTCGTCGAACATCTCTAATGATCTTTCGCATTAGGTAAATCTCTCCCCCCACTACCCCTTGTCCCCTCACCCACCCTCTTTGCATTTTCTGTTTTTAATAGTTACTTCTATGTCACCTCTCTCTCCCTCTCCCCCATATCTTCTCTGATTTCATTCATTATTTAGGCACTACATAAAGAAGTTAGGGTTCTTTTTGTTTAATTCCTATTTCAATGTGAGGGTTAGGGTTGTGTTGATTTAGGGCTTTTTATTTATGCTCTCTTTGTTACATTACTTGACTTTGGGGTTTTATATATATATATATATATATATTTGATCTTGTGTTCTTGTTTGATCTATGAATGAGTGAGATTTGTCTGAGGCCTGTAGATAATCAATCCCGATGAATTGGACGGTTTTGAGTTGAGCATCTTCTTTGTTAGGATATGATAGAAGTGGAGCATATGATTTTGTTGTGATAAAGATCAATAGGAAAAAAACAATTGACTGTTTCCTTTTGTTGATTTTATTTTCATGTACATTGTTTTCCTATTTGTCTTCATCTGTACTTTGATTAGATAACTATATACAAGGTTTTGACTTCAAATGCTGGTCAACAACCAACGTTCAACTAAAGCAATGAATATCTATTTTAAATAGACCTTAATATAGATTCTAGATTGATTAGAGGTACCTTAATTAACACTATTTTAAATTGTAATGCAAATTTGTGGCCAAAATATCACTTTAATCAGGCCAACTTAACCTTTCATTTGAGGCCACAAACTCAATGATTTGATATGGATTTGTTTTAGCATGATTAACTCTACCATTAATATCGTTGGGTTAGTGTCAAATTGCCAATTAATTGTCATTAGGAGAATATATTGATGCATTGTCAAGGGCCTATAAATTTTGGAGAAATGAATAGTAATCATTTTAAAAAAATATATTTGTTAGTTGATGTAGTTAAATATTTCGCTTCTATTTAAATGTAATACATGTCCGCTTTTGCTATTGTTTATGTGAAAAAATTCTAACAAACGTTTAGCCCCACCTAAATGAAAATCCTGGGTCCGCCACTGCTCCAACTGACTTTAATAAAGCTTAAGTTGGACTCAAATAATTGATAGGAGAATTAGGGCTACTAGGAAATTCAGCGAATTTAAATATAAATGACTAATAGAACTTGCAAGTACCGAGTAGAACATCAATGAAGAGCTTCAAAGGCAGATTGTAAATTGTAATAATCAAAGTCTTATGGGGTGTTTGGAAACAAGATATTTCAAGAGATTTTGTCATATTATGTACTAGTTTAGAAGATAATCTATATACCAAAAAAGGTGGTGTTTGGATAATTTAGAAAGTATATTATAATATCTCACTTTTTTCTAAAAACCTTTGTATTACAATATTCAATGATATATCGTATAAGATAATCTTTTATTATAAAATCTTTTCTATATATGAAAGAACTCATGGGCTATTATAATATCTAATAGGCGAAGGATCCGATTTTGAAATTGGAGTCTGATTTTACAATTGATTGAGAAATTAGATCTCAATTTCGATTTCAATTGCAAAATTGGAACTCCAATTAAGATTTACATCGAGAGTTCACTTTTACTAACCTTCTTTAGGTGAATTTAGAATTTTAAAATATCAATTATGGCCAAGATATTATTAAAGAATTTGGATGATGCAAGAATTACTGAGAGATTTTTTTTTACTAGTTTTGGGTATGGATTGATTTCTCCAAACTCGAAGCTATCCCTTCATCTATAGTGAGATCTACCTAATCCGGCCCCACACCATGATTGTCAGAGATATGAAGTAGACTGCTACATCATGCTTTCTTATATATTTTAATTTTGATTGTAATTTTTACCATCTCAATATAATCTAAACTAAATATTATTTAAAAATTATATTCTTTTTAATGTTATAAATTACATTGGTGCTGGCATGATTGGAAAATTGAGTTCTAATTTTACAATTGATTTGATGAATTAGATTACTTTAGCCAGTTTTAAGAGTCCCTTCTAAAGAGAAGTTTCTTTTGAAAGAGTCACATCAAAGACGACAGATTTTACCTTATCAAAGAAGAATTTCTATTCAATTCAAATTATATCTCTTTTCACATTTAAATTAGCATCCTAATATTTAGCAAAAAAGATCTCATCAACCTCTTTCTTAAATTTGATCCATTTAATCAAATCCCCATCAGTTCACCGCTGAGCACAACCCAAAAGATCCTTTCCGATCTTGATCGGAAGCTGCATGGGACAGCATACGAAACCATCGATGAAAGTATGCATAATATGCACAAAGGATGCAGATCTAATAGACTTTGTGTAGGAAAAGTTATTAAACAAGGCCTGTCTGTTTTGGTTTCTAATCTTTTGTTAAACAATTTTCTGAGTTCTTTTTCCATATCATTTTTTTTCAAGAATCCCTTCTTGTTTTTTCATTCTTTTAAGTGGGTTGATAATATTTACATCAACTATGTTTGATGCACACACCCTTTTGATTTCTAAATTGCAGAAACAAATAAAAGTACCTGCATTGGAGACGGCCAAGGAATTGTAAATGTCAGCACCCCATGAACTTGGGGCTTTTTTTTTTTTTTTTTTTTTCCTATTTTTTGGTTTAATAAGATCAAAACAACAAAGTTTGAAACTTGAAAGTTTCTAATAAAAGATTTTTATAATTTGTTTTCATTTTGAATCCTTGAATGACTATTGGAATTTACTGTTTTTCCGTTTCATGAAAATTTGGGTGGATTTTGGAGTTATGAGGTTAGGTAGTAAAAATTCTTATTTATGAAAGCGGCTGATTTCAATTGAGTAATCAGTCCGCATTTGTTTAATTGATTTTGACTTTTCAAATTTATCTTGACCCCGCCCACGCCCCTCTTCATTTTACATTCTTATTCCTTAGCATATAAAACCAGCTTTAATCCTTACCATATTAAATCATCCTTAATCTCTCATTTAATATTCTTGAAGGCATTACAATGAGATCTCAAAACGCCTCACACCTTTCACTTCTTGAAACTCACTTTCTCCTGTGCAACAACCTATGTTCATTCTCACCCTCCTTCCTCATCTTCATCATCACTCATTCAACTGTAAAACGATTGAAGTCATTATTTCTCCCATGATAGTTCCAAATCCAATCAACAGAAGGTTGGTTTAAAGGTATTAGGCTCTCTCCAATTTTCTTTTTATTATTATTTTTTTTTGTGAAGATTTTGTCACATCCTTCAATATCACGGGAGATATCCACCTCTTCAACAAAGAATCCTTGGAAAGTGATAGCTGAGGTTTCCTACAACTCTCCATTATTTGCCTTTTTCCTAGCATTCTTATCTCCATTATGATGATCTTATTAATGTCACACTAGGGCTCCTTTATCGTGATTACCAATATTAGGTGGGTCCCATACTACCAAAATTAGCTAGATTTCTTATTAATTAGTAAGATTGAATTGTATAATTGTAGTTAGAAGTTTGTCATCATTAAATGGGTCCCGTTATTTGATAGCTCCCCTTGTATTAATATAACTACCAATATCAAATGGGTATAACAATGATTTTTCATAGATAGATGCATCAATGATGCTTGACATTAGATGTATTACACTATGGCTATCAACATTTGGTAGACCTACATTAATTAAACATCATTGCTCGGATCTCAAGGTTTTAACATTTAATCCTGTGATTTTTTAACAATAATGGGTTATACCATAATTATTAACACATATGATTACAAATTAGTGGGTCATACATTAGGTCAATTCATTACTTTCATTCAATTTCTTATTTATTATATAATCTTGTGAGTTTTTTTTATCAATTGCCAAACACTTCAAAGGTATATTGAAATATATAAAAATTGCCAAACACCATAAGTAACATAACGTAACAATATGACACTATTTTATTCTATCATAATGAAATCTTACAATATTTAAACCTATCGATATTATATTATGGAGTTGTTCAAACACCCTCTTACTTAACAAGATAAAACAACGTATCTCGTGTGTAAAAAACTTGGACTTCTTGTAATAAAGGAGGACTGTAATTGGTCCACTCTTGTAATAAAAGAGGATTTGATATATACGATAACTTATCCTTGCAGATATCCCCTGGCGACATGATGGACCGTGATTGGTCCACTTGCCGTCAGTGTGTAATAAAAGAGGATTGATATATACGATAACTTATCTTGGCAGGCATCCCCCGATGATATGGCGGACTGTGATTGGTCCACTCGCGGTGAGTGTGGGAAAAAGCCTCGTAGATCCAGATTCCAAAAATATACATGATAAGTCAGATGCTGGTGGGCCATATAAAAAAACTTGCCTATTTGAAATCTCAAACCTTCTTATCAGCATAATCCAAAGTGACCATAAGATTACAAAAAGAGGCCTGTAGGTTCAATCCAGAGAAGGTGAACATTTGATGGCTGGACTATTCCTGCCTCGGTTGTTTTGAGGCAACGTCTTAGAGGATGCAATGTATCAAAATTGGGTCAAGTTGATAGTTCTGGGTGACATTGTAGGCTCAACCCAATCCAACCCACTCATTTGTCCGGTTTGAAAATGTCAACTAGACCCGAGCTGGAAGTTTAGAAGGGTAAACCCGAGCCTGTAGCTAAAATGTTAGGTTTGCTTGGGTTGTTCGTCATTGGGTAATTATTTGGGTTGGGCCTAGTTGGTGAGTTGAATAGAAACAATGGACTCGTTTTCAGCTGAACCCATTTGTTAATCGGCTCAGCAATGTTGACCCGCAACCAACCTGAAAGGTCAACCCGGAGGGACCATCTCAGTTTTGGATCTGTTTAGTGGTTGGGACAGGAATTGCCACCCCAATCTATATACAATTGGGAATGGGGTACATGGCTGACCCGATCTGGTTAAGTTGTAGGCCCACATACACAAGCTCAGGCCTCAATATAAAGCTATCATTACTGGACCTGGTTCCACCAACATTTACCTGTCCAGATCCAATGACACTGGAAATTGACTGTTGAACAAGTACAACAGGCTGGACCTTCACTGAATCTTCACTGTCCAAAACCCTTACCGGGTTGGGTCCATATAATGGGTAAATCTAAGATCAATTGGGACCTAATCGGGTTCGACTATTTTACAGGGCACTGAGCATAACAATTAAAACCCAAGGATTGTCCCCGGATCCAGGTTCTAGGGTCCGTATTGGACTCAGGCCCACTATATTTGAGTCCAATGCACTGATAGCCTTTACTTAATAGTCTAAAAAATCTAGTCGAGGTTCATTTATAAATAATAATTCATATTGCAAAGGGCTACTGTGAGTTGAGACTTATCCTGGAATAGCCTTTTCATATAAAGGGGTTGATATTGAACCCTGGAGTTTCAACCTGGTCCAACTACTTAAGTAATAGGTCCTATGGTGGAACAATATACAGTCTCCACAACTCAAACATCAGTTCAAACTTCAAACCCCTGAATGGATTCACATGCTCACTTCACCTTGAAAAAGGAACCAAAGGTGTGCCAAATCTTCACCTGACCTGCCAACCTGACCTGAAATGACCTGGTACGTTCATCCCATTTTTTATTCTCATGTCTTTGTTAGCATTTCTGTCCTGATTAATGAATAGTGGTTGCATCTAGGTGGAGTTTAAAGTATTGTTATTGACCTGCCAACCAAATTATTGCACTGTTAGGAATGCCTGAGTATATGAAAGACTAAAAATGCAACTCTCATAACAGATATTGAAAATTCACGTGTCCAAAGGAGTGAGAGAAGGGAAGAGATCAATAAAAGTTCTAGTTGAATAATGAGGATCGAACTGTGTTTCTAAAGTCAGGCCGGACTTGGACATCATATGCCTTAGCCAGGCTCGACCTGGCCACCTGGTCGCCAGGAGCTAGCACCTATGAGGCGCAAGGTGCTGAGCATTGGACTCCTCCAGACTTCCCCCTTCATTCCTACAAATAGGAAGGGGTGATATCATTTCTTTGGTTCAGCTGAAACAAAGAAATAGAAATCCTCTCTATCAAGCATTTCAAGACTCTGTAATTAGTCACTAAAATCATTGAGGATTAGAAGATCTTTTGGGGAAGGAAAGCAGTCCAACTTGATAAAGAATCTGAGATCTAGTAACTAGATCTTTGATAGAGGAAGTTTCAGATTTCTCCCTAGTGTTCACTCACTCTTGCACTAAGATTGTAATCTGAAGAGGCAGGTTGTTTTTATATCTGGCAAGAGCTTGGTGCTCAAAATTGTACCCAGATTACCTATGAATTACAAGTTTTATTCATAAAAATCACATCATATACAATTTTAACCCGAAGTTACTCCTAAAAACTTTTCCTACAGTCTTGATTAACTGCGAAAAATAAAGAATAACACCTATTAATACTGAGTGGTGATCTGAATATAGAAAACAGAAAAGACCATAACGTTTAAAATGGTAACTACAACATGACATCAAGAAGCATGCAATTGGAATAGGTGGGCTCTATTGTGGATGATTCAAACCCAAGCAAGCATTAAAACTTATAGGACTTGTTTTAGACTTCTATTGCTGAATGTTGAACTACAACAAAAATGAGTAGACGGTGTTGAGCGTTGGCCTCCATCCGAGCTAGGGAGAGTATTGCAAAGTAATTACGTTGCCTCAACTATTACGTTGCCTCAACTAAGGTTTGACGTTTTGGTATGAATGGCTAGTTGAGGAAACATAATATGGCATCAGAGCCAACTGGTCGCGAGTTCGAATCCTATAATGAACGACTTGGCGCGAAAAAAAATTATTTCACTAAAAGTGCATCAACTGGATTCCACCTGAGATGGAGTGTTGAGTAGTACTAGGCTCCATCCGAAGGGAAATGATGAAAAGTATTTATGCCGCCTCTATTAAGGTTTCGAGGTTTTGCTAGGAATGGTTGGCTAAGGAAATTTAATAAAAGCCATACAAAATAAAGGGGCACTACATGTAGTTGGTTTTTCTTATTTATTTATTGTTTGGTGTGTGGGGGTGCATGATATGGGATATCAAGTCTACTTGGTTGCATGATAGATATTAGATAAGGAAGACACAACTCGAAAGGTTTTGATGCAGATTGGACGGATAAGAGAAATAAAGCTTATTCAATGGTCCTAAATAGTATTGTTAAGTCCTCAACTTTTAATGGCTATGCACATGCAAAATTTGCGAATGAGAGTCAATTGCTATACTCCCTCATGGCTGAGTGGTGTTAGCACCTTAATATTACCACATGCCCTCACTCCAGTCTTTTAGTAAAAGGAAAAAAGAAAAGTGTCGATTCATTGGGGTCAACTATTTCTGAAAGGATGGATGGAGTAAAAGTGAGGCTTGATCAATTTTCCCCAGCTGTAAGCTTAACTCATAAGGGGATGTGAGTGTGCAAGTTAAGGAAGTGTGGGCTTGAGTTCCCAATCTACCCAAATAAAAACTAAAAAAAGTGGGGTCAGTCATGAAACCTCAAAACGGGCGAACCTTGCCATTTGATTCAAAAGGATATCTACAAGAAGATCCTTACGCACAATCCAAATTCCAACAAGATCTCTTTACCGATAATGTTTATATTTAGGCTTTGTTTGGTATCTCTACTGTTAAGTTCATGAATTTGCATATTTATGCATCATTTTAGGATGAATTAGGGGTTTTATTTGGTGAATTGCATCATTATTCATCTAATTCCATCATCTCATGCATTTTCACCTAGAAACCTGAACTTTTATATTTTTCATATATTTTCTGCATTAATTTAGAACATTATGCAATTTTTCTTCGAAGAGTCCCAGTTGGAGTAAAACTCTATCCGGATGGGTCCCACTTCAATATGGGCTCTTTTGTGTTTGATGTGTTGAATTAGAATGTGCAGAAAATGAGAATTGCAGGCCTCTGTCACGGAACCACTTTCAAGCATACATAGTCATCCTGGGCCCTACATTGCTAAATTGAAGCTTAAAAAGAAGTAAATTGAATAATTCACCACGTGGACCCCACATACAAGCCATGTGCAAATCAATGAAAGGAGGGGTCCACTCATCATGTCAATTGAAGAGTCCTAACTACAGTAGAAGACTTCTCATAGGGCCCACTGTTCAAGCAGATGAAATGTCCCACATGGCAAGGTCCGCAGTTGTTGCAGACTTGAAACTATTAATGGATAATTCAAAGAGTAAAAGTTTGATTGGAATAAAAGAAGAAGAGTTTGAATCATCCACATCTGATATCCTTTCAAAAATGAAAGTTGTGCAGAGATAGAGTTCATTGCAAATCAGATTTTAAAAGTTAATCCCGTTTTTCTCAGGATAACTCATCTTCAAATAACCATAACTTTCAATCCGACCGTCGGATTGATGTAATTTACCTACTGTTGGAAAGCTTATTCAGAGTAGATGTCCGTGGAGCTCAAGATTGTGCAAATCAGAGCTAAATCGATAAAGTTATGGGCCCGGAGATTTTCATATTCATTTTTAGACGGGATTGCACTAAAATCCACACCGTTGATAATCCATTGCTGCATATCCCTTGTGGGACCGCATCTGAAGATTAGCCAAGCCATCCAGAGGTTTCCAGAAGCTTCCATCTCATTCAAATTCAAAAGGATAAAGAGATATACCTTATCAATGAAGATAAACAAAATCTGCAGAGAAGGTGTCCAGATTCAATGTATCTGTAAGATAACCGGGAATTATAAAAGGAACCAAAAGAAACATACGAGATACTAACCCCCCCTTGGACGTCCACTACATTCTCTCTCTCCTCTCTCTCTTCTTTTCCTAATTAATAGAATTAGAGTTATTTTTGGGTATTCTAGAGCCCTGTTCCAGAACTAGGTTAGAAGAGTGTGAGAGAATATTGTAATTGCCATGAAGTTCTCAATGAAAATCACATCTTTTGCAATGGAGGAGTAGATCCCTGGATCAGAGTATCAGATGAAGTTAAGTTTTTCTTATCATTAATCTATGTGATATTTTTGTCTCTTACGTATTAATTATAATAATAAATCTGCCTTCTGTCATTGACAACCTATGCTATTTAATTTTTTTATTTGAACAATGCTTTAATCATGTATGTTTTCTTAATAGATTATTCTTAGATTGAAATTCTTTGATAATCTATCTTTGATTAATATGTGATATTTAGTTAAGTTCATAATTTCATTAGGTGAAGGGGATTTTTGCCTTAAGTAAATTGTGGAAAATTATGCTCTTTGATAGACAAATTATCCAAATCAGAAACATTGATTTGTTTCTGATTTGAAGGATTTTTGGGACAAATTTATTTTATCAATTGCATAGAATGATGGTGGGACTACTTAATGGATTCATGATATTCTGATCTGCTTTTTATTATATCTTATTTCTACACTTTAGATCTAGAATTTTCTTAATTTTATTATTGTTTCTTATTATCTCTCTTGTCATTATCATTGATAAAAAAAAAAAATCAGATTTTAAATTTTAACTTAGTAGTGTTCCCTGTGGGATCGACCTGTAATTGACACTGTCTCAACAAGACAACTGTGCACTTGCAGTATTAAATGATTGAATTGAAAATCACATCAAGTTTTTGGCGCCGTTGCCGGGGAGCCAAATCTGAGTTTTTGTTAGAAATCTGAATTTTTTTTATTAGATTAATATGCATGCTCATATTTAGGTTGCATTAGTTGTTTATTCATCTAATTTGCATCAGTAGTGTTATTTGCAATTAGTATTAGTTATTATTTCAGTTTACTGATTTTTCTGAATTTTCTGATTTTTGAGATATTTCTGATATTTTTTATATAATTAACTGAATTTTCGGATTAATTAATTAATAATTTAAAAAAAAACCAAAAAAAAAAATTTTTTTTTTTGAAGGATTTCTTTAATTCCGAATTTCAGTAAATTAAAACAAAAAGAAAATTTATTTTAGATTGGTTTTACTAATATGTTGCTTGGATTATATTATGATTGGTAAGGTAGAGTTTAAAATCTTTAGGATTAGGTTGTTTTGATTAATAACTAACTTTTACATTCTGAAATTAGGTAGTTAGAAATTTTAAAATTCTATCCCTTAAGTTGTTTAGATTACTTGGAGTTTTAAAATCTGAAATTTGAATTAGATAAGATTGGATTTCTGATAATTTGAAACTTTTTGAAAACTCTAACCATATCTAGACACTTGTTTGGATAATTTAGAATTTCTGAATTTTTTTTTAGATAGAGTTTTTTTTATTTGTTTCAATAACTTAGAGTCCACTTTGGATAAAGTATTGATTAACTTGGATGTCTTTTGTTTGAAATTAGGATAAGATAGAATTTTTCGGATAGGATAAGAATTTGAGTTGGTTTGTTAACTTAGGATTTACTAACAAGAGTTTCTTCTGGATAGGTGACCTTGCTAGGAGGAGCACAAAAACAAGAAACTGTGTGGATTTGCTCTTAAGCAAACAAGTAGCTCTCAGAATTGAAAAAATTTCTATAAAAAAAAATACAGGTTAAGCTTGCACAGTTTAAATATTAGCGTGGACCATTGTAAGAATTTCTAAACTTTACCCCACGAATCTTTTACTTGCAAGTGGGGCTTGGGTGATTTAATTTTTACAAAGTGTGACTGCTTGCTTGACACACTAATTAATTGGACCCACACACTTAGTTAAGGGCAATTGACCCTAATAAGATAAGGACTGGATTTCATCACCAGATCCTTGCCCAATTAGGTTTAACCACCTCTCACATAGTATCCTAACCATTAATTAAAATCAAGTAGAAACGAGACCATAAGGCTTGAGCTCATTAGGACGAAGACCACAAAAGGTTGCACCAATTGCGCTCTTTGGTCAAGTCGATGTCTAGGTAAGTCCTGTCCCTCCAAAGGGTGGCAGTCTCTATTCTAGGAGTTTGGTTCTTAAGCGGGACCCTTGCCAAGTGCATTGTGACCCCACCACTCATCCTGGGGACTTACCTGATCGATTTGGCTTCATAAGACCGGATTGGAGGCCTTAGTGCACTCTTCAAACCAGTTAGGAGCTGTCTAGTGAGTTAGGTTAGCCCTAGGATAATTTCTTGTGCTCAATCCTTGTGCTTGACTGCTTGATTTGTTTGTGCATCATATTGGAACTAGTAGGGCCCTGCATATAGATTAGGCTTGCATTTCTTTAAGGTTGAACCCGATGCATGCACTCTAGACCTGAGAGAGAAAAATTGTGGGTACGCAAGAGTAAAAGGTTAGTAAGGATAGAGCCCGAATTAGCTTTAACCATTGTAGGAAAGTCTTCCATCTTTGAAGAAATTGTTAGAATGGCTGATCAAGAAGACCCACCCATGACTTTGAAGGATTACATGTATCCCACCAGGACAACTCAACCGTCCTGCATCACCCTGCCTCAGACCAATGCCACATTTGAGCTGAAATCTGGCATGATCCAGATGCTCCCAGTATTCCGTGGGCTAGACCAAGAAAATCCATATCAACATGTTAGAGAATTTGAGGACATTTGTGGGACCATGAGAATCAATCACATGACTGAGGAGGCACTTAAACTTAGATTATTTCCTTTCTCCCTAAAAGAAAAGGCTAAAGCTTGGCTTTATGCCTTACAAGCTGGGTCCATCACTACATGGGCCAAGCTAGTCGAAGAATTTTACAAAAAGTTCTACTCTAAGCAGAAAACCGCTTCCATTAGGCAGGCCATAAATGGATTCCATCAAATGGAAGGTGAGACACTTTACATTTATTTGGAACGGTTCAAGGACCTCTTAATCCAGTGTCCCCACCATGGATTTGAAAAAATCCGATTAGTCCAAATTGTGTATGAAGGCATGGATTACCCAACCAAACAAATGGTGGAATCTTTCTGTAGTGGAAAATTTACACAGAAAACAGCGGAAGAAGCTTGGACATTTTTGGAAGATACCGCTGAGAATACATTGCAGTGGGCCCCTATCAAGAGGGAGCCCACCAAAACCACCATTCCTGAAAAAGGGGGGATGTTCAAGGTTGAACCCAAAATTGAGGCAGAAGCCAAAATGGCCACACTGATGAGAAGAATAGAGGCCTTAGAGCTAAACCAAAAGCCCACTCCAAACACTTTGGAGTCATTGAAATATAACCAGGCCATGAATGGAGGGATCGACCCAACAACTTTGGGTCAGGCCGAATCTGTTGAGGAGGTTAATGCACTATATCAAAACACTCGTTTTGATAATTGTCAGAGGTATGACCCATACTCCAACACATACAATCCAGGTTGGAGGGATAATCCGAACTTTTCTTGGACCAAAGGCCCAACTCAGGGTAGCCCATCTCAGTCCACTCAATTTCAACCCAATCAATCTCAAGTCAATGCCCCACCCGATTTCCAAAAACCCAACTTCAATCCTAGTCCATTGACCCAAAGGGTAGATTCTTTAGAAGAGGCCATGAAACTCATGTCTCAAACCACGGCCCAATTGTCTCAGAGTACTGCTCAATTCCAGCAGACCACTACTCAACTTTTAAATGGCCACACTCAAACCCTTGCAAAATTGGAATGCCAAATGGGCCAACTGGCCAATTCATTGAGTGCTAGAGACAAGGGAACATTTCCTAGTCAACCTGAACCCAATCCTAAGGGCCAAGTCGTTCATGATATAAAAGGAAAAGGCCCAGAACAAGTTAAGTCCATCATTACTCTTAGGTCGGGTACACAAATTGATAACAATGTTGAACTCCCCAAAGAATCTAAGAAAACACCAAGTGAGGATGTGGAAAGTGATGAACAAATTGTAAATGCCGAACCTATGGTAGAACCTGAGCCAGTCAACGAAAACCCAGTCAAAACTGACCCATCACCTAGTGAGCCATCTCCTAAGACTTATGTTCCCAAGGCACCATACCCACAAAGGCTAGGCCCAGCAAAATCAAACGTTCAACTGGATAAAATGCTAGAAGTATTCAAACAAGTGAGGATCAATATCCCACTACTTGATGCTATCCAACAGATTCCGGCCTATGCAAAATTTCTAAAAGACCTTTGCACTTTCAAAAGGACTACCAATGTGCCCAAGAAGGCATTTCTAGCACAACAAGCTAGCTCGATCATTTCATGTCCAACCCCGATCAAATACAAGGACCCGGGGTGTCCTACAATTTCTTGTCAAATAGGGGACCATCACATAGAGAAAGCTTTGCTAGATTTGGGTGCAAGTGTGAACCTTATTCCGTACTCTGTTTATGAAGAATTAAGTTTGGGAGAGTTGAAAAGGACACATGTGACCTTGCAATTGGCAGATGCATCGATTCGATACCCCAAAGGGGTAGTCGAAGACGTTTTGATCAAAGTCGGAGACTTTGTATTTCCTGTTGATTTTGTTGTCTTGGATACCAAGCACACATCTGGGGTTGAACCCAAAATTCCAGTAATCTTGGGGAGACCATTTCTAGCAACCTCAAATGCCTTGATCAATTGTAGGAATGGAGTGATGCAAATTTCTTTTGGGACCATGACAGTTCAAGTGAACATTTTTAATGTCAGTAAGCAACCTCCTGATGATGATGATGGAGTTTTAGAAATTAGTTACATTCATGAATTGGTGGAAAATCACTTACCCCAATTGAAACTTGAAGATCCACTAGAGGCTTGTCTGGCCCACTTTGGAAGTGATTTTGATGTAAATGGACATATTGAGGAAGTCAATGCACTGGTAGACTCCACCCCATCCATGGACTGCTCCAACTGGCAACCGAAGCAGGAGATTCTGACTCCATCTGCTTCCCCACCTATTCCATTGATTGTAAAGCCCCCAAAGTTAGAACTCAAGGCATTGCCAGATACCTTGAAATATGTGTTTTTAGGCCCACTAGAAACCCTTCCAGTGATTATAGCTTCAGACTTGGACCCTGTCCAAGAGGAAAAACTCATAAAATTTTTGGATGAACACAAGGAAGCTATTGGATGGTCCATCGCAGATATTAAAGGAATAAGCCCATCTGTGGTCCAACATAGAATCCATTTAGAAGAAAATGCAAAAACTTCTCGTGAACCACAGAGGCGACTGAACCCAGCAATGAAGGAAGTGATTCGGTCAGAAGTCTTGAAATTACTTGATGCAGGGGTGCTTTACCCCATATCTGATAGTGCATGGGTGAGCCCAGTTCAAGTGGTACCAAAGAAGTCTGGAATAACAGTGGTTCAAAATGAGGGTAATGAATTGGTACCCACTCGGATACAGACTGGATGGAGGGTATGCATTGATTATAGGAAGTTGAACTCAGTCACTCGGAAAGATCATTTTCCCCTCCCATTCATGGATCAAATGCTCGAAAGGCTAGCCGGTCATGCATATTATTGTTTTCTTGATGGTTATTCCGGCTACAATCAAATTCCAATTGCACCTGAAGATCAGGAAAAGACCACCTTCACTTGTCCTTTTAGTACATTTGCTTACAGACGCATGCCCTTTGGGCTATGCAATGCACCGGCCACCTTTCAAAGGTGCATGTTGAGCATATTTTCTGACATGGTAGAAAGATTCATTGAGGTTTTCATGGATGATTTTTCGGTCTTTGGCAATTCTTTTGAGGAGTGCTTATATCATTTGTCCCTTGTGCTTGAAAGATGCAAAGAAAAGAATCTAGTCTTAAATTGGGAGAAATGTCATTTCATGGTGAAGAGAGGGATAGTCCTAGGACACATTATCTCTCAACAAGGAATTGAGGTGGACAAAGCAAAAATTGATTTGATCTCCAAATTACCACCACCAAAATCAGTTAAGCAGATTCGATCATTCCTGGGCCATGCTGGTTTTTATCGTAGATTCATCAAGGATTTTAGTAAAATTGCTAAACCTTTGTGCCAATTGCTGACAAAAGAGGCCCCGTTTGAATTTGATGAGAAGTGTCTAAAGGCTTTTGAGAGACTAAAAAAGGAACTAACTTCAGCCCCTATAATCCAGCCACCTGACTGGACCATTCCATTTGAGCTAATGTGTGATGCATTAGATACTGCTATTGGAGCTGTTTTGGGTCAACGGGTTGGGAAGTTACCTCATGTGATTTACTATGCAAGTAGGACCCTCAATGATGCACAACTAAATTACACAACCACTGAAAAAGAATTGCTAGCTGTGATTTTTGCCTTGGAGAAATTTCGGTCCTACTTGATAGGGTCTAAAGTCATCGTCTACACGGATCATGCAGCTCTGAGATACCTTCTATCTAAAAAGGATGCAAAAGCTCGATTGATCCGGTGGATCCTTCTGCTACAAGAGTTTGATTTGGAAATAAAAGATAAAAAAGGATGTGAGAATGTTGTAGCAGACCATCTTTCGAGGTTACCCTTAGAGCCATTAGATGAGGTCCCACTAAATGAAAATTTTCCTGATGAACAATTGCTCGGTATTTCTCAAATCCCCTGGTTTGCAGATATAATTAATTACCTTGTTACAGGGGAGATGCCCAGCCATTGGTCCAAACAGGATCGATCAAAATTTCTAGCTGAGGTCAAGTATTTTTTCTGGGATGACCCATATCTTTTTAAGTACTGTCCAGACCAAATAATCAGGAGGTGCATTCCTGACGAGGACCATCAAAGTGTCATTTCATTTTGTCATGATCATGCATGTGGGGGCCATTTTAGCTCCAAAAAGACTGCTGCAAAAGTTTTGCAATGTGGTTTCTATTGGCCCACAATCTTTAAGGATTGTCATGTATTTTGTTTGAGTTGCGATAGGTGTCAAAAGCTTGGAAAAATCAATCGTAGGAATATGATGCCCTTGAACCCAATCTTGATAGTGGAAATCTTTGATGTGTGGGGGATTGATTTTATGGGACCATTTCCAAGTTCCTTTGGAAATTTGTATATTTTACTTGCAGTGGACTATGTTTCAAAATGGGTAGAAGCAATACCGACCACAAAGAATGATCGCCATGTGGTGATCAAATTTGTGAAGGAATACATATTTTCTAGGTTTGGTACACCCAGGGCAATTATCAGTGATGGTGGAACCCATTTCTGTAATAGCACCTTTGACCATCTGATGAAAAAGTACTCTGTTACTCATAAGGTTGCTACGCCCTACCACCCACAAACCAGTGGCCAAGTAGAAGTTTCGAATAGGCAGATCAAACAAATTTTGGAGAAGACGGTCAATCCAAATCGAAAAGACTGGTCTTTGCGACTATTGGATGCATTATGGGCCTATCGAACCGCATACAAGACTCCTATTGGGATGTCCCCTTATAGGTTGGTCTATGGTAAGGCTTGTCATCTGCCTGTTGAGTTAGAACATAGAGCTTACTGGGCCATCAAAACTTTCAATTTTTATTTGCCCTTGGCAGGTAACCATCGTAAATTGCAACTCAATGAGCTTGATGAATTGCGAAATGATGCTTATGAAAATGCCAAAATTTACAAGGAACGGACGAAGTTGAACCATGACAAATCAATCCTTAGGAAGTCATTCGAACCTGGTATGAAAGTTCTCCTCTACAATTCCCGGTTACACTTGTTTCCAGGGAAATTGAGATCTCGATGGTCTGGCCCATTTATTGTGCATACTGTTTATCCTCATGGGGCAGTGGAAATTGAGAACCCCAAAAACGGGGAAATTTTCAAGGTTAATGGTCAACGGCTGAAACCTTTTCTGGAACTGAAGGATAAAAACATTGAGGAAATCCTTCTGGAAGACCCAATTTACCAGGACTAATCATTTTTGTCAAGTCGGGCTGACGACATTAAACTTAGCGCTGTTTGGGAGGCAACCCAATTTTGGAAGGTAATTGAGCTGGTTGATCACATTCTTTTGCAATCACCCCACCTGGTAAGACGTTCCAATTTTCCTTATTGTTTATTTTCACATTACATATGCATTCATAACATTGAGGACAATGTTGGATTTAGGTTTGGGGGTGTGAGTTAGAACTAGACATGTGATCAATTGTTCAATTTTCATTCTACATTTTTCTTTTTCGCTTTATTTTTTTTTAGGTTTCTTTTGCAAAAAAAAAAAAAAAAAAAGAACTTTGCTATTGTTAGGGTAGAGGGAAACTTTCGAGAGAAATTTTTTTTGACTGAAGATATTTATTTTGGGCAAAAGAAAACAATGGTTCACTATTTTATTTATGGAAAGGATTTTTGGAAAAGTGCTGAATTTTGATCCCTCACTTTTACACAGGATGTATACGTTTTTAAGGTTTTGAATGTGAAGCTATGATTACCGTTTTTCTTTGATAATTGAGGGAAAAAAAAAAAAAAAGAAGGAAAATCGACCCCAACCCTTAGTGCTACAGCTCAACGGGTGGATACATGAAAAAGGCTGCCTATTGTTGGGGTTTGCATAAAAAAAAAAAAGAAGAGAAAAGAAAAAAAAAAAAAGTTAGAAGTCTTGAAAAGAATAAAAAGTTTGTGACTAGCTTGGGTTCGTAGCCTTTTTAACCCGAGCCAATAAGTCCGTAGGGGTATTTGCATACCTAGTGCCCTAAAGCTATCTGGTTTGGGAGTCACTGGCCTAATGCTCATTACATGGGTTAATTAGAAAGCTTAAGGGACTTAGGCATTGCACAGTCACATGTGTGTGTTTGAAAAAAAAAAAAATTGCGGCCTTTGAAAAAACAGTAGTGCGAAAGCCATCATTATCGTCTTGAGAGGAAGACTGTTTTTCTTTACTAAAGTTAGGCGGCCCAAAATAATAAATAAATAAATTATTGTCACGGAAATTCTTGGTGGATCATTTGATGCTTATTATGTATACATACTTATCACCGTGCACGATCAATTTAGCATGATTTCGAGAATTTCTGACCAAAAGATGGGATTGGTGAACCGAATTTAAGATTTGTCTTTGAAAATTCCGAGAACTGAGAATAGTCGGTGTTTATAAATTATCTCTTAGAAGAAGTTTCCCTTGATTTTGTTAGGTTTTAATCATTTTTTTTAAAAATAAAATAAAAATAAAAATAAAAAATAAAAAAATAATAAAAAAAAGGGAATTTTGTGGGTAAATTCACTGCAAACCCTCACGAGGCACAACTCGTCCACTAGGGGGAACCTAGGGGTTTAAGGGCTTGTTGCATACGCTAAATGCAACCGAGAGTACCAGCGAAAGTGGTTTTATTTTCATATTTACTTGTTTTTCTTAGATTCGGTCAAAGAACTTCAAATCTTTTTGCTCGCAACTTTTGCTAAGGGACTAGCAAAATGCTAGTTGGGGGGTGTGTTAAGTTCATGAATTTGCATATTTATGCATCATTTTAGGATGAATTAGGGGTTTTATTTGGTGAATTGCATCATTATTCATCTAATTCCATCATCTCATGCATTTTCACCTAAAAACCTGAACTTTTATATTTTTCATATATTTTCTGCATTAATTTAGAACATTATGCAATTTTTCTTCGAAGAGTCCCAGTTGGAGTAAAACTCTATCCAGATGGGTCCCACTTCAATATGGGCTCTTTTGTGTTTGATGTGTTGAATTAGAATGTGCAGAAAATGAGAATTGCAGGCCTCTGTCACGGAACCACTTTCAAGCATACATAGTCATCCTGGGCCCTACATTGCTAAATTGAAGCTTAAAAAGAAGTAAATTGAATAATTCACCACGTGGACCCCACATACAAGCCATGTGCAAATCAATGAAAGGAGGGGTCCACTCATCATGTCAATTGAAAAGTCCTAACTACAGTAGAAGACTTCTCATAGGGCCCACTGTTCAAGCAGATGAAATGTCCCACATGGCAAGGTCCGCAGTTGTTGCAGACTTGAAACTATTAATGGATAATTCAAAGAGTAAAAGTTTGATTGGAATAAAAGAAGAAGAGTTTGAATCATCCACATCTGATATCCTTTCAAAAATGAAAGTTGTGCAGAGATAGAGTTCATTGCAAATCAGATTTTAAAAGTTAATCCCGTTTTTCTCAGGATAACTCATCTTCAAATGACCATAACTTTCAATCCGACCGTCGGATCGATGTAATTTACCTACTGTTGGAAAGCTTATTCAGAGTAGATGTCCGTGGAGCTCAAGATTGTGCAAATCAGAGCTAAATCGATAAAGTTATGGGCCCGGAGATTTTCATATTCATTTTTAGACGGGATTGCACTAAAATCCACACCGTTGATAATCCATTGCTGCATATCCCTTGTGGGACCCCATCTGAAGATTAGCCAAGCCATCCAGAGGTTTCCAGAAGCTTCCATCTCATTCAAATTCAAAAAGGATAAAGAGATATACCTTATCAATGAAGATAAACAAAATCTGCAGAGAAGGTGTCCAGATTCAATGTATCTGTAAGATAACCGGGAATTATAAAAGGAACCAAAAGAAACATACGAGATACTAACCCCCCCTTGGACGTCCACTACATTCTCTCTCTCCTCTCTCTCTTCTTTTCCTAATTAATAGAATTAGAGTTATTTTTGGGTATTCTGGAGCCCTGTTCCAGAACTAGGTTAGAAGAGTGTGAGAGAAGATTGTAATTGCCATGAAGTTCTCAATGAAAATCACATCTTTTGCAATGGAGGAGTAGATCCCTGTATCAGAGTATCAGATGAAGTTAAGTTTTTCTTATCATTAATCTATGTGATATTTTTGTCTCTTACGTATTAATTATAATAATAAATCTGCCTTCTGTCATTGACAACCTATGCTATTTAATTTTTTTATTTGAACAATGCTTTAATCATGTATGTTTTCTTAATAGATTATTCTTAGATTGAAATTCTTTGATAATCTATCTTTGATTAATATGTGATATTTAGTTAAGTTCATAATTTCATTAGGTGAAGGGGATTTTTGCCTTAAGTAAATTGTGGAAAATTATGCTCTTTGATAGACAAATTATCCAAATCAGAAACATTGATTTGTTTCTGATTTGAAGGATTTTTGGGACAAATTTATTTTATCAATTGCATAGAATGATGGTGGGACTACTTAATGGATTCATGATATTCTGATCTGCTTTTTATTATATCTTATTTCTACACTTTAGATCTAGAATTTTCTTAATTTTATTATTGTTTCTTATTATCTCTCTTGTCATTATCATTGATAAAAAAAAAAAATCAGATTTTAAATTTTAACTTAGTAGTGTTCCCTGTGGGATCGACCTGTAATTGACACTGTCTCAACAAGACAACTGTGCACTTGCAGTATTAAATGATTGAATTGAAAATCACATCATCTACTCTTTTTTTGATAGACCTATTAAAATAGAATCATTAAAAAAAAAAGCTGTAAAAAAAAGAGGCTAGAATAAATAAAATTGTTTGATAATGCAAAGATCTATGTTAAATATACTTATTTATATCAATGGTTGAAAGTTTTTCATGGATTTCTCGAGATCCATAAGATATCAAGCCTTGAAAATTGACCCTATAACCGTATCCAGCCTTCCAAAGAGATCTAACCGTTTAGATCTTGTGTTTGGGGCCCACATAATCTAGAAAATTGCATCCAATGGCTTGCATTTTTTGCACATATATCGAGATTTGTGATGATCCAATGATTGAAATTTGGTATCATGGTTGTGTTTGATATTGCAAATATTTTGAAATTCACAAGGTATCAGGCCTTGAAACTTGACCACATCGCCGTTTTCATCCTTACAAAGAGATCTAATGGTGTGGATTTTGCGTTTGGGGTCCATAGTTTTTAGAAAATTGCATCCAATGGCTCACTTTTTTCTCACATATCTCGAGATTAGTGATAATCTAACGACTGAAACTTGGTGTCATGGCCGTGTTTGATCTTGTAAACACTTCCAACGGTTTGGATCTTTATTTACACTCTTAGATCTTAAGAAGATAAATTAAAAAAAAAAAAAAAGACCTGGGGCACGGTTTACCTGCATATTTTTTTTCTCTACGTTCTACATGCTATCCAAGGTGAGCTGTGGGAAATAGAGGCTTTGCCTCTACTTCTCTAAAAGAAGGGGCTGTCAAAAACCTCTATGATCAAAACCTCTACTCGATTTAGAAATTTTGAGGAATAGAGGAAAAAATTAGTGATGCCAAGTAGGTGCTTAGATAAGGTTTTCAATCACGACACTTGTATAGTAGCCATGCATATTGAATGTGTTGTGATAAAGGCGGCCGGATCACTACAAGTTGTTTGCTGTAGACCCAACCTCCAACCAAACTTGCCCAACTTACCTAGTATTCTTGGTTGGGGTTAACATCTCCAACCCAATTTATGAATAGCTTTGAGTCCTTAAATGTGCTAATCAACTTGACCTGAACCTATTGAGCTTGAAGTCTACCTCTCACACTCCTCCTTTCATATTCTGCAACAAGTAAGACGTAAGTCCGTAACTCAAACACCCGACCTATCAGGCTCGAATGCCACTTGTAGTATCTTACAACCCCATGAAGCAACCATTTATCTCAAAACCAATTTGTGATGGGAAACGTCACAACAATGGTTTTATGGTGAGGGATCGGGCTCGACCACAATTATAACCGCTCAAGAGCAAGGGTGGACGTTGGCCTCAACAAATATGACAATCTTTCTTTCTTCTTCTTCCTCTCCTAATTAAAAAAAAAAAAAACACTACAGAATCCAAATCATCTTACATCATGCAGGTTTTGATTGGTCAACACCTTATAAAAAAAATAAAGTCCATTCTTTCATGGTGAACAACTTATCAAATTTCCTTGATTTCTTAAGAATATATCTACTTAAAGTCTTTGACGATCTCATTTAAGAGAATATTCCCGAGTCGTTGCTCAGTTTCATTGGGAACAGTTTAACTTAAAATATGGAAATGTGAAACATGAATAATTTTGCGTTGCTTTCGAATCTTATCATTCTTTCAATAATGATAAGAGAGAGCTGAGGTATTGGCCCCCTTTCTTCCTGTGATGTATTGTTTAAAGTGACATAAATCCTGCCTGACACTTGTAGGGGCCATGCAAGTTTTGTATATTTCTTCTATTATTGGTTCTTTATGTTGATAATGTTTTGATTCTCACTATCAGTGATTATGAAGTATCCTTTTCGAATCAACTCAAAGTTTCATCAGAGATTTCTATGTTGAAATAGTCATTTCAGGTCTCATCTGAGCCACCTCGATCCATTGATAAAGATGGCCTTGTGTGCATAAGGTGTGGGCTCTCTCATAATTGGAAATGATGTGGATTATAGTTTTCTGGTTCGTAAATTCATCACTTAAGGCAGGCAGGCAGGTTCATGATGGTCTTCCTACTAAACAGCCTATTCATATCATCAAATTAATCTCAAGATCCACATGGCGCCTCCTAAAGAAATTAAAAGGGTTTCATGTCCTGATTTGCAATTTTGTTAGGGATGGAGTTGATTCAGTCGTTTGAACCAGTAGTTTATGTTTTTGTGCTTTGACCAGGCTATGGGCTTTCTTTGATTATCCTTAGTTTGTAGGTACTGTTGGTTTATACCCACTTAAGGACTTTTCTTTTCTCTAACTTACCCCAATTTAGTTTGTAGGTACTGTTGGTTTTGCCCACTTATGGACTCTTCTTTTCTCTACCCAACTCCAATTTGGGAATCTATAGGGCATGTTGTATTTTGGGTTTTTCCTTTTTAAAAAGAATCAATCTTATCATTCACACAAAAAAAAAAAAATATTTTTGTGACAATTCATGAAAAGTAGTGTATATGTATGAGGGAGGTAACCAAATTATAGTTGGGGCCAGGTGGCACAAAAAATAAAGTGATACCACTTGTAGGATCTTTCGTTCCATTGATCTACCACTTATCCCAAAATCAATTTGTAATGAGAAACGGCACAACAATAGTTTTATGATGAGGGTGAAGGCTCGAATATAATTATGACCGTTCAGGTATAAGGGTGAATGTTGATCTTAACACGCCAGACCATCACCTGACTTTGCATTTTCTATTCTAAGCAGTGTGGGAACCTTGAGGGACCTGGTCAGATCCAATGAGTTCTTATTTTTAAGGGTAGGACTAGGGCCCATAAGTTAGTTGGCGTGCTTTGACATTTAACTTTGTATGCTGCAACTGCGACCATGCGTAGTGGTATTATCTTATCCTTCTTTTCCAACTTTTTTTTTAAAGACTGTCATCTGCGTGTTAATCAGATGGGTAGTACCTTAGTCTCAAATATCATCTATTTTTTGAGAATATAACAATATAAGCTTGAAATGATATATTGGGTAATATTGTGATACTTTCTGAAAACAAACATATCGTGAGAAAATCAAAATAAAACTGTGAATAAATAGAAAATCATATAAAAATAACATAAATAATATTTTTTTTATATTTTTTGACCACATTAAGGCCACATTCGGCTAAGAGGTGCCTTAAGGAAAAATTTAAGTCCGTTCAGAGAACTACTGAGATGCATGATAATCATGAGAGGTAGTACGATGGAAAGTCTCATCATGGCTATGATTTTGGTCAGGAATCACCCCAATCAAATCATCACTTTATTCAAGGCCTTAAAGTTTGACGGTTTCTAAAGTTACATTTTTTATAGAATTAATTAATCCAACAACGAGTATAATCTAAATTATTATCACGTGCTAATTAATGGTGGATTAGTGATAGTAAGAGAGATAAAACTTGTTATAGGGGTTGCGACATAATGGCAAAAAAGTTACAACTAATGCAATTCCTGCGAAATACGAAATACCTCTTAGCAGAATATAACGCTAGCTGTATTTTTACTCCTTATTTTAAATTATCCAAAAAATAAAATTATTTGCTCCGACATCTTCCTCATAATGTCTTCGAACATATCCCAACATCTACTCATATATAATAATTTCCAAAAAATATATTTTAGACAATTATCAAACAATCTCATTAATTGCTTTCCATGGGGCAGTTCCGTTAAATGACCCGAAATTAGACCCGAACCCAAGGACCGAAAAGAGACGACAATATAACGGCACAACGTAACGAAGAAGGGAAAGCACTTTTGGCAATTTCACCGAACCACACCGTTTCTTCACGTAACACAAACGCCAAAATACATGCCGTCGTGTCTTTCCCAACCGCACCCACACCCATAAAAACCACCAAAACCTCTGCCTCCCATACCTGCCTCCTCCTCCTCCTCTTCCATATCTAAAACCACCAAAATCTCCAATCTCCAATACAGCTCTCTCTATATATCTATCTATCTTCAAATGGCCAAATCCACAAGGAAGACTATTGCAACAGCCATAGCTATAGCTGATGTAGCTTCATGTTACTGTGCATTTGTTCTAGCTCTTCTCTTGTTGGCCTCTCTCAGGGAGAATTATCCACCAGAGGAGCCCATCCGTGGAAAATTCACAGGGGGGCCTTGCGACGAGATCTACGTTGTTAATGATGGCGAGACGCTTCACACCATCAGCGACAAGTGTGGCGATCCCTTCATCGTTGAGCAAAATCCTCATATACAGGACCCAGATGATGTTTACCCTGGGTTAGTGATCAAGATCACTCCTACTAAAGATTGGAAGGTGTAAGGTATCAATCCATTAATTGTCTTATACAGTCCATGTAGATAACACAGAGATGTTTGTCTATGTAATACTTCTTCCCCTCACTTTTTTTTTTTTTTATCGAATAATTTTCTGTTAATAGATGTAAAGACTTGAAGTTCTTACAGTTGGACTTAAGATAATTATGTGAGTTCATCAAAATCTTAATTAGTTTGTACTTGATAGCACAGGTTCAGATATGGGTACTGGACCCATATCAGCTATACATGTGCAAAAAAATTCATGTATTATCTCTCACATCTGTGCTAGCTATGGATCATTGTATCATCTGTTTCAATGTGATTTCTATTTTTAATAAATAAAAAAATTAATGATCCATATCATCTCACATGGGAATACACATCCTATTAATGACCATGCACACTTGCCATGTTGACAATAATATTGGCGTATATCGATAATCACGCCCTATATAAGACCATACTTCTCATTAATGAGAAACCAATAATCAATGTTTAAAGCCATGCCTTTTAAATATGAGCAAAGATTACTTTTCAGACCTACCTTAAATGGTGTCGTTTGTGATTAATATGCCCACAAACATCCCAAAATCCTATGGGCGAGTCTTATGTTACTTGAAGAAAAGGGTACGAGGACTATTTGTGCAGTTTGCTTTGCCCGAAGGAAACCAGAGGAGAAGAGTTGATGGAAGGAAGAAAGTGCCTCTTTGGTAGGATAATTGAATAAGGTAGTACTGGAATTCTGTAATTGGCCAAGAACGAGGACTACCGTTTCATTAATTGCTGCACAGTAACTTTGTGTTGGATTTGACAAGGCTTTGGTTCCAGCAGCAGGAATAACAGGGTCTCTGTAAGCCTGTAACCATTTCGTCTCTCTGCCCCAAAACAAACTCTAGATAGTAGATATACTGTTTTTTTTCTTGTTTTCGAAAATACAAACTCTGGAGGCATTTTTGCTTAGATAGAATAAGTAGGAATTGAAGACAGGTGAAGTTATTGTTAAATGAGATCCAAACTTAAAATTATTTAAGAGGGGGCTACAAGGCGAAGGGCGAACGTCATAAGGTAGCAATGTACATGGGACTTCGACTTCCCTATATTTGAATTATTGATTCTATTTCATTAAAGAGGGTTTTTTTAATGTTGTTTAAAAAAGTTTATTTGATGCTATTTTTTGTATATTCATTTTGGTCTTCGTATTTCTATATATTCCAATTTTTATGTATTTTATGCAAATTAATGAAGACCCACCCATATGTTTAACCAACTTGCTTAGAGTGCATGCACCTAACAGTCGGCGACAATGATCACATTTCAGATGGTGGTAGGCGTGGGCCCCACCACTACCTCAACCACTGAAAACATCAACTAGATGCATGGCAAGCTGGTACACCATATTTTGATGCACGTGGCATCCTTAGGGTCGCTTGTTAATTCCACGTGTAGTGTGAAAATGCTTTATTTACACAAGTAGACAAGCCACATGTGAGTCATTTACACATGCAAATGAGTTACATGTAAAACATAATTTATCATTTGTCATTTTTACACTCGCGCATCTAATGGTTCACATATCGTTCACAAATTTTTGCAAATTTTGAAAAACCTATGGTGCAAGTGTTGAGATTTGACCCAATAATCATTGTTGGCATTCTAAAGAGGATTCTGGCTTGGATTGGGAAAAAGAGGGCCACAGAAATCAAAATTGAACCAATAATAAACTGGATTTTTTTTTTTTACAAATATCTCACAACCCATGAAAGATCAACGGTTAAGATTTGGTCCACTAGATGCTCCTGGCCATATAAAGAGGACATGCAGTTTAGATATTGCATTAGAGGTAGGGTTGCAAACGGGATGGTTCTGGATCGGATCCATAGTGGACCCGACGCAGACCCATTTTTAAATAAGGGTTCCAATTTTAGATCCGGTTTTGAATTGAAATATGTTTTGTTGGTTCTGGAGCCGATCTCGATAAGAAAACTTGGATCCGGAACCGGGTCCGCCTAGAAGACTCAAATCTAGTTCCAAAATCGATTCTATTTTTTCTTTATTATTTTTTTTTTTTTAAAATAAGTATACTATTCAACTTATAACAGTGCATCAAGTATACAACATCCAGTATTATACATAAGAATGCCAAAAAAGAGTTGGTTGTAAAGTACATATTGCAATATCAAAGACTCATATGCTGGGTACCAGGTCCACGGATCGGAACCTATATAGACCTAAAACTAGACCCGTTTATGAATTAGAACCTAAATTAGGTTCCAAACTCCTTTTTTTGCCGTTGGAACTTCCGGGTAATTGGGGAATCGGATACTCGTTTGCAACCCTAATTAGAGACCTAGATTCTTCACAAATCCAAAAAAAAATGGACTGTGTTTTCAACTCTTGGTATGCACTGTAGCAACAGTGCATTCATCCAACGACCGATATTTTTCTCAAAGATATCTCATGATCCATGTTGAATCGACATTTGAAAATTGTACTCAAAGTTAAAAATGACATTTTGAATAGGAGTAATGGTTCGGATTGTGAAGATGGGCTCCACACAAGTCCAGAAATGATGATCTAATGGTCTGAACGTTTTTATAAGTATCTCACAATCTATAATGATCAAACGATTGAAATTTGGTATCATAGCGGTTCTTAGCCTCCCTAACATGACTAACGGTTTGGATCACTATGTACGAGCCCACTTCAATTAAAAAAAAATGAAAAAGGCGTCCTAAGTGTGCCCTCACACCGCAAAACTACTGCTGGTGTTTAAATGGTTCACACCTCATGAGCTGTGAAAATGTGCAACTTGTTTTGCACATGGTTTACATAGCAAAAACACATGACATTTACACACCTTGTGTGTAAGTGATGTAAACAAAAATAAATGGTATGAAATCATTGCACATGTGGAATGTTTCCATATGTAAATGGGGGTGAAACAAACAACCCCTTGGGGGCCGTTTATTTTGTGGAATTTCTGCCAGGTATTTACCATGTTGGGAATTTTTAGATATGGTGTGACATCTTGTCACCTGATATTTTTGAATTCTATGTTTCTTTACCAGCATTTCTGAATTTAAGCCACATGAAATGACTCTTATGACCTTTGAGAATTAAGGAATTCCACCATTTTTATACTTTGGTGGAATTCCTGGATGCTCAAGCCCAATGAAACATCTTGGAATGAATTCCACCATGTCTAGGAATTCAGGAATTCCTCATATAGAAATTCCTTGAATTTCAGTAATTAAAATTGTATTTATGGTCATTTGGGCAGCAAGAATTTAATGAATTCGGTGTGAGATTTTCGACAGCCATCAAATTTCTAATTAAATGTAATAATGAAAGAAATCAATTCTCAAAAGGCTCTTTTAGAAATTCTATATCCATCAAACACAGAATTTGTAAGAATTAGGAAAAAAAGGCTGACAATCATTTGAAATCCTCAAACAACCCAAGTTCCATTAAGTGATTCCCCTTGTCAAATAGACGCTTAACATTCTTTCTGAAAATTCCTTGTAAGTTTTATTCTGATTGTCAAAATGGTCCGTTGGCTTTTGAAAATTGAGTCAGTATCCCCTAATGATAGGCACAAAAAACAGCTGTGTCCTCCGATGAATTTTTTAACTAACCATCCATCAAGAACATGTTACCAATGCGAATAAAAGATAGGGGGTTTGAAAAAGTTAAAAAAAAAAAAACCAAATCTTAAAAGGTCAACGTCACTATGATTCACATGCAACCGCTACGGAGAAGGTCAACTCAATATTGAGACAGTTAACAACTAGCCAGAGACTTCTTAAGTTCTTATGTTATTGTCTTAAGATGATATAGGGTTTTAAAATTTAGGGTCAATCTCTTCTGATGTAAGGTATCATTTATATAGAATATGTTGTGTATGATCTGATCCAGCTGTCATTACTGAATGATGATAATCCCCAACTGAGGCTAGCTCCATTATTCTATAAGTAATTAATTATAAGGAATCACCTTCTCTGGCCCTGTATCCGTTCAAATCCTTTCAATCATTGATTGGTGAATGTGGCGATGGGTCCCGCTGTTCTATCAGTGGGCCATCTAATCGGTAAGTCTTGTTCGGATAAATGAGGAGTCGAATAAAGTAAAGTAAAGTAGAATTCACATCAGGAGTGAAATGAAGGAGATAGGGTTGAAGTTAAGGTACATAACTTCACTTCACTTTATGTGGATGTTTGGCGTGAAATGGATATATATGTGGCTGACAACGGTACCATACTTCATTTGTCACTCATCTAAATAAGATAGAGTTGAAGTTTTAAACCTTTAGCGGCCCATTTAACTTCACTTTACACTATTTTTTGCTTACCCAAACTGGCTGTATTGACTGGATATTTGAATATTATAAAATAAGATCACTCTTACCGGCAGAGAACTTCTTTTATTTTTTTTATTATTTCTTTAACGATGTGTAGAGAAAAGATGAACTCCACTCGGCCTGAAAAGTAGCCACACCAAATCGATTCAAAAACTTGACCGAGTCTTGATCGAGTGAGAAAAAGTAAACACTAATCATAGTTGCACATTTTTAATTTTTCACATATTTTTATTTTCCATTTTTTTTAATCTGGATAATAGCGACAATTTTTCTTCACATTCTAGATCTTTATGATATTTTGATAAAGTCGTGATATCTTGCAATGTCTATATAATATCAAGATATTGTCAAAATATCACCATTGTTGGCACATTGTCTATGGTTATGGCCAAATTGGGTGCTGATTGTTGACCCTTTTAAAGTTGTTGGGTGGGTTGGCGGCCGTAATGGGGTGTCGGCCGGTCAAAGTGACTAAAAGATAAGCAAGGGAAGAATAGTGATTGCAATGTTATATTTGACATGCAAATAAAGGAAGTTGGTCCAACAACAATAGGTGCTTCTTCTCCTTAGTTTTCTTTTAAAAATATGCACTTGGAAGAGTTTATGGGGGCCCACTGAACTCATAAAATATAAAAGGCTTTGAGAATCAGCCTTCTAAATACACATGCGATGTTTACGACGATTTGACCCAAGGCAATGAAGTAAAAAGACAACAAAGACTCAAATTTGATTAATCCTTTCGAGGCCTTAAAATCAACATCCGAAGAAAAAGTAGAAGATATGGATCCTACATTTATATTTGAGTTGATGTCACCAATTCTTTAGTATAAATATAATGTCATTCAGGTATATCAGGCTTATCATCATACCACAGCTCGGATCAGCATCAACCCTTCTCTTTAATTTTTGAGGCTAGCACCTTCAATTAGAGAGGAAGAAAGGGGGATAAAAAAGCAATAAACAAACCCAAAAAGGAAAAGAGATGAAATGAACCGCTAAACAGAGAGAACAATTAAACTTGAGAAGGATGGGATGGCCAAAATAAAGCAAGTGATTTGCACTATTTGGGATTCATCGTTATCACATTAGCATGTCATCTTTCTTCTTTAAATATATGATGAGTATGACAGAATAAATCATATCTTTTGTGCGGATGTGTTGGATATGTACGTGCACCAATAAGTGCATAGGAGTTGCCTCTGTCAAGAGGGTGTTTTTGGGTTGTCTTCAAGCATCTTCTACACCAGGTCAACTCGCAATAAATGGTAGTTTAGAGTCATTTAGTAGCAACCCTGCCGACCACATCAGCAAACAGCAGCCCACAACCACAACCACAACGACTACATCCAACCAAACAAAGAAAGCGTAATACCCCAAAATGCCCTAGTCCCCGTGTCACGTCAGAGTCCAGGGAATAGCTACGGTTAGAGAGCATATGAGCTACAACATTCATCCCCCTAAGAATGAATTCAAAATTAACAGTCTTAAAAGAGGACACCAGGACTTTAATGTCAAGATGATTCGAGTGATTTCCGGATCCTTACCACCTTTTTAGCATTCGACGAAACAACAATTCTAGCCAAACCTGTGTATTTGGCCTTCTCAGAGGATTGCCCCTGTTTCAGCTTCCTATGAAGAAGAAACCTTCTGCCCTTGCTTTTCTCCTTCATAGATAATAGAGCCATTCAAACTAACCATAAATCATGTGTGGCTTTTCCATTAGTGGCGCTATGAGCTATGTTAGAGAAGATTAGAACAGTCTCCTCATTTCGAGTCACTCTAGAGTAGGGTTCTCCGCTCAAATTGCTCTAAGTTTCGGTATTAAGAGGTAGATTAGGCCCCTATATCAATTTATAGAAGAATTGCTGGGATTTTTATCGCCTTTTATAATTACCTTATATGTTCAATTTGGTTGTGGGTTGACCATTTTTAGATAAGTTCCCAATTTTCTTAATATGTACGGGGATATAAATCTTACAAATATCCACCACGTCTAAAGGATTATTATAGTAGTTTTAATTGTGGATTCATTCCAGTTTTTTATCCAAGCTCCATAAATCCCTGACCTGAAGACTAGAGTTTGGTAAGTTAGAGATAGGCTTCCTAAGACTAGGGTTTGACAAGTTAGAGAAAGGCTCCATGAATCTTTGCATGGAATCCAATTACTATTCCATGTTGAGATATTTTGGCCATTACCAACACTCCAACCCACCTTATCATTAATGAAATTCACTCCCTCGACAAGGCCCTTCCAGAATCATGAATTACCCATTTTGTACTCGGGTCTTTGGAGAGTTTTGTTGGGACTACATTTTAGCTTTTAGAATTCTTGAACACAAAATTAAAAGGTCATCAATGTTGTTTAGGCATCTCCAACTCGTTTTAGTCAGAGCTATAATATTGCGAATGTCTCATCCCAAAGCCCCCTTCTTTAATAGGTTTTCAGAGCCACTCCATTTTATGGTTGGGATTTTCTTTTTTTTTTTTCTTTTCCCTTCATGTTTGCCCTACCAAAACTGCAGATATTCTAACCTAAAATTTAAACTAATTGTATCTGCTGCTCTCACCATTGTGCCATCGTTAATCAAGTTGGTGGAAAGACCTTGGAGACTGATTGGCTAATTAAAGCAAAGTGGGCTTGATGAATACATGAGGCAGTGAACATTAGATAAAAGATGTTTAATATCAGTCAGACAGTGGTTTCTGTGTTTGTATCAAGTTTCGGCTACTTTTTCCGACCTTGAAGTAATCTCTCCTGAAGGAAGGATTTGTTCCAATTAATTTTCCAAGGACTCAACACTCATATACCAATCAGACAACTAAAAAAACCCAAAAACTCCACTTGGCAAATAAGAGATTAAATTCTACTTCAAGTATTTTAAATATGTGGCATGTTGTTGAGGCCCATTGGCCCAAAAAATATTAATGGGGATAATGAAATGATCAGTCCAAGCCCATTACACTTGTCTGAGGTCAGGCCAAGCCCAGTGTAGCTATATTCTAAACTAAAGTTTGGGCCCATCTTCTCTATTTGCCTCCACATCAAAGAAACTAACTCCTCAGTGGGCTCATTTTGATTAAAACCTAAACGCTTGAGGAATTTTTGTAATTCCTAGATTTTGTGGATCTGTACTCCCATGGGAGATCCGACCCGGACCCGTGTAAATTTATCAACCATTGTCACTACTCACAGAATTAGCCTTCTTGGGTTTTCTTCAAGATATTCTCAGATTATTGATAAACGCATAGAAAGACAAAAATCGTAGTAAATAAATATATACATGTAATACACATGTGTAATGTACTGCCTTCAATTTTATCTCTGGCTGGTCTCAGCATGTTTCGACCATTGGCTAGGTCCGTATCTATTCTTATAATTGGGCCTCACCATCATCTCTAACTCTATGCGGGTAAGAACCCTACTGCCATGGTTCGTTCCCTGCGTGAGCACTGAGCACGTTTCTTTCCCCGTCTGAGCGGGTGTTATCTCCCTGCATAAGCAGGCTGCACAAGTAGTCCTTACATGGCTGGGTTCTCTCATGGGTCCCAACCCTTTTTATTGGGTACCAAAAAAGCTCGGGTGGCCGATAGAAACAATTTTATCATTGGTTGACCCACCACGTAATCTGATTAGGAAGTAGAACCCTGACAGCAGTCCTCTTAACAAGCAGATATCATTTTCAATCCTGGCCTTCGCCCTAGTCCAGCTTGGTTTGACTTTGGTAGGACCAAAGGCCCAAAATGTCGGCCTTAAGGCGCTCCCCTCTACAGCAGCTATCTTGATATGCATAGTGCCAAATTCAGCTGTCCAGACCACTATGGAAATGGGTTATTAACTGGCACTTTAGAGGTCAATGGGACGACCAGGGCCAATTGGCATTCTGAGACAGAGAAAGAGGAAGGCTGGGTTTAGGCCAGATGCTTGCAATAGCAATTCTTAAACTTACTAACCTGCTTGGTGACCAGAGTCATAGCCCAATTTTGTAGTTTTTGGTCTAAGCTAAAGCTTGAAAAGTTCCCTGTTTGGGCAACTTCCTGTTTGGTGATGTCAATTGTCCTCCGATTAGCCAACAATTAACAAATGGACCTAATTTTTGGGCCCAATTGTTACTCGAATCTGTGTCCAATCAAGTTCATATTTAAATGCCTGGTTATGGAGTCATTGGCATAAAAAAACTATATAACTATCATATATATATATATATATATATGTAAGTGCCCCCACCTTATCTCTTACCTTACTATGAGAGATAACGCAGGGGCCCTCACATCCATATCCAATGCCAATAATTTAAATGTGAGGAACCCCACCTTATCTCTCATAGTAAGGTGAGCGATGCTTTCATAGGAGCATCTCCCATATATATATTAGAAAAGCAAATGAACTGGAATTTAGAAACTCCAAAGGTCATGGACACCTTTTTAGGTGGCTGAAATTTTGGATGTCACATTATGTCAAAAAATCTCCAACATGACAGATTCTCATATGAAACTCTAATAAAGAAATAGACCCTTAGCTGAATTCAAGAATTATATATGGAGAATTTGTAAATTCTCTAAAAGTCAGCCCCCAGGGTAGAATCCCTAAGGGGACGTTTGGTAAACATCCTCACCACGGATTTCTCTCATTTTCTGCGATCCTATGGAAAACCTACGTTTGGATCCGCGTGGAAAAGCCTTGAACAGATGCGAAGATTCTCTATTTCCAAATATTTTGGGTGTCAGACACCCCCCCCCCCGCCCCCCCACCCCTCAGATCGGCCGAATCCACGCGCACGAGGATTTGTGGAGCTACAGTGATTTCAGGCATTAATTTAGACTAGACCATTTTTTTGCAGTTTCTGGTTTCTATGGGCCCCACAATTAAAATCTAAACCGATAAAAGTGTTAAGAAAGTCCAAAACAGCCATCTCACAAAATTTCAGCTGTTGATTCATCCTAGATCGTGAGATATTTGCAAAAACATCCAAGCCGTTAAATGCCAATTTCTGAGACGCTATGGGCCAACAAAGGGGATTAAATCCAATCCTTTTTTTTTTTTTTTTTCTGGTTCCTGTGGACTCCACAATCATGATCTGAACCAGTAGTTATTTCTAGAAGGTTAAACACGGCTAAGTGACTAAATTTCAACCATTGATCCTTACTATATCTTGAGATATTTGTAAAAAAGTCCAGGTACTAAAATATTAATTTCTTATTCTTGTGGGCCCCCTTTGCACTATCTGAGCCATTCAGATTTTCTAGATGACCACAAACAACTTTGTGGTGAAAGTTGAGTTCTTGATTTTTCATGGATTTTAGAAATTTTTATAAAAGGTATTTATAACCATTGAATTATACATTCTACAATTTATAGGAATCCTCCCTCCATCCAAACATGGAACTCTCTTTGGGAATTCTACTTAAGGAGTGTGGCCTTCTTTGGAGATGAAGAGAATCCGTTAAATAGAGGATTCTTCTATGTTTACCGAACGTGCCCTAAATCCTCCTCTTGAGTGGAAGATTTAAAAATGCCAAGGAGGCTAAAATTTAAAAATTTTCAAAGGTCATTTAAGACTTTTTATGTAACTAGCATTTGAGATTTTATCAAGGAAACTTGATAATTGCAAATGTTAGGAGGACAAGCCATTATATTATGTTTATGCATTTCCAACATTACAAATTTCAATCCGAAATTCTAGCAAAAGAACTGCCAGCCCTAATAAGGTCCATTTGCTTGGAGGTATTTTTTTATGAGAGTTATATATATATATATATATATTTACACTAAAAATTCTGACAATGATGACAACTACTATTCCCAAAGAATTCTAAATTTCGTCTGTGATTGATAAAAACTCATAAAATCAATCATGTGGAATGTCAACTTTTGGCCCCTGTAATTCTCAAAATCTCAATTTTGAAGATATTGTATTATATTCTTTGAGGAGCACTTACTTGTATAGCAGGTTGGGGACAACCCCCACAAGAATACCGAGTATTCTCTCTGACAAGCAGAAATATATCCATTTACAATCATTGGTGAACTGAAAATGGCCCAAACTAGTCATGATAAATGTATCCATCTACATATGTATTAAGCCCAAAATTTTGAGTGGGATTTATCTTTTTGACTGAAACAAGATCTGGGTCCACTTACAGAACTAGCTAACCATTACTTTCATATTGTTGCCAATGCCTCTTTTGCACGTGTACACTGAATAGGCTGTCTTTGGCTCATTGCCCCTTGGAGGGCTCAGGGGTTAAATATTCCATTGAATGAATTGCCATTCATCATTCTAAAATACATTTAGTGGTGGAGGAAACAGGCTTTTAGGGTGGTATTTTTAAACCCCTAAAGGTCATTTCTTACTGTGGAGATTCTGTTTCCACGTCTAAGAAAACTAGTGGGAAATAGTGGGAATAAAATCTGTGCCGCTAAAATCTAGCTTTTTTTTGTCGTTTAATCCCATCCCATCTGCTCCTAACTTTTTTTGTATTGTTAAAAAAGTCTCATTGATAACCTTTGAGACTTTCAAAATTCCAACTGTTTTAACATTTGCAAATCGTCCTCCTAAGAGGAGGTTGATTTAGGAGTTCTACCAAGAAAACAATTTTTGAAGAATTTATAAATTCTTTAGATATGAGTTCTTTGACTTCATTTAAAGAAATAAGCCCTTTGGTTTGTTTTTGGTAGTTTTCACTTACGAGAAATTATAGGTGGGGGATGGAAATGTTTATTGCCTAAAAAATAATAAAAAAACACATAGGGGCCCATTTCTTTACTAGTACTCAAAGAATTCATGTTTGAAGAATGTGTAATTCTCCCAAAGCTGTCTCCAATGGTGGAAGTTCCGAATTTGCCATATAGATAGAGCATCCGACAATGTTTAAAGATGTTGAAATTTGGAAATTTTAAAGGTCATTTGAGGCTTTTAACGTGGATAGAGTTTGAAAATCTAGCAAAAGAAACAAGCCTTGATATCAAGTTTATGAATTTCCAACACATTAAATTTCCATCATGAATTCCAGTAAAATAAAAGGCTCCTAGTTTACATTGAACTCATCAAAATTAAATCCTCCAAGTTAGGATATGGAAAGTTTTTATCATGGGCAAAGATTACACGCCTATCAAGATCCATTCCTCTCAAGGGTATGGAAAGGTCTAACTATGGACCAAGATACATGTCTATGGATGGAATCTCACAGATTGAAAGGTATCATTGAGGAATAATTACAAAGTCATCCCAATCATTGATTTAATCACTTCAAAATTTAATAATAGTCTAATTGCAACATTTTTTTTTTCGAATCCTATCAACCAATGAGTAAAAGTCGTGTGAGTGTCAAGTTGGACATAGAGCCAGATCATTGAGCAACAAATACAGGGGATACAATTACTGAAGATGGGACCCAGTAAGTCTCAAAGACTCATAAAGCTGCACAAAGATGCAGTCCAAATATCTACTCCTTTTCTTGCTTTCATTAATTAGTAACTAGAGTTCTTCTCAAGAGCAAATGCCTGCATGCAACCTACGGTTTCATGAATCGAGACTCTGTGAGGATTTTTCTTAAGGTGGCCGTCAGTGAATCTATGAGGGTATGAGTGTCCGCAATACACCGGAAACGCAGGCACCACTGCTCACGTCCATCGCAGCAATCTCCACTATAACATTGGAGACTTTTATTGGTTTCCTCGCGGTCACAGTGGGAAAAATCCTTAATCCAGACTCCTAATTTCTTTTCTATATAAAATAAAAGGGAAATATCAAAATCATATTCGATGGTGAGGGGATGGTGGGCATGTTCTCTCTCATGATGGGACCCACTAGATTGTGGCATCAATGACAAAAAAGTTGCAATCCACGTCTAGAAATCTAGATGCTAAACAAAGCTAAATAGAGCCATGAGCCTATAATTACTAATCTTGTCCTTTTGTCAATTCCTAATTCCTACTCCCAACAGAGACAGCAACTGCCACAGACAACAGTATCATGGTAGGGGCAGGCATTTGCATCACGAGGGGGAATATGCGAATATTCCTCTACCCTCTTCCTCTCACACAATGTTCTGGGCCCCATGAAACCCTGGGGAATCTCTTGATTGTGAAATTGCCTTCTAGTTGAGGTGGGCCATCTTTCATGGATACCTTCCTCTATGTGGTGCCTAGTCTTCTGTGGGAAAAAAAATCTAGGAGGTGTGGACTGGAAATGCAACCGCAAAAGAAGATAAGCTCTCCAATGTTCTCCTGCCTAGCTACCTCTAAAATGCTGTGGGGTCTCTGCTTTGGCTTTGAACACTTAAATGAAGGTGAAAGCTAGCTCCACATTGTGAGTGGAGGGGTGGAATTGTGATGGATAATTCCATCAAAATAAACTAGGATAGCTACAGTAGAGTGGGTGACATGGGCATGAGGACATGAGACCTAATTGCAATTTCAGAATGAGCCCTACCAATTCTTACCTTCATTAAGTACATTAAGGATATGATTCTATGGAACATTAATTTCCTTATGGTTTTTTTTATCTTGCACATGGAATTCGTTCTACGATTTTTAATTTTTTTTTTTGCTAATTAGCTACATTGGGTCATTGGTAAAGAGAACTCCCATATATGTGGAACTAAGGTGCAAACACTATTCAACTATAAATGCGTTGAAAAGTTTAAAAAATAGAGGCTTTCCACGGTTTCATTTTCTTTTATTTAGTATACTTTTTTTTCTTCTCATGTGAGATCTGAGAAAACGAAGGCCTAGCTAGAAACTTTTTTTTTTTTTACGGAAATTACAAAAATGCTTTCATGGTAGAAACAAGACCGCAGAAAATGTAAAACATACAGCCCTCAAATCATCTTCACATCATTTCAGAAGAACTCACTTCAAAAATACTTTTTCTTATAGAAGGTATGAGACCTGAATATGGCATACTGAGTACTGCCACAGGGGCTGTCATTTTCTACCCTACGGAATTTTCACATGGGAGAGCCCCACACAACAGCGGTGCGGAAATGTTGACCCCCTAGGTCCGCAAAGCAGGACTCCAAATGAAAGGGGGGCCCAAAATCCTGCATGACTTTCATCTTGACTCTTGTAGGAAACCGAAACCCTTCTACTTCGTATTGAATTTGTTAGTATTTATAGTAGAAGGGTCTATGTAAAGCATTATTAAAGTGGTGGGTTTGTGAGTGGTGTAAGCAAAAAATGTGGTTAGAAGCATCACTTTCCCAAGTTTACTAGAGTGATCAATTGGTAAGCATTTCATATCTTAGGAGGAATTTTTTTTTTTCATGCCCGCTTCCTGGTTCTACACTTTTAATTTCGATTATAGCCCCTTGGACGGAAAGCAATTGCTTGCTAACACTAGGAATTGAATACCGATGTTTGTAACTATGTTTTAAATTTTGAATTTTTTATCAGATAAATGTCACAAAAATGGATTAATTTTCTATCAACTGAAAAAAAAACAAAAGTACTAAAACTACTTTATATAACCTTACCTTTTTTCCAACTTTATCACCATGAGATATTCATTTTCTTCCATTTCTCTTGTAATATTTTCTTTTCTCAACATGTTTTTGGAAACATTGTGATGTTGTCAAAAAATGTTTTTTTTTTTTTTTCAAATGCTGCAATAGTATCTTGATGAGAACTTTGTATTGTGAGCATTTATCTGTACATCTCTCCTCTCCTCTGTGTGGGAGAATTATCAAAATCTAGTCTAGCACGAAATATCTTGATCCTGGTAATTGCTTCACTGCTATCCCCCAATTTACAATACATCAGACCATCCAAATTATTGGCCTCATTGTAGAAGATATTGTTCACTCATCCCCAAAATCAAAAGTTAATTATTCTGCTAAATTGGATATGAGATTAATTTTTCTCATTTTAAGCACCCATTAACATTTTTTACCAAAAAAAAAAAAAAAACCATCCATTAATAAACCTTTCAATTGAGTGGTCCCAATTTAACTTTCCCGTGGCGCTCCATTTACGAAAGGGACCGCTCACTTATTTCATAAATAGTGTTGTTGTTAACTATCGGTTTCAATACTTAGCTTAGAAAATTATCAAGAAGATGACATGTAATGTATTTTTTCTTAAAAAGTAGTTGACTTGTGTTGGATACTTCTTTTTCATGTGGGCTCTGCATGTGGACAGAAACACACTAGTTGACCATACATAGCCCGACATAAATATGTCCCCAGGAATTTGAACCCACGACTCAAACTCCGATACCATGTTGGTAATTAGAAATACCAAAATCTTGAGCCGTTAATGAACAATAGAACAATGTATATCAACTAAAATATAAATCAATTTTAATTGACTAAGAAAACGAAAAAAAATTAAAACTCAGTTGAGACTCTTTTATGTTTTTTTTTTTTTCTAATTTCCTTTTATTGTGATACTAACATTTCTCTAATGATTTCTCTTCATTTTTGTGAATGTTATAAGAGAGAACACCCTTTCAGATAAGTATCGTGGTATATTCCTCACTTTTTCAAAACATCACAGATGTTTTGACATTTAGGACGTGCAGTTTTATTCTTTTTTATTGTTTCCAGCCGGTGAACAAGAAAAAAAATATATAGAACGACAAAGCCCTTTTGGTCCTATATGTTTTTGTGTGGGTAAAATACCGTAATGACAAGTTAAGCAAAGGTTACAGCTAAACTCGCCGAACACCTCAGCCTCTGTGGTAGAAGCTCGTTAGCTCGGCAGCTCGATCAATAGCTCGTCAGCTCGGTAGCTCGGTCAATAGCTTGGTAGCTTGGCACCACGGTTCGGCAGCTCGGCATAAATGCCAGCTCAGTACAAAGGCACGCCACGGCCAAGCCATCCTTGGTCTCAAACCACAATACTAGAGTCAGAGTGGGCCGCCACCTTCCTCCTGGAAATACGGCGCGCCCAGACAGATATGAGCAGTCATTTATGGCGATAGGATCGCTCATTTATGGCGATAAGAAGTGCGCTTTATCAGCCATGTACGCCAACTGGCTGAAGGCGTGGAAAGAGAGGGGGGGTGTTGCCCATTTTACCTACTGCTGCCAGTCAGGGTAAGGATCGATGGGACATCACCTCACCTACCCCCACTCACAGAGAGAATGAACGAGGAACGCTCACTTATATATACACATGGGATCAGTCCCATGAAAGGTACGCAATACACAACTCACAAGACTCCACATCGTCTCATTCCCATCTTCCTCCTCCTGTTTAGTTTTCTCAGAACTAACTCAGGCATCGGAGTGCCTTCGGCTCACGGCAGCCAGGGGCTCTGACTCTAGCCTTTCTCCTTCCTTTTCAGGTTCTTGGCGTTCAGCATTCCCCGTCCTAAGGAGTTTTACCTACAATCTCATCTCAATCTAAGTAGGTGCCGTTTTTACCGCCTACAGTTTGGCGCCGTCTGTGGGAAACTGAACAAAAAGCTTGTAAACACTATGCCTCCAAAAGCCAGAAATGGCAAAGGACCCTCCAAAGGCAAGGCTTTGTCCATACAGCCTACGCTGGCGCAGAATCTTCCACCTCCACCCCCTCAGCAAAGGAGGTCTGGGGGGAGGTCTCCCACGGTCTAAACACAGTCGCGGTCTAGGGGAGTGACCATGCTCTCCCTTCGCGACGTCCCACCTCCGGAGCAGCCCCACCATAGCCATAAGCGGGCCATGCAAGGCGACAAGTCAGTCACCAAGCCACACAAGAAGTCAGCGCGGGCTGGATCGCAGTCACATCATCAGGCCAGCCTTGAACAAAATGAGGACCCCCGCCTGGGTGACATCAGGGCACAGAACCGCCTCATCCGGGAACAGCATGAGCTTATCCAACGGCTCAGGCAACAGCTCGACGACAAGAAGGGTCAGAGCCCGCCGCCCAGGCGCCTGGGCCACGGGGACCTGAGGCACGTCCTCAACAGTAAGAGGCGCGACCGAGACCAAGGGGAAGAAGGCTCCAGCAGCAGTCACATGCATGAAGGGCCGAAGAAGCAACGCCAGGTTTTGGAAGATGAAGAGCTAAAGCAGTGGATCGACCAGCGGGTGAAGCAGACGATCCGCCAGAATATAGAGACTGCCGGTATCGTCCGAGACCAGTTTAGCGCCTTCGAAGCCGAGGACACTGGCGCGTCTCCTTTCTCAAGGGAGATAAGAAAATACACGCTCCCCGAGAAGTTCAGCGTCCCGAGGTTCGCTCTGTATGACGGAACCTCGGACCCTGCGGCTCATCTCCGACATTACGTTCAGAGGATGTCGGTCTGGGGGGACGACGACTCCCTAAACTGTCGAGTTTTCTCCTCCAGTTTGGCGGATCTCCCCCTGCGATGGTTTTGCTCGCTCCCTGAAGACTCCATTTCCAGTTGGCGGCAGCTCCGGACCTCCTTCCTGGGAAAATTCTAGGCTCATCGCGTCATCCCGAAGACCGATGCTGACCTGATGGCCCTCCGAATGCAGGAGGACGAGAGCGTCACCCAGTTCGCTCGTCGGTTCTGGACTGTCTACAGCCAGATCGGGTGCGCTTCTGAAGAGTTGGCAGTGAAGTTCTTCCAGCTGGCTCTTCGATCGGGCATCCCGCTATGGGCACAGCTGGTCATGTACCCGGTGACCACCATGAAGGAGCTGATGACCCGAGCGAATTGGTTCATATTGGCGGAAGAAGATGAGGCGCGAGGTCGCGAGAACTTCGGCCTCACCAAGAAGAGCCAACCAACAAAGGGAGATAACAGGTCCTCCCGAGGGGAGGATCGTCGCAGAGATCCGTCCCCGGATCGGCGCAAGGCCCGGTCCTCGGAGCAGCGCCGAACCCCCTCTGCTTCGGCAGCGGGATCAGGGAGCGGCAGAAGGTCAGGCCACGAGCCGACCTCCCACGTGGCAGTAAATACCATCTTTAAGGAGCCGATCTATAGGCTCCTCAACAAAATAAAAGCGCAGCCTTTCTTCAAGTGGCCACGGCCGATGACGACTGACCCCTCCTCTCGGGACCAGAGTAAGTTCTGTGCTTACCACAAGCAAAATGGGCACAGAACTGACGAATGTAGGAGCTACAAGTTCCACCTGGAAAACCTCGTGAAGGAGGGGCACCTCAGGGAGTACATCAAGCAGGAAGGCCGAGGTGATGACCGACCTCCGCGGCGAGACGCTGACAACCAGGACAGCGAGCTAGAAGGCATCATCAACGTCATTCACCTCGCCGCCCCACCCAAGAAGAGCTCTCAGGCTCGCGCGGAGGCCAGGCGCGCCGCCCATCAGAAGCAGGTGCTAACCGCGGCACCAGAGCCGGCCGCGAAGAAAGCCAAAACGGAGGGGATCAGAATATGGTTTTCTGACAAGGACTTGGAAGGCGTCGAGCTCCCACACAACGACGCTCTAGTGCTCACCTTGAAGCTGCAGAACTTCTTGGTTCATAGAGCCCTTGTCGACCCTGGCAGTTCATCCAAAGTCCTCTACTACGATTGCTTCAAGAAGTTGAGACTGAAGGACGAGGACCTCCATGCTGCCCACACCCCTCTGGTCGGCTTCAGCACCGAGCCTGTTTATCCTAAGGGTAAGATCTCCCTCAGAGTCCAAGTAGGTGGCGCCTGCAGGCAAGTTGACTTCCTAGTAGTCGATGTCCCTTCCCCATACAATGTTATAATGGGGAGGACGTGGCTGCATAGCATGGAGGCGGTGCCCTCCACCCGTCATCAGAAGCTCAAGTTCCCTTTGGAAAACCGGTCAGGCCGAACGGATGTGATCACCGTTAGAGGCGACCAGCACATGGCCAGGCAATGCCTGCTGGCCGTGCTGCCTGGCGAGGCTGAGCCATCCCAAGTCAATGTGGCCGAACTGGATAGAGAGGCCGAGCTCGGGGACGTCGACAGGGCTCCGGCGCAAAAAAGCATCAAGGACCTCACCAAGGTCAACATTAACCCCGCCGACCCCGACAGATTCTTTCTCGTTGGAAGCCAGCTCCCCGAGTCCGAGAAGACAGAACTGCTTGACCTCCTCGTGGAGAATAAGGCGGTCTTTGCCTGGACACCCTATGAGATGCCCGGCATTGACCCGGCAGTCATCTGCCATGAACTGAAGGTGGACTCCAACCATAAGCCCGTGCTTCAAAAACCGCGTTGGACTGGGGTCCCGCAGACCGAGGCCGTGGTTGAGGAAGTTTAGAAACTCCTCGAGGCAGGCGCAATAAAGGAGGTCCACTATCTGCAGTGGCTAGCCAACACCGTGGTGGTAAAAAAGAAGACGGGAAAATGGAGGGTTTGCGTGGACTTCACCGACCTCAATAAGGCCTGTCCCAAAGACAGCTTCCCTCTTCCGAAAATAGACCAGCTCATCGACGCCACTGCCGGACATAACCGGATGAGTTTCCTGGATGCCTACCGGGGGTACCATCAGATCCCCCTGTACGCGGCAGACCAGGAGAAGACAGCTTTCATCACTCCCAGGGGCACCTATTGTTACAAGGTGATGCCCTTTGGGCTAAAGAATGCGGGAGCGACGTACCAGCGATTGGTGACAAAGATGTTCCAGGCCCAGCTCGGCAAGACGGTGGAGGTCTACATCGATGATATGGTCGTCAAATCCAAGAGGTCGCAGGACCACTTGACCGACCTCCGCCAAATTTTTGGCATCCTTCACCAGTACCAGTTGAAGCTGAATGCATCCAAGTGTGCCTTTGGTGTCGGTTCCGGCAAGTTCCTAGGGAGCCTGGTCACAAGAAGGGGGATCGAAGCGAACCCTGACCAGATCACCGCGATCCAGGAGCTCCAGTGTCCGACCTCGGCAAAACAAATCCAGCAGCTGACCGGAATGGCTGCCGCCCTGAACCGATTTATCAGCCGAGCTTCGGACAAGTGCAGACCTTTCTTCCAACTCTTGCGAAAGGGCTCCAAGTTCCAATGGACGTCGGATTGTTCTCAGGCGCTGCAACAGCTAAAACAATACCTTTCTTCTCCACCGCTGCTCTCCACCCCGACTTTTGGAGAGGCACTGTTCTTGTACCTGTCGGTCTCGGACCATGCAGTGAGCTCGGTGCTCGTCAGAGAGGACAACGGCCAGCAAAGGCCTATCTATTACACGAGCAAAACCCTACTGGACGCCGAGACCCGGTATTTGCAGCTCAAAAAGCTCGCCTTGGCGCTCGTTAGCCCCTCTCGAAAGCTCTCCCATTACTTCCAAACCTTCACAATAGTGGTCGTGACAGAATACCCACTAAAGGCTCTCCTTCGTAAGGCAGATTTCTCTAGACGGATCTCCAAATGGGCTGTCGAACTGGGGCAATATGACATCAGCTATCAGCCCAGAACGGCCATCAAAGCTCAAGTCCCAACGGACTTCATTGTGGAATTTACTCCTCAGAGTTCGGCACCGACCTCGCTCGATACCGAACTAGGGGGCGATAGGGGTGCAGAGGTTGTCACTGAGACTGAGCAAGAACAGTCCTGGAGAGAACTCCTAGACTTGTCCTGGAAAGTCTTTGTCGACGGATCCTTAACATCCAAAAGAGCTGGCGCTGGCGTAGTTCTCCAGTCTCCCGAAGGCCTCGTCATCGAACAAGCTCTGACACTTGGTTTCAAGGCATCTAATAACGAGGCCGAGTACGAAGCGCTCATTGCCGGACTTAACAGTGCCAAAATCTTGGAAGCCCGGTCCGTTGTGGTTTTTAGCGATTCCCAGCTGGTGACAAGCCAGCTCAGCGGAGACTACCAAGCTCGGGATGACAGGATGGCAGCCTACCTTGCCCACGCCAGGGGACTTCTCTCCCAGTTCGAAAGGGCCGAGGTCCGGCAGATCGGCAGAGAATCCAACTCCTATGCAGACGCCCTCGCCAGCCTCGCCTCGGCTGTGGAAGCCGGTGACTAAAGAACTATCGAAGTAGAAACGCTGCGGGAGCCCAGCATCGACCTCCAGCGACCCCGGCAGCTCATGTGCCTTGATCTCGGCCCGAGCTGGATGGACCCCATCATTGCATACCTGAAGGACGACCAGCTACCCGAGGACAGGACTGAAGCTCGAAAGGTCAGATTGAAGGCGACCCAGTTCTGGTTCTCCCCAGACAGCAAGCTCTACAGAAAGTCATTCACAGGGCCCTACCTCCAGTGCGTTCACCCCAGCAAAGTCGACGATTTCCTCTACGAGATTCACGAAGGAATCTGCGGCAGTCATATAGGAGGTCGGTCTCTTGCTTACCGGGTTATCAGCCAGGGTTACTGGTAGCCGTACATGCAAAAGGACGCCCAGCTCTATGCCAGAAAATGCGAGAAGTGCCAGAAGTTCTCTCACTCTCTCCACCAGCCAGCCCAGGACCTGAGCCCCCTCTCCAGTCTGTGGCCTTTCGCCCAGTGGGGCATGGACATCGTCGAACCACTTCACCGAACTCCAGGGAACAAAAGGTGGTTGATAGTGGCCACGGACTACTTCACGAAATGGGTCGAGGCTGAACCATTGTCCTCTATCACCGAATTAGACACGAAGAACTTTGTGTGGAAGAATATCATCACAAGATTTGGAAATCCCCGTACTCTCATTTCCAACAACGGAACGCAGCTCGATTCCAACCTCTTCAAAAGCTTCTGCCAAGAGTACGGCATTCGCAATGTCTACTCCACCCCGGCGTATCCTCAGAGCAACGGTCAGGTCGAGATCTCGAACAAAGTGCTCCTCGACGGAATTAAAAAGAGACTCGACCGAGCCAAAGGACGATGGGCGGAGGAACTGCCAAGTGTTCTATGGGCCTACCGAACTACTCCGAGGCGTTCCACCTCGGCTACCCCGTTCTCCCTTGCCTACGGCATGGAAGCAGTTATTCCCCTTGAGGTCGGCCTCCCGACCTTGAGGTCGGAACTCTGTGAACAGGGTCTGAACGATCTGAACGTAGCACGGGAGCTGGACTTGGCTGAAGAACGAAGAGAGGCGGCAGCTATCCGCCTGGCCGCCTACCAACAACAGTTGGCCAGGGGATACAACTCGAAGGTCAAGGAAAGAAAATTCGCGATGGTAGAGTTGGTCTTAAAGAAAACCCTCCCTGGCGACCGACATCCAAACGAAGGCAAGCTGGCGCCCGTTCAGAATACCCTCTACAGCCGGGAGATCTGCCTACCGACTCGAACACATAGAGGGGAAGGCGCTCCCGCGACCATGGAATGCGACGCATCTCAAAAAATTCTACTTCTGAGAAATGTATTAAAGAAATCAAATATCAATAAAAGGCGTTTTTTTCTGGATGAGTCTTTGCATTACTTAGAGATTCCCCGCGGCTCGACGCCTCTGTTCGGAGTATCAACTGTCAGCTCGGTGCCATCGCCAGCTTCGACAAAGCTATACACATCAGGGTCCAGTACCAGTACCACCCTCGTGGCTCGGCACCTCTGTTCAGAGGGCCAACCGCCCTCAGCACGGTGCCTGCACCAGCTTGGGCGGCACAGCCATATGCACACCAGGGTCCGGTACCAGTACCACCCTCGCGGCTCGGCGCCTCTGTCCAGAGGGCCAACTGCCCTCAGCTCGGTGCCAACACCAGCTTGGGCGGCACGACCATATGCACACCAGGGTCCGGTACAGTACCACCCTCGCGGCTCGGCGCCTCTATCTAGAGGGCCAACCGCCCTCAGCTCGGTGCCAGCACCAGCTTGGGCGACACGGCCATATGCACATCAGGGTCCGGTACAGTACCACCCTCGCGGCTCGGCGCCTCTGTTCAGAGGGCCAACCGCCCTCGGCACGGTGCCTGCACCAGCTCGGGCGGCACAGCCATAGGCACATCAGGGTCCGGTACCACTACCACCCTTGCGGCTCGGCGCCTCTGTTCAGAGGGCCAACCGCCCTCAGCACGGTGCCTGCACCAGCTCGGGCGGCACAGCCATACGCACATCAGGGTCTGGTAGCAGTACCTCCCTTGCGGCTCGGCGCCTCTGTGCAGAGGGCCGACCGCCCTCAGTTAGTACCGATTAAACTACTTGGCGAACTACCTGTGTCAGACACCCATTCCACCACAAACAAGACACAAATCATGCACAGAACATGTGGAAAGAATGCTGTTTTATTACATAAGAACCTTCCGGAATGAATACAATGTAAAAAGAAAAGAAAAGTACAAAATTCAGGGAGCCGCAGCTTCCTTATTACAATAGGTCCCGGTAGCGCTCTCGCTGGGAACGGCCGAGGCAGTCTCGGGAACCACCAGGGGAGCGGGGGCGACTTCCGAGGCGGAGGGAGCCGGGGCGACTTCCGAGGCGGAGGGAGCCGGGGCGACTTCCGAGGCGGAGGGAACTGGGGCGAATTCCGAGACGGCTCGCAACTCCAAGTCCGAGCGACGAAACCTGGGGGAATTCTGGAAAATGGGGCTGTCCATAAAGACTCCAACCCTTTTTAAGCCCGCCTTCCACCCAAGTGTCCATGCCCGGTCTCGGATTCCTGGCAACTGCGCCTTATAGTCAGCTGCCAGTTTGTCGACCTCCTCGTTCATCACGGCCTCGTGCTCGGCTAGGTACTCTTCCTTGAGTTTGGCTTCCTGCCCTTTCAGAGCCAGCGCGAGCTCGGCCGCCTTCCCCTCCAGAGCCATCTCCAACTTTCTTTCAGCTAGCCTTCTCTCGGAGGTGAGCCTCTTGTTCGTCCCCCGCAGCATCTGCATATCCTCCTCCTGCCGCGACAACGCAAGCCGGACCTCGTCTAGCTCATAGGAAAGGTGGGCGTTTTGATCCGCCGCCTCCTTTGCTTTCTCTTTGAGGTGCTCGGCCAAGGCCCGGGCTGCGTCGAGCTCGGCAAAAAGATCCGCATTCTTACTCGCCTCCTCTGCCAGCGTCGCGACCTTTGCCCCCAGGGACTTCAGCAGCTCCTCTTTCTCCGCCGCCCAGACTGCTGCCCTGGCCTCGGCTGCGTCCAGCCTCCCCATGCCAGTTTGACACTTTTGCAAGAGCTGCAGTAAGAACAGTGTGTCAGCTGAAAGAACCCAGCAGAAAAGAGAGGAATATGAAGGATAAGGTGACATACCGTTACCAACGACCGCATTGAGGAGAGCAGTAGCGACTCATTGTCCACCCGCGCCCACCTCGCCATGTCCTGGGGAAGGGCGCAAGCTCGTCCCAGTGCGGCAACCACTTCAGGGTTGACCGCTCGGTCCGACTCGGCTAACTGCCTCCCCAGCACTCCCTCGATGTCCGGTCTCCAAGGGACAAACTCGGAAGCAGTGGCGGATCCCCCGACCGACACAAGCGGTTCCGGGGCAGGTGGGAGTTCGACCCTCGCCCTCTTCTTCGGCCTGCGCGCCTCAACGACCTCGGCAGGACCCTCTCTGCCCAAGTTGGAGGGCGATCCGTCAACGGCTATGGCTGGAGGATCAGCGCCGACCTCGGCCGCGGCAGGAGGTCCGGATTGGGCCCCGTCAATGGCTCCTGGACCCGTCTCGGCCGCGGGAGCGAGAACCTCTGTAGCAGCCACGGGCGTCGTAGTCGGGGCGACGCTGGCGCCTCGAAAAGGGTCCGAGGTTTCGCCCCCTATGTCCCCAAAGGCTGCGGCGGACAGGTCCTCGGCCATGAAGCGCTGGCCACGACTGCGCAACATCTCAACCTCAGATTCTTCCGAGCTGGATGAGCTCCGAGACGCGCTGAAAACGACAAATTTCTGCCTCTGCCGCTTGCGCCCAGTCTCGGCTCTCACAGTTCTTGCGGGTTCACGGCCCGGAGACTGTTCGCCCAATTCTCCCGGAATCCTGCTGGGAATCGTGACAGTCACCGTCTCCGAGATAGGGACCTCAGTCTGTACGGTGTTCGAACTGATGTTTTCCCCGGGCAGCACGGAGTCAATCCCGGTCACCCGCCTCGGGGTGATGAAAGACTTGTAGTGGGGCGTGTACCCCAGGAGCGAGAACGCGGCTCGGCAGTGATGGCCGCAGTACTTCTGCACCTTCTCGTGCCAGTCTTTGTTCACCCTCCACCGGTTCCTTCTGGCGAACTCCCTTCTCTGCCGAAAACCTGCAGTAATAGAGCGATGTTAACAGAAGGAAAGAGACATAAGGTTAAACTACAAAACCCAGGGGGCCTCGGTTTTTTTACTTGGGGGGACTCCTATTCTTCGTGGGATCCGGGCTGTGGTGCTAGACTCCGCATCGCCGAACTCCCATGCCCCTCTGACAAAGACACGGTCCTCCCCCGCATATTTATTGGAATCTTCCAGTGCGGTCACGAAGGCAGTTCGGTGGACCCTTAGCCGGAGGTAATACGTATTCCCTTCTGCGGATTTGTAGAGGTCATACGCCTCCTCAATGTCCGGAACACCGAGGTTGATTTTGAGAATCTCGTTTAGCCGCACTACTCCCATGATGATTTTATACCCATTGGTAAGTAGCTGGCAGGGGCTTAACTCCCACTCCCGGAGACAATCCCTGAGGAGTGGGTGAAGGGGGAACTGGATTCCTCCCTCCACGACGGACACTAGCCAGAATGGCATCCAGCCGTCGTTGTATGTGATATCATCGTCAGGGCCATCTGGCCTAACCTCTACGTTCGCGGGGACCTTGTATACCTCTCTGAACAAACTTATGGACAGTAAGTCACCCAGCCAGTGCCTGTAAATGCCTATTCTCTACCCTTAACGGAGAACTGCCTACTAGAAAGGGAGAATAGGGAAGGACGAAATCCTACGGTGGAAGGCCGTGCAAACAGGAGCGCTCACAGCCAGTTTCGTTCTTCAGCAGAATGTGACAGGAGCTCCGGAAAATTGAAAAGAGGGAAGACGGAGAAGGTGCCCTAATTTATAAGGGATGGGGGCGCCGCTTCAGATTTCAAGAGAAGCCTTTAATGTGGCACTACCTCGATTAGCCCTAATGTCGTCTCGGGCAGCCCATGCGTCCTGCAGATATAATTGTGTGCCCTTCGGAGAAACGACATGTGGCACCGGCGCCGCATTTCCAGAGGACTATTAAATGCCTCGACATACGAGAGAATAAATGCCTCGATGGACGAAAGGGCAACTGCCTCGACTGGCGAAAGAGAACTTAATGAGGCACTCCACGTCAGCAAAAGGTGATAAGGAAGAACCCTACCTGAACCGAGACTTCGCCGTCTCGGTAACGCTTCACACTCCGGGTACTCTTAAAGATCAGCGGCAGTGCCGGCCTGACAAAGCTACTCAGCTTCCGACCTACTCGAATGAGCTCACAGGTCAAAAGCTCGGGGAGAGATTGTGGGTGCACGGCAGACCGAGACCACGGTTCACACACCGGGTCTCGGTCATGAGTGGATGTCCCAATTTTGAGAATGGCCGGGAGTTCGGCTATCCGGACCAACAACTCAAAACAGCTAAAAGCATTGCGACATAAGGTCGACCACACCTATTTCATCAGAGACAAGGAGAAAGGAAGCCAGAATGCGAGCAAAGTTTCAAAGTTTTCATTAATTAAACACTCTGATTACAAGGTAAATGGAGATGCATTAAAAGAAAAATTACAAAAAGCCTCAGAGGGCTGCAGCTTCCACATTGCAGTCAATCTCTGGAGGGACCTTAGGAGGGACCTCGGCCACGACCGCGCTGGCCTCGGGAGCGGTCGGGGTAGCTTCAGGAACAACCCACGCTCGCTTCAGGAACACTAGCCTCGGGAGTGACGGCTTCAGAAGGGGCCTCGACGACCGCAGTCACTTGGGAGCCCTCGGGATCAGCGCTGGCAGCTGGAGCCTCTTGAGGCGCCCCGGGGGCGGCGCTCGCCTCCGGACAGGCTTGCGAAGGAGGGTCAGAGGAGACCCGAGACACGGCCGCAAGTTCCGAGTCCAAGCAGGAGAATTTTGGAGGATTTAGGAAGAGAGGGCTATCCTCAGGGACCCCAGCCTTGTTCAAGGCTGCTTTCCACCTAAGCTCCCAGGCTCTGTCCCGGATCCCTGGCAGCTGAGCCTTGTAGTCAGCGGACAGCCTACCGACCTCCTCCCCCATGATGGAGTTATGCTCAGCGAGGAACTCCTCCTTGAGCCTGGCCTCTTGTTTTGCCAGAGCAGACTCAATCTCGGCCGCCTTCTCCCTCAGCGCCGTCTCCAGGGAACCTTCGCCCTGGTTCCGCTGAGAGAGGAGCCTCCTGTTCGTCCCCTTCGCACTCTGCAGGTCGTCTTCCAGCTGCTTTGTCGCTATCCGGAGATCATCGAGCTCAGAGGCGAGGTGGAGGTTCTGGGTATTCTCGTCCACCAACTCTTCCTTGAGGCGCTCAACCTCGACCTTCGACTCCTCGAAATCAAAGACGAGGCCGGCGTTCTTGGCCGCTACCTCTGCCAGCGTCGCGTCCTTAGACGCCAAGGACGCCGCAGCTCGTCCCTCTCAACCACCCATTCCGCCTCCCGCGCCTCGGCTGCATCAAGCCTCTCAATGCGCATTTGGCACCTCTGCAACAGCTGCAAGATGAGAACTCGAAGTCAATAAATCAACACCGGACTAAAAGCTGAGGGAAGAATATTGCACTTACCGACACCAGAGATCGCATCAAGGAGAGCAGGAGTGACTCGTTGTCCATCTCGGCCCACCTCTCCATGTCTTGAAGAAGGGCGCAGGCTCGTCCTAGCGCTGCAACCACTTGGGGATCGGTTGTGCGGTCTGTCTCGGCCAGCTGCCTCCCCAGAACCTCCTCAATGGTCGGCCTCCACGGAGCCAGAGGAGGAGGCAAGATCGTCCCACCAGTGGGCGAAGGCGAGGAGGGGCCAGGCGAGGCCTCAACCCTTGCCCTCTTCTCGGGTCGCCCGCCCTCAGCGACCTCGGCGGAGCAAGCCCGACCTCCAGCCCCCACAGCTTGTTCGGGGGGTGAGTCGTCCACGACGACGGCCGGAGGCGGAGCTGAGACGACCTCTGCCTCGTCGGGCCGAGCAGCCCCAATCGTGGCGGTACCAACCGTCTCGGCGTCTGGGGCAGGAGAGCCAGCCGGGAACGCCGGAGGCGTCGCAGCCACTGCCTGAGGAGGACTCCGGACCCCGCTTCCGATGTCCCCGAATGCCGTCGCGAACAGGTTTTCTGCAAAGTAGCGTCGCCCGCGCTGGCGTAGCATCTCCTCTTCCTCTTCCTCTTCCTCCGAGCTGGAAGCTACTAGCTTCCTTCGGGAAGGCCGGGGCTGGGCTCTCGAGGTCTCGACAGGCTCCGCAGCGCAGATTGCTGGAGCAAGGTCTCCCAACTCAATCAGACGTCCGGTGGGAATCGCAACGGTCACCACCGCCGAGCCAGGCACCGCGGTCGTCGCTGTTCCTTGACTGACGCCTTCCCCGCTCAGCACAGAGTCTATTCCCGATATCTTTCTGGAGGTGTTGAAAGACCGGTAGTGGGGCACGTACCCCAGGAGAGACCACGCAGCACGACAGTTGTGGCCGCGGTAGTTTCTCACCTGCTCGTGCCACCCGCTGTTCACCTTCCAGCGGTTCCTTCTCGCAAGCTCCATCTTTTCGCGGAAATCTGCATAGACAAAATCATGTCAGGAGCCAGACAGAGAAAGAAAGGAAAGAACTGCAAACCGAAAGAACTTCGGTCTTTACTTGGAGGAATTCCTATTTTTCGAGGGACCCGGACCTTGGTGGCAGGCTCTGCTTCACCGAACTCCCATCCTCCTCTGACGAGTACTCGGTCTTCGCCCGCGTACCTATTGGAGTCCTCCAGCGCGGTCACGAACCCAATCCGGCGGACCCTCAGCCGGAGGTAGTAAGTGTCCCCTTCTGCGAATTTGCAGAGGTCATACGTGTCCTCGATGTCCGGGACACTGAGGCCGATTTTCAGAATCTGGTTGAGCCGCACTACTCCCATTATGATTTTGTATCTATTGGGAAGTAGTTGGCATAGGCACAACCTCCACTCCCAGAGGCAGTCCCGGACCAGTGGGTGCAGGGGGAAGCGGATCCCCCCTTCCACTACAGAGACCAGCCAGAACGGCATCCAGCCATCACGATAGGTGAGGCAGTCATCAGGGTCATCCGGTCTGACCTCCACATTGGCGGGGACCTTGTATAAATCCCTAAAGTGATCTATGGAACCTGGGTCTCCTAATAAATGTCTATAGACCCCCATTCTCGACTCAGACAAGGGCCTATCTAAAAGAAAAGACGAGGAAAACGGAGAGGAGTCCTACGAATGGGGACTGCACAAGCAGGATCGTCGGAAGTTCGCAGGCGCCGGAGAAAGTTCTCTTGCAAAGCGCAGTAGAAATCTGAAGAAAGCAGAGGAAAGTGAAGACGAAGGAGGCGCCCTGATTTATAAGGCCTAGGGGCGTCGCTTCGACTTTCAAGGAGAGCCTTTAAGAGGCGTCCCCTCAATCAGCCCTAACGTCCCATCTCGCAGCCCTAACGTCTCCTCGAAGTAATTACGAGACAGCCAAAAGAAGCGACACGTGCCATCACTAGCGCGATATCCGAGGGCTATTGAATATCCAGGACAGGCGAAGGGACATCTCGAAGGGGACCGCACGATAGCAGCGACCTCCAGGCCCAAGGGGACCCTCCTGATCCGAAGCTCCCTCGTCCCGGTACTACCCTCATATGACAATAATCCTCACTTGAGCTCGGTAGCGGAGCCAGCTATACGGTCATCAAGCTTCTGACCTCCTCGAGCTGGGAGGCTCTCAGAAGTCAAAAGCCAGGGGGCAATTGTGTGGGTAAAACACCGTAATGACGAAGTTAAGCAAATATTACAGCTAAACTCGTCGAACACCTCAGCTTCTATGGTAGAAGCTCGTTAGCTCGGCAGCTCGGTCAATAGCTCGTCAGCTCGGTAGCTCGGTCAATAGCTTGGTAGCTCGGCACCACGGTTTGACAGCTCGGCATAAATGCCAGCTCAGTACAAAGGCACGCCACGGCCAAGCCATCCTTGGTCTCAGACCACAATACTAGAGTCAGAGTGGGCCGCCACCTTCCTCCTGGAAATACGGCGCGCCCAGACAGATATGAGCAGTAATTTATGGCGATAGGATCGCTCATTTATGGCAATAAGAAGTGCGCTTTATCAGCCCTGTACGCCAACTGGCTGAAGGCGTGGAAAGAGAGGGAGGGGTGTTGCCCATTTTACCTACTGCTGCCAGTCAGAGTAAGGATCGATGGGACCTCACCTCACCTACCCCCACTCACAGAGAGAATGAACGAGGAACGCTCACTTATATATACACATGGGATCAGTCCCATGAAAGGTACGCAATACACAACTCACAAGACTCCACATCGTCTCATTCCCATCTTCCTCCTCCTGTTTAGTTTTCTCAGAACTAACTCAGGCATCGGAGTGCCTGCGGCTCACGGCAGCCAGGGGCTCTGACTCTAGCCTTTCTCCTTCCTTTTCAGGTTCTTGGCGTTCAGCATTCCCCGTCCTAAGGAGTTTTACCTACAATCTCATCTCAATCTAAGTAGGTACCGTTTTTACCGCCTACAGTTTTATTAAATTTCTCCTGGGGACTATTAAATCCAAAAACTACAAATAATGTACTTGTCTCTTAGAGCAGCCTGTTTTGGTGGAGGAAGGATAATCACCTAGTGATATGGGACTTTGTATATTCCTTATCTCATGACACTTATTTATCTATTAAAATGATCTCGCCTGATGTTTACTTGCATTAGTGTATAAGCTAGCTAATTGTGATGTTTTGGACGTTTGTTTTTTGTTTTCATGCATATGGAAGTTCACAACAATATATATATATATATATATAAAAGACTATTAAAGGGAGAAGATTTAGCACATGTCAACCAATAATAAAGGGAAACAACCATCAAAGATTGAATTGAATGACTAGAATATGGCCTTATTCTCAACAGCAATGATAAGGTGCGAGAAGTCATGATCATAATAGTTCAACTCAAAACCTGTTGGTAGCTCATGACAGAGCAGAGTGGGCCTCAATAGGATCCTATTTGCCATTTGGTAAAAGAATAACATCATTTCTAGATGATATTTTTACGCCAACAAACTTATAGTTTAGTGGTCAATGAGAAAATAGTGACTTTTAGGGGCGGAAAAAAAGGCATTTGGTAGCGATAAGAATCTTTCAGCGACAGAAAAGAACGGTTGCTAATGGCCGTTTTTTCCGCTGCTAATAGTCATGTTAAGTTCATGAATTTGCATATTTATGCATCATTTTAGAATGAATTAGGGGTTTTATTTGGTGAATTACATCATTATTCATTTAATTCCATCATCTCATGCATTTTCACCTAGAAACCTGAACTTTTATATTTTTCATATATTTTCTGCATTAATTTAGAACATTATGCAATTTTTCTTCGAAGAGTCCCAGTTGGAGTAAAACTCTATCCGGATGGGTCCCACTTCAATATGGGCTCTTTTGTGTTTGATGTGTTGAATTAGAATGTGCAGAAAATGAGAATTGCAGGCCTCTGTCACAGAACCACTTTCAAGCATACATAGTCATCCTGGGCCCTACATTGCTAAATTGAAGTTTAAAAAGAAGTAAATTGAATAATTCACCACGTGGACCCCACATACAAGCCATGTGCAAATCAATGAAAGGAGGGGTCCACTCATCATGTCAATTGAAGAGTCCTAACTACAGTAGAAGACTTCTCATAGGGCCCACTGTTCAAGCAGATGAAATGTCCCACATGGCAGGGTCCGCAGTTGTTACAGACTTGAAACTATTAATGGATAATTCAAAGAGTAAAAGTTTGATTGGAATAAAAGAAGAAGAATTTGAATCATCCACATCTGATATCCTTTCAAAAATGAAAGTTGTGCAGAGATAGAGTTCATTACAAATCAAATTTTAAAAGTTAATCCCGTTTTTCTCAAGATAACTCATCTTCAAATGACCATAACTTGCCATCCGACCGTCGGATCGATGTAATTTACCTACTGTTGGAAAGCTTATTCAGAGTAGATGTCCGTGGAGCCCAAGATTGTGCAAATCAGAGCTAAATCGACAAAGTTATGGGCCCGGAGATTTTCATATTCATTTTTAGACGGGATTGCACTAAAATCCACACCGTTGATAATCCATTGCTGCATATCCCTTGTGGGACCCGATCTGAAGATTAGCCAAGCCATCCAGAGGTTTCCAGAAGCTTCCATCTCATTCAAATTAAAAAAGGATAAAGAGATATACCTTATCAATGAAGATAAACCAAATCTGCAGAGAAGGTGTCCAGATTCAATGTATCTGTAAGATAACCGGGAATTATAAAAGGAACCAAAAGAAAGCATACGGGAGACTCACCCCCCCCTTGGACGTCCACTACTCTCTCTCTCTCTCTCCTCTCTCTCTTCTTTTCCTAATTAATAGAATTAGGGATATTTTTGGGTATTCTGGAGCCCTGTTCCAGAACTAGGTTAGAAGAGTGTGAGAGAAGATTGTAATTGCCATGAAGTTCTCAATGAAAATCACATCTTTTGCAATGGAGGAGTAGATCCCTGGATCAGAGTATCAGATGAAGTTAAGTTTTTCTTATCATTAATCTATGTGATATTTTTGTCTTTTGCGTATTAATTATAATAATAAATCTGCCTTCTGTCATTGACAACCTATGCTATTTAATTTTTTTATTTGAACAATGCTTTAATCATGTATGTTTTCTTAATAGATTATTCTTAGATTGAAATTCTTTGATAATCTATCTTTGATTAATATGTGATATTTAGTTAAGTTCATAATTTCATTAGGTGAAGGGGATTTTTGCCTTAAGTAAATTGTGGAAAATTGTGCTCTTTGATAGACAAATTATCCAAATCAGAAACATTGATTTGTTTCTGATTTGAAGGATTTTTGGGACAAGTTTATTTTATCAATTGCATAGAATGATGGTGGGACTACTTAATGGATTCATGATATTCTGATCTGCTTTTTATTATATCTTATTTCTGCACTTTAGATCTAGAATTTTCTTAATTTTATTATTGTTTCTTATTATCTCTCTTGTCATTATCATTGATAAAAAAAAAAAAATCAGATTTTAAATTTTAACTTAGTAGTGCTCCCTGTGGGATCGACCTGTAATTGACACTGTCTCAACAAGACAACTGTGCACTTGCAGTATTAAAGGATTGAATTTAAAATCACAACAAGTCACTTTTTTGTAATTCGGCAAACTTTACTATCAAACACGTGCGCGGGGAGGTCTTCTAGTTTAAAGTATCACCTCTGATCACTAGACACACTTAGTATAAAAAAACCATTTCATAATTATCCTTTTGAAGGTTATTTATTAAAACAGAAACTCTTGCGTTACTTGAAAGTTATGGGGTTAAAGTAATATTTACTGACATGGTTCACTTGATCACATCTACATATAGATGCAACTAGTGATTGTGGATTACCAATTTACGATCCACCAAAATTTAATATTATGTGACCATTGTAAGCATCGTATCTATCGAGATGGTTAAGGCATTTTGGGTGTCAGGTTAGCAACTTGATCTGCATCTTGTGTGGGCGTGTGTTTCGAGTTTGGTTGGTGTCCCTCCCGAGAGGTGGTGTTAAGTTGGGCATATTGATTAGCAGGTTAAGAGAAATAACCGTTAGAATTTATTGGCTTTTATCTTGAAGACCAATTTGGAAGGTTTGCTTATTTTAGGTCTAATGATCGTCACAACTACAAACGTGCAAGTTACTTAGCATTATTACTAGCTAGTTACATGTTCCACCTAAAAAAGGAAATAAAAAGCTGAGACTTGGAGTCACTTAGATAAACTGTGCCTCAATGATAATTTTATTTGATAACACCTCTTACCCTTCGTTTTGTGAGAGTGCTTTGTCACAATAGTGAGGAACATCCAGATCTTCGATGACAACTATCTTGATAAGCCCGACTTTCTTTTAAAGAATGACGATTTTTTTAATTTTTTTATGTACCTCAGCTAAGGAGCTGGGACCCAAGAGAGAACCCGCATACATACGGAAAGGTAGCCTACTCAAGTAGAAAGAAAGCCTGCACAAGTGGAAAAGGAGTTTATACAAGCGGAAAAAGGTGACATATTTAGAGTCCGAACCTCGGATAACCAAATAAGAACTGACGCTCCTTACCACTTGGGTAAAGAGTCGTTATTGAGTTTCGTATGTTATATAGAAAAATGTAAGTGATTGAAAACCCTACCTCCAGCGTTTTAGATAGTGCAACTGATCCTGGTAAGAGAGCATTAAGCTTTCTATCGAGTTATCATAAAGTCTACATTTGGTTTTATTATGCCTTGCTTAATTTTCTTTAGTTTAGGAGTTCTAGTTGAGTGAGAGAGATGACTTCCTTCAATTTTATTCTTTTCTTGTCATCTCACTTTAAATATAGGAACGTGTTTAGTATGCTGAAATGGTTGTCCAGAAGCAAAAGTACTATAAGCATGAATGGGGCTTGATTAAGAGGAATCACTCATGTTTCATTAGGTGAGTGTTGCATTTACTTTGTACAAATAGGTCCGGGTTACTGGCTTCTATGGCACATTTGTGTAATTTATTTTTTCACTTAAATGAAAAGGAAAAGTGGTAACATTTGTTATAAAATCTTTTCTAAAAGCAATATAATTTTCAAAAATCCATAGAAAAGCATATTTCGATAGAGTGGAGCATTTTTTTTGCATTTTTTTTTTTTTTCAAATAAGGGTATAAGTTTCTGAACCTCTGCTTCGGCAAATGCTAAACGCAAGTACCCTTAGCACCATAAAGTAAGGTGAAGAGTGATGTGATGCTATTCCAGCTAGCAAGGTACTCCTTATCCATTAAAATGATCAGAAATCAATCACTGGCTATAACTTTGATGATAAATGACATTCAGCGGCCACCCCTTTATTGGAGTCCATCGTCTCATTTTTCACGATAAGTCACTTGTTTTATATATAGAGAAAAAGACTGCTAAGAGTACTTTCAAACTAAATTCCAAATCCAATCTGATTATTAATGTCTTCATTGAAACTTAAGGAAGATTAGAAAAGAGATTCCATCTCCTAGAATTCCTGAAGAGTGGAACGCGTGTGAGCCATGGAGCCATTCCTGGACCTACCAAAATCAGGTCCGCTCATCATTTTATGCCACGTGCAATTGCTCTTCTATTTGTTGAATATGAATTATTAGGAAAGGATGAGGAGCTTGATGTCGGGAATCACAAACATCCCTTGTTCTTTCCTACAGTAAAAATAATTAACCATGTGTAAAACGCTCAAGAGTAAATGATATTGATTGAAACATGATGGAGATCATATGTCCCTACTGATGGACAGCTCTCGGGTTAAAGTTGATTCTAGCTTTTTGGAAATGTGGCTTATTGGATCTTTGTTTTTTTTTTTTTTTTGGGCTTTGTGTTGCATGTTCTTGATACATTTTGGACCTCCCTTTATTCCTTTTGAATGTTGTTCCACCTAGAGAAGAATAGATCTTGGAAAAGGTTATAATTTAAATTATAGGTGATCTTAATACTAATAAATATCATAATAATAATCATTTTTCAGCCTTCTAAAATGTCACTTTTACCCGATAAATTCTTCAAGTTTTAGCATGCCAAATCTTAATATGCTAAGTTGTACTCAAGAATTTATGAATCCTGCTCGGTCACAAGTATATTTGAGAATTATGTAATTCTTCCTAATTGAAAATTTTGAATTTCAATAAATAAATGCGCCCTTATGGAGCCTCTAATTAGATGGTTAATGGCACGAGAGATCTTACTAGTATTTGATCTTCCAATTCTATTATATCATTCAAGGGTTGTAACACGGACGAACTAGCTTACATATTTGCTAATTTTGAGGCCGACATGAATTGTATTTAGGTAAACTTATACTCATGTTAAACTCAAATGAAACCCAAACATACTGAGCCGAGTTTGGGGACCTAAAATTGGAGAATCACTTCTCAAAAGTGTAACTAAGGTTGGTTAAATTTAGAACAAGAACCAAAGGTTTTTTTTAGCATTTGGCTTGCTTTTCAAATTTATATTAAAATGCATTTGGATTATATGTTAATTACGACAAATACACATATATTCAAATTGAGTAACCACGTTATAATCTACTTTCTAAAAGCCTTCACCAACACTTTTTTTTTTCAGGTTTTACGGCTTAATACCTCTTCAATGAGAAAAGGCATGCATGGTAACTAGAGTGCCTTGACTGTGGTTTTAACAATCTTACCCCTGACCCATTACATTGTGGGTCAAATCCTAGCTCAAGATATTGTGGGTTGGGAATCTCACACTTAATAAGGACATTTATCGTAATTCCACCTCTTTATTTTTTTCTCAACATTTCTATTCGATCTATTTTATCATTACAAAACTATGGACCTTGAAGTGGAGGTGATAGATTTGAGATATATACATATAAATATATGAAAAGAAGAAAAGATATAGGAGGAGATAAAGAGATTGGAGAGGAGGTGATGGATGTGATAGAGAGAGATGAAAAAAAAGAGAGGAGATGGAGGCAGATGAAGAGATTGGAGAGGAGGTGATGGATTTGATAAAAGAGATCAAGAGATCAAAAGAAGAGAAGACATGGGGGGTCTATAATATATGAGTTCAGTTCTGCTTTACCTTTGCTCAAATCATGTGAGTTTGAATCCTCTAAGACTTTGACTTAGGCTAATCCTGAGTTATAGGAGTCGAACAATATAGTGGGGTTTATTTATTGAAAATCCAAGTTGCTCAAAACAAGTATCCTCCTAAGGTATGATGCGTCCTCAGATTTTATCCTCCCATATGCATGAGATAGTGCTAATCATGTTTATAATAAAATGGCCAATTTCACAATGGGACCACCTCTTATTGGGTTAAAATTTGAGGATATATACTCCATACATTGGAAGGACATATTTTGAGCATATTAAATTTTCAATAGATGCGCTTTATTGCATAGTTTCACTTTTTTAACTTACGAGTTCTTTAAGTGTGAGTCTCAGAGGATTTGGACTCAGATCATGTTATTTTTGTCATTATTTCCGCTACTACAGCTACACTTATTAAAGAGAACCATGATAGCTTCTGGACCACATACCTATTACATCGTGGACCAATGTCTAAAGCACAAGGGACATACCACAAAAAATGTTATTAAGGCACTCTAAGTGTCATTTTATGTTGAAAACAGATCCTTACCACTAAGGTTAGGAGTGGCAATTTTCATTGGGAGTTCTTTGGTTCTATCCCATAAAATCAAATTTATGAGGTATTAATTAGAAAAATCCCTCCGGAATATAAGCTTGGGTCCTATCTAAACCCAGCTAAGCCTAAAACAAAGCTCACTTTTGATTGGGTCATGCCACTTATGTTATGGTTTGACTTGGTCCAAGTTGGAACCTCATGTTCATCTATAGTTGGCATTAACTTTTGGAGATTTACCTTTTACTCTATACCTGAATTTGCCTCATCATAATAGTGTCTCTAAGCGGCTGTTTGTTTGTAGTAATTTACATATGTGCATGACTCACAGACATAATGGTTATGTATCTTCACTTTTATTTGTACTTATTTATGCATATGATGCATAAATGAAGTGTGAAAATAGTATGTAAATAAAGTTGTTTATGCACCAAAATTCTCACACCTAAAAAGAAGATTTTCACACTTCCTCTTTCAAAAGGGGCTAGTATTGTCTTACATGGTGATTACATTCTTATGGGCCCCATCAACTACCCTCATTTCTTTATTCATGTGAGCTCCATTTTTTTAATTTAGACCGTTCGACTTGTTTATTAAACTAATAAACCTCAAGATCTTGAAGCTAATTAACTTAAATATTCATGTGTGTGTGTGTGTGTGTGTGTGAGTGAGAAATATTCAAGTGAGAACTATTGGTGGGGCTCATTTAGCAACCAATCCAAGCTAAGCACGAACAAGGACCACCCCCCGCCGGTCACTAGTCCTGAGGTTTGGCACCCATCCAAATGGACTAGACCATTGGATGGAGAGTTGAATCTTGTTTTGAATATGAAGCCATTAAGTTCGTGGGCTGCGGATAAAGGGGTATGGGCATGGGATTTGGGTCAAACTTGATATAACTTGGGGTGGTCCCACATAAATCTTTCTATCTCCTTTGGTCCCATCCCTAAATGAGACCCACAAATGAGCCCCACAAAAGTTCTCATGGTGACTCCGTAAGAACGGTTCTCGCTAGAACAAAGCCCTATATATATATATATTGAGTAGCTTATTAAAAAGTCCCAACCAATAGATCTAATTTTCTGCAATGTGTGGGCTTCCAATTCGTGATATGTACCGTTCTTTATTTTGATGTTAATGATAACCATCAATATATTTAGTTTCATATATTCAATCTTTATGAAATTTGAAAAGTTCATAAGAAAAACATGTAAAATATCCAAATGCATCTAAACCCGCTAGATAAACTCATATATATTGCAAGTATTTTTTTTTTTTTTTGGTAACCCTATATACCAAATTAAAATGGTGGTTTTGATAAATATAGCAAGGCATTTTACATGCCGAACATTTGCTAATGTAAAATCCATTGTTCAGTTTAATACATGAAAGGCAAACGACACCTTATTTTTGTGAGGCCTGATTCACCAACATCTTATTTATCATGACATACAATAAAGATAGATTAGAATAAAATTTAATAAATAATTTTTTTCTTACTGAAAACTTTGGAAGCGGAGATTGCATGAGCAATTTAGCTTTTTACAATCTCCGTAAATACATTTTTGAGTAAAAATTAAAAAATGCAACAGCTCAATTTTATTCTATTTATATTCCTCAGCGAAACAAACACCTCCTTAATCCTGCACCTGTGCCGGTGGGTCTGATGGTGAGCATCAACCCAGGAATCTGTCGTTGTCAAATCTCTCGAAATTCAAGGGCTCACGATCCTCACTCAGGCCACATGTAAGATAAAGATGAGAAAAACAGAGAGTTAGGGAGCAAGGGCTTTGAGTTGCATTTGCATCCACTTTACAAATCCCAAAAAGACAAAGCAGTTTTAGTTAATAAAACGAGCCAAACTTTTATAATCTGTCTTTGTTATTGGACGCTGTGATAAAGTCGAGGAATATCCAAAGGTACCTTCGAATATTATCTCAACTCCCCCTTCCTTTTTACCTAGAAAAGATTAATTACTGATTCATACCCTGGCATAGCACGGTCAATTCATGCACTTGCACATTTGCTAGATATGATGACACAAAGCGTTAAGAATCACATGATAAAAAATACGAAGCTCTTATCCGAATCAACTATCTTTTCACTTCCCAGCAGGATAAGTCCGTTTGATTTGTTGTTGCGGGAGGAGTATGCATATGCATGCCATGATTCGTATAGGGCCATCTAAATTCATTCCAATGGTTGATAGTTAATTAAACAGAGATAGCCATTTTTTTTTTTTTTTTTTTTTTTGGCCTTCTAAAAGAGGACAAATGGTTTTGAATGATGAAGACGGGCCTACAAATGTTCAAATATCCCAGAATTTGTGATGAATCAACAGCTGAAACAATTGTTTTTGACCTCATGAAGACCCTCTGATACTAAAAGAATAGAAAACATACCTTACAAAGAAGATGAATGGTTTAGATCAAAATTTTGGGGCCCACAAAAGTGGAAAGAAAATTAAGAAAGTACTGCCCTAAAATTAGAAATTTTCACTGTAGCTCTGCCTATGGACAAAGACATGCATTTTCGGTTATCAGGATATAAAGTCAGTAAATTCTGGGCTCAAAATCAGCCCCATCTTTGCACTATTTTCGTTCCTTAGTTATACGTCTCATGCATAAATTAATGCAAACAGAATAATAATGTATCACCATCATGCATCTATGGGAACTAGATATGTAAATGACTGCAAACAACCCACTCCTGAGTCATATAATTGTTACCCTCAGCTGGAGTACCAACAAAAAAAAAAAAAAAAATTGTCAATGCTACAAAATTTTCCCCCAATGTTACTCAACTGATTTTGAATTTTTAAACCCATTTACTTAGAAAATGTTAAATCCAACAATTTGTATCGAAGAAAGTGGGACAAAAGCAAATAACTCATATGCATACATCTACACCGGATCGTTTTCTACATTAATATTCGTGTACCGCGCAGCAAGTAGCAACCATGTCCATGCGTATAGTAGTCCCGCGAGCACCCTCATCCTCGTGCCAAACTTTCACACAATCACTGTGGACAAGTCCTCATTACCACCTGCCTGGTGCCTACATAAATACACGACAGACCGAACGCACAACAACATCATCGTCCTTGCCTTCTCCTGCTCCATTCCACTGCAATAATAACGAGTGATAGACAAAAAAAAGCTCAGCTCTGATGATATTATCAGACACATTCTAAAATCTCCTGACAACCCTTCTCTTTCAGATCACATGTTTGGTGACCAAAACATCTCCTTTTCCACAGAAATACAAATACTCTTCCAAACTCCCTGACTTTCCTTTTTTTTTTTTTTTTTAATGTTTCTGAGGCGGTTTTGCGTTTCTCTGCTTTCTCTCCTTGTTCAGGAATCCTAATTCTGTGAGTTCAGCTCCTTTTTTTCCTTCCCTACACACTGGGTTTAATGACCACAGTGCACTTGATTTTTTGGTAGGCAGGATTGCTGACGAAATCCACCAGCTAGAAATGTCTCTGAGTGTTTTGAATGTTTTCTTTTTTTACATGTTGTTAGAGATTAAGAAACTCCCTTTTTTTTTTGTTTGTTTGTAGAAGAAGCTCCTGGCGTGGTTCGGGGATTTGGTGATGGTCATCTAGGTTGCTTGGAATTGTCTAAAGTTGTAACTCCTGCATCCGAGGGGGTAGTCATGAGATTTCTGAATTCCTGTTTTTTTGTTTGTTACATTTACGTCTTTTGTATTAGTTTAGTGAGATATAGATAGAGAATTAGAACTGACTCTATATGCCAGACAATATGTAATTGTGTATGTATGTTGTATTTGTGTTGTTAGTTGTTAAAGTATTTAGAATTCTGGGCATCGTTTCTTTACATAAGTGGTTATCAGCATTACAAGCATGTATTAGTTTTGGGAGGGATTGGGAGTTAAATGCATGATTTTAGATGTTTCTCAAATCGATAGGGGATCAGAATTCAGATAATGCAGCTGTGACAGAGAAGCATGGTCTCTGGGGCTACTTTTCCTTTCCCTTCTTTAATGAGATCCCATTGCAAATTTGGTAGGCTTTGATGATGATGACGATGACCACAATGATGTTGGTGTGGGCTCAAGAGTCTTTCTAATTGTCTTACCCTTTTGATAGTTACTGTTAGATTTTACACAAAAATTCAATTTTATTCATGGGTAGAAAGACTTGTTGAACTTTGAATCCCATTAATCAAGGGTTAGAATGAACTGATGGTGACCCCATTTCTAATCCTCGCAAAAACTTTTCCATCCACCTTCCATGATAGGCATATGCATGAAGCTGGCCCCAGAGTGAGGGTCACTGGGTAGGAATTTGAGGTCGGAATGGGATCACTCTTTCTGAAGTACTCTATTAGAAGCAATGGTGATAGCTTCATGCAATGATAGTTGAGTGCTTGCATAACATTAATCAGGTCAAGGGTAGCTTGAGCTTCTACTCCACCTTAATCTTAGTCAATTCCAACATTTCTTGAACTTCCACACCACTTCAGATATAACCAATCATCATTCATATGTAATGGTGTTTCACATCTCTATGTTTGAGTCCAGAGTAGCTGTTTCAACCACACCACTTCAGATTAGAAAACAGAGGCTAGTTGATTAGTGCTCAATTCTTAGTCTAGCTGTTTTGGTCTGCTCATTTTAGAAATTGGAGGTTAGTTGAATAGTTGTTAATCAAGTCCAAGCATCACTTGAACTTCTCCACCTTCAGATATGATCTCTCATATGAAATGGTGCTCTGCATCTATATGGGTCTTGGATTGACCGGTTCCTATTGAGAACCATAGAATAGTTGGTCTATAAGTACGGTAGGTTCAACGTTTTTTATTTATACTGTCATCGGTAGGCATGAAGTCAAGAATCTGGATAAACCAAGATCATGTAATTATGAGCAAGCATTAGGAGCACCGAATGCATTGGGTAGACTTAATCACCTGTATAAACTAACTTGGGTTTTAAGACAACAACTTCTGTATTCACCATGTATTCTGCTTATACTGGTCTCCGTGGTCTGCATGGACGTACTGATTTCGATACATAGTCTGTAGTAGACCTTCATTATCGTTTAGTCTGTAGTAGACCTTCTTTATTGTTTTTCCTGTTTACTTTTGATAAATAACACCATGAAGCATCTGAAAACTCTGGAAATTTCCTTTCTTTTTTCTTCTTCTTTATAACTGTACTAATCTCTCCAGTAACTTTAGAAGTGGCACGTGACGAGGTGAAACTTTATGGCTTTCTCATTTCGGTTCTAGAACATTTGCTTTAATTGAGTTCATACTCCCATAGAGCATCTTATGGAACCTGTAATCTTTACATCTATGATATTGTTGTGGTTGTAAGAGTCAAATTCTGTCAAAGCCAAAAGAAGTGTAACATTGGCAGAATGAGGCAGAATGATGTCTCGCTATAGCGAGAATGGCGCAGTTGCCCAGTTCGTTTAGAACTCTAAAATAGAGTTTGAGACTGATTCCTCTTCTGATTGAAATAGTATTAGAAGACTTGTGCACGAACTTGGAGCTATTTATTGGGTGTTTCTCTCAACCTAAAGATAAAACACAAGAAGTTAATTCTTTCTCTTGATTTGAAGTTAGAATACCCTAAGAGAGATTTTCATATTTTTCTAGAGTCATTGAGAGATCGTTCTGAAGGGCTGCTCTAGAAGGTTGTGCTGCTCCTACTCTCTTGTAGAAGATTATTCATCTTGTTTGACAAGGTGCGAGGAGATCAAATAAGGAGAACGGTGCACGATGAAAGTCGTGTTAGTGGATTCTGTGCAAAAACAACTACGGTCCTTAGGTCGAGGTATAGACTGAGGTAAAGGAGCTGTGAGTATATGTTGTAACTGTTCGTGAACTCTTGATTTCTAGTTCGTGGTTTTTCTCCCTGAAAAGGGTTTCCGTGCTAAATACTGTGTCTGCCTTCTTGCAGTGTGTGATTGGTAGATAGCTAGTTCTATATTGTTTGATTGGTTATTTCTGCTGCATTGATTGGTTAAATTAGAACTAATATCCATTCTAGTGGGTCCTGTAAAATTCTCAGAGGTTAACGTCCACCCTCGCTCCTGAGCGGTCATAATTGTGGTCGATCCCTCGCCCTCACCATAAAACTATTATTGTGCCATTTCCTATCACCAATTGGTTTTGGGACAAGTGGTACCTCAATGGGGTGTAAGATTCAACAAGTGGTATCAGAGCCTAGTAGGTCGGGCGTTCAAGTCACGGGACACGCGTTTTGCGAGTTCGCAGCACGAGTCGTGGCGGGTGTACCATTGAAGGAGGGATTCCTGAGGTTAACGTCCACCCTTGCTCCTGAGCAATCATAATTGTGGTCGATGTTGGGAGAATATCTCTGATACCACTTGTAGGGAAATCCAACCCCAACTATGGTGGACTTAAGACTCAAGACAACTCACTTGCAGAAAATATACCCTTGACAATTTATTAATAGAAATTATACAGATGGGCAAATGACATACACACTCACAGCACTTGACGCGTTGGATGGACTACACACTACAACTTGCACTCTATGCGGCAAACTCAAGCACTCAAGACTTGCTTGCTCACTCCACGTGTGTACACTTGTACACACACTCACTCACTGGTTGGACACTTATACGCACTTTAGCTTGCACTCCTCACTAGCACTCAAGACTTCTCTCTGTCTTTGCTTGTACACAGCAAATGAGGCAACACTTTCTATTTATAGGCATCAGCTCCTTATGGCGGTGGAAACACGTGGCTTAATAGTGAGCCATGTGTCTTCATCATTTCCCATTCACCTAAGTCGGTGTATGCATAGATGGTTGGAGAATGTGCTAGAGAGTTGGTGATGTGGGTAACACTGTAGCTTCTAGAACATGCTGGAGACAGGGATCAATATATATAGTGGGCATAGTGTTGCTTTACATTTCTCCCCCTCAACACTGGCCTTCTTGATCTTTTGTCTTTTAGCCTTTCTCTATTTCGTTGTGCTCCTTGATTCAAAGTTGGCTTTGATATTATTCTTACTTGCACCAAATCAGCTTCTATATATTTTGGATTCATCTTCTTCACTCTACTTGATCGTCGCAATTGCTGTGGTGATTTATCTATCTCCAATTTACTTGGCCTGGCTTCCTCACTCCTCAGGCGTCATATGCTCGTGTACTCCTCTTCTCAATGGACTAGCGGACCTTCCTTGTGGAGTCTAAGGTTCTTGGCTGGACATTTCTTCTTTAGTGTCTCCCTTATCATCTTCGGTGCTCAATTTTTGCTGAAGATTCTCCTCCAAGTTCCCTGAACTTGGTAACACTGTGACTTCTTGATACCACCACGAGGATGCCTCATCGAACACTACATCTAGTGATGTGTAACATTGGTGGGGGTAGGATCACAGCACCTCCACCCTGTATGTTCAGTGTAATATCTGACAAATATGCACCGAATAGTCTTCTTTTCAAATTTGTTGCAAAGTTTTTCTGGAATAAGTACATTACACATGCAACCAAAGACTCTAAAGTGACTTACCGTTCGCTTGATCTTCCGTAGCTTTTGATATGGTGAGACAAATCCCAGCTTTGCCTACGGTAGTCGGTTGGTTATATGTGCTGCTGTCTTCAAACATTCTGCCTAGGACTCTCTTGGCACATTCTTCGCATGCATCATGCTCATCGCGGTTTCTATCAGATGTCGGTTCTTCCTCTCCGCCACTCCATTTTGTTGTGGAGTGTATGGACAGGTTAGCTGTCGTCGGATGTCAGCCTTCTTCAAATTTGTAGAAAATTCATTTGATGTATATTCCCCTCCATTGTCGGTGCCCAAGCATCAAATTTTAAGGCCGACCTCACCTTCGACTCTGTTGCGAAACTCCTGAAATTTCTAGAACACTGCTGACTTTTCCTTGATGAAGTACACCCATACATACCTTGAGTCGTCATCGATGAAGGTGACCATATATCTTAAACCACTGATTGACTACAGTTTCACCGGACCAAATACATCTGAGTGGATTATCTCCAAAGGCTTCTTAGCTTGATACTTAGCCTCAGTGTATGGCTGTCGATGAGCTTTTCCGTACTGACAACCTTCACACACTGTGTCTTTATGGATTTCTAATTGTGGAAGTCCCTTCACCATAGACTTATCCATTATTAGCTTCAACCTATTGTATCCCGCATGCCCCAATTGAGCATGCCACAGATCAGCCGTCTCGCTCCGACGAGCTTTCTTTATGTAGGTTGACTCAGTCGACATGACATAGACAAAATCTAATTTGCATCCTGTCATGATCGGTTTCTTGGACATCTTTATACTTTGGTAGACTCTTACATCATCGGGACCAAATACAACGAAGTTACAGGAAGACGTTAGTTGTGACACAGACAGGAGATTCTTTTTCATTCCTGGCACATGAAAGACTAGTTGTAGTTGAGCTTCCTTCTCACTGAACCTTGGTATGCATGTAGCTTCTCCAACATGAGTAATTGGCAGATGCACATTGTTTGCCATGACAACTACTTTGCTGCCTTTGTACTTACCTAAGCTTGAGAATTTTGATTTATCTTTCGTCATATGATTTGAACATCCAGAGTCAATGATCCAATCCCGATCGTAATTGATGACTTCAATGTCAGAGACTTCAATGAGCGCTATTTCTTCATCAACTTTTGCACCTTCGTCAAAGCTTGTTGAGGTACTACAATCCGTTATCTCAGAACTTGGTAGTTTGATGTCCTCAATGATTGCCATAGACGCTTGGCAATCCCATTCTTCTTCGCACTCACTTTGGTGACTCGTTGTCGTCACCACATTCCTTTCGCGGGTCTTCTTCGGTAGTCTGCAGTCACGCGCAAAGTGGCCCTTCTTGCCACAATTATAACATTCGAGGTTTCAGCGAGAGCTTGTCTACCGTTGATGGGCAGTATTACCTTTTGGAGCTCCCCTTGGTTAGGAACTCTCCTTCCGCTGATTAGCTTCAGCGGTCTCCTTCCTTTTTGGCTTCATCACCGATTTGCCCTTCCGAGTGAAGAGTGCTTGTTCCTCTTCTTTCACCGTTACTCCAGTCATTTGTTTGGCTAGAGCTTCCTGATTTGTCAAAAGACTTTCTAACTCTATAAGAGCCGGTTGAGTTGGCCAACCCCTGATGGCTGTCATGAACCTGCTATATTCGGGTTTTAATCCATGTGTGATTATCCATCCCATCCTAGCTTCGTTGACCCGCGAGTCTAGGTCAAGCTGAGAGATCTCTTAACAAAGTGTCTTTGCTTTCATAAAATATTGACTAATAGTCAGTGTACCTTGAGTGATAGATGCAAGCTTGTTCTCCAAAAACTGAAGTTGGGCATCATTTGTCTTAGAGAACAGTGTAGCTAGCGTATCCCATGCCTTTTTCGGAGTGTTAGCATCTCGTATATACTGTAATAGCTCCTTCTGCACTGTGGTCCTTAAGACGAACATAGCCTTCCTAGCTTTGATTCACCACTTGCGCAATGCCTCCGCATTATCATTCGCTGGTGCTGTAGTGTCAGTGCCGCCAATGATCTCCCATAAGTCTTGGCCTTGATGATATGCCTCCAGACACTCCACACACATACGCCAATAATCATAGTTGTGGTTGTTTATCTTCTTAATCCTTCCAGTTGCATTTGTGAGATCCGCCATAGTGATTTGTGGGATCCGTGACGATCTTTACCACCAAGAAGCTCAGTCCCCGACTGATCGGCTTGACAACGTCGCCTTGCCTTTAGCTGCTGCTCCTAATGGACGGACAGTCCCTGACCTTGCCTCGCTCTGATACCAATTGTTAGGAGAATATCTTTGATACCGCTTGTAGGGAAATCCAACCCCAACTATGGTGGACTCAAGACTCAAGACAACTCACTTGCAGAAAATATACCCTTGACAATTTATTAATAGAAATTATACAGATGGGCACATGACATACACACTCACAGCACTTGATGCGTTGGATGGACTACACACTACAACTTGCACTCTATGGAGCAAACTCAAGCACTCAAGACTTGCTTGCTCACTCCACGTGTGTACACTTGTACACACTCACTCACTGGTTGGACACTTATACACACTTTGGCTTGCACTCCTCACTAGCACTCAAGACTTCTCTATGTCTTTGCTTGTACACAGCAAATGAGGCATCACTGTCTATTTATAGGCATCAGCCCCTTATGGCAGTGGAAACATGTGGCTTAATAGTGAGCCACGTGTCTTCATCATTTCCCATTCGCCTAAGTCGGTGTATGCATAGATGGTTGGAGAAGGTTTTAGAGAGTTGGTGATATGGGTAACACTAACACTGTAGCTTCTAGAACATGCTGGAGACAAGGATCGATATATAACGTGGGCACAGTGTTGCTTTACAGTCGAGCCCTCACCCTCACTATAAAACTATTGTTTTGCTGTTTCCTATTACCAATTGGTTTTGGGATAAGTGGTACCTCAATGGGGTCTAAGATCCAACAAGATATTACAACATGTATATACAAAATCTTACAAAAGCACATTAGCCTTCTTGTTTTGTCTTTCTATTGTTTCGTAGTGGGATTGCTGAGATGTAGAAAGGGTAGTAGAGATTTCATTAACTAGAGGGAGTTTAAAGATTGGCGGATGATGGTAATAGTAATTTTGCACCAGAGTGTTTGTGGTTTGCCAGTCTCCTTCTGTGGTTGTGGTGAAAGTAATATTGCCAGAGAAGTCTCATTGACATGAATTCTTATGGCTTTTTTTATATGATGAATGACTAGATACATGCGACACTGCTGCATAATGGTTGTCCATTGGCATTTGTTGATGAAAAAACTAGGCCCCACATATTGTTGTCTGTATCTAATTATTTAATTATTCCCTTCTTAGATATTATGGGAAGTCCTCTTGCTGATGGTTCCTTATGAGGAGAGTTGGTGTCTCCTTGGATCCGTTTGTTTCATGTAATTGAATTCCTAGGAATTCTAAGACTTGTATTTCTAAAAGTGGTTAAAATCGAAGACAGAGAGGTGAATATCCAAAACTGAGCATCAAATAATCTCTTTCTTAATAGAAACTGAATCAAGGGGAGATAGGTATGAGCCCTTTTCTTTCCTCAATGGTGACCTAATCATTCTGTGCAAACTATGCTTACTGCATAGCTGTGACTATTTGGATTACTTGGGGAAAGGAATTTTCTTGGTTGACAAGCCTTGCTTAATCACCTGCTAACTTGTGCCTCATGTGCAAGATGGAGGTGACCATTGGTGGGTTCTTACATGCCCACAGGATGTGGATGGTTAAAAGTGAAGGGCTAATGGTCTTTCAATTTACATGTGTGGTCCTCCTGATGAAGAGGACCAGCCTTTTTCTGGCCAAGGGATATATACTGTTGTCTTCACCTGTTGACTGCTGAGTGGTTTGGATGTAGCATGCTTGTTGAATGTTGGCAGTTGGAACAGTTTATCTATGTGCTGTTAATAGGCTTCACAAATCTCATGAGAATGGTAACATATTTACAGGGTGCTAACCTGATAGCACTATGATTGATTACCTTGAGAGGTTGCTGCCATCAGCCATGTCTGACTTTCTGTTCTTAATCGCTTTCTTAATTCAAGGGTAACGAGTAAATGCATACTTCTGTTTAATGGAACATGACTCTGTGCGTGGATGGGGAATACTGATTATACATTTTCCAAGATGTTTATTAAAAAGGAGATGAAATCTTTATTTATACGATTACCATTTGGTATGCCACTCAGTAATATTATTTTTTAACTATTAAGTGTTTGTCCTGTGAGTTTATAATTTAGAAACTGTACAATTTTTCTCTTCTGATCTCCTAATTTATTTTTTCTTATAGTGTGATCGTTTTACTTTAAGATGGTTGCATTTGGGAAGAAGTTGAAGGAACGACAATATCCAGAATGGCAAGGGTATGTTATGTGGCTGTTTTCCATTTATTATAATACATTTTTCTATTTCACTGAAGCTAATGAAACCAATTGGTTCTGTATTCCACAACCATGGTATTGACGGTCTGTCATTTAGTTCAGTAGACGACCTATGTGATTAACTGAATAATTTCCGCCCATTAGCTATTCTTTGATGATGTTCTGTTATTACTTTAAATATTGCCAACACAAGATGTTCATTTGTGAGGTTGAGTTATTCAATAATGACAGCCTAGCAATTCTTTAATTTGTGCATTCTTTTAAGGGATTCTGAATGCTGAATGCTGAATGCTGGTTATAACATGTGCATTGCTAGGTACTATATCAACTACAAGTTTATGAAGAAGAAAGTAAAGCAATATTCACAACAAATCCAAGTAGGAGCACAAGATCGACGCAATGTTCTCAAAGAATTCTCAAGGGTACTGGATAACCAGGTATGTGCCATGTTCATCAGTGCTGCAGCCACTCATGTTGGCTCCAAGATCTAGATGAAACCAACCTTACGCATATGCACCACACTTATTGAAATTTATAGTACCCTCATTTTAGTCTCTTCTATACCAAAGAAACTGTTATCGAAATGCACTTTTATCCGATTAGTCAATGATTGTCACATTGAAGGTGAATTGTGCTCGGCTAATTGTAAATACGCTGCTATATTAAATGTTCAAGAGGAACTGTGGTTAGCATATGATAACATCCTGTAGGGGAAATTCAATTGCCTGTTGAGGAGCCAGCAAATATGAAGATACAACAGAAAACCACTGACTTGTAGCCTATGATGCACAGATTCTTCAAAATGGGCAAAATATCGTGTCCTATCTAATACAATACTTTACTTTTTATGTGTAAAATCTGTGTCCCTGCAATGTCCATGGTGTGTCCCTGTTGTATCCATGCTGTATTTGGGCATCATAGCTTGTAGGTGTTAAATATACAACAGTCAACAATTCTTACAAGCAGTCACAAAATTGTGGATTTCAACCCTTTAAATATGGTAAGGCTCCCCCTCAAGTGGAAGCATGGATGTTTTGCTTGCTCAAATTGCGGTTAGTTGAAGAAATTGGTCTGTACCCATGTTTTTTACAAAATATCTGTCAATTATTGTAAGGTATGAATGTTGGAAGTTGTGATGAGAAGTTCAGCTTGGTTATCACAGAACAGGGTAACTGGCTGAGAGTGTGAAATTCCAAGGCCAGGAAGTAGAAATTTCCACATCCTGAGGGTCTAGATTTTCTAACTCTCTTTCTTCAAGTTCCCATACAAAGATCTTTGTTCTGTTCTCTCTTTCTTTCTCTCATTAATGGATGTGTGATGGCATTATACATATTGTTTGAGTTGGATAAGAGTTCCCCTGTTAAATTGGCTGCTTTTCTGCTGCTTCTTGGGAAGGATATCTTTCTCCTTAAAATTAGGAAACATTTCCCATAACTTCAAGTATCTTATCAAGAGTTAGATAACCCAAATAGGAGGGTTTTAAGAGAGAGAATCCGTTCAGGAATCAGGACACTTGGCAAAGCGAGGGGAGTCACACAATGTTGCTGGGACCCACCCACCTGTCATCACATGTAGCTAGTCACATAATGAAGAATGGGCAGAACCTGCAAAATCGGCCGTATAAGTGGGACTGCCTGAGGTGACCATAACTAGAATCTTTTGATATCATTCTCACGTGATGGAACTGTGAGGCTGCAATGAAGTGACAGCAGCAACATCATCTTGAATTGGAGTGAACTGAGACTGCTATTAGCATGTTTATGAACAGCTGGGAGCCCGCGACTTAGGCCGGTTTGAGGATATCCGTGCAGTTGATAGCATGTGGTGATCCAATGACTCATCCTTGCCACGGTTCTCCATTAGGGATTTAATGAGGTTTCTGACATGAGTCAGATAAATGTGGTTCAACATGGCCAGTGAGCTTGTTGGAAGCAGCAGTACCAGAGACATCAGTGCTTGCGGAGAATCAAGGTGAAGTGCCCGCTCTTGATCTCTCTGTAGAACAAGAGTATGCCTTGTTGATGGGAGGAAGATGCTCAATCAGAACAATCTGGCTTCGCAAAGGATTGATCTTGCTGGGGAGAAGGTAGAAACAGCTTTGGTAGCCCCATAGGCACACTTGGTCAGTGAAAGAAGTTAGGATAGTTCATTTAAAAGGCTTTTTGTGTTTGCTGAATTAAGCCAAGACAGACACATGGTTTGTGCTGAGTGTTGACTGTTGAGACCTGTGAGGAATTGTTTAATCTGAAATATGTGTTGGACATTAGGCTGATGGAAACAATCTGAAATATGGCAAGAACATACTTCATGATGAAGTATCTGGGAGTTAGATCAAATTGAACATTCATTTCATCACTCGGGTCGGGACAGGAAGCTGATGAGACCTTCAATATTTTAGCAAAACCGGGCAAGGTGTAATCAGCCATAGAATCTGTACCTTTCTTGATGTTCTTTATTTTCTTTGTAATTTAACAAGTGTTGTTACGTATCTGGGAGAAAAAGAAAATAACAGTAGATGTGGCTCTATGGAGTATAAAAAGTGAAATAACCGAAGGATCAAAATTAACATTCTCATTAAGATCCTCACTGCCAAAGCGCATAATGGGAAACCAAAATTGAAATTTGAATGTACAGACAGAAGATGTGTACTTTTATGCATGTTCTTTTCTACCATTGATTGGAAAGGATTTTTTTTTTTTTGGTTATTTTTTGAATGGTAACGATGACATGTATTAAAGGATGAAAATGGATTACAAAGAAGCCCCACCCAACAGAAGCAAATAGGGGCACTATGATATAAAACATTATACCAATGAAATAGGTTACATAGTGAAAGCAACGAAATTAGAAGACCTATCCACCTCTTGCTTGGCTAAAGAGTATGCAAAACCATTGGCCGTCTACCCAAAATGATGAAAAACCATACATTGAATGGAGAGATTATCCAACCTCTCGCTAGAGCTTCTTGCTAGTTTATGACATCATGATGACTCATATAAATACTGCTCCATAGTGTTCATGGCATTGGTGATTATAGATCATTACTAAATTATAGAAAAAGGGAAAAAGATAAAAGCTGATTGAAATTCTGAGTAGAAGAATGCCCACCGCTTCTTATATATTTAGAGTTGAATGAAAATAGTGATGATTTTTTTTTTCATTGTTTTGTTCTTTCCAGATTGAAAAGATTGTCCTGTTTCTGTTGGAGCAACAAGGCCTTCTTGCAAGTAGGATAGAGAAGCTTGGGGAGAGGCGTGCACTTCTCCACGATAAGCGAGATATATCACTGATATCTGAATTGAGAGAAGCATATAGAGCTGTGGGACAAGATCTTCTAAAGCTTCTCTTTTTTGTTGAGCTGAACGCGGTTGGTCTGCGGAAGATATTGAAGAAGTTTGATAAAAGGTTTTGTCATAGATTCACAGATTACTATGTGACCACTCGTGCTAATCATCCTTATTCCCAACTTCAGCAAGTGTTCAAGCACGTGGTAACACATCCAATTTATTAGTCAACTGACTAACTTTTTTCTTTTGAGATTATGACATATGTTGTTGATGGTCTCATGACACTTTTATCCTTTTTTCTGCCATATTTTTTCCCTAGTACAAATCCAACACCTGATATATGGGATAGGACTTTGATGAATTTTTTTCATTAAAATTAATAGAGGAGCCAAATATCTGTTGAAATTAGAATTAAAAGCCAGGGGTTGTGCTTTTCTGATACCGCTCTCTATTGACTAACTACATAGTATGCAGGGCATAGGGGCTGTTGTTGGAGCATTATCTCGGAACCTTGCAGATCTTCACGATTGTCATGGAAGCTCTTTGTCAATTTATGACCAACCATCTATTTGTCTGCAGGTTTTATTTGATCACCCATCTTTTTTTATGTGTCCATCCTTTCAAAAGCGAATCAAATTTCAATTTTTTTATGCTGTGATCTAGTGCTTAAGAACACGCAAGAGAGAACAAGCACACACCACCGCTTTCTTGCCCCCAAAGAAAGCCCCGGTACAATGACCAAAATACCCTAGACTCTGAACGCGGTCATTGGCTAACCCAATGGACCACTCTGGTAAACCCGGAATACAAGACATAAACCCAACATTTTAAGTGTGCAGTTCAAATTGCATTGAATGTACTTTACCATGCAGGACCCTGTTATTGACTCAATAAAAGCAGCTGTGGACAGGCTAACACACTCAACAAACTTCCTACATTTTTTAGGACAACATGCTCTTATTATGCAAGAAGAGTTGCCAACTCCAACCGAGCAGCAAAATGGTGACCAGAGATATCATTTCATGTCTCTTCTCTTGAACTTGGTGAACACTTTCCTCTATATGGTCAATACATACATTATAGTCCCAACAGCAGACAACTATTCTCTGAGCCTTGGAGCTGCAGCAACAGTTTGTGGTGTTATAATTGGGTCAATGGCTGTTGCTCAGGTGTTTTCATCAGTATATTTTAGTGCATGGTCAAATAAATCATACTTCAGACCTCTGGTGTTCAGCAGTATTGTTCTTCTCTTAGGCAATACCTTGTATGCATTGGCATATGATCTTGACTCAATAGCAGTTCTTCTGATTGGTCGGTTATTCTGTGGGTAAGATTTTTATTTTTATTTTTCCATTTTTTCTTTTATTTTCCATTCATTGCTATGATGCACACACAAATCAAAAGTTCTTGTCCTTATTTTTTTCTTCAAGCAACCAGTTCTTTAATATTTTTCGCTTTGTGTGAAAATGTTCCATTCTGAACTGTGTTTTCTTTCTTTCTTTTATTAACTTCTTTAATATCTCACTATCTATCATGTACGAAAGCATTTGGATGTGCTCTGTAGCAACCATTAATATAGCTATTCTTGAACTGGACATTACTAATCTCTAGTATCTTAGATCTAGAAAACTCCATTTATACATTTAGCAAAATGACACTGACAACAATTCCAGATTGGGGTCTGCAAGAGCTGTTAATCGCCGTTACATAAGTGATTGTGTGCCGCTTAAATTACGGATGCAAGCTTCTGCAGGCTTCGTTAGTGCCAGTGCTCTTGGGATGGCATGTGGCCCTGCCCTTGCTGGATTACTTCAAATGAATTTTAAGATTTACAAAATCACAATCAATGAAGACACTTTACCTGGTTGGGTTATGGCTCTGGCATGGCTTCTTTATTTAATTTGGCTGTGGATTTCATTTAAAGAGCCTGATCATGACATTGAAGAGAACCAAGCACCGCAGGAAGCAAATCCTGGTAGGCCAAGTTCATTTTCTTTAGCTACAGCTACTCAATGTTTTGCTAGAGGTAGATTATTGATTCTTCCTTTGCTTTCTTGAATTTTAGAAAGTGCTGTTCCTCTTTTGTATGGATAATGCATTATTAATTTTAGTACTTAAATATGTGTCTGAGGGCCTTGCACCAATGTCACACCTTGCTTGGAAATTGCTGGAAATATATTGAATGCTTCAAGTCCATCAATGCCAGTCAAAACGCTATGGCAACTCCTTTTTGGGAGATGAAATGGCAACTTATCCATTGTACATATGGGATACATGCATGCCTATAACCCAAAAAAGTAATCAGACTGTGGGAACTCATCCATTTTATTTTTCCTGTTGAATTTTCACTTCTTAATTTCCACTAGATAAAGTTTATTTGATAGGAACTGCTAGGTTGATCTGATCAGTGCAAATTTTGGTCTTTGCTCATCCAAACTGGGGCCCCAGGATCAGGAGAGCTCGTTAGCTTATATTCCCTGTTAATGGTGGATAAGATGCTACATCTGACTGACATGTTCCCACATTCTGCCTTTTCCATAAACATTCTCTCTACCTTGCATGAGACAGAGTGAGCTCTATTTAAAGAAGGGACATTTGGTGTTTGCTGTTCCTTTTTTTTTTTTCTATATTTATTTTTCTTCCTAATCCTTGATACAATTCATGTTTTTGTTTCCTGATATAGAATACGGCAAGTCAATATATTTATAGTCGTTCCATCAAATGTACAGTCCATATTATTTTAAATTATATGCTTATTTTAAAACCATTAATGCTTCTGAACTTCCATTAGTGAAATTTTTTTGAATCATCTCAGATGGTATTTAATAATGATGGTTTCTTAAATGGTTATTGAGCTGATGTATAAATGTATAATTAGTAGACTTTGTATCTTTTTACTGACAGAACCAGTACAGAATGATCAAATGGAAAAAGGCCTTGCGCAACCTTTGCTCTCAAATTCCGAAGAGAAGCAAAATGACAACGATGAATATCAGGAATGTGATGTCAGTGAAGAAGGTTCAGAAGATTCAAATAAACCGGTTACTTCAATTGGATCGGCATATAGATTACTTACGCCATCAATAAAGGTGTGTAGTTGGATTCAAATTATTACTTATTTGCATAGCATTTTTATAAGGAAAACGATATGCCAATTCTATTAAAAGGTGACCTCAAATAGATGATAAGTTTTTATTTAGTTGTCAGTAACATGAATACTTACGCATTATAGAAAAGTTTCAATTCATACGTTCACCGGTAAAGCAAGGATGCTTCTGGATGCATCAAAGAAACGGGATGGAAGGTGTCTTGACCATGCATACTGATACCGATTTTATCTATTCACTCATCCCACTGTTCACATTCTTTCGTAAGGAGGGAACATGATGTATTCTTTCAGGGTCTCAAAGAGAGAATCCCGATTTTTTTTATCTGTAAAACATTCACATGTATATGGTTTGACATGAAAACTTACAGCAACTTCTTATATAAAGTGAAGTTTGTGAATCATGCAGTTATAATATACCTTAACGTAGACACTTAATTGTTGAGTACTTTGGGATTAAGGTTATGTAGTATCTGGGTTAAATCAACAAGAAATATTAATTTTTGCAACAAGGCAAGCCTAGAAAGGTCATCGAAGGAAAGAAAAAAAAAAAAGAGTTCTTGAAAATCAAGAGCTAGTGATCGATTCTCTATGGCTAAACACCCATGGGAGGACACTCTTCTCACTATTACATGCTTCTAATGGGGGCAACTGAACCTGAAGCTTAACTGTGTAAAGGGACAGAGGATAGAATAATTTATAAGCCAAAGACCAAATTTCTAAATGAAATTGAAGTTAAAAAACTTCCTATGAAGAATTGCAGGGATAACAAAACGGGCAGTCTTTCACTGCCCAGTTCTAGCCTTTCACTTTTGTAACACCTCTAAGAAATCACTCTAGATTGAGGACATGGACTAAGCATCTAGGTGCTAATAAAAATAAAATCTTTGAGCTCTGACTATGACACCTGGCTTGTATAAGTATGAATACTTTTACTATCACAGAGCTATTTCGACTCTTTTTAACATGAACAATGTCTGTCATCAATGGATTATCCCTACTCTTTAATCATTTTGTCTTCAGAGTGTTTATGAATTGAATTTCATCATATTCCATTTGCAAGTATAACAAAGCAGGCAGTCTTTCACTGCCCAAGTGCTTCTTAGCAACCGGGTTTATATTGAGGACATAGATTAGCCATCTAGGGGGATAATGAAAACCAAATCTTTGAGCTATGATTTAGATACCTGACATAAGCATGTACAAAGGCTTTTACTATCAGTGTTGTTTTGATTCTTCAGCTAACAATGTCCGTCATCAATCGGTGACAAATTTTTTTTTTTTTTTTTTTTGACATTTTCTTTAAAGTATTCATGAATTAATTTCATCAATTTTGTTTTTTGTTGAATAGTGAATAAACTTTCATCATATTCTGTTTATATGGCAAACAAAGTCTGCAGTCTTTCACTGTCCAATTCTAGGTTCAACATTTTTAATACTTCTAAGCAACTGGATTTTTATTGAGGACATGGACTGGCATCTAGGTATAATGATAGTCAAATTTTTGAGCTCTGATTTGTACATTTAACTTTACAAAGGCCTTTATGATCAGTGCTATTTTGATTCTTTAACATGAACAATGTGTAAGTCATCAATGGATTAGTGTAAGAATCTTTTAACTGTTTTGTCTTCATATTATTCAGGAATTGAATTTTATCATATCCCATTTGCTACATAAATCAAGGGTCCAGGAATATGGTAGACTATTGCATATTTTATAGCATAATGACATGGTTCTAGGAACCACCTAATAGCAACATACCTGTTCTTGAGTCTTCTAATAACATTTCTCGAATGGATCTGAAGATTTTAAAACTAAGCATGATATGTCACTTCGGTTTTTTTTTTTTTTTCTCTCAAATGTTTTCAGGCCCAGTTGTTGATTTATTTCATGCTCAAATATTCCATGGAGATTCTACTCTCTGAATCAAGTGTCATTACCACTTTCTACTTTGGATGGTCAACTAGTGCTGTGGCAATTTTTCTTGCATGCCTTGGGCTGACAGTTCTTCCAGTAAACGTTGTTGTTGGTAGCTACATTAGCAACATGTTTGAAGACAGGTAAACTTTTCATGTCATTATTTTGAAACAGTAATTTCATCAGTTAATTTATGTTTTTACTGCTATATTAACTTCTGGTCACACATTTTCTTCTTTGTTTTTGTTTTAATGTACAATATTTTCATGAATCTCTTATGAATTTCAATTCAAGAATTACATGTTTTGTGGTATCATGGGATTCATTTTTAATAAAAATATCCAGTCAAGTGCTGCAAGATCACAAAAGTTGATGATATCTGAGAAGCAATGGGTTCTTCTTCTAATGGAAATACTGGAGATGAAAACAAGTGCAACGATAAATAATAATTTTAATATTAACATCATCAAAGATTTATCCACCTATGGTCAAATTTGTGATTTCTACTTTTCCATTTAAACTTTTAAAGGGATGTTCTATTTCACTCCGCACTTAGTGTGCCTTTACTCTGTACTTTTTTCTAGGTTTTTGTTGGCCACTCCCCTTTTTCTGGTTCTTTGAACTTTTATTGCTCTATACTTTGTAGAGGGCTTACTTTCTGATCTTTTGTTTTTGTGCCCAAACCAACTCAAACTGCATTCAATTATTTACTTTTTTCTCTTTATAGCCCCACCCTTGTATTTCCTCTTATGCACTTCTTTTCATTTTTTTCAATTGTACCAGACAAATTTTATTGCAAAAGAAGCAAAATGAAAAGAGTAGTTTGGAGTAGTATCAGCGGGCTTTATTCGTCTTATATACTGATTCCTATTTATATGTTTCCCATAACTGATAACTCCATCCATTCACCTTAGAATACCCACCACATTGGCAATGTATGGCGCTTGTATTGTCATGATTCTTGTTCATCTATTATTAGCACTGGTAACAACTCAATTAGGATTGTTAGGTTGTATGGCTCAATTGAAGTAATAAATCTGGTAAATCGGGCCCCTGCATTGCTCATGTTCTACTGTGATTAGAAGTAGGTCTATTATCATAGGTCTACGGTGATTAGAAGTAGTGTTTGGGTGTGACAAAGTTTTAGGCTGATATTATAAACAGAGACTAAGGGTCTCTATGATGTACAACCTCTTCTGATTGCATAGTGAATTCTCTCGCCTTCCCGTGGACGTAGGCCAAAAGCCGAACCACGTAAATCTCCGTGTTCACTTGTGTGTGCTTGATCTCTCTCGTAGGCACTAGATCACAACAAGGATCTTGTCTCTAGAACATGCAAACAGTTGAGATGTGGCAACGTGTGTGTGTGCGCGCGCGCGCGCGCTCCCGTGTAGCCAGCCTTGTGGGGCGTATCTTGTATATGGGAAATGTTCATGTACATCTTGCAGTGCGTCCTTACAGTATAAAATAAAAGCAAAGACATTTTTAAAAAAGGGAGAGAAAAGGAGATAACATAATAGGACCCTTGTCTCAAAAACATCCCACAAAAAACGAAACCCAAGAACCTACTACAGAAACCACACCAAGAAATGACTATTCTTACTGCTTCCATCTACATCCTCTTCGGCCTACCCCTTCCTCTTTCTCAGTGATAAGCTAAATTGTTTCCTATACATTAAGGTATTAAATCCCATTTCTGGCGTCTGAATCAGTCAACTGTTACCGGAAATAACTTGGCCGAGAATGGCAACTCTATGGAGTCAAAGGTACTCGGTACTTACAGAATTGCAGGTGCCCAACCAGAATTTTAATGCCAGGTATACTACTATATATACATAGGAAGTTGGTCAAATATGACATGAATTGATATTCAAATCCTTAAACATTGGAATGGTCCATGAGTTGATTACCCGTCTATCTCAGGCATCTGCACCTCCATGAAGCAAGCATCAAACTGGTGGGGGCTGGCTGCAGCATTGTTTTTTTTTTTTTGGATTGGTAACCCCTCAAATATATTAAATGACTGCGGTCTTCCCACTGTCTGCACGTATAGCAACAACAAAAAAAAATTCAGTGCACCAGCGGCAACAACGTTACAGTTGACAGCATTGTCATCAACTAACCAAGATCTGCTTCCCACTCAGTTGACTCTAGAGGGTGGCATAATATCCCTTTCATAATATTGTTCGGGGTTGAGCTCAATCACTTTCTTTCTATATATGGAAAGGGGCTATACCATAGGAGGTGTCACTTCTAAATGGTGAAGACTGAAGAGGGTGCTGAGACTGTCATGGAGAATCTCAGTTTGCTCTATAGGCCTATTGAACATCTGCAAGAACATCCACTGGCGTGGACCCATTCTCACTTGTCTACATTTGGAAGCCGTACTACCTGTAGAATTACAAGTTCTTTATCAAGTCCTACTTTCCTTTAGCTACCCTCTTTACATTTAGAGACATAGAAGTAACAGATTTTCCTTTAGCTGCCCTCTTACATTTAGAGACAAAGTAACAGCGAAGTATCCCTTCCATTTTGAGAGCTAGAAGCAGAAGTTTATGTACTATTTTATTTTTTACCCCAAATAGTCTGTTCACAAATGTTGAATGTTGAACTTACCAGTCAATTAATGTATTTCTTTTGCATAGTTTTCCAACATTTTGCTTGATGTACTCGATTCGTTTGCAGGCAAATTTTACTCGCAGCTGAAATTATGGTATGCATAGGTATATTCCTAAGCTTTCATGTACTAGTCCCATACTCTGTGCCACAATACGTCTGCTCCGCTCTCATCACATTTGTATCTGCTGAAGTTCTTGAAGGTAACTGACAGCTTCTATTTCTGATTTATATGAATGTCAATTTGAAGGAACCTCCTGATTTCTTTGTTAAGCAATTTAGCTGTTTCATCAAAGAACCAATGTGAGTCCATATTTCCAAAACATTCAAAAGCTCTCTCTCTCTCTCTCTCTCTCTCAGATGGACAAAGGTGTTGATGGAATAAAACAGTGCTGTCTAGAAAACTCAATTGAAATTTAATAATCCTTCATAGTACCATTTAAAAATACCTTGTCTTAAGAATCAAAGGTTTGCACTTCTTGCATGAATTTTAACTCACAGTAGTAGAGTAATTCATGCAGCATTCTTCTGAATTATAGACAAATTATCCTTGTGCACACCTTATTATTTAAAGTCATGTTTTCTAAAACATCATGCTGAGTCAATGTCTTGATGTTTCATTTTTAATGGATGTGTCTCCGACATGCTGTCAAACAACTTCATGGATTGAACTTCCTTTCCATAGCCTACATAACTACTGCTACTGCAACCTTTGGTGTGTTAATGATCATCCTTTGATTGGAGGCATATGATGTATACTATATGTTCTTGTTTCTGATTTTTGTGGTTTGCTTGAGCAACCCAGGGGTCAACCTATCGCTCTTATCCAGAGTCATGTCCTCCAGGCTTGCCCGTGGAACCTATAATGGTGGGCTGCTATCAACTGAAGCAGGTACCTTGGCTCGGGTAGTGGCAGATGGCACGATAACGTTGGCTGGCTACTTAGGCGAGGATAAGCTCTTGAATGTGACCCTTATCCCATCTCTTCTAATATGCATTGCGTCCATTGCTGCCACCTTCCTCACCTACAACACACTTTTTTAACCCTCTGTTGTACGTCTGCAACAAATAGCCCACCTACGATGCTCCTATTTCCTCAACTGTATATAAATGTTGTATAGTAGAAGAAACTGCATAATTGTTTTACTCATTTCTAAAGAAAAATGTAAGCAGTCAGTGGGCCTTAGCTTTTGTATAACAAGTTTTTTTTTTTTTAGAATGCTTTATTCATAAGCAAAGAAAATCTTTGTTTGTAGTATTACTAGTGGTGCATGCTTTCTACACGGAAATCCGCCGAAACATAATTATCTCCATATTGGAAAGGCCACGATCAGTAATTTTGGAGCAATGGATGCACAAGTCGGTGCGCAAGAAATTCTGTTTTAACTTCGCCACTGCAATGACAAGCCCGATTATCCAAGCGTGGTCGCTGTCACTGTAGTCTAATGGAGCTGATTTTTGACAGTTTTGGATTGGATGGTTTGAAATTAGCAAGTGATTCTCTGTGCAATCAATTGGACAGTAGTGATCAAATGCTTTTGTGTGCTGGCTACTTGAGGGTGGGTTGGTGAAGGACCATGAATGTGTGAGGTTGGGTTGTGAATATATGCCATCGTGTGATGGTTTCTTGGGAGGCTGACAATAAACGGTGGGTGGCTAAAGACAACGAATCAATTTGGTGATCCTAGGATCCATTCTTTAATTGTTGGATTTTTCCCAATCAAAGGATGGGCCATACATTTTAATGTGAGCTGAAATTATGAGATTTCGGTGATTATGCTAGAAAGGATCACAGATCAAAAAGCCCATAGCCTGTGCATCACTATCGCGATTCACCTAATAGGGTGATAACCCCGTGGCAAGCCATGATTGTGTGGTTTTCCTTCTTCCTGATGTCCTCCATATGCCCAATAATGGTAAGACGCGGTTTGCTCCCCATGTCTTGTGCTAAAAACCACCTCAAATTTTTTCGGGTGTACATTTGTACAGGTTTAGCAGGAGCCACTAGTCCACCAGATAGTCCTAACCCTCTCATTTGAGGCCCACAAGTTACCGGTTTTATATCAATTGACCCTTGATCCAAAGTTCAAGTCGCAATGGATCGACGCAAACCTATGAGATCTGGTGACAAAGTGGGGGAGGGGGGTTTGGATGGTCCATTTGGATAGGTGGTCAAGGCCCCCCCTAACCTGTGGGCCTGATTTCCAAGATCTCTCACTCCACTCCATCTTGTGACGGCTGGGCGTGATGACATGCTCCCTCCCGATCCAACCATTTTGACCTGTTGGTTGGAGAATCGCTTGAAGGAGAGAACAATTTCACAAACAGTAGAAGGGTGCCTTGGCAAATAAATTATATTTCATCTGCATATTGGGCCTGTTTTTTTATACATTTTTTTTTCATTTGAAAAAGACTCTAATATGCACTCAAGGAACATTTCTTGAGGAGGACATGACTCAATAAATTAAGATTGCATATGATTCATGCGTGCCTATAGTTTTCATTGCTTGAAAGCGCCTAGTATGGTGTCAACCCTCTCTTGCAGTGCATACTCATCCAAGATTTAGTTCTCATCACTCTAGTCAGTACATTCCACTGAGTCTACATCCTCTCAAAGCTTTCCTTTACTCACCATCCTCCCTAAACACCAATCCCCTTTACTGTATAACATATAAAAGTACTTTATTGTTGCACCTAATCCACTTGTTGCAGATTGCACAACTATCACTGTTGTCAATTCAGTGATCATTGATTTCACGTGGAATAGGTGTCGACCTTTGATGACATGAGAATTCTGGGTCAAGCCAAATGCTTGAATAGAAACATGGAGAATGACCCATCTTATTACATAGATATTTCTCAATCAAAATAAGACAAAATATTGCTTCTCATTAAATTTTAGTGGTACTTAACAAAACAAACCACCCCCCCCCCCCCCCCCCCCCCCCCCCCCCCCCCACTAAGCTGTTGCAAAATGGAAGAAAAATAAACTAAAAACAAGGGAAACATGGTTAAACATGATTGGACTGAAACTACTACATTTTCATTAATAAGGAAATGGCCATTATATAGGCTAAAAAACAAACGGTTACAGACATCAAAATAGGCACCGCTAACATCATGCTAAACAAACAGTAACAAACTACTGAACTCCTGAAGACTAGGACAACCCAAATCAACACATTCTATCGTGCTGCTACTAATATATTCAACAATCCCTCCCTTAAACTGATGTTCCACACATAACATCAGTTTAATAAGACTCATACTTTGAAGCGCCATCCCTCAGATAAAGTCCTTTGAACTGCAAACACCAAGTAGCTCCCTCAGCTTCTGAAATGCTGGAAATTTGAGAGGCTTTGTTAGAATATCAGAAATCTGGTCTTCACTTCTGCCGTAAACCAGATTAATAACTCCATCATTCGTGAGATCTCTCAAGAAATGATACTTCACATCTATATGCTTGCTTCAACCCTGTAGAACAGGATTCTTTGAGAGCTTTATTGCTGAACTGTTGTCACAGTAAATGAGAGTAGGTCCATCTTCTTTGAACTACAACTCTTCAAGAATCTTCTTCAGCCAAATAGCTTGACAAGCACAAGCTGTTGCTGCAACAAATTCAGCTTCAGTTGTTGACAATGTGACGATTGGCTGCTTCTTTGATGACCATGAAACAGCTCATGTTCCCAACATGAAAACATACCCAGATGTGCTTTTTCGATCATCAGAATCTCCTGCATAATCACTATCTGTAAAGCCAAACAAAACTGACTTTTCTCCCCTTTTGAAGAATAGCCCAAAGTCCTTAGTACCTTGCAAGTACCTAAGAATTCTTTTTGCAGCCAAAAGATGAATCTCTGTGGGACACTCCATGTATCTACTAATGACACTTACAGCATGCATTATATCAGGCCTTGTTGCGGTCAAATACATTAAGCTCCCCACAATCTGCTTGTAAAGAGTGCTGTCAACCTTCTTTCCTCCATCATTCTTGTTTAGCTTCAAACCAAACTCAGACGGTGTATTCATAGGATTACAATCCTTCATCTGAAACCTGTCCAAGATTTCTCCCACATACTTCTTTTGAGAAATAAAAATGCCAGTAGAGGACTGCAACACTTCTATGCCAAGAAAGTAATGTATCATGCCAGGATCAGACATTTCAAATTCAGCCATCATGGATTTCTTAAAGCTTTCAAACATGGCTGTATTATTTCCAGTATAGATTAGATCATCTACATATAAGCAAACAATGAGCATTTTCCCTCCATCCCCAACTTTTATGAAAAGTGTATGTTCATAAGGATATTTTTGAAATCCTTCATTCAAAAAATAATTTTCTATACGATTATACCAAGCCCGAGGGGCTTGTTTTAATCCATATAGAGCCTTCTTTAGTCTATACACTTTATGCTCATTTCCAGATTTCACATAACCAGGAGGTTGATCGATAAATACCAGTTCCTTCAAATCTCCATGGAGGAATGCCGACTTCACGTTCAGCTGGAAGATAGGCCATGAGTTCTGAGCTGCCAATGCAATCACCAATCTGATTGTGTCATGCATTGCAACTGGGGCAAAGACTTCTTTATAATCAACACCGAACTCTTGCTTATAGCCCTTGGCCACCAAGCCTGCCTTGTACTTGTCGACTTCACCATTCTCCTTCAGCTTTGTTTTGTAAACTCACTTCACACCAGTTGTATTGTGCCCTTCTGGAAGACCAGATAACTCCCAAGTGTCATTCTTTTCGATGGCTGCAATTTCAGCGTCCATAGCCTTCCACCATTTTGACTCTTTGACAGCACTTTCAAACACTGTAGGATCACAATCTGAAAATAAAGCAAAATGAGAGATTGGTCTTCAGATTGATCGATTCCAGTTACCTCATAATCTAACATCCATGCTGGCCTCTTTCGAATACGATGTGAACGTGATTCAGCTACTGCTTCTGGTGCTGTTGGAGTGACTTCAAAGGCTACAAGAGTTCCATTTTGAGGATTCTCAGTTGCTGGAGCAAGGTGTTACTGCGGCTGGTTTGCTCCATCACCATCTTCACCATCAAAACTAGTTGGAATTTGCTCTCCAACTACATTTTTGCTCCATTTCCAGATTTGATCTTCATCAAAAACAACATCTTGACTGATAAGTATTTTCTTAGTGTTAGGATTGTAAAGCTTATAAGCTTTTGACTGATCACTAACACAAAAAAAAATACATTTTTCTCCTTTGTCATCCTGCTTCTTCCTTTTCTAATATGGAATATGGGCATATGCTGTAAGAAAATTACTTTTAGGTCCATTACTTGGACCACAAGTCCTTCCCTTTCCCGAATTGTGGTCATTATAGGAATTCTGTTTTCAATAGGATATATGCTATTACTTACTCAAACCGGTTTCTTAATGAGATGTATTCCATAATATTCTCTACCTTGATGGACGGTTGAGATTAAATCCAAGGAAACCCTAATTGGAAATTCGGTCCTCTGTTCACCTATAAAATAGAGTATTTCGTCCATCACTAATACTCTCTCACGAAACTCAACACATTAGGGTTTATAGGCAAGAAGAGAGAAACCGAAACCATTCACCTAGTCTCTTCCTCGACGGATCACGGCATCAATCAGTAACAGCACCAGACTGCAGGATCGGAAAGCTCTCTGCTTCAGGATGTCTGGAGGTATTCTTTAATTTATTTAAGATTAAATCCTACATGTGATTATCATGTTGTTCACGATCTTAGGATTCATGTTAATAACAGTTTAACATGTGGTATCAGAGCCACGTTTTAGAACACATGATCGTCCATTAATTAGGATAACTTTGCATCGCCATAATCGGCGAATATAGATCCGTTCTAACTCTGTTTTGCAGCAATGTATCAATCCAACTATTATGGCCTGCATGAATGGTTTATATTTATGTTATTCAGCAATTTTAATTTGGGCACGACTGTTTGATCGTGATTTATTTAAGTTTTTTTTTTTGAATTTTCAATTATGTATAAACTCCTGCGTGAGTACAAATTCAATGTAATAGTTAAATAGATCTGTAACTAGAACGTCGTGTCTGGGAGTGGTGGCTGTTTCGAGACTGAAGATGGCGTTTTGAAGCAGTCGAAGATAAAGACATATGATCGAAAAGAAGGACAGAAAATAGGCCATATAGTTGGATCATATTTTCATAATCATTCCATATTATGCTGATTATCATTAGTATATTTCTTTATAATCGATGATATAATGCCTGAAAAAAAAAAAAAAAAAAAAAAATTTTCGGGGCTGCCGCCCCGAACCCTGCCTTTATGGTGGGCGGCCCTTAAGGGCCAGCCCACGTCGGGCAGTCCTCCGGCATGGGGCTTTCAGCCCCAATGAGCCGGAGGACTGCCCTCCGGGGCTCGGCCTTCTTTATCAGTACTTTTCATATAACGAATGATCTATCATGAATGCATGCGATATATAATGTTTCTAGTCATATTAAGCTAATTTTGATTACCAAAGTTGTATGCTTAGGGTTAGGTCTCACCACAGTGACCCTAACAATTTAACACTGAATTTTGGCCCTAATCGTACCATCATGATGTTTACATTACATATTGTTCGAGCGCATAAAGCTTTTAGTCCCCCACAGGTGGATTCTATTCATGCGATTGAACAATAATTACGGAGTGTTTGTTTATATGTAGACAAAAGATATCCACAGATATCTTACCTGTCCTAATTAAGAGTAACATCACTCATTTACACCACCTTGAATATGACGACCTTCGATGGTATAATGTATAGAAATTATGGTGACTACCCACAGGAGCACCTCAATTTTATGTCATATATATTCATATATTATGCATGTGTTGTCTTAATTTTATTGAAATCTTATTGTTATATCTCTATTGCAGTTATTGCACCCACTAATCTGACTTCGCATGCTACCTCTGTCACTAAGCTCAATGGAACCAACTTCTCAGAATGGAAAGAGCAAGTTGAGTTCACCTTGGGGGTACTTGAACTGGATATGGCTCTTCTTAAAGATAAGCCAGCTTCACTCACTGAAACAAGTACCCCTGAGGAAAAGACCCTCTTTAATGCTTGGGAGAGGTCTGACAGACTAAGCACTATGTTTTTGCGAATGACTATTGCCGCCAACATCAAAACATCCCTTCCTACACCTGAGAATGCTAAGGACTATATGAAGGCCATTACAGATAGGTTTAAGACTGCAGACAAATCCCTTGCTGGGAAACTAATGGCAGATCTTACAACCATGAAGTTTGACGGCACTCGCTCAATGCATGAGCATGTCATTGAGATGACCAACCTTGCAGCTAAATTAAAGAATTTGGGACTATCAGTGGATGAGGCATTTCTTGTCCAATTTATCCTAAATAGTTTACCTCCTCAGTACGGGCCTTTCCAAATTCACTACAACACTATTACGGATAAGTGGACAGTGAATGAATTGGCTAACAAACTGGTTCAAGAGGAGGCCAGGCTGAATCAACAAGGTATTAAAGTAGCTCATCTCGTTCAAGGAGCTGGACATAAAGCTGGGAGAAAGCAAAATTCAGGCCAGAAAAGGGCACCACCCAAATCTAATGAGGTTAGTCAGAACCCCAAGAAGAAAAAGAAGGAAAACGTATGCAAATTTTGCAAGAAACCTGGACATTTTCAGGCAGACTGCATTAAACGTAAAGAATGGTTCGAAAAGAAAGGTAACCCTATGGGTTTCGTAAGTTATTTTGAATCAAATCTTACTTATGTTTCTTCTGACACTTGGTGGATTGACACTGGTGCTAATGTTCATGTTTCCAATTCAATGCAGGGATTCCTTACGATCCAAACCATAAACCCAAGTGAGAACTTCCTTTTCATGGGAAACAAAGACAAAGCTCCAGTTGAAGCTATTGGCACTTTTCGTCTTGTTTTAGATAGCGGTTATCAGTTAGACTTATGTCAAACTCTTTATGTTCCGTCTATTTCCCGTAATTTGGTTTCTGTAAGCGCACTTGATAAAGTTGGTTACTCGTTTGAATTAGGAAATGGTAAATTCAGTTTATTTAAAAATTCTAGTCGTATTGGTTCTGGACTTTTGATTGATGGGCTATACAAGTTTCATCTTGATAGTCAACTTGCTGAAACCCATCTTGCCCTGCATTCTAAGGAAACAAAACGACTGTCATCTAAAAACGACTCTTATTTCTTGTGGCATAAAAGACTGGGTCACATATCCAGTGAAAGAATCAAAAGATTAGTAAAAGATGGTGTCCTTCCGGATCTAGATTTTACTAATATTAACGAATGTGTGGATTGTATTAAAGGCAAAACAACAAAACACACAAAGAAAGGAGCTACAAGAAGTACCCAGCTTCTTGAAATAATTCATACAGACATTTGCGGACCCTTTGATGTTCCAACCTTTGGAGGAGAAAAGTACTTCATTACCTTTATTGATGATTACTCACGTTATTGTTATTTATATCTGTTGCATGACAAATCTCAGTCTGTGGATGCTGTACAAGTGTTCATTACTGAAGTCGAAAGGCAACTAGATAGAAAAGTGAAAATCATAAGGTCAGATAGAGGTGGTGAATTTTATGGAAGGTATGACGAAACAGGACAACACCCTGGACCTTTTGCAAAACTTCTCCAAAAGCTTGGAATTGTTGCCCAATACACAACGCCTGGTTCTCCATGGCAGAATGGTGTAGCTGAAAGGCGAGATCGTACATATATGGAAATGGTTAGATCCATGATGAGTCATGCTAACTTACCTATATCCTTGTGGATGGATGCTCTACGCACAGCTGTTTATATCTTGAACAGAGTTCCCAGTAAGGCAGTTCCAAAGACACCTTTTGAACTATGGAAAGGATGGAAACCTAGTTTACGACATCTCCAAATCTGGGGTTGCCCAGCTGAAGCTAGAGTCTACAATCCACATGAAAAGAAATTGGATCTTAAAACAATCAGTGGTTACTTTATAGGTTACCCAGAAAAGTCCAAAGGATTTAGGTTTTACTGCCCTAACCATAGTACGAGAATTGTTGAAACCGGTAATGCTAGATTCTTTGAGAAAGGCGAAATCAGTGGGAGTAATACACCTCAAGATGTGATCATTCAGGAAATTAGGGTACCTGTCCTTTTACCCTCTATTCCGAAAGATGTTGGAAATCCTCCTGTTGTTGAACCATTTAACAATGAGGAAAACCCAATAAATGATCAACAACTCCATAATGAGATTATCGCCAATGAACATATGGATAATGCACCAGAGGAACCGGCATTAAGAAGGTCTCAAAGACAAAGGAGATCCGCCATTTCCGATGATTACATGCTTTACCAAATAGAATCTGAAGAATGGACAATTAAAGACCCGGTTTCTTATTCACAAGCCATTAAGGATGTTAATTCTAGCAAATGGATTGATGCCATGAAGGATGAATTGAAATCTATGGATGAAAATCAAGTATGGGAAGTTGTTCAATTGCCACTAGGACACAAATCAGTTGGCTGTAAATGGGTCTTCAAGACCAAACGCGACTGCAAAGGCAATATTGAACGACATAAAGCCCGACTTGTTGCCAAAGGTTTTAATCAGAAAGAAGGCATTGATTATACTGAGACTTTTTCCCCTGTGTCTAGGAAGGATTCTCTTAGAATTATCATGGCATTAGTAGCTCACTATGACATCGAGTTACATCAAATGGATGTGAAAACTGCCTTTCTTAATGGAGACTTGGAAGAGGAAGTCTACATGAGTCAACCTGAAGGCTTCATAATTGAAGGTCAGGCAGACATGGTCTGCAAACTTAAGAAATCAATATATGGACTGAAACAAGCTTCGAGGCAATGGTACCTAAAGTTTCATGAAATCATTACTCACTTCGATTTCAAAGAAAACATAGTTGACCCTTGCATATACCTCAAGATCAGTGGGAGTAAGTTCATATTTTTGGTTCTGTATGTTGATGACATATTACTGGCTAGTAGCGACCTTGGTTTATTACATGCAACAAAGGATTATCTCTTTAAGAACTTTGAAATGACAGATATGGGTGAGGCTTCCTATGTGATAGGAATAGAAATATTCCGTGACCGGTCACTTGGTGTTTTGGGATTGTCTCAGAAAGTATATATTGACAAAGTTCTAGAGAGATTTGGCATGATGACATGTTCCTCTAGTCCTGTTCCACTGCATAAAGGAGATAAGCTTGATCTTACGCAGTGTCCACAGAACGAATTGGAACGTAACGAAATGGAAAAATATCCTTATGCTTCTCTCGTTGGGAGTTTGATGTATGCACAGGTTTGTACGAGACCTGACATTAGTCATGCTGTTGGCATGCTGGGTAGATTTCAAAGTAACCCAGGAATCGCTCATTGGAAAGCTGCAAAGAAAGTTCTGAGATACCTCAAGGGAACAAGGAATTATATGCTCACATACAGAAAATCAAGTCACCTACAGGTGACTGGTTATTCAGATTCAGATTTTGCTGGTTGTCCTGACACCAGACTTTGCACTCTTGGCTATTTGTATCTCTTATGTGGAGGTGCCATATCATGGAAAAGCCAGAAATCCGAGTTGATTTACGATTCCACCATGATGGCTGAATATGTGGCATGTTATGAGGCTGCAATTCAGGGCACATGGTTGCGTAATTTTATCTCTCAGTTTGGAGCTTTGAATTTCATCTCTAAGCCATTAACTATTTACTGTGACAATGACGCTGCAACCTTCTTCTCCAAGCATGACAGGATATCTAAGGGAGCCAAACACATGGACCTTAAATATCTATCACTGAAGCAAGATGTTAGATTAAAGAAATTTGTCATTGAGTCTATACGTACAGATTTCATGGTCGCAGACATATTCACGAAAGGACTACCTCCAAAGACCTTTCAGGGACACACTGAAAGCATGGGTCTTGCCGATAGTTCTTAATTATCATTTTCTGCCTTTTATTTCTGTACTTGTATTTGACATTTATTGAGCTCTTAATGCAACTCTACATCTGCTATTTCTGTTCTTTTCCATTGTGTACATATTTATGTTTGGATGAATGGTAAACAGAAACAGTCTTTAAACAACGACATTATGAGACCATTACGTAAATCTCCTATTATGGTCTAGTTATGAAGGCTGTCAATGACGTAGTACATGGAAGTAAGCATGTTGCAAAATAATGTGTGCACGCCATGACTCCTCTTGACCACCGAAATAGCCAAGACACTTATGTTAACCGACTAAAGAAGTGTTTAGCCTATAATGCGCGCCTTATGATTCCTAACATACAAAAACACTAAAGGATCTTCCTATCGACCAAGTGGGAGACTGTAAGAAAATTACTTTTAGGTCCATTACTTGGACCACAAGTCCTTCCCTTTCCCGAATTGTGGTCATTATAGGAATTCTGTTTTCAATAGGATATATGCTATTACTTACTCAAACCGGTTTCTTAATGAGATGTATTCCATAATATTCTCTACCTTGATGGACGGTTGAGATTAAATCCAAGGAAACCCTAATTGGAAATTCGGTCCTCTCTTCACCTATAAAATAGAGTATTTCGTCCATCACTAATACTCTCTCACGAAACTCAACACATTAGGGTTTATAGGCAAGAAGAGAGAAACCGAAGCCATTCACCTAGTCTCTTCCTCGACGGATCACGGCATCAATCAGTAACAGCACCAGACTGCAGGATCGGAAAGCTCTCTGCTTCAGGATGTCTGGAGGTATTCTTTAATTTATTTAAGATTAAATCCTACATGTGATTATCATGTTGTTCACGATCTTAGGATTCATGTTAATAACAGTTTAACATATGCAACACACCCAAAAATTCTGAAGTGATCAATATCTGGTTTCCGTCCGCTCCATGCTTCCTCTGGTGTCATATTTTGAACAACAAGTGGGGGACTTCTATTCAATATATGAATGCTCCAGTTAACTGCTTCAGGCCAGAATCTCTTTGGAATACAGCTCCTTATTAAAAGACTTCGCACAATATTTAGAATAGTACGATTCTTCCTTTTTCACAAACGCCATTCTGTTGGGGCGTATAAACTGATGTAAGCTACCTCTTGATTCCATGAGTCTCACAGGAACTTGCAAATTCATGTGAGTTATATTCTCCACCATGATCTGTGCGAAGAATTTTTATGGGGCTGCCAACTTCTTTCTCAACCAGCGCTTTATAGCTTTTAAAGGCTTGAAAGGCTTCAGACTTCTCTTGCAAAAAATAAACCCAGCTTTTGTGACTAAAATCATCAATGAAGGTAAGTATATATCTCTTACCTCCATTTTCCTTTTTCACAAACGCCATTCTGTTGGGGCGTATAAACTGCTGTAAGCTACCTCTTGATTCCATGAGTCTCACAGGAACTTGCAAATTCATGTGAGTTATATTCTCCACCATGATCTGTGCGAAGAATTTTTATGGGGTTGCCAACTTCTTTCTCAACTAGCGCTTTATAGCTTTTAAAGGCTAGAAAGGCTTCAGACTTCTCTTGCAAAAAATAAACCCAGCTTTTGTGACTAAAATCATCAATGAAGGTAACTATATATCTCTTACCTCCATTAGAGCATGGAGTTATTGGCCCGCAAACGTTGGAATGAACAAGCTCCAGTGCAGGTTTCGCCCTCCATGATTTCCCTTGTGGGAATTGATTACGGTGTTGTTCGCTAACAACACATTCTTCACAAACTGCAGAAGAAGCTGAAATTTGAGGAAGACTAGTCACCATATTCTTTGGTTGTAAAGTCTTTAACCCGCCAAAGCTAAGATGCCCATAGCGAAAATGCCATAGCCATTCCTGTTAGTCAAATACTGACTCTTGATATTTCTCCTAAACTCCTGAGTGTTCTGGACAACACTAGGATATAATAATGTCTAGAAGTCTCCCCACCGACCTTGCAAACCGACATAACCATTGGTGTACATTGGGCCATGTGAACCACTTAAGAGCCACATGCTCTTAACCGACCTTAGTCCTACTGCCTATAAATAGGAGTGCTTAGTCATCAAGTGAACTCAAGTGAAGATACACTGAAGTGTGAGTGAAGTGAGTACTAGTGAAGTGTGCAGTGAGAAATTTGTGTGAGTGCTCCCTTTGTAGCAAGTGAGTGTATTGGGAAAAGTGTTTGGTGAGAGTCTCTTTCTTTGTAAGTGTGTAGGCTTAAAAGTGTATTCATTTTGTAATAGTGTATTTATAAGAAATTTATAAAGTGGGCTCTTGTTTTTAGTGTAATTTGTAATTAAGCTGTAGCTAGTGTGTATCTCCAACTGTCCAACAAAGTGGTATCAAAGCCAGGTTCCTCTACAAGCAGAGATGGCCTCAAGCTTGGTTCAACCCTAGATCCCGAAGCTGACGAAGGAGAACTATGAGAACTGGAGTATCCAGATGAAGGCGTTATTCGGATCGCAGGATTTATGGGAGATCGTCACCGAAGGATACATGGAGCCCACTGCAGAGCAAGAGGCAGCCTACACTGCGGAGCAGAAGATTGCCTTCAAGGATCAAAGGAAGAAAGATAAGAAGGCTTTGTTTCTACTCTATCAAGGAGTAGATGAATCAACTTTCGAAAAGATTGCTGAAGCACCATCAAGTAAGAAAGCATGGGAGACCCTGAGCACTATCTTCAAAGGTGTTGATCGCGTTAAGAGGGTCCGGTTGCAAACTCTCCGAGCAGAATTTGAAGCTGCTCATATGAAGGAAGGTGAGAGTATTTCTGATTATTTCTCACGATTACTTGTAATAGTAAATCAAATGAAGAGAAATGGTGAAAAATAGAAGATATTCGAGTTGTAGAAAAAGCATTAAGATCCCTCACAACCAAATTTGAGCATGTGGTTGTAGCTATTGAGGAGTCAAAAGATTAGAGACTCTCTCAATAGAAGAATTAATGGGATCACTCCAAGTCCATGAGCAACGTATGCAAAAGAATAGTGGCTCCATGGTCTTGGAACAAGCACTAGAGTCAAAACTGACTCTAGGTGAGCAAAAGCCCGGTCGCGGAAGTTCGAAGCGGGGCGGTAGAACAAATAGTAATCGCGGTAGAGGTAAAGGGGGAGCAAACACTCAAAGCCAAGGGCAATCTCAATCGAGGAGCTCCAACAATCACGGAAGAGGAGCTGGCCGAGGAGGATTCACCCGAGGTCGTGGGAATTTAAGAAGTGTCCAATGCTACAACTACAATAAGTTTGGACACTATGCCTCGGAGTGCTGGAGCAAACCCGCGGAACGGGAAGAGCGATCTAACTTCGCAGAAGCAAGAGATGGAGAAAAAGAAGTCTCCACAGTTCTTCTAGCATAAGAGGAAGGCTATGGCCAAGAGAATGTATGGTACCTGGATTCCGGCGCTAGCAACCACATGTGCGGGAAGAAGGAACTCTTTGAAGAGCTTGAAGAAGATGTTCGTGGCAAAGTAAGTCTCGGAGACTCAACACAACTTCCCGTACAAGGTAAGGGAAATATTAAAGTTTATCAGAAAGATGATGTGCCTGCATATATCTCAAATGTGTATTACGTGCCCAACATGAAAAGTAACATCCTTAGTCTGGGGCAACTTCTAGAAAAGGGTTATGTAATACACCTGGAGAATCTCTCTTTGTCATTGAGAGATGTACATGGGAGGCATATAGCTCGAGTCCAAATGGCGAAGAATCGCATGTTCCCATTATATCTTAACACAAGGCTAGAGAAGTGCTTCCATGGACTTATAAACAATGAGTCATGGAAGTGGCATCTTAGATATGGGCATCTTCACTTCAATGGGCTCAAGCTATTATCCACTGCAAACATGGTGCGTGGCTTACCTACGATCGAAAAGCCCAAGCATGTATGTGAGGCATGCACTCTTGGCAAGCAACAAAGAAACTCATTTTCAGTAGGGAAATCATGGAGAGCAAAAGCACCATTGCAGTTGGTTCACACAGATATTTGTGGACCATTGGAGACACCTTCTCTTGGAGGTAATAGATACATCATCACTTTTATAGATGACTTCAGCAGAAAGCTCTGGGTATTCTTTATCAAAGAGAAGTCTGCAGCATTCACTACCTTCAAGAATTTCAAAGCCCGTGTAGAAGTAGAGAGTGGTTGCAAAATAAAGACACTTAGATCTGATAGAGGTGGAGAGTGCACCTCTAAAGAATTTCAAGAGTACTGTAGACAATGGGGCATCAGGCATCAATTTACAACTGCCTATACACCGCAGCAGAATGGGATAGCGGAAAGGAAAAACCGCACCATCCTCGATATGACGAGGACCATGCTTAAAGAAAAAGGTCTGCCAAAAGAATATTGGGCAGAAGCAGCTGCGTGTACAGCCTACTTACTCAACAGATGCCCTACAAAAAGTGTCAGGAATAAGACACCGCAAGAGGCATGGAGCGGTTACAAACCAAGTGTGGCCCATCTAAAAATATTTGGGTGTGTTGCATATGTCCAAGTACCAGAGGCAAAGAGGAAGAAGCTTGATGATCGTGGAGAAAAATGTATCTTTATTGGATATAGTGAGGAGTCTAAAGCCTATAAACTCTACAACCCACTCACAAAAAAAGTGGTGGTAAGTAGAGATGTAGTCTTTAGTGAAGAGGAAGCATGGAAGTGGAATGAAGAAAACACAGCCCAAGAAAAGCCTCTTGAAATAGAAGAACAAGAGACGCATCCTCAAAACCAAGAAGGCCTGCGACAAGATCACGCAACATCTCCACATACAACATCACCAGTTCGAATGAGTCATGAAGGACAAGATGGATCATCAGCAAGCAGCTCATCAGCTCGAAGCTCTTCCTCCTCCATCACACCAATCAAGATGAGAAGCCTAAGAGACATCTATGAGGAAACTGAAGAGATTAATCTCTTATGTCTCTATGCTGACCATGAGCCTCTTACCTTCCAAGAAGCATTGAACGAAGATTATTGGAGAAGAGCCATGGAAGAAGAGATTCACGCCATCGAGAAGAACGATGCCTGGGAGCTTACTACACTCCCTCCAGGCCAGAAAGCCATCGGTGTCAAGTGGGTATATAAGATCAAGCGCACAATCGATGGAGAGATCGAGCGATATAAGGCGAGGCTTGTAGCTAAAGGCTATAAACAGCAATATGGCGTGGATTATGAAGAAGTCTTTGTTCCTGTTGCCCGACTTGATATGGAAAGAATGCTTATCTCTCTTGCAGCACATCATAATTGGAAAATATACCAACTAGATGTTAAGTCAGCATTCCTAAATGGAATACTTGATGAAGAAGTATATGTAGAACAGCTAGAAGGCTTTATAGTAAAAGGAGAGGAGCAAAAAGTATACCGCTTAAAGAAAGCATTATATGGGCTAAAGCAGGCCCCACGAGCATGGAATGCTCGTATAGATAGTTATTTGGAGAAAAACGGGTTTTCCAAAAGCCCGTATGAGCATTCAGTCTATATAAAGAGAAATGATCAAGGAGAAATGCTCATAGCATGCCTTTACGTTGATGACCTATTATTCACTGGGAATAGTCCCCAGATGTTCGAAGAATTCAAGCATGCTATGTTCAAGGAGTTCGAGATGACCGACTGCGGACTAATGTCCTTCTTTCTTGGTATAGAGGTCAAGCAGCAACAAGATGGCATTTCCATCTCACAGAAAAAATATGCTAAAGAACTCCTTGAAAAATTCAGAATGAGCAACTGCAATCCTGTAAGCACACTTGTAGCAACAAGCCTAAGACTAACAAAAGAAGGAGAAGAAAGAGACATTAATCCGACACTATTCAAAAGCCTGATTGGAAGCTTAAGGTATCTCACAATCACAAGGCCAGACATTGTCTATGGTGTTGGACTTTTAAGCCGATATATGGAAAGGCCAAAGGAGTCGCATTGGGTCGCAGCTAAAAGAATCTTACGGTACATCAAAGGTACCATAGATCTTGGTCTTTTCTATGGCTATGGAAACGAAGCAAAGTTATATGGATATTCAGACAGTGACTGGGGAGGTGATCAAGATGAAAGAAAGAGCACTACAGGGTATGTGTTCTATCTTGGACCGACAGCTTTCACATGGGCATCCAAAAAGCAAAGTATAGTAGCCCTGTCTTCATGTGAAGCCGAATACGTAGCAGCGTCAGCAGCAGTCTGCGAAGCTATATGGCTGAGAAATCTTCTGGAAGAATTTGATCACACACAAGATGAATCCACAACTATACATGTGGATAACAAGTCTGCCATTGAACTCGCTAAGAATCCTATACAGCACGGAAGGAGTAAGCATATTGACATCAGGTATCAATTCATAAGAGATCATGTAAAACAGAAGACAGTGAAGCAGAAGTACTGTAGTACCACAGAACAAGTGGCAGACATCTTCACCAAGGCTTTGCCAACCGATACCTTCACAAGGTTAAGAAAAATGCTTGGCATGAAGATAACTTCAGAAGATTAAGAACGTCAGTGTTTGAGGGGGAGTAATGTTAGTCAAACACTGACTCTTGATATTTCTCCTAAACTCCTGAGTGTTCTAGACAACACTAGGATATAATAATGTCTAGAAGTCTCCCCACCGACCTTGCAAACCGACATAACCATTGGCGTACATTGGGCCATGTGAACCACTTAAGAGCCACATGCTCTTAACCGACCTTAGTCCTACTGCCTATAAATAGGAGTGCTTAGTCATTAAGTGAACTCAAGTGAAGACACACTGAAGTGTGAGTGAAGTGAGTACTAGTGAAGTGTGCAGTGAGAAATTTGTGTGAGTGCTCCCTTTGTAGTAAGTGAGTGTATTGGGAATAGTGTTTGGTGAAAGTCTCTTTCTTTGTAAGTGTGTAGGCTTAAAAGTGTATTCATTTTGTAACAGTGTATTTGTAAGAAATTTATAAAGTGGGTTCTTATTTTTAGTGTAATTTGTAATTAAGCTGTAACTAGTGTGTATCTCCCACTGTCCAACAATTCCTTCTCTCCCAATCTTGTAAAAAGACATGAGAGAGCGGTGTCATGGAGATAAATTGGAAACATTCTGTTGGCTGTCATGTTGACTTGAGCTATCGAGCCCAACTTCTCATCTTCAATTCTGCAGGCTCCATTTTTTATAGAGATTCCATATCCCTTTTCTTGTAGCTGACCAACACTGAGTAAATTTGTTCTCAAATCTGGAACAAAGAAAACGTTAGAAATAGTTTGAATAGAATTTCTGTTGGTTTGAATTGCTACCTTTCCCTTTCCCATAACAGAGACTGTAGAATCATCACCGAACTTCACAACATCACGAAAAGCTTCATCCAATTCAGAGAATACAGACTTCTCTCCACTCATATGGTTGGTGCAGCCAGTGTCCAAGTACCACAAATTCTTGTGGGTTTCCTCCTTCACATGACAAGCCATCAATAAAGACATTTCTTCTTCCTTCTCAGCAAAATTGGACTGCTTTCCACCATCTCTTTTTAGATTTGTACAGCACTCTGACTTGTAGTGGCCAAACTTGTGACATCTGTAGCATTCAACCCTTGATTTGTCTGCTGACTTTGACTTGGAAGGCGTTGAATGATTGTTGTTGTTGTTGTCATAGCCTTTTCCGCTCCCTTGAAAATCAGAATATTCAGATTTCTGATTTGAGTGTCTACCATCATTGCCACCTCTGCCTCTTCCTCGTCCTTGACCTCCTCCTTTTGATGCCGAGGCTTGTAACGCTTTCTCTTCCTTGTCTTGCCGATTCATTTTCTGCTTATGAACTAACAAAGAACTCTGCAATTCATCAATGGACATACTGTCAGTGTCTTTAGATTCCTCAATCGAACAAACAACACAGTTGAATTTTGCTATCATCGAACGAAGAATCTTCTCAATGATAGTGACATCTGCCATTTTGTCGCCATGGATTCTCATCTTATTTGCGATTGCCATCATCCTGGAGAAGTAATCTGACACCGATTCTCTAGACTTCATGTGTAAAGTTTCGAAATCGCCTCGAAGTGCTTGAAGCTGTGCCCTCTTTGCTTTTGTTGTCCCCTCATACTTCTTCTTCATAGAGTCCTAGATCTGCTTGGAAATTTCTTTACAAAGAATGGTTTCCATGATGGAACGATCAATTGCCTAGAAGGGTTTTGAGATCCTTCAACTTCTGCCCTTCAAGCTCCATCTTTTGTACATCTGTCAGTACAACACCTGCTGCTGATTCTGCTACTCCAGAAACAACAATTGTCCAATATTCTTTGGACCTCAAAAAATTCTCCATGAGCATGCTCCAATGGTCATAGTGACCATCAAAGCGTGGAATGGCTGGCTGCACAAAAGTTTTAGAAGCCATTGTGAAACTCTAAACAAGCTTTGATACCACTGTTGCAAAATGGAAGAAAAATAAACTAAAAACGACGGAGATAGAGTTGGGCTGAAACTACTACATTTTCATTAATAAGGAAATGACCATTATATAGGCTAAAAAACAAACGGTTACAGACATCAAAATAGGCGCCACTAACAGCATGCTAAACAGCATGCTAAACAACTGCTACAAACTAGGCAACAAACAGTAACAAACTACTGAACTCCTAAGGACTAGGACAACCCAAATCAATGTCAGTCAAACACTGACTCATCCAGATCTTTCTTTCTCTCGTTGTTTTCTGGAATAGTCTTCATATAGAGTCTTATGGAGAGACATCTAGAAACCTATTCCAGAGCACTCCCCACCGACCTCACACAAACCGACTTGATGAGTGAACATGGATGGGGCTACGTGGACCCACTACCATCCACTTGAGAATTCCATCACCGACTTACACAACTATATATATGTGCCTTGGGGTCATTTGTGAGGTAAGTCAAGTGAAGAGAAACACAAGAGCGAAGTGAGAAGAACAAGTGAGGTGAAGACTAGCTCAAGTAGTGAGTGAAGTGTGGAGAGTATAAGTGTGTAGTGGAGTGAAATGTGTAGTGAGAAATTTGTGTGAGTGCTCCCTTTGTAGTAAGTGAGTGTATTGGGAAAAGTGTTTAGTGAGAGTTTCTTTCTTTGTAAGTGTGTAGGCTTAAAAGTGTATTCCTTTTGTAATAGTATATTTGTAAGAAATTTATAAAGTGGGTTCTTGTTTTTAGTGTAATTTGTAATTAAGCTGTAGCTAGTGTGTATCTCCCATTCTCCAACAATCAACACATTCTATTCAACAATCCCTCCCTTAAACTGATGTTCCACACACAAGCCCCACCCCAAAAAAATAAAAAAATTGATGACTATCAAGAAATTGATAGCTTTTGCTTTTGTTTTGAATAATCACATGCATCAAGGCATGTCTGTGGGACCACTATCTTGTTAAGTAATATACGGGTGTTTTATATTTATGTTAGCTTACTACTTTCTGCGCATCTTTTTGTTAATTGGGGTTTTTTTATCCTCCTTTCTTGATGAAATTAAATTTATACTTTACTTAAGAAAATCTAACAGATTCACTTTCTTTTTCATTAATGTTAATGAGAAAGAAGTGCAACAAACAGTCAATGTCATTATCAGCTGATCATCACTTGCCCCTCCCACAAGAAAATCTAAGCTCTGACATTGCTTATGCACCACATTTCATGAAAGAAAATGAATTACTTGTAGGTAGAAGTGGGATATTTTGTATCTTTAGTTTATATTACTAACAATATTAATCAATAAAAAATTAAGATATATTAAACAACTTACCTATATTAGCTTGGATAAACAGCTTGATCTAATCAAAACATGACAACACAGTAAGGATTCTATTCATTGGAGGCAATTTGCTTCAAAGAATAGTTTGGCTCAAGAAAAATGGCCATAATAGAGGAAAAACGAAGCTTTAATTGCCTATGTCCTCATAATATTTAAATAGTTAACATATTGATTTTAATAAGCCTGAGTCTTGACAGACCCATGTGGGGTTTCACATAGATAACAACTTGGATCACATGTAACCCACTAGCTTGGAAGGGAGGAGACTTAATTATAACCCAACACACAGAATTTATCCAAGATATGTGTTCTTCAAATTTCTATTAATAGAGAATGTTCTAAACAATATGGATACGCAAAGGATGAGTTTATCGGAGACTAGATTAGGTTATATTTGGATTATATTAGACTAATATTAATTTATGAACAGGTTTTATATTTTAAGCTAGAGCTATGATGATATTAGATTTCCTGTTAGGAATGTCATTTAGGTTTACTAGTTTGAGTTAAACTGATGACTTACATTGTTATAACTTATAAATAGAGATTCGCTATTCTTAATGACATAGCCAGAGACTTTGACAAGATGTAGTCCATGAATTAACTTCTACATCTACAAGGTCCATATTGACCATTTGACACAGCTCACTTGAAATCTGAACTACTGGTTCGAACCCGAGTCCAGCGACATGCATCAACCCGGCATGATATGCACCATGAGCGGTGAGCGCGACATAATATATTTGTTTTTCAGCTTTCAATTTTAAACAGCTGTAAGGTCATTTCTCGTGAGTCTTGCCTAAAAGAAGGGACATGAGAACTCTAATATGGTTCTGATCTTTACTATTTATCTTCTTCATAGTTTCTTCTTGATACCTTAGTAAAGAGTGGCTTTGGACAGTGAAGTGACAAAGAGAAGTTGGGAGTTTGTGACGTTCTAGCTTTGGGCGTGTTTGGTTTGGTTGGTTTGCTGATAATTCTGATTTCTAGCAGGAGTAGCAGGTAAGCAATGTATTATTGTTAGGATTTCATTTAAAGATAAATTTTCACCTGTAAGTGTGTGGTCTGAGGACCTTCTCTGAATTAAAGGTGACATGTATGTGGACGTCAAATTAAGTTCCATGTAAATCTGATTATTTAGAAAGCTAAACTTTGTACCATATAAGTTCTTAGCTTTTGATAGGTATTTGAATTATGAGGTTTTAATTCATAATTATGAGGTTTTAAGTCATTGGGTATAGGGTTGTAAATGGGTCGGTTTCGGTCGGGGTCCATGGTGGACCAGGAACTGGAACCGGAGCCGTTAACGAGAAGGTGGAACCGGATCTAGACCCGGAATCAAAACTGTTTCGAAACTGATTTTTTGGCTCTGGAACTGGAACCAGAACCATTTATGGGACGGGTCTGAATCCGAGTCCGGGTCTAGGCAGAGAATAATGTTAAAAAAACATAGTTTTTTGGAGAGATTTTCAAATATTGAGACAATATGTTGGGTCTCGGGTCCACGGGTCCAAACCAAGGTGGAACCGGACTCAGACCCATTTATTTATTGGGGCCTAAATAAAGACCCAGACCCTGTTTTTAACGGGTCGAAACCTTCTGGTAATTGGAGAATCGGGGACCCATTTATATCCCTAATTGGGTATAATAGTTATCTATTAGTACTTAGTAGGGTTATAGAATGGCTTGAACTCCCAAATTGCGCATAAACCAAGTTGCTTGTAGGTTTTAGCCACAGAGAAACGTTTGGCTGTGAACTGGCCAGCAGCTTTAAAATTGTGAACATGGTTGTGGGGCCACCTTGTTTAATGTCAATTGGTGGGTCAAATGAGACTGGAAGGTTTTTTTTTTTTTACCTCCCTTAAGGGTTAAGAAAAAAGCCAGCCCTGTAAGATCATGTTTGCCCTTATTTAATAGCTCCACATGGATAAGGGTTTAGTTGCCTTTTAACCATAAGTCAATCCAACAGTGACTAAATGTTTGCTCAGAGTGATATAAATCGGGCCTGGTGCTAGATCATGGGGGAATGAGAGTAGGAAAGAGCCTGCAATGATCGTATGTGGGTCTAAGTGAGCCCCACATTATTGGACTTCATAAAGTGATGCTTGTAGGAGAAAATCTCTCCAAGTTAAAAGCCTCAAAAAGTTTCATTAGTTTCTTGGTAACTATTAAAAATTTTGTGTCCCACAAACAAATGGTCACGGCCATCAATTAGTGCCCATGTGGGCCCCACATAATCCAAAAGGAGCCTTTCACCGAGCCCAACCCCAAGGGACCGATCTCTCAAAACGTTTCTAGCCGTTGGATTGAATCACAAAAGAAGATTTGTTAAAAAAGACTATTAAACTTTATGCTATTAAATCAATCGCTAGGACAATGTGACGGGGCTGATTTCCTTTTTTTTTTCATTTTTTTTTTCCATTTAGGCATGAGCCTTATCTGTATTATACACCTTACCTTTCCTATTACCAAAACTAACAATAATGCATCCAAGTGGGCCCTTAGATCAAAATGGCATCTGTGAATCTTCCACGGTTCCACCTCTTCCAATCAAAATCATAATATGCTTTTTCATCTTAGGAATCTGGAATCTAATAAAAAAGATATATTTGCATATTACAGAAGTACACATTTCCCTCTATATAGTACAAACTGATTTTTACCCATTGCACCCTATTGGTCTTATGAAAAAAAAACTCCGGATCTTGTTTCTTTGTCATTTGCAGAATCATATGGTTGTGGGTGCTGCTTCAACAATCTTTCAGGGCCTGAACTGAATCCATTTGGGTAATTAGGCTGGTTTTGTTGGTGAGAGACATGGAAGCGTTTGGACCCTGGAGGTTGATTTTAGTAGCTATTGCTGGAGTTCTCCAGTTCCAGGGCTTATGTTCCTCAGAAGCAGGTAAAGGACAATGTCATTTTGGATTCTCATTATCTTGTTTCCATTGTCACTTCTCTGGGAAAACAAAATGGTGGTAACCCATGCGCGATACTGTGAGGCCCACCTGTGTTCAATCCCTTGGCACGCTTATCTACCCTTGCATGGCCCATGATTCTGATCTCAGTGATTCTATTGTATATGCTCCAGGAAGTATTTGGCCAAAGCTTGTCCAAGGTTTGATGGACCTTTTAGTTTGGCGTAATTTTCTGGCCCTGTTATGTCCGTGGCCTCAACATTAGGCCTACGCCCAGCTACCCTTGTTTACGAAATATTTTTGGCCGGGCCAAACCTTTAAAAATCGATAGGACTATGACCACTTGATTGGACCATAAATTAGGCTTACGTCCAGCCTACAAGCTCAAAAAACAAGGCCACAATTAATTTCAAGGCAGGAAGGGCTAAAGCCAAACTAGTGCAGGCCTGCCCATGAGCACCCTTTTTGGTTAGTGGTATTTCTAGCTGAGAATTTAGTATGTGGTGAAATTCTAACAGTGTTTTACACTATATAACATTAGCATTCCTAATGCTTTATTTGGTTCATAGAATTCTCATAATTCTGAATGCTTACGTACATGAAAAGCCACTTTTAACCTTTTTAAGTTCTTAAAACTTCACAATTCGGAATACTTAGAGTGGGGTTGAGATTTGAAATTCCACTTGAGAGGAAAACGTGGGAAGAGTTTGGAATCCTCCCAGGCAAAAGTTCTCGGAATTCTTGCAACCAAAAAGGTTAATATTTGTGTCATTGGTCGATTCAACCATTTGTTTTGAAATTAATTGAATCATTCTAATTCTAATCTTTCACTTGTGCTCATTTCTTATGCATTTTGTTTTTCTTCTCAGTTTGTAGTTTGAAGTACCCTCAACTAACACTACCACCTGTTTTGTTCTGTCCTTCCAGCCCCACACTACTCTTTCATGCAAGAAGCAACCAAGGCCCCTCTAGTGGCCTACTATGACTATATCATCGTTGGAGGAGGAACAGCAGGATGCCCTCTAGCAGCCACCCTCTCTCAAAACTTCAGTGTCTTGCTCTTGGAAAGGGGTGGCTCCCCCTATGGCAACCAAAACATCACCAATATGGCCGCCTTCACCAACACACTCACAGACACGTCCCCAACATCGCCGGCTCAAAGTTTCGTCTCCGAGGACGGCGTCATCAACGCGCGGGCTCGTGTGCTAGGAGGGGGGACTTGCTTGAACGCCGGGTTCTACACGCATGCAGACCCGGAGTTCGTGCAGAAGGCTGGTTTGGATTTGGATTTGGTGAACAAATCCTACCAGTGGGCGGAGAAAGTGGTGGCGTTCGAGCCGCCAATGCTACAATGGCAATCAGCGGTGCGAGATGGTCTGCTAGAAGTGGGCTTGTTGCCTAATAATGGGTATACGTTTGATCACATATACGGGACCAAGGTAGGAGGGACCATCTTCGACAAGGACAACCATAGACATACAGCAGCGGATTTGCTTGAGTATGCGAACCCAAGTGGCCTTACAGTTCTTCTACATGCCACGGTGCAAAGGATCTTGTTCAAAACCCAAGGTCAGAATCTTACCACTCAATTCTAGTGAGGGGTCGTTAAAATGAGAAGAAAAGGTGGATTGTGGACATTTGGGAGGGGAAGAAAAATGTTCGCAGTACAAATTTAAACTATAGAAAGTTGTTATCTCCATGTTCTCCTCATTAGGGGTCCACTGCCAGGTTCCTCCCAGAATTCTTCAGTTTGGACTCGAGCCTTCCAAGCCGCCCACTTCTGCTTCTTTCCTTTACCAATTTTGATGGATAGGGATGGAGTTCAGTAGGACAAGGACAGTGGGGATCAGATATTCACTAAGCACAAAAAGAATAAGAAGATAAAGGATTTTTGATACTTGATTTTGTAAGAGTAACCAGTCTCAAAGTTATATCTCCTCCTCTACATTGCTCTTACATGCCTATTTAAAGAGAGCCCTCAACTTGAGTGGCTTAAAACAAGGAATTACACTAACTGAAAGAGAAACAGTCAATACTCATTATTGAAAAGGAAATATCTAATAACAACTACCTAAAATTAAGGAATTTAGGCCTATAGATCTGCAATTGATAAGGTTGTTCCACCCTTTCTGCAACTACCCAGACTTGGCATGCTCCACTACTCAGGCTCAGTCAAAGAAGAACAGGGCATACCTCATGGTTGCCATGCATCTTCATGTCCGGGTTCATGCCTGGCCCACGTGCACCATTATGCACATAACAACTCCCCTCCTCTCAAACTGCTCTTGACCTCAAGAGCGAGGTCTGGGTACCGATTCTTCATGTCTTCTTCCACTTCCCAAGTCGCCTCTGCAGGAGTGAGTCCTTGCCAATGGATGAGTAATTCCGCCTTTCTCTTCTTAATTCTTCGTTCAAGAACTGTTTGGGGTAAGGGAACTACCATTCCATCTTCTTCTCGGACATTTGGCAGAGCGGTTTGAACTTGGATTTGTTGCCCCACCTGGCACTTAAGTAATGAAACATGAAAGACTGGATGAATCTTTGTTCCTGGTGGTAACTCCAATTCATAGGCTACCGTCCCGATCCTCCTCACAATCTTATAAGGCCCATAGAATCTAGGCGATAACTTAATATTTCGCCTTAGTGACAAAGAAGCTTGCCGATAGGGTTGGAGCCTCAAGAACACCCATTCGTCCACTTGAAATTCTTGTTCTGTGTGTTTTCTATTGTAGTATCTTCTCATCCTTTCTTGAGCTTGCTGAATGTTTTCTTTAAGCTCCTTAATCACCGAATCACGAGCTTGTAATTCCACGTCCACGGATTCCACTTGCGACGTTCCTGGAACATACGATAATAGAGTGGGAGGGGCTCTCCCATAGACAATCTCAAAGGGAGTCTTCCTTGTGGATGAGTGTGTACTGGTGTTGTAACAATATTCGACCCATGGAACCCACTTTACCCATTCCTTTGGCCTTGAGCTGGTGAAACAGCAGAGGTACATCTCGAGGGTACGGTTGACCACTTCCGTTTGTCCATCTAACTGGGGATGGTAGGCTGAACTGAATTTGAAATCTGTCCCCTGCAATTGAAACAATTCTTTCCAAAAAAGACTGGTAAAAGTAGGGTCGCGGTCGGACACTATGGATTGAGGCATTCCATGGAGCTTAAACACATTGTCAAAAAATACATGAGCCACCGATACTGCCGTATAAGGGTGGCTTATTGGAATAAAATGAGCATATTTCGACAATCGATCTACAACTACGTAAATAGTTGTTTTACCTTTGGATGCGGGCAGCCCATCTACGAAGTCCATGGAGATGTCAGCCCAAACTTGATTGGGTATAGGTAGGGGTTGCAAAAGCCCGGATGGGTGAAGATTTTCAATTTTATGCCTTTGATAGGTGTCATATTGTCGAATGAACCCCCTGACTTGCTCCCTCATATTCTGCCAATAAAACACGACCTTTATTCTCTGTAGAGTCTTGTGGACCCCTTCATGAGTGGATGAGTGCATTTCCTCTATGATAATGGGAACCAATGAAGAATCCTTGTCCATGTAGATTTTTGTATTAAAATAAAGGATACCATCTTTATAGCTCCAATGCTCCACAGTTTCTCCTTCCTGGTACAGTCTAACCAACCGCTGCAATTTTGGATTTTGTTGTACCTCTTCTTTAATTGGGTCTAGCCAATGAGGGACAGGATGCGATATAGCTGTGATGCTGGCTTCCTCAAACCTTCTTGACAAAGCGTCGGCGGCTGAATTTTCATTCCCCTTCTTGTACTCGATGACAAAATCATAACCCATAAGCTTCACCAACCATTTTTGTTGTGCGGTGGTTGCTATGCGTTGCTCCCATAAGTATTTCAAACTTTGATGATCCGTGCGAACTGTAAACTGTCGGCCTAACAAGTACGGCCTCCATTTCAGAAATTCATAGTGGCCGTGGTGAGTATGGAATGCCGTCTTTGGCACATCATCAGGCTTCATCTTGATCTGGTGGTATCCTGACCTCAAGTCGAGCTTGGTAAAGTAGGTTGCTCCATGCAACTCGTCTAACAACTCGTCAATCACGGGTATAGGAAATTTGTCCTTTACCGTGATTTTGTTCAGTGCTCAATAATCTATGCAAAACCGCCAAGATCCATCTCTTTTCTTTACTAGTAACACAGGTGAGGAAAATGGGCTGCTACTGGGCCTTATGATACCCGTTGTTAACATCTCTGTCACCAATTTTTCAATTTCAGACTTTTGATAATGAGGATACCTGTATGGCCGTACACATACTGGTTCGGCCCCGTGCTGTAGCATGATTCCATGATCTTGCTGGCGTGAAGGTGGAAGTCCCTTTGGCTCCTTCAAGATATCGTTGTACTCCTTGATTATTTTCAGCATGTTGGGAGGAATGGCATGTGTGTTGAGTTGGGCTCCCATTGGTTGGGCTCTAATTTGCAAAAGAATGCCTGCTCCTTTCTTCTTAGCCTCACGAGTGATGGGAGTTTCAGCTACCCACTTGTTGTTAGGAGTGGAAAGACCCCTCAACTTCACCTCCTTGCCACCAAGACCAAATGACATTCGGAGTTTGGCAAAATCCCAAGTGATTGGACCAAGTGTCCTCAACCATTGGGCACCTAGGACTGCATCACAGCCTTCCAATGATAAAAGAAAAAAATCAGTGGTAATGGGGACTCCTTGCAACACAATACAGACCCCATTGCAGCGCCCTGAACTTTCAAGCTTATCGCCCGAAGCCACAATCACTTGTAACTATCCCTCTGTTGTCGCTTGGAGGCCGGCTCTTTTGGCAATCTTGGTATTGATGAAGTTATGTGTGCTTCCTGAGTCGAGTAGAATGGTAAGCTGAGTTTGCCCAATGCTCCCTTTCACTTGCATTGTCTGAGGAGTTGAAGCACCACTAATGGCATGGAGAGAGATTTCTGGGATCTCCTCCTGGTTGTCCGCTTCAACTGTTGTTGGCGTGACTTCCTCGCCTTCTTCCTTGTTACCGGACTCATCCTCAGGCCAGCACCCTTCAATGATGAAGAGTTTCTTGCAGTGATTTCAGGGTGTGAACCTCTCATCGCAATGAAAACAGAGTCCTTTGTTTTTGCGGTCTTGCAATTCGGCAGGTGTCATCTTCTTGAAGGCTGCGGCAGTGGGTCGTGTTGGACCTTGGCTGATCGGGGTTGGTATTTTCCTCACCTCCATTGGCTGCCATTTGCATTGTGTTTTAAGTTTGGCTTCGTACAACCTCGCTAAACTCACTGCTAAGGTTAGTGAGGTGGGTCGACAAGCCTGTACATCAGCTCGTATCCCTTCATTGAGCTCGCTGACGAAGCACCCTACTTGCTGCACTTGAGAAAGCTTCCCGGCCCTGCTTAACAAGTGTTCAAATTGCGTATGATAATCATGTACCGTGCCGAGCTGCTTCAACTTCGTCAAGTCGCCAAAGAAATCTTCAAATTGGGTAGGGCCATATCTGGTCAGCAACCCTTGTGTAAATGCTTCACAATGGATTTTGGGTTGGTCTTCCTTGAAGAGTTGATACCACATCTGCGCCTTTCCTTCCAAATGGAAAGATGCAAGGGGTACACGATCTTCTTCTTGAGTATTATGGAAATCAAAGAATTGTCCGACTCGACACAACCAGCTTGTTGGGTCCTCGCTTCCATCAAATCTGGGAAAATTGAGCTTGACAAGTCGAGGGATGTAAGCTCCTTGATTGTTTGAGGGGCCAGCCCCTGTGGGTCCTCGTCCACCATTGTGGCGATTCACAGAGAGATGGTTGAAGCATTCGTTCATGTTCACCATCAACTCTCGAAGCTCTCTGAAAAGTCTTTCTTGGCCATTCTGCAGAGAACCCACCTCTTCTTCCAACTTAACCATGCGCTCATCCCCCATGCTTGGCTCTGATACCAAATTGTTAGGTTCCTCCCAAAATTCTTCAGTTTGGACTCGAGCCTTCCAATCCGCCCACTTCTGCTTCTTTCCTTTACCAATTTTGATGGATAGGGATGGAGTTCAGAAGGACAGTGGGGATTAGATATTCACTAAGCACAAAAAGAATAAGAAGATAAAGGATTTTTGATACTTAGATTTTGTAAGAGTAACCAGTCTCAAAGTTATATCTCCTCCTCTACATTGCTCTTACATGCCTATTTAAAGAGAGCCCTCAACGTGAGTGGCTTAAAATAATGAATTACACTAACTGAAAGAGAAACAGTCAATACTCATTATTGAAAAGGAAATACCTAATAACAACTACCTAAATTTAAGGAATTTAGGCCTATAGATCTGCAATTGATAAGGTTGTTCCACCCTTTGTGCAACTACCCAGACTTGGCATGCTCCACTACTCAGGCTCAGTCAAAGAAGAACAGGGCATACCTCATGGTTGCCATGCATCTTCATGTCCGGGTTCATGCCTGGCCCACGTGCACCATTATGCACATAACATCCACCTTCTCTGTCCACAAGAGTAATTAGATTAATGACTCCACTCACCTCAATGACTTAATAATAACAATGTTCATACTCCATCAAATGACAATAACCACTGTGTGCAATCGAAATAATAAATTTATATAAAGGCACCAACTTGCTCAAATGTTATATCCACAGTGGGTTGCATCCACCTAGCAATAGAATTATGGCGGGCTTCATAAAACAACGGTGATTTGAAGGCATGTGTCTGTATGTACCAATTCTGATAAGTAGGTAGGTATGGATATATGGATTGAACTCTTACTAAGCAAGCATGCATAGTGATCGTTCATTCATGTACAGGGAAGTCAAGACAAGCAGCCCATGGTGTGATCTTTAAGGATGCCGCAGGCAACAAGCATAGAGCCTACCTGAGCAAAGAGAAAGGAAAAGAGACTATGAGTGAGATCATAGTTTCAGCAGGTGCACTGGGAAGCCCTCAGTTGCTGATGCTGAGTGGAATCGGGCCAGCCCAGCACCTCGAGTCCTTGGGCATCAAGGTGCTTCTGGACCAGCCCATGGTTGGGCAAGGCATGTCAGACAACCCAATGAATTTCATCTTTGTCCCCTCTCCTTCTCCAGTCGAGATCTCCCTCGTTCAAGTTGTCGGCATTACTCGATTGGGAACCTACATAGAAGCAATCAGTGGCGTTGATTTAGCCGCGTACTTCGGAATCTCCTCACCTTTTCAGGTTCTTACTCCTTGCATATGCTTTTTAGGCATGTCTGTGTCTTTCTAACAAGGGGAAGGACTGCATGCAGAAGGTCTAATTTCATTTTGACATTAAATAGATGGGATATTTTTTATTTAGAAAACTGACCATTCACTCTATGATTTAAACACTTAGGGCATATTTGGATGTACGGTAAATTGAAGTAAAGTAAAGTGAAGCGTCAAATCAAGAGAGAATAAAATATAAGAAGTTATGATGGTATTTCAATTTTAGTTGTTTGGTATGGAATTTTTTTAACTTTTTGTATAAAAATGTAGAGTTTTTTTGTATAAAAATGTGGAGTTTTTTTGTCTTTTAGTGGAGAAAAGATGTTGCTTTTTTTATTTTTTTTGAAAAAGATGGTGAGAATTTTAAAAATATGTACTTTTAATATGACGCATTGTCTTTTCTTAATCTCACCATTGGCGTTTCACTTCTCTCCGATCGTTTTGGACATTCACCTTTAAATTTTCATTTTTAACCACTAATAGAAATACATCAACTTAGAATTTCTGAATATTCAATTAAACCAAACAAACAGGCCCTAACCTTTCTGCGAACCCACCAATTTTTTGGCCTCTACTCGAAGGGACAAGCCTACTAAAACAAATTTGGTTTCTTTGCAGACTAGCCAGCTCTCAACACCAACCAAAGAAAGAACCCCAGAGGCCACAAAAAGCGCTTTGGAAGCCATTAAAAGTCTTCAAGAAGCTGGTCTAGATGCTGGAATCATCGTCGAAAAGACGGCAGGCCCCCTTTCGACTGGCTATCTCAAGTTAAGAAATAGGAACCCAGACGACAATCCTATGGTCACTTTTAACTACTTCAAAGAGCCTGAGGATCTACAGAGATGCGTGGATGGCTTGAAAATAATTGAGGGTGTGATCAAGTCCAAGGCATTTTCCAAGTTCAGATTCCCAAGCATTCCTATGGGAGCTCTCCTCAACATGACTCAATATTTCGTGGCAAACTTACAGCCTAAAAACAGTAATGCTTCAACTTTCGAGTCCTGGGAACAGTACTGCAAGGATACTGTAGTGACCATATGGCATTACCATGGAGGTTGCCAGGTGGGCCGGGTCGTGGACCATCAGTACAAGGTGCTTGGGGTTGATTCACTTCGGGTGATCGATGGCTCAACCTTTTATGACACTCCGGGTACTAATCCTCAGGCGACGGTAATGATGCTCGGAAGGTAATTCAAGATCATCATCATCTTCATCAATATTCGTCTACATCGTCATGTTCAAAGTTCATATCTCACCTTTGATAAAGGATGCATCAACAGTTTGGGCCAGCCTTTTGGATCTTGGTAATCGTCTTGGCATGGGCCGAGCTCCGGGCTAGATATTTGGACTCCCTGCTTCTTTTGGATTCGAAGTTCAAACCATAGTTTGAAAACCCTGAAACTGAACTCAACTGCGAAGGTATTGAACCAATTAGTAACTTGAGTAAGTCTGGCTGAGTACCCAGTAAAGGCTCATTCAACTCCGTAGGCATTGTGACTTACTGAGCTGAGTTGACTCGGCTGAATCAGGACAATTTTTTCAAATAAATGGTCCAAAGTCATCATAGTAGTAATGCCAATGCATCCTTATCCATGTTAATAATCAATCATCATCATCACAACAGTGTGATTGGTGTGATACCCAATGGGCCCCACAGACCTGCTACATCAGCTCACCATGTACTAATTTGATAAGAAATGTATAGAAATTGCATAATTGGTTGATCCCAGGTGTGAGAACTTTTAATCAGATCAGACTGGGCCTATGAAACTAGCCCTTGCCATTGTCATGCCCGGATCTTGTATTCTCAGATTGGGCTCGGCTGAGACCTTGATCCAGAGACAACCCGGTAATCAGTACTGTCGCATATATGACCCCTACAATTTCAAATAATATTGTTTTTATTTTTATTTTATTTATTTATTTTTTATATCTGTGATTTAGGTACATGGGGATCAAGATAAGGAACGAGAGGCTTGGAAGAGATGGTTAAAATAGAACTCGACTTGGAAGAGCCTTGGAAGAGCCTTGTTTCTTGTTTTAGTAGTGAAACATGATTTTGTGAAGAAATAAAAAAATGATGATCACTTTTTATTTATTTTTGATAACCCAAGATGATGACTTGAATGATGAATATTAAATGATCTTAATTTGGGTGACATCAATAAAGTAGATGGTTTTTCAAAATGATTGTGAAGGTAGCCAAATGCCCCTAGTCATCTAATTAGAGTTAAACTTTGGTCTTTGTCATTGTCCCTTAGGCCCTTCTTTGTGGTCATGGTTTCTTCTGGCTGCTTTTAATCCATTAATCTCGCTACTTTAGCTCTAACAAAAAAAATATCTCACTACTTTTGAAATGACTCTCCTTCAATGGTCTATTGCTGAGTCTCTTTCTTTGAATAACTGCGCAGCGATTGCACATGTATTGTCTCCTTTTGTTGTTCCATTTAGCCCCACTTATTTGAAAATGGGGAAATAACATAGAGTAAGGGGCGAAGGATATAAGGTACCGATGTAAATGGGACATTACTTTCCTACTATTTGAATTACTAGAGTAACAATTGGGTATTCATCTCCCATCTACCCCTGATTCAAATTTTCTTATTAGACAGTCATTTTTTCATGTTCACCTTCAATTCTTCATTTTAACCACTTGTAAAAAAATATATATCTAAAGTCTTGGAGTTCTTAGGAAATCAATTATATAAAAAACATACAGGTAGTGTTCTATTGGCTAAGTATTTAAGGTGGTTTTTTAGTATAAAAACCGCAGATTTTTTTGGATAAACCACATATCAAACATATAAACAACAAAGCATTGAAACGCTTTGATATAACTATGCTTTAGCATTCTCCATTCATAGTATTTTCTTTTTAGCTAGAACCATTCAATACGTCACCCCTTTCATACATTCCCTCTTTTATGGTCGGGTTGTGAATAATCGAGCTAAACTTGGATCGATCAGGAAGCTCACTAAGTTTAAGAGACCTGATCAGCCGACTTGATCACCTAATTGATCTAGAATAATCTATCAAAATCCATGCTGATTGTCAAATGGATCCAGAATAGGGCCCAAGGAAAACTTCAAGGCATGTTACATCAGTTGCTTTCAGTGCGACCTTTGTGGCTTACTTAGTTGAATGAAATCAACATCACTTAACAATTCAAAACCATTTTTTCATCCAGAGGCCCCCAGCATCCATCTCTGAGTCTTCAGGTTGGCAGTATCAGTCATGGCTAGCAGGCCCACCTAGAAAAGTTTTTTTTTTTCTAGAAACTTGCAAAACCTCACGGAGTTCATCTTTTACTTTTTGAATGCCAATTTGGAAACATCAGGTTAATTTTTTCATCAAATAAAAAAATTGCAGTGGGATTAAATCATTTGACATTTTGGGCTTGTTTCATAAGAACCAACAAACTTGGGACTCGAGCACAACTTTTATTTAGGTCCATGCAGCTTACTCATACCAAGAGCCTGAGTTTGAAATGGATCCAAAACATGGAGCCATGTCCAAATTTTTTTGGAACAGGGGTACTCAGGTATTCATACGGACCCATTTTCATCCCTAGTGCAAGAAAAATTATTTGATCTCCAAGCTAAAGACAACGGCAGACACTGGGGGCCTCTTCCTTCATCGAACCACATCACTTGCATCAGCTCGACAATTTAGGTCCCCAACACGAGTCCTTGTCAGAGTTCAACATTTAAATAGAATGGTTGGACCACAAGGCATAATATTCAAAGATTAGTCACTTTTGGCAATTAAATTTTCAGGAATTTTTTTTTCCCTTTCAGTAAAATCGTAGAAACAAACATTTAGCAATTATAAATTCTCAATTGGAACCATGCAAAATCTTCATTTTGAGGATTCTTAATGGAGGTGGAAAATGTCAGTTCATAGAGACTGTCTAAAATCTTCAAATCTGCACATTTCTTCCCTGTTATCATACATGACAAATCCTTATCTAAGGATAGCCCTTCTCTAGGAATAGTGAGCCCTGGATACCTAGTTACCAAAAGTAGAGGGGATTATACTATGATGATGATGATGATAATGATTAGAGAAATCTAGTGGGTTCAATATGATATACTTATAGATTGGTGATGGCTATTATTACCATAAAACCCATGTGGGTTTCTCTGTAATAGCTACAACAGGCTATCAAGACTTTCAAATAAGGTCAACACTTGTGATTGAATGGTGTTGGCACCTTAATTTTACATACATTTCTAAGAATCTTGGAGTAATTAGCACAATAGGACATTAATTACCAACACAGGTGGTTGAACGGTGCCAACACCTTAGCTTTGCACACAAGCCACTTATTGATCCCGGGTTCCTCAAGTTAAAATATCATTTGGGACCATTAGCCAACCCTAAAAAAAAAGGCCCATACTAATTACCTATCTTTGAATTGGGCCTGTGTGCAAAGGGACACACTAATTACCAATTTTTTTCTATTACATCTTACCTTTTATTGGGTCAGAAGAACAATTGAGAAATGAACTTAGATATTGTTGTTGTTGTAAAGCTGTTAACATTAGCAGGAGATTAGAAACTCTAGTTTTCTTATTGCATCAAGAAGAAGCGGCGGAAGGAGAGAGAGATGGCATCTGATGATGGACTTTCAGAGGGGACGGTGAAGAACATCTTGGATCAGGAGACCCTGAAATGGGTTTTTGTGGGAGGAAAAGGAGGTGTTGGGAAGACGACTTGCAGTTCGATCCTTTCGATCCTCCTCTCGAGGGTTCGATCCTCAGTTCTCATCATCTCCACCGACCCGGCTCATAACCTCAGCGATGCATTCCAGCAACGCTTCACCAAAGCTCCTACTCTTGTCAACGGTTTCACCAATCTCTACGCCATGGTACCCCCACTTCTTCAAATCCGATCATACTTGAATTTGGGTTACTTTCTTCTGTTTTTTTCTTGTTTGGGTTTCTCTTTGTTTGTTGTTTTTCTTTTGATTTTGACAATTATGCTTGGAAATTGGGTCTTTCGTTTTCCCTGCATTGGTCCTGGATGCAGATTTTCTCTATTCTATGCAGGCCTTTTTTTTCTGATAGAAATTTGGTCTAGGCTCTGTTCCTGGGTTTGGGCTTTTTGTTGATTCTGTGATGGTTTTTACATTTTGATGAATTTTGATGGTAGCCTTATAACCACTTTCCATTTGAGAACATCCAAATGCACCATGAGAAAATATAAGACACCGAAATTGCCTGCAATCCAAAGCACAAATGAAGTGTTAGATAACTTGAAATACAAGGTTCAGAGAATTTGTACTGCCCCAATTCATCAAAATCACAAATTTGGCAAGAAAATCCGGAAACAACCAATATATGTTCCTGTTTGGGTCATCAGATTGTCACCGTTCTGTTGGGTTCTATGGGCAACAGGGCGATTCTGAAACTGTCTCACCTCACTGTAGGCTATTGTATCTCTAATGAATCTTAAGGAAACTTTGGAAAATGCGGACAAACTATTGTGAACAAAGTTTGTCAGAGGAGACATCTTAAGAAGTTCTAACTTGGGACCTTCAAGTACATTCCAAGACCCAAGTTTCCATTTGTATCCCCCCTTCTTTTCTTTCCTTTGTTTTTTGTACGCTTTGCCTGAACCATCCATCTCAATGACATTCCCTGAATTTTGTATCCTTGTATTTCAGCCACTCCTAGATTTCATCTAATGTTCATATTACGTATCCTATCGTTTCTCATTGCTCCTGTCATTCTGTGCAACAAACACATGGTTGCTTCTCTGTTCCTTAACCTTCAGTTTCATACAGTAATGCACCTGTAATTACCTCTCTGGTTGGAAGTTCCTTGCTCCGCTAGATGAAGGCCTCTTTCATTTGTAATGTAAATGTAGTGTACACCTCACCCTTTAAATCAGGATTCTAGATTGCAATCACCTCTTCATAGATTAAAGTCAATCTAATTAATCTAATCTAATTTAGAAGTGAATAATAAAATAAAATATAATGTGCAGAAATGTGTCCTGGAAGACTATGGATAGGAGTACATCATAGTTAAGCTATTATGCAGGAACATAATCCACAGCACTATCTGATAAAAGTGTCTCTTTAATTAAAAAGCTCCTAGACAATTGTACAACAATACAACTAACATGTCTGCACTTTGCCTAATTGACAGTGATCCTTGCGGTGTCTTCTTTAAGCCCTCTATTTTGTTCCATTGTTGTTTTAGTTCTTTGTATTCTTTGTTCGACAACTTCTATTTTTCTTGTTGATTTGTTCTACTAATTTTTGAACCATTTGATCCAAAAGCTCTCTTCTGAAAAGTCTACCTTATCATACACTTGATTTCTAGGTGATGTGGTCTCTGATTTTCATATGGCCTAAAACATGTAATGAAATAGAGGACTGTTTGTTTTTCCAGTATACTCTCAACTGTAGCCTCTTGCCCTCTTGGTGTACAGCCAAGTTTTCTCCTTTTTTCTTGATGAGTTTTTTTGCATGCTGGTTGAGGATTTGTTGGAGTTCTTTTAGAAATTGGTTGTGGTCACTCTAAGAGAGTAATTGAGTGGTTGGAAGCAAATTTCACTAGCAGAATTATGGAGAGCATTGGGAATTCACCATTTGTTTCTTGTTCCTACTTCATACTCCTTTCCTCTTACAATGATGATCTTTCTGTTTTCACTCTCTGGCTTTTGCATTTAGGAAGTTGACCCAACTGTAGAGAATGATGACTTGCGGAGTGTGGATGGGATGGACGGCTTTCTTTCTGACCTTGCAAATGCAATCCCCGGAATTGATGAGGCCATGAGCTTCGCCGAGATGCTTAAGTGAGTTTTCTTTTTGCTTCATTCTTGTGTCAGATGCAGCCCAAATACTTTTTCAATCGTTTAGTTCATTTTTTTTAACTTGAAGGATCTTAGACAGATATTTCTTATGCTCGCCAATAACTTGTTTGAGACTCATTGTTTGGCATTTCTTTCAATTTTTCCAAATAATATTTTCAATTTTGATCCCTGATTAATTAGGTGTGGTAGGGGGTTCTAAAGTTATAGACAAATTATGTTCATTGGTTGGAAGCTTGATCTCTTATTTGTGTCTTTATTTTTCCTTTTGAGTGTTGAAATACAGCATTGGATTCTGAGTTATCAATCACTTGCTCTACATATTGTGCATGTAAGTCCACTCTGATCTAGAAATCTTATCAAAGTTCGACTTTGCCAGAAATCTGAAACTTCATAACTTCTGTAATTTTTCTTTCCTTGAGTAGAACACATTAAGCTGACAAACGATGGGACTATTCTAGGATAATGGTAATGATTTGGGAGTGATATTTCTTTATGACAAGCTAGTCTGAGATCCAAGGAATTTGTCCATGGCAGAGTAATTGCACTGCTTGTATTATTCTAGCCATCCAACCGGTGGCCTAATTTTGGTTGGTTAAGAAAAACTGAGCATTGTCCCACACTTTATGAAATAAAGTCTTCTAATCTCACTATTTATCAGTGTGGTCTTTAATTTCTTGCAACCCATGGGGCCTATAAATTGAAAAATCTTCACTATAGGCCACCCTCTTTTATCCTTTAAGTGGACTATTAAGGTCACCTAACTGTGTTGTTTAGAATTTTGGCTTATCTACCATGGGACCACCAATTGAATGGTGTTAATCATACACCATGTTATTGTAATACACCAACCATAGATCTCTCTCTCTCTCTCTCTCTCCTTTTCTTGTCTTTTTTCATGACAGTAGTTTATATACAATTCCTCTAAACTCTATAGCCTTTTGTTTTTCTTGGATAAAGTTGTCCTAGTGTCTTATAGACAGGATCTCATCTTGGAATCTTTGAGGGGGATTGTTGTGTGTCAATCCTTTGATAGCACAGTGGTGAGGTATCTCCCTGTCCATAGAAACAATCAGGGATTAATCTTTAGTTGTAACTTTATTAGTTAGGGACTCAGGTATACTTTGTGTGTGCGAAAAAAAAAAAAAAAAAAAAAGGGAAAAAAGAAAAGAAAGAAAAGAAAAGGGTTGTGTAGGGAGGAAGAAGGGGACTCTTGCATACAATCTTTGCAGAGTGCAGAGTTTTCATTTCTTGGGAATTGCTGCTTGGGGTTTTTATATGGTTTTTCAGCCACAGGATTTCAGGGCAGTTTATCTTTATGTTCTTGTCTCAATGTTTTTATTAGCATATGAGATTCAATGACTGTCCAAACACAAGATTGAGATGTGTTATACAATTCTGGGAAAAAAAAAAGATTGAGATATGCAATGCTGTTTTATATGTTGTCTTCAGCTTGATTGTTCTCTGTCTGCAGACCTTTACTGTTTTATTCATATAATACTTTGTTTTGTTTTTTTTTTTTTTTTTTTCATTTTTCTGGGTTATTTATGGTTTACCTCACTAAATTAAACTTTCAGCATCCAAAAATTACTCTGCTTGTGTTCTTGTTAAATGATACTAAGCTGATCTCTTAGTTTATACTAGCAAATATTCTTCCTTCATGAATCTTTCTTTCTTTCTTTCTTTTTTTTTTTTTTCTCTTCTTTTTTTTTTTTTCTGTTGACACTAGCATTTCTCTTACCACAGATTAGTGCAGACAATGGACTATTCGGTTATAGTGTTTGATACGGCTCCAACTGGCCATACATTGCGACTTTTGCAATTCCCTGCGACATTGGAGAAGGGGCTTGCTAAAGTGATGGCCTTGAAAAATAGATTTGGTGGCCTATTTAATCAGGTATATTTTTTAATTCTTTATTACTTGGGATGTCAGTGGACCTCCATTTACCCAGTTACCCAAAAGACCCAACCTGAAAAATCAGTATATTGAGTATGGACACCTCCATTTGGGCCTGGTTGACAGTTGGGTCGTATCAGGGTCCAGGTTCAGTTGGGTCCCTAACTAAAAACCCGTGCACCTGAGGTGACGTGTAAGATTTTTTCTATTATACAAAATAACATATTATTAATATTATACAAGAAGAAAAACCTCACAAGAGCTTGTTGTAAATTTGAGGTATTTGGTTTGAGATGAAGTATCTACAGGTCATTCATTATATAATAACAATATTTTAGTGCATTTAAATTGTTAAACCAGGTTTGGGTCCAGCAGGTATATAATTATAAACTAAATCAGGTCCAGGTCCAGTTCTGGCTCTTGGTCCACCATGGGACCAATATTGAACCCAACCCGATTAAGTCCCTGACTGCTATAACGAGCAATCTTCTTTTTTCTTTCCTCTCATGGCTTAAAGATTTTCTATATGCACGGCTCCTTGTGATTTTTTGCCTTTCTGGCTTTATGCATTTCATCTACTAGTAGATTCTCAAAATCAGAAGACAATCTTCTTTGCTCTAGAAGATTGAGACCCCTAAAATCAGTCGTTAATATGAGATCATTAGTCACTACTGTGCCATCAGTGAACTAGCTGTAGATGCATAGTATCAGTTTGTGTGATTTCTGTTAGATGTTTTGTTGGTAGATAGACTTTGACTACATGTCTGATGTGCTTGGAAGTCTGTTAGTGTCATTAATGACCAGTTGATATTGAATTGGTCTAACTTTTGGGGACAATCTACCAAAAAGGAAACTGTTATCCTGCACACAGCACTGATAGCTTCTCATGACAGATGACTCACATGTTTGGTGTTGATGATGAGTTCGGCGAGGATGCAATCTTAGGAAAGCTTGACGGCATGAAAGATGTGATTGAACAAGTGAATAGGCAATTCAAGGATCCGGTAGGATTTCACACCTTCTAAATTCTTTCTGGTGATTGTAATAGGCATGTTTCATGTATACTTATTTTTATCAGCAATGGTGTGTTAATTTCCTTAAGGATAAAATGTACACTAAATAGAAAGGACTATGCAGTATAAGAGATGTACACTAAATCATTAGTATCATCATCATCATCAAAGCCTTGTCCCAACTATGTTGGGTTCAGCTACATTAAATCTGTTTCGTCATTTTAGTCTATCCTGGGCCACATAATTACAATCCCTAGCCACAAGGAAAGTTAAAATATGGTCCAAAAATCCCTTCTCCCACGACATGTGAGAATTGGGGGGCAAAAAACCTTATCCTGTAACCATTGATGCTCTATCAATTCCTTGTTTAGCCAATCCACGTGCCATTTCATATTGATGCACTTCTGTAAAGATGAGCAATGGCCATTGGCCCATATCATTATTGAATTTAACTTCCATCTCTTTAACAAATAGGCTAATCTTCTTGTTTTTCCACACTTTCTCTTGTCCCATACCACCAATTCTCGAGTCTACCTTGATTGTGAAGTTCTATTACTGCTCTTTAAAATTATTCAATGCCTTCAGAATCACTAATCCTCCACCTCATTGAATTTCTTCAACGCAATTGGAACCAAACAAGTAAGCAATGCCACTCCTTCGTCCGTCCTCAATACCCCTACAATGCATGCAGGCCTAGTTTGCACTGAGCTACTCTATCCTCATTAAATTTCTCCAACTTAAATTAGTGTGTATGTTTTCTTGGGTGGGGGATTACAAAAAAAATAAAATTTCAACTGTTTTCCTTTGTCATTTATCTTTTTCATTTGGAGAATGGATGAGCTTATTTTATTTTATTTTGTTATGTTCATTTTGTTTGTATGCGCACATGCATGTTTACAGTATTTGAATTTAGGTCTGGGGGCATCTATAAGCCATTAGCGAATGAATATCTTCTCATGATGATTTAATGCAACTCAGAATAAGAGATCCCACCAATCTGATGTATGTAATTGACTTTTATTGAGGTGTTCAGGCCTATAGATGACAATCCACAATCTCTCGGTTGTTAATTTGATGCAAAAGAATATGGTAGTGGAGAGAAGAAAAGTGCTGTGGTGGAAGTACGGAAAATAAATAGAGAAGAGATTAGAGAATATCTTGATTATTGAGAGAGAAGAATTCACCACTAAAAAACCACATTTATATTACCAAAAAGAAAGGGCATTTGCAATACCTATATAATTGCTCTAAACTCAAGGAAACCTTAGTCTATATTTAACCATCCATGTCTTCTATAATTCTATCCTAGCCATCTATTTTAATTATAAAAAAAAAGTTAATTACGAAAATACCCTAATTTCATCACTCCTTTATCGTATCTGTATTCTGGACATTACTACTCCAATTCATTTTGGAATAAAAAATTCTTGAGCCTAGATGCTTGGAGACACCCAACGTCACCATTTATGTGATGTTTCCTCTGCATTTGGGCCTCAAAACTAACCCTTATTCAGAATGAAATAAGTGAGCCCATAAATAAATAAAATGCATATTAAGAATTGCTCTTAGGGCCTGTTTGTTTGCATTATAATGCCTAGGACTTGAAATACATAGATTTCATACCATAAGTAGTTAAAAATGAAGATCAAATGTGAACGTTTAAAAGTAAGCATCGAATAACCTTCCCCTAAGGGAAATAGAATAAAAAGAAAATGGGAAATAAAGAAACCAGCCATCACCCTAGTAGTTCATTTCCTATCTTCTTTTGATTCTACTTCCCTAAAAGGAAACATTATTTGACGCTTATTTTTGAAAATTAACCTTTAATCTTCATATTTAACTACCAATGGTGTGAATCCTTTGAATTCAATTCCTATGTATTTTAATGCAAACAAACAAGCCCTTAGTGATGATGAGGAGTGTCTCTATCAAGAAACAAAATAGGTAGTGCCATCAGGCCCTCTTTCAGAGATCTAACCAATTCCCCAACTACTTACTATAGCTGCATAGCATGATTCCTAAGGCATGCTACTTGGGCATGGATTTGTGTCCAGGTGTTTATTCATTTCCCATTTTCTTTTTATTCTATTTCCCTTGAAGGAAACATTATTTGAAGTTTAATTTTACTTTATTTTTACATAGTGACGCTTATTTTTTAAAATTAACCTTAATCTTCATATTTAATTACTAATGGTATGAATCCTGTGGATTCAATTCCTATATATTTCAATGCAAACAAACAAGCCCTTGGTGATGATGATGATTATGATGAGAAGTGCCTCTCTATCAACAAACAAAATAGGTATTGCCATCAAGAACACTTTCAGAGATAAAACCAATTCCCCAACTACCTACCATAGCATGATTCCAGGTGTCCAGGTGTTATGGATTTGCTGCCGTGGCATGGATTTGTGTCCAGGTGTTAAACTCGCTTTACTCCCTTATCTCAAGACATGTCATTATGGTCATAGATATAATATGTTAAAACATGAAAAGTCATAGAAATATTTCATTAATTTTCAAATTATTTTTTATATAATATGAAATGATTTAGTCATCATCATCGTAATCATCAAAGCCTTATACCAGTTATGTTGGGGTCAGCTACTTGAATTTTGATTTGCCAATCCATTCCAGCTTGGGTCAATTCCTCGGATAGGCTATGCTTTAGATATATCCTTGCAATTTCCATTTATGTCCTTTTCGGCCTACCCTTTTACTTTAAGGTGCCATCAACCTGCATGAAGAAACTTTTCCTCTTGAGCGCCATTGGCATGCATTGGACATGTCCAAACCATCTCAAACGAGTCTCTCTTTATTCATCATGTATTGAAGCTATCCTTTAATGCTCTAGAATGCTCTCATTGCTGACTCTATCTTTCCTAGTTTTACTATACATCTATCTCAACATTTCTCATCTCTACTATACTCATTTAGTCATTTTTTGCATGTGTTGTTCCTAATTGGTCAACATCCCGCTCTATGGGTCATAGTTGGTGTAATTGCTATCTTGTCATATTTTTCCTTCAATCTTTGTTGATATCTGGGGATCAAAAGGTACTCTAGAAGCAAGTCTCCAGTTCAACAATCTAGCTCTTTTTCTATGTTTGACATCATCCTCAATCTCTCCATCCATACTATATATATATATATATAGGGGGATGCTCCTATGAAAGATATCTCTCACCTTATATGAGAGATAAGGGTGGGGGCTCTCACATTTAAGTTGTTGGCATTGGATATGGATGTGAGGCCCCCACCATATCTCTCATAGTAAGGTGAGAGATGCTCTCATAGGAGCATCTCCCATATATATATATATATATATATATATATGGGGACATTCATGTGTATCCATCCCTTACTATAGGGCGAGGGAACTTTCCATTTTTTCACATGAATATTCTTTTTATGCATACGACCATATATGACTTTTCTTCTTTTGTACATGAAAATTTCCAATTATGGAAGTGTCCCTCACTCTATGGTGAGGGATGGATGCACATGAATATTCTCCATATATGTGTGTGTGTGTGTGTGTGTGTGTGTGATATGCTCCTATGAGAGCATCTCTCACCTTACTATGAGAGATAGGATGTGGGCCCTCACATCCATATCCAATGCCAACTACTTAAATGTGAGGGCCCCCACCCTATCTCTCATAGTAAGGTGAGAGATACTCTCATAGGAGCATCTCCCTATATAAATATATATATATATATATTGACAGAATCCATCCTTACTAAATATAGAACCAAAGATATTGGAAGGACACTTTTTGCAGTATCTTAGATGCTTCAATTCTCACAGTAGTTACATTTCTTTGCGTGCTCCCACTAAAGCTGCAATTCGTATATTTCGTCTTTTATATGGCTTATTTTAAAGTTCTTGGATTCTAAAGCCTTTCGTCATTTCTAAAGTTTCATATTCACATCATATCTTGATTTTTCCACCAATACTATATCATTTACAAACAACATACACCAAGGTACCTCCTCCTGAACATGAACAGTTAACTCGCCCATAATTAGTGCAAAGAGATAAGGGTTTACAACTAAATCCTGCTGCAACCTATGGTCACTGTAAACTCACAGATCTCTCCACGGTAGTTCTCACACTCGTTACTACCTGCTCATACATGTCTTTAATGATGCCACTAAAACCTCTTAGGATACTCCTTTTATCTAAAACCCACAAAATCAAGTCTCTAGACACCTTTTGTCTTTCTTTAGATTTGACGAAGACCATATAAAGATTTTTCCTTTTATGTCAGTATTTTTCATTAATTGTTTATGTGTGAAGATTGCTTCCATAGTTGACCTCCCTAACATCAGATCAAATTGTTTTTAGATATCTTGGTATTTTCTCTTAGTCGTTGCTCCATTATTCTCTCCTATAGTGTCATAGTAAATAGCATAAAATATTTGGGGTGTAACCAAGCCATTATCTATCATGATTTCCATAACAATATCCATGATTTTGTCAAATCCCCAAATGGTTGCTCCTTAAAAAAAAACTCTCGGCGTCATAATTCCTGCATTTTCCCTGCTTTTTACATTATAGGGTGCAAAACCCTGTAGCCTTGTTGGGAACGATTACCATTTATACTCGAATTAACCTATCTTAAAGCTTGCTTATAATTCACTCATAGTTCCATTATCTTGTGACAAAATACCATCAAGGTCTTCAAGTACTGTAAACAATCAAGGACATATTGTTGTGCATGCACGTGCTGATGATAATGTATTAACGGATAAAGAGAACATATTCAGATGCATATTAATGCATTATGTGGGTGTTGAGCCATGATTTTCACATTGCATGATACAAGATGAGCATGTTATGTTACTCTTGTGAACAGATCAAGATCCTTTCTTCTCTAGAATCCGTAACATTAGCTGTCATTTTTGGGAGCAGGACTTGACGACTTTTGCCTGTGTCTGCATTCCGGAGTTCCTTTCTCTGTATGAAACGGAGAGGTTGGTGCAAGAACTTACAAAGTTCGAGATCGACACTCACAATATCATCATTAACCAAGTACTTTTTGATGAAGAAGGTGCATTACATTTTTCAGTCTATGCTAGGGGATGCACCCTCATATGAAACTCCTTTCATGTTCTAGAATATATAAATTCTCCACCATCATGCGCATAATCTAACCTTGCACTCTCTATATTTGTGTAGGTGTTGAATCCAAGTTGTTGAAAGCACGAATGCGGATGCAGCAAAAGTATCTTGATCAGTTCTATATGTTATATGATGACTTCCACATCACCAAGTTGCCATTGCTTCCACAAGAGGTTAGGGTTGAGAAATCCTTATGAAGTTTTTGCACTCTTCCACAACCATTTTGAGAATGTGGCAGTCTTGTCACCTCCAAAGCATTCCCTAGGTGTGCAATGATAATGTTGATTATCTTGCCCAAAATGAGGAGAGTCCACTGGCAGCTAAATTCGAAATATTGTTTCATAATTTAGGTGCCCTTTACAAGTGGGCTAATTTCATTTGTTGGCCAGGCTACGTATTGGACCTCATCTTGATGTGAATGTGCCTGATACTTCACCAGAGCTCTAAATTGGTTTTTTTTTTTTTTTTTTTGTACTCCAGGAAATACGAATCACATGTTTCGTTAATGTGTAGTTGTTCCCAGATTTTTGGAGTAACTTATTCTCATGAAATGCCTGCATATTGAATTAATTGGAATTGATCTTGGTAGGTTTGTGGCGTTGAAGCATTGAAATCATTTTCTGACAAGTTTTTGTCACCATACAAGCCCCCTTTCACCAAGGGTACAGTTGAGGAGGTGGAGCAGAGGATTTCCATATTAAGCACACAGCTTAAAGAAGCTGAAAGGGAGCTAGATAAACTGAAAAGAGGATAACAGAATTTCAGGCTGCACGGTCTTTATCTCCTGTCTAGTCCTTTCATTTCTTATGTTGCTACAGGGAACAAATAGGTTCCACTGCTTTGGAGGCCGTCGGATCCAAATTCCAAGGGCGGGTGTTTTTCTTTCACTCGCTGCCCATAGGAGTTGGGCAATTGGTATGATTCAGGCCCAGCACTCAGCAGCATTCGATTTCTAATGTTGACAGTACACAGAAATAAGAGCACCTATATTAGTTTCTATAAAGCGGATGAGAACCTTCTGTATATCTTTAGAAATTTCTACTCAACCCCATCCCTAATGCTACACTTACCCACACTATATTAGAATGCTTCACAAATTTCTACTTGTATCCAGATATTTTTAATATAATTGATGATCACCCTGGAGATTTTTGGGTTCTTTTATGACCCTTGAAGGAGAGATTTTTAGATTCTTTTATGACCCTTGAGGATCTTTCACCAAAAAAATGACCCTGGAAGATTTCTGTTGACCCTATCATCTGTGCATCCGACCACTTGGGTTGTCACTATGCTCAAGTAATTCTTAGAAATCATTGACCTGGTATTTTTTGTCCGTCGCTGAACTAGTAAGCCCCCTATCTACGAGTCCATAATCTCATGGAAAATCTTCCTTCAGCGAGGTCTGCTTGTTAAAAGTAAGAACTCTATTAAAGTCCCTTTCTTGTTTAGGATCTTTCCAAATTTCACTCTAATGGGTTAAGCGTATTATTAGATTCATCATGTATAGAATACAAGGATTAAATATTATAAGAACCCTTGATTTTTTTATGTGATCAATTTGTTGGTGAGCCTAGCTCCTAAGAGAGCGAAATTTGGTAAGAGTCATACTAGAGGAAGCTGTTCATTTTGAACAGCTCAGATTTTATTGAGTAGGCCTTGCTGCAGATCTTCACCAATTTTCATCTCATTCCTATAGCCAAGAGGATCCGGACGCGTATGTGCACTGTCCCCGGGACCCCACAAAAGATGGTCTAACCCATCCTACTATTGATATTCAGGGGCTGAGCTTGTAGCTGAAAATTACTCCATATCCATACGTTGAACAGCACCTTCCTTTCTTTCCCATAAGAGTGTTGGCAGTCGGGCTCCTTTGTCCATGATATTATGAAGGAAGATGGTAAAGAGGTGATTTAAGTCTTGAAACTGATCGTTTAAATGGTTTGGAAGTATTACTTTCGATTATTTGACTTTTCTTGTTAGATGGATGAGTATGATGAAGATAGTGATCTCATTTTGGTATTCAGGCCATTGATCTGATGGCCCCCTGCTTTGATAGAGTTGCAGCCTTTTTACTACATTAGCGAGCTCGTTATCTTCTACCAGGGTGAGCAAAGCCCAAATTTTGGTGCTTCTCATGGGAGTAGCACCCCCTTTTTTATCATCAGTAACAAGCAGCTATATAAATAATGGAAGAGATAAACTATGGGGTACAGATGAATTTGCCCCCTGAATTCCTTAATATCCTATTAGTGGTCCTAAGGCTGCTTAAAATGGCCATAAACCGATCTTAGAGAGAACACTAGTATAGTCCTTTGACAGGAGGAATTTTAATATGGAAAATGATTGACCAATGGATCATTGATTCCTATCCTCAATCAGATGAGCTTTAGAATAGATGTACAATTCCAAAACTTCTCCGTTGGGGAAATAATGAAATATACTGGCCTACCAATGGCAAAATACAGGAGGCAGCAATAGAAAGCCGTTAAAATTGTTGGATCCATCATCATCATCATCATTGTTGCCTTATTCCTTCAAAATCTAGCTCATTAGCATGTGATTTTACCTCACTAAACTCTATTTAAAGCCGTGTCTTGTCTATTTTGTTGTCTATTTTTTCCTCACTCAATTGTTTCATTGGCTGCAATGTGTTGAGTAGGTGTAATTTTATGTATTTATTGTTTTATCCTTCCCTCACCCTGTAACTTCGCAGATTCATCTGGGCCTAGATCCACTATTACTCACAAAGGAATTTCTACACATTTAATCAAGTTGCTCCACTTAATGAAGTTGCCTTAATCTCTAGCAAGTTTGTAATTTTTTTTTTTTAAATATCAAAATGCCCTCTTCAGTAGGGATCCCTTTTTAACCATATGGACAACCGGATCCCTTCAAGGGCATCTAAACTCTTTCAAATAGCTCGGATCCTAATTTCACTGGAATTCACAAGCTTGCAAGATGCATACCCATTAAGACCTAGTGCCTGTTTCTTTAGCAAAAATTTTGGCCAGGATTTGTGATGTTGGAAATTTCTAACATTGATAGTACATTTATTCCTTTGAAATTTAGGAACTTTACGTTTCTTTGCTCGAATTTTTAAAAGTCACATATATCCTTTTGAATTCAATGAATTCCAACCCCATTCACATTTATAAATGATTATTTGGCTATGGGGATTCTGGAATTCCATATTGAGGACAACATTTTCAGAATTAGTAAATTCTTTGTACAAGAATTCTTTAAATTTTTGCAAAAAAATAAGCCATTATAAACTATGATCATTTAATGAGGGTGCTATGAGTATCACCATAATCCATGTCCGAACCATTTGTCGCCCTGACACTTAATCAAATGGTCCTAGCTGTAACAACTGTGAGATGTAGGGTCAAGTGACAAAAAGTTCTTCGGTGAAACGACTTGATTATAAACTCTCTCTCTCTCTCTCTCTCTCTCTCTCTCTCATGCAATAGGGCAATTCTTTTTTGACCCCAGCCGAGGGGTAGGGACCCAAGAGATAACCCGCATACATATGGGAAAGTAGTCTACTCAAGTGGGAAGGAGGCCCGTACAAGTGGGAAGAAATCCCACACAAATAGAAAAGGAGCGCTCACAAACAAAAAGAGGTGACGTACTCAGGGTTCAAACCTCGGCCAGCCAAGTAAAAACTGACGCTCCTTACGATTCGGGTAAAGAGCCGTCCAGCTTCAAAGTTAAAGCGGCCAAATAAACTTCACCCAATAAAAGTTGGGTCTACTGCTGGATAGATCATTTATAATGCATATAAATAAATGGGGGAGATGCTCCTATGAGAGATATCTCTCACCTTATATGAAAGAGATGGATGGGGACTCTCACATTTAAGTTATTGGCATTGGATATGGATGTGGGGGCCCCCACCCAATCTCTTATTTAAGATAAAAGATATCTTTTATAGGAGCATCTCCCAATAAATGAAAATTGAACTGTACATCCTTACGGTGCACACTAGCTTTGGGACTTACTTTTTTTTTTTTGATAACCCACCCAAGGAGGCTGAGACCCAAGTGAGAGTCAACATATACACGGGACGATAGCCCTCTCAAGTAGGAAATGAGCCAGCATAGACAGGAAAAAAGCCCACACAAGTAGAAAGGGAAGCCCACACACGCAAAAAATGGTGGCGTACCCAGGGTTCAAACCCTAGGCAACGAGGTGAGAACTTCCATTCCTTACCAGTTGGGGCACCACATCATGGGACGGGGGACTTTGAAAGGCCCAAGTGAGACTATCCTAGAAATGATTAGTGAAGTTTTTAAGTCAGTCTGTTGCCCATACCCTTGGTCCGTGGCCCACAAGTCTAACGACTTAATACAAAAACTAAATGACTTTATATAAAAAAAGAAGTTTCTTGACTTTCGATCCAGGGAAGTGTGTGGCCTATACAAATGGATCGTAAGGTGGGCCCTACTAGGTGAGCGCACCCAATTGACACAAAGATTTTATACATAAAGGTTCGCACATGAGAGAAAGAGCGTTACACACGAGCTTCACTAAGGGTGCAAGCTCTACATATAATTTTAGTCACTTTCCTCTCTATAGTCGATGAGAGAGCTTTTTTCACGACATGGGCATAGGATGATGGCAAGGAAAGGTGAAGTTGCCTAGATAAAAAGCAGCTAAGAAGCATATCCATGGTATAAACCATAACCCCCCTAGCATATGCCACATTCTATCCGACCTCACCCAACGACTGACGCCTATAAATAAAGTTCCCACCGAGCAGCACATCAGAACCCTGAGACCGGTTTCTGTAAGTGAACCAGTTGAAGGGCATCTCTCCTTCGGCAGCTAGAGATGGAGAAGTACTATATTTTTTTGCTTGAACTCTCATCTCATGGTCTGCCAAGGGCGAGTTGCCCTTTGACTTCTTCAGCTTAGCATTTCTCCATTGCCTGAAGACTTTCATGCATGATGGTAAGGGAACAAGAAAATCACCCCACCTTTTTCTTCTTCATATAATCACGATGGTTTTCTTGCTTAGTCTACGATGTATGCTTATGTGATATAGCTATTATTGCCAAAATTCTTGCTTCAAGGCTTTCTATCACCATCCCTTCCCTCATCTCTCAAAGCTAGGCGGCTTTTGTTAAAGGAAGATCAATTCATCATCACTCAGCCTTGGCTCATGAGTTATTTCAAAAGCTCAACACAAAGATAAAAGGTAGCTCCGTTTGTTAGCAACTTGACATCACCAAGGCATTTGACAAGCTCCAATGGTCCTTCCTTCTTAAAGAACTTGTGTTTTTCAAGTTCTCCAAAGAATGGATCAACCTAATCAAAGAACTAATTACAACCTCTAGGGGCTCGGTTCTCATCAATAGAAGCCCCTTGTGGATTCTTCCCTTCTTATTGCGGCCTCTGTCAAGATGATCCCTTGTCTCCTTATCTCTTTATCCTTGCAGAGGAGATATTAAGTTTCAATGTGCAGAAGCTTCAATCTAATCAGATCATCCAGCCAGTATCACCAGTTCCCAACACTCCCTACCTCTTATTGTATGCGGATGACATTATGCTCTTTCTTAGAGCTTCTTTAAGGAGCATATCTGGCTTAAAGGTTTTCCTTGCCAAGTATGAGACAACAGCGGGGCAAAAATCTAACCTCTCCAAGAGCCATCTTTTTCATCGGAAAATGTAATCACAGGAAGAGGAGGTCCATTTCAGCTTTGCTAGGCATCCCTATTGCTAACCCTCCCTCCACCTACTTAGGTACCCCTTTTTTCTTTGGAAGTCTGAAATTCTTCCACTTCACCAAGTTGTTGGATGAAAGACAAAGCCCTTTCTTTTGCAAGAAGATTAATTCTTGTCAAACACGTTCTGTCACGCATGCCTCTTCAATCTCTCTTTGTACTCCATTTCCTAGAAGGGTTTCCTTACATATAAACCGGATCTCAAGGAATTTCCTTGGGTCTGTTGGGTGCTTAAAACTAAACATAAACAGGTCCGTTGGGAAACTATTTACCTCCCTAAATCTGAGGGCGGCTTGGGCATTCGATGTGTTTGTGAGGTCAATGATGCATGAGTGTTGAAACTAGGGTGGAGCGGAATGACAACCTCCTCCATTTGGGCAACCCGGTTCAAAACAAGATGCCTCAAGAATAAATCCATATGGAGCCAAAACAATCCTTTTGCAGGTTCATGCATGCATTTGGAGGAAAATCAGAGTTATTTCCGGTTCTCTTCGTCTAAGCAGCAAGTGGATAGTGGGGGACGGGAAGTCAATTAACCTATGGTTTGATTGTTGGCTTGATGATTATCCTTTGGCTATGAAGTTTCCACAACTCTCCTTTCCTCCCACTAATGCTGTCTCTTTGCTGATAGATGATGGCTGGTGGGTTATCCCATCGCATCTCCCTCTACAGATTAGACAACATCTGTCCATCATTAACATTCTTTCACCTCAAGTTACAGATACTATCAAGTGAACTAGAAATGCTAGTGGAAACCTTTCTCTAAAAAATGCCTGGCATGTGGTTAGATCTAGAGAATTGGTGAAAATTGGAGCAATTTGGTATGGAACAAGCTTGTGAATCCTGTCTTTCTTGTCTAATTTGGAGGTTGTTCCACAAACGAACTCCAACTTAGAATTGGGCCAGATCAGTTGGTGTTATATCCCTTCTAGATGCGCTTTATGTTGTGACAATGAAGAATCAGAACTCCATCACTTCTCCCTCTGTCCATTCTCCCTCTCCCTTTGGAGTAGGATTTTATCATTCATAGGTGGATATTTTCCTTTCCTCCTTCTCCTTCTCACTTTTGGTCAATCTTGTCAGGAGGAAGGAACACAACTGAGAGACAATGGGCTGTGCTTGTTTTCTTCCACCTCATCTCCTTAATTTGGTTCTACAAGAATGAAGTTATTTTCAACGGTAGAGTCGTTTCTATAGAGTGAGCTAAGCGACGACTGACTGATCACCTTTTCGACTCGATCCGAGCCTTGCCAAGTAATGTTCAGAGGCCGTCTAATGATGCTCTCTCTCTCTTTTTTGGGATCTCTCTACAACAACCTTTTGATCTTAATGTTGTTATAACCTTCTCCTTCTTTGGTACTCTCATCGAGCTTATATAGTTTTTGATCTCTCCTTTTGGTTGCTGTATATGTGCCCATTTCTTTCTTTCCTTTTTAATACAAAATCTTACCTTCCAACAAAAAAAAAAAAGAAAAAAGAAGAAGCTATTAAGACCTTTGGATGCAATTTCACTTAAAATGTGTTATGATTTAAAAACACAGCACATTACATTTGACCAAGACCAATTGATGGATTCTTGACTAATGTTTTAGACAGTTTTAGCCCTCTTTTTCGAAGAGAAGTAATTTACGAAAACATTTGAAAAATAGAAAAAAAAAGAAAAGAATTGGTATTGTTTCGAGAAAGAATGACAAAAAATAGTCAACAGATTGTAGGAGTTATCAAAATTAAGCTTGACAAAAGTTTTCGGACGAAGGGAGCACAAATCGACTGGGTTGTCCAATAATGAACCTGGCAGAATAAGTATTGCGCGCTGAGTGACATTCCATTCATATATATATAAATATATATATGAGAAATGTTCATGTGCATATTTTCCTCACCATAGGGTGAGGGACACTTCCCTTTTTACACATGAAGACAAGGAAGTGTATCTCACCCTATGTAATTAAAAAATACATTTTGTACTTGAAAATGTCTAAAAATGGGAGTGTCTCTCACCCTATGGTGAGGGAAAAATACATGCGAACATTTCCATATATATATATACATATATCAAATGGAATTATGAATTAACCATGACTGTCGATGCGTGCATGTATAAATATGCATTCTGCATCCTTCATATGAACCATGATTGTTGATTTGTGAAACCAAAACCATTGAGAGAGGGAAAATGAAATTAGATGGGTTTATGGATTTTAGATGGAAAAGCATCCCATATCTGCTTGGTAATCAAACTGCATTAGCAGAAAATGTGACACTATCGTTTCATCCTTTTGTCTACACATACTGCATAGAGGAGAAATATCATTCCTCCATTTACTCAGCTTGGCTGCACCTGGTGGCCTATAGTGAGGAAATCTCCAAGCAAAGAATTGTAGTTTGTGGGAAATTGGAAGTTTCCATAGAATTCGCCAAGGGAGGTGAGGTCTTTCTGTGCGTGGGAGGAATTTTTTTTTTTTTTTTAATATAATCCTCAATGGAACACGTCCCAGCTGACTCTTGTGCCCAACATCTAATGTCTTGTGCTACAAGTGGAATGTTCAATTACATATCCGAATTGAGCCATGGCCGGAGAAAAAGGCACCAACATTAATTAAGGACTGAAACATGATCTTTGTTGATAAAAAGGAATCCATCGGCAATGGTATTCCCATTTTCTCCCTTTAATAAGTTTGGTAGCTAGATATATTACCAAGGCCCAAGTGTTGTTAGAAGAAAATAAAACTTCCCAACTGATTATACATGTAGATGGTTTTATCTCTATATGGCATGGTCATCCACATCCATTGCCCATGTGTTTGTTCTGCTCATTTGTGTTATTGAATTGGGAAACGATATAGCACATTAAACTCTTCACTATCATGCTATAGTAGCATGCGGATGAGACTGAGAAAAGAATCAGGAGAGTGCAGGCTGAAGAGATAAGCTCTCTCTTTGTAAAGCTCGAAAGATTGGTAGCAATATTCTTGAGTTTCATCAACTCTTGTGATTTATAGATTTAGATGAGAGTACAAGAACTTAAAACAATCATCTAAGGCCCAGCAGAATCGCAGTATGTGGTGAAGAGAAAGCTAGTGGTCATGTTGTCTTGTGTATATGATGTTGTAAAGGTCAAATATCTACTGCAACTATAGAAGATGATAACATCCAGTTATTATCATCATAGGATCATGAATCATGATGGAAATATGAGAGAATGCTAAGAGGGTTGATGAGATTACAACACCAAATACGGATAAGTGTTTTAGATGATTTTCATTAATATCCCCACACTCAAGTGAAGTTACTGTTCACTGACAGAGAGCTTGTCATGAAGAAATTGAAACCTAACCTGCAAGTCCTTATATATTTGAGATAAGGAAGACCATAAGTTCGTGGGCCACATTAAGTCATCACACGGCAATTATACAAGGGCAATTTGAAAAGATTGACCAAAAGATAAAGGCAACACAACTGCAGTCTAGCACATCATACTAAAAAAAAAAAAAAACTAGAGAAGACAAGAGGAGGGATCGGGCTGCACCATATTATAGCACAGCGACTTGGTGGCCGATCCAATAAAAGCACTCCACGTCAGCTATTTTCAATGGGATATTATAGCGACGTACATATTCTTGTAGTTCTTGCCCGCCATGTATTTAAAAAAATTACATTTGATTCCAAGAATAGCCTTTTTTGATAAAGCAACAACATTTTCGAAATTTTCTTGAGCCAAAATTTAATCTACGCAGAGATAGGATCAGCCATAAGGAGGAAATAATGTGGACCCACCATAAAAAAGAGGGACGATCATTGTGCCATTGGATCTATACATGGCATAAATGCAATAGGTGCATAATGGAGGACTTTTTGTCATGTTGTATGTTAAGCAATTCTCATTATTTTGTTAAAAAAAAAAAAGATGTACAGATTTCCTCTGGTATGCTTACTGGGTCATGGCCTTCCATAAATGTAATTCTAGAAAATCATAGTAGAATAGATAACCTCAATGTGTAATTCTAGAAAACCATAGTAGAATAGATAACCTCAATGAAATAATTTTATTCTCAATAAAATGATCTTCTAAATAAAGGCATGGATGATTTTACCTAATATGGTCAAGTCATTTTTTCTAATTTGCATGCTCTTTCATTTTTTTTTTCTTTCTAAAAAATAACCAATTTATAAGATACACAAGTAAAATAATAAAATACCAAGTTAAAACAATATCCACATAAATGAGTGAGTTTCTTCGTGAATAATTTGGTTATAAAGTTATTTAAATGATCATACCATTTCATAAATTTTTTTTAATCTGTAATAACATTTCATAAGTAGCCTTCTAAATAAACAATTGATTGTACTAGAATACATAAAAAATTAGAATATATTGGACACAATCTGCAAATCCTAGCAAATAACCAAAATTACCCATAAAAGAACTAGAATTTTGAGCAAGCATCAAGTATGGGGAGAAATGATCAAGAACAATATTCCTACCAACCAAGTTATTGTCTTTAAATCAAAGTTAAATTGGGGCCACACAGAATCAACATTGAAACATTCAAATCAAACCATTTGCCATAGAGGTGACTTCAGTGGGTTCCACAATGTAGTTTAGATAACTATTCCCAACACATGAATATCATTCTACTAACCCAGTGAAGAATAAGAGAGTTTGATCCTTATTTATAAGATCCTATCTAAGATCTACTCATACTTGATATTAAAACAACCGAAAATTAATGTTAGCATTAAGATATTGAAATATGGGGAGCCCACTTGGTTTGATGAAAGTGTGAGAGATGTGGTTATGCAAAGAGAGGTGAGAAAGGAGAAGTGTTCTTTGCAGTCCAACTTCATGGGGCTTACTTGGGCCCACCTTTGGTTAGTACAGGCCATTTTACACTCTCATCACGCATCATCCAGCACCAGGCCCAATTTTACTATCATAAAAAATTTATACACCGCTGGATAGAATCTCAAAGAAATTTATGGTTAAAAGACTACTAAATTTTAAGGATATTAAATCAAGGGCCATGATGATTTGAAGAGGCTGGTTTTTTTTTTTTTTTGTTGGCCTTTATTTATAAGGAGATCTTTTCATGTACCTCTCCCATAAATCTAATTTCTTCTTCTTTTTAGATAGGCCCACATCCAAAATTATTTCTTCCTCACTTTGTCAGCTTTTACAATTATATATATTAAAGCAATATGATTCGTTTTGCCATGTAGGCAGGTAGAAACCTCTTCTTTCAAAAAAATATAAAAGCAAAAAAATACAGCTCTTTGACATGGGCTGCTAAACTGAATAGTTATCAATTTGATAAGTTTGAATCCCTTAAAATTTCGCTCTCAAACTTAAGATATTTCTCTTAAACAAATTCAATCATGTAAATTATCTCTTTGAATTCAGATCTTAGTTCCTAACATCTCTAGGAAACATTATCCCTAAAGAAGTCATCCCAATTACCAAAATACCTAGAGAACATTGCTATCAACATTATTTTGTTCTTTAAAAGACCCCCATTTTGTTATTGTCTTTTAATATGCCTTTGTCAATGTATGCATTATTTTGTTCTTTAAAAGAAGTCATCCCAATTACCAAAATACCTAGAGAACATTGCTATCAACATTATTTTGTTCTTTAAAAGACCCCCATTTTGCTATTGTCGTTTAATATGGTTTTGTCAATGTATGCATTTTTTTATAGTATTTGTGATTTTGGGTCCCAGACAATTCACCCTCCCTTATGATGGCTAGCATAGAAGGGTTTTTTATATTTGGGTAAAAGGCATACAAGGATTTGTTTTTCAAATTGATATTATGAGAAATGATTTGTGCTGTACAGATGAATTGAGTTTAAGGGTATCTTCCCAAATCTGATAGATTGGACTTCGCTAACGCTTTCCTCTTCATGAATGTGTAATGTCTATAGTTTTCAGTTAAACTAGTAACGCTTGGCCGTGCTTACCCTGAGCCCATAAATAAACCCATATTTAGTTTAAGGCAATCTTTTGAGATACAAAATGAGAAAAAACATAAATCTAAAACAAAAAATTATATCATTTTTTTCATTTTTAAAATTATATAAATATAATTTTCATTTAATAGAAATACAGAATGAGAAAAGATGGGCACCCATGATAGACTTATAGAACAAAAAATGAAATTTTTTTTTCTTACCCAGTCCTAGGTCAGCTCAATTGGTCTTGTCATATCACCTTCTGTGAGAGGGCATGAGTTTGAGTCCCCCATTACTACTCCACCCTTTATAATTATTTGTATATTTGGGACAGCCGGGGATTCCGGCTCTCAACCACCGAGTCTAAAAAAATAAAATATGCGCACGACTCATCTATTATAACCTAAACCCCATGTCTGACCCAAAGCAGGCCGGGGCAGATCAATGAACATCCTTATAAAATGCACTTTTTGTTTTAAAAGAAAATTTAAAAAGCTACTCTTTCACTTTTCGATTCCACCAAACTTTTACTTTTATTGTCTCTTGTATTAAACATTCACTTCACTTCATCGGCAAAGTAAATTTGCCAAACAAGCAATTTATTTTGTATTTGTTGTGATTTGATGTTATTGCATTTAAACGTTAATCATTTATACCCATCCCTAAACCACGACTCGTAACCGGACCTACATGTAAAAAAAAAGGAAAAAGAAAAAGAAGAAAAAATTTGATTGCAACCTTACCGCTGCATGCATGTGCAGTATAGATGAAAATGCAATTTTTCCTCCTCTCAGAGCGGAAGAAAAGTTGCAAATGCTACATATCTAACGTTATCTGGAGTGAAAATGTTGTCGCAAGTTTTCCTCGTCTCAAAGCAGAGGAAAAGTTGCAAATGCTACATATTGGCTTTATGCGAAGTGGAAATGGTGCTTGCAAGTTTTCCTCGTGTCGTAGTGGAGGAAAGGTTGCAAATGCTACTTTATACAGAGTGGTCCCACGTTGCTTGCAAGTTTTCCTCCTCTCAGAGTGGAGGAAATGTTGCAAATTCGACTTTTCTCCCTCTACAAGCAAACATTTCCTTTTGAAACAGAACTTTTCTTTTACTTTAATACAAAACTAGCAACAAAGGCCTATGCTAGGCCTAAGCCTAAAAATAAAAATATATTACAATTCAGATAAGTACTATAAAAAAGAAGATAAATCTCAAAGAAAAGCAAACTTATAAAGAATAAACGAATCTTTAAGATTTCATCTTATTATTTAATACATCCAGTGAGAGTCAAAGACATTGATGCAATGAAATAGAATCACTAAATTAGATTAAACAAGTTTCAAATAATAACTATTAAATTTAGTTCAAGATAAAAAGTATAATAAGAAATCAGATAAATATTTATGCAAGTCATTTAAATGAAGATTAGTTCAAAAAGGTACAGAAATAAAAAAAACTTATAACAATTGATTACTCTTGATTTTCCAATTGTCTAGATGAAGTACAGGGTATAGCTTACTTTTTGAAAAAAATCTAGACCTAAAATATATTAATTAGATGCCACGTACTGTTTAATGGTTTAGATTGATTCTTAAGTGCCCCCTCTAATTTCATAACATTAGAGTGTTCGAATAAATGCAAAAATAAAAAATAAAAAATTTCTAAGACCTTGTCGGGTTTACAGTAAGGCTTAAAAGTATGCATAATATAGATGAGTATTTAGTGAGACAGCATAGTGTGGCCCATATAAGAAACATTTGGACCTCAACTTGTTTTTATCAACTTAGACTTTACGGATTCATTAAATAAGCGGGCCGCATAGTAGGGCTACTTCACAAGAAGAATACGGTGGAAAAGCCAGTTAAGGAATGTATCTCTAAGGGTTGGAGGACCGTATTTGAGTTTGGAGACGACTGCATGGAGGCTTTTTGGAACACCCCCTCAATAGGTGTGGGTTTCTTTTTCATTTTTTCTTGATAAATTCTTACTATATGACAATTGTTTCCATATCACATTTATATATTTACAAATTTACTTTTTAGGATTGTGAGAACTTGGTCCGGGGTGACACCCTTAGCCACAAAGCGTAACTTGTCAATCATGGACTTCAAACGATGACTCTCCACTAGGTTGCATTGGAAATATCTAATTCCTAACCCTAAGCTTATAATTCAAACTTCGTCTTAACTCAACATGATGACTTTTAAAACCGTACGACTCCAAATTCCATAAGAACTCCGGAGTTAAGAGTGCTCAGGTAGGAGCAAAACTAGGATGGGTGACAATTTCATGCCGAGTTTGAGTTGGGCAGGGCTGTGACAAGGGTTTAATTTGAAATAGATCTCTTTTAAAGAAATCTAATTGAATTCAATCTATTTTAATCAAGTCAGAGTTCCTAATGGACAGGCAAGTAAAACCAAGTGAATTATAATAACAGTCTAACTAAGTTTGTGAGACCCATTTGGCCACCTTTTTCACATAATAAATGGTTAGATTGGAAATGGTACTCTGCTTATCTATTGCCCAAACTTTAATGATCGTGACCATTGAACAATGGGTAGGCATGATGAATAGTTGCACTGAAGTGATTATTATTATTATATATGATAGCTTTGACTAGAGGGGCCCACCTAATCAGTCCTATTGAGATATATGTTTTTCCCCTATGTGTTTTAATATATTTTCATTTGAGTTTTCAAATTTGAGTTTTAATATATTCCATATATATTTTAATATGTTTCATTTTAAAAACATTCTCTAATTAGACATACATTATAATATTCATATTAGTTCTTAAATGTTATATAAAAAATAAACAGTGAGAATTTGATTTATAAAAATTTAAAAATGAAAAAATGATATATTTTTTTGTTTTAGATTTTTTTCTCATTTTGTATCTCAAAAGATTCCCTTAAATTAAATATAGCTTTATTTCATTTGTGGGCCTGGGCTAAGCATTGGCCTGTGTTGCTAGTTTAGTCTATTATTATATAAATAACTAAAAAAAGTAAAGTTTGACAATTTGATGGTTGGCCCCACCTCAAAGAAAGTGACATTTCACTCATATATTTGATGATTGTCTCCTCTATTATTTTGAGCTGATGCACTGCCTTGTCTTTTGGCCAATCTTCTCAAACTACGTGTAATTGACATGTGATGACCTGCCGTGAGAATGCTCAAAACTTTTTTTTTATTGAAATAGAAAAATTGATGGTGATAATTGCAAAAGCAGGATAATACCCGGCTTACCTGGCTTGATCACAAGATCATCATCGGGCTCAAGCTTTGATACTATATAGACTTTCGAAAATCACTTTCTTTCCGTAATTTTCATTAAATGGAAATAGTTACATTTATGAGCAAATACTAACTAATCTTATTACGAGGATAAGAATAACTTACTAATATCACTAATATACTAACAATCCTAGTAATCCTAAAAATACGGTTTCTTCAACATCCTTATCATTTAGTAGGTGCGTCAATAAACCCCAGTTTTAAGTAAATTCTAAGAAGTTTTATACATGCCCCTTCAAGATTCCAAGGAAAATTGTCTAATTCTGCCCTCAGATGCATGACTTAAAAAACTTTATTGACAAGAAAACGCCTGCAGGCCTGTCCTGTTGTCCAGGAATGTTGGAACGATTATATCTAGGTTGGAGTTTGGAGTGGATTTGATACTCGTTTTGTCGAATCAAACGGTTTGTGTTTGGCTGTCTGATCATATTGACCCCACATCAATTGTAGTCATATTTTTATTAAGATATACACAAAATATACCTAATTCAGTTGGCAGCACCATTTGAGATGTGTGGGGTTCATAGATTTAGAGCTTAATCGTCTCCTTTGAAACTTCATGATGAGCCCATCAAAAATTTAGTATGGGGTAATGGGACGTTGAAGGTCTGAGTCCGGGTGAACTCAAATATTCTTGGATTTTCCTTCATTTCAGATTCCAACCACGATGTGAGATTTTAGGAGGGGTAACACTTAAATAAGAGATCTGAGGAGACGAAGATTAGAAAGGTGACATGTCACCTTAAATCACTATATGCTTTTTGTGCATATTTTTTCTGAAATGAGAACTCTCGTGCTACTTAGGTTGCCCTCTTTACATCCTCCCTTCATATTACTTTAATATATATATAAAGAGCAGTTTAGAGAGTGTCGCTCATCAATTGGAGTCTAGATTCTCTTATTAGGGCGTGCTTGGAAATCAAAACTTGAGGGGAAAAGATTTTTTATTTTTCTAAAATTGTGGTAAATCCATATTTGACAATTGTAAATTCCTGATGATTTGAACGAATGGAGACAGTCATTTGTTAGGATTTTCATATTCGGACCTCATATAAGATTTGAAAATCCTCACTTAAATACATTTGTACACTTAACCCTATTCTTTTTAGCAATAGTATCGATATACACCAATATCAATGTGAAATCCTCAGCTATATAAATCCCCAGCGAGGAATTCTTATTCCAGTAATAGTGAATAATCATCAGATTCCAGTGATTCCTTGCCTGTTACCAAATATGCTCTTAGAGTCTCACTCATCGGGAAGCGTGAGATAAATGAAATCCACAATCAACTTAAACCCATCTCTAAATCAGTTCAAACATATCAATTAAATCAGCTTTTGGTCTGAATCCACCAGAAACCTGACGCATTTACATCCTTGGTCAACTTTTTTTTTTTTTTATGACGTGAAACCAAATACACAACACCATTCAATACCGATTCGAAGCAGGGACCTCCAACTTATTGTTTGACTTCCTAACCATTTGAACAATTTAAGAATGGATATCCTTGGTCGACTTGAATCCTTCACAAAAAGATTGGCGTTTGATCAAGACAAGACGTCAATGCAAATACTCAGATTAGGTATTGGCAGGTCAAAAGATAAAATGGAACCAACCAACTTATTAATCAGGTAAAAAATGTCAATAAAAAAAAACTCAATAATAAAAAGGGTGAGCCCTGAACTCTAAATTACAGGCGGTGAACTTGATTTTTGTCTAGTTCATTGTTCGGATTAAGAATTGCCACCCAACCATGGGGTTAAAAGACTAGATTTCTTTTATTTCGTGAATGGATATTTTGCCATTTCATTTATAGATTTTGAGTTTTGACCCACAGATCTTTTTTTCTGTTACTTTTAAAAGCAAGGAACCAAGTCTAAATTTCAATACAACAGAGACTTCTAAATATACATAATCAAGTCACAAGATGGGAACCTTAAAATTAAAATTTTATTTTTAAATCATGGGACCCAAACCCCATAAGCCACCAAGGAACCAACCGCTCACGCCAGGAGTGTAGGGCCGTGGGGTATGTCAATGTGACTCTACTCGCCAAGTCCATGAAATTGTATTATTTTTAATGGCACGTGAGACGATGCCCATGGGGTCATTAGAGATGATGACACTGATCTTAATTTCGAATCTTAGATGCTTAAGTATTTCCCAATCAAAGCAGAAGGATAATTTGACTGATATGGTCTATATAATATATTCCTATATTGATTTTCTAGTTGGGGGCTTTAAAAGAATTCGGTGTCATCATTTATTTGACCTCATATATTGATGATGGCATGCCATCATTCAAATAATGCGCCCAAAATTCTTTGACTTTCAAAACACTACACTTTTTTTTTTTTAATTTGTGGATGGGTGCCCGAGTGAACCTCATTACAAACTGTGGAAAGAGCCGTTTGCCACTTGGACATGTAAGAGAGAGGACCCAGGGACGCACTAGTTATTTGCGTGCCAACTAGACTCCCAAGTCCTAACCACTCGGCTGTTACTTTTTTATTAAAGAAAAGGGAAAGTAGAATTTAATTTTGTAGAAATTACTATAGGCCTATTTGTTCGAGGCCATTTCTGATAGGAATTCCGTGTTGAATTCTTAACAAGGGTGTAGGTCTTTTTTTAGTGGCATTCTGAATTCTTCATTTGAATAAGGAGAATTCACGAATCTATATTCTAAATACCACGAATATATAACGCTAAATAGCCTATGAGCATTTTTGGATTTCACTTTGAATACAACGTTTGGAAGTTTCCAAATGCTCCCGGTAAGGAATCTCCAAATTCGTGCAACCAAACCTGTATATTTTATTCAACAATTAATATCACACCACTTACAATGATTTTCTAACGTGCTAATTAATACCTCATTGAGGTGGGTAATGAGGAATAAAATGACTTTGATGGATTAGAGATGAATTCTCCTGTCAAAAAAGAAAAGAAAGGAGGTTTTTGGTAATCAACATTTAGATGAACCAGTCTTGAGTCTCCTCTCCAAATTTTCCAGATCAGTCATCTTTTTTTTGTTTTTTTTTGTTTTTTTTAACTGTTCTTGTCTGACGACTGAACAAAAAAGACCCATCGATGAGCTTGTCGGTCGATTTCCACCTTTTGTCCAACATGGATTCTGGCTTTCATGTTATGTCCGGCTGTTAGCCCCTAAAGTTGAAACCAAGCTGGCACTTTTGACTGATGACAGATATGAAGTGGCCAAAAAAGATAAAAGCAATCACTACACAGACATGAATAGGTGGGGGCACCTTTGTTTGACGCACATGCCCAACGCACATGGCACAAGAGCTTATGGCCTGCTTGTAAGATACTTGGATTTCCCTTAACCCTACTTTGTACTTGATTATCTAAAATTTTCACCAAAAATCAGAGGAGTTGAAATCTCAGAATTGCCTCCACTCTCTATACTTTTTGTGGGAGTTTCAATAATATCACTTAAGGAAATAGTTTTTGGAAAATTTGAAATTCCACTGTACATGAATTCTTGAAATTCGAATAAAGAAAAGCCCTTGCATATAAGCATATTTCACTTTTTCGAGAATAAAGGTGCTTCAATGTGCCATTGTACTTACCAATTTGAAAAGATGTTAATCACAGTTACGTTTAATCAAGCCAACCATGTGTTTAGCATTCTCAGTCACTATCATCTCTCTAATCAGAGAACAGCTGCTGCAACTTCTAAGAGCAGTGTTAACAAGATTAAATCTGTGCAATGCATTTGGCAAAGGCAGGTCTGGAGACTGCAAGGACCATGCCATCCCTCAGATGAAATCACATCCACATGGGGCCCACTCATGATTAATCCAATTCTTTCATAGATACTTTCTCTCCCTGAATTGGCACTAGCAGTAGGCGTTAGACATTGAAATATGTGCATTTGAAAATTCTAAGAACAAAGCTCTTATTTATGTTTTAGGGCTTATTTATCTTTTACAGTGTTTGATAAACCTCTAGTTGCATTTTGTATTTGATTACAATTAGAGCTTCAAGTATCTAAGTAAGGGCACGTTTGGCAAAGGTCCACGGAGTTGATTTCTCGTCAGTTTTCCTCGATTCGAGGAAAACCAACGTTTGATTGCAAATCCAATCGTATGAGAGGAATCTCATTTATACATAGAAGTCATCAGAAACACAGAAAGTTGAGATCTTATCTCCCCTGGTCGAATTGCACAAATCCACGCAGTCAGGGATTTGTGGATGAATAGTACACTAAGGCGGTGATAATGAGGTTGCCGGTTTTTGCTTCTAAAACCTATCTTTTGGGTCCCAAAATCACAATCCGAACCGTTCATCATGTTTTAAATGTCCAAAACAGCTATTACACAAAAAATAAGTTGTTGATCCATCTTATATTTTGAGATATTTGTAAAAAAACGTCCAGACCGCTGATCATGATTTCTGAACTTTTGTGGGCCCCATTTATAAAATTTGAACCATTTATTCTTTCCAAAAGAGTTATACCGGCCATGGGCTCAAATTTGGTAGCCTAACTCATCATGGATCATGAGAAAGTTGGCAAAAAATCCATGATCGTTGGATGTAGCATATGTTAATCCACAGGCTCCTTTCCTTTGCCAAAAATGGAATGCAATAAATCTGAAGCATGAGATATCCTCACCGTGGATAGCTCCCTATAAGAAGAGTGAAAGAATCCTCTTGATAGAAGATTCCCCTCCGAATGCCAAACATGCACTAAAGGAAACTCTGGCATAAAGGAGCAACTGGCATAATGGAAACTCTGGCATAAAGTTGCAAATGTTTTCTCGATTTATTCAATTTTTATTCTTGGAAATTTTTTTTTCTACTTTGATATTGTTTGATTATGGGGTATGCCCCATTGGAAGGCTCTACTAGGTATGTTGGTTTTTTTTAGAGCTCCTATTCTGTATATTATCTTATTTTAGAAAATAAAAAACTAACTTACTCTTAAAAAAAAAAAGTATCTAAATTAAAGGGGGTCTTACTTTTTTGGTTGGAGACTTTTCCAGTAGAGAAAATACTCAATTTATCATTTCAGACTTTTCTAGTAGAGAAAATACTCAATTTATCATTTCTTAAAAACATTTTTTCTACGTTTCTACTAAATGGGAAATACAAGAATACATTTTCTGTCTCCCATTTTAAACATCTATAAAATCTCTAGATTCCCTGTATCTCCCTCATCCCTCGTCTTTTTATTTGCATATTCATTTTCAGAATGAAATATTCTCACAGTGATATCAAATAGGCCCGCGCGGCCTATTTGTTTTTAGCCCATCCATCGATGACCCCCACATTAAGGTGGTTGTTTTCAAAGTAAATACTCCACACACCTGTCGTTTGTGATCGAAACTGAACTGTAAAAAATAGTACAAAAAAAAACAGTAAATAGTTTGAAATCCCTAAATTTTCATTGGATTCTCCCTTAATCAAGCTGTAACAATGCAATTAATCCCACTGTCCAAATGCCACGTGTCCTTATTAACCTCTATAAAGTAACTACAAACAGCAAAAATGGCAAGTGGCAAATGGCAGTGGATGTAACAACGTGAATAACCGTGTCCACATTTCACAAGTCTCTACATCTATATATGTATTTCGTCCCATTCTGTCACTGAGCGCTCTCTTCAGCATTTCTAGCCTTCCCTCCTCTCCTTCTTCTGACTGTGTATACGTGTGCGTCTGCTTCTGCTTTTGCGAGATTCTCTCTTTCGACCTCTCTCGCTCTCTCTCCTTCTCAGCAGCAGCAGCAGAGAGAGAGAGAGAGAGAGAAAAGCAGATCTAGGGTTCTTTGAGTCAAAAGGCTAAGTAGAAATGGGGTCGCAGCAGAAGGATGTCGGGATTCTCGCCGTGGATATCTACTTTCCTCGCACATGCGTCGATCAGGCAACTACTCCTCTTCGATTTCTGCATTGATCTGTGTTCTTTTTTTTTTATTGTTCTTTTTTTTTTTGTTGTTGTTGTTGTTGTTCTTGAGGAATTCACGCATGCATTTCATGGATTTCATTCTTTTATTAGTGGTGGTTTGAAAACAGAGGGATTGATGTTTATGTTTCCTGAGTTTATTCTGTTTTTGTGTTTGTCTGGTTATGTGAATGTAGGGTTTGGAGTTGGTGTGCTGGTGGGGTTGAGGTTTTGTTTGATTTTTATTTTTTCTGTTTTCTTGGGAGATTTCGTTTTGTTTTTGTAGGTAGGGGGCGTTTGGATGAGGTCAGTATCGCAACTGGATGTTTGATTATGAAACTGTGCTGATTGTTTGGCATTTTATAGTTGTGTTTTATCTGTGGACTGGGTCTGCTCAATCTAGATGTTTATCAGATGCTACTGCCGATAAATGTTCTTTGCCTCTTGCTGAAATGAATGCTCGATGCAGCTTTTTCATGTAGATAAGCAATCAGGAAAGAATGAACCAATGATTTAGGGATGATTGTCTATATCCCAAGTTCATAATAATGGTTCTTGTAATGTGTATGCCGTACAGAACTTGATCATTCCTGGATTGTAGAATTATTGTTGTTTGTGTTGATGGAAGAGGTTTTTCATGTTTGCCTTCTAGAATTAAATGAATAACTGCAGAAAATTGAAAGCCCCAGGCTTTACTATTAGAGGACAGGCTTTACTATTAGAGGATATATATATATATATATATTTATATATATATATATATAGCATCCTATACTTAAGAGAAAGCACCCTTCCTAGAGCCAACAATTACATGCATGTGGCTTGTGTTCCAATGAATCAGAGAGTTGGAAGTGATGGCCCAACTGTAAACCTGAGGAAAGGGCCACCTAAAGATTGTTCTTTTTTTTTTTTTTTTTGTAATTTTTAATTTTTATTGGCGAGGGGCCTCTGAAGAATCTGAAGAATTAGAGGTTTGAGAATCAAATGTATCTTCTCCACATCTTCCACTTTTTTAGATAATTTTATATGTTTTGCACCCATCTATTTGTAAGCTGCTAATTAAGGTTGAAGGCTTCTGTCCCGGATTTGGTAAAGAACTAGAGCACCAAGATGGAGTACTTTTCCTGCATATCATAAGTTGAATTAGGAAATGTATAGTTTCTTGAGGTTCAGGATATGGACCTGTTTGCTGCAGGGTTGGGACCTTGATTATTGGGTAGTTGCGCTTTTCAATTACCGTGCTTGAATTTTGTCAGTTGCATGAATAACAGGAATAATGCATATTCTGTATTTGGTCAGTTATGTAAAAAAGAAAAGAAAAAAAAAAGAACACCTCATCTACAGTATCCATACCACTGATGTTGTTTCACTTGTGTCACTGATATAATTTGTGGCATGATTGCATAGTTGACTTGCAATGTGGTTCTAAGAATTTCTTGGTGGTTGTGCTAGTGATGCTTTGTTTAAAATTCTTCTGTCTCTTTACTGCATTAGAAATTAGTTCTAGTTGTGTGTGAACATACTTGGTGAATTTTTAATAGTGGGCATTTCTTCATTTGATTCTGCATGTTGTCATTGTCATTTAGGCATTGGTGTGTTTGCTGATCTACAAAATCATTATGTTTCATATTGATGAATCAAATTGATCTGTCAATCTACCTGACAGTAACATTTGCGGCACTTTGCCTCATAAATGATTTTGCATTGCTGTAAATCTCTTTTTCCTAGCTATACATATGCATTTGGCTGTTTAAACAACCGGAATTGGGTTGCCTTTCTATTAAGTTATTTATATTTTCCTTTTCTCTGCAACAATAGGAAGCCCTGGAAGCTCATGATGGTGCAAGTAAAGGCAAATACACTATTGGGCTTGGGCAGGATTGCATGGCTTTCTGTACAGAGTTGGAAGATGTTATTTCGATGAGGTTTAAAACACTCATCTCTTCCTAAACTTTCCATTAATTTAACCATTCCGTAGAAGTTGTGAACTCAAGGCCTGTCCGAGTTATCCTTAACTACCTGAGTGGTAAACTGTTTTATTCTTGAATAAGAGTTCTAAATTCACCAAAATGACTGATATGGCTGATACATGATGGTACTGTTATCCAAATCCATTTTTCTCAATAATTTACTCCCTTTTCACTTTTCTGCGAGTAAACTTGTGGATAATTGTTCCTAAGCCAATCCTTATATTTAGGTGAGAGAAACACAAAGTGATCTGTGAACTCACAATTGGAAGTTATTCTAGATTCTTGGTATGTGGCCCTATTATTGACAGTCTTCCTCTACAGTTTTTGTGTTTCTCTCACAATTGGAAGTTTTTCTAGATTCTTGGTATGTGGCCCTATTATTGACGCTCTTCCCCTACAGTATCTCCTTTCTTTTGATGAAGTGGCATGGAATAAATGTGGCAAGGGGAAATGTTACTGACACTCATTACCGATTAAAAAAATATATGATAAGTTTAGGGGAAAAATCTTGTAAGATTCGAAAATTTAAGTTTCTTTGAAATTTTTGTTAGATTTTACTCCATTCAAATTAAAACTGAAGTGATGGACCAAATTTTGAATATGCTGGGGTGGATTTGCATGATCTTGCTTGACTTAGCCTCTTTTTTGGGGCTCTCTAATGTTTTTTTTTTTAATTACTTCTAAAGTTTTTCATTTTCCTTGACATAGATCTACACTTACACAAGTAGTCAGATGGTATATGAATATTATATTTAAAAAAAAAATCATATATTTATTTTTTTTTCCATTTGTATTGAGCTAAATTTATTTTTTCAAATTTAATTTTAAACTTTTTAAAATTTTAAAAAAAATGTGGCTCCAGTTTCTTTTATTTTTTACACTATTACCTTATACATACACAATATGCTTCTTTTATATTTTCTTGTTGTGGCCCCTCATGTGTCATGACTTGTGTGATAGAGGCATGGAGTCATATTGCAGGTGCACTCTGTGGACCTCTTTTTTTCTCCCCTTATTTTGTATAATCATTATTTTTTTACTTTTTCATATTTTATGCTTTTAGCTTTTTTTCAACATGACTCATGTTTCTTTTCTACCTCAGGACTCTTACAAAATATCTAGACTTGTTAACATTATCACAGCTGAAATTTAATTCTTTTTTAAAAGTTAAAGCTCGTCTATGGCACCAGTTTTTATCAACCTTGTGTCATCTGTGTCATGCTTAACAAGTCAGGATAGACAGAGAGTTAGGTATGTATAATGGGGACCGATGCACAAGTAAATACAGTTTGAAAATCTACAACATAAAAAAAATCTAATGTTTCCAATATTTAGGTTTTTTTTTTTAAATATTCTGTCAGTTTCTTTTATTACAAAATCTACTCATGGATCAATATTCAATACTCTACATGTTTCAATGGGTATGGTTGCTACAGTTTTCGCTAGTGCAATGCAGCTATTGTTACTGGTATTTTGAACCTTGTTCTCGAAAGTCCAAAAGTCAATATGAAGAATTCCAATTTTGATGTTTGTGTTACCTGTTTAGTTTGGGGAGCTAGCTGTATTCCCGTTTATTCTGTTGGAGTTTTTCTTATTTTTTATCTTTTATTTTTGACGCAAAGTTTGGTTCAGCTTGACAGTTGTTACTTCCCTTCTCAAGAAATATGGGGTTGATCCAAGACTTATTGGTCGCCTTGAAGTAGGAAGCGAGACTGTCATCGACAAGAGCAAATCCATAAAGACTTGGCTGATGCAAATCTTTGAGGTTTCTTCTTATTCATTTGGTCCTACATGTTTGTCCTAGTAAAATTGATGCACATTTCATGTTTATGCTGTCAATAGGACCCATAAAGTTAATTCCCATGTAAATTACAAAAGGTGTCTACATCTTCTTTTGTGACATGTCCTTGTGAAATGATGGCCTTTTGTGGGTTCATTCGTGATGCTCGTTTACAATCATTTTGTTCAATATTTTTCCTTATGGATCTTTTTGTTTTTTACTTGTTCGCTGATTTCATTATTTTTGTTTTATTTGACTTTTTGTTTCTAGTAATCTTACTCTCATGGATAACATGCAGGAGCTTGGAAATACTGACATTGAAGGAGTTGACTCAACGAATGCATGCTACGGTGGAACTGCAGCATTATTCAACTGTGTGAATTGGGTGGAGAGTAGCTCTTGGGATGGACGCTATGGTCTTGTTGTCTGTACTGACAGTGCGGTATCATTCTTCACACATTATATTTTAACTTTGGATGGGCACTAGTTCATTGAAGACCATCCTGCTCATATACTCTAACTAGTGATAATGTTAATGCATGGGTGAAATAAATATATGTTTTACCAATAAAAAAAAAAAAGTTCTTGGGTCAATCAACCTCTGCATAGAGAGCTATCATCAATAGTTTTTCCCTGAAATAAAGGCACATTTTGCTCATCAACTGCTTCATTTGTTTTTAAGGTCTATGCAGAAGGACCAGCCCGTCCGACTGGTGGTGCAGCTGCCATTGCAATGTTGATTGGACCAAATGCTCCTATAGCATTTGAAAGCAAGTTAAGAGGGACTCACATGGCTCATGTCTATGACTTTTATAAGCCGAATCTTGCGAGTGAATACCCGGTTTGTTTCTTTAATCTTCTGCCTATGCCTCATATTTTACATTTTGTCTCGTCTCGAATAATTATTTCCAGAAATGATCCCTTTTGAGTTATGGTTTTGTCAAAATGCTCTCTATCTATTTAGTTGATAAAGTTTTGAGTTATGGTTGAATCAAAATGCAATCTATCTATTTATTTCATATTGCCAAGTATTCTACTTTTACTTAACATGGTTTTGGTGCTCATTCTTCTCTACACCATACAGGCAAATGTGTTTTCTCCTTCCTGTTTTACATTTTCCACATGAGCTTATTAAATATAGTTTCTTCTTCTTTTTATAAACTGAAAATTGATGAAATATTTATTGAAACAGGTTTTTTCCATGCACATTGAAATTTCAAGTTCATTATCACTAAACAATTTTCTGACATTCTTTCAAGCTTCTTTATGATTATTATTGTTATCATATTTTGCTAGTGATGCCTCTAGATGCGTGCTTATGCCAATAACCCGTTCTCTTTAGTGGCTTTACTTCCTAGGTTTGTTTGTACTTTTTCATTCTATTTTAACAAAAATTCTAAATGGATTTCAATGTATTTTGAATCTGAAGAGGTCTCTCAGCGTCGTTTGTCTTTATTAGTCCATGAACTGCTTCATTTAGCTGATGACAACGACGGTTCAAAGCTGAACATTAAGACAGTTGCCAAAGGACACACATTGTGAGTTTGTATAATAAGTGGAAATCATGCCTGCAATCTATTTGTATAAACTGTTTTGTAGATTTTGTAGCCTTCATTATGTTTTCAAAAGCTATAGAAATGCTCAATGAGTCCTTTCATATTGATGCCCGTGATGGTCCACACTGGACAACTAAAATAAATGGCTATCAATTTGCAAGAACTTATGCGCTCCAAGTCTCCAACTTTATGATTTATCTTGAAGATGTTGATACGGTACTATATAGTTGAAAAAGCTATTGAAATGTTGAATAATCCTTTCAGAATGAAATTTAATATGATTCTTTCCTTGATCTGAAGTTGTCCTTGGCCATGCATGCTCCTTCTGAGCCTTACACTTCACGAACATAAAATAGCCACGTTTCTAGCCATCAACTTGTGCTTGCCCTTCATGATTTAAAATCTGTCACAAAGGGCACCATAGTTGGCCTGGAAAAGCGATATGGTGCCGTGGTATACTGGTTCACATCTGGCACGATGTGAATTTTAATTTGACCCTTACAAAGATCTATTGGAAAATGCTAGAGTTATGTTTCTTTTTCCAGTTATGACCCAATATAAGGGTATGAGCGGACACCAGAGTTCATATATGGGTCCTATAGTGCTATTTTATATTAAATATTTGAATGTATTGAAGTTTAATGATTGAATCAAATGTGTTTAAAGGAAATCAGTGCCATTCTAAGCTTGTCTCTGTTTTTTTTATCTAAAATGATGGCAATATATGCATAAGCATTTTAGTTAATTCTTCAGATACTTGTATGTTGTCTCCATATGTTCGTCCTTTCATCTGTTTCCTTCCATTCCACACTGTACTATACTTTAGATGTACGAGCTATATGTAGGCTTCTTGAAAGTCCCTCATTGAGATTGTACAAAGAGAGATTATTAGAGGCATGAGCTGATGGGATCTCATGGAGGTTTGAAGATCTAGTATCTTGTTGAAGCTGTCATTGAAAACCATTTATAAGAAATAAATAAATAAATAAAATGAAAATTAAAAACGCTGTGGTAAAACTCTGTGCAGTTTCTACTAAAGGATGCATCCACAAATTTCTTTCAGAAGTGAATGCTTCATTAAGAGTAGATATTTTATTGTTTCCATAGGGAGTTCTTCATCAAGGATGTTGACAGCCTTTCCTCCTTAAATCATTTGGTAGGTTGTCTAGTAATTATTTTTTGTACTTCTCGATTTTGGTTTTACTTGTTTTCTTCAACTTGATTTCCAGCTCCGCCACAATTTATTAATTATTTTTTCCGACAAATTATGATTTTTCAACAAAGATAGGAAATAACAAGCCAAAGAATCAAAGGCACAACAACACAAAAGAAAGGAAGAAGGTGCAATGAAAGGACTACTGGAAATAGCCACCCAATGCCTAATGATATACCCCAGCACTAGTACCATATATTCCTCCAATTTCTTAAAATCTCCACACATTTAATCTATTTAGGTTCCTTTTTATTTTGTTTTATGTGTGCTTTTATATATTTTTTAAGGTTGTGAGCGCTTGATGAGATGTTCATATCAATCCCTTCCATAACCTTCTCTTGTAATTTAATTAAAAAAATTATTGAATATCATTTTTCCTAGTGGCCCAAAACATAACAAATGGTTTTTGTTTTTTTTTTTTTTCATGTTATTTTCTTTATCAGTATAGCAAATGACCAAAGAATCTTCATCTTGCATTGATTGAACTTCGTGGTCAACTTTCCACTACCTCCGGTACCGACCTCTAGGGGCACCCAACTACTACAATTTTCCACAACTATATCATTTTTAAAGGTGTTATCTACGTCTCTAGCACCCTAGAGAGACTATCAGTTTTAATTTATTAGATTTCTAAGCATTTTTCAAAAGTTCTTTGTGACATTTTTAGCTCTAGTCATCATGAAGTTCAGAACTGCAAGGTTGGAAGGTTCCCTAGCTCAGTTCGAAGGTGCTCATTGATGAAATTATGAGGTTGTGGATTCAAGTCATGTTGTCATTGAAAAAAGGAAAAAAAGAAAAAGAAAAAAAAAAGGAGGAAAGAAAAAAGAAACGTACTTCCTCAGACAATGCCCTGTTGCCTTCCTCAGACATCCACCAGTACTCATATAAAAACCTATTGCTCTAACCAATATGCCTACTTCTAATCCACTTGATTGGTCGCTGTTCTCAACTTTTGAGAATTTGTCCCGTTTCACTGAAATGGTACTTGTGAGTAACTTTACAATGAAGATTGGTGATATTTATTATCAATGGTTGTGCTTGCTTGGCTATGAAAGCTCTCTCTTCTTATGCCTTATCTTAAATTCCTGTGCATAGGTTGTTGATGGCAAGCTTTCACAAACTTGCTATCTCATGGCACTTGATTCTTGTTACAGACGTTTTTGTAGCAAGTAAGTTGGCACTGAATTTGCTAGAATTCTCATTCTTTACCTCCAATATTTATCTCACCTTTGTATCTAAACTCCATTATCTTTCTTCCATAGGTTTGAGAAATTGGAGGGAAAACAGTTTTCCATTTCTGATACGGCTTATTTTGCATTCCATTCACCATACAATAAGGTATCATTTTTTCCGTAATTCCATCTCTTTATTTTCCTGAATCAACCACCAGTTTTTAAAAATGTCTGTCATAGAGTTGTATTTTCACCTTTTTCTTTTGGAAAACTTGGTTGAGTTGATGAATTTTTTAGAGCTTGCTGATTCTTGAGTCTCAAATCTGCTGGCTGATTTTATCAAGTTTTATTTGTTCATTATTAGTAACAATTGTTAATTGTATTAAGGAACTACTTTTATTTATGTTAATTTCTTTGTTGAACTGGTTTTTGTAGCTTGTTCAGAAAAGCTTTGCTCGGCTGTACTTCAATGACTTTCTGAGGAATGCCAGGTTTTTGTTTGTTCCAATAGTTTATGTGGGTTTACCCCTAGTGTAACTTGTGTAGTAATCAACAGTGAAGCCTTCTCCCATCTATTACTTTCTTGTGTATCTTAAAAAGTGGATAAATTTCCTAGATATCTTGGAAACCTATGTTCATTTATCAGTCATGAGATGCTTAGTTTAATTTCTTAAACAAAATGTATAAGCTTTTTCTATATTTTTTCTGCTTTAATTGGAAATGATTACCGACCATCACTCCTAGTAAATTAATTAATTATATCCCAACTGTGATGGCCCATCTGAAGGGATCAAGCCCATTAAATGTTGGCAGCTTTTGGATCTAAGGCCCTGAAATGGACGTTTCGATTGATCTGACCGTCCATTTCGAGGCCTTAAATCTGATAGCTGCCAACATCCAATGGATCTAATCTATTATAGTCGCATAAACCTCAAAGCCATCAGATATTAGAGACTTCCTGCGCCTATCACTATAAATCAATCAGCACGGCCCACCTTTGAAACCCATCTTTGGTAACCGCCACACCATGTTATATAATATTTTAAAAAATATCTCTCCAATCGAACATACTCATTGATCAATCTAAAAATGTGCATGAGTGTGATTGGAGTAAATTTTCTTTGATGATAGAACACTATAGTGATTTTGAGAGGTTTGGATTTCTAATGTGTGCCTCACTTTTGGATTTATGGGGATGGATAAATTGAGACCTGCCCTTACAAAATCTGTAGCTCAGGTATTAAGAGATGGTTGGGCAATAAAGAAAAAAGAAAGAAAGACAGAAAGTATGAAGAAGAAAGTTCGCATACTATTAGAGGGGATGAGGCTACAATGGTTATACTATATAGATTGTTAGTCTTATTTTGCAATTCAAGGCTGCATTGGTTACAGATAAGAGCCCATGGTATAGTGGAAGGTGCTCCTATTGCAACTTTGAGGTTGTGGGTCCAAGTCATGTTACCAATAAAAAAAAAAAAGGCTATATTCAATGATTAGAATATTGATTGTGGTGCGAGCATTGGCCAGCGGCCAAAGCAATATGCATCAGTTGTGGCATTACGTATTAGTTGTTGGTGCGTAGTGAAAATGAGATTAAAAATATGAAAAAAAAAAATATTAAAAAAACTGAGATTATTGAAAAATGCTATAATTTAATGTTTTAATCTCCTAATAACAAAGATAGGTGGGCATATCGGACCCCGCATTGTCATATAGGCTCTGTGCCATTGTATGATTATAAAGTTACACAATTGATCTATTTGTTCAAATATATTCATGTTTCTCAGTTATACTGAGTTAAAAACTGATAAAATGCTAATGATCAAATATTTTCATGAAAATCTCATCACTATTAAAATAAGCAATTTACCACAGGGCACAGGGTATAAATGTATAATCATAAATCATTAATAGAGATCAGAGATATTAGTGCATAAGGTCTTAAATAGACATAATTACTGTATGAGCCTGATTCTGAGGATTGTTGATGCATTTTTGTTTTATTTTATTTTATTTTATTGTGAGGGTATGGATTGAAGTATCACCATTGTCTTGGATCACTTATCCAGTATTACCCAAGGATTAAAAATTGACTTGGACTCGGCCCTTAACATGTCAGATCTATAGTGACTCAGACCCGACATGATGGGACTTTTCACAAAGTCTCTTCTTCCCTTTCCCTTCGGCTTTTCTCCTCCTAATCTCCTATACCAACACTCATCCAACAACCACATAAGAGAAGTGTTAGCCTCTAACCATGTGGAAAGGAGTGGTTGGACCTTTCTCTTCCTCTATGCAGAGGATTCAGTGTGGGTCTTATGGCAGTGGTCCCTTCGGAATCAATTTTTTCTTTTTCTTTTGATTCATTGTGAGAGATTCAATTGGGTTCTGGATGTCGGGATTTTTAGGGCTTTAGGAATTTCGGTTTTGGGTTTTTTGTGAGCCCTAAATTGGACTTGACCCGACTAGATTGAGTCCCATGTGACTTGGTTGAGTTGGGTGACTCAACTTTGACTCCGCCCTAACAGAGTTGGATCCCGAGCCCGCTTCTTTAGTCCTTGGTATTACCCTCCATATGGATCATAGTAGCAAAGGCTCTGCATTGTTGCTTGTTGCCCCCCAACCTTTCATGCCCATATCGGTCCATAATGGGCCATATCGAGCCTTTATCGGCCAATATGGGCTGTTACTGAAGTGAGCGGTTGGGCTGATACTGAAGTGAGTGGTGGTGTTTTCTGTTTATTGGATTGGGCATCGCTAATACAGCTGATTTTTTTATCCTTGGCTACAATTGCTACAGTGTAAATAACTTTGGAAATCTAATTGTTTTGCAATTCACTATTTGCAATTTTAGTTGTCTTACAATTTTACAGCCTGTCAGCCTGATATTCAATACATCAATATGAATATGCTTTCCGTGCTATTGGCACACTGAGTGCTTTGCCCTGTGATAGTGCTAATTATATGCCCTATCAGAATATTTCTTTTTGCCGATTCTTTCAACATTTGGTTTTTCTTGTGGTTCTAACTAATTATGTTTCTCCTTCTGTTTATAAGCTCTGTTGGGAAGGATGCAATGGAAAAATTAGAGCCATTTTCATCTTTGTCTAGCGATGAAAGTTATCAGAATCGTGATCTTGAAAAGGTCAGTCCAGCGTCCTAAAATTTTGGATTCAATTGCATTTTGTAGTTTAATCAAGCTCTCTCACATGCATTCTCATTGGGAATAATTGTCTGCTGACGTGGATATGGTATTATAGGTATCTCAGCTGGTTGCAAAAAGCCTTTATGATACAAAAGTACAACCATCAACTTTGTTGCCAAAACAAGTTGGCAACATGTACACTGCATCTCTTTATGCTGCATTTGTATCCATTCTCCATGGAAAGCCTAGCGCTCTGGTAATCTTCCAGATATTCATCTTCTGCTTTGAATTTATAGTATGCTTGACTCTCACTAATGTTATTTGCATAATGTTATTTTGTTTACAGAGAGGTAAACGGGTAGTTATGTTCTCATATGGCAGTGGTCTATCCTCCACAATGTTCTCATTCAGACTCCAGGATGGTCAACATCCCTTCAGCTTATCAAACATTGCTTGTGTGCTGAATGTTTCTGAAAAGCTGGATTCTAGACATATTGTACGTCTCATTACTTATATTTTTCTTTTCTAAAATGCTTTGCTTAAGTGAAATTTAGTTCATTGGTTTTTTTTTTTTTTTTCTAATGGTTGTTCATTGGAATATTACTGTATGATCTATTGTGAATGTGTTATTTAGCTATTCCATGAATGTTACTGTAAGCAGTTTATTGAATTGGGAAAATCATGAGGCAATTACAAATTAAGCAATATACAATGTATGCATATTTGCCTATATGGTTGCTTTGATACAAATCAAGAAAATGCGTGGGTTTGTGCATATACAGGCCCCATGCTGTTAAGGCATAAGAATAACTACATGGATGGCATGATGCTAAATAGTCGAATGAAGTACATGAAAAAAGAATAAACAAATTTAATTTTTCTAAGGTACCAAATCAAGGTAATGTAGCTTCTAGACCATTTTTCTATAATATCTACTAGACAGGAGGTTGCATATCCGTCTGGAAGTGCATGTTCAGGATTGAGGGTATGGAAACTTGGCAAATTGAAATAGAAGAAATAAGGCCACCTTTCTCATTTATTGCAAAGAAGTGACTGGATTTGGTACATCTGTCCTGAGCTATTTTTTTGGAGTAGACATCTATCCATGTCAAGCCAGAAGCAGCTATTTTTATGTCGTGCACTTTATATTATAAAATAGAATGTTTTCCTTGGCACAGTTGTAGGTGCTCACTATCCCAACCTTGAGGTTGTGGGTTCCAGTCATGGTACCAATAGAATATGTTTGTATATAATATATACATATCAAGTAGAACGTTGCCCTGTTTTCTTTTCATTTTATCATGCTCCTTTTCTTTTCTTTTGGCCTTCTAACATATGGTCACATCTGTGTTTCCTTGCGCAGTTTTCACCTGAGAAATTTGTTGAAACAATGAAGCTGATGGAGCATCGTTATGGGGCCAAGGACTTTGTAACCTGCTCAGACAAGAGCTTACTAGCTCCAGGCACATTCTATCTTACTAAGGTTGACTCTATGTACAGGCGATATTATGCCCAAAAGGTTGTAGATACAGATAAGTGCCGCACTGCTGTCAGCCATGAGAATGGTTCCCTGCTCAATGGCCACTGACTATGCCTTTGTAAAGAGTGATTGGATATTTAAGGGGTGATGAATGGCTTTGCTCTTATGTAACACATTCAGATGCATATGCATGTGCCTGTCCACTAGAACACCCTTTTGATTAGCAGCAATTGTTTACTTAATGCAAGGTGGTGTTTTCGTTTAATGTAGTGTTGATTTCTGGAAGTCTATGGTCTTGTTGATGGTCTGTTTTTTTTTTTTTAATTTGTACTTTTGTGTTCTCTCACATTTCCTTGTGCTCCATCCCTTCAACTCATTGATCTGCATTATCACATAAGCTGCTGTACAGTGCAATGTTAGCAGGTAAAAGTAGGGTGAGGTGGAATGCAGTTTAACTTTTTTTTTTTGTTGCCATGTTAGCCTACTGGTCCACGAGCGATAACTTTTAACTTGAGAGCTCAGGAATCTATTCTTGGGCATGTGTGTGAAAGAGGTGCCGCCGACACCACTCAACCGTGAGTGTGTTGGCAATGCAGTTACATTTCACAAATGGCCCATCTAAAATAATCTGAGTTGCTATCTCTTGTGGGTAATAAATTGCACAGGAAATGGATCTTTCATAGTAACAGTTCTTTTCTTATCGGATTGCTGGGTTCCATTTAGTAGATGGTAACACCCATATGTGATAACTAACCAGGGATGGGACGAAATTTTATTTTTTTATTTTATATATATATATATATATATATAATTTAACAGAGGGTGTCCCAACCCTATGAGCAAGATTAATTTCTGCAGGTCGAGGGGGAGCCAAGTAAATCTCCTGTGGCCTAGTAGTAGTACAGTTTTGAACACTCAATTTTAAAGTGCAAACCGTGATTTTAGGCTAATTGAGCTATCCCTTGAGGTTCAGTGATAGGCTACTTTGCGGGTGCTTATGTTGACAATCATGCAGTAGTCGGCTTTTTTTTCTCAAAATTCAATCTAAATAGTTTTTAGAACTCTGGTCGCTCCTGAGAATAATGTGCCATTTTCTTAAGTACGAAGAGGTTCCTTTTCCTTTTCCTTTTCCTTTTTTTTTTTTTGTGGTGCTGTTGGACTGGGCACATTTTGCGGAAGTTTCCTTTGGCTGGAGAATTTGAAAAGGGCCAGGTCAGGTTGGGTTGGTTAACATTTGAGGTAAAAAGGTAAGGACCATTGCTTTTGGACTGGAAATCTCAACCTGGGTCCGATCCAATTGCTGTATTCCAAATCTGAATTGTCTCTCTCTCTCTCATTGACTCTCTCGTGCACATGAAGTCTAATAATATATTTTAAAACTTTTTATCAATCCAATGGTGGGTTGTATGAAAGTTATATCCAATTATAAGTGTTGATTTTCATTATGATCATTTTGAATTTATTGAAATGGGTCATGTATTAATAAAAATGAAATTACGTAGGGCTAGTCTTTGCTATTAAAGTCAAATTTTCAAGTTCTAGAAAAAAAATAATTAAAAATAATTAAAAAAAATCCTCAAGGAGTAGTGTGATGGGCAAAAGTGTCATTTAACTAAAAAACCTTATAGTAGAGGTAAGACCAATGATTTTGGAGACATGAAAGGTATTAGAATGAAAGAGAATTGATGTATCACTGAGTTTATCTACAAATCATAAAAACCTTACGGGTATATAATAAAAACCTTATCTAGTTCCTTCGTGAAATGTATTCGCCAGTTTGATCATGGAATGGGTTATTATTATATGGAACGTCCAGTTTGAACAACCCAAATTGACCCATGGCCTTGTTTTCTAAGTCTACCGACAGATGAATGGATAGGATCCAGAATCCAGACCGACAATTTGGGAACACCAGACCGGTCAGTGGAAAGACTGGAAACTGGTGGACCAGATGCAATATTTACCTCTTAACAACATCACACTATTTTCAAAATATTGCCAAAATTGAAAACATCTTGAGACAATTGCAATAGTATCAAAATAGTTTTATTTTTATTTGACCCAGTGCTGGTCCTCCGGTCCAAGTCAAGAAATGGCCTATTGATCTTAAAAAAATATCTGTAACATGAGGCCAGACTGTTTCTTTCTAGTAGGTTTTGACCATTAAATTGTTTTCTTTGCTTTCTCTATAAGAGGAACCCAACCAACTTTGTTCGGAGAAAATCACGTGTCAATTCAAGAATTGTAAACAATTTGGTGGGCAACAAAAATAGTTTATCCCAATCAAGAAAAAGATCCAGTTTTGTAATTTTTTTACCTTTTTTTTTTTTAAAGAGACCCTCTCTCTTTTGTCTCTCTCTTTTTGTTCGGCTCATGTGTCCCTATTAAACTCTTCTTTTGTTTAAAGTACCCTTATCAATCAAGCATAACAAATATATATATATATATATATATAGTTTTTCTATTCCACATACTTAAAAATCATTTTCTTGCTGATATAAAACTCCCTAAGCATATTTCAAGCATCTCTCCCAGTAAAACTAAAGGAAGTTGCTCATCAGATCAATAAACATTATCATGGCCATGGAAAAGCAAAAGTTTTTCTGATGATGATATACATAGTAGTACATCAACAGGGTATAAAACCATCAGCTACAAAAAGGGCAATTATACCCACCACCTTCAAACTATTTTATTCATACATAAAGAAATCAAATACCAAATTGGGATTACCAAGCATGACAAGAAAGAGGAACTCACTTGAGAAGAGCTCAGATCAATTGGTCATGATGGCCTATCCACCACTCCGAAAGCCAATCAATAAATAGAAACAAGACTCGGAAATCTCAAGACATTGAGGTCTTCTGATTCGGCTTGAAAACATACTTAATGAGTGACTCCTTAATTGACAGGAGCTCAGGGAACTCTCCCTTCAGTTTGCTGGCATCAAGTTCATTGTTGCTCCTAGGAGCAACAATCACCTTTGCCTGCTCCTCCAAAGTAAAATTCTTCCATGAGAAGCTTGGGTCTATGTAGTCCCGGTACATCTCCAAAATCTCATTATGGCTAACCACACCAGGATTGGTGAAGTTCCATATTCCAGTAAGATTCCTTTTTGCCATCTCAATGGAGATTGGTAGAAGCTCATCCAATATCGTCATGGAATTGGGAATGTCGACCACTTTATCATACCGGGTAATTTTCGTGATGAAGTTGCGGGGGTTCGATAGATCAGATGAGATGGGCATCCTCACACGTAGGGTGCAGACGTTCTCATAGTTCTTGAGCAGCTCTTCCACCTATTTACATGGGGATGCACCAAAATATCATCAGAAAATGGAAAAGCGCAGTGCAGTAGCTACTTTGCATGCATGTTGCCTACTATGATTTAAATATGGACAATGACACAAAAACATTAACAATGGCAATGACCGACAAGGAGTAAAACTACATAAAGCACCCATTACCATGTAATGTGATCATTTCTAGATGTGACCAAGAATCAGAGATAAGAGGACAGAAGAGAAAGCTATGGCCAAAGAACATTAAATACCTTCTATCTCCCTCTTACATGAATATATTTGATATATTAAAGAACAGCTTCTGACAGGATCCTCTCCCAAACCCAAAACCTCCTCAGTCGTCCTTTCATCAAGGAAGATGAGACTGTCAGCTGCTGCAAGGACTCAATAGTCAAAACAGCAACCTGTCTTCTGTGGACCATTCCCCACGCACGCATGTGGGCGCAGAGAGGGGGGGGGGGGGGGGGGGGGGGGCGGCAGCACCTAATTTCAGTGAGCAAAACGATGTATGTATATATTTGTGCTTGTGAACCTAATTTCAGAACCTTATTATTCCTTCTACTTCAAAAGCAATACATTTAAGGGTTTCCGCTAGTAACATGGATTTACCTCGTAAATGCATTTTATTTAAAATGTAATGGCCGATCCAGGCAAGGAAAAAAGGAAAAACGTTCATCAAGCTACTTATCTCACAAGTAGTTCTATGTTGCACTCATCAACAAGGTCCACAAGCAGCCATCAAAAGACACCCTCAGTTAGACTGCAAATGATCATTTGCATCATCATCAGAGCCTTAATCTCATCGATGGGTCAACCATCAGAGTCCTACTCTACAATTCTAAACATGTCAAAACCATGAAATTGGAGAAGCCATTAAAGTAACGACCATGAAATTCTGAGGAGCCATTCAAGCTCACTCTCTCCATCTCAGTGTGTGTGCCTGTATATATTTGCAGTCTATACGCACCTGGGAAATGGATAGATTTGGATGTGGACAAGGGATAGGCTAAATATACCAAACGATAGTAACCCTTCAAGGGCCTCAAAGTCTCACAGCTTCATCTAGTAAAAACTTCATTTGATCAAATTAAAGTGGGTAATGGCCAGAACAGAGTGGAACCGACAACAAAAGATATTCAGTGCATGGGTTATCCAAGGTGGGGACAGGACATCATAGCAGTTTGGATTAATGAACTGTGGACCCCCCTCGTACAAACTTTAAAACCGACCAAATTGTTACAGACTTTGGCAGTTTTATATGAAAAATGAAACCCACTTAGAAGTCCCTCTGTGATTTGACTCATCATTCACTTTTGACAAGGCAATTACAGTCAATAAAAGTACATAAAGAGGAAAAAAATAACGGATACACATTCATAGCATGGTTTAAGAAAACGTCACAAGATCACATTTCAATTGTCAATGCGATGATCTAAACATGCACATAATTCTCTATAGAAACTAAATTGCATAGAAGCTGATTGTACAGTAATTTAGATCATAGATCTGAAGGTCCCATAAAGAAAACTCTCAGATTAGATCCCACCCATCCCACATTTCGCCTTACTTTGGGGCTGTTGCCTGAATCCTCTTCTTAATCATCTACTTAGACCATTGATACAATAGCTAGGATCTCAAATTCTGGACGAATTTTCACAGGCAACCCAATTCCACAGTGGGGCCCACCAGATCAGTGATATAAATCAGCAAACCATATGATCAATACTGCAACGTGCACATCAAGATTCTAATACATGCCTAGATGCAGTAGGCTCACCAGATCTATATATCACAAATCACAATGTGTAGGTTCCTAAATCCTAATGCAACAAACTAGTACTACATATGGAGATCCAAACCGTTGATATGATGGTTCCAAGATCTAAATGTCCAATTGCAATGACAACTTCCAAATTAAAAAAGAAAATCTATAAATCACTACAAAGAAAGGTCCAAGATTAGATTTTTCCGATCTCCTAAACTGAAAGACCCTTCATTGAACCACCCTCACCCGGAGAAATGAGATCCGGTCAGATCAACGGTCTGGAGACTCTCACACACATGTATTAAACAGATCGCATCACAGCAGTCCAATCAATTACTCAAATCTCCTTTTCAAACACCATCCAAACACTGCAAGCAAGCAAGCAAGAAACCACCGAAATCTCACAGTCCCAAATCAAATCAGCCACTAAAAAACACACCCAGACGCCCAAATCAGGAAATAGAAATACTGACCATAGCCTTGGTCTTGGAGTAGAAAGATCCAATGAAATTCGGGGTATCTTCCTCCTTGAATCCGATCCCAGATCCCAACAGATGCTTGTCATCATACTCGAATATGCACCCAGTCGCGTAGTTGATCAAGACCAAACCTTTCTCCCTGCACAGATCCGCTAGCGTTAGGGTTCCGACGACGTTAGTGCGAATAGTCTCGACCTTGTGCGACTCGCACCAGTCGACGTTGGGCCGGCCGGTGACGCCCGCGGCATTGAAGACGTGGGTCGGCCGTACGGAGTTCAGGTCGGCCTCCAGCTGTGAGCGGTTCTCGAGGCGGCCGGAGCCGTAGGTGAAGTCGATGCCCTGCGACTCGCAGAGGCCGCCGAGCAGGCCTCCAATCCAGCCCGTTCGGCCGTAGATCAGGAATTTCAGAGGCTTATTGGATGAAGCAGAGCCGTTGGATTCGAACCCCATGGATAGATTTGGTAGCGAGAGAGAGAGAGAGAGAGAGAGAGAGAGAGAGAGAGAGATGATGATTTCAGGACAAGGATGTGTGGTTGGGTGTGGCTATTTTTATGCGTTTTGGGAGCGCTTTACTTTAGCATGAACTTCGGGACACAGGAAATCGTGCTCCTTTTAAAACAAAGGGAGCACCGCATTTTGTGTCTATGGTATACTAATTAAGACGAAGATTTCGATGTAAGTTGGTTTGTGGGTCTTGATCATGGTCCCTCCAAGGGTTGCCTTGATGGGTTTAACCTATCCTATCCATGTGTCAGTTTTGATTATTAACTAATATATGTATGTGATTTAAATATATAGGGATTCAGTACAATGTGCTCGACGGAAAGATTATTAAAGATGGACAAGGAGAGAAAGAAATAAAGTAGGGATGTAGACGGGACATCGACTTTTCTAGAATTTAAAGTATTAGGGTGTTGGTTGTTTATTTATCAACTTGTTGATTTGAAGGATATAGAAGATTTGATGGTAGTTTTTGAATGTTAAACTTTTAAGTACTTATAGGAATATAATCCTAAGGAACTTAAATTATATGAAACAAACATTACCTGTGATTCTAGTTCAATATTTAATTTGGCAATGGAGATTCATTACATGTGGGTTTGGACAATCTCAGTCTTCATGAGTTTGATTCCAGCAGCATTGATTGTGTCTCCAACTCTTGGTCATTTTGAAATGTGATTTAGAATTTCATAATCAATGAGGATCACAATCATTATTGAAACCTCATCCCATTAGTTTTGGATGCTTTGAAACTCCGAATCAGCTATGTCTTAAAAAATGTGATGGTGATTGGTGAGGCGTCGAAATCACTCACACACAAAGCTGTGATTAAAAGAAATAAAAAATCTCATCTGAGTATCTTTCTCTTCACACATGTTGGATATGTAAGAAAATTTCAAATACATGGTTTGCCTTGAGGCTGAAAGGCTACAACATCAGTGTCAGGGATTTACAAATCAATCAAATTAGAAATTTGTTGCCAACTGAAATTGAAATCCTTGGAATTCATTTTTCCCCTTCCTTTTCAGTGTAGCATTTAGTACACATTCTGCAGGTGTCTTGTGCACAATGACACATACTTCTCACTCCAATTTGCAGAGGGAAAAGAAAAGAAAAGAAAAGACGAGAAGAGAAAGCCCATGTCGACCCACTACAAGAATTGTTGGACAAAATGGACAAGGTTAGAGTGCAAATTCCTATGCTCACGAGGAGCAATTTTCTTTCCATTTCCCCACAAATCACTCCTCCCCTTGCCCTTTCTCTCCATAAAACGTGGGTGGGACAGTGGATCGTGAGAGTAGGATCATTCTGCTCTTTTTTGCCCTTTCATTTTGACTTTCTCAGAAGATTAAGGACGTCTCTGTCTGATTTGCAATAGAGAGAATATGACTAGGATAGATTCAGCTCATTAAATTGATCCAGATCATTATGAAGGGCAGCCACTGGAAGTAACTGAATGATGGACCCAACTCTCTGAACCATTAATAAGGGTTGCAAATGGGTCAGTCATACAAGAGGCCTGACTGGATCCAACCAAATGGGTCAGGTCCAAGGCTTCATGGATCCAAACCCTTAACATTACAACAAAAACCCTGTTCATATTTAAGGGCTCGTAACGGGTTGGGCTGGCCCATCAGACGGAAGGGGGCCTAATTATCAGGTCATTAAGTGCAAGGGCTGAGCCTGTGCTTCCAAGTTAAATCCTTCTTGACCCCAGCACATTCAGCTATATTACATGTGCTTAAAGGATAAGTAGAGCAGATATTACATGTGCACGTAACATTTATACTTCTTTTCTATAGGTTTTGAAATTAGAATAGATGACCACAAGAAGGAGTTGAATATGATATTTAAAATCTACATTAGAATACTAGTAGTTGACTGTTTGCCAGCTAAAACCAATACGAGCTCCATGTTAAAAACCTTGATATGTTGACGGTGACCACAATAGTGCTTGGGCATGATATGTTGATCTGTGCCTAATTTTGGAACCAGGTTAGAAACAGGTTAGGTTTAGACAAACTAAGGGCCAGCCCATTCATAACCCTAATTATATCTACACGTCACCGTACAATCTCACATCACCTGATAATATATTTGTTCAGAGCTTGGGTTAAAAGTTAAAATATCAAGCTAATTTGCCTGAGTTTGTCAACTCAAAATCATTAAAAGTAACAAGGGAAATGAGTCCGGCCGTGTTTGACCCAGTACTCAGCTAGATTTGCCTATTGACTCGGCCCATTACTTTCCTTATAAATTAAAGTGTTCAATCTCCCAAACTATTTAAAAGCAGCATTTATTCGACTCTCCTAGTTTTATGTGGATGCTACACTTCACCTCTTTTGTACCTAAAGTGATTTTCTTTCTAAATCATTAATGCCTTCAAGGATGAACAGGGATGGTAACTTAATTCAGTTATTTTAAATACTGATAAGATTTTGAGGGGTTTTAATAGAGTGGAGTTTTCTTTTATTCTTAAGAAGTCTAATGAGACAGATTATTGCCAGGATAAAAGTTTGATTTTGCTAATGATGTTAATTGTGAGTGATTTGAAAATTTCTCAAATGAGTTGTCAAGCATGGCTTTGCACAGGTAGTTTGTCTTTCTCTTTCTCCTTTGATTTAATAAGGTTATCTTATCTTCTCTCTTTTTTTTTTTAAAAAAGGTACCCAACTCTCTGCTTTGAGATATGTATTACACCTAATTTAGTATGTGAGGGGTCACTTTTATTTTATCCAAATTGCTTATTTCCCATCCCACTGGACAGCCCTAAATTTCAATTCTTCTGCGTAAATATATTACCACTACTGAATTGATCAAGTGTCAAATACACAGACACTTCTTTTTTTTTTTTTTTCCTGATTAGGGTGTTCGGCTTCTTCAAAAACCGATTATTGCTTTGGGAAATGTGAAGTTCCTGCCTCCCCTATCACCCATTAAGTCAGGCTTTCGCCTCGGTAAGTGGCCACAAGGAGAGAGCGTGAGTTTGAAACACACAACTTTCAAAGTGGTGGTCCTAGCCAACTGTGCTACTCTCGGAATTAAAAATACATTATACACAAATTAAAGCAAACTTTCATATAAAATCGTCAGCATCCACCATAAATTTTGAGCCACTTGGACCATACATAAATTGGGCAGAACTACCATGCAGCATCGCTACATGGTAGTATGATGCAACACCCATTATTTTAACATGGGTGGGGGCCACATTTGGAAAATCCAAATCTTTTGTTAGTCCTAATACCATTATAGTGATCAAATGTTAGATTATTATTCAAATCAGTGAGATAGCCACCGTTGGATCAACTAAACTTGGAATATGTGATTAACTTTCTTTACTTTCCTCTTTTTAAAGGGCAAAAAATGGAAGGAGCCTCTTTGTGTGAAATCTGGTGGCCAATCCATCGGTTGGCCCACTGAAATAGATTTCGAATTTTTAGATGCATAATACACAATGGGCCTTTGGGCAATGAAGCGGTTTGGATTTTTCAAATGTAGTCCCAACCCATGCTAAAATCATGGGTGCTGCATCTCGCTGCATGGTAGTTCTGCCCACATAAATTTACACCCCCCACCCACCCCCCCTTGGCAAACATAATTTTTAAGTAGGTCACAAGCATACTGACGGCAGCATATCATTTCTCCTCTGAGGAATATCCTTGGTTAGGAGCAACTTCTTTGGTGGTGACAAGAACTCCACCCAAGTACGCGTCAGATTGAAAAGTAAATCCTTGATCTCAAGGTTCTAACTGAGGTTCCTATCAGTGAACAGAAATGCCAAGAACACTTCGCTGTCGCGGGCCTCACATGATGCTTGCCTGTTGCAAAGAGAGCTGGACTCACAGCCATGTGGGAACTGGACCTTCCCTACTTCTTGTGGTTCACCTCAGTCCAAGTGTGCTGCGTATGGACCATGCATCGGTATTAAAAATATTAGATTGTTCAGTTACTCTCCAATTTTGATTTTTGTCAATGACCAAACTACAGTAAAATCTATTGTACCCTTTGATATACATTGTTACACTTTTCCCTATCAGCTTTTGGTTATGGTAAATGATTATCAACATAGTAATTGGCTGCATGTCAATATATAGATACCACCTAATTCATCCCTAGAATGAGAGAACAAGCTACACCAATTGGCCATGGTCAAGGAATATCCCCTGGCCTATACGAAAGTATCTACTAATTACAGAAGAGACATACCCGCAAATTGGAATATCCTGTTGCTTCCAGTCTGCATTTTTCTTTGAAGGATAGGGCTTTGTTTGTGTGACGGTATTTTCATGGAATTCCAATTTCTGAGTGTCATTTTTTTTACCATTTCCTTGAATTTACACTTCCTTGGAATGTCATTCCTCGTGGCCCAGTTGGATCCCCACAAGCCGAGTATGGATTACTCATTTACATGTAACCTGAGTTATAGTCAGTCTGCTATTTTTTTTTTTTTATTCTTTGCCACAACCAACAACAGTTAGGTTGGAGGAAAACTGAATTCTAAGGCTACAGTACGTAATGGGCTTTGTATCCGCGGCAATCATTGGTCCCAGGTGGGGTGTCGGGCAAATGTGCATTGTTTTAGTAGTGAACACAGACCCATCAACGTGGTGAGCAATAACCTTTATTGGAGGAAAAACTAGGCCGTCGGGTAGTAGTCTTGAAAGGACTACTAATACAGGGATGCGGGACTTATTCTTAGGTACAGAGTAATTATAAAATATATATAGTAGATTTTTAAAACCATTTAAATTATTGGATTTGATGAAATATCATTATCATGTGTTTCTAATAATGTATGTAGGTGAGGCCACCACCCACACGTCAAGATTCACAGTTGAACCCGGCAACCACAACCACAACTACACATATGGGTTCTGCTTTGTGATGCAATATCTATGGGAGACTGAGGTGGGAGTTGCCGGACGGTGAAGGGTGCAATAGGGTCGTTTATATATATATATATATATATATAAATATATATATATATAATTTTCTTTTTAATTGAGAGTGTCTCGACAGAATCAGGGGGAACCGGGTAAATCCCCGGTTCTTAGGTATAGAGTAATTATTCTTAGGTATAGAGTAATTATACAAATATAGTAGATTTTTAAAACTATTTAAATTATTGGAATTGATGAAATATTATTATCATGTGTTTCTAATAATGTATGTAGGTGAGGCCGCCACCCACACATCAAGATTCACAGTTGAACCGGCAACCTCAACCACAACTACACATATGGGTTCTAATTTGTATAGATTGATGCAATACCTCTGGGAGACTGATGTGGGAGTTGCCGGACGCTGAAGGGTGCAATAGAGTTGTTTATATATAGAAATATATATATATATATATATAAATATAATTTTCTTTTTACAAATTGATGCAATACCTATGGGAGACTGATGTGGGAGTTGCCGGACGGTGAAGGGTGCAATAGAGTCGTTTGTATATATAAATATATATATATATATAATTTTCTTTTTAAGAAAGGGTGTCTTGACAGAATCGGGGGAACTGGGTAAATCCCATGTAACCCCAGTGTGGTAGTGCGGTTTCGAACTCTCAACCTTCAGATCCAAACCGTGGTCCTAAGCCAACTGAGCTACCCATTGGGATTTAAAGTAATTTTACATGAGATTTTAGATAGAGACATCGAATTGCAAGATGGATAGCTAAGGAAGTTAAGAGATCTCAAGCCCAAGGATTTCAGTGATTGCCAGAAGGATAAGACTTTTCCTTGTTGATAGTTTATAGGTCGATGCTTTTTTTTTTTCTTTTGTACGTTTACATGGTGGATGATTTCTTTGGATGTTTACATGGATTGATGTTTAAATTATTGTTAAATGGGTGTTTAAATGGATTGGTGGTTAAATGAATGTAAGTTATTTTTTTAATGGATGTGAATGGATTTGTTAATTATTTTTTGAATGGATGTGGATGAATTTTAGTGATTAGTATCTTGTGAATTTTTTTAAAAACTTTTTATTTTGAATTTATTATGTATAACCTTAAAAACGATTGTAAAATTTTCGAGAAACGACGTAACTTGATTTTTTATTTATTTTAAAATCTCCCATAAAAAGACAGAAAAAGCCGTTGTTTTTCTTTGACTATACAACGACGGTGTTCCTTACCATTATTAAAAAAAATAATGATGGTTATTACCGTTCTTATTATAAAATGATATTAAAAATATGATGGCAATATTGACGGCAACATTTGTGGCTTTTACTAAAATACAATAGTAACATCCAGCTTTTTCTTCGTTGTTTTTGTTTTTTTTAGGTATATTTTTTCTTCATTGTTTGACGTAGTGCTTTGAGGCCTTTGATTTTGCACGTGCTTATTACACTTAAAAATATTGATGTTTTGTAACTTCACTAGTAAAGTTAAATGGTGAAAAGATATTTGAGTGATTGAGTGAAGGACATTTGAGGGTAAAGATGTCATTACAAGTCAATTTAGGCTCCCAATAGGTCTCTTATTCCGACTCTATAGGCTTTTTCTTTTTAAGGAAGAAGAAACGAGAACATCGCCAGGAACATGTCAACGATGTTAAAAGAAACACTTTTGGTAAAAATGAATTTCCTCACTAGAGCAGATTCAGTTGCAAGTACTGAAGTACAAGAGCAGTAAATCTCTAGTCAAATTCCCAATACAATGCAATGTCATATACAACCAGTATATCCTCCATTGTATGGTCACTGACTGAGGCGAGGAACAGACAGATAGTACCCCACTAAAAGGAATCAGACGGGTTTGACCACGTCCACTCTCCAGACTTCATGGTTGAATCGTGGTCCCAGCCACACAGGTTCACGGATTTGTCGAACTAAACTACTGTTCTGAAAGGCAAACTTGTGCTGTTTGGTGCGTCAAGTAGTTCTAGGTGTAATTCTTTCCACAAGGCGAATCTGTATAACTTCTTTTCCAATTGTTATCTCAACGAAATATGTTAAAGGCTTACAGTAATCTGTGTCATTGATTCAGTAGACCATCACATAGGTGGACCACTAGGGATGGGCTGCGTTTGGGCCATGCAACTAAAATATATCTCACCCTAACCAGGCCTAACCATGAAGGACGTAATTTTTTTTTTTTGTTATACCAAACTCGAGCCATGACAGGTACATGTCACGTTTGATTTCTTTCTGTCAAATCTTTATTTTAAAAATGAAAAATAAATTTCCTCTGTTCTCCTACAACATTGCATAGAAGTATAAAACATTAACATATAAAGTATATAGCTGAGGCAGAACGGGTCAAACACAACTAAACCCGAGCCAGCCCTGAACCTGACTCATGTCCAGGTCTGAAAATCCTTATCGGTCGCGAACCCAACAGTCACACTACCGACCCGTCCTGTTTTAACCTGACCCATTGTCGTCCCTTCACCACATCCTATTTAAGTTAAGAACCACGAACAAACAGCTTGCATATGGAAATAGTATGTGGACCCACCCATGGTCAATTCAGCTCCCTTGAACACTGCTAATCAGTTCATGATCCGATCGAGTTGGTAAATCACCGTTGGATTAAAATTTACGTGATTAGAAATTTTTGGGCTCTTAAACCAATTGCTACTGATTAGGTTGATTATTTGCCAATTCCTAGTGCATCATAAGAGCTGCCAGTAATGTGGGGTAGTTCAGGTGTAGGTATATTATATGCTTGGAATAATGGAAGGGAAGTAGTGGGAATTGAAGATGGGAATCTGGGCTCTTTTCATTTGCTGATTGGTGAATTGTGTGTGGCTGTATGTTTTGGGGGTTCTCCTGGGAGAGGCCGAGGCCGGTTCGTCGACATTCGTTTGGTTGCGTGGATGAATTGGGACTTGTAGGACGAAAAATTCGGTATGTATCATTTCGTTCACTCTGGAGTTTCTGGCACCAGTTTGTGCTACAAATCACCATGTAAAAGTATTTACATGATAGACCTATTGCCAAACCCGTTCCATTCTAGCCCAACCCATTGCTATCTCTAGACCAGATAGGTTAAGGACTACATGCATGAGGAACAGAGTGTGTGGACCCACCTTTGGTCAATTCAGCCCACTGGAACAGTATGGTTTGCTGTGGGCCTACTTCTCACTCTGGGAGAGGCCATTCTTAAATCTAGGGACGGCAATGGATTGGCTATAAATGGGGTCCCGCCTGTTTGGTAGCATGTTGATAGGATTCGAGTCGAGTAATGTTAACCCGAGTAGACGGGTTCAGGGTGGGTTTGGGTTTTGGGTGTGTCCCACCCACCCCACAAGTAAGGACTAAGGAGTGACATTTTTCTATATGTAATGGGTTCAAATATTCCTTAATACATTAGTTTTTCCAAATTTAAAAAAAAAAATATAAAATCAACCACTCACCAACTTTTTCATATCTTTCAAAAACATAAAACCAACAACTCACCAACTTTTTCATATTTTTTAAAAATATAAAATCAACCACTCATCAAACCGTGACTGTCATGGGGTGGGTTTGGTATGACATCCATAAAACCTGCCATGGGTCGTGGTAGTTTTGGAATAGTGCAAATACCAATCAAGTTAGGTTTGGGCTTTCCTAAACCCAATCTCGCCCCGCCCCATTACCATCCATAGCTTAAAGAAAAATGTAATATTTTATAAAATATAATCTCTCGTTTTCTAAAGAAAAATATCTTGTGCATTTAGTAAAAAAAAAAAAAAGAAAAAGAAAATATCATTTTCTTTCAAAGCTCAATATTTTTTCTTGCAGCTCTCCCCTGCAGAAGACTTTATACAATACCAAAATATTTCCAAATGAGGTTTACAAAGTGGTAGAGTAAAGTAAAAAACTTAACCAAATCTATCATGATGTGCATGTTTAAATGTATGATAAAGTAAAGTAAAGATAAATATCACATCACGGTAAATGTGAGGTAAAGTAAATGTGAGATAAAGTATATGGTGAAGTAAAAGTAGGAGAGAGTGGTAAGTAGTTTCTTTTTGTTTAATTTTACTTTATCACATTTTACCATGGTTTATATGGTAAAGAAAAAGTGACTTGTGATAAAGTTGATGGTAAAAAAGTGACAGCTAGACTTTACTTTACGACACTATTTCTACTTTATCACATCTACGTTAATGCATATTTGTTCATATGTATAGTAAAGTAAAATATATATTGATGTCATATCATGGTAAAAGATTAGGTAAAGCAAGGTTAGATGAAGTATGTGGTGAAATAAAGTAGGAGAGAGATGAGTTGTAAAGTAGTTGCCTTTTGTATTGACTTTACTTTATTACGCTTTATATAGTTTTATTTGATAAAGAAACATGTCATATGTTAAAAAGAATTGTCAATTGAACTTTACTTTACCATACTACTTTTTCATTTAGACATGGTAAGTTTCATATAAATTAGGTATTTAATAAGAAATTATTGTAATAATGAACTTTACTACATTAATGATTAACATTAACTTATTGTTATGTTAGATTTTCTAAATATATATTAAAATCATAGTACCTTCCAACAACTCAAATTTAAAATCTATAATATTATTCAAAAATTGCCAAACAGCAATTATAATATTTTAATATTACACTATTCTATTCTGTATTATTTTATTCTTACAATATTTAAATTTGTAAATATTGTATTATATAAACATCCAAATGGGCCCTAAGAAGTTGCATGAGTCTGGACAAGTTTGACCCAGTACTCAGAGAGACTTCCTAATCAAAGTGTTTGGGTTTCTAAACTATCATTAAAAGTAATCTTCATTGAGATCTGCCTGTTTGTTTGGGTTTCTAAACTATCATTAAAAGTAATCTTCATTGAGATCTGCCTGTTTCACATGGATGCAAAACTTCACTCTTTTTGACATCCAAACACAGTAAATTAGCCAAATCACATCCTGTACTTTGTCAACCCTCCCTTGCTATACTTAAGTACAAAATGCCCACGCTTCAGAGTTTACTCGCATAAATCCTACTGCGATGCACAGGTTAATCTTGTGGCATCAAGAATGAAGAATATATTGGGAATGCCAGGCAATAATCGCGAGAGTGGGGTCTTGAAAGAAAGAATATTGGGAATGCACGGTTACAACGCACATTTCAATTGACATCAAAAGCAGCAAAATAGCAGAGCATTGAATCATAAACCATAGCTTGGTTCTTAGATAGAGAGAGAGAAAGGGGCGCAGAGAAAGAGGAAGAAGAGAGTTAGGGAATGAAGTGTTTCACCGATGAAGAGCCTCACTGGTTGAGGAAGAGGGGTGAAAAGTCCCAGTGGTTGATGAAGAGGGGATACCCATACAAATCCTTTTCTTATGAAACGGATTAAGCAAGGAGGTGGGGCCATATGCTGGTGTGGATCAAAGGCATAGAGTTTTGACATGATTTCTTCTCGACCATTTCCTAACTTTAAGATATAAGATTACTTCTTGGCTGAATGGAGGTAATTAGAATTAAGCTTATACTCCACGGGCACAATACCAAACAAACTAGTTGCATAAGAAACTAATGTGTGGACCCACTTAAGGTCAATTGAGCCCCCTTTGAACACTAGTAGTAGTTGATCACATACTTGCCTAAATGTGAGCCCAAGATCAAGCTGATAAATCACTGTTTCATTGAAATTTAAACTATTAGAACTTTTGGGTTCTTAAATCAATTGCCATAGGACCTGGTTGATTTATATTTGCTAATTCCTACTCCATCAAGAGAATGTCAAGGTCATGATTATTTTTTATCAATTAAACATATTTGAAGTGGAGATTTTTGCAGTAATGCATTGCACCTTACACGGATTCATAAAATTATAAGAACAAGGACAATAATCAAGTGAACTCTGTTGCATGGTCTCTTCAAAGGAAGGTGACAGAAATAGGGCTCCTAACAGAGTATTTGGAAGAAACCCAGATGAGAGATCCTTCAGAAAAAGGCGACGACCCAGCACCAGGCCCACTACGGCTGAAAGTCACTGAATAAGTCAGCTTCTGGTTGACCTGCTTGAAGTAGAGAGTATCTGGACTAACACTGACTTTCACTCCTTGAGGGTTGAAAATCTGCACCTTGTAAGATGAGTGCGCCTCTCCAACATTCGTTACAGTTCTCGTGAATGTCTGAGAAGGCCCCAAACTCAAAGAAAACGACGGGTAGTTCAGTTCTCCTGGTGCACTCTTCTTGTAACTAGAGCACTTGGTGGAACTTCTAGTGATGGTGTCAAGTTGGGTATCATTGTACCCCAATCCACATAGATATGAAATGTAATCCTCCGGTCCAAGGTCATAAACCAGCCCCGGGTGGCTAGCCATGGAAGGGTTCACATGGCCGGCACCCATCGCAAACAAGTTGGCCGGGTGGAGCGTCTCATCGACGACTCCCTTCCAGTCGGCCGTCGTCATCATGGCGGACTTGATTGCAGCAGGTGACCAATTGGGGTGCGCGCTCTTAATCAATGCGGCTATGCCACTCAGGTGTGGGGTTGACATGGAGGTGCCGGAGATAATGTTGAAGTTTGGGCCACCGGAGTAGGGCCCAATGGGGAATGGCCATGCGGCAAGGATGCTGACACCGGGGCCAATGATGTCCGGCTTGAGGATGCCGGGGCTTGAGATAGAGGGGCCTCTCGATGAGAAGGATGCGATCATTGGAGAAGGTTTGGTGCCAAGGAAGGTCCCTTTGAAGACAATGGTGGCAGTGGGAGAGGTAGTGGAGTTTAGATATGATTTGATCTTCAATCCAGCGGTGAAGCTGACATGCGAGGCAGGAAGAACATGGGGGTCTGCTATAGTACTAAATCCATCTTCGTTTCTGTTGAGTAAGATCATGGCGGCGCCGCCAGCGCTCTTCACGACCGAGCCCTTGTCCACTCTTCCAGTGGCTCCTCCTCGGTCGCAAAGCACTATCTTCCCTCTTAGGTCCGTGCCATTCAAGGAACCTGCCGTGCAGGTTGCGGTCTCTGGCTTCCCATTGAGATACACTAAAGGAAGCAAAGTGGGCTTGAAGTCTTTAGGTTGAAATACGGATTCCCCATCGAATTCTTCTCCATCTCCCAATCGAACTGTTGCTCTGATGCTTCTATCTATAGTGCTTGCACCCACGGTTAGTATCCATGGAGCCTCGTTCGAGAGCGTGCTGTTGAAAGGCCCCGAATTCGCAGCAGCACAGCTGATGAAAATCCCCTTCTGCATCGCCCCAAATGAGGCAATTGCAATGGTGTCTTCGAAGAGGTTTGTGCTGAACTCTCCAATAGAGAGAGAAAGAACGTCGACACCGTCTTCTACGGCAGCATCTAGACCGGCTAGTATATCGCTATCGGCGCAGTCTTCTCCGAAGCAGACCTTGTAGATTGCAAGGTGAGCCAATGGTGCCATCCCGACTGCAGTGCCATTGGCGTTCCCGAGCAAGCTAGCATTCTCCACAAACCTTCCAGTGGCTGTGCCGGCCGTATGCGTCCCATGGCCATCTTCATCAATAGGAGGGGTTACTGCTGCTGGTGATGATGATCCCTTTATAGCAGTAGCGCCGAGGTCGAAAGATCTTGCACCAATGAGCTTGTTGTTGCAGCTCGACGCATTGAACTCGCAACGCCCCTTCCATTTACTAGGAGGTGGAGGCATCCCCTCGCCGCTGAAGGAGGGATGGCTGGGCGAAACACCTGTATCTAGCACTCCCACAATCACTCCTTTGCCGAAATTCGAATCTCTCCAGAAACCCATCTCAGGGCTGAGCCCCAGGAAGCGAGGGGAGTGAGTCGTTTGGAGGCGAAGCAGCCGGTCAGGACGCGCAGCGACAAACCCTTCCATGGCTTTCATTGCCTCGACTTCCTTTGCAGTTAATCTCGCAGAGAAGCCACTGATGACATTGTTGTAAGTGTAAACCATCCGCGGCTCGTCCAAGCTCGCAATGCTGGCGGGCAAGAAGGAGCGATACCAAGCCTCCCGATCTATGGAGGTGGCGAAAACCGTGGTCTCGGGCTGTTTGACATGGACGATGTAAGTTTGAAGCTGGTTATAATCACCCTCGCTTTCTATTGTGCTGTAAAGCTGACGGGCCATTGTGGGGAAGGAATGGAAGAGGAAAATGGAAGAGACAAGGAGGAAGAAACCCATGTTTGTGAACACTCCACACCTTGGATTTCTCTCCATGAGCTAAAAGAACAGTAGAAGAGAGTGGAGTGTTTTTGTGTTATGTGGGGTTGTTGTAATATTGCATTGAAGGCATAGGTATATATAGTTGGAAGAATGGAATAAAAGTGGAGGGATTTTTGTAGGAATTGAAGATGCGGATCTGGGGTCTTCTCATTGGCTGATTGGGGGTGTTCTGAGTTTCTAAATTATGCAGGTAGTTGGCCGGCGTTGGTGGAGACAGGGGAGACGGGGAGATGAAGGGGGTATTTGCTTGGAGTGGCCTGAAGCCGGTTCGTCGACATTCGTTTGGTTGCGTGGATGAAGTGGGATGCATGAGACAGTAGGATTGGTTCATGGGAGCTCAGCGAAAATGGGACCTGTAGACAAGCGTGGACCCTTTCTTTCAATGCACAGTAACCGGGTGAGGGGCTGGGCTCCAATTCGGAGGCATTATAGTACTTGGATTTTCTCTAGTACTGGTCTAAATTATAAAAGGTGAATATGAAGAAGTGACCATAAAAACTAACAGGGAGATGGGACCTGACTATCCAGCGATCCAGTTACCAATTCAAATCCTTTAGTATTCTTTTGTTGGAGCTCATTTGACTTGAAATTCCATGTGTGCAATTCAAGGCAAACAAATGGGCCCATGGGTCTTTTACATAGGTAAATGTTATATATGCATATGTTTACGTATGCAAATGATACATATGTGAAATACATTACTATGTCTATTAAAACCACCATTAATTTTCCTGTGATGGTGCTTGGGTGAGTGTGTGTGTGTGTGTGAATACTGACCTTTTATTTAAGAAAGGGAGAGAAAGAGAGAGTAAATCCAAGGGTTCTAGATGTCTTTTGATTTTTGGACTTTTTTGTAAGTTTATCAAAATCCATGAAGAATTAAGGTATGAAACTTTGCATCATGATGTCTACACTAATGCAAGAAAATTGAATGGCTCGGGTCATGAATTAGGGCCCCACAAAATTCTAGAAAATTAGATCAGTAGGTTGGGACTCTTTAAAAAATTACTCAAAATCTAGGAGGCCATAAGATAATCACCTTCAAGGTCTTAGAGTTAATGAATCTAATAAATAAATGAAGCGGTTTGAGTTATAAGTGTGGGTATCATTGGAATGAAATAAAAAAATCTTTGATGGGCCTCACGCGAGAAAAAATCAACATGTTTTCACCTCTACCCACGCCTTTTGCAACAAGGGGGTTAGATTCATTTTCACAGGGTTTTTGATGTCATTGATGCACCGCATACATAAATCTACATAATAAATATAACATACGTATGATGGTTACATATGTGAATCATTTATGTTTGTAAATGTGCGCAAAACAAATAACCCCATAGATAAAATAATTTAACATGCAACCACCTTTTTTCATGAAATCTGGGCCAAAAGAGGATTGGTCTCCTGAGAAATCAACGATGCTCCTCAATAAGGCCTAATTAATTTATTAAAAATCTAGGCCATTCCAATCAAATGCCTCACAGGGTCCCACCCCTCGTGTACTGTTGGAGGTTAAATTTTATTTTAACAGAAGTTGGATACACTATTTTATTGAAGACTATATAACATATAATTTTTTTTTGTAGGGAACTAGAAGACGTATGGAGGATTCTGCTCAGCAGAAGATGGAACAGTTTTATGAAGGATCTTATGGTCCAACACTCCTCGTGCTTCCAATGGGCAGACTATGTGAAAATTGGGATAAACTGCATGTTTGAAAACCATGACTGTTACATTTGGATTGATATAGATGTCATATTTCCATGGTAACAACCATTGCTGCTAATTGGTATTCTGAAGAGTATAAAAGGTTTGCCTGGGATACAATGTTATCAATCTTGGATACAGAGGTACGATCTTAGGTTTTCAACCACATGTGCTATCTCTGAATTTTGGAGCCAGATGCTACTAAAGACAGCAACCCCAAAGACTAGTAGTGTTCAATACCATGTTAAGTTACTGGATTATCTTTTCACTGTAGGTGAATTGATCTTTGAGGATCAGACATTCGCTTTTTGGTAATTTGGAGCTCGAGTGCTTCTAGCTCTTAGGCATATTATAGTTAGTTGAGCAGAGGCGTGCTACAATGCCGCTCCCTGTGACCGCTCTACAAACATGCCCGCGGGTACGATGCCGAATGCCGTATAAAATATTGAGTTGTGCATCTTCCATTACCGCTTGGTTTGGAAGGAATGATAGCTCACTGGGTACATAAGATCCTACAAATTGTATTAGCGCTCCCGGTCACGAGTTCAAGTCACAAGAGCAAAGAGCACAAGAGCGCTTGGGAATATTGTCCCTCATATTTATGCTTGATGTTTCACAATGCAGGCGCACCTTTCTGGAATACTAAATGCTGCTCGTAAGGTGGTGGCATGGCTGGTGAAATTTTCATTGGCAGACGTTGGAATCAAACCATAAAAGAGCGGGGCCCATGAAAAGATTAGATTTCTCTCAACTTCAAGGCAAAAGCGGATCCAAGATTTTTGTTCAGAGTGGGAGACAATGGGCATGATATTAATGGACCCCAGAGCGCAAAAGCGCTGCTTTTTTTTTCTTTTTTTTTTTTGGTGCTTATTGGGGATTCGCTTTTTCTTTTTCTTTTTTTCTCTTGACGCTCGAGTGAGGTGATCGCCTGTCGACGTGTTTGTGCACGACAACGTCCGCAGGACAAAATCACATGACATTACTCAATACCTTAACCTTTGGCTGTGTGGTTGTAAAAATGTGCACCTTCCAACTAAGTCAAAGGATCATTAGAGAAAGTAGAAGAAGAAGAGGAGAAGGAGGCAATCTGGATCCCCAGAGGGTCTCTCCATCATGCTTCACTTGAGTGGGTTGTGCGGAACTCCATCATGGGTCCTACCGACTGATAATCTAGACCCTTTAAAATGACTGTCGTCCCCTCTAGTTGCATATTCTTGAATTTCATTTTAACGGGAGTTAGTTCCATCTTAAATTGAGCACATGGCTGATATAATGATTAACACAATCCTATTCATTTTTGTTCATATGCATTTATCAATCACTTGCTCAATCTTAGGGCGGATCAACTTCTATTGAAGTTTGAGAAACATTATCAATAGGTGGACATGATTCATTTTGAACATTATCAATAGGTGGACATGATTCATTTTGAATCATGTCAAATTGAGTTTGGTCCATACTTAATTTATCAGTTTGAACATTGTGGACATGATTCTTAATTTGGTCCTAATAAGTGGCTCCGGGGGTTGGACCCAGCTTAAACCGTTTTTGATCCAGGTTAATTCAGCAGGGTCTGTCATCTATGCATGTTTCAACCTAAGCTTCGTTCGTATGGATAAGTCTCTCTCGGACCTTAGAGTCAGAATTGGATCTGGGCCCAACGTGTAAAAACTGATATGGTTTGTAATAAAACATCAAACCAATGGATCTAGATTTATGCATTAAACAACATATGATCTCAAATAATAAAAGCTATAATCTTGATGATGAGCCGATCTCTTTTTGTCAAATAGGGTTTTTTCCTATCTCCTTTATCACACACTCCAATATGCATGAAGTTGATGGGTACTTTTCAGGTCTCATAGGTTAAGAGAGAGGATCGGAAAACCATATATATAGATAAGCCCTAGAGAGATTTCTTCCCATCAAAGAAATTTAATAAATGTAAATTTCCTTAATTCCCTCAAATTAGTCAACAAGAGTCTTATTTAATTGGGCTTACTAAAATTGAATCCAAGATAAACTTAGTAAAAGCAAAAACTAAAAGGGGAAAGTAACTTAAATTAGTGGGCTCAAACCGTGTGTCCCAACAGTGTTGCACATGTGGTCATGAGGACCACTCATGTCTAACAATCTCCCATTTAATTTAAATGACCACACATATGTGATCTTTAAAAAATCCTGATGAGTGGCCACTCATTTGTAAAAAATAAAGTTGGTGTGGGGGGGTGGTGGGTTTAACTTAAATTAGTGGGTTCAAACCGTGAGCCCTAACAGTGCTGCACATGTGGTCATGAGGACCGCTCATGTCTAACACAACGTGGATTTTGTCCAAGCCCAACCCATTACGCAACTACAGTAACGATGGAAGTGTTTGTTTTGGGCCCAGAAAACGATGGGTTCTCGATCCACTTCGGTCGACACCTAGCTCTGATGCGTGTAAGTGTTATATATAACTGGACTTTGGACTATGTTTTCTAACAGAAAAAGTGTTAACTAGGGATGGAGATCAACCCCCATACACCCGAAAGCCTGAATGATCCAACCCAAAAAACAAAAAAAAAAGTTTAAGGCCCTGTTTTTGGGCCCTGTTCATAATGAGGCCTGAGTTCGGTTCGCCCACGGCCCAAACACAACCCGTAGTGTTTCAAAACCTACCTCACCCTACACATGCACACGCTTATTTGGGTTCCGGAAACATTACTAATGAAGTTGCTATTTGACAGATTGGCGATCATCATAGGATGCAGAGATTTTAAGCTGCTTTTGTGCAATGAGAGGATTCTACAATAGAGAGAAAAACTCTTTTGATCTTCTGTGTAACCCATTATTCATTGTTGAGAAAAAAAGGAATGTGGAATCCTTTTCGCTGCACAAAGAAGGCCAAATGATTGTGAGTTACCTTTCCGACTATTCCAAAATTGTACGTAATTTTCCACAATAATTGAGGAAATTGTGCCTTTTACCTATAAAAGGAAAAAAGAAAAAGAAAGAGAGCTTGTGCCTATATATTCACAACGGGTTTATTAGGTAGTGGTGAAATTTTTACTTTCTCAGTTATTATTGATCGGGCAGAACATTTTAATTATCTTTTCTATCTAACAAGTTAACCGTCATCAATGGTCGATGTTTATAAGGATTTCTTTAAGTAGTATATGCCAAAAGAATAATTTAGAAATTATTATTTATAAATTCCGTTTTTTTCTATTTCCGACTCTTTCATATGTAAGTAATGCTCTTAGGCCCTCTTTGTGACTTGTCGTTTTGACACTAGAAATCATTCTCCGTGATTTTGCTTATGTTAATTTAGCAAGTGCAGGAATAAAGGTGAAGTAAAAGTTAGTTAATATGTGATGCTTTTAAACTTCACGATACACGGGTGAGAAAACTAGTGTCGTGAAAGAAACTTATGATGTGACATTTCTACTTGATACTCCTATCCAAGCCCCTTGTTACCGTGGGCAAACAAGAAAGAAGATTAATTATCAATATGGTAGATTGATAGCTCTATGCTCATAATTATTAATTAATTTTTTTATTATAAATTACTGACTCCAAGAAAAACAAGGAAAAAAATAAAAAAAGCAGTTTTTTATTATGTAATTGATGAGGGAATATTAAACAACAGTTTTAAATTTTAATAAATGTTTTCATCATTTTTCTTTAATTAATTTTTTTATTTTTTATTTTTTGTTAAGGACTTTTGCTTTCTTGTTCTCCTTCCATTGAGTGTGATTATCTCCTATGCCCCGTACATGATAGTTTCACTCTATGCCCAAGCTAGTCAACATGCACCACATGCAGATGTGTTTGTAATGTGATTTTGCCCTGGCTGTTTGGTTTGTGTCATGGTTGGGTTTATTAAATCATAATCACAGTTGTGATACTATTGAGGAATGATGGCTACGGTGAATGAATCGGGCTCTATCAAACCACAATTTTGGTATTGATGCCCAATACCAAGCTGGGATTCTAGCTAGTTCTGTGCATGGTAGACTGTATGGAGAGCTAGAAATAATTATATACTTAAGAGGGATTAGAACCCCACCTACTAAAGTTGTTTCCACAACTAAGAGCCTTTTAGGATCCCCGACTTCCATCGATTCCAAAGGCCCCGGCCTTCACAGCTAGGCCGCTGTTTTAAGAATTCCAGTGGTGATCAGCCCCATTTTGGTGTGCCAATAGTGAGAGATGTCCCTTTTGTTGGTGCAGGGGCCACTAGAAGAGGGTAAAGAGTTGTCTCCATCAAAGAAGCTGAAGTGAGGGAGGTGCTCTTTCCGGTAGAGTAGGGATGACAATGGCCTGGGTTTAATTAAATAGGAACTCGTCTCAACCCGCCCCAACCTGCTCTTATTAGGGGCGGATTTGGCAGTGGTTTTTTTGGTTTAGAGCGGATTTGTGTTTTGTTGTTTTACCCTATCCCACCCTGTATATATGATATCATAATTATTAAAGTTATAGATAAAACTCATGCAGTGCAAGTGGTATTGGGCATTTAGGCATGTAGGAAGAGAAGATGATGTGTTTGATCGCTACCACACTCATTTATGAGGAAGGGCGGGTTTAGGTAACCCCAACTTGTACCAAACCCACCCCATTAATTGTCATCCCCTATGGTAGAGATGAGCATGAGTAAAGGGCTTTCTAAGGTCCTTGTTTTATTGAATGCTAAAATAGGGCAAGTCATTTCCTTGCCAATTCTAGTTTTCCAAGGGCTCTGAGTAGGTGTTGGGCACTACGAAAAAAGAAACCTTGTTTGGTGAAAATGCTTGCAAGGTGAAAAGAAGTGAAGTGATTACAGAAGAGAGAATAAAATATTAAGGGGTTCAATCATAGTATGATAAAATTTTATTTTTAGTAGCTTGATAATGAATCGTTTTCACTTTTTGGGTAAGAAGTTGATAGATTTTTGTCTTTTAGTAGCCTGAGAATGTTGCTTTTTTACTTCTTTTTTTTAAATGAAGGAGGGAAATTTAGAATTTTATACTTTTGATAGGACCCTTAGTCTTCTTTTTGCCTAGAGAAAGGATTTACTTCACTTCACCTTACTAGTGAAGTTGCCAAACAAGCTTAAGCGGCATTTTTCGACTAAAGGTCTTTCTTTTGGGGTAGATATGTAACTTATTTTTTCCACTGCTATTTCCATGGTTTATTCTTAGATGTTTTGTATTAAGGCATTAATGACAGTTTTTGTGGTGGAAAGAAGTTTATACAGCAAAAAATAGGCATTAACCGCGGAATTCCATGCTAAAGGTCTCTGTTTTTTTTTCTTTTATAGTGGTGGTTTGGTAATTTTTGTAATTTTCTTTAATGCTTACTCTGTTGGCATCCACATTGTTTAATGAAAGTTTTATTTTAATAAAATAATAACAACAATAATAAAGCCTACGGGCTCTAGATTAACCCTTATGAAACAAAGGGTTCTTAGACCACCCCATTTTGACATCAATAAGCCCAACTATCCTAGTACTGATATTTGGATAACTTATAATGCCTATTTGGTTGTATTAGAATGTATAGGAATTGAATACATGGATACATAGTGCCGTTAAAAATAAAAAATAAAGGTTAATCTTTAAAAAGATGAACATCAAATAACATTTTCTTTTAGGAAAATAGAATGCTATTTGATGCTTTTTTTGTATAAATAATTTACCTTTGATCTTTATTTTTAACCATCGTACGTTTTTAATTCCTATGAGTTTTAATACAGACAAAACAGGTCCTTTTTAATTATTGGGTAAATGGACAACATTCAATTAGAAAAGAGACTTATATTTCCTTTTTTTTTTTTTTTTTTTTTGCCTTCAAACAATTTTGAGTTGGAGTTATAGGTACCCTGTGAGGGGCATATGAAATTCCCAAAAATGTGCTTTTGCTTTTCATAGACACCAACTTCTAGTTGTTTTTTGCACCCATTTACCTATGTAACGCATATGCATGTTTTCTACTCTCATTTATGCATTCCACGTGTAAATGATGTGCTACAATTGTAAATGAGGCCATTATATGAAAATTTCCATGCCTAAATAGGTGTGAAATTCACTTTTACATCTCCGACTTGCAAAATGGCACCAATACATCTTCGCACGATGATGACATTTGGTTATGCAATTGGTAGGGGACCAAATCTCAACAGACACTTTTATTTTTTTTACTATGGGCCCCATATTTGTAATTGGAACTGTTAAATTTGTTTATTGAACTAATAAACCACAAGACCTAAGGTTGTTTGTTTGTAGGGAGGAGTAAAATGAAATAAAATGAAGTGTCAAATTAGGATAAAAGAAAGTGGAGAAAGTTGGAGGGAAAATCACAAAATGATAAAAATAGTACTTATAGGTTTTAAGTAATTTGTGGATAACCATTCAAGAAATTCCAACATATAATTCTAATTTTCGTGTGTCTTCATAATCTAAACCATTCAATAATCTCACATTAATGGTAACTATCAAGATTCCAAGATTCAAGATATTTAGTTACATACTTTAAATATTCATGGGTTTTAAGAAGTTTGCACAAATTTACAAAAAATTTCGAAACACATCGAAAACTATTTGATGTACTCATTTGTGTGAAAATAGTAATTTCAACAAACATGACAATGTATTTCATGTAATATTTGCATATAAACCCATTTTCCTATCTCCCCCCAACACCACAACCCACCCAACCCACCCCACCCACCACAAACCACATATAAACCCATTTTCCTATCTCTTCAACCCAACCCCACCCCCACCAACCCCCCCCCCCCCCCCCCCCCCACCCCACCCCCCCCCCCCCCCCCCACCAAACAATACCTATAAAAAACCAAACCAACCAAAAGAAATGAGTGCCAATAAAGAACTGGTAGACCCCTTCAAAATTAATGTGTGGTCCCACCTCTGTTGACCAATTAAAATGACTCAAAGCCAGACTTCCATGTCTCGGCCGGCAGTACCATTTTCACTTCAATCAGTGTAATGCAATGCATTTTTATTCTTTATCTTGTCAGCAATATAATAAATATTACCTTAAAGAAAAGGTAAGCAGAGAAAACAACAAGAACAACACCCACTCTTACCAAAAAAAAAGAAAAAAAAGAATGACACCCAAAGCAATTACAAGGAATCAGTCTGACCCAACTTGGGAAAAAAAGAAAAAAACAAAAACAAAAATGATTAACTGTACTGCAATGTCAATAGGAATTCTTTGAAAGATGGTAATAAGCACTCTTTAAAAAACTGAACAGATCTCATCTATAGCCAGGGGCGAAGCAACAGTAAGAGCGCCCCCGCGCCGCCCCCCACCCCACCCCAACAAAAAAAAAAAAAAAAAATTAAAAATAAAAGAAGGGGCAAATCCTAATTTCTAAACTATAAAAATCCCTTGCCCTAAATCTTCTCAAATCTCATTCGATCATTCACCCATGAGCCATTTCATTTCATTTCAGAGAGTCAGAGACCGAGAGATAGAGAAAGTGAAGAAGAAGAAGATGTCGTCCTCCAAAATGTCGCTTCATATGAAGAAGAAAATGCTTTTCTGATATCTTCTCCTCTGGTGAGTGCATATATATTTCCTTTCTGATATCTTCTCTTTGAATTAATATTGCTAGATTTTTTATTAGTGATGATTGGTTACTTGAATTTTGTTTTTGTATTGTATTTTATTAGGTTTGGATTGAACATTGAAGTAGGCCATGTTTGGTTATCAAAATAATGATCATGACCTGTTTGTTAGAATGTGATATGTTGTTGATGTGCTTCTATTGTATTTTTTTTATCAGTCCTTTTGTAGGAGGACAACTTGGCTGCGATTTTGAGTTTTTCTAGATTTTTATTGTTATTATAATGTTTTCTTTTATTGGGCTTTGATTATTTTTTCATATGAAGCATCTTTCTTTGTTTTGTTATGTGCGAAGTGAGATGGGTTTGTGTCTGTTGTGTACGATTGCAGAAAATGAGTTTATAAATCTTAGGTCTGAAGAAAATTCCACCCAAGGAAGATTCAAAGTATTTGAATGAATCCATCTTGAAAGCAATAGGCAAAGACACATGTGATGGATAAATAAATGGATAACATGGTTAGTTTGAAAATCTCTTTGTAATAATGTATATGGATCAAATTCAAATCCCTCTTGCACCACTCATAACCTCCATTGCGTGTAACTATCAAATAGTGGCAGTTCCCATCACAAACAAAAGAAAAAAAGAGTCACTCTTTGCCTGAGTTTTTACCTAATGAGTTTTCCGTAAAAAAACCAGTCCGAAAAGATTGGGCTTCCGACCTTATAATCGTTAAGATGGAGAGTATCCATTTTGGGTGCAAATGAAAGTAAAAAGACTCTAACCACTGTAACCCCAAAATCACAGTAACCAGGCATGTATCATGTATGTAAAAGAGATCTTTTTACATACTATGTGTTTATTGAGTTGTTTGATGAACGATTCATATTTTGAGACAATGAATACTTTTTATTTGATTTTGGATATATAATAAATATGATTTTTATTTGATTTGTAGATGGAAAAGTCATCTACAATTACTAAGAAATAATTATTTTATAACTTTTCTTTGCTTGTATTTTGTTAAAGTTAAATAAATACTGGTTTTAATTTTCATGTAAAATTTAGTCTTGAATCGTAATATATTTTTCATGCTTGAACTTACAACTATGTCGAGAGAAAACTTAAAAATATGATTATAAGTAGTAAAATATAAATTTATTCAAGTCCCCCCCACCCTGAGATGAAATCCTGGCTCCGGCCATGTCTATAGCATGTGGTCAACCTGGATCCCTGCTGAAAGAAATAATATAAAAGTTGGCCAACCTCAGGGAGTCGGTCTGGGTTCATACATATAGTTTACTGATCAGATCTTAACCATAGAACCTTTGGATCTTGGTTACAGGGCCTATAAGTAATACTGAAATTTAAACAAAAGACCGGAACATGGAACTGATCTCTTGCATGATCCTGAGTCCTGATCATGCAAACTAGAAATGGAAGGAAGATTTATGTTACTGCAAAGAGGTGCGAGGGGAATCTGTGTATAGTGCTCTACGTAGTAAGACCGGACCTGATACGTGTCCGATGCATCTTTAAACATTTTACCTGAGGTATTCACATATTCAGATCTAAAAGCCTTGCATACCAAGATCTTTCAGATTGGGATCGTAAGATAGCAAGGTAGGCATGTGCTAAGCATGGGCCAGTAGAAAAATATATAACTGGTTAATTTTAACATGAGAGCCCCTTCTAATACTTTAAAAAATGAATGAAAATTATTTGATCAATTGCAAGTTTCATTTTTAATTCTTTTTTAAAAAGAGAATCACTAGGTGGACATAGGACCCTTTCAGATATTTCATAGGATTTTTTCTTCATCCAATTCGTGAATCTCGTATTTTAAAAATTGAAGGTAGTGACTAAAACTGAATTGAAAAATGTTATGCTAAAATATATAATAATAAGTTGAATTGAGGTCTAATAAAAATCAAAATTGAAAGGCGGCCGATAAAATTGAATTAAAAGACCTTCAACCATAATATATAATAATAGGTTGATGTGAGGTCGAGCAAGAGCTAAACTTGAAAGGTAGCAGTCAAAATTACATTGAAACAGATGATGCGAGTATGTCCATAGACAACGGGTTAAGGTTCAATCTAATCCAAACCATTTATTAAACAGGTTGGAAATGACAATCCTAGCCCCACCCATTTATGAGTGGCTGGGACCTGATGTTTTGTATTTGTCTGGTCGTCGAGTTTCTTATTAAAACTTTTCCCTTTACCAAAAAAAGAGAAAAGGAAAGAGGAAAAAAAAAAAACACAAAACCCACCTATTATTGGGTCAAGCTGACACAACCCAGTTAACTTTTCAACTTGAGATTTTGGTCTATAAAAGGAAAATCCACCTCCCATTCCGATTACCGTTCCATGGCAGAGTTTATGGACTCCGAAGAATAAACTCACCGTACATTATTGCGGCGGTTTGATTCTTACTTATACACCACATCATATGATATTAGGGGTTTTGACATATTAGTTCACTTCAGATTTTGTTTTTCCAATTTTATGAGTTAAATTTACATAATGTCATCAGAGTTGTTTGACTCTGGTCAACACTATCTTCTAAACTTTTTTTCCATCATATCATCCCATGATATCATGGGATTTATCAATTTCTGTATCATATATTTTTTGCAACTGGTGAACAAATTCATTTTTTATAATATACACAATCTGACATTTTGCGAAAAGTAAATATACATTTGATCACCATTTCTCAAGTTTTATCATTTGGAAAAAAATCTATCTAAGGGCACATTTGGTAACGGTCCACCTTGGGGATTCCTCGCGTATGTTCCCCGCAAACGTGGATATATCATGTTTGGTTTAGAGCGGATTTTAAGAGGATAGATGCTGGAAATCCGCAAAAACAATTATTTATGCTTTCCGATCCACAAACACCCCCCCCCCCCCCCCCCCCCCCGGACTCTAGAAATCCGTAGAACAAAAAAAGGCGGAGATACAGTGCCGATGTACAGTAAAAAGGGTAACTTTGACCATAACAGAACTTTGCATTGGAGACCTATCTTTTGGGTCCAACAGTCAATATCCAAACCCTCAAAAGAGGCTACATAATGAAATATCAACCGTTGATTCATCATAGATTTCAAGTTATTTGCAATAAAGTCTTGACCACTTGATCATCATTTCTGAAAATCTGTGGGCTCCATTTGTAAAATCCGAACCATCCAATCTCTTCAAAATGCGTACAACAGCTATGTATCCAAATATGGCAGCCTAATTCATCATATATCACAAGAAATTGGCCACAAACTACTAGCCATTGATTTCACATAGTGCAAAAAAGGGGATGAAAAACAGTGTGATTTTTTCAATTTTTTGGTTTCTGTGGGGCCCAAAATCATGATCTAAACCATGAGCCATCTCCATAAGGTAAAAAACGGCTAACTACCCAAAATTCAACCGTTGATCCTCACTAGATTTCGAGACATTTGCAAAAACATCTAGATTTTAAAATATTAATTTTTTTATTTTTGTGGGCCCCCTTCGCATGATCCGAACCGTTCAAATGCTTTAGATGGCCAAGTACAACTTTGAGTAAAAATCTGAGGTCTTGATTCTTCATGGATCTTGAGTTATTTTTAAAAAAGCCTTACAACTATTTGATCCAATATTCAACTAATGCTATGAATCCTCTTTCAATGCCAAAACTCATAATTCTCGGTACAAATACTGTATGATGATATCTTTAATTCCAAGAGATAGGGGGAATCCTCTAAACTAAGGAATTACCTCTGTTTACCAAACGTACCTTAAGATGTTACATAAAAGCCATGATATCATAGAATTCTGGGCAAAAAAATTAAAAAAGAAAAAGTTGACCAGAGTCAAATGACTCCGGTGACATTACATGAAGTTTGGTAATGAAATTGAAACATCTCAGATTAAGGGGCACTAATATGTCAAAACCCCTATATATTATCCAATGTATCCATCTTCTAATAGAATCAGAATCTTATAACTAATAAACTCTAATTAAATATTGATTTTTTTTTACAGAAAGCCCCTTGTGTTTCTGAAAAACCTCAAAAAAGCACCTATAGTTTCTGTTTTTACTAAAACTTCCCTTTACTGACATTCAGACGATAGAAACCGTTCCATTTCCCAGCCTTTTTTTCTTTTTGACCCTTATACCCCTCTTCTTTATTGAAAATATACAAAAGATTTTTTCTTTCGGCCTATTTACCGCGATTCTTTAATTTTTTTTTTTGGTACTCTAGCTTCAATGGCTGGGACCCTTTTTTTTTTTTTAGAGAGCCCGGTACACCCGGGAAGGTAGCCCATCGAAGTGGAAAGAAAGCCCGGTACACCCGGGAAGGAAGCCCACCAAAGTGGAAAGAAATCCCTACACACCCGGAAAGGAAGCCCATCGAGGTGGGAAGAAAGCTCGCATATACACATGCATGAATATATAAGGGGGAGGATCCTAGACCTCTCACTAAGAACTCAACTCCTTACCAATGAGGTAAAGAGCGGTACTTACCGTGATTCTTTAGTTGAAAGACAAAAGTAGCCACATGTTTACCGCACTCCTCACCAGTGGCCGGTTCTTACCGCAATTCTTTAGTTGAAAGACAAAAGTAGCCACATGTTTATTACACTCTTGCATGAGTACAAATCAAGTTACGATTTTCATGCTGCCCACTGTAGGATGTCAAGTGATCCCCTTCTGATAAATAAGAGGCCCACCTTTGATCAATCAATCATTTTCAACACACAGATTCCTATGAACTTTCAGCCATCCAACCAAAAACCAATATGACCCTGGTGCAACTTTGGATTCGATTATAATAGGTTTGCACCTAGAAAATGGATAAGCATCTGGGTACAAAAATAAATGCCCCGCCTTTGATCAATCCACCAATTCCAACACACTTTGTCCAATGAATTGGGCATTGATTCCAAATTAAAATTGATCCGACCTTGGTCCAACAATTGGATTCGACTATGACAGGTAATGCACATAAATAATTTATAAACTCTTAGATAAAAATGGGCCACCTTTGATCTTTTCAACATATTTGTTCTGGGTATTGGCAATCATATCAACCTAAAAGTAATCTAAACCCGATCCAACCATTGGATACATTTATGATAGGTAACGCACCTAAAACATGGATAAAGTTCTGGGTACAAAAATGAATGGCTCACCTCTGATCAATTCGCCATTTTCAGCACTTAGTCCAACAAATTAGCTGTGATTCTAACTAGATATTTATCTGACCTTGCCCCAACCTTTGAGTTCAATTGGGAAAAGTATAACACCTAAATACTTGATTAAACTTTTAGGTGAAAAATGGATGGAACACCTTTGATCAATCAACCTTTTCAACACAATTGGTGAATAAATTCTGACCTAACACCAATCTGAACCTCGACTAACTCTTGGATTAAACTATGACACGTGATGTACATTGGAAAATTAATTAACTTTTAGGTTTAAAATAAATGGCCCACCTATGATCAATTCAGCATCTTCAACACATTCAGTTCAAGGAATTAGCAATCATCCCAACTTTCAACTCATTGGACCACTGGACTCAGTTATGACAGTAATGCACCTAAATAATTGATAAAATTTCAGGTAAAAATGAACGGCATAGAAAACCGCATTCATTATGCGTATAGAATCCGGATGCTAAAGCTCGTAAAAGGTATGAGCTGGCCCCCAGGAGGTCATTGGCTGATGACATAAAGGCCAAATATGACTTTCTATCTTTTAACTAAGGGGACGTTTGGCAGAGGATTCCTCCCACATTTTCCGCGCTTACGTGGACTTCCATGTTTGGCAATGCAAAGAAAGCTGCATCAAGGAATCCATGAATCCATGCTCCCATGGATAACCCCAGTCCGAGCTTCCCCCCTCTGATTTCCGAAATCCACAAACCCACTGAAAGGTGGAGCTACAGCGAACCTGAACGTTAATATAGGGCAGTCCGTTTTTTTCAAAATCTGATCTTTTCTAGGCCCCATAAGTAAGATCTAAACCAGTATTTTTGTTTAAAAGGTCCAAAACGGCTAGGAAGTCAAATTTCAACCGTTGATTGTTTACAGAATTTGAGATATTTACAAAAACGTCCAGACCGTTGGATGGCAATTTCTGAAATTCTGTGGGGCCCATTTGAGAAATCCAAGCCGTCCAATCTCTTCAGAATGACTAAAACTGCTTTAGGACCAAATTTGACAGCCTGATTCAATGTGGATCATGAGAAATTGGCCAAAAACGTCTAGACCGTTGATTTCTCACAAGGCCAAAAACGGGATGAAAAACAGTGTTTTTTTCCAATTTTTTGGTTCCTGTGGGGCCTATAATCATGATCTAAATTGTCAGCTATCTGTGGAAGGTCAAAAACGGCTAGTTGATCGAATTTTATCCGTTGATCATGTCTGGATATTGAGATATTTGCAAAAACGTCTAGATTCTAAAATATTTTTTTAAAAATTTTTGTGGGGCTCCTTTACACGATCTGAACCGTTCAAATACACTAGATGGCCCAGCTTGACTTTGAGTAAAAATCTAAGGTCCTGATTCGTCATAGATCGTGAGTTATTTCAAAAAAACTTACAACTATTGTATCACATATTCTACTAATGGTGGGAATCCTCTTTCAGTACCAAACTTAGATCTCTCTACACAAATTCTATATGAGGATGGCTTGATTCCACTGGAACAGAGAAATCACCAGGAGCATGGAATTATCTCCCTACCATGGATGCTTACCAAACGCACCCCAAGAGTCCTGCAAACAACTTTTCACACACTGCATCTTTTTTGAAAAAAAAAAAAAAAAAAAATCCCTAAGCTACCCCTCTCCCTCTCCTCTCCTCTCTCCCTCTCTCTCCCTGCTTCGGCCACTTCCGCCCGACACCGATCCCTCTCGTTCTCCTTCTTCCTCTCCCTATCTCTCTCCCTCGCCACCAGCAGACCTTGCCCGCCCTCTCCTTCTCCCTTTCCCCGTCTCCCCCTTTCCGACAACCCCATCCCCCTCCCAGTGAAGGTGGTGCGGTTGCAGTGGTGATGGCAGCAGTGGTGCAGCAGATAGGTACGTGGTATAGAGGGAAAGAGAAGAAGGGGATGCAAGGGAAAAGAAGAAAGAAAGGAAAGAAAAGAAGAAGGAGATGAAAGGATGTGCGCAGGGTGTGCAGGTGGAGGAGAAAGGGGTGGAAAAGAAGAGGAAGAGAAGAAAAAGAAAGAGAGAAAAAAGAGATGAGTTCGGGGGTGTGCTACATGCGGGGAAGGTGTGCCTGGTGAGATGCATGAGTGAGTGCAGTGAAGTGGGTGCCGTGAAGATGGGTACTGAACTGGCTGGTTGGTGCAGGGGGGTGTAGGGAGAGAAGAAAAGAGAAGGAAGGAAGAGAGGACGAGAGAAGAAATAGAGGAAGAGAAGGGGGTGCCGCTGTAGGCCGATGCAGGGGTAGTGTAGTGGGGTGTTGCAGTGATTGGGTGGAGTGCAGGGATGAATGCAGCGGCAGGGGAGCATGAGGAAGAAGAGAAAGAAATTAAAGTAAAAAAGAAAACAGAAGATGGGGCGTGCAGGTGGGTGTAGTGGAGGAAGAAGGAGTTGGCAGCGTGCAAGGGAGTGTAGTAGGGAGGAGAAGAGAAGAAGAGAAGAAAAAAAGAAAAAAAAAACAAGAAAGAGAAAGAAAGAAAACAGAGATGGCTGATGATGTAGAGGCAATGGGTGTGAGGATAGGGAGAGGGAGAAGGAGATAGGTAAGCGCAGCAGCTAGCGGGGTTAGCACAGGGTGGCGGCAGGTGGGGTTGCTGGAGCAGAGAGAGGGAGAGAGGGAAGGAGAGGGGGAGGGGTAGTTTAGGGATTATTTTATTTTTAGTTTTTAAAAAAAAAAAATGCCGTGTGTGGAAAGATGTTTTCAGCGTGTAAGTAGCCACTCACTCTTTTTAACTAATAGAAAAGGGGTGAAACTGTCAAGGAAGGGGAAAAACATGAGAGAATAAACGGTAGCTGCAATTGTTGGAATGTCCAACCGTTAGTCAAGGGTGGTTTTTAGTAAAAAAAAAAAATGCAGGTGCTTTTTGAGGTTATCCAAAAATACAGGGGCCTTTTTGTAAAAATTCCTTGGATATTTAATATCCACTTGTGCTGAATGAAGGCTTATATATGAAAGCCACTTGAACTTGCAATCTTCAATTTACAATAATACCTGCAACCCACTTGAGTTAAAATACAATATCGATTTGTCTGTAATATTTAGTCTTGGGGAAGGATGGGGACAGCCAGGAGTGGAACCTTCTTCCTCAAGGTGATGCCAAATTTATGAGACGTGTCGATATCTTGTGGAGCCATTCCATTGGGAAGCGTCCAAGCAAATGATCGAAGGAGAGAGGCAAGCGTCAGATGCACCATCCGATATGCGAGAGGCAAACCAGGGCAAATCCGTCGACCCGCACCAAATGGAAGAAGCTCGAAATCCCGACCTTTGTAATCCATGTTAGAGCCTAAAAACCTCTCAGGCATGAAGGAAGTCGGGTCCACCCATGTATCAGGGTCCCTCCCTATGGCCCACACATTGACAAGAACTTTAGCATCCTTGGGAATAGTAAACCCACCAATCTCCACATCAGATTCAGCTCTGTGGGGAAGGAGGAGTGGGACTGGTGGGTGTAGACGAAATGTTTCCTTCAGGACCGCTTGAAGGAAGGGTAGTCTAGAGATGTCAGATTCTTCAACTGGTCTTCCCTCCTTGATAGTTTCAACGAGCTCTGATCTAGCTTTCTCCATTACTTTTGGATGGCGCAGCAACTCTACCATGGCCCACTCTACAGTGGATGCACTTGTCTCACTCCCAGCAGAAAATATGTCCTAAGCACATCAAAATCTAATGAGAACTACACATACAATTGAACGGAAAAAATGAAGTTTGATGAAGATTACTCATACCACAAGTAAGCATTTGAAAGTAAACGTCGCAAGAACAACAAAATGAAATGTAATGAAAACTAATTTAAACTATACACTAAACAAAACCACAACATCCAATATGAAAGTAGAAGAACATACCAAAAGTAAGCATTTGACATGGTGACGGGTTAAGCCACCGCCCTGAGTTTGCTCAAGCAGGGCCTCTAGAAAATCATTTTTCTTGGGAGAGCCTGACGAAGATAGACGACCATCGATCATCTCATCGAAGAGGGCTAGCAATTGCTTGAAATAAGCGGTCATACGACGCCTTGTTCCTTGCGGGTCTATTGGCCTAAGAATGGGGAAGTAGTCCGTGAGGTTTGGCCTGCCGGCCTCTTCCATGATTCCCCATATGAGACGATTGAATCTTTGGGCTGATCCCGTATTGAGGCCCACCATATCGACGGAGAAGACGGTGTTTGATATCAGATTGAGGGTCGTAACAAACACAGCCTCAACGATCTCCACGGGCTCACCCTTTCGGCTCTTCTCACGCATGTGGGCGAGGAGCTCTTGCACCTTGAGGCGACGCAGGCCTTGGTAAGAGTCGAGCCTCTGGGCGGTGAATATCTGGGTGTTGCATACGGCTCGTAGCCTGCGCCAGTGCTGGTTCGGCTGCGAAAATGCCATGGACGAGTCGTTGTAGTCGAGGGTGCGAACAGAGTCGACAACGGTTCGACCCGAAAGGAGGTGGTCCTGCTTTTGGAGGATCTCTTTGGCCGTGGTTGAAGAGGACGCAACTATAGTTGTTACTTGGCCTAGCCTCAGAGTCATCAACGGGCATGTCTTGGCCAACTCGGCAAGTGACTCATTGGGTTTGTCGCCGATTTTGAATAAACTTCCAACCACAGGGAGTGGAACAGGGCCGGGTGGAAGCTTTGCAGTTGAAGACTTCTTTCTCGCCATTTGAAGAGCTTGGAAGAGTACCCACAAGCAAGACGCACATACCAGAAGAGTTGAGAAATCCATCTCTGTAGCTTTGTCTAAGAGAGGATATGGTCAGAGATCATTATACAGAAGAGCACATGGGTGATTTATAAGGGAATACTTGATTGGAGGTAGCAACCTCAGCTATAACAAGTTCAAGTTGCTTGCTGAAGTTGGATCCTCTCAATCAATCACTGGGCCACTGGTCTGGTTCAAAATAAAAATCATTGCAACTAAAGGAAATCAAATAACATGCCCTGTTGTAAGGAAATCGTGTGGCCCGCATACCATGGATCCCACGTCAGATCAAGCAGGGCTGATGCCAACAGATAATACAATCCCACTTAATGTAAGACTTGATATTATCCCATGAATAAGACTCTCAATAGAATAAGTGGATGTGAGTTTCTTAGCGAAAAAGTCTCTAATAAGTGTAACTCTTTGACACTTGTCTATATAAGATAAGGGAGCCCTAGGGTTGGGTATTATTCCATCTCATATGAGAGACAAGAGGCGAAGAGATCCTCATCCAAGTCCATCACCTACCACAACATATCCTCCTCATTATGAGCCGAACTTGGTCATAGGCTGATGGTGGAGAAATTAATTATAATTGGTTTGGTTCTGGCATTCTCAGCCTAGGAATTTTTTTGTGTAATGCTTTGATAAGATTTCATGGGTGCAATAATTGAGTGTGGCACAAACGATTCAGCGAAGCCGAGGGAAAGAGCCATTTTACAGATAACTAGTGGAGCCCTGCACGTGCAATGGAGAACTCAATTAACGATCCCAATGGAGAATGACCAATTTACATATAGCTCATTTTTTCTTTTTTGGAAAATTAAGCAATTTATAATCACTCATTATTTTTATGAAATTCAATAGAAGCATCAATAGAAAAAAGTAAGAAGAAGATGGAATAATAAGATATATGGAAGGAAACTAACCGAAAAAAAGTTGAAAACCAACATTTTCTAGCCATACATGATTAGGCAAAACACTCACCAATTTCAATATAGATCGATTGTCCGGCCTATTTTTCATTAAAATTTGTCTAAAACTTAGTGCCAAATACATACCAAATTTATGTTAAGGAGCACCGAATGACAGTAATACCAATACAAAGAAATTTGAATATCATGGAAAGAAACAAGATTGATATATCAAGATGAGGGCCAGAGCAAAAACTTAAAAAACTTTCTTCAATTAAGATGACACCGCTACCAAATTTTAAACCATGTACATTCGTGGCACTTCTGTTAGTTTTTTATGTATCATAAATCAGTTCTGTTACATTCTAATTTTGTAGTTAGTGAATCTTTGAAACAAGTATTATAATTTGAAGCAAGAGAACCAACTATAAAGAGATCTTTAGCCATGCACTCTTAGGGTGGGCACAACTACTTCCGTCAAATTTCCTAAGAAAATTTATTGGAAAATTCATTATCCTAACATTATAGTAATGTGGTTGCAATGTTGGACATGAATCAAGTCTAAGAGTAATACTGGTTCAACCTGAGATGATGTCTTAGATGAAGCATACAAAATCATAAAGAAAGACAATTAGCACCTTCAAACACAGTTTAGCACGTAGAATGATAATGAAGGAATGTTGATGCTAGAATTGCCAAAAAAAAAAAAAAAAAAACATGAGCCCTAAAGAAATCACTTCAAATCAACATAAGAGGGTGGATCTAAAAACATGAGTTGGCATATCAAAATGATGAGTTCCCTTGCATCATACTTATAAAAACTTGAAAGAAAAAATAAAATACCTTATCATAATTCAAGAAGTAATAAGACAAGCCATTAGTCACTTACACTGGATGTTGGTTTGATATATAGCAATAAAATTTAAAAGAAAACCAACTTTCATGGAATGAAGAAATCAAGAAAAGGCTACATGACAAAACTCTGCACATGCTTGCATATTCACAAAAAACTTTCATGACACCTAGATTATTTGGCTACTAAGAAAATGAAGTATCTAAATAGACCTTAAGCCTCTCCACAACATCTCCGCATCTTTGGCTAGTGCACACACACATCAATGAAATATCTTTCTCATTTCAACCCACTAATGTCATCCAAGTCTCAAATCATCAATCATACATAAAAACATGGAGATCATTAATTTTATTACGAAAAAGCAATAGATTATTAATCCAACTACAAAAAGGATACTGATATTCAAACTAATGTTGACTAAGTCTGGGGTCATTGTTGAACGGTAACTGAGATGTGAAAGCCAATCGAACTGTGAAAAAGAATCAAATGATGAGTCCAACGACAAAAAAATTGTTAAGGGTGGAACAAAATCACATCATCAAGTAGACAGTATAAAAAATACGTGGATGATAGGCCAAATACTGGGAAGTTTCAAGATAATCGGTCTAAGGGAAGAAAAGAAATGAGCCATTGATGCGAACAAGGAAAATCATTTATCATATGACCAAAAAGGTGTAGATCATCACTTTAATGGTGGAAGGGTCCGGATCATTGAACCATACAGTAAAAACATTCTGGATCATCTAAACAACAATAGATATATGAGCCTTAGATCATTCATACAACAACAATAGTCAAGTAGATCATCAATCTAAAAATGGATAGCCTAAGAAAATGGTCTAAACAAAATAAAAGAGGTACATGAGAAGAGCCTAGATGATAAACAGGAAGAGCCGATCGATGTGAGTTTTTATCTAACCTTTGATCATTTATCTAATAGATTGATGTAAATCACGAATCCAATTGTATAAAGGATTCAAATAATTGTTCTTCAGGTGAAAAACGGAGATGCATCATCTATTTAATGGATGAAATCTTTTTCCACGACAAAGACGAATCATTTCAACAGTAGTTGGTCCCAATATTGTATTCAACTTCTAATAAAATCACTTTTAAACAAAAAAAAAAAAAAAATCTAATAAAATCACAATCTCATCCCAATATTGTATTCACAATTAGCTCCCATCAGAGGTCCATACTTAAAAAATAACTTAAAAGTAAAGCACATTATTAGACTCCTTACCTAACTATAATTTTCTAAAACCCAAATCACTTTAGAAAGTAGAAACACCTTTCGTCCACAGTCAGTCATGGGAAATGATAGAGATAGCACAAAGAGGAACCTCTTTCCTCGAGGACAAACCTGACTTTTGGGACATGTCCATATCGAGGACAAACCTGACTTTTGAGACATGTCCATATCTTGTGGGGGTCATCCCATCGGGAAGCTTCCAAGCAAATGATCGAAGAAGAGAACCAAGCATCAGATGCACCTTACGAGAGGCGAGAGGCAAACCAGGACAAATACGTCGACCCGCACCAAATGGGATAAGCTCAAAATCCCGACCTTCGTAGTCCATCTTAGAGCCTAAAAACCTCAGGCATGAAGGAAGTAGGGTCCACCCACGTATCAGGGTCCCTTCCTATGGCCCACACATTGACAAGAACTTTAGCATCCTTGGGAATAGTAAACCCACCAATCTGCACATTAGATTCAGCTTTATGGGAGTTAAGGAGTGGAGCTGGTGGGTGTAGACATGATAAGAGTTGGTCTTGCCATACACCTGAATGAAGCTCCAAAAAGTTATTGTATTTCATACATTATCAATGATCTGCTTAATTTGCTGTGAGATGAACTTTAGTTGGAATAAAATTTTTGCCACCTCATTTGTAGGAGCGAGTTTATTTTGAACCTTTTAGATTTTACGATAGGTGAATGAAACGCACAGTGAAATTCCACTTGGGCATCTCGTGAATGAAAGACTATGAAGACCCGAGCTCATAAAAGAATCGGACATACATGGTCAATTTTATTGGACAATCAGGGACTATTCAAAATCTAAGGCCCTCATATATAGAAAAAAGAATCAGAACTACCCGAATAAGTAGTGATGATACGCCGTTGACTGGCAACAGTGATGACAGCTGAACTTTATGTTCAGTTTTATTTCTAATTTTTTTAGAATTACTTTCTGTCTCTTCCTTTGCCTAGCACAAGCAAGCATTTGTGGTTGGCCCGAGTTGTGGTTGGTTTTTCTTTTTGTTGGCCCACTTGTGGGACTTTGGTGTTTGCTCTTTGTGTCTTTATCTTGCAGCTACTGGGAAGCACTGCTACGTTCTTTTGTTTCCTTCCCCTTTTGGATTATACTTCTCATTTTCAAAAAACATAAAAGTACTGCTGATACATGGTCACCTGGGCTGGGCTGAATCTAAAATCTTAGCCCATTTTATGTTTGCATTGGACTGGATTTAATAGAAAGCCAAAGGCCAGAACTACCCGAATAACAGTTCTTATAGATAGTGAATAAATTTTCCAAACAAACGATAGAAAGCCCAGCCCAGCCCCTAATTCCTTGGGTTATGTAGGAAGAAAACCTTGCACTCGATAATTGTCACTCAAGCCGGCCCCGGGCCATGAAAATCTTGCTTGGCGGCATGGATAAAGCCACAATGAGATAAGTTTATATTGTTGAATAATCGCACAGATGAAAAATTGTGCAAGTGGAAATTAAGAGTTGAATGAAGAGAGTACCACAAGCAAGCATTTGACATGGTGACGGGTTAATCCACTGCTACTTAGTTTGGTAGAGCAGCGCGTCTAAGAAATCATTTTTCATACCAGAGTCATCAGTGGGCCGTAATTCTTGGCCTACCTGGTGAGTGATTCATTGGGTTTGTTGCCTAGCTTGAATAGGCCTCCAATTACAGGGAGAGGACAAGGCCTGGTGGGAGCTTTGCAATTAGAAGTGTACGGAAGAATACCCACAAGCAAGATGCCGACACTGGGAGAGCGTAGTAATCCATCTCTTTATCTTTGTCCGGAGGGGGGGTTGGATCAGCTGGCATCCATCTCTTTCAATAAAAAAAAATAAAATATTCTCTCCGTGGCGTCACCCCCATTGGTCCGGAAAATCCTGTTTCGACCAAACACGAGATCCGTTTCCTTCTCGGGAAGAGGATATGGTTAGACATTACCATATTGCAGAACAGATGGCTGATTCAGAAGGGAGGATTTGATTGATGGTCCTGTCTTATCCAACATGCTGGCTGAATTTGGATCCTGCAATCAATCACCGGGCCATTGATTAGACATAAAGTAAATCACTGACACGAGCCATATAAGACGTCCTTTATTAGTGATCCTCGGCCCACCAATTTTGAATTTGGTGAGTCCCACCAGTTAAAAAAATATCTATAGAAGACCCATTTTACTATTACATATAAATATAATAGTAAATAAAAAAGGCTCATTCGAGGCCATCTTTCGTCCAGCTATGAGCCTATTGATAATGCATTATACATGAGAATCTTCCAAATTTTTTGCGTGATTATATATATGGAGTCTAGTTCCCTTGTCAAAGCCATTACATGGGAACCATGTAACCCATGCTAGGAGCTTCATCGTGGGACTACGTAGGTTTAATCTAGGCCGTTCAAGATAACTCTTATTTCCTTTAGAATATGTCATAAGATTTCACTTTAATAGGATGAATCACATCCCCTCTATTACAACTATTGCATGGAACATGCAGCACATGCCAGAAACTCTAACGTGGGGCTTATATAGATATAATTTAAATCGTTCAAGATGAATCACTTCCCCTCCGTTAAATTTCATAAGACTTCTCTTTAGCAAGAGTGGGTTAAATCTTAAGATTAAACGCATGATTGAAAATGTGATTGAGTACTACTGTGACATGTGATTAATCTGGAACGGTTTGCATTATCTCTATTTGGACAATATGATGGAGATTCCGGCATCTGTTGCGTGGTTCCCGCTTAATAGCTGCCACAGGGGATCCATACTCTTATATATGATGCAGCAAAATCCGGCTATATTGAACTGTTACTACATCATATCAAATAGGAGAGTAATTACTTTTAGCGTTTTAGATTTTCATTAGGTATATTAGAGTTTCATTTAAATTCTACAAGCATTCTCTTAGTTTGACCATAGGGGAGCACATTGACACTTTTAAATCTTCAAAACGCGGAATGTAGATAATTGGCTTAATTGCAGCAAATCAATCCAATCCTAATACCCCTTTAAGTATGTCAGATATTTAACTATGGTCACATGGCACTGGGCTGTTTCTCATCGTTTGGATTTTACATGTCTTGGGTGTTAACTTCCCTTAAGTCTTCAAGCAATGGCGGCAGCCAATCTCGGGACTTCAATGTGGTAAATTGATTCTAGAGCGTGAAAACCATGTTGCTGCAAACATCAGAAATTTATCGCTCCACTCTGATTATCTTGGCTTTTGCAGTATAGCAGTTAGGAATGGTAGTACTTTACCATTTCTCATTTTGCAGTTGCTACTTCTTTTCTTTACAGTAACAGTAAGTTTTATTTGTCACTGCTCCATGATGATCATTGATCACCAACCAACATCAGTGACTTAAATCCTTCCGTATGTTCTGCTTTTGGATGCCCTTTGTCCTTTTGTGAGCTTCACCACATGGCTGGCTTCTTTTACGCCTGGTGAGAGAAAAAGGACCTTGAGAGAGAATTTTTTTTTTTTGGATAGAGGAAGACAGTCTACAACAGAAGAAACACAGAGAAACAAATAGCAGACTAAAATAACCAAACACAACCAACCCAAAGATCAAGCACAACCAGAACAAGGACCAAACAGCGACACAAAACAGACCCCTAAAAAGGAACTTGAATTCTCTGATAGAGGATTTCTTTTTGGTTTTTCATTCAGAAGAGAAGAAAGAGAATCGTGAAAACCATGGCGTGGGCAGCGCCCCCAAGCAACGGTTTGTAAAGACCGCAGATTAAGGTCCAGCCCTCGATGTGTCTTTTTGGACTCGTTTGTCTCCCATCCACAGTCCGTCTTTTTTAACTCTACTAGCAGTAGGAACTAGGCAACATTGATTTGAGAGGACCACAGAGATGATACCGTAGTTCAAAAATCACTGTCCATGATATCTAACCCCCTGTTTTACATTCAAGTTTGGTAGCAATTGAGCTAGTTTTGGATCAGATTAAGGGCCTCAATTGGAACTGTTTTGGACACACTAAATGAACGATCTTGGCATAATCAACAAGGCCCATTCAAGGCCATCTTTGGGTCGACCGGGGGTCTATTATAACGTTTGTGGTAGGCCTAGCTTCAGAACTATCTTGTAGACCCATTAAAGACCTGTTTTAGCCTAGTTTTTCAGCCGATTATGTACCTAATTCAGGACCTACTTTCGTTCTCATTATTAGGGCCTCCTCATATCATGATCTTGTCCCAGAACTGGGTCAGACTAGCTCTAACTTACTTAAAAATCTTGAAACCGAAATTAAACTCTGTCCAGAGTCTTGACCAATTTTCGGACCTCTGATTGCCATGAAATGGACAGAGTTCTATAGGGACATTATAAATCATTTCTGGCACGTTTTGCACCAGATTTTGGGATCCTTTCGGGTATCAAATCTCTGCCTGATTTGGACCGGTTTGTTGTTAAGTCGAAACTCATTGAGTTTTTGCACCCTAAACTCAATGTTATGAACTGAACTCAATGATTTGGACGCTAAACCCTTAAGCCCTAACCACAACACTCATTGATTTTTAAAATATTGGCCACGTTCTTGAAGGTCTTGAGTCGGAGCCCAGTTGGCCTGAAACATATAAAACCTTCGTTTTTTAAAACAAAAGGCCCTTTAATTCATGTAGGGGATTTTACCTGCCCCTTATTCTGTTGAGCAAGGTGACCATATGTTAGTTTTGTAATTATTGTCAACACTCAGGTATTTGTTGTTGGCATTTGTTGTTGAAGGTTATTGGTTTAGACCTAACTGGGGTTCAGGCCCAACTCGGATTCAGGCCCAAGTGTACTCATATATAAATCCCAAAGAAGAAAAAGATGATGTTTTAGTCCTAGAAAAACCATTCTATCCTTTTGGCTGGAGCTCCAAGACGGCTGCTGCTACTTCTTCATTCCCCTGCATCTTCATTGAGCTGCTGCCCCTGCATCTTCATTGCTGTTGATACATGGCTAGGCCTCTCTCTCAATTTTGAAATTGTTGCACAGTTGCTGCTCCTCTCACTGCTGCACAGGTGCTACTGTTTCTTTTTCTTCATTACTCTGCTTCAGCCGGTCTTCTCTGTTTCCTGCATAGTTGCTGCTTCCAAGCTGAGACATGCATGAATAATCTATATGGGAGATGTGTAAAGGCTGGACAGTGATTGAATGGGCTGCAATTTGTTGAATGGTGTTGGGTATATAAGCTTAGGAATTGTGTTTTGCTTAAGTGCTGCAAAACTTTATCAACAGTAGCATGAATAGCTGTTGCAGAAATTTGGTTTGAAGACTTTGATTGACTCAAATGTGGTTTGATGACATTGAAATTTGTTGGGCTGATTTGTAAAGCATTGTCTGTGTGCTATTTTCTTTTAACATCCTTGTAATCACTTAAGTGGGTGCTTGAGTATAGGGGTTGGTGCCTCTATCCGTGGGTGCGGATCTTATATCGGAGTGGATGCTCCTATATTGTAGTGGGTGCTACAGGTTGAGAGTGGAAGTGCTTAGTGCACCGTGGACGTAGCCAATTTGGGTGAACCATGTAAAAAATCTTGTGTCTGTGTGGTGCTTGATTTTTAGTTCTTGATGCAAGTATGTGATGTGAAATGGAGTAGCTGCACAGGTATTTGTAATTGTCTACACTAGCCCTGTTTAGAAAGCAGAATTTTTTGTTGCCACTGATTCACAACCCCCCCCCCCCCCCCCCCCCCCCCCCAGTGACCCCCCCCCCCCCCCCAGTGACCTAGTGAACTTCAACATATTCAACATAAAAAAGTACTTGATTACAATCCTCAACTCGCAATAACATCTTAGACCCACATCACTTTAAGATACCTTACCAGTCTGAAATTTAGTCTACAGGAACGATAGGGATAGCAAGCAGAGGAATGTCCTTCCTCAAGGTGATTGCAAATTTATGAGACATGTCCGTGTCTTGTGGGGACATCCCATTAGGAAGCTTCCAATCAAATGATCGAAGAAGAGAGGCAAGCATCAGATGCACCATAAGAGAGGCGAGAGGTAAACCTGGACAAATCCGTCGACCCGAACCAAATGGGATAAGCTCGAAATCCTGACCTTTGTAATCCATATTAGAACCCAAAAACCTCTCAGGCATGAAGGAAGTAGGGTCAACCCATAGATCAGGGTCTCTCCCTATGGCCCACACATTGACAATAACTTTAGAATCCTTGGGAATAGTAAACCCACCAATCTCCACATCAGATTCAGCTTTGTGGGGGATAAGGAGTGGACCTGGAGGGTGTAGACGAAATGTTTCCTTTACAACAGCTTGAAGATAAGGAAGTCCAGAGACGTCAGATTCTTCAATCGATTTTCCTTTGATGGTAGACTCAATAAGCTCGGCTCGAGCCTTCGCCATGACTTTTGGGGTGTTTAGCAACTCAGCCATGGCCCATTCTGTCGTAGATGCCATTGTTTCACTCCCAGCAGTAAATATGTCCTAACAAGTTAGAAAAATAATAGGGTCATTGCTTTGGTGTAGTTGTAGGTCAAGGATGTTATGGAATGTAGGTTTGAGACATGCGAGCAACCATTTTATGTAAAATTGTCAAAGGTTATATATGTTTTAAGTCCAAACCCTCCTAGGATCCTGTTTCGGTGGAACCGCACTAGTAATTACATTTTAAGTTGAAAATATAATAAATAATAAATATTCACGACTATGACCAGAGTCCCTCATCCTTTCTTATTTGGAATCATGGGAAATACGTGAGGTTCCACAATGGGGCTCCCAAACATCTACACCGCTCAAATTGAATGCCCCCAACTTATGTAGGCCCTGATCATGTCTCACTCTAATAAAAGATAGGTCCAACATAAAATTGAACATGTATAAAATACAATAAATACTTTTTTATTGCGTTTATATACTTCACTCATCTTTCAGAATGCCCTTGGAGGTAAAACTTGGCCAGATTCCAATATAAGCATAGCGACTTTATAGTGAGGTGTTAATAGGTGGGCCTATTGTAGAGCCTCAATAATTTCTTGTGAGTCCTAGCATTGAAATATCCAAAATCCTATGGGCCCTACCATCCTCAGCCAGGCATTCATCGTGTTTCCCTTAACTTTAAATTGATAAAAAATAATAATAATAAAAATTAAAAATAAATAAAATAAAATAAAAACAAGGAGGAGGAGTTCAGATTAGCTAGGGCTGGAGATCTGATCTGACCCAACCCATATATGACCTGTCCAACCCAACCTGCAATTAACCCATATAATTTTCTAATAGAGTGTATCTTTGTGTTTTGATACAATGTTTCCTCTTTTTTTTCTGAAGATTTTTCATTTCTTCAGTATTTCCTTTGCTAGATTTCTCAAAAATATTTTTGTCTACACTTCTATCTCAGGATGTGGATTGCGAATATGAAGAAGATTCAATGGACATAACATATTGAATAGATTGTTTTAATGCATTGGCTAAAAAAAGGATGGCTTAGATCGAGTTAAGAATGTAGGAAAGGATTTGTAGACGCAATCTTGCCCGCGGGTTGTTCAAAAAAAAAAAAAAAATTTATCATTTTCCGTTTCTTACTCTAGCGGGACTTCTTTTTTGGGATCATTCCAGAGGATTCTATATGTGGAACGGTATTTAGCACTTGCCAAACAAGATCTCTTTGGCCTTGTCTCGTTGGAACAAGGGAGCGACTCATCGGCACGATGCCAAACAGGACCTAAGTAAACAACCTCATATGTTCTTGAAATGAAGTTGGGCTTAGTTAAAACATTCACAAATCAGCTAGAGGGTGCAGGAATTGGTTCAATGCATGGGAAATAACAAGGCTAATTAATAGACCTTGTCCTCACTTTTGACCAATGGGAAACTAGGTAATGGACCTTCAATAGTTGTTGAAATAAAACTGGGCTCAAGCCAAGCTTACAAGTCATTTTGGGTCAGGTAGAGTTAAATGGAAGTGTTCGTGGGTTATGTGGATCAGATGGTTCCAATCAATTGCACTGACCTTAATTAGGAGTAAAGATAGCCTGGGTCCGCCCAGCCTACTTTGGCCAACTTCGGACCTTGGGTTTTGCTGCTGTGGCCTGTCTTGGATCTAAAACTTTGGGTCCATTAATATATGGGTCAGGCATGAATCAAGTGATAAAAGCCGGAAGCCCAGCTGGCTCTAATAAGCAGTGCTTGTAATTAGTGACTAATTTTCCCAAACAAGTAATAGAAAGCCAAACCTAATTGACTTAATGGGGTGGGCGGCTTGGGCCTAACTTGTTTGAGGCAGGTCTGGCTAAGGCGAGCGGCCTACAGCCCTTGTCAGGCTTGGGCTGGATACAGGCCTAGAATTCCTCAGCCAAGCACAACCCAGGCGCCGGCTTGGCCTGCCATTCACGCAGGGGCCGGGAGCTGTTGCAATGGCAAGGCAAGGGTTGCCCTATGGTAACATGTTGACTGTGATTGATCGACTCATTGTCGATCAAAATCCTGAGAGGGTCACATTCCCCTAAACTTGCCCTCAATGCTTGTTATGTGTTCTGTGATCCACATGCTAGTGGGCGATTTAAACAACAGGAGCGGTGTACAAAAAATCCGTCAATCCGTTGATCCGATCCAATCTGATTCGCGGATTTTGATCCGATTCGAAGGCTAACGAATTGGTGACAGATTGGAAGTTATGTAATCCGTGAGCAACGGATCAGTGACGGATTTCACCCTTAATCCGCGGATTTAATCCGATCTGATCCGTTGTCATTAAATATAAATTAAAAAATAAATATATATGTAAAATAAGACAAAAAGATATAAGGAGTCACTAACCTTATGAATAAAATAGGCATACAGCTCTCAACTCGTGCCCCTTTAATTTAGTGGCTTCAAAATTTATGGAATTCTTTCTTATTTCTTTTTTCATGTAATGTACAGTAACAAATTGAATGGATTAATCCGATCTGATCCGATCCGTACAGTAACGGGTTGAACGGATTAATCCGATCTGATCCACTCCTCCACGGATCGGATCGGATCGGATTTCAACAGTAATGGATTGGTGACGTATTAGAAATCCATCAATTCGTAGACAACGGATTGGTGACGAATTTGACCTAATCCACACCAATCCGATCCGTGTACATCCCTAAAAAACAAGGTTGAGATGAGACTGTGATATGAGCAACAGTTGTTTGAAAAACCAAATCTTTTGTTGTTTGGATAAGTGTAGTATATTCAAATATATTCTATGGTGCACATATGATAAGTGAGAAATTATAGCAACAGAGTCCTCTTAACTAGAAGAGGTTACAACAGACCAATAGAATGGGTCAATGAAGATGGGGCCTAGTGTAGTATTGGGCTTGTATGTTATCAGAGACAGTATAATTATGGTATAATGGAGATGTAGTGTATGGAAAACTTTGATGAAGAAAATACCGTAAGCAAGCATTTGACATGGTGACGGGTTAATCCACCGCTGTGAGTGTGGTCTAGCAGTGTGTCTAAGAAATCATTTCTCGTACCAGAGTCGTCTGACCCAGACCGTCTATCTTGTAGACGCTTATCGATCATTTCATCGAAGATGGAAAACAATCTCTTGAGATGAGCGGTCATGCGACGCCTTCTACGTTGTGGGTCAAATGGACTAAGAAATGTGAAATAGTCCACCACATTTGTCCCACCGATCTCCTCCATGAATCCCCACACGAGGCTGCTGAACTCTTGTGCTGATTTCGAGTTAAGGCCCACCAAATCGACGGAGAATACAGTGTTTGATAGCAGATTAAGGGAGGTAGCAAACGCGGCCTCGCCGATCTCTACGGGCTGACCTGTTTGGCTCTTCTCTCGCATGTGGTCGAGAAGCTCTTGCACCTTGCGGCGACGAAGGTATTGGTAAGAGTCAAGCTTCTGGGTGGTGAATACCTGGGTGTTGCATATGGATCTCAGCCTGCGCCAGTGCTGGTTTGGCTGTGAAAACGGAATGGAGGAGTCGTTGTAGCCGAGGGTGCAAACTGAGTGCACAACGGGTCGACCCGCGAGGACATGGTCGTGCCTTCGTAGGATCTCTTTGGCCATGGTCGAAGAGGACGCTACTATTGTTGTTACTCGGCCTAGCCTCAGAGTCATCAGTGGGCCGAATGTTTTGGCCAACTCGGCGAGTGTCTCATTGGGTTTGTTGCCTAGTTTGAATAGGCTTCCAATTATAGGGAGTGGAACAGGGCCCGGTGGGAGCTTTGCTGGTGAGGACTTCTTTCTTGCCAGTTGAAGAGCTTGGAAGAACACGCACAAAAAGCAAGATGCCCACACTAGAAGCGTGTAGTAATCCATCTCTATAGCTTTCTTTGGGACTGGTCGTGCATATGGCTAGAGATTACAATTATTATGTAGAAGTGCAAATGGTTGATATTATCGAAGAGAGTCTCTGGTTGGAGGCTACCCCACCTCGGCTGAGATACAATTGTCTGAAATTTTGGTCAGTAGTGGTTAGATTGATTGTGGGTCTATGAATTATTATGTTTTCTTCACTTTCTTTTGTAAAAAACTAGCTATAAATTATTATGTTGACGAATGCCATAGTAATTCATAATCTTTTAAAAAATAAACATAATAAATCATTAATCCACAATCAATCAAACCACTACTATGAATTATTATTATTATTATTATATTGACGAATGCTGTGACAAGAATCCGGATCCCCATGTCTCATGACTTATTTTCTTGTCTTATCTGCCAACTGCGACAGAAGGATCCGGACTCACGTCGTAATATCTGAAGTTGGTCCCACCAGTAAAAATTTACTGAAGTCCGATCTTGTTTTTGGAAGTACCATGTACTACTGGTGTAATTTACGATGAAACCTATACGCCCGGGATCATTACAGATGTCCTAGTTTTATTCTCAAGCTGAAAGGTAGAGTTGAGAAGTGGTTGTCAAAATCCATACAAAGTTGGCTTCTCCTACAGCGAGGTGTCAATGGAACGGCCACTCCTAATACTCATTGCGACTCTCGAGAACGGCCACACCCACACCGTCACTGAGGGATCTCGTTTTTGGAAGTACCATGTACTACTGGTGTAATTTACAATGAAACCTATACGCCCGGGATTGATCATTACAGATGTCCTAGTTTTATTCTCAAGCTGAAAGGTAGAGTTGAGAAGTGGTTGTCAAAATCCATACAAAGTTGGCTTCTCCTGCAGCGAGGTGTCAATGGAACGGCCACTCCTAATACTCATTGCAACTCTCGAGAACGGCCACACCCACACCGTCACTGAGGGGTCTCGCCTAACTGTCCAACATTTGAATTCTAAATACACTCCCTCTTTTTATTTGTGCGTGCTCATTTTTAATGTGTACGAATTTTTTTTTCATTTGTCTGGACTGTCTTTTCATATGTGTGCGGGCTCTCTCATGGAAGCTAGTCCCTTAATTGAGTTACAAAAAACCTCATTCCCTTCTCCCTAGCACCGGTTTCACATTAATCTATCCTTCTTCATTTTCCCAACTAAGCCGTACGGATGAAAATGTAATTGTTCATTCACAAAAATCTGTCAAGTCATCATTTTCTTAACTCATGCTCAACTCATGCCCTCCTTTCGTTCTCTTTTTTTTTTTTTTCCGCTGGAGAGGGATATTATATTAATAGAAGAGGACTAGATTACAAAAGACCTTGCTTATACATTTGGGAATATAGGGAAGAACTTGTCCTTGTCGGTTTGGAGGAGGATATGCAAAACCAATACTCAATCAAACTTAGACAGATTAAAGACTTCTGGGCCCAGCGATCAAGAGTCACTTGGCTTACCCAAGGGGACTCCAACTCTCGATTCTTCCATATGGCGGCTAAAATCATCCACAGGAAAACTAAAATCCTTTCTCTCCTAACTGAGCAGGGACAAATCATCTCAGAACAGAATCAGTTGGAAAACCACTGTCTCAAATCATTTGCCTCTTGGTTCTCTGATTAGAGTCAACCTGCTAGTCGTCTAAACCTCCAGCTCCCTCTTAGCCTAGAAGCTTCTATAACTCAGAATGACAACATAAGCCTAACCGAGAATCCGTTTGTCGCTGAGGTTCGCCGTGCTGTGTTCTCCATCAACCCAAATAAATCTCCGGGTCCTGACGGGTTTAACGCCGAATTCTATCAATCATTATGGAGCACCCTCAAACAGGACCTTACTAGCATGGTTTTGGATTTCTTCTCTAATAACTCTTTGGACCCCAGATTGAATGAAACCACTCTTGTCCTCATTCCCAAAAAAGAAGCTCCTATTTCTCTCAGGGATTGCAGACCAATCAGCTTGTGTAATGTGGCCTACAAAATTATCTCTAAAATTTTGGTTTACAGGTTACGACCTATCCTTTCCAAAATTATTCCCCCTTCCCAGGGGGCCTTTGTGCATGGTCGTCGTGCTCTAGACCAAATAGTGGTGGCCAAAAAGGTTATTCATGGGATGTCTAGACACAAAGGATCTAGAGCAATGGTGGCCATTAAACTCAATGTTGAAAAGGCTTATGATTCTATTAGCTGGCCTTTCCTGGAAGCATGCCTCGTCAGATTTGGATTTCATGAATCCTTCGTGGCTAAGATAATGAAGTGTGTCACCTCTGTCCAATATAAAATCAGGGTCAAAGCCCTCTTCTCTCCCTCTCGTGGCCTTCGCCAAGGTGATCCCCTCTCTCGGTATTTGTACATCATCTGTGTAGAAGCTCTCACCCGTCACACTACCTCCCTCAGCAACGCTAACAAAATGTTGTTCCCTAAAATTGCCCCGGGAGGCCAAAAGGTGGGCCTCCTTCAATTTGCAGATGATCTCTTATTCTTCCTCCATCTCAACGACAGACATCTCATGAACTTAACCAAGACTTTGCAGCTGTTCGAAGAGGAAGCCGGTCAACGCATTAACAAGTCAAAAAGCCAACTCTTGTTCCCCATGAACACTACCCCTGGTGTGGCCCGTTAGACAAAAGATATCCTGTAGATTTCCAGGTCAGTTCAATCCTTTGATTACCTGGGAACCCCTCTGGCCATGGATAAAAATCAACACCCAGCTTGGCACAACACCTTAAAGTGAATTCACAAGCGCATCGCTGGTTGGCGAGGAGGATTTCTTTCCCCAGCTGGTCGGCGAACACTGATTCAATCGGTAACCTCGGCCATCCCTGTTTACTGGTTTGGCCACTCATCCATTCCAGGTCGGGTCATCAAGGAAATGAACCGCATCAATGCTGCCTTTTTGTGGTCTGGATCCCAGACCAGACAAGGGCTTCACCCCATTGCCTGGGATACAATCACTCGTCCCATCCCTAAAGGAGGCTTAGGCATTAGGGAGATTGCAACCCAATCCAAGGCCCATCTCACCCAGCTGGTGTGGAGATTCACCACAGAACCAAACTCATACTGGGGGACAATATTGACCCGGAAATACCTTCAGACCTGTTCATTCAGGTATTGTACCAAAACCCCAAAAGACTCGACATTATGGAGGAAAATGCTGGCCCTCAAACACCATATCTTTGACCAATTGCGTTGGTCAGTTGGAACTGGAGTCAATATTGATGCCATTCAGGACACCTGGATCCCGGGAAATGATTCAGGCCAGCCTCAATTCTACACCTTACCTCCTAACGGTCCTGCTAATATCCAGCGGGTGAGTGACATGATCATGAAAGACCATCACCAACGGCCTAGGTGGAACACTCAGCTCCTGCACCACTGGTGGCCCGACGACATCGTGGAGAGAATATGCTCCATCCCCCTGGGTGGGCAAGATATCCCTTGTTGGAAGAATGAAAAGGCAGGGAGCTGCACCACAAAAGCACTTTACAAGCATCTAAGGAATCTTCATCCTGGACCCAACTTTCCATGGCACATCATCTGGTCCCTTGAAATTCCTTCCAAGCAAAAAGTCTTCTTATGGAAATGCTTACAGGATCATCTTCCCACGAGGATCCGCCTACACAGAACATTCCCGGACATTAACCCCAGCTGTGTTCTTTGCCTCCAAGAGTGCGAATCAAGAGATTACCTCTTCTCCTCCTATGAGGCCACTCATCACCTCCGACAACATATCCAGGACCGTATGCATTTTAACTTCCCCACTGAATCAATCACCCAATGGTTCTAGCACCAGCATAAGGATATTCTTCAAATCGTCACTTGGACCTTGTGGTATACATGGAAAGCGAGGAATATAAAGATTTTCAAATATGAACCTTTGCATACCCCTTCCATCCTAAGGAAAATCATTCAGGCCATCCACGAATGGCAAATGGCACACAAATTCCTTCATGATCAGACAAACAGAAGCTTGTCCCCTGCAAAATGGACGCCGCCACCCCCAGCCGTACATAAATTAAACATTGATGGATCCTTTGACTACTCCACTGGCACGGCCGGCATTGGAGGAATCCTTCTCAACGAGCATGGCCAGCTTAACCAGGCCTTTGCATGTGCTGTTTTCGCTCGTCCCCCCCTGTAGGCAGAGATGAAGGCGTTCCTCATAGGCATACAAATGTGTGTTTGTTGCGATCTAGGGCCTATGAGAAGAGATCAAGCACACACAAGAATACGGAGATTTACGTGGTTCGGCTTTTGACCTACGTCCACGGGAAAGACGGGAGAATTCACTATGCAATCAGAAGAAGATCGTACATCATAGAGACCCTAAGTCTCTATTTATAATATCAGCCAAATACTCAGTTACACCCAAACACTACTTCTAATCACAGTAGACCTATGATAATAGACCTACTTCTAATCACAGTAGAACATAGGCAATACAGGGGCCCGGTTAACCAGATTTATTACTACAATTGAGCCATATAACCTAACAAATCTCCACCTTGGCGAACATTGAAGCTGATCCTCATGCACTAAACACGTCTCACCGTCTCCACCTGCCCCTTAGGGCACTTAGGTACTGAGCACACCGATCAAGTCCAAGCAATGCTTGAACTTGAATTTAAACCAGTCCTTCATGAGTGCACCAAATCGCTTGTACCATTGTCCAGAAGCTTGCTTCGACCCGTACAATGATTTATTTAAACTACATACATGATCAGGAACCTTAAACTGCACTCTACCTGCACTGGAAGCTCCTTCATCTTCCTCGTAGAACCGCTTGCATCCGATGGCCTGATTTTCCTCATTAAGAGACTCCATCTCTTCAGTTATAGTTGCTGCCTGTTGACTACTTTCCAGCCCTTCCATTAATTCAAGAGACTCAGTCGTCAATGCGTATACAACCATATCATCACGGCCATTGTCTGATGTCGACGCGTACGTCGTCGTATCCTCGAAACCGTATCTAATCGGCGGTTTCCTTTCTCTCTGCGGTTTACCCGTCTGCGGCATCTGCGGCTCTATCTGCTGCACAGTCTGACGATCCCCTGTATCTCGGGAGGAGTCGGATGCACTCTCCTTCCTCACTAGGATGTCGGACTCCACCTGAACGGTGTCACTGCTGCTACCTACTTCTGTCCTCTCCACCTGCTTTCTCGATTCGAGTAAAGCATCCTCATGAAATGTAACATCCCTGCTAATGATAAATCTGGGTGAATATTGATCAGTACACCACAACCTGTATTCTTTCACCCCAGAAGCATATCCCACCAAGATGCACTTAACAGCCCTTGGTTCTAACTTATCGGCTTTCACGCGAGCATAAGCCGGACAACCGAAGATCCTCAAGTTAGAATAATCAGCTGGATTACCTGACCACATTTCTTCCGGTGTTTTGCAACCAATCTTTGTGTGTGGAGACCTATTTATCAAGTAGCCTGCAGCATTTACTGCCTCAGCCCAAAAGTCCTTAGACAATCCTGCAGTAAACAACATACAACGAGCTCTTTCCAAGATCGTTCTGTTCATCCTCTTTGCAACTCCATTCTACTGCGGAGTTTCTGTAGTGGTGTAATACCGAACTATGCTATGATCCGTGCAATAGTTCTCAAATTCTGTCGATCTGTACTCCTTGCCATTACCTGTCTTCAACTTCTTCACCTTTCTGCCAGTCTATTTCTCAACCATTTCCTTCCATCGCTTGAATGTAACAAAGGTCTAATCCTTCGTCTTCAGAGTATAAACCCAGACTTTCCTTGAATAATCATCAATAAAAGTCAGCATAAACCGGGACCCGCCCTTGGAATAAACCTTAGAAGGCCCTCATACATCTGAATGAACATAATCAAGGATACCTTTCGTGCGATGAATACTTATCTTGAAACTAACCTTTCGATGCTTTTCGAAGACGCATCTCTCACAGAAATCCAACTTGCTTGTCTTTGTGCCACATAGCAAATTCCGATTGCTCAGTATTGTCAATCCTTTCTCACTTATGTGACCCAGGCGCAAGTGCCATAAGCGTGTTGAGACAGATTCATGGTCATCTGAGGAAGACACTGCAGCTCCACCTGTAACTGTATTTCCAGACAAAACATATAAGTTTCCAACTCTATTGCCTCTCATAAGAACCAGAGCACCCTTCACAACCTTCATGACTCCACCTTCAGCTGAGAACTTACAACCATCGGAGTCCAAGACACCAAGAGAAATAAGATTCTTTTTCAGATCAGGAACATGCCGAACTTCTGCTAACGTTCTGATGATTCCATCATACATCTTGATTTTAACTGTTCCAATCCCAACCGTCTTACATGCAACATTGTTGCCCATCAAGACACTACTACCGTTGATTTCTCTATAAGTGATAAATCAGTCCCTATTGGGACACATATGGTAAGAACAACCCGAATCAAGAATCCATTCATCCTTAGGACGAATACCATTTTCAATCACAAAAAGTGCATTGTCGGAAACATAATCTGATCTTCCATCTACAACACTGACTGAATCATCATCAGATGATGAATCTTCTATTTCTTTCCCTTTCCTCTGCCTTTCAGGACAGTTTTTTCTGATGTGCCCTTTCTTATGACAATAATAACATTCAATGTTTTTCCTGTTGGATCTATATTTGCCCTTATTACTGGAGTCTTTTGTTCTTCCCCGTACTACCAAACCCTCACCCGAACTATCATTGTTAGTCGCAACCTTTTTCTTCAACTCTTTGGAGTTCAAGGCTGACTCAACATCTTCCTTAGAAAGAGTTTCTCTACCATACATCATGGTATGAACAAAGTTCTCATATGAGGGTGGTAACGAGCACAGCAACATAATAGCTTGGTCCTTATCATCAATTTCAACATTGATATTTTCCAGATCCATTATAGCTTTTGTGAAATAATCAAGGTGAGTTGAAACAGACGTACCTTCCTGCATTTGTAATGTGAACAACCGCTTCTTCAGATACAAGCGATTCGTGAGAGATTTCGTGATGTACAAGTTCTCCAACTTTTACCATATGCCAGCAACAGTTTTTTCCTGAACAACCTTTCGCAGTACACCATCGCTAAAAAACAGCAGAATTTGACCATACTCTTTTTCCAGCAACTCATCTTTCTCTTCATTCGACAATTTTTCAAATAAAGCGTTCTTTCCTCTCAAAGCTTTATGCAACCCATTCTGTACCAACAAAGCATGCATCTTCAGATGCCAAAGACCGAAATCATTATTTCCATCGAATTTCTCAATGTCAAACTTCATAGCCATTCCGCGAATCTTTCACTAGAACTGTGTAGATCTGGTCACCACGAGCACGCTGGAAGAAACGGATCTAAAATCCGACTCTGGACGGCTAAGATATCGTAGAAATAACTTTCTACGCTCCGAACAATCAAACTCCTTCGTTGACTGTTATACAGCCAATCTTCTTCCACAACAGCGTAGATCTGCTCGCAACGAGTCCGTAGGTTCAAACGGATCTCAGATCGGACTATGGATCGTCAAGATATCGCGAAAACAAATTTTAGCCTTTAATTCGGTCAAACTGACTTTGACCGTACGATCTGCTGACGTCAGCGATTCCCTGCGGGCTTTGCTTCTGGGCTTCTTCTCCACGGGTCAGGTCAACTTGGACTTGACCCGACCTGGACTGGCGAATGGGCCCTTTTTTTTAAACGAGTCAGGCTGGACCTGACCTGCACCCGACCCGGAGCTGCAGCAGGCCCAGGCCCACTACTTCTTCTTCTTCAACCGTTCTGTTCTGCAACAGAACACAGAGGACGGTTCCCCTCTTCCGGTCTTCTTCTTCTTCCACTCTGGCGACACACAGCGGCGGCGACGAAGACTCCGGCGGTGTTTCTACACGGTGATGTGGGGCCCGGCCAAACCCAAACCGAATCCAAACGCTCCTCTGATCAGTGCCTGAGATGATGGACTCTGGTGGTTTTCACGCTGCTGCTTCTTCTCTGCGGCAAACGCCCACCGAACCAAAGATAGCTCCCGCTGTCAGGCGACGGAACGGCGACAACGATTTTGGCCGGACTTCTCCAAATCTAGGCAAATCGATCAAGAATCGAACCTTCTTCCTCGAAACAAATTGTCCTCTGTTGCTTCCGATTTTGCAACAGAACTGATCCGTCAACAGCAGGCAACACGCTACAGCGCAGTGAGCGCTTCTTCTCCTGTGATGCTCAACGGCAGCGACGAAGAATTCCAGCAGGTTTTCTTCACGGCGAGGTGGCGAGGTGGGGCCCGGCCGAATGCAAGAAACCCAAACCGCCCAAATCAAATCACGCAAGGTGTGATTTTGCTGCTAGAACAGAGAACAGGGAGCAGTCCAGATCCTCTTTCTCTTCTCCGATCAACCCTTTGAAATCCGATCTGTCGGATTTCTTCCGATCATGCCAAATAGCTCTGATACCAGTTTGTTGCGATCTAGGGCCTATGAGAAGAGATCAAGCACACACAAGAACACGGAGATTTACGTGGTTCGGCTTTTGGCCTACGTCCACGGGGAAGACGGGAGAATTCACTATGCAATCAGAAGAAGATCGTACATCATAGAGACCCTAAGTCTCTATTTATAATATCAGCCCAATACCCAGTTACACCCAAACACTACTTCTAATCACAGTAGACCTATGATAATAGATCTACTTCTAATCACAGTAGAACATGGGCAATACAGGGGCCCGGTTAACCAGATTTATTACTACAATTGAGCCATATAACCTAACAGTGTTGATCGGGGTATTACAGACGTAATCATCGAAGGAGACTCCTTCATTATATGGAATTCTCTAAATTCATCGGGAGGATACCCATGGCCATTATTAAGTATACGGAGGAAACTTCAAGCAACCCTAGATAATTTGCCTCAGTGGAAGGCATCTCTAATTCGCAGATCAGCCAACATGGTGGCAGATGACCTTGCTAAACTAAGATCACCGGTGGAAATGGTGCTCCATTCCTCCTTACCAATCCATTTATCGCATTTTTACTTACTTGAGTTGTGTATGCAGGAAGGGCAGAGAGGGAGTCACGCACCACAACTTCAGGAGCAACACCTTTTGGCGCAGCATGAAGAATGAAGACAACTGTGTGGGAAAAACACCGTGATGACGAAGTTAAGCGACGATCACGGCTAAACTCGCCGAGCTCCTCAGCTTCTGTGGTGGAAGACCGTCAGCTCGGCAGTTCGGTCAATACCTTGGCAGCTCGGTAAATCAGTCCAGCTTGCAAGGTCGGCACCGCAGTTCGGCAGCTCGGTATGAGTGCCAGCCCGGTACAATGGCGCACCACGGCCAAGCTATCCTTGGTCCCAGGCCACAGCATCCCCAGCCACAGCACTAGAGTTAGAGTGGGCCGCCATTCTCCTCCTAGAGTCAGAATGGGCCGCCATCTACCTTCTGGAAATACGGCGCGCCCTGATAGATATGGGCGGTCATTTATGGCGATAGGATTGCTCATTTATGGTGATAAGAGGTGTGCTTTATCATCCCTGTACGCCAGCCGGCTGAAGGCGTGGAAAGTGAAGTAGGGGTGTTGTCCGCTCCACCTACTGCTGCCTGTCAGGGTATGGAGCGATGGGACCTCACCTCACCTACCCCCACTCACAGAGAGAATGAGCGAGGAACACTCGCCTATATATGCATGGGATCAGCCCCATGAAAGGTACGCACTACGCAATATCCAACGCATAACCCTCAATACTACACGCTCTCATTCCTCTCTTCCTCCTCCTGTTTAGTTTTACCAGAGCTAACTCAGGCATCGGAGTGCCTTCGGCTCACGGCAGCCAGGGCCTCTGACCCAAGTCTTTCTCCTTCCTTTTCAGGTTCTCGGAGTTCAGCATTCCCCCTCCTAAGAAGTTTAACCCCGATCTCATCTCTAACTAAGTAGGTGTCGTTTTTACCGCCTACAGTTTGGCGCCGTCTGTGGGAAACTGAACAAAAAGCTTGTAAACACCATGCCTCCGAAAACCAGAAATGGCGAAGGACCTTCCAAGGGCAAGGCTGTGTCCACACAGCCTACGCTGGCGCAAAATCTTCCGCCTCCTCCCCCTCGGCAAAGGAGGTCTGGCGGGAGGTCTCTCACGGTCCAAACAGCGTCACAATCCAGGGAAGTAACCATGCTCTCCCTTCGCGACGTTCCACCTCCAGAACAACCCCACCATGGCCATAAGCGGCCCGCGCAAGGTGACAAGTCAGTCACCAAACCACAGGAGAAGTCAGCCCGGGCTAGATCGCAGTCTCATCATCAGGCCAGCCTTGAGCACAACGAAGACCCCCGCCTGGCGGATATCAGAGCACAAAACCTCCTCATCCAGGAACAGCGTGAGCTTATCGAACGGCTCACGCAACGGCTCGAAGGCAAGAAGGATCAGAGCCCGCCGCCCAGGCGTCCGGGCCACGGACAAGACCTGAGGCACGTCCTCAACAATAAGAGGCGTGACCGAGACCAAAAAGAAGAAGGCTCCAGCAGCAGCCACATACATGAAGGGCCAAAGAAGCAATGCCAGGGGTTGGAGGACGATGAACTAAAGAAGTGGATCGACCAGCAGGTAAAGCAGATTGTCCGCCAGAATTTGGAGACTGCTGGTATCGACCGGGACCAGTATGCCACCTTTGAAGCTGAAGATACTGGTGCGTCTCCTTTCTCTAGGGAGATAAGAAGATACACGCTGCCCGAGAAGTTCAGCGTCCCAAGGTTCACCCTATATGACGGGACCTCGGACCCCGCTGCCCACCTCCGACATTACGTCCAAAGGATGTCGGTCTGGGGGGACGACGGTTCCCTGAACTGTCGAGTCTTTTCCTCCAGTTTGGCGGACCTCCCCCTACGGTGGTTCTGTTCGCTTCCCGAAAATTCCATCTCCAGTTGGCAACAGCTTCGGACCTCCTTCCTGGGGAAATTCCAGGCTCATCGCGTCATCCCAAAGACCGATGCCGACCTGATGGCCCTCCGGATGCAGGAGAACGAAAACGTCACCCAGTTCGCTCGCCGGTTCTGGACTGTTTACAGCCAGATCGAGAGCGCTTCTGAGGAGCTAGCGGTGAGGTCCTTCCAGCTGGCTCTGCAGCCGGGTATCCCACTTCGGGCGCAGCTGGTCATGTATCCCGTGACCACCATGAAGGAGCTGATGACCCGGGCCAACCGTTTCATCTTGGCGGAAGAAGACGAGGCGCGAGGTCGGGAGAACTTTGGCCTCACTAAGAAGAGCCAACCGGCCAAGGGAGACAGCAGGTCCTCCAGGAGGGAGGATCGTCGAAGGGACCCATCCCCGGATCGGCGCAAAGCCCGGTCCTCGGAGCAGCGCCGAACCCCCTCCGCCTCGACATCGGGATCACGGAGCAGCAGGAAATCCGGCCACGAGCCATCCTCATACGTGGCCGTGAACACCATCTTCAAGGAGCCGATCTATAGGCTCCTCAACAAAATAAAGGCGCAGCCGTTCTTCAAATGGCCGCGGCCAATGACGGCCGACCCCTCTTCCCAGGACCAGACAAGGTTCTGTGCCTACCACAAGCAGAACGGGCACATGACCGACGAGTGCAAGAGCTTCAAGTTCCACCTGGAAGACCTCGTGAAGGAGGGGCACCTTCGGGAGTACATCAAGCAGGAGGGCCGAGGTGATGGCCGACCTCCGCGGCGGGAAGCTGATAACCAGGACAGCGAGCCGGAAGGAGTCATCCACGTCATTCACCTCGCAGCCCCACCTAAGAAGAGCTCTCAGGCCCGCGCTGAGGCCCGGCGCGCCTCCCATGAGAAACAGGTGCTGACCGCGGCGCCAGAGCAGGCCGCGAAGAAGGCCAAAACAGAGGGGGTCAGAATATGGTTTTCTGACAAAGACCTGGAAGACGTCGAGCTACCGCACAACGACGCTCTAGTTCTCACCTTGAAGCTACAAAACTTCTTGGTTCAGAGAGCCCTCGTCGACCCTGGCAGCTCGTCCGAGGTCCTCTACTACGACTGCTTCAAGAAGTTGGGACTGAAAGACGAGGACCTCCAGGCATGCCGCACCCCTCTGGTCGGCTTCAGTTCCAAACCTGTCTATCCCAAGGGCAGGATCTCCCTTAGAGTCCAAGTCGGTGGCGCCTGCAGACAGGTCGACTTCCTAGTGGTCGATGTCCCTTCCCCGTACAATGTAATAATGGGGAGGACGTGGCTGCATAGCATGGAGGCGGTGCCCTCCACCCGGCATCAAAAACTCAAGTTCCCCTTGGAGAATCGATCTGGACGAGCGGAGGTGATCACCGTCAAAGGCGACCAGCACATGGCCAGGCAATGCCTGCTGGCCGTGCTGTCTGACGAGGCCGGGCCGTCCCAAGTCAATGTGACCGAGCTGGATAGAGAGGCCGAGCTCGAGGACGTCGGCAGGGCTCCGGCGCAGAAGAGCATCGAGGACCTCACCAAGGTCAATATCGATCCCGCCGACCCCGACAGATTCTTTCTCGTGGGAAGCCAGCTCCCCGAGACCGAGAAGATAGAGTTGCTCAACCTCCTCGAGGAGAATAAGGCGGTCTTTGCCTGGACACCGTATGAAATGCCCGGCATTGACCCCGCAGTCATCTGTCACGAACTGAAGGTGGATCTCAACCATAAGCCCGTGCTTCAAAAACCGCGCCGGTCTGGGGTCCCGCAGAGTGAGGCCATGACTGAGGAAGTTCAGAAACTCCTCGAGGCAGGTGCAATAAGAGAGGTCCACTATCCGCAGTGGCTAGCCAACACCGTGGTGGTCAAGAAGAAGACGGGCAAATGGAGGGTCTGCGTGGACTTCACCGACCTCAATAAGGCCTGTCCAAAGGACAGCTTCCCTCTTCCAAAAATCGACCAGCTCATTGACGCCACTGCCGGACACGACCGGATGAGCTTCCTGGACGCCTACCGGGGGTACCACCAGATCCCCATGTACGCGGCAGACCAGGAGAAGACAGCTTTCATCACTCCCCGGGGCACCTATTGTTACAAGGTGATGCCCTTCGGGTTGAAAAACGCGGGAGCGACCTACCAGCGGTTGGTGACGAAGATGTTCCAGGCCCAGCTCGGCAAAACGGTGGAGGTCTACATCGACGATATGGTCGTCAAGTCAAAAAGGTCGCAGGACCACCTGACCGACCTCCGCCAAATTTTCGACATCCTTCACCAGTTCCAGTTGAAGCTGAATGCGTCCAAGTGCGCCTTTGGGGTCGGTTCCGGCAAGTTTCTGGGAAGCCTGGTCACAAGAAGGGGGATTGAAGCGAACCCCGACCAGATCACCGCGATCCAGGACCTCCAGTGTCCGACCTCGGCGAAACAAGTCCAGAGGCTGACCGGAATGGCTGCCGCCCTGAACCGATTCATCAGCCGCGCTTCAGACAAGTGCAGACCCTTCTTCCAACTCTTGAGAAAGGGCTCCAAGTTCCAGTGGACGTCAGAATGCTCTGAGGCGCTGCAGCAGCTAAAACAATATCTTTCTTCTCCCCCACTGCTGTCAACCCCGACCTTTGGAGAGCCACTGTTCTTGTACTTGTCGGTCTCGGACCATGCAGTGAGCTCGGTACTCATCAGAGAGGACCACGGCCAGCAAAGGCCCATCTATTACACGAGCAAAACCCTGCTGGACGCCGAGACCCGGTATTTGCAGCTTGAAAAACTCGCCTTGGCGCTCATCAGCGCCTCTCGGAAGCTCTCCCACTACTTCCAAACCTTCACAATAGTGGTCGTAACCGAATACCCACTGAAGGCTCTTCTCCGGAAGGCAGATTTCTCCGGACGAATCTCCAAATGGGCCGTCGAACTGGGGCAATATGACATCGGCTATCAACCCAGAACGGCCATCAAAGCTCAAGTCCTGGCGGATTTCATCGTTGAATTTACTCCTCAGAGTTCGGCACCGACCGCGCTCGATACCGAACTGGGGGGTGATAGGGGTGCAGAGGTTGCCACCAAGACTGAGCAAGAGCAGTCCTGGAAAGAGCTCCTAGACTCGTCCTGGAAAGTCTTTGTCGACGGATCCTCAACATCCAAGAGAGCTGGCACTGGCATAGTTCTCCAGTCTCCTGAAGGCCTCGTTATCGAACAAGCTGTGACCCTTGGTTTCAAGGCATCCAACAACGAGGCCGAATATGAAGCTCTGATCGCCGGACTCAACAGTGCCAAAATCCTGGAAGCCCGGTCCGTGGTGGTTTTCAGCGACTCCCAACTGGTGACAAGCCAGCTCAGCGGAGACTACCAAGCTCGGGATGACAGGATGGCTGCCTACCTCGCCCACGCCCGGGGACTTCTCTCCCAGTTCGAAAGGGCCGAGGTCCGGCAGATCGGCAGAGAATCCAACTCCCATGCGGACGCCCTCGCCAGCCTCGCCTCGGCTGTGGAAGCCGGTGAAAAGAGAACTATTGAAGTAGAGACGCTGCTTGAGCCCAGCATCGAGCTCCAGCAACCCCGGCAGCTCATGTGCCTGGACCTCGGCCCGAGCTGGATGGACCCCATCATCGCGTACCTAAAAGACGACCAGCTGCCCGAGGACAGGACTGAAGCTCGGAAAATCAGATTGAAGGCGACCCGCTTCTGGCTGTCCCCAGACAGCAAGCTCTACAGGAAGTCATTCACGGGGCCTTACCTCCAGTGCGTCCACCCCAGCAAAGTCGACGATTTCCTCTACGAGATCCACGAAGGAGTCTGCGGCAGTCACGTAGGAGGTCGGTCACTTGCGTACCGGGCTATCAGCCAGGGTTACTGGTGGCCATACATGCAGAAGGACGCCCAGCTTTACGCTAGGAAGTGCGAGAAGTGCCAGAAGTTCTCCCATTCTCTCCACCAGCCAGCCCAGGACATGAGTCCTCTCTCCAGTCCGTGGCCTTTCGCCCAGTGGGGCCTCGACATCGTCGGACCACTTCACCGAACTCCAGGGAACAAAAGATGGTTGATTGTGGCTACGGACTACTTCACAAAATGGGTCGAAGCTGAACCTTTGTCCTCCATCACTGAGCTAGACACGAAGAACTTTGTATGGAAGAATATCATCACGAGGTTCGGAATTCCCCGCACTCTCATTTCGGACAACGGGACCCAGTTCGACTCCAACCTCTTCAAGAGCTTCTGCCAGGAGTACGGCATTCGCAACATCTACTCTACGCCGGCGTACCCTCAGAGCAACGGCCAGGCCGAGATCTCAAACAAGGTGCTCCTCGACGGAATCAAAAAGAGACTCGACCGAGCCAAAGGTCGATGGGCGGAGGAGCTGCCAAGCGTCCTATGGGCCTACCGAACTACGCCAAGGCGTTCCACCTCGGCTACCCCGTTCTCCCTTGCCTACGGCATGGAAGCAGTCATTCCCCTTTAGGTCGGCCTCCCGACCTTGAGGTCCGAACTCTGTGACCAGGGTCTAAACGATCTGAATGTAGCACGGGAGCTGGACTTGGCTGAAGAACGAAGAGAGGCGGCAGCTATCCGCCTGGCCGCCTATCAGCAGCAGTTGGCCAGGGGGTACAACCCGAAGGTCAGAGAGAGAAGATTCGCGATAGGAGAGTTGGTCTTGAAAAAAAACACTTCCAGGCGACCGAGATCCCAACGAAGGCAAGCTGGCGCCTAACTGGCAGGGACCGTTCAGAATAACTTCTACAGCGGGGAGATCTGCCTACCGACTCGAAGATATGGAAGGGAAGCCGCTCCCGCGACCATGGAACGCGGCGCATCTAAAAAAATTCTATTTCTGAAAAATGTATTCAAGAAATCAAATATCAATAAAAGGCAACTTTTCTGGAATGAGTGTTTGCATTGAGGCTCGCAGCGGCTCGATCCCACTATTCGGAATGTCAACTGTCAGCTCGGCTCCAGCGCCAGCTCCGACACCAGGGTCCGGTAACAGTACCACCCTCGCGGCTCGGCACCTCTGTTCAGAGGGCCAACCGTCCTGAGCTCGGTGCCTTCACCAGCCCTGGCGGTACAGCCATAAGCACATCAGGGTCCGGTAACAGTACCACCCTCGCGGCTCGGCACCTCTGTTCAGAGGGCCAACCGTCCTGAGCTCGGTGCCTTCACCAGCCCTGGCGGTACAGCCAGAAGCACATCAGGGTCCGGTAACAGTACCACCCTCGCGGCTCGGCACCTCTGTTCGGAGGGCCAACCGTCCTGAGCTCGGTGCCTTCACCAGCTCTGGCGGCACAACCATAAGCATTTCAGGGTCCGGTAAGAGTACCACCCTCCCGGCTCGGCGCCTCTGTTCCGAGGACCAACCGTCCTGAGCTCGGTGCCTTCACCAGCTCTGGCGGCACAGCCATTTCAGGGTCCGGTAAGAGTACCACCCTCCCGGCTCGGCGCCTCTGTTCAGAGGGCCAACCGTCCTGAGCTCGGTGCCTTCACCAGCTCTGGCGGCACAGCCATTTCAGGGTCCGGTAAGAGTACCACCCTCCCGGCTCGGCGCCTCTGTTCAGAGGGCCAACCGTCCTGAGCTCGATGCCTTCACCAGCTCTTGCGGCACAGCCATAAGCATTTCAGGGTCCGGTCTCGGTGCCACCCTCACGGCTCGGCTCCTCTGTTCAGAGGGCCAACCGCCCTCGCTTAGTACCTGTCAATCTACTCGGCAAGTTACTTGTATCGATACGCTACGCATTCCACCACAAGCAAGACAGACAACACAGTATATGCAAAGAATGTTGTTTGTAAAGAATGTTGTTTTATTATAAGATCAGCTTAAATACAATGTATGGCAAAACAAAAAAAAAAAAAAAAAAAAATTTACATAGTTCAGGGAGCTGCTGCTCCCTTATTACAGCTAGTCCCGGCAGCACTCTTGCCAGGTACGGCTGGGGCAGCTTCGGGAACCACTGGAGGAGCAGGGACGACTGTTGCTGGAGGGACCTCCGAGGCTGAAGGAGCGGGGGCGATTCCCGAGACGGCTCGCAACTCCGAGTCCGAGCGAGGAAACCTGGGGGAATTCTGAAAAATGGGGCTGTTCGGAGGGACACCAACCCTCCGTAAGGCCGCCTTCCACCCAAGTGCCCACGCCTTCTCTCGGATTCCTGGCAGTTGAGCCTTGTAGTCAGCTGCCAGTTTGCTGACCTCCTCATTCATCACGGACTCGTGCTCGGCGACGTACTCTTCCTTGAGTCTCGTTTCTTGATCTCTCAGAGCCCGCGCGAGCTCGGCCGCCTTCCCGTCCAGAGCCATCTCAAGCTTTCTCTCAGCCAGCTTCCTCTCAGAGATAAGCCTACTGTTGGTCCCCCGCAGCATCTTCATGTCTTCCTCCCTCCGCGACGACGCAAGACGGACCTCGTCTAGCTTCCAGGACAGTTGGACGTTTTGATCCACCGCCTGTTTTGCTTCCTCCTTCAGGTGCTCGGCCAAGGCCCGCTCTGCGTCGAGCTCGGCAAGAAGATCTTCCTTCTTCCTCGCCTCCTCCTCCAGGGCCGCGTCCCTTGCCGCCAGGGACTTAAGCAGCAACTCCTTTTCGGCTGCCCAATCTGCTGCCCTGGCTTCGGCTGCATCCAGCCTCCCCATGCCAGTCTGGCACTTTTGCAAGAGCTGCAGTGGAAACAGAAGTGTCACAAAATGAAACACAGCAGAAAAAGAAAGAATGTTGAGTCAAGCGTGTACATACCGTTACCAGAGACCGCATTGAGGACATCAGCAGGGACTTGTTGTCCATCTGCGCCCACCTTGCCATGTCCTGGGGAAGGGCGCACGCTCGTCCCAGAGCGACAACCACTTCGGGGCTGACCGCTCGGTCCGACTCGGCTAGCTCCCTCCCCAGCACCCCCTTGATGTCCGGTCTCCAGGGGATGAAGTCGGGAGGAGCGGCGGACCCCCCAACCGACATGGCAGGCTCAGGGGCAGACGGGGCTTCGACCCTGGGCCTCTTCTCCGGCCTGCGCTCCTCGACGACCTTGGCAGTATCCCCTCTGCCTAGGTCGGAGTGCGATTCTTCAGAAAGGACTGCCGGGGTGCTCGACCCGACCTCTGCTGCAGCAGGCATTCCCGTTTGAGCATCGTCGGTAGCTTCCGGAACCGTCTCGGTCCCGGGCGCGGTTACCTCAGCAGCGTCCGCCGCCGACATACTTCGGGCGACGTCGGTACCTCGGGAGGGAACCGAGCTTTCGCCCGTGTCTCCAAACGCAGCGGCGGAGAGGTCTTCCGCGACAAAGCGCTTGCGACGACCGCGCAACATCTCGACCTCGGACTCTTCCGAGCTGGATGTGCTCCGGGACTCGCTGGAGACAACAAACTTCTGCCTTAGCCGCCTGCGCCCCGGTCTCGGCTCTCTTGGTCGCAGCTGCTTCACGGACAGGGGACTGTCCTCCCAACTCTACCGGAATGCCGCTGGGGATTGCGACAGTAACGGTCTCCGGAGCAGGAACCTGGGTCCGTTCGGTGCCCGGTCCGGTGTCTTCCCCGTGAAGCACGGAGTCGATCCCGGTCACCCGCCTCGGAGCGAGGAAGGACTTGTAGTGCGGCGTGTACCCCAGCAGCGAATACGCAGCTCGGCAGTGATGGCCGCGGTACTTCCGCACCTTCTCGTGCCAATCACTGTTCACCCTCCACCGGTTCCTTCGGGCAAGCTCCCTCCTCTGCCGAAAACCTGCAGGAACAGAACAGTGTCAGCAAGGGAAAGAGATGATAAAAATACAAAATCCAGGGGCCTCGGTTTTTACTTGGGGGGACTCCTATTTTGCGCGGTATCCGGGCCGTGGTGCTGGGTTCCGTCTCGCCGAACTCCCACGCCCCGCGAACGAAGACACGGTCCTCCCCCGCGTATTTATACGAGTCTTCCAGCGCGGTCACGAAGGCGGTCCGGTGGAGCCTCAGCCGAAGATAGTACGTATGCCCCTCTGCGGATTTGCAGAGGTCATACGCCTCCTCGATGTCCGAGACACCGAGGTTGATGGACAAGATCTCGTTGAGCCGCACTGTTCCCATGATGATCTTGTATCCGTTGGGAAGCAGCTGGCAGGGGCTCAACCCCCACTCCCGGAGACATTCCCTGAGGAGTGGGTGGAGGGGGAACCGGACTCCTCCCTCCACGACGGCCACCAGCCAGAACGGCATCCAGCCGTCGCTGTATGTGATACCGTCGTCAGGTCCGTCTGGCCTAACCTCTACGTTCGCAGGGACTTTGTATTCCTTCCTAAACAGGCTTATGGACAGTGCGTCCCCTAGCCAATGCCTATGCACACCCATTCTCTACTCTAGATGGAGGACTACCCACCGGAAAGGAAGAAGACGGGGGAGAAGTCCTACGATGGGAGGAGTCTACGAGCAGAATGGTCGCAGGCAACAGGCAACTTACTGTTCTTCAGCAGGTTGCAGCAGGAGCTCTGAGGATCGAAAAGAAGGAAGACGGAGAAGGAACCCTAATTTATAACGGATGGAGGCGCCGTTTCAGATTTCGAGAGAAGCCTTCAATATGGCCCTACCTCGAGTAGCCCTAGCGTCGCCTCGGGCAGCCCAGTCGTCCTGCAGATTTGATTGCGCGCCCTCAACAAAGGCGACACGTGGCACGGCGCCGCATTCCCAGAGGACTATTCAATGCCTCGACAGGCGAAAGGGCAACCGCCTCGACTGACGGAAAGAACTTAATACAGCACTCCACGTCAGCACAAGGACTTAATACAGCACTCCACGTCAGCACAAGGACTTAATACAGCACTCCACGTCAGCACAAGGACTTAACACAGCACTCCACGTCAGCAAAAGACGATGAGGAGACCCCATCGAACCGAGACCCCACCGTTTCGGCAGTTCGGCACAACGGGCACTGTCAAAAGTTTAGTGGCAGTACCGGCCTGACTAAAACCACTCAGCTTCCGACCTGCTCCAAGGAGCCCACAGGCCAAAAGCTGGGGGGGAGATAATGGGTACGGAACAGCCGACGGAGACCACGGCCCTGCTCCGGGTCTCGGTCATTGGCTAACGTCTCAATCTAAAGAACAGCAAGGAGTTCGGCAATCCGGAACTACAACTCAAAACAGCAAAGCAATGCAGCATTTCATCAACCACAAACATTCCATCAAAAACAAGGAAGAGCAAGAGTGCGAGCAAAGTTTCGAAGTTTTTATTAATCAAGCTTCTGACTACAAGATGAATGGAGATTCCATAAAAGAAAGAAAAAATTACAAAAAACCCTCAGAGGGCTGCAGCTTCCACATTACAGTCGATCTCCGGGGGGACCTCGACTGCACTAGCCTCGGGAGCGGCTGGGGCAGCTTCAGGGACGACCACGGCAGCTTCAGGAGGGACCTCGACGACTGCTGCCACTTGGCAGTCTTCGGGATCAGCACTGGCAGCAGGAGCCTCTTGCAGCGCCTCGGGAGCGGCGGTCGCCTCCGGGCACGACTGCGAAGGAGGGTCGGAGGAGACTTGAGACACGGCTGCGAGTCCCGGGTCCGAACAGGAAAATCTTGGGGCATTCAGGAAAAGGGGACTATCCTCGGGGACCCCAGCTTTCTGCAAGGCTGCCTTCCACCCGAGTTCCCAGGCTCGGTCCCGGATCCCCGGCAGCTGAGCCTTGTAATCAGCAGACAGCTTGCCGACCTCCTCCTCCATGATGGAGTCATGCTCGGCGAGGAACTCCTCCTTGAGCCTGGCCTCCTGTTTGGCCAGGGCAGACTCGACCTCGGCCGCCTTCCCCCTCAGCGCCTTCTCCAGGGAACCTTGCGCCTGGTTCCGCTGGGAGAGGAGTCTCTTGTTTGTCCCCTTTGTGCTCTTCAGTTCGTCCTCCAGCTGTTTCGCCGCAGCCCGGAGATCATCGAGCTCGGAAGAAAGGTGCTGGTTCTGGACCTTCTCGTCCTCCAGCTCATCTTTGAGTCGCTGGACCTCAACCTTTGACTCTTCGAAATCAACGACGAGGTCGGCGTTCTTGGCCGTCACCTCGGCCAGCGTCGCATCCTTGGACGCCATGGACGCCCGCAGCTCGTCCTTTTCGACTACCCACTCAGCTGCCCGCGCCTCGGCCGCGTCCAGCCTCTCAATGCCCACCTGGCACTTCTGCAACAGCTGCAAGACGAAAACCCGAAGTCAATAAAACGGCAGAGACCAAAAGCTGAGGGAGAGACATTGCACTTACCTGCACAACGGATCGCATCGAAGAAAGCAGGAGAGACTCGTTGTCCATCTCCGCCCACCTCGCCATGTCTTGAGGGAGGGCGCAGGCTCGCCCTAGCGCTGCGACCACTTGGGGATTGGTCGCGCGGTCTGTTTCGGCCAGCGGCCTCCCCAGAGCCCCCTCAATGGCCGGCCTCCACGGAGCCGGAGGAGGAGGCAGGATCGTCCCACCAGCAGACGAAGTCGAAGGGCCAGGCGAGGCCTCGACCCTTGCCCTCTTCTCGGGTCGTCCGCCCTCGACAGCCTCGGCCGAACGAGCCCGACGTCCAGCCCCAGCGGCATGATCCGAGGGTGGGACGACTGCGGTCACGGCCGGAGGCGGAGCTGTGACGACCTCTGCCTCGTCAGGCCGAGCAGCCGCGACTATGGCAGGATTAACCACCTCGACATCCGGGGCAGGAATGCCACCTGGGGATGCCGGAGGCGCCGCGGCCACTGCCTGCGGAGGATCCCGGACCTCGCCTCCGATGTCTCCGAAGGCCGCCGCGGATAGATCCTCCGCGGCATAGCGTCGCCCGCGCTGGCGCAGCATCTCCCCTTCCTCTTCCTCTTCCTCCGAACTGGACGCTACTGGCCTCGTTCGGGAAGACAGGGGCTTGGCCCTCGAGGTTCCGGCGGGCTCAGCGGCAGAGACTGCTGGAGCACGTTCTGCCAACTCAACCAGGCGACCGGCGGGAATCGCAACGGTCACCGCAGCCGATCTCGGTACCACGGTCGCCTCTGTTCTCTGACTCGCGCCTTCGCCGCTAAGGACGGGGTCTATCCCCGACACCTTTCTGGAGGTGTGGAAGGACCGATAATGGGGCACGTACCCCAAAAGGCACCAGGCAGCGCGGCAGTTGTGGCCGCGGTAGTTCCTCACCAGCTCGTGCCAGGCGCTGTTCACTTTCCAGCGATTCCTCCTCGCGAGCTCCCTCTTTTCGCGAAAATCTGCACAGGCAGAACCGTGTCAGAAGCCAGATGAGGAGAAAGGAAAAAACTGCAAACCGAAAGAACTTCGGCCTTTACTTGGAGGAATCCCTATTTTTCGAGGGACCCGGACCGTGGTAGCAGGCTCTACTTCGCCGAACTCCCATCCACCTCTGACAAGCACTTTGTCTTCGCCAGCATACCGATTGGAGTCCTCTAGCGCAGTTACAAACCCTGTCCGGCGGACCCGCAGCCAGAGGTAATAAGTATCCCCCTCTGCGGATTTGCAGAGGTCATAAGTGTCCTCAATATCTGGGACACCAAGGCCAATTCCCAGAATCTGGTTGAGCCGCACCACCCCCATTATGATTTTGTATACATTGGGGAGTAGCTTGCAAGGGCACAACCTCCACTCCCAGAGGCAGTCCCGGACCAGTGGGTGCAGGGGAAAGCGAACTCCCCCTTCCACTACAGATACCAACCAGAATGGCATCCAGCCATCACGATAGGTGAGGCAGTCATCGGGGGTATCCGGTCTGACCTCCACGTTGGAGGGGACCTTGTATAAATCCCTAAAATGGACTATGGAGTCTGAGTTTCCTAGCAGATGCCTATAGACTCCCATTCTCGACTCAGACAGACCTATCTAAAGAAGATGAAGAAAACAGAGAAGACTCGCACAAATAAGGATTGCGCAGTCGGGAACGACGAAGGTCTGCAGACGCTGGAGAAAACTCTCTTGCAAAACGCAGTGGAAATCTGAAGAAAGCAGGGGAAGGTGAAGAAAGCAGAAGAAGGTGAAGACGAAGGGGGCGCCCTGATTTATAAGGCCTGGGGACGACGGTTCGACTTTCGAGGAAAGCCTTTAAGAGGCGTCTCCTCAATCAACCCTAACGTCCCATCTCGCAGCCCTAACGTCTCCTCGAAGTAATGGCAAGACAGCTAAAGGAAGCGACACGTGTCACCACTAGCGCGATATCCGAAGACTATTTAATATCCAGGACAGGCGAAAAGACACCTCCAAGGGGCCCGCGTGATAACAGCGACCCCCAGACCCAAGGGGGCCCTCTTGATCCGAAGCTCCCTCGTCCCGGTACTACCTTCATGACGATCACCCTCACTTGAGCTCGGTAGCAGAACCAGTTATACGGTCATCAAGCTTCTGACCCCTTCGAGCCAGGAGGCTCTCAGGAGTCAAAAGCTAGGGGGCAATTGTGTGGGAAAAACACCGTGATGACGAAGTTAAGCGACGATCACGGCTAAACTCGCCGAGCTCCTCAGCTTCTGTGGTGGAAGACCGTCAGCTCGGCAGTTCGGTCAATACCTTGGCAGCTCGGTAAATCAGTCCAGCTTGCAAGGTCGGCACCGCAGTTCGGCAGCTCGGTATGTGTGCCAGCCCGGTACAATGGCGCACCACGGCCAAGCTATCCTTGGTCCCAGGCCACAGCATCCCCAGCCACAGCACTAGAGTTAGAGTGGGCCGCCATTCTCCTCCTAGAGTCAGAATGGGCCGCCATCTACCTTCTGGAAATACGGCGCGCCCTGACAGATATGGGCGGTCATTTATGGCGATAGGATTGCTCATTTATGGTGATAAGAGGTGTGCTTTATCATCCCTGTACGCCAGCCGGCTGAAGGCGTGGAAAGTGAAGTAGGGGTGTTGTCCGCTCCACCTACTGCTGCCTGTCAGGGTATGGAGCGATGGGACCTCACCTCACCTACCCCCACTCACAGAGAGAATGAGCGAGGAACACTCGCCTATATATGCATGGGATCAGCTCCATGAAAGGTACGCACTACGCAATATCCAACGCATAACCCTCAATACTACACGCTCTCATTCCTCTCTTCCTCCTCCTGTTTAGTTTTACCAGAGCTAACTCAGGCATCGGAGTGCTTTCGGCTCACGGCAGCCAGGGCCTCTGACCCAAGTCTTTCTCCTTCCTTTTCAGGTTCTCGGAGTTCAGCATTCCCCCTCCTAAGAAGTTTAACCCCGATCTCATCTCTAACTAAGTAGGTGTCGTTTTTACCGCCTACAACAACCCTCTATCTTTTGCTTGTTTTGCTTGTTTTGCTGCTACTTATCTTTTGGTATCAAATTGTAAGAACACGTAACTGTTTAGAATCTTCTCTGTATCCAAGTCATTTATAATATCAAGCTCCATTTTCAGCAAAAAAAAAAGACCTGATTCAAGGGAGTGTAGACAGAAGAGTTAACATTGGGCCAAAAAACATCAATCACTGCTGACAAAAGATTGATTTTGTGCTTCATGAAGACTATTGCTGCTGTTGCAAAAGTGGCTGCTCCTGACTACTTAAGGTGGAACGTCTCCCCTCCCCTGAAGACCCTGCATAAGAGATTGGTCAGTTAAATAGGCATGCCATATGTGGAGAGGAAGAGAGGAGGTGATCGTCATATCCATGGGTGGGCTGAGTTTAGCGAGGAGGTCAGCCACCGTCTTTGCGGATCGCCGGATGAGGTCCACCCTCCATCTAGGAATAGTATTTAATTGTTGGGTAATGTTACGCCATAAGGGCATTAGGCTCCAAGCCACATTCTCATGCGAATGGATCGAATGCCTGATGATGAAGGAATCCCCCTCGATGTTGACAGGCTGGAACCCCTTTGCATTGCAGAGCTGAAGACCCCGCAGAAGAGCTAGCAATTCGGCCTCCAAGGCTGGATGAGGCGAAGGCTTCGATGATCAGACCTTGTTCATCGCGAACAATACCCCCTAGGCCCGCCACGCCTGTGTCGGGATGGAATGAGCCATCGATGTTGAGTTTGAAGGTAGCTGGAGGTGGGGGAGCCCAGGTGGCTGGGGAATAGCGATGGATGGATTGATTTCTGATGAGATGGGAGACGAGTAAACCCTCCTTCTATCATGATCTTGTGCCAATTCTGGGTCAGACTAGTTCCAATTTACTAATTGGGCACTGTCTTTTATTTTTTTGAGTACCCCATTTTAGGGAGTTCGGATCCAAGAAAATCCGTATCATGGAAAAGAGAGCCTGACACGAATGGAAAGAGGAAATCAACTAAGCGGAAAGGATAGCCCGCACTACTGGTAAGAATGACATATCCAGGAGAACTATTGACCTTTTTTCTTTTGGTACAACAAACCTAGGGGCTGGAAACCAAGAAAGCCCACATTGTAAAAGGAGAGCCCCACACAACTGGGTATAAGAAGCCCACACAAGTAGAAAGGAAGCCCCAAAAGTGAAAAGAGTGGCATATCTGACTGGATGACACGCAAGGATGCCAACCAACTAGCAACCATTTGTTGTCACTTTTCAGCTTGTTGATTACATGATTTCACTAATTTCATTTGTATAATTTTTTATATTGCAAATTTATATCAAGGAAAGAATTATAAGATAATACTTAAGTTTTAACCTATTGTCAAAAATGAATGATTGAAAATTTAAAATGACTTAAGTTAACATTCTTCCAACTAGAAAATCTATTACCCTTATTATAAAAGGGAAGAAGTTGTCCAGCTTCCACTTGCTTAAAGAATTCTCTCCACACCCATGGCCCACTTAGATGGCTTGCTGATGAAATGCAAAATTTCTACGCCTGTTTGCTCCGGATTCTCCCCTCGCTTTCTTGACTCTTTCACCCGAACAAAAAAAAAAAAAAAGAGAGAGAAAAAAAGAAGGTACTTCGCTTCTTCCTCTCCTTATACACCGCCCAAAAGCAAAGGTTCACTTCTTTCGCTCCTCATACACGGCCCAAACACGCTTCACCTCTTCCTCTCAATGATACACCCCTAGATGCAAGAAAAGCATCACTTGTTGCTCTGAATGCACGGCCATAAACATAGAAAAGGAAAAGCGTCACTGATTGATATCATGGTATGGTTTTTCAATCTTTTTCTAAAACAAAATCTCAGTTTGTTGTCTTACAGTTCTGTATTGTCACAAACATGGAGTCTTTTTTTATTTCCTTTCTTCAATATGTTGTAAATTAGGTTTCTTGTTTGCATTCCATGGATTGGGGTTGATTTCCACATCAGTTGTTTAGAAATTCGGGTTTACAATAATTATGGTTCTGGAATGTCACAAAGATGTAGCCTTTTGATTTCATTTCCTCAATTTGTTGTAAATTAGTGTTCTGGTTTCCAGTCCATTCGTTTGAAGACGTTTTTTCCAAGTACTATTTATGTCGATAAATCCTGATGATAGCAACGACAGTTGTTGTCTACTAAGAATTATGAATTCTGTTCTGAATGGTGAGATTTCATAAAATTAGTCTTGCAAAATGTTACTTTTGGCTTGTAAAATTGTCAGAATTTAAGTTTCTAAAGTGTTTCTTTGTATTATAACAATTCTGATATTGGGTGCAGGATAACATTGAAAAATTAATAAAACTTGAAATAGCCCCTTAACAGATCCATAGAATGATCCAACGGTGTACTTTTGTTCATCATTAAAAACTGATTTTGCACTTTAAACATGTAATTGAAATATTTGAATTTAACGTGGAATCTACTCATTGTCTTGATGGATGGAATTAATATTTGTAATTGGGTTAACTAACAATATCAATTTGAGGAGAGATTGTGCTAATAAAAATTACTTTATGGCTTTAAATGAGTGCTTAGTAATAGTAAAACTTCATTAGAAGAGAAATATGTAGTATGTTAAATTCCACCAGAAGGAAGATCTCCTCCTAGGAGCAAAGGGTGCAATAAAAATGGATCGGTGCCCATGGTCAAGCCGAATGAGATGAGCTCCCGCACCCCATTGCTCGATGGATCATCGACTGTGTACCTGTGTGAGTGATGTATCATCTATCTTGGAAGGGGGACTGACTAGCTTCAATGATTTGGACCCTAATCACTAAACTCTAACCAATAAAACTCAATGATTTTTAAAATATTGGCCATGTTCTTAAAGGTCTTGAGTAGGAGCTAAGGATGTAAATGAGTCCCCGATTCTTTGATTATTTGGAAGGGGGACGGACTAGCTTCAATGATTTGGACCCTAATCGCTAAACTCTAACCAATAAAACTCAATGATTTTTAAAATATTGGCCATGTTCTTAAAGGTCTTGAATAGGAGCTAGGGATGTAAATGAGTCTTCGATTCTCTAATTATTCGGAGGTTCCGGCTCATTAAAAATCGGGTTTAGGTTCTTATTTAGGCTCCGATAAGTAAATGGGTCCGATTCCACCTTGGTTTGGACCCGTGGACCCGAGATCCAATATATTACCATAATTTTCGAGAATCTCTCCTATAAATCATATTTTTTAAATTTCATTATCTACCTAGACCTGAACCCAGATCCGTACCTGTCTCATATATGGTTCTGGTTCCAAAGCCAAGGAACCAATTCCGGATCGGGAACCGGGTTCGCCTTCTCCTTAACGGTTCTGGTTTCTGGTCCACCATGGACCCGGACCGGCTGGAGTCGACCCGTTTACATCCCTACTTGGAGGCCATTTGGCCTGAAACATATAAATTTTTTTTTTTCAAAAAAGGCCTTCATGTCATGCGGGGGATTTACTTGCCCCCTTAATTCAATTACAGCTCCATGGTGGTGTTCATAAACTTAAAAAAAAAACACTCACCATACATCATACGAGATGATTGAATTCTTACTTAAATACAAATCATACCATAAAATCACAATCACATTGCTAATAAACTTAAAATTACAGTCTATTAACTGAAGGCTCCTGCACAAAAGCAACATAAAAAAATGAGTACTTGATTATAATCCTCAACTTGCAATAATTTAAAGGAGATTTGACATTTCAGTGCACCTTAGATTTTAAATCCCCAATTTCATGACCCAAAGTCACTAATTGTTACCAAAGTCGTTTGACTCTAGTATACCTTTTTTTTTTTCTTTTTTCTCTTGAATCCCATAATATCATGGGTTTTTAAAAATCTATGATATCATGAGATCCAAGTGGCTTTTAACTTTTAACATTTAGATCTCATGACATCATGGGATTAAGGACAAAAAAGGAAAAAAAAAAAAAAAAAAGGTGTACCAGAGTCAAACGACTCTGGTGACATTTAGTGATGTTGGGTCATGAAAATGGGGATTTAAAATCTAAGGTGCATTGAAATGTCAAATCCCCAAATCCACATCACTTAAAGATACATTATGAATTTGAAATTAGTCTAGAGGAACGATGAGGGATAGCAAGAAGCGGAATCTCCTTCCTCAAGGTGATGCCAAGTTTATGAGACATGTCCATGTCTTGTGGGGACATCTCATCATGAAGCTTCCAATCAAATGACCGAAGAAGTGAGGCAAGCATCAGATGCACCATGCGGGAAGCAAGAGGCAAACCAGGACAAATCCGTCGACCCGAACCAAATGGGATAAGTTGCAAATCCTGACCTTTATAATCCATATTAGAGCCCATAAACCTCTCAGGCATGAAGGAATTAGGGTCCACCCATGTGTTAGGGTCTCTCCCTCTCAGGCATGAAGGAATTAGGGTCCACCCATGTGTTAGGGTCCACCCATGTGTTAGGGTCTCTCCCTCTCAGGCATGAAGGAATTAGGGTCCACCCATGTGTTAGGGTCTCTCCCTATGGCCCATGCATTGACAAAGACATTGGATTCCTTGGGAATAGTAAACCCACCAATCTCACATCGGATTCAGCTCTTTGGGTTAGGAGGGGGATATTGGCGGATGCAGGCCAAACGTTTCCTCAACAACCGCTTGAAGATAAGGAAGTTGAGAAATGTTCCATTCTTCAACAGGTTTACCTTCCTCTATAGTTTCAATGAGCTCTGATCTGGCTTTCTTCAGGACCTTTCGGTTATGTAGCAGCTCTGCCATTGCCCACTCAACAGTGGATGCACTTGTGTCGCTCCCAGCAGCAAATATGTCCTAAGAATAACATGTAATGTAATGAAAACTAATTTAAAACTAGCGTTTTTTACCGTTTAATCCCTCTCCAACACGTATTTCAAATGAGAATGGCAAAAGAGCTGAATATGACAAAGTGTATCTTCGCTCTCCAAAATTCCATGATATCCTGAATTCCGGATCACGATATCATGAGTTTCCAAAATCTGAAAAACCCCATGATATCATCAAAGCTTATTCCATGATATCATGGCTTTTTAGTAGAATTTATAAATAAAAATTCATAAGTTAATTAATCCCACTTAATGATCACCAAATGCGAATTTTAGCTTTTGAAACTCAATGTCATGAAAGATTTTTTTTTTTTTGGTTTCCCAGCTGGAGCTAAGACCTAAGATAGAACCCGTATATACATGAAAAAGTAGCCCACTTAAGTAGAAAATAACCCGCACAAGTGGGAAGAGGAAGAAGTGATGTGCCCAAGGTTCAATCCCTGGACAACTAGGTAAGAAATGTTACCACTCGGGTAAGGAGTCATTCTTAATGTAATGAAAGATAAAATTATATATTCATCTTTGTTCATAATTTTCAAAATAAAAACTTGATATATCCCATAGTATCACGAGTTTATCCCAATACTTCGTTCGTTTTTTTTTTTTTTTTTTTTTTTTTTTTTTTTTTTTTTTTTTTGTTTCTTGTAGAATTTATAAAAGAAAATTTATAGATTTATGCTGCTGCATAATGATTACAAAAATTGGATTTTAGGTTTTAAAACTCAACATAGGTGAAAGAAAAAAAAAATCATCACAAAAAATTGGAAAATCCCATGAAATCGAAGGTTTTGGGCAAAATCGTCAGTTTTTTTTTTTTCTTTTTCTGTTTTTTCTTGACAAGAATGAGGCGACTGTGTTGTCATTTTAAGGTCTCCTATCATTATCTCATGAAAGGCAACTTTAAGAGGGATTTAACCATAAGAAACCCTCTAAACGATACAAAAAAACAAAAAGAGAACCTCCAAGAAAGTTTACAAAAGAACACACCAAAAGTAGGCATTTGACATGGTGACGGGTTAAGCCTCAATTATGAGTCTGCTCCAGAAGCGCGTCCAGAAAATAATTTTTCTTTGAAGAGTCTGAGGAAGATTGACGCTCATCGATCGTTTCGTCGAAGATGGAAAACAATTTCTTGAAATGAGCGGTCATACGACGCCTTGTACCTTGTGGGTTGAATGGCCTAAAAAAGGGAAAGTAGTTCGCTACATTTGCCTACCAGCGTCTTCCATGATTCCCTAGATCAGATGGTTGAATTCTTGTGCAGATTCTTAGTTAAGGCTAACTAAGTGCATGTTTGGTATCTATATTTTTCACCTTTATTTATCTATTTGTCTAAATCGAACAGAGGTTAGAAAAATTGGAGTATTTGGTAGATGATTTTATCATCTTCCTATTTTAGAGGAGTAGAGGCAAATCCTCTAAAATTAAAATGCCCACTTTTTTTTATAGCTCTTTTTCTAATGGCTCTTTTTTAAATGGTCTGTCAGAAAAAGAGTAGAGATGCCAAACATGGCCTAAGTCAATGGAGAAGACGGTGTTTGATATCAGATTGAGGGTGGTAACTGTAACGCCCCATCCCCTAACCCCTTATTAATTATAATTAATTGCTTGATTAGTTAGTGAGTGTGTTTAGAGTCTTAACAAGTCGGATTTGGCGTGTGGATCACACGTGCAAAGTCTCGCTCGGATCCGAGTGTGTTTGGGTAGAGTAGGGGTTTGGTTTGCAATTTCGAGAAGTTTTCAGTGGTTTTTGTGAGATTATAAGTTTTTGTGAGTTTGGGTGCATCGGGTAGGTCTCATCATTTCATGAACTTTAGTCTTCTACCGCGTCTCAATTCGACACGTTGGAGAGGCCCAAATATCCATCATTAGTGATACCAAGGACTAAACCTAAAATACCCTTTAACCTAACCTAATATAAGCCAACCCTCCTCTCATTCCATCCCTTCTCTCATTTCAAGCTCCATATCTCTCGAGCTCTTCCTCCCTCACTGCCTCCTCACCATTTCCGGCCACCGGAGCTCCATCCTCACTGGCCAAGCTCCTCATCTTCTTCCCCAAGCTTCGAAGGCTCCACCCTTCAATTCTCTAAGCTTTCCATTCACAACCCATTGCAAGGTAAGCTCCCTAAGCTTTTAGGTTTGGCTAGTTTTCTTCCCTTTTGTTAGAAATGGTTTAGGGAGACTCATAGCAACCCTTTGCATTGCATTTGTAGGAGTGATTTTGGGTTAAAAGGGTTTTCTCCAAGTTTGAACCAAAGAGGGATTTCCCAATTTCTCTTGGGTTTTTGTCTAAGCTCTTCATCTAAGGCAAGTTAATATATATGTTATGCTTTGATATGCTTGTTTATTCCTTGATTGGATGATTGATGATGTTTAGATGACCACATGCTCACTTTGGTTCTTTTATAATGAAAACATGATAAATGGGTTTTAGTTTTTAATGAAATGGATTTGGTTTTGGAGGGAATGATGTGTATGAACTTGATGAGAGGGGGTATGGATGTTTGTGGAGAGGACAAGGCCTTAATTTCTTTGTTTGCAGGTGTGAATGAAGAATGGGAATAGAAATCCGCATTTCTGAGCCAATCTCAGAATTCGTTTTAGAATTTTGGGAGCTGTCGGTTAACCGAACTTGTGTGTCGGTTAACCGAACTGGAGTAGTTGGTTGATCGAACTTGGGTGTCGGTTGACTGAACTGCAGTTCGGTAACCCTCGGTGACCTATCGATTCCAATTCAGAATGTGACATTTTTTTGAAGGAGGAGTTGGACTGTCAGTCAGCTTTTCGGTCAACCCTTCGGTTGACCGAATTACACCTCGGCTACTTGTCGATTTCGGTTCTAGAGAGTGATATTTTTGGATGTTTTGTGCAGTCGGTCGCTATGCCGGTCGACCATCGGTTAACCAAACTTGTCTGTTCACCGAACCCTACTGTTAGCTTGACCAAATTTTCCTCTTTTTGAAATGGTTTATCCCTTGGTCTATGGACTTAGGTGGAACCTTAATTACCCTTGTTGGACTCATTTGACTATGCACGAGGGATGTTTTGAGCAGATGATTCATTGTATGTATTCAAGTCTTCTCGGGTTTCAACTTCACTCAATCTTGAACGGTACGGGACAACAGGATACCTTCCTTTATATCTATACACGAAGACTGTTTGTTGGGTTTCGCAAACCTTAGTCCTTTCGTTGACTGAGTAAGATTGTACGAGACTTCAGGAATAACAATTGACTTAGGTTTGGATTGCTTATCACTTCTGATTTCGAATCGTACCGTCTGGTACTATCTTCATGTCACGAACATGTTCTTTTGCTTCGGTTACTTTGCTTGGTTTAGGATCACATGAGAACTTAGATGATGGACTTAGGATCCCCTTTGATGTTCCGTTTATTCTAAAGTTTGATGAGGTGTTGAGGCTAGGTGGCTATGATTTTAAGGTTTGAAGAGGATTACTAATGGTTTGATATTTTGAAGAAAGTTTGTTTGTTTGACTTCGATTTGATAAAAGGTAGTAGTTCCTGTAAGGTCTGTGACCTTACTGGGTCAACTGGGTCCAATAGCAGGCCCGCTGAGCCGTTTATTTTGTATTTATTATCATTATTGTATTATTAGATAAATAGGTGGGTTTAGATCATAAACGAGTTTCTTTTAGCATTAGAATAGTGTTTGCGAAGTTTTGTGCGATTCCGAGTTCGTTTGATCATAGCAGGGGGGTAGTTTGCAATTTAGGAAAAATTGAGTGTTTTTCCGAAAAATTCCAATTGCTGTGATTTTGGGTTCGTTGAAAAGGTCTCGTCGTGCTGATCATTTTGTCTCTTGGCTCGTCGAGATCCGATGATCAGAAACCCTTCAAGTGGGTCATTCTTTCACCGGACCCACTTAAGGGCAATTTGGTCCTTTTTCCTCCCTTCTTCTCTTAAGCAGGGATTAGCCCTAAACCTATTACGAAACTCTGCAACGAAGAGCTACAGCGGCCCTCTTTCTTCCTCTTCATCTTCTCAAGCCCAGAACTTTTGGGAGAGACCTTCTCGAAAATCCGAACCGGTAATCTTCTTCCTCGCGATCTCCTCTTTCCATTGATCTTAGTTTGGTAAGATTTTCCCTACCTTCGTTTTTCAACCATTTTCTCTTTTGGTTAGATTTAGGTTTGATCTCAATATTTTCCTCTCTTTTCTTCTCATTTGCGTTTTAGGTTGTGTTTGGTTGGGTTAGATTCGTGGATTTCATAATAGAAGGCTTCTCCTCGAATTTTCCCAATTTCATATTCTTCTTGGTTGAGGCAAGTGGATTTGCATTATATAATTAAGCATGTGTGTATGTTTCTATTGATTGGCTATGCTTTCTTGCTAGATTTCCCTAATTCTAAGCTTGTTTTGGTATTGATTTGGGGATTAAAATGTTAGATAAGGTTTGGGGATTTGGGAGGGATTAAAGGATTCAATTGATAGCCTTAGGATGTTTTATTTTGATAAAATGCATAGAAATGGTGATTGTGATGAATGAGGGAGGATGGTGCCTCATTTCTGATGGTTATTATTCAGGCTTTAGGCCTAACTTCGATTCCTTGTATTCGCACGATTATTATACCTGTCATTATTCTGATACTTGATGCATGTCATGTTTACTTATATCTTGTTTATCTATTGCTCAACATGTCGTTGACTCTGTTCCTTAGTGTGCTGCAGACACCCCAGGTGACTACTGTGATGACCAAGCAGGTGAAGAGATCCCAGAGGATCTCCAACCAGCAGAGGAGGAGCGAGAGTGGCGTACCGATGACGTAGAGTAGCGTCATCACTTCCGGCACGAGAAAGACTCACTTGGGGACATTTATTAGACTTTATTATTTTTTAATCATTTATTGTTTCCTCATTGGATCTTTATTTCATTGACTTCATTTATTTAATGGCCTTAGTTATTGGGTTGGCCATTGCAGTAAATTAACTTTTAATTAGCTTTAATTGTTCTTTACAACTTTAAATTAATAAATGAGATTTAGTATCCATTGTTTGATATTTAAATATGCCTCGAATTGTATGATTTCTGCACAGTGTTATATTTATGAGGCTTGAAATGCAATATCCTCACAGTGGACTTACGATCCTTGGGCCTAAAGGGCAAAAATTTTAATTAGCTCTAAATTTCACTCCCTAGATCCGGTTTATTTTCTAATCGGATTCGGGGGACGTGACAGTTCCTCTATCGTTCGAATGAATCTTATTCACACAAGAAAGCCCAGTCCTCGCGGTTGTTTGCACAGGACTCTTGTATTAGGCATCACTCAGTTGTACCGTTCGACAAAGCTGAGGCACCACTGTGATAGGACTGTTACTATAGAGCGATTGCAGATCGTGGTTTTGTAATGGATGTACACCATCAGACCATGAGATGATTTTGTTTGTTTGTTGCTCATGTATCCACCTTTGATTGGCCGGGCTTTTCTCCCGTGCATTTTCTCTACCACAACTAGGTTTGAGTTAGGAGGGCCGTGATAATATCCCGTGGTGATTAACATATATGGACCGCCTATTTTTATAGATGTTTGTGTTAGTTTGATTATGATTCGAATGTTATGCATTTTTTATGATCTTGTCTATCGTCTACTCTGATTCATTCTGCATTTCTATTGTTTTATAAATAAATATATATATATTGGTTGCCGACCTTCTTGTCTGATGATGTTTCTCTTGGTGCATAGGTACCAAGCCTTTTTATCCCAAGGAAGAGATCACGGAGGTGATTCAGACGGATGAGTATGATGACTTCCTAAATTATAGTACGAACGGCATTGTATAGCCGTGTCAACCCCGTACATGAGAGCCTTCACGCTATATTTGTTTATCTTTATCTTTTGGTTTCCTTTTCTTTTGTTTAGGCCCAATTTTTTTGTGTAGCCTTTGTTTTGTAACTAATATTTTGTTAATTGTCTTCAACTTAAACTTTAATTATATTTCAGTTTTTGCTCTTAACTATACAATTTTTAAGTTACCATTTGCAATTCCAAAGCTTCTGCTTATTGTTATTCTATTCAAGGAAATGTTCATACCTCACAGCGGCTTTCGATCCATATTGGGACACGATTGGGGTCGAGTGTTGCTATTAATGTTGAAAATTTTTAATTGGCCCTAGTCTCACTCATAACCCCTATTACACTTTTGGGGTCGTGACAGTAACAAATGCGACCTCAATGACGTCCACGGGCAGCCCCGTTTGGCTCTTCTCTCGCATGTGGGCGAGGAGCTCCTGCACCTTTAAGCGACGAAGGCCTTGGTAAGAATCGAGCCTCCGGGTGGTGAATATCTGAGTGTTGCATATGGCTCTTAGCCTGCGCCAGTGCTGGTTTGGCTGTGAAAATGCCATGGCGAACTCGTTGAAGCCAAGGGTGCGAAGAGTGTCCACAACGGTTCGACCCGCGAGGACATGGTCGTGCTTTTGGAGGATCTCTTTGGCCATGGTCGAAGAGGATGCAACTATTGTTCTTACTTGGCCTAGCCTCAGAGTCATCAGCGGGCCGTATGTCTTGGCCAACTCGGCGAGTGACTCATTGGGTTTGTTGCCTAGCTTTAACAGGCTTCCAATTACAGGGAGTGGAACAGGGCCCGGTGGGAGCTTTGCTGGTGAAGACTTGTTTCTCGCCATTTGAAGAGCTTGGAAGAATACCACCAATAATCACGATGCCCACACTAGAAGAGTGGAGTAATCCATCTCTATAGCTTTCTCTGGGAGTGCATATGGCTAGAGATTACTATTATTATATAGCCGAGCAAATGGTTGATATAGAAGACAGTCAGCTGGCTGGAGGTTAGCTACCCAGCTGAGATATTATGGGCTGAACCTTGGTTCGTAGTGGTTTGTTTGATTGTGGGTCGTGCCTACTATATATGGATTAATATGCACTGGTCGATTCAGAATGTTGTGACAGGAGTTCACATGGGTCCTGTTAAAAATTCTACTGAAGACCGATTTCTCCATGGACTACTGGTGTAATCTACAATGAGAGACGCCAGGGATCGATCATTTCAAATGACTCATTTATAGTAATAACTAATAATGTAATTCATCTCATAAAATTTCCATTTAATCTAAATAGTAAGCTTGTAAAATGATATTTTATTTTGAGTGATTTTGGTTTTTTATTAAAGTGATATAGTTTGATTTAAATCTTACATAGGGCTTGTGAGTTTGAGCTTTAAAGGTTAAACTATCAGGTGCAAAATGACACATTGTTCTTGTTTATGAGCTCATTAAAAAAAAAAGGCATTTTGAATCCTATGCATGAAATGCAAATAATTCTTTTAATTGTAGCAAACAGTTTTTGCATTCTTTAAAACAACCGCTGAAGGATACTCTGAACTCGAGTTATATATGTTTAAAGCTATAGCCCTTTCTATCTGGAATAATTTGTGACTACAGATTGAATTTGAATTCAATGAAAAACGAATTCCGTGGAAAAGTTTGGTTGGGCTTGAAAAACAAAAAAATAAAGAAAAGGGAACAATTTAGAAAGTAAATCACTCAAAAAAAAAAAAAATAGAGAGAGAAAATACAGGAAAATAAGTGGCTATTTGGGTAATTTCTTTGATAAGTGGCACACTGGCACTTGTGCATGTGCATTGCACATATGCATAGGGCTATTGCTCCACCTTTTCAAGACTGGATTTTGAGGCTTTTGTTTGTCCATGTGCGTGTGTGTTTATTTTACGAGTGGGGGCTTTTGCGCCTTTGAGAACCAAAAAAACAACACAACTTATCATCAATGCAACAATATAATAATATATAGACGATAGACCATCACCGAACACCGGGAATTCCATAGATAATCCATCCAAGAGAAGAAAAGAAATTAACCGTCAATGTAAACAATGAAAATTTCTAAAATCAGTTATCCAATGATTGAAAACTTGCTTTTAATCGATTCAATTGCGGAAAGATTTAGATCATTGAGCCACCCAAGCTATTTTGGAAGACTTCCTATGCTTTACAAGATGCTTAGAAGGTGATCTTGTGGTGGAGAGTGATTCCTCTAATGCGATAGGTTGGGTATTTAATAGGAAGTATTTTCCTTGCAAATTTCAATTCGTCTTTAATGAAATTGGATCTTTCACTACTACCATTAATGTTGTCTTCCATCACGAGGTTAGAAAAGCCAATAGTATGGCTGATACTTTAGCCAAGCAAAGAGTGGAGAGAAGCTATCATTAGGAGGGTTTTATTATGTAATTGGGATAGGGTGGGGTACAGTGGTTTTGTACCCTTTGGTTTGATTTTCTTTTATCTTTCTTTTACGGTGTTCTTTGCCTCATTGTTGCTTGTCCCTTTTTTGTATTTTCTCATTCTCATAATGAAGGTTTCAGTTACCAATAAAAAAAAAAAAAAATGGATGAGCGTAGATCACTCATACAACGACTCAGTTGGCACAGATCACCAAACTAGCAACAGAAATCCTAATAAAATTGATCTAACGATGTAAAAGAAGTAAATGATCGATATAACTGTGAAAGAGCATAGATGATCTATTCATCCATAAAAAATATAAAAAAAAATGTAGATCATCAATCTAACCATGGAAAGGCCTCATTTGTTAACCACAAGAAGAACCAGTGAAGATTTCTCTTATCTAAAAATCCAAAATTTTTAGATCATTAATCTAATAGATGAAATGATTTGAATCGTCAATCTAACGGTGTAAAGGCCTGGAATCATTGTCCTTATGACCAAGACATGATGTGCCTGACAACGTGTCAAGCCCAACTCATATAAGCCAACCAAAGGCCCATACAGCCCACACATCTTTAGCCATAAGCTGCCAGCTAGACAAAGTCTAGAAATATCTTGGAGATTGCCTAAGAGATATAGCCAATAATCAGCCACCTCATGCATAGTTTGTACAGCCAACCCATACACGGTTTACAGCAAGCAAACAAGTCACAAATCCCATAAAAATCCGAGTGAATTGTATTGAGCAACATGTACATACAATATATATTCAATAGATTCCTCTGTATCTCTCTCACGTTGAGATTGAGAAAAATTGCCCAAGCTAATTTCCAATTCTTTTAGTGCCATCATCGGTTTAATGGATGAAAGTGTGTCATCCACCACTTGGAAGCAAATCCATTTCAACAGTATAATTTGTCCAACTCTGTATTCAACTTCTAACCAAATCAAAATTTCATTTCTAATTACATTCAGGTGTTTACACTTGAAACCTATTAGAATGTCAAGCTTAAAAAGCAACTTAAAGTACAATACTTGATAAAAGCCCATATATTACTTAAAAGATACAATTCGCTGTCTACAAATAGTCTTGGGAAATGATAGGGATAGCACAAAGAGGAACTTCTTTCCTTTAGGACCCGTTTGGCACTTTATTAATACAATACAAGTTAAATAAATGCTCCATTTTACCAGACAAAATGTCACATTAAATGTACTTCATTCAAAACTCTCTCCATCTTTTTTTTAAAAAAGTAAAAAAGCAACTACCTTTATTTATTAAAATCCAAAAAAAACTTCATTTTTCTATCCAAAAAGTAAAAAAGATTCCATAATAAACAACTAAAAACAAAATATCATCATAACTCACTTATATTTTATTCTTTCCTCAAAATCAACTTTACTTCACTTGACTATATTAGTAGAGTTACCAAACTGGCCCTTAAAGTTAAACCAAATTTAAGAGACATGTCCATATCTTGTGGAGTAATCCCATCAGGAAGCTTCCAATCAAATGACCGAAGAAGAGAGGCAAGCATCAGGGGCACCAAACGAGAGACGAGAGGTAAACCTGGACATATCCGTCGACCTGAACCAAATGGGAGAAGCTTGAAATCCCGACCTTTGTAATCCATCTTAGAGCCCAAAAACCTGTCAGGCATGAAGGAAGTAGAGTCCACCCATAGATCAGCGTCTCTCCCTATGGCCCACACACTGACCAGAACTTTAGAATCCTTGGGAATAACATACCCACCAATTTCCACATCAGATTCTGCTCTGCGGTGGAGCTGGTGGGTGTAGACGAAATGTTTCCTTTACAACAGCTTGAAGATAAGTAAGTCGAGAGATGTCTGATTCTTCAATCGATTTTCCTTTGATGATTGACTCGATAAGCTCTGCTCGAGCCTCCGCCATGACCTTTGGGTTGTTTAGCAACTCTGCCATGGCCCATTCTACTGTAGATGCACTTGTCTCACTCCCAGCAACAATTATGTCCTAGCAAGTTGGAGATGTAATAAATAAATAAATCACACTTAGGGCAATGTTTTGAGTCATCAATGACCAATATGTCTTGGCCAACTCGTCAATGGCCCAAACAAGTGATAGAAAGCAAGGCCCAGCCCGAATTTGTCGCTTGGGGCTTAGACTTTGGCCTGGATATCCCTCAGCCAGCACAACCTCGGCCATGATCCAGTGTGAGCGATAAAACAAGGTTGTATGGCGTTTTGACATATTTGTCCTTCTTAAATCTGATTTTCTAAACTTCTTCTCCAAAATTCAAATAATGCATGAGAGTCACTAGATTCTTGCCAACATTTTAAAAAAAAGACCTTTTTGCCCCAAATCCCATTATATCATGGGAACAACATGGGAATAGTTTATGTCACAGAAATTGATGAATCTCTTGATATCATGGGATTATCCTATGATGTCATGGCTTTTATCCACCACTTTAGGGGAAATTTCTTCAAAGTGATAGATACTGAGAAATAATGATAAGGTTTATATATACTTTTCCCAAAATGTCATTTTTACCGTTTTATGAAAAATGAATTTGCTTACTGGTTGAAGAAAATGTATGATACAAAAAGTGATAAATCCCATGATAACATGAGATTGTCCTATGATGTCATGACTTTTATATAGTATCTTAAGATTTTTCTTTTTTTTTTTTTAATAATAGAACTTGAGAAATGGTGGTAAGATGTGTATTTACTTTTTATAAAATATTATTTTTCTTATTGTATTAGAAATAAATTCGCTCACTCATTGCAAAAGGTGTTTGAATTATGAAAAAGAAATTTATAAATCGCATGACATCATAGTATGGCAGAAAGAAGCTAAAATAACTGTTGACCAAAGTCAATAGACTCTAGCGACATTATCTAAGTTTCGGTGATGAAATTAGACAAAAAAACGGATTTAAACTTTAAAGACGACTAATATGTTGAAAACCCATATATTATTGAATTATTGTATAAATGAAACTCTTCGAATGGAAGGTAAGAGTTCCATAAAGAAAATACCACAAGCATGCATTTGACTTGGTGACGGTACCACTCTTAGTGTGATCTAGCAGTGTGTCTGAGAAATCATTTCTCATAGAGTCATCTGACCCAGACCGTCCCTCTTGTAGACCCTGATCGATCATTTCAACCAACATGGCAAACAATCTCTTGAGATAAAAGGTCATACGACGCCTTCTGCCTTGTGGGTCAAATGGCCTAAGAAATGGGAAATAGTCCACCAAATTTGGTTTACCGATCTCCTTCGTGACTCCCCACATGAGTATGCCGAACTCTTGTGCGGATCTCGAGTTAGAGGCCCACCGAATAGATGGAGAATACAGTCGTAAGTGCCTAAATTGACACGAACTTGTTAAAATGGATGTAGAACTCTTTGGGAAAGATCGAATGCCTGAGACCTGAAAGGGAATGAGAGAAACAGAGGTCAGAGGCCCTGACAGCTATCAGCCGAAGGCACTCCATTACCTAAGTTAGTTCAACAACTAGATAAAGGACGAGTGGTAGGGATAAAGGAAGGATAAAGAGAGTGTATGTGTGCGTATGCTTGTATACCTTTTTGGGATTAACCATTTGGATATATATATAGACGGGAGTCCCATTGACTTTTTCCTGAGTGGGGGTAGTTAGAAGTAAGGTCCGAAGGGACCTTACCTTGACACCTTGGTGGTAGGTAGAGGGAAAGTCCCATCGGATGGCTTCTCATTCCTTCCAGGGCTGCTGACGTGACTGCCTGATAAGAACATCTCATTTTTGCTATTTGTCGCCCACCCTATCTGACAGCACGTCCAATAACGTGTCCGTGCTTTTTATAGAAGCATGGTTGTCTATAATTGACACTCAGTACTCGTATCGAGATCAGAAATAGTCACGAGATGGATGCGTCCTGGCACTGTTGCCGAGATGCACATAGCTGGCACTGCTGTCGAGCTGGATATGATTGACACTATTGCCTAAACACACATGGACAGCACCGAGCTGCACATGACCGGCACTGTTGCCGAGCTAACACTATTGCCGAGCTGCACATAACCGAAACCATGACAAATCCAGCCGATACTAATACCGATACTAGCATAATCTCGGTACTACACGTCCCACACAACAGTGTTTGATATGATATTGAGTGAGGTATCTACCAAGGCCTCACCGATCTTCACGGGCTAACCCGTTTGGCTCTTCTCTCGCATGTGGTCGAGAAGCTCTTGCACCTTGGGGCGACGCAGGTCTTGGGAAGAGTCAAGCCTCTGGGTGTTGAACATATGGATCTTAGCTTGCGCCAGTCCTGTTTTGGCTGCGAAAATGCAAGGAGGGCTCGCTGTAGTTGAGGATGCAAATAGAGTCCAAAACAGGTCGACCCGCGAGGACATGGTCGTGCTTTTGGAGGATCTCTTTGGCCATGGTCGAAGTGGACGCTACTATTGTTGTTACTTGGGCTAGCCTGAGAGTCATCAGTGGGCCGTATGACTTGGCCAGCTCGGTGAGCGACTCATTGGGTTTGTCGCCGAGTGTGAATAGGCTTCCAACCACAGGGAGTGGAACAGGGCCCGATGGGAGCTTTGCTGTTGAAGACTTCTTTCTCGCCATTTGAAGAGCTTGGAAGAATACCAACAAGCAGCAAAGCCCACAGCAGAAGAGTGCAGCAATCCATCTCAATATAGGAAGATGGCTTCAATAGCTAGGACAATGGAAAATACACACTAGCTAAGCTTAATTACAAATTATACTAAGAACCAAGAATCCGCTTTATAAATTTTATACAAATACATTATTACAAAGAAATATACTTTTAAACTTATACACTTAAAAAAAAAAAAAAAAAAAAAAACTCTCAGTATACTTTCTCACAGTACACTCACTCACTCCAAAGAGAGCACTGACTCCACTTCTAGCTTAACACTGCACTCACTTCACTTCAATGTCTTCACTTGACTTCACGCTTCATTGTGTCTTGAAATCATCACCTGAGTCGTCTTTACTAGTTCACCAATGTTTATGACAGTTTGTGTGAGGCAGTAGTGTTGGTTCTTGTGGATTCTGAAAACAATCCACGTGGCTCAGAACCCATCGTACACAAAGTCGGTTTTGACTTCCCTAGAATGGTAAGTCGTTCTGGAATGAGCTTCTCTAGCATAAGGGAAGAAGGGAAAAGAGACTTATGGAGACCGCGTGTTTTTTAGTCATTGTTTGACCAACACTCAACAGATTTGTTTGGGAGTGCATATGGTTAGAGATTACTACTATTATATAGAAGGGCAGATGGGTGACTTAGAAGAGAGGCTTTAAATAGGAGGCCCTACCTTAGCCAAGAGAAGAGAGATTGCGAAGGAAGATGAGATGATGGCATCCATTAGAAAAGTTTCGAGATGAGGTAGCAATGAACATAGGGTGGTACAAGGTCTGTTTATACGGGATATTAACCATACAATGAAAGGCTGGCTCCACGGGTGAACGTGATTATGTAATTGGACTGTAGTTGGTATAATACTTCTATACCCTCTTTTTTAACTTCCTTAACTTTTACTTTTTCATCTCCGTACTTTTTTTTAATAATAAAGTCTTGTTACCGTTAAAATTAAAAAAAAAAGAGAGAGAGTAAGTTGTACTTCCATCTGGTTCGGCTTTATCCACTTGAAGCGACGTTAGTGGTTCCGGGTTCAACACTTTCTTATTTTTTCTTGCAATTAATGTGATGTTCTACACTCTGGCTTGGTGCTACACTGGAATTATGCTACCAACCCTTATCAGAGACAGAGGGTAAAATGACCAAGTGTTGAATGGACGGGATCTTCTAATCAGGATGGGGAGTGGTCTATTTCTTTTGTTTACCATCTGATCAATGGTCCAGATCATGGAGCAATGCACCACCTGTACCAAGGTCAAAGGCATCAGAATACTATCATGACATATTGGTTTGTGTTCAGATTTCTTCTTGTTGGCTGTGATGTGATTTTTCATTAATGTGCTGGACTTTACTACGTTGAGCCTTTGAAATTGTGTTCATGGTGGTCCCACTCAAAGCATGAGAACCACATGTCAAAAATCACATTGATCGAACGGTCAGTCATATGGCATTTGCAAAGTGGACGAGTTATTACTGTTAGACCTGTAGTTGTTACGACCATGTAATAGATTGCATGTGAGTGGTCATTCCCACTAAATGAGAGATTGCGAGGAGACGTGTGTCACGTGGTCGTTTACTGTTGTAAAATGATTAGATTGACAAATCCAGATCCATTGTGAGGGTATGGCTATCAGGTTCGAGGAGTCCATTGCTATAAATTTATCTGTTTGGGGGGTGGGGGGGGGACACTCTGAAATCAAAGTCATGGTTTCATCTACCCAAATTTTATTACTGATCATATGTGAAACTTTGGACATATGATTTGACTCATTTGATCTTATTATTATTATTTTTTAATAATTCAGGACATCTCCTGCTAGGCCAAGGAACTTTGGCCCTAAGCTCAGGAGATTTTCAATTATGGACAACCGAAAACTAAGCCTGCACACAGACAAGCCCTCATTTGATCTTCTCATACGGTGGCAATATCTTCAATTGAAATGAAATTTGGTGCCACTGGGCAAGTCATCACTCTCGGAGTTGACAAAAGCTGCCGTAGGGAACACGTGATGGGTTGGTGAAGCCTGATTTAGACCTTATTTAATTACAGGGGTTTATCTGTAATGTGTCGGATTAATCTGGACCATCTGTTATGAGGCCAGATCCGACGGTTGTGGTTGTCTAGAGGTTTAGGGTTTCATGTATTTATACTGGGTGGTGTGAGTATTGTTATTACGGTGAAATTGAGAGAGAACGAGAGAGACGGTGAGTGCTTGTACTCTTGTGGGAATCTCCAATAATAGTGAACGGCGTGAATCTCCCGTGGACGTAGGCAATTTTGCCGAACCACGCAAATCTGTGTCTCGTGGATTGATTGTGTGATTGTTTGATTGTTTCTCGTAGATCGTGCGTGTGTTCCTAAGATCCCTAACAACTGGTATCAAAGCCGAGGGTTTCGCGCGCGATCAGGATCGAGATTGGAGAAGAGATCATCTTGATCTCTTGATTTCGCAAATCTCGGTGGGCCACTGTGCACGGAGGATCGTCGATCTGCAACCGTGAGTGTTGGAACCTGCAAACGGTTTCACAGCCACAGTCGCTGCCGGAGAAGGAGAAAACCGCAGCCACAGCGCAGTCGCCGGAACCGGAAGGGACAGAACTGCTGTCACCGTCCCTTGTCGTCTTCACCGGAGAAGAAAACAAAAAAAAAAAAAAAGGTTTGTGCACTGTTGCAAATCGACGATCAGAGGTCTTCTTGATCAAACAAGTGGGCCACGCGCTTGCCGTCCACACCGTCTCCATCACGGGGATCGATCGCCGGAGCTGCTGGACCGCTGCCGCCTTCTGTCCCCGTCGCATTACGCCGTCCATCGCCTGCGTCGGAGAAGGCTTTTGCTCCTGTTTTTCGCCGCCCGTCGCCCATCGTCAACAGACGATCTCCCTCCGTCCATCCCTGCACGATCGCCGTCGCCGCCGTTCCGTCGCGGTGCCGTCGCCGCCGCCTCGCAGTCCGGCTACCTGCCCGCCGTCGCCGCTGAAGAAGAAGACAGTGACCTGGGCTAAGCTCTGTTCTGAAACAGAGAAAGGGAGGGAGGAAGAAGACCCAGTTGGGCCCGGGTTGGTTCAGGTCAGGTCCGACCTGACCCACTCCAGAAGCCCAGCAGTTCTTGGGTCAATTTCCAGGCCAGGTTCCAGTCCAGGTCAGGTCTGACCCGGCCCAGTCCGTGAAGGAGAAGCCCAGTAGTCAGCAGACGCTGACGTCATCCTGAATCAGTACAGTCAACCATCCAGTTTGACCGGATTCAAGGGCCAGAATTGTTTCTTGTTTTCTGAAGCCATCCGGACTCAGAATTGCGCTCCGTTTTTTTTGTTGGATTCGTATCAACGAGATCTACAAGGTAGACGGAACGGATTGACAGTTTGACCAGCAGAATTCATATCAAGTAGATAGAGCTTGATTTGAGTGGGAGCAATGACGGACGACATGAAGCTCACGATTGAGAAGTTTAATGGCACAAACTTCACGTACTGGAAGATGCAGATTGAAGATCTCCTCTACCAGAAGAATTTCTACCTGCCGCTTGGGGGAAAAGCCCAGAAACCTACAACAATGTCAGATGCAGAGTGGGAGGTACTCGACAGGAAAGCCTTAGGTACTGTTCGTCTCTCTCTATCAAAGTCTGTTACATTCAATATATCTAAGGAGAAAACCACAAAAGATGTTATGGATGCCCTATCTCGAATGTATGAAAAACCTTCTGACTCAAATAAAGTTTTCTTGATGAGAAAGTTGTTTAACATGAAGATGGTTGAAGGTGGGGTTGTTGCTGAACACCTGAACGAGTTTAACACGGTCATGAGCCAGTTATCCTCTGTTAACGTACAATTCGAAGATGAAATTTGGGCTTTGTTGGTCTTGTCTTCTTTACCAGACAGCTGGAATGGTATGGTTACATCACTAAGTAATTCTTCAGGATCAACCAAACTGAAATTTGATGATGTTGTGAGTGCCATCCTCAATGAGGAAATTCGCAGAAAACCTTCAGGTGAATCATCAGGAAGTGCATTGAATGTGGGAAACAGAGGGAGGTCATCTGATAGAGAGCAAAGTCATGGAAGATTAAAATCACGGAGTAAGTCAAGATCTTCCAAAGGCAAAATCGAGTGCTGGAATTGTGGCAAAAAGGGACATCTGAAAAAGGATTGCAGAGCTCCACCAAAGAAGAATAAGCAAAAGAACGGTAATAAGGATAACGAAGCTTCCGCAAATGTCGCAGGTGATGCTGTTCAAGATGCCTTAATTCTTGCTTTTGATTATAAGTCTGAATCTTGGGTTATAGATTCGGGTGCGTCATTTCACGCCACTGCACATAAAGAATATCTCAAAAATTATGTACAAGGTGATTTTGGAAAAGTCTATCTTGGTGATGATGAACCTTGTGACATAATTGGCAAGGGAGATGTTCAGATTAAATTGCCAAATGGCAGTATATGGCAATTGAATGATGTCAGGCATGTACCTAGCCTGAAGAGAAACCTCATATCAGTTGGTCAGCTTGCTAGCTCTGGTCACGTAACTGTTTTTGCAGATGATTTCTGGAAAGTTACAAAAGGGAGTATGGTTGTTGCTCGCGGTAAGAAAGAAGGAACTCTTTATTTGACTAACAGCTCTACAAGTTCCATTGCAGTTGCAGATAAAAGCATTGACTCAAACACATGGCACTATAGACTCGGACACATGAGTGAGAAAGGGATGAAGATTCTTCATTCTAAAGGTAAGCTAGAAGGACTCAAGTCCTTGGACTTAGAGTTCTGTGAAGACTGTGTTTTCGGAAAGCAGAAGAAAGTTACATTCTCTAAAGTAGGCAGGCCACCGAAGTCAGAAAGGTTGGAACTAGTACACACGGATGTGTGGGGACAAACTCAGGTACCTTCTCTTGGTGGATCTTCTTACTTTGTTACATTCATTGATGATGCTACCAGGAAATTATGGGTATATCCCATGAAACACAAGTCTGACGTGTTTGATGTTTTCAAAAAGTGGAAAGCTTTGGTTGAAAATGAAACAGGTTTGAAACTGAAATGCCTAAGGTCTGATAATGGGGGAGAGTACTGCAGCAAAGAATTTGAGGAGTATTGTGCAAAAAATGGCATTAAGCGAGAGAAGACCATTCCCAATACACCACAGCAAAATGGTGTGGCTGAGTGCATGAACAGGACAATTGTTGAGCGTGCCAGAAGTATGAGGCTACATGCTGGATTGCCCAAGCAGTTTTGGGCGGAAGCAGTGAATGCTGCTGCATACTTGATCAATCGAGGGCCTTCAGTACCTTTAGATGGTGGACTACCAGAGGAAGCTTGGACCGGAAAAGAGGTAAACCTTTCACACTTAAAAGTATTTGGTTGTATCTCTTATGTTCATGTTGATGCTGAAAAAAGAGACAAACTAGATTCTAAATCTAGGAAATGCACTTTCATTGGATATGGTTCTGATGAGTTCGGTTACCGCTTCTGGGATGAAGAAAATAGAAAAATCATTAGAAGCAGAAATGTTATATTCAATGAGAAAGTGATGCACAAAAACAAGGACAAGGTGCATGAGGACAGCAATGAATATTTAGAACTGGATGACACTTCTGAAAATGATGTACCTGAAGTACATGGAAATGAAAACCCACAGGTGGACCCTCAAACACCTGCCCTAGTAAGAAGGTCATCTAGGACTCCTAAGCCTACACAGCGCTATTCACCTTCTTTGTTTTACTTGTTGTTAACTGATGGTAGTGAGCCAGAATGTTATGAAGAAGCATTGCAGGTTGAAACTCGGGCAAGGTGGGAACAAGCCATGGAAGATGAGATGAAGTCTTTATCATCAAACCAGACATGGGACTTAGTTCAGTTGCCTAAGGGAAAGAAAGCTTTGCACAACAAGTGGGTGTACAAATTGAAGGAAGAACATAACGGTAGCAAGCGATACAAAGCCAGATTAGTTGCAAAAGGCTTCCAGCAGAAGGCAGGTATTGATTATTCTGAGTTATTTTCTCCTGTGGTTAAATTGAACACAATCAGAAGTGTGTTGAGCATTGTGGCGGTAGAAAATTTACACCTTGAGCAATTAGATGTGAAAACTGCGTTTCTCCATGGTGACTTGGAAGAAGACATCTATATGCATCAGCCACAGGGATATGCTGTGCCAGGAATGGAGGAAATGGTGTGTAAGCTCAAAAAGAGTTTATACGGTTTGAAGCAAGCCCCAAGACAATGGTATATTAAATTTGACAGTTTTATGTACAACACAGGTTACAAACGATGTTATGCAGACCATTGCTGTTATTTCAAAAGTTTTGATGACTGTTACATTATTCTACTCTTGTACGTAGACGATATGCTCGTTGCAGGTTCAAATATGCATGCGATAAATAATTTGAAGAAACAGTTGTCACAGGAATTTGAAATGAAGGATTTGGGTGCTGCAAATCAGATTCTTGGTATGAGAATTAGTAGAGACATGAAAAATCGCACATTGAAGTTGTCTCAGGCAGAATATGTTGAAAAGGTTCTAAACAAGTTCAACATGCATGGTGCTAAGCCAGTTAGCACTCCGCTAGCCAGCCACTTCAAACTCTCAAAAGAGTTGTCTCCTAAAACAGAACAGGAGAAGGAGAACATGTCCAAGGTCCCATATGCTTCAGCTGTTGGTAGCTTGATGTATGCTATGGTTTGCACCAGACCAGACATTGCTCATGCAGTGGGAGTTGTAAGCAGATTTATGAGTAATCCGGGAAAAATGCATTGGGAAGCAGTTAAGTGGATTCTCAGATATCTGAGAGGCACCACAAAGGCAGCATTGCATTTTGGAGGATCAGAGATTAAATTGCATGGCTATGTTGATTCGAACTTAGCAGGAGATCTTGATAGAAGCAGAAGCACTACAGGTTATGTCTTCACATTGGGTAGTGCAGCAGTCAGTTGGAAGTCTCAATTACAGGATGTCGTTGCACTTTCAACCACAGAAGCAGAGTATGTTGCCGCTACAGAAGCTAGTAAGGAAATGATTTGGTTACAGGAGTTAATGGAAGAGTTGGGTAAGAAGCAAGAGTCTAGCAGACTTTATAGTGACAGTAAGAGTGCCATCCATCTTGCAAAGAATTCAGCATTTCATCCAAAAACCAAACACATTCGGATCAGATATCACTTCATACGATGGCTTCTGGAAGAAAAAGTGTTGAAACTGGAGAAGATTTTATCAAGTGAGAATCCTGCAGATATGTTCACTAAGGTGGTAACTACAGAGAAACTGAAGCTGTGCTCAGCTTCAGTTGGTCTTCAAGCATGAAGATGAGGTATCGAGATTCTTAGCCGTGTTCTGTTATTGTCAAAGCCATTCAGTATGATCAGTCTTCAAGTGGGAGATTGATGGGTTGGTGCATGGTTTAAAATCTCGGTTTCGGTCGCGGTCTCGGCCGGGCCGAAAAACCGATATGATATCGGTATCGGTCGCGGATATCGGTCCGTCGCGGTCGTCGCGGTGTGAATTTTTTTTTTAATCCAAAAAAATTCGCAAAAATATCCAAAAAATCCAGAATATTAGAAAATGCTAGAAAACAATATTTTTTTCCATTAGTAACAACAATAAATCAAAATCTCGGTCACCTTAAGTTATGAGTCCTGTCTGTATCGCAGACTCGCAGTTCATTGCCTTCTCCAGTATTTCATATAATGCAACCATTATTGATGCTCATGATCAATTTATTAGTGTAAAATATAAGAAAATAAAGATAACATACCAATCATCATTTAATACTAACTCAATCAACAAATAAGTTAAGAAATTTAATACCATGAGTGTATGACAGATTGACAGATTGATAGCCTAATTCCAAGTGGAGTGTCGCCCAGGCTCGATATCATCATCATCATCATCATTTCTCCGGTATTGGTTAAAAAGATATGCTCCATACTGTTGTGCAGCACTATCATACCCATGACCATATTCAGATTGTTCCTGATAAGATGATGAACTATGTTGATCCCCTGTAGATTGAGATGGCTGGTTGTAATCCATTGGCATGAAATAAAAATGAGGGGCATGAATAGGCCGTTGGGGAAGTCGTGGGGGAAGCCTTCCTTGCTCAATTAATATCTGTTCGATAGAAAGTATCGGTGTTGGTGAAGGGGGTACCCAATTAGGGTCATATGAATAATCCCCATACTGTCCATACATAGCACCTTGTTGGCCAACATAACCCCCATAATGACCATGAGTACCTTCCCCTACTCCTTGTCCAGCAGGGCCCGTCCCACTACTACTCCCTGTCTCGGTCCCTCCAACATGCCTGACATAACCACGACGAGGATCTAACTCAGTAGCACCAGGAAAATGCTCAACTGTCTCATAAGTGAGAGGCTCATCATCTCTATAATGACCCTCATCCCCGGGAGAGTCAGGTGGAATTCCTGCTGATGATGATGAAGTAGAAATACTTGACTCACTCTCCTCGTCCACCTCCTTTCCCCTTGGTTGACTTATATCAGGTGCGCGCCCCTGTTGCATTGTCAAGTTTATTTCTTCCATCCTTTCTGAGGCCCTTACTGGCTCAGGCCTATCCCCAGTCAGTTCCTCCATCAACTCCTCAAACTCTGGGTCTTTATCTAACATTGGTTCTTCTTGTTCCTCCAACCATTCACCTAACACTGTATCCTCTTCTGAAAAAATGTAGTCCAAATTAATTGGACAAAAATAATCCCGTTGATCCTCAAACTGTCTTCTCTTTCTATTTCTACTCCGGAGCTTGAGGTTGTAATGGATGTAGACCAATTTATTTAGCTTCTGCATTGTTAATCTATTTCTTGGTCTTGTGTGGATAAATGAGAAGGTGCTCCAATTTCTTTCACAATTAGAAGACGATGTAGTTTGACTAAGGACTTTAATAGCAATCGTCCTTAGTGCAGGAGCACTTTCTCCATAATTCAACCACCATTCAGCTGAAAATAAAAATATAAATTATATTAGAGTCAATAAAATAATAATTAGAGTCCTTGAATAACATAGAGATGACATTACAATTTACAATCAATACCGGGATTGGTCTGCGTGATGACTCTTCGCGCAGTGATCGTTCCAAAGCTTCCGGCACGTACATTGTATATGTCAATCTGAAGACGTTGAAGTAGAGAAATAAATTAGAGAACTTACATTCTTACAATGTTATACTTTTTCGGTTTTTCCCTTAATTAGCATACTGCCTACCTGATTTGTAGCCCAAATTGCTTCATCTGTATTCTCTGCTAGTCTTTCAATCACATTTTTTAGTCCCAAACGGATTTCATCAGATATGTGGCCATTCGTAAATTGTGGATTAAAGAAGTATCCTATAAAAGTGTAAAACCAATGAATTTTAGTCAATGATAAATTAATATAATGAGAAGAATTGAATACAATAATTCAAGTATTAAAGGAAATAGCTTTCACTTACCAGCAGAGTGTAAATCATGTTTCAATTGTCGTCCCCATCGATCGTCAATGGCCTTCCAATACTTTTTATAATATTTACAATTTGCTTGAATAGCCAACTTTGATCTCTCCATGGCCTCATGTAAGAAACCCATTGTTGGCTTATCATCGCCATCAACCAGTCGAAGAACCTTTATCAGGGGATCAAAAACATTCAAAACACCCTTCACATGAGGCCAAAATTTGTTGGACTCAATTGTTTTACATACTTCTTTTGTAATGGGACTTGGCCTCTTTCCCCATTTTGAATTCATGAACTCTTGTGATTTTATCAATTGAAGAAGTCCATCTCTATACTTGTAAACACATTCGATGGCAATGAAGTGAGTGGCAAATCTAGTGATGCCAGGCCGCAGTAGTTCATGGTTGTCTGTATACATTTTCATCATAGAAATGAGTCTATATGACTGATAAAAAAAATTTGTGATCTTCTTTATCTTACCAATCACTTGCACCATGACTTTTCCTTTTGCAATATCTTCAAGCATTAAATCCAGGCAATGTGCTGCACATGGAGACCAGAAAATCCTTGGCCTTTGTTTCATAAGCAACATTCCTGCAGCCTTCATGTTTGCAGCATTGTCAGTAACAACCTGAACTACACAATATGCCTCAATTTCTTCAATCACCTCATTCAATAACCTATTAATATATTTTGCATCTTGGATGTAATCAGTTGCATCAACTGATTTGATAAACACTGTGCCCATAGATGAATAAACTAGAAAATTCAAGAGATGACGATGTGTGATGGTCGTCCACCCATCGCACATTAGTGTGCAACCTCTTTCCCTCCATGCCCATTTGAAAGTTTGCACCCAAGCCTGCAATTCCTCATACTCTTTCTCAACACAGACATGCCCAATCTCATAAGGAGTAGGTGCCTTTATACCTGTACCATGTTCTGCAGCCGCATCTAACATGGTGGCGAAATAAGGAGAAGATGCCTTGTTGGGTGGGATGCCTCCATGCAAAAAAAACTTCCCAGTAGCCCTTACTAGATGTTCTCTTGCTTTACCAAACTTGCCCTTTAGAGCTTTCATAATGCCAGGCTGCTTTGAAGTTGGTTTTCTATAAGCAAATGGGTCTGTTGGCCCCACCACATCTGGCCTACGAGGTGCATGTGTAGGAGGTTCAACCTCCTCAATGTCTGGATCTTCACGGACACGGGGTTGTTTTTGACTAACTGCCCGACGCAAACTCGCTACCCCTAGTCCAGATGACCCACCACCATGCTCATATTGGCTACCTCTAGCAGCTGCTTCATATTGCATTCTTCTCCTCTCTTCCTCCTCTTGAAGTGACCTCACACTTTCTCTCCTAGCCCTCCTTATTTCTGGGTCTTCATCGTCATCATCGGAGGAACCAAATATTTCTTCTCTGCATGCATCAAGTTCCTCAGTGGTTCTTCTTGCTTGTACTTGTTTTTTTTTTTTGCAGATGCGTCAAGGAGCTCATGCATTTCAGCCCTCACATTTGGTGGCACTTTATGACATTTTGTCACCTGTCCTGATACATGTGCCAAATGTTGTTTCAATCGGGTAATCCCCCCATTGAGCACTCGTCCACAATAATTACATTTTACTTTGTTTTTGCTTCCGACTGCTTCACCATGTCTCCAACCTGGATCTAAGTCACGCACCATTGTGACTAACTTCCTATAAAATAAGAAATTCATGTAATAGTAATAGAAATTCATTTAACAATGACTATGAGTAGATGTAGATCTATCATCTACACACTATTAATAAGCCTTTGGTATCATAAATGCTCTAACAAGTAAAAAGTAAAAACAATTATTTTTAGAAAAATCAAAATTTAATAAAATCATTTTCAAAGTACTAAATATATAGATCTAGCATAAAAGTGTGTAAATCAATCATTTATAAACCACATAATGATCATGAATCATTGAAACAACATATTTATGATGAAATCCCCAAAAAATGATATATTATAATTCAAATATTGAAAAATCCGAAAATAAAATAAATAAAATAAAAATCTAAATCATGTTTATGACTATGAGTAGATGTAGATCTATCATCTACACACTATTAATAAGCCTTTGGTATCATAAATGCTCTAACAAGTAAAAAGTAAAAACAATTATTTTTAGAAAAATCAAAATTTAATAAAATCATTTTCAAAGTACTAAATATATAGATCTAGCATAAAAGTGTGTAAATCAATCATTTATAAACCACATAATGATCATGAATCATTGAAACAACATATTTATGATGAAATCCCCAAAAAATGATATATTATAATTCAAATATTGAAAAATCCGAAAATAAAATAAATAAAATAAAAATCTAAATCATGTTTATGACTATGAGTAGATGTAGATCTATCATCTACACACTATTAATAAGCCTTTGGTATCATAAATGCTCTAACAAGTAAAAAGTAAAAACAATTATTTTTAGAAAAATCAAAATTTAATAAAATCATTTTCAAAGTACTAAATATATAGATCTAGCATAAAAGTGTGTAAATCAATCATTTATAAACCACATAATGATCATGAATCATTGAAACAACATATTTATGATGAAATCCCCAAAAAATGATATATTATAATTCAAATATTGAAAAATCCGAAAATAAAATAAATAAAATAAAAATCTAAATCATGTTTATGACTATGAGTAGATGTAGATCTATCATCTACACACTATTAATAAGCCTTTGGTATCATAAATGCTCTAACAAGTAAAAAGTAAAAATAATTATTTTTAGAAAAATCAAAATTTAATAAAATCATTTTCAAAGTACTAAATATATAGATCTAGCATAAAAGTGTGTAAATCAATCATTTATAAACCACATAATGATCATGAATCATTGAAACAACATATTTATGATGAAATCCCCAAAAAATGATATATTATAATTCAAATATTGAAAAATCCGAAAATAAAATAAATAAAATAAAAATCTAAATCATGTTTATGACTATGAGTAGATGTAGATCTATCATCTACACACTATTAATAAGCCTTTGGTATCATAAATGCTCTAACAAGTAAAAAGTAAAAACAATTATTTTTATAAAAATCAAAATTTAATAAAATCATTTTCAAAATACTAAATATATAGATCTAGCATAAAAGTGTGTAAATCAATCATTTATAAACCACACAATGATCATGAATCATTGAAACAACATATTTATGATGAAATCCCATAAAAATGATATATTATAATTCAAATATTTTAAAATCCGAAAATAAAATAATTAAAATAAAAATCTAAAAATCATTTGTATGAGTAGATCTAGCATGAAAGTATGTAGATCTAACTTCTAAGTGGAGAAAACAACCAAAGTAACAAACCAAATGATTTCTATGTTTCATCTAAAAATAAAAAACCAAAAACACATAATAAAATGGTATAAATTGATTTTCTCTTACCTTGAGGCTTGAATAATATTTCTTTAAGAAATAAATTTGAGATTTGAAAAGATACAAGATGGAGATTGGAGAGTAGTTGCAGCCCCTAAGGAGTAAGAAGATGAGAGGAGAGGAGAAGAAGAAGAAGATTGGGGATTTTTAAAAAAGTAGGGTTTTTTTCCATTATATATCATCTCGGCCGATATTTTGCAAAATATCGGCCGAGATATCGGTTCTGCCGATATTTTCAAAATATCGGCAGATATCGCCGATATTTTGGCGATATATTGCCTGCGATACCGAAACCGGTATCGCAGGCAATATCTCGTCTCGGTTTCGGCCGATACCGAGTCATATCGGCCGATATGACTCGGTATCGGCCGATTTTTTAATCCATGGGTTGGTGAAGCCTGATTTAGACCTTATTTAATTACAGGGGTTTATCTGTAATGTGTCGGATTAATCTGGACCATCTGTTATGAGGCCAGATCCGACGGTTGTGGTTGTCTAGAGGTTTAGGGTTTCATGTATTTATACTGGGTGGTGTGAGTATTGTTATTACGGTGAAATTGAGAGAGAACGAGAGAGACGGTGAGTGCTTGTACTCTTGTGGGAATCTCCAATAATAGTGAACGGCGTGAATCTCCCGTGGACGTAGGCAATTTTGCCGAACCACGCAAATCTGTGTCTCGTGGATTGATTGTGTGATTGTTTGATTGTTTCTCGTAGATCGTGCGTGTGTTCCTAAGATCCCTAACAACACGAACAGTTGATCCTCTTCCCATCATCAGAAAATTGGGCCCCACTTCCTTGAATTTATTGTCCTTTGTCGAGCTGTTTTGGTGGCACGCAACATCTAATTTAAAACGATCAGATGGAAACACATGATTTGACCACATGATTTTTGATGCGTGAAATATCTTCAATTGAAATGAAATTCGGTGCCAGTGGACAAGTAGACGCCATTTGAAGAGCTGGGAAGAATACCCACAAGCAGCAAGCCCACAGCAGAAGAGTGCAGTAATCCATCTCAATAGAACTGTCTGGGGGTGCAAATGGTTAGAGATTACTACTATTATATAGAAGAGCAGATGGGTGATTTAGAAGAGAGGCTTTAAATGGGAGGCCCTACCTTAGCCAACATGCATGCTGGCTAAATTTGGATTGGTTCCCTCCGGGTCATTCACGGGGCCATTGATCAAGAAATTTAACCGAAGTCACATAAGACATCGTCCTTGGTCACAAATAGAGCTGTCAAAATACCACACAACCATTAACACGATATAAATCCACATGATATTAATAGGTACAGGTGGCCTCTTAAAAAGTTCGTGTCGTTCATTGACCGAACCCGTTAACACGTTAAATTAACAAGTCGTTAATGAATAAAATCGGTAACTCATTAACAACCCGATACAACCCACTAAATGATAAATGATATAAATTATAAAAATGCATAAGGGTTTTTTTTTGTTATGTTTTAAAAAGTTGAAGTGAAACCCTAAAACTCACATATAAAACATCATTTTTTAACTTATTGACTCTCCTCTTATCAACAAAATAGTGTGTTAATTTACATGGTCTGAAATGGACGAGATTATTTAACAGGTTAACGGGACGTGTCCTGTAACCCGTTAAATAATCGTGTCGTCTTTGTATTTGATTTTTAGACCCATTTATTTAATGGGTTGTAATATGAATTCATTAACCTGCAACTCAAATTCTTTAACAGGACACGATTGACAGCAATAGTTATGAACGCAATTCCTATTGACGTCAAATTTGGCCAAACACAAATGGAGGAGAATGTGATCCTTAGTAGGTGTGGGTCTCTGATTGTGGGTCCACGAACTTATTTGTCAAACGCAGGGATAAGATTTCACGCTGGCAACAATTGAATTCGGTCATTCGGTGGTTAACCAAAAAAAAAAAAAAAAAAACCATTTCAGATCGAGCGGCATGCCGACAGAAGTCGATGGACTTGTGTTCAGGTTCATTGTTTATTTTTCTTCATGGCAAGTACTCACGCACACCCACGCGGCGCGGACTCAAACAAAAGTCCCTCGCAGCCAGGCCATAGCCAGCGATGGATCCCTCGTAAACTTTGCCAGAATTGGGATTGGATCTTAAAACCAGTTGACCTGTTTGGGATTTTTTCATCACAAGGTGAAATCTGATTTCCCTGCAAAAAGTATTCCTGATCACCTTTTGCAGGCTTTGTTAACCAGAATACTTTGTAACTGTGTCTCTTCTGTGGCCTACATGTATGCATATTTTCTATTTTCATGGGTGGCTATTGTAACTGTGTCTCTTCTGTGGCCTAATTGTATGCATATTTTCTATTTTCATGGGTGGCTATTCGATAATAGAGAGAGTGTTTTTCCTTCTGGCCGCGTGTTGGTTTATTTTGGAGAAGCTTCACATGAATTTTGAATATTCACGTCCCAAAGACCCAAACAATCTATTAATCTTTTTTTTTTCTCTGAAACATAGTTGACTGAAATGCTAAACCTTTTGCCACTGAGATCCATTTTGATGATTAGATGAATTGGTCAATTTCCTAAGGTTTCCATAACGCACGCTCTGTTTGGATAATGGAATTCAGTTCCTTTGCATGCAATTTACCTGGAAGTGTTAAAATTATTGTCTATCTTGTAATTTAATTGGAGAAGGGTTCCTTACCCGAGTGGTAAGGACCGGCGATTTCACCTTGCTCCCAGGGTTCGAATCCTGGGCATGCCGCCTCCTCCCCTTCTGTGAGCTTCTTTCATATGTGAGTCGGCTGTCATCTCGTGTGTATAGGCTCTCTCTTGTCACTTGTAGTGGCACTGTGTAATTTTCTCTTTAGGTTAGTGGTAGTTCAGTCTTTTGATTCAAGGCCAATTTTGTAACTTTGTAGTTGCTGAGAGAGAGTGGCTACCTACACACTGTAGAAATCTTTCCACACACTACATTTTTAATATATATATATATATATATATAAATCCCTAAACTACCCCTCTCCCTCTCCTTCCCTCTCTCTCCTTTCTCTGGCCACCTCCGCCCACCCCCGCCGCTGCCGCCAGCCATTGACAGCCCCCGCCCGCCGTCTACTCCTCCCTCTCCCCCTTTCTCTCCCTCTACCTTTTTCCTCCTCTACTTCTTGCACAACGTCGACAACCCACGTCCCTCTCCCCCTTCCTCCTTTCTCTCCTTCTCCCTCTCTCTTTCTATCTCCCCCTCTCCCTCTCGCCTGTCACCGGCCCCTGCCTGAAATCCCTCCGCCCTCTGCTTCTCCCTCTCCCGCTCCTTGCCTCTCACACGCCACATGTCGCTGCAACCCCCACCTACCCTCTCCCTCTTTTTCCCTTTTCCTCCCTCTCCCTGTCCGCCCATCTAGTCTCCCTCCCTCCCCCTCCTGTCTCTCCCTCTCCCTCCCTTTCTCTCTATCGCTCCCTCCCCTTCGGCAGCATAGAGGGGGTGGGGTGGGATGGGGGTGGGGGTGGGTGTAGTAAGAAGTGGGAGCATGGATAGGGAGAGAGAGGGAAGGAGAGGGAGATGGGTCAGCAGTGGGGTCGGACGGAGGTGGCCAAAGCAGGGAAAGGAAGAGAGAAAGAAGGAGAGGGAGAGGGAGAAGGGCAGTTTATGAACTTTTTTATTTATTTATTTTTCAAAAATGTAGTTTGTGGAAAGTTGTTTGTAGTGTGTAGGTAACAACTCTCTTACTGAGAGGGGTTAAGTTGTCTTCAATTAAGAGCTTACTGCCAACTTGAAATTAGTTGTAAGTCCATTTTAAGCAGAACATTGCTTGAAACAGTGCAATAATCACCTCCGGATTGTATTATGTTTGTGTAAATTTATAATACACTCTTTACAAAACATATCCCTTGATAAAGGGAGACTTTCCCATTGTCTAAGGAAACAAATAATACAAATGAATTATAGATCCAACAAAGAAATCCAAAAACATCGATGACATTGATTCTGCTAAGATTTAATTTGCAATGATTGCAGCAGCTAATATAATGGAGTGATTCTAGAGATTGCAACAGATTCATGGAGTGATTCTAGAGACTGGTTTATTATGAGCAAAATCACATCATTCATCAAATGGTATTAAAAAATTTGGACTTCGGACTAAACACTAGAAATTTCCCAGATAATCTGTCTAGTGGAAGAAAAGATCATGGGCCTCCAATATAACCGAAGGAAGATTCTAATGTTATTTATCCAAATGACTAAAACGGTGCAGATCATCACTTCAATGGAGAGATTCAAATTATATATTGTACCATATGACAGAGACAATGTGTATCCTTAACCATGGATGAGCTTAGATCATTGATATATATATATATTTATTTATATAATGACTAAGGCAACATAGATCACTGAGCTTGCAATGGAAATCCTAAAAAAATGATCTATTGATATAAAAGAAGTGATCGGTGTAACCGTGAAAGAGCCAGGTATGTTTTAATCGACTACAAAGGATGTGGATCATCCATCTAACAATGGAAAGGTCACAATTTGTTGATCCACAAGAAGAACCAATGTAGATATTTATCTAATAATTGAAAAGATTTAGATTAATTTTCCAAGGGAGATGCTCCTATGAGAGATATCTCACCTTATATAAGAGATAGGGGTGGGATCCCTCACATTTAAATTGTTGGCATTAGGTATGGATTGAGGGCCCCACCCAATCTCCTCATTTAATGTTAGAGATATATCTCATAAAAGTATCTTCCTTTTTCTAATAGATGAAACGATGTGAATTATCGATCTAATGGTATAAAGGTCTCATATCATTGCTGTAACGAATTAAAAATAAAGGTGTGTCATCATCGATTTAATGAAAGAAATGTCATCCACCGCTAAATCAACTCCATTTCAACAGTATTTGGCCCAACATTGTATTCATGAGCTTCTAATAGAATCTCTTAAAAAAAAAACTTATAATAAAATCACAATCTCATTTCTAATTAACTCCAAATGCTTACAATTACCACCTATTAGAATCTCATACTTAGAAAACAAGTATAAAAGCGCACACAATACTTGTTTAGATTCCCTACCAAGCTATAGATTCTAAAACTCATATTACTTGAGATACAATCTCTGTCTAAAATTAGTCTTGAGAAATGATTGGGATAGCAAGGAGGGGAACCTCCTTCCTCGAGGTTAAGCCAAATTTACGAGACATGTTCATGTCTTGTGGGGACATCCCATCAGGAAGCTTTCAATCAAATGATCGAAGAAGAGAGGCAAGCATCGCAGTGGCAGACCTAGGATTTTTATTTGGGTGGGGTTAAACTTTTTCTATACTTTGCTAAATTTTTTTACATTAATAATACCAAAAGAGAAAAGATATGGCAGCTAAATAGACAAAAAAAATTTCCATGCTCAAATCTTTGCCCAATTGAAGGTTCTTCCCACTTCCTCTTCTAAATTCACGTGATTATCAATTCATCATCATCAAAACAGCTTAAGATAACATTTTATTTAATCCTAGGCATTTGGATGCCCTGAGACGATAATTTGGGTGAGCGCCCAATTATCATATTTAGGTTTCCAAAGAAGTTCTATTTGGATCTAAGGAATTTAGTTGCCTACACTTACATTAGGCGTAAAAATAATTACCTATTAGTTGGTCGTGAGCTAATAGCAAATAAGAAAAATTACCACTTAAATGTAACTCAAGTTATCCAAATATATGAACCAGTCATTTAGTGATAGAGAGAAACTAATCACAAGAAGCTCGATTGGTGTGAAAAAAGATTTTGGACTTTTCGTAAATAGAAGATGTCGTAAGAAAACGTTTTGTGACGTGGGACGATCGCATGATTTATATATGGGCGATTGTTCGTTAGTCATATAAAAAGAAAGGTCCAGGCACATTAAAATCAGCATTTTCAAAATTGACCTGGGTCAGCCGCCCCAGGTCACCTCTATTTAGGTCTACCACTGATGCACCATACGAGAGCCGAGAGGTAAACCGGGACAAATCCGTGACCTGAACCAAATGGGATAAGCTCGAAATCCCGACCTTTGTAATCCATCTTAGAGCCCAAAAACCTCTCAGGCATGAAGGAATTAAGAAGAGTCCACCCATAGATCAGGGTCTCTCCCTATGGCCCACACATTGACAATAACTTTAGAATCCTTGGGAATAACGCACCCACCAATCTCTACATCAGATGCAGCTTTGTGGTTGACAAAAAGTGGAGCTGGTGGGTGTAGACGAAATGTTTCTTCCTTGGCAACAGCTTGAAGATAAGGAAGCAAAGAGATGTCCGATTCTTCAATCGATTTTCCTTTGATGATGGACTCAATAAGCTCTGCTCGAGCCTTCACCATGACTTTTGGGTTGTTTAGCAACTCTGCCATGGCCCATTCTACTGTAGATGCACTTGTTTCACTCCCAGCAGCAAATATGTCCTAACAAGTTGGGAATGTAACAAATAATAAATACTCATGACTTTGACCAGACTCCTCATCCTTCCCATGAGGCTCCATAGTGGAGTCCACCTGTTAAAACATATACACCCCCCATCTTATGTAGGCCCTGATCATGTCTCACTCTAACAAATAATCAATTCCATGCAAAAAAATTGCCACCAAAGAAATACTTCCAAGTTTATCCCCTTTTTCCTTGATGGCTGAAGTTGTAGCACTTCTCTACCAAGCAACTTCAAATTAGTATACTAAAATAAAGGTCTTATGCATTTGTTCCTTGCATCATTTTTTCCATCGCCAAAACCATTCAGTGATCATAAAGGTTTTAAAGTCTAGCTAGCTATTTTTACAATAGAAAAGGATTAATTTTGCAGCCTGTGAAACGCAAAAAGATGGAGGCCTTGATCCATATGAAGAGTGATTCTGGTTTTGTATTTAGCTTCCTTGTTCTCATCCTTGAGTTTGAATCTGAAGAAGTGAAGGAGAACAGCACTCATGATCTTCATTTGTCTGTACGCAAACTCCTTCCCCAAGCATATTCTAGGCCCGCCCTGTACTCGACTCAAAGCTTCTATCAGTACATACATATTTAAATTAATTGGGCCCACTAAACCAGGGGCGCTCCAATTGTGTATGGACTACGGACCATTGTGCAAAAATTCCATAAACTCGACCTGCTTTGACCGGGTCAACTCGGCTTAAAGGCTACCAAGTTAAATTAGTTTGACCAAGTCTACCAAAAAACTCAGTCCAACTCACCCCGGCTAGCGTGGATGGCACATATGACTGGCTGGACCAAGTCAAGTTTTAGAATCCGGATCCTCTGGTGCTTTAACCTAGAGAAGTCCTAAGTTGAAGGATTGGAACTCCACGGTCCACAGTAGGACCCACCTATTGTAATCCAAACCATTCAAATAAAGGCCTCCACTTATATTGGGTGACAATAAAATTTGAGAAAACCCCACATACCTAGGGGGCATTTACTCGGATATCTTTAGGTGGGCTCCATTGGGTTCCAATCCTATAAATCAGAAATTTTTTAGTTTAAAACCTGAGAGGATCCGGACTCAAGTTTTGAACTATCATGTGGACAAACATTATCATCATCCCAAGAAAAGCTGATTTCTTCCTACTAACTAGGTGTGCAAAGTGCGTAGAGGTGCATATGGTCCGGGCCACCCCAATCCTGACCTAAGCCCAAAACCTTATTAGCCTGGATTAAGCTATATTTCTCGGCCAATGGACTGCACTTGGAGTTAAATTCCTGGCCTGATTGCTAAATGGGTCAGACTATGCTAAATGGCCACACCCACCAAATGTGTTTAAATGGGTGGTTAACCATATTATGCAGTGGCCTGCACTCGGGCTTGATTTTCAGAGCCATGGTATGGAACTCGGCTTGAGTTCTAGGTCTAATTTATTATAGGCCAGGCTTACCACAAGTTCTAGTCCAACCAACGCGGCTGTGCATAGACCTAATTGTGAGTTCTATAGTAATACTTTTCCATCAACACAGTTAAAACCATTTAAAACCATGTTTTATCAAGTTAGTAATCTACCAACCAGAAAGGCAGTGAATTTGAAAGGTGATTCAGGTCTGTAAACTCCACCCTCAAGCCATCTCTCGGGTCTGAATACCTCTGCATCCTCACCCCATATATATGTCATCCTTCCCATGGCATAGGGCATGAAATTCACCATTTCTCCTTTCTTCACTCTAAAACCATCCGGGAGGATGTCGTCTTCGTCCGTATTCTTTGCATCCTGTAATGTTACAACCACCAACATACAATTAGGCCTGATCACCATAAAATGCTCTAAATCAAGACGATGATGAATTTTCAAAATTACGCAAATGGCGAGTTTCATAATGAAACTTTTAAAGAGTGAGCCCCAATCACCACAAGGAGGGCTCCAAATACCTTAAGAAATAAAATACTTTTTTTTAATAATTTTATCAAACACACTAACTGTAAATTAAACTTAAAAGTTAGAGCTTTTATCGCCGAACTTAATATAATTAGATTAGAGTTTCCAAACGGACCCAACTCTCCCTTAGCTTAATTGTTTAGAGGGAAAAGCTCTAATTTGTAAATAAGCTCTAAAATTAAAAATTACAATTAGAGGTTTACCAAACACTCTACTAAGTAAATAACATCTAAATTACAGAATAAGAGCGTATTTTTAGAGTTCCGAAACGGCCCAAGATTATATCCTACCACAGTGTCGTGGATGGATTAAATCAACTTAAGTGTTCTTTTTATTTTTATTATTTATTTTTATTTTTTTTGCATAAAGAGAGATTCATTAAAAGGAAAACAAACATACAATAGGGAAGACCCTAATGAAAATGAAAAAAGGGTTTTACCAAAAAGATCCCCTTAGAGTCATAGTACATCGAAAAGGACCCAAAATATATAAATCCACCTAGTGTTACCGGGGCCCTTTTTGACTTGCTTTGTTGTTTTGTCGAGTTATGACATCCCCACTCATTTTTCTTCTATCCCCTCTTGTTTTTCTTCTTCCTTCTTCATCCTTCCTCATCCTCCTTCCACCTCTACAGCTAACCCTTCCTGCATAGCATTTTCCTTCTTGATATGGTGACCTCACGATCTTGAACTTGGATACAAGTGGGAGCTTAACACTGAAAGCACCCCATTCTAATATATAGCCATCTCAACTCATCATTTTTCTTATCCCTCTTTTTCCAACAACCTAAACAAACCTATCTAAACTCATTCATCTTCTTCCAACCAAATAAATGGAACTCCACCCCTTCTCACATAACTCATCTCTCTCTCTTCCATGAACCCATCTTTTTCTCTTTTCTTTCTTTCGTTTTTTTCTTCTTCTTTTTCTTTATTCTCCTTCCATTATTACTCTCTTCAATCCACATTTCTCAACATCTTTTTCCCATCTTCTTGCACAAACACTGCCATCTCCTAACCACATATGCCCCCATCATCATCTCATTTCATTTCATCTGCATCTCCCTTCCCCACCAAATCAATTCACAACGCCTAATCCAGCCACATACCGATAACCCAGCTCCCTCTCACCATCATCTTCAACTTCACCCATTATCACCATCCAACCTCCATCACCAAGTGACCAACCATCTAGAAGAAGAAAGTTTATTTATTTATTTATTTATTTTTTTTTAATTTGACTTGGTAGCAATACCACTACTTAACTGTAAAGAAGAATAAATGAGTAAGGATATCCCTGCTCGTGTATGAGTTAAGCGAGGATATCACCACTCGGAAAAAAAAAAGGAAAAAAAAAACCTAAAATGGTCCCTGCAACTACTACTGTGGATATATATATATATATATATATATATATATGTGTGTGTGTGTGTTGGGTCTTTTTTGGTTTAAAGTGAACGTAAGGAAATGTTGTCAGTAAAATCCTCAGACCAAAAGGACCAATAAAGTCGACATCAGAAAGCAGCATAAGAGGTGGAGGCTGCCTATTGATTCTGAGATTTGAGTATTTGGATTGTCTTAGAGATTAGGCTCATCCCCAGCTACCAATGTTGTGCCGAGAGCATCAGACGCTTGACGTCTGAGGTAACAGCAGAGACTGATGCCTCCTAAAGTGCTACAAGAGAGAGAACATGAACGATAGAGGTAATGCAATCTAGTTCTGTAAACTCCTATGAAAATATCTGAGAATCATTTGGCTCGGCTTCCAGATAGAGTTCCTTTCGAAGTTGATTGAGGGATGTAATCTTCAACCCGCGACACCTTACTGAAAACTTGGACCAATGTGGCTTAAGTTTAAATTGGATGGAAGGAGGGAGGATTTGGCTCCATTTGCTGATTGGGGAAGGAGTTCCACAGCGAAATTTTGGGTTTACTTCTGTGTCAAAGTAAAACTTAACTTACCCTGCTTTGCCAGGGACAATATCATAGCAGTTGATGAAATGTTTCGTACTTGGCAACCGAGTGTATGTTAGAAATACAGGAAGCAAGGACAAATTCATTACCACTGGAACTGCAGGATAGAGTCTGAGAGTCTCAGAAAGTGTTGCATGGAGATAATTCATGTTCTGGAGAGCTTCTTCAGTTATGCTCGTCGCAAATTCGCCAATGGACACTTTAGGAACTGCTTTTGTTACTTCTTTCAGTTCTTGAGCTATCTTATCTTGGATGAGCGGGTACTTGCAGATCACGTAAAAGAACCATGTAAGAGTGCCAGCAGTGGAATCCCTTCCTGCTGCGATGAAATTGAAGATTATGTCTCTTAAGTACTGATCAGTCATGTTCTTCGGGTCCTTTTCGCTCTCAATCATAAACCTTGATAGAATATCCTCTTTATCGTTCTGCTCACAAAAACAACAGACATTTTCTCACCCATCATTCAACAACAATTAAAATAGGGGTTTTGACATATAGTTATCCTTAAACCCTCATTTCCCACTTTCATTATCGAAAGTCAGATAATGTTACCAGAGTCATTTGGCTATCAATATATTTTTTTTAAAATGTTTTTTCCCCGATCCCATAATATCATAGGAATAGTGTATGTTAAGGAAATTGATAAATGACATGCTATCATGGGACTGTCTCATGATGTTGTATTGGCTTTTATGCAATATTTTAGGGAAACCTTTTTTCGAATGGTAGAACTTGAGAAATAGTAGTGAGATATGTATTTACTTTTTACAAAATGTCATGTTTCTTGTTTTGCAAAAAAACGAATTCGCTTGTAGGTTGCAGAAAGTGTATGAATGATAAATACCATGATATCATGGGATATGACGCAAAAAAGCTGAAGAAATGTTGACCAGAAAACCAAATTTAAGGAGGATGAATATGTCAAAATCCCATTAAAGTACTAAACACAGCTCAGTGGGCAATGTTCTATGTTAAAGCAGAGCCAGATTTTCTTACGCTGTTTCTTTCGGTCTTCATTTGTTGCCGCTTGCATTGGATTAACCTGAACACAAATTCATCTATTACTTTGACATTTCTCTTGAGAACGGCCTCTGAACCGATGTTCAGAAACTTTTTTAGCTTCCAGAAGAGGTCAACAAATCTCCAGTAGACGCTGGCGTTTACATCCTCAAATGCTTTGGTGAATTGGCTACCGAAGTCGTCCGATCCAGTGAGGCTGTTGAGATCAACTCCAAATCCAACCTTAACTATTGAATCTAAGGTTGATTTCATAAACAGATCCTACAAAAGAGAAAATGTGCCCATACGTGATTTCACTTGTTATGTAGCATCACTAATGAATCCAAAGTTCCAAACAAAACCATACAATTTGGGTTCTAATCCCATCCTTATGTATGGGTCTTAATCCAGAAGTCGAAAGTTCCGAATGACGTCTGATCATGAAAGGGTTTGTTGCTCTGTCCATTTCTAGCCTAACAAATGGATGATTAAAATGGCCATAATTCTTTTAGTGGAGAGACCAACACCTGTGATATGCAATTTACTGCTAAAAGTTGTGTGTAAAACTATGTAAATCTAGAAGAATTATAAGAAGCTGATGTATCATTGAGCGCGCGTCCTATCAAACCTGCACCTTTTGCTTCAGTGTCCCAGATCATCAATTCGAGGAGCCACACTAGGGATTATCTGTCTCACCATCCAACCATTGGCCTTCTTTCTGGACCATTTCTGTAGGTTTTTCTAAAATCTTAACTAACTATTTATAGATCACCATTTTATGGGGTTGTCCTGATTACTAGAAAATTGACCCCTCTTCCACCAAATAGCACATCTGGATGCTGTTCGCGTCCTTTTATCTGATATTTGAAAACAAGCACAACCCAGGGAAAAACATTAACCAAACCTGCACTTCTAAGGCCTTGCTAGCTGCCACAGCATCCGAAACCTTTCCTGTCAACTTCACAGCATTCTCACGAAAGACAGTGCTACTGAATTCCCTCAAATTTCTGGTGGAGAACTCATAACTTGCAAGCTTCCTCTGGTGCCGCCATATGTCACCGTCTGCTAAAAAGATCCCATCTCCAAAGAGTTCCTTCAATACGCTATATATATACTCACCCTGCAAAATGAAATATATAACCTTCCACAAATTTAACACCAAACAACAGAACATAGAACAATTATGTTGCAATTGAACCTTATTTACCTTGCCATAGTTAGAAAAGTTGGTTTTGAGGATGTATTCAATGTTGGCCGGATCACATGTGTAGATGCGGTCATGAAATGGAGCGATCATACGGAAAGTTGGGTACTTGCGAGCGGTGGATGTAAGGTAGTCGTAGAGGGTGTCGAAGTGCATGATTATATCAAACAGGGTACAAGCTATAGGGGGTCTATGCACTTCACTGACCAGTTCCTTCATGTAGGAGAAGAGGAAGGAGACCGCAAAGCTTAGGATATAGAGCAAGGTGGGAATGAAGAATGCCAAGAGAAGAGAGATTGCAAAGGAAGATGAGATGATGGTATCCATTAGAAAAGTTTTGAGATGAGGTACCAATGAACATAGAAAGGGTGGTACAAGGTCTGTTTATGTGGGATATGAACCATACAATATATGTGGACTTCTACCTGGTTTAGCATTCTCCACTTGCAGCGGCGTTAGGTGGTTGCATGTTCAACACTTGCCTGTTTTTTTTCTTGCAATTAATGTAGTGTTCTACACTTTGGCTTGTTGCTACACTGGAATTATGCTACTAACCTTTATCAGAGGGTAAAATGACCAAGTATTGATTGGACGGGATCTTCTAATCAGGATGGGGCGTGGTCTATCTCTTTTGCTTACCATCTGACCAAGTTGAAAGGCTTCAGAATACTATCATGACATATTGGTTTGTTTTCAGATTTTTTTCTTGTTGGCTGTGAGGTGATTTTTCATTAATGTGCTAGGCTTTTTCTAGGTTGAGCCTTTGAAATTGTGTTCATAGTGGTCCCACTCATGAGAAACACATTTCAAAAATCACATTGATCGAACGGTCAGTCATATGCCATTTGAAAGGTGGATGAGTTATTACTGTTAGACATGTAGCTGTCATGAGTAATGACCAACTAATAGATTGCATGTGAGTGGTCATTCCGACTAAATGGGAGATAGCGAGGAGACGTGTGTGGTCGGTCATGTGGACCACTTACGACAAGTCCAGATCCACTGTGAGGGTATGGCTATCAGGTTCTAAGAGTCCATTCCTATAAATTTATCTGTGGGGGACACTCTGAAATCTAAAACCACTCAAAGTCATGGTTTCATCTGTCCAAATTTATATCTCCGTTGGAATGTGGTTTGCCTTTGGTTAGCCACAGTCCTCCAAATTATGAATTCTAATTTTAAAAAATACCTCAAAACAGTTGTCAAAATCTCCTTCCATGCCTACTCTCCTTACTCTCTTCTCTCTCCATTATCCTCTCTCTAAAGTAACTGACCCCATAACTTCCTCACAAAAAAATAAAAAATAAAAATAAAAAAAATACTTCCCACTGGAATTGTACTGCAAACCATTGTAAAACTATGCACACATAGATCTATTAGTGGGTCCAAGGGCGACCTTAGAGGTGTTGGACCCGTGAGGGGTGGGTCCCATCCAGCCCACCATCTGAATATGGGGCGGCAGTACTATTGAAGTGTTTTAATTGCATTTAATCATGTTGTGGGACCCACTAGATAAACTGATCACAGATCTAGTCCGATCAAAGGGCCAGAGCTGCCTGGGCGACCTTGATGATGGGTGTTGATCGGACTTTATGGAGTTCTTGAGGATTTGTTTCACAGCTGGGCCATGGGATCAGGTGAACCTCCCCGATTTCAGATCAAGACCATAGATTTGTTAGTGCGTCCAGGGGTGACCTTAGAGGTGTTGGGCCTGTGAGGAGTGGCTCCAATCCGGTCCACCGTCTGAATATGGGGTGTGAGTACTATTGAAGTGTTTTAATTGTATTTAATCATGTTGTGGGACCCACTGGATAAACTGATTACAGATCTGGTCCGATTAAAGGTCCAGACCTGCCTGGGCGACCTTGATGATGGGGGCTAATATCTGGTCTTGACCAGTGGGGCCCATTATCCTAGCACCTCGGATGTGTAGGCAAGAATCCCATCATTTCTGGGATGGGTTCTGTGTGGGCTGTTTAGACTTGAACATAAAGTGGGAATAAAAATATCAGAGAGAGAAAGACATACTTCAAGGTTGGAATTAGATTAGATTGGTATTGTAATTTATGGCGTCCCCCTCTGATGGGTTGATCTGATGATGCTTCTGATATTGCTATGATGTGTACAGCATTGATTCAAATGTTGAATTTGATTAGTGGAGCCTACTCTATTTGAATTTTGAACTGAACATTGAGAGGATATCAAAATAACAGCAAAGGAGGAGAAGGAGAGAGATATAGCTTTATTCAACCAAACACTCTAGAATAATCAGAACCAAACACCCAAATATATTGAAATCCCCTAAACAAACAACTTGGGTCCTCATATCCAAACAAGGTGAATAGCTTTAAAACTGAATGAGCTTAAAATCTGCTCAAAAAAACTGAAATTGAGCTGGATTACAACCAGATTTCAACAGCAAAGGAGTTGAGAGTTTGGTCAAGTCTAGAGCTCTAATTGGGGCAAAAACCACATCAAATAGATAGATGTGGTGGGTTCTAAACCAGTTCAAACTTACGGGGAAAAAAAAAAAGGGCCAAGATTAGGCCAGAATTTAGGTCAACTACGGCTTGATTTAGGCTTAATTTTTTCTGACTAGGCCAGATTTTGGATAAAAAGTCAGGTCCAGAATTCTGGGTCTAGCTCAGGCCAGAATGGCAGTCCAAATCAGGCCAGAATTACAAATTCAAGTCATGCCAGAATTACTCCACACTTATAATTTTAAACCAGTTCAGATTCATGGGTAAAAAAAAAAGGCCAATATTAGGCCAGAATTTAGATCAACTACGGCTTAATGTGGGCTTAATTTTTTATGTGTTACAAACATCTACATCAATTATGAGCTGTATACAGTTTAGAATTGTAATTGCTCCGTAATTGAATTATGATAAAAAAAATGAAAAGATAGATGAATAAGGGCCCACATACAGTATTTCTGTATATATATATATATATATATATAAAAGGGATGGTCTGAATAGATGAATAAAGTTGTTAACTTGCTTACTATGTTCTTACTAACTTTATTGATCTGTTGTTGCTTTCATTTAAATTACAATTGATAATTTACTTTTTCAACTCTAACCCAGATGAGATGAGTACACCTATCAAATATTGTCGTGGCAAAGACTCTTTACGTGTTAGGGAATGGAAAAATGAGTTCAAACATAAACCATTTGAAAATGATACCCCAATAGCAAAGCATGGTTCCGCAAAATAAAACTAGCTTAGTGGCTGAGAGTGTGGAAACTTCATCCCTCAAAAATATATAATGATAAGGATTGATGAAACATTGCCACCAACTTGGGATGCTGCAAAAGTGAGGATATTTAAAACTGGATAAAAACAATTAAGACTCACAAGTTTACTAATTAATAAATTTAATAAAAATAATTCGTATAAGTCTTTGCATTTTGTGGTTCCGTGGTCCGTGCATAGCACATAATTTTGCTAATTTTATTACTAATCACAGGTGAAACTTTAGATATATGATTTCACTCACTTGATCTTCATTTTTTTTTTTTTTTTTAATAATCCAGGGCATCTCCCGCCCAGCACAAGGTACTTTGGCCCTAAGCCCAAAGGGATATTCCATTATGGACAACCCAGAACTAAGCCACTGCACGAGCAAGCCCCATTTGATCTTTCTCAGACGGTGGAAATTTCTTCAATTGAAATGAAATTTCCAGTGGGCAAGTCCTCACTCTCGGAGTTGACAAAGGATGCCGTAGCGAACACGAATGGTTGAACCCAGCTCTTCCCATCATCAGAAAAGTCGGCCCCTGTTTTGGTGGCACGCAGCATCTAATTTAAGAGTCCGATGGAGACTCGCCACCTATGCAATATCTCTTTCTTGCTTTTGTTTTTCGATCAAAGGAATTAGTTGAAAGGTTGCATTAGTTTGTATAAGATTTTAATTACACTAGAAACGACGGCCCACGCTAAGCCCCAACCCAAAAATAAAGATATATTCAATTTTAAGTTAATTTTGTATATGAATTTAGAAAAGAATAAACCTAAAGCAAGAGCCTCTAGATATGGATCACATTATAGGAAAGAAGATAAGAAATTTTAGAAATCGTTGAACCTATGGGCCCTACTGAAAACTGACCAAATTTACCATTATCTTATTATTATTTCTCTATTTTCTGTTTGTTTCATGCTTTTGAACCTTTAGGAATTTAAATACCTTTATCGCTAAAAGTGGTTAAGATAGAGGAAACAAAGATAAATTTCGAAAAATGACTATCAAATATTCTCTCCTTCTGTTAAAAACTAAACAAAGGAGATATAAAATGAATAAATAGCTATAATCCAGTAATTCAAATCTTAAGAAAGTTAAGAACTCGTCAACATCTGAACCTTATATCATTCCTCTCTCTCTCACTCACTCTCTCTCTTTCTCTCTCAATCTTTTGTTGGAGCCCATTTTACCTTGATTTCCTATGTATTCAATTCCAAGCAAAAAAATCGCCAACAAAGAAAATACTTCGAAGTTTATCCACTTCCAAGTTTATCCCCTCTTTCCTTGATGGCTGATGTTGTAGCACTTCTCTACCAAGCAACTTCAAATTACTATACTAAAGTAAAGGTCTTATGCATTTGTTCCTTGCATCATTTTTTCCATCGCCAAAACCATTCAGTGGTCATATAGGTTTTAAAGTCTAGCTAGCTATTTTTACAATAGAAACTACATTGGAAACCAAGAAGGTATAAAAATATTAATTTTGCAGCCTGTGAAACGCAAAAAGATGGAGGCCTTGATCCATATGAAGAGTGATTCTGGTTTTGTATTTAGCTTCCTTGTTCTCATCCTTGAGTTTGAATCTGAAGAAGTGAAGGAGAACAGCACCCATGATCTTCATTTGTCTGTAAGCAAACTCCTTCCCCAAGCATATTCGAGGCCCGCCCTGTACACCACCCAAAGCTTCTATCAGTACACATGCATACGTAAAATAATTGGGGCCATTAATCCAGTGGTGCTCGACTTGTGTATGGACTACTGCTTACTGACCATAGTTAAAAAATTCAGTAAACTCGACCTGATTTGACCGAGTCAACTCCGCTTAAAGATCACTAGGTTAAACTCGGCCAAACTCACCCCAGCTAGTGTGAATGGCATATTTGACTGGCTCGACCAAGTCAAGTTTTAGGAATCCGGATCCTCTGGTGCTTTAACTCAGGGATGTGCTAATTAAGTTGAAGGAGTGGAACTCCAAAGTAGGACCGGCCTATTGTAATCCAAACCATTCAAACAAAAGCCTCCATTTATATTGGATAACGATTAAACTTGAGGATACCGAACATACCTAGAGGCATTTACTCATATATAAATAGGTGGGCCTCCATTAGGGAGTTGACAGTTTCAATCCCGTAACTCTGAAGTTTTCTAGGTTAAAGCCTAAGAGGATCCAGACTCAAGCTTGTGAACTATCATGTGGACCCACATTATCATCATAACAATGAAAGCTTATTCCTCACTACTAACTAGGCGTGCAATGTGCGTAGAGGAGTATATGGACCGGGCCAGCCCAATCCTAACCTAAGCCCAGAACGTTATTGGCCTGGATTTAGCTGTATTTCTAGGCCCATGGGCTGAACTAGGAGTGTTAAATTCCTGGCCTGGTTGCTAGTCCAGCCCAACGCCTCTGTGTACACCCCTAATTGTGAGCTTTATAGTTCTACTGTTCCACCCAACACTGTTAAATCTAGTATTTACAACAACAACAACAAAAAAAAAAAAAAACATCAAAAAAAAAAAATTGTCAAAGCAATGTTTTATCAACTTAATCTACCAACCTGAAAGGCAGTGAATTTGAAAGGTGATTCAGGTCTGTAAACTCCATCTTCAAGCCATCTCTCAGGTCTGAATTCCTCTGCATCCTCCCCCCATATATGTGTCATCCTTCCCATGGCATAGGGCACGAAATTCAGCATTTCTCCTTTCTTCACTCTAAAACCATCCGGGAGGATGTCGTCTTCGTCCGTATTCTTTGCATCCTGTAATGGAACAACCACGATCATAATAAAATAAGGCCTGATCACCATAAAATGCTCTAAATCAAGATGATGAAGAATTTTCAAAATAGCCTCTTCAAATTTCAAAATTACGTAAATGGCGGGTTTTACAATGAAATATATAAAGGGTAGGCCCCAGTTACCACAATTCCTAAATGAGGCCCCTAAAATACCCTAGGAAATAAAAGATTTTTTTTATAATTTTATCAAACACACTCATTGTAGATTAAAACATAAAAGCTAGAGCTTTTATTTTGGACCTTAATCTGATTGACTAGCTCTTATAAATTAGATTTAAGTTTCCAAACGGCCCCAACTCTCCCTTAGCTAAATTTTTTAGAGGGAAAAGCTATAATTTGTAAATAAGTTCTAAAATTAGAAATTATAATTAGAAACGCTCTAAAATCCTCTCTTTTTTCCTTTTTTTTTTTTTTTTCCATAAAGATAGATTCATTAAAATAAAAACAGACATACAATAGGGAAGACCCTAACAAAAACCGAAAAAGGGTTTTACCGAAAGGATCCCCTCAGAGTCACTATAGACCAAAAGGGGCCCAAAACATATGTATCCACCATGGTGATCCCATGGCCCTTTTTGTTTTATTTTATTTGTTGTTTTTCTTAGTGGCGATATCCCTGCTCACCCATATACACGAGTGGGGATATCCCCTCTTGTTCTTCTTCTTCCCCCTCCCTCCTCCTTATTCTTTTTCCCCCAACTCCTTCAACCTTTATAATTAATCACGTGCCTACACAACATTTTCCTACATGATATGGTGACCTCAACGTTCTCGGACTTGGATGCAAGTGGGAGCTTGTCAGCGAATGCACCCCATTCACATGTACAGTCATTTCAATCCATCATTTTCCTCATCCCTCTCTCCCCACAGCCTAAACAAAACCATCTAAACTCACTCATCTTCTTCTAATCAGATGAATGAAAGTTCACCCCCATCTCACATAACTCACCTCTCTCTCTTTCTTAAACTTGTCTCTTTTTTTTTCCACTTCTTTCATTCACTTTCTCCTTTTTTTCTACTATTCTTGCTCTCTGCAATCCACTTTTCTCAACATCTTTTTCTCATGTTCTTGCACAAATACTATCCATCTCTAAACCACCTCTGCCCCCGTCATCATCTCAGCTCATTCCCTCTGCATCCCCCTTACTCACCAATCCATCTCACAACACCTAAAGCAGCCTCATACCTATAACCGAGACTCATTTCTTACATCTCCCTTTCACCATCATCTTCAACTTCACTCATCGTCACCATCCAACCTCCATCACCAGGTGACCACCATTCAAAAGAAGAGTTTTTTTTTTATTTAACTTGGACAATAATATCGTTGCTTAACTGTGAAGCAGAAAAAGAAGAAAAAATGAGCGGGGATATCCCCGCCCATGTATGTGGGTGATGGGAGATATCACCGCTCAGCGAAAGATTAAAAAAAAAGCCTAAAAGGATCCTTTTTAGCCTATAGTGAGTCTAAGGGAATATTTTCGGTAAAATCCTTAAACCAAAAGGACTAAAAAGTTCTACATCTCAAAGCTGCATAAGAGGTGGAGGCTGCCTATTGATTCTAAGATTAAGTATTTGGATTAGGGTCATCCCAGCTGGCAATGTTGTGCCAAGTGTCAGATACCTTCTGAAGTGCTGCAAGAGATGAGAGAACATGAACCATAGAAGTTATGCAATCTAATTCTGCATAGTCCTTCTATGAAAATATCTGAGAGTCCTTTGGCTCAGCTTCCAGATAGAGTGCCTTTTGAAGTTGATTGAGGGATGTAATCTTCAATCAAGAAGAATTGCTGAAAACTTAAGACTTATGTGGCTAAGCCAAATTTAAATTGGATGGAGGGATGGCGGATTTGGCTCCATTTGCTGACTGCGCCGGGGAGGAGTTCCACAGGCGACGGGCCCAAATTCTAAAGCTCATGTGGCGAAATTGGGGATTTGCTTTCGTGTCAAAGTAAAACTCTGACTTACCCCGCCTTGCAGGGGACAATATCATAGCGGATGATGAAATGTTACGTACTTGGCAATTAAGTGTATATTAGAAAGAGAGGAAGCAAGGACAAATTCATTACCACTGGAACCACAGGATAGAGTCTGAGAGTCTCAGAAAGTGTTGCATGGAGATAGTTCATGTTCTCTAGAGCTTCTTCAGTTATGCTCGCCGCAAATTCGCTAATGGACACATTAGGGTCTGCTTTTGTTGCTTCTTTCAGTTCTTGAGCTATCTTATCTTGGATGAGCGGGTACTTGCAGATCATGTAAAAGAACCATGTAAGAGTGTTTGCAGTGGAGTCCCTTCCTGCTATGATGAAACTGAATATTGTATCTCTTAAGTAGCGTTCAGTCATGTTATTTGGGTCCTTTTCGCTCTCTATCAGAAACCTGGATAGAATATCCTCTTTAATTTCCTGCTCACATAAACCAGACAATTTCTCACCCATCATTCAATAACAACTAAAATATTGGTTTTGACATATTAGTCAACCTTAAACTCGATTTTTCCAATTTCACGACAGAACTCAGATAATGTTGCCAATTACGTGGTCAATATATTTTTAAAATTTTTTGCCACAGTTCGCATTATATGATCATGGGAACCATGTATGTTATAGACACTGATAAACCCCACGATATCGTGGGACTGTCCCATGATGTCATGGTTTTTATACAGCATCTTATTTCAATATGAATGGTAAAAGTTGAGAAATAGTGATTAGATGTGCATTTACTTTTCACAAAATATCATTTTTCGTGTTATATAAAAAATGAATTAGCTTGCTGGTTGCAGAAAGTGCATGATAAAGAAACTAATAAATCTCATCCCATTATATCATGACATATAGCGCAAAAAAGTTTTAAAAAATATTGACCAGTCTTACACGACTTAAGTGACATTATCTAAATTTCTGTCATGAAATTGGAAAACCAAATTTAAGGTAGACACTGATAAGAACCAAGCCCAACTGCTTGATAATGGCTAAGTCATTGGACCAACTAACAAGCCCGTTAATATGGTAGGCCAAATTCAAAATAGGTCAATTTGGATTTGCTTGAATAAGGTTCAAGATGAGGCAGAGTGATCAGCCTAATCTTATCCATTAGGTGGCAAGATTGCATAGGATTTAGTCAAAATAATCTTCTTTCGTACTTAGTGATAATTTATCCTTGATTATAGTAGTCAGCTTAGATTTGTTTCTATCTATGTAATGAGTACTCTCTATTTAGTAGAGAAGAATTAATGGGAAAGGTATCAGAATTTATCCCTAAAATTTGTGCTTGCACAAGGAGGCTATCCAATCTTGAATTGGATGAATTAGGAGGATGTCCAACTGTCCAACCTCGAATTGGATGAATTGGGAGGCTGTCCAACCTTGAATTAGGCTGTTAGTATTTTTATGTTGGCTAATTCATGAGTTGGACAAAACTCTAGGTCCATTGAGTTGTATTTTCTATTTTATTTTAGAATGGACTATAATTATGTTGCCAGAAGAGCTGAAGCGAATGATAGAAGAAAAGAGGAGACCGGGCAAAATCCCCTTGGCCTGATCAATTGGAGCTTCTATTCGATCGATCAGACAGTAGAAACGCCTTAGTTATTTGGGTGGTCCGACCGATCAGATGCACTGCCCGATCGATTGGACAAGCGCGGAATTTCGAGAAAGTTTCCAGAACTGCTACGAGTTTTATTCTTTTTTTGAGACTTTGTTTCCCAATTTCAATCATATTTGTATTATAACTACAAGACACGAATTTGGGGCTATATATAGGGTATTGCTCTCAACACTAGAACACACACCTCTCATTAATCTGAGTCGGAGATATCTTGGAGAGAGAAATATTCTCTAGAGTCATTAAGAGATTATTTTGAAAAGCTGCTCTAGAATGTTGTTGCTAGTTCTATCTTTCTTGTAGAAGATAATTCATCTTGACGGACAATGTGCGAAGAGCTCAAATAAGGAAAACGGTGCACGGTGGATGTCGTATTAGTGGATTCTTTGTAAGAACAATTATAGTCCTTAGGTCGAGGTACAGACTGAGGGAAATGAGCTGTGAGTATATCTTGTAACAGTTCGTGAGTTCTTGATTTTTTGTTCGTGGTTTTTCTCCCTGGATAGAGTTTCCACTCTAAATATTGTATATGCTTTTTTGTGGTGATTGCTTGGTAGATTGTTAGTTCTATTTTATTTATTTTTTGTTATTTCCGCTGTGTGTCAATTGATTAAATTAGAACTAGAATCCATTCTGGTAGCCTACAAAGACTTTCATGGACCATCTCTCTCTCTTTTCTTTTTTGGGTTCCTATCAGACACCCATTAAAGTACTAAACATAGCTCAATTGGCCAAGTTCTATTTTAAAGCATAAACAGATTTTCTTACGCTTGTTCTTTCGGTCTTCATTTGTTGCCTCTTGCATTGGATTAACCTGAACACAAATTCATCCATTACTTTGACATTTCTCTTGAGAGCAGCCTCCGAACCGATGTTCAGAAACTTCTTAAGCTTCCAGAAGAGATCAAGAAATCTCCAGTAGATGCTGGCGTTTACATCCTCAAATGCTTTGGTGAATTGGCTACCGAAGTCGTCCGTTGGAGAAAGGCTGTTGAGATCGACTCCAAATCCTACCTTAAATATTGAATCCAAGGTTGATTTCATAAGCAGATCCTACAAAAGAGAAAATTGACCAACATTTTATAGACCAACATTTTATGGGGGTTGTCCTGATCACTAGAAAATTGACTCCTCTTGCACCGAATAGCACATCTGGATGCTGTTCGTGTCCTTTTATCTGATATTTGAAAACAAGCGCATCTCGGGGAAAAACATTAACCAAACCTGTATTTCGAAGGCCTTGCTAGCGGCCACAGCAACCGAAACCTTTCCTGCCAACTTTTCAGCATTCTCACGAAAGACGGTGCTACTGAATTCCCTCAAATTTCTGGTGGAGAATTCATAACTTGCAAGCTTCCTCTGGTGCCGCCATCTATCGCCGTCTGCTAAAAAGATCCCATCTCCAAATAGTTCCTTCAATACGCTACATATATACTCACCCTGCAAATGCAATACAAAACCTTGCACAAATTTAAAACCAAACAACAGAAACAGAACATAGCACACTTATGTTGCAATTGAATTTTCTGTACCTTGCTATAGTTAGAGAAGTTGGTTTTGAGGACGTATTCAATGTTGGCCGGATCACACGTGAAGATGCGGTCATGAAATGGAGCGATTATACGGAAAGTCGGGTACTTGCGAGCGGTGGATGTAAGGTAGTCATAGAAGGTGTTGAAATGCATGATTATATCAAACACGGTACCAGCTATAGGGGGTCTATGCACTCCACTAACCAGTTCCTTCATGTAGGAGAAGAGGAAGGAGACTGCAAAGCTTAGGATATAGAGCAAGGTGGGAATGAAAATTGCCAGGAGAAGAGGGATTGCAAAGGAAGATGAGAAGATGGTATCCATTAGAAAAGTTTTGAGATGAGGTACCAATGAACATAGAAGGGGCGGTACAAGGTCTGTTTATATGGGAAATGAACCATACAATGTGTAGTTCTATCTGGTTTAGCTCTTCCTCTTAAAGCGATAATGGTTGCGTGATCATGTTAAACACTATTTTTTTTTTCTTGCTATGTGATGTACAACACTTTGGCTTGTTGCAACGCTCCTTTTATGGGAATTATGCTGCCAACCCGGTCGAGGGCGTCGCTTTTGGTTAAAAAAAAAAAGGCCCCGTAATATCACATTCTATTATAGTCTTATCTTCACATTCTAAAAAAAATATAAAAGCAGTTACTGTAGTCTTTTTTCCCAAAAAATAAAGCCCATAATAGTAATTAGTATCACATCTCACAAGTTATCTTTTTCACATTCCAAAAAGCATTAAAGCATTAAAGCAATTGTTATTCTTCTTTTTCTCTATACGTACGGTATCTATTTAAATCCCAACAAATCTCAATCTCCATCCCTACCACCTCATCAGTTCAGTAAGGTTTTCTAAATATAATGAATGTTTGACTTATATATTTATATTTCTTTTGCCATATTAAAAAGTCTCTACGAAAAGTTCAATCTCCACTTATGCTTACATATCACGTACTCCTAACTCTCTCACCCTCTCCGTCTTTCTCATAGATTGTCTTTCTCTATTACTACTTTTTTTTTCTAAAGTAATCTTTTTAAAGATTTACTGATTTGGTTGTCTTTTTTTAAAGTAATATATGTGAGTATTTTTTATATAATATGTTGGTATTTTTTTATAATATATGTTAATCATAATTCACTAACTCAAATATAATTTATTTTTTCTTTTTATTGAAAAAGCTACATCAAATTCGAAAATCATCTACATCTACAATCTTTGTGGCCAATAATGATAAATCGCTAAGTCAGATTCTAATAAATCGTTAAATCAGAATCTATTGTTCTATACTTTTTTAAGATTTTTTTAATTCCAAACTCGTATTGTACGTCTATTATAGTTAGTGTTTGTTTTATTTTTAAATATCATTAGTTATAATTTATAAATGATAAATATATCTGTTAGAAAATACAAATCCGGATACTCAAAGCTTAAAAAAGAAAAGAAAAAAAGAATAATAATATAAGACCTTATTTAGGATTGTTGCTTTAAGCCTCAAATTGTCTAGAACGGGCCCTATAGTGACCTTTATTAGAGGGGAAAATGGCCAATTATTGAATGGACGGGATCTTCTAATCAGGGATGGGGCATGGTCTATCTCTTTTGTTTACCATCTAATCAATTGTCCAGATCATGGAGCAAGGCGCCATCTGTTCCAAGTTAAAGGCGTGTGACACATAGGTCTGTTTTCAGATTTCTTCTTGTTGGCTGTGATGAGATTTTTCATTAATGTGCTGGGCTTTCTACGTTGGGTCTTTGAAATTGTGTTCATAGCGGTCCCACTCAAAGCATGAGAATCACCCTCAGAGTTGACAAAAGATTGCCATAGCGAACACCAACACCAACAGGTTGATCTTCTTCCGCATCATAAAAAAAGTGGGCCCTACGTTGTTGAATCTATTGTGCCTTTTCGGGCTGTGTTGGTGGCATGCAAGCCATCTAGTTTACATGACATTGTGTTTGGTAAAAGATACATCTAGTTTACATGACATTGTATTGGTCTTACTCAAACTTTGGCCCATTCAAAAGCAGCCCATGAACATCCTAGTCCTAAATTTCTATTGTTAACAGTTGTTACATTAGAAAGTAAAGGTTGTAAAGAGAAAGCCATGGCCAGTCAGTCTCCATGCCTGAAAAATATCAGCGCTTCTTGATTCCCTGATATCCTTCCTTTTTTGTACATTTTCTGAACGACAAGTGTAGATTAAGACGTTTTATGTCTCTAGAGAAAAATGTTCTTCACCAAAATCTGTGCCGCATACAATAAGACAATTAGTGTGGTCCATTGACAAACCCAATAGATAGATGGATAATGATAGGCCACTGAACGAAGGCCATGCAAAATAAACACTACTAGCATAAGAATCCATGCTCAGCACGAGTCTATCCATACAATTCAAACCAAATGCAATTGCACAACAATAAATTATTTGAAAGAAAATAAAAGAAGAACATCTATGACTGTACCCTATTTTGGCAATTAAGAGAGGTAGAATAGAAAGAAAATAGGAGAAATGAAGTGAAAAAACAGAAACATATGTAAAAATGAGAATAAGAGATGTGAGTAGAAATGCACTTTTGCATAAACTAAAAAGGAAAAATGGGGAAGTTAAAGAGACATAAATAGTTACATGGGTAGTGAGAAATGGGCAGTTATATGAGATGATTAGTGTTAATGGAATAAAAAGTGGGTAATTACAAGAGATAAGAGAGGAGTAAATAACAGACGGCCAAAATCAGAAGAGAATGTCAAAATTAGATTGAAGACCTCTTAGTTTAATATAGTTTAATTTGTTAAAATGTTGATGGTGATCTAGTAGGCCCTTCATCGAATGGTCATGATCATCCGACCATGGTGAGGTGAGGTATGTAATGTGCATTGTCATTGATCTTCCAATCTTTTTAATATGATCGCACTAATTTAGATCACCCAATATTTCGTTTTGGTTTCAATGAGATTATCATTATTATGATCTTAGACTTCTCTGTCTATTTATTTATTTATTTGATAATCTAGGTAAGGTATCTCCCGCCCAACACAACTCAGGAGCCTTTGGTCTTGAGCCTGAGGACACTCTTTCTATATGGCTGAAAACTAATTCCTAGGGACACATTCAAACCCTTCTATTTACATGCTCCTTGTAAAACTATATAGGAGATGGCCAACGAAATTAGACGTCCTTATCCATGTGTTTCTTAGGATCAGCTTAACGCTTCTGCACAAAATAATAAAAATAGTATATTACTTTGCAAGAGCAGTTTGTTGCTACTTCTGTAGTTTTTTATTTAAGTATGAGGAATGGCAGCTCACAACTAGATTGTGTTATATCATTCACATTAATTTAACTTTTTCGTTGTCTTCGGTTGTATTTTTTATTTTCAGGATTTGAGATATTAATCAAATGTACTGTTACTTTGTTTTGTTATTTTAATGCATTGCAGATGTCTTTTCCATATGAGTAAATTTACAGAACATTTTCATTAGTTAGAAACTTTCTTCTTTATCTAGAATGGGTATTTAGATTTCCTGTTTGGCTGCATTTAAATACATATATAGGAATTGAATACATTAGGAATTTATGGTAAAATAGACTTTATAAGGGATTAATCAATAATAGAGGATGAAAGATATGAGGTGAGGGGTGAAGGATATAAGGTGGAGATGTAGATATATAGGACCTTCACTTTCCTATTTATTAAATTATTAGTATGATGGTTGGATTATCATCACTCATCTTCTTATGATTCTATTTTCCTATATATATATATAATGGGTTATTTAATGCTCAATTTTAGAAATCGCATTCGATCATCATTTTTAATCACTTATGTATTGAATCCTAAGTATTTAATTCCTACATGATGTTTCTTTGCATTCAATTAGTATATATAGGAATTCGTATTGAAATATACGATACTAAAGAACTATTAAAGAAGTGAGGGGCGAAAGATATGAGATGAACGATGAAGGATAAAATATGGAGATATAGATAGGACCTTTACTTTCATATGTATTGAATTATTGGGGTAAAGGTATTCATTTTTCTAACTTTCTTTGATTTTATTTTCTCAAAAGGAAAGAGAATGATTGCACATAATTAGAAATTCACCTTTGATCTTTGTTTTTAACCACTTATGGTATGAATTGTATTCAATTCCTATGTGTTCTAATTCAAACAAACAGTCATATACGCAAATGATGAATGACTGTTTTTTCTTATAGATGCATGATGAATGACTACAATAGCAATAACAATAATAATAATTGGTATTGTGTTGATAGACGTTATTTGTGGGTCTTTATTTTTATTTCATAAAACTCTCCCACTTTAACAGGAATAAATTTCCTAACATTTCTTAGAAATCAAGTCCATGAAACAAAGAAACGAGTATTCTATCATTTGGCAAGCCCTTGAACTTCCAACATTCACGTGAAAATTTAAATCGCTATTGTTAATAACTAATTATTGAGTCCTTTTATTTTTTGGATAAAAATATCTTATTATTATTAATATTATATTCAGATTTAGGAAACCTACTGGCATTAATATATTTTACATGCTTATAAAAACACAGGCTTAGGGCCGAAGTTCAAATTTCTAATTATGGATCACTCTCAGTACAGAAAGTTTTCATTTTCTAAGGTTTTAAGTATGCATCAACACTCACTGTCATCTTGCAATTTATTATTTATGATAAAACATAATTATTTTTAAATCTTTCTGGTTATTATATGTTCCAAACTGAATTGGTATTTTTCTTTTTAAATATTAGATTTCTATAATTACCAATAGATGCCCAGTTTTTTTTTTTTTTTTTTTTTTTAATTTGGAACCTATGATACTCTTGGGTGTGAATTTTCTTTATAAAGCTCCTGTCATCAATCAGTGGTGAGTGGTGACACTGAAGTGTTTCATTCCTACTTTCTCTTCTGTAGCTCTTCTTTGCCCCAAATGAAATATATATATATATATATATATATACAAAAAATCAGTGGAGACTTGGCCACCCATCATTATTATAGGAATAGGATCTCTAAATTTTAAATTTGATTTATTTTACTTTTTAAAGGCAATTAGAACCTATATTCATGCACTCACCAAGCTACTCAAGACCCTATAGGCAACGTAGCTCAACCAAAGATAAACCCGTAACTGGTTTTATGGAGAGGGGAGGTAGCTGAAATCATTTTTAAGGAACCACAACGACCGCCTCGTCCTAACAACATTGAAGGGTCATTTTCAGGACAAGATGCAAGCGACATGCCGAGATCACTTAAAAACGTGAGAATAATGGATCGGATGAAAGTTTGAAATGTCTCTCCATGATCTACTTGTGTGGGAGTTCAAGTAAGGAAATGACCGCAAAACTTGGAGGTTATTTTCATTAATGGAATTTTCGCACAATGGTCTAACCCACAATTCAGGGGCCTGCTTTTGTGGATGGCATTGATAAAAAAATCACCTGCCATTAACATGCGAGACTCCAAAAGGGCCCAAATTAGGTTACGTTGAATTTGGATTGGCAAATTCGTATTAGTGTCTCTTGGGTAGAGGCAATGGCCGACACAGAATTTTGAGGGGGCGGACCCAAAGAGGTAGTTGGTTTTGGAACATATTCATGATTTTCATGTAAGTTTTGGAGGCGGAATCATGATTTTCATGTGGGTTTTAGAGGACCGAAGATTTTTATTTGTATTTTGAATGCCGACTGTCTTTAAAATTCCACATATGGCTCCAACATTTGGACCCTTCATTATTGGGGTCCACTTATGGACTTAAGACGTCACATTCGGGTCTCTGGATTCATATTCAAGTACCAAAATAATTGACCCCATGTGACAACCAAACTAAATATTTATTTAAGTACACAGACACAGTCACTTTTGAGTATAGGTGCAGGTACAGACTTCTAATTTAAATCCTATTTTCATTCCTAGTTACTAGTGATTGTTTTTTTTACTGTGAGCTCTTTTAATGCACACCTAGGGGATGAAGGCAAGTTCGATCCCTAAAAGAAACATTGCAGGAAATCATATGGCCCACATGTTACAGGTTTCACGTCACATTAACCATGGCAAAGACATGCCGAGAACACAATCTCACTTAGGGCCTGTTTGGATAGGCAAAAAATAGAATAGAGTGAAGTTAAATGGGCCCTAATAGTCTAAAATTTCAACTCTACCCCGTTTGGATGAGTCTGACCCAATAGATGAAGTAATGTTGTGAGCTATATGTACTCCATTTCATTTCAACTCTAAATACTTTCATTTTTTTTAGTAAAAGTTGATTCTACTCCAAACCTTAATTTCAAAATAAGCATCCAAATAGCGTAAAGTGAAGTATAGTACTTTAACTTCAACCTACTTCTCTTCACTCCACTCCACATGTGAAATCCACTTCATTTTACTCCACTTCTCATTTATCCAAACAGGCCCTTAGTGTGCGACTAAATCAATCCCCACAAGAGACTCCAATTAAGATAAGTGGATGTGGGTTTTTGGCGAAGAAGTCTAAGGGGTGTGACTCTTTTTGGACTTGTCTATATGAGGATAAGGGAGCATAATGGTTGGATACTCTCCACACTCAATTCTATCAATTGGTATAAGAGCCCGTGGAGGACAAAGTAGATCTCATATCAGGGATGTGGACAAAGTAGATCTAGGGTCTTGGTTCTATTCTCTCCATCTCAAAAACGAAGACGAGACAACCTTCTTTGCGCATAAGAACCGAAGCAGAGATGTAAATAAGCACATCGTTTTGGATTTTATATCATAATAAAACCCAACCAAAGTTTAAATAATTAATAAATCATTGACAACCAATACATAACAATTTTGTGATTCAATAAGCAATGAAAGTGGATGAATGGTTTGCAGGACATCTAATATCTCGGGTATTTCATTTTTTGAATCGATTATTTGTTTATACTGAGTTACTGCCTAAATAGTCAAGCATGGAATGTATACGAGGACAGATGAAGAATAGTTTATGTACGTGACATTAATTCCAAGTAGGAGATTGTAGGAGCCCACATGCCATGGGTCCTACGTTAAATCAAGCACAGCAAGTGCGGCTATAAAATGCAGTCCCACCTAGTGTAAGATTTGACTTGTCTCCACAAATAAAACTCCCAATAGAATCAGTCAATGCATTACTAGAGGCAACGGAAATACTTTTCAATATTCTCCCTTGGGTGGAGCCCACTCTTTAATATTCCCCCTCAGGTGGAACCCAATCGGCACACTTTTGGCAACACACTTTTTTTTTTTTTTTTTGCTCCTAGTCGTTCCTCTTGGGATTCGAACTCACGACCAGTTGGCTCTGATATCATATTAAATTTCTGTAGCTAACCATTCCTACAAAATCTCAAGGTGTTAGTAGGAGCAGCGGAAATACTTTTTAATAATAAAAGGGATCCATCTCAAGACTTGAGTTTGACACGTATCCCACTGTGCTGGATTCAGATTCAGATTCAGCATCAAACTATAGAGCTGGAAATTTGGACCCAAATGCCCAAATGCGGATCGAGACGGGGAGATTATGTCACTATAACTTTAGACTATAGTTCTCAAAACAGATATGTAGAGCATACAAGTAAAAACAACAATAGCAATATGATTCAAGCTCTGTAGTCTTTGAAAGAAAAGCAATATATTCAATCTAAAAACACACATTTTCTTACACACGAAGATCTAAATTCCTATCGACATCCCACACTGGCTCGCCATGGATTTTGTGACATTAGCTACTGCAATAATGGTGAGGCCACAATACACACATAGTCCCAAACCTTAGAAATCAAACAGCCTTCCTCTTTGTGTGGCTTTATTGCATGGGAAATTGCCACAATAAAGAAAATACCCCTAATGTACTTACCTAACTAGATACCAACCTTGCAAATGCACGAAGCTTGAGACCTCCATCAATGTGGAGTGTAAACATAGTTTTGTATCTTACTTGCTGCTTTTCGTCCTCCATTTGGAATTTAAAGAAACGAAGGAGGACCATGGAGATTATCTTCATCTGTCGATAAGCAAACTCTTTCCCTAAGCAGATTCGCGGACCCGCCTACCAACAAGAAAGTGTTAGCAACTGTCATGAAGAACAACCTCAAATGTGAATATTCAAGGCGCTCCATCAAGCTTCTGGTAGTTTATACTGATAATGATGAGAATACTAATAGCACAAATAATATCAGTACTAAAGTGATCTAGTAGAAGAAAAGGAGTTGGTTTTTGTATGTTACTGGCATCTATTGGATTTTTGGATTCTAATCAAATGATAAATGTTCTTAAAGATGTGAAACAGTTGAAGAACTTCCCCTTTTTACTTCTCTGATCTTTTGATATATATTTCTCGAATGTTCATGAATCATGAACACATGTCCAACCAGATTAATCAAATTTAGAAGACTCCAATAGGTCAATTGAAGACTTAATTAGGGCGTCAATAATTTTATTTTGCTTGTGTTAGTAACTTAGCACTTGCTAAATTGGAATAATAAATGTGTAGTGGGGGTTTATTAACTCATTTGAGTCTTAAATCAATGAGTTATAGAACAATACTTCAACAATGATTGAAAGTTTAAACTCACATGGAAGGATACGAATTTGAAAGGTGATTCAGGACAGAAAATCCCATTCTTGAGCCATCTCTCGGGTCTAAATTCCTCTGCATCTTCCCCCCATATGTTAGTCATCCTTCCCATAGAGTAGGCCAAATAATACACCCCGTCCCCTTGCTTCACTTTAAAACCATCAGGGAGGATATCATCTATTTCCGCGCACTTCCCATCCTGTCAAATACCACATTCGCATTATAACTTGACTAAAAATGAAAAACAGAGTAGCCCCCAAATTACAAATAGATTAAAACAGAACACATGCAAAACAATACTACAAAAGAAACTATATTTCTGCCCTCAGGAACCGTAGTACTACTTGATGGATGGTTCCTTATGATTATTTTCACGCAAGTCTAAAGTTATATTTCTCTCTGTCATTCTTGAGCTTCATTGATCTGCTTGCTTATTCATGGAAAAGGGCTCATTTAGCTTAATGATCAGATGGCTCACATCTTTCATTTGGTGGGCCATACCATGGATAAGTCATGGTTCAAAATGACATTGGCTTTGTGATCATTTCTCTTAACAAACAGAATAGCCATCCTACCATAATATATCACGCATAGTTAAGTAAGGGGAACTCTGGGGAAAAATTACCACTGGAACAGCAGGATACAATCTCAGTGTCTCAGTTAAGGCTGCATGAAGATAGTGCATCTTGTCTAGTTTTTCCTCTGTAAGCTTTCCAACAAAATCATCAACATTTCCACACCCATCATCATCAATCACTTGTCGCACTTGTTGTGAGATCTTCTCCTGAATCAGAGGATGCTTACACATCATGTAAAAGAACCATGACAGTGTAGTTGCAGTAGTGTCTTTCCCTGCGATTATGAAATTCAGTATTATATCTCTGAGATATCTATCGCTCATCTTATCCGGGTCCTTTTCACTCTCTGCAAGGAACCTTGAGAGTATGTCTTCCTTATCACTCTGCATTAGAATTGAACAAAATCAAATTCAAGTAAGCAAGGGCTCTGCAGATAAATGATAGTTGTGTGGTTCTACTTACGCAATGGACTTGACTGGAGAGTTCCTTTCTTTTGTTGCGAATTACTTGATACACAAAATCATCGATCAATTTAACATTCTTTCGAAGAACGGCTTCGGAACCAACATTGAACAATCTCTTGATCTTCCATAAGAAATCAGCATAACGCCAATAAACCAACCCGTTTGATTCGTCGAATGCGGTGATGAATGCAGTCCCATCTTTGCTCGAGCCCCCCAAGCAATTCAAATCCACACCAAAACCAACTTTGAATATTGAATCTAATGTGCATTTCATTAACAGATCCTGTAAACATCCATTTTTATAATGAATAAGAATACAATTTTATTGAACTTTAAAACTCACTATCAACTCAGAACATCTCAGTTTTCTAAGACTTGGGAGAGCATGGAGTCAACTTACACATGTATTCAACTATTTGTGGGGGTGGGTAGAAACTTAGGAATCTATGATTGACTCAGTGACTTAGAAATGTAACTCACCCAAACTGCATAAGATTTTATACAGAAAAAGAACAAAAGAAAGGAAAAAAAAAAAAGGCCCATTTGTTTGCATGCATGGCATTGAATGCACAGGAATTCATGGTCAAATGGGCTACAATGTAGGATTATAAAAGACCTGGAGTGAGGGATAGAAAGTGGATATGTAGATGAGAGCTTGACTGTCAAGGGATTTGAATTACTGGCTATTCATTTCCCATCTTTTGTTGATTCATTTTCTAGAAGGCAGTATGTGATGGTCATTTTTGGATATTCAACTTTACTTCCTCAACTTTAACCACTTCAAGATATAAAAGTCTTGGAATTACTAGCAATTCAATTTAATGAAACAAACGAGTCAAAAGGAGATTCTATGGTAATCAGATTGATGATGAACACTATGTAACCTGAGACTGAGCACCGAGTTTCCAGTTCTACTCACTTGGATGTCTTAGAATTACTAGCAATTCAATTTAATGAAACAAACGGGTCAAAAAGAGATTGTATGGTAATCAGACTTGCAAACTAGGTAACCTGAGACTGAGCACTGAGTTTCCAGTTCTACTCACTTGGATGTCTAAGGTCTGCTTTCCCATCTCATGCTCAGAAACGATTCCGGCCAATTTAGCAGCATTTCTTCGAAAAACAGCACAACTGAAGTCTCTCAAGACTCTTGTAGAGAATTCGGAACTCGCTAGCTTTCTCTGTTGGCGCCACCTATCACCATCAACCGCAAAGATACCATCCCCAAGAAGGTCCCTAACAATTGTGCAGTTATACTCACCTTTGGAGTACTGGTTGAAGCGGGTCTTGAGCACATGCTCCACGTTTCGCGGGTCGACGGTGTAGAATTCACTGTGAGATAAAGCGAGAAGGCGGAAAGTTGGATGTTCGCGGGCATAGGAGGTGAGTTCATCATATATCCTATTGAAGTAGAAGAGCTGATGAAAGACAGTTCCCTTTACAGGTGGATGGAGAGAACTCCTGAGGGATTTTCCTGTGTAGATTCTAAGTAGGAAGAAAGAGAAGCTAATGAAGAGAATAAAGACTGCAGTTGCTGCTAAGGTGACAACAGAGAAGAGAATGTCCATGTTTGAAGTTGGCCCGCAAAATTTTCGAAGGGTTTGAAAAGAACTAGGCATGGGATTGGAAGTAGGTCGCATGCCTTCTTGTAATTTGGGTCGGATACTTTGGTAATGATATTAAGGCTTTAATAGGGGTGTAGAAAGAGTAGGTTATAAATATGATGTAACCTCTAAACACTAACTTTAAAGTGGAGAGGCTTTTCTTAGGGGTGAACGTAAGCACATTGCCAAAACCATATAAGTTAGTCATGTGTTTTCGAAACACGTGTTGGATGATTCTTGGGCGTTACGGGGGGTTACTATTTGTCTCTCGGTTTGCAATGCATTTGATATCATTCTAGGCCGACAAACATATTTTAGGATATTCTGAGACACGTTCTACTTCGAAATGTGTTTCAAGGAATTGTGGGGTTTGGAATGCGTTGTAACGGTTTCAAGGTCGTTTAAGACCGAAACCCGTACTTCGGGCAATTCATTCGTGATTCTAGGCGGTCTTGGTTGATTTGATTGTTGATTGCACATTTCACACTTCCACATGTACGCACAAAGACTTTGCCTGAGGACTGTGTAATAAAGGATTCTTCGAGAAAAACGATACACTCCATTAGCAAGGGTGTCCCATCTCATATGGCTGTCTAGGGATCGATCCATGGGCAGATAAGGGCAAAAAAAAAAAAAAAAATCCCCATATACAAAATTCCTCCCTACTAAGTCCTTTCTAGTTTTTCTAGTTTTCTTTACTACCTGCCTTGTTTCTGCAGGTGTGTTTTGTTATTTTCTCTTTGTTCGTTAACTATGATGGTGAGATGAAAGTGCCGGCCATATGCTTTATTATAAACCTTTTTAGTCTCATTCACCTGTCCAATGCATGTTTCTTAAGAACCACGGCACCGTTGAAAGCTAAGTGTATCAAACTTGCTTTCTCCTATTTACCCTAAAGTGGATGCTTACTGGTTAGATGGCCCATGGTCTGGAACTGGAAGTTGAATAATTCAATTGTCCATATTGCCTATCATAAGAGGTTTTAATTTGCGCCAATAGGATTTAGAAAGTTAAGGATTGTTCTTTTACAATATAACTTATCAGTTTGAGTCTAATTTAAACTTTGGATATGATTAATGCCTTAGAGCACTGTTAATAAATTTGGCTCTAGGTACAAGTTATGTGGTTCAACCAGACCCACAGTAATCCGTAATGGGTATGCGGGTTAATATGGGTCAAGTCGAGTTAACCGGCAATGGGTGAGGGTTAGGAGTTCCTTACTCGTTTAATAAACGGTTCGGATACGGATTAGGAATATCTAACCCATTTAACCCAACCCGATCCGTTTGCGACCTCCAAATTAATGAGCCTACATGCCTCATCAATTGAACGACTCTTAATGATTGCAATTAAAAAACCAATACACTTTAGGAGTCCAGCGATGTTTGAAATTTTTATCTCCTACTGATGTGCATACAAGTGGGCCACTGCTGAAAATGGTAATTGGTGTTTTTAATTTTTTTTCCCTTCCTTTCCCATGCATTTAGCACTCTCTCCAACCCTTTCTAAAGCGCCTTTCTTTCATCTTACTAGCATGTCTCACAAAGTAAACCCACCTAAACTACATTAAAACTCAATAAATGGATATTGTATAGTAATCAGAGTTGATAAGAACTACGTAATCTGAAACAGGGCAGTTTCTACTTACTTGGATATCTAAGCTCTGCTTTCCCATCGCATACTCTGAGACAATTCCCGCCATTTTAGCAGCATTTCTTCGAAAAACAGCACAGCTGAAGTCCCTCAAGACTCTTGTAGAGAATTCAAAGCTCGCTACCTTTCTCTGTTGGCGCCACCGATCGCCATCGACAGTAAAGATACCGTCCCCAAAAAGGTCCCTAGTAATGGAGTAGTTATACTCACCTTTGGAGTACATGTTGAAGCGGGTCTTGAGCACATGCTCGACGTTTCGCGGGTCTACGGTGTAGAACTCACTGTGAGTTAAAGCAAGGAGACGGAAAGTTGGATGTTTGAGGGCATAGGAGGTGTGAACATCATATATCTTATTGAAGTAGAAGAGCTGATGAAAGACAGTTCCCATCACAGGTGGATAGTGAAAGCTCTTGAGGGATTTTCCTGTGAAGATTCTCAGTAGGAAGATAGAGAAGCTCACGAAGAGAACAAAGCCAGCAGTTGCTGCTAAGGTGAGAAGAGAGAGGAGGATGTCCATGTTTGAAGTTGGTCTGCAAAATTGCAAAGGTTTGGTTGTAGACCTCCTTGCCTGAGGAGTTGCTGACTCCTTTCTTCTTTTTCTAGTTTTATTTACTATCTGCCTTGCCTGGGCAGCTGTGCTGTATTGTTTTCTTTGTGTCGTTTACCGAAGAAAGATGGGGAAATGAAAGTGGCATATGATTTTTCTTATGAATCTTTTTAGGCTCATTCAAGTCACCACTGCATGTATGCCACGGCAATGTTGGAATCTAAGTTTATCAAACTAGTTTTTTCCTTTTTGTCCTAAAGCGGATGCTTTACTGGTAAGATGATCTGGTATTAAAGAAAAGGTTCAGCAAATGAAGAAAGCGGGACCCTGTGATGATCCACCCCAGCAAATCCAGTCAAACAATGATCAAGCCCAACAAGCTCAATCAAAGCCTAATGCAACAATCAAGGACACTTGATCGTAGGATCTGAATTAAGACCACAAAAGCCTCAGGCAGCCATAGCAGACAACAATCAAGGACGCTTGATTGTTGACACAGCAGAATGCAACAATTGAGGGATCAGAATGCTTGATTGTAGGATCTAAATAGGGATAATTTGTATCAATTAACAATCCCTCATTTTATGTAATCTATCCATAATAGTATTTTAAATTCAAATTCCTTATCTCTTCAAACCATGAAGAGAAAGGTTGTTCAAAAAGAACTTGAGATTTACGTTTTCAAGGTATCAGAGCTATCTTATTCAAAGTCAAGATACTACGGATAACTCCTCTTATTCAAATGGCTTCCGCTTCCAAATACACCTACCCATCCTCTATCAATGTTGCCAACTTTGTGTCTCTGAAACTTACACAGACGAACTATCTTATGTGGAAAACACAGATCATGTCACTGATTGAAAGTCAGAAGGTTAGTGACTTTATCACTGGCAAAATGGAGATTCTAGCAGAGGAAATAGTCTCCGACGATGGAAAAACAACTGTTAAGAATCCAGACTTCATGTCATGGATTCGAACCAACAGAGTGGTGAAGGCTTGGATCACAGGCACTCTTTCTGAAGACGCACTCAGCCTTGCTGTGGGTCTTGAAACTTCTACAGATGTATGGCAAGCTCTTGCGGCAGCCTATGCTCAAAACTCGCAAGCCCGAGAGTTTGAACTTTTTTCAAAACTACAACTTCTCAAGTAGGGTATGACCCCTCTTTCTGAATATCTTCGTGATTTCAAATCCATATGTGATGAATTAAATGGTATCGGAAAACCCATACCCAATCAAAGCAAGATGTTCTGGATATTAAATGGCTTGGGACCAAGCTATCAGACATTTACTACAACTATGCTCAAACCACCAGTTCCTTCCTATGATGATGTTATTCCTCTATTACAAAGTCATGAATTTCGTAACAGAGGCCATCAAAATTTTTCAGTGAATCTTTCTATGGCCTTTTATGGTCAGAAAAATAGTAGTGGAAATTGAAAGGGTGGAAATAATTTTACCTCTAAGGGAAGAGGGTTTCCACAATTTGATTAGAAGCCACCCCAACAGTCAAAATCAAGGTTTAGATGCTAAAGACAAGCCAGGTACTACTTATCCTAACACAGTTGGAAAGCCTATTTTGACATGTCAAATATGTCATAAACGTGGGCATGATGCACTCAAGTGCTGGCATAGGTTTAATCACACATTTCAGTTTGATAACATCCCTCAAGCCTTGGCTACTATGAATCTCTTTGACACACAAGATGCTAACTGGTTTCCTAATACCAGCGCAACTGCTCGTATAACTGACAATCCTGGTAAGCTTTTTAATTTGATACCATACAAAGGGACCGACTCAGTTATGGTTGGAAATGGGGATCTTCTCAAAATTTCACATATTGGAGATGGGATAGTCCATCATGGGAACACTTCTATTCCTTTACAGAATGTTCTCTTGGTTTTCAATATTAAAAAGAGTCTGCTCTTTGTTTCTCAGTTAACTTCAGATTGTCCATGTTACTTTGAGTTTAACAAATCTCAGTTCACTATAAAGGATCTGATGATAAAAAGGATCCTAGTGTCGAAATGGCTTATATGCGCTTGACAGACAAGAAGGAATTCTAGAGGCGAGCTTCTCCTATTGCTTCAAAAGATCTTTAGTGGACACCTGGCACCAACGACTTGGCCATCCTCAAGCGTGCATCATACAACATTTGCATAATAATGAGTCTATTAGTATAAATAAAACAAAATCCTCTATTTGCAGCAGTTGTGAATGAGTAAAAGTGTTAAGCTTCCCTTTTAAGATTAGTAGAATAATCTTTAGTTACTTGGTATCAAAGACGACATGAGTTGGGATAAAAAGATGAGAATTGTGTTGTGGAGTCTCTTCTATTGCGTCGTGGGGTCTCTTCTAATTAAATCCTAATAAAGTAATTGGCCACCTGAAAGTTTGGGGTGCGAGATCTCTAGATTAGTCCACTCAATAAATCAACTCAAAAGTGTTCAAAAACAATAAATATGTAGCGGAAATAAAATCACAAGCACACACCACAAAGACATCAAATTTTTACGTGAAAAACCCTAACCAGGGATCCAAACTAGATCTAATCAAGTAATATGAATTTCGCAATTACAAGAAACTCATATTTCCTCCCCAGATATCCCCTACCTAAGGACTGAAGTTACCCTATGTCACTTCACGCTTCAACGACTTCACACCGCTAATTGCAACAGACCCAATCCAGCACTTGACTCCTCAAATCTTCTCGTAAGAAGAAAATCTTCTACAAATGATACAGAAGGACTTGGCTCTAGAGAACTTGGCAGCACAACTCCTTAATAAAACTCTAGAGAAGAATTCTCTCAACTAAATCTCCAAATCAAAGCTTGAGAGGTGAGTGATCCTTTTAGAATAGCCCTTGAGTCCTTTATATAGCCTTGGATTCGTGCGATCCTTTTAGAATAGCCCTTGAGTCCTTTATATAGCCTTGGATTCGTGCCTCATGTGTTGTAATATGATTAGGAATCAGCAACACAACTTTGAGACAAATCAGGAAAGAAAACAAGGAAGTTTCTAAAAATTCGCAAAGGTCCGCTCGAGCGACTAGGGAGTCCGCTCGAGCGACTAGGGAGTCCGCTCGAGCGGACAAGCCACTGTCTGCGCATATCAGACTATCGCTCGTGCGATCATGAAGGTGGGTTAAGCGAAACACATTCTGTCTGGGTTCGCTCGAGCGAATGCAATGGTTGCTCTAGCGAATCACATACTGTATGATTCAAAATTTCAGAGATTTTTTTCTCTCAGCCTTCTATTTTCAGAGTCTTTTCCTAAACATGAAATACAACTCAATAAACCCTTAGAGTTTTCTCTAACCCATGAATTAAGCCAACACAAAATATTAACACCACCCTTTCACCTAACTTTACATTCAGATGCATGCATCCTACAAGCAGTGAGCAAAGCCCCCCATGTAAACGTTATTGGCTTCATAAATGAACCACACATGCATGCATAGAGCTGGGCACAAGACTCGCCTTTACCAAAGAAAACTGTGGCATCAACCAAATTGGTGGTGATCTCTCTACTAGACGGGTGCTGCACATGCACACAGCAGTGCCAAAAACAGGCCACTTGATCAGCTTACACGAGCCCATCAATGGTATCTACCCTGACAAGATGTCTTCTATTAATATCGAGTTAAAAATCAGAAGTCCTCTGTCCTTGCACAATAATTGCAATATCAAGCACCATAGGACCCTGCCCAACTACGATGCTCCAATTTACGCAGATTGAAAGGCCGCATCCCACAAGCCGAAAAGACAACCATGATGATTTTCTTTTTGGTTTTACAATGCCGATTCCTATTCCATCCCCATCCCTGTTTGGGATATGGAATACATTAAGTTTTATTGATATCTTTTTGGTTTTACAAGTCGGCACCGTAATACATTAAGTTTTACGATGATTTTTTTTTAATATAGATTTAAAAATTAGTCGTTTGTGTAAAAGATTTGAGGAGTCAAGTGTTGAATTGAATCTGTTGCAATTAATGATGTGAAGTCATTGAAGCGTAAAGCGATACAAAATAACTTCATTCCTTAAGTAGGAGATATTTGGAGAGGAAATCTGAGTTTCTTGTAATTGCGAAATTCATAGTATTTGATTATTGATCCAGCTCGGATCCATGGTTTTTCACCCGGATAGGGTTTTCCATGCTAAATCTAGTGTCCTTGTGGTGTGTGCTTGTGATTTTATCTCCGCTGCTTAGATTATTATTTTTTGCTCACTATTGGAATGATTTATTGAGTTGACCAATCTAGAAATCTCGTACCATAAACCTTTATAGAGTAAAACAGAATTAGATAGTGTGAAATAAAATAAAATAAAGATGGGGAGGGAGTTGGTTGTACATGTAGTATATGGAGAAAAAAACTACCTGTAACTGTACAAAATGACAAAAAAATATTTTAAAAGGTTGCAAAATGACAAGAGATATGCATATAAAAAGCACAAAATGACAAAAGGAAGCTTTGAGTCCCACACCATTTACTCTTCTGTATTTTCTTCTTGATGTGAGATTCAAATTTTTTTACCTTCCTCCACTTCCGAACAAACATGCTCGGTATCCTGGTTATCCTTTTTAGTAGGAAAGGCATGAGATTGTTTTGCATGCAGTAGAGTAGAGTAGTACATAATAAGCATTAAGGCTCCGATATGTTACCAGAGTCATTTATAGTTGGCAAAGGCAAGTGAAAATTAATTTTTCATTCAGATATTTTACTGCTAAAAGTTTTTACCTCACAAAAGAGAGGTAATGTCCGGTAAAATAAAGACAAGACAAAAGTTGTTAGTTTGCCACTCTTTCACCTCTTTTGCTTCTTATTTTATCTCATATCTATCTACTATATATATATATAGAGGGAAATGCTCATGTGAGAAATACTCTCACCAAGTTGGTGAAAGATGGGTGGGGGCCCTCACATAAATATTCACTCTCACCAACTTAAATGCAAGGACCCCAAATATTTATGTAAGGGCCCCACCCATCTCTCACCAACTTGGTGAAAAGTATCACTCATATGAACATTTTTCATATATATATATATATATATATATAGGGGCTAGCTCTCCTAAGCTCAAGCTTAAAATAAGGTAAGCTCAAGTATATGGTGGGGCCCACCTGGGATCCACATTGGGGTGGGGATGGGGGGATTTTAAGGAGTTCTTGGGATCTTTCTCTGTGAAAAAAATTAGCCCCAACCATGATTTCTATCATCTCTATATGAGCTCAAAAGTTTAATGGTAAACAGTCCATTCGGATCGATACATAGTCGATTCAACGGTCCAGATAATTCAACTATGAGCGAAAGTTGGTGGACATGTGTAATTTAGGGAGGTCATGTGTTTGGTCCATTTGGATAGACCAAAGGTGGGCCCCACAAGCATAAGCTTACAAAATTTTCTCGTAAGCTTGAGCTTAGGAGAGCCTTGTTCATATATATATATATATGGAAAATATTCATATGAATCTTTTCCTCACCATAAGGTGAGGGATACTTTTATTTTGAGGTCTTTTCAAGTACAAAAGTGACTTTTCAAATACATAGGGTGAGGTCTTTTGTACTTGAAAATACCCCAAACTGGAAGTATCCCTCACCCTATAGTGAGGAAAAGATACAAATGATCATTCCCCTATATATATACTATTATAAAATAGTGAACATTGCATAGTTTTTTCACTACACCATTGTGGGGCCCACCCCAAAATATTATAATAGAATATAATAATATATTATTATTATGTTATAATAATAATATAATATCTATACCCTTATTATCTATCCACTATTATAAAAGATGAAATATTGCAAACTTTGTCACTACACCATTGTGGGGCCCACCCCTAAATATTATAATACAAACATTTTCACTACAGTGTGGGGCCCACCCCCCAAATATTATAATATAATATAATAATATATTATTTTGAGAAATTGCAAACTTTTTCACTAAACTTTGTGGGGTCCACCCCCTAAATATTATAATGTAAACTTTTCACTACACCATTGTGGGGCTCACCCCCAAATATTATAATATAATAATATATTATTATGAGAAATTGCAAACTTTTTCACTACACCATAGTGGAGCCCACCCCCAAATATTATAATATAATATGACAATATATTATTTTAAGAAATTGCAAACTTTTTCACTACACCTTTGTGGGGCCCACCCCAAAATATTAGAATCTATGTATTATTTTATCTATATCTACTATTATAAAAGAGGAAGAGAAGTTGCATATTTTTTCACTACACCTTTATAGGGCCCACCCCCAAATATTATAATATAATAATATATTATTATTACATTATAATAATAATAATATAATATCTATACCCTTATTATAAAAGAGATGAAAGTGTAATGCTTTTTCTCTAGACATCTGTGGGCCCCACTTAGTATTATTATATTATATATATAATAAAAGAGAACTACACATGTTGGCTCCAATAAAAGAGAAGAACTTGTCATGCTTTTTCTCTATACATCTGTGGGCCTTATTTAGTATTGTTATATTATATTTATATATATATAATAAAATAGAACTACACATCTGTGGGCCCCACTTAGTAAAAGAACTTGTCATACTTTTTCTATACATCTAGACATCTATGGGCCCCACTTAGTATTATTATATTATATATGTATACAGTAAAAGAGAATTATACATCTGTGCGCCCCACTTAGCAGAAGAATTTTGTCAAGTTTTTTCACTACATCTACACATCTGTGGGCCCCACTTAGTATTATTATATTATATACTTAATAGAAGAACTTGTCATGCTTTTTCTCAACACATCTATGAGCCCCACTTCGTATTATTACAATATTTATAGGCCCAACTTAGTATTATTATATTATATATATATATATATGTATATATAAAATAAAAGAGAACTACACATCTATGGGCCCCACTTAGTAGAAGAATTTGTCATGTTTTTTCTCTACATCTGCACATCCGTGGGCCCCACTTAGTATTATTATATTATACATATATAAAATAAAAAAAACTACACATTTGTGGGCCCCGCATAGTAGAAGAACTTGTCATGGCTTTTCTCTACACATCTGTGGGCCTCACTTAATATTATTAAATTATATTATATATATAATCAAAGAGAACTACACATCTGTGGGCCCCACTTAATATTATTATAGTTCGATGAAATGCTCAGCTCAAATGTTCATAAAAAGGGTTATGTTTGAAGAATTTGTACATTCACTGCAAGAACTCAAATAAGAAATTTCAATTGAGATTTTCATGTGTAAGAAATTTCAACTTCGATCCCAATGCCAGTAAAGACACAATTTGCTTGTCAGAGGAAGAGATGAGAATCCCAAAGATTGCTTGGAATCCTTATGATTTGTTATTTATCCGTTTAAAGCTATGAGTTCGGTACTGTTCTGGTTGGTTGGTATTTTGTTTCATTGAATTTGCAATGCTAGAAATGAAATATGTGAAATGGAATTGTGACATTTTAAACACTTAGTGCTCCAACAACATTAGACAAAGTGAACTTTGTGACAATAGAAAATCTCTTTTTAATGTTGGGCCTTTTTTTTATGTTATTGATAGTGAAATTTACTTTAAATTTTTATAAGCGATCAAAAATAAACAAAAGTTGAATATTAAAAAATGATCAGCAATATTAGAAATGAAATAGAATTTTAACATTCAAGGGAGGTAATAACCAGTTGAACTTTTTTTTTTTTATGTTGTTTTGGTTGTTTTTGTGTTGTATTAGCTAGCTTGGTGGATTGGTCATCTTGCATGTCATCTTTAACATTAGTAGCTTGGCAGAAGGTTTGGCCAATTTATGATTTTTTTAAAATCTTTAAATGCGTTCCCCTCTTTCTGGAAAAAAAAAAAAGAAAAGAAAAAATAATTGTAATATGTTACACATTTTAGTTCATCAAACTTTATAAGGAATGACAGAAAATCGTTCATGTAATTCCTAAGAGTTATAGGGCTTCAGATTTTCATTAGTGGTTAAAATGTAAAATCATACATGAATATTAATTAATGACAATCAAATAACCCCTCTTTTAATGGAGTTTGATTTGAGGAAAAATAAGAAATGAATGCTCATCCATCACCTTGGAACTCAAATCTCACGATGGTCAAGGTCCCATTTGCATCCATAACCTCGTGTTTCTCACCCCTCACTTATTTAATAATCTTTCAGCAATGCTTATTTTACTATGAATTCTTATGTATACTAGCAAATATGTTAGGGTGCAGTAGAAATCCACAATCGATACAAAATACTATGCACAAGTATATCTAACCAAATAGTCACTCTAAAAAATATAGAAAAATATTTTATGTGGTTTGATAGTATGCTTGTCTTAGATCAGGGAAAGAAATACTAGAACATATATATATCCCGTTTATTAAGAACGTATGGTGTTTTCATGCTTAATGATGAGGACTTGGGTGACATTAGTAGGTTGAAAATGAGGAAGTTATTTTATTGATGTGTGTGTGCACTAGCCAAAGATACAGAGATGTTGTGGAGAGGCTTAAGGTCTATTTAGATGCTTCATTTTCTTAGTAGCCAAATAATCTTTGTGTCATGAAAGTTTTTTGGTGAATATGAAAGCGTATGCAGATTTTTATCATGTAAGTCTTTTCTTGATTTCTTCATTACATGCAAGTTGGTTTTCTTTTAAATTTTATTGCTATATATCAAACCAACATCCAATGTAAGTGACTGATGGCTTGTCTTATTACTTCTTGAATTATGATAAGGTATTTTATTTTTCCTTTTAAGTTTTTATGAGTATGATGCAATGGAACCCATCATTTTGATATGCCAACTCATATTTTTAGATTCACCCTTTTATGTTGATTTGAAGTAATTGCTTTAGGGCCCCTGTTTTTTTGTTTTAGGCAATTTTGGCAACATGCATTCCTTCATTATCATTCTACGTGCTAAACTGTATTTGAGGGTGCTAATTGTCTTTCTTTATGATTTTGCATGCTTCATCCAAGACATCATTTCAGGTCGAACCAGTACTACTCCTGGACTTGATTCATGTCCAATATTGCAACCACATTATTATAATGCTAGGATAATGAATTTTCCATTAAAATTTCTTAGGAAGTTTGAAGGAAGTAGTTGCACCCACCCTAAAAGTGCATGGCTAAATATCTCTTTATAGTTGGTTCTCTTACTTCAAATTATGATATGTGTTTCAAAGATTCACTTACTACAAAATTAGAATGTAACATAACTGATTATGATATATAAAAAGCTAATAAAAGTGCCACAAATGTACATGGTTCAAAATTTGGTAGCGGTGTCATCTTAATTCAAGAAAGTTTTTTAAGTTGTTACTCTGGCCCTCATCCTGACATATCAATCTTGCTTCTTTCCATAATATTTAAATTTCTTTGTATTAGTATTACTGCCATTCGGTGCTTCTCAACATGAATTTAGTATGTATTTAGCGCTAGGTTTTAGACAAATTTTAATGGGAAATATGCCGAACGATCAATCTATATTGAAATTGGTGAGTGTTTTGCCTATCATGTATGGCCAGAAAAATATTGGTTTTCAACTTTTTTCAGTTAGTTTCCTTCCATATATCTTGTTATTTTATCTTTTTCTTACTTTTTTATATTGAAGCTTTTTCTGAATTTCATAAGAACAATGAGTGATTGTAAATTGCTTAGTTTGCCAAAAAATTGAGCTTTATATAAACTGGTCATTCTCTATTGGGATCGTTAATATTGAGTTTTTCAATGATTTTATTTTTTCAGATTATCATACTAAAAGAGCATGTTCGTTGCACGTGCATTGCACGTGGAGGACTCCAGTAGTACATTATAAATACTACCACTACTTTGTCATCAAACTTTGTCTCACCATTACTTTTCATTCCCTTTTCTATTATTATAAGATTTATTTTACCTTTACTTTATCAGTAAACAAAACAAACATCATTAATAATTTAGCCAATCACATAGCTCTTCATTGCTGGGGAAAAAAAAAAAATAGGGAAATCAGTTGGCTGACGTCATTACGCAAAAAGAACGACCTCTGCTCCTACTCCTACCAAGCCTTACTGCATCCACAACCAAAAGGCTTCGATCCACCGATTCCAGATTTCGAATGAAATCCTCAAAAACAACACCGACTTTCGGCTCACAACATCCCAAACGCGTAAGTAAAACCCTAGCATATTCAATGATCATGATCGCTTCGTCTTGTTCTCATTCCTTTCGAATTCTCCACAGGCATGAGCATATTCAAAACCCTAGCCGATTCTTTCAACAATTTCCTCTCTTCTGTTCTAAGCGCTGATAACGATCCTCCTCCCTCAACCTCAGATCGCGATCGAACCATGGAAAGCGGCCCCATCGGACAGTCCGTCTCGAACGAGAGGGTCGCCTACAAGCTGAAGGGATACTTCGATTTGGCCAAGGAGCAGATCGACAAGGCCGTTCGAGCCGAGGAGTGGGGTCTTATCGAAGACGCCGTGGCCCACTACAGGAACGCCGAGCGTGTTTTGCTTGAAGCCAAAGCTACCAGAGCCCCTTCTCTCATCTCATCCAGGCAACAAAAAACAAACTTGCCCCCTCCCCTCTTTTCCTTTCTTTCTTCTGTTAGATTTGAGCTCTTATTGCATTTTGATTGAATGCTTACATGGTGTTTGAAAAATGTCCCAATTCGCGGATATGCCCCAATTCGCGGATATGGATGAGGAAATTGAGGTGGAAATCAAATGGTGACCGGGCATAATTACAATCTTAGAAAAGTGGGAAATGCAAATGTGAAAAAGAAAGTTTTTTTAATACTTACATGACTCAAAAGCTGCAATCTTTTGGGTAAATGATGTTAGTAATGATAATATAATAGAAATGATAATTGGGTAAATCGCAAGAAAGTGTTTGCGCATGAGCATTTGAAACTAGAAGTTTTAATTCAACATGTGAAGGCTGCGTTGACTGGTTCATTGGAGTGGTAATGATCAGATTGTAATTTAATTACCTACTTGACTGTCATGAATTATCAAGTTGGAGTCGTATTCCTTATAAAGTTCAGCTTGAGAGTGGATCAGTTGAAATTTGGAGGCTGGCCACTGATTTTGAATACTGAGGTAACTAAAATTTGGCGTTTGCACTTTCTTGGACTACTTGTTGCTAATTGCATCGTGAATCTGAAGTCCAACAAACTCTGTAATGATGGAAGTATCTGAAAAGTTCCGTTTGGCAAAGGATCTTAATTTATGTTGCTGTCATATTACATGATTATTCTTAGTTTCCAAGTATTGGGTTTTTTTTTTTTTCCTATATAAAACAGTGAAGATATCTTATTGAAGATGAGGTGGAAGCTGTAGACATATGAGAGTTGGAATGCAAGAAATAAAACAGTTAGCCCCAGTGATGGAAGTGGAACCAAAACAAAATGGCTGTTCTAGATCAAAATATTGTTTAACAAGTAAAAACAACTATTTTGACAATCTTTTTGTTATTTTATGGTGAGTTTGATAATCATATTATATGCTGTTTTCTGAAATAATACCTGCTGGGTTTAACTCAATTTGGTTTTTATTTTCAGCGAGCAGGAGAAGGTGAAATCTTATCATCAAAAGATTTCAAAATGGCATGGGCAAGTTTCAGAGAGACTACAGATCTTAAGTCGTAGAGCAGGTCTGGCGAAATTTTGGTTTGGGCTTTTAGTTCACTAGAAATTTTATTATTTAAGTATTAATTCTATTATCAATTAATTGATCTTTTTTCTTCTTTCTTTTTCTTGTTGATTTTCCTACACCATTTCAGCTGGTACATCACAAAGCAAGTTACAGGTAGGCCCAACTTAGTTGAGGTGTTGATTTTACATTTCCATTGTTTCATTTGAAGTATCGGTATCAAAACATATAGAGCCCAACCCCAATGTTTTCAGCCCCTTTATTTCATATGGAAACCAATGTGTGCTATAACTATTGTCACTTTCCCCACCTTGCTAATTCTTTATCAAGCATTCTTGAAAAAGGAAAAAGGAAAGAATTATATACAAAGTGGGTGAGGCAGATGCTTGATAATTACTACTTCCCTGTATCTTCTTCTTTAAAATTTGATTAATACCGTTATGCTTTGTAGACGAGCGCAACCCATACACGAACTGGAGTAGGGACCCAAAAAGCTGCATTGCAGAGGCCCTCTTATTCCAAGAGAAGCAATTCGATGGAAAGGAATCTGACCAATAATAGTGGAAGCGCAAAACCTCTTCCAGAGGGTTATGATGCTAAATTGGTTGAGATGATAAATACTGCGATTGTGGATAGGAGTCCCTCTGTTAAATGGGAAGATGTGGGTAAGAGAATCTAAGATAGTGCATTTTAACTATTTTCTTGATTTACATGTGCACAAGATTGATAGTGCATTTTAATTATTTTCTTGATTTACATGTGCACAAGATGAACTAATTTAATTAATTTCATTCACAGCTGGTCTTGATAAGGCAAAGCAGGCTTTGTTGGAAATGGTTATCCTACCAACTAAACGAAGAGATCTGTTTACTGGTCTTAGGAGGCCAGCTAGAGGCAAGTCTTCGGAGACCACCTTCTCTTCCTCGTCCGTTTTCTTCTTCTTGTGACTCTTTTACTGAGTATTGAGATCTCTCTTCCTCATTGAGGCTTATCAATAGAGTATAGACCTGTTTTTTGGGAAAAATTAACCTAACAGCAGGCAATATTTTTTATTATTTCATCAGGACTGCTGCTCTTTGGTCCACCTGGTAATGGGAAGACCATGCTTGCTAAAGCTGTAGCATCAGAGTCGAATGCTACATTTTTTAATGTTTCTGCATCATCTTTGACATCGAAATGGGTTTGTGGCTCATACTATTGTTTTCATCATTTTTTTTTTTCATTAAATAGCAGATCATGTTAACCCAATATGCTTTTACTTATTTTGGACAGGTTGGGGAGGCTGAAAAACTTGTACGGACTCTGTTCATGGTGGCTGTTTCCAGGCAACCATCTGTAATTTTCATTGACGAAGTCTGCCACTCACTCTGTAAAACTCCCTTTTAACTTTTGCATATGTAATATTTATGTGTTGATAGTGTAAAAAAATCCTCATCGGAAAAAATTCTACTTCTTTTGGTGGTATTCTTAATCTAATTAAATTCACTTTGCCCAATCTCCCTATACTTCATCTTCTATTACTTAGGAAAAAAACTGAAAAGAAAAAAACTCCTGAAGGAATTTCCTTTAGCATGGCAATGGATGAAGACAAGAAGATTTGTCATTTCATAAAATTAAAGGAATTTTAAATTGTGAAAGGTATTAGGGTGGAAAATTGCTCCATGTGTGGTGATGTGGGCCACCTCTGATTGATGTTAGAATATAAATGAAAAGAATAAGTGGACATCGTTAGCAAAATTGTGGTTGAGCTTAGGACAAGAGAGGGAATCCTTTTGAAGAAAGGTGACAGCTTGTAGATATGGGGAAAAATAGGTGTTAGGAGTTGCCCTAGAGTGCATCTCTGAACAAAATTCTTGCCCTAGAAGGCCTTGAGAAAGGAAACATGCACTTCCTAACATATCCTCTGTGTGGTGGTCAATTGAGGAATCTGTTGACCGTTTGTTCATTGCCAAAGTGTGAGTTGTTAGAGACTCCTTGCGAATTGAAAAATGATGAGAGTGGTTCATAAAAGGGTTTATAATCTCTATGGACCTTTTTTCTTAGTCAATATTTTTTTGTACTTTTGTTTTTCATCTAGAAAGGTCTAGTATTCTTTCTACATTTACAGGCATATGATCAGGGTTGGTGGGCTTAGGGTGCGATAAAGGTTTGAGATGGCCCACCTATGAGCCCCTCAAAACCATCTCTCTCCTTGCTACAAGCCCAATATTGACACTCATCCAACCAATTCTTGCAGTTGGATTGAGATCCGGAAAAAAAAAAAATGTATTCCAAAACTGTTGTACTTGAGGGCCATAGATAAAGGGGTTAGGTGGGTCTAAAGAGTTTGATATTTTGCACAGTAATGTGTCTCATTGAGCTTTTTCCATCCCCCACCTCCACTATGATTGTCATGGTTCATTACGCCCATCACAGTCACACTAGATCAAATCCCCACATTTACATATGTAGATACACACATTATATGTCATTCCTTTTGTATTAAGGATTGAATGAGCCCCCGAACTAAACTTCCCAATAGACTCAACCAAGAAAGTAGGGTATTGTCCCTAGTTTTTAGCTGTTTGACGATCTCAGAGTGACGATCTAGATTGAAAGTTGTGTACCCATTGATTTATCAGGTCCAGCCTGGGTTCATAGATGGTGAGTGGAATACTTGAACGGGAACATGACTTGTGTTTCTAGTTAGGCACGGGCCCAACCTTATAGATCGAAAGGATGAGTACAGACGCAGTTTACCCAACTACCCATACTAGAAGGACCCAATCAGAAAAAAACGGCCTTATTTTGGCCTTGTTAGAGGATCAGGTCTGGATTCAGGTCCACAGTTATGGACCTTTTTGGTAATCGGGTCCAATATGGGTCACCATTCACCACAACTTGATCAGCTCCATGTTTGAGTTTCTGGGCTTGATCCAACTTGACCCTTTAAATCCATGCTCATGAGTTAATTGTGAAAGTAGTTTTCTTTTGTTTTTGGTTCCACAATGGGGCTCCTTACCCATTTAATATAAAAATGAAAAATAAAATTTATGACAACAACAATGGTGATGCAGCTAAAATTTAGAATTATCCCATGCTTTAATTACTATCCTGCTCCATTTTTTTTTTTTAAATAAGAATAAAATGTTGGTTTGCATTTGAAAGATTATTCCTTCTATTAATGTATTTTACCATTACCATGTCACACTATAGATTGACAGTATCATGTCTACAAGGGTGGCTAATGAGAATGATGCAAGTAGAAGGTTGAAATCAGAGTTTCTAGTCCAGTTTGATGGGGTGACCTCTAATCCAAATGATCTAGTGATTGTTATTGGTAAGCTGTATTATTGTTTGTTTATTTTCATTTGGTCTTTTCATTCTAACTCAAGACATATGTGTGAGAACTTGTCTCTTTGCACACGAATGTGCGCACTCACAGCCTCACATGCACACGTGCGCACGGGCGCGCACGGAGCTTTCTCAATGCAATCTGGTTGATGTCATCGATAGATGGGCCAGTGGTTTTGAAAGTGGAAATACTGTGGAAAGTATTTCCGTTTACAATATATAGGAAGTGTCGAGGGAGAGAATAAAAAGGCTGTCACTGAATGAGATGGTGCTAGAGAAACTAACTGACAATCTGGGAGTTGTTTCAACTCATTGGCTTTTCCAGAAAGGATTTCTGAACTCGCCAGGTTGCTCACTTCCATCTACTTGGAGGAGTTTAATTAGAGAGGAAAGGTTAGTAAAAGCAACCTACCTTTGCTGCAATCTACCACCAAAAGTGGTCCTTGCACTAAAACTTAATGGCAGTTCTTATGACAACTCAGGACCTGGTGGCATTGTAGCAGTAGTACAAAACAAAAATGAAGACACACAAAGCAAGTCCTACTTTAGACTGTAATGTTAATGAGGTTGAAGTTAGGGCCTTGACAAAGGCCTTAGGGCGCAGTGGCAACACTTCTTGTCCGCCTCATCATTTAGGTGATTTTAAAAATGCCATCAGTTTGTTTGCTTCTAAAGAGAGCAGTGCCTTGTGGAGAATGTGTAAGTTTCCTTTGTCCATGTGCTGAGTGCCGACAGAACCTTATATGTGGATGACCCTGCAAATGAAGGGGTTAGGAGGGACGTACTTTATGTTTAAATGAGTCGGCATCTGTATGTTTTCTTTAATAGCTTCGGGGAGTGAATAAGCTCCCTAATTGTAATTTTGAGTATCGATGTTAAAATCCTATGATACACATCCCGAATTCTAATCTATTCAACAAATCCCTTTTATAGGTGAATCGTATGATTCAGGTGAGAATCTTATGATTAGAAATATGATTTTATCGGTTCTCATGATTCAAGTAATTTGTCAAGGTGGGAACCACCACCACTGAATGGCTAATATTAGTAATTTCTTACATTTTTTTTTAATATTTCAATTTTTAAGATGTGATCTAGTGATTGACAAAACCTATCAAGAATTTGTGGGGTTTTGAATAGCTTTTGGATGTAAATAAGGAATAGGCATGCGACTGTAGCATTCGATTGTACGTATGTGTTTCGTCCTTCATTTTTTTCCTTTTTTCTTTTCTTTTGTTAACAAACTTCATGAAACACATCCCAACCATGTTATATTGACGATTTAACTTTTATTTATATTTTTTGTTAAAATATAACAAAAAAATTCTGCTCATTTAATTTTTAGTAGTGATGATGATGCCTTAAACATATTTGTCTGTTCATACATATCATGGTTCAAAATAGCTATGTAGCGGCCACATTATCGGTTGTAGCGGGGAAGGACACTATACTATTTTGAAAATAGCGGCGCTACAGTTTAAAACCTAGTATAACCAAGAAGTTTCAATTTAAAACACTGTTTTTGCGATTTCTTCTTCTCAATAGGCTTTCCTAAAGTTGTCTTTGCCCTTATATGGTTCCAAATCACTAAAAATATATATAAGATTGGCTGCTATACAAGATTCAGATTTTTTTGACGAATTAAAAAATTCACACCTGCGCCTCAACGTATTGCCGTAACTGCCACATATCGCCCACTGCATGGCGTTTTGGCCACTAACCGCTACACCTGCTGCAACCGCTATCTTGATTCTTGATACATATATCATTTATAATGTATTAATGTTTGTCAATTCCATTCTTCATATGATGCATCGTATCTTAATTGCTACTCTTTATATTGCTTTGGATGGATTAACTACTTTTTTTTTAGTTTCTTAACCAAAAAAAAAAGAAACCTGCAATTCGCAATATATTTCATAATAAAACTCAATTCGGCCTCTTGAACGATTTACAGTTGGGGCTTATTTGTAATTTTGGGACAACGTGTTTATTTGCAAGTATGAGAGTTAGTTTCTTATATTAGGGTTTCTTATTATTATGTGATTTGGTTTTCTATTGGAGATGTCATGAGGCTTACTAGTTTAAGTCAATGTCTAGCCATTGTCTCCTCTCAATAAATCAAACAGGTGTGTCAAGATGTAGCCCTAAAATTTCAACTTGGATACGATTACGATCTTTAGAACAATGGTTTTGATATGGTCATCCATTATATGAATTATCTTGTTCTTTTATTGAAATTTCTTTCCAATATCTTGGTTTATGATAAAGTTTGTGCACCTAAATAGTGATTATTTTTCAGAGATGTGTCTGGAACAAATCAATTATTAAATATACCCAATTTTAGGACATGGACATGAGTATTGAATCAGGCACCATAGTGAGATGTTCGAATTTATTATGCATATTCTGGTGTCTTCAAATGTGAGTAATGTTATCCACACTGTGCACTATTATTGTTATTTGTTTTTAATGCAAAAACATTGATGATCAGTTTTAGCAAAATGAAATCTGATTGAAGAATATACAATTATGTTAATGCAGGTGCAACTAATAAGCCACAAGAGTTGGATGATGCAGTTCTTCGAAGATTGGTTCGTGTCCTCTCACTTGGTTTTATCTTATCTTAGTGTAGGAACTAGAAACACTATATTCAAATGATGGTTAACTATAAATTATGTGGAGCATTTTTTTTATGGAAATATTTTTATCCTCCTGGTTGATCCTTGCAGTATTTGAATTTTGAATTTCTCTTTTTTTGGCCTTTACATGGTTTTATTGTTATTTTTGCTGTGCACTTTGAGCTTTTACTCGCGTCATTCTTTTTTTTAATTTTTTTTATTTTTTTTAAGTCCATTAAATTCGCACTCTAATATCTTCCTCTGCTCAACCGAAATAATCTAATAACTCGGGCGATGGCTCGGATTGCACTTCCAGTAACCTCGAGATCTGAAGGGGCCGCCACGACCTTTTTTGCTCCATCTATGGATGCTAGAGATAAAAGAGGATCTAGGATCTAGTAACTCCCCACACCCTTTTCTTTTATCCAGTCAATCACCTTCTAGGGAGGAACCTGAGAGCAAGAAGGAGGACTCAGTTCCAAAATTCGGCATCTTTTGATACCCTGGGTTCAAAACTTGTTGGACAGGTATATGCAATAAAATTTTGACTATAGGTTATTTGACAGCAAATGAGGATAAATTTTTCGATCACATTTCCTTAACCACTTGTTAACTTGTGTTTAACTCAACATTTTTTTTAATCTTTTTTTCTTTTTTTTTTTTCCAATTCCAGATGGTTTTGTTACAAGAAGAAAATGTACATGAAGAATCAAATACAGTATAAGAGATGTATGCTGCAATGATTAAAAGTGTACAATGCTGTTGTCCTTCTATAGGGGGATAAAAGGCAAAACAATGCCCACAAATTTCACATCATGGTGGTATTGATGAATTAACAAACAACTCTGCTTTATCTACACCTGAAGTAGCTAAAGAATCCACCGCCTCATTCACAGATCTTTTCATGTGGATGAACTTAACCTGTAGATAACTTAATCTAACTCTGCCCTTATCTAGACACACTTCAGCTAAAGAATCCACCACGCTATTCGCTGATCTTTTCATGTGAACGAACTTAACCTCTAGATAACTTAGTCCCTATGTGGCCTATGAAAGCTAATCCCCATAGTTCCGTGCCCTGATTTTTTTGCCCATCTCAACCCACTTCCCCATTCACTGATCTTTTCGTGTGAATGAACTTAATCTCTAGATAACTTAGTCTTTGTGGCCTATGAAAGCTAATCACCAGAGTTCTGTTCCCCGATTTTTATGCCCATCCCAACACATTTGGAGAATCACCTTCCATGGTTAGTTTTGTGGAGAATGACAAAGCAAAATTTTGTACTGCATCCCTGATGCTGGTTGGTCCTGAAATGCTGGCTAGATGTCTCCATTGTGGTTCTTTTCATGTGAATGAACTTGACCTATAGATAACTTAAAGTCTCTCTGTGGCCTATGAAAGCTAATCTCCATAGTTCTGTGCTCTGGTTTTTGTACCCATCTCAACACATTTGAAGAATCACCTTCCATGGTTAGTTTTGCTGGAGAATGACAAAGCAACATTCCGTACTGCATCCTTGATGCTGGTTGTGCCCGAAATACTTGCTAGATGTCTTCGTTGTGGTCCCGGAGCGCCTCTTCTAACTATCCCTGCTAGTAGCCCTAGCTTACCTATAGCTGCTCCATAAGAGATGTCAATGGTCCTGCGATTACTTAGTTACCTGAAGGACACTTGTCCAAAAATCCGTTATGGACTCTTTTTGGCACGATTGATGATTGGGTCCCCATTACACACACACACCCACACACATAATATGTATATTATGCTAAGATTATATATTATTTGCAATACACACAATACATTAGATTAATATTACTGTACATAATAATATATAATAATATAATAGTCTTGGGTTCTGAGTCGCTTTCAGAACTGGGTCTGGTTTGGGTACAAAAATCTTAAGTGGGCCCCATGATGACCATCTCCTCACTTGTTTCTGTCAGTTGGATCAAGCAAAGGTGGGCTGGCAGCATAGGTCAACTTAAGTCACGATCACAAAATGTCCCATGTGGTAACAGCATAGGATCATTTCTCACAACAACGACTACAACTAATCATGGCACTTCCTTCCAAGAATACTTTCAAGTTGTTATCAAAAAGAAAAAAGAATACTTTCAAGTTTCAACCTTGAATTCGACAGTCACCTTTTGGTTTGAAGTCTAGGATTTTAAAAAAGTTTACTCGATGGATAGCAGGAACAAACCTTAAAAGCTAAAAAACTGAAAATTTTAACCTAGGAAGATCTTACTTATTTTTTTCATTCTTGGTTGCAATTTGCTATTTTATTTTTTGCTTGTTAATCTGTTGTACTGCACCAACTAATTTTAACTATGCTTGTTTGCTGTTATATCCAGGTGAAGAGAATATATGTACCCCTACCAGATGAAAATGTCAGGAGACTTCTTCTCAAAAATCAATTAAAGGGTCAATCATTTAAATTACCTGGTGAGTTGCATTCTTTAGGGGATTTTTTTTTTCATTGAAACCGTCTATAGGTATGTGTCCATGCACTTTAATCAGTCACGTTCACTATTAGATTGGATCACTGCAAGTTTCCATCCCTCAATAATTAGGGTATTCAAATCTGTAGCTATCATCATCCTATCAGGATGGGTTTTTACAAAACCTTTTCGCATCTCACCTCAAACTGTGATGGTGTTAGTTCAAAGTGGGCCCCGCGATGAGACCTGCATCTTACAACAGTGTGGAAAGGTTCAGACTACATCAGCACTCTAGAATATGGTTAAGGTTTTCTACTGCCTTGCCAAAAAAGGGTGGATTGTACTTAAATGATTATGCTCTTGTGCTGCACATGAACTATGGAATTTCTTGTTTTTGTCATATGGTGACACTGCTTTTATCATGAGGCTCGTTTGATGATGCATTAGCTTCAATTTTTACAATAGATGTGTCGATAAATTGACATATCTTGCTTTTGTAACAGATCATGATTTGGAAAGGCTTGTGAAAGAGACAGAAGGTAAAATTCAGCGTTGCATATGGTTCTTCACTTTCACATGTTCAATGAGGCTTTTTTATTGACTAGACTCTGGCACATTTGGAAGGTTCTCCTTGTCACAACCTCAAGGTTGTGCGCTCGATTCATATTGCCATTTGGAAAAAACGGGGCCTCTTGTTAATTATTTTGTTCAAATGCATAGGTTATTCTGGAAGTGATTTACAAGCATTGTGTGAAGAAGCTGCGATGATGCCGATCAGAGAACTTGGTGCAAACATCCTCACTGTTAGGGCCAACCAGGTATGCTACTGAAAATCGTTTGGGGTTGATTTTTTTCTCCTGTTTTTCAGAATCGACTTGTGTCAAGATTTTACATGTTTTGAACATTCATGGAGTAACCACTCAATTACAAATGCTACCAATCTGGTGAAGTTGAAAAGGAGAAAAAGAGTAATCATATTTTTTAAAAATTATTTCATCTGTTTAATGTGTAAAATTTATTTTCTGTAGAAGACTCCTTATTAGCTTGTCATTTTATGATCTGAGTATTATCAAGCTTGTTAAAATGACATGCCAACTTATTCTGTGGATGTGAATTAGTAATAAATTGTTCCGAAATCCAGTTTCAATACATCCTTCTACTTTTTATACAAAAAAAGAAAAAAGAAAAAAAATACATATTTCTCCGTAAAAGTGTTTGCTAATTTTCTTTCTTGCCAGGTACGGCCTCTGAGATACGGAGATTTTGAAAAGGCGATGGCTGTTATTAGACCAAGCATAGTGAAAAGCAAGTGGGAGGAGCTTGAGTTATGGAACAAGGAATTTGGTTCTAATTAAAGGTTGATTTTGGCTGATCATTCGATTCTTTGTGATATGAATTAGAACCTGTCACTTCATGGTATATATATAGTGAAAAGCAAGTGGGAGGATCTTGGGTCATGGAACAAGGAATATGGTTCGAGTTAAAGGTTGATTTTGGTTGATTGTGCTACTTCTTTATGATGTGGGGCAGTTCATGGTATATGGCCCCACTAAATGGAGAGGTAGAAAACTGCTAATGCATCTGGCCAACTTATGACATAATCTCTTCAATCAGATGAGTTACCACGCCATTAATTTATCTTGTACGAGGATAGACACCCAAGTGTTGGAAAAATCTGTGTAGATATGTAAATGACATATGTTGCCTCAACCGTTATTCTTTGTACCATCTTGAAAATATTTACAATAACATTAGCGTCTGCCTCTTATCGATAAGAAGTAAGAAAAAAAAAAACGGAGGCTCTTTTTTTTTTTTTGTCAATATACAGAGGAGCATACTTTTGTGTGATCTCTCTTCATGATACGGTTACAAAAATGTGCATGAGGCTAGAATATCAAGGACTTTGTATTTTAGCTGTGGTGGGATATTTTGTGTGACTATTTTTTTTTAGTTCCCTATAATCATGTGTGCTTGACACAAGTGAATGTAAAATGGCACTTTGAAATCCTTAAAAAAAAAAAAAAGGGGTGTTCAAGAATGCTAATTTTTCCTTTTAGAAGTTCTTGGCATGGTGATGTAAAGCTGACTAGAGTGACTCATGTGAAAGTGAGGTTTTTTAGTTTAAGGTGAAACCTTACATCTATGATAGTAACTACCTACTGATGCATGATGCCATCTACCTGTTAACGAGGTCATTCATTGTGCGGAGGCATTTGCTCGAAATGGAAACCGAATTTTTTTATCTAAATTCCATAGTTTGGTGTGTCAGTTTTCTGCAAATCCTCCTCTTTTACCATTTTTTTACTACTCAAATGTCCTTGCGTTGGGTGAGATTTTGGCCATTCATTAGGATCTGCAATCTCATGCCATGGCTAAAAATTAGGCTCGTCCTATAAATTTTCAATTGGAATAAACATTTCAAAAAAAGAAAAAAAAATTATGTTTCTTTAATCTTCATTACTCATTGGATATTACTCTGAAAGGAATAAATTAGAGTTATAAATTCAGTCCTTTGATGAGAGGACCCAGGCAACCCTGCATGCCAAACCCCTCAAAATGAGGGGCTTTTTTCTTCCTTTTCGAAGTCTTCCAGAGCAGGGTAGGGTCCAATTTTGAAAAGGCAATAATCTTATGGGTCAAGCTAAAACTTAATCAAACCTGGCCTGGCCCATTATCTATTAATATATAATATTATAAATCATATATAATTAATTTATATGTAAATGCCTTTACTAATAAGTGGTGACCTTGTATTATGCTTTATTCATAACATTGGCTACTAGGCAGCTATAAACCAACTTTAATGAAGTTATAAAACCAACTTTAATGAAATTATAGTTCCAAATGTCTTGGAACTTAACAATCGTTTCACATTATATTTTAGTTTGTAATCATTTTTCTCTTCCATATTGGGTCAAGCTATAATCAGTCACGTTTCTTTTCGTTCGGCCTAAGCCGCCGGGCATCCAACTGCAGAGTCCGCATACGATGCGGGGAGGTGATCTCTCTTTTTTGAAAACTTATAAAAGTTCAGGGATCTATTTTGAAAAAAAAAATCCACTAGTCTGCCGAAGACGAACCGCCATTTCTCATTTTGAAATCTCTCTCTCTCTCTCTCTCTCTCTTGCAAAGCACCAAAAAACCAGACCGGAAGACACGCCCATCCATGGCAACGACCTCCACAAAAAGACCAGTGAGATCTCTCTCTCTCTCTCTCTCTCTCTCTCTCTCTCTCTCTCTCTCTCTCTCTCTCTCTCTCTCTCTCTCTCTCTCATGTTTTCTATTGTAGCAGATGGATTTACTCACTCCTTACAAAACTGTAATCCATGAATGACATCTTCCATTCGTCCCAAACACAGGATTCTAATAACACTCAAGAAAACCTTCCTCCATGGACCCTCCAAGATTTCGAGATAGGAAAGCCCCTTGGCAGAGGTAAATTCGGAAAAGTCTATCTCGCCCGAGAGAAACAGGTATTAATTACTAATACCCATCTTCCTTTCCCATTCCCTTCCCAAATTCCACAATCTACAATCTCTCTCTCTCTCTCTCTCTCTCTCTCTCTCTCTCTCTCTCTCTCTCTCTGCAGAGCAAATACATTATCGCTCTCAAGGTCATATTCAAGCAGCAGTTGGAAAAGTATAGGCTCCACCATCAATTGCAAAGAGAGATCCAGATCCAGAGCTCTCTCACCCACCCTAATGTCCTCCGCCTCTTCGGTTGGTTCCACGACGAACAACGCATCTTCTTGATGCTCGAGTACGCCGCCAGGGGAGAGCTCTTTAAAGAGCTCCGCAAGTTGAGGTGCTTCTCTGAGAAGAGGGCTGCTACTGTAATTCTCTTCTGTCATTTCCTCTGCCCTACAATTTTGTTCCTGGATTTGGCTTCCATCCATTGACAGATTCTCTTGTTGGGTTTCTTCTTTTTTGGTTTCATGTGTCAGTATATTGCGAGTCTGGCCAAGGCGCTGGCTTACTGCCATGAGAGGCATGTGATTCACAGGGACATCAAGCCGGAGAACTTACTGCTGGATTTGCAGGTACAATACCACAATGCCTATTGAATAGGTTAGCACTTGTCTGTGTTTGGGTCTTTGTGATATCGTATGAAATTCCCCAATAACACAAGAAATTAAAGGTGATAGATGAGTTCTATTAATTTATTCCCTGTTAGTTACATTTAGAACTTGAACTGCTTGTGATATTGATTTGGGGCGGAAAAGATGGAAAATTGGTTCCTTTTGTAGTGCTTTTATTATTTCTCAATACCTGTATGGGAATGATCTGTGTGCCATGTGGCCTTTATTTTGTTATAACTAACAGTGATGAGATCTGATTCTGGGGGTTTTGGCCTTTTGGTTGAAGAATTTGAATTCCCTTTTCGCAAGATTTTGCAATGGGAGTTTCACTTCACATGCATTCTTTCACTTAATATGATGAAAGTACCAGGGTGTTGGCACTTTGTGCAGGATACATGGACTTGTGGAGAAATTAGATAGATGCCCCATTGAAAACTTGAACTCTCTTGCAGGGTCGACTCAAAATTGCAGACTTTGGATGGTCAGTACAGTCCACAGCCAAGAGGAAAACCATGTGTGGCACTTTGGATTACCTAGCTCCAGAAATGGTGGAGAGCAAAGCTCATGATTCCACAGTTGATAATTGGACGCTTGGCATCCTCTGTTATGAATTCCTTTATGGCTTTCCACCTTTCGAAGCTGAGACCCAAGAGGATACATTCAGAAGGTTAGGAAGAACTTCTTACATCTACCTTTCTCTGTAAAGTTTTTTATTCATAGCTGTAACGAACATAAATATACTCAACACTGCAGGATAGTGAAAATTGATTTGAGTTTCCCATCCACCCCTCCTGTATCTGCAGAAGCAAAAGACCTAATCAATCGGGTATGCATGGAAATGACTCCTTATTTACTTTTTGAGGAATAATGAACTATAGGATGACAGTTAAAATGAAAATCTGCAGCTCCTGGTGAAGAATTCAATGAAGAGGCTCTCTCTTGAGAAAATTCTAGAGCATCCATGGATTGTTAAAAATGCCGATCCATCTGGTACTTGCAGAGAAGGGCAATGACTTAGGCCAGCACTGTTGTAAGATGGCCTCCACCTACTCCATGGAGATGGTTCCACCCTTTCTAATCTAATTACTCTCTTTTTTCAGTTGCGGCTTGTCTTCATTTTGTAGAAGATTATGTGATCTAGTTGCCTTGTGTTTCATTTGTAAGATGTTTTGCAAAAAATTCATCTCAAGTGATTGGAAATCAGAGTAAAGAAAGCTCATTTGCAGGGGAGTTTGTTGGATAATATGGAGTTGTGTGCATATTAGAACAGAAAGAATAATCTTTCGAAGTCCTAAGTTGTAAGCCCCACAAGTTGCCTCTGCTTGATCATTGGTGTCATTTAGTTATATGGTAGGACATTGCTTTTCTAAGATCTCACATTGTACATGCATGTAAAAAAAAAAAAAGTCAGGTTCCACACACGTTCATTTAAATATGGATGAGATTGTGGTAGCTGCCTATACCAAGCTCTTCCTGGGGAGAAATATTTTTCAAGCCCGTAGGGCCAAAATATATGCTTGACAATTTGTCATACTGGAGTGGATTAATCCTGCTTGTGGATGGTTGAGACCTTTTTTCATTCTTTTTTTTATAGGTCCAGTTTAGATTATTTTGGATTGAAAAGTTGCCTAATGACTGTTTCTGGCGTGATGATATCTCTTTGCCCATGCAGTACTCTTTAGTAGTTTATTCATTTGGTTGTTGTTTACAGAATTACAACGAGGGGTAAGGTTATCTTGAATACATTTGAGAAGATTCATAAAATTTGTTCTTTACAAATAGGACGAAGATTCAATTCCTCTTTAACGAAATTCGATCTTTCACTACTACCATTAATGTTGTCTTCCGTCACGAGCTTAGAACAACCAATTGTATGGCTGATGCTTTAGCCAAGCAAGGGGTGGAGGGAAGCTATCCTTGGGAGGGTTTTATTATGTAATTGGTGTTGGGTGGGGTACAATGCTCTTGTACCCTTTAGTTTGATTTTCTTTTCGCTTTCTTTTCCTGTGTTCTTGCCTCATTGTTGTTTGTCCTCTTGTATTCACTCCTTCTCTTAATGAAAGTTTCAGTTACCGACATAAAAAAATAAAAAAATAATAAATAAATAAAATTTCACGAAGAACCAGTCTAAGTTTCCACTAGGCCATTTGTCCCCTCGTATTTTAATCATGTCCAACTCTTTTGACAAACCAGACATGTTTATTGGCACCAGCAAATGTTACCTCGAAACAAAGCCAGGGTGAAAACCTGCCTATGCAAACGTTAGGCCTTTCTAGATTTACCATTTACCAATGATGTCTTACCCATTGTCTTCAACTGCAACTCTTCTACAAAAGTACCCATCTATAAATCAACATCATGTCCACAATTTAGTTTGATTAAGATATAATATTTTATAAGAAAGAATTATACTAAATGCAACTAGAAAACTTAAAGAGTCCAAAGGAAGGGTGGTTAGTGCTAAATGACCATCCATACTAGAGCTGGTTGCCCACTTCTCTATTATTTGCTCTGGTTCTTTTTCGGACTTCTCTTCACTAATAAAATTTTAAAGGCAGTATCCATTGTAGACATGGATTTCTCTTGTATCCTAAACCTCAGATGCAAGATCATTTGTCTTCTTTTCTTCTTTTTACCTGAAATGAAATCACTCTACTAATCATTGAGACCAAACCCTTCTCCAGTAAGAAGAAGCTCAAGAATGTTAAGAGCTACGAAAAAGGGTCCCCTCTCTCTTTTGTTGCTTCCGTGGACAACCAAAACAGTCCAGCAAATGACAATGTCCAAGGAGATAAACCCAGATAAGCATCCTAAGATCTCACTCAAGGATAACAAAAACCATCTCAAATGGTCCTCCACTCCTTCCTACCTGAAGAATTGGGTATGGACCCTTTCTTTGGGCCCCATTATAATTGGGTCAGTCTGGGTCCAGTATTGTGACTATGGCTGTGTGCAAGCAAGTATTCGGACCTTCATTTGTTGGTGTAGATGGGTTCTGAGTCAGGTCCAGGTCCCATAGAATCATAGACAAAAGTCAGGTCTAAGTACACGGAGTGGGACACATTTGGAGTAGGGTCCCAAGAAATAGATATGGAGTGACCCATTTACACCCCAATCATAGAGGCTTCAGGCCCGTTGGGCATTGTTCCTGAGTCATTCTTAATTCTGTGCTGAGATTCAGTTGTGCCAAAATTGGATTGTGCTTTGTAAAACTTGTTTGGAAATATTATGTTAGAATGCACTACTGAGAATAGGCTCTACAGATCATGTTTGGTAATATTATGTGAGCATTGTTCCAAGTAACAGAATCAACATGAGCATGTTTGGTAATATTGTTGTCATTTATAAATATTTAAGCATGTTTGGTAATACTCATTGCTTGAGATATTTTAAAGCATCAGTATTTTTTAATGCAAATTAGAACATAAGAAAAGGAGGTTATGCAAATAAGAAGGCCTGGCAGAACAATTCAAAATCTATCCAATCAAACAGGAGAAAAGATTTAATGAATATTACAAGTTAAAAACTCATTTTCGATTTAAATGAATGATTCAATTAAAGAAAAGAAAAATACATGAAACCCAGTTTAAGCTTAAGACACAAATCAATACATTGAAAATAAAACCCCCCTTTTTTAACCTCGAGAACATAGAAAACTTTAAAGAAAAAAGAAAAACCCAGCTACATTTGAGTATAGAGAAGCTTCACCTAAGATATTTGATGGCTATTTACTTGTTTATTTCAAAGAATTCTTTTTCTATTTAAATGATAATTAAGATAATATCGATAATCTATTTGGTGCATCAATGAAGATGAAGGTGTGTAAATTGAAACATCTTCTGGTAAATCTCACAATTTGGTTTTTCAACTAGTCAAATCCCAAGAAACAAAATCAACTCTGTAGAGGACTAAACTCAAATCATAGACCTTAGAAAATCCTTATAACTGCTCACTGCTAGCTCCTCATACCCAATTAGCTGAATTTATAGGCAGAATAGACAATCATGCACCTGATGCATTGGGTTTATTTTTTTTACCTATGAGATAACCTTTGACATTGAAAAAAAATGATCTTCTGTGGCGCCAATTCCTGTGTTTGATTGCCTATCTACCAATAACAGTAAAATCACCAGTATAACTAGGAAATTGAGTCACCTCCATGTAGATCAGCAGAGGCTCTGTTGCAGTATATGATGTCAGGACTTATCCCGACATTGTGCCATCTATAGCTACTCCCCTCAGATCCAGAGGTTTTTTTCTTATTGTAATGGCCCACCAAACATTGAGGAATTGTTTTGGTTGTTCTCAGTTTCCGTTTTAATCTTATAAATTGTTTGAATGTACCATTATGCTTAATCAGAGGAGAAGTATTTTGTATAATATGTTGTTCAAATAGGCTCATGGTTCTTTTTGCTAGAAGAATAGGCTCATGGTTTGTTGATCCAAAATTGCTAGTATGAAGGCCTCTGTGCGTTCATTAATATTTCTGTGCCAAACACATTCTAACTCTTTTCAATTCGGTGTATGCCATCAGATTGATCACTTTTAGAATAACATGATTTAACAACTTTTTTTTTCTAAAAAGGAAAAATTAATCAAATATTTTGCAACTGATCAGTCTGGCAGTCCCCCAACTCTGATTGGAGTGAACCAGAACCAAAACATAGGCAGACAATGTGTCAAGTGGTTTGGAATCTAATAGTTGGGCCCCGGCCTCAGGATCCAGATTCAAATCAACCAATCCCTTGCTCTGTGTTTTTTCCCATTCTTGTGCTTGGACATGACATGATACAACTGATGTAAACAGAAAACTGGGTGGCATTAGATGATATATAGATAGTAGATATTCTCTGGGTACTGCCCAGATGATACATATTCAAGACATTATACGACAAGGACACCGATCTTACAAATAAAAATAAGAAAAGAGAAAGAAAAAAAAGAACACAGCATATTAATAGCTGATGGATTTTGAAGTAACAGTGTCTGGGTTGCCTCTCAGCGTAGTCTGTGTCTCTGCTGGGCCTTGGCTCCAAAGAAGCAGCAATCAAACACTCTTATGAATTCCTGCTAATCAAGTAAAAAAGAAGAAGCAAAAATGAAAAATGTAGTACCGTTTCCACTTGTGGAAATTAATATAAGCAGATGAACCAGATCTATAAACAAGGCCTGTATCTGGATGATGCTCCCAGCAAGCACTGTTCCTTTAAAATACCTAATGTTAGAATTTTGTGTTGGCTTAATTCATGGGTTGGACAAAACTCTAGGGGTCCATTTAGTTGTATTTCGTTTTTAGAAAAGGACTTTGAAGATAGAAGGCTGGGAGAAAACTCGATGAGATTCCGAATCATATAGAATGTGATTCACTCGAGCGACCAATGCATTCGCTCGAGCGAACCCAGACAGAAGCTCTTTCGCTCGACCCACCTTTGTGCTCGCACGAGCGATGATTTGAAACTCGTAGACAGTGATTTATCCACTCGAGTGGACTCTCTAGTCGCTCGAGCAAACCTGGGCGAATTTTAGAAACTTCCCTGTTTCCTCTCCTTTTTTGTCTTAAAGTTGTGTTGTTGATTCATAATCATATTACAATACATGAGGCACGAATCCAAGGCTATATAAAAGGACACAAGGGCTATTTTAAAAGCATCCCTCACCTCTCAAATTCTGATTTGGAGATTTAATTGAGAGAATTCCTCTCTAGAGTTTTATTAAGGAGTTGTGCTGCCAAGTTCTTTAAAGCCAGTTTCTTCTGCATCTTTTGTAGAAGATTATCTTCTTGCGAGAAAAATTGAGGAGTCAAGTGTTGGATTGAGTCTGTTGCAATCAGTGGTGTGAAGTCGTTGAAGCGTGAAGCAATACAAAGTAACTTCAGTCCTTAGGTAGGGATATCTAGGGAGGAAATCTGAGTTTCTTGAAATTGCGAGATTCATAGTGCTTGATTAGATTCAGTTCAGATCCGTGGTTTTTCACCCGATTAGGGTTTTCCACGTAAAAATCTGGTGTCCTTATGGTGTATGCTTGTGATTTTATTTTTGCTGCATATTTTCTGTTTTTTTACAATTTTTGGACTGATTTATTGAGTGAACCAATCTAGAGATCTCGTATCCTAAACTTTCACCTAATGAGTTAATACTTAATAGACCTAAACATTGTTTCTTTAACATGAGTAACAAGAAAACATAGAACCTCTAATGTTCGGTTAAGAGGCCTGATCATGTAGTCAGTAATAAAAAAAGGTTTTTCTTGGAATTTTTCTCAAAAAATGAGGTACCATAGGAAGCTGATATATGTGATCATGGCTTATGATTTATGAAACTATACCGTCAATTACAATAGTAACTACGCTATCCTAAACCACTACATGCATAGAAGGATTAAACTGAAATGCAAATTGTAATCCTATCTAAAGGCATTTGGGTCGATCACTTACCATGCAAAAGCTCTGCTTCTTGACTTGTAAAGCCTTCCTTCTGCAACTGATTCTTCGACTCATCTGTATCAACTCCAGGAGAGTGTGTGATCTCTTTGCAAGGAGAGTACAATTGCTCTTGTAGGTGTTCTCTTTCATTGGCAGTGAAGGCAAAGCAACGGCACAATTCTTGTGATACTTGACATTGTTAAGAAAACCAGAATCTGGAGGAAACAATGGGAAAAGGAACTCCAGAACAGAAGTCCCAATATTATTAGTATCTCTTGTAGAACCGCACCTTGAATTTGAAACCGAAATGGCCCAGTTCCCATGTTGGCTTTGGTGGCTCTTTTGGAGATTCAAACTATCATTTGATTGCACTGGGATATCACTAGTCGTTTCTGTCGTGTGATTCTCTAGAAGTGAAGGAGTTGAGGAGTAGAAATCATCAGTCTTCGAATCAAAAGCTCTGAAATCCAATTCTAACATATCATCATCATCTTCATCATTGACATCTCCATCATCATCATCATCTTCTTCTTCGCTACTGCTTAAGAAAGGGTTGGTTCTTTGGAAGACAGCACGCAACTTCCCACGAACTGTAGTACTAGAAGATGGTCTTGTAGAGTAGGTCGATGATGGAGCGAATTGAACAAGCTGTGATGGGGGAAGAGGTGGAGAATTCAAGTCTAGAATTGGATGTGAGGGCAAGATAATCGGCTTTCCGGGTTCTTCTTCCCATTTGAATGGAACTGAGACGACAAGTTTGGCCGATGGTGATGGAACTGAAGTAACAGGGACTATGTCGTACTTCCACTCTTTCTTGGGGGTGCCTGGTTTTTCTTCCCAGATAAATGGAACTGAACCAGGTTGCCTGACCTGGGGTTGATGAGATTGTTTTGAGAATATCTCCATTTCATGTGCATTGTGCCATTGCATTGTTGGTGAATGTATATGTAGGGGAAGAGGGAGTGGATTAGAGACTGCAACTAATTCAAATATGTTTGTGGTTTTAGTTACAGTTGGTGGGGTTGGAAGGACTAAGCTCACCTGCTTCCATATCTTTATTATTTTGACTAGAGACAGCTTTAAGTCATGCTGAAAGTGGAAAAAGAAGCAGTTACAAGAATTGGGTTAGATTTCACCCACGTTAATGTAATTTGACCTGTCCAATGGTCATCTCTCTCTCTCTCTCTCTCTCTCTCTCTCTCTCTCTCTCTCTCTCTCTCTCTCTCTCTCTCCATCTATTGGAGATGAGATGTTTCCATGGTTTGCTCCCACCAAACGTCTGCCACTAGGATTCTAAAAACGTCCTGGGATGAGCCAAATTTTCTCGATTACAATAGATTTCTTAAATGGAGAACATCTTCAGGGGGCAAAATCTCATTTAATTTTCAATAGCTTTTTGTTGTCCAACCAGACAGCGTGTGCTTGGGAATTCACTTTGCCTCAGTCTGGACGTAGGAAAAACATTTGCCTTACACAATTCACTATGCACCAGTTTGGTTGTATTCTTCTGTGGAAAAGATCGCTTTGGAGTGATTTTAATATTTTATGCACTTGTTGGTAAAACAGGCCAACATGGACCACCTCAGATGGGTTGCGGGGAACAGGTCATCAACTGATGTTTTTCATGACCAGTAAATTCCAGGGACCTTGCCTTTGAATACACTACCAAACTATCGCTCCTTACAATCACTTCCCAATGTCCTAACAGAAGTGAGGGATCTTACCCTTGATACTAATGGAACCAAGATCTGGAATGTTCCCAAATTAAAATAGCAGTGGGCTGATACAGTTATTAACCAGATCATAGCCATTCCCTGAGGAGGCCAGGACACCCATCTGCATGAGGTTCTGAACCAGCAGGCTCCTATACTATAAAGCGATTTATAAACATCTAGACCCACCAAGCATGGGGCCAAATCTACCGTGGGGGAAGCTTTGGGAGTTGCCATTACCTTACAGAACCAAGTTTTTTGGGTGGAGGTTGTTGCAAGGATGACCCCACTCCACAGGAGAGCCCATCTTAATCATATTATCACCTCTATATAGCACCGGTGGGATTTCATATGTCGCTGTCAAACAAATGAAATAGTGGACTACTTACCTTGCCAATGCCCTTTCGCGAGACTCGTATAGTGAAAAATTCCCTTTAACTAGCTTGACATTCACTGATACTGTGAGGAACTGGTTTTGGCACTCCTCATCACCCTCTTGCACCACAGTACTAGTGGCCATCTAGTACATTTGGAAATCTAGCAACTCCTACCTCTTTCAATTACACCCTCTCCACCTTAACCACTGTTTGTAACGAAGCATTTAACGTACTGCATGAATGGCGCATCATCACCAAATTGGTGTTTCTGAGGCAGCTAGACTGCTAGAGACACAACCACCACCTGCGGGCTATTCCAAGCTTAATTTTTGAGGCTCAGGCCTGAGTGACGCTCAAGCCCCAACTTAGCTATGTCAGCTATGATATAATGGTATCGGTAATGAGTTTGCAGGGTTTGGGTTCAGTTGCATGCCCTCCTTATATTTTGTAGTTGTAATGTCTTTCATTTAATAATAGACTACACACTTTGCCAAAAAAATAAAACCCACGGTCTGGCAGAGGAAGCACTACTTTCTCCATTTTTAACCATTGAATGTGATATCCCTTGTTAGTTTTCTTCAGTGAAAATACTAAAATGGAATTAAGAGTGACAAATGGAATTCCTCACTTATAGATTTGTCCTGCCTTTATTCCATTTTCTCCACTACAAAACGGCCTCCTATATAGAAAAACACAGGAGAGCATCTATGCTTACCTAAACATCGTATGGATATGGTTCTTCATTGGACCATATATGCTTTGTCAACAACATAAACATGATGAATGCGCTCCATAGACTTAAAGAACCTGAAATTGGTATGCCCCATCCCCTAAAACCAGAAAAATAAAAAATAAAAAAGTCCTTCCCACCAACCCTGACCTTACCCAATGACCAAAGTAAGAAACAGAGAGCCACAACCGCTCGTTCTGGCAGCTCAAGGTACACATTCAATGAATCCGGCGCACATACTCCTGCCATGTAATATGCAGCTTTGGCTGTTGGCACTGACACCGAATGACAAACTCTATGAAGATGGAAATCATGGACAGCTATTGAGTATTTAGATTGAAAGAAAAACATCAGTTACTGTGCCACAAACAAAAAAGTCGTAGAAAAATATTAAATGTACATGAAGTGAGAGTCATGTCAAGACTTCTCAGAGACCTCTCAACATTCCACAATGCATAATTACCCATTTCATTCCCATGATTTCCAAAAATCATTGGCCATTTTCCAAGGACATGTGGAACATATAAGAATGAAAGTTTCCTTGAAAATCATCTTCAAACATTCACATCGTATAAAATACAATAAAGGTCAATCCAATAGAACAGAGTACATTGACTGGGCATATGTAACCATGATATAGGACAGGAGCTTCAATTTTTCTTCCCCCTCTCATTCCCTTCCACAGCAGTAAACCTTCTAACCAAAGCTCCTGTGCTGCACTTCTTGCTCTCCATTTCCCTAACAAAACATCTCAATGTGATAGCATAAAACTACCAACTTAAAATATATATGCTTCAGTCCTCTCTTTTTGCAACAAATACCCTGTCTTTACAATCTAGTAACCAACATTTCTTCGTACCATCCCCGTATTAAATGTAGAAGAGAAAGCATCTTTTAGCACAAAGTGCTGGACATGACACACCTGTACAAACACGATCCACATAATATAATTTGGTAGATCGTAGCCACACATTACATTGCAGTAACAAATCTGAAGATGATAATGTGCAGCACATTTCTGCAGGAATCAAATGTGGTTCCAATTAGTAGTTAGTATCAGTTTAGCTGCAGCTACCGTGCCTACTCCAGCTCTTCTTCTGTCTGGAGTTTCTGGAGTGTACGTTTTGCGTAGATTGTCACGGCTGCAGTGGCAGCTACAGCCACACAAAAGCCTATAGCATCATACATGATCTGCTGTAGTGACAGGAATTGGTGTCCCTGAGTTGCATCCGCCAAGCTTCTTATCAGAATCCCACTGCCAAAAGAAAAATGTTTAACATTCAATAAGAAGACACAAATAAGAGAGGCTTGGTTGGTGTTCTCCAAGGTAATTTTATAAAACCAAAAAATAAATAATTCAACAGTACTACATTGCAATATTATCCCCTCTAACAACCATTAAGATGAAAAGCCCTTTTTTGGCAAACCAGTTTAAAGGGTTGAACGAATTTACAAGGAGCTTTTCTTTCCACTTCTGAAATCTATGTAATACAATCCAACACCTGCTGACAAACACATGCAAGCCCACGCACAGGCAGGCACACACGGTTGAGAGAATTTACGAGGAACTTTTCTTTGTGCTTCTGAATATATACATATTCGATCCAGTCAAAACACAAGCACGTGCACGCGCACAATGATAAAAGGAAATGTTCACCAGTTAGTACATGATTACATGTAGCTTTGTTGTCTATGCTTAATTCCCCAAAAATATTACTTGGTATCTCCTTGGAAGCTTTTTGCTCCCAGTTTTGCAGTTTATGGTTAGATCCCCCAAAAATATTACTTGATATCTCCTTTACAAGCTTTTTGCTCCCTGCTAGGCAAAGTCTAAGTGTTAGTGCATAAAGAGCTAGGTTGAGTCACATGCAACTTAGCTGTTTATGCTTAATTCCCCAAAAATACTACTTGGGAAATACATTATGGGGATTTCTCCTTAGAAATTTTTTGCTCCCAGGCGGGCCATGGCTTTAGTGTTTGCATAAAGGGCTAAGCTGAGCCTTCGTCCTAGCAGTGATGGCCAAAAGTAGAGAACTTTGATACCAGATATTAGACCTATATTATAAATATATATATATATATATATATAAAAAAAAGAGTAGCCATTTGAGCACGTTTTTTTTCCAATGCAAGCGCACTTCTTTTTCCAATGCAAGCAGCTGTAAATATATAACCTATCAGTGTAGTGTGAACTAACCTATCAAAGATTAAATAAATAAACAAAAAGGAAATACTCTAATCAACCCTATCAGCATGTGATGAAGAATATTGATCATGGATCCAAATTCTGAGTTGGCTGAAGCATTCATGGAGCAATTTGAGAATCATAAGAAGGCCAACAAGAGCTGGATCAAGAGTTAATCAAGATTAAGGCCCCAGACAGTCCCAATTATTAAGTAAAAACTGATGCCAGAGGCTGTTTTTGCAAGAACAAAAGGGTGTGTGAGTGGGTGGGGCGGGGGGAATCTTCTTCACCCCCCCCCCCACCAACCGCCCCCCCCCCCAAAAACCCAACCCTGCCGCCCCGCCCACCCCTCTCTCTCTCTCTCTCTCTCTCTCAATGCAGCAAGAAAATTTCATTACACAATCCAATCTTCGTGTATATATTCAAGAAAACCCCAATTTTGATACCAAATAACCTAAATTAAAAAACAACAGAGAGATAAATTCCATTACACAATCCAATCTTCTTGTACATATTCAAGAAAACCCCAATTTTGATACCAAATAACCTAAATTAAAAAACAATAGAGAGAGAGAGAGAGAGAGAGAAATGATTATAATACCACTAACAAACTGTACTTGCAAAATAATGGAGGGGGGCAGAGATCAAAAAAGATTCTATCACATGTTACAAATGACATAATAGATTAAAGATTAAAAGAGAACGTGGATTCAAGTAGGGATGACCAGGAAATTAAGAGCTCACAAAGCCAACCCCTTATACATAGGCTTTAATAATGATGTAAGAGTGCTGATAATCTTTTAACTCCCACAAGACTCATTCATGGCACTGCAGGCATCACCTTGCAAACAATCCACAAGACTGCACTTACCTGAATTTGCAAATTCTGGTCATGGCATGTAAAAAAGGAAGGTTGATATGGGTATGAGGGGTTTTTGCAATTTGTGATACCTGAAGCCAAAGATCTTTAGGGCACGTTTTCGATAGTCCAAAGTTTTTGCTCCGTGTTTTGTGCGAAGAATTTTCCACCCATTTCGCGGGGGGCTTTTCATGGTTTTATGCACATATGGCAAACTTTTTTCCCTATTTGGTGGTTTTACAAGAATTTATGAGACAGATCCTATTTATGACGAACAAAAACCATGAGGTTATGGCCAGAATATAATGACATTTCATTACATACAGATCACTTCTATAAACCCCATTCTAAGGGGGAAAAAAATTGCAACCTTATGGCACAAACACACACAATATGTGTATGTGTGTATGGGCTGTGCTCCTGTGAGGATGTCCACACATGGGAGACTCTGCAAGGCAACCCGAGGGACGCGCCTAGGGCCACACCAATTAAGGATGAGGTGAGGGGTAGAAAGATCTAAATGGGACAAGCCCATGTATGAAATTTCAAGTCAATCCCATCATCCTAACCCCTTGATCTGTGGCCCTCAAGTTCAGCAGTGTTAAATGCATGATTTTGTTTGATTTCAATCCAGCGGTCTAGTCCATTTGGATTGGTGTAAATCCAATGGGATCCATGGCATATATGAGGGGAGTGTTTAGATGACAGGTTCAGATTGATCATGTAGGCCCCCCGAGCTGTGCCATATACTGTCAGGTGCCACGTGAGACATCTGCACAGGTGCACCAGCCTACTAAATATATAGCAGATGTGGTGCGAGACAATCTGTAGGATTGCCGAGGGAATCATCCGCACAAGAGCACCAGCCTGTGTGTGTATATATATATATATAGCGGCCCACTTGGGGTCCCACATGATTAATTGAAGCCCATCATCCTTATATCTCACTGATCCCAAGTTCTGCATTAATCCAAATGGACTGGACTATTGAATTGAAATAAAATAAAATGGGACATTTTAACACCATTTCATTTTAACCTGTTTAGATGACAGGTTCAGATTGATCATGTAGGCCCCCCGAGCTGCGCCATATACTGTCAGGTGCCACGTGAGACATCTGCACAGGTACACCAGCCTACTATATATATAGCAGATGTGGTGCGAGACAATCTGTAGGATTGCCGAGGGAATCATCTGCACAAGAGCACCAGCCTGTATATATATATATATATATATATAGCGGCCCACTTGGGGTCCCACATGGTCAATTGAAGCCCGTCATCCTTATATCTCACTGATCCATGTTCTGCATTAATCCAAATGGACTGGAGTATTGAATTGAAATAAAATAAAATGGGACATTTTAACACCATTTCATTTGAAGGCCATACATACATGAAGGGGTTAGGTTGATGGGATCGGCTTGAAATTTTATATATTGATTGGTCCCATCTAAAATTTTCCTTAAGTGCTTAACCAGAAATCAGAGACAGGTTCTAGCCACACACACACACACACAGAGAGAGAGAGAGAGAGAGAGAGAGAGAGAGAGAGAGAGGATTCAAATCCTAGATTCAACAGAGGATAATCAATTTAGTAAATGCAATAATGGAACATTGAAATATAATAATATATCCAGTATCGACCCACATTTGGACAAACAGATTGTCAGAAACTGAAACCAATACAATGTAGTTTGTAAAGCAAGCCTTACACATTCCGGGACTTACCAAAGAGCTAATATTAGTGGTGAACAGCCACTGGATACCAATGTCAATATGACCCACAGCAGATGTTCCAATACACTACAGTTATGTCATATAATGCCAAAAATAACGACAAAACAAAACTCGTCAAAACCATAAGCGGACCCCAGTTTGATGGAACAAGGTTAACATAATAATGAGCCAAGACCAGAAATCCATACCGACCCATGCAGTTTTTACTAGTAACTGACTGGGACAGATGATTTGGTTTGGACGAGACCAGACAATGCACTGGTTCCAGTTGAACCATATTTGAAAGGACAATCAGGTCTGGTGGCAGAACGCTGATTTCCGATGGCAATAGTGTGAAGATAATGAATTAATAGATAAACTAATTCTGAACCAGCAAAACAACCAAACTAGATGAATCATGCAACTACACATTACAGTAAAGATGTATGACCCATCATACTTGTCACTGTACATTACCAGTACAGAGAAACCTGGCAAGATCACTACAAATTCCTATAGGAAGTTCCACACTCTACCAAGGGCTTTACATGCCATGGCTAGGAAGCACGGACACCCTTGGGGGCCGGCGTGTCAGTATCGGACACGGACATGGCCGGACACGTGTCCGACACGCCAAAAATGGTGCCCTGCTTATTTTTTTATATTTTATTTCCCGGACATGCTGGCTGTTTTAGTTGGAGAAAAGTATTAAAATTATAATATAGAAAAGAGAAAGGGACTGTTTGTAAAAAAAAATCTTTTTAGTTGGAAGAAAAAAAAGGAAGACAAGGCAGAGGCTAGGGCTTTAAATTAGAACAAAGATAAAAGGAAAGGGCCTAAATGCAATTTTGTTAACTTAAATAAAAGATAAGGCAGAGGCTAGGCCATAAAAGATAATTTGATATGTTTGTTAGTTGGTACACTGGTACTTAAATTTTTACTTATTTGATTGCTAAATTGATTACAAAGTTAAAATGATATTTCTTTTAGGATATTATTATTATTATTATTATTATTAAATATTAACGTGTCCCCGATGTGTCCGTGGCCTACTTTTTTTTAGAAATGCCATGTGTGTCGTGTCCGTGTCCGTGCTTCTTTGTGCCATGGTAGTATCAGAAGTCTAGGAAAGAATGAGGTAACTGACAAGACGAGCTTCCAATATGCCACATCCATTCTTTTAAAATAGTAATAATGTAACACAAAAACACACGTGTAGGGGCTGACGCACCAACACACTACTTGCAACTAGTTTGCTGATAATAATAATTAGCCATCTCTACAAATTTTAAATCGAAAGTGTTTAGTACATTCCAATATTGACTTTCAACCTAGTAGGGTCCAGAAGTGGACCATGTGTGGCCCCACAGGACTTTTAGTTCAGGGCTGTCTGGGACGCCCAGATTACAGAATTCAGCAATTTACCATTATAAAAATGATTAAAAAATCTACAAGACTAAAAAAAGAATGTCCCATGAATCTAGAATTTTCATACTTATCGTGTTTTAGTTATTAAGAATAATTTAAAGTATAAATAGTTATCTTGTTTTTTTTTTTTCTCACTCAACCGCATGAACAGTGCTTCCTATCTTTGAATACTTAGATCTTCTAAAAGATGTGGTTTTAATGTTCTAAAATCAGTGCAAAAAGTCCCAAAAGCCTTCCAAAGCTTCTCTCAACAATAAAATAAAGTAGTAAAAACAAAGTGCCCTTACACCTCCCATAAGACTTTGTTAGGGAGGCAACTCGAGATTGACTTAACAAGTGACGGTACGAGTCAATTTAGACACATCTGATTTTTAAAATTATGTTTAACTAAGATAGAGAGCTATGACTCCTTATTTATCAAGTCGACTGGAACTCGGCTGATTTTTAAAACTATGCTTACTTATTTGGATAGTTATCACCCCTCATCAAACCCTACCCTTTCCTCATTTTTGTATATTTCTCTAGCAAAGACATAGTTGGATGCCTTGCCCCACACATCTCAGCCACGGGTTACATAGACACAACAGAGACAAAATCAATGTAGGCAAGGCATAACTGCGTAAGGCACCAAGCCCTATAGAGCCTGAGGCACAAAGCACAGGCCTAGACACAAGCCTTAGTATGCACACCCAAAACGAGAAACAAGGAAATAAGTCTCTCTCTCTCTATATATATATAATAGGACAATATTCATGTGCATCCATCCCTCACCATAGGGCAAGGGACACTTCCATAATTGGAAATTTTCATGTGTAAAAGAGGAAAAGTCATATATGGTCATATGCATAAAAGGAATATTCATGTGAAAAAAGAGAAAGTTCTCTCACCCTATGGTGAGGGATGGATGCACATGAATGTCCCCCTATATAATATATATATATATATATATTTCATCATTATGAAACACCATTATTATTTAAATGAAAGCTATTTGATCTATTTGCATCCTGCACTGTCCATGTATAAGCATGATAAAAACACAAATATAAAGTATAAGAAAATGAGAAGAGCAATTATGAACCATAACACCCATTACTATAATACATTAATTAAAGCAATGTACGAAACAAAACAATAAAAATTAAATATAGAGAGTTTGAGTAATTAATACAAATTTCCAACTTCCGATATAACCAGTCAAAAGTAATTAATACAAGTTGTGTTGGTCCCGACTGAAAAAAAACATAATATATTTATCCTTAAGAAACATCATAAAATAATAACAGCAAAAAGAATTGTTAGAAAAAAAAGATTAATAAGATCAAGAAAAAAATCCACAGACTGCTCTAATAGTCTGCTGGGCTGTTACAATTGGACTGTAACTATCCCGTGGGCTGCAACTTGGTTGTGGCAGGGAAGAAGAAAAGAAGAAGATGATGAAGAAAGTGAAGGATAAAAAGACGAAAAGAGGAAGACAATGACTAAATAAGAGGAAAAAAAAACCTGTTACTGCCGGTTGTAACAGTCCAGTCTCGTAGTGAAGAAGAAGAAAGAAGGGAAAGAAGAAAAAAAAAAGAACAGGAGGTGAGGAGGAGAAACTAGAAAGAGAAGAGGAAGAAGACGACGGTGACGGTGACGGTGACGGTGATGAAGAACTGATATAGAGGAGAAGCCCCTGTATTTACTATTAATTACATAAAAGTCCTGGGAACTGCTAATAGACAAGTTGCCCAGCTGCATCAAAGCTCAAAGAAGAAAGGGATGGGAAAGGAGTAGGAGATTAGTGAGAGAAGAATATTAGAAGTACCCACCTTAGGTTTCTTAGAGTTCTTTCTCAAAAGTGTCTCTTTTTTAGTAAGCAGTAACATGGAAAAACTATCTATCCATAGGGAAGGAAAACTAGAGGCAAATATCAAATCAATGATTGCAGAGAGGATGTTTGTTCAATTTTGTGTGTAACACTTATATGATACCAAAAGTATATATACATGTGAGAGGAAAGAAAAACATGTCAAGCTTTAATGATTTGCTGTACCAGATATTGTTCCATCCCAAACATCATGTCTGTTTGCATGTGGTAAAGTAATCCTAGCTGCCAGACCCTTAATCACAACCATGCTAGTTTGGCAAAAACGAGAGGGAAAGTAATCCTCCACCGGCCAGAAACTATAACTCATAGTTTACCAGCTGCCAGAAATTTTCACCTCATAAGAGAGAAGTGATGTCTGGTAAAGTGAAGAAAATACAAAAAAGTGATTACTTTACCACTTTCACTCTCTCAGATTATTTAATCTCATGCAAAGCAAGCACAAACATTGCTGCACCTCAAACTTTATCTCACATTTTCCACTGATGTGACATTTGTTTCACCATTACTTTACCAGTAATATAAACAAACAATATGCCTCAGTCCAAAGTACACGGGCAAAATACTGAAGCAACTGCTGTGACTGCAGCAGAAACATCAACATGAAGCACAGCAAAAACATGAAACAAAGATCAGATAACAAAAAATGATCACACACAACACTTTAAAAACAAAAGGGAAACACAAAATTCATATACAGCTTGTTAAAATGTATACATCACTCGAAATTGAATACAGTACCAAACAAGAAAAACTCAATCTACAGCAAGGTGAGAAGTAAAACCCACATTTCCAAGAAAGATATTCTGTTCAGTTTCACTACAGAGAAATGCGTATCAGAGATTGCTATAGTTAGTAAAATTATTGATATCCAATGCAGGGCGCAATAATTGGGGCCATCCAGATCAGCCGCTTACATGATGACAGTTATTTTGACTGCTAGAAGGTGGGTCTCATGCATGGTAGGGAAATCAAAATGCAGTGCCTTCCATATTTTGCTCAATGCAATGCACCATATTATTTGCTACAAAGATTTAATGTAAAGCATTTGACAAGAAAGTAGGGGGAAAGATCCCAAACCTGTAAATTGTAAGAAAGACTTCAGGTACAGTTCCTACCAGAGAACCAAATATGTAAGGACCATAGTTAACATTTGTGGCAACAACAGCATAATTAAAAATAATGTATGGAAACGGAGAAATCCTGAGTAAAGCAACAGCTCGAAACTGATGCAACCAATTCCCTTCACCAGCTAGCCTTATAATAGCAGATTTCTCAGGCCACCTATCGAGCCACTTCTGCAAGAAAAGAATCCAGGTGTATATTCATTTATCAGCAATAAACTTGATTCATTTATTGATAGAAGAGTGACGATAACTGGAGCCAGCACAAGGTAATAACTAGAACCAGCATGAGGTACTAACATGTATTCTACGACGAAAAAGAGAACCAATGAAATATGGCAGTGACATGCCCAAACTTGTTGCCGCCATAATTAGCAGAAATCCATAACCATATCCAAAAGTCATCCCGGCTATCCACATACTAGGGGCAGATGGTAACAACAGTGCAGGGAATAATGCCATTGAAACAAAGAGTAAAAACCCAAGCACAGGTGTGCTGAAAGCTCCCATCTCCCAATCCAAGACTGGAACAACCACCTGTAAAAATGAAAATATTATGAACACATGTCATGAGTCAAGAAAAGGAACAAATTAGAAGTGAACAAATGATACAGTAAAACATAAATCTGAACACATGAGCCACTTGTCCAATAGAATTTTTATTCTATTGCAGGAGGCATTAGATCAGCTGGATGTGAAAAGTTGGGTAAGCATGATAGGAGAGACAGACATTATTTCCAAGATGAGGTGCGTTCCAACAAACGGAACAGAATATACAAATGCACAAGTGCCTCTAATGCAAGTGCAGACATAACCAAAAAAAAAAAAAAAAGTTGTTCTTTAGATACATAACAAACGCTCCATAAATGCAAGTAACCTTGGCTCAGGAGGAAGCCATGAATCCATTTAAAACAACAACAGTAGAATGATCACCAACCCATCCACTCATGGCACACAGTCCAATAGTCACTTAAATACATCTACATACTAAATAATGCGCCTCGTTCAATTTCTAAGGAAGTATCTTATTCATAATTTCTGACTGAACGCTTCAACATTCTCAATCTTTAGTTCATTTTCTAGCAGGCATCCATATTAATCTTCACAGTTCACCAGGTGGGATCTGCACATAAATTAGAAACTTAAAAACAGGTCAACGAACTAGGTGAACCAAATCAACTTACGCCAAACTCAAACGCCCCCAAATCACCATTAAACAACTCTGTTGAACTGAAAACAGAATGAATGAGTCGCCATCAATGACTTGGCAACCTTTCATAAGGATTGAACTGTGAACTCCAGTTCCAACTAGTTCGAATTATAACTCAGTTAACTGTTTTTTGTTTTTTTGTTTTTTCCTCTTTCCTTCTTTCTTTCTTTCTTTCTTTTGAGAGTTGGATGCCTATGGTTTCATCATGGATAGTCAACTATAAATTTTTGGAACACTTTACCACCAGTAACCCAGTGGGCCTTCTCTAAGGGAGTCTTTTTTTTACAGAATTTCTGATGGGAATTTATGATGTTGGGAGTTCATAGACATGATGCAATGGCTTGTCCCCTTGGCATTTGCAAATGCCTTTTTTTTTTTTTTTTTTGCAATAATTTCAACCAACAAGGGACAGCATTTGGAGAATTCACAAATTCTGCAGACACAAATTCCCAAGAAACAGGCCCTAAATCAACATGTGTTGTTCTCAATACTCACGAGTCAACAATTGGATGTTTAAAATGATCCAATCAACACAAACCTTTCCATAGTAGCTGTCCAGAGCTTGAACAACTCCACAAATGTTACTTACCGTGGACTCATATGCTCCTTCCCATTCGAGTCATCTCCCTAAATTAAGAAATCCCTATAATTTGGAGTAATAGCTGACAAATATAAAGTCGAATCTCATGACATTCTGATCAAGATTTACTTTGCGAAAGAACAAAGAAAAAGAAATCAATCGCCCATCACCAATTCCAAATGCAGCTTCACTACCCAAATAATTCAAGATGCTACTTATCATGGCCCTATTGTGCCACTTCCCATTGGAGTCATCTCACTAATGTTAGATTTTCCCTATAATTTGGAGTAACAGATGACAATATAAAGTCATATTTCATGTTATTCAGAGAATGAAATTTACCTCTCAAAAGGACCAAAGAAAAAAAATTCAATTGCAAATGCAGCTGCACTACCACATAACTCAAACTTGGAATTCAGAACAGAACAGAACCAAGGTTAAAAGAAATCAATTCCAAATGAAGTTGCACTACAAAAATAATTCAAAGCAACAAACAAAACCTTGTTGATGAGGAAGGGACCGCCCCAGATGAAAAAACAAGCTGCGGCAACCAGCACAAAGACGCAGAAAAAGATCGCCTTCATCCACCAGCAAAAAGAACAACAACCCCTCGCCCTAGATTCATCCCCCTGCCCTCCAAAACCCACCGCTTCCACATCATTCAAATACCCCAACCTCACATAATCCCCATTCCCATCCGCCACTTTCATCTTCTTCTCCCCAACCACGGTATCATCCACGATGTCAATCTGATACGTCATTTCCAAGCTAAAAAACACGCACCCAATCCCCCAAACCACCAAAAAAAAATTGAATCTTGATGGGTTTTCTCCCCCTAGAACCTCCAACCCCAACAGAATACCTGAGCCCCAAGAAACCCTAGAGAAAAAGCAAGAATCGCTTTTCCATGTTCCAAATTGGGGGAGCAACAAAAACCCTAAATAAATCCCTAAACAGAAGAAGAATCAGTCGATTTGGGGGGGAGAATCGATTGGAACTCTTCTTCCGAAACCCTAGAAATCGAAGAACAATCGAGACAGCTGAAATGCAATGCCGGTGACACTGAGAATGGGATAGAAACGGGAAAAGGACGACTTTTTGGTAGAAATCGTTCCCGTTTCGGGAGTGGAACGAAGACTGGTAGATGGGATTGGGAATAAAACGGAAGTCGGAAGAAAGAGAGATGCAAAGGAAACGGAGAACGGAAAGATCTTTCGGAAAAAAAAAAAAAAACCAAAGAGAGAGGATGAAATTACGATATTGCCATCGGAGGATGAATTCTGTACTTCTTCGATCTCTCTGACCCAAACTATTCTGGCCCATTTTAAAAGAGAGGCCCCGTCGGATCCATGCCGTGTCGGGGAACCATGCTCCGTGATGGACACGTGTAGTACACGTCGGACAACGGAAGAATGACGTGTACGCATTATTTCGTTGATGCCAGCTCTGGAACAGCTGCCCTCCGTTAGTTGATCGTTAGGACCCATATCCGCGGATATTCTTGCTTGAAGCAATTTTTTATTTTCGCCTGCATTTGTATGTTTTCCTTGGAAGTACTACCACCTCCCCGTGTGGGGGCCCACCTCTGTAGATTGGGAATCAATGATGGAGGGTGCATGGGTAGGTTTTTGACCTCGACCTGCATTAAAGGTGAGGATAATCTCAGCTTTTAATTTAGGTAATCTAAGTTTAATCAATCATTATCTTTTTTTCCTAGAAATACTATCACATCCTTATGTGGGGTCCACCTGTATTGATGAAAATCAAGTATGGGAGTTGGATGGATGGTTTTTTGGACATGGACTAAGGGTAGCAGCAATATTGGTAATATGCAACGATCATAGGTTTTAATAAGTATGTATCATCGTTATAAAAAAAATTAGAATATTTTACAGGAAAAGTTTTGGAATTTAATCATTTTTCGCGAAAAGTCCCCACAGATTGTATAGCACAAACGGAGTCCGTCAGGACTTTTTCCATTTTTCTTTTTCTTAATGCCGAAGAAAGTAACGCTAGCGTCACTCGTATCTGATATGATCAATAAAACATAGAACTTCATTTGTTTTTCTACCTCTTATTTTTTTCATCTTCTCCCACTTATTTCTATATCTCTCTCATCTTGGGAAAAGGGTATCACGGGCTTTATAAAAAGATTACTACTAACCAACATACTATTTCTTTCTTTCTTCTTTTCATATTCTCAAGATTTATCTTAAAAAGTAAAGGAGACAAAATAAAAAATAAAAAAATAGCAAACATAACATAAAAGAATAATTATAATAATAATCTTATTCCCGTACATTATCATATAAAGCTTACCCTCAACCCATGAACCCATCAATGAGAGAGAGAGAGAGAGGTTGCTCGGCACTTAGCAGGATAAACTAGGTTTAGAAAACTTGTATTGACAGCTTTTCTGCCCATATAAAAAGTAAAAAACTTGTATTCAAAGTTTTTTCCACCTTTATGAACAATGAAAAACTTATATTCACAACTTTTCCACCCATATGGAAAGTGAAAAATTTGCATTAACAGTGGAAAACTTGTATTTGCAAGTTGTGAAAAACTTGTATTCTCAGCTTTCGCCAATATTAATAGTATTCACAGCTTTTCCGGTAGTTGAAAACTTGTATTTGCAGCTTTTTCCACCGATATGAATAGTGGGAAACCTGTATTTGACATGTAGAAATATGAAGGAGACAAGCAAGAAAAAGACGTGAGAATACATGATATCGTCGCTCAGAAAAAAGTAAAAAAAATAAAAATAAAAATAAAAATAAAACAGTGGAAAGACTGAATTTGTGCTACACAATCTGAAGGAAGCCTTTGCGAGGAATGTCCAAATTTTAGAATTTCTTCTATAAAATCCCCAAAAAATTAACTATATATTATTTTAATTTCGTAAGATTCAACTCAACTGTGTTTAACTTGAGCTAATGGTCTTGACTTGAGAAAATGGGGCGGCAGCCTCTTAAGGGCATTTCATTGGATAAATTAATTTTATTAGGCCTCTACACAAAATGTGGACAGTGTAAATGGGGGTGGCAATTTTTAAGAATATATGCCTTCCACATTCACATTCATATACTTAAAACCCTTGGAAAAATGCCTTCAGAGGTAGGTAAGAGCTTTTGTTTAATGGAGATGATTAGAATATGAGTTGGTCATCAATAGTGTGAGGTGGCATACTAGCTTTAGATTATCATTGGGAAATGAGAAGATAATCTGTAGTGGGTTGGTCGGTCGCTCAACATGCAAGGCAAAGCAAACAGTTTCTGAAAGGCCCAGTAGAAGGAAAAGAGATCATGTGTCGAAGAAATCTATTAAAGAATCAAGTTCTTTTTAAAGTTATATGCTTTGACTTTTTCTCTTTCCTTGAGAAAGAGATTACTTTTGATCTGTCAAACAGTACTTCCCTAATTGGCTCATTGATGGTTTATTTGGAGCGATTCGTGTGAGTGATTTCAGTTCCTTTCCTGTTAACGGAAACGTATAAACCTATGTAGTATGAAGACTTTGTGATGCACGACTTAAGTCTAATGCAAATATATGATTTGATTGAATAATAATAAGATCATTTGTGTAATCATAGGAATATTAGTTTAAATTATAAAATAATTAATTAAAAACAAATCCGTATATAATGCTTCAATAATATGCGAGTGAATGTTTCATAAATTAAATTGCGACTCTTCCAGTTTAAACTACTTATGCATTTAGTTGAATATTTATAAAAGTTTGGACTTTTTTTTTTTAATATTAAATAACATGGTTGTGAAAGTGAGAGATATAAATTCTTTAATGATAACATCATTAGTGTTAAAAAAAAAATTATGTTTGGATTACTGTGATGCCTTAACAAAGGGATTTGATGGACCTCATTGCTTGATGATGCAACTACCATCTTGCGGATGTAAACGCTAAAGTATAATCTTGCTCTTGTGATGGGGCATTTTCTCTTTAAAATACATTGAACTATCCTAATATTGATGGGATAAAACTCAGATTAGGATGACAATATGAATGAGAGAACAATGTTATCCGACTATGAGAATGATGATGGAAAATTGCTCTCTAGTATACCACTATGTTGGAGCGAGTGATGACATTAATAGACACCATTGGGTAAGAAAAACAAAAACATACATCTATCAAGTTTTTGTATAGAACCAATTCATCTGACAAAAACTAGTCATGTACAAAATCTAAGGTTCAATGGTTGTTGGGAGTTCAATCTAAACTTGTGAATGAGCAGTTATCAAAGTTCTTATTGATGAGCCCTCCTAATGGATGAATTAATTTGTTATTTCAGTTGACTATTATATGCAGGTTGTTTTATATATATGGTTTTCCATTGGAATATTATCCATATATATATATAGAGAGCATTTGGATGCATCACCAAATGACATGCTACCTAATTTAACCATTAAAGAAAATTCCTCTTCAATGAGATTTATGCCCAGTGTCAAGATTCTAACTCCAAAAAACACATGATTAACATATTTATGGTGGATATAACTTCTCTTAAAAACATGATATTTCTTCAAAGATAGAACAAGGTATGGCATTAGTTTTTTAAGTGGTTTGGATCAGCCCAACCAATGAATTTGTAGTGACGGCTCAGTTATTTTTATGAGTCATCATTCGTTTCTAGGTGCCAATTCAACAATAGTCCACGTGAGCCATATCCGTGTAAAGCAGATGGTTGCCCCCACCGACATCCAATCATTCGTATTTCTCTGCAGAACCTTTTTTTTTTTTTTTTTATAAAAAAAAGAGGGTGTTTCGGCCTAAATCCCTGTGGGCCCGGGGCGGATAAATCCCATGGGCCTCAGTGTTGTAGTAAAGTTTCGAACCCTCAATCTTCAAAAGCAAACCGTAATCCTAAGCTAAGTAGGATGTTCCTTAAAATTGAATAACGTTGCTTATATAAACAAATAGTCTTATTTTTAACTATAGATATTTGGATTTGATAAAAGACAATCTACTTGGTAAAACTTGGCCAGTGTCCCCTAACAATTATTGTCTCATTTCTTCCAAGCTACAACAACAAATTTTAAACATGATAAATCAAAACAAGTACATGATGAGTGATGATAGTAGAAAACCTATTACAGAGACTTAGTTGAAAGAACTATGGAAAATATTTATAATATTTTAAAATATTCAATTTTATATATGTATGAATACCGAAAATGAACTAAAAGTTTTATACTTTTTTTAAATTTTCCCTAGTGACAAGGGCACTCTTTTCATGATCTTAAAGGTCCTTCCGTCACTTTAAAAGAAAAGTTGCTAGTAACAAAATGAAACCATCGTAAAGGGCTTGATTGAAAAAACTACGAAAACTTTTATACTTTTTAAAAATACTTAATTTCTCTTGTAGTTTATAGAAAAATCTAAAAGTTATATATATATATATATATATTTATAAAGATTCTCCATTTTCCAAACTTCCATCAAATTATCTCTACTAATCACAAGGAGATGGGAAAAAAAAAATGGCAAGCTACCATCGTAATTCAAATCTTAAGAAAGTAAGTGATTTATAATAGTCTATATCTCTTTAATAAATTTGTGGTGGAGACGTGGAGGTCATTTGACTAAAAACTGGAAAACTCGTGACTCGGATTCAACTCATTTAAAGTAAAAAAAAGTGACTAAGACAAAGTCAACGTAAAGACTCAAGAAAGTCTGTTTTCTTAAAATAATATAAGAATATTAGAAAATAAATTCATTACTTAGAAAATATAAAATACATTTATTTACATGGATTCATGATAATCAATTTAAACTTATATATATATATAGATACGCACAAAAAGCACTATAATAAGGAAAATAAAAGAAAAAATATTACATGTTACATAATTTTTTAATCCAAATATCAAATGTAAAAAATCAAATATAAATTTTAAATTACATTCCGATAATTATTTTTAAATTGTCAACTTCAAACTCAATGTACAATTACTTATAAATGAATTTAATTGTTTAAAATAAGTTCTACTTAATAAATGGCTAAAATTGCATACTTTTTATTTCAGTCTCTTGTCCAAACAGAATGACGAGGAGAATCAAGAGGCAACTGGCCTCTTTGGTTGGAAGAATTGTGAGAATTCTGATTACGGGGATTCCGAGAATTCCAAGTGCTGCCCGCGGATAGAAGAGAGTTTTCCAGCCATATTTATCCAAAATGTATCCTATGCATTAGCATCTCCAGCAACTCTACCAACCACAGCGTGCATTTCGTAATCCCTCCCGCGCAAGCATTTCCTTGAAGAGCAACACCATAACTACGGAAAACGGATGATGCGTCTCATGTGTTTGTAAGTTGTTCTCAATGAAATCTCTGCTTTGCTCCTTCTGCAGCAGGGCCCTACGGCCATCATTCACCTCATTCTTCTTCGATCCCCCTCCCCCTCCCCCTTTCATTGCTGCAAACATGCCATCTCAAACCCATTTCTCTCTTCTGATCGGGCTCAGGAAGATGCTTTTGGCCTGACCCCTTTTACTACTTCACCATCTCTGATTACACATGCATTTGCTGCCTTTTGTGCTTCATGGCTGTTTGGAATTCGGTTTCTCACTAGGGAAATTCTCAGGCTCATGCGATTGCGAGGAGACTGTATTCACCACCCATTTGGCAGGTGTGGGGCCCACTCATGTTTGATCAAAACCGTCAGCTGCACAGTTCACACACCCCCACCCTGTCCCCAGATTTCACCCCAACTGGATTGATTTTTATCATGGTAGAAAAATATAAGTATGTTACTGATGGATAGATCCAAAGCCAATGATATAAATGACTCCAGCGGGAGTGAGTGAAGTTGGGGACCGTGCATGTTCAGGGATGGGGCATGTGATGTGAAAGGGTGAGATCAACTATTAGGTGGGCCCCACACCTGGAGGTCAGAACAGTTACGACCTTATCATATCTCTCGTTGATGTATTTGTTGTTTCGTTGTTGGCTTTATTCTGCGAAATGAGCATGGAATCTTTTCTAGTTGTTTTCTACTAAAATTACTTCAATAGACGTTGTGGACGCTCAGATAGCAACAAAACTCATGGATTTTACAAGTTGTCTTGTTGTCTTCATCTTGCCTTTACATGCAAACCGATTTTCTTCTCTGGATTTCTTTCTTTGGGAACCTATTCTTATCTGGAACGCCTTTAAAAGGATTGATCTATTAAATTTTGATAAAGTTTCTATGGAAAAAATTTACTTAATCCACTGTAGTCAGAAGTAGGGACATAGAGGAATGCTAATTGCTAATCTTATGTGTTAGATCTCCATGCATCTCACATTCACTGATCGCCGTAACACTGTAATTATTTGGTGATACCATTTTTACTAAAGCCCATCATCATCATCATCATCATCATCATCAAATGATTAGAAAGTCATTGCACCGTTCATGCAGGTATGTATGAAGGCTCTGAAATAGTCTGATGAGCAGGTTAATGCTCCTGATGTACTTTGTTTTCTTGCCCTGTATTATTTATTCATTAATTGAAGGGTGAAATTATATTGGTCTGTTAGCCCTTTAAGATGGCTAAATTACAAACTCCCTTTTGTAAATTTAGTCTCACTTCTGTGGATTTTATGATAATTTTTTTTAAACAGTGAACTCCAACATAGAATTATCTTACATAAATGGTATGTTGATGATGGAAACCTTGTATATGTTAAGACGAGAGCCTGTGCCACAGTTTGAAAGTCCTTCTTGTCACCACCACAAGGCTGCAGGTTTGAGTCAGCTTACCTTTAAGAAAAAAAAAATGCATATGTTAAACAGGCATAAGTTTGTGTTCTACAAAAACAGAAGTGGTTGAGTGTTCATGTTTTCCCTTTCATCATAGGATTTATTTTATCTAGTAAGAATGTGGCATTTTCTAATAGTAATAAAGCAGTTTCTGTTTTATGGAAATTGTGAGACTCCTAGATACTTGAAAGGGAGGGACTCCATTGTACTCACCTCTCTCGACTTACTGTTATTCACATTGATGCCTGTAAGAGCACTTTTGTGCATGTTCACCTACAATTTGAAGCAATTTAAAATGAACCTAGGACATGATTTCGTCCTCCAAGCTTCACTACATTGGAGAATGCCATTGGTGTTGGAAATGAGATACTAACCATGTCTTCCCTGTCTACCATGAAACCTGATGTCTAGATGGTAACGTCAAAGTACTGGATCCTTCTGCAGTGATGAGGAAAAGTGGTGGGATGAAGGATGCCCTTGCCTATTGCCTCTTAACGCTTGATACAATCTTGCAGGTGTGTTGTTAAGAAGATGGATTGAGAACCTGTTGACATGTATTCTTCCATCCACTCAATCCAATCTTCCAAGAGGGCGAAGAAACCCAATCAGTCATGTTGTAAGCCTTTTCTGTGTCAGCCTTCAATACTATGCTTTAGTTTCTAGAACTTTTTTTCCTTAAAAAAAACTCATTTAAGAATGACATTGAAAATCTGATGATCAGATGCCCGTTGGCAGTGGTGGATACAGGAACTTTTCCTTTAGGGGGCCATATGTAAAAACTGTAAAGCATAAAATTTCCCATTTCATGTGGGGGTTTCCAAAATTTCAAGCAACCCCCCCTGCCCCCCACCCCCACACCCCACCCCCGCCCCCCCACGCCCCACCCTCTTCCAGGATGGAGTAATCTACTTCCATCAATTTTATACGCAGATGTTTTGTTATAATCCTGTAATGACTTCTAATTAGGCTTATTGGTTTAATGTCTTTTAACTTACCAACCATAACCATATCTCTCCTAAGTAAGTAACACTTTTAAGTGGAACTCAAACTAAGGTTAGGCCTACCTAGGAAGTGTAAATTGTTTAGAACTTTCAACCCTATTTTATATCTCAACAGTGTTGGTAAACGCCATTGTCAACCTGCTGAATCTGGTAATCCTTAATCTATCATGAACCAAGTCAAAAGTCGTTTCTTTGGGTTCATCCTCATAAAAGCTTTTTTCTGATTTTTGTGCTGCCTTAGACAGGATTCAGTTGAAATTCACTCCATTCATAGAAGGATGAGGCACATAACCTTTCTGAAAGATTCTCTCACAGGACTCCATAGTGAAGGTCTTCAACATTCCTTGATCTTTAGTCAGTGCTTCTTCCCAAGAAATACAATTGCTTGATGGTTCTCCCCTTGTTCGCCATTCTGTGAAGAAAGCAACTAATCATTATGCTTTAGATTTCTGTCACCAAACAGCTTCTGTCACACAAGATTATTAAGAATATTAAAATATTTCCTCCAAAGCTATATATTCAGATCTATCTTGATCAAGTGGCATGCCTCCATCCGAATTTAGGGGTGGCAATGGGTTGGGTTGGAACGGCTTGATCACTGTGGCAATATACATAGGTGCATTCCAAACCCACGCATTCATTAATCAGGTGGTTCTTTCAACCTGAACCTAACCTATAAGTTGAAAGGGTATACTTGCACCATTAATTAACATGTTGGATTTGGGTTTAGTTGGCTAGTCATAGTGCAATTAGTAGGGTTCAGTCAGGTTTGGGTAGGGTTGGCTGGGTAAGAGCAAAAATCTACCCAAACTGAAAATAAAAAGGCTCAGCCCAAGCCCTGAATTATCGGGCTGAGATGGCGGGTTGCATCAGAAATTGCCACCCTCCTAGTAAGGCAGGAAAAAGAAAATAATGCAACAAACAAATTAAGATCTGAAAAGGCGAATTTAGGCTTTTATGATTTAGCTTGGAAACAAACCACTTATAAATTAGACATGGCTTCATATACTTGTTTGGACATGGCTTCATATACCTGTTTGGGCATGGTATATGAAACCGGTTTGGGCCTTCACTTATCAGCTTAAGCGTTTTGGTTGATACATGGCTTCTAACATGGTATCAGAGCAGGTTCCGATCTCGTTATTCTTGTGTGCCCATGTGGCTCCTGTCGTTCTTGTGTATGGCCCATGTGGCTCCTGTCGTTCTTGTGTATGGCCCATGTGGCTCCTGTTCTTGGAGTCATGATTTGAGGATTAGATGTCATGAAAGTAACGGATGGTAGTCATCCTTTCATCCTCAGTTGAGTCTGAAAGTAGAATGCTTTTTGAATTACTTCTCCACAAGGTTTAACAATGAAGATCTGTGTCAGCATCTTTGCTTTTTGATGATCTAACTAGTGGGGAGTTTTGGGTTATCATAATACCAATGCAAGTTGTATAGGTTGTATCCAAACCGAACTGTTTGGAATAAGGTAAGCTAAGCTTCTACTTGAACTCTGTATATTTTTTCAGACGTAACTGTCACGTACCAATCAGAGCTTACTGATTAAACTATATATACCAATCAGAGTAGGCTTGATCTGTCCACCCCGTAAGGCACAATTCAGAACAAAGTGATCTATGGTGAAGTTGCATTTCACCTGATTCAGAACTTGAATAACTTTTTCTGCCATATATCTACACATCCTATATGGACTCCTTTTGACCAACTGCTCATTTCTTATGATCTTCTCTATATAATGGCAACAATAGTAATAGCCCTAAAGTCTCGAGGTCGAATTTTAGTGAGAGTTCTACTAATGCAGGATAATATGGAATCTAACCTCATATGAATTTGTGAGATCAATTTGGTATTAATAATCCAATTCACAAATTATAAATCAGTCAATCACACACAATTTGATGTTGAGAATTAGGGGAAATTGTGTAATGGTCCAAGGTTTTATCACAAGTCCTGCAGTAATGATCCCTTTCTGAGGATTTGAAGCACAGGATTGATTCAACTTGGGTGCAATTGAATCAATGTATAATATGGGATAAATTATTAGAATTCAGATATGAGATGAAGTTTTTCCACAGCAAAATATGGCTCAAATAAATTCAGATTTGAAGAATTAATAAGATCTCAAGGATTATGATGGAAAATTTTGAAATAGGGCATGCAAGGGGTTCGGCCAAGGGCTGGTTGGACCTATGATGGTAGGTTGGGGTTCTGATAGTGTGATGGAAGGTCCAGCAGTAGTTTAGGGGCTGGTATGAAGGATTGGAGGGGCTGGAAGTGCTGAGCAGAGGTTCCGCTTGGGTGGGCTGATGGATTGCATGATGTATCAATGGGTTGGCTAGAGTGGAAAGGGTTGGATGTTTCAGATATGCTGGATCTGAGTATGTAGATGGCTGGGTGCTAGTTGAAATTGTTGTCGCACCAAACTGCAATCAAGGAGGCAAAGGGATCTTGAGAGAACTCGAAGAACTTGGGAACAAAAGCTTAATTTCATTAATCATAGACCATTATCTTAAGCCAAGAGGCTTTACATCATTATATAGAGAAAGAAAAATACCCTAGAACTAAACAGACCATCCAAACGCATTGATGACCAAGATTAAAATATTCTACTAAATAAACTTAAAACATAATTAAAAACTCTTAATAAAATAAAAATAGATGTGCTGGGGGTGGGCTGGGTCCAAAGGACTGGTTGACCTATTGTCTGTCCTGCATCCCCTAAGTACTGTCATGCATATCTTCTGTTCATGGAAAGGAAGAAAAATAAAGCTATCTTCCCATAGATTTTGAGGCAACAAATGACTAGAAGAAAGTAAGTTCTTGACGGGGCCGGTAAGTTTTCTTTCTTGAGGTGCATGTAGCAGGGACAGTAATCACATTCTGAAAAAAAAAATTCTATATGCTGGCTCTGGGAATTTGAGAATGCACAATGATGCCACAGGATAATTGGTGTTAATTAAAATATTGTAAGGAAATTGTGTTCAGATACTATTCACAAGCATTGAGGTTCTTGATGTTTCTGTTGGGATAATTCTAGAGCATATGATTTTTATAGAAGCAATTAGTAGACCAGGAGCTATATTTGCTGAATATGTTGCGCAGTTTATTGTAAAGTATATTCTTTGATACCTTCTTGGTACCGTTTCAGTAATGGTTTTCAATACCCCAACTGAAGATAGCACACTAGTTGATTGATCGTGAAACTCTTAACTAGTTTGCTGGGATCATGCTAGTATATAATGTGTTCATGGCAGACAGCTTTCGAATTATGCTACTTGTTTAGCAAACCCAACTATGGCCCCTCAAAGGATAGTTTTGACATTATTATCAACTGTCAACTGCCAGAGCTGTTTTTGCGACATCAATCTTTTCTCGTTTTCTTATTGAGAAGACTTTCCCAGTTGATGCTGGAAGGATTGAAGTCTAGCATGCTACAAATTGTGGTTGCACCAATTGCTACAGGTCTTCTTTTGAACAGGTAAATGTTCCTGAGAACTTTTGTCGGATGGATTTTCCTTGCATCTACTTTATTGAGGTTATATGTGGAACCTAGTCTTGCTTCTCAACAAGCCAAGTGGAAAAAAAATCCCTTCTAGTTGGCAATTCAATAACATTTCATCCAATGTGTCGAGAATATTGTCAACAGAAACAATCTGTCTTCACTAAGCCTTCTTTTAGGTGTCTTTCAGTCTTTCAGATGCACCCAAATTGCATATGGCTTGAGTACTTTGGCAGAATAGATTGTCATCCGTTTGCATTTGGGGCAGTTTAAATTAAGCAAACACTTGTCAATATTATATCTTCCCTTTCTTCTCTAAATCAATGGTGGCAATCATTACAGTATTGATTTGTAGCAGGCAAGGAAAGGAGGAAAAAAGTTCCCTTTGCATATATGGTCATAGCCGTGTGAATATACTAAATAGCATTTATTATTACGAGGAATGATTATGTAAGGTTAACCACACCATGCAATTAAGGTTGAAAAAAAATTGTGAGTGTCCAGCATACTTTGTGAAGATCCAATCCATTCAAAAGATGTGCTCACCCATATATACCTAGGTCCATGATTCATTGCAAAACTGGAGATTTGATTTGTACAATTAAAAAGTGGTTAAATCACACATTAATCACATTTTTTTAAAATAAAATTAAGTTTAGACCCCACAGGACGTTGATCCAAGCTGTCAATTTCATCCTCCCTTGATGCAATGGTTCACACCTTGAACTTTAGGTAAGTTGGGGTATGATGGAATGCTGGATTGCATACCTGTGACAACGTGGCTAAATTGTTACTGTCCAATCCAACGGGGAATATAACTCCTGTTGACTGAAATCTCATGCGGTTATTGGGGAGAAAACTGAGTATTTATTGACAATCCAGATCACTGAAAGATGGGCGCCTTTGTGTTTTAGAAATAAATTTAGTATAAATTATTATCAAGTAGTGCTTTAATCATGTATTTCTTCTGTTCGACTATTAAGACCGTTTGTTTGCATGAAAATGAAATCCTAAGAATTTTAAGAACTGCATTCCTATCAAAGTGGCTAAAATTGAAAGAAACCAAGGTGAAGATTCATAAATGGCCATAGAAAAAAAATCTCTCATTTGGAAAATTATTACTTGGCCATCACTCTAGTAAATTAAATCATAGGAAAGCTAGTGTGCCATCTACATTTTCTCCTTTTATCCTTGACCCTTTTATCTCTTTAATTTTCCTTCGTTGGAACTCATTTACCATGAATTTCTACGAATTCAATCCCATGTAAACAAATGAGCCCTTAATATCATCATATTTGGAGTTCTCAATCTTGTTATAAGTATAAAGGGTGTGACCACAACTTTATCAGTTTGTATTTCTTCAGGCTAGATCTGCATGGGAATAGATTTGATTTGACCTCTGGACCAACCCATGAACCTTATGAATTCACTTATCCCGTAAGATATTTTAGCTGTAGGATGGTAACTGCTGCCTCGGCTGAAGAACAACCATCTGACTGACTCACTGGGAAGAAATGGGAAGTAGAGTACCAGTATAGTTTTTGGCATCAACTTATAGAGAGATCAGTGGCTAGGCATCATAGTCTCACAGTAGTAACCATTCTCACGTTCGTTGTACTACTGCTCGACCAGTTTTCAATCTAGGGAAGTTTTAGATGCTTGGTTGGCATAATCAGGCTACTGGTCTGGTCTTTTGCTTGATGTTTCTTTGGCCTGATGAGATTTGCAGTAGTTTTGAATAAGTCTCGCAAGAAACCCTTTGAAGCACACTTTTTGTAGGTTCTTCTGTTTCTTCTTCTTTTGGCAGTTGGTGAACCCAGACCGTCAGCCTGATTAGAGCTACAGTGTGGCTAATAGTAGAACCAGATCACACACACACAATCCTCACCGTCTAGACATTATATGATTTTATTTTTTTTTATGTCAAACTGAGTATAGGAAACATTTCATGGTTCAGATGCAGAAGGTGGATAGCTGTAAACAAGTATAGCAAATCTTAGATTGAACTCATTACTGGCTCAGATGGGGTGAACTGGTTTTGATCGTTTTTCAGAACACATGAGCGGCACACAATACATGGAAAAACATATGCTTCATGGAAATACTATTATAAGTTTGAAATTGGTTTGAAAATTTGAAGGGAAAGTGTTTTAACTTAAAGATTCATGTTCTCATCTTTTGCCTACTTAAAATGGTCAAACATCCAAACTGGTGAGAAGTTGTTGAAATTGCTTTCCTACTCTGTGTTTTTTTTTTTTTTTTTTTCTGGTAAAATACTAAACAGACACAAGAATAAAGTTGACAGCGTGAATTAGGTTATTAATACAGCATATTCCTAAGATCCCATAAAGTTATTTCTGCAGCAAGAAGCTCTCTGCTGCTCTTTATAACAGGACACAAGCCATGGTTTTTGGGGGAGCACTGGCTATCAGATATAAGAGAGCTTGAACTAGTATCTGAAAAAACCAATCCATAATCAGATGTTGTCAGTAATATGATCTATTGCAATGGAGTGGAGGAATGACAGAGAAATTTTGCAGGTCCATCTCAAAATTATTTAAATTGCACAACTGACAGCAGCTAATAAACTTTTATTTATTTATTCAGAGGTGGATTAGTCTCAAAGTCCTTTTATATTTAGTAGGTCAGGACTCTTTGAAGTTTACGACGTGCCTAATTTTAAAATGCACCATAGAATTTGGATATTTTACAGGCCATTTGGTGATCATCCAAGCAGGAGGAACACCATCTCTTAATGTGGGAGTCTGGATGATCTGAGTCGATCTATTGTCATAAATTCACCGTTGGAGCCAACATATAAGTCTGAGGACTCAAAACTACTGATATATTCTCCATAGTTCGTCTTAAACAAGCTTTTCTCCAAATAGGAGTTATGCTGATTCTCCATATTTTATCTTATGACTTTTTTCTATTAGAATAGGAGTTGTACTCAGTGTCACAATGATCAAGTCTAACACATACACATGTATAGGGAAATGCTCGTATGAGCTCTAATGCCCACATACAGCATGGATACGGTAGAAACATGCTATAGATATGGCAAGAACACATATTTTACATGTAAAAACTAAAGAATTAGATATAATACGACACAATACGCTACCCATTTTGAGGAACTTGTGCATCATAGCCTATAAGTGTGAGCATAACGAAAAGTTTTAAGCTAGGTATATAATTCCAATTAGAGTAAAATTTGGTTTAGAGATGAAACATTATTTAACAATGATTTTGGATTTGTGGGTGGAATGAAGTAATGTTACCTTCTTTCCAAAAACAAAAAAAATAAAGCAGACAAACAACACACGGGCGCATTGCACACACCACAAGTACTCTAGGATGACAAAATCAGATCCCCTTGCTTTCTTTTATCACTTGTGATAGAATTAAACAAAATTTACATTCCAGTAACCACTATTAATATCAAATCAACAGTAAAACCAAAATCCCCACCACCCTTTTGCACTCCCAAGTCCTAAAAGCCTTTCCTCCTTACCCCACTTGGGGGTCATGTCGATCTTCTCCATCACAGCTTATTCCCAAGTCATGAATTTCATACACCAACTGAAGTTAAAAAGAGTAAATCCATCACATCCCTTATTTTCTTTCTCAGGATATACGTATGGGGGGAGAGAGAGAGAGAGAGAGAGAGAGATTTAATGCTGGAAAGAGATCATATATTATCAATGAGATGACAGGATTTCTTCTTGAGCTGTGAAAGCAAAGCTTTGTTTTCTTGGTCTAGGATGAGAGCCCTTTTTCTCAGCCTCTCATTCTCCTCGATTATACACCTGTTTTCCAGGTACAGCTTTAAGTTCTTCAGCCCCATTTCCATCCCTCTCTCTATTGACTCCTTCGACGAAGACCCACTACAAAAGTATTGTAATCGTATCATCAATGAGTCAGTTGCTACTTATGCCATAATCCATATACACTTTGATTAATAAATTCAAGGGGTCTACTATAAGAGAAATAGTAACGTATGGAAGGTAGAATGCTTGCAGTGTATGCAAATTTCATATACATATGGCTTGTGCACGTACACAAACAAATGATCATATCCATTGAACTTATTATCTATCCAGCCATTCCATTTATAGAATTGAATGTATTCTTCTGTAGATGAAGTTTACATGCAACAACAAAGCTTCACATACCTTGTAGCTAGAAGGACTCGAACCTTGCGTTTCTTAATACGGTGTCGGCAGATATAAGAGTAGGAGGAAATGGAGGAATCCCATTTGGAGTCGTTGGGACACATGTTGTTGCTGTTGTTGTATAATCTCTTTCCTCTTTTAGTGATAGAGAACAGGAGAGGTAGAGATGTTGCTTCGGTTTGAAATTGAGAGAACCTCTTTCACACATATATATTAACACAGAGACAGAGAGGGCAAGTGGGGGCTATGCATGTATGGAAGGATGAAATGGATGAATGAATTTCACTGAAACAGAAGGTAGTAGTAATGATGGCACTGAGAGAATTGAGGATCGATCCATCGACGTCGGCACTCTATTTGTGAATTTTATAGATTTCCACTTGCATTTCTAGACAAGTACAATTAGCCACCTACCTTTCATATTTTCATAAAAAGGCACAACTAGCATTGACAAGCTACTTTGGCCTTTTGTTGCATTCTGCTGTCTCCCTTTTAAGAGGATGAAAACTTCCTTGTATTCTTTACCTCTAATCGGCTTCAATACTATACCCAATGTCCTGATTAAAAGATATCATTAATATTAAGTTAGTTAGAAAAAGAAAGGAGGATTGCTACCATTAGGGTCTGTCTGGTGATTTTACATATAAAATAAAGTGTAGTAAAGCATGAGAGAATAAAATATAATGAGGTTTTAATGGTAGTTTATTTTTAGTTGTTTGGTGTGGAATCTTTTTGACTTTTTATATAGAAAAGTGAAGTTGTTTTGTCTTTTAGTGGAAAAAGGAGATCGCTTTTTTACTTCTTCTTTTTTTTTTTTTTTAAGATAGAGGAAATCTTGAATTAAAGTGCTATTGATATGACCCATTGTCTGAAAAATAAAGGCTTTACTTGACTTTTACTGATTTAGGAAAGTGCCAAACGGGAGGAAATCCACACCAAGTTGGGTGAAAGGAAAATTTTCCTTCTTTTTTAGTCAAAATGCCTCCCATTTCATAGTTGGTAGACAATTGATATATAATTGTAGGTAGAAGGGATTGAGATTTTCAAATTGACAAAGGTGGTTATTTGTAAAATAGATAGGTAGTTGATTATTTTTAAGGATTGGCCTCGCAACATGAAGTTCTGTTATTTGTAACGTAGTTCATGAGAAGGAGTCATTGACTCTGTGAAATACAAGTAGGTTTCGAGAAGAACAAAGAAAAAAGGTCTCCCGCAAATAAAGGTGCTTTCTATTTTGATTGCCACTTATGCTCTTAGATCAGGTAATTTGTCAAAATAAAATAAACTTGAATTTCTTTTAAATATCTAATACGAACCCCTCTTGCATCTAACAACTCTAATGGCCTCACAAATTCAAATGCATATCTTATTTTAGATCATTAAAAAGCTTTCTGTAACTGAGGCTAGGCTGTGGAGGATCCAGCTTAAAAAAACCTCTCCTTAATCACAACCGACTATAATCATACAACATTCCACATGCCTTTTTTTAAAGACATGTATGTTTGCATTAAAATATATAGGAATTGAATACATAAAATTCATACCTTAAGAGTGGCTACAAGTGAAGATCAAAGGTGAATTTTAAAAAGTACGAATCAAATAACTTTCTCTTCTAAGGAAATAAAATCAAAAGAATATGATAAATGAATGACTAGGGTGTTGGCAGGTTTATTCATTTCTCATCTTCTTTTGATTTGATTTTCTTAAAAAGAAATATTATTTGATGCTTATTTTTTAAAATTCACCTTAAATCTTTATTTTTAAATACTTCATAGTAAGAATTCTATGAATTTAATTCCTACGTCTTATGATGGAAATGAAGGAGCCCTACGGGTTTTTTGGAGCTTTATTTTTTTTTCTTTTTGCCCTTTTCTTTTGTAGTTGCCTTTAAGTATCCAGCCCTATAACATCGTAGGATTAAGTGGCTCTCCATTTTAAATAGAGTTTCCTCCCTTCTCATTGAATCACTGAACTTACCCCACTGTTTAGTTGCATTTGCAACCTTGACTGGTTTTGACTTATCATTCATCAGGACCACATCATGTTCCTAATTAGCGACACCCCTGTTGGGTTGATTTTAGATTTTTGGTGTCTAGCTGTCCATGAAGAAGGCAATACCCATAGAAGTTGAAACCGGTTCCTCAGTTGAAAGCCAACTCCAATTATTTATTTGTCAGTCTCGTCATACGTATCTTGAATGACTTTGAAACTGAGAGATTTTGAGCACAAATAACATTTAGGCAAACCACCATTTCTCTTGCAAAACTCAACTTTTATGTTGCTTCATCTATCTTGCACACCAATTGGATAATTCCAAACTATGACCTGGTTATCGATGGAAAATGATCTTCACAGCCTCTCTCTCTCTCTCTCTCTCTCTCTCTCTCTCTCTCTCTCTCTCTCTCTCTCTCTCTCTCTCTCACACACACACACACACATCCAATTTCCCACGGGCAATGAATGGATTTGTACAAGTGAATTGGAGATTCCTCACTCCATGATGAGGATGAAATGGGTCGCCCAATACTTGAATACTGGAAGGACCTCTATTGAAAAAAATATATATATTTGGAGTATGGGTCCAAGCATCAATTAATTTCTAATTTTTGAATTGGGTCTACTTAACTACTGAAAGAACCTGGATTAAAACAATGGGGCATAGGTTCAAGTTTTTCACTTGTTCCTCATTCCAGTCCCGGATCCATAGATATGATATATTGACTCGAATATGCGATGCCACCACCATAGCATTAGGTTTCAATTTGGGTTGGGGTCCAGGCCCTTTATTTGAGTCCAGAGTCCAGGTTTTTATGCTTTAGAAAATTTAGATAAGGGTATGGGTCCTAAACCTGGACTTAAGTCCAATGCAGCTCTGCTTTTGATGATCCTTAGCAATCTAGGCTTAGGAGAAAGTACACTACGGACGACCCAACCAAAACCGACCAGATTTCAACTCTAATTCATATAATGCTCCAGGAGATACATGCAATTCATTCCCATTTGAACAGTATGGGAATCATAATCTTTCAAGTGCACCTCAATGATATCCATTGGGAAGAAAACGTATGGCCTAGTATAGATGCATTAATTAAATCTGCGAAACGTTTGGTGGCACTGCTTAATGTGGACTCACTCGCACTAGTGTGGTTGTCATGGTCATGATGGGCGTTTCTGGAGGAGTCTCAAGTGTTCTGCCTCTTTTCTCCCTCTACTCGATTGCATGGGATGATGATGATGATGACAATCTCGCCCACGTTTCATCTCCACCTTTCATTCAGTCCATGCTGCATTCTTGATGGGATAGATTTTTCAGATGAGGATTCTTTTTTTTTTTTTATGGGTCCCAGACAAGTTTCACATTAGTTGGATCGTCCAGACAGCTATTATGATGGTGGGACCTGACGAATGAACAGTTTGAGGGCCTCAGACACATGCATGTACAGTGTCAGCAGATGGGCCACACCTAAATTTCACGCTGCAGCTTTGATGGCTTTGAGATAGAATTTCTATTTATTTATTTATTTTTCTGCTACATTGGGCAATCGAACTCACATACAGATGATACAGTACCATGTCCTTGAGAGAAGACCATGGTAAGAGGAGAGAGAGGGAGAGAGTGAGAGAGGCCCCTTCAAGGAGACATGGTCCAAGGTATATTCAATCATTCGTTGTCCCTAGCTCCTTTGAGGAGCATTATTGTAATGGATGTGGAGCATCTGGGCTTTCTTTTAGCTTTTGATGTATAATCATGGACGTTTGAACGTAGACAGTGCATTAAAAGTCTAGTCGGATGCCGCAATTTAGCACCAGATGGATGAGGCAGCTATATATCATCATAATGCCACCTTGAACATGGAAAGCTGGAGCCAAAACGAATGGGACAAGAGGACCACTTGTTCCCCTTCCTCTTTACATATTAGTCAACAGAGAAATGAATCCTTCTTTCATCCCTCCATATGACCCATCATGTGGCCCCTTGTGAGTGTTCTCCTTCCTCTTTACATGTTATAGTCAACAGAGTAATGAATCCTTCTCCTATCCCTCCATATGAACCATGTCCATGTGGTCTCTCTCCCCATGTGCATGTCCATGTGATCTCTCCCTCTCTCCCTCTCTCTCTCTCTCTCTCTCTACCCAACAGTCGTCTTAATTTTTTCCATGTAATTGAGTGCCCTCAGGATTTTATTTTTTTCCATGCAATTGAGTGCCATCAGGATTGATACCTTTCACCCCTATCAGTGTCGCCATCATTGTCTTTGAACTCACATCCACGCGCATGTGCATCATGTATACATGTATTTACACACTCGACTGTGTGCATATAGTTATGTAAGTTGATCCGCCATCTTTGTCTTTAAATCCACATGCAGTCGCATGTGCATGAATACATGTATTTATACACTTGACATTGTGCATAGTTCTAGCTATATAAGTTGGCCGCACCAGATTTTCTGGCCCGATACCTAAATAGGCTGCCGTGTTCGTGCATTTCTAACGCTTAAAAATAAATGGTTGGACCAGGAAGCTAAGGAGCCCGCGCATGGTTAATGGCTGCCCTAGAGCCTATTGTTTTCTTGTCCAATGGGATGTAAATAGTTCTTCTGTCATGTTTCTCAGCATGTTTCAGTTCAATTTCGAATATAGAAAAGATATCAATTAGACAGACACCGAGGCCATGCTTGTTTGGATTAAAATACATAGAAATTAAATACATAGGATGGTTAAAAATAAAAATCAAAGGTAAATCTCTAAAAATGAGCATCAAATAGAATCTTCTTTTGATGAAATGAACAAAGGAAATGTTATTTAATATTCATTTTTTGAAATTAACTTTTAATATTCATTTTTAACTACCCTATGAATTCAATTTCTCTGTATTCTAATGCAAATAAATAAGCCCTCGACAAAATCTCAAGAGTGCACTTGGGTATGGGAGGTTATAATAGGGTCCACAAACTGTAAGGTGTCTCATTTTCTAAATAAAGAACAGAGATTGCTGCTGCAGGGTTGTGGAGGATCTTTATCCTTTCATGAAAGTAGCAAAGTTTAATTACTCGATCGCAACTAGCCTTGAGTTAGCTGAATGGACTCTGATTAGTCAGTCATGAGCATTGTCACAAATAACTACCTTAGGTTAACAACTGCAGAATTATTAATGGAAGATTTTTGAAACTTAAAACTTCTCGAGGTACTAATGAGAAACCTACTGCAGAAAATATATAATAAGTGTACTGTACTTTTTTGAGAAATATTTACCAAGCAATTAAACCAGTTATAGTTTGGCAAACCAAATCCCAAGAATATGTGGTAGCCTCAAATCCATTAACGAATTTATGGTAGATGATTGCCCATGGTCCATGGATCACTAGTGAATATATTCCACATTGCTTTCATTCCTCCAATGAGCTGTTATGGCTAAGTTTTGTGAAAGACCATGCTACACTTTTAGAAATGATTTAGAAGGTGTTTCTTGTAGTATTACTCTAATGGTGCTAATTTACAAGGATGTAATGTGTGGGCCACCTTGAGGGTAGGTGGTAAGGATTTCATTCAAATCAAATAATTACTATCCTTGATTTAAATGCTTCAAGCTTTTTTTTTTTTGGTATCCCAGCGGGGCTGGGTCCCCAAGAGACAAGGAGAGAACCCGGGAAGGGAGTGAACTCAGATGTGAGGAGTTACAAACTCGCACATGCAAGGTGAATGTAAGAAATGACAAACTCGCACATGAGCGGAGATGGAAACTAGCATGTGCGGGGGGTGGGGGGTGGTGGCGCGGGTGGTTAAGATTTGCTTTAATTTATCGAAGGTGAGCCCCCACTGCTTAGAAGAGGCATGAAAAGGTAAAGGTGAGCCCCACTGCTTAGAAGAGGCATGAAAAGGGGGCTTAAAACAATGGTTTGATTCTTTGGTTATCTTCTAACTTGAATGTTGTTTTTCATCATGAGCTAAGATTGGACAACTCTACGGCACACCCTTTAGCCAAATGTTGTTTTTCATTGCGAGCTAAGATCGGCCAACTCTACAGCAAACCCTTTAGCCAAATGTTGTTTTTCATCATGAGTTAAGATCGGCCAACTCTTCGGTGGACCCTTTAGCCAAGAAGAGGGTCGATAGATTGTCTCCTTTCAAGAGAAGTGTTTTGTAATTGGACTACTGGAATGGGTACGTCTCTCTTGTACCTTTTCGTTTTTCTATTCTTTCTTGTACTCTTCCTCTCAAGCCTCACCAAGGCCAAATATCAATTTGGAACAGCCAACAAAGCCAGGATGGTGCAACAACTCACTTCATGCCATCCCAAGGGCCTTGGGTGACTGTTAATCTCCCTTAGGACAAAACCAATTGCTATGTATATAATCTGATGGCTGATGATGAAGATGATGAACATCGAGACCATGACATTCTTATTTTCACATTATAAGGGTTAATCAACCTAATATCCACTCGTTTACAAGACAAATTTATAAACGCGCTATATGTCTGCACAATGTAAACTGCACGATCCAGTTTTTATATTATATTCAATGGGGCTCTGTGAAAGATTTCAAGTTTCCAATACCTCACACCATTTTGTTCCATAATGCCCCATCCATATCTGGCACTCTTGGCATTCTCCTAATGGTTTCCCCACCCCACCCCCCACCCCCCCAATCATTTGTTGGGGTTCACATTAATATGAGAACCACTTTCCTCAGGAAAATAGTCAACTTCCCACCAGTAACACACCTCGTAGCAAACCACAAGAAGAATGCCAACTGGATGGCAGTTTGAAGATCCATAATATAGATTTCATAGACTATGATGGAAGCATAAGTTCTTTTTAATAGTTAGTGTCACAACAGCAGCTTCCATGAATGACATAAAATAACATAACCTAAATTCGTAAGTTGACCAGAGACAACCCTCAGTCTGAAGAGGCTGCACACTGTCCATGACTGGAGTGCTAAACTCTTGTTTTCAGATTTAGGTAATTAGAAAAGCATCTGGCAAGCATGTTCATGCCAATAACAAGCCAAACAATCACAAACAATTGTAAGGAAGGTTACATACCTCTAACCAAAATAATCTGGTCAACCAAAAACCCATGATGTTGAGCTCATTACAACTGAAAACCGTGCACTTCATTTACACCAAGCACCCCAAGCAACAGCTTCAGAATGCAGTTCTTTATTCTTTTCTACTTGCTGTAGGTTTTGCTAGCATATTCACTACAATTACCATTGCTCAAAGAGTAGACAAGAAAAATAATTCTATGCTGGGGAGCTCTAACCATTATAGTTCACTTATACTAAGTTTTAATCATAACTAAGGTAATTAACCAACATTATGACGAGATGCCAAACTCCCAAATATAGATCTAGAAGACTAATACCGACCCACCAAAACAAAGTCGTCGTCATCAAGAATTTGTACATCTTTTTCTCCTACAAAATTCTCCCGCCCAAGGTCCTTCACTATATTGACAAATTCCACCCTCCTAGCAAGTGGAAGAGGGACGTAAGGCAACCTGAATACTGGCCTCACCACTCCCAGCTGAGCCAGAGCCGTGTTTAAACCAATTGGGTTTGGCTCCCGAAACAACCATTCAATCAAGGGCATGAGCTTTGAATTCAAACTGGCATTCTTCCCACCAAACATTAGCTCGTGCATCAATCCTGGAACAAGGTTGCTAGTAACAGATATTACTCCGGTTGCTCCATACAACCACCTAGCATCATGGGACTCGTCATCATTTCCACTCCATATCACTATCCCATTGTCAGTGTAGTCTTTGATTCGGTCATTGCCCACACACTCCTTGACACCTGCCATGTTGATGTTCTGGGCAAGTGAATGAATTACATGGGGGGGAATATCTTGTCCTGTTCTTGTTGGAACATTGTAAATGATGGTGGGGCCCATAGAAAGAACCGCCTCAAAGTGAGAAATCAGTCCCTCCTGGGATGTCTTTCCATAATAAGGATTAATATGGAGGGCTGCATGCATCCCGACCGCAAAACCCTGTTCGGTTGCATGAATTGCTTCTCTTGTTGAGTTGCTTCCAGTGTTCCCTATCACCTTGATAGACCCTCCAAAGCAATTGACTGTATGTCCAATAAGCATGATGTGTTCATCCCAGCTCATGAGGTGGCCTTCACCTGTTGTGCCTCCTACTATCACACCTTCAGAACCATTTACAATCTGCATGTGCATCAAGGCATCATAAGCTTCAAGGTCGAATCTCCCATCTGGTAAATATGGGGTTTTGATTGCTGTGATTAATCTAAGCTTGTTTATCTCATCCACTGACGTCCTGCAAGCATGAAAATTCAGTGTTTAACCAGCAGTTGAAACAAGTGCCATAATATAAACCATGACAATATAAATGTTGCATTAATTGAGAGCAACTTGTGCGCGTATACTATTCGTTTGTATTTCAAGTTCTTACATTTGGCAAAGTGCATCTGTAGGAGATTCATGATTTATTTCACCATCTTTTTTTAGGATAAGATGAAATAAACTAGGGCATCAAAGTTTCATATTTTAATCTTGAACCCTATTAGACTTTAATAGTTTGTTCTTCATTGCATGCAATATGACTGCTGCTTGACCTCAAAATTTACATTCAGTGTTTAAAACTGGAGATAGTTTCATGATCCCTTAATCTTTACATTTTGGTGGAATCTAAGTGTGTTGTAAATCACACTTAAAACTATAAATATGCTGACCACAAATTGATGGGATAAGGCTCTGTTGATGATGATAAGTTAAAATTAATAATAGATAGTCATTTTGATGTACTTTATTTACTCTTATAATTCTCTCTCTAAGGCTACCATGGTATGTCATGTTCATGTCAATTAACATGTCCTCATGTTTTTTGGAGCTTAGTTAGTTCTCATATAATTAAGCTCTTGAAGGTGTTACAGAATTTTTTTTTTCACATGTTCTTTATAAAAAGATAAAACTAAATCTTCTGTTGGGTCATTTTTCTCCACATGCCAACCTGGCTGTTAACTTTTCCAAGAGGCCTTCGAAAGGTATTAGTGGAATATTATAAGCATCTTTCAGCTATTTTTAACAATGTATTCATTCGGAGGGAGTCAAACAATAAAACAATTTGGGCTAGTAATCTGTCGTGAATCCAAACATGCTCCTTTCATAGACGTAGAGTGCCAGGAGCAGGGACATTTCCCCATGTGCTTTGTGTGTATTGCCTCTCCCAGAAAGGAAGCTATTGGATAGTGACAGTGGTTAAAATTCCCAGAAGGGTCACTTCATTCGAAATATTTGATCGTTCACAAAGTGAGGGATGGTGGCCACACCACTTGTTAATTCATAAAAAAACATTTTGAGACTTTTTCTGATAATCTTCCCAATCAATTGGGTGTTTCAGGAACTTTGGCGAACATGGTTTGTTGGACAAATGGCCTTTTCCAAAATTTAGGGCTGATTATTTTGAAAGTTCTCCTGGAGGCAATCTTGTGGTCTATTTGGAATGGGTGACATGGAAAGGTATTCAATAATTGAGAGAAACCACTGCCTTTGTTTATTAAGTAAAAAACATAGGAACACATCATTGGTTGAGATGACCAAAATTTAACATTTTGATTAAGTGGGGACCAAAACATGCAAACCTATCAGATTTGGATCTACGGCTAATGTGCAGCGTTTCTCTGTGATCCAACTCCTTGCACTTTGTGTGCATCCTTCAGCACATGCATCATGTGTGAACCGACTCATACAAGAGACCAACCACCACAATCTCACCTAACACAGCGGACAAGGGAACTATAACCTTGGCTTACCTCGTGGAAGTGAACGGCCAATGTTGAATCTGGCGATGCCTAGCACTTTTTTTTGGGGGTTTTGGATTGTTGACAGGTAAGTTTTTATTAATCAAAGAAAAACAAAAGCAAGTGCCCTAAACAAAGAAGTATCATAAGCCACTATGAGAGAATTATATCATTCAACACTTAACCTCACTGATCTGCCAATGTGCTTAAATTCACATCTGATGTCTGACTGCAACTCCCAAATATCACTCGGATAAACAAAGCCATCACGGCACTTCACTTAGTTTTGATGCCCACTTGACAGCATTCTTGAGTTGCCTATTATTATCGAATATCCTATAAAATTTGCCTTAAATATTTTCAAGTCCTTCCTAATTGTCAACACCTTCACTTTGATAGATTACGCGAAGCCTGCCGGTTGAAAAAGAAGACATAATTTCTCATCTTTCCAGTAACCATACCATTAATGCCCACCAACCCCAGTTTACTTTAGAAGCACCATCCACATTGAATTTGACTGACCCATTAGGCGGACAAACCCAATTTGTATGACTTGGTCCTATCCAAACTTAGTCACGAAAGTCCTCCTACACCAATGGCCGATGTGCAACTCTTTCCTTAATTCCACCACCTGTTCTTCTACGATGCCTGGCATTCAAAAAATCCTGTTTGTCATTTCCAAATGACCACAACACTGCCATGGAGTCCTTCTTCACAAATTTGACCTCTCTTATCAAAAGGCTCTTTTCCCCACGAAATTATGAAATCCTCCAACATTGCCGCCCTAACCCGCACCTGATACCAAATAAATCCATCAATCTACACCATATGGAATGATAAATCCACATGCCACAAAAAGATGGTTGACTGTCTATTCTTCTATCCTGAATAAAGCACAAACTGAAGAAGAATTCTCTGGAACTATGCCTCTCCATCAAAGAACATCCATTGTCCGCACTTTCCCTGCCGTAAGGTCATTCTTTTCTTCTTTCCTTTTTTTCCCCACAATGTGACTTTTTGAGTACTGTTCAGAAAATTATTAATTGAAGGTAACTCCACGAATGTTATAGCTTGAGCCGAAGGGAAGCATTACAAATAATAGGGATTTCAGTTTATCTTTGACGCGATCAGTGATTCGCTTCTTGGTTTCATCTATTTCCATTTCATGTTGGGAAAGAGGCCGATGAAATGCAGGACTTCTTAAATAAAGAGGGGTGTTTAAGGAGTTCAAGGTAGTGGCTGATCATTTTGTAGTCATTGACTCACTGCAGCTACTGTTTGAGTATCAATGAAGTTTTTTTTTTTTTCCCCTTTTGATTGGTAACTTGATTTGAACCCACAACCTCAAGGTTGCAATAGTGGGCACCTTCCACTGGTCTTTCTAAATAAAGTTCTTGTAAACAATTTGGGAAAAAAAGAAAAAGAAAAAGAAAGGAGAGAACCATAATCAACTAAAGATTTTGACAGTAAAATGTGAGTACACAAGTATCAATAGCACACTTCAAGAAATTACATATGCTAACCAAGGATGCATCATTTCTCAAAGTCAGTGTTAACCTATTAAAAAAAACAAAAGAAAAGAAATGAAGAACATAAAGAGAACAGATTATGACAGCAATGTAAGTAAACAAGTATAAACAGCATATTTCAAGCAATTATGTGTACTAAGGATGCATCAATTCTCAGAGTCCAACGTCAACCTATTTTTAACTTCAAGACTCTGCATTGGAAGGTGAAAATTAGGGATGATTGCTGCTTGTGGAGATATCCATCTTCCATTTTTCCTGTAGCAAAAGCAAGCAACATTAGAACGAGTAAAAAGGGAACACGGACTTTTTTGTAACTTCAGGAATCAACATCACAAATCACAAAGAGATAACCATAAATTTCAAACTAACAGATAAGGCTGCCCACCACAACCAATTATATGTAACTCATTCTCAACCCAAATGATTCTAATAATAACAATGTTGTTTTTGCCCACCCATTCACAACACAATGTCCCCACATTATCTCCTATATTTTCTCTATCTTCCAAGGAATCTTCTACTCTCCTGTTCTTATTGGTTTCTGACTTCTGATAGATTTTTTGTTCAGCTATGCCTGAATATATGAACTATTATAATTTATTAAATCCTATTACTTATGCTCCAGTTAAAAGATGGAGGCCGCTATTTCTTCAACATCCTTTCTTGTTTGACTTAAAAATACATTCTTTTGAATGATTTATCGCTTATGTTGATTGGCATCAATTCTAGTTATATAACCTGTGCCTTAATCCAAAAATTGTTCCCAATATAATTTGAATCCTCAACAACAACATATGGTACTGCTTTTATAAAGAAAAGACATTAATGCAACAGATGGGATGCTGTACTAAATACTCCATATTGGAAATCAATAACTATAACCCATAAAAGTGCGCAATCATGGGTTGATAGTGAACTCTAATATATGCAAGCGCATGAGCATATATAGCATAAATTCACCTCAACTCAAGCATTCGAATTGTGAACTCTAATAATTCAAATACTGCACTGAACAAATGAGTCTAACATCATGAAATGAATAGTTAAGATTAAAAATGGTTGATAGTCAAAACTCAGAAGAATGTCCACAAATATGATACAGTCCAAGACCTAGTGTCACTCAGATCTGACCCAGAAGTCAGGTCCAAGACCTCAATACATCCAACATAATAGTCCAAGTCATGTCCAGTTTCATAAATAGGCCCAAAAGACAGTTATAGTTTGAAATAGACACATGCTTAATTCAAAATTAAGTTTGATTATTATCACATGTCAATTAAAATAGATCATAAGATTTACTTTTGCTCGTGGATAGATATGTATAACAAACTTCCTACATCTTCCTGTTGTGTGTTACGTAAAAAATTCATACATGGGTATTTAGGTCAGTTTTATGTAAATTTTATTCCATTCTGGCCATCATTCCAGCGTACCAAATGCAAGAACAGGAATCCAAAATTCTATTACTAGGTTGATTCCTCAGCGTACCAAATGATGAAATGGAATTGACCATTCCTGCCTCATTCCATTCCAGGCCTTTTCCACTCTCCATTCCATTCCTGCCTAAAACTATTCCAATGAACCAAACGCTACCTTATAGTTTGAAAAAGATACATGCTTAATTCAAAATTAAGTGTGATTATTATCACATGTCAATTAGAGTAGATTATAAGATTTACTTTTGCTCGTGACATGTTAGGAGACTTAAAGAGTCAAATCCCTTGTCATTCAAAAATCTCGTCAGTCAAATAATGTCCAAATGACATGAAATTAGGTATTACTTTTGTTTGTGACATGTTAGGAGACTAAAAGAGTCAAATCCCTTGCCATTCAAGAATACCATGAGTCAAATGATGTCCAAATGACATGAAATTAGGTATTACTTGATGGGTCATTTAATCACCCATCCAACAATCACAAGATTGTGCAGTTCTGATTTGATTTGAACTTATAGCCCGTTTAGTGACAAGGTCTAGTTCACATCTGGATTAGGTGATGTAGAACAATTTGTGCATTTCCAACAGGATGTCCAGTACTCCAGTTAAAGTCTTGTGTAGGCATTCAGTCTCTTCCTATTTTCAACAACCGAAAGGAATTTCCTCTTTTTACGCATTCTCCTTATTGTGAGTTGAATCTTTCTCACTTTGTGTAAAGACTCCCTGGGAAACCCTTTGATGATAACACCAAAGGCGTGAGATCTTGAACAAGATCCTATTACAACTCCGCCCTCCTTCAACCTCCGCATCGCAAAGTAAGAGATTAAACTCATTGTTTCAATCTGACCCTTGGGACCGTTAGAAATCCAGTTAAGAACATGAAATGCTTTCTCTTTAAACAATTTCTTGAAATACAGCAGCAGATTATGAAATGGTTACAACTACACAGCAAATACAAAAACATCCAAACAGAATATCCTTCAACTTCATGCTTAAACAATATGTAGAGTGCATAATCTACCTTACCTCTTATGGATCTTAGAATTCGAAGGTGGAGGCACTTGGAATGCCAATTCAGCCGAGCAGAGACTACAATTCCCCAATGACGCCATTCTTGCAGTTGCAGCTTGATCAAGGAACAGAAAAGATTAGGGTTGGACTTGGATCTCTCCAAAACGGATTTTCCTTCCAAGCAATCACATAAATCAATCAATAAGCAGATCAACAAACAGACTTCAAACAAACAAACAAAAAAAAAAAAAAAAAGACTAGTTTGGATGTGGAGAGAAGTGTCCAATGGGAAGAGTAATTTAAGATGGAGAGAATCGTATATGAAGGAGTATGAATTTGGATTTAGGGTCTGTAGCTGCTACCTGGTATTAGACACTGGATTTTCTAGTGCTTTTGGAAGAAAGGACTCGTGAAGCAGCAACACACTACTACTCTGTAAATGAAAGCGGTTTCAGTGACTGCAATCGAAATTGAGAGAATCTCATAATCACATGTTGTAGTAATCCTTTTTAGGGGCATTCGGCGGCGGGTTATGAACATACATTTCACTCTATGTACATAGAGCTACAGTAGGGGTGTGCTTTTTTTTTAGTACGCTAGCTTTTTTTTTTAATTTAAAGATCTATAATATCTAATTTACTATTTCTTTGAATCATGTCTCATGATTAGTGAAATATTTTATTAATTATGGTCAACTTCCATTTAATTGGCCACGATTAATGGAATTTCATTAATAAGATTTTCAAATAAATTTTAAAAAAATACAAATAAATTTCAAAAACGCAAATAAGTTTCAAAAGAATACAAATAAATTTTAAAAAATGTAATAAATCTAAAAAAAAAGCAATATAATTCAAAAGAATATAGATAAATTTAAAAAGATGCAAATAAATTTCAAAAAATGCAAATAAATTTCAAAAGACTCAAATAAATTTTGAAAGACGCAAATGAATTCAAACAATGCAAATAAAATTAAAAAACGCAAACACATTTGCCAAAACTAAGATAAATCAATTTTTTAAATTTCTGAAAAATTTGCCAAAAGCTCAAGTATTTTTGCTAAAACCCAGTTAACTTTATTTAAAAAAAAACCTAATAAATTTGAAAAGACGCAAATAAAATTAAAAAACGCAAATAGGTCAAAAAACGTAAATAAATTTTCTCAAATAACCTAGATAAATTTTTAAAAAAACTCAGATAAATTTGAAAAAAAACACAAAGAAATTTGACAGAAGACAGATAAATTTGAAAAAAAACTCAGATAAATTTATCAAAAAATCAGATAACCTTTACAAAAACTAAGATAAATCCCCAGGCCCCGCTTCCTTTCTTCTCCGATAAGGCCAACGATGATGGTGGATTCCAATGGTTCTGCTTCTTCGATACCAATAGATAGATCTGATGACGTTCGAGCCCTGCAACGCGTCTTTCTTCTTCAACCACACCCAATCTTTAATGACAAGACTACAACTCCAACATGCTCCTACAATGTACGCTTTTTTATATAATTGAAATTGGATTTCATATTGTCGATGACAAAGAGATTCATCCATTCGTCGAATCTGGTTGACCTACTCTGATTGAGATGGTGGTTGAAAGGCTTTGCTCCAATGAGTGCCTAGGTGATGTGTGTGAGTGCACCGACGAACTACATCAAAAAGTCGCAGAGAGGATAAGAAATCTTGAAATGAACAATTTCAACCCACTTGATTTGGATACAAGTAAGGCCCGAGCGACAACGCTAGATTTTGAGGGGTGATGTCATCCCTCCCTCATTAGGGAATAGGCAGGTTGGGGGTGATTGGTGGTTGGGAATAGATTTTGTAACTGCTGATAGTTTTGTAAATTGTAGGGGTAGCTGTCTTGTTGGATTCTTTCATTGCTCTAGGGTTGATAAGTGAGATCTTGCTTTTCCAATAGGTCTGAGTTAAAGAAGAAGAGGGAGAATACAAGATTTGAAATTTGAAATTTTAAATTTCAAAATTTTATGCCTAAAATTGTTGAAATGGCAAATCAGTCACGAAATATGTGATCGTGCGAACATAGGGACCTCTGGCTGCAAAGTGTCTAGCTATGTGGACCAGGGCCCTTAAACAGAAATTGCGTGGACCAGAGCCTCTATACGTTCCACTTTAGGGACCTATCGCTATTTATCCTACTTTTTTTAAGCAATTGTGGATTTTTTTGGATCTTGGAAGACCAAACCGACTGGCGGTGCATACGTTTTCCTTAAAATTTGACTAATGGGGTCGTTTGGAAACTCTAATATAATTAATAAGATATGATAATAGCTAATTAGATTAAGGTATGAAAAAACTCTTATTTCATGAGATATAATTGGGACCATTTTAGGAATTGTGGTAATTGAGGCACATCTTTTAAAAATTACACTACAGTGCAAAACCTGTCATGGGTGTCATTTTAAAAATTTATGAGGTTATTTTCTTCTAAAACATATTGTCCTTCTCTATCCACTTTACCTTTGAAATCCTTGAAATCCTATTTTTCAAGGATTATAAGATAGGAATTGTAGTTTTGAAAAGAATTTCCTCTTTTAGAATTTGTAGAACTTGAGGAAAATAAAGGGTCAAATAAGAGAAAAAAAAAAAAAGATAAGGGGGTTAAAAATAGAAGGCACTAAATGAAAAAAAAAAAAAAAAAAGGTGCTTCTCTCCAAATTATAATTTTTTTGGTCATTGACTGTCTTGTAAAAGTGTCCTTTTTTCACTGGTCAATGCCTTTTACACTCAAGTCCCAACCCCCTTGTCTCTCTTTTTCTTTCGATTTGACAAGTGGAACTCTATTGTAGAGCCCACCTACCGAAAATCAGAACCATTTAAAATGAACAGCCCCATTGTGTATGGATCGTCCTCAAACATGGAAGTGATTTTCTTTAGCGGTTTGTAGGTTTTTACCTTTTTTCTTATTTAGGTGCTTTGTGACAAATTTTATTTAAAGGGGTAATGACCATTAGACTGCTCTCGTATCCTATGATTGCCCCAAAACAGTCCAAAAAATCATATTTCACACAGTTGTTTGTACTAGAAAGGCCACTCTAAAAGTGATGATTTTACCCTTAATTCTGTGCGACATCTTAGGTCCATAGGATATTGCAGCTGTATGATATCTCACAAAGTAAAAAAAAATTCACCATCTTCCTTTCTTATGAAAAGTCTATTGCGTTTTGATAAATGAAGAAAAACAACAGCAGTAAAAACCCTTGTAGTTGAGGTTCATCTTCTTTGGTTCTCTAATCGGTTTTCCTCCCTTTTCATCTTACCATCTTGCTTTTGATATGGTACGAAGATATCCTTCCAATCCATTATCCTTTTTCATTCTTTGCAACATCTTTGACAGAGAAACTAGTGATCTTCAGTGGCTTAGGGTTCAAGAGAAAATAGTGCACACATTCCTCTTGTAATGATTGAAATGGATGAACTCTAGATGATAGAAAAATATAGTAAGAGCCCTAACTTAGGAATCAGCAAGTAGAAACGACAAAGATAAAATAGAGTCCTGAATTCGTTGTGAATATGTGATTTGGGTTTGGGCGGGAAGAAGGAATTGTGATATATCTTACGGATCTAGGATATCGCATGGTTCGATATCTTATAGATCTAGGATATCGCACCATGAGATATCCTCCAGCCCTAGAATATCTCAAGCTTAAGGGTTAAATCATCACTTTTAGAGCATCGACGAACAGCTCTATGGGAATAACGCATTTTTAAACCATTCTCCTGACCTTTAGAAGATCCCAAGTCTCAAGACTACCCTAATTCTTAGGTCAACCTACTACCTTTAAAAGATCCCAACTCTTCAGTCAAACTTACTAATTACATTGCCATCTCTCTCTGATTAACATTCTTTTCATTAATATACAAAACAATTCAACACCACTAAGCTACAGGTTCAATTAAAACAAAATCTGCAGCTTTTGAAACTACAGCATAAGAAGAGAATATATACAAACTTTCACCTTCATAATGCGAACAAAAAAAATTGATAATCACAAAATAAGTAACCACTTTTTCTAATCTTGTCGGCTTGGTACTATCATGGGCTTGTCTGTTGATATACATTAGCCAAAGATGAGATGTCCAGCCACGGCTGCTTGACCAATGAAGACATTCTGCAATCAACCACCACAAGCTTTCCCTAACATCGTATGTGTAATCTTCGTAATTCAGCTTGGAAAATGGGGCTGGAACTTAGTGTCCGATGAGCAAGAGTCCTTATGTCTTCTTGAGAACAGTCTCGAGATATACGAACCAGCTCCCATAGGGCGCCTCCACTGATCATGTCACTTGCATTCACTTCTGAAATGAAAGACTCAGATTACCATAGAACAGACTTTGCAAAGATCTGTATCAAGAAAGAAAACTCGACTCACCATGCTGTGCCAAGTGGCAAAGTGCGAGCTCTATATGGCGTCTGATTGGAGAAACTTCATTGTTTGCATTTTGTACAATCCATGGCAGCGCTCCCTCGTCAATCAGCAAAGACCTCCCCCTCTTGGCCCCTGTCGTGGTGAATGCAGCATAATATATGCAGCAACATAAGGTAAAAAACTCCAACACTGAACCATAAATCTTAGAACACTCGACTCGAAGAAAAAAAAAGGGGAAAACAGAGAAAAATGTGCCATTTGAACTGGCAGTAAAAAGTGGTACTTCAAAGTAACATGTATAAAAACAACTGACCATAAGTGGATGCTCTTGATTCACATTTTGCAAAATTAGCAATGCCCCGTGCAACTTGAGCAAGAACGTCTGGCTGAGCACATCTGACCATTCCTAGCAATGCCTTTATACCACCTTCGTCCCTTATCTTTTTTTGAAGTTTATCTGAAGGGAACCATATTTGACTGTCAGATAGCTTCCTTTAATAGGAATCAAGAATCAGACAAAGAATTAACTGGTTTTGTTGAAGTGGCTTTTAGCTAGCTTTGTATAACTAATAACAGCGTCCATCAGCTACCTAAGCGAATTAATAATGACAAGGAAGTTCTCAGATAAACTCCATAAGATGATATTTATTGGTTTAAGATAATTTCATAAACTGATGTTTGCCTGACCCTTACCAGTGATGAGACATTGTCATTTTCCCTACACTACTAAGAGGCATGCGTCTGGGTGGGGGCACCATGAGCAGTGTGAGGATCACATATGAATAGTCAGCTGTCCACTTGTAGATGAAAATTCACTCTCAAACGGAGCTGAAATACTTGCAACAAATGAGGGCCTCAATTTGCTTATAGGCCACATCCATAGACCAGTAGTAGTTTAAGGTGATTCAATCTGTAATATCTGGGGTGAGTCGCAAAGGGGGCCTCTAAATTATCTTCTTTCTATTATGTGAGGAAACATAATTCACTCGCAAACATTCAGCAAAATTCAAAGGGAGAATTCAATGGTGGAATTTGGTCTGGTTTCAGTTTTGGTTTTTCCGTCCACAGTGTGGATCTGCTTTGGGTGTAAATGTTTAATAAGGCAAATATATAAACTCCTGCTATCTTTCTGAAAAAGATTTATTGGATGCTGAAATATTGATGTACAACTACAAGCATGGAAAATTTTCTGTTAGTTTCTCTACAATTAGGCTCTTTGGGCTAATCTCTGAGTGATATTACCAAGAGAAATGATATCAGCCAATAAGCTTTGCAATGCACTGGCCCAAAGTCAGTTTAAGCTTTGCCAGATTGGTCCCAAACAAGGTTGACCTAGGCTGATAACACTCACTCATTATTTCCTAAAAACAACAAACCTACTTTTTCACTGATATGCTTTACAATGAAGAGACTAGGATGGCAAGTAAAATAGCATAGACTTCACTGTGGAAGACATCGATCTATTCCGAGGTCAACAAAAAAAATGGCCACAAAAGATGAAGAACAAGCAGTTTACCATTGCCACACAGATTAGCAATGGCGCCAGCAACCATACGAAGAGTCTGAGAATCCTCTGCATCAGCTGCCGTCATTGACAACAAACTAACGCCCCCTTGAGCCATAATAAGCTCCTGGTTGATTTCTTCAGAAGAAAAATGAACAAAAAGATTATTGATTAAAGCCAATAAGAGAACAAACACCAGACACAAGCCAAAGGATCAGTTACTAATAAAGTATAAACATCAGACCATGAGGTTACTCTTTAGAGATCAAACACAATGAAAGCACTTACCATTCATTGCAAGGTTGGCAATTGCACCTGACGCTATTCGGTGTATTATTTCATTCTCTGAGCTTTTAAGAAGCATCAGCAGGGAAGCAAGGCCACCGGCTTCTACAATTCTCTCCTGATTTGCTTCTGTACAGAAGTGAAATACCACTCAAATAGTCAAGAGAAATGTTGATCAGGGTTCTAAACATACAGATCAAACTACCTACAGCTTTAATGGAAAAAAGAAAAAAGATTACCAGGTATAGCTTACTTTCGATAAGCCAACAAAATAATCAATCATTTTGTACTAAAATCTTTTAAATGGTTATTCATTCTTTTTTGCAGTGAGAATATTTCATTAAAAAGAAGAGAAGTTCAGAACTTCAAGTATAGAAGACCCACTCAAGAATCGCTGCTGTATACCTGATAGGTTCTTTTCTCTTTTTTTCCTTTGGTGGTTGTGTGTGTGTGGGTGGTCGGGGTTGGGCTTATAGGTTCTGTGACAACATCGAGAACCACTAAGGAACTAAAAAAAAATAACTCATCGATCAGCAATAGCTTCACAAATTAGTATGAGAAATGATAAGAGGCACCTTACGAGAATCTTAATGCAGTTAATAAAATAAGAAAGGTAATACACACTTTCGGGCTTTAAGAATGGTTTTCAGTGATGCTAACGAAGCAGACATCTCTATCCGTGTACCTTCAGCTGCTAGGTTTGCGACAACTTTAACTGCATGAACCTGAACACCCTCATCTTCTGATTCAAGCAATGACAATATCTTTTGCAATCCCACTGCCACAATAACCAACACCAATTGAAGAAGTTAGATAAAAGGAAAATATTTATGGAACTCAACACATCAAGTAATAGATTGTTGACAACTGAGTTTCCTACCTTGTTCAAAGATTTTGGCAATTGAAGCCTTCTGTCCATTTGAATCTTTGAGTCGTGGATGCCTGACTTGATTCATAAAGAAATCTATACCAAGAGAGTCTTTTCCAAATCCGTCACTGTCTAAGCTCATCCTTGTCTTAAAAATAGAATTAATATGTTTTAATGGGTAAAATATTGAAAACAAGTAAAAGAAATAAATAAAGATAAGTAGCCACAGAATTTCAGACCCATTTCACCATAGTAGTTCTGAAGAAATTTAGAGATGCTCATCAAAATACACCCTAAGATGATTTTTTTATCATATAGTTACATGGATTTCAGGACAACTAACAAGAAGAAATTACAATTGGAGTCACTTAGAACTCATAGTTTTATTTTCCAAGATGCAGTAGACCTTTTTCTACTTTTGAATTTTGGGTTAGGGATAAATGATGATGAAATAATTACATGGAATATGAATTAAAAATATTAAATAGTTCAAATCTTCAGGGACTAGCAATATACCTCGTCAGCTTCAAGACTTAACTGCAATAACTGATTTTTCAATGTTGCAATTTCCCCTTCAAGTTTTTCTTTCTGCCGGGCTTCATCTTCCAGCATTTTCTGAAGCTTCAAAATCTCAGCACTTCCAACTGCCTAAGACACTCAAGAGCTCATATATAACATCATGCCCATCTATTAGAAAAGGATGGAAAGAAGCCATAGCTCAACACTGAAAAGTATCATACCTCAGACTGTTTCCATCGTGCTAGTTGGGTTTTAAGATTATTGGCCTCCTCCTCAGCTGCCTTTCTTAGATTGATTTCATTCTGAAGCAACTTGTTGACCTCAGCAATTTCCTCTGACTTAGATGATATTGGTCCCTGTCAATGACTAAAATTTTCTTTTAATATATCAAGCAGGCACTAAAATAAGTACACGCTAAACATTACTGATCACAACTCATTATGGATCAGTATGATTACTGAGAGAGAGAGAGAGAGAGAGAGAGAGAGAGAGAGAGTAGCATCGACTGTATACAAGGAATCATTAAAAGAGGGCATATAAGATAAATAAAAAGCATGCACACATGCGACACACACAAGCACACCCTCGAACCACGCACATGCACTGATGCACACACACCCAGCCAACCCCAAATCGATAGGATAAAGCTATGATGATATGTGAGAAATTCTCTAAATAACCCACTTTTTTGGTGCCTTTGAATAATCCAATCCCTTCACAAAACCAATCCCCTTGGAATTGGCACTAATCCTAATTTCACACTTCCGGACATTATTTACCATTGGATCTTATCACAAATAATTTGCATGATGCTTAGCCATTTAACTTTAGTGCCTGAAATTAAGGGATATGATCATTTGATTGGCCTGAGATTTAATATTCCATAATCCATATCCAAACCTTTCAAACACAGTGCATCCGATAGAAGAAAAAAAAGACGAAGAAAAAGAAAAAAATGAGTGTTTTGAAGTGATAACACTACCAATCAGAAACGAGAAGGGATAACACTGTGTTGCCCTATATAGATATTTTCAAGCAACCGAAGCAAGTGAGATGAAAAGTTTGAGATGGAAAGTCAGTAAAAACCTCCGTCAAATCCAAGGATTTAGCTTTGGGTTCAGCTCCAGTACCGCTGTTCCCATGCTTTTGCTGATTTATCTCCCCCTCTTCCTGGAGTTTCTTTATTGATTCCATGTACTCTTTCTGATATTTCAATCTTTCAATCTACAGAAAAGGGGAAGAACAAACACGAGCAGGTATTAAAAGAAGCAGATTAGAAGAGCAGGCATGCAACTCTGCGCCTCATGAACTGCAGGACAGAAAGATACAGGTATCCTATCTATAACATGCCACTTCATTTTATAATTCATCCGAAAAGATTTGCACCATGGAAGTAACTTAATTTTTTACAAAGAGAAATACCACATTTCTTCTTTAAAAGTTCATGCACTACTGAAAAAACTATTGGTTGCTTTCCATTTCAAATATTTTTCTGTTGAAATTTAAGAAAATTAGTGCAACTTTATGAAAATAATGCTTGTGGTACAGTAATATACACTAAAATGTATAATACATACAACAGTACAGTATGTGATGCCATGTGTCAGTATCGTATTCTGTAGACATGGTAATGCCAGGCATATAAAAATATCTGGGTATGATAGATGATTAAAGCCACTGCATTTTACCTATGTTGATGTGGAATAATCTCTTCCCAAAATTAATAACAGGTGAAGAACAGAAAACTCCAGTAACATAATTGTTAGAGTGAAAAACAATCGAAAATGACCAAAGTCAAGTTATCACAATGTCAACACTAGTAAAAACTGGTGATCTTGAGAAATGGCCATTGACTGTCCTTATCAGTATTTGTGTTTCACCCCAGCAACCATGGAATGATGTTTTCAGTTCACTGTCACCTGTCAATGGCAGTCACCCTCAAGTTTCAGCCTTTCATGTTAATCTTTTTTCTTTTCTAAATGTTCATGGATTTAAGGGAAGAAAGGCTATTCAGATATGATCTGACAGTATGAGAAACTAGAAAATAGCAAGCCAATTATGTTACTTTAACAGTTAATGATCCTCTATTGTGATTTTCAGTTTCTCATGCAACCTTGGTTCTTTTCTGGGTCACATTATCGCTCTAGATTTTGCAGAAGAAAGGGTATTCACATATGATCTGTCAGTCTGTAAAGTCAAAATGATATTTACATGTTTGCTACACATTTTCAGGTTGATTATCCTTGCCCATTAAAAAGGTTACTAAATAAATGGTCCATCCTCTATTATGATTTGAATCTCCCATGCTGCATTAATTCCTATCTCACTGCTCTTGTCGCTAAGTCTGCCATACATCAGCATCTCTAAGCTGGTATACAGACTCCCTAAATCAGCAAGTGCTTGATTATCCTTGCCCATTAAAAAGGTTAATAGGTAAGGAGTTTTTACTCACATTTAGTGTTGTGCATACTGTAATTATTAATTAATCAAACTGGAAGCCATGTTAGCTAATAGCTTTCCTGCCATGATTTTGATAAACATGTTACAGGGACCACCTGTAGTGAAACATATTGAAGATCCTTCAACTAACACTTTTTTCTTGGAAACTGGAAGGAAAAGAAAATTACAGGTAGACATGGTCCTTGGGTGGCACCTAATTGTAATTTTATCTTGGATATAATGCTCTGATACCCAGTTTCTTTTTTCTCTTGGTGGTCATTGTAGGGTTGATGGTCGTCTCAATAAAATTAACACCATTACTCAAAACACTCACCTCTAATGCATTGGCACACTTCCTTTCAGCATCAGATATGCAATTTTTTGCTTCTAATCTCAGTCTCTCAACGTCATCTTCAAAACCTTTCTGCTTCCTTTCATGTTCTGCAATTAATTTGTCTAATTGTATGTCAAGCCTTCTTGCCAAGCTTTTGTAGTCAAACTCTTCCTTTAGTTTCACCATGTTCTCCACCTTCATTGCCTACAAGACACAAGTTTCAGTATGGGGGCTTCCACTCATAAAATAGTTAGGACGGACTTTCATTAGAAGTACTGATATAAATATAGTAGCCTCATTTTTTTTAGTCTCATTTTATTTTTTATGTATTATTATCATCATTTTTCTCACTCGTAACATGACTTGACTTGAACCCATACAAAAGCGGTGAGAATGCAAACGGTAAAAAAAAAAAAAACCATTATAGTGTAGAAAAAAAGTAATTGCATTATTAACACGCTGAAGACAAAGAAGAAAAGCACACATGGAGATAGAAATAAAAAAGCACAAACTCTTTTACAGTGGTTGGGATGTTGCAGTATTAACCAAAGCCGTCAGCACAAACTCCAAAAAATATTAACCTTGAACAGCATGTTGCACAATGCTTCTAAGGGCCTGTTTGTTTGCATAGAATACACAGGAATTCATGCTCTAAGTGGTTAAAAATGAAGATCAAAGGTGAATATCCAAAAATGAGCATCAAATAACATTTCCTTCTATTGATATTGGACCGGGGTTGGCTGGTATTGTAGGCATTCTTGGAAATCATAAGGGGGAAGTTATGTATATGTTCTCTAAACATGTAGGGATCAAAGACTCTAATGAAGTGGAAGTTTTGGCTATCTTAGAAGCTCTTCGCATTTACCATAGCCTTTTTTACCATTATCTTATTGTGGAGGGTGATTTAGCTAATGCTATATCTTGGGTGAAATCGTTGAGGGGGCCATGGAGATTGGAGAATGAAATTCCTATTCAACGAAATTAGTCATCTAATTTCTGGCATGCAAGTCACATTTCAGTACATTAGTAGATCTACAAACAGAATGGCATATTGTTTAGCTTCTATTTTGTAGTATGTGGTTGGTACATTTCTCTTGTACCAATACTTCTTTGAAGGGTGTTATTTTGTTTGTTTTAAGCTTTGTTGTACTAGTTTCTTTCTTTAATGAAATTTTACTGGTACCAATAAAAAAAATAAAATATTGAACCAAGGGAAGATGGGAAATGAATACCGAGCCATCATAGTAATTCAAATTCTAGGAAAGTCAAGGTCCCATCTACATCGCTACCCTATATCCTTCACCCCACATATTCTTCACACCTCACCTTTTTAATAATCTTAAAGATGGATCTCATTTAATCATTCAATCATGAACTCCTATGTATTCTATGTAAACAAGCAGGCCTTATATATAGCAGCTATGATGCACGGATACTTCAAAATGGGTTACGTATCGTGTCGTATCGTATCCAATACCTCACTTTTTTATGTGTAAAATCCATGTCACTGCCGTGTCTACGACGTGTCCTTGCCGTATCCATGCCGTATCTGTGCATCATAGTATAGCAGTATCAGTCGTTTATTTCAGGTAGAGTAGCTCCGCCACATATCGCCGCGCCAATGCCAATGCCCAATTCCATGCATTGAATGATAATGTTAATTATACAGAATATTACTTAGATGTGCTAGCCAAAAACATTTGCGTGTGTGGCAGCTTACACAAGGTTTTAAAACTCAGACTTGGGGACAGGGGGGTGTGTGGGCAACTCAATCACCCTGGAGTAAACTCAGCCGAGTCGGACTGGCCTCTAGAACCTAAAAAATAGTGAAGAAAATTATTGAAGTAATTAAAAATAGAAAATGATGATCTATGAATTTAAAGTACATGTGTTTTAATTATTTAGAATGAACTCAAGTATTAATAGGTGGATTTGATTTTCATTCAGTGTAGGACCATTACCTCTTATCTTTGAATGTTTAACTCCTCTAGAAAATTGCTGTTTTGATTTTCTACCATAAGTGCAAAAGGACCAAAAAAGCCACCAACATCATCTCACAATGTTTTGCAGATTGGCTCTTGTTCTCGAGTGGTTTTTTGGCACATGAGCAGATTGTCTTATGCATTTGCAGATGTGCTTGCCAAGCAAAGGGTCTCTAGAGTTTTTCCTTTATGTGCTCCGAAATTGTTGTTAGTAGTTTGTTTTCATATTGGGCATAATGCTTTTATATCCATGTTGCTTTTTGTTTCTGTTTGTGCACTCATGATTTCTCGTCTAATCTTAATATAATTTCACCATTACATTTCAAAATAACAACAAGAATTAAATGACATTATGAAAAGCATTTAAGATGTGTGGGACTCTGCAAGTTGTTCCTCCCAGAACATCCATTTAGCAAGATTTCCTTCATTTTTGCTTACAGCTTAGTGCAATTCGTCTTCCTCTGCATTGTCTAATACAAATAATGATCATTCATCTCCATTAGTTAGTATGGTTCAATTGTTCAATGAGTAGGAAATATCCGAGTCAAGGCTCAGATGGTGATGATTGAAAGGTAACTATCTAAGTGGCTCAACATCATTCATTTCAGAAATCTCAGGTTTGGACCGTTTGGTTAATTGAAGATATCATGCCATACATATCTTGCCAATGTCCCACTTAATCTCTTAATCTTTAAACATGACATGAGGTTCATCATCATCATCATCATCGAAGCCTTGTACCAACTATGATGTCAATCATCATAGTATGAATATGTCAGAAAGAAGAGTTTCCACAACACTAATGCTATCTTCTAATAATGGGAACAATGATTTCATGAAAGGAAGGCATTATATTTAATACATTGCAGGCACGTCATATCAATAAAGTTGAACAGTAAGAAACAAAAATGCAAAAACACCAAAGAAGCAACATACTTTCTGGTACAAATTGTAAGCATTAAGTTCAGTGATAAAAGGAAGTACCACATAAAGAAGAGTTATAAAAACACATGCTAGATCTCCCATAGCAAGTAGAAGAAACAAAGCTTAAAATTTGCAAAACTCACCCTTTGTCCAAACATTATTGTACTTGCAGTTTCTCCACGATGGCGTGGAGATGGACCAATAGTTACAACCAGAGAAGTCCTTGCAGTGCCTTGCAAATTATAGCAGAAACTCAGAACGCCCAAGCTACCAGACAAAGACTACAAAGGAATTGTTGACGTATCTTTAAAAAAAAAACCATTAAAACCCAGTATTTTTTTTTTTTTAATATTACTAAAACCCAGTATTTTAAAAAATGGACCAAACAGACTCAGTACCTTCACCAGTCTGGTGAGATAAAAATGGGGGTATTGGCCAAATCAGTCAACCCGCAAAAAATTGGAGGCTGAATTGGTTGGATCCAGTATTAATTATTTTAAAATATTATTCTATTTTGATTAATTTTTACATCTTGGTAGAGACAGGTTAAACCAGATCGTCAAACCGGGGTGGACCTAACTGTCCACTCCACTGTTTCGCCCTCCGGTCCAGTTTTTATAACATTGCTAAAATCTCGTTAAAAGCTATTGTGTGTGTGTGTTCAAGCTTCAAAATAAAATAAAATTAAGAAAAACACATATCCAGTCAGTGGTTAAAGTTCCCTTGGAAGTTGTAGAGGGCCAGAGTTTGAACCCCAACACAGGCATTATTTTCCCCAATAGCACTTAAAGAGGATATGGCAGCAGGAGGAAGGCTCACCCTCACCAAGAAGTTGTGAGGTCCCAATCAAATCCAAATCATAGAATCTCTTCAGATGCAAAAGGTGGGTTCCATGAACATCCACCAATGTAATTTACTATTATTTTATAGTAAGTATATAATAAGTCAAAATATGGGTATGTTGTCAGAAAAGCTTCATCCAAATGTCAAATGCCAAGAATTTAAGAAACCTACTCATTCCACTACAAATCATAAAATATGATGATAAACCTATCCAAAAGCCTCACCTCCAAATGAATCTCGAAGCAACCTTGTAAGCTTTGAATCGCGAACTGGCACATGTGCGCTATTCTCTGCCAATGCATTTATACACTTTCCTAACGCACTGAGTGAGAGATTGATAGACTTTGCCTCCTCAAGTGTACGTCCTTCACTCCCTGTCAATGAGAAAAAAACAGAAGGCCTCATTTAAGAACTGACAGGTCAAGTGCAATCAAGATTTACAAATTGGTATCAGTGGCGATGTCACCCTCTTTCTGAAATAATATAATGTGGGTCACATATCAACCAATATGTATCATGCATAGGCCAATACTTAATATCTGATATTATCTTTTGCATTAAATTATTTTCCCTGTAAGTGTCTTAATTAGTTTGGCATATGCCCTTGTTAATTGTTATAATTGATAGAGCCCACTAGATACAAATGTGAATTTTTGTGAAGGATGATAAGCAAGTTCTTAGTGTATCTGACTAAAAAAATAAGTACTAACCCAAACAGATTAATAAAGGAAACATTAAATCACCAGGCAATGCAATAAATTTGTATCGGGAAAAAAAAAAACATGCTTTCAACAAGAAACGCGAAGAAAAGATAGAAATGATCTTTCTTCCATTTAATCTCTACTTTCAAAGTTTTCGTCGATCTAATGACTATTTCAAAGGAGACCAGGCTCTGAACAAAGAAGTTAGTTTTACAGTAGAATTGATTTAAGGAAAACACGATAAATTAACTAATCAGCTACCTTAAATGAGAACTTGTTATCCAGAATTTTTTGGTAGATACCTGACTTGTCAATACGCTCCGAACCCGCAAGATCTACCACAACCAGTTTACTTTTCCTAATAATGGGTGGCTTAAGTGTTTTGGTCAAGTGTGAGGTATTTCCATTCTCTCTTGGAAAAGTTGCTTCTCTCTCATGCCTTCCCTTGACAGATCTCCTAACATGTACCTGTTATAAGTAAATTTTGTGGAAACAAAAATAATCCAAATTGAATCAATAGTCATCAGTAGGCTCCTTCAAATTTAAACACTTGAGGAATACAGATAGTATAAGATATTCAGTATTCACCATCAAAATCGCATGGCTGCGAGAGGATTCAGTATTCAACTTTGTGTTTGCAGCAAATCGGTGAGCTTCACCTAGTCGAAGTAGCTCGACAAAACTGTGCTGGTCTCCGACTTCTACTAGGGTTGCCCCAGGTAATGAAACATCTCCAGTTTTTGGGTCTTCCACAATGGATATATTATCATTTGCAGGATCAAGGAGGTCCTGGATGGTCTCCATATAAAGCTGCATGTAGTGGTATAGATCAAGAATGTTAGATAATATCAAAATCATTTTAAGACTTAAGAGCAAAATATATTGGGTGCCTTCCACTAAAATTAGTCAAAGAGAATGGATCTGAGAGTTCCATAAGCAACTCTACAGTATAGAAAACAAATTTTACACCATACTGGTCTAAGGCCCAACAACCTGCAAGTAGGAGACTGACACAGAATCAGTCTCTGGGGAAATATCCACAAGAATATCCTCCATTGAACGAACCATAATGCCGCGGGCAGCAGTATCTTCCTCTCCAAGCCGTCCAAGAGTGTATGTCTTTCCTGTGCCAGTCTGTCCATAGGCCATCACAGTTCCATTGTAGCCCTCCAGAACACTCTACACAAAAAATGAGATACTTCAACACATACTACCGAAATTAAGACCTCAGAAGTAATAAAAAGATGATCAGCTCAGCAAAAGATAAAAGAATTAAGAACCACTAGATTTAAAAAAAAAAAAAAAAAACAGGATACTCATATGGGTCCATGTAAATATCACTTTTTTAATTTCAGGGTGTTAAGGATAATAGAAGTGACAAACAAATGAAGAGCTCAGGCCAAGGTGCAAGGGGAAGGGAAGCCACAAGATATATGGCGCATGAATAATTTTGCTTAGAAACCCTTTTTGGGGATAGGCATAGCTATATATTGACCTGGCCCCACTCGAGAGTGCAGGCAGCAGGTAAGGTAAATACAATAGGTAACTTGCTTAGATGCATTTTCCTTGAGAGTAAAGTTACTGAATACAAGGCAGAAGTCACAAAAACAATCCAACAATAACAGAAAAGAGAAGGAAAAACAAATGAAAGTCAAAACAGCTGAAACAATTCCCTTGCATCAAAAGACATCAGTGATGAACTGTATTCAGTGTCGCAGCATTAGCCTGATATTTCAGAAAGCAAACTGTAGATGACATTTCTTACTATGCATTCACACTACCTACTATAAAAAATGAAAAAAAGATAGAACCCATTTAGTCTTAAAGGAAAATCAGATACAAATTAGTGATATTAAAGTATATGGTCACATGGTTCAATTAGTTAGCTGTTGCTCACACAAAAAGAATCAATCTAATGAAGTTAGAAGTCTAAAACCATAATCAGAATATTAACAACAACTAAACTATGGTATTCCATTTAGCCAGACATGAAGAAAAGAAAAGAAAATTTGATAACAGCACTTCTTTACTACTCTCCAACTCAATAAAGGTGTCTTGGAATCAGGTAAATCCATCCATCAAAACCTTTCATAATTGAAAAGAAAAATGGAATAATGACGCCCAGTTTCCAAAAATACAAACCATGGATGTGGATTTCCATTCGTAATTTTGTTTTACATGGATGTACTTCACCGATGCCATCATTCTTTTTTTATTTAGTTTCAGTAAATGACAGTCCTTCTAGCATACCAAAATGTAAGAAGACAATTAACTATAGAGAATAAGGAAGATTATGTTTGTAGAATGCCGTCCACAAATTTCTTTCGACAGAAAAAAGAACAGAAAAAAAATTATGTTTAAATAGAACAATATGAAAAATCTAACACAACCTAAGTAAAATACAATTTATAATTGTCTGGCAAGGTGTTATCGTATCTTCTCCGACATGATATGTTGAGATTTTTTTTAAGAAGAAAATGAAAAGTAAAAAACCCAACTCAACTGGAATGTCAGCCAAGTTGAATCAACATAATCATAGGCTTGACATAGTCTTGGTCTAGAGCTCTAATAGACACTCGGTATGTAAATAACAAGGAAATGAAAAGGAAGAAAAATCTAAAGTTCTGGGTGATTCGAGTCAAATTGATCAGCTTTTCGCTAAATCTACTGAGTTTGAATTATACATGGTTCTCTTTCTTCAAAGGGGAAAAACCTTGACTGAGTTTTGGTTGGGTCTTAACTCTAAAACCAAAGTGTTTCCTCTACTCAGAATCTGATCAAGTCAAGTCATTTTGAGTTTTCAAAGTATGTATGAAAGTATCTGGGTATACACAATACTGTAGAGGTATCATCAGGGCAGAACTAGAAACTATCTTTTTCTTCTTCTTCTTCTGTGTGTGTGTATGTGTGTGTGTGTGTGTGTGAGAGAGAGAGAGAGAGAGAGAGAGAGAGAGAGAGTTGGGGAGGGAGGGGGCAAAGCAAATATGAATTGAATAAAAAAAATGAAAGGCATTGGTTGAATTTACGATCATGGGCGGACCTACATATATGCTATTGGGGGTGGTCGCCCCAAAGCCCCATCAAACCTAGCTCTGCTGCTAAAATCCATATGAAAATTTTGGGCCTACCTTCAAAATCTACAAAAAATCCTGGGTTAAATACCTATGTGGGTCCGCCCCCTTCAAACGAAAATCTTGGGTCTGCCGCCGAGTGAGTATATTTATCACTCATGGGTTTTTCACCATGGGGTCATTTAAGAAAAGGGTTTAAATCCTCGCTGTGAATTGTGACTATAACCTCAAACTAAAATTGGTAAGAATTATATCAATATTTTCATCATACCCAAAGAGTGCTTCACGAGCAAAAAAAGGCCTTTTTGCGAAAGTATGAATAGAAGTTTCAGATAAAATGTAGGGCATAGAGGTGGCTCTCATTTATCTGACCGTATAAAAGAGGGTCTTGGAATTAGCCATCGAAACGTCCTTGGTTGTCACCCAAGTGGGCCTACCTTCTTAGTTCAAAACAATTCAAAATAATGATCACCTCGTACATTGAGGATAGGCCCAATCCTGAAATAGAGGTCGAGCCCTCTGTCTAGTAGATCATGTGTAGAACACATAATAAACTCCATTTGATTTTTTGCTTTTAATCGCATGTAAATAATTTGATGGTAGCCCTGCCAAGACAAAGTTCGACCCAATGGGTCAGATCGACCCAACAGGTGAAGACAACCCAATGGATCTTAAATCAATGGGTCAAAGGGAATTGATTGTATTATGTAATTTTTTTGAAGCAGTAACAAAAGATTTCATTAAGAAAGAAGGGAGAGACAAAGAAAATCAAAACAAAAGAACAAAGGAACGGGAAGGTGCAAGAGAGATGCACCAGCCCAACCTCAATTACAATAACACACCCACCCAAGGAATCAACCTATCGACCCTTGCTTGGCTAATACATCCGCCAAGGAATTAGCGGATCTAAACACATGACAAAAGGAAACATTTATGTCGGTCAATAACTCCCTAGTTTCATTAAAATGAAATTGGAATCTCCACGGATTAGCCTTCTTGTTAGACACCCAAGCGATCGCATTAGAGGAATCACTTTTGATAAGAAGTGCACCACCATATCTTGTAGAGAACAACCTAAGACCTTCCAGAATAGCTAGCACCTCCGTTTCATTGGAATCACACACACCAATATTCTTCAAAAACATAAGTAACACCTCGCCCTTGCTATTGCGAAGCACACCCCCAATCCCTACTTGACCCAGCTTACCCCTTGAGAACCGTCCACACTGAACTTTAAAACCCCTTCTGGAGGGGGATACCAAGGGGTTGATCTCCCCTCCTTAGAAGGGCCACACACAATGCAAGCTCCCCAACTTGAAAGAATGTCGTCAAAGGTAAGCTTGGAGAACTCCTTTCTAATCAAAAACCCATTTTGCAATCCTAAAAGCAACTTTAGAGATCAAATCTTCCGTTGAAGAAGAACTCCTAAAGATTCTATCATTTCTCTCCTTCCAAATAGACCATAAGATAGCAAAGGGATCATCCTCCATAAGACTCGGCCGCACCCTACGAAGCACCCACCCAACCAAGACTCCACCATGTCAGCAATATTCTTAGGGGAACACTAAGCTAAACCGCATCTCTGGATAAAGTTGCTCCAAACCAAAGTTGCCACCTCACAATGAAGAAAAAGATGGTTGATTGACTCCTCCTCCTTGCCACAAATCACAGAATTGTCTGAAAGATTATTAGAAGTAAAGATGGTGGAATCGATTGTATTATTGTAAATTGATATTTTCCATTTTAGCCCCTAGATATCATTAGATTAGATTTCATTGATTATAATCAACTGTAATTATGGCAAGACCAATGTTATGTAAAGGAATACAATGCAAAGGAATGATCAAGGTTCCTCTTCATAGATCCTTCTCTCTTTTCTTGATCTAACGATCTCACATTGCCAAGCCCCAACTGAAGTGAGATTTGGCCCATCTACATTTCACAAGGAGAGTGAAATTTGGCCTATGATTCACTCCATCTGGGAAGCCCACCCAAGGAGAATACACATCAGCTACTCCATAGGACAGACTATCCTCAAAGGTTCTCTCCTTGCTCACTCAAACCATATGGTGGCATTGGCTAAAGATATTCCAATGAGAATACCATAACAACCCATCCATTAAAACTCACGGTGTTATCTCAATGAGTATGGCTAGTCATTTTTTGGGAATCATGGCTAGTAGGTATATCCTTTTATCTATCAACACCCTTTGATATATGTTGTTTTGTCATTCACTAATAACTTGAGCTTTTGGTGTTTCTGGTTATTGACATGATATCAGAGCTAGGGGTCATGTGTTCAAATCCCTGGGGACGTGTTTATATCCACCTATGGTCGTTTGGCATGTTTATGTCCATGTGCAGAGCCCCACATGTGAGGGGGGCCGTCAAGACCCTTTGATATACATTGTGTGTCGTTCACTATAGCTCGAGTTTTTGGTGTCTTTCAGGCAATCACACAAGTACGTCCAACAAAACAAATAAAGAAATAAAAAGTGAGTATCGGAAAAGGTAAGCTATAGCGCATACTTGTTGTGAAGACTGTCGCAACAAGACTAGCATCTTCCTCCCTCCCTTCTCTTTTTCTCCTCCTCTTCTTTTCTTTTTATTTCTTCTCTTACCTGACCTCTCTTCTTTCTTCTTTTTTTTTTCCTTCTTTTCTGTTTCTTCAAGCTTTCCTTATTTCCAGTTTATTTTAAGAATGAATTTTGATTTAAAAGCTGTGAACAAGTAATTGATTTTTGAAAGTCCAATAATTTGGGATGAATATTGGAAGAAAAAAAAAAAAAAACTGCTTCCTTTTCATTAGTTGATAATAATCCTTCCTTCTTCATACTCTTAGACCTACTAATTTTTTGTCTCAGTAAAACATGGCAACAACTTTTATTAAAATAATACTCTTTAACATTAGTGCTCACTTCTGATAGGGGCACTTTCTAATTCTTTGATCCAGGTGGGGCCAAGTTTAGGACAACAACTAAATAGAATCCATTGTACATTTATTATTTTGGAATATACTCTTCTTATCTTCAAAAAAAAATCCATTGAAGATATTGCCCACCCCTGATGAACCACTTTTCTGAGTGTGCTGCTGCTTTGTTTTTCTTTTGTTTTGAGTTATCCCTCTTGTTTCACCCATGGGGTTATTATGGATAGCCCTTACTCTTGCTTCTTGAATTTTTCTTCCATTTTAATAAATCAACATTGGTTATCCTGAAATAAAATGTGTCATCAATATTAAACAAAAGAAGCCAACCTAAGGAAGCAAGATTTTTTTCTGTCGATAAAAAATTCCAACTCTCTAAAGTTGAAGATGATTTATTTGATTTTAAGTAAGGTTTAGAGAAGAGACGTGAAAGAAAATGGACGAAAAAGTGAAATAAAGAGAGATGATTGGGCTTATTTATGAAGTATTATTATTTAGCAAGATCACCCCATTACAGTACACCATATATGGAAAAGATTGCTCAGTCCAAATCACTGGGAGTCTGGGATAAGGCAATGATGATGGTAATGGTGGAAAAGACCAATAAAACTAGGATTCTCCACGTCAAAGTACAATTATGTCCAAGAAAGAAGTCAACATTAACTGCTGTACAACTAACAGGGAAGAACTGACCAAAACTTTAAGCATATAGATTGGTTTTTGTAAATACCTCCACGACAGGCTTTGCCACAACTTCATAGACACGCTTTTGTGATGCAAATTCAGTGAGCAACTCATCAAACTCATAGGTGTCTGAGTCCCAATTGTTTTTGCGGAGCTTCAACCTTTTAAGCTGAGAAAAACAATTAATTACAATATTTAGTTCTAAATCATGCCATGAATCAGAATTTCCCATGTAGCATGAATAAAGGTGGTTAAAAATCTGTTCCATTTCAATATAGATTTACAAATTTCAAACATTATTTCCAAGTGGAAAACCTCTGGCTGCAATTCTACACAATCGGCAAAATCAGCATCTTCAACCAACTCCTCTGCATTCCGAGGTCGTAGTCTTACAGCTACTCGAACCCTTCCTGGAACTGTTTCAGGACATCAAAACAACAAAAGCAATTCAGAATTTATTTAAAGAAAAAAAGAAGATGGCAACATAAATAACAAAACATTTTGGTTATAAAAAGAAAAAAGAACACAAAAAAGGAAGTGGAGCCCAATATGTGATTATAAGAATATATTTCAAGGATTGGAATGTTGCACAAGTGTTACACAGTGATTGCCTTACAGTTAATTACAAATCAATATATTCCTAATTTCCTTTTCACAGCATAATCATCACTTATAGTTGTTCTTGAACCTTTTTGGTGGAGAAATATAGAATACAAGGGGTGTAAATAAAAGAATTGATGAAAACCCTCATGTAGCGCTCACTTAGATTCCCTGACAACCTTACAACCTGCTCATCTGAAAGTAATACTCAAGTAGGACTCCACAATAATGGGTGCAGACAGTGCTCAGAAATACTTTCAGGCCTTCAAAAGGAACTTGCACTCTGAAACTTCTGCCTTGACTTGAAGGACCTGCATACGTCGCTTTTTCCTAGACATTTGATGCCCATTACCACTTCTCAACCTCCTATGGACCCTAATTTATTCTGATTTTGAGAACACTAGTAGTGGAAATAGATAATAAATGATTCCCAGGAGTACAGTTTGTCAGATGGGATGGGAGTTGGGCAGACACCTCTTTCTTCTTATAGTAGATCTACTCACCTAAATTTTATTGCTCCCTTCACAAAAGTAGAAATAAACTGTAGAATACCATTAAGTCCATAGGGTCCATTTGGTTCCCTCCAACCTCAGCACACAGCCCCATTTTATCACTCCAATGGACAATTCCTTTCCACATATTTTTTTCCCTTCATTTCTGGAATCAGTCTGATGATGATACGATACCCTCATGGAATTAATTCCACGAGAAACCCCCAATTTCTCAGAACGTGGGATTATCATTCCATTACATTTAACTAATTCCTCAACCAAGCAGACCCTAAAGATGCAAAATTGTACAATAATCTGATATATGATAGAAAACACTACACATCCTCAAATCTCAATCCTTGGCGCTCTCCCTTCACGCTTCCAACGTAAACCACTCTGTAATTAAAACGACTACCAAATCTAAAGTCTAGGCCTTTACATATACTCGGAATATGTAACTAAATATATTTATCCTGGAAAGTAAATGTAGATGCAATACCCACTGCGGTACATGCAAGTAAGCAAAGAAGATTTCTCGATGACCATACAGGGTCAATGATCCTCTATTGTAATGTACCCATTGCTGCATAAATTCTCTTATCGCCAACACCAAGATCTATAGACTTTGATTATCAAAGTCCAATGAAGATGCACAAATCTGCTGCATTCTTCCTACAATCATCCTAAACCACAGAATCTGTACGAGGATAAAGTTCCAGCGATCCAATTCTCCAATCCAAACTGCAATCCAGGCAACAATTAGCAGAATCTACATTCTACGGAAAAACCTAAAACCAAAATCTACCATATCTAATCCTAAAAATTGAATGGCTCGAAAATGCTTTCCGAAAGCAACTGCCTGATCGAAGGGGAAAAAAACAGATCTTTTGCATAATTTAAGAACAAGATCAACAGAAAAACTACCTCCAGAACTGCTACGGCGGTGAGCGGCGGAGGAGGTGGTGGAAGTAGGAGAAGGCTTGGGCTTTGTGGAGGAGAGCTTGATGTTGGAATTTACAGAGAGAGGCCTCTCTGCTTTGGAAGAAGCTTTGGGAGTCGTCCCGTTTCTGTAGCTTCCTCCAGAAGCCATGATTCTAGTTCTTTCTCTAAAAGAGAGAAGCTTTTATATAAGAAGAGAAATAGCTGAATCAAATGCAGCTTGTGTGGTGGTGGATTGTGCAGAGAGAGAGAGAGAGAGGAAGGTGTTTTTGAAAGCACGTACGGGAGGGTGAGAAGGACAAGGACGTATGGGCTGCTGGAGTTGGAGACGTGGGACACGGTGAGATGGAACTGGGAGAGTTGGTCGCGGAACTCGCGGGTCCGGTCTCTCTCTCTCTCTCTAGAAGATGTCCATGTGATGTGAGAGTTGATAATGAGGGAAGAAGGAATCATATTTTTACCGCTCTTTTGGGGAGAGAATGAAGTTGATTTGGTTCAATTTGAATTTGGAAATTTCGAGGATTTCCTTTTCTAACAGATATATGGGTTTTGAGCTGACTTGTAAGTGGCGCTTAAAAAGTGGAAAATTTAAATTACAGAAATCCCCTCCGCAGCTCGAGCTGACCGAGGAATCCCGTCTGACCGTACATGTGGGGGCGTCGGTGCCATGCTCCCTAATTTCACGTTGGCCTCAGCTATGGGTGGATTTGAATGGGCTTAGATCATTTGATCAACAGCACACCTTATTTGAATAGACTGAAATAGAGATTGGTCGAGTGATTAGGACCACGGTTCTTTCCTCTTTCAAAGCTAGAAGTCTTGGTATTGACCCATGGTTTCCCCTCTTTAAGAATTGAAGGTTGAGTCCACTTGTGCTATCACTCGGGAACTACAAGGTTTTACCCAACTTCTCTCTTAGGCCTGATAGGATTAGTTAGATATAAAGAGTTTGGAACCCTCCGTTAGCGGAAAAAAAAAAAAACCTTTATGGGTCCTAAATGATAAGGTTAGGATAATATGATTGAGATAATTTTTTATCCATAAGGAGCACACAAATTTTCAAATCCCCCATCCACATCCTCATGTGGGCCCCACAAGCTTGAAGGCACGGATTCCTCTTTCGGCTCGAGCTGAGGAGAGGAGCGCCCTTCAAATAAATCTTGCTAGATTATGGGAAAATGGATTAAAATTAGTATTTTAGTGTCCATGAAAAAGGAAACAGGTTTTTTTTTATGATGTGGGTATCCTTTCCGTTTGGCATTTTACTTTTAAAATAAAGTGGAGTGAAGTGAAATAAAAAGAGAGAATAAAATATAAGTGGGTTATGATAGTATTTTATTTTTAGTTGTTTGTGATAGAATATTTTTTACTTTTTATATGAGAAAATGAAGTTTTTTTGTCTTTTAGTAAATAAAGTTAGTTGCTTTTTTACTTTTTTTTTAAAAAAGAAAGAATTAATTTTGAATTAAAATGCTTTTGATTTGATACTTAACTTTACTTTACTTGACTTTACTTGATAAGTAAAATTATCAAATAGTAAAAGTCTTTGATCCAACACAACTAATCTCCAAGTGGTACCCTCTTAGCCAACACAAATGTGGAAAAATATGAAGTGGTATCTATTTTCTAACACTACATCACTCTTTGCTGCTAAAACTTAGGATGGCGCGAGAAATTCATAATTTAAAGGCTAGTCACATTTGTTTCTCCTTTACAATGCTCTAGATTTTAGGATTACTTTTTTGAGGTTTGCCTCTGGACGTTTCGCTGGTAGAATTCTTGACAAGATTTGAGGATGCCAGGGAAGATGGATTCGGATGGATCATTGAAATATGGAAATAAACATCATTCCTTTGCAAAATTTCTGTGTTGCCAGCTGTACTTTACAAAAAACAGGAATCAGTTGACTCTGAAAAGCATTGAGTTGATCATCTTACAGAATTCGATTATACCCTTCTGAAAGACTTGACTTGACTCGATCAGCACTTTAATTCAAGTGAAATTTTGAACTAGGGCAAAACTATAATGCACTCATTTCCACTGTGGTATGTAATCGGTTGACAAAGTATTATTCAAAATATCAAGATGACCATAGCTGGATTGACTATTCTATAAACAACATTATTAACTTCCTTCACCTCACTGGCGGATTTCTAAGGAGGGAAACCCAAACGAGCAGGTGGGGGTGGGGGTGGGGGTGGGGGGGGACCCGTGATTTTCAGTTGGGATTCCATGAATTTGATGTGGATATTATTGGAAGCATACCCAAAAGTCTCATATTGGTTCTGGAAGTGGAACCAGGTCTGATTGGGCAATCGCCCCCAAATGGTTGTACATAGGTTCTCCTAGAGATATCAATTGTGCCATGCCGTGCCGGCACAAATGGTCAGACAGCTCGGCCCGCCGGCATGGCACGGTATGTGCTGTGCCTGAGTCCTATTGAGTCCTTCCTAGCCTTTCGTGTCATTGGCTTCGTGTCGTTCTTACCTTCTAAGCTTAAATAATAAAAGTCTTACACTAAAGAAAATTAATAAATACATACAAATAAGAGTATAACATACATATTTAAGTAGTTCGATCAAACTCGAGCTACTCGACTGAGAAGAAAACCATTTGGATATTTTCTATTTGAAGGCTTTCCAATTAGATTACCTTCGAAATCTTTATAGTTTGACTATATTTTTTTAGACTAAATATATTAAATATATGGTGCCGTGCCGCCTGGCGGGCCATGCTGCAGTTGTGCCAACAGGCCCGAGACCTCGGCCCAACACAGCCCATGACCATGGGCCGTGTCAGGCATGTTGGGTTGTATGGTGCCAGGGTGGCACGGCCCATTTGACATCTCTAGGTTACCTGCTTCTCTCTTCCCTCACAAAGATATTGTGTAAAATTCAGTGAACAATGTTATTGGCCTGGGCCCTAAAAGTGACTTTTATTAAATGGATAAAGTCTATACAATGCGTCTGAGGGGATATAGATAGACGATTTGGATTTTGGAAAGATAGACCCCACTGTATGTAACAAGGGTGCTCCATTGTCTGCCCCTCTCAACTATGCTCGTTCCAAACGGTCGATGTCAGCTTCTTAATAACCCATATTAATGGCTACACTCATTAATGAATTTGAACTAGCCATGTTGCTCATCATTGATCAACCAAGTTACTGTTGGGTGGCATGGAGAACACAAGTAGGACCCACGTCATTAATCGACTAGATTGGTGTTGGTCTTGTTTTGTTATAAATGATTAGCTGCATACCCCATCTACATTTCTCATCCATCTAATCTTTTTTTTTCTTTTTATAATCCCAGCTAAGGGAGTGGAACCCTCCGAAACTCATACGTGGATGCTAAAGGGAAGGAGACACAACTCACATACAAGGTGAGAAACTCGCATATGCGATGAGATACAACTCACACATAAAAGGTGATAGCAACTCGCATATGCAAGGTGATGAAAGAGGACTGGTCTTAATCTTACCCTCAACCTTACTAATGAGAAATGATCCAATGCTGCTGTCGGTGTCGGCACAACAGCAATAACTTGATTTAATATGGGAGAGAACCATATAAGAAGAACGAGTCCGGATCCCCTGTTTCGTCCAAACAAGGGAGCCCTGTTTAGACGAATCAGGGAGCGACACGTGGGGGGCGGAGGAAAGAGGAAAATCACTTTTTCTTTCCTCCGCCCCCTTCGCCCCCCATGTGTCACCCCCTGATTCGTCCAAACAGGGCTCCCCTGTTTGGATGAAACAGGGAATCCGGTTCCAAGAAGAACATGTGCGATTTAAATAATTTTGGATTAAACAAATGTGGCCGACTAGAGGTTAAATCAGACTTTACCTCTAATAGTACCATCTTGCCAACATCGTGGGATCATTTCTCCAATCCAACATCGGGGGATGACTTCTCAAATCCAACATTAAAAATCTAACCAAAGAGGAACTGTTGTGGCTTTAGAGATAATGACTGCCCACTTCACCGGCCATTGATTAGGAAGTAGAATTTATAAGTGAATTGGGCACAATTCAAGGTCCGTCTTCCAGTGTTTGATGGTAAATCATCTATTGGTTTTTATGGCTCTATAATCCATAATGGCCATCCATTTTGGTAAGGCCTCAATGATATTGATCCCACTGTCACCTGTGTGAGTTTCATCTTGTTTGCATAACTATGAATTTATGCATCATGTGATCCCGTTTTTAATCACATTATACATTATAAGCCTGCATGTATTCTTATACCTTCTTTTTTTTTTTTTTTTTTGTTGCTATTTGAAGGTTTCCAACCCTTTAGGCTGGACTAATCCCTCCGGGCTCAGAGGGAAGCAGGGTAAACTCTCCCGTAGCCCTAGTACAGGTTCGAACCTACAACCTCTGGGTATAAACCGTGGTCCTAGGCCAACTGAGCTACCTTTTGGGGTTGCATGTATTCTTATACTTGGCGAGCGTGTTGATTGGCTACTCGCTGAGTTAACTCACTAGCGTTTGTATATATTTTTCAGATACTAAGGTAACCTGCTAGTTGGATCAGGATATCTACTCGAGCGTGTGATAAGACATACGTAGTTCAAGACCAGTTTGAATTCAGCTAATTTTCAAGTAATGTAATAAGGCCTTTGGCCATTTACTTTCAAATTCTGTTTAAATTTGATTATCTTTGATTAATAAAGATTTCAGTAAGCTCGATTTATCATGATTAAAATTCCCTTGGTATAATTTGACTTGAGCATGCATCATGCCTGAAAGAAATTTGCTTCCCTCAGAATTTGGGAGCCATCTCAGATTTGGGTCCTAACATGCCTTTTTTTCTTTTTTCAGAGAAAAAGTAATTCAATAGAGAAAGGAAGGGAGACCAAAACAACAACAAAAAAGACACACCACAACCCTACCAAGGGTGATGATCAAGCAGGATCCATTTTACAATATCACCTTCCAAAAAAAGGTGAAGCTGAGTTTTGCCAGAAAATGAGCAGAGCTGAAAAGATGTCTAGGAATAAAAGAGAACTCAATAGATGAGAAGGTGCTCGATGCAGCATGAATGTCGGAGATGATGCCCTTGATCGCCATGTCCTTAGCTCCTTTAATTCCTTCAACCACCTGAGCATTGTCCGAAAAGATGTGGATCTTAGAGGGGCCAAGATCATTAGCTTTCCTCAGCACAAAAAGGACCGATTTCAATTCTGCTTCTTTTGCCAAAGGAACCCTTTGTAAGTGGACAGTACTTGTTCTTCGTGATCTACATCTTTCATTCAATCCTCTTTGAGGACATGTGGCTTTGATACCTTGTCAATAACCATTATCATTAAAAGCTCAAGCTGTTAGTGAACAATAGAGCAATATATATCAAAGGGTCCTGATATATATTTGTATGGAAGAGGAATGATTAGATGACCAGGTGGCCGTCTTCTTGCAGCTACCATGCATAGTTGGATGGGGTTCCAAACCATGGATTAATTATTTCTCCAGAACTAGGCCACTGGGCCAATCAAACGACATCTGGTCAAAGGGTCTTTCAAGCCCTTGATCAGAGGGCTTGATCAATACAATCCAAGGCGGCACCCTTCTATCCTACCATTCGACTCAAGTTACAGTTAACCCGAGTCTATTGCAACGCTTCTGTGTCGTGTAATAGAATCACTGGGATTGTATTGCTATAAGTGGTTAAAAATGAAGAGTGAAATGTGAATATTCAGAAATAACTATAAAGAAGTAACCTCTTATTTAATGGAAATTGAATCAAGAAAAGATCAGAAATGAATCCCAGCCGTCAACCTACTAATTCAAATCACATTGCCACCTTATATCCCTCACCCCTCACATCTTAAATAACTTTTTTTAGTACAGCTAATTTGAGCATGAAGTCCTATGTATTCATTGTCGTATATTGAGAACGGTGCCTTATCCTAATGGTAAAGCATGACAGTTCTCATCTAATTACCCAAGGTTCGAGCTACAGGCGAACCACCTTTCTTCACTGAGGACCCCTTACTTCATCCAAAGTCTCCTTCTCTCACTTGAGGGCTCTCCCACTAGTGTGGGTTCCATGGGTCCTCAGCCCCTTCGCTCAGGTTAAAAAAAAACTGTCATCTATTGTGTGCAAACGGGGTCCATGGTACTATGCCATTCACAGTGGGGACACGCACAACACACTATTATTGATGAAAAGGGTTCACAACCACATGATGGATAAGAGGGTCCTCAGCTAGTAAGTAGTAAAAGAGAGAAATAGAATGGTTTAGATGGCACCTCCTTTTCTTTCACCAAAAACAAAGACCTTGCATCCATCTTGTATTCCTCAGGGATAAGGACCACGCTGCTGCTAGTGCTCTTGCTTCCTTTCAGAAAGCTCTTTAAAAAGGAAATGGCTTTTATTCATCCCTGTCAAAGATGCATGTTCTTTTTCTTTAAATAGGCTTTAACATCTTGGGAGGGTGATCAGTTCTTTTAGGCTTTACCTACTTCTGTCATAGAAAGGACCCATTTATCTGCATCGTATTGGATTTTCAAGAATTCTAACAAATGTTTTCATATCGAAGTGGCTAAAATTAAATAAATAACGACTTACCATATACAAATGGCCATCAAATAATCTCCATTTGATGGGACATCATTAACCATAGTAAATCAAATCCAGAAAAGTCAGGATACGATCCCCACCTTATGTACTCCAACATTCATCTTTTAATAGTCCTTGTCTGGAACCTACTTACCACAAATTTCTAAGAATTTAAGGCAAAAGTGCTAAAAGTAATATCTGCAAATGTATACATCTCTCGCATCAAAGCCAATTTGGGAAAACCATGATTGTTCCATGCTTGCATAGGGTGCAAATCCTCTACAACCTTGGTCATAGAGGGTTCACTATTTTTTATTTGGAGGAAGGGAAGAGAGGGTGAGACGTATGGACAGGAGATGGTTAAGCTCCAATCTATGATTTATATCCACCATTAGATTTTCATGACAAAATAAGCTACACTCTACAAAATTGTTAAAAATGCATGTTTCAAAATTATTGATCTACTTATAAGTTCAACTCATTGAAATTCATTGATTTAGATATAGGGCTTTTAGATGTAAATAATTCATCATTATTGTCCAACTATGTTTGGATCAACTATATGAATTAGTAAAAAATCATCTTATAGATTTCATTGAAGTTTTATGGGGGCTGTTAACCTGATGCAGCTCATTTTAAGCTGCCAAAGTGGTTTTGGATGAGGGTGAAATTTCTCTCGACCCCTATTGTCCCAATGCATCCCACCCTCGCCTGACTGTGGGCTCCCATGGTTGTTTCTTTTTGATGTACGTATTTCTTCTCTCTTGGATTGTAGTTGCATAACGTATCTTTTTCTTCTCTCTTGGATTGTAGTTGCATAACGTATCTTTTTCTTCTCTCTTATGTACACATCATGTGACTGAGAACATCTCACTCTCTTCTATCCACATCATGTGACAGAGAACATCTCAATTCTCTTATCAATTATTAATAATATTAGGATATAGTGACGTACGATTGTTTAAGTTAAGATGCAGAAGATCATCATCAGTGTCTCTCAATTGATGTTGCAGAAGATTTTTGATGGGATTAGGTTCACTTATTCATCTTACACATCTCTCACACACACAAAATATATATAGGGCCCTTTATGGCATTACTTATTACTATCAGATAGAACACATCCTTTCTCTGACAATAAGTTGACTGCCCATTTCTTACAATAATGTTGTTTAGCCTCAGTGCTTGTCTAGCTAACACTAAGCATGTAGGCCACTCTGATCTGTTTGATAAGACAAAGCCTAGCTCATTTGTATTTGGACCAACCTCAATTTTGTTCCTCAGGCCCAACATTGGCCCTTGAAAAAGAAGTGTGATGCTTGTCCGAAACATTTTTAGCTGAGTTTTATTGTTATTTCCATTGCAGATAGATTGTCAATTCGTTGTCTATTAATTTCTAACCTCATTTAATAAAAAAGATTACAAATCTAAACCTTTTAATAACTTTAATGGTGTTTTATGTGTATATAATATTACAAAATATAATGTGAAGGTGGTAAGAATGGAGCTCCAATCAAACGCAAACGAATATTTTTTATTTCTTGGGAGGGCTGCTCTGTAAAACTTTTTGTTGAGGGACCAAGTTTTACAACCATTATTTGAAATCAAGATGATTTACCTATATATTTGTTCACATTTTATTTATTATTATTATTTTTTTGAAATAGAAATTTGTATTAAAAAAAAAAAAAAGCTTTACAGTATACAAGAACTATACTTAGAAGCAGTAGGGAAAGATACTTGAAAGACAGCCACCACCCAAAAGGAAGGAGATCCACATGGATTAAATATAGCATGAAGAAACACACTTCTTGGGAAAGAAAAGCCATAACCAGGCATAAGGTTCATCTTTACATGGAGGGGACACAAGGAGAAGCTTCCCTTAGCTGCCTATCCATGAATGAGTAATTGTCATAATTAAAATGAACCCTAGGAGTGTTCATGGGTATGGTTGAAGTAGACCAAAGCATGACAAACCCAGCCATTTATAGCCCCTGCCTGATATTGATGTCCAGTTTCAGCCTGTGGGCCAGAAAGTTACATACAGACTATTTACAGAAAATGTTGGGCCGAACTGGCCCTGTAATTGTACAAGGACTGGCACGTTTAACTATCAAGCTAGAAAATGAGGCCTCGTCAGGCACATTGGGCCTAAAAGAATATCCCAAATCCAAACCAATGTGGACCATCTTGGGTCTGGGTCAAGCTGGTCACCCCCACTAATAAAACACCTTTAAAGGTTGAGTTGGACATCCAGATTCCGAACAGACTAAAAGAATCTCAGAGTATGATCCAAACAAATCATATCCCTACTAAAATTGGGACACTGATAATAAATCATCTTGCCTTCAGTTGGCTGCCTAGGCCTGTAGAGTTTCTGGGCCTAACGCATGAAAGACCCAGTTGGGCATTATTTATAGGTCTACCTACACATGCTTGGGCCTGGGCACAAATCCAAGCTCATTCATGACATTGCCATACCTGACGTTCAGGCCCATGGACTTTGACCATGCCTGAACTTGATAAACAACAAAATAAATAGAAGGGGCATGGCCTCCGAGTAAGGCGAGCCCAATGCTTGATAGAATATGTAAAGAAGAGTCACACTCCACTTATGCCTTTTTTTTTTTTTTTTTTTTTAAAAACCCCACATATAATGGATTCACCTGGATGCATGACAATCAAGGGAGGCAGAGTAGTTTATGCAATATTAGTCTGATCGAACGATCCTAACCTTTAATTTGAGGCACTCAAAGTTATTGGCAAAATATCATGCAAGTTTATTGTGATGAAATCCTATGGTAACTGATATATAAGTTACTGTCGGATTGAATTTAGTGTGACTTTGAGGGGCAGGTATATGTGAATGGTTGGATTAGTCACAAGTGGATCCCTCTATCTAAATACGAAAAGGGGCCAGAAAAGAAGTCCATGACCTGCATTTCATGGCCCATGGCCTAGGATGTGTGATGGGTGACACAGGTTTCTTAAAGTTGAAGGGGCATCGCAACCGTCCAAGTGGTGAGACACACGCATGATTAAATGAACTGAAGATTTTGCATATATCTCTAAGGGTCCAAAACATTCTAAAACTCTTTTAAAGCAATTTGGAATTACGTAGAATTATCTAAGATGTACTCGTAAATTATGAAAACATGTAGATAATTATGGAGTATTCTAGAAGAGCAGGGATAAGCTCGGAATAAAGTCAAAGTTTTTAGAGAAGTGTCTAGAAGTTGCCCATTCATTGGATGAGTGACATGTGGCCTCAAATTGGCCATTCATTTGAATCAACAGAAGCATTTTTATTTTTATACTAGTGCAATAGGCCTGCGCTGGAATTAATAAGTTATGCAAATTCTTAATTAGAAATATTTTTAAATATTTAAATAAATTATAAATAAATATTAATATATAATTCATAATAAAGATGGAAACTCATTACATAAATTTTAGGTAGTTGGATATGAACTCGTTTAGCTTAATTTATGATAGGAACTAAGCAAATCCGCATGTTGAAGGCCTGCATAGTTACTTTATACTTTATGAAGGGCTGATATCAAACACTCAATATAAGGTTTAGTAAACGTTTGGAGATTTCGGTATTGTTTTGTTCTAACGGATTTAATGGTCTTCAGATGGATAGAACTAAAATATATGATCATATGGGTCTGATCAACAGAGATTACACTTGTTATGATGAGGAGATAGAGATTATAGTCCACATGTGGGCTTGAATATTTGTTGTAACCCATATTTGTTTTCATTCTATCTATTTGAAAAATATTATCTCTGTTAGTACAAAATTGTACTGCAATCTCAAAACGTTTACTACAGCTAATATTTAGCTAGAGTGTTAGAGAAATTCTAAATGTACTAACTTGCTGAGCACACCCATCTATATATATATATATATTTATTACCAAAATAGTCATATGTGAAATACCGAAAGTACCCCTGACTTCATCTTCCACTGCAGACTTCATCTTCCTCTTCAGCCGATTTCTTCTTCTTCCTCTTTTCAACCGATTTTTTCTTCTTTTGCACTTCTTTCCCTTCATCACTATACTTCTTCTCATCATCATAAATCTCCCACCATTCGTTTTTGGAAGAACTCATCTCCCAACCCATCTCTCCATTTCCCTATATAAGCTACCACACCTTCAATCTTAGGTACCACATTGTGTTTTAGAGAAGTCATCTTCAATACGGATTAGTAGATGACCATCTATGAAGAGAATGTATCATTTTTTTGACATATTGTTCATTTTTTTTTCCGTTTGCATCTTGTATGGAATTGCAAAACCGTGCATTACATGTAGTGCTCGGCCATCTATGGAGTTGCATCCTGCACGATTTTCATACGCCTTGCAAAAAAAGCTGTGCACGACTGGGAGTTGCCATACACGTTTTTATGTGCACGGCTCTGCATTTCCATGTATAACGCAAACAAAAATTATTTTTTATTAGGTTTCAGTTCGTTTGGGATTTCCCTTCTCCTCTCTCTCATCCCTTCCATTAAATGGTATTTCCCTCCCAATTGCAGCTCACCCTCCATTCCATTTGCATAGATTCCCTTCTGTGTTTGAGAAGAAGGGGAGAAAATGAGAAGAGGAGAAAGCGGAGAAAGGGCCTGTTTGGGAATTACTGTGAGTGGGCTTAGCAAAAAGAGATCCTTTATATTTTGAGTGCTGTTGCCTACACACTACAAAAAGCTTTCCACACACTGCATTTTGTTTTAAACTAAACATGAAAAAAAATCCCTAAACTACCCCTATCCCTCTCCTTCCCTCTCTCTTCCTCTCCCTGCTTTGGCAACCCCGCTAGCCGCCTCCCTATGCCAACCCATCTCCCTCTCCCTCTCCTTCCCTATCCTTACTCCCAGTTCTTTATGCATCCACCCGCCCTCATCCCCATCCTCATTCTCATCCCCAGACCTCCCCCACCATCCTTTCAGTGTTGCCAAAGCAGAAGCAGAGAAAGGGAGGGAGAAGGAAAGAGACAGGAGGGGAGATAAGGAGGGAGAGAGGGAGACTGGGTAGGGGAAGGGGAGAGGGCTGAGGGCAGGTCGGGAGAGGGGGAAAGAGGGAGTGGGCTGGCGGGGAGCGAGAGGGAGAGGGAGAAGCAGAGGGAGGAGGGATTTCGGGTGGGGGCCGACGCCGAGCGAGGGGAGAGGGGGAGAGAGGAAGAGAAAGGGGGAGAAAGGGAGAGGGACGGGGTTGCCGAAAAGGGGGAGATGGGGAAAGGGAGAGGCGGGCGTGGGCTGCCGGTGGCGGGGGAGAGAGATAGGGTCATAGGGAGAGGAAGAAGGAGAGGGAGAGGGATCGGCATCTGGTGAGGGGCGGGCAATGGTGGGGAAGAGGAAGAAGGAGAGCGAGAGGGACACCGAGGTGGGCGGAGGTGGCCGAAGCAGGAAGAGATAGAGAGAGGGATAGGGGTTGATGTTTTTTTATTTTTATTCTTTTTTTTTAAATGCAGTATGTGGAAAGCTTTTTGTAGTGTGTAGGTAGCAGCACTCTGTACTTCTTATGTGGCGAACTCAAACTTTGGGTGTGCCAAGCAAGTTATGTGAGTGCATTTAGAATTTTTCAGAGTGTTATTGATGTAGTAGTCACCGTGCAACACTTTGTTTATGTTGGGGACTCGCTTGGTTTGTATTATAAAGTATGCTGCACCACAAGTTTCTAAGTTCATTTATTCAGGATTTGGATAAAATCTTGATCCGGGAATTTTTCATACAGTGTTCCATGCAGGGACCTGCTTGTACAATTGAATTTATGACAATTTCTATTTTATGACAAAAACAATTATGAAAGTAATAAAATAATAATTTAAATGATTTCTGGGGTCGAGTTCCTACAGTGGCAACCTGTCAGAGTGAGGCAAGTGGCAAGCCGAGCACCAGATAAATAAATAAAATAAAAATAAAAATAAAAGTGAGTACCAATGGACCCAACCTAGTCACATTATTAGCAAAAATGGTACCACTTTGTGGGGGAAATTGACAGCCCACTAAAGGGAAAAAACTAATATAACAAGAAGTTATGGAACCATTTGCGTGTATAAACTTTGTTCTTCAGTCTCCTCCTCAGTGGAACATGACACCCCCTCCATCATTGGTGGGTATCATTTAATACATTATCCAACCATCAAGTCATTATGTGAAGGCCATTAGACTATGGTGTTCATTCATAGTTCTTAAAAAGTGGTTTCAGGATTCAGTCCCTGTATGGGCCTACGGCCAGAGACGATTTTTTTTATGAATTCACTTACATACTGATACATTAAACTCATACAAACGCACGCATGATAAATTTGGGATGGTTTTGAATGCAAGGTGTTGGGAGCCACCTCAAGCCCTATGCCACTTCCCTAACTCCTAGAACTAGAGTATGTCAAGCCCTTCAAATAAAAACAATTTAATTTTGGTGGGACTCAATTGGATGCATAACAATCAAGGGATGCGTGCTAACGAAAAAATATCCTCGGGGCACTTGTCATTTTCATATGTTTTAAACTCCCAGAACTAAAGTATGCCAAGCCCTTCGAATAAAAACAATTCAATTTTGGTGGGACTCAATTAAATGCATGACAATCGAGGGATACGTGCAAATAAAAAAATATCCTCGGGACATTTGTCATTTTCATATGTTTACATAAAAAAATGGCATTAAGAGATGATAAGTAAAGGGTCAATAATAAACATATGAAGATGACTTTCAATTTTCACACCTTATAAGATAAATAGTGTCCTTTTATCCCTTTTAAAGTGCATCCTTTTAATCTTTACTATAAGCTATTTTCTTTAGCATTTTATCTCCTCCCATTAACCTTCCCATTGCTTAACTTCATAAATGATATATAAACGTACGTTGAGGGCAGAAATTTCTTCTTTCCTCCTCTTTTAATTTTTCACTAATCCCTTCTTTAATATCCCACAATAAACTATTTGTGAAGCTCAGATAATGCCCTAATATAAATTGATTTACACCTATATCATCTGATGAGTGATGACCCATGATGAGTAAATAAATGACATGGAACTACTAGAAATTGGCAGTTGAAGAAGAAAAGAGATGGTATCAAATAAATGACATGTAAGCTTATGCCGCTTGCTGATGGCAAAATAATTTGGTTTTTTGTCTTTAGAGGCTAACCTTTGTTTAATCTAAGTTGATCAAATCATGCATCTCTTTATGTGTGGGGCACTAGTTGAAATTTCACTCCAATGGATTGATAACATAGCAATGTACTTCAGACTCATCAACCCAAAACCATATATATCATTGTAATTGGAGTGAAACTCAGGCCATTGAATCAAATAAAAGTTGACTCCATAAAGGCTGAATCAAAGTATGGCTCAAAGCAGGGGAATCATTTCTGGAAGAGACTATCCTCTCCTAAGGCCGTCAATGGGCCTGATCCCACTTGGGTTGGCCCCATTTAGCCAGCCCTGAACATTGGGCTGGGTCTGATAGGGCAGCCAGTTACATTTTTAGGGTTCAAAACCATTATCAGGGAGAATCTTTGAGGAATAACTTTGATAGATCATATGGAAAGCCATCTTATGATTTTCTCATATTTTGTGAGTTTGGACTTTAGGTCTGCAAGCCTGGATCTAGCTCTGAATGCACCGATGGGCTTTAAACAGGACTCAGGCCAGCCAATTCACAGACAGCCAGACCTAGGTCCAAGCTATAGGATCCTTATCTGACCCGGACCCAGAAATCCTAAACTGTAAATGAACTCGGGCTTGGACTCAGGCCTTAAAACCCTTGATCTGAGAATGAGAAAGCCTGTGAGCTTCTTCCTTGAACTTAGAATGGCTAATGATTGGAGGCCCTACAGCCAAAAGCTACTTTGTTTAGTGGCCATCCAGCCAACTAACTGCACAGCTCCTTGTTCCATTGCAACACTCAAGCTGCAGCCTTTCATCTGATCACAGCTGTTGATAATATAGACAATTGATTTGGATGGAAGATCGAATTAGAAGCACATTTGGACGACAAATGTCATAGTTTTCTCATTGAACACTCTCCCTTTTGGACCTCTAACCACGTCCCATTTCAACTTTCTTTCAAAAATCATCCATTTTTTAAACCAATTTGATACCTACAAGTACAAGATTCCTGGTAGAGTGATTGTTTGGCCATGCATCATCATCCACAAGAGAGCCCACAATTTGATTTGGGATGGACTCTAAGCATTAAAGGCACATCCCAATCGAATCCAAAAGCTATTTACGTACGAAAGAAGGGAAAGCGTTTAAATCAAAAGTACTGTGGGATGACAGGTAGCTATGGCAAAATGGCAATGGCAGTCGTGGGGGATTTTTTGTTTCATTACAAATGGCCCTCCTTGGAAACTATTTTTTTTTTTTTTTTCTATTGTGGTCTCCTAAGGTAAATTTATTGAGTCTGTCCTTTTGCCGTTGCTCAATTAGTTAGGAACATAGGTGTGTAAAAGTGTGTTAAGTTCAAGTCTCCAATTTAGCAATATTGGATTTTGATCAAGCCTTTTTTGGTTTGTATGGTCTGCATTCTGGAAGGCTTCCCTTGTAGTTTTTGCTTGGTTCCTTTGGTTCTTTGGCATTGATAATAGTTTCTTTTACAAAAATGAAAAAAAGTCTCCAATTTAGCGGAAAACAATAGTAATAATATAACAACGAAGAATAACGGGAAGAAAATATCAAAAGCAAAGAGCAAGAGATGTATATATTAATCTATATATGTGAATGTTTTCTAAAGAAGTCAAGTAAGCTATATATGTGAATGTTTTCTAAAGAAGTCAAGTGAACAAACCAACAAGGCAAGAATAGAGTTACAAACTTTACCTCTCAAGTAGAGTATATACTAGGTTAAAGAATAACTAGCATAATAACCCATGCTCAACACATATATGGCCAACCTTATAATTTAAATATTCATATATTAAAAAAGGGAGATGCTCCTATGAGAGTATCTCTCGCTTTATTATGACAGATAAGGTGAGGGTCCTCATATTTAAGTTATTGGCATTGGATATGGATGTGCGGGGCCCCACCCTAGCTCTTAAACAAGGTGAGAGATGCTCTCATAGGAGCATTTCCCACTAAAAAAATCCATAGATTTTAGAAAGAAAACAAAAGGAAAAAAAAAAAAAAAAAACGTTATGAATACTGGTTTATGTAATCCAAGAGCTAGTGGCGTAAATGAAAGAGGAGAATTAGAGTAGAAAGGAAAATGTAGAATTTAGATAGAAAGGGAGTCTTTCCAAGGAAAAAAAAAGTAGGGAGGAATATGAGTGGTTTTGATAAAGAGATAAAGTAGGTAGTTTCATAAGATAAAGAATGGGGAGAGAACATGCAAGATTTGAATACCAACAATCAAAACTGAATCCAAAACCCTCCTCTTTAATGTAATATAATCAGGATTGGTTTATGTAATCCAAGAGGGGAAAGGTAGAGTTTAGATAGAAAGGCGTCTTTGCAAGGGAAAAATATTGAGAGGGATATGAGTGGTTTTGATAAAGAGATAAAGTAGGTAGTTCCATAAAATAAAGAGTGGGGGAGAGAACATGTGAATAAAAAGCAATGTAGCTTTCGGTCAAAACTGAATCCAAAACCCTCCTCTTTAATGTAATATAATGTAACTTTCATTCAAAATTATAACCGACAATCAAAACGGAATCCAAAACCGTCCTCTTTAATATAATATAATTTGAGAGGGATATGAGTGGTTTTGATAGAGATAAAGTAGGTAGTTTAATAACATAAATAGTGGGGGAGAGAACATGTGAAAAAAAGCAATATAACTTTCCGTCAAAACTGAATCTAAAACCCTCCTCTTTAATGTAATATAATGTAACTTTCAATCAAAATTATAACCGACAATGAAAACTGAATCCAAAACCATCCTCTTTAATTTAATATGATTTGCCTAGGCGGCCATCTAATCACTAGTACTGACCCACACTAGTATCAAGTGCCTAATGGGATGGGAATGTATTGAAGGGTTTATGACCGTCGATCATAGTTTGGACAATCACGGCCCATCATTCTATTCAGAGGCTTCCCGTACAGTGATCATCATTTGACCATAGAATAAGAGGTACTAGCCCAGAGCATGCTCTCTCTCATATGTCTGCTGTGCAGACAAGACTTTTTGGATCACCATCGATTTGGCACTAAACCACGCTGATATGTTTGGTCTAACTTGAGATGACGCCAAACCCAATCTGTTGGATGAATTCAGATTGCCAAATTACCAAGGGAACCAAACAAGTTAACCACGCCATCCTTTTACCCTCAGCATTTCGATTCATCCCTCCTTTTCCCACTGATACCAGTTTGGAAACACAAAGGATGCTACATCCCATATCATCTTGGAGTTATTGATAAAAATTGACGATTTTGATTCTATCAGATGGGGCCAGTAAAGATTTGGTAGGTAAAAAAGGGAAAAAAAAATCACCCATCACGGCTCAAAATAACCACTGGATCATCAAGATTGGTGAGCCTCTGCATGGCCAGAATCACTTCCAAAAATAAAAAGGAGAATGCAATCGGAGATTCAATGCACCCTGCATGAACATCATCCAATCATTCATACCCTTCTAGTTTCTCTTTCTTTCGCATGAAAGTATAAAGATGATCAAGGACAGAGAAAAATCGAAAGGCACGTCACTAGTCACTACCATTTAAGAAGATTTGATTGCTTTAGAAATGGGGTGCAAGTGGAAGCTAGAGCACCCTATAGAAATAATTTGAAAATGGTGGATCCTAGCGTGTCATCTCGAACTCTCAGTGGCCATTCACGACAGGAGCATTTTCCATTTTCTTCGTACGTTCCTTTCCCATGTCGTTCAAATCCTCCCTTCTTTATCTTGCACTCTCATCACGCACTCCCATTTCCCTACCCCCCACTCGCAAGTCGCTACCAGGGTCCTTTTTAGCTCATTTCACCCCCAACAAACACTAACATTACCAACAAACACACAGGCAGCACTGCATTTGCTGTTATCAGATTCCCGCCTCCCTTTGGCAACAACCCTCTTTTTGCTAAATTCATGCACGCAATAGAACCTCATATTCTCCTAGAAAGATAATAAAAAGGAAAACACAACCACCCCACCAAGCTCCTGGTCGTTAGCCATGCCTCCTACAGCACCAACAGATACTTCTCTCAATTCATCCCAACCATCCTCCCTACCTCCATTTGTAGGATGGCCAACCAATCTAAAGAAAACCATCCTCTATGAGCTAAAGATGCAACGGGGTATCGCCTTTCCACTGGCAGCCATGAATTTCACCTGGTTTGCAAAGATCGCCATCACCACTGCCTTTCTAGGTAGATTGGGGGAGCTCCAACTTGCAGGAGGGACGCTCGGCTTCACTTTCGCCAACGTCACTGGCTTCTCTGTCCTGACCGGCCTCTGTGGCGCCATGGAGCCCATTTGCGGTCAAGCTTTTGGAGCCCGGAACTACAAGCTCCTTCACAAGACACTCCTCATGGCCATTCTTCTCCTCCTCTTGGCCACGCTTCCCATCTCTTTCTTATGGATCAATGTTGACAAAATTCTTATCCATTTTGGGCAGAAAAAAGACATCTCATCAGTTGCAAAAACTTATGTAGCATATCTTCTACCTGACTTGGTAGTCACATCGTTCCTATGTCCTCTCAAGGCTTACTTGAGTTCACAGAATATAACAGTCCCCATAATGTTCAGCTCCACAGTAGCCCTGGCCTTTCATGTGCCCATCATCATCCTACTTTCCAAGACCAAGGGCCTTGAGGGAGTTGCTATGGCTGTATGGTTAACAGATCTCATCGTTGTAATTATGTTGGCCTTGTATGTGTTGGTGCTCGAATGGGGGAACAGGAAGGTGTGGAATGATGGAGGATGGTTGGAACAATGGCTCCACAACTGGGTGCAGTTGCTTAAGCTTTCTGGGCCATGCTGCCTGACTACATGCCTCGAGTGGTGGTGCTTTGAGATCCTGGTCTTGTTGACGGGGCACCTGGCAGAAGCCAAGCAGTGGGTTGCAGTACTAGCAATTGTCCTGAACTTCGATTACTTGTTATACTCTGTCATGCTCTCGCTAGCCACAAGTGTGTCCATACGGGTGTCAAATGAGCTCGGTGCAAACAGAGCCCAGGCAGCATACCAGTCTGCATTAGTGTCACTGGCTGCAAGTATTATAATGGGTTGCCTTGGGGGATTGGTGATGGTGTGCGCACGGGGAACTTGGGGCTATCTGTATAGCCATGATAAGGGGGTAATGAGAGGAGTGAAGAAGATGATGTTGCTGATGGGCCTGGTGGAGGTGGTTAACTTCCCTATATCTGTTTGTGGGGGGATAGTTCGTGGGACTGCAAGGCCTTTGCTGAGTTTGTATGCCAACCTCTGCGGGTTTTACTTCGTGGCCTTGCCCTTGGGCGTGGTGTTGGCTTTCAAAGCCGTGCTTGGGCTTGGTGGGCTCTTGCTGGGGTTCTTGGCTGGGATGATTGTTTGTCTTGTTTTCTTGGTAGTGTTGGTTGTGAGAATCAACTGGGTTGAGGAAGCTGCAAAGGCACAAAAGCTTGCTAACGTAAGGCAAGGGGTTGCTAGCAATGAAGCAGCAGATGAAGCACCAATACATTGTGAATCTCCTGGAAGTCTTGCTAGTGGTACATCAGACGACAAACGGGTGCTATTGAGCATTTAGTGATAAATAACATCCTACTTCCGTCCCACCCGCCCCCAACACACGCACGCAGCAATCTTCGTGTATGAGCAGGAATCAAAACCATGAAAGGATATATATAATTTTATCAAAAAGGAGACCACAAAATCCCAGAATAAACCATTCCATCCGTATGGATAATGTGTGACACCAGGTACCTTCTTTTAAAATAAAATCGTGAAAACAGGTAGTTAAAATGCAGTAACAGAAGCTAAAAAATGGGAAAAAGAAGTGAACATACAACATTACAAGTCCTACCCTAAGCGAGTAACTTTTGTTTCCCAATATCGGAGCCATTCTTTTAGAATACAGTTTGTCAAATAGCAATTTGCAATCCAACACCAACACCAACACTGGCTCTTCATACTCTGGCATCTACATATCCTCAACAATGATTATGACAAAAGAAAAACAAAATTTAAGGGGAAAAAAGGGAAAATAATATGGAGATCAGCAAGGCAAGAAAATATCCTACATCTCAAAAGGAAGTGGCAAGTCTTCGCTGCCAGTCAACAGGACTGAAGCAGAATAGGACCCACTGCTGAAGTAAGCATGTCGCTCAGGGCCACCTGAACCTCACTTGATCCGTGTTCACAGCTTATCAGGCCTGCCACGAGCGGAAATATCTGAGCTAAGTTCTTCCCAAATGAAGAATCACCCAACCCACAGATTGCTTGAAGAGTTGACACAACAAGAGGTGCACGAGCAGCCAACTCTCTCCTTTTCACAGAATCAAGTGGAATCAGCCAATGAGGCTTCCGATGAACACAGACAATGGCAGGTTCAGCGGACAGCCAAGACTGTGTCATGTTGAGGTAAACCTGCAGGACCTCTTTGCAGAGGTCAACAAAGTAGGCTTCCACTTCTACCTCATCATAACTGACAGGTCTGTCGAGTATTAGATTCCGCAACAATGTAAGGCATGTCTGGTAGGACTCGTTTTCAAGTCGTAGCAATGGAGGGTCCTGCATTTGGGTCATCGAACCAAGCTCCTGAAGCTTTGATCTCAGATTGCTGTCACCATTTATCTGGTGAGCGTGAGTTGCAACAGCATGCAAACCATCAATAAGTACCACCATGTTCTTTGCTGAAAGTTGAGCTCTATACGTGTTACAGATCTCCATCACAGCCTAGAAAACTCAGGTTATGTCGGAATCTGTATGGATTGAATCAACAACATAGGCTACACATGTTTCATATGTAGGTGAAAGTGAGTATGCATTTTTGGCTGTCATAAATTTAATGGTTCTCCATCAAAGCCAACAAAATCTTGAGCACCAAAAATAGTGAAGATCCACACTACTGCCAATGGAAAACAAGCCCTAAGAGCTCAGATGATGTCATAAACATATATTATTTTGACCAGTCAGAAGATGTCATAATTGTTAGGGGCTTACGGCTATAACCGATTTTAGACTGTAGAAGGCTCGACACCCAATTTGCCAGGTAAGAAATTTAACAGCAACAACAACAACATCAGTAGCATTTCTTTCTGCTGATTCTAGCATTTTCTTTTTAAAGTTGATGAGAAATGATCTGTTCGGAGAGAACTGAACATAGTCATCACAGTGAGGGCCAGGCAGGTTATAAAGGGATTACATTCGCAACAATTCCAAAGAATCCATGAACTTGTTGGCATCTCTTGGAACATTAACACAACCAATTTCCGAATCAAGCTAATTCAGGTGCAGTCTGGCTAGCCTGGACTAATTTCAGAATTCATGCTTATTTGGCTTAACCTAAGAAATGAATTCTAGGCTGCTAACTCCAAAATCGGCTCAAAAGTAAGAACCCCAACAACTGGTAATAGAAAAATCAAGAGTCTATCTAAACAGTATCAGTTTTTGCACATGAACAGTTCCAATCCTTATGCAACAGAATCTTGACATTTAGAGAGAAGGAATGTTGATTTGAATGTCTAAAACACAGTGCCCATTAGGGTCGACTGTTCTTCCATTATAAAAGGGCTTAATGCCCTGATTACATGCTAGTATCTCTTATCTACAGCAAGTATATCTTATCTAAAGCCTAACAACTGTATTACAAACGAAGAATGTACAGGTGGCTTTGCAGACTGGGCCCAAAATGGGTAATATACGAAGACTGGGCCCAAAATGGGCCTGGGCTTGGATTGACAAATCTTACCAGATGTCAGATCTGGTTTTGGCTGGGACTGGTTCTTATTAGACCTGGGGAGGCACGACACGACTTTTAATCTTGAAACAAGAATAGACTCTACACTTTAATCTTGCACCTGGTCTGGATCAGAGGGCGAAGGATGCTTGCATAAAAAGTGCTGAAACTAGTAGCAGTCACCCAAGTTGAAGAAACAGCAGTGCAGTCACAGCAATAACAATCACATAATCAGAAGAAGGGGTCAGAAGGTCGCCATCATCGCTTGAGATTTACCTCGACAGGGGTATCAACAGGCGAAGAATCATGGAGGTCAGCCAACTTGATAAGGTCTGATGTGTATTTGTGTTGATTAACAAAGAGACCTTTGGGAGATTGATGCACCTCTAAGCCCAAGAAATAATGCAAAGGGCCCAAATCCTTCATATGGAAGTAAGTACGGAGGGAATCTTGGAGAGATTTGATCATACCAGCATTCGTGCCAGTGATAATAATATCGTCAACATATACCAATAGCGCAGTACCCCAGTAGAGGTGTGGCGGAGAAAGAGAGATCTGAGTAAATCCAATTTCGCATAAGCGAACCCTGAAGGTTTCAAACCATGCCCGAGGAGCTTGCTTCAAACCATAAAGCGATTTTTTCAACCGACAGACGGACCTTTTGGAGGGAGAGGGGACGCCTTGTGGTATACGCATATAGACCTCTTCTTGCAAATCTCCATGGAGAAACGCATTTTTCACATCCATTTGGTATAATGGCCAAGACTTAGATGCAGCAATGGTGAGAAGTAACCTAAGAAAGGTCATTTTTGCCACAGGTGTAAATGTTTCCTCGTAGTCAATGCCATACTCCTGTCTGTTTGTTCCCTAGTGCCACAAGGCGAGCTTTGTGTCTATCCAAGAACCCATCAGATTTAAGTTTGATGGAGTAGATCCATTTGCAACCAATGAGCTTAACTACTGAACGACACTCCACAATATCCCGTGTGTGATTCAGATCCAATGCATCTAATTCCTCCTTCATGGCCTGGTTCCAGCAATTGTGTTGGACAGCCTGCAAATAAGAACTCGGGATAGAGATAGAAGATAGGGTGGTCATTAAAGAAGTATGGGTAAATCCAAACCGCTCAGGAGGTCTAGAATTTCTGGAGGAGCGACGTAAGATAGGAGTAGGTGTTGAACCAGTTGCCGGTGGAGGATCAGGGGGAGGGCTATCTGCAATGGGAGGTTTTTCCCGTCGGTGATATACAAAAGCAGGATTAAACCAAGTAACTAATGGGTGATCTGAAAAACCTGGTAAGAGTGTTGGTGAAGAGGGGTGAGGACAGTCCATGTGAGTTTGGAAGAAATATTGATTTAAAAAAAAAAATAACATTTCGAGAAATCCTGATACGACGACCAATGGGATCATAACAAACAAAACCTTTTTTATTAGCGTCATAACCCAGAAAAGCACACCGGCGAGATTGTGCTGTTAGTTTTGTTCTTTCTGTGTGAGGTAGATGAACGAAGCAAACACAGCCAAAGGTATGTAGGTGATCAAACACGGGATGATGCCCAAACAATTTAAAATGAGGCGTTAAATGATCAATGGTAGGTGATGGAAGGCGGTTTATGAGATAGACAGCCGTGGTGAGAGCTTCAGTCCAAAACGAGGGGGAACGGATGATTCAATCAGAAGAGTTCTAGTTACATCAAGAAGATGTCTGTTTTTCCGTTCTGCGACTCCATTTTGTTGTGGAGTACAAGGACAGGTACGTTGAGAAATGATCCCGTTATTGTTTAAAAAGGATTGAAAATCCTTGGAAACATACTCCCCCCCTGAGTCTGAGCGCAAAGTTTTAATGCATTTAGAAAATTGGTTGGCAACATAGTTAACAAAAAATTTAAATGCATTAAAAACATCAGACTTCAAATGTAATAAATAAATCCAAGTAAATCTGCTGTAGTCGTCAATGAATGTTACAAAGTACTTGAAATGACTATGTGAAAGGGTCGGAGCAATGCCCCAAACATCACTGTGAATCAAGTCAAAACATGCAGTGCTCCGTGTGGTGGATTGTGGAAAAGGTAAAGTTTTACTCTTTCCTAATTTGCAAGCATCACATTCAAAAGAAACAGAGTCAATAGGTTTATTCAATAATCCAGATTGAAATAAAGTAGACAAAGTAGAGGCATTTGGATGACCAAATCTATTATGCCACAATCGAGAATTATTCTAAATTAAAAAACAAAATAACTGATGTAAAGTTTTATTCTCAATAATGGAAGACATTGGTAAGGGAAAAAGTCGGCCATGCTTAGGCCCCCTCGCGATCACTTCCCCCGACTCCTGGTCCTGCACAACACATCCAGAAGAAGAAAAGGAGACATTGTAATTATTTTCAACAAGTTGACCTACAGAAACCAAATTGGTAACAAGATGAGGAGAAACGAAAACATTGGTTGAGGGTAAGGGGCCAGGGGTATCACCAACAGAGGTGATGGGGAGACGATCTCCGTTGGCAGCTTGAACAGTGAGATGACCAGTGTAAGGGATGACATTCTGTAATGTTATGGGTGAAGACATCATATGGTTACTTGCACCGGAATCTAAGTACCATTTATTGGAAAGAGAGGAATCAGTACCTGCGATGTTCATGGATGCTAAGGCATTAATGATCATTTGGTTAACCATCTCAGGGGTGAGAGGAGCTGGAGACGCAGATTGAGATGAACCAGGCTGTGAGAATGAATCATACTGCAGAGAACCACTGAAGTCAGATGATGCATATTGTGGAGTGGTCACAGTGCAAGCAGTAGGAGCTGACGACACGGTGGAAGTACCAGGGCTTGACGGCACATAGTTGCGGGAAGTAGAATTGCAGCCTTCTTCCGACATTCTTCAATAACATGACCAGTGGCCTTACAAAATCTGCAAATTTTTGCCTTGCATTGATTTTGCATAGTGACCATATTTTTTGCAGTTATGGCATTGAACTTTACTAATATCCCGAGGAGGTTGTCGGGTTGTGGCAACATAGGCAAATGAAGCCTCAGCAGATCTCTGTTGTTCCAGAGTAGTTTTAGTCGCAAGACGCTAATCTTCCCGCAGAAGTTCCTGAAGACAGGCATCCAAGTTGGGATGAGGAACCCCGCTCATCAAGTTCGATCTAACTGTCTCAAACTCCGGACGAAGTTTCATGAGAAGCTGATCCTGATGACTACTTTGCTGTAATGGAAGTAATTTCGGAAGAAGTGCTGCAAATACCGTGGCAAACTCAATCTCATCATATTCGGATCACAGTCTGCGAAAGCCATTGTAGTACTCCTGAATAGACTGGGTGCCTTGAGTGAATTGAGAGATTTCAAGTTCCAATTGAAACTGGCGAGCAGCATTGCCTTGTTGATAAACTTTTTGAAGAGAGTCCCACATTTCACGGGCAGTTTTGCAGGGTTTGAGGTTGAGAATAAAATGTGACTCAACAAAGCCCAGCAACCAGGTCTTAATTTTAGCATCCTCCGTTTTCCAAGCTAAAATCTTTTTATTATCTTCCGCAGGTTGAGGTTCAGATCCATCAATGTGTGTCCATAGTTCTTTTCCTTCCAAGTAAATTTGAAATTGGAAGGCCCATGAGGTATAATTTGTTCCATCAAAGCGAATCAGGGCTATCTCATGTTTGTCCATTACTAAAGACTAGTAAGAAGTACACACAAATCAGTCTTGGGGCAGTAGCACCGTTGTAGTCCAATTGTAAATAGACCACAGCCACAATTGATAATAACAAATAGCAACCAGCAGACAAAAGCAGCAGAAATCCAGATCAGTTCCCAATAGACAAAAGCAAAAAAACAAGAGTAGAAATCCACCAATAAGCAGCAAGAATTAACAGCAGGGATCAACAGTAGTCATCAGCAATTGAGAAAAAGAGGGCAGCAGCATCAATCGCAAGCATGCACAAGCACAGGGATGTAAAACGTCCCTGTCGTCAGTGGGCAATTCCACACGTGGGCCCCACTTGGTGATCTGAACACAGATCAGAGTGTGGGGATGAAAAGAGAGGATTTTTATGCAACTACTGGAGGTGGTCCCATGAAGATCAAATCCAGATCCAGGATTTTAGACGGCCAAGATGAAAACTATTGGAAAAGAATGAATTTTCACAACAAATGGTAGAAAACCTACCTCTGATGGTAAAAAATTCAGGAAAAAATCTTCATAAATCCAAGAAGCTCCAGGCGACCAAGATGGTAATATTCCACTGATGTGTTGGTGATGATCACAGGTGGGCCACGTCTGATCTGAGATGATCAGGGAAGATCAGAGATGATCTGGTTGAAGAGGATGATCACAGATGATCATAGACTGGCTCCCAATGTTTGGAAGATGAGTTAGGAGAAGATCAAAGAAGGTCGACCTTGCTCTGATACCATGACATTTAGAGAGATGGAATGTCAAATACAGGAATGTTGATTTGAATGTCTAAAACACAGTGCCCAGTAGGGTCGACTGTTCTTCTATTATAAAGGGGCTTAATGCCCTGATTACATGCTAGTATCTCTTATCTACAGCAAGTATATCTTATCTAAAGCCTAACAACTGTATTACAAACGAAGAATGTACAGGTGGCTTTGCAGACTGGGCCCAAAATAGGTAATATATGAAGACTGGGCCCAAAATGGGCCTGGGCTTGGATTGACAAATCTTACTAGATGTCAGATCTGGTTTTGGCTGGGACTGGTTCTTATCAGACCTAGGGAGGCACGACACGACTTTTAATCTTGAAACAAGAATAGACTCTACACTTTAATCTTGCACCTGGTCTGGATCAGAGGGCGATGGATGCTTGCATAAAAAGTGCTGAAACTGGTAGCAGTCACCCAAGTTGAAGAAACAGCAGTGCAGTCACAGCAATAACAATCACATAATCAGAAGGGGTCAGACGGGCAGAAGAGGCCCCACACTAACCTTCGATCCAGATTGACATTCCACGGTGATGAGAATGTTTCTCATCAAAAGCCAAACTTGAAAAGTAGTTCACAAAGAACACAATCACAAATGGTATAAAAACCTCGGGATACCTCAAAAGCTGCCAGTCCATCCTCTTTATGATGCTTAATTGCTTATTATGTACGTTCTAAAGCAATAAAGGACTAAATCAATCCTAACCTTGAAAAAAGATCTATCATCAATTACAGATTTAAATAAGATAATAAATAACTAGGAGTTGTAACTTCAACAAGTAAACACAAAAGACAGAATCTCACGCTAAAAAGGCAAGTGGCTGTTGCATGAAGGGATTTGTGCAAGTGAAATTTGCACAATTCCGTTTTATGGGTTCTCAACATAAGCAACTTCAAGTGGCCCCGTTTCTGTCGGTTTTACAGTTCAGCAGCAGCATTGCAGCAGACATGCACAAAATATATGTATTCCCCCAAAATTAGACTTCTATCTCATTTAACCAACACATCTTCCAAGGAGCCATCTAGGATCCCAAAGCCCAACATTGCATCCTGAGAGTCAGCTAAAGGCAAATTTATTTATCTTCATCTCTTAATACACCACCAATGTCGAGAGATGAAAATGGTTTAGGTTCAGGTTGGATCCATAGGGTACCAGACCCGAAGTAGGCCCAGGTTACAAGAACTATAGCTAGGAGTGGCAAACAGGTTGGGTTGGGTACAAAAGGATTGGGTAGAGCGATGGAGTCGGTGTGCTGAGCCCAACTCTAATCCATCCGTTTTTTATAAAAGGTCAGGTAACCCCAGCCTGCACCCCAATGTGTGTAAACCCGATTGGATCATATTTTTCCACCCCTATCTATAGCCATGTCCAATTTGGAATTAAATAATTGAACCCAGAACTAGACCTGGAAAAAAGCGCCGACTCAGACCCAAGTGGGACCCATATACGTATATATATTTGTATAATAGATTTTTTATACTTTACATGTATAAATATATAATACGGGGTCGGTGATGACAATGGGTGTTCTGGTCTTCGGGTATATAATTCCGGTCCATGCAAAGGTCACCCAAACCCAGACTAAAACTAGAAGTGGTTCTAAATTGAGTTTTTTTTTTTTTTTTTTTTTTAATTTGGATACTAATATTTGAGGACCGATTTTCATCCCTACCAGTGTCAGGTAAACCAAATTGGACATGACTAACACACACGAAAAGCAGGAGATTCCATCTTCATTTTCCTTTGCATAGAAACACCTGACTGCCTTGCAGCCACCAAGTCATAGTGGGGATCCAAAGAGAAAATTCCTAGCATGCTGAAACAAACTAATCATAACAGCTCCTGGATGTCTCGAATTTCGTTAAGCAAGGAATGGAAGCCAGTAAAGAAAGGACAAATATCCAGTGGCTGGTTGATATCACAAAGAAAACCAACAGTAAAACTAATTGAACAGAAAGACAGGCATTCAGCACTACAACCGATCTGTGCCCTAAGATTTAACCCAAAAAAAAAATCCTCAATCTCACAGAAAACCTTCACCTCTGAGATGTACCAAAACATAAAGAGCAATAAACATGCATGGTCAAAGTTAGGTGAAGTTCCCCAAAAGTGATAAAAAAAAAAAACAATAAAAGATGAGAAAACAAGAAAAGCAATGAAAATGTATTATTTGAAAATTGAGTGTCTTAAGAATGATCTTCCAGGAAGGCCTGTTGTGATAACATTTCAAGTCATTATCATGTCATGTTATTTGTTTATTTTTCCCCTCAAGGGTCTGTGGCACAGGTTGGCATAGAGAATGAAATATTGTCCCAGAGTAATTTCCATTTCTATTGGTAGCACTGACCCAGAAGATCTCGGCTTATGTGCTGTTTGGCCTGGCTAATCCCAATGTATGATAAAAAAATCCAAAACTGCACAAAATTCTAAGGCAATAAACAATCATCTCGATCAACTCTGAAGTTGCTAGTTTATTAACCATGTGCACCAGGCACCGTGTTAAGAAACATTCTTTCAGTGAGCTCATTGTGACAACACTTCAAGTCATTCTTATGTCATCTTATCTTTATTTCTCCTAAGGGCTTATAAGGCACATGCTATAGCATTAAGCAGCGAAGGACTGACACTGGAGATCTTGGCTTACCGGCTGTTCAGTGTGACTAATCCTAATGTATAACACAAAACATGCAGAGTATCTGAAAAGGCTGAGCTGGTCATCTGGGTCAGTGTTTACAGTGCTATTCCACTAACCATTCACATCTCTAGCCTTGTAACCAACAGGCTTTAAAGGTGAAAAAGCTTATCAAAATCAAACTATCCAAAAAAAAAAAAGAAAAAAAAAGAAAGAAAGAAAGAAAAAAAAAGAGAGGAAGCCTGTCTTCAAACTCATATTGATGTATCACAATTCCTAAAATGCATGTCCAAAATGGAAAACCTTTGAAAATGAAGTGTATCTGAAACAGCCCACTAGTCAACATCCAAATCACACAGAAATATGAATAACAGATGTCAATCAACTCATGAATTTGAATAATTAGATGCAGTAACAAGCAATATCATCATCATAATTTATGAGCTCTTATATTAAGCAAGGAAAATAAATTCCAAACTATAATATATATAAGATGTTCTTTACATGTGACTCATATGACTTAATCTCAAAGCACCCACAGAATTAAAAATCAAGTGAGTCGAGTGACCTGACTTGGCCAAGTCAGTCTTCCATATCTCAAAGCAACAAGCACGAAGGGCAGATTGAAAGAGAGATGAGAGCCAGCCAGAAAAGTCTTGGATGCAGGTAGATGGACTGATCGATCAATAGATATCTCAAGAGTGTTAGGTATTTGATGGAATAAAGGAAAGGGAAGAAAAGAAGGCAAGAGAAGGGGAAATGGAATGCCGAAGCCTAAGATGGCTTGGTTCTCCTCCTGTCAAATAGATCGAGGTTGGCAGGCAAGGGAGGCTCTTGGTTCTTTCTTACTTCCACATATCAAACCCACCCAATGAGAAGACGTTGGGCATTAAATAAGAGTAGAAGGCGTGGGTATACATGAATCCGAGTCAAACTGGATCCTGACCCGAATTGGTTCTGACTGAGTACAAGTTGAATCAACTGAGTCGAGTTTTTAACCCTGGGGCTGAACCACATAGTTCAATTTTACCTGCAAGGAGCAGATCTACTGCTACCTTGCATGAATTATGTATGCCATGTCAAAACCATAGATGGAAAATAGTTAACACAATACAAACATTTCATTTATCAGCCACCATGGATAGGCAACAACCAAAATGTAATAACAATTCAATAATAATAATAATAATAATCGCAATGAGTGAACAACCCTGACCAATGAATCCGTATGATTGGGTACTAAAGAACAAAAGGTGACGATGATTCACGTTCAAACTTCAATGAGAAAAACTCTATTGGTGGGATGATTTGGTCATTGGACCAAGGCAGGTTTGGGCAGTGATAAATCGAAGGCAAAGCCCATGGGATTGTAAAGTATCGTACACTGCAGGACCAAATGGGTAGTCAAATTTGTGCCCCAGATGATGGGATATCTGCTTCCGTACATGTATATTAGTTGCATAGAGAAAGAGGTTGAGGAGATTGTGGTACAGGCCAGGCCCATGGCCAAGCCCGCACTATGATTGGAAACGACCAAAAGCCCTTTGGCCTCAGGCCCACAGCCCACCTGAGCCAGAGGTTTAGATGATGAAGGCCAGTGACTCTCCATAGGCCCTGTACTGTGCGACACAAAATGACAAGCCAGTTGCATGTAGGGTCGAATTGTTTTAGTAGCATAGAAAGAGGTTTTTTTTTTTATTTTTTATAATTATAAAGTTTCTATTTGCTAGGAGTCTTGTGACTTTTGTCATAAGAGAAAGAATAAGGACAGCCGTAGTTGTTCTGATTTTACTTTTTTGTGTGGAAAGAGATGGATGTAACTAGCTTTCAATAGGACAGAAAGAGAATCTTAGTGCTGGCCAACCGCCCTCTTATAAGGTTGGTCGACCATCCCTCCACTATCTATACAAGTGCAAATATCTTTTCCAAGATTTATGACATTATCATAAGAAAATTTCTGAGTTTACTCTTCCTTGTGATCGCATGCGCATTCCTCTTCGTTCTTGGGTGCTGAATCCTGGAGTAGTTACAAGGATCTGCTTGGGTTTCAACCTTCGATTCTAATTCCGTCACCCTGCCATGTCAGATTGGCGAAGTGACATTTCTTAAAATGATAGAAAGTTAGACCGAAGCAGGATTGTACTTTTTAATGACAGGTTCCGGACTTCCAGCAACTAAAGAATCCAATAAAAAACCATTCTAAAAAATAAAAAAAAAAGGAAAAAAGAATCCAATAAAAACTATGATTCAGTCTCAGACAACACTCTACAAGAACTCTAAAAACCAATGAGCAATTCAATCTAGCAGGGGATGTAAAGTGAAAGTGGAATCTTACATGATCTCATTTTCGTTTGTAAATGGGTAAAAAAGGTGAGGATTCACAGACTTAATAGAGCTTATAAGAAGAGAACACCATACCTGAATCAACAAAAGTTGAACAGCAACACAGCACTTGGTATTGTTGATTGCAAAGTAAAGATTGTGTGCTCTCAGGCTGACCACATTGTCATCAACTACAACAGTTGTGAAGGACCCGGTACCACCGGATTTGGCAGAAGAATGTACATAACTCCTAGACATGCTACTGCTGTCAAATTCATTTATGATGGGCGAGAAATCAGGAAGAGTGTCTTTAGCTGCTTCTTTAATTGTGCAGACCACAACTAGCCACTTGTCCTCAGAAAACAGGCCCCCAGCATGGCTCATTAAACGAATCAATGCAGTGATGCCTATACCAGCAAGGATCTGATGGGGCTGCTTAATGAAAGTTATCAGTAACATTAGCACCTTCTTCAATAATGAGTTGACTGTGTCGTAAAATTTGACAAAGAGATCTACAACTACTTGGAGTGCAGGTGTGCATGTTTCATAAAGCCATGCATCCTGGTTTTTATTTGGATCAATTTCAAGCCCTTGATTGGGCAAGGTCCTCTCAAAGGGATGCATACCATGCCAAACAAAATCAGATAAGGGGAAAAGGACCGAGTCAAATACTCGCTCCCATAAAGGCAAAGAGAAAAGATGACCATGGTTGTGTAATGCATCAAAAAGTACTTGCAAAGCACTTTCCCTGATTTCAGACCTTCGGTCAAAGCTAAGCTCTGACAGTCCTGCAAAAGAACAGATTTTTACATCACAAAATCGTAAGTGCTTCACTCATCTATGTTTAAATGGGATAATTTCTAAATTGCATAAAGTGTACAGATATAGATGAGATGACATCAAATTGAGTATACATGCAGACTGTGTACTGTCGGACCACACTGTTTTGTGTACCGCACAAATGTACTATCCCGAGGAGCATATCTTGTAGATACAAATATACCTGTTAGATTGTAATTTGGTTGTAGTTATACACAAATAAAATGTATCATTATCCAAAAAAGATATAGATACTGGATCCTTCACAATGAGAGGACCAACTCTTCACAGAGTATTCATTTCTTTTTGTTCTGGTTAATTAAAATCAATGCTCAGTTTATTATTAAGAAGATAATATAAAAGATTTTCAGTATTATGACTGAAACACTAATCTGAAGCAACCCACTTACCAGCCAACAATGGGAACCAGAAATATAGATGATCATCTTTATCAGCAAACTGTGGAATGTCTTGTTTTTCATCTTTCCCCGTTTGGGGTGATGATACAGCATCCTTCCCAGAAGCCTCTTTGTCTTTATTTCTTGCAGAGGATCCAAGATCTCCCTCTGCAAGCTTCACTGCACAGAACTGAAGAAAAGCTATTGCATTGAGGCTGATGTCTTCGTTGAATCGGTTATTAGTGAATGCAATAAGACAATTCACACAATCAGTAAAAGTGGTGGTTTCAGTTTCAGTGATATATGGGAAATAGTCTCGTACAATCTTCTCAATGATCTCAAAGGCCAGAAGTACGATGTTTTTGCGGTCATCATATGCAGCAGTTGTAAACACCTGCAAAAAAATGATCATTAATTGAGTAATTGTAGCTAACTGAATAGGCGATCAGGTTAAACTGCAAGCAAAACAAACATACAAAAGTTCCAAAAACTTGAGCAACTTATCTACAAAAATACCATGAACATGATTTTCCATCCTGACTTCACATTATTGACACAAGCTAAAACCATTTGAGAGACGCATCTGATGATTAGCTCTCGGATTTCAACGGCGCTGCTTTTACGCATCACAATCACAAAAGGCTTCATAAACTCAGTCTGAAAGTTATAATTGACCAATTCTTCTCGCTCTAAGAACTTCATTGCTAGTTGGCGTAAAGAATCCATTGCAAAAATAGCAATTGAGAGGTTTTCAGAACAACCAATAGTCACAAAGAACTCAGAGAGCACATGCCATATTTTCGACCATACAAGCCTGATACGATTCATGTTATAATGTCTGTACAAAATGAGAAAATCACAGGAAAAGTATTTCACAGCCACGAAATGCAAGAACATATCAACAGAAGCTCAAAAAAGGTCTAGCCATAGAATGACATACAGAAAACATAGTGCAGGTGTGTTTAATTTCTTACGCAATCTCAACAATCTTTGTGAGGCTGAAAACACGTGGATTGGATGTAGAGCGTAATTCTTCCATTGATACCTTACAGAGGGATTTAACAAAATCAATTATTGCCTCACTGTTCAACCTCTGACTTCGTGTGAATATACGATTCATTTCAAAGCTTTCAACTTGTTCTAATATATTTAAATTGGAAACTAAATTGGTCATCTGTTCAGTTGTAACCACTCCAGAAGCATGACCACCAACACCAGCACTATCATATGAACCCCTTTTGGCAGCAGCAGCAGCATACTGAATCCTCCCAGGTCCCTTTTTCTTTAGTACAGGAAGAATGGTTGATTTAGCTTGCTTAGATTTCTCAGACTCATTCTGATTTATTAAAAAGAAAGTAGCATCTGGAGGAGCACCTTTTCCTAAGAGATGCAAATGTTCAAAACGTGAAACACACATCAAAATATGCTCCCAAGCTTCTTGTAAATAATTTCCATCTTCATCTGCAATAGTAACAACTGCCTGCAAAGTGCAAATCACCATCAGTTGCCAAACCATAGTGTGAGAACAAAAAGATCAAGTTACACCAGCATGCTTGATATAGTATACTTTAGAAGATCATCACTAGAGCCTGTAGATTCTGGAAACTTCCATAGGAATTCTAATGCCCTAACATGAGCCACAGCATACCAGTTTTGATAATTGTTGGGAAAGTCCCACATCCCACATCGCCCAAGTAATGGGTTTGATAGGGCTTCATATACTTATTTGGGCCTTCCACCTATCAGCTTAAGGTTTTGGGTTGGTACATGGTATCTCACATGGTATCATGTTAACAATAGCTGGCCCACGAGGCCCATGTACAATAGGCCCAATTCATAACTGATCCATTATAGGAGAGATTAATTGACTCAATATCCTTGAAACATAACAATAGAATTCTGATTTGTTTACTTTACATATCTAACGATCATAAGTGCCTTGATTGAAGGCTGAATGTATTTATAAATGGAAGGAGGATTGATCATAGGATCCATCCAAGTTTTCCACAAGTTTCAGTTTGTTTCTTCATGGTCTTTTCATGGTATCAAAGCTCCTGATATAAGTTCTGACTTCAACAACATCAAATCTCTCTCTGTTTTGTTCGATACAATCTCAGTTGATTTAAGGAGTAAGGCTTCCTCTTCCTGGACCTCTATTCCTAAGAGAACGTCAGCCATCTGGGACAGAGATCACTGCCGATCAACCCAGTTTCTCTGTGGCCCACCTGTGATGATCAAGACAACACCAACGACCCTGTCTGTGCTGGTCGACTGAATATTCTAGGATTTCTGGTGATTTTTTCAGATTCTTTGGCTGCCTGGAGGTAGGATTTCTGACTGGTTTTGTGTTTTCTAGCACTAGTTTTCATCTCAACCGTCCAGATTTTTGGATTCTTCTCTGATTTGGATGAAACTTGGCTCATTGAATGTGAAAAAGGATTTCCTCGCCTCAAGAGAGCTCTGATTAACATTTTGATCGATCTGTGGAAGACCCAGATCAGATCCAGTGAAGAAATCAAGGTCATCAGACCTGTTCCTGGGATCTGATCATCTCTGGCCCACCAGAGATCCCTACGGACTTCCAGAAATTGATTCACTACAGCTGTGTGCTATTCCTGGGAATTATGGATGGTTTTTCTTGAATTTTTTGAGAACCAGAAATCAATTTGTTCAGTCTGCATGCTAGATATACATATCCTTAGACAGTTGTTAGTTCAACTCAGCCTGCTGCTCTTGTAATCCAGCCTGGAGATACATCAAATCTCTCTCTAGCATAGACCACTTTCTGATTTGAGATCAGATTCTGCTGTGAACCCCATCTAGGGTCACGATCACCTGATTTTGGTACGTGTGGAAATCTTTTCCTACAATATTTTTTCTGCTTTTCTTCGCTGATTGACTTGAGACAGCTGCTAGGGTGCTTTAAAAGCAATTGGCCATCATGGACAAAAGTGAAATATCACTGATTAAGTTTAATGGGACAAATGATACATCATGGGCCTTCCAGTTTCAAATATACCTTATGGGGTCATGCAAATGGGACTGATCTAAAACCTTTAGAGGATGTGAAGGCGATCTCCAAATGGGAAACTAAAGATGCTCAAATAATGACTTGGCTTCTAGGGTCAGTGGACTCACAGTACATCCAGAATCTCAAACCCTATAAAAGAGCAAAAGGAATGTGGGACTATCTAAAAAAAGATATATCAACAGGATAACTTAGCATGACGGTTCCACATGGAACATGAGCTTTCTTAGTTTAATTAGGGGACAATGTCAATTCAAGAATATTATTCTCATTTTATTCGCTTATGGACAGACTATACTGAGATTATTTACTCCAGTTTACCTGATGCCTCAATGGCGGTGGTTCAAAACATTCATTCCACTAGTCAGAGGGATCAATTCTTGATGAAACTTAGATACTAATCTCTCTCTAGCATAGACCAATTTCTGATTTGAGATCAGATTCTGCTGTGAACCCCATCTAGGGTCATGATCACCTGATTTTGGTGCGTTTGGAAATCTTTTCCTGCTGTATTTTTTTTGCTTTTCTTCGCTGATTGACTTGAGACAGCTGCGAGGGTGCTTTAAAAGCAATTGGCCATCATGGACAAAAGTGAGATATCACTGGTTAAGTTTAATGGGACCAATTATACATCATGGGCCTTCCAATTTCAAATATACCTTAAGGGCACGTTTGTGTACACACCCTTTCCACGGAAAGGGAAAATTGCCACGTCAACAAATTCCATAGAAATGAAAACCTCGGAAAAGGATTTCCGTAGAATTTAGAAATTCATGTTTGGTGCAAAAAAAATTCCTCATTGAATTGGTGCTAAAGTTGTTTGGTGCGGCTCTGGATTTCTTATAGAAAATCAAATTTTCTTATTTGGAGAAATAATTTTTTAAAGAAAAATAACATAACATGTATATTATTTATTCAACATCAAATAATGATTTATTTAAATAAATAAAAAATGAAAGAGTTGTAGGGTTTTGGGTTGAAATGGACAAGAGTGAGGAAAAGAGGGAGGACAAGAGTGAGGAAAAGAGGGAGAAGTTTTCCGAGGAAATCCATTTCCCATACCCCCATAGGAAACTCATTTCCACCATTATCAAGGAAACTGCTGACGAGATAGGAAAGCATTTCTGCGGAATTGTTCCGCACCAAATGCCAGAAAAATGGGTTTTCGAGGAAAACCGTCCACTTTTCCGTTACACAAACTGTTAGTTTTATGGTCTCAATTCATTAAGATTGATGTAATAAATTGATTAATTTCTTTGTTTATCAATATATTCATGTTTTCCTTTCATGAGATGAATGGTGTTTTACTTAAATGCACATAACCAATACAAATGACATGCTGGCTCATGAGATGAACCAGAGTCCACAAGTATATTAGATGTAACACGTGTGTGGATGAGATCCAGATACAGGAGACATGTGTCGCAAATCTGATAATTAAATTGATTCACAACCGGTGATGAGATTGGGCATCTCATCTGACAAGGTTGCAGTATTATGATCACTATGAGATAGTGTGATCTGTTTCGATCATCAAAATGTAAGATTTTGGATCATTATACTAGTACATTGGATGTATTGAAAGGGCCATGAGAAGCACCGTAGAAACACTGTCTTTACTTTAAAGTATGCTCTCATAATTCCCTAACAATAGGCTCTCAACCCTGAGACATTGATGAACTCAAGTTTCTATCTATTCATTTGCTTTGAGTCATCAATGAGTGAGGCCAACTGTAGGTCAACACCTCGGTGTCTTGGGTACGTGGTAGTAGGATTGTGGGAACATTTAATGGTCAAAATGGAATCTATCTCTATTATCCCCTTGTGCCAATTAATGGATTTATCATTGGTAAGTGTACACTCATCTCAATTAAGAGTTAATAGGATGGTACTGATGATTGCTATAATTAATTGGGGCTCAAGGATAATAAGATATGCATCTAAATTGGTGGGACAGTCTGTCCAATTGATCCATGGATAATGATAAAGGGGCCCACTTGTAGTGATAGGGAAGTTTAGGGTCTTCATGTAATTTATTCCTAAGACTGGAGTTCAATTGCATTTATATAGTGGAGTTATTTGCAATTAACTGTGGGCCCGGATTGCACATGAGATGTGGGGTCGGGGTGTCTCAGTTGGAGCCAACTTTCTATGGAATCCCTAGTGGTCCCCACGCTAGCCCAAGATTGGATCTTTACTAATTCTATTTGAACTAAAAAAGGAATGCTACTATTTCTATTTGAAGTGAGACTTCTAATAATGGTAATAGTAGAGCAAAGGGTTACTAAGTGTAATGGAAGTTGGACTTCTAATTATACACTAAAAGAGAAGGTTGAAAAGCTATAAAAGGAAGAGGAGGGAGCCCCCTTGGACGTCCATGCCCTATTCCAAGGAGTTGTGCACGCCCACCTCCTCTTGAGTTTGCAAGAGTTGCATTCTTCTTTCTCTCTCTCTCTCTTCTAGTTCCCTCCTAGTTTCCTTAGTGATTCTAGATAGTCTTTCTCTTGGAGATTCCACCATCTCTCTTGAGGAAAGAGATCTGAAGCAGGTCATAACGTGGAAGACGATTGGGCACTGGAGATTCTGATCTTAGAAGAACTCTTCATCAAAGAGTTGAATCAAGTTCTCCATTAGAGCACAACCAAGCTCCATAGGTATCTTATACTCCTTGTATGATGTGGAATTTCGTGGTTGCATGTTTAGTGCTGTTTCTTTCTTCTTGATAGGTTTGTTTGCTGATCATGATGGCTGAGTTTGAGGACATGCATCCTGGATTGAGTTTTGATGGCTTTTGAATAGGTGTTCATCACTTCTAGTTGGTGAAAAGTTTTTGAAACCTATCCAAGAGGTCCACCCACTTCCAACACAAACATGCCCTAAGGGAAAAGAATTATTAGGTTGTGTAGATGGGACTGATCCAAAACCTTTAGAGGATGTGAAGGCAGTCTCCAAATGGGAAACCAAAGATGCTCAAATAATGACTTGGCTTCTGGGGTGGGGTCAGTGGACCCACAATACATCTTGAATCTCAGACTCTATATAACAACAAAAGGAACATGGGACTATCTAAAACAGATATATCAACAAGATAACTCAGCACAACGGTTCCACTTGGAACATGAGCTTTCTCAGTTTAATCAGGGAACAATGTCCATTCAAGAATATTATTCTCATTTTATTCGCTTATGGATGAACTATACTAAGATTATTTACTCCAACCTACCTGATGCCTCAATTGCGTTGGTTTAAAACATTCATTCCACTAGTCAGAGGGATCAATTCTTAATAAAACTTAGATCTGAAATTATTAGTGTTATTGAAGATAGAAAGGAGGTTGACAAGGCTCAATGTAAATATTGTAAAAAGATGTATGTTGCCGAATCAGTTGGGGGTACCGGCTATTTATTAATGCAAAGAAAAAAATGTGAACCCAAACATATTGGGGGGACTCAAGGGGAAGGGGGGTCAGGGACACAGACCTAAATTTCTACTACCGGTGGTAGTAGTTTGGGCCTTTTTTTCTTATAACGCTGTTTGTAATAGACAATCACTTGTTAAAATGACTGTCTCAGCTGAATTACCATTTGTTTTGGCTGAAAAATAAGTTTTTTGAAGAATATGTCCAAAATAATCTTCAACTACAATTTAGAAAGATTTCTAGAAATACTGCTAGAAATGATGCTATTAGGCTTTGGCTAAGTGAGAAGGAAAATATTAAAAATTACTTTGCAAATATTCCTGGTAAAATAACTATAACTACAAATATATAGTCATCTAGAGGAGATGATAGTTATCTTTGTATTACTGCCCAGAACATAGATACAAAATGGGTTATTAATAAACGAATAATTAGTTTTTCCAAACTTGAATGGCCACACAATGGCAATAGAATAAGTGCCCTTATTTTGGAAAAATTAGATGAATATAATATTAAGGACAAAGTTATAGCTATAACTTTTGATAATGCAACAAATAATACAGTGGCTATTGAACTAATGAAATTGCAAATGCCACTTGCATCTTTGATAGGGATATCTATCTTCCAAAAGAGATGTGTATGTCACATCTTAAATCTCGTTGCAGGAGTTGGTTTAAAGCATATTTCAACTATAACAGAAAAAATTAGAAAAATTGCTAAATATATTTTCTGCTCCGCAGAAATAAGACAGTTATATTCTGGAATATGTGCGAGGAATAATGTATCAGCTATAAAATTGCCCAAATATGATAAACAAAGATGGAATTCTATGTATGATTTGTTAAATAAGGCAATTTATAGAAACGCAGTTTTGAATGAATATTGTGCTTTTAATGCTATAGAATTTTTTATGAGTGAGGAACATTGGGAGTTGTGTGCCCACATAAGAGATTTATTACAAGTTTTTTATACTGCAACATTATTTTTCTCCAGGGTGTACTATCATCCCACATCTAATGGAGCTTTAAATTATCTTTTGGAAATTGCTTTACAACTTAAAAAATTTAGAGATCATTTTTTATTTAAAGACGTTAAAAAAATGGAAGAAAAATTTAATAAATATTGGAAAGACGCTCCAATGACATTTTGTTTAGCTGTTGCATTAGATCCTAGGTTAAAATTAACTGGTGTACATTTTTTTATTGAAGAAATAAATAATAATATGCATCACCAATATTTAGATACTTCTTCAAATATAAGGACAAAATTAGAAACACTTTTTCAATTTTATTGTGAACAAATGAGTACAACAGGGGGTACTATGGCCCCTCAACAAGTCCAGCAATCAGGTGGAGCTAGGTGGGATCTATATTATAGCAGACTGGGGCAGAGCCTCCAGCTCAAGTAATACAGAGCAGAGTAATCCTTGTATCTTGACTCCGGTATATTATAGATGCAGGATGCATATAGTTTTGATGTTTTAGCTAGGTGGAAACAAAATGAAAAGATGTTTCCGGTGTTAGCTGCCGTGGCTCGTGGTCTACTAATTATTCCAATGTCTTATGTAGCATCAAAACAGGCTTTTAGTGCAAGCGGACGTGTGGTGGATGACAGAAGAACGAATCTATCTGAAGAAACGGTAGAGTGTTGTGTTTGACTACGGGATTGGTATTTGGCTGAAAAGAGAAAGCAAGAGTTGAAAGAAATTGAAGATTATGATCCAGCCAAATACATTAGCAGACTACAAGTCTAATTATTTTCTATTTCTTCATTGTAAATATAAAAGTTTTTTATTTTTTTATATTTTTATTCTCTAAAAAGATTGTAAAGGTTTTGAAGGTAATCCTATTAAAAAACCTTCCAAGTAGGAAAGATCAAAATGGTTCTCTTCTCAGTGGAGTCGGTCGAGTTTGACTGAACTGCTTAAATATGTATCATTTCATTCTCAGTGTGTATGTTCTAATTTTTAATTTAAAGTATAAGACTGAAACTGAAGCGAAAATAAAGATACGTCAGTGGCCCAACCGAAACAGGAGGCACAGAGGCACGACACAGCCCAGCACGAAATAGGCACAGCCAGTGCCATGCCAAGATTTTGGCACACCTCTACTTGCTAGATTGCAAGAAACAAAAGGTGACGATACAGGGCAGTCAGAATGATTTTTTTTTTAAGAAAAAAGAAACATTTTTCAGCTCTTCACTTAAAAAATTGTGGATCTTTGCAAGTAAAAAGACATTTTTGCAGGCTTTTGATTGTGAAAAGCATGAAAAAAATAACCCAACTACACAATAAAGTATTTGCATAACAAAAAACTATCAAGTTTATGAAAATTCCTCTCAGAAACTCAGTACCATCATTTAGCAACAGTTGCCAAACCAAATGATAAATGTTAAAGAAAAAAAAAACAGCACAAACCTTGATGGCATCGATATTTTTCTGCTTAATATCTGCAGCTGAATGGAGAGAGGTAAACTTTGCAAGTGAAGTAATAAAAGCATCTCTATGAGTCTTCATGGACATTCCAGCAGTGACATGAATTGCATAACGGAAGCCTTCAAGACACTGAGATATTAGTATTTCATCATTGCTTTGGTCAAGTGGAATGCTAAAGGCAGCCAACATTGGAGCCCAGCAGACTTCAGTCATGAATCTCAGAATTACCACATCTGTTGCAGCATAATAAACTGACCTATAATTTGCATAAAAATGGTACTATGTCAAACATATGTAGCATATTTACATTGATACCAAAAAAAGGGGGATTTAAATAGCCAGAATATCCACCTCCATGTTTCAGCAACAGGGATTTAATTTTTCAGTGACCTTGAGAATCAAATCATCCATAGAAAGTTCAGTGTTTCCAAGTTACAACTTAAAATCCATAATTCCATGAGATGTCATTCTCAGATATAATGTTTGGTTGGCTGGCAATGAAGGGCTAATTTCGAAGCCAAAAGCAAAAAAATCTGACTCATAAGGATAAAATTCAACAATTTCTATTATGGTGAGATAAAAGCTTATTAAAAGTTACAAATAGATTAAAAACATATGTTGGATTCTTTAAAAGGAGCAATGTATCACATATGGAGATGGATTCTTCTGTCAGATTCTTCACAACACCATACCAGATTCTTCAACAGCTAGTTTAAAGTTCAGCCAAGACAATATTCACAGTTGACAAAATATTATTGTGATTTCTCTTTCTTCCAATTTCCAAGTATAATATTGAAATGTTTGTTACTCTAATGTTTTACCCTGGTAGTGGAGTTTTGCTTTTGGATAATGAGGGATTTAATGTCTCAATCGGAATTGTCTCACAAATTGTTGAAGGAGATTAATAGAATCGCATCTCGAATCATAGGAATTTTTTTCTTATAAAAATGAAAATAAAAAAAGTAGTTATTCATGATCCAATGTTACTAGGAAAATTAATCAAGCTGACAATAAATTTTTATTATCTTTGAATAAAAAATAAAAATAAAAATAAGTTAGAAAAGTGTTCATGAAAAAAAAATGAAAATAAATATATAAACAACCCCATACATAGAGTCAAATGCTTTTGTCAAATACTTCTTCCTTATTCATCTCTAAAGCCTCACAAAAACCGCAAAATATCGTAAGAGATTTTGTTAACCGCTAAATAACTTTTAAAAATAAAAATGATGAAAGAAAGAAGGAAAGAAAGAAAGTAAAAGATCATTAATATTAAACTCTTGGTTATAGCTATTCCTGCTCAGATGAATCGCTTGAATCATAAGATTAATTGAAACGAGTACGGAATAATAAGATGAACACCACAATCCTAAGATTCACCTATAAATGGGTTTTGTTGCATTGATACAAAGCGTTTTCCTTAGGATTTGATACAAATCACAGAACTAGAATACAAATCTTAGGATTCTAACAACAATGGACTCAGTAGATACTGCTTGTACATGTTTCTTTTTCATTAATAAAAATTTAATTGTTATTCTAAAAAAAAAAACAAAAGTATTTTGTCACTCGATTGTCTAGAGAAAGATTTATACACTATTTTTATTGGTGACCTTTTCATAATAATATTATTCTAAAAACAGACATATATTTAGTACTGGTCAAGGACGGGCTTTTTTTTATACTGAAAAGCCCTGGAAAGAAAAAAAAAACAGAAGTGCCAAAAGCAACACAACCCAAGCAGGGCCTAGCTACACATAACAAAACATGCAAAAAGGACCTAGAATGCGAATGAGATAGGGGCACCTCACTAAAAATCAAACATCCATCTGAGGCAGTGCTACTTCCCTCCAATTCTGTGATCTAAAAGGATTCCATGGAATTGTGGAAGGACCGACACCCACAAAGCAATACTGAATTTAAGTAGTTCGTAAGAATATCGGCCAAAGAGATAGTGTCCTTGAAGCACCGTGAGTTCCCTTCCTTCCACATGATTTATAACACCGCCAAGAAAGCAATCCTCCACAACACCCTTCCTTTATCTGAACCTACCTCCGAATGCCACGTTTCAAACAAACCTTACATATTATGACAAATTCATAAAGCAATTATTTTTTGTTTAAATATTATGCCAAATTCATAGATCCAAACATAACTATAAGAACCATGTTTTGCAAGGGAGCTCAACAGGCAATTGGGGTTTGTCCATATAGGGTGGAATGATTAAAAATGGACATAGGGAATTCATCATGACTTCCTCTAGTCTGGCTAGGAAAGAGACTAAGATCAAGAGGAATACTAGCCATAAGGGAGGATTTGTGGCTCCTCAAGAATCAATTTTGCATCTATAGTTGTCGATGGATATTCAAGGAATGTGAAGAATACGGAGCCTTGAAGATTCAACTGTACTAAATGAGATAAAGCCACTAGTTTCAAATGTGGAGCCATCATTCTCCAACGTGCCAATGGAAGTGAAAAGTGAGTGGATTCTTAAGCCTTTGGCATTCCTCTTGATGTTTAAGCAACTCTACATGGAGATCACAATGAAATCCCATTCATTTGGAAACTTGTAATGCTTCCATCAACCACTCAATGGTTAAGCTTCTGTACATTTCATGCATTATGTATATATTGCATTCAACCATAATTTTCTGCTGATTTGAAAAGAAATCAATTAACAACATCAACAAGGTACCTGTTAAAAATCCTCTTGGTGACCAACCTCTGTATCAAACTGAAGCCCAATGAATAATTTATAGACTTTTAAGTTATCCATAAGAGAGCTTACTCAGTTTTGCGAGCTTTTTCTGTGAATTGCTCTTGCACGTGCTTGATGAGATCATCACTTGTCTCCATTGATTCTTCCCCTCGCTTGCTGATTACAATATTCAAAATACTATCCAAACCTAAGATTCGGTTAGAATTCATAGATTTCTTGTGCTGTGGCACCAATTTGTCCTCTTTCATTTTGATCTCATTCCTTGAAATTCGTTCATATAATGATCTCAGGTACTCTTCAGGTAAATCTTTTCCATCATCAATACCACGATTGTTCCTTATAAAATCCTCTGGTGACATCTACAAGAACCAAACACAACGAAGTTGTTTAAGCTTATTAAAAGTCCAAGTCCAACCATGTGAAAGGAATTTGAGAACGGGGCAAACCTTGTTCTTAACCATTGGGTTATGAGCATCAGTATTAAGCATTATCACCGCGTAAGCCAGGACATAGGCAGTATCAGCACTTATAAAAGCCTTTGAATTACATTTGCAATAACGCTCAGCAAATTTTTCCATGATGCGATCTATCTTCTGTGCTTCACCAGGCAACCTAAAGCCTTGTAGGAAGGCCCTAATTGCCTCATCAAATTCCATTCCTTGAAAGTCAAATGAATCCACATATGCATGCATGACTTTCAGTGACACCCCTTCCCTTTCTCCTAGATAATCACCAATCATAGTCTTGTTCAAGCCAGATGCAGTTTTAAGGAAAGTAGCTATCTCCTCCGGTGAATCACCTACCTTCTTTGCATGAATAAGGAAATCAATTCCTTTTTTAGGTTTCCAATTGAAAAGAGATATACCTTCCTGTCATAATTTTACATTACAATGCACAGGGGTATGAAGCTATTTTAGGTTGAACATTATCATAGAAAAGGCAGTGCTTGTCAGGAAAACATTAAAAACTTGTTACCTACCAGAAGCTCAACCTTGTAAGCTCGACGTTGCTCAAAAGATGATGCTTTTGAGACTTCATTGGCAGCAGTTTCAGAATGAGAATCTAATCCTACAGCAGACTCCTCCCCATTTCCATTTATCATAGGAGGAAAAATTCCTGATTCAGGTTTGTTTTCAGTTACTTCGGATTTCTTAGGAGATTGTGAATATGGGATCTGCAGCTGTTTGTTCATCCAATCTCCCATTGATCTCAAAATAGCCACCAAGCATTTCATAGCTTCAAGTTTCATGGTGGCTTCTTGAGGTGGCAGTAGGGTAGTGGTGACACCTGGAGGGACACCTTGAGCAGTTTTGAGCAAACCATTGACCATCCTGTCAGGATACCACTTTCAACATATTAATATGTAAATCAACAAAAAGAAGAAAGAAGAATGCATAGGGAGGCCAAAAACAAACAATCCCCAATTTTAGTGGAAAAAATTAGGAAAGGTGAATCAACGTAGAGAAGCAAACAATAGAAGAGAAACAGCATACCTCTCAAATATATTAGACGAATTGACATCACAGTCATAGTTGAGAAAAATATCTACCAAGATCTGTGAATCGACACATAGCTTGTCCAGAAACCTAAGCACTATCATCTTCTGCTGATAATTAGGTTGAGCGACATTTTCCAAAACTCTGAGAACAATCATTGGAAAGAATACTCCAATCTCTGCCTTCAATCCAGCTCTAAATCTTGAAACCAGACTAATGAAAATAGAGAAAGAAAGCTGAAAAACAATCATAAGGGTGGCGGCACTGTTCTTCAAAAGTGATAAACATAAATACTGCTTAATGGCACCCAAAAACCTGTTCCATTGAAAGAAAGACTCATCAGACAATGCGTCAAATCCAACTGCCAGTATAAAAAAAAGATATTGCCCAAGCCTAGAGCTCAGGTGCAGACTGTGGAAAGGGACAAAAGGATAAATAAAATTAAAAGCTGTGAAACCAGGCGTGCGTAGCAACATGTAACTACCTGACGTCTATGCGCCCTCACCCCACCCACCCACCCACCCACACACACGCGCACGCGCGCACGCACACACACACACCAAAAAAAAAAAAAGAACCACCTATGTACGGTGACAGAGGATCAGATCATCATCTTAACTTGATTAATGGAGCACAAGTTTCCACCATCCAAAACAAATGCATAGTTGATCCAATGGTCCAGTTCATTCGGATGGATGCCAAACCCCAGGATTTGGGTTGGGTTTGGGGGGGTGGTACAGACTAGGATGGATCATAAGGTGGGCCCCACTAGGTGTATTGCACAGTGAGCTCATGAGCTTAGCGGAGGATTCTCCATATTTGATCTGCTGAGTGCTTACGCCTTGCTTTCACAGTTAATTAGAGTGCAGGCCTCCATGGAGCAACAAATTGGTGCACCCCTTTTTTTTTCCTGTAGAGGGCGGGGGGACAAGATTCATCTGGGTAGAGGGAAGAATCACATAAAGGAGAATAGAAGTGGGCCAAACAGAGGACATGCTCTCCGGGCGACATCTCTGAGTAGATCAAGTTGATAAGTGTGTATCTCCGTGAGAGTTTAACATGAATTGGTTCACATATAGCTTGGATCAAGTGAAAATAAGCCCATGTGTCATGTGGTCAACAGAAGCCATCCACATGGAAACTTTCATGCAGACATCAGCATATGTACAAATGTGTATGCTGATTGTGGAGATTATTTAGAGAAACCAAACCTGCATTCGTGGAATAAACACCCCTGGGCCCATGGGTGGATGCATGTCATTCATGAGGATAAAAAGGTCTTGATGTGAAGTGCAGACTAGGTGTTTCAAGAATGGATCCGGTCACATCATCCTATCTTTTGACTTTTATGGGCCACAAAGTTAGCGACTTAAACACTTCAATAAAATGAAAATATAAAAATAAAATAAAAGGAACCTTTATGGTGCTTTCAACAATGAGCAACAGGCAGGTGAGGGTCAAATTTGCATTGCTGCCAATTTAGAAGGGGCTAGGGTGTGTATGATCAAGGGTTTCAATTGACACTTTATTGGGCCTACATACGGTCCTCATTTCGCAAGGGACCCAACCAGAAATGTGCCTGAATTCCCACATTGTTGCCCACGTCAGAAGCTCAATCTTCAGCTACTGCCCAGAGTTGTTAATGATCTTGTATACATTTGCTTTGTATGACATTGGTAGTGTTGTACTCACGTACTCAAGATTTGGCATCATTGTCATTGACTCCTCAGCCCGATCCATATGTTTGCTGATAAGAGGAATTCTAGAGCACAGACCCTTTGCTAATGATCTTGTGAGGTCCACCTTGACGTATGCCAATCAATGGGAGTAGGGGTGGAAAGGTCTCATTGTTGATCAGGGTTTGACCAAAAAAAAAAACCCTCATCCCTTGATTTGAAAGCCTATAAGATATAACAGTTTTTAACAATTTTTTTATATTCAATTTAATGGTGAATAGAGGTTGATGATTGCTAAATGCCGGGTTTTTTTCTTTTTTCTTTCTTTTTTTCTTTTTAAGATCATCCATCCACATAGACATATACGCTTATATGCGACTTTCTTACGTGCGTAGAGTAAAGCTAACATCAACAACAATGTAATATGTTCCTGTCAATATGAAGTGACACAAATACAATGATAGAGAATTTTGAGTGAATTCAATGTTCCTCCACGAGGATCCTTTATATAGAATTTACAATGCCCATTATGGGCTACAATCTTCTCAATTTACAGCAATCACTATCCTCAGAATATCACATGGTGTTATATAGTTGTACATGGTTGGATGGTTTTGACCATCTACAAGTTTGTAAGGGGCTGGGCTTTTATGACCCACTTAAGACCACCCTCAAATTGATGTTGTGGAGTCAACCAGCAACAATTTGCTAACTAAGAATTGTTGTCGTGGCCGTGGTAGCCCTTTCGTAAATATATCGGCAACCTGAAGTCCTATAGAAATATCAAAGAGACTAATGGTGTTACGCATGTATTCATCCCATATGTAATAATAATGAACCTCAATATGCTTGGTGCATTCGTGAAACCCAGGATTAGTAGTAAATCTGGATGGCACTAGTATTATGAGCATAAAGAGGCATTGGATTTGATTGAGGAAACCCACTCTCAGAGAGGAGACCACGAAGCCAGACTATTTCAGAAGAAGCTACAGGCATAGCACAATACTCTGCTTCTAAGGAGGACTTGGATACTTTATCGTATTTTTTACACTTCCATGAAATCAAGGAGTCTACCAAATACATGCACCATCTAGTTGTGGAGCACCGAGTATTAGGGCAGCCAGCCCAGTCAACATCTGAGTAGGATGTAAAAGAAGTCGAATTGCCACCAAGAAAGAATAAGCCACGAGCTGGAGTGCCTAGTATGTAACGAATAATGCGCCGAACAACAACAAGATGAAGATGTCGAGATTGTGTCATGAACTGGCTCACCAGATTAACTACATATGTGATGGTAAGGTAGACCAAGCTTCCAACTAAACATTGATATGACATGTCATCAGTAAGAAGATCACTTGTATCTTGATTGAGGTTGACATTAACCTAGAGAGGGGTATCCATGGGAGTGGAGTGCTTAAGTCCCACCATCTCAATAAGATCCATTGCATATTTGTGCTGATCTAGGAATAAACCTTTATCTGACTGATATACTTTCAGACCAAGGAAATGGGTTAGGGGTCCTAAATCTTTCATATTAAAAGACTATGACGTGAATTTTGGAGATACTAGATCATGTTGGAGTCTGTACCAGATATGATTATGTCATCAACATAAACTACAAGCATTGTAATCCCTTTCGAAGTATGATGTAGAAACATGGAAGGGTCAGGTGATCTCTGATGAAAATGAGGTTGAAGCAGAGCGTCGCAAAAATTCTCAAACTAAACCCGAGGTGCCCGCTTGAGACCATAGAGAGATCGCCGTAAGTGGGCAACCTCACGATCGAAAGCACATGTTAGTCCTTGTGGAAGACGCCTATATACTTCCTCTTTGAGATCCCCATGGAGAAACGCATTCTTGACATTGAACTCGTACAGGGTCCATGAGCGAAAAGCGGCAATGTCAAGAAAAGTAAGAATTGTTGTCATCTTTTAGACTGGGGCAAAAGTTTTGTTATAGTCTATGTCATATTCCTAACGGTTGCCAAGTGCAACAAGTTGTGCTTTATAACGATCCAGGGATCCATCGACTTTAAGTTTAACTGAGAAAACCCATTTGCATCTAATGGGCTTTGCGGAAGAGGGGCATGGAACAATATCCCATGTATGATTTGCTTGAAGAGCTTTTAATTCATCTTGCATGGCCTTCTGCCAACAATTATGCTTCATGGCCTGTGAATAAGAATTAGATATGGCAAGAGAGGATAAACAACCAAAAAAGTATGGGCGATACCATATATGTCCGGAGGCCAGGAGGTACGAGTAGAGCGCCTAAGAGGAATTGGAGAGTGGACAACAACAATTAGTGGATCAGGTGTCAGTGGTAGATCTTGAGGGGAAAGAAAGTGTTGACATGATTTTTACACCTTTCGTAAACAAGAAGAGGTAATGGAGAATCATGATCAAAATTAGGTTCAAAATGAGAGGTGGAGACGTTATTTTGATTTGGAAAAAAAAAATTTTTTTTTTTTTTTAAATGACATTGTGAGAGAAGCAAATGCGATTGATGCTAGGATCATAACAAAGAAAACCCTTTTGGTGGGAAACATATCCAAGGAATGCGCTTAGGAAGCACGGACACCTCTCCGGGGCCGTCGTGTCCATGTCCGACACGTGTCGGACACGGACACGCTGCAGACACGTGTCGGACAAGCCAAAAAGAGTATCTTATTTATTTTTTTATATTTTATATTCCGGACACGTTAGGTACGCTGTCCTCCTTTAATTGGAAAAAAAAATAAAATTAGAGTAACAAAGAAAAGAAAAGGGGGCTGTTTGTAAAAAGTTATAACTTAAGAGGAAAAGGGGGCTCTTTTAATTTGTCCATCCATCCTTAAACGAAAGATAAAAAACCCCATCCGTCCGTCCCGCCCTAATGAAAGAAGAAGAAGAAGAATAAAGAAAAGGAAGAAGAAAGAAGAAGAAGATCTGCCACGGTACTGCTTCTGCTTCGTTTTTTTCGTTCGTGGTACTGCTTCTGCTCATCAGGTCTGCTTTTTTTTTTCTGCTCTTTTTATCTTTCTCTGTTGCTGCTTCCTCTTTTTTTTCCAATTTTTGCTGCGAAAAACATTTTGCTGTTTTTTTTTTTTTTTCCGTTTAGTTTTTGCTAATGCTTCTTTTTTTCTTTTTTTTTTGGGGCTCATCAAATCTGTTTGTTGATTCTGTATTATTTTTTTCAAATCCACTGCTGTTTTTCTAATCATTAGATGTTCTGTTTTTGCTGTTTTCTTCTTTGCTGTGTTGTTGTTGCAAACCTCTAGAATTTAGGAATATGAGTTCCATTCCTGGCTCTAGCTCACACCCCTCCAATGAAGAAGATATAAATAGGCCTATGTGGAAATATGTAACCAAGTTTGAGAAACTTAATGAAGAAGGGGAAAATATTACAGTGGTACACTGGTACTAGGATTTTTATTTATTTGATTGCTAAATTGATTACAAAGTTAAAATGATATTATCTTTTTTAGTATATGATTAGATTTATTATTATTATTATTATTATTATTAAATATTAATGTGTCCCCGATGTATCCGTGTCCTACTTTTTTGAGAAATGCCGTGTCGGCATGTCCGTGTCGTGTCGTGTCGTGTCCGTGTCCATGTCCATGTCCGTGCCCGTGCTTTTTTGGAATGCGCATTTGACCGATTGAGCCCATTTACAAAATAAAAAGGAATTTGTGTTTTCTTGTTTTAGCTCTTACAGGATGCCTGGCAACTTTGGCATGATAAATTAGGCCATCCCAATTCTAAGATATTATTGTCTCCGTTGAAAAGAGGCATGATTAATTGAGAAAATGTTTTTCAATGCAGAGTGATGGCCCACTTTGGAAAAGCGGTAGGTAGAAGAGGACATGGATCGAAGTAGTATGTAAGAATAATATGAAGAAGTACAACCTATGCAAGGATTTGGCTAAGATAGATGGGAAATAAAAAATGAATTCATGTAGCCAATCCAAACATACTTCAGACAAGGCACCAGCTGGAAGATATTGTACAATACTGGACAGAGTAACATCATAAAAAAAGGTGTAACCAAACTTTAGCAATGTTTTGAATAAAGGCAATGTCATTCTATATTTTTAAAGTCATTCTACAATCCATGTTGAACTGTCAGTATAATTACTTACCCTAACCCATATACACACAAATACAACCAAGCATCAGACAAGGAAAAACAGTTACTAGATCAAATGATAAAAGGATCCAAACCAAATACCTCTCACTTGTCCTAAAGACAGCTCCGGCATTCTCCAGCAAAATCTTCAGAAGCTCCAAGGCAACAATCTTCCCACGCATCAACCACGGATCGGACAATGCCTCTTTAGGAGGCGTCTTCATCGAGAGCTTGCAGAGCGCCCTGAACACCAAGAACCCATCCCGCCGCAGCTTATTCCCGATCTGCACCTCCAAATCATCGGCCCCATCCTCGCCGTCGGCCAATTCCCCCTTCCGCCCTTCCAATGCGGTCTTATACATGCTGATTTCCCAGTACTTGGCGTTCAGCATGTCCTTATCGGTGGAATCCAGAAGATCCACCGGATTTGTCGTCTCCACCACAGCCGCCGACTCGAACACCCCGTCCTGGCTTCCCGTCCCCAGCGACATCGCCGGATTCAGAACGACGTCGATGTCCTGGATGATCTTGGTGATGAATCCCTGCACGAAGCTGACGTCAGTGCCGGACTCCCCCGCCGGCTCCATCAGCTCGGCAACGACAATCGGCTGCAACGGCACGGTCGACGAGTCGGCCTCCATTCTCCGGAAGATGATCACCAGCATCTGAATCAGCGACGCCTTGGCGGTCGTCTGATTGACGACGCTCCGGCTGCTCAGATACATGTCGTAGCAGGTGCGGACGATCTGGAGGAGGCAGTCGCCGTGGATGCGGAGATAGGTGGAGGTGACGGCAGAGAGGAGGGCCTTGAGGACCGTGAGCTCGAGGCTGTCGTCGCCGAGCTCGTGGCACTTGCAGACAGACTCGATAAGGCGGAAGAGGAGGGTGGAGGTGGGGCCGCCAGAGGGATCGGCCTCGCCGCGGATGAAGGCGTAGGCGACGAGTTTCTGGATGCAGTCGACGGCGGGCTCGGCGATCTTGAGGACGCCGGAGGAGGCGGCATTGATGAGGGGGCGGAGGACGGCGTCGGAGTCGGCGAGGGAGAGCTGGGTGGGGCCGTCGTGGACGGGGCCGGGGATTTGGTTTTCTTTGGATGTGGGGAAGATGGGAGAGTCCGTTTGGGGAGAAGGAGAAGGAGATGGAGATGGAGATGGAGCGTGAGGAGATGGAGAAGAGAAGCGGGTGATGATGGATTTGCATTGATGGGCGAGTTTGAACTGTTTGCGCGCAGAGGCGTTTTTGATGATCTTATCGAGGGCTGGGGAAATGACCAGCAACAAGCGGGAATCGGCTTTCGAAGAAGCCATTCCCGAAAGAGTTAGAGCAGGGAGATTAGATTAGATTAGATTTGATTGGAGAATGAGATGACGGAAATGTGAAGCGTGAGTGTTGATTGTGCTTGGTTGAATTTGCAGATCTCGTGACCATCTCTTTCTTCTCTTGGTTTCGGTTGATAATTCTTCGAGTGAGGTGAGGGGACGTAAGAGGAAACAAGTAGGAATGTTAAATTATGGTTTGAGTTTTTTCTTTTTAAAGGTTTTAACCCTCTAGTATATTTTATTCATGCATTCTCACCTTTTTCATTTTAATACCTTCTATAATCTCAATAGGTGTTAATTGTGTGCTCAATTTTTGCCACTATGTTGTCATGTACAAAAATACCTTTGTTTTATGTCTAGTCACAAAAGTCTCTATCTCATGAACATGAAATCTATACATGTGTTTTGAAACTTTCCATCAATTAACAATGGATCATGCATGCAGCGATATTGGTAAGAATGGATTTACATAGGGTTACTCTAACCACCGAATATGTTATTATTTTATTATTTTAGTTGAAAAAATAGATAATAATTGTTAATCCTTTACAATTAGTTGTATAGTATATGAAAGTTTCATACTTAGATGAACATAAATTCAATCAAGAACCAATAATCCATAATGCTAACACATTCTATTCATACAATCCACAAATCTTTAACTATATCAACAATTATTTTTTTATTGGTTATATCAATAATATATACAGCTCACCAATTGAATCATTAATGGATGGTAGTCATTTTTTAGATGATGGTGCTATCATGTGTTTTGGGTTGAAGGTGCACTGAAGGAGGATGGGAGAATAGTGAGAGGGATGATCGAGATGGGAGAGATGGTTAAGAGTTGGAGGAAGAAGAAAAAACGAACAGGAATATTCCCATTTGGTGGTTGGGTTGGGCCATTGTTTTGTCTATAGTGACTCTCAAAGAGGATTTTTCAGTAGAACACTATTTTAAGAGTGAAAAAATCTCTCATACAAACGAGACCCAATTTGGGTAACTTGATCCCATTTTTTTTCCTTTTCACAAACTAACGAACTGTTTTACTGTGCTTATAAGGATGAATGCCACTTATAGGGAAAGAGCTTAATATAAATGAGTATGGGTACAACAATTTATCATAAAATCATTCTCGTCATGATTTCGGAATTCAAGATTTCAACTCTATGAGAAGTGCATTTTTTACTTCTAAAATCCAACAGTTCACATTAGTCTGACGAGCGGGTGCCACTAAATGGGCGGGCGGTTGACTGTAAGGATTTTGACTTTTTAGGAACAACCTAACTGACATGAATGCAAGCCTTGGCTTAAGGAGATGGAAAAGTTAATCGTGACTCAGATGCCTGGAAAACAATGAGAAGCATCTGATCATGTCAAACACTGGTTTGAGGGCCTCAATGGCTTTTTAGGAACAACCTAACTGACATGAATGCAAGCCTTGGCTTAAGGAGATGCAAAAGTTAATCGTGACTCAGATGCCTGGAAAACAATGAGAAGCATCTGATCATGTCAAACACTGGTTTGAGGGCCTCAATGACTTTTTAGGAACAACCTAACTGACATGAATGCAAGCCTTGGCTTAAGGAGATGCAAAAGTTAATCGTGATTCAGATGCCTGGAAAACAATGAGAAGCATCTGATCATGTCAAACACTGGTTTGAGGGCCCCAAAGCTATGGTATGGCGAAACAAATACTCTACTATGAAATGTCGACACCAGACCAATTACAGGTTCACAAAATACACCTAAATTAAATGCCCAATCACATTGTACACCTGCACATTCTGGGAAAATCACAGGCGAGCCCGTTTATAATATACAATAACTAGTTAGAGAAACGTTCCTACTCCAGAATTCGGTTCAGATAACAAAACAGAAAAGCACATCAATTTTCTCATTTTGATTCGCCAGATGCAGGCCCTATGCTTGTTGATGGAAGCTGCTCAAATTTCTCACCCTCTAATTCATCACCACCAAAAAGGTCCCTCTGAACAGGAACATGTTTCAGCTGCTGTGACGATATCACATTTGCTATGGCTTTCATAGCTGCTGTTGCTCTATCACTATTCACCGATGAATCTTCATTTGTGCCAATTGCTCTATTGTCATCTAATGGATCATCTTGCTTCTGTGGTGGAGGTACAAAGAAGGGTATTCTTCCCCTTTGCCAGTCGTGGAGCACCATTTTTGCAGCTGTCATCAAGTCAGGTTCACCACCCTGAAAACAACCCACCAAAAAACTTGAAAACACCAGCAAGATAGTACAAATGATTTACTGTGTAGGCCAGTAAATGAAAAAACCCTTAATTTATGAAAAAATGAAAAGGATTTTTAAAAAAGAAAAGAAAAATAGGGGTCTCCTATAAATCTAGAGTTTCAAGACACATTATGTCATTATTAAGAATGAAATTTAGCAGTGCGTCTGATTTTTCGAATGCTTAGATCTTCCACAACTGTGATTTTGAACTTCAAAAGTTCTTGGAAATCGCTAGTTCAAACTGTAAGAATGAGGGGGAAAAGGGAGGGAAAAAAGAAAATAGGACGAGGTTAAGGGTTATTTAGGCTCTGAAACTTGGTTGACTTGACTTAGACCAGCTCACTCACCATTTTTAAAACCATGGTTGTTACATTGATAATTGGAGCATGGCAGGTGTGCCGTTCCTAAGTTATGGGGTTGTTCTTTGGAGGCTTGTTCATTCTGTCATAGTATGTTCGGTTTGGAAGGAGACGAATAATCACATTTTTAGGAGCTCTTCAATGCCCGTGGAGGATCTTTTGCAGATGGGGTTTGTCCAAATAGCTAAATGGGTTTCTTCAAGGAGTAAGTATGACACATTTAGATCCGATGATATAATTTTCAGTTGAGAGGCTTCTCTTTTTTGTAGCCACTCTAGGGTGAGGAAGATGGTTAGTTGATCCCCTCCTGCAGTTGGTTCCATGAAATTTAATGTTGATGGGCTGTAGGGGTAGCTGAGGCTAGCAGGCATAGGTGAGGTTCTTAAGAAATTCAGGGTGTAGTGCTGATGAAGTTCTCAAAACATGTTGGCACCTTGGAGTCCAGTGAAGCGGAGGCTGTGGCAGTGTTATAGGCGCTTCTGCTTTTTTGTGCACTCCTTCCATGATAGCTTGGTGGTGGAAATCGATTCATTGAATGTTATTTCTTGGAATTCTTCCTCTGTGGTTCCTCCTGGGAGATTCCAGTTCTACTTTAATGAGATTAAATTCCTCTCCTTAATTTTCAAGTGAAGTTTAAGCATGTTTGATGTTCGGCTAATAGCTTTGCATATTCTCTAAACACCAAAAAAGGGGTCAATAGAATTTCTTCTTTTGATGGTTTTACATTGTATTTTTCATTCCTAGGTATAATGCTTTTATACCAGTAGCTTATTGTCATTGAGCTTCTTTTGTATTTTCTCCTTCATCTTAGGATAATTTTGTTACCGATAAAAAAAAAGGGATTTTACTGGAAAAACCACCTTAGACTTTGTAAAGGACAAAAAGGCCCTTAAATTTCAATATAGATGACAAAGGCCCTTCCCTCCATTAAATGTATCTCCACTCGCCCCTCATTTCTTCTTCTTCTTCTTCTATTTAAAGGTCTGGTTTCATGAATATTTGGAGTGCTACCCCATCTGTGTAAGAGGTAAACCTTAGATCACAACCTCCTCCATTGATAGATGGGCCACACCTTCAAGTCAGAAAAGTTGGAAGGCCATACACCATTTATGCAGATAAACTGGATCATTCCTCCCTTCAAAAACAATGACAAGTGCAATGTGTTGCCCCTGTAGTATGGACTTTACAAGGGTATTCTGTCTGGAGAGAACAAACTAATTGACATATGTGCAACCTGAGCAGTTCGGATTCATTAAGGAACTCAGGCCTGCCAGTCAACAGCCATTTAAGGATAAGGAATGCCGACAGTTAATGGGAAACAAAGTTTTCTGCTTAGTCTCGCAAGTTAGAACCAGGGATCGATCTTGGTCAACATGTTGTCATTCTCACTCCCATACCACTGTTCCACTCTAGCAAAAATAAAAAATAAAATAAATAAAGAGGGAAGATGGGGTCTGGTTAGTTGGTCTGGCGCTGGGGAGGAGGAGGAGAAGAATAGCTGCTCACCAAAAGGTTAAAAAAAGAAAAGAAAAAGTCGCTACGTTGAAATTTGAGGGCCTTTTTGGTCTTCACAAAGTCTAACGTGATTTATCCAGTAAAATGCTAAAAAAAACATTGATAATTGGAGCCGGGCTGAAAATGAATGTCATAATTTCACATTGATGCAAATATGGTGGCCCAACTAAGTCAAATCCGTAGCCCAACTTCCAGTTCTAAAATAAGAGATTTTGGTGACAAGAAAAGAGGGTTTTTTTTTTTCATTAGAATTTTAATACGTATATATTCATTAACGTATAATACTATAATTAAGATTTTAAATAGAATTTGCTTGCGTTAAATATAGTTTCCTGTTTCGACAACATTTAGTTTTTTGGATTTTGTTTTCCTATCTTGTTCAAGCCTTCTTTAGAGAGCTTGCATCACACAAAAAATGTCTAATACATTATCCATTTGACATATGAAAATAATATATCGCATTGTTGATTTAATAGAATGAATTATATAGGGCTACATCCGCTAAGCATTGTGTTGGGCATAACTTAAGTAAGCACCTCAATTTTTGGCCCGCCTAGATGGCTAAATGTATAGATGCAAACAGTCAGATCCAGAGTGGAACCATTGTGGACCTGGACTTGAATCTGTTTTCATAGATTAGATCCAGACCCAGATCCAACACAAAACCTATGTGTAGTATCTGGATCCATCTTTCAATGGAAAAAAACCCGAATCTGGGTCTAGATCCAAAATAGGATGTGAAGTGCATTAGTATAATTTTGGACGAAAGAGCTTCAAAATAAGTTTTTAAATGTTGAAGTGGGGCTACTAAATGGAATATGATTAAAGCTAAGCAAAACTCTAAAATATCAATATTAGTCAATCTATGTAGGCCTTTGAAACCTATATATTTGTAATATGCGGATGTAAGATTTAATTGCTCCTTTAGGGTTGTGCAAAGCCTCGCTGGATCATCCTAACCCCCTTAGTTTGGCCTTTAAACTTTTTGGCTATACAATGCATCGTATTTTGGATTTTCAATCCTAGAGCAACAATCTCATGGGGGCTCTTTTTTTTCGGTCTTTCTTTCTTCACTGCCATAGGGTTTAACTAGATCTTTTGATCCTCAACACCTAGGTGAGCCCAAAATTGAGGTAACTCATAACCACAAATAGTGTTTATGTTACTTTCACAATCCATTGTTCCTTTTTGTAAACTCTAATAAAATTTATTTTAAAAAAAAAATTGAATTTGAAATCCGAACTGAAAAACCAGAATTCCGAACCGATTGAAACCTTTCAGCCTCAAGTCAAAACTATAACAGGGTCCAAAACGAAATTGACAACTTTGTTCTTATGCCTTCTTACACTGATATATTTTATGCCACTATTAAATTGAATTCAATTAATGTTATATCAGCATTATTATCTTTTGTGGAAGAATCTATTGCTCCTTTTGGAAGCTCTCCACATTTAATTGTTAATTTCATCGGGACATGATTTAATTGAAAGTTTCTGAAATACTGTCTCGTTTGCATGTATCATTTATTAGTGCCACTGATGCAGCTACTATCATTTGGCTGGGTTATTTGGTTGAATGATCTGGCACCAATATGAACGTAGGATGGAGAGATTGAGGAAGATGTTGAACATAGCATAAGAGTAGGATGGCTCAAAGTGGAGACTTGCTTCTGCAGTGCTTTCTAATTGGTGGAAACCAATAAGATGATGCAGGGCAAGCCCAAAAACTCACGCGTGGGACCCAAATGATGCAAATCCAATTTAGTTTCTTAGTTTATTACAGTATTATAATTAGGATTAGCATTCCAAATTCATTAGGATTTCTTATTTTATTTCCTAAGTTGGTTAATAGTTAGTTTCCTAGTTTGATTGGGTGACTTAGCCCCTAAGTTTTTCTTTTCTTATTTATATGGCATTGTAGAGATTTAGATCTCAGAGTTCATGATTAATAGAATTGTGGGTTTTATACCTTGTAGGTGCATCCTTGTGCGTGAAAGCCTCTGCAAAGACATTATCGTGCTTCAGCACTTTTCCACGCAAGCCCTAACCTTAGGAACTACATCACAAGAATGAAGGAAAAATTTTACGAGACAATGATCAAACCAACTATGATTTATGATCTGTGGAGCAGAAGGTTGACCAATCAAGAAGCAACACATGCACAAAATGAGTGTAGCAGATATGAGAATGTTGAGGTGAATGTGTGGTAAAACTAAGGATAGTATTAGAAATGAGTGCTTTCGGGAGCATTTAGGGGAAGCATCGAGGAAAGTTTTCCAATGTAGATTGACAGCCCTCCAAGGAAAAGGGGTTGTCCAGAGAGGACATGGATAAAACTAGTTAGGATACATCTAAAGAAGTGGCCATTGGAGGATTTGGCTCAGGATAGATCGCAATGAAGAAACTAAATCCATGTGGCATTGATGATGATTTGTCATCAACTTGCAGAAGGAAAAAGGAGAAAAGGATCTGGTTTTGGATCTAGATCCGAAATACAATGTAGAGTGCATTAGTTTTATTGGATAAAAGAGCTTCTATACACACAAAAGTGGGACTATGAAGGATAACAAGCAACTACAAGTGCAATCTAGCACTGTAGTGCCCACTTGGGGCCACTTTTCATCAGTGCAGCCCCTTTGATAGTCTTTTCATACCATGATCTAGCATTAGGCCCAATTTTACACTCATTGGACTTCACTCACCATTGGATTGAATCCCAAGAAAATCTACGGTTAAGATCCCATTAAAATTTAATGTTGTTAATCAAGGGCTAGGATAATCTAGCGGGGCTAATTTTCTGATGCCACGTTGTCCATAAAGAGACCTTTCAATCTGCCCTCCTCCCATTGGTACACTTGCATCTAAGTGAGCCCCACGAGCAAGACTACATGAAAGCTTATATGCAATTTGCTAGTAGGTAAACGTTTCCTAACTATGAAATGGTATATGACTAAAGCTAAGTGGCCTCTCAAATATAATAATTCAAGCTATTTAGGCCGTTAAAACCTATATTTATTTTAATATGTTAATGTAATCATCTTGGATCCAAATCCTCAGGCTGGAATATACAAGGACCCAGTACCGGATATAAATGTCTCGGATCCTATATGCATGGATCCGGAGACTTCGGATAACAAATAACCATTTGCAACCCTACCAATGAGCATACCTTCAAAAGCTTCCCCGACAGTTTGCACAACTTAACAAGGAAGTCATTCTCATCATCCCTGCAGATACCAACAATGTGAAAAGGCTCAATTAACAAAATCAGCAAAGTAACCATGATACATGGATAATAATCTATGTTTTTGACCCAGATATTAGAGGCAGCAGCACACAGTAGATATGGAAGAATTTAGTGACCATAATTAAGGTGCAAAACAAAAATAAGAAAAAGAATGAATGAATCAGATGAGCAGATATATATACATATTGGAAATAATATGCATGATACTTCTATTGGCAACACTCGGTGGGCCTATCCCAGGCCACCACTAATCAAGGCGAGAAGGGTAGGGGAAGGTCCATGGATAGATATGCGGTACAACAAAAATAATTCATTTAGATATGATCGGGCCCAATCTACAGCGGTACACAACAGAGTTGAATCCAAAAAAGAAAAACGCAGTGTAGATTTAATTACATCCTTAACAATCCTCAGAACGATTTCAGTCAGGTCAGGGCTGTTGAGAACAAATAAGCAGGAACTGATTAAATCCAGTTGGCCTGTGTGTGCATAAATATATATATATATATGAGAGAGATGCTCCTGTGAGAGAGGGGCCCCACCCCTATCTCTCATAGTATGGTGAGGGATATCTCTCATAGGAGCATCTCCCTAAATATATGGGAGATCTCCCACCTTACTATGAGAGATAAGGTGGGGGCCCTCACATTTAAGTTGTTGGAATAAGAATACCATCTAGAATCTGTCTCTCCTTGTGCCATAGAAATAAGTTAGGGAAGCACTTGTTGCAATCTTACCAACTATATGGTGGACCTATTTTTTTATTAGAAGAATGCATAACACTGACTCGGGTCACATCAAAATCTCTTCATTGAGAAAAATATCCAGAGCCATACCTAACATCAATCTACCATCCCCGTATATCAAAGCCCCCATCTAACTACAACAACTTATCCACCTTAACATGATTTACTCTTACCCAAATAGTCCTAATTACATACGGATTAAAAGAAAACTTGAGCAAATCAGTTTGAAACAATCCAGAGTCTATTTTCATCTTGCAATCAGCGGGGCTGTGGATCACATTGGTGGGACCTATAGTGGCTTTGTGTGCCAAATGGGCTCAAATAGACCATACTGGTTGCTGCTGGGTGCACAGACATTTTTCTTATTCAGCTGGGACTGGTAACTGTGATGCAATTGCAGTCCCAATATGAATTAAGGGATTGCAATTCGGGATACAATTGCCGTCTCTTCTTTTCCACAGAATCAAGAGCAAAAGTTAGCAAAAATGAAAAAATTGAAATTATTATAATTATCAATATCCATCATAAGTACCATGAAATATAACACATCCTCACACAGAAAATACGTATAGCAATCTCTTTAGCTTGTAGGCACAAGTATTCTCATCTTATTACTGTGTTGTTTCAATATACAGAAACGAGTTAATGCTGTTTTGTGACAATTAAAGAACTTATCATTTTTTGCATTATAACATGTTACTTCTGCATTATAACATGTTACTTCTGTGATTTTCTATAATAATCACGTTCATATCACGGTATTTTCAAATACCGGTGATATTTTTTACCACGATCCAAACTAATTGTAGGTCAGGATACCAATTCCAAAAACTAATTCCACCTAAACATATCACTTAGAAACTATGATGCTCCAACAATTCAAATAAGAATTTATTAGGACCATTTTTTTATTTTAAATGGATTTATTAGGACCATATCACATCCGTCACTTAATTTTTATGTGTAAAATTTGTGCCCCTGCCATCTACATAGAACGTCATCTTATCTATGATGCATGCAGTCATCATAGCTTACAAATGTTTCCCTCAATACATCTTGAAATAGATGATTATTGAATTTCGATTATCAAATTGATGGGGAACTTCTTGATTGGATCATAGCCAACTTTGCCACTTTTATCCAAGTTCTAAAAGGTCACTATATTTTGGATAACTAGACTATTCAACTCAATCAGTGGTTAAGGATTCACATGCCATTTGAAGTTAAAGAAAGACTTCACAATAAAATGTGGGGAAAAATTGAAATCTGAAATAAAATTACAGGATTAAATGTGTGCACCAGCATGATAGTGTAAAGAGAAAAAATACACCAACCACAATAAGACAAATTTATTTGAAAAAGAGATCATACCACTCTTGTATCTTGTATGCTCTTTGCAGATGTTCCTTTTTCACACGTTTTAGAACTTCTCCTATGTGTTCAGAGGCATCTTCCAAGTTTGCAACACGCACCTAATTATGAAGCCAAATGCATACACAAAAGGAATGTTTCAAACTATCCAAGAACATGAGCAGGCAAGTTTCACTATTCAAGTCTCTAGATAGAATCTACGTTACTTTAGTACGAGAATAAAGTATTGTTAAGGCCAGAGATATGATTAGACTTCCTTGATCACCCAAATCTCGCGGTAAAGTAAATCCTTCTAATGTAACAATATTTCAGTAAAGTACTAATGGGACCTAATGATGGATAAACTACAACTGGCATGATATCCTAAATTTTAGAATTTCACTTAAAGTTCTAATTCTAACAAAGTTTTTACTAAATGGTCCCTCAGCCTGAGCATAAGAATGTATTCAATTTCTAATTCCACTGCTAGATTGTTGAGGCAGTTAAATTTCACTAAGACAGAAAACTGCATAACTGACGTTACACAGATTAGATGAAATTAGTTTATACATGTAATTTATTCTAATAAGAGATTTTACATTATCTGGTTTTTGACAAATTTGAAATTTTAAGCTAGGATTGATCACAGCAATAAACTAGTTGCATAATTTGTGAGGATTAATGCAACTTTGACAAATTTCTTCATGCATCAAGATCATCAAAGCCTTGTCACAACCATGTTAGGTCAGCTACATGAATTCTGTTTCAACATTCCAGTCCAATCAGTTTTTACTTGCAACTATGTCTTTATACATGTTTTTGCTTTTTATTTTTTATTTTTGTGGTAAATATGTATTTGTTACTAATATTTAAATCTATACTGGCTTTGGAATGTATAAATGATGGAGTATTTGCTATGTTATTTGAATGAAGGAACCACCTTACTAAAGTTTCAAACTTATCGATCCCAAGGGGTCTTGAATCATCTCACTCCCAAGTTTCGTAACTAAACCGAATCCTATTATTTGATTTTATTTGTTGCTTAGTATATTTAACCTTGATATGACATCTCAATATTTTGTATATATTAGTATTTTATACAACCATAACCAAGTACTGCGCAATTTAAAGTGCCAATGATGGGATGTTTGGAGACTATATTGGGGGGAATATGGACACAGAGAGGATAGGTTATATGGACTCATGGAGAGAATAGGTAATCAGGTTGTTTAGAGCCCCATTTTTAACTGGCAGAGAGGATACCGAGTTTCCGGCTTCAATAACCCTCATTGGGAATGTCTATGTTCCATTGGATGGCAAGGAAAGAAGAAAATGGATGCTACCCATAGTTGTGAAATTCGTTTTGTCTCAGAAAATTTCCGAAAAATCCCATTTCGGTCCACATACCAAAACGAAACAGCACTGCACAACTTTTCGGCCAACTTTTCAGTCAATTTCGGGAATTTCGGTGGATTTCAGCCGATTTCGGCATAATTAGGAAAATTCTCCCAAAATGAATTAAAAAAGGATTTTCTGCAATTTTTTTCCTTCTAAAAAGCCCCAACCCCTCCCCGAGGCTCTTTTTCAAACAAAAATAAAACGAAGGAGAATAATTCCACATAAAATAAATTCCCTAATCAAATTTCACTTAAAATAAATCCTTAATCAAATTTCTACATGTATATGTATATATTTAAATTTATATTTTTTCTGAAACATAAGCCCGAAACGTTGCACCGAAATTCCCGAATCAGCCAAAAATTTTCATTTGGAGGCCAAACCGAAACGGTGTCCGAAACAAAATTCACAACTACGATGCTACTGTGTTATTTATACATATATATATATATTTCTTGAAAGTATTCTCACTTTGGATAACCTTTGGAGGCGTCATAAGATTTAAGTGAATGCATGTCCAATGTGTTTAGCAGCAGCCAAATCAGTTAATCATTTGCTTCTAAATTGCATTTGTCCCCAATTGCTGTGAAACTGTATCCTAGATTGGTTGGCTGCTGTGGGCCACTCCTGAATTCTCTGGCTCAATTCTACGAGTCTTGAAGGATGGGAGTGGGGCTCCAAAGAGGGAGGATTATGTGGAAGTTGTCTTTCTTGGCTGTCATTTGGATGATTTGGAGGAAAAGGAATAGGCGTTGCTTCAAAGGTAGGTCATCTAACTACCGGCAGTTGGTGGAAAGAGTGAGGTTTGCTGTTGCTTCGTGGACTGCTCCCTTGTCACAGCTTAATAAAATCCCATTGGCTTCTACTATGAGAAATTGGAAAGAGGTGGCTTTTTCCAAACCGGCTAAATTGTGTATCACCCCTTGGTGGATCCCCCCTCCCATCAGTGTCTTCAAGCTGAATCTTAATGGTAGTACGGTAGTGCCCTTGGTAATCTGGGTATGGCTGGTCTAGGTGGTCTGGTGCATGATAGCGATGGGCAATGGCTCTACTCTATATTCTTATTTTGGTCCAGCTGGCCATTGTTCAGTTAATAAAGCAGAGCTTTTAGCCCTTTTGACTGGACTCAGAGAAGCTAATCGTCTCAACCTTTAGTTTGAGGGCTGAAGGTGATTCTTTTTTGTACTATTCAGTGGGCTTCAGGTGAGGCTAATACTCCTTGGCAATTGGTAGATATTTTTGAAAGATCTAGCTAGAAGATTGAGGGTCTCCTTTCACCATATTAAACACAGTGCCAACGGGGAGGCAGACTGTCTAGCCAAAGGAATTGGGAAACTTGGTTATTTCTTCTGCTTCAGCTGGTATTACTTGAGGTTTTGGGCTGTAGTCAGCTCTGTATAGGTGTTCTGACGTCTTCGTTCTGACCCAGCAGTGTTTTCTGAGGTCCTTTTTGGTTTAGTATATATCTCTTGTACTGTACAGTTATGTGACATATTTGCTATTATTTTAACACAAACAGTCAATCTTATAAAATCAAATAAAAACACACACACACGCAGTCCCAATGCCTGAAATCAGACTGCCCTTGTCCTGTTTACAATATGCGAACTAAATTAGAAAAAAGGTAATAAATGAAGAAAGAGTTCCAAATAAGTTATCAACAAGGTGGAAGGTGCAGAAACATACCACGCCCTTAAGTACGATATCGGTTTCAGAATCCTTGTTATGGTATACAACTCCAGGACAGTCAATTAAAAAGATCCGCTTTGTTAGAGTTATGTACTGCCACACCTTGGTCTCTCCTGGAATAGGAGCTACTTTGCAGACCTTCAAAATAGGATGAAACATAACTTCAGACACATTAAAAAAATGCAGGATTACCAAAATCATGAAATGCAATACTTAGTAGAGAGCATAACAAATCCTGAGTAGATACAAATAAACATCATTAGTGATGAGACTTAAAGAGCTAGACATTCCTTGATCTAAGCACATGAAGATAACATCCCAACCATTGTCTTGCACATTTGGACACATCATTTTAGGATCAAGATCATCAATGTAATTCATCATTGAGATGGAGGAATTCCAAGATAAGACAAATTAAGCAAGCCTAACCCTTATTCCATGACCAGGCGTTAAAGGATGACATACAGCGATAGTCCATATTCAACTTAGTACTAGTACCAAATAATGGATGTGCAAAATCTTGCCAAATAGGTTTGCTTGATGCATTGGTCCAACAATGTGGGACCTATAGCATGAACAGTATGGGCTATCTAAGTGACACTAAAGTCAATTCAAGGCCAACAAACAATATGCATGTTCAGGTATAGGTTCATCCACATAACTTAAAAAATAGTAAAAAAAATATTAAAAAAAATCAGTATACTGCCGCCAAGTAGTATCAGCTCCAAATTCCCATTTTTTTTTATAAGCTCAGTTCAAAACCTAGCAAGAGGATGCAGCAATCCACAGGCATCTAATGACAGCCGGAACCAATTAGATCAGAGATCCTATGTGGATCCACAGAACGCACAAAAGATGAACTCCAGAACTCCACCATCCCAAATATAACTGTAAAGAAGTTGGAATGTTCAAAGTAGAGTTCCTGCCATTAAAGTTCATCTGTTTGGCTTGGCCTAAACAAGGATGTACGGACTTTAATGTGGCTAGGGTGTCTAGAGGAAAGCAGGGCCACAAGAAATGGAAGGAGATTTTCAAAATAAATAGGGAGATTTTTTAAGATTTCCTCTAGAACGGAGGGAATCAACAACCCTAACATGATGCAAATATTATCCATTAGAGAATCACTGCAGGTTTCTCCAAGTATTTGTAAGGACCACTTATATTAGAAGGGAATTCTTTAAATATGTTAGACTGTCAAAGAATTGGAGGCTGGAGCCAAGGTGGCTAGCACTCGCAGCTAGGAAATCAAATATCTAAGTGGCTTAATCTAGATTCCTTTTTTGTGCATTTCAAAATCAGTAAATGACATGGACTCTCAACAACATGTGCAGTTAGAGCAGAGATGTCTTTTGCTCTGATTTTCCTTTGCAATGAGGTCCCTTTCAAGAATGAGGCCTTTTTTTTATAAAATAACTTGGCGTATGTTATGTCTCTCTTTACATTGATCACATTTAATAAGTACAGATTTTCTGCTCTTCATATAAATGGAATCTTGTCACTGATCGAAAAATTCCCTATAACTCATTCTCGACCATTAGAATGATCTTGAGTCAAAAAAGGGCTGGGATGCGGGTATGGTTTTAAATTTCGGTGCCGGTCTTCGTACCGGTTGGGACTGGCACAAGTCGGTACCACCTGTGCCAGTCCGTGCCACTCATGCCAAATCGGTACAACGGCATGAAAATTGAGTGTTGTGAAAATAATAGAAAACTAGTAAAATTTTGAAAATTGAGCTATAAAACAAGTATCCCATCACAACTATAGTGGTGTTTAGTGTTGTTGAGTGATGAGTAGCTGACAATGTAACATATGACTGCTAGTTTTTATAGATAAATAGGTTTTTACTGGAGTTTCTTTTAGCGGGCCCACCTAGATGCATGTGGATTCGAAAATATATATTATCATACAATTTAAATGATCCTAGCCTTTGGTTTTTGGTCCTCAAAGTTTAAAGGGAAAAATTATCCTTTTAACTCAAGGGATAAGTCATTTGAGTTTTTTTTTTTTTTTTCTAAAGATAAATTGCTTAAAAGAAATTTTTTGAAGGGTCTCATTTAGATGTCATATGAAATACATAATATCAAGCCATTTAAATAATCGTAGCATTTGGCTTTTGGTCCTCAAAGTTTAAAATGCAAAATAATATTTTTCACTCAAGGGATAGGCCATTTGAGTTTTTTTTTTTTTTTAAGGGTAAATTCGTCAAAAACAAAAAATTGGAGGGCCTCATGAAACTATTAGTCAATAGAAGTGTTAAGAAAAACACTACATATAAGAGCCTCTTTGAAATTGTGTGAGATATTCAGGGTTCTATTTATTAAAAAAAATAACTCTAAAAGAAAAAATTATAAGCATCTCCTTGACAAAAGATTCAAACTCAGACAGTGCAGAAAATGTAACACAGCCCATACCGACTGAGCTACAGTGCTCTTGCTTGATATACTTATGATATATAATTTATAAAAAATAAAAATAATAAAAAAAAAAAAAAACTATACTTTATTGTCCGAAAAAAGACTTCACTAGTGCCGGTGCCAGACCCAACTCAGTCCTGCCCGGCACCGAGTTGACTCGAACAAGTAGACAGCAGTGCTGACCGGAATTTTAAACTATGGATGCAGCCCATGCGGGTGCCTTTATGCAGGATTGCATTAGTTTGCAATCTATTAGTCCAGAATCCAGATTCTACATATTGGTATTCCATTACTTATCTGGAATTCTTTGTCGTTGGGAGATAGCCTTAATTCTCCCCGGGGCGCGTTAGTTCCTGGCTCAAGTCATTTGGTCATCGGAATTATAGAACCCTTCTGCCAAGCAAATGCAGAGTTTGCTGCCCTTTATTCTGTCCATGCAGGAACCATAACCAGGTCTTGATTAGGTGGACCACACCATGATTGGAAGATGCCTAAAATTCTCATGTGCTATTCTTTCCATAGAATTCCATTTGTAGGCCACTGGGTTACCTCGACGCCCCTGCCCCCACCCGCCGCCCCCACCCCCCACACCCCAACCCAGAAAAAAAGTAGACCCAGATAGGACTCTCCTTTCCCCAGACGAATCAATACTTGATTCAGATCAGACTGCCACCATGGGATTGGCCATGCCTTCAAATTTCCCTATGCAGAAGAACAAAGACAACCCAATTGGCGAGTTGCAAATCTACACCTAACAGTCCACATGCAGGGCGAAGCTTGATGGCTAGGATCATGCTACTCAGAACATTTGGGATCGCCATCCACAATAGGAGCCACCATACAAAGGCAGTACAGTTTTAAGGGCCATGGAGACTGTTTGGCACTCAAGGTTCAAGGTCCCTTCTACTAGAGAAGGAATTTCATATACCACGTATCATCTTAAACAATATGAACATAAAGGAGAAAAATCAATTTAGTTTCTATCAACGACGGCAGGAATCTTACATTCTTCGTACGCAACGTGTTGATAACTGAAGATTTTCCAACATTGGGATACCCAACGAATCCCACAGATATTGCTTGTTTGTCAGCTTTCAAACGTGCAAACTGCCTCAATACTGAAAGAAGAGAACCCTGAAAAAAGCAACATAGATAAACAAATTTTAAGCAATTGGAACAGCACAGGAAGTCCCCTAGCTAAAATGTAAGGCATTGCCTGGAAATACCTTGCCAAAAGATTTATTGATGCTCGCATGGAATGCTAGAGTAGGATATTCCCTTGATAGCACTCGCAACCAACCTTTTGTGGCCCAATCTGGAACCAAGTCACACTTGAAAAAAATAAAAAAGGAATCAAAATTTCGTGTAGCTTAGCAAGCAAAGAACATGGTCAAAAAGGGAAAACTAAGCTTGAACTGTGACCATGGGCATGAAAGGCATCAGACCTTGTTTAGCAAAAGAACCATATGTTTGTGCTTGCAGTGCTCCTTTAAATGCTTCTCTAAATGATGGCATCTTGTACCCTGAGGATCCCTAGCATCCAACACCTGCAATATAATAAACAAACCATTTTCTAACAGCAAGACAGAAGAATTAAACAAAGTGAACCACACTCAGCCCATAACTACACCTAACTAAAAATCAGAGCACAAGTACTGCAGCATAAATGGGATCTACAATCTTTCAGGGTTGAAAATAGATAATAAATATATATAAAAACTAAAATTACCAAACATGTGAATAGAAAATGATTAAGGCATTTTCCCTCTAGGGGACAGGTCGATGGATCTTGTTCATGAGGGATGTCCACTGGTTTCAGTCTTGCCTCAACCAATCATGTACTCCCTTCTAATAAGAACCAAATAAAATTCTGTAAAGCCCTAAGCCCCAACATATTTGCAGGTTGTCGAGGCACTCAATTCCATACATGGGAGGCACATGTTTTTGTCATCCATCCAATTTATCTGTGATACCCCCATGAATGGGACTGACACAACTTTTCTCTTTTTTCGAAAGATATGATCCAATGACCTTCACGATGATAAAATTGCTAACCTACAACCATCAACATACAAAGACCCAGGCCCACTATCCATATGATAGTGTCCGCTTTGGCTCATGGGATTCCAGCCCAATCTTGCCGCACGGTTTTAAAAGGCCTCATATGGAGTTAAGGCCACGTTGCACATTATAAGCCCAAGGCCAGGACTTGGATAATTTCGATGTGGGACTTGGACAAAGCCTCATGGTGCTAATCGAAGCACTCCACCCTTATCCCTGCGGATTTCCCTTTCTTGGCTCAAAGGATCAATTGACCTGGTCTTGCCTCAAGGGATTACCCAGACGGATTGGGGTCTCACACAACATATAAATAAACACTCTATCTCATTAGCAGCATTTATATATATATATATACACAACAGTTTCAAGGAGAACATTTGATATATAGCAATGGTATGCTCAAGAAAAAGGCATACGAAAAGACCGAAACAAAGGATCTTCCAAGTCTAGGATATGTTCAGGGCATCCCAACCATGGCAGGTTAGATAAGATCCAAGTCTAGATTAAAATCATGGACCCCACATGCAAAGATGGGAGCCTCAGCGATCAAAAAAAAAAAAAAAAAAAATCAAAGCTCCAGGAATTCTTCATATGGAAGTGAAGAATATTTAGTGAAGCAAAAGAGAGAGCATATAGAAAAGCTCCAATAGGTATAATCCTTCAACACAAATAGTATACCAGCTATAACCAAATGAAAAGAAATACAACAGAACACTGCTTAGGCAATATTACAATGCACTGAAAAGATTGTAAACAAATAATTAAAGCCTTGCACCTGATGAATATGAGATGGTACTGACCTGTACAACTACATCTGAAGAGTCCACAACTTTGTAAAGCTCACCCCAGATGCGCTTGCTCTGGCCCTTTTCAAACATTGTATGCCTCACCAGATCTCTAAAACCATCTTCTTCATTTCCTTCTTGGGCAGCAGACTTTTGCTCAAATGCATCTATCAAATGAAAAAAGGAAACATGTAGACTACAAAGTAAATGGCCTATAGCGAGCTGAGGAATAACAAACCCTATGCTGCAATTCATTATCAAACAAAAACAAGGAAGGTGCACCCACTCATCTGTCCTTCCGTTATTTCCCTAATATAAAGGAATGCCATATAAAATGATATCAGTAGAATAACACCACCCGCTAATAACAACTAATACCAGACCTGCCTATAACACAATAACACCTGCTGATATGACAATGAGAACCAGGAAGGCCCGCAACTTAACAAGGGGGAATACTCGTACAGGGGATTCAAACAATGAGATCCAGGTTTTGACTTGCTAGAATCAAAATCCATTGATCTGTTTTTCTAACTTAATAGCCATCCAGATGATGGATATGACTAGTGTGATTAAAAAAAAAAAGCATGAACCATCATCATTCTCCTTGTCTTGTTCTTTTTTGCTTATCTTTTAAAAATATATATATATATTCAAAGAATATAAATACGCCACGATGGAGGGCATACCTCCAGTGACTAATTATAATGGACGAAAGAGGACCAATTATGAGTGAACAAATCTCATGCAGTCCAGGGGCCAAAATGACATATCAAAGAAGGCCCAAGAAGACCAGCGCATGCCCACTTAACTAAAAGGGCCCATCGCTTGCGTATTCTTAACTAGGCGCGTGTTGAATAAGGGCATCAGTTATGCTACATGCCCAATCAATTACAGCATTGTATTATAGGAAGTTTTTACCCTAAGAGAGTCCATTTGATTCTAGTATCTTTAGGTAATTTATTTATTTATTGTTTGAATGGTTGTAAAATGTTTAATTTAGTAACATGTATTACTAAACAATCTTTAGGAGCAATGATTAAAAGATGCAATCTCTAATTAAGCGTCAAGTTTAATGTCCACCACATTAAAAGGTGTAATCTCTAATTGGGAGCAAAGATTGTTGGTCCCTAGTCTGTACAAGAATATAAATGCTTCATAAATAATTCAATGAATATTTTCCCCTCTTCCAATCTTGAGTTAGTGTAATCAAGCTCTCTTAGGCTAGAGTGAGTATTCCTTAAAATTCTCCAACACATGAAGGCTCTATTGACATGGCTTCAAGACGAATGCAAAAACTCTACATCAATCCACCCTCCATTATTTCAGCACCACAGCAAGTAGATATTTCAATTTGTCTTGTTTGATTCTTTAATCTTAGATCTGGCCTTTTAATTCTCTTCAGTCTTACTTAAAAAAGAAAATTCATTCAAAATTCAGAGAAGAAAAGGAGAGAGGGAGAGAGAGAAAGTTACTGTTACTTTTGCTTACCATTTCTATTCAATCTTTGATTAGTGTATTGTTCCGTGCAGTCGTATAATTGTTTCCTCTTATTCTTTAAAAAAAAAAAAAAACAATTTTCATTTTCTAATGATTTTTTTGCCCTGGTTGACATCCCATATGCCTCAGATTTAAACCCAGAGCCAAAATCACCCCAGAGTACGTCTGCTGCCTTTGGCTTCTGTCAAGCCTAATGCAAAACAATCGTTCATCACAGAGGTCCCAAAAAATCCCAAATCAGAACTCATCCGAGACCCTACATTCAACCCTAGAAGCCCCCCATTGAGTCCAACCCAAATCCTAACCCTCACCCTTTATTGATTGTCCAAAAGACCCAGCCCAACTTGCACAGAACTTCAATCCTATCAGAGACAGCAAGCTGCAACCTGAAAACAGTCTCCTAAAACCCAAAATTTCAGTCCTAATCCAACCCTTATCCGAACCCAAATTCTCCCTAGCAGTCTTCCACCCTTAACATACAGCATTCTTCCATGCTGTCCTTGTGTGCAATCACCCATATGACCCTTAAATTCTACATATTGGGCCCTTTGATTCAAATAAGGATTGATGGATGAAATCAACTAATTCATTAGTTTTCTGATTTGGATCCCCAAATAATTCAGCATATTTTGGGTTTATTTTGGAATCCAATTTGTACCCACCTTGGCCCTTCATTCCTTGTTTTGACCCAATTTTTTTAATTTACCCGATTAACATGGATCTTAAATACCTTTGATAGATCAAGTCGATCTAGATAATCAAAGGCTGGATCTGTCACATATCCACTGGAGAGAGTCAATAATACTGAGCGACAAGTCTCCAACTCCATTACAGTTACATATAGTGACAACTTTTTTTTAACTTCAGTGTATTTGAGTCAAATACATGGCAAGCACGCATGAAGTTCAGCTTAGGTCTCTCTATATATTTTCACAAGAGGCTGCTAGATCAAGTAATGCAGTGAAGACCTCATGGCCACATGTGTAAGGCCCACGTAGATTTAGGAATTTATTCTTTTGTCATTAGTTTCTTTAAATATTGTAATTAGGATTAGGTTTCCATTGTATTTAGTTTCCTAGATTAATTAGATTTCTTAAGCCCTAACTTATCTTTCTTATTTATATGGCATTGTTGGTAAAGAATTATAAAGAGTTGATAAATGAAATTGGGTTTTCCCATTGAGGTGCGTCCTCGTTTATCTTCTCTGCAGAGATTTATTGTGTCTTCGGACACGTGCTTCGGCACCCATTGTGCTTTGAGCACTTCCCACGCATGCCCTAACCCTAGGGCTTGCATCATCGAGCCTCACAATGAAGGATTTAAGCTTCATGGGAACCTTCACTAAATCACTTACAACATAGAAGAAGATATGGAAAGAACTCCTTTCTCAATTCTCTCTCCTTTTTTTCTTTTTTTTTTACTTCGCAATTAACAAATCAACTCCATAATACATATGTTACATTGTTATTTATACAATTCCCAATAACTTGCAAGTGACTACTGACTTGTCTAACAAATTATGACTATAGCATAAACAGAAAAAAAAATGGAATAACAGAAAAAAAATTCTATTTCTTAATGGGTTATCGTTGTCATCATCAAAGCCTTGTCCCGGCTATGTCGGTGTCAGCTGCACAATCATGGATCAGATTTTCTAGTAGAATCACTCACACCAGAGGAGGAGAAAAGAGAAGAACTTTCTCCTAACTTTCTTTTCTTTGCAACTATAGAGCAAGCTTCATTACATACCTTTTTGTTACCATCTACTCAATTTCCTAGAACAACTTGCAATTGACAACCATCTCTAACAAATTGCCAGCTGTATAGCACACCAAAAGGCTAACAGAAATACCACAGTAAATGAGACAAATAAGCAACTTGTCTGTCTCGTTGATTGACCCAATGCATACAACTCCACAGGAGTTGATAGTCAAGAAGGCCCCGCCATAAATTGGGATAGACCTGATGATGATAGCAATAGATTTAATGGACACATGACTTACTGCTGTGAAATCCAATTGTAACTACTATACTGAGAATTCAAATGCATGCCGATTCAAGCAAGGATATTTACTTCGAACAAACATTTTATCTTTGTCAAAGGTGAGCCGCACTTTGAAGTGTGCGCATGGCCGTTTAAAAAAGAAAATAATAAATAAGTAAATAAACTGTGCAATGTGTGTGGTCAATTAGATTGGTAATGCTCCAAGCACAAGTCCAATGTCTTAAATAGAATCAACATTTTTTCCCTTGGCCAGAGCAAGTCAAAGCATTGTGAGTTCATTAACATCAAACAATATCCTTAAGTCCCAAAATTCCTTTTTACCTTGAGAACCATCTGCTTTTTTAAGCAAAGATTCATAATCACATGCGAAAAGCTTCGGGCGCTTTCTTTTCCTCTTTGGTCCAAATGTGTCTTCAAAAGGCTCAGTATCCAGAAGATGAGCCTTAGCTTGCTGGATGGATAGGCATCAAAACAATGGAGTAAGTATTTCAACTGATAAGTCGCTTCATATATAACAAAGTTGGTACTTAACATAAAGAGTGCAGCAATGAAAAACCACCAAATAAGTATAAATGACTCATAAGTCCTAACAAAAGAAGTAAACATCTCCAATATACATCGGGAAACTAATTGCTTTGCCAACGTAATAAATGTTTTAGCATGTGCTGTAGTTCACCTTAAAAACTTGTGAAAACATCAAATTTCCCTATTCAAAAATCAATTTAATTGATTTTGTAGATGCATTTACAATCTGAAATTCTAGTGAATCCTTAACCTGATTGAGAGAGAGAGAAAGAGAGAAAGCCAACCTTCTGATGATCATTTAAGAGGGACATAGGCAGTTTTCTCTCCTTTAGGATGACATTGTAACTACTGGACATTCGATTTTGGAGCTCTTCACGAAAAAACTCGAGCTCTTTCTGATCTACAACACGAGTGTTACCTACAAAGTTTGAAAGGAATAAAGGATCACATTAACAAGTAAACTAAAATTAACAGAAGAATGAATAAGGATATTCTGCATAAAGGCGAACTATATTGCAATGAGGATCCGACTATAACGTCAGAGTGCAGGGTACTAGATCCAGCATCACCATGCATATCCTATTAGTGATGGCCGAATGGACACTAAAAGGAACTACATTGAAGAGTCTACACTCAACAAGAAAATGTTAATTTAAAGACGTTGGGATTACCAAATCAATCTGTCGTTTGCACTGTGTCCCATCCACAAAGGGATTCACCCTCTCGAAATTATATTTGGGCGCACGGATTCTCCATACATATTGTAGCAGATGCATGCGTTTAATTACATCATGTCAGAAGATTGAGTAGCCCCATGTGTTGAAGTCCAACCTTTAATGTTACACACTTGGAACAATTTTAGGGGAGGATATGCATATTAAGCAGCAGGCAAATGGGGATTGTCATGCAAAGCAAGGGTGTCATCATGGTTGCAAGTGCGTCCTCCAAAAGAAGGGTCTCCAAATCCTGACTAGTGACTAGTACCAATTTTTAGGCGAATATCTCGCCAGTTGCAAGGCACTCTTCCATTCAAATTCTGTTGGTCACAGTTGCACTATCTGACTTTCAGTCAGAACAACTTGATATCAAAACGCCTTTCTTGCATAGTAAGTTGGAAGAGCAAATTTATATGCAACAACCAGATTCAAGGTAGAAGGCAAAGAAGCCTATATTTGCCAATTATGGAAATCGTGTTATAGCTTAAATCAGTGTCCAATGTAATGGTACAATGTCTTGACATCATGAGCAAGCAAGGTTACACTAGAAGTCGCCATAATCAGTGCATTTAATTTCAAAGGCTTCTAGATAATCTTTCCTATAGTTGGTGATTTATGTGGATAACATCTTCATAATTGCCATCCTTCTCCCTTCCTCTTCCCATCCTTTGGGATTGGGATTGGGCTGTTGCATTTTTTTATTATTATTTTTTTTTTTTGTATATTTCGTTCTCTTAATGAATTTTTCTGTTACCAGTCAAAAAAAAAAAAAAAGTTAATAATTGCCAAAAAAAAAACAATTAACTATGAGTCTCAACTCAGCACGGACTACAAGTCTCAACTCAGCACGGAGTTCGAAATGAACATTCAGGTGCTGTGAAGAAAATCAATAGAATGGAGAAACACAAAGACAATGTGGCCGTTTGTGTTTTCAGAATAGTTGCATGACAAAAGTTCTCACTCAATTCGCTATGGAAAATTGTAAACAGTGAAAACTGCTTTAGCCACCCACTTCAAGTCATCTACAGTACAAAAACCAAGCGCACATGATGAAAGCATGTATGCCATGAGTTTGATACTATAGCCTAGTCAGTAACTCGACGTAAGCTAAGGTGTGCGAACAACCTAATATTTCACATGTAGTCAGTGTCATAGCTAGGTACATGGTAAAACGCCAACACACACATGGTTGATTGGTGTGGGCGCGTTAGTACCACACACGCACAAGGATCTTGGGATTCCACGTAACTAGGTACGCGGTAAAACACGAAAAAAGTGCATTTGCAAGCTGTGAAGTGGATTTGGTTTTGCTTGAAAGACACGGGATGTTGCGTTTGTGTTTGATAGGAAAGCTGGTGTTATTGTGTGCATAATGATTATGCAGATGATTTGGCCAAGATCAACTACAAGTTGTGTTTACACTAGCAGATGGTAGTGTACGGTTAGAACTCAATGCTAAAAATCACTAGTTTCTCTCACTAGAGAACAGAGTCTATGGCAGCTACCGAAGCATTAGAGAAGCTATTTGGTTCACAAGCTTAGTTAGGGGATTTTCTTGGAAGAAGAAAAGTTAATGTCTATTGTGATAGCCAAAGCCATGCACATTTGGCAAAGAACCAAATACATCATTGAAGGTCCAAGCACATCATCAAAGTGAGGTATTACTTTGTTCGAGATGTTCTCAATGAAGGTAAAATGTCTTTAGCGAAGACCCACAGCAAAGACAATGCAAAGGATATGTTGACAGAATCAGTTCCTATTGACAAATTCAAGCATTGCTTGTACTTTATTGGCATTCAGCAAAGGTGATACACCCTATGGGTGTTCTCAAGAAGGGAATGATGAGCATATCCTTATGTGGAGAATGCAGTGATGCACCAAGGAGGTTGAATAGCAACCTTGCCAAGGTGGAGATTGTTGGAAGTAGTAAGTCCTAACAGGACACCCCATTTCCTTATGTGGCTCGGTTACTTTGGAAAGAAGTCCTTCTAAGACTTTACTCGTCTTTTTTAGGGAAAGTTCCATTCAGGAAAGCATCCTTGTTAAGACTTGTCTCACCCATTTTACCAAAAAAAAAAGAGGGCGTTGGATGATGGCGAAGCCATCAAGGAAAGCAAGAAGTAAGCCAAAGCATTATATGTATGTATATGCTTGCGCTTTTGAATACAAGGACTTCACTCGTCATTGTGCTCTTCTTCTCCTTGACATTGTGGAGAACTTTTTTTCCTCTTGTGCCTATGAATGTAGCCCCTTGTGGCGAACCACATAAATCTTGTCTCTTCATTTGTGTGGTCCTTGTTTTTGTGAGATATTGATTTCTCGTTTAATTACATACTTCTTATATCCATCATTGCAACAAGGGGTAGAAAAGGATTCCATAATATTGTGGGCAGTCATTAACAAATTACAATACCCGATTACATGTTAGAAATCTAGAATAGCAATTTCCATTAGGGGGCAGTTCCAAGTTCTTATCTGAGTCCTTGGCATGCATCTTGGGCTAAAATTCATACGTGCCCTTTACAATATACATGTCTTATTATGTATTAAGGAAGTCTATACTTGTTTTCCATAGTCTCCAAACTATGATGGACAGAGGGCAGTGGAACATACCGAACCACCGTCGATCTGGTTGGATGCGTGTGGATGGGAGATCCTTGGACTGCAGCTCGTGCTTCAAGATCTTCCCGCCTCGGTCACGCTTTGGACGGGTGTTGTACATCTTAAGGCGCCGCACTGTGCCCGCACTGCGGCTATCTTTGTTCCTACCATCATTGCTACGGTTGGTATCAAGTGAGTGCTTTGGCTTTCCAGAGACATTTATCTTCCGCTCCTTGCTCTGCTTCTTCACCATCTCTACGTCTCTCCCTCCTAGCTCCTAAAAGACAATACAACGAAATCACTCTTTCAATGCTAGAAGGAAAGACAAGCAAATAAATAAACTATGAAAAAAACATGATTTTTGCTACTTTTCCCCCAAAGGGCTTGTTTGTTCACAACTAATAGATATATATATACATCAATGAACCAAAATCATATGTATTGATTGATTACGTATGAGTTTACACAGAGAATTAAAAAGGGGGAGGGGGAATAACTGAAGAAGAAGAAGAAGAAGAGTGTGTACCTGTGGCACCTGCGGCGATTGCTTGGCTGCTGAGATCGAGAGGCGGAGAGAGGCGAGAGGCGAGAGGGATGTTCGTTTCAGCAGAACAGGTGAAAAAGGGTTTCGGGGCGGTTTATGTGATTTTATTTCATTTAACCCCTTCAGTTTATTTTATTTTTATAAATACCCTCAAAAGTCATTTCGGCTCGCTTCGGTCATTTTGGCCGAAATATATTGAGACAGACCGAAATTTCGAATGAAAAAGTTTTGACTCTCATTTTGCCGGTGACCAACATAAAAATAGAGAGTTGCGGCCTGCACACTGAATATTGCTCTCCACACACTGCAACTCTATACACAGTGATGTTTAGTGTAAAAGATCCCTTATTTTACTCTCTGCACTCTGCATTTTCCTGAAAACACCCCTCTCCTGCACTCCAAGTTATTTCTCCCTATACTCTGCATTTCAACCCGTTCTTCCCTCCCATTTTCCTCCCCTTTCAGTGAACGGACGATTCACTCTCCACCTCTTCCCACGGCAAAGACGATTAAAATCTCGACGAGCTCCCCCACCGGAACAATTTCGATATGGAAGAGGTCCCTAACAAAGCCCACCCTCTGAAATGTGCTCTCTTCATCTTCAAGCCACGGTGCATTTCTTGAACGACCTCTGTGAGTGATTTCCATCTCTTTTCTTGCTTAGAAATGCTTTTAGTTTTTGTTGCCTCCACTGTATACTGTATTTTATGTGGCCTTCCTTGCCTCCACTGCATCTCTCTCTCCCATTTCCAGTTTTTTTTTTCAGATTCTCGACACTATTCGGCATTATGGGACCGAATACGTAGAATCTGTTCGGTCAAGATTAACCGTAAACATCGTTACTGTACGACACAATAAGTCCGAACATATATAATTCAGACGACCCTATATGATTTTTTCCTGTGCTGAAGTTTGCCTGGATTTCTGTTGTTTTTCAAGATATGGATGTGCCCAGTACCTCTGGGGTTCGACCCACAGCATCGAACAGAAGACGGCTGTTGAGGCCTGTCACTGATAATCTAAGCGAAAGTGATAAGGAAGTGGTCACAAAAGAAGCAGTTAAAGACCACCCTCAAGCCCAAGAGCAACCCAAAGAAGTCCATGGACCGGCAGAAGTCCGTCAATGAACTTCAATTGTTGACTTTTCTAGGATTGGAGAAATTCCTAAGGGGGCCTATAAGTTTGTCGCTGCTACCCAGTTTTCAGACGCATATTGCTTTTAGTATTTGGCAGCAGCAGGTTTTTAATTAATCTTGATAAACGTGTTGTAACTATTTAGTACCTTGACTAATTTTTTATTTATTCTATATTGCAGGAGAGACCGCCACTTAAATACCTAAGCCATGCCCAAAAAATTAGTGAATGGGCATGAAATGCAGAAGGAAGGCAGAATACAGTGTTTAGTGGACTCATTAGCCGTTCAGGGTTGGCTCCATTGGTGGAGACATCCTATCATTTCATCAACATGAATATGGTGTCAGGTTTTGTGGAAAGTTTGCAGCCTGAGACAAATACATTCCACATGCCTTTCGGTGAAATGACGATTAACCTTAACGACGTAGGCACTATTCTTGGGATACCGGTGACAGGAAAATCTATATCAGTCGAGCAATTGTCATTCGAGCGAGCAAAGACACTCATAAAGCATGGTCTTGGTGTCACATCCCAGCAGGCACACGAAGAGTTAGCAGCTGTGCGGGGCTCGTCAACTAGACTAGAGTGGCTCAAGGACCTATTTGGAGCCATGACCGATGCGGAGCCAGAAGAGCATATTAGGCATGCTGCTAGAGCATACCTATTGTATCTATTGTGCTGTACACTTTTCACAGATAAGAGTGGCACTAGGGTCTCAGTGATTTATCTAAAGCTGCTAATGAACTTCGATCAGGCACGAGGATATGCTTGGGGTGCTGTGGCGCTTGCATACCTATACCGACAGTTGGGGTTTGTTACCCGGACTGGTGTTAGGCAGATTGCGGGGTATCTGACTCTTCTTGAGGCATGGATGTTCGAGCATTTTCCCAGGTGCATGCCGAATCCCAACCGCACATACACAGAAAATCTTCCTCGGGTGCATCTTTGGGTGCCACGTAGAGAGTCTGGGGACCAAATGTCCAACCTGCAGTCATTATAAAAGGCACTTTACTATCTCAGTGCCCATGAGGTAAGGTCTTACAATTTATAGCATAAAAAATGAGTAAATAAGTATCGTATCTTTAACTAATGCATTTCTTGATTAATCTTGCAGGTAGTGTGGGACCCCTATCGAGAGAACATGGCAGATCACGTATTTCATGAGGTTGCTTATTACACTGGCTGTCTTAAATGCATGGACATCGTTGAACCATATCATCATGATCGGGTGCTTAGGCAATTTGGCAGGGTCCGGCGCATTCCCCCCTTTCCACTAGCTCCACAGTACGCCACGAGGGGTGCTACCTCAAATCAGTATCAGATTGCATACCATTACCTGGAACAAATATGGGACAGATAGCATAACCACCTGTTGTCTCCAATGGACTATGGTATGCCTGTGGCACATCCGCGGGACTGTGCACCCGATAATCTAGAATGGTTCACACGGGTGTCGCACCCGAACATTCAAAACCCTGCACATCGCTCCACGTTTAATCTGCGTGTTCAAGACTCTCAGGGCAACTCTTCTATGGACACCCGATTAGTATGATGCCTAACAATATTGTACTATTATATGTTAACTAAATTTAAAACAAACTGACTAATTCATACATTATCTTATCAATGAACAGCGCATCGTGAACGCTGAAGCTATTATTCAGCCGATTCTGAGGAGGCATAGTCTGAGTGTCTGAGATCTTGATGCCTTGTACGTGGCTATCGAGGATGTCAACAGGTTACTGGATGGAGCTGATCCGGAAGATCTTCTTTAAAGACCCCATTGCAGCGAGACACGTACTTATAGCTGCAGAGGGAAACGTGGGGTGTAGCTTTTTTATGTGACATTGTCTTTTGTAAAAGAACTGAATTGTATAACCTGATTATTTTTTAGGTACCAGAGATGTTTTTTGGATTATATTTATTGTTAAATATGTTAAAAGTTGTGGTTTTTGGAGAACAAGGATTGAGAACAAACTTTTTTTTTTAAATCTATATGAATCAGTGTTGTCCAGCGTCTCGGGACTAAGCATAAGGCTTTTGTTCGGTTCCATTGATTCGTACTAACTGAATATGTTCGGTTATAATGTTCTGAACAAACTGATGGATTTCGGTCAAGCAAGTCTGTACAAATAAAATTTAGCCAGTGTCTCAGGTTCGTGCAGTGAGTTAAAACACTTCTCATTTTTCTATTTACAGTGCAGTATTATCATCACCCTGTTACAAAGATAGGTCATGGAATGGACATCATAGGTGAATATGTTTCTTTATAACAATACAAGTCAAAAAGTAACAACAAGTGTCAATTTAATTGATAAAAGAATGATTACATCCGACTACATCCTTAGGCATTATTAAAAAAACTCTTCACGACTCGATAGTATCGCTTGTGGCAACCGATGGATTGATAATCTCTCTAAATAGCCGTATCAATGATTGATAAGGTGTATCCCAACCGTCTGCCTCAGGGCGATGGTGACGCACTCAATTAGTAGCAATGGGTGGAATTGGATGACCTTGAACGAAGAAAACCTACACAGGACAAAGAATTGGGTTCTCAAGTTGATCAAATGAGTCACATTAAGATTTCATGTAAAAAAGAAGGGACACAAACGCGTATACTATTATCACCTGAACGAAGTGGTTCTGATTGACAAAACCGATTGCGATCTCTCGCCCAGCAGCCGTAGGAATAGGGACCGATCGAAGAGGAAGAAAAGTTAGGCATTGTTCAACTGACAGGTGGTATAGGACAACGTTATAGTGCGATGCAATTAGATATCCCATATCTGGCATCATCATCCATCGATCGTAAGGAGGGCAAGCCCCTTGGTACGATATGATGTGGAGGAGTTCCTCAACCTTTTGATGTGATCTATACAATTGTTTGTAGTGTTCTGCATGAGTCATTAACTCTCTCAAAAGACCGGTCCATACCTGTTGCCACAAATCCTCACCAAGTCCCATCAACCCTGCAATGGCTCTAAAGTCACAATTGCCATCAGCAGTGACATCCCTTACATGCAGAATATAAGGCCTTAAACCACAAGGGAGTGTGTCAATATAAGAAACTGGCTTCATATTTCTTGTTCGAATGACTTTGAGTTTAGGCATGAACCTCTTCTTGGGCACCAAGAAGGCACCATTACTGACAATAGTATCTTCAATCAATGCTGGGGAGTAACTATCCTGGGCAGATTCGACCACTTCAAAAGCAGAAGGATCACGTTTAGCAGAATTATGTAATTTTAGCTTTGGGGCGACCCCTAACTTTAGCTTTCACGTCTGGTTCGATCAATGAGGTGCTCTCGGGCTTTGCTATCTCCCTAAGCTTATTTAAGACTTGTAACTTCTTGCTTGAATCATACCCTCTGAACTGTTCAACAGTTAACTCTATCTTTGGCATGCAATCCAACTCAAGGCTAGAGGTATTTTTAGCAACAGTAGACAGCACGTCAAGCTTGCGCCAATGCGTATGTATGCAATCTACAGGAATAGGGCGACCGACACTTATGTATTCTGCGATCTAATGAGCACAAGGTAAACTGTGTGTGTCGAATTACACAGCCACACGCATCTTGATCAATACCAACTGACGAGGCTCACTTCGTCTCGGCCAAGATCTTCTCTAATGCACTTATAGAAATATTACCACGAAGGTCCTTGAATTTTGAAGGTTTGAAATTATGTTGCACAACCGTCTTACTTTTTTCAAATGATGCATTGATATTTGTATACTGCAACAGAAGTAAGTTGTGAATATTCATCCAACAGTCTTCAAAAGTCCCTTGGCTTGATCCAAGCTGCTGCTTTAGTTGTGCATGCGAACTCTCCATCCTGTTTGTTGTAGTGTTCCCAAAATGCATGACCTTGTCTGTCCAGGTAGCCACAAACTTGTCCTTGTACGCATCTAACCAAGATCCTTTAACATACTCAAGTGGTGCCGGATAGGTGATGAACTCCTTCTGAAACAAGTCGAATTGTAGATTGTAATGTTCTTCTATGGATAAGGAAATCAACATGTTCCAGCTCATTATAAACCGGTCCCACTTTTCCTTCGTCTCAAACAACTTTTTGCATTTAGCCAAAACATTTCTGTTGATATGCCATCTGCATAAAAGATGTTTAACACTGGAACATTAGATATGGCATTCATTAAAGCCATCTCTCTGTCTGTGACAATAACACTAAGAAAAATACCCTCGCCAATCACGATACACAATATACCTAATGCCCATGAGTAGCAGTCTTCGCGTTCATTCTAGAGATATACAATGTATAAAGAAAAAGTCATTTCTGTGGACGTCACCCCAACAATCTCCAATAAGGGCATTTGATACCGATTGGTCTTGTAAGTGCAATCCATTATCAATACTTGAGGAAATGTACGCAAGAAGTCTAAGCTGGTAGGGTGTATGAAGAACAAGTCAGTGATTGTATCTGTTTCCGCACACTTCTTTATGCCACTCAATGTACTTATGCTCCGCCAATAATTTAAACAGTTGCTGCATCTGACTTTGTCTGACCCTCTCCGCAACTTTATGCCTTTGACGTGCATTGTAAATGGTCTTTATTGTGCTTACATTTAACTCACTTTTATGTTTCAATGTCACCAATATATCATTTGGCCGTACCATATTCTTGGACATGTCTACCAGCAAATGAGTGCCCTTCTAGGAATTCTGCAGCTGGATGATTTTGCACACCACATGTTACATGCAATATCCACTCATCATTTGAGCCCACCATTTTGCCTTATAACGTGAATGGGCATCCACATTTCTTCGAACCAGTGAGCTTCAATTTCTACCCTACACTCCCATCTTTAGTTACCCTCATGTCTCTATAAGAGCCACTCCTCTCACACCCAAGGGTCAGTCTTGGTTTTTTATTTCTCTTGTTGGGTGCTGCTGATGTCTTAATGACAACAATGAAACCGTTTCTCCTCCCAACATCACGAACCCACTTAATTAGTGTTTCTCGGCTTCTGAATATCTACACATAACCAAACAAATTAGATTGAACCAAGTGACAACATCAATTTAAATATCAAATGATTCATTCACATTTATTACCTCTTAGGTGATAAACTCATTGCTATAGTCCACCACACATTCTGAGCCAACGTTGCTGCATTCAGTAGGCGCATTCCACTAATATGGAACCAATTTTGTTAGAGTATGTAAATGATACAACTGCATGGCCCTGAATTTCCGAACATAATCAAAATTTTCGACCATGAATGGCCGAATTTAATTCTTATGTTTGGTCATGAATGTCTGAAGTGATCAAATATGTTCGGTCCTTAAGCGCCGTTCAATAATGAAATGTTCGATACTATAATGCCATCCAAAGTAAAATAGAACTAATATTCAGGGCTGAACGGTTCATCTCAGACTAAAAAAACAAATCGTGATGAATATACTTACCTCGTCATTGCCAGACTGATCGGGAACTATGCTCTGCTTGTCCTTTGACTCGTCCATTGCTTAAGAATGCTAGTTTAATGGGTTTCAACTTGGAATGAAATCAAGATATATTGATGATGTAAATTGTGAGATGTTTGATAAAAGAGGGTGGATAGCAATGAGAGTGAGACTGAGAAGAAATGTAGCTTTCGTTTTGAAAATAAATTAGTGAGACTGAGCTGAGAACGAAAGCAACGAGATTGTCATCGTCTGAGGGTTGTCGCTTTTCAACGTGATGGAGGGAAGAAGTGGGAGTGTAGAAAGCAGATGGGAGGGGTTCATACTTCTTGGTGTGGTCCTTTTTGGTAAATTTACAAGTGGGTATTTTAGTCTCCATTTATTGTAGTGTCTGGAGAGCAATATTTAGTGTGCAGGTAGCAGCTCTCATAAAAATATTTATCTAATATTTTTATTGATAACTATGCCTCTTAGATGCATATACATAATCTTTCCCTCGTATCAAATTTGAACTTTTCTACAAAATAAAGATCTCTTTAATTACCTTAATTAAATGAAAAAAATCAAGAAACTAAAGGAACTAGTCCTTATTGCCGATTGAAATTAGGGCATGTTTCTTTACTAGAATTCCTAAAATTTATGTCCAGAGGCTGTCTGAAAATTTCAAATACCAGAATTTTGAAATACTACTGAATTCTGTCATTTCAAAATTCTCCGTTTCATTCCTATACGAATTCTTGCCTAAGATCTTTTAAATTTCTGAATCCCAAAAACTCCTTGTTTCATTACTACGTGAATTCTTGATTGAAATTACACATTTTATGCATTGTAGCACATGGGACCCACCTTGTTGTCGTGAATCTGGGACCAAACCGTAAGAATTACAATATAGACCCACCTTAGGTATATGGAACATGGGCCCATCTAAAGCATGGAATCTAAGTTAAAAAATCTGAATATGGACCCATCTTAACAGGAATTGCATGGGCCCAATTCTTGCAATTGTAAATATGGGGCCCACTTTTTTGTTGGTAAGATCAACGTCTTCTGTTGGGTGCTGAAATTCCAATCAAACTTCTCGGAGTTTCAGAATTCTGAAATGCTCTGGGAGGCGCTAGCATTTTGGAATTTCACCTTTTTGACATTTGAAGATTCTGATTTTTTTGAATACTTGGAATTCCACCAAAAGAACATTGAATTTCTAACAAGAATTATTGAATTCACAGACAGTCTGAATTCTTATGAGAAATGCTTGTAAAAAAACATGCCCTATCTATAACAGTTTGGGAAATCTTGAGTGTAGGGGCCACATGGCCCACCATATGATGAATCGGACCCCACCGTGATCTCCTACATTCATGGCGACCAAGAGGGTAGAGACATTTCATGAATTTGGGCTGCGTTAGGCCCATTCAGTTGTTTGTTCTATTGGATTTTCTATAATTTAAAAATTACCCCCAGTAACTTTCTATTTTATAATATTAAAAAAGCCCCTGATATTATTTTCTATAATTTACAAATTACCCAGAGTAACTTTCTATTTTATAATACTAAAAAAGCCCCTGATATTATTGTTTGAAATTTTTTGAGGGTCTGAACTTGATTAATACTTGATCCAACCCAGCAGGCCTTTTTCGTTCCTATATCGCTACATGAATGACAGCAAGAGCTATATTAGGTTCATTCAAAATGCCATCAAGATTCGTAAAGTATGCTAAGGTCCTTTTGGGTTTACCTATTTACTTTCATGGTCTACTACCCCTCTAGATTGGATGTTTGTAGAAACTCATCTGTTTTTATGAAACAGGTCATCTAAAAGCTCGGCCTATATCAGTGGAGAACCTCGCATGAAGAGAGATGATGAGCATGCCCATCAGAATTCACACCCACAAAGGAAGGTTATAACTGGCTCGGGGTCTGGATTGGGTCCATGGTGCGTGTGGATTGGGTCTTGATTAATGCGTTTTTGGTACCAAACAAATGAGACTGTACCCTCTCAAAACAGAGTATATTATGATGGAAAATATTCACGTGCATCGAACTCTCACCTTACTTTGGTGAAGGACAACATAGTGGGCCCGAATTTATGATCTATTTGAACCATCCACACACATAGGACCATCCGAATTACACCTAACCCATTTTGCTTTCACTAATTCGAATATATTGGACCCTTGAATTGAAGATAAAATTCTTTTCTTTAATATAAGATCGTTAAATTTGTAGGCCGCATATGAAGAAGTTAGAGATATGTGATTGATCACAAACTTGATATACGGGCTCATCTAAGATATCTCTTTTCATACCTCCAAATCCCATGTTTAGTCCCTCTATTGACCCCAAACTAGATCCATTTACTAGATTTTCCTCAAATGAACCACTTTTTGAGTTAAGTCCCTCTGTCCTTCTCGATTTGATAGTACTGTGGCTCACTTCGAGAAATCTAAGCCATTCACATTCACCTATCTCATGAATTGACACCCACTCTAATTTGACATGAACTTGATTATCAGCCAACATTAGATTCAATCACAAACATAATTGGTCTTCAAAAAGCCATCTAACTTTGAAGCTTCAAATTTGAGTGTTAGGATTATCTAATCAAAGAGATACTTGGACCACTCCTTATCTGGAATGTCCCCTGCACATCAAACCTAACTTCATGAATTGTATGTATCTCAAGTAGGCCGATTGAAGGACACTACTTAAAAAAATGTGTCGAGTTCAACCCGTGAACACCTGATCATACAATATATATATATATATATATGTACATTGCTATGGACCTTACTATGCAGGCCGCTTATGAACCTGAAAGGAGTTCATACCTGGTAAATTTTAAGGTCAGATCGGCCTCCTGATGGTAACTTGTTAGTGAGTGGCCATTGACATACTTGTCTCTAAGATAATTCAATATCCACATGCACCATATATTCGATTTCGTTTGGGAAGAATACCATTTGTATTTATTATGTTATCACTAATCAGTTTTAATTTTTATTATTGATCAGTGTATCGTTTCTACGGCACTTGGGCGGATCAAGGCACATGGCATGTGACGTACGAGTGCGTCTGGTGTAGCTTTACGTCTTTTCAATGAGGAGTCTGACTTTGGGAAATAGTATTAGAATTTATGTTTTAATGGGATTGAGTGTACAAACATTGAGCACTGGCATGTCTTCTTATTTGCAACACTTGGCATTGAGTCAGAAGAACTCAAAACAAGTTCCTAAATTCCTGTAAACCTGTCATTGCTGTTATTGCCAATCATACATTGAATTTTAGCAACTAATTTGCCTTTAATTTGAAATCTGAAAAGGAAATTATAGGGGTCAGTTTGATTGCTTTTGACCCAACTTGATAAATCCATAGATGGCTAGGATTTTCCATGCTGGAGATATTTGATCCTAGTCCATTGATGGTGGTTCTATAAGGTCAATACTGTTTGAATCACTGCCTGTGGGCGATTGAGGAGTGAGGAGTGAGGAGTGAGGAGTGAGGAATCTGCATTGAGAGAGAACAACTAACGTGCCTCAATCAGTTGGTACATGCACATGCACTAATATGTACTGTCATATGTATTTTTAACTCAGTCCTCAAGTGCCATATCTCTCGTGTAGGATGTGGGCACATGCAATGCATTCTACGCACCAAACCCTTGCTGATTGACCGAGTCTCGTGTTCCTCCCAGCTTGCTCAAAGCATGACTGCATGCATGCTGGACCATGGACAGCTATACCCCAACATAGATTTGATGAACATATGGTTTCTAATGAAATTATAGTTCAATCTCAGTGGTGTTCCCTACTCATTGATCAATTCATCTTCAGTTGGTTGATAGATTATCTTCATTGGAACCCATTTCAACAAGATCGGAGAGAAAGTCCAACATTAATTTGTTTAAAATGGACTTGAAATTTAGAGTGTTTGGGTAGTGAAAAGATGTTGTGCAAAGTAATTGGCATTTTCTACAGGGGAGAGGAATCTCACTTTCCTACATTCCCCGTAGAAATTAACATCTTGGAAAAACTCACTCCACTGGAGGGAAGGAAGATAATTTCAATGAGACAGAGCAACGGCCAAAAGTACTTCTAATATTCAAGGTTAGTTGCATCATAAGTTATTATCATACATGCAGTGTACATGTGTGCTACGCTATCTTAGATCATTAGGTAGGGGACGGTTTCTGCCCCTAGTTCCCTAATCATGTCTGTGTAGTACCACCTCATGAGCACACTCAACCTCAACTCCTACCGACCCTTCTCGTGTTTTAATAGGAAAATGACTGATGACTGATCGCTGGAGCAGAGCAGTAATTCTTTCTCTCATACATCATACTTGCAAAGGCTTCTAAGGCTGCAGTTGGATCAGGTTGTTCAATAGTTGTCCAAGCCCAGCCAGTACGTATTAGGCCTAGAATTCAGGCTCAGCCCATTCATATTACCAGAGCCGTAAATTGATGGGGCAAGGTGCCGTACATGGAGATTTTTGTGGGGCCCACTTGTGTTCATCAACCCAGTCCCATCTAACCCCATTGGTATAGTCAGGGACCCAACTTTTATCCTAATCAAACCCATGTTCAACATCTGATCCATTCAGTCAGCTTAAGTTACACTGTTAAATTCTCGAAGCCCTAAATCTATAACTATCATATTGCACGAGAATGGATTTTGAGCCCACCTCAAACTGGGATGGGTAACGGTCCCAATTGGGTCCCGTGGAATAAAGTTCACTATGTTGAATTTGTATTGGGCTGGACCGGACCATCCAGTCAAACTTTGGCAGACATTGGCCAACGTGAAAAACGCTCGGATACTCATTAGTCTCAAACGCACAGAAGCGCTGTCGATTAGGAAATGAGTGAACATAGAAAGCATGCACAGCATTCACAAATCTGCAACTAAACAAGAGGATTCAATGAACCCCACTTAAAACTTCTCTCACTTATGCATATAAATCTATTTAACTTACACAGAAATTACAAGAGTAAGGTTATTAGTAAATCAAACCCTCCAAACATCTCAACCAAAACAGCTCTCCACCTCATTCAACCCATTTCTACAAGAGAGAAGAAGAAGCAGAAGAAAGAAACAACAAAATGAAATGGACAAGAAGAAAAACAAAATAAAGAAGATATATAATTAGATAACTCTATCCATTTCCTTGCAATTCTGACAAGGCATTAGAACACTCCGACAACACCTTAGCATTCATCTCCCTCTCAAACCTCCATACATAATTCAACCCCACCAAAAGCTCTGCTATTGCTGCCTCCGTCTTAACCTGGTCCGCAAAATACAGCGTCTGCAGAAGCAAGACGCCAGTCGTCGACTGCCTCGCCACCGTCTTCTGCTGCTCTAGGCTCCTCTCACTCTGCCACCTTATCATGTTATGTGCCAGAGGTGACAGCCACTCCAATATCCTCCTCAAAGCCTCCCGCCACTCTCCGGCGAGCGCCGGATCGCTCGCCGAGTACCCAACACCTCTCAATCTCTTCCTCAACAACACCCTCATGGTCGTCGGTAACATGGAATAGAGATCGTCCCTCGTGTCGACGCCGATCAGGTGGGGTGACCTCACCATCTTCTCTATGATGATAATCAAGTTGGCGTAGTGGAGAGCGAGTGCAACAGCTCCCAAAGTCGATGGAGGGGGTTTTAGAACATCCATGTTGGAAAAGAAGAAGCACCCATGTGAGAGCTGTTTGCTTTCTCCAGAATCTTGTAGTTGGGGTTTGGATGTCAAAGGCTTTGAAATGAATTTGCATGGAGTGGAGCTATCGGATGGGTGAACTGCTGCTGAGGAGGTGGAGAAAGTGCGAGGGAGAGAAGAGGGTGCTTTCTCATGTCCAATTGCAAACACTTGTTTGATTCTAGCGAGAACTGTGAAAGATGATCGTGCGAGCATGGACGCGACTGTTTCGAAGGTGAGGCACCAGAGAGAGCTCTCCTTGAGATGCTTCACTTCATTTCTCTGCAACAAAAGCTTCTGTTGGAGCTCTGCCACCTTCTTCATCTTGATAGCTGGAGGTGGCGAATCTCTCGAGTCTTTCCTACAACTTTCGAGCAATCTCTTCAACGCGCGCTCCATGTCCGGTAGCTCCTCCATCTGCTTATGAAGCTCAGAGGTTCTAGCGACGTATCGAGTCATCTTCTTCGCCATCTTTTCCATTTCCTTACGAGTCATGACCCAGGAGTGAGTGTCTAGACCCGAGTCAGCGAACTCGTCGAAGAAGCGATCGAAGTGCTGGAGGCCCACGTCGTTGCAGCGCTTGCAGAGTCTAGAGATAGATCTGGCGATGAGTCTCAAAGTCTCTACCATCTCCGCGCAGGCGAGGGTCAGGAGGAAGGACTCGTCGTCGGATACCAGTTTTTTCACGCCATCAAGGGCGATTGCTTGTTTGTGGAGATCTGTGATTTGGTTGTGGGAGAGGGATTGCCAGAGGTGGAGGAGTTTGGACATGAGGCCTGAGATCTCGAAGGCTAAGACCACGATTTTGGGTCTCTTCTTGATGTTGGATGTGGGAAGGCTGTTTGAGATGGTGGTTTTTACTTTGATTAGCCATGACTCAAGAGCCATGGTTTTTGTTCAAGGAAGAAGAGATGCAAATCCTTCTTCTCTTTGCAGTTTCTTTCTGGGTTTCTGTTTATGGGGGACAGAGATGAGAAGAAACAATATAGAAAGAGAAAAAGGTCAAAAAAGAAAGGCACAGTAAGAAGATGAGGAAGGAGAACATATATGGGCTACTCTTGTGTTAGTCTTTCACAAAGTAAAACCTCGTGGCAACTCTTCCACTGTGGACTTCTGCACCTCTGAGGCAAGTCCTATAAATTTACTTGCGTAGTGTGTGGTGTTGGGTGTGAGTATTTAATTCAACTATCCCACTGTTTTATGTATTTTAGAGATACGTTAAAAATAGTTCTATATAAAGTTGGATATCTTTTGTTATGAATTAAGATTAGCTTAGCATTAGGGTTATTTTAGATTTTAGTCACATGATTTTCTACAATATTGTATTTTATATATGTGATCATCTTTCGAGTGGAGTGATTCACATGGTCAACATTGGACGATCAAACTCCAAGACAAAGTCCCAGACACATCTGGATTGGGGATATCTAAAAGTTACTATAATTAGAGAATCACAGCCTTCCAAATGGAGCTGAAATTTTGGGCTAGAATCATCCAAGTTCGGAGTTATATTCCATCCACTTTTGGCCATACATTTGAAGTTTGACCGTTGTGGGGGTTAATGGATTTAAATGGACTAGTGCCAAAATGTAGGTAGGAGTTGACATAAAATCGTGGTATACATGTGGAAGATCAGCACAAGAACCTATCTAGAGTTGTGAAGGCTGAAGAAACACCTTTCATTTCTCTGTTGTCGGTAATTATAATATCTGCGCCTTTTCCTCACTCCGTTCCTGTTTTGTTTTTGAGCGAGTGAATGCATTATCAAGAACTGGAAAGCACGTGCACTGGACCACATGATCGTCCTATAGTCAATGACTCCAGGCTCCTGTTTTTAGTAGCAAAGCCTACTTCAAAGTCTCCTTTCTTGGCAATTGGCAATTGTGGGTTCAATCGCCGTTCGATCAAAACCGAATGATGATGACATGTGAAGGGATGCATCAGGCCCCACTTAATTTTTTTCTCATCATCGATATATATTGAGTACAAATATAATGAAAACTCAACCAAAATTGATGAAGAATCAACCAATCATGCAAACATATACATGGAAAATTGGTGTAAAAACCACCCAATTATAATTTTTCAAAATTTTAGGTACCCACCAGTCTAAGGGCTATACAAATGGGTTGGGTCGACCTTCTAAGGTAATGGGTGTATGCCACTACCCCATTTTTTTAATCAGGTTGAAAATGTCATCCAAAACTCTGGGATCTTGGGTTGAGTCAAGGTTGGCTTTGCATGTAAAAGTACAAAGTGGTGGGTTGAGTTAATGAAGCTTTTTTGGGTTGAATAGGATGTTTGGTTTAAACCCGAGTCCAACCCCTTTGGCTATTGAGTTGGAATTTGTAACCTGTACATGCTGGGTTGAATTGGTGGGCTGAGCCATGAATTTTCACCCCCAAACTTTTTAAGCTCATGCAACTGATATGTGATATACCCTCAATTAGGTTGGCAAAACAAAATACATCGATCAAGTGGTTCTAATTGTTCAATCAATGAATGTGGTCCACTGTTCAAAACTGTGTGATGCCCCATTAGCTGTTGACTGAGAGAACATCCAATCGATGGTGTAGGTTGTTTTGTCGGTTGATGAATGGCCCAGATCAATGAGCATGCACACCAATCATCAAGTAGAAGGTGTCACATATACGGGGCTTGTGTGTATAGAAATCCGCAAATGATTCCGGATTAGAAAAAAAACTCTTCTTGTCAAGACCTGAAAGGAGAGTGTAGTCACATTGGTCAAGCTACGTCTTCTTAGGCATCATTGGGACATGGATAGATGGTGATGCATCCCAACTAGAAGTTGAATTTAGGGCCACCCACTTCTCGGTATAGTTAGTGGGAAGAGCTGTTGAGCGTGTGATGCAACATGAAAATTGCTCAAGGACCAGTGACCCAATCTATAATAATGGGCTTGATCCCTGGCCACACTGGATATATATATATATATATATAGTCAATGGCCCAATCCAAATTTTTGGGCAAAGATGATAGTTTTTTAGCCAATTGATATTTAGATCTGTGTTCAGTCACTCCATACCTAAATACCAATTTACACAAGTGTAGGATAATATTCTTCTAAAAGACCAGCCTCTTATTTGAGGGACACTGGGGAGCCCACCTGGGACACTACCAATAAAAGGGAGTGGGGCAATGAGAATCTCTATGCAATAGTTAAGAAGTCATCTAAAATACGTAGGATTTGATATCAGTAAGTTCAGATTTTAAGGCTTAAAGAATCATTACGAAAAATGATCTACTTGAACACAATGGTTAATGGCAGTCACAAGGGTCAAATTTGAGGTGAAGGATTCATGAGGGCTGTGAACGTGAGAGGGTTGGTTGATGATCATAAAGGGGCCCTGGGGACCCCATTGTCCCTTGTATCGATCCTTAAGATAAAATTATCCACTCAGTTATTTGTTTGTAGTCACTCCTCCATTTGGTAAACAATTCAACTTCCAGGTAGTTCAGATTTCACTTATTGGGCCAGATATCAGCTCTAGGCCTGCCTATGGACTAAAAAGGAGTAAGCCAATCTATAGTCTGGTATAGAGTTTTCACTGTGTTTTTTTTTTTTTTTTTTTTTTGGAAACTCTAGTCTAGAGTTTTCATTGTTGATCGTACACAAGAACGTAGAAATGCCACAGCCACTATGGGTTTGTGTGAAATAGGCCCAACTTTTGGTCGGGAGTCACATCTCCAACAATAGCACCCTGGATACACACTATTTTTATGCAAGGAGGCAAGAGCCCTTCAGGCTTCAGAATATGATTATCTACATTTGGACTTGATGGGAATCTTGGATCCACAGTCGATTCTAAACTGTTGGTCTTGAATGTTTTTGGGCCTGGATCAAATGACCCGGATCTGGATCCGTTTCCGGCCTAATTGAACCTGGCCAGTAAGGTCTCTTTTCAAGTTCAGAGTCCAGAGTTCAATCAAGATCTTCACTTGGCCTACTGTTGTTATCATATTAGAGTCCATAGCATAGGACTTTTCAAATCTAAATTAGGACGTCTCCTATATTACAGAACCTAAAGAAGCTATCCAAATATCCATACACCACAACTTGGCACTGAGTCAAATGATTTGCCAAAACCTGAATTGAGTTCTTGCCAGCTTGGTCAGACTTGCCCGAGTTACTTGACTCGTTGAGGAACCCAGTAGGATAGAGAGTTCGGAGGAAGATTTTTAAACACAAGTGGTGGTTCTCGCCATGGCCAGTAGTTCAATTAGCTTGCAACAATACAATCCACAAACAAGTTGAGAATAAAATGAGTGGGGACTTTGCAAGCATCAGTAATGACTAATGATAAAGAAGACAGAGAGGCACGAGTGAGAATGGGCAGGAGACAAACAACCCCACGCCAACCTTAGGGACGCACCCCGTAAATCAAGGGTTCGCTTTGGGAAAGCTACCATCATGAGAAGATAGCATTCATCTGAAGGTGGGCCACCTTCTGTCTTGGATGGATGTTGACTCCCAGACAATCCGCCCAACTTAATTGATTTGGTGGTGGGGGTCGGTCTCTTACATCAAATGTGCTTCGACTCCGATGAAAGTTCCCCCTGCCTTTCAAATTGCACGTCTACATTCCACATCTTCTTCCTATGTGCGCCATGACCATGGTGGGATTCACAAATTTTCAAACCCTCATACAAAAGAGGGTGGGGGTGGGGCCGCAAATTTTCGAACGCAACCGTTCAAAAAAAAAAAAACAGAGAGTGAGATTTTTCTCTATCTCAGGGTTGTTGGCCACGGCAAACTCCACTCACCACTCATTGATGGGACCTCTCGACATACTTGGATAGCACTAGTTTGACTAAAATAAGATAAGACGTCTTTGTTTGCATTAAAATATATAAGAATTGAAAGCGTATGGTTTCGTACCATAAAATGATGAATAACATGATATTAAATTTTAAAAGATGAACATCAAATAATCTTTTTCTCTTAAAAAAAGTAGAATCAAAGGGCAATGAAAAATGAATGCTAATACATTAGCATTACCCTAGTAGTTCTCTACCCCATCTTTAGTTCTTTGGTAGAGTCTATTTCGTATCACCATGAATTCCTATGTCTTTAAGTCCTACATATTTTGATGCAAACAGACAGGACATAAGACGTATATGTTATAGCGGAATGATCGAGTGCACTCGATCAAAAGAGTGGGAGGCGCATCAATGAACGGTGTGGATCATTGGATGGGAAAGGCCTACCTCAGAACCCTGGTGTCCCACCTTTTCAAGGCTTGTATAAATGATCATGATCGCCTGTCGAAAGAGCCAGCAAAAGAAACCGTCCATTTTTCAACGGATGTTTGAAGCATCTTCCTGCTGTCCGATGGATGATTTAGAGAAGAATTACTAGTTAAGGATGAAGAAGATGAGTCCAACACACAGGCTCTCTGATGCTGCAGTAGAAGAATTGTCAGATGCTTCATCTCATCATCGTAGGGGAAGGAACATGTTCCACTTTATGAGGACATGGTCCCAAACAACAGCATTACAATCACAAAGATTATAAAATAAAAAATAAAAAAAATGATGCTTCTTGATGGATCCTAGTGCACGTGCAAATCATCATTCTACATCAAATGGAAAGACCACATCATTTTGAACCATTCACACGGCTACATGCATGAAAACGGTGCCACATGGGTCAAATCCATCTGCACACAAGTATATTTCCTCAACGGTAGACAATTCTTGAGCCAATCACGGCCTGACCGGGGACATGTGAGGCCCAACCACTGAGGAGATTGGCTAGGACAGCACGGCCTAATTAAGATCTTCGTATTAGGAAATAGAGACCATATGATCATTTTAGCCTTTATCCTAGAAGCTTCAAACCTGAACTTTATTCTTTGTTTTTTGTCATTAGATGGAGCTGTCCAAATAAGAGCTTCTTGTGAAATCAACTCAAGGGTGAAGAAAACATCGGGGAATGCCAAACTTAATTCCAAAGTTGGAGGTATGATAATCCTCTGCATGGCATCCGGTAGCATAAACTAGTATCAATTTAATCGATGGATGTACAATGATTGATGATTTTCTCCGGCACACTCTGCATTATGCCCTTAATCATCCAGGACCCGGTGAAATTCCGGGGGTCCCACCTTTGGTGACGGTCTGGATGCACACTCCCCGCATGAGAAAATTATGACAATTAGTTGGTATGATGCTCGAGGGACCATGTGCATACGCGGGGTGAATGTGAAGGTACAACGGGCCACAGGACTAAGCACCCTCTGGTACGAAATCATTGCCCCACCCCTTTAAGAAACAGCCACATCTAATCTACATCTTAATCTAAAATATCATTCACTCTTCAAAAAAGCTTGTTTCATATGAATTCCAAGGAATTCAATAGGAATAAGGACAAATGGCACTTTATATTACTTTGAACTACAAAGTAATAAAATGTGCCACAAGTCTAATATCCAAGTCGTTCACCACTGCAGACTGACTGGGGAGATCTATTGGCCCAAATCCATCAGGTGATCAGAATGTTAAACAGTGGTTCACAGTTGATCCATACATGTGGTCAAGTAGAAGAAACCGCACCAACGTAGAACTATTCGATCATGGGGACATGCGTTTTGGATCTTCCCATCAAGTTAATTGCATGCACATTATCCAAAAGCATCGTTGTGGTACATAGCCCAATAACTAATAGATAATTGAAACTCAATTTTCCGGGGAATCAGCACATTCTTTTTCTGGTAAGAGCGCCTTTTCCACATGGTTCATACACCTGTTCTTTACATCCAAATTCCATTTAAGTTGCTTCCATAGCAACACCTCAACTAACATGCTATACAGGAAAATGATAATCCAACTAGAAGAAACAGAAAAAAGCAGCAATTAGATTAGATTAACTGGTTTATGTCTCGTTACAGGAAGGTGGGTTTTTCCACAATAGAGTTTAATTTGAAAAGTTAGCGAACCAAAATACAAACCTCCAAGCTAAAGGTTTAAGATGAAAGAAATACACCAAAAATCTAGTTAATCTATCTCAAATACATGTTCTCCAGATGTAGTTAATCGAAGCTCAACGGAATACCCTACAGATGTTGTCAATACAACAAGAAGAATTGGCAGATGTAACATAAATTAATTGACATAGGGAAATACCTTAACACTGTACACCCGATATCTATCAATTCCCATCAGCAGCTTGCATCCCAAAAAGTAACCTGGCTGACCATATGGAGGTGAAGCAGGATACCCACCTACACTGCTTGCAGCTATCCCCACATCCCTAGGTTCATTGTTCAATGTTTTAGTGTTCCTTGCAAGCCAAAATTAATCTTCCATTCTCCCAAAGTGAGTGCTGCCAAATTTCTCAAATAGAAAATAGAACATCACAAGAAACTAGTGCCAAGAGAAAGATCGTTCAAGTTTGACAGGATTTGTGCACGTGTTGTTCCAATTTGATGACCAATATCCAGCTGTTCTTCCAATGGCAACATCGCATAACTGCAAGAGAATTAAAACAGATTTAAAAGCAAGGAATTTGAGAAAGAATAGCATGTTTATAGTGAATATGATTTCCCGTGTATTTACTGACAACTATATACAAGAGTTGAGCTCATCAATCAACATGGATTCACTCACAACTTGCAAGACTCATGATGTATCATGATATTGTCACACATTTAGGAGCTGTTTTGATGTAGGAGAAAAAAAAAAACACTTTTCCTTGCTGCTGTTGATTTTAGGAAAGAATTAATACTTAAATGACGTGAAAAAAGGGGGTATCATCAATCCCATTTTGCCAAAATTTTTTTTTTTTTTAAAAAGGCTGTCCCTTTTCCTTTGTTTTAAAAAGAATTGTGGCATATTCTTTCAGCCTCCATCCAAAATTTCAAGGATTTCAGCCAATTTTTACCTTTGCAAGCAAACAGCCCAAGGAGTGGTGGTTGAGAAAAAGTCATGAGAAACAGAGTGGCCATGTAGCCAACCCAGTAAGATTGACTCGTATACTTAAAAGGTGCTGCACAGACTTCCCAACCACGACCACTAAGCACAAACGGGTAATACCAATAAAACCACCACACACTGAACCACATACACGGGAACAGTAATTTAAAAATAAAAAAAAAGAGACCTGGACCCATAGAAACTAGAACATTTTAATGCTGCCTGTGAAGTGGAAACTCCACCACCTGGCATGCCAAACAATTAATTTGCTAAAGAAGATTAATAATATAAGAAGCAAAATCTGAAAATATTCAGCTGTCTATATATCATAAAAAATAGCAGCACTCCATTATAGCTGGCCTTGAAATTATAAATCATGGAAAACTAAATTCATGTGCCCAGATTCAGCACGGACACACCAGGGTATGGCACGGACATGGATTTTACACCTGAAAATAAGTTTAAGTGTGACACAATATGGATATGTTGCCAATTTTGAAATATCCGGGACCAGAGACAAACACAATAATTCGATGAGAATGAAAGAGTTGACTGTGAAGGGATCTTCCAGTATGAAATTATAGATCCATGGACTTCACAAGAATACTAATAAGACAATTCATTAAACTCAATGGAGAGTGTATTCTAAAAAGTGAGTCTTCCAACACCATCTATTGGGTGCCCTCAAGGGAAAGAGCCCTCGGAAGTCAGATATTTCCTTAACGAGATTAAATTTGTCGCAGCATCACTTCATGTGGCATTTCATCATGTCAATTGGTGTGCTAAAACACAAGGGGTGCATAGAGTGCATTGGGGTTTTGTTGTGATTTTCTGTTTGTTTTGGCTCTCTGAGGAGAGATTCATGGTATATGGGTCCTCTGCCATTTTTCTCCGACGTACTCTTTCACTTGTATTTCCTCCCTTTTACTAGAAATATCCATTACCGATCATAAAAAATAAAAAAAGAGTAAATTAGTTTCCTGCACACCCTGATTTCTGTGCAACAATGAAACTGCATATATTTAATTACAGATTACAAATATGGATCAGTTAGACTTACTGGCAGAGAAGTTCACAGTCTACTATATTATCGGGGCCAGGCCGATGTGCCTTTCCATTTGAACGGAACTGTCGGAAGGCTTTAGGATTCAGGCCACACACATGGGGAACAGCATCGACCAGTTTTCTTTGTAGCGTCTGAAGCCTGCGGAATGTTAGCTCATCAAGTGGTGCAATGCAACCAATGCTCCCATCCAGAGTACCAAATAAAAGAGCATATCTATTGGTTTTGTCAGACACTGGAGCTGCACTGGTTCGATCTGAGTTTGTAGGAAGCATCTGCAACCGAAAAAACTTTGTGATATGGGCACCAACATGAAACTCAGCCCTAGGAAGAAGCTTCTGCCCTTTCCAACTCTCCAACATCTTTGGAGCATAATAGAAGATCTGCATGGAAAATGCAATAATTACTAGATTAAAGGGTGCAAGCAGACAAACCAAAACATATGACAAGCATGCGAAGAACCTGATAATCAAGCCACAAATGTCTCCATGCACTTACACAGCAAGAATTGAAATATTTTATGAACGAGCAGAAAAAACATAATGATCGAACATATCAAAATTCAGGCTTCAGTCATTCATTTACTATTGAAATGAATATTCACAGGTAAACAATTGATCAGCAGGTAAAGACTCTTAACACATGTCCAAATTTAAACATCATTTTGCAATTTGATAAATAATGTAACAATATTTGATTAGAATTTACTTATTATTTTTATTGGTTTCTTTTTCATATTATTTTTTTCTAAAAAAAGCTCCAAGAACTTGATTTTTTTTAACTATTATGTCAAATCCATAATTCTTATGTTCTAGGATTGGCCAAACTGAACACAGTGACAGTATTAGATTCTGGACACATGCAACTGAAGTCAAAATTCATTTTCGAATAGAACGAATGCTTATTATTAACTCCATGAAAACCTAGTCTCCATGGTTTTTGCTTCTCATTGCCCAAACAAAACCAATTTTTTGAATCCTATCAATTATCAGATATTCTGAGAACCTATCTAACCCCAATAACTTTGGCTTCATTCAATTCCTTCATCCCCTAATTCATTTCTCAGCACCCCACTTCCTCCTGTAGACCCAGCTTGCCTCAAAATAGCCCATACACACTGAACTAGGAGGGCACCACATGGCTCATCTCTGTTTGAGAACTCCTTCGAATTGAGTTATCATGTTAATAAGTTTTTTCATTAAAAGTTTGATAAAATATCCACACGTTCAAAAGAAATCAGACTCATGCTATTTTTCACACTAATAAAGACATCATGGCCAAATTGCCACACAAAATGAGCTCTTTTTTGTAAAAAAATACCCATACTTATTTCCTGAGATGGGAGAAGTGCTTGACATCCATTAATTCAATAGATGCGTCAGCTCCTTGATCAACAAAAGGTCCATGCCGTTCAACTGCTCATTACTCATTACTGCAGGTAAATAAATAAATATATACATGCACGTTATTCTAAGATACTTCAGGAAATATTGTAAAAATCTTTATCTATTGATTATGGGAATCAGTTTTGATGTGAATGACTAGGTGGCATATGAATGACATTGGTTTTTCAAAACATAGGGATAAAAATTTCACAAAGAACTTGACCATGGCAAGGTAAGATCAGTCCTTGAAACTGGCTAACTATTTAGAATCTGTTCTTAATCTGAATCGAACATGTTAATTTTCCACAATTAAATAGGTAAGCACCTCATAACACACAATACCTGTCTAACACTAATCACGATAAAAATTTTTGCTGAGCAAACCTCGAAGAAGCATGAAATTTCTTTAAGATACAAGATTCTCTACTAAATAGGAAGTGACATAACAAAACTCTTAATAGCCAATGTCACAAAATAATTGCCATTGAAGGAGCATGAGAGTTTTTTAAGGTACAAGATTCCCTACTAAAAACTTGACATAACATCAATCTAAATAGCAGATGTTAAATTTCAGCAATCGAATAGGTTATCACCTGCATAACACACATTACCTAATACTAATTACTTCTCACAAGAAACAATTCCTAGGTAGACATTGAAGTAGCCTTAAAATCCTTTAAGAGGCTGGAAGATTTCCTTCTAAAATAGAGCTGGACATAATATATTGGGATCTATGAAAAACAGAATTGAATTCATCCAACTTTCCTCTGAGTACTTCAATTTCACCAATGTATCATTGAATTAGAATAAACTGGCCTGTCAGATGCACTCCCTTATATAGCCAACCCATCAGCAGGGTTATTTTTAGTTTAGACTTGGATCTCTTTCTTTCTTTCTGTCTTCCCATTCTACAATCCTCCATTTTACACAACTTCCCTCCTTATCCACAGACTCCTAGAGTTCTTTAATTTTGGTTTGCTATATCTGCCTTCTGGGAGCCAGGTAGCCATCGTAATAGCAGAAAGACACATCCAGGACTGATTTTTGTATGTTATTTAGCACTCATGGATACTTGGGAATAAGACATTGGTAGTGGTGGCAATTAAGTTTACGTGACCTTCCCATGTCTCAGAACCATTAAACTATTGCACATATAGTAAATTGTTTGGGAATTGTATGCTACCAGGTAATGAAAAACACATTCTCCATTACCAGCGTGGTACTCCAAAAGTATCAGCCAAGACCTACCGAAAGACAGGTAGGAGATTTACCTGAATGTTCTTTTGATCATCTGAGACAACAAGACTCAAGGTAGTTCCATCAATCAAAAATTCTGTGGCATAACAATTAAGCGTGCCAAAATCCTTAGCCAGCAAGCTCAACTGGGCACCTTGTTCTTTCCAACTGAGGAAGTATATGCTTTTGTGAATATCACCCAGCAGGATAAAATTCTTCACCTGCAATGATATACAATCAAACTCTTAAAATATGATCATCACATCATTAAAAATATCTGAACAATGATACCAGTTTTGCCCAACCATTTAAAAAAAAAAAAAAAACTGATTTGAGACTACCAAGTTTGATCAAAACTCAAACCCCAAGTCTTCATTGAATGTGTGGCTTTGAGTAAGTTACCGATTGACAAGATGAAACGAATACAAAGGTCGTACTTCAGACCGGTCACAGCCTTCCTTGCAGGATGGGAACAAAAAAAATAAAAAGCTTTACTCATGACGTGACACTCATGGGCAAGGAAAAATGCACCTCAAAGTCTGATTAAAGAAAAAACACAGAAGATGCACAACCTTTAGTTGCTATCCACAAAATTCTCACAAAGAACTGGTGAAGACAAGAAACATTGATGATTCCTTGCTTCAATAAGGACACACTAGCCGCATATAGGAGATTCTAATACTAGAGTATCAAAATCTAGGGACATTTGCGCAAAATGAGTAAATCTAGAAATACAAAAATTTTCAGTTGGACTTATGTAAGAGAAGATGCTAAATAATGATAATAAATTATCCACTACAAAGCATATCTTCCAAAAGGATGCACTTTAAAGAAGGTATAGGAGCGGGGGCTGTCAAGTACCATTTTCTAAATGGTTCAGCTACACCAACCAATTATTAGTTTGCATGGTGACAGATCCCAAGAAGGCAAGAACTAAATAGCAGGCACCTTTTGGAACAGCTATAGACCAAAAGTAGCATAGACTAGAATTTCATGACTATCCAAGCATTCACCTGTTAGAAACTAGAAGAAATCAGAAATGTCCTAGGAAGAAGTTGATGCATCTGGGTGCTATATGAATAGAGTCCAAACAGCAACAACTGCCAAAAACTTAGAGCTAGAACTCCCTAGATGAGAAAGAAATATGAGAGAGAGAGAGAGAGAGAGAGAGAGATGGAAGAAAACAATGAGAAACCCAAAAATAGATATCAAAGAGGAAAACATGAAGGAGACTAGTTTATGGGGAAGTGACGCAGGACAGGCCCATGACCCATGGGTCGACCAGTTCATTGGGCCCAGCCAACTTATGTTATTTGTTTTATTTTATTTGTATTTGTTTTTATGAGTTATATTTTTAAGTTATTTAAGTCTAACTGGATAATTTAATCTTGGCCATCGATGTGTTTAGAGGGTTGAGATTAGTTTCAGGGTGTTTATTTGCTCCTATATAAAGATGTAATGCCTCCCTTTGGCTTTAGACTTGATTAATGAAAAGAAAATTTTCTGAGTGTTCTTGTTCCTTTCTTCTCTCTTACAATGGGAGAACTTATTGGAGTTTGGAGTGATGATTCAAGTGTGAAGCCTAAGCTATCCCCTATCACTTCCATCTTCCCTTACCCACCCTGCATCTGGTACCCCGTTCCACATCAGGGTCTCAGCCACATGTGCATGAAATGTGGGGCCCCATACTCATCGTGGAAAGGATATCAGTCCCTCCACAAAGAGGTTGTTTTTGCAAAAGACAGCCTCAAGAGATTGTTTCAATGTGAGTGACTCCTAGTCACTTGACTTTTGTACTTGAATTGTGCCTGTGTTGTGCCTCATTTGTGGAAACAAGCAGTATGACATCGTGACCAACTATTTTCCACTTCTTATTCCCAATTCTCGCCAGCTGGATGATTCCATTCCATTCTCACTAATTCCTCAAGAAAAGCAATAAGGAGATGCACCTCTAAAAAGTATCTTTAAAGAATCCCAATAAAAGCGGTAGAAGCTTAATAAGTTTAATGCATGAACAAGAAATAAGCAGTGACAAACTCCAAGACTTGATAAGTCTAAAATATTGAATATTATTTTCACTATTTCATAGAGATTTTGGATTTATTTCTGATCAAATAATTTGCATTACATAGCTCTTTTCAGGTGCTATTGCCTGTTTTTGTTATGGGATTATGCCCATTTTTTGGGGTTTAATCCGTTTCCTATTTCGGTTTTTGGTTACTCATCCTCTTTAGTGGGAGGTTTTTTGAGATAGTATATATATCTTATAGTGTACAGTTCCTTTTGAACTATATATCATCATTCTTCAAAAAAAAAAAAAAAAAAAATAATTTGCATTACACATAAATATGCATCATTGTTTTCAAAATGGGTTTAATGAGAATTTGAGTTTAACTTTGGAAATTTGCATATTTATCGGGTTATTCTTTTTGGGTTATCGGACTATCCTAGTTCATATCTTTATTTTTACATGTAACTGCATGAATTTTCTTTTACCCATTGCATTGCACACAAAGTCTTGAGTGAACTGGTAGATTTGCATGAGTTCATGTGTCCATTTGGGTCCCATGCAAAGCATGATAGTTTTCTACGTGAGATTATTATTTTTAATTTAATTATTTTCATTTGTAGGGAAAACAAAGAGGGACACACATGCGGAGCCTACTTCGGAAATTGTGCAGAGATAGAAGTCAAACAGGAAATACAGAAGAAAAAGGAAGAAGAATCCACCAGAAGAAGACCTCCCCTGGGCGTCAATCCGAATGGAGGGGTGTCCAAGGTGGGGCCCACTTATTTTTTGGAGAAAAATCCTCCCCTGCTTTGAAAGCTTTTTGAATTTGAAGAGGACTCTATTTTAGCAATAATTTGAAGACTGGCAATCCAAGAAATGAGAGATTCAAATTCAAAAAGATTCAAATTTTCAAAAGAGATAGAAGATTTTCCAAATATGCAAGGATTCTAATTTGAGAAGAATCAATCAAGAAGTGATCAATGGTGGAGATCGCGCAGAGATTTTTGAAAAGGAGAGAAGACGAGATGAATTAGGAAAGTGAATGTGCAACCAGAATTCCAAGTTGGAGAAAGACTTCCTATTTTTCGTTTCTTTTTTTCTCTTTCTCCTATTTTCTCTCCCTTTTCTTTTTTATTCTCCCTTTCCCTCCTCTTTCTACCCAAGCAACTCTCTCTAAAAACAATTATAAAATTATATTCTCCCTTTCCTTCCCCTTTTTTTGTTCTTTCTACCCACGCCAGTCTTCCCCACATTCTCACACGCCCAAGCCACTCTCTTCACCCTCCTTTACTTCCCTCCTTTTCCATTATTTTATTTTTTTCTTTTTAAGAGAAGATGAAGATGTACTCTATGGAAGGATGATTTTCTTTTTCTGAGGTGAAGGATGATACTTTTTTACTTTTATTTATTTTGAGCATAGACAGGATTAGAAAATTATGTATTTAGCCATTTCAATTTGAAAGGAATGATTTGTTTGTTACTTGTTTCACTCTATAGATTCTTTGATTCCTTATTTTCGTTCAAAGATATATGAAATGCTTAAAATCCCTGTGAGCAAATGCAAAAGAACTTGTGTGAGCCAAATATCACTTATAATAATTATTTCTGATGTAGGTTGTTTAAAATACATTATTTTTGTTCCTTTATCTGAAATAAATTGACACCTTATTTCAGAGGGAAGATCTGAAACTATTCGTACCTAAAATTATTGGTAAAAAGTGGATCCTAGACCCTAGGAATTTAATTTCTTATTGTTATTCAATTTAACTGCATTCAATTGGTTGTTTTAATTTAATTTTATTATGTTGAGAGTCGAGTTGCAGCACTTTGATTTTTAGTAGTTTGATTTAGGATTATTTTTAGTTTTAAGTTTTTTATTCAATTTAATGGGTAGTAATTGATGTATAATTTTTATTCAGAGATCATGAGTTGTATGGTTTTTATTAGGCTAGTTATAGATTTTGTTTAGGTTAGAAAAGTATATTTCTACTCTTCCATTCCTGGTGGATCGACCTCAGACTCCCGAGTTTATTAATTAGAGACAACCCTTGGTCTTGCGGTTTTTTTTACTATAATATCAAGTTGTCAATAGGACCCAACATAAAACTACTCAAACTTAGGTATAACATCAACAGTCAGTTTGTAAGGATACAAAAAAGAAAGAGAAGATGAACATACAATATTTAAGCTCACAACATGTAGAGGAGGAGCATCATAAAATGCAACACCATTCAGCTCACTACCAGTCCATTTGTGCAGGATGATTTTAGGGCCAGAAGCTACCAGCAAATGGCCCTGAAGAGAGGCTAAAGCAGAGATAGCTCCTTTTAATTCCTTAGAATAAACCTCAGAGACCTGCAAAATAACCAAGAATTTAATGGAGAATTTGGTTTGCATGGGGTAATATCCTCTTAAAAAACAAACCAGACAATCAAATATTATTTACCAAATTTTGAGGATTATCAGGATTTTTTCCAATGGAAAACAACAGCACACGCCCTCTTGCAGCCACATCCTCTCCTTGCACATATGCCGTTCCAATGGCCAAAAGTGTTTCATTTTCTTTTGTTGTGGTATTCTGGAAGGAAATGTGAGATTGAAAGAAAATTTCTAAGTAAAGATTACAAATGCAGAAAGTAACAATTCAGTAAGGTAGTTTCAGATCTGGACAATAAAAAGAAAATGTTTTGTCAACTTACAAACAATGTCACCATGCGCACAGTTAGTGCATTTTCTGAACTTTGCATTGGAATGGTGGCCCTTGTTTCCCAAGGCCCACCAGATTTTTCTGGTTCTAAAATGCGAACTTCAAACTCATCTACAGTATAGGTCCTGTGCAGATCATCAGAACCAAGGTTATCATGCTCAATCTGATGGCTAACTTCTTGATCAACCAGAGATGAAAGAACTTGATTTAGCGGCTTAACAACCTGTAAGCGAGAAAAATGAAGAGAAACTAAACCACAACCCTAGAATAATATAGCACTAAAAGGAATCCAACCGAGTCAGTTAAAACTCAAAACCAAACGTGACCAAGACCATTATTTTAGTCTAAATAAATTTATAACCAGAGTAGTGCGTGTCCTTGAGAAGAAAGAAACAGCATGATGGATTATGCTGTCAGAAAAGAATTGTTTTCAAATAAATAAAAAAACATCCTTTCCTTTCCACTTTTTTTAAATAAGCAAGGTGGCATACTCTTTTCAAACAAAATATTAAATCGAAAAATGAATTTTGTAAGGCTCACTCATCTTGATAAGAAAGAGATCTTCAAAACTATATGGACACTAAATTATGATAGTGATGACCACGTCTGAGTGAGATTTATATTCAAATAAATGAAATCACTCACTGGAACAGAGACTATTAATGGATAGAGGTTCTTTTCCGAATAATATGTCACTTGATGTGGAGTGCCTCTTAAAGGAATCTGGCATTTTAGAAAAAGACAAATTAGAATCAGAGATAGGACTGCCAATCTTACAGAGAGATGGATAAATCTGACAATTGGATAAGTATCGATCAACCACCTTTTCAACTGGCCAGTAGTTGTCATAGCTTGATGCAGATGGTAGTTGGCAAATTTTCAGGAAACCCTAAAATAGAAGAACTGTCTCAAGTAAATTTATTGTCTAATGTGTTCTTTGATAAACCATAAAACGATAATACAAGGTAGAAAATGAGCCATTACCTGTGAAGTAACATATATAAGCCCATGATTGCAATTTACATTATGAAGAATCGTAAATGCTACAATGGAGCCATCACAAAGCTGTGCCAAAAAGTAGAAACAGAAAACAGTTATCATGATGGCGAGTAAATAATAACTGATTTTTAAAAGGTTGTCAGTAGATAAATTATTTTCATATATAACTTCATTAATCAAGATTATAAAGGAAGCTCTGGAAGCTTAAGTTTGATCAATGTTACAAATAAACCACAGCAAGCCACCCTTTACATGATGCACAATTTGGCCCAACTCATTTATTACTTTTGTACAATATTTAAGAAACCGAACACTCTTTCAACTTTCAATAAAGCTGCGCAGCAATTTATGGACAACTGAATTAAGCTTATGCACTTTGAACTCGTAGGGATTCTCAAACAATTTATAGATGTATAATGGCATTACATGTTAGCCAACCCTAGACAAAATTCACAAAAATGAAACAAGAATTTTGATGAACGTTGCAACGATGGAACATTGTGGTATTTAACGTTGCAAATAGAGGTCTAGTAGAAGAAATTCTTAGCTACGTTTAATCTTATATCAGTATTCAAATACAAAACCCCAAAACCTTTTCAGTTATGTAATTATAGGGTCCCGATGCATTAGGATAAGTACAGTGTCCTGATGTGCCATTTCATACAATTAGGATATGTTTGTCATCCACATTCCCCTATGATGGTTTTTAGCTCATGATTTTTATTTATTTCTTTTTTCAACATGGATGGAAAATGCACCACACTGGGAGATCCCAGCCATCTGATTTTTGGCCTACTAATGAAAGGTAAAGAAAAATATATATAACCAACACATAAGAAGGCCAAAAAATTAAGTAGCTAGGATCTCCCAATACAAAATATTCATAGGGAATCAACCAGTCACGGTGGGGCTTTGACACTAGTCTGGATCATTGGACCATCGACTCTGTCAGCACAGAGTGGTCACTTCTGAACCCTCTAATTCCTGTGTGCATGGGTACTTTGCAAGTACAGCATAAAATTCCTGTGTGCTAGGGTGCTAGTGCATCTGTCATCAGAAGTGGCTCCCCAGGGTTCCAACTTCCAGGTATACAGTTATGTAAGGATCAGGACAACCCCTCATCTCTTCATGCCTAGCCCATCCCATATTGTGTTTCGACCTAGACCACTAATTCTTGTGCGTATCATAGGGACTCAAAAGTTCAGGCTTTATAACTGATTAGGCTAGGCATCGGTCAATTAGTCAAGTTCAAAGGCCCATCAGTTTGGGGCAATCCAGGACCTGGATTATAATAATGTGTATACTCTCAGGAATGTGGGCACGGACCAGCTAGTGAACAGCAGCAAAAGTATGAACCTTGATGTGGGGCCCACCTAAATGCATTCTGATCTCAGATGTAGGATAGGAGGGAGAGCTTTCATCCCTTCATTGTAGATTCAAGCTCACCATGTCATGACTGTGACCATCTAAGGGCCCAAATCTAATGGTTGAAGATGTTCTTGTGAAAACTGTTAAATTTGGGGCCCTTAATAGATGATTATGATCATAAGACCATAGTGATATTTGGTGCACCTTCAACCCACATTAAAACCTCTCCACCCCAGTGATTAGCATGCATTGAGGTGGGCCCCACATCAAGGTAAGTATTTTGCTTTTACAACTCTTAGTTGAATCTTCCTCCAGATAATATACATCACTATATAGTATATACGAAATACGTGGATAAATTGTTGCTTACTAGGCCAAATTCAAGCCTGTTAAATGCTCAACTGGGCTGGGCTCTAGACTAAGTTTTATGCTTATCATTTCAGGCTTGGGATTATCTGATTCTGACACGGAGCAGTACCCGCCATTCTTGACACCCACACATATCTGACACCTTGCACACATGTCCAACACACGTCCATGTAGAACTACATACAACTGAATCATTGCAATAAATCTTGCTCTTCAAAATTTATCATCTCGGAAAAATGTTGGGCCTATCTCAATAAAAATTTAAAATACAAAGAAATTAATTCAAATAGGCCTTGGCTGTAGCTCAGCTGGTTGGGGATGCCAAGCACAAGCTGATGTCCTCCCTAGCAATAAAAAAAATTAAAAAAAGAAAAATACAAATATATATAAACAAACTAGAAAGTGTTAAAAATTATATGTAAATAAAATACAGAGTTTAGGTAAATCACATCAAAATATTGTAAATAACATGATACTCTCACTTCTGATGATATTTGCAATATCACAATGAAAACAGGAATATCTTGGTTCACATCTTTCTCCAAAAACATTGTGATCTTTAAGACACCTGGCTAAATTAATGTTTTGAGGGAAACCAAGGTTAAAGTGTAAAGATAAAGTGAATGCTTATGTTTCTGAAACTCTAGCGTCATTCAGAATAACTATTTACATGAGACGGGTGCTACACATGTCCAGAACGACATGAGGTACGTAGTTTATGAAGAATAGTATTTTAAACAAACTAAGCGTCTAATTTCTTGCTCCAAGTCTAACTGATAAGTTTTTACCTAATGAATATTTTCACTGATGAGCCCCTTGTATTTGTATGGCTCCATCAGGCCTTTCTAGATAATGTGGAAGGTGTAAGGGATCAAGCTAGAGCTCTTGATGCATCGTTTAATCAAATTAAAAGGAGTGCTAATTCAGAGGCAGATCTTTTGGTGAAGGAGTGAGTTGGCCATTGCAGATTGGACATAGACCAGGATGGCTTGTATCTTTTATGATTTTAGTTTTTGCCTGCTTGCCTCTTTATTTGTAGTTTCCCCTTTGTTTGCTGGCTTTTCAGTATATGGCTCGTGCACCATTTAGCTATTTTCAATGAAATATAGTTGCCATTAAAAAAAAAAGGTGTTTTAAATGAAAACAAAAGAATAAAGTATACACCTGTGGATGGACTCGTAGCCGTTCCCTACAAACCATGAACCAAGCTGGTCGCGACCCAGAAAGGAACAAACCTTGATAACCACCTACATTCTTGAATATTGTGATTCTTTGGCTTTGAGTTACAGCTGAAGGTTCTTCCCGTGTAAATGTATCCATGGACACACGAACAAATCTCAAATTTCTAAGCCTTGAAGTACTAATAGTGCTGAGATCAGCAGAATTGGTTTCCTCGACTTTGGTTGTACTTTCTTGACCCTCATATAAGTAAGCATGGTAGCAGAGCATTGTCCCATCAGTCAAAATTCCAAAAAGAAAAGGGCGGCTAAACTGCCCCGACCACCTCTGCATAGACAACTCAATAACCTTCATATTCTGTCCAGACTCTTTCATGATTTGGCTAGGCATATCCTCTGCCATATTTTTCTTAAACTTCCGAGTGTCTTTGAATGGTTCTCGGATGCAGTTCTCTACAAGATGGGTCTTGCCAGACATGAACTTATCGACTGAAAAAACACATTTGAAACTAGGCACCTCAAAAATTTCAAGTGTACCATTTTCATAACAAATTACACAATATATATCACCCTGATCATGTAGTGACCCATCACCACCATCAATGGCCTCAGCAATTCCATTAGAGAGCCAGGCATCAGTACTTGCCTTACGAAGCCATGGCTCAGGTCCTTTGTCGTGATAGAGAGTACAGGAAGATATTGATTCCGCTGAGTTTTCAAAAACAGTCGGAACATTAACAGAGACAGTGCAAGTGGAGGGATCTGCCATTAGAATTCGAGGTAACAAAACATTAAGAGGGTAAAATAGCAAGACAAAAATCTTCAAGAAAAAGTCAAGGAGCAAACGATCAATAATACAGAAATAAGTGCCTGTAGAAAAGGAGTTTAGGAGCTTGAGTCAGAATGTTCACTATCAGTGAATTAGGAAATACATATGTACAACCATAAAAATGGAGACACTAATCAACAAAAGGCAACTTGTGAATAAACAAGTTTCAGCTTCAAGGGAAAGCATTTAATTAATATGGAAACTAGAAGGTTTTTAACAATTAAGTTCCAAAATATAAAACATCACCATCATGCCTATCCCATCTATCTCAAGTCTGTCTTATGAGTTCGATATTTCCAATCATTCCTATTTAGAGCTAAATTCAGTGTCATTTCCACAATCTAACATGTCAGTTTTGGCTACTTCATTTCAACGCTTTACAGTTCTCCCAAGCAATGTTTAAAACTCAGACTTGTGGCGAGACTCGATCCCCAAGCAGAGCCGAGCTAGCCGAGTAGCCCTCCAGGCCCAATAAACCTTGCAAAGAAAGCAGCCCTTTATATTGTAGGCTGCATTACTAGGCAACTTGGCTGATTAGCTTTTAGAAAGGGGGATTGGACCCCAACTTAACTCGGTCAGGAATAAGCCTGAGTCAAATCAGCTGAGTTCACTCAAACTCGGTTGAGTTTTAAAACCATGCTCCCTAGTCCTTGTTCCTTGTAAAACTTCAAATTTCTTAATGAGGCTGCATCCAGACATTTATTTGCATGCCTAAACCACCTCAAACAATCTTCAATATCTACCAAATTAATAGCCACAACATTCTACAACAGACCTTCACTGAAATGTTATTCTTTATACTCTTTTCATGAGTTATTCAATAAAAAAACGTTATATAATGGTTTGACGTTTTCCCTATGACTACCAAATTTTATACTGTGGTTGTAGGTTTGCATATAATGGATTTAGGTCTACTGAGTAAAATTCCTACTTTATCACTAGAGATAAAATGAAAAAAAAAAAAAGAAAAAAAAAAGAGAACTATCTGGGGGCTTCTAAGCCAATAAATATGACTGTCAATCTAAGGGACTATAAAGTATATATCTTCTCTCCCTACCTCCCATTCGAATTTGGATCACAGCACAATTCTAGCTTTCCTATTTGAAAGAGGGGAGGGGGTTTAGATAATTCTAGGCCCTCAAGTTTGGCTTCAGATTGAGAGCCAACAATTCATGGAGCAATTCAAGCATCTTAAGAAGGCCCGCAAGGGTCCAGACAAGAATTGATCTAAGTTTCGAACTAAAACAGTCCAAGTTACAGTTTAAACATATGTTTCAGGTACTGTTTGGAGAATAAGATAGAAGACGGGGGCTTATTTGCAAAATTCCAGAAACTTCATAGCTGAAATAAGCACTCACGTGCAGGTTTTTTAGAAGCAGGTTAACTGGATCAAAACTGACCCAATCCACTATAAAAGGGCATCAGCAGGTTCACCCATGAGTCCACTTCAAGATCGTAGAGTTTGTTTCATCAAAGGGTGGGACATGTGGGGCCAACAGCCCATCTAAACCAGAGTTTCTTTGACGACTAGATCTGATTTCAGCACTGATTTTCTTAATTTATTTTTAGATTTGATTCCTTTTTTCGTTTAGAAATTCTATGGAAAGACTTCTATTAGAGATAGGACGAGTTCTTTTCAACCGGGGGAGAATGATCGAAGTTTGGACCCAAAACAGTCCAAGTTTCAGTTTAGAGTCCAATAACTAATAGAAGTCTTTCCATACAATTTCTAAACAAAAAAAAGGAATCAAAGCAAAAAACAAATAAAGAAAATCAGTGCTGAAATAAGATCTGGGCATCCTCGTAGAGTTTTGGAAATCAGGTTGTGGGGCCCACACGGCCCACCTATTGATGGAACAAAACCACGATTTGAAGGTGGACTCATGGGCAACCAACTTGATTATAATTTGTATGGGTTGGGTTCAGTTTGACCCATGAACCCAAGCCTCAAAGAACTGGCACGTTAGACCTTTTGAGGTTCTGAATTTTCTGAAGATTTGCAAATAAGCTCGTCTATTATATTATTCTCCAAACAGCCCCTGAAACATATTTTAAACTAAAACTTAGGACTGTTTTGGGTCCTAACTTCAATCAATTCTTGTCGGGACCCTTGCGGGCCTTCTTAAGATGCTTGAATTGCTCCATGAAGGATTCAACCAATTCAAACTTTTGATCAAAAATCAACTCTGCATCAAGCGCCCTAATTCAAACATCTGGGCCAATTTTTGCCCTGTGCTTGTACTTACTGGAGGAGGGTTTAGCAATTACCAGCATTCTGCTATAACATGTGCAATATATATCCGAGCATACAGAGTAAAGAACAAGATTACAAATATTCAGCCCCATATATTCAAGTGTATAGTGATTGTGATGTCAACTTGTAACATAAACCAAAGTGATTATAGAAAACCACCACAACCAACAAAAGGTATAAATGGCAATCACATAAAGTGAGAAACATACCTCCAACTAGAAGTTGAACCGTTCCATCGCTCATTCTCAGTAAAACATATGGATCAGCTATAGAAACAGATGACACAGTCGAACTCTCAGAACTTGAACTTGATTCAGAATTAGAAGCTCCAAAGCTCAGATCTTGGGTCATATAAGAACCATCTAGAATACGAGCGCCACGTGCAAAAACCTGGACAACTCGACGCCTAGAAAAAAAAAACCCAAAGTAAGCCTCCAAAGCACTTTCATGCATAGTCCATTCAGTATTACCACTCTCTTAAGGTTTCATCATCCAACCTTCTAGAATGAAAGATACCTGGATAATTTGCATATGATTCCTATACAGAAATCAACAAGATATGATCCCAATAATAATTCCAGGGGAACTATATGGTTCTGAACCTCAAAATGTTTATATCCAATTTTGTACGAAAGTCTCATTAACCATGGCCAATGGGATTGGAAAATACAATCCCTAAAGTCAATACGGCTTCCTTAATGTCTCCCCATTTAAATTATTACTGCCATCTGATTTATCAGAAGCAGCATCATATCTGAATGTTACAACATCATTATAGCCATTTAGTTAGAAAAAACATGCACAAACAATCCTTTGTTGTGGGAGCAGGTGGGTGTGTGGGTGGGCATGGTGTGCATAACAAAGGTTCATGAAGAAAGTGGATGTCCATTGATACAAACCAATAATTTTTAGTGCCCCCCACCTATAATTGAATTCATCGACCAATTAAAAAACTGAAATATGGATCCTAACTGCAGAAATTTTACAGTTAAGTAAAATGAAGCTTAACCCTCTATTTTGGTCTGTTTGTGCTTGGTTCTAAAATAAATTTGGATCATAATTTTGTTTGATCATAAATTAAAAATTGGAAAAGATAATAAACTTCATTTAAGTTTATGGTATTAGAGTCTATTTAATAAATCTAGTCGTCACCATCATCAAATCTTTGTCCCAACAATGATGGGGTAAGCTGTATGAATTCTGGTTTGTCATTCCGGTCTAGCCTTGGGCCAAATCCTCAGATAGGTTCCACTTCTTCAAATCTATCCTTACTAGTTCCATCCATATCCTCTTCGGCCTACCTTTTTCCTCGAGGGGCCATCAACATGCATGGAAAAACTCTTTCTCACCGAAGCCATTGTTAGCCTCATGTCCAAACCATTTTAAACAAATCTCTTAATTCATCACCTATTGGTACTACCCCTAAATGCTCCCAATGGCGCTCATTTCTAATTTTATCTCTTAGGTTTACCACATCCATCTCAACATTCTCAATTCTACTACACTCACTTTTTGCATGCATTGTCTCCTAATTCACTAATATTCTGCTCCATAGGTATAGCCGGTCTAATTGTCGTCATGTAAAACTTTTCCTTCAATGTTGTTGGTATACGAAGATCAAAAAGCACTCTAGAAGCAAATATCCCTTCAACCATCTAGCTCCTTTTTTTTAATTGACACCGTCCTCAATCTCACCATCCTCACTAATTATAGAGCCAGGGCATCGGATTCAGAAGGAATCTCTGTGGTATCTCTTGAGCTGCAATTATCACTGGAGTCACATCTCCTTGCACATCCTTGTTTAAGTAATAATTCACATGTTCTGTTTTTGTATAACTTATTTTAAAGCCATTGGGATCTAAAGCCACACGTCATTTCTCAAGTTTCACATTCGTGTTTTCTCTTAGTTCATCCACCAACACAATATCATTTGCCAACAAGTATATCGGTCCGATACGGATACATTGGGCTTTGTACTAGTATCCGGGTATCAGAGGTTATCACTCCCTAATACATGTCTTTACAAATGTCAATATAACCTTCTGGGGCAATTTCTTTTTCTAAAACCCAACAAATCAAATCTCTAGGTAGCCCATCGTATGCTTTCTCTAGATTGATGAAACCATATGAAGATTTTTCACCTCTATCCATATCTTTCCATAAATTGCTTAAGAAGATAGCTTCCATAGTTGACCTTCCTGTCATGAAACCAATTTGATTTTTAGATATCTTAGGAATTTGTCCCAGTCTTTACTCTATTACTCTCCCACAATTTCACAGTGAGACTCAAAAGTTAAATCCCAAGAAAACTAGTGTATCTTTGTATATCTTCTTTGTTCTTGTATAAAGATACTACAACCCTTTCTCCATTCATCTGACATTTTCTTTCTCTCAAGCATGTTTAAACCTCTATCTAAATGCCATCTGCCCCGTAGCCTTGTTTATCTTCATTTTTCTCAATGCATTCTTCACTTCTACTACCTAATTTTGCATTATAACGTATGGCCTGCTAACTAAGTATCCTCTTTATTCCTAAGCTTCCTGTAGAATCTTCATTTAGAAGTTTGTTAAAATATTCCCTCCACCTTTCTTTAATATCATTGTTGTTACCAAAACCTTTTGGTCAACATTCTTTATACATCTGACATGATCTTGGTCCCAAATTTCTTTTCCCACATTCTTAAAAGGGTGAAAATATCTCTCTTGTTCCCGATTTATTAGATAGATAATCATATGCTTTGGAAGTTGCACCACTTACTACTTCCTTAACTTCTTTCTTTTCCTTCTTAAACATTTCATAATTTCCCGCATTTATAGTCGCCTACCAAATTCTGCAGCAACGTATTTTCTCCCCTACACATGTCATAGCCCCGCCCAACTCAGCATGAAATTGTCTGCTTCCACCCACGTACGCGTCCAACTTCTTAGGAGGTCACCCATCCTAGTACTACTCTCGCCCAAGCACGTTTAACTCCAGAGTTCTTATGGTTTCTGGGGCCATACGGTTTTAAAAGGCCTCATGTTGAGTTAATATGGGTTTTGGCTTAAAAGCCCAGTGTCAGGACATGGATATTTCATTTTGGGGCTAGCGAAGACTCGCCATTTGAAGCATGTGGTTGGCATGCCACGCCTCGTGGTTAAGGGTGTTGCCAGGACCAAATTCTCACATTCTCCCCCACGGGAAATAGAGTCGTCCTCGGCTATGATAACAACTGTCACAGCCCCGCCCACTTCAGCATGAAATTGTCCGCTTTGGCACAAGTGCATGCGCGAGGACTTCCCAGGAGGTCACCCATCCTAGTACTGCTCTCACCCAAGCACACTTAACACCAGAGTTATTACGGTTACCAGGGCCGCATGACTTTTAAAAGGCCTCATGTTGAGTTAATATGGGGTTTGGCTTATAAGCCCAGTGTTAGGACTTAGATATTTCCGATCCGGGGTAGCGAAGACTCACCGTTTAAAGCCTGTGATTGACAAGCTACGTCCCGTGGTTAAGGGTGCCACCGGAACCAAGTTCTTACATTCTCCCCCACCGGAAATAGAGTCGTCCTCAACTCTGATACCAACTGTCAAAGCCCCGCCCAACTCAGCATGAAATTGTCCACTTTGGCCCACGTGAGACTTCCCAAGAGGTCACCCATCCTAGTACTGCTCTCGCTCAAGCATGCTTAACTCTAGAATTCTTACGATTTCTGAGGCTGCACGGTTTTGAAAGGCCTCATGTTGAGTCAACACGGGGTTTGGCTTATAAGCCCAGGGTTGGGACTCAGATATTTCCGATGCGGGCTAGTGGAAACTCACTATTTGAAGCCCGTGATTGACAAGCTACGCCCTGTGGTTAAGGGTGCCGCCCGGACCAAGTTCTCACAACACACCACCACCAGGTTTCTTTATGAAAGTGTCTTGTCCTTTTCAACTCTTCAAGAACCTCTTTTGCAACCTTTCTAATAAAGTTAGTTATTTGGTTCCACATCACCGTAATTTCTTCCCGCCCCCCCACCCCAAACTACACGTTTAACTGTTGTTTCCATTTCTCCTTTCAAATTTCCCCACCCTCTTTTAGGACTTTTATTTACTACCCCCTCCTTTTACTCTTAATGCAAACATCTAAAACTACAATTCTATGTATATGGTTAAACTCCCCCTAGGAATAATCTTATTGTCTTATTATACTCTTTACAAGCTATTCGGTCATGTTTTCTATGTAAAAAATCAATTAGTATTAGGCTCCTTCTAGTTCCACTCTCATGGGTAATTAAATGCTCCTCTTTTTTAAAAGTAGGAATTTCCTATTACAAATTTAAAGCACTAACGCAAATTCTAAGATAATGTCTGCCAACTCATTCCTTTCTCTAGTCATGCACTCTCATACCCTTCACTATCCTTTCCTACATTCCCATTTAAGCCCCCTCCTAAGAAAATCTTTTCACTAATTGGAATTTCTTGCATTAAACCACCCATCTCCTCCCAAAGTTCTCTCAACAATTTCATCTGGTCCCGTTGAGGTGCACAGGCACTAATGATATGTATTATATCTTCCTCAAACAATAGTTTAACTGCTATGAATCTATCATCCAACCTCTTCACCCAACAATTTTTTCCTTCAAATCCTCATATATTACTTACTCCATTTCCAACATTATTCTTTCTAAAAGAGTTTGTAGCCATCAATGAACTCCTTAGCATTATCCCATTTCCATTTTGTTTCTTGCAGGCAGGCTACATTGATCTCTTCTTTTCACTGTACCGACCCACTCCATGTCGTGCTTGTCAAAGGTCATATATTCCAAGTAACAAGTCAAATTCTTGTCTACTTCCAGGCAAAGTTCTTTGACCTGTATTCATAAAAACAATTAAAAAAATAAACTGGTGCAAGAACCATTGCCTATTTTTTCAATGTAACCGGCAGGCACTGCAGTGTGTCTTTAGCTTTCCTAGCATGATGATGGAGTGCCACTGTTTCAGAATTCATGTTGTAGTTCTGGAAAAAAAAAAAGATTTTTACACTGCCTAGCAACCTACCTGACGCAACCCCACTTTATCCATGCTTAGGACCAGAATGATTGAATAAATAAAAGTAAAAAAGCAGTGGTAGGATTTTTTTTTTCCACGAAAGAGATCATAGAATCGAACTATTAAAAGCTTATTTCAAGGCCAATTACAATGAGAGTATCATTAGAATGTATGCAAACCATGATAAGACGCTTTAACGCAATAGATTTCTATTGCAATGCCAAAAAACCAAGCACAAAAGAAAAAAAATAAAATAAAATAGAATTCACATTTATAATTGTTAGTTTTTAGATGTAGAGTAATCAGAAAGGAGAAACAGAATTCATGTAGCCGACCCCAGCATAGTTGGGACCAGGCTTTGATGATGATAATAAGTTTTCAGATGTAGGGTTTTGAGGAATAAAAGGTAACAAGGAAAAAGGAAGTGAAAGAAATAAAGAAATAGGGGAAAATTCTAGGGCTGCGCATGAACAGTGGATCTGTTCATGCGCAAGCCATATTATGTTATTTCTGTATTTTTGACATACAAGAAAAAAATTGTGTAACAAAAAACCCAACATTTAAGTCAGTACAAAACAGTCCCCTATCTCTCAACAACAACAACAATAATTACAGATTAAATTGTAATACCATCTTGATATATGTCTAGACCGAACAGACCCTTAATATGGTAACAGATCACGTGTATCAAAATAACTTCCAATCCAAAAACAAATTACCCTGATATTCAAGCTAGTAGTAATTCACGTGACGTGGTTTTCCTCCAGTCTACCTCAATAATAAGAGGGCTCTGCAATGCAGTTGTTTTAGGGGATTCATTATGACATTATGTACAGCCATACATCTAGTGAAATTTGCTGATTTCTCTCAGATAATTCCAATGTTTTAAAATTCTGACCCACAGGGGGGCTGGATTGGTCACCCTCGAGTCGAGTCGAATAGGCCAAATCGAGCCCTATTGCCCCTAAAACCTAAAAAAATGTACTTCCCAAACTTATCATTAAACTCCAGTGTATATAAAATAGGGCCCTGCTCTTTACTAGCTGCTAGGGCCCACCTAGGACCCCAAAAATTCAAGTGGGACCAGCCCACATGGGAATGGGGGATTGAAAGATCTGGTTGGGGCCTACCCATGTGCAAAATAAGGAGCCCACCCTAATCGTCCTAATCCCTTCATCAACGGCCAACAAATTTCCACCGCTAAAAATGGGTGCACAGTCTGTCCAAAGGTCCAGTCCATTCGACTTGGTGAAAACCCAAGGGTCTGGTGACTGTCTGGGGGATAATATTTCTATGAGGTTATTATGTCACATTGACAGAGACTTGCCCAATTTTCTTGTATTTCCAACTTACACTATGAACTTAAGCAACATGTGTCTCAATTATTTAAAATGAATTTTAATAATACTAGGTAGTTGGATTTGATTTTCGTTCAATCAAAAGAGCATTACGCCCAATCATTGAAGGCTTAGATCTTTTAGAAAATGTGGTTTTCATCTTCAAAAATCAGAGCAAAAGGACCCCAAAAGCCTTAACATCTTCTCACAACAAGAAAATAGAGGAAACATATTTATTTGCCCTTTTGTCCACTGGACTTGGCCGTATAGACCGGGGGAGGGTTGATTGAAACTTGGACTCTGCCGGTTTTTAAAACCATGGAGAATACTATCATTTTCATATAACTTAACAAATGTTAAAACCAAATGATACATAGCACTGAAGTTACCAGCATGATGAGTTTTTCCTACAAATTCATAATATCAATTAGGAATAACATGTTATGAACTAGCTGCATCCATGTCCAAGATAAAAGGAACAGCATTGGCATATTCCTGCCCCCCATGTTTTGTTTACTCAATTTACATCACTATAGTAAGGCATCATATTCTAGAACATAATGCTCGCACTAGCACTTTACATTCAAAATAAGAAAAAAATTACAAGAAATTAATAATGCATTGAAACAAACAGATTAAGGTTTAAAATCAACATTCTCAAATTGAAGTTATAGTCGCAAACGTAAGCACAAAAACAACAGGAGTCACTAGTTGGTAGAAAAATATTTTTTAGCTTACAAGCACTACACAAAATACAGTCCCTACCATTTTCCCACAAAAAGTTGGAACTTCTGGAGAAAACAGCAACACAATATATGAACTAAACCTAACAGTCAAGAAGTTAAGACCGGACCACATGCATATTCACCTTCCAAACAAGTTTCCTGCAGCAATAGTACTTCCCTTAACATAATAGTCAACAGTTTCCGTAACTTCTCCTAAAAGATCAGCTGTCTCAAGAACCTAAGTGTCACAAAAAAAATATAGTTAGTGAGGACGGCACAGTGCATGTTATCAGAAATAAAAAAAAATGGTCGAAACCAGTTGCATCAAACATAACAATTCCAACAAGGTTTGTCGAACACTACAAAGTAATAAATAAAAATAAATAAATTCCCCTTCAAAACTCAAATACCAAAAAAAATTAAATCAACCGAAAAACCGACCACGTGTACTCCGAAAAATAACGCCCAGTTTCAGAATCGGACTCAGTCATATCACTGAAATCAGTAAAACTTGAACGATTCACATGAGATCTGAAATCCAATATAGAATTAGAAACAATTCCATTGAGCAACCAGATTGGTGAAACAACACATCCAAGAAGAAGCTGGAAGGCATCCAAAACATAAATAGAAAAGACATGATGACAAAGAAGAAATCAGGTAAAAACACAAATAGAACCGAATAAAAAATTTCAACACAAATTCAATAACTAAAATGTTAACACACAGGCCTCCTTTTGAACACGAAAGGTGGAGTCACCAACGCAGAACTCAATGTGGCAACACTGAAAACAAGCATTGATTGCTACATACAATCATTTTTGTAATACCTAAACATTGGTTGGTATTTGGCAACAAGTAAAGGAAAAGAACTAGAGGTGGGTGCATCACTACTTTGGCAAATTCACCATTAAAAAAGTATAATTCAAGTATAAACAAATTTGATTTTTTTTCAAGGAAAAGGAAAAGATGCAACTTCCAACCATAATTTAGTAATTCATATCCCTTATCAGATTGAAGACAGGTGGGAAAGTTTTCTACAACAATTGCCTTTCAGCCCAAACTACAGGCCAAATTTAACCACAATACAAAATTTAAAGTTTTTACCCAAAAGAAAAATACAAATTTTAATGCATTATTCCAAATGGAAAAAAGAGGTGTGAAAAAAGAAAAAAAAAAAAGATCCTTCACATTCCATATTGCAAAGTACCATTGTTCGAGATTCCAAGCTTATGATCAAATATGCATGATATTCATCATCTTCAGAAGTAATTCTAGAAGAATCAGCACTATGGCCACGAGAGCTCTTGTGGTACACAGTCCAAATTCCCTTGCAACCAGGCAGCTCAACCTGCATATAGAACACGCACCTAAAAATCAGACTGCTGACTAACAGAAGGAAGGGCACATATACGTCATAAATCTAAAATGAGAAGATAACCCACCCATAATAAGTAAACACAACCATCATGCAGAAACCAATTGAGAGGAAAAAAAGAAAAATAAGCACAGACCTATGATCATTTCAAAAACCCTAGGATCAATAGATAACAAAGGGACTTTCTATCCAACCAAAGTCTGTAGAAGACTGAGTTACAAGGTCTATCCAACAGTAGAGTAAGATTAAGGGAAAAGGGAATAACCAAGACTGTATTTCATTGATAGTACAAGAAAGACAACCAATAGGAGATTGAGTTGCCAACTTCCTTTCCTAGAGCTTGAAAGGCATGAAACTGATTGACCCCACAAACTTTGCCACGTGTCCTCCTTAGACAACAATACAAAAAAAAAAAAAAAAGAACATTGTATTGTTAGGGTTGACCCACATAGCCTGTAAGACCCAAAACCCTAACCAAGAGGAGGAAGATGAAGAGATAAAAAGAACAAATAATTGCAGGGCCTTGCTTGGATTCAGGATCTGAATTCAAAACAACTGCATTTCATTTACCACAAATCGTAAAAACCCTGAACCCTAAATTCCATTTCAAGCCCCACCTACCAACCAAATTTCATTTATGTTGTCCAGATCCCTATCCTTCACCATGATTCCAGAGATGCGCTCTTGAGGTTTTTTCTTTCCACCCTTTTTTAATAAACTTTCAGGTTTGCAATGTCATTAGTTGAAGATCCAAAGATGACAGGCAGTGATACAAAAAGGAAATGGAATTTACACATGAAAATTAAGTTGTGCATACATGAACACCAACTATTTCTACGTGTAACCTAGTAGAAGATCCAAAGATGACAGACCGTGATCCCGCAAGGAAATGGAATTTACACATGAAAAATAAGTAGCGCATACATGAACACCAACTATTTCAAAGTAACCATGTATCATGGGTTTCAGTTATGAATCTGAGGAACAAGCAGGTGGAGTTGTGATTGGTGATGATTGCGTCACTAGGATTCAAGTATTTGCATGTCAGCAGCTAATCAAAGTTCATTACAACAACAGAGGACTGGATTTGGTGTCAAGCTCATGACAGCAGAAGAGGACAGGATTTGGTGGTGGCAAGGGAGAACTGGTCCGAGGTCAACATACCGAAATGGGTTGCAAGTTGGTAATCCATCTGAACCTGATCACGTCCAGGTTCTGAGATGATATCTTCAGTTCTGGGTGGTGGATGAGTTAGGGCAAAGTTTCAGCAAAAAAGAAAAAAGAAAAAAAGAAGTCAGACAGGGCATAGTGATGCAACCAATACACTGGACCTAATCATACACCAAAGGGGGCCCATGCACAACCATGCTGTTAAGAAGATAAATCAGTAGAGATCTACAAAGTCTATCTGGGAAAATCAGATGTTAATATAGAGATCTACCTAAAGTGTTATCTTGGTGAAAATCAGTATAAATATACTGTATTTATTAACTAGAGTCTTGTCATTGTAAAAGTCCGTAGAAAATTTTATTTACATTTTGTTCCTATCTCAGAATCATAGCTTACTAGAGCTGCATGGTATTAGTTGATTTAAACTGTCCAATATTAGCTAAGATTTAGAGAGGAATAAATCATCAACGGGATTTCACTCAATCCCTAGTAGCTAAGATGCAGAAATAAAATAATATCAATCATGTCAAAGGATTTGCTCAATCCCTAGAGATTTCCATTATAAAACGTATATACCATTTTTCTTTCCAACCATGCAATGAAATAAATTCTTCCCTTTCTATTTTAGTGTTGAATCTGTCTTTTCTGGTGTGAGACCTAGACATGTGATAAGTTGGAGAATAACCACTGGTTATTCTTCCCATTGATGCATTACAAAACAAATGGTGCACGGGCAGATCAAATTACCAAGCCATCTGCGACCGACCTACCACTCCTAATGTTAAGAGAATAAAGGTAGGCAGTTGATCAACATCTGAGATGTATTAAACACGGGCCCAAGGATGGATGATGGAACATAAGAAATTCAAATCATCAACTCTGATGCCATGTGACCAATCAAAATTGCCCTAATCTTGATTCTATTGCATTGATAGAAAACTAATAAACATATAGAGTACAACAAAGACAATCAAGATTTATCTAAACAATTCAAATAAAAAAATAAAGACTTACCCAAGCTAGAATCTACCTAGTTAATACTCTAATAGCATAAATATATACAAGAACCTGTAGCATAGTTGGAAGGTGCACATTGTCACAACCATGGTTATGGATTACAGAAAAATTACCTATCAAAATGAATGAATACATAAATACATGTGATATTGAATAAAGTTGCAGGAAGCAATTTCTCCAATGCTTGTCTCAAGGGCGACTTCCTCAGACATGGGACTACGGAAATTCCAATTTCATTTTAATGAGATAAAAGCTTTTCCTCTTCAATTCATGTGGTTTTTCAGCATAATGGTTGGTTGGCTGATGACAAGCGGACTTGTTGGCTAAATAAGGGGTGGTTATGGATGTTTCTTTGTTTGCTCATACTATGTAACTTTTTTGTTTTGTAGCATTTGGGTATAAATAACACTCTTACATCTACAGAATTTCCTTTTCCATTGGGCTTCTTCTGTATTATCATTGTATCTCGCTTTTTCTGTGTTATCCTTTTACTGCAAAGTGCAAACACAACAATAGCATTCATATCTCTTACAATCTTATTTTCCATGAGATGATAAGGGGAAAGTGAAACTACATCCTAACTGTAGGAGGATCCCGGTAACGCTCACGTGCCAATTGCATCACTCGCCTGTGGCTTGGAGCATTAAAGAGCAATAGTCCCTTTACCATTGATAGCAGAAAACTCTCTTAAGAGTTTTTCAAGAGGACTGAATAGCATATTCTAACCGCCCCGAGAATAACCAAGCCAAGCCCTTCACTTTTGCAAGATATCTTCTCTCTCTTTTTCTTAAATTGGTTACATTACTTCAACCAGCAATCTCCGTAATCAATTTTGATGACTGAATAGCATATTCTAACAGGTGATCCAGTCAATATATTTATATAGATGTAATTTTTCATAAAAAAATTTTAAAACAGTAAAATTTATTAATAAGGGAAAACCCAAAAGAACAAAAAACAGGAGAACACTCAATACACACTGTACATCAAAGGATAAAGAAGAACGAAGCACCGCTTCCTTAGCGAGGTTATCCGCCAAAACATTAGCCTCACATAACACATGATAAAGGACAGCATCCAATTGACTCAAGATTTCTTGCACTTCCTCCACCGCATCAGCCAACCTCCAAGGATAAGAACAATTGCCTAAACTCCACTGAATGGCAGAAAAGGAATCTCCTTCAATGATAACTTTAGAACCTTCCAACTTACGCAACTCGTGGCAACCAACCAAAAGAGCATTCATTTCAGATTCATTAGCATCTCAAATCAACCAGCCCAGAGAAATTCCTTACAGTAATGCCATTCCAGTCTCTAATGACACCTCCAATACCACCTCTTCCAATGGCTTGAACATAACTTCCATCAAAGTTTAATTTGAGAAAACCCGTAGGAGGAGATTCCCATGATACACTGTTTAAAGAACACAAAATCAACTGAGTTCTAAATAAATAATACAATGTACTGTTGGTTGATACAGTGACACCTTCCAACAGTGCTAGGGTTGTTATCACCTTAACAAGTGATCTTGTGTCTTTATGAGATCAAACAACAAGATCTGTGAGTCGTTTAGTGGGATATGGCATTTCTAGTGATTCCTTTTTCAACAGTAACAAATTTTCATATTAGCATTCTATCAAGCAGGAAACAGACAAAAAAGGCAATTGCTCCCTGAGACTAACGTACTGTGCGCGCTTCCTGATTTCAACAGCACCGTGCAATCAACTGTTTCAATAATACATTATTTTATAACAGTACTGATGTTTATTTATTTATTTATTGAGAAAGATGATGTGCATGAGTATTTTCGCAAACATTTGTTCTGAGCTAAATATTCAACCTTGAGTAACAAAAAGAGCAGAAACCAACAATTCCAAACAATCACTACCTATTATCAATGATTTTGTATGGGTGGAAATGAAAAAAAAAAGAACATTAACAATGTGACAAAATTTTGCAAGGCTGTAAGTCACTGAAGTTCTAGATAAGATTAAAAAACAACTCCTACGTACCTCAGTGATTAGCTCTGGGCGAATTGACTGTTGGAGTACACAAAGAGCACCATTCTTTCCATGACCAGAACAGCACACCTGCCAACCAAACACAAGATCAAAATGTGCACCTGCGCAGAGAAAGCAGAAAATGGAATATGCTTGTGCTATCAAATGTATAGCAAACATCTCAAATTAGATGGACCCAATGGAACTGCAGAAGTGCTATTATACAGAGACAGTAACAAGGTTGGTCATAAACATCAGAAAGGCTCTGATACGGTTCGGTACATGAATGGGAAGAGCAAGAACTGTTTATTATAGGCTATGATACACGGATACGGCAAGGACACGTCAGAGACAAGGCAAGGACAAGGATTTTACACACGAAAAGTGAAGTATCGGATACAATACGACACGATACGTTGCCCATTTTTAAGTATCCGTGCATCATAGATTATAGGCACGCTCAGGGTTGAGTGGTGTTGGCACCTCGGTATCTCACACATGGCTAGGGATCGATTCTATATATATATATATATGTGTGTGTGTGTGTGTGTGTGTGTGTCTGTTGTGTGTGTATGTATGAATGTTGTTTTCAATATATTCAATCACAAAGAAATGCCAAAAGAGATGCAGCATGAACCTGCAGTGCATACTTCACATGCTTATAAAGAAAAAGGACCACCAGGAGTACACCAAGCAATAATTAACAAGGAAACAAGTTCAATATTTTTTGTCCTTAATTTAATTTTATAGATAATAATGTTTGAAGGAAGGAAACAGAGACCCAACCACAAGTACAGTTGTTGAGTGGTCTGGCAAAACCAGGAACATTCCTCCACTCCCACATTGGCAATCATGGATAGTGCTTTTGCCTGTCAGTTTAAACTGTATAGATTTACACAGCTGAGACCTAAGATCGAGCAACACAATTAAACTGCACCTTTTAGTCGTTGCATGAATGTCATGATTTGTACTTTATGCAAGTGTAACCGAGGGGGATTTTGGTTCTACTGTCAAACTCATAGAATATGCCTTGATGTCAGATATGTATGACATTGATGAGGTGGTGTTGTCAGATTTATATGAGCTCAAAATTCAGGTGCAGAATCGTCCCAAGGATGAGGAATCAAAGGAGGTGGAGGTTAATCAGTCTGGGACCAGATCATTACCCTCAAGGGACAATCAATGGAGTGTTTGCAAAAATATTCCTTGCAACACTTCAAAGATTCACAGAGTTGTAGCACCGACTTTGTTTGATGATGCACAAAGGATGAGGAGTGGCAAGACACAATAGGCAAAGAGATTGCAGCCTTGATCAAGAATGAGACATGAGCGCTAGTGTTGTGTTCAGAAAGTGTGAAGCTGGTTACGTGCAAGTTGGGTTTACAAAATAAAAAGATGGTCAAATGCACCATAGGCCGCTAACTACCGTGCAGGAGATGATTGTGGGTTTACAAAATAAAAAGATGGTCTGATGCACCATAGGCCGCTAACTACCGTGCAGGAGTTGATTGCTATCACAACTAGCATATGATAGAAGCTCCGGTAGATGGATATCAAAAACACCTTTTCTACATGGCAAACTTGACAAGGAGAGCTACAAACTACATGGAGCAGCCACTGATTTTGAGGCCCAGCAAAAGCTAGCACCGTAAGCATGGAAAACTTTCTCCGGGTTCAGATCGAAACTCGGCGTAATGAGCAAAGAGTTAGTGCCAGCCTGCCAGGGGGAGTGTCACTGTCAAGAGTCATCAATGACTCAGGCACATCACCAAATGGGTAAGGTCTGTGAAGATTATCTGAGTCGGACCGAAGCAAGTTAGGATATTTTTACAATATTCCTTTGTTTAAATTTGATTTGACTATATTAAATTTTATTGGGTTTGCTTAGGACTAGGAGATTTAAATTTCTTATATAACGAGGATTGCTAGCCTCTATAAAGAAGGCTCCTCTTATATAATTTAACAGATTGAGATTCATCTGATACAAGATCCATAATGCAAGAGGTCTCCCCTTTTTGCCTCTTTTTCTCATCTCCCTCATAATAATGTCTCCCGTGGAGATTATGGGTGAGAGCCCACCCTATTTTCTGGGCCACCAAGCCACCTATGATCTAGTTGCCTCCCTCACACTAACATCCATGAATTTCCACAATCCCGAATTAAGAACCTACAGAGGTAATGAGTCTGATGCGGTTGGATTAATGATACGTGGGTCCCACAGGGCTGAAATAGTTCTGTAACATAAACTGTGAGGTGCCTCTAGGCAGAAGGTTTTTGTATGCGTATGGTGAAATGATATGGTGCAATAATCATTCAAAAGAGAGCATGTGGTAGCCCTAGATAGCCAACCAAGGCGGGTGAGATATGGAGGGGAAAGTAGTGTGTGAACATTCACCTCCACACCAGACCCCCTAGTCTTTTGAAGCCAAGTTATTTCAGTTTTCACAAATAAGCATAATATGGATAACAACCTCGAAGTGCCCGAGTGGAGTAAAAAAAATCATCCAACTCCAATCTAACTGGTCACCTACACATCCCACCTACCCCTTTGAAATGGCAAGGGCCCAACTTGGCCTCACAAAATGTCATCGCAACATTGTGGGTGCTTTTCTAATGTAAGTGAAAAATAAGAAATGTCATTTGAGATTGCTTAAGCATGTAGACAGCAAAACAAAACTAGCCTCACTATGAAAATTCAAAGGGGTACTATATCAAGGAACAAGGATAAGGGGGGAGAACAATAAAGATTCAGAATGTGATTTACTCTTGAAAAATATGAGATTGAGTGACAAAATATGGGTTCCAAAAAGCTTGAGCGAATAAGCAGAACTCACAAAGCCAACACCAAATAGATGGGATAAGGCTAAGTATGGCAATGGGTCTAGTTAAAACAAGGGACCTGCCCCAACTTGCTCCTATTAGGGATAGGTTTGGTAGTGAGTTTGTTTGGCAAGTATAATTTTTGTTCTTTCATCAGACTCATTTTCGAGTCAGGTTTGGGTTCTCAGTGTCTTTGACCAGCCCCGCCCCGGTTATACTTTATATGTTTTGTAAATATTTCCGGCAATGCCAACATAGCAGAACTAGTGGGAAGTACTTAATACTTACACAAGGTCAAAGGTTAAACCAACCCCCCACCACCCCCTATTTTTATTTTTTAAATAAAAGGTCGATAGTATCAAACCTGACCCCACCCAATTCACAGTTGTCATGGGCCAGGTTTGTTATTACAAAAAATAAACCTGCCCTGCTTGGGTTGAGTTATTATTAACCAAGATTAGAAAAACACAGTCATGAGATAGTTTTCTACACCCACCAGTTCATAGTTGCTTTGCTTCGCAATCCCTGTTGCATTAAGATCAGCATTGATCCTTAAGCCGTACGAGAAGTCCTTCAAAGGGCCAATATTAATCAAAGAATCCCTCACTGCAAACGAGAAAGTTTTCTGCACAAAGCAAGAAAGAATAACTGTCTAGGAAGACAAAATTGAGACAACCACCATCATGTCTAGGAATAATGACAAAAAACATATAACCACGAACCATTTAAATCAGATGTGAGGTTTAATTAAGCAAAAAGTGAGCAGGAAATATGGTACTAAAATAAATAAATAAATAAATAAGAATGGTTTCGCAAGGAGTTAAACGATTACTAATCTAAGAAACGACGATCTCTGATGTTGCAAGTTACCTAGCGCAAATTAACTCCCAAAAAAGTTGGTTTGCTCCATTTTTTTTTTTTTTCTCGCGCAGAACAAAAACATTAATACTGATTCTCTTCCATTGTCCTTTTCCTTTTTCAGGGAAGAAAGGTAAAATTGATTTATTAAAGAGAAAAATCATTACAGAAAGGAAGAAAAAAGATCAAATATCATACAAAGCACATCACAATGAGCCCCACCCTTCATTAATAGATCAGCACCAAGGTTTGCATTTTGGAGGACATGAGATAACTTAATAACCTCAAGCACTATGGTTTGTACTTCCTCCACAAAATATGTAACTGCCAAGCAAAATGAAAAGTGGCACACCCCATTTGATGGCAGATAAAGAATTACCCTCCAAATTGCTTCCTCTGCCCCCAACAAAGCCATTTACTTCTACCACATTGGAGTTTGACCCACGTAAATGTTAAGTAGTTGTTTGTGCAGTTTCCTATCACCAATTGGTTTTGGGATTACTGGCTAGCATCTTTGTCATGGTATCAGAGACAGAGGTCTCGAGTTCAAAACCACGAAAAGGGCAAACATGCCCCATGCTACGTTTTCTGTTTGTGCGAGCGCAAGTGCGTAGGTCAAGAAGGCCCCATGCCGCGTTCAGGTCTTGTCAGTGTCCTTCGATTCCAGGCAGTGTCCCGCCCGAGGGGGGCTGTTAAGTAATTGTTTGTGCCGTTTCCTATTACCAATTGGTTTTGGGATTACTGGCTAGCAACTTTGTCAGTAAAAACTTGGAATAATTTCTGGCTTGACTATAACTGGAATCCTTTATCACCCTCTCAAACACCCTTGAAACACTACCATCAAAATTAAGATCCCACACTCTCATTTGAAAAGATGATAAACTAGCAGGCCAACCAGCACCACACTAGAAGGGGAAGAAAGTCTGACAAAACAACATAGGAGGCATGCACTGATGCACTCTCTCAAACTCCCTATTAGAAAGGCCCATGAGGTAGGATACCAGGATACTTCACTACAGGTAATGTCTCGTGTCTATCGTATCCGATAAATCTTTTTTTTTTTTGGTAAAATCCATGTCCATGCTGTATATATGGACTATTGAGTGTCCCTGCCATATCCATTCCGTGTCTAGGCATCATAGCCCAAGAGACCACCTTCCATGAAGGAGAATAGACCCACGACATCACGTGCAAGATTATTTAGAAATTATTTCTGATTTTTATTACTTTCTAATTTTATTAAAGAATCGTAATTAGGATTAGATTTCTTACTTTCTAAGTTGATTTTATTTACTTTCCTATTTTGATTAGGTTTTAAGGTTTTTTCTTTTGGACAGTGGAGTTGGGTGGTATTTGGAGTTGGGGTCGAGGATTTTAGGGCTTTGATTGAAGATGGAACGGCATTAGGTGTCTAGGGTTCTCGGGTAATTGGGGATTTGGTAAGTCGATTTGGGATGGATTGGGAGTCATGGAAGGTTTGGGTGATGGATGAGAGGAACGGATGGAACGAAGATGGTGAGACGAGTGTGGATGGAAAGAACCTCATCAACCAATCGGAGAGACCATTTTATAAAACCAAATTCTATTAATCAACTCTCTGAGAATTCCATCTCTTACAATGCATATACATAAGAAGAGAAAACTCGGTGGCTATAAAACCTAATCAAAATAGGAAAGTAAATAAAATCAACTTAGAAAATAAGAAATCTAATCCTAATTACAAATTTTTAATAAAATGAAAGTAATAAAAATCAGAAATAATATCTAAATAATCTTGCACGTGAGGTCATGGGTCTATTCTGCATCACTCCACTTAGTCTTACTAGCCACCTCATCAAGCGGCTGCTCATTTCATGTAATTGAATACATAGGAGCTGTAAGACTTCTATTTCTAAACATGATGGTTACTGTTGAAGAAACAAAAGTAAATATCCAAAAAAGACCATCACATTATCTCCCCTCTAATGGTAAATGAATCAAGGAGAGATAGAAAATGAATACCCAGACACCGCCCTAAGTAATTCAAATCCTATGTGAGGGTTGCATCCACATCTTCACCTGGTACACTTCGTCCATAACCACTTTAATAATTAATAATCCTTTTTGGAGCCCATTTGACCATAAATTCCTATGTATTCAATTTCCATGCAAGCAAACCAGCCCCATTATAACAATTCATTAGGCAACGTTCAACTATTCGCAATAAACAAAGAGACGAAAGAATTTTAGCAAAGACACAATTATAAGGCCGCCTATATATAAAATGGCCAGCCTTCAATAACTCCTGTTGAGTCCTTGGCAGAACCCCATTTCACTTCAAAAAGTCTATATTGCAGCCCAGTTTGTCGCTGCAGAAAGATAATGGATGAATAAATGATGACAGCCTCCACCTCCCACATACACAAAATGCATATCTTAAATTTTATTTGTTGGCTGCTCCAAACATGATCAACAGAAGGTTTCATGCTCCCAAGGTGGAGTATTGATACTCCAAAAGGGCACAAAACATATCTCTCTAACAGCAATTGCGATTGGATTTTTGACATTGGAGATTGTGAGACGGCTAAGTTCTTTTATTTTCCAATTGGAGAAACAGTCATTAGCATCATCAAGTGCACAGCTGTTTAACAATCACGAACAGGCGAACACACTTGTTGCTAAGGTTTGCTGCTGAATAATCCTGAAAACTCAGAATCAAAGTGGGCCTTGGCTGGATTGTTTCACAACAGGCCATACAAGTTAGTGTTATGTTCACCAGCTGCGCAAAGGCAACTGTAGGGCCTTCTGATATAAAGCAGTTACCTCACTTTAAAGCACGCATCTGGGAGATAGATTAGTATGTCTTGGATGCTAGAGTGCTTAAATAGAACTACAGTGTAAGAACACCACTGAATTGCTTTAATACACATCAACCATAGTTTTGCAGATGACTGTGAAACAGGAGTGGAAAGCTTATATTTAGTGGATCATGTGGTAAATCAGGTCCTTACGTATTTAAATTTATGCGATCGATCAAATGAGGCCTCAATCTACCCTACCAAGGCTTTGATCAAGAAGCATGGGACGAAAGATAAAATGGATGGTCGAGATGGATCCATAGGTATTTTACAAATTATACATATTCTAAATTATTTGGTGATCAAAACCAGCCCCTAAAAGATCCAATTGACCCAATCCATTAAGTTCTGTGTGACCCACAGAGATCCAATAGTTCAAAATATATTGACAGCAGTCCATTGGGTTAGACCAGACTAAACCAGGCTCAAATAAGGCCCAGTCCAGCTCATCTAATGGGATTATTAAGTGCAGATTTGTCATGCTGGCTTCCAGTGTGCAGTTGCCCATTTATTAGGCAATTTTCTCTCTTGGTACTTATCTAAATGGGTTGGAAGAGGAATCTAATGATTCTAATTGCAAGGTACTACTGTACACCCACTACAATCATGGGCTCTATTAACCAAGACATGCAGGTGTCTAGAAGACTAGAACAGTACTACCTACTGATATGTTGAGATTTGCTTTTTCCAATTTTGCTTTGTTTGAGTTGTTTCCTTCCACTTTTGTTATCTAGATAATAGGAAATATGTTAGGAATTGTTTGGGAATGTTTCCAAGTATTTTATGGATTTTCGGTTCAGGATAAGAAATCGGATCCGGATTCAGAATCTATTTTCATTTCCAGATCCATAAATATCCGGACCCAAAGACCGGAACCAAACTCTCATGTATAGGCAGCTTTAGTTTCATCCTTTTATGCAATGATTTGACCCTTGGATATGACTCTATTTACCATGCTGTCATCCAGTTGGTTGCTTTCAATGAAAAGGTTGAAATCCACATGGATTTACACAATTTTCAATGAGAACTATGAGCAGTCATTCCCCTTGACATTCTCTTTAACTACTACTTTGCCGCCACTCTACTTGTCTCCCTCGTCCAAACGGAAGGAACTGAACCCGATACCACAAAGTCGGAACCGGATCCGGAATCCTGTGAGAGGTTCTGACCATCAAAATAGGATCCAGGTCTGGATGATGATACATGATTCCCGGAAACAACCTGATTGCAACCCTAGACTGACCCAAATTTACTTCGCTCGAGCAACAATCCACTATAATTTTTTAGTCCAGGTGCTCAGACAGAGGTAACCAATATAGATTTTTTATATCAAACAACAATACACAACATTCCAAAACAAGTCAAAAAAAAGTAAGGTGATTTGTTAGCGGATAATAGCAATCAAGAACCAAGCTAACAGATAATGGCATACTGCCTCCCTAAGAATCTACATTATATGGGACTCATGCAACTGCAATCTGTAAAACCAAAACCAAAAGATTGATAAATCAAGATATAACATTTAAAAACTATTCAAGGAATCGAGTTAAAAGAAAAACCCAAGTTAAAGTGTGCGAGGTATTAACGTTTAAAAACCATTCAAAGACCCAAGTTTAAAGGGAAAAAAGAAGGTTAAAGTGTGTGAAGTAGACGACAGAAAGACAGATATATCTAGCCTTAGGAGATACAGCTTCCGACGGAAGAGGGAAAGAAAAAGAAAAAAAAGAACAAGATCAAAAGAAAAATAATACTGTGCACAGATGGATGACAAGAGCCTTATGAGATAGATAGCACTTAGCTTAGGAGATAGACCTTTCTCGTGAAAAATAGTTATAAACTATTATGTATGTATGCATGCATGCATGTGTATGTGTGGGTGTATAGATAGATAGATAGATAGATAGATAGAGAGAGAGAGAGAGAGAGAGAGAGAGAGAGAGAGAGAGAGAGAATACTGTGTGTTCAAAAGATCAGTAGAATCTAGAGATCTCCATTAGAATAGAAACCATTTCTTCAGTAGGTTGAAGTAGATGATAGCTTCATGTAGTAGGGAAAAACCTCTCTAGAGAAAAATCAACAAATATTTAAAAAATAATCGCAATGATGTAATAAATTCATAGAATTACAAAAGAAAAGAAAGCACAGTTACTTCCTTACTTGTACGAATAGAATAAGTTAAACTTAAATCACAAAACTTACATATTATCCACATGTTATTAATTATTAGTGTTGTGCCATGTAACATTATAAATCTAGCTTGGGGGGCCAAAGAACTGATATATCATATTGAAGCTTAATCAGAGAGAAAAATTGCTCTTCATAACAATGAGTGGCAACTAAATTACAACAGAGTGATACCAGACCTGTGCAGACTCTGAGTTGTTTGGAGCTGAAGTATATAATGAAAGCTCCTCACCACCAGCGACATCTTGTAAAGCATCAGAAGATGCCCTCCGTAATCGCTTTGCCAAAGGAGCATCACCTTCAATCTCTGTTGCCTACAATTAAAAGTCACAAATGGCACAAAAATATCACCATACAACCACATCAGAAAGCGCAAAATCAAAGTAGAAACAAACAACAGATGACATTCAAATATAAGAACCTTACAACAAAAGCAATTAGAAAACCATTTGTGCTTAAATGTGTTATGAAACCCACTAATACCTTCGTATTTAAAAAGAATAACAAATCATAACTACACCTGAAGGTTGTTTGGATGAGAAGCGCCTTTTCTCTCGATGGAAGGCAATATTCCTGTTAAGTTGTATCTTGTTTTGGAGAAGAAAAGTGTGCCCAGGCTTTTTGGACAGTGAAATGAAACAAAAAAATGATTGGGTTTTTTTTTTGTTTGAATGGTGAGCTCACTTCTTTTTTTATTTCCTTCTCTTTCTTTTTCTTTTTTTTCTTCTTTTTTTTTTTTTTTTTTAGGGAAAAGTAAGCTAACTTGATAAACTTTTCTTCTCAAGGAACAACTTCGTGCTTCCCAACTTTTCTCTCCATCCAATAAGTTTTTCTCCACCTCTACTTGTCTTCAGTTAAAGCAAACAAGAGTAAAATAAAAATTTTACCAAAAAAAAGAGTAAAGTGAAAAGTAGTAATTAGTATTGGTGATTCTCCACCCTTTGTCTATGCTGCTTTCTCCACCTAGTTAGGTATCTTCACTTTCAGGTCCTGGTGTCAGCAGAATCAAAGCTGTTTTTGTGCAATCGTGTGAGTGTATAAGGTCTCCACTGTTGAAAAATAAGGGTTTACTTGCAATTATAGGTTAATGGGTTTTTACTTATATCGATGATAATAAAACTGTCTTAGATTAGGATTAGGACTTTGTTTTATATTAGTAGTGTTACTTTCTGTAATTACAATATTTGGTTTCCTAGTATGGTTATGATTAGATTTCCTAATTTAAGTTGATATTTTTTGTTGTACTTTACAAATGGCCACTGGCTATTCATAATAAGGTTTCCAAGTATGGTTGTAATTAGATTTCCGAATTTAAGTCGATTTCTTTGGTTGTAGTTTATAAATAGCCACTGGCTATTCATAATAACACAGGTCAAAGAATTTACTCAAGATGTAATCCTAAATCTCTACCTCAGCAAAGATTTGTAGAGGGATAAGAGTGTTCATGCAATCCCCAGATCTGCAAAAACATGATTTCACATGCTAAACCTTGTTTGTTAGAGGCTTTTTCTGTGAACATCTCATCTGCCTCATGAATGAAAAGGAATTTTGAGCTCTCCTGCCTTTAAAGGCCCTACTGCGAGTCTTTCAGAAATTGCCCTATGTGATGTTTTAAGCATGGCTCATCAACTGTTGTTTAGTCAATCCCACAGCCACATCGCAATCAAGTTAATCAACAGGATCATCTGAAATTTACCTCATCCTTTCCATGGCCAGAAGACATTGTTGTTGCAACCCCACAGCTATATTGCACGAGAAGGCTATCGCCCAAGCGGCTACCCAAGAAAAAAAATGAATTTCCAATTGTTGTGATGGCCTTAAAAAAGAAAGAGATCATAAGTAAGCATGTTAGCAAGCAAAACAGTGACAGCACATCGCAAAGGCGCAATCACAAGTCAAAATAGCTAGAGGGTTCATCAAATGAAGCTAACCGAAGTCAAAACTGAAGCTTTAGACTTTGAAAGTTCAAGTCTCTGGACAGCCCTGCAAATGGAAATTGGAAAAAAAATGCTGAAATAATATCGCATAAATGCACGAACAGTCTTAATTCTTGCATGAGATACATCTCTAAGAGAATCACAGGTGACAGGAACCCCTCTGGATATAATAATGCTATTCACAAAATTTAAATTACTTAAGGTTTCCTACCTTCCATCATAAACCAACGTGAGCAAGAGTAGTTCTCCTGTTTTCGTTGAGAACATAGCAACATCATGCGATAACCATGTTGCATTGGCTGCATCAAGCTCTACATTTAAGTTCGATCTTGGCATCTCTTGACTGAAATAGTAAAATAAAAAATAAAATAAGTTCCACTCCGCATACAACTCCCCATTAAGTATCTAAATGAGGATACAAAATTGGGTTGTTATAATTAAACCATGACAAAGAATTGCACAATATGGAAGCAATGAATTATACATTCAGTATTCTCATTTCTTAGACAAAAGCAAATGCTTAAAAAAAAAAAAAAAAACAAAATACATATGGATAGGCCAAAGAAATCAAAGGACAGCCAGGGACATACCTTCCTTCAGTAGAACTGGCATAATTATTCAAGCCAAGTGCACAAGATGCTGACTGCCAAATCAAATGAAAGAAACAGTAAGGGCAGTGGATGTTACAATCATGCACAATGTTACATCTCATAATCAGCAATTCATCATTCCTAGATGATATTGGGAGATATTCAAAATTTTATGCTTATTTGTTTAATCATATTGAATTCCTAGGAACTCCAAGCAATTCCTCGCTATCAAATAGATCTAAACCTTAAGAAGCAAAGCTGAAGACCCACAAAGGGCCATCAAATAGACTCCCCTTTGGTAGGAAATGATTACCCAGTCATAACCCTAGTAGATCAAATCCTAGAAAAACAAGAGTCCCATCTCACCACCTTATATCCCTGCCTCACCTCTTTAATACTCCTATAGAGCCCACTTTAAAATGAATTCCTAGGAATTCAATGCAAAGCAGGCAAATGAGTACTTTGGGGTTCTCTCGACATTATTGGGAAAAAATAAAGCTAAAGACAAAGAAATGAAAAAAAAAAAAAAAAAACTATATAGAGAGGGCTGCTCCTGTGCGGTTGTCTTGCGTAGTCCGTAGGGGCCACCTAGGGCACCAACAATCATGGATGAGCTGAAGGATCAAAAGATCCAAATGAGATCGGCCCATATATAAAATTTCAAGCCAATCCCATCATCCTAAACCCTAGATCTGTGGCCCTCAAGTTTAACAATTTCAAAATGCATTATTTTATTTTATTTCAATCCAACGTCAGTCATAAATCATTTGTGTAAAATTACAATCCAATGGACCTCCGGCTAAGGGGCCACGCACGGCCTGATAAGGGATCTGTACCGTAAATCTGGGTATGGACCACCCCACCCCCCCATTGGACCCATTGGACAGTCCAAAAACTCAATTACCAGACTCAGGCTCAGGTAGATTCAGGTTGGACCTGGGTCCATTGATAGCCCTAGGTACAAGAGGTGAAGGCCAAGAGCTCACCTGACTATGATAGTGAATGGTATTTGCACAAATTATAAGAACTCCACCAATTGGGGAAGGCACAGCAAGAAGCTTATAGGCATCATGTGGAAGATTCTGCAACAAGAAGAAGCCCATGAGATATTGAAATTGATCAGATCTTATCAAAAATATAAAAAAAGAAAAAAAGAAAAGGGTCAAAGCATAGATAACACATAAAACCTAGTATGCACAGAATCTAAGAAGTCATGGAGCACATGACCATTTATGTTAACCAGCAATGCAGCAAACATAACTATTAATTGTTTCTGATAATAATTCAGCAAAAGGATATTGCAAATGGAAAAGAAATAAATATTATGTTCTGCAAACAAAAAATTCATAGACAACCAACATAAAAAGCAAAGCAAAGAATTACATAAAACAATAAGAAGAATATGTTTCAGAGCAAAGTGGCTGCATAAGGTTGAGTATTAGGTTGGTGGAGATATAAAAAGTTATAAAGCCAGACCTCACCTAAAAAAACCAAGAACTATACTTGACTTTTGAAAGGATTCAGAATTTCAGATTGCAAATGTGCAAAGGGAGGTTAATGAGGTAATTGTCTCTCACATTAGAAGGGCACTCATAAATCATAATGCCGGCACTCATAATTCATAAATCATAATGCTTTGTGCTATGAACACCATAATCACAGAGATTATTTTCCTTGTATCAAAGTGATTATTATCATTTGGTAGAAATCCTTTTTATTTTGTACACTCTTTTTCTAATACATGGTCTCCTAGGCATTTTAGAAGAAGGGGGCATTATAAAGCCAGGCAACTAGTAAAGGCATTAATAAAAAATAAGCCTCAAGGCATCAGTAGAAATTTCTCCATGCAATTAAGATGTCTACTATTGGACACCTGATAGCCCTGAGCACCGAGACCAGGTAAAAACTCGAAGAATTTGATATGAGGATGCCTTCCTCTCAATGCATCATGGAAAGCTGCCCAGATACAGGAGAAACACAAGGTTAAAAACATGCCCTTCCTTTGGAAAGAATTGGACACTGCAATGGCACCTCTTAGAATCTACACAATGGATACTAGGACATACACTTTGAGATGCATAATCTCACCTGTGAGGAGCGCAAACCTCCATCGCACACTTGTTACCCACCCAATTCATAATATTCTTCTAGCCCCCCATATAATATACATTTGAAAAGTTTTCTGACAGTTTTAGCCCCTCAAAGTTTTCGTCTCAGCCTACTGGCATCACAAGCTGAAATAACACTAGAGTAATCTGTGGGAATGTTGCCACCCTCATTATCAACATGACGCATAGCACACCCAGACCCAGGTTCTAAAAAAAGATGCTGACAAACATAATCTAGCACACCTTTTGGTGGAAGCATCTAATGATGATAATTTGATGCAAAGTTAGGAAGATATGCGGCCATTGGTGATAGTAGCTTCTTCATGCACTGCCAAGTGCCAATCAAACGCTCAATGCTTGGATAAAGATCAATCACAAAATAGTAGAACATCCATGCAAGCTACTGAACAAAAGAAGATTTCTTGAAGATAAACTGTACAAGGAAAGGTACAAGCAGTGATGAGCTTGTGCATGTGTGTACACCTATATGCGAATGTCACAAGAATTCAAGACAAGATGCAAGGAGATAAAAAGAAAATTTCCTTCACAACTACCAGAGAACATAATAACATCAAAGAGACAAGTCGTTGATAAATTGATATAATGATTTTAGGCCACCCATGAGATCAAGATGATTGTAACGTTAGGGAAGAAGCCTAACTCTTGAATCAAACTGAAGGATTTTGCTGAGGGAATAGAGATAGATGATGCCAAAGAGGAAATAAGGGTGGGAACCCTATATCCGCATTAAATAGATTCACTGGTAAAAAAATTTAAAGATAGTCACATTCCTTTCCTGACGGCTTAATACAAGTGCAAAATGTGAACTTCAGTAAAGAAAGCAAGAACTCCACAAGAAATATACAGCAGTATGATCCACAGGTGTAACAAAAGATGATGTTTTCAGACTCATGGGAGTCCCCTAGCACATCAAGTGTTAATTTTCACTTACACGCCCTCTCAAGTTGACAGGGCAAACTTTGCAGCAACAATATGCCAAACAGAAAATTCATGAAATTATAAAGCTATAACTTTAGTGGATGGGTCAACCAATTGATACTGACAAGAGAATGAGGATGACTCATAGGTCCGACAGGAAAATAGTCTTATGAAATGACAAACAACCTCAACGTGTTTTCGTCACTCATGAAAGAACAAATTCGAGGCAGTTTAAGTGATGCTTGTGCTGTCATCATGTGGTTATACCAATATGAGGGGGGGTTTTGTAGAAAAAATATGAGGTTGTTGAATGTATCTACTTTAAGTTCAATAACAAACATAACTCTATAAAAATAAATTGGAAAAAAACAGTGATGACTAGAAATGAAGGTTTAGAAAAATACGCTTTTGTGAAGCTTAAGGAATACATAATCATTCTGAAGATATAGATAGAATATACCAACTGCATAAGCTCACATGCTTGAAACTAATTTAATAATATTTTAAAGAGAAATGATAAAGAGTATAAAAATCTGCAAAGTTTAGGTGCTTACAGGGGCAGACCAGATGAGAGGATGCTGCTTTAGTGTCGTGCTAATACTAAATGCAGAAACCATGCAAGTGTCACGCTTCCACGATATACGACCAGCCCAAGTAAGTTCCCTTTCATTAAGAATAACCATTACTGGCTCAATGTAACCTGAAAAATAACGGATAAATAAAAGACAAGTTCTCAAGCGCTATGTGCGCATCACAAAAGCAAAACTACTACATATATAAAGTAACTTTGCAAATGACTAAACAATGTTATAGCATCACATCTAAATTATAAAATTAAAAAAAAAAAAAAAAAAAAAAAAAAACACAAAAGAAAAGTAAAAAAACACTGAAACCTAAGCAAATGGGCCACAATTAAATACTGCTAAAAATAAACAAATAGCTGAATGGAAAAACGTTTCGTACAAGGATTTGTAGAGGCTGAACTTCAGAGCATATGCAATGACACCAATCGCCAACAGGGTTTTCAAAAAGGTGGAGTCCAGACTTGCCATGCCAAATCATAGCAGTGGCAAACCTTCCATATCTAACATCCCCCTTGGCAGAAGTATAGGATAGTTTGCCATTCTGCACTAAAGCCATTTACAATAGCAACGAATGGAGAATCTGCTCGTGGATAACAAGGCATTAGCTCGCAGATAAATCTATTCTGCTAAGTGTGCCTACCGTTTTTTGCCCAGCCAGGTCAAAGCATCTGGAGACATCTCATTTTCTCCAACTCCGACATCTCTTGATTGTAATCCTGGTTGACTCTCCTATAGTCATAGTTCCATACTCTTCAAATAGTTACATAGGTTTCGACCTTGTGACATGTAGAATTGCCTACAGCTTTTTTGCCTCCCCCAACTTTGATGTCATGCCATGGCTACAGAGGAGCCCCTCTGCATTTTTCAATTACTGACAATTGTATTCCTTCACTCTATAGTGCATCCAATGACAAGTGGGACCAAGTTATTCATTTCTCGCTTCTTCCCTTCTCTCCCCCTGTTGTGCCTGTACCACTGTCATCATTAGGCACTGACACCATTAAAATTAGTGTGATACCAGGGGCAAGGTCTCACTTTCTTTACAAAGACAACACCACCTTGTCTACGCATTACTTACTTGGGTGGAAAATAGATGATAAATGGAAAAAAGCATCCGCTAGGGCAAAGAATAACAGGAATGTCCACTTCATAAATGATATCAATCAAGATGTCCAACTTGAAGCTTATGAATGAAAACTAGAAGAAAATTGGCACTTAATACATAATCACTGCCCATATGTGTATATATTCACTGTAAACAATGAAAATACAAACTTGGCCAAAAATAATAAGCTGACAACTACATTCTAAAGGGCACATAGGGTTGCATAAATTGCCCTGAAGAAATTCATTTTCCTAAGAGTGGATTTTCCAAGGTTCACTTCTCCATCCTGGCCCAAAGAGATCCATTTTCCTTCAAAATCTTGGATTCCCCTGCAGATCCATTAGTATCAGTCGGTCTTTCTTTCTTCGGCAGTTTGGGCTTTCATCATTTATGAAACATTGTCAAATATATCGTTATTGGGAAATTATCGTATCCGGGAAAACGTCCCAGGCTCGATGCATTTAAGAAAAAGAAAGGGGCTTTCTCAGGGGAGTATCAAACTTTTATAAACTCCCTCTTTGTCTCTGTGCAGCATTTTCACTTTTGATGATATTTTAAAAATATCATCATAACGACGAGAAACCGCTTCAGGTAACTATCACAATATTATCAGATATCTTCAAAGTTCAAATATCTGTCGATATTCATGATAATGATGTCGATTACTACATTAGAATCGCTTTCATCTTGAAAATGTTGTGCATACTGCTCAAGAGGATTGTCTCTTTGGAAGCTAATTCTTGTTAGAGGTTTGTATTCTATATAGACAATGAAATGACAGGTTGACATAATTTACAAGAGGGATTAAGTTATGGAGTCAGTAGGAAAGTCCAACATTAAGTATTGGAATTGAAGATATTTGCAAGAATGTTTATTTCTGACCAAGGCAGAGATATGTCAGCTTATCTCTTTTATGATGATGGGTCAGATGTTCAAACTGCGCAGTGGGTTCCCAGTGTTACGAAGTTTGTTTCATTTCAGTTCAGACGAATTTTCCAAACGGTTAGGACAATATACCAAAACGAACCAACACCCGCGCGCCCCCCCCCCCCCCCAACCCCCCCTCTTCCCTCCCACCCAAAAAATTTCGGACCTATTCAGCCGTTTCGTCCAAATTCTTAGATTTTCGCCGAACAGGTTCTGTTCGGCCATTTAAAAAAAAATAAAAAAACCCTAAATCCCTTTCAGCCCCCTCTGAAATTTTTAAAAGGAAAAAACCCTAATCTCTTTCTTTTCTTTGATTGAAAGTAGAAGAAGAGCAGAAAAAGAAAAAGTAGCAGGTTGCAGCGGGCAAAAAAAAGAATATGTTACAGGGGGAAAAAAGCAAAAGAGGAAGAAGAAGAATGGCGTACCAGGATTGGAGGAACCTGTGCCTCTACCGATCGCTATCGCTGCTGCCATCGGTCTGCATCACTGCTTCTATCGGTCGACGTTGATCCTGCTACCATTTGACGCCGCCTCCGCAGCTGCTGCTATCGATCAACGTCCTCTCTCTCTCTCTCTCTCTCTCTCTCTCTCTCTCTCTCTCTCTCTCTCTCTCTCTCTCTCTCTCTCATCTCGATTTTCATTTCATTTTGTTCGTTCGTTTGGTCTATATAAAAGGGGTGAAATGAAACCCTTTCCGCCCTTTTAATAAGACAAACGGAGATGGGTCAGGTTCGTGAGCTGAGCCAAGGGGCTCTTATATTATACTCTACCCATTTAAAATAAACCAACCTTATGTGGGCCCTAAAAAAACTTTAATAATAGGGTCTTACTTAGATTTAACCCTAATAGGAAAAGATCCCTACCAAATTTCACTATTTTAAATATTTATTATGTATATTATATGTTTCCGAAACATTTCGCCAAAATTCTGAATCGACTGAAATTATTCAGTTTGGAGGCCAAAACCGAAGCGCAGTCCGAAACGAATTTCACGACACTGAGTTCCACCATCCTTGGGTGTTGTGACTTGTGAAATTTAGATCTTCAACAGTGACAAGATAGGCAGGTATTGGTATAAGAGACTCAAAGAGATTGACCATTAGACACTTCCCAAACCAATCATGCTAGGAATTCTAACTAAGCAGAGTTTTGGCAATGACACAAGGGTGTGAGGAAATTACTTCCATGCAGGTTAGGGCAGCAGCAGTTGAGGCAGATTCCCTGTCAGTCACTAGGTGAGCTATACAAATTCCAATTATCCAGAGAAAGTTGCCAATACACACATTTATATCTAACATACCTTATTTTTCTAGGCTACAACAAACAAGGAAAATGAATTTCCTCATTAGATTAAAAAAAATAGGCAATGCCTCATACACAAATATGGCCTAAAAGATGCCAAACCACATGACACATGGAAGTTCCAAACACTTAAACTTACTGTCGTTTCAACAATTTAATTTTGTGAAATTTCATTACATATGGTAATTTAAGAATGATATCAATCAGGTTGTCACCAGATGTCCTATTTCCAACATTCTAAAAGTCCCAATAACCCTCGTACTTCTTTTAACCAGCAGTAAATAGAGGCATGGAAAGATGATTCAGACAACTTGTCCCAAATGAAATCGTTTAAAAAACATAAATGGGCATGCATCATATCCTATTTGTGATGTCTAACTTAGACCCACTGTTTCCATCTACAATTGTCCTGGATGTCGAAACACCTCACAATAGAGGGTCATTTGCCTTTTACGCAAGGGTAGGTTTTACATATGTAAATGTTACATGTGAAATGCATTACCATGTTTGTCAAATCACCATTTTCACAAGTAAATGAATACATCCATCTGTTTTAGATGTATTTGGATGTTTTGGACTTTTTTCACAAATTTCTCAAAATCCATGAAGATTCAAGATATGAAACTAAACGTCTTGACACTTATAATTAATAAAGAAATATTGAATTGTTCGTATCATGAATTGGAAGCCCACAAAAGTGCAGAAAATTATATCTACAGGTTGGGAACTTTTCACAAATTACTTAGAATTTAGTAATATTTAAGATACTCAGCTTCAAGGTTTAGGGGTTTATTAGTTCAATTTGTTTACAAATATGGGGCCCTCGGGGAATGAAAAAATAAAAGTAGTTGACAAGCCCACAGGAATGCAATCACCATCTGAGGCAGTACTAGCGCCTTTGCAAGAGGAGGTGTAAAAGTGACTATCACATCTCAAAATCTTGGTCTGTAAATGGCCTTATTTACAAATGCCATTTTCACACTCCATTTACGCATCACAAACGTTATGGTGTAAATGAGCGCAAACAAATGTGAATCATTTACTTATGCAAAAGACTGCAAACAAACAACCTAAGATAATAAGTGATTTTCAAATTTCTCCAACCCATCTTCTCTATCCTCAGATCCACTAGGTTTACACTCGATCCATTCTATCTTTGATGTATTCTAATTTTCAACTCATTTGAATCCAAAGTTTTAGATTATTCTTTACCTACTTTCTTGTCTAATTAATAAGTGCCACATCAACAACAAACAACATACACCAAGGAACTTCATTCTGGATATTTGCCACTAGTTCGTCCATAACTAATGTGAATAAACAAAGGTCAAAGCATCATTGGTGCAAGGTTTAAAAAATTGGACTTAGGACCTTACTCGGACTCAACCAAGTCCGAGTTTAGTCGCATGATTCAAGTCTTGAGTCCCATAATACCTGACTCGGCCGATTTTTTAAACCATAAGCTAGTGCAATACAACTAGAAACTTGAAAATAATTCCCACACAAAGTTCTCACACTTGTTAGTAGCACTGCATGTAAGAAGCCATGTACCAACCCAAAAGCTTAAGTGGAAGGCCCATACAGGTATATGAAGACATGTCAAACCTATTACTTAGGCGATGTGGGATGTGGGACTTCCCAACACTCCCCCTCACATGCAAGCCCAACAAATTTCATGGATGGGCCTGCCAAGTGGGCTACATGAGAACGACGGGACCGGAACCCGCTTTGATACCATGTAAGATACCATTTTCCAACCCAAAAGCTTAAGCTTATACGTGGAAAGCCCAAATAGGTATATGAAGACATGTCAAACCTATTACTTAGGCGATGTGGGTTGTGGGACTTCCCAACACTGCATACATATCTTGACCGGTTATAATGAAATTATTCGGGATGTAATTCTTATTCACCGTCCACCAAATTAACTGCTTCGTACCCTATCATAGCCCTTCTCTAAATTAATGAAAACTATATGTGAATTTGTCCCTTTTCACACTTAAATTTTAATGAGTAATCTTAATCTATGATGCCCAGAGATGGGATGAACAAGGCAAGGAAACATCATGGATACAGCAGGGACAAGGGTTTTACACAAAATAATAAAAATAAAAAATAAAAAATAAAAAAAAATGAAGTGTCGGATATAATACAACACAGTACAGTGCCTATTTTGAAAATCCGGGTATCATAGATCTTAATAGGAAAATATCTTTTGTAGTTCATCCACCAGACATAAACCCAAACTATTTCTCTGAAATACATGATTCATGTCAAAGGGGTTATCATATTACTCTCTCCTGAAGTTCTATTGTATGGCTCATAAGTTTGATAATTCTATAGTTTACTAAGTTCTAAGTATCTCGTTTGTTCTAATTGAAAAAAGAACAGAATGCTCTTTCTCAACTGGAGCTATCTTCTTGAGTACGAAATGTAGTTAAACAATTTGACTAAGCAATAACCCTAATTTCTACCATTCAAAAAAAAAAAAAAACTAATTTCATCCATCTCTATACCATCTACTCTGAGTAATCTACTTTCTTCATCTTAATCAACCTTGCGTTTAGTTGTGAGCTCATTGATCACTCCTTGATATGGTTCTAGTCCAAAATTTACGTCAATTACAACTTCATATTTAATATGTTCTTCGGCAACAAAATACTAATATACACCTAGATTGTTCCAAGCCACAATCTCCACCGAGATTCGACCATAAGGACGTCACAGTCCACCAGGAGATAAGAACCTATCAATGAAAAACTAAAACCATCATCCATTCCATCAATGTATTAAAATAACAATCTGATCGAAACCAAGGACGCATACAATAACATATACAATTCTTTCAGGCATATAGTTGGAAAGGAACGATAAGATGTACAAGGATGAGGTATTACAGATCTCAAACCCAACACCAAGAATGTAAATTCACAATGAGCCTATTGGGCCCTTTGCAGAAAAAAAGAATTAGTGAGACCAACTTCAAGGATTGTCAAAATAAGGTGGAAGATCATAAATAGATATGGGAGAAGAAGATGGCAATTTCTAATAGGGCTTGGGTTTTTCTAGAGCTAATAGGGCTTGGGCATTTCTTAACGCACTGTGATCAACATTTCAGTGCATTGGTTGTTAGTTTGTACTGCTTGTTTTGGTTGCTAGTGTCCTTTTGTGTCCCTGTTTACCCATTAATGAAATTAGTATTTGTTTAAAAAACTACAATAGTAAACCAGCAAATATGAAAGACAGTAAAAAGAGGAAATATACAAGTACAACAGTTGGCCAAAGAATATGTATAATTTGCCACCATAAAAATAAAGGTACAGTTAGCACAAGTGGGCCGGGTTCAGTGAACCAAAAAGTTGATGAGATTACCTTGCCATTGATGGTCCTTACACCTAAAATGTTTATATGGGTGAATTCTAACCTTCTAAAATGCTGACCACTGAAATGTGGTCCCACTCGTAGAAACTGAAACCCCAAGCAAGATATAGTGCTATACAGATTCATGGGCAAAGATAATCTCCACTTCATATTTCAATGATTCAAACTTGCCATCAGACTGTTGGCCACTTGTCTTAAAGATTCCACGAGTATTTAATAATCCAGACTATATTGTAGAGATGAGTTTTTTTTAAACACAAGAAAAGAAAAAAGAAAAAATATTCTCACCATGTACGAATGTAAAATCTTTTACATGATTCATTTCTAGGTCCCGTAGGCTGATAATGTACGATGACTCGAAACGAACTGAGATAGTACCTCCAGAACCACTTGCTTCATCATCCCCAACTAAGCCATAACCAGCCTAAAAAGCAATAGAAAATCCAAAAGACAAAACACAAGTTGATAAATCTGAATAGATTAAGTCATTAAGACGAGTACAGCTTGACATTTATGGAAGCTAAAGACAACATGGAAACTACTCTAAGTAGGTTAGTTTGTCATCCATGGAATCCAGGCTTATTATATTATTTCATCATCGCATGCCCAACACAAGACCATATAGAATGAAAAAATCTCCATTTCTCCAATAGAACTGTAGGCTATGAACAAATATGGAGGGATAAAAGAGGTCCTGCCACATTACCTCAGCCCTCCAACCAAGAAGAATGCTCATACCATTCTTAAAACTCATGGAAAATTGTGTCTCTCAAGTAGGTTCATAATAACAAAACATATCGTATTATCTGCAACTGCAATACGAATTTTCATACCGAATTTTCGGCATGCCAATTGAACAACAAAGGACAAGCACAACTTTGCCCACCTATACATGAACAGCCCTGTAATTGGTACAGAAAAGTCGGAGGAAAAGGTTTGAAGGCTGAATTTGTGTTAGACCTGACATGTTGCAGCAGCAGAGCAGCAGACTAAAGAAGATGGTTTAAAAGGACTGCCCTGCTGAAGGATAAGTCATAGCTAGCAGCGAATATTTAGCCTACAGATTCTGCAGGCACCTATTTGACCCATGAGGAACCCTTAATAAGTTTAACATCAAATTGAAGTCAGATGTAAAGAGATTAAGTTGCACACTTGATCTTCATGACTTCATTAAATTCCAGTCTATGAGGAAATTTTTAATGCACCAAAAACATGTACCAATATTTGTTCTATCACTTCCAACAAAAACTACTTGAACATATTGGTTAACCAAAATATACAACAAAAACTTGACCTGAAGGAAATTGTCCGACAAATGGAGAAAGAGTGCTGTGGTCCCTTTCCATAACAGAAGAGAAATTCATACAAATTGCCAATTTATCAAACTTATACAATAAAGCTCTAGAAGAGTAATTGAGTAACATATATGATAGGAGTCGAATAGCTATAGAAGAGTAATTGAGCAATTGCCTATAGAATGCTTTGTGATCGATGTATACCAATAAGATAGAAGGAAAATTTTTACAAGATAATGATCAGACCAATTATGACCTATGAAGCATAATTTGGCCAATTAGGAAACAATACATCAAAAAAATCAATGGAGCAAAAATGAGAATGTTGAGATGGATGAGTGGTAGAACTAGGAAAGATTGATTAAAAATGAGCACATTCGGGAGAATTTAGGGATAACATTAATGGATGATAAATTAAAAGAGGCTCATTTGAACTAGTTTGGACATGTCCAATGCAAGCCAACAATGACGCTAATGAGGAAAACTTTCTCAATGCGAGTTAATGGCCCCTTAATGGAAAGGGGTAGATCAAAGAGGGCATGGATGGAACTAGTAAAGATAGATTTAAACTCCAAGTGGCCAACCAGGATTCATGTAGTTGACCCTGACATAGTTGGGACAAGGGTTTGATGGTGGTGGTGGTTATGGGTGACACATTAGCAGATATCAAAGAAGAAGTTCAGTGGTGTATGCTACTTACTGGTTTTAATCTATTTGAATTAGATATATGGCAAGTTTCTCAATGCAAGTCAATGGCGCCTTAATGGAAAGGGGTAGATCGAAGAGGGCATGGATGGAACTGGTAAAGATAGATTTAAACTCCAAGAGGCCAAGCAGGATTCATGTAGTTGACCCTGACATAGTTGGGACAAGGGTTTGATGGCGGTGGTGGTTATGGATGACACATTAGCAAATATCAAAGAAGAAGTTCAGCAGTGTATACTACTTACCAGTTTTATTAAGTCTCCAAACATGAATTGAAAATAGACAGTGGAAATTACTTCCTCTCCATGCAATATTAGACTGGGGTAGTGGACCCTTACTAGTTGTACTTGTAGGACCACCCACATAGCTGGTTTTCTAGACCATGTTTGGGCTTCCATTAAGGGTTGGATTGCAAGTGGTTTGGGTCTATTTTTGGTAAATACCATTTGGGTTCAATCCATCACATTGTTGTTCATCAAGTTCCACATTATTAGGCCCTTTTAATTCAAATTGGAATTGATGAATGACCCAATCGATCCAGTAGTTTTCTAATTTGGATCCCAAATGATTCAAGATATTTTGGATTTAATTTGAAATCAATTTGCATCCATCTTGGCCCTTCATTCCATGCTTTGATTCAAATTTGTTGATTGTGCCCCGATTAACATGGATCGTAAATTCCTTTGATCAAACAAGTCTATCCATCTAGATAATCAAATGCTAGGTTTGTCACATAACCCATAGGTCTGAACCATAAGCTCCTGCGTGGCTATGTCAAAAGGCAACTCTAGGAAGATGTGATTTGGGCTGCAATGACACCAATACCCTCGGTCCTTTCTTCATGCACTCATTAATACATGCACACATGCACGAAAACAAGATTGAGAGATACTTCTACTTGAAATTCACGAAAGCTCATTTTTGCACAAAAGTTTAAGAGCAATGGATGAGGTCCTTTCTAAAATCACTTTTAGATGTATCCTCACTCGAAGGCCGTTATTCATAAATCTTCACACATGCCCACTTTAAGAAGAAATGAATATAGCCATCAAAATGTAATTAGAATTTAGGAGTTGATTAAGCTGAGAAGCGCCCATTTAAGAATTTTATTTGCTCAACCCCGATCTAAGCATGGTGAATTGTCAAGTCCAAACAAAATGGTGAATTGTCAAGTCCAAACAAAATAAAATTTTATTTCCATTAAGGTTTGATATCTGTAAAATGAACAGCTTTAGGCATTTTTATTTACCACAGCTTTGGGCTCTTTTTTCACATTCATTATTCAATTCTTTTGCAAGACATAATAACTGCTAATTTTCTATATTGTAGACTAACTGAAAACACTAATAAAATATCAATGCATTCTTCTACAAAAGCACAACAAAAAAGATTGTAATGATGCAAAGGGAAAAACGCACCTGAGAAGCCTTCAGTATAATCATCTGTAAACCATATACAAGGACCCCACCACATCGGCCCTGGGGATCAACCTTTATCAAGGGACCCTGAGAAAAGGATTCCCGGCCTCTTTTCAAGTAATGCCACTCAGGCCCTTCAAAACAGTGCATGGAACTGCACAATACCAAACACATTTTAGAGCTAAGTCCTGGCATTGTCTCTCCACATGGAAAAATGGACTGAAATAAGTTACTAGTACGTCAACAGTAAATAGTGTTGAAAGCACTTCAGCCTCACCTTGTACGAAGTCCATGAAGCGAATCATCGTATTCTAGAACTACAATTTTGGCGTCTTGAAATGCTAGTACTATGGAATCCCTTCTTCTACAGCCATCATCACCTCCGGCCGACAACACCGCCATTGTTTCTACATTTCCGTGCAACCTTAACACCACAAAATCAAAAAATGGCATTACAAAAGCAAGCATGACTCGGTAAGCTCTGCAATTCTAACCAACTAGTAACCACAATTTGACAAAATAGCAAAGACCCAAGTGTCATGACACAGTATTATTCAAGGAACGCTCTAAAATCCTGCTAATTCATCAGAGATAGGGGATTGAAACTACCTGTAATGGCAGGCAAGCTCGAACGAGGCCCCGGCGACACCCGCCAAGACCCGACTGCGAGGCGCGTCGCCGGGAGGCCGAGCAGTCCTGCCGTCTTCTTCCTGGGCTCTGACGATATAGACCTCGAGGACATTGGCGGCGGTGACGATGAGGTTGGGGATTGGGCCGATGCCGCGCTTGGCTGCGGGCCATTCGGGATCGAGATCGTCGGAGTGGATGGGAGGGATCTGGGTGGGGAAATCAGCAGCGGAGTGGGTGATGTATCCGGAATCGCAGTTCTCGATCCCGGTAGGGCAATGCATCAACTTGAAGGCAGCGTAGCTCATGTTTGCTAGTTCAGGGTTTTTCTAGGGTTTTGGGAAGAAGAATAGAAGAAAAGAGGGTGAGAACTGAGTAGGTTGAAGTGAAAGCCACTTTCAGTAAGAGAGGGAAAGAGAGTTTGCTGGTTCCGCGTTCTCTCTTTCTCTTTCTCTTTCTCTTTCTAGGGTTGTGGGAGAGAAAGAGAAGAAACGAACGGTTGGAAGAGAGAGGTTTGAGTGACGCAGGAGCTTGGCGGGAGGAGGGAGACGAGAACTAGGGTAGGGCAGGAATTTATCAATTGATGTGCGTTTGAAACGAAGATTCGAAGTTCGAACCTGCAGCTAGATGGGTCTAACCCATTTACCAACAAATTTTGGCTCTAAGTCTAAGTATGTAAATCTGGGCCGCGCCAGCACACCTTCGGGCCCACTCGTGCCCGGGTGCTGGCACGGCCCATCAAGGGCGGGGCCGGGCCTATTCCCATGAGGGTCAGCCTAGCACGGCCCTTGTCATGCGAGCCCCAGCCGGGCCTGGGAGTGGCTCCCTTGGGCAGCCCACTTCTTCTTTTTTTTTTTTTTAAGTTAGACTTCACTTGGACTTGGACTTGCGCTCTTGACCAAACCCTATCCATAGGAGATAATGTACACTAAGAAAAAACCTCCACCCCAATGCAATCAAGGTTAGTTCGGGTCTTTTTTTCTCCTTCTGTAAACAATGCAGTTAAGTTTAGTTCTGAGTCCTTTTTTTTTTTTACCAATGCCCCACTTGGACTTGGGCTCTTCTTCCTTTTCGCCTTTGACCATGGAAAATGGCCCCATTGGAGCTGAGATGCACATTGGGAATTACCTGACCCAATGCCACACCCGAACTTGGACTTAGGCTCTTCTTCCTGTTTGTATTTTTTTTTAGACATGTTCACGGGCGGGCCAGGCTATGTCGGTGGATGATTGCCGAGCTTGCCTGTTGATCAAGTTAACTGCCCAGGCACAGTTTTTCTGTGCCGGGCCCGTGCTGGGCGTCACCGCCAGCCCAAATTTACATGCCTAGGTCTAGCTCACACCCTGGATGGTTTGGTTGGTGTAGGGTTGTGTTGGTGGGATGGGTCACGGTCAGTTTGTGAGCTACGTGTGTGATTAGCTTGTGGGAGAAAATTCCCATGTTTGAGCTTCTCCTCCTATTGACCAGTTCGAACCTGGTTGTGCCCTCAAAGAGATATAATTCACATGTTGAACATACGGATAGCTAACCTAAGGGGTAGCTCAATTGATCTAGAATCACAGTTTGCCCCTGAAGGTTGTTGGTAGGCCTGTCAATGGGACGCATTGAAACGGGTACCCCGCCCGGCCCAACCGGTCTCAAGCCCAAAAATACAAGGCTTTTAAAAATATTTGAGCCCAGCGAGCTAGGCTTGGACAATATTTTTAAAGCCTAGGTAAAATGGGACTGGGATTGGGCAGAAACAGCGTAGCCCATTTAGGCCCGGCCCGGCTTGCTGCAAGATCACTATACTAATAATTTTATAGATGACTTATATGGTTTTAGAGAGAGAGAGAGAGAGAGAGAGAGAGAGAGACTTTGGCCTTTTGTTAATTAGTTAGGCCTGGGCTGTCTTTCCCATGCATTCCGTTATTTGTGATTCATGCTATATGTTGTATGCATTGTGAGCAGTTTCTTCTATTTGTGGGCATGTTTATAAACCCTTGCTGCTGAAATTGCTTCTCTAATGATTTGCACCTGCCTGCTTAAAAAAGAGGAGAAATATCGTCAATAGAGGGATGTTTGAGATGATTTTCCCTTTGGTAAGCAAAACAATAATTATTTTGACAAACAAAACTGGAACAAGAGAACTATTCTGCTACAAACCATTTGCCACTTTGTAATAGTGAATGTAGGGGCACATGTGGGATACATACAAAGTGAACCGGCTACGAGGCGATTGAAAATGGAGCATACATTATTTTGTTAATAAGATTTCCTGCAACACCTTAGTTTTTTCTTTTGATATTTCAGTGAATATGAGTATATTACTTATATTTTTTACTTCTGTTAATTTGTGATTTCTTTTTTACATTACTTGACCCACATGGGGTACTCATTATCATTCATTTCTATTGATTTTATGATTTTCTACTGTCACTGGCAAAAAAGAAAAATAAAAATTTAACTATTGCTGCATTACTTCACCCATATAGGATACTCATTCACATTTATTTCTATTAATTTTTTTAATTTTCTACTATCACCGGCAAAAAAAGAAAAAAAGGTTTTTTAACTCCGCCATGTTGCTTGTTGTATTGCATTGCCGGTCCTAAGCCAGGAAAAAAGGAGGGTTTAAAGTATAGTTCACATCGGGTATCTGACGACAGTTGAAATAACTAGAGAATGTTTTGCTTATGTAAATGATCGGGCTAAGCCCAGGCCCAGCCCGGGCTCGTACGGAATGGGATTTGATATATGCCCGTTTAATTTAGAGCTGGGATTGGACAACCCCCAACAGGCCCATTCAATTTAGGGTCAGGACTGGATAACCACGAGCATGCCCGTCCAATTTTCAGGACGGGATTGGACAATAGTCAATTATTAGAGAGGCTAAACATCCTCATCCACCCAAAAAACAAAATCATTCCACCAAAAACCCAAAAAACAAAAACAACAACAAAAATGGAGGTGTCAACCATACAAATAGGTGTCAAAGTGAAGGTGAACCGTGGAAAGGGTCACCAATGGATACTTGGCAAGATTGGGCCATTGCTTGAAAAAACTAAGTTCACCATTTATTTTTTTTCATAATTATAAAGCAAAAGGATTGTAGAGAGATGTTCTGCCTAACTTAGTTTTTGGGGCTAGTAATTGTGATGTTAACAAGCATTGCTGACTAATAATTTAGCGGCAAAACATGTCCATGAGCGAAACCTGCATTGTTGGATATCAAGTTATCCGATTATCCAAAGTCTTTGATTTCAAATAAAATAGATATAAACTTGTTTTTGGATCCTAAAGAAATTCGAACTTGAATTTAAGACATTCAGATCCAAAATTAGATCCAACCCCATAATTCCCGGACTGATACTGCACCCAACAATATTGATGGGACAGGACTTAACCATGATATCTTATATGCACGTTGGGGCCATTTTGGGTAGTTCACTTGTAAAGTAAATAGCCACTTAAGAAAATAATAAAAGAAAAAGGGTCAAATCAAAATATACACAATTTCAAAAACCACTTATTCTAAAAAAAGAAAATAAAAAATTTATTCTTTTCATTCCACGGAATGACAAAAGGCCTCTTCTTTTTATGAAAAAAAAAAGTAAAAAAAGTTCAATCTCATGCTACAAAATGACAAAAAATTGAGAAGGTAAATTTTGAAAAATTTATTTATTTTCATATGATCCCTCTTCTTTTTTTTATCTCTTGAAATGATCATTCATATGAATTCACTTTACAAGTGAATTATCCAAATAGGCACTTAGAATAGTATTAGGTGCCTTTTATGTCACCAAAACTACAAATGCCATGACTTATTTTCCTTACGCATCCCATCTAGCAAAGAAAATCAGAAGATCAAAGGGCGCCAAGAGTCATGGAGAGAGGGATTCCTCTCTACACCGAACGTTGTCGTGCCGTATTTTCGGCTTTTCCGTGGAAAAGGTCCGCACCACAAACGGACCCTAAAATTGACCATCTTCCCCTGATCGGCTGCTTCGGGACATGGTTGGGTGGGTGTGGGAACAAGTCCTTAAACATAACAAGAGGGACAAAATAGTTTTTTTTTTTTTGGTACCCCAACTTTGGAGGCTGGGACCTTCTTTTTATTTTTTTACTTTTTATTATATAAAGCCCGATATACCCAGGAAGGAAGCCCACTGAAGTGAGAAGAAAGCTCAGCACTGCCGAGAAGAAAGCCCCGCAGATCCGGGAAGAAAGTCCACTGAGGTGGGAAGAAAACCCGCATATACACATGCAAGAATATATAAGGAGGAGGTGAGGGTTGAACCCCTAACCTCCCTAATAAGAACCCAACTCCTTTACCAGAGGGGTAAGGAGCGGGTCTTAAGAGGGACAAAATAGTTAGCGGCAACTATAATGAAAAAAGATAGTTATTGGCCATGTCAAATACCTAAACACCTATTATTTACACAAAACCTAGGTTATCCAAGCACATAAAATGCCATTTGCACATACATTGAGCTAACTGCACTCAGTTTTCGGACATCCAAATGGGCGTACGAGTTATACCAAGAAAATGAAAATGAAAAATACTTAAAATAGCACAGCACATTGGACTGTCTATCAGGAAACAAAAATTAAAACTATGTCAGGATGTTTATCAGTCTAAATGAAACTCCAAGGGCAAAAGAGGGAGGGTGAAACTTATGTGTGACAGGTTTGGTTTTCCTTGTATGAATCCAACTTAGCTTCTGAGGGCCCAACCCATGTTCAACTTCAATCTCACTTGGTCCAAGTTACATTCGTAGGAGGCATTTGAAAACTCTTAATTTAAGAGCTTATTTAAAATCTGAGAACTTACTTACATTTTAAGATATTTGGTAAACTTCAAATTAAAATCTTCATTGAATTAGAAGTAAAAGCAAAGGGTCAAAAAGAAAAAAAAAAGGAAGAGTAGGTTTATGTCACTTTTTAATAAGAACTCATTCCTGTAAAGAGGTGGCAGACTAATTGAGTTGATTCATGTAAGTTTCGAACAAAAATGCCCACAACAAAATAGCTTTATTTATAAAAATTTCTTTGTGAGGATCCGCAGCCCTATCCACACGCATTGATATCTTTACACCTATTTTCTTCGTGACGCAGTTGCTAAAAAACCAATACATATGACGGTAGTTTTCCAGTATCTTCTTCGTTTGATGTTTGGTGCATCGAGCATTTTCTAGAGAAAAGTGTGTTTTTCTCTACTTTCTTCACCAGCAGGGATTTGGATGTCCCACCTATCTGGGTCAAATTAGTGTGCCATGACATTTCCTCTTCCATGATTGCCGCACAAACGGTTATCGAACAACAACAATAAAAACATTAACATAAAAACAATAATGAAAACTTTAACATAAAATAAGTAATATAATTTAAAAAAAAAAGAAAAAGAAAACACACATGCAAAATTGACCTCTTGTTTTGTCATTTGTTTCCAACATCATATTAATTCTATTTTCAATATATTTTATGAAAAAAGGCCTCAAATTTCCCTATACCTCAAAATCGGTCCTCAAATACACGTTTTGCCCAAATCAATCATCTACCTATCACCCCTTTTTTTTTTACAACAAATTGCCTTTCACTTATTTTTTTCGCTAGTTCGCAAGTAATGTATCGAACTCATGAGCGTCGCTAGAATTCTTAACTTGTTTTATCGCAAGCTTGCAAGAAATATCTCGAGCTCGCAATTAAGTCAATGCAACGATTAGGATTGTACCTATAGTCTTTAAGCATGTTATTCCTTTCACCTCCTTCACAGACTATGCTAGTCTTCCCATTTTCTATTTTTTGAACTCGTAGTCCTTCAATTTGACAAGAATTAGCTCCAAATTTATGGATTTTTTTATTAGTTTTTTCAACTTAGAATAAGGAAATATCTAAAATATAACTCAATTAGCTTCAGAGTTTATTCTCGAGCTTGAAAGTATACTTGCGAGTGGAAGAGTTTGACTTTCACCAAATAGCACGGTTTAAGTGGCATCATGCTGGATAATTTTTTTTTCAAAATTAAGGTTCAATTTATATTATAGTTTTGGTTGACAAGACATTCTATGTTTATTGACCAATTTGATGTAAAGGAAGGGAATGTGCACCTTTTCGAGGATCTAAGATATATTGTCATTTATGGCCTCAGGTATTGACACTTACATGAGTTTGTAGGATTTAAAAATTTAGAAAAGGAATCCAACTTGGCCTCACTTATGATTTTCCAAGGGACGTGACTCTTAAGTTCAAAAATGACATTTGTAAGCTTGAGCCATAACTTGCGAAAAACAAGTGGAGGGCAATTTTGTTCACATCCACAACCACAAGCTCAAAACATTACTTGTGAACCAACGAAAACACAAGTGAAGGAGTTTGGTCAGCACTCACAAACTCAAGACATTACTCCAAAAGTTGTGAAAAAACAATCATAGGGCAATTTGGTAAGAAAAAAGTGATGTCCATGGAATAGGATCTTCTTTACCATTGCATATATTCGAGGACTGTTTTGGAGGTATTACGATATTTGAGACTTATTTTTTTCCCATAAATATCTTTACTTTCAACTTGCAAACAATTGAGAAAAGAAAAGATAGTATTGATCGCTACCCAAGTGTAGAGTCATTATGAGGTAATAATAACTCAGTGAAGTCCGAAGTCAATCCACACGGAATGTTGTAACATCACACTTGATCCAACCCAATTGAAACATCTAAACTTAGCCTAATCAAAATCTATAATTAATAGGAGTATTAAATAAAACTAATTACAGGAATTACACCCCCAATAAAAATAGAATCCTATCATTAAAACCTATATATAACTAAAAATCCTAATCTAAAAATCAAGCTGCAACCAAAGAAAAATAGATTAAAACAACCAATTTTAGAAAAATAAAAACCAATGTCAGAACTGAAAAATAAAGTTAAGATCAATAAGATAAAAGATCCCGGGGTCTAGGGATCCTTTCTTCTTCCTGACGATTGAAGGCACGATTAGATCAGCATCTATTTCTCATATTGCAACCTGCCCAAACAAGAGCCGGGTGAAGGAATTTGATGGGGTCTTCTTTGTTGGCAATCACTTAACTAAAGAGGCCTATAATAATTTTAAATAAAAAATATTTTCATAAAAAATTATCTCATTTATATAACATTTTTTATACCTCATGTATAAACTAAGCACAAACAAATGTGCGTGGATAAATGCAGCGACGAGCAATTTCACACATGTAAGTGGGTGCATACAAACAACCATTTATAATATAAAATATTTGTATAGTCGGTTTTCCACAGAAGAAATGAGAATTGCAGAAATTAAATAGCATATTACAGTAATATTTATGCTTGGCGTATCCACCTTTTTTGCTAAAAAGTGGAAATATGTGATAAGTTTCCCACTATTCATCAAAAAATAAATTCCTATAAGGCGTGGACAAATTTTTTATTTTCCAACAAAAGAGGGAATTTTCTAAAAAAATTAAAGTTCTACTGCAAACCTACGCTAATTCCCTCATATACGGGGGTGTGCAGTGTGCACATCCTTCTCCATATCCAAGAAATCTCTCGCGCTAATAAAGCTGAAAATCTTATTCTCCCATCATACCTATACATTGTACCTCTCTGACCATTAATATCGGCTGAAAAGAGGCCCACTTTCAATTTAACATCAAAGTCGAGTGTTGGATGGAAGGCTTAGATTTCCTCTCCCAGGTACCAAGAAAATTTCTTATTAGTTTTCCTTTGCTTTTATACAGTACCCATCAAATCAACCGGTGAGGAAAATGAGGTAAAATGGATAGAGCCAAAAGAGGTAGCGTGACTTACGGATTTTCCTTCCCAGGCACGTGGACGAGACAAGAGCCGGGTGGCGCGGCCGTGCAGATTTTCCAGTCAGCCGAATAGTACTCAGAACTCTTGCAATTATGAACAGGAGCCAATGGCCACTCATCATTAACCCAACCAATCAATAGGCACACGCTTCACTCTCCTGAATTGACATATAATCTTATAAGTACCCACATATATTTAACATCTTACAAAACAATTAAATGTACTTTGGGCAAATCTACAGTTTAAAATAGAGCTGATTCAGTAAGACCCTTCTCAAAATAGATTTTTTTAGCATGGTGTTATATGATAAAAGTTATATAAGCAAAAAAAATTTATTACTAAAATGGAGATAAACTCGTGATATAATAAAAGTTCAACAAAAAGAAGACTCGTTAAAAAAGAAGCAAAATGTGTCGGATTACTATATACATTCATGCTTATTTAAAAATGTAACATTCATTCTAATTACTTGAAAAAAAAAGAAGAGATATTATCATATTAAAGATGATTGACTCAAGCATCCACAGTTACACTTTGCTGAAGCAAAAGAGTACACTTCTAAAACCCAAAACCACGCCAAAGATTTTGGCACACTTGACTCTCATTGGTCAAATTAATCTATCCCCTTATCATGCATCTAGGTGGGCCCTCAAAGTAGATGGTCATTCTCCAACAGTACACCTGAGGGTGACTCTAAAGAACTGAAGAGAGCTCCTGTTTGGTCCAATTAGAGGGTGATACATGGAGGAGTACAGGCCAAACCCGTTTGGAGGAACCAGGGGATCTTTTTCCCAAAGAACATATACAGAAGCAGAGAAGCTTCATGGCTCAACCCGTTGGTGGAACCCACTTGTACAAATATAAACCGTACCGTCGAAGACAACAACTCCTGTTTTGAGGGGAATTCTACTCTCACCGGTTTACAAAATTTTTTTGTTTTTTGCTTGAATGAGCGGTTTACATTTTACAAGCCGCAGGATTTGAACCAGAGGACGAGGATTTGCAGATTCCATCGGTACACTACAGTGAGTGAAAAAAGGAGAGACTTTTCAGCCTTTAATTGAGAGATCAAATCCAACGGCGTATGGGCCCATATTAGTAGGCGATCTCAACAAGGGACACGTATCCGGTACACGCAAAAGAGAAGGGCACTGGGGGTGCATGTGACAGAAGAGATGGAGAACAGGTGGGGTCATGGTTTTGCGTGCCGGTCAGCAAGTCCTCACTTTAGGTTTTGACTCTTTGACCACGTAAAGAAACCTATGTTTTCCTGAGCAAAAAAAAACGTTTTGACATGACGCTATCGGTACGGTATGAGTGCGTGACCCAGAGGTTGTTTTTTCTTTTTTTCCCTCTCCAAAAGTAAGAGGTTTTGATGTCGATATCCAGTTTCTTCTTGTTTTTTTTCGTAAATTCATGGCTGAGTCCATTAGTGCTATTGGGCATAGAGGAGTTATTCGACCTTTAAAGAATTGAGAAACCTCAAGGGGCATGTTTAGCAATAGTCATCGCCATAGATTCCTCGTCTAAAATCTATGATCGCACGGATTTCTATGTTTGGATCAGCATGGATTTGAAGAGGATGGAGAGGAGATTTCTTCTCTTTTGATTATTTCTGGAATCAGACCCCCCCTTTCGGATTTTCTCTTTCCACACAATGAAGGATTTACGGAGCTACAGTGCATTGAGGCGTTAATATTGGGCAGAGCGGTTTTTGCATTTTTTTTAATCTCTATGGACCCCACAATAAAAATCTGAACCGATAATAGTGTTAAGAAGGTCCAAAACGAACAGCTCACCAAATTTCAACCGTTGATTCATCTTAGATCTTGAGATATTTGCATAAACGCCCGAACCGTTCGATGGCAATTTCTGGGCCAAAAAAGGGGATTAAATCCAGTCTGTTTTTTTGGATTTTCTGGTTTCTGTTGCCCCCACAATCATGATATGAACCAATAGTTATTTCAAGGAGATCAAACACGGTTAGTTGACCAAATTTCAACCGTTGATCATTCTTAGATCTTGACATATTTGCAAAAAAAGTCCAGGTACTAAAATATTAAATTCTTATTTTTGTGGGCCCCCTTTGCATGATCAGAACCGTTCATATTTTCTAGATGACCACAAAGTACTTTGAGGTGAAAGTTGAGGTCTTGATTTTTCATGGATTTTGGAAATTTTTATAAAACATATTTATAACCATTGGATTATATATTCTACAATTTGTAGGAATCCTCCATCCATCCAAACATGGAACTCACTTTGGGAATCCTACTAGAGGATTGCGGCCTTCTTTGAAGATGGAGAGAATCCTCTAAATAGAGGATTCTTCTACGTTTACCAAACGTGTCCTAAAAAAAAAAACAAAGAGTCACAAATCACAACCGATGACTCTTGAACCATACTATTCATCTCAGTGGGCCACAGAATTGAAGACAAATGGATGGTCGAGACAGAATTTTAATGTTATCACCCTACCGTACTGATGTCGCACGTGGGTTCCACTTAATGAAATACAAGCTCTGCTTTTTTCTTTTTCTTTTTTTTCAGCTGTGATATTTTAGATTTAGGTTTTGAGCCTTTTCACTCGAGGACTGGGGCCTGGGGGCCTCACAAGTAACTGGAATGCCATCCACTCTTGAGGGGAATGAAAACTACTTATAATTACTAATAGTGGCCTCTCATTGTTTCTACCAACTGCAGATGATCGGCTCACCATTGCAGTTTTAGTCACGTCAATAGTTTATCTTCCTGACCTAGGTTGTAAGGTGGTCCATGTATGACCAATCTCACACACACACACACCCATAATTGGGTGAATTGGCAAAGTTGGCAACTGGTCATTGATCCAATAACACCCACCGTCGTTTTTAATGCATAGTTACCAACTTCATTTTGTTCTGACCATGAAGCCGAAACAAAATGCATGTTATAATTTTCCCATTTGACTCTTGGTCTATTTTTTCTAAAAACATAGATTTCGGCTGAATTTGACCGAAATGGCCGAAATTTTTGAAATTTAAAAGATACGTAAAATATCGTGAGGAATTTGTCCAAACTTCAATCTTAACGGTTATTAGCTTTTATTGTTATGAAAATTATATTTAAACTTCATTGTGATAAAGAATGTGTTTGAATTTTATACTTGTATCTTATAATATTGTTTTATTATAATGAATTAAATGCACAAAATTATATTTCACATTATTTTTATTTTTTATATCAAATATATTTATTTTGGTTTTATTTATTTTTAAAAAATATAACTTCGAAATGTTGCACCAAAACTCCAAATTAGCTAAAACATTTCATTTTGGAGGCTTGACTGAAATGAGATTGGAAATGAAATTAATAACTATGATTTAATGACATGAGAGCATTATTAAGATTTATTAATACTAAGATAAATAACTTATAGACAAAGATTATATTTTGCTAGCCACCATCCAGTAAGAGACAGAAGCAATTCACTTAAAACCAAATTGATAGTATCAAAGGGCATTTTTCCTTTTTTTCAAAAAGATAAAAGGAGTATTTAATTAGAACTTCTAATATAAAGCAATCAGATAACTTGATTTAACTTGAAACATTAAAACTTTTATTACACAAGTTTGTTTTTCAAATGAATTCAACAAGTAAGGAATCGAAGGTCGAGTCCACTGGTGTTATTATCTGGGAGTTACAGGGGTTTTACCATTGCTTATCTTTGAGTCTAAAGGGATTAATCCAGTCCAAAAGGATTGACAACCCTGTGTTAACTAAAAAAAATAAATTTCCAACATATAATGCATCTTACCATATGATGTATTTGTAAAGCACTGTAATTTAAAAAACTCTACTGTGAACTGATAGGATACTCCACTTCAAATAAACAGACTTTTCGAACGGGCCTAAAGCCTTTTGCATAATGTTATTTTCCCGATAATGCTAGACCGACACTTGTGCTTGAGTTTATGATTTAAACTAGGAATCAGAAGGGCCTACCTCGAATGAACGTGCTTTCATCCCTTCACTCTACAATGTCACTGTTCAACATGCAAAGTTGATTGACTATCCATCAGTTTATAAACACACCCAAAACAGAAAATGAACAGTACAGCGACACAAGCTTCAAAGGCTTTTAACCGTATTTTTTAAGTTACATTCATAGAGGAACGTCCTTTTTTATCTGAGAGAGAGAGGTCTGTATTTAAGCATGCTTGTGGCAGTTGGGTGTTGCTGCTACAGTTTTATTCATGTTTGCTTCACGCAATCTACTTTGAGGGTGTCTCATAGGCGTGGCTTTAAAGATTATACCAAAAGGAAGGTCGTCTCAAAAGACCCACCACCAGAACCCAGCAAAATCTAAATCCCCAGTCGGTTATTCTCTCTCTCTGTCCGAGGGCCATATCATACCCAGATTGCCGGAAAAGAAGAAGAGAAGAAACAAGAAAATGAGCAGATACACAACCACCACAAGCAGCAGCAGCAACAGTATTGTTAGTAGCGGAAGTGGGCCATGTGGTGCATGCAAGTTCTTGCGACGGAAGTGCGTGCGAGACTGCATCTTCGCCCCGTACTTCGACTCCGAACATGGGGCTTCACATTTCGCAGCCGTGCACAAGGTGTTTGGTGCAAGCAACGTTTCCAAGCTCCTCTTACGCATTCCTACCCACAAACGCCTCGATGCTGTAGTCACCATATGCTACGAAGCCCAGGCTCGCATCAGGGACCCCGTCTATGGTTGCGTCTCTCACATCTTCTCCCTTCAGCAACAGGTTTGTTGCACAAATGCCCCTCCCACTTTAGTCTTTACCAAAGATGTCATCTTACGCGTGTTTTTCTTTTCTCTCTCGTATGTGTCTTTGTGTAAGAAGATGTTGTCTTATGTTTGAATTAGATTTGAAAGAAGGGGTTGTTGTGATGATAGCTAGAGATCGCATGTGAAATATGGTGAGTTACTGGTCAGTAGTCACCGACAAGACGGCATCACTGTTTGCTGTTGCTTGTAAGAGTTGCAACTAGCAACTGAGTGACTAAGAAAGTTTAAAATTTTCAGTTTGACTTTCTGGTGTTTCTTGGGGAATTCTTTAATTATTTTTAGTTTGTCTTGCATGTCTTGGAGTCAGGTTTATATTTTGGAGTCGTCCTACCTTAAGCTTTGTAAATTAGATTTGTTTACAACCTGTATGGTTGAAAAATTACATTTTCATTTAGTTCTATATATTTTTCTTATTCCGAGGAGGGGTTATTTATTCGATAAGTATTGATTTGTTAGGAGTTTTCCGCATACTTGGTTTCAGTGGGGTAATATAAAATTGTGAGAACTGAACATAATTAGGTGGAGATGAACATGAGATAATCAAATATTTAAATGTGATTTACTAGACTGATGGTTGATAAATTAAAAAAAATTCAGACTGACCTTGGGTATGGCTTCAGTTTTAATTCTGTTTTACACCTTTTGATAAGGCCCCATTAATTAAGAGTTCTCATTAAAACAATCACCATCATTGTCCTCAAAATCTTTTCCATTCTGATCTAATATGAGTCAAATCCTCTCATAGATTTCACCCGTTCAAATCTATTTTTTCTGTTTCTATCCATGTGTTATTTGACCTATCCCTTTTTTTGGGCCTCCAACTTGTGTGAATAAAAGTTTCCCTTCAAGAGTGCCTTGTCACTAACATAATAAAGATAATAAAATGAGTTGCAAGGCCACGCTTTTATAATTTGTGGATTCCATGACGACGGAAAAAATGTTCTAGCTTTTCCACATACACAAATGTTTTGTGTCTTAGCACAAGTGATTTTATGAAGGGAAGGTGTAATTGATTAACTTTTCTGCCTTGTCCAAATATAAAATATTGGAGAATTGCTGAATCATGAAATTATTCAAGCTATGCAGAGAAAATTATTGGAGCATTGCCCTTTAACTTTACCCATGTTTGGTCGTACTAAGTCAAAAAATTAAAGTACAAATTTTACTTTTACTTTTCTAGCCACCAGAGTTTTACTCCATAAAATACAATTCAAATGATTACTTTATCTCTGGTTAACTTCTCATCTCACTCCCTGCTCGAGGTTCGAACCCTTCATAAACTGATTACTTTTACTAATGTTTACCAAAAATGTGTAGTTCTCATTTATACAATCATTACATTTTTTATTTGATATTTACTTTTATTACTTTCTCATAAATTGTTCAAATACCAGGTAAGGATTTTCTTCATGTTTTCATGTAGCTTTGAGCCTTTGACACCTGCAGTAATGAGCAAATTCCTTTTCGCAAGAATACTGCATGGTTTGTCACTACAATTAAAACTTGACATGATTTTTTTGTGTGGCTGCTGTTGTTAAATCAAATATGCAAGTTTTATTAAGATTGAATCTGTTGAAATGTTCCCTACTTTTTTTTTCTTTGCCCCTTTTGCAACTATACTGCATTCTAAATATGGTTAGGAGTATTATACGTTGCATCATTGTCCTGTGGAGTTTTGGCCGCATGCATCTTTGAATGAATTACTCAGAAGAACATATATCTTAACGGTCTTTTAGGCTCATCTTCTTGCGCTTGGAAATCAAAATCTCATAAAATTAAGGTATCCGCTATTAAAGAATTTGACGTAGAGAGCTGTGTTCCTTTTTTAAAGGAAGATTGCTAACGGGATACCTAATCCCATCTAGGCATTCATCTCAACTTACACAATCAGACAGGGCCACTTTATTTATATAGAGTTTAATTTCTTAAGAATTCTAGAAAATGTATTTCTAAGGACCTATTTGGTTGGAGAATATCAGAGAAATCATGAATGGGAGATATCTTAATTCTCCAAAAGCCTCTCTCTTCAGTTGAATTCACAAATTCTCAAGGTCGCTTAAGTATTTTGGAAGCTAGAACTTAAGAAATTTTATAAGGAAAAAAGCCATGCCACATGGCTGGATTTTTAAAAGCATACAAATTGAAAAATGTTAATTATTTAGTTTGCAGTTTTAACGCCTAGGCATTTTTAGTGTATTGGTTAGCAAATTGAGATGGTATGAGAGCCAATACGTCCCGGGTTAGAATTCGTGGAAGGCAAAATGGCCCCATGCCGCTTTTTGTGTGGGGGTGCATGTGTGTAAGACAAGAAGGCCCATTGCCGCGTCTTGTGTATAGGCGCATGCATGTACGTAGGGCAAGAAAGCCCTATGCCGTGTCTTGTGTGAACTGATGCTTCGAGTTTGGGCGGTGTTACACCCATGGGGGTGTTAAGTAGCTAGTTTACCGCACCTTTAACGTCTAAGCATTTTGGGTATATTGGTTAGCAACTTGAGAAAAAAAGGCATTCCAAATGGCTGGAGCCAAATCTACTTGCATGGTATTCTAAAAGTGGCTAAGATCTAAGAAACAAAGGTTAAGATTTATAAATGACCAAGAATTTATCTTTATCTTTGATGGATAGTGAAAGAAGGGTCTATGTAAAAAATGAATACTCCACCATCACCAAATCAAATCTTAGGAAAGTCGGGTCCTGTCTACATTCCACTTTATATGGTTCCCCTCTGACTTCTTCAGGAATATTGAGTAATGACGTTGGAATTCATTTCCCTAACAACTTCTTGTAATTCAACTCAATTTCATGCCAACAATAAGGCCCTTTTTAGAGTAATATGTATAGTTGGATTTTTATAAGATGCAGACATGCAGTTTCATCTTATTGTAAAAAATGTAAGGTCCTAATTGATGGATTGATTGGGATTCTTTTATGATGTCTGAAAAAAAAGTTTTTTTTTTTTTTCTTACATATAGAACTGCACTCTTTGAATACCGTCTCCATGGGGTATCACTCAATGTTCCTGTTATGAGCAGCATTATAATTTCTAACAAATCTGAGCAACTTTTCTAACTGCACCACTTGCAAATTGCGATGCTAGGTGGTGGATTTGCAGGCAGAGCTAGACTATGTCCAAACTCATCTCGCAAGCTTTGAGCTACCCACTCATCAATCTCGCTACCTGGTTAGCACCCCTGCATCATCTTATTCGGCATCCACGTCCAGTCTGTCTGAAAATATCAATAGCCAACAGCTGCAACCGCTGCCGGAGGCGGCAAATGGTCGACCTTCGTCTCCTGAATCATCGCACTCTATCGATGACGAGTTTCAAGCATTGGCACAGGAATTTCTCTCCATATACTTTCCTGGAGTAAGATTTCCACAGTCAAAATCTTGTTAGATTTTAGTCAGAGTTGTTTTTGATCTGGGTCAGTTTCCTCAGACTCCCCCAGTCCTAATCAAACCGATTTCTTTTGTTAAACACTCTATAATTAGATGAAGGCTTGTAAAACACTGGCTTTCCAACTCTGGAAAGAATGTTATTGTCATTTACATGTTGCAATGAATCTGGTTCCGATAAGTCCATCAGTTGGTGACCTGTGAAATCCAAATCGCTCAGAAGTAAGTGACTAACCTTAGATGGATTTGAGATGCACTCTAATTGAAATTCAGCCAATGTCGACACTGATTGAAATTCAGCCAATGTGCTGGTCAACATATTTTTTAAGTTCTTTGTCCTAAATCCCATGATATTACGGAAAAAGTGTAGGTCAAATCCCACGATATTATGACTTTTATGAAACATTTTTGGAATTTGTTTTTCCAAATGATACAACATGAAAAATGGTGGCAAGATGTTTATTTGTTTCTCATGAAAAACCTTTTTTATGTAATTGAAAAAATGAATTTGCTTATCAGTTATAAAAAGTCTATATAAAGAAAATATTAAATCCCCTATTCCATGATGTCATGGGATACGATGAAAAAAGTTTTAAAAAAATGTTAGACTAGAGTTGGAAATTCACATAAAATTGGAAAAATTAGATATGAGGAGGATTGATTATGTCAAAACCCCAAAATGATATTCTAACTTCTAAGAGTTCAAACGCCCGGAGGATTGATTAATTACTCATTGAGGAGTAATAATGAATAAAGGGTTTCTCTGCTGAGTGTCTCTAAATTCCTCTTATACAGAAAATTATACCTCATTGCAAATTGAGACTGACTTAACAGGATTGTTATCCTTATCAGGACAAAATGGTTGAGATATTAAATGGCCTACCCACACGTGATCATACGTAGACCTTATACAACCGATATGCCAATTGTTGCATACTGCTCATATGCTTATTTTATCAATGGTAGGAGATAAAAAGGTCTCGGTCATGGCAGCCAGAACTTCTAGTCCATTAGGCTACTAAAATCCTAAGTTGTACAATAATATTTAATAGTTTTTTAAACATGATTTTTCCAAAGTTTAAACTCAATAATTTTTTTAATTAAATTCAATGGCGAGTAGAAGTAAGATGAGTGGAAAGCTGGGCCAGTGAAACAATCATAATAAGAATATTGAGTGTGATGGACACCTAGAAGTGTAAATTGGGCCGAGCTGCTATGCCCGGCAGCACAAAAAGGCCCAGGTCGTGGGCCGGCACGGCATGTTAACTGCGTTGATTGCGCCAGCCTGGCCTGATACGACCCAAAGGATTGGGTGCTAGGATAGGGAGCCCTGGGCCGTGCCCTATTGGACCAGGGTGCCTGGCCCGATACTACCTGAAGGATCGGCCGTGCTGGGCTAGGGAGCCTCAGGCCGAAGCCCCAGCCTGACACGATATTTGTATAAAAGATGTGATTTTTTTATATAAATAAAATATAGAACTAAAAATAATTAAATATTATTTTTCATTTGTAAACCTGCATCAATTTATGTGCATTTATGTTAATAATTCCGAATTTATTTCAAGTTGAGAATCCTAAAAATCCTAAAAATCTTCTTTAAAATTAAAAAAAACTTAGAAGAGGTATGTGGGTCGATCAGTGGGAGACACGGCCCAGCCCATCTAGGGCGTGACACTAGTGTCACACTGCCTAAGCCATGCTAGGCAGCGCCCCCGCAGGCCCAGCGAGTACGGCTGGGCCGGCCTCAAAGCAGACCGTGTTGAGACGATTTGAAAAGGAGAAATCATCGGTTGCGATAAAATGTGTGCGACAGGGCATTGGACGATCACAAATTTTATTTATTTATTTTTTATTATTCATTCTTGTGGGGCCCTTAATATCAATTTGAATAGTTCATCCTCCTTAAAATGCTAAAGTAGCTAGGGGGTTAAATTTCAACCATTGCTTTATTTCAGATTTTGAAAATTTTATGCCAAATTCATTATGCATCTTGAGAAATCTATGAAAAACCTCTATACCCTAGACCTACTACACTGCCCATCGCCAGTTTTATAAGCAGTTTAATTTCTTTTTCAATTTCTTCATTCCCATTGGCCCCGAAATCATGATCCAAACCGTTTATTCTATTCGAAATGTTAAAAATGACTTGGAAGTCAATTTCATTGTGGATTCTGAAAAAATTATGAAAAGCTCTTGATCAATAAATATACTTTTTTGGACTTCTGCATGCTCCTAAATCACGGTTTAAACAACTCATATTCTTTAAAAGGACAAAAGCGGCTACTGGGTCAAATTTCTGATATATCTTGGGTCGTCATGGATCTTGAAAAACTTGCTGACACATGTAAACCATTTAATGTGGTATAGTGTAAATGGTGTTATTCCAGCATGTGATCCAAATGTAGAATATGATTGAGTCCACCCCTAAATTATCCTCATTGAGGATAGCTCAGCCTCAGTTCCACTGGATGCGAGGAATCCTCTAAGCCTTTAATACCTGGCTGATAACCAAATGTGCCCACGGGATTTATTTTATGATAAGTTTGCTTCCACTGCATTAGGAGAAAATGAGGGCGTTCTATGTAGTGCATTAAGGAGAATTTACCATGGCTGAGAACGGCTGCATTAGTGCACTTTGTTTTGTAATTGTCCGCAACAGTTTAGAGTCCCAAACATAATGATGATACTTGGACCCTCTAAGATGAAGGCCATCCAAAAGAAAGATTACTCTTATTAAATACATAGTGGGAAGCCACTGGGTCAACAAAAGACTTATTTTCCACAAATCGAATAAATTTGTTTTCCCCTTTATCAATATCTATCAGCTAGTTTCGATAATTTGACAAATATAATATAAAATTTTCAAATAATCTATTTTCGACAATTCAACTAAGCTAACATTGAATTCTCAAAAAAAAAAAAAAAAAAAAAAAAAAAAAAACATAAATTTTCAAACAATTTGGCAATTCTCCTTCTTGTTTGTTTTTTCTCTGCTGCTCGGTTGGGACTAGGAGTCTATATGCCTAAATCTAAATGCTTGGGTTGTCTCCTTCTAATATAGGGATAATACTGTATTTAGAGGTTAAGTTAGGGTAAATAAAAAGTTAATGACAGAATATCTAAAAAATAAAAATTTCTTAAAAAAAAATAAAAGTTGGGCCATTTATTGTTTTTTTTATTTTGGTTTAAAGATGGTCCATTAACTTTGGCGTTGAGTAGGGTCAAAATCTTCACATAAGTTTAATTCATTAAATGATTTTTTAAAATAATTTTTATAATCTCAGTGGGGTCAATTGACCCCATTGACATTCATGTAGAGCCCGCCCATGCCACTGGGTCCCTTTTTTTATATTTCCTCCCTCTCCCTCTCCCTCTCCCTCTCCCTCTCCCTCTCCCTCAAAATTCTGTAATAACAGGTATCATGTAAAGAAAACGAAAATGGAGGAGCTGAATGTAGCAATTTAGAGAGTTGTACGAATAGGTTGGAATAAAACAACACAAATTTTTTGTTCTCGCAATTTGCAACCCCTTTTCGTCTCTAAATTTCTTTCCTCTCACTCTCTCAAGAAGAGTACGTCTTTATTACTTGGTCAAAGAACACCAATGTAGATCCCTATTCCCTACACTAGAAAAGAAAAGAAAAGAAGAGGAATAAAAAAAAGGCCATAAATAAAGCAGGAGAGAGAAGCTATCAAGACTCAAAGCAACCTCAAGTCATTGGGAAAAAAGGTGAGGTATGGGAGTTATTTACTCTGTAGAATAGAAAATAAAAGGTAAAGGGAAATACATGGTAGAAAAAGCAAGTGATATAGGACTATAGGAGTAGAAATCCGCTGCAAAAAAATTCTTTTTGAGTTCATTAAGATTATAAATAGAGAAATTTGAGTAATGATGACTTTGTAAATGCACTATAATAAAATACTCAATATTCAATTAGTTGCGACAAATAACTTTTTCACCTGTTCCCACAGCAGGTTGGGCTGTTGAAGACTCTGACATTCGGCCGGAGATTCAATTGCATCTGGATTTGAATTCAATAGTGCATGACTTAGGCCTCCTAATTCTCTCATATAGACTATCCTGTGGATCTCTTAGTTGCAAGAACGCAGACGGCTAGGATCTCATAATCACAGTAGTTTTCAGGCTAGTGTGGAGATCCGTGTAGTTGTGGACTTTCGCATTTGCAGTCGTTAGCACGGCATTTCAGATCAAGCATTGCTGATTTCTTAACAAATGCATTTATAATCTAACACGATATGATAAATAAACCTCAAAATTTATAATCTAACAAGAGTTTTTTCCCCATCTTCTATTTCTTCTTTGAAAACGGGATTTACTGATGATAAATAAACCTCAAAATTTGACACCCACTGTACAAACAGTTACAATGAGTGGGCCATCCAAAAGGTCTGTAGCACTTCTAATGGGCCACGCTAGACCATTAGGCCCATTGATTTGCTGATTGCTACACTTAGGACAGAGCATGGCGGACATGGTATTAATGGGCTGGGCCAGCTAAAAAATGAACTATGTTGGGCCTTAATTTCAGCACAATATTTAAATTGGTCATGAATCTTTTTTTTTTTTCTTGGTAAATAGGTCATGAATCTTTCTTATGTATGCTTAAAGGCCCGTTCAGTCAACAAAACATCCGGGTGTTTGTGCGAATAAAAAAGACGCTTTTCTCATGGAAGCCCACAAGTATGCATGATAATCATGAAAACCGTTTTCCATGAATTTAAATCCAACAATGAGTAACCTTAATTTCATGCCAATGGCATGGAAATGGCCCTGAATATTCGGACACATAAAGAAACCATCCGGGGCTCTGAAAACTTCAGTTTGGCCCAACTTTTCCCTTGAACTTGCCAGACTTTTAGGTCCATGGGCCGTGGTGGCCAGGGCCATTCCTATAGTAATCCTAGGCTTGAGTCCAATTCATAAATGAGCCAAGCCAGGTCATCAATTCATCTTCGACAAAAACAAAGAGACGATAGGAAGTGGTTAGATGGTAGTATCGCTGCCAAGTTGGTTAGAAGTTGGTGTGTCGATAATACCGAAAAGAAGAGCATGCAGACGATAACAGTTTTATAAGCACAGAAGAAAAGTCGAAGAGTCGGACGCCGCAGCACGAGCCATTGTTTCCATTGGCTCAGTTTCGGATAGATCGTGCACTAAGGGCCGAAACCGTTATAACGACGTTCGAAAAACCAGAGAATCCGACGAAGATGGTGCGAGTTATGACAAAATAATATCGGTCGGCTGATCTGTGCCATGCAAGAGGATGGTGTTACGCAATGATTTCGGTCCGGTCGGCTGATGAGTAAAGTTCATATATTAATTATATCATTGCTGAGTCTTGTCCTGCCATTACTGCTGGGCCCAGCATCAGTCAAGGAATTTTGGAAATGGAATTCCAAATCCTGTTTGGAAGCTTTTCCTCTTGGTGATTTTAATGAAAGTTTTCGTGTTACCACAAAGATAAACAATAAATGGGGTCAGGTTTAGGTTGAGCCTAATCATATTACCTATAGATCTAGTAATTTGGACGATGGATGTACATGTAAGTTTACTGCACTGTGTGTTCCAAGTAAGATCAAACGATATATACAAGGTGGATTCACCTTCCAATGGTCGATTCCACCTTGGTTATCTCTAACGAGCTTGTGTCTTCTCCAAAGAACAGATTAAGGCCACTTTGTTTGTATTGAAAGACATAATAATTGAATACAGGGGTGGTTAGAATGGAAAATTAATTTCTGATAGAACTGATTTTGGGAATGGACAATTTATGAGTTTATTGGCGCAAACTGTATACAGAGTATAGATATGTAGGGATATGGTTTTTCATAATACGATTTCAAATGACAATGCCAGAACCTTTATTATGGGATGATATATCGATTTCAAACTGATACTTTTATTTGTTTTGTGTCATTTCTTTTAAAAGAATTAATAATAAAACATTCAAGCTGAAGAATATATTAATATTAATTTTTAAAATTTTGTTTTGGGGTGCTTCAAATGTAATAAAATAATCCATTATTATATGAGGGTGGCGAGAATAGAAGTACAAGCATTTATGAGTTATACAACATTGGTCCTTGCCAAAAACCTTTTGGTCTTGCGGCATGCACTACAATCTAAGCTCAGTAGGAAACAAGACTTTTGAGATGGGTAGAATTTGGAATATTGGCAAATAAATGTGGCTTTTACAAATGTTAATAATAAATTATGTTAAAATTAAATTCTATTAGCTAAAATTTGGACTCAAATAAATATATTAAACTTTCGACCATTTGACTTTATGCGTGGGTTACCCTGTTAGATTTAGTTTAGATATAGGAGGTTCTAGACTCGCCTTTTGTAAGTAGGCATGTCAATGGGACGGCTTTGGTCTAGGCTTAGGTTGTACAATTTTGTCTCAAATATTGGGCGGGCCTGCCAAGGGTTGTCCAATGCCAACCCTAAATTGAACGGGCGCACGTCAAATTCAATCATGTGCGAGCCTTCGCTCGGCCAAGGCTTAGTATTGTCTTAAATATAAGCTAAACATCATCTAATTATTTCTTTACTGCTAAATAATAAAATAACTAGCAAATTGAAGAAATTAACAATGAAAATCTTATAACAAAGATGGGTCCAAACCAAAATCTTAACAATGTAAATTCTGATTGATAGTTCTTTACGGCTTTCCATCAATTTACATAGAAACTACTCAGAGCTCAGTGCATTTCATCATCCACTCAATATACAAAATTCAAATAAACATAATCTTTCTGAAAAAAAAAAAAAAAAAAAAGAAGATACAAATTGAGAAAGAGCCATAGATACAAATGATATGACCCTTGTGTGACAAGCTATTTGTAAAAACCCCATATTTTCATGCTTAGGCTGGGTACCCATATATAACGGGATCAATTGAGAGACTTGTTTTTATTAATGGCATATACAATAGGTATCTAAGAAGTGGTTGGTGCCTTTCCCATGGTAAAGAGTGACATTTTTCATTGGGAGGTCTGGCCTGCCTCCCCTTTCTTTCGTATGTGAATTCTCATCATTACATCTGTGTGAGTTGTATCCTTTTGCTTATGCACGTTCGGATCACCATTCATGTGTGAGTCAATGAGGGTCCAGCCCCTTGGCTAGCATGTCGAAAGAAAAACAATAAATATGTGGTGGGCCCTCAAACTTTCTTGTAGCTTCTTGCCTACTGGTAGAGGTGGCAATCGGGTTGGGTTGTGCTAAATGGGTCCGACCCGTTTATTAAACGGGTTAGACAAGCCTAACCCGCATCCAACCCATTTATTAAACGGGTCGGAAACCCCTAACCCGCACCCACCAAGGGTCAACCCGACCCGACCCACTTAAACCCACATAACCATTGCGGGTTATACAGGTCAGGTCGACCTGCATAACCCACATCCATTTAATGAATCAATCGACTTAACCAGATCATTTTTAAGCTCAAATTTGGTCTAATCTCATTTCGACAATGATTTGATGCGCATTACCTTGCTTTTCATTAATAAAAAGGGTGGGGTTGAATTGGTTAAGGTCCATTTATTCTTTTTTAGCCTATGCATTAAAACAATCAAATTCAATTTTAGCTTAAATAAGCTCGTTCTGAGGGTCAACCCTAACCCGACCCGCTTAATTGCGAGTCATGAATACTTAACCCGTGACCGACCCGCCTATTAAACGGGTTGGGTTAAGTGGGTAATAGACAGGTCAGGTCGGGTCGGTTTGGCGGATCGGGTCATACTTTGCCACCTCTACTTCCTGGGGATCCTTAAGTAAAAAAGAAAATCCAGAGAACATTAGTTATAATAAATGGTTCAGCCCAGCTCCGTGACTAGTAGTTCCCCAAAAACACGTGTAGTTATAAATGCTCCGAGTCGACCGGGACGGAACCCCGCGCGCGTTGATTAAGCCGGGTTGGCAAACAACTGTCGACTTCGTCAGAGCATCATATGCCCCTACATTATAATGGTCCCGCCACGCATCCATAAAATGTCCCTATCTCGAAAGGGCGAGTCTTCAAAAGCTCTCTCTCTCTCTCTCTATAAATCCTAAGCGCACTCGACCGAGATTAGCGGCCAAGCCGAAAGAAACGTTAGAATTACAGGAGACTCGGGCTATTATCGTTAGACCTGGTGCCTCGTGGTTTCAAAGTCTTTCTGTTTCTACTGGCGATTTATTCGAAGTAGCGGAGGACGTTGGGACAACGCAAGGAAGCTAAGAGGCCGCCTGGCATCGATCTCTGCCAACTCCCACCCTATTTTTTGTCTCTATATTTCGTCCGCAGCTGCGACATTCTTGGACTAGGAGTAACAAGAGCAAGGAGGCTCGTGCTCCAATCCAAGATAAAAAGACCTCAGAAAAGGCTTCTGAGTTCTGACATTGATTCATTGCGACTACAACAACAGAGCAAGATAAAGATGGAGTGGTCGGCAACTCTGGATGAATACGAGAAACTTATTACACGAATGAATACTCCGAGGTCGGTTTTCAACGTTCCAAGTTCTGTTTGTTGCATAATTTTCTCTTGTTTGGATTTGGGGCTCTTTTTTCCTGCTCTGGTTTTTATGGCAAGAAATCGCTTTCGATTTGTTTCTTGAAATTTTGTTTCTCTTCTCCTTTCTCCCCCCGTTTGTTCTTCTATCTTTTTACTTCTAACCGTCTGTTTCCGTCTTTTTTTTTTTTTTTACTGTTGCACAGGGTCGTCATCGACAATGCCGTTTGCCCTACCGCTACTCTTGTCAAGGTAAAAAGCTTCTTACAAACACAGAAATCCTCTCTCTCTCTCTCTAAGAATCCTGAAAGCTTACTTCATTTTCCCCAAATTCCAGGTTGATAGTGCGAGAAAACATGGAATCCTTCTCGAGGCCGTACAGGTCCTGACCGACCTCAACCTCTGCATCAGAAAGGCCTACATCTCATCAGATGGAAGGTGGTTCATGGACGGTAAGGCTCTTTGCTAACCTGCACCTCTTTATCCTGCGCATTCCTAAATCCCTCTCTTCTTCCCATCTCATATTCTTCTCTTCTCCTCTGCAGTTTTTCATGTCACGGATCAAAACGGCAACAAGCTCACAGATGAAAGCGTCATAGCCTACATCGAACAGGTTCCAATCACTTCAATTGCTTCAAAAAGTTCCTTTTTTGATTTCCCCCCCTTTCTAATTCGTGTTCTTTGGATCTCAGTCTCTGGCAACGAGTAAGGCGCCTGAATCGAACGACATGAAAGGGCTAACGGCGTTAGAACTGACAGGAACGGACCGTCAGGGACTTCTCTCGGAAGTGTTCGCGGTCCTATCGGACCTTCAATGCGTAATCGTTGAAGCCAAGGTGTGGACTCACAACGGCCGGATTGCGTCCTTGATCTATCTCAAGGACTCGGACTCGGGCTCCGCCATCCAAGACTCGCACAAAATCGACCGGATCGAAGGATGTCTGAGGAACGTGTTGAGAGGCTACAATGATATTCGCAGCGCCAAGACTGCTCTTGTTTCGATGGCGGTCACGCACACGGAGCGGAGGCTGCATCAGATGATGTTTGCCGACCGAGATTACGAGAGAAGCCCAACTGGTGCCTCGGGTGCACCAGATGGGTCTGTGTCTGTTCAGGATTGGTCCGAGAAAGGTTACTCTGTGGTGAATGTGAGGTGCAAGGATCGTCCGAAGCTGTTGTTTGATGTCGTGTGCACGCTTACGGACATGCAGTATGTCATCTTTCATGCAACCGTGGATACAGAAGGGGATCAAGCTTATCAGGTATTTTTGAGTTGGAACTCTATTTTGATAATGGGTGGTGGAGATTTGAGTGTTTTTCTCTAATTTGATGGAGTGGGGTTGTTTTGTTTGGGATTGAATGCAGGAATTTTACATTAGGCATACAGATGGAAGTCCGATTAATTCGGAAGCTGAAAGGCAGCGTGTGATTCAATGCCTACAAGCTTCAATCGAAAGAAGGGCATCTCAGGTATTGTTCTCGTGTGCAAATACATGACTTTGAATCTTTGATTGTGATTGTGATTGTGTTTGTTTTTGTATTGGTGTTTAAACTAATGAAAGCTTTGATTTTGGTGGATAGGGTGTGAGGCTGGAGCTTTGTGCAGCAGATCGACCTGGCCTATTGGCCCATGTGACCCGAACGTTCCGTGAGAATGGGCTATCCATCTCTAGGGCCGAAGTCTCCACAGCTGGTGAGGCAGCAGTCAATGTGTTTTATGTGACCGATGCAGCCGGTCAGCCGGTTGATTCCAAGGCCATTGAGGACGTGAGACAGAGAATAGGATTCAGCATACTTGAAGTAAAGGAACCTCCTTGCGTCTACAATCACAAGGCGCCTTCAACAAGGGACTTGATCCTTTTGTCCTTGTCTAGTCTGGTTAGAAGGAATCTATACAATTTGGGTTTGATCAGATCTTTTTCTTAATTACAGGGCATCTGTTGTGTTGTGTTTGTACCATATTTAACCTTACTTCTTGTGGTTGGGAATTTGAATTGATGCTTGTATATAGAGACAGAAACAGAGAGAGTAAAAAAGCATATGTGATTGTTATATAGGATAAGTTTGACAAGAGTGAGAGCTCTTTTATTTGATTCAAAAAGTGGGTGAGGTGCTAAAATGGGGGTGGTAATGGGTTCTGATGTATTTTGTATTGCTGGCATTGTAGTAGGTGGATTCGTGGTGTTTGTGGCCAGCTTTGGACAAGGTTTAATGCACAATTTGGTCTTGACTGATTCGATGATGTTACTAATGGTTGACTTGATTAACCTCTCATCTCCTCTTCTTTATTGACTTATTATTTGAGGTCACTCTATGGGAAATGACTTGATTACACATAGTTTCAGACTTACTGGTGATGGTGGATTAGGAAATAATGAAAGGATTTTATTCCAACCGAAAAAGTGGGAGCATATGTGATTTATGTCATCAACCTAAGTCCCCAGCTGTTGGTCAGCCAGTCAGACATGTAAAAGTACTATTCCTTTGTAAAGAAAAAATGTGGATGTTTTTTTCTTCCAAAGGTCTGACAGTGATCCAGCTGGTACCAGCGGAGCACCGAAAGGTAGCTCTAACTGGAGGTGGAACCTAGCATTGATGGACAGTGATTGATTTTAAAATTCTGCAAGAATGATCTCACTTGAAAACTATGACTTGGGTGAGAATGGGAGATTATTTCTTTTATAGGATTAAGTAATGTAACTCAGCCCACAACTTAGAAGGTTGCAGTTTGGTTGCAGTTTTAGGCATGGATTGATAAGAGGATAAAATTTGAAAGAACAATTATGGGGAAAATTATTTTCTATTCCACATTATGAGCTTTGTTTATGGTACATTCTAACCTAAATGCAAACCTGTGAAGTGACAAAAATCTCAATTCAATTCAATAGAAAGGGTCTGGTTAGTTTCTACATAATACATCTAAATTGATATAATAAGTTTTGAGTGATTATTAAAGAAGTAAGGGGTGAAAGATAAAGTTACCAATTTGAATTACTAGGTTGGGTAGTTATTTTATTTCTTTTCTTGATTCAATTTCCATTAAAGAGATGCTATTTGATGGTCATTTATAAATATTAAAACTTGATTCTCCATTTTTAACCACTTCAAGAAATTCAATGTGTTAAAACTTTCTAGAAACTCAATTATATGAAACATTGCCTTTGGATTGAATTTTCAAGATGAGAAACATCATTTACAAAATTGTATGAGAAAAAAAAACCTATAATCACCTCTTCTTTGAAAAAATAAAAATCAATGGAGTTAGGACAATTAAGAGGACATGAGTGAGCAGAGTATCAGTTTTGATTTGGATGAAACTGGCAAGTTAAAAGGTCCCATCATAATGAGAATTGGGTCAGATAAAATCAGTTAATCAAATCATCAACCTATCACAAGCTGTAGCACAGCCGGTTAGAACAATGTTGTATGCGTAGAAGTGTGTGGGTGTTTGACAGTTTGAGACTCTACTGTAGCCCAAAAAAAAGAAAATCTAACACATGATTTTAGGGTCCAAAGAATTAAGGGCTCATAACTGTGTTTAATTTTCTTTATGATCTGACTGGAAGATGAATCATAATGATCCAATTAAGAGAGTGAATCATAGTTTTTCCCCCGTTTTTTTAAATTCATTAGTCAGTTGGGAGAGTTTGGTAGAACTGCAGTGCGGGGCTGTCTGCCTGGTGTAGTGTAGGTGGCTCTCCGTCAAGTGCGTCAGATACTGTGGGCAGCTGAGCTGGACACCAGGTTCAAAGAAGAGGATCCCCTGTTTGGGCCAATCAGGGGGTGCCATATGGGGGAAAGATATCCCATTAATATATCCCATCTCTCCAATGAAAAATTTTTTTTTCTCCCCCACGCGGCACCCCCTGATTGTGGTCCAAAGAGGGGATCCTCTTCCCAGGTTCAGGTTCGCAACTGAGAGGGACACCCTCCAAAGGAAAAGTTAAGGAGACCAGAGGGAGGGACGGAGAGAGAGAGAGAGAGAGAGAGAGGATTCCCATAGGTCCATGTCTATGCTGGCTTTGTCTCTGCTTTTAATGCAAGCTCTTTTCTAACTGCGGCGCACTTTTGGGGAAGACAGTTCACATTCTACAGTGTATCAAACTAATCTCCTAATTGAAAAATGATCACTGCATTTGTAGCTTCCGGCACCCACTCACCCATCAGTTCATGCCCACCCTTATCATCCCGTCCCTCAACTAATCTCTAGTTGTCTATCTACCACTATATACATCTATTTGATGGTCCCCTTACTATAAAACAAAGCTAACATGTTCGAATGAGTCAACTGAACTCTAGCCAGTAGTCTATCATGGAAATCCATTTCTTGCTTTGTGTATGTTCTGGATCTTAAATTTTTTGTCTTGACTATAATTACTTATCGTTGGCTACTTAGGAGTATAGGCATAGCCAAAGGTCATGTTTGGTGCAATTCCGGCTAAAGATTGGTTTGCATGGCTGATTCATTTCTTATTCTAGTGTCTAATTTGTTTTATGATGAGTTTATAATATGTAATATCAAATTCACTCTACAATAGATAAAAGAATTTGGTAAGGTATAATTTGTCTAAAAATCTTAATTTACACAATACAATTAGATTGAATCATATATTTCTAGTTTATTGGAAGATTTCAAATTCTTCCAATTATACTATGTTAGTATTTTTGTTGGCTAATTCATGGGTTGGATAAAACTCTGCATTCATTGAGTTGTATTTTCTAATTTATTTTAGAATGAATTGTGGTTGTGTCACCGGAAGAGCTGAACCAAAGAAAAGATAAGACCGAGAGAATTTTCCAAGCCCGATCAATCAAAGCGTCTGTCTGATCGATCGGACAACCGAAGCACCCCAGTTATTTGGGTGGTCTGATCGATCGGATAGGCACGGGCTATACATGAAAGTCTCTTAAACTGACATGAAGTTGTTTCCTTTTGAGACTCTGTTTCCCACTTTGAGTCATGTTTGTGTTCGAACTAAAAGGTACGAATTTAGAGCTATAAATATGGTATTTCTTTCAACTCTAAAGGATTGGGCGTGCATATTGAAGATTAGAAACACCACATCTCTCATCAATCTAAGTAAGAGATATCTTATAGAGAAACATTATTTAGAGCCATTGAAAAATTGTTCTGAAATGCCGTTCTAGAAGGTTGTTGCTGTTTCTACTTTCTTATAAAATATAGCTTATCTTGGCTGACAAGGTGCGAGGAGATCAAATAAGGAGAACGGTGCACGGTAGATGTCGTGGCAATATATTTTGTATAAAAACAACTACGGTCCTTAGATCGAGGTACATATTGAGATAAATGAGTCGTAAATATATCTTGTAACTGTTCGTAAACTCTTGATTTCTGATTCGTAGTTTTTTTCCTTAAATAGGGTTTCTACGCTAAATATTGTGTTTGTTTTTTTGTAGTGTGTGATTGGTAGATTGCTAGTTTTATATTGTCTGATTGGTTATTTCCGCTGCATGTTAACTGGTTAAATTAGAATTACTATCCATTCTGGTAGCCTGCAAATCTTTCATACTATATAAATTTTATATAATAATTCATTAAAAAGTTATAGCAGCGCAAACGAGATGCGAGGACCAAGGAGTCGAGACAACTAAAATTAGAACTTGTTCAGAACTCAACTGAGGTCAAATTCTATATAAGCTTAGTCCTACCTCTAATTCCCTCATTTAACCTACCCATTATTGTCCTTGTATGTGTAACTTGGGCCATTTATGTATAAATTAAGTTACTTACATTATGTTTATGGCCACTTTGTTTGTTGAAATTCATGAAATTTTGGTTGGGAGAAATTCTCAAAATGCTATATCCACATCATGTTTTTTTTATTCTCAATCTTTAAATGCATCCTACCATTTAGGTAGTTGGAATTTGGATTAATTCCAACCATCAGAAGGGACAATTTTTTTAGTCCTGATTTTTCAAAACATAATAATCATATAACCCCTCCAGTTATGTGAACTACAGTAAAGAAGGGTGATGAGTTTTCACCTAGAGGGGACTGACAGATAGGCACCTCCTCACACTCGAGTCTCAAGTCTCAAGTCTCAAGTTCTCAGTCAATGGAAACTTATTACCCCAAACGGCCCAAACCTGAAAAGGATGAGGAGTGGATTGTCAATTGGTCATCATCGGACTCCATGTTCTTCAATTCCCTGGGTCGCATCACGTGATATACCGACAGCTTCCCAGGTCAGCCTGCCTAAAAAAATCACAGGGATGTTGCTTTTATAGGGAAGAGAGAGATGGAAACGCATTTATTGTCGAGATTTCGTTTGACTGATCCTCCCAAATCTAGAAAGCAGATTTTCTATCTACCCTACCCACCGAAAAGATGGAACCCCACCTTCTTCATCAATTTAACAGAGGAGTTGCTGCGGCCGCATCTTGTTTTCTTTTGTTTGGATCATGTTAGGCAATCACATTCATGGAATTTTTTTTGCCAAAAAATAAAAAGAATCACGTTCATGAAAACAAAGATTTTTGCTTTCCATTAGTGTCAATTATTATGGTTTTTGAGAATTTTGACCTTCTTTAATTCTTAACTTCTTAGGATTCTCACGGCTGACCCTCATGTGAAAATCTTTAGTAGTTGAAAGGATGAGGATATAAAATATTAAAATTTTCAGATTCCGGACGGTTTATCAAATGTGAAATAAGAAATCCTCAACGAGAAAGGCTTTTTCTAGTTGCTCTAAGGAGGAATCCTCAAATATGAAATTCCCTCTCCGGCTAAGCTTTTCTGTATGACTAGAGGAGTTCGTGATATAGAAGAAAATTATTTCAATTTTTCTTTCAATTGTGCTTTTAGTCGTGTGGTGGGACATATTTTTCTTGTGTAAAAGTTAAAAAAAATAAATAAATATTTATTGATAGGGAAGATCTCAATTTCCTATATGAGGGTCAGAACTTAGAATCGTAGGATTACTCTTTTTCGTGGAAATGGAAGTCTGACTAGAGTGTAATCATCTTGCTGCACATGCCACGCGCACACCCTAAGTGGAGAAGATTCCAAAATAGAGGAGAAAGTTATTTTCTATTTCCTTGCATTCTATTATTACATTTTTTTTTTTTTGGTGCAACACATCTTTATTGTAGAGACGGAAAATGAGAATAATTTTCCTTGATAAAGAGAAATTCAATCTCCAATGATACGGATTAAAAATGCAAAATTCCTGTCTCATGCGAAATTCACAAATATGGCTACAATTGGTACTGGACTCACCTGCCGACGGACTATATCCGAGCCTCGAGTTTGTGTCCGAACAAATTTTAGCATGGCCCATATAGTAATTCATTTTCTCAATATTTTTGAATTATAACCAAAACTAAAGTTTTTAATCATTTGATTCAAATCAAGTCACAACACCCCAAAAAGACCTATATGATTAGCTCAAATAGCAGTTGACCTAAACACAACAAAACATAAGTATGCTTTCATAAAAGTTAAATGTAGCAGTGTTGATGACCCAAAAACCAATATTCTATATCATTGTTTCAAACATTATCTAATAATATCTAAACCTAAGCTTATTGTTGATAACTACTAGTATCTACTTCAGTACTTTTATATTAGTATTTGGCACTATTGACAAAACAAATTATATTTTAGAGATGCTTTTGGACACAGAATCCCTAATCTCAAAGGCATTGGTGGCGTGCAGAAGAAAATCAAGGGACAAACAGGATTCAAAGAAACAAAAGGCAGCATCCATGAACACATGCAGGTGGAATGGGTTCATATGACTCCCGGGGCATCTCATTCCTTCCTTTTATGGCCTTATATTTTAATCTTAACGGGGAGTCTTTTTGCCCATCTTCTCATGAATGGGAATATCACTCCTCTCCCAAGTGGGTTCTGCTCTGCACAATGTTGAAACTGTTTGTGTTCAGAGCTCCTGTTTTGTCAACCCAGTGCAATAAAGATGGGTAACGGGTACCCCACCATATGTTATTGTTTGGTGAAAGACTGTCAGGATGCCGTTAATCATGCTCGCGTGGTTTAGGAAGAGGCCTTGTCTAGTGTCTGTTCTTTGATTGGTTCACAACTTTTTAAGACAATGGGACCCGTATGTATCTGTAAGAGTAGGGTGGTTGGGCCCATTGGCCTGGCTGTGTCACATTCTGTCTGTGACTGCTTTAAGTGTGATTTATGTAAAGTTAGAGATATGCTAATGTCACTCATGTAAAATAGGAGCCGATACTATATTTACTGTATGGCATTCTTTGATTGTGTTCATTGTACTTGGGTTTTTTTTTATGAAAATACTATTTGCTACATAGGTGAGAACGGAAGGATATAAGGTAGAGATCTTGATGGACCATTACTGGTTTTTTTATTTATTTTGGGACTTGATTTGTGAGATGATATGTGGGTAATTATTTCTCATCAAAATGAAGACTATTTGATGATTCCTAGTAAATCTTCACCTTTAATCATTCGGTTTTAGCTCATTCTTTTTACAAAACTTCTATGAATATTACGAATAAAAAAAAACTCCTTTGAATATTGTACCTACTAAACAAACCAGGCATTGATGCTTTGCATCTTCACAAATTTCTCTAGCATATTTTTAATTTTTCTTTATTTGAGCATCCTTCGCTCACTATTTTTGACATTCCTTTTGTCTTGTATCTTTTTATCGAATCATGCATTAACATTATAGTTTTTTAACAACTTTAAATATTATATTTCTAGTCTTCTTTTTTTTTTATTCCCTGCCTCTTCTTACTTTCTAGTAATACTTTTCTTATCATTATCAATTATGCATGTCTAAACCTAGTAGTAGAATTATATCTCTTCTAGTCTTCTGTAATGATTAATGGAACAACAATAAAGGTTGATTAATCAGATTTGTCAAAGATTATATCTCTTCTAGTCTTCTGTAATGATTAATGGACCAACAATAAAGGTTGATTAATCAAATTTGTCAAAGGCAAACAAAAGAAGCCCATAAGAGAACATAATCTACATAAAGGTGGGACAAAACAATCAAGCTTGCAGATACAATGGAAAGAGCAATCAAGTAATCTTAGAGTGATTCTAATATTTGGCAATTAAGCAAAAAACCTGAATTTATCGGACTTCTTAGAATTTAATGGGGGTGCATATCATCAATCAGCAATGCGGGACACTATGTTAAAGCCATTTTTAGGCATCACTTTTACCCCCTTGTTTGACACCCAATGAAAATTTCTCAAGAGCAGTTCTAGTACTCTCTTAGCTACAGTTATTCATTGTTTTGTTGCTTATTATTGAAATAGCTACAGGGGCTACTGTCAAATAAACTTAAAATAAAATAATGATATCCGATTATTGAAGACTGCAATAGTGATTTGTTAACGGAAGCCGAAGAGCAGCAATGGCAGCAGATCTGTGGCCGAAGCACGTCTGATGACGCTCTCTTTAGGACGAGTTCCACCAATTGGAGTAAAATCCAAGTGCGAAGATTTTCAGCAGAACTGCCCCAGGATATAACGGCCTTCCATGGTTAGGTCCGATCGCACGATTGGCCTGAATAGTAGACTCCTTCTCAGAATGCTCAAACAGAGGGAGGAACAGAGAGATTCAGTTTTTTTTTCTTGCTGTATATTTTTTATGACAGAGATGGCCCTAATATATATGGAGATCAATATTCGTTGGGCCATTAATCTTCAACGTTAAAACATTAATCCCCTCAACGTTAAAGCCATTAAATCAAAACGTTTATTCAACGTTAAAAAAAAAAAAAACGTTTTTTGAATAAAATAAAATAGTGGCAAAAGGTAAAAAAAAAATGTTTTTGAATAATATAAAATAATGGCACGCAGGATGCGTGTTGCAGACTCACGTCCGGTTAAACGTTTTCTGGACCAGCCACCCTGGGTCAAGCCCAACTGGCTCATGGCAAAAGTCTTTACAAGTTCTCAGAAAGTATATGAATGAAAACACTTATAAAGTCTTTTCAAAAGATGAACTTTAGCAATGTGGGATGGCTTGTTTCCAATAGCCTACACAACCTATAAAGCAAAAGGAAATAAAAGACAGAACACCTTTTACAAAAAACACCTTTTGAATTTTTTAAACACCCAGAAAATCCAATACTTATCAGTTTTGCAATCCAGACCATTCATCAAGTAGGTCCATCTTGGATGGGGGGTGTTTATATGGTCGGGGCTGTCAAAATGTCACACGACCCATTAACACGGCATGAACCCACACGATATTAACGGGTTTGGGTGACCCCTTAATGGGTTTGGATCGTTAATGGGTCGGACCCGTTAACCCGTTAAATTAATGGGTCGTTAACGAATAAACCTGGTAACCCATTACGACTTGATACAACCCGCCAAAAAGCTATGCTGCCAAGTGTGCATAACATTACCGTGCAAAAAATCAGAGTGTGGGTGACATAACTTTTGTTCAGTGGAAGATGCACTTAATCAGAAGAGATACAACATTTACTTAGAAAATGGGCCTAGCCTCAAAACATAAAGTATGGCTCCATGATTTAGAAAAGAGATACTTTTTAAGTTTAATGAGTATTTTTTTCAAAATTAACGGGTTAACGGGTCGTGTCGTATGACCCGTTAAATAAACGAATTGGGTTCGTGTTTGGTTTTTTGACCCGTTTTCTTAATGGGTCTTGTTTGGGTTGAGGTGATTCTAATCCGAATTCGTTTAACCCGCAACCCAAATTCGTTAACACGACCCAATTTACAGTGGTCCAATCAATCCGAGAACTTTGCCATAGATATCTCAGGGTGGATGTACAGAAATGTATAGTTCCGACACATCTGGATGGCAGAATTCTCTAATTGACAGGACTTTGAGAACACATCAGAGCCATGAAGGTAAGATTGTGGTGCCTTTTGAAACATTTTAATTTTTTTAATGATTAATGAATGATTTTCACCCTCTTCAGATTGACTGATTTGGAAACGCAAAAGAACTTGACCATAATTTTCACTTCGTACATACATTAAAAAAAGATTGAGAAAATAATAATAAGAAGAAGAAGAGAAGAAAGATCCTTTCAAATTGATGTTAGTCTGTAGTCAATGTCCTGGAATGACTTTGCATTGGGTTCTAGTCACAAAGTTCCTCATCCAGTATATAGTATGTATTAGGTTTTAGTCCCAAGCTCCCTATCTGTATACCTGCCCTGAAAACTATAATAGAGTTGACCTCATGTCCATGATCCTATTTTCCAAAGGGTAAGATGAGACAATTCGAAGTCAATGTCCTGGACTGACTTTGCATTGGGTTCTAGTCACAAAGTTCCTCATCCAGTATATAGTATGTATTAGGTTTTAGTCCCAAGCTCCCTATCTGTATACCTGCCCCAAAAACTATAATAGAGTTGACCTCATGTCCATGATCCTATTTTCCAAAGGGTAAGATGAGACAATTCGAATTGCTCATGTAGATACAAATATTTCTTTATGATTACGAGCATGGCCAGTCAATGGATCTATGATTTCAAGTCATTGATACAATTGGCCTAAGTTCTACCATGATCTTCTCAGATATGGATCTTTAACTCATTGATGAATTGAATCCAGAATGAGAATCATGTATCTTAGTTAGCAGAAATAACCCACAATCTGGATCATTGTAAACCAGATCACAGGAGGGGTGGTATAGCGATCGAGGTAAACCTGAACTACACAATAATATATAGCAATAATAGTATCAGTAAACTAATTAATAGGATTAGTAGTCAACTAGATGTTGCAATAGTTATCATGGTCCATTTGTCAGTATCTTGTATGCACAAAGGGATTCTTTCATGAGCTTGTGGCATGAAACTGACTGGTCAATGACATCTCTTTCATGGAAGTTGAATGACAAATCCAGCACTGAAGCTTCTTAAAAGAAATCCTCGTCCTTTTTAGCCAAACCATTTCCTTTTGGACTAGGAATCTTCTTATGGGAACGCTCCTCCGTAACAAGTGCCGGCTAGTGCTAAGTGATTTGGAAGGTTGCGAACTGGTTGCATGTTGCATCAGAATATTCCAAGTCTCAAAGATTTCCTGGGGGACGTTTGTCTTGCATGAATTCCAGATGAGAGTTCTAACAGCTGAGAATTTCCCAAGGGGCCTGTCCTATTGCTTTGAAATTCCCCGTTTGCTTTGCAAGTTTTAAAAAATCTGGCTTCTTGGTTGATACTTTTGACTAGCAAAATTTTCCAAATCCAGCTTAAAAAATGTTTAGAGCCGTTAAGCATTTATGAATACAACTAGAGGACATATATAGGGATTCAGCTATCATTCAATAGGAGTCCCGATATAGCTGGAAAACAAACAAGGCTCAGGGTGAAGGGTCATTAGCCTCACCTGTAGTCTGTGCCCTATTTTTGTACATATATCTCAAGCACCCTTTAAAAACACACTACTATTTAGGCAAAAACTTCTATATCAGTCCTAGCCTGATCTCTACAGATTGGAAAAATGTTCAAACAATTAACAAACATTGGGTCTTCATTTGGAATTTCATTTTATGTTTTTTGTATGCAAATAAGATACTAGATACAATGTCACGGTGGTGAGAATAGAGTTTCAAAAAATTTTTACTTTTCAGCTGGGGTTAACAAGGTTGCTATACCAACCAGCGATCCGCCTTCTTGCTCGCACAATTCAACTGGCAAGTCCTACAACAACTTGTTTCAAACATTCAATTCCTCAATAGGTTAATCCTGTGCCCCACTAAAGAGAATGATTATGTCCATACAAGATATTATAAAACATGAATTATCTCATCAAACCACATTTGCCGATTTAAGACAAACTATGACCCACCAACAACAAACTCCAAATTGTGGTCCATGTATGGTCAAGTTGTCTATTTCCTTCTTAATCAAGTAATCAAGGGTTGCAGATGTATGAAACTGATGGCTCAGGAAACTGAAAATTTGTTGAGACTTATTAGTAATATTCACACAGCTCCGATAACTTCGAGGGAAGATCCCATTTAATTGCTTTTCATTGGCTGATGCGGGGTACTAATGAATGTATCCGGATGAGTTGTTTTCTGGATAGGCTATTAATAATAATACTAACGGTGGACCTGATTGCAAGTGCTAATTTTACTAATGGACAGGAAAATGTGGTTCAGTTAGCAGTCAAATGGGCAAAAAAGATGCTGACATGAACAGGATGCTTAAACAAAATAAGCCATTAGAATCGGCTGAGAGCACAAGTGAGACATTGATAGCTCTGGTCTCTGTTGCTGACATGAACAGAATACTTAAACCAAATATTTTGTTCCTCTTCTTTTTTGGCTGTTGAAATGTATGCATCACTGTGAGGATAAGTCTTAATAGTCTAAAGAAGCTGTTTGGATATGTGTTTCTACTTTCTACCTCATTTGTAAGACTAGAGAAAATGCGAAAATGTTCTTTGCCTCTTAATTCCAAATCTACTTTCCACAAAAAATACAGAAAATAATTTCACCACAAAAAAAGAAAAGCATGGATGATATCAATACAATCCACTGACAATCATTCCCCCTAATAAAGCATTTAATTTCCCACCTCTTGTATAAGCTACAGAAGATGGCTTTCTAACTCTTGCGTCCAAATCTACTGCCACCCTGAGAAAAGAAAACCATGAAAATGTTAACATGAACGAAACACAATTATTCTCATAGGACACATTTGTGCAACACTAGATTATGTGGCGCCATAAATTCCTTTCCCATGGTGCTCTGGAAAGTGATTCCTATCTTGCCAAGCAGACTTTTACCTGTTTTAAACCTTTGATACTCAATGCATTTTATGCACTGTTATCTCCTCTAGTGAGCACCAACCAAGTATCTAGTGAAAGACTGGGTGTCATACTGTTACCTCCAATGGAAAATGCCCACTTCAACTTCTTCACATCCAACTACCACCTAAGTTTTGGCACAGGAGCGAATGACTTGGATTTAATGAATCCTTTGATTGACCAGGTCCATAATTATTTGTAATCGATCAAATGATCTTTTAATCCATCTTAATTGTGCTTCAAACAATTTATTACAGAAGCAGCCACAAAAATATCGAAACAAACATTCCCAGTTCAGGTCTGTTGTACTTCTAGCCTTCCAAGTCCCAACCTTAATCTAATGACGAATTCAGCAAAATACCCTCTGTTCCTTCCGAATGTATTGAGGTAATGTAACAACACTGCCCAAGAAAAGATCTTCATCTACATGGAGATGTATGAATGTCAGTGATTGAATTTCGAACCCCAGCCATTTCCAATACAATTTAAGTGTCATGTTAATGTCTGATATTCCTAGTTAACAAACAGGCTTTCGGGGTTAAGAAAGGACACACTATAAATATGATTTAACCTGTAAACCCTAACCCTAGAAAGGAAGGGAAAAGGAGGATAATGAACTAAAGGATTTCTCTTCGGCCGTTACGTAAGCACATCACCAAAGTACATAAATCTTGCTTTGATTTCCCTTTTGTGATTGCTTGCTAGGATTTGCTTGCTTGCATCATGGATCGCAGGTTTGAGTTGTCCACAGCATTAAGTACCACACTTCCCAAAATTAAGCAGTCAAAAAAGTGCCTCATCACAACTTTGCAAATATTCTCTATTCTTGGAATGTTTGTAATTTTTCAAATATTCTCAAATAAGACCGCATCGCAGAAGTTGGATGGAAACACCTATCGCGATTCCTATTCCAAAATATCTATTTAATTTGATCAAATTTAGCTCATAGAAAGTGCAGCAAAAGAAACATGAAACAATAATAAGTGGCCTTCTTTTTCTGCATTACCCTAGCTCTCCGATCATTTTCTTTTTAGAAATAGTAGCACTGTTTATCAAGGATATTTTGAGATGAGTCAACAATCTCTGCCATGACTTACTCGTATGAAGCACCACATCAACTTACAAATAGATCTTACAAATCTGCCATATTGGAGTGTGCCATGATGATCTGAAATAATGTACACGAACCTTTGTTATTCCGATTCTGCTAGTCCTGGGAATGTGCTGAACAAGAACCTAGTGCATGGTTGAATTCTTCCATTGTGTGCTGCTGTGGGAGGTAGAGCAGCAATGCAACTAACCAAGCCCTGCGGCCCCTGCATCATTTTCCTTCCGTGGTGCATCAGCCTTAATGCGTGGTGGCCTGAGCACACGGTCAAAAAGCCCATATTCAAGAGCCTCTTGAGCATTAAAGCGCTTCATTCGACTCAGATCCTTGTTGATCTGCATCAATCACATACAGTGTCAATACAAGGAAACAACCTATAACTATTTAAAGACAGTTGTGAAATGTTTCAAATTTTTAACTAGAATAGGTTATACCTTGTCAACGGATTGCCCAGTTTTTGCAGCCAGTTCTTTGAAAAGGTAGTTTCTAATTCGAAAGAGCTCATTAGCTTCATTTTGAACATCATCAGCCTGGTAAAGCAATTAGAAATGCGAACTCATACAATCAAATGCATGCAAATAAGGGGAAAAAAACAAAGAAGAAACATTAGTCATGCTACCATCCCATGAAGAGGGTTTATGCCATACCTGGCCACGAGCAGCACCAGCAGGAGACTGCAGTGCAATTCTTGAAAGAGGCATCGCCACACGGCTACCCTTGATAAACAAATAAAATAGAGAAGAGAACAGAAATTCAATTTGCAACTTCAAACATGTTAACAATGAAATAAAGGTAATTCCCACTATGCCATGCAAGACCAATATGAAGTTCCCAATTAATGTTCAGACCTTCTCTCCGGCAGCAAGGAGAAAACCTGCTAGATTATAGGCATAGCCAACACATTGTGTGGCAACTGGACTTTTCAAGCTTTGCATGGTGTCGTATATAGCCATGCTCGGAGTCAGCTGTAAACCAAGAAGCTCTTAATATCATAAACAGCAATGCATGGAGTGTACTGGAGTAGACTTTCAAGAAGAAAATGATTTACGATACAAGAAACAACAAGGGCACATAGATAAAATACGAGAACTCAAAATGAACTCACATCTCCACCTGGACCATTTATATATAGATAAAGCTTTTTGGAAGAATCCATGCTATCAAGGTAAAGCATTGTTGCTAGTATCTAGTTACTAAACTCTTCATCTATATGTTGCCCAATAAAGATGACACGTTCACGGTACTGCAAATTATGGATTAGACTGTAGAATATAAAAAATCAACAAAGAAGTCCAAAAGCAACAAATAGTGTTGGAAAGTGGGAGATACACACTAGCTACAGCTTAATTACAAATTACACTAAAAACAAGAACCTATTTTATAAATTTCTTACAAATATACTATTACAAAAGGAATACACTTTTAAGCCTACACACTTACAAAGAAAGAGACTCTCACCAAACACTTTTCCCAATACACTCACTTACTACAAAGGGAGCACTCACACAAATTTCTCACTACACACTTCACTAGTACTCACTTCACTCACACTTCAGTGTGTCTTCACTTGAGTTCACTTGATGACTAAGCACTCCTATTTATAGGCAGTAGGACTAAGGTCGGTTAAGAGCATGTGGCTCTTAAGTGGTTCACATGGCCCAATGTACACCAATGGTTATGTCGGTTTGCAAGGTCGATGGGGAGACTTCTAGACATTATTATATCCTAGTGTTGTCTAGAACACTCAGGAGTTTAGGAGAAATGTCAAGAGTCAGTGTTTGACTAACATTACTCCCCCTCAAACACTGACGTTCTTAATCTTCTGAAGTTATCTTCATGCCAAGCCTTTTTCTTAACCTTGTGAAGGTATCAGTTGGCAAAGCCTTGGTGAAGATGTCTGCCGCTTGTTCTATGGTACTGCAGTACTTCAGCTTCACTGTCTTCTGTTTTACATGATCTCTTATGAAATGATACCTCATGTCAATATGCTTACTCCTTCCGTGCTGTATAGAATTCTTAGCGAGTTCAATGGCAGACTTGTTATCCACATGTATAGTTGTGGATTCATCTTGAGTGTGATCAAATTCTTCCAGAAGATTTCTCAGCCATATAGCTTCGCAGACTGCTGCTGACGCTGCTACGTATTCGGCTTCACATGAAGACAGGGCTACTATACTTTGCTTTTTGGATGCCCAAGTGAAAGCTGTCGGTCCAAGATATAATACATACCCTGTAGTGCTCTTTCTTTCATCTTGATCACCTCCCCAGTCACTGTCTGAATGTCCATATAACTTTGCTTCATTGCCATAGCCATAGAAAAGACCAAGATCTATGGTACCTTTGATGTACCGTAAGATTCTTTTAGCTGTGACCCAATGCGACTCCTTTGGCCTTTCCATATATCGGCTTAAACGTCCGACACCATAGACAATGTCTGGCCTTGTGATTGTGAGATACCTTAAGCTTCCAATCAGGCTTTTGAATAGTGTCGGATTAATGTCTCTTTCTTCTCCTTTTTTTGTTAGTCTCAGGCCTGTTGCTACAGGTGTGCATATAGGATTGCAGTTGCTCATTCTGAATTTTTCAAGGAGTTCTTTAGCATATTTTTTCTGTGAGATGGAAATGCCATCTTGTTGCTGCTTGACCTCTATACCAAGGAAGAAGGACATTAGTCCGCAGTCGGTCATCTCGAACTCCTTGAACATAGCATGCTTGAATTCTTCGAACATCTGGGGGCTATTCCCAGTGAATAATAGGTCATCAACGTAAAGGCATGCTATAAGCATTTCTCCTTGAGCATTTCTCTTTATATAGACTGAATGCTCATACGGGCTTTTGGAAAACCCGTTTTTCTCCAGATAACTATCTATACGAGCATTCCATGCTCGCGGGGCCTGCTTTAGCCCATATAATGCTTTCTTTAAGCGGTATACTTTTTGCTCCTCTCCTTTTACTATAAAGCCTTCTGGCTGTTCTACATATACTTCTTCATCAAGTATTCCATTTAGGAATGCTGACTTAACATCTAGTTGGTATATTTTCCAATTATGATGTGCTGCAAGAGAGATAAGCATTTTTACCGTATCAAGTCAGGCAGCAGGAGCAAAGACTTCTTCATAATCCATGCCATATTGCTGTTTATAGCCTTTAGCTACAAGCCTCGCCTTATATCGCTCGATTTCTCCATCAATCGTATGCTTGATCTTGTATACCCACTTGACACCGATAGCTTTATGTGCTGGTGGGAGTGTAGTAAGCTCCCAAGCATCATTCTTCTCGATGGCGTGAATCTCTTCTTCCATGGCTCTTTTCCAATAATCTTCTTTCAATGCTTCTTGGAAGGTAAGAGGCTCATGGTCAGCATAGAGACATAAGAGATTGATCTCTTCAGTTTCCTCATAGATGTCTCTTAGGCTTCTCATCTTGATTGGTGTGATGTGGGAGGAAAAGCTTCGAGCTGATGAGCTGCTTGCTGATGATCCATCTTGTCCTTCAGGACTCCTTCGAACTGGTGATGTTGTATATGGAGATGTTGCGTGATCTTGTCGCAGGCCTTCTTGGTTTTGAGGATGCGTCTCTTGTTCTTCTATTTCAAGAGGCTTTTCTTGGGCTGTGTTTTCTTCATTCCACTTCCATGCTTCCTCTTCACTAAAGATTACATATCTGCTTACCACCACTTTTTTTGTGAGTGAGTTGTAGAGTTTATAGGCTTTAGACTCCTCACTGTATCCAATAAAGATACATATTTCTCCACGATCATCAAGCTTCTTCCTCTTTGCCTCTGGTACTTGGGCATATGCAACACACCCAAATATTTTTAGATGGGCCACACTTGGTTTGTGACCGCTCCATGCCTCTTGTGGTGTCTTATTCCTGATACTTTTTGTAAGGCATCTGTTGAGTAAGTAAGCTGTACACGCAGCTGCTTCTGCCCAATATTCTTTTGGTAGACCTTTTTCTTTAAGTATGGTCCTCGTCATATTGAGGATGGTGCGGTTTTTCCTTTCCGCTATCCCATTCTGCTGCGGTGTATAGGCAGTTGTAAATTGATGCCTGATGCCCCATTGTCTACAGTACTCTTGAAATTCTTTAGAGGTGTACTCTCCACCTCTATCAGATCTAAGTGTCTTTATTTTGCAACCACTCTCTACTTCTACACGGGCTTTGAGATTCTTGAAGGTAGTGAATGCTGCAGACTTCTCTTTGATAAAGAATACCCAGAGCTTTCTGCTGAAGTCATCTATAAAAGTGATGATGTATCTATTACCTCCAAGAGAAGGTGTCTCCAATGGTCCACAAATATCTGTGTGAACCAACTGCAATGGTGCTTTTGCTCTCCATGATTTCCCTACTGGAAATGAGTTTCTTTGTTGCTTGCCAAGAGTGCATGCCTCACACACATGCTTGGGCTTTTCGATCGTAGGTAAGCCATGCACCATGTTTGCAGTGGATAATAGCTTGAGCCCATTGAAGTGAAGATGCCCATATCTATGATGCCACTTCCATGACTCATTGTTTATAAGTCCATGGAAGCACTTCTCTAGCCTTGTGTTAAGATATAATGGGAACACGCGATTCTTTGCCATTTGGACTCAAGCTATATGCCTCCCATGTACATCTCTCAATGACAAAGAGAGATTCTCCATGTGTATTACATAACCCTTCTCTAGAAGTTGCCCCAGACTAAGGATGTTACTTTTCATGTTGGGCACGTAATACACATTTGAGATATATGCAGGCACATCATCTTTCTGATAAATCTTAATATTTCCCTTACCTTGCACGGGAAGCTTTGTTGAGTCTCCGAGACTTACTTTGCCACGAACATCTTCTGCAAGCTCTTCAAAGAGTTCCTTCTTCCCGCACATGTGGTTGCTAGCGCCGGAATCCAGGTACCATACATTCTCTTGGCCATAGCTTTCTTCTTGTGCTAGAAGAACTGTGGAGACTTCTTTTTCTCCATCTCTTGCTTCTGCGAAGTTAGATCGCTCTTCCCGTTCCGCGGGTTTGCTCCAGCACTCTGAGGCATAGTGTCCAAATTTATTGCAGTTGTAGCATTGGACACTTCTTAAATTCTCACGACCTCGGGTGAATCCTCCTCGGCCAGCTCCTCTTCCGTGATTGTTGGAGCTCCTCGATTGAGATTGCCCTTGGCTTTGAGCGTTTGTTCCCCCTTTACCTCTACCACGATTACTATTTGTTCTACCGCCCCGCTTCGAACTTCCGCGACCGGGCTTTTGCTCACCTAGAGTCAGTTTTGACTCTAGTGCTTGTTCCAAGACCATGGAGCCACTATTCTTTTGTATACGTTGCTCATGGACTTGGAGTGATCCCATTAATTCTTCTATTGAGAGAGTCTCTAAATCTTTTGACTCCTCAATAGCTACAACCACATGCTCAAATTTGGTTGTGAAGGATCTTAATGCTTTTTCTACAACTCGAATATCTTCTATTTTTTCACCATTTTTTCTTCATTTGATATACTGTTACAAGTAATCGTGAGAAATAATCAGAAATACTCTCACCTTCCTTCATACGAGCAGTTTCAAATTCTGCTCGGAGAGTTTGCAACCGGACCCTCTTAACGCGATCAACACCTTTGAAGATAGTGCTCAGGGTCTCCCATGCTTTCTTACTTGATGGTGCTTCAGCAATCTTTTCGAAAGTTGATTCATCTACTCCTTGATAGAGTAGAAACAAAGCCTTATTATCTTTCTTCCTTTGATCCTTGAGGGCAATCTTCTGCTCCGCAGTGTAGGCTGCCTCTTGCTCTCCAGTGGGCTCCATGTATCCTTCGGTGACGATCTCCCATAAATCCTGTGATCCGAATAACGCCTTCATCTGGATACTCCAGTTCTCATAGTTCTCCTTCGTCAGCTTCGGGATCTGGGGTTGAACCAAGCTTGAGGCCATCTCTGCTTGTAGAGGAACCTGGCTCTGATACCACTTTGTTGGAAAGTGGGAGATACACACTAGCTACAGCTTAATTACAAATTACACTAAAAACAAGAACCCACTTTATAAATTTCTTACAAATATACTATTACAAAAGGAATACACTTTTAAGCCTACACACTTACAAAGAAAGAGACTCTCAACAAACACTTTTCCCAATACACTCACTTACTACAAAGGGAGCACTCACACAAATTTCTCACTACACACTTCACCAGTACTCACTTCACTCACACTTCAGTGTGTCTTCACTTGAGTTCACTTGATGACTAAGCACTCCTATTTATAGGCAGTAGGACTAAGGTCGGTTAAGAGCATGTGGCTCTTAAGTGGTTCACATGGCCCAATGTACACTAATGGTTATGTCGGTTTGCAAGGTCGGTGGGGAGACTTCTAGACATTATTATATCCTAGTGTTGTCTAGAACACTCAGGAGTTTAGGAGAAATGTCAAGAGTTAGTGTTTGACTAACAAATAGAGCCTCGCTAATACAATGGAGATCAATTCAATGGTGTTAATTTAACATACAAGAGCATTCCATAGATCAACCCACTGCCAAGTTCCTTCACCAGGAGTTCTGTATGGCACTCTAGGTGTACCTATAGGCATCATTCCAAACCGTGCACGTGTTGCTTTCTTGTTTGAAAGCCTGCAACCAGAAATGAGATTAAACATGTAATATCATAAAATTTGATGGGGTGAGACTATGATGATGATAATGACAATGACGAACTGGAAACTAGATAATTTTTAATAATTGGTAAGCGACTTGGATCAACAATCCCAAGGTTGCAATAGTGAGCACCTAACACTGTGCGACAAGCTCTCATCAAGCAACATGCTAATATCACTAAAATTGCAAATAAATTGAATAAAAAAGGTCCTTTTCATCCAGCTAGAAAAGTGATGCTAATCATCATGCAGTAGGCTAATTCATATCGTGTTGAAAAGACGAGTGCCAAATCAATGCAGTAGTATAGTTCCTATATGAAGGCTTCAACTTTGATGGATTTTTTAAAGAGGATCTGAATGACTATTATAAAATATGATCCTTTCTGAAGCTGTACTTTACCTGTAAAAATCTGTCCATTTATCGGTAAGCAGTAAATCCGTTCAAATATTTATACTGAGACCATGAAACGTCATGTTCCATTAGAGACGGTTGAGAGAGGGGGGGCGGGGGGGTGGTGTTGGGGGGGCACCGAACCATTTGTATTCGTCGAGTCCTTTTCACATACTCAAACCTGGGATGTGGGATGCAATGGAAGGCTTGGTTTAAACACACATTTGGAAGAAAAGATAGATGGAACTCACATGCTCATCCCATGCAAGAGCTTGAAGATGTACAGCGAGTGCAAAGTATCTTCTCATCTCCCTTGCAGCTGAATTCCCCTCTGTTTGATACTCTTCATTTTAGATGAAGAAGACATGACGAGGAAAGGAGCAGCTGCAATGGTTTCCATCTTTCTGATCTATCCCATCTATGTTCCTTTAAAGCCATACAAATAACTTAAAAAAAAAAAAAAAGCAGAGATTGGCAAAACATCAGAAGAAAAGGCAGGTAGAGTTGTGTAAAACTAAGCAAATATCAAAAAGAAAAGCAAACATGGGAAACACAAAGAAAATATGAAATTACTGTTTACAGTCAGACTGGGACAAATTGCAAATTCTAGTGATCTGATCTAGTTAGGTGAATAAAAATCCATTGTGACTTTGTTCTGAAAGAGAACTAGAGAAAATGAAAGTCCAAACAAGCAACCAATTTGAGAAGAAAGGTGATCACATGCCTTTCTTCTTCATGAAATGGAAGATCTTGCCATCAAGGTAAGGCCAGTAGGTTAGCCAGGTGCTGAAAATCATGAAGTTGGAGTTTTGGCATTGCAAATGTAGTCAATGAAGTTGACCGCCAGAAATGTCATAGAAGAAGTGGATGAGGTTGTTGTCGTGGGACATTCAAGGTTCTTGATGTTGTTCGCATGGCTCTGAAGATAGAGGAGATGAGGGGCCAGAGGCCCATAAACTATGGCGTGAAAGTGGCTACAGAATTGAGCTACAAGATGATGAGATCCTATCAAGGAAGGAGCGGGGCCAGGTACAGGAGGAGAACATGCTCTTGGAGAGAGTTTTTGGCAAGGGAGATCTTGCAGAATGAGAACTAACATTTTTCCTAATTACAGGCTTATTTTAATCCTTGTCATCCATTTATCCCACATCCCAAATTTGATTTCACTAAAGAGATGCATGAATGGTTCATTGCTGAGACTCTCTCTCTCTCTCTATATATATATGTAAGCTTCCATGTGCACCTTGCTATGGGGCCCACTTGGGGCCACTTGGGAACGGGACCAGGGGGATCTCTTCATCTGGTTGGGGCCTACTTGTGTACAAAAAAAGGAGACCGAGACGATCATCCTAACCCCTTCATCAACGACCAACAAGTTTCGCCCATTAAAAAATTTGACCCGTCAATCCAACAGTGTAGTCCATTTGGATGGTTGTAAAAAAAAGGGATCGGTATAATTCAGGGGTGGTCCTATGTGTGATCTATTTAAATGGGTCATCAAGTGGACCCTACTATGAGGCGTGCATGTGATAATTTTGAATACACACAACATGCACAGTGCACCCACATGATAAAAATGAAGAAAAGGAAAAGCCCAATAATCATCTTCATAGCTGGAAGATGCTCACTGTTCCAACCACAAGGTTGTGGTTTCAGCCATGTTACCAGTTAGAAAAAAAAATCTTTCCAAAACTCTGAACTCCATTCAGTGTTTGATATTTGACAATGATCTGTGCAAGACCCACATAACACCAACCATATTCAGCGGTTTGATCCAAAACTTCAAATGTAAATTTAATGTTATAAAGATGTGAGTAATCATTTGCACCTACTCCTAACACATGACATATATAGTAGGGGGTTAGAATTCCCTAAGATTTTAAGTTGCCTACACGGTGATTTTGCTTAAAATAGGCCTTTCACTCTCCATTTCCAAGTTTGGATATTTTCATTACTTGTATCAATTGGGAGATAACCTATGAGTGTGAAACAGTACCAATGCCGGTACACCTATGGAGCATGATACCTCTCTACAAGATTGATTCAATGATCAGGAATCTTGAAGATAATAATTGTAAATTAGTTTTCTAATCTTGCTAATCTACCCTTATAAATATCCTCTCTTTTAAAACCTCTCTAAAGGGGTATTCATGTAATTGAATATTGAGGACATTATCATATAAATGAGTCACTCCCTCAAAGAGGGTACACCAAATTTCATACCAGTTCTAATAATGTCAGTAAGGTCCCAATTAAATCTTCATACAAGGAAATCTTAAATCATGGGAATATCTTTTAAAGATATGCCAGAAGTATGTATACAATAGGCATGTTCTTTTTTCACTTGAGACTCCCGTACTTATGTGGTGCGGGATTTCAAAGCATTGGGAACCCCTGCATGAAAGGCAGGGACCAAAAATACCACATGGGAGTCCCATGGGAGAAAATGGCTCCCCTAGGCATTTCAACAAAATTTTCCACCACCACCCACACAATTTATCTAGTAGAGGGTGAAGTTTCCTCCCAAACCAAATATCCTCTAAGAAGTGTATTTAATCATTACAAGTCTTAATCCTTGTACCTTGGTTGATAATTCACCCAAGAATATATGTTGTCTACATAACGCAAAATTCTAGAGTCCTCACTTCAATAAAGATGACTTGGATGCCATCAACCACATCCTGAAAAAGTTATTGATATCCAAGGTGCTCATCTTTCTAACCCAAACTGTCATCTATTAGCAAGACGTATGATTTCTTCGCTTTATCTGTCTTTAACCAAAACCAACTTTGTTGCACCTCTCTCTAAGATATCAATGCAAATTTTATGAAGTGCTTCTTCCTTCCCATAATAATATCACTTTGAAGCTTTCCAATTCTTTTTGCAATGGAAACAGGTACTTTAGTAAAGAAATAAAATATTTCAGACGAATTATAATCTCTTTGGTTAACGTTATTTTCCTGCCAAAAGGAAAGGCCTTTTTTTTTTTTTTTTTTTTTTTTTTTTTTTTTTTTTTTTTTTTTGCTTCTATCTTCTCTCAATAATCTACTCAATACCAGGATCCCATTAAATAAACTCCCCAATTGGCACCAGGAGGGGGACCCAAGTATTTAATTTGTAATTTTCCTTTCTACAACCAAAGCACCTCATGATGCTGTCCATAAATTCATCCTCTTTTTAGATCCTAACCACCATGCACTTTTTTAATGTCTACTTTTAAGAACAACACACTTTCAAAGTTTTTAAACAGCTGTTTGATGGATCTACCTCACTCTATCATAGCACTCCTCAATAAAATACCGAGACCAGAGCAAGAAGAGGCATTATCATAACCTATGGACCCCTCACCTTAAATCCATTCATAATTCTAAGTTCTGAAGGCTCTCTTCATAATTTCAGCGAAAGCTTCCACCACCACCAAGAAAATCAATGAAGGGGTCACCTTGCTGATTCTTTCACCCGCAGAGAATCCAGTTGGATCACCATTGATAATCGAAATGAGGGAGCCAGTATGTTTCACATACCCACGAACAACAGTTTAGCCTAAAATCAAGCTCCCTCAAGATGTAGCTGAAAAACATCCATCCCTTTCTCATGACCTTCTACGATATTAAAACTTGCAAAGCATTCCTGTTTCTTGTTTCCCTTATCATCTTTGCATTATTCTCTAAGAGAATGCAGTCTTCACACTATATTTCTTTGATGAATGCTCCTTACAAATGGCAATAGAAAGATGCATAATCTCTCCTAGTCTTATAGCCAAATTCTTGGATAAGATCTTGTAACTACTCTCAATTGAACTAATCGGTAAATAATCTGTAATTTCATTCACATCTTCACGTTTTTTGCACAAGATATCAATGAGACTTTGGAGCCAAATGATATAAAATTTTGGAGAACAAAGAGAATGGGCTGCAAGTTTGGTGGTTCAGATAGTAAGCAAGGTCAATATTACTTTGTACTACACCATGATATCTAAGAGTAACTATAGAAAAACAAAGCGGTTGAAAAACGATGTCACAGAGGACTATAATAAATGTCTTGTATCTGGAATTGTACACTTGACCCCAACTTGCATCCAATTCAATTCTGTAGGTTCTAGGAATTGTACTCACACTCGAATTTGAATTAAAGAGAATCGGCTCGGGCTAGAATAAATGTCTTGTATCTGGCCCAAGTACTTTTATACTAATGTTTTAAAATTAAGTACTTAATATACTCATATGGTCATACCTGTATGATATGTGCCCATGGCATTGTGGTTTTTTTTTTTTTTTTTTGGCCCTCAAGTATGAAATCCATGGACCTAAACGCAGGCCAGAATTGAAAATGGGTCCAAGTATTGGAACCACACCTACTTATTTTTTTCTCTTATATGGGGCCTTCAAGTACTAAGGTACTTCCTGGATGTGATGAATTATGCATATAGATGGATAGGCAAGCACCCCTCTATGGACAATTTAAGCATCCCAATTATGAAGAAGTGGGAGAAGTGGGAGACCATAAAGACATGGAATGAAGTGATAAAAATTGCATGTTAGATTAATGACAGCAATAATAACAAATTTCTGCACCATACACAAACTCCAATTGCAAATTACACATACCTTGATTTGAGGCTCCGGTGGACTCTATTGTGAAATTCAGATGTTAAATTAGGCATACCAGTTGCAAAACAGCCTGCCAAAAAACAAAAATAGACAAACACATCTTATGATGTTTTATAGGAGATGTAATAAATCATCAGAATTCAAAAGAAGATATAAATTCTACCACTGGAGTGGGTTTTCAATCCTACAAAGACCTTGCTCATGCAGCTGCCGCTGCACCAACAAAGAGAGGGATGAAAATAAAGACTATGGAATCATTTTCCATAGATTTTGATAATAAGATGTCTTGAATGAAAATATAATATCGAGAAGGTGTGCCTTAGAGAAGGGTGAGGGTCTCCATTTAGAGATTGCCGACAGGAAGAATAAGCGGCCGCTTCAAGTGCTAGGGACATTTTCCAGGAAAGAGAAAGAGATTGTGGTCTGCTATATTATTTCTTTCTGAGATACTTATCTCAGGGAAACTTTGTGTTTGAGGGTAAAAAGGAGGAACAACAAATATCCAATTTGTAGAGATACATACATCTTCCTTGTCATCTGTGATTTGTGAAGATAATTTTGGGTGGGGTGGGGTGGGGTGGGGTGATCACCGACTGGGCCGGCCCCAGCCTAAGCTCTAAGCCCGGTCTGGCCCAAATGAGAGACGCCTTTAAGCCTAAACTTCTTTTTTCTTTTTGGACTCAAGCACATGCCGTCTTAGACACATTCATCCCCACAGCTGAGCTACAGCTTGGACAGTCCCTACAAGCCCTTTTTTTTTTTTTTTTATATACTAAGAAACAATCATCCATTCCAGGCACTGAGATGGGATGGGCTTCGGCTTAGCCTTTTTATAGACAGACTAGGCTTGGGCTAGGCACTTATGGCTTGAGTTGGGCTTGGACCAATGGTTTACAAGTCAGGCCAAGTGTGGATATTACTAAGCCTGGCCCGGCTCAGGTCATTCGCATCTTAGCAATTCAAAATCTTCTCTTACTAAGTTGTGCTCCCACAAAGGCTTTTGCTGTGTGTAGGGGTGTTCATGGCCCAAGTTCAGTTGTGGCATATCTAAGCCCAGCCTGACTTTAAAAACACAAGCCCATATCAAGCTCAAGCACAATATGGCCATAATATTTAGGCCCAAGCCAGTCCATTTAGCCATTCGGGCCAGGCTGGTTTGAGCCAAACTGGGCTTTTGTATTTTTTGTCTGGGCTTTCTAGCAATTATTTTGAGAACTACTAAATTATGAGAACTAGCTATTCGGGCTAGGGCGGGCCGGGCTTTGGGCTTCCTAGCACTTTCTAGGCCCCACTCAATTCCTAAATGGGCCCAATTATATATCTAAGCCTACCATGAGCATCACTAGCCGTGTGTAAAACTCCTCTTTAATTTTAGATATTATATTTTTTTCAATAGGTAAAGTAAAATTTGTGGAAACTAATCCCAATTGTTGGCTATTTTACTTTATCCCAAAAAATTTTAATTTTACTTTTTTGAGTTACAAAAAAAAAAAAAAAATGGTTACCTAACCATTGTTTACTTCTCAATTCGCATCAAAGTACTTTACCCTACGAAACAAACACAAATATAGTTTACTAAGAAATATATGTCTCTTTACTCGACCATTTCCTTTTCCACTTATTTCACTTTGCAAAGTAAAACTTCCATTTGTTTTCATGATTCAAAGCAATTTGAATTGAGTTGAAAAAAGTAACCACTTTATTTAAGTTTTACGTTTTTTTTTTTTGCTTGTAAAGTAAATGTTTTCCATTTTCAGCTAGTACTTTAGTATCCTACTTAGTGGTATTCATGGGTCTGGGTGGACCGTGCCCGAGCCCTATTTGGCACGGACTTTGGCCTTAAGTCTTGCTACTTGGATCGGGCTCAGATTTTCTCTTTGGGCCCGTTTATTATATGAGCCGGGCTTGGATTCAATGGCAGAGAGCCGAAGCCCGATTGGCGTACCAAAGGCAACCAAACTACATAAAAATATACTCTAAATCACGTTTTGTTTTATATTTATAATGCAAACCGGGCTGGGCTCTGGCCAGCTAGTTATGGCCTAAGGCGGACGAGCTAGCATTCAGGAGTCGAGCTGGGCTCAGATATTGCTCAACCTAGCCCGGCCCGGCCCATGAACACCCCTAATCGTATTTATTGGGACCAACCAAATGTGGATAAAGAAAAAATATATGGTCATTGACCTTATAACTGGAGACTGGTGGAGAGAGAGTTCTCTCAAAAATCCATCATCTCAAATAGGATGGCAATGGTACAAGGTATAACTCCCCGGCTTTACTAGAGTTCAAGAGGGCTGGACCTAAATTTTGAGTTGGGCCCTGACAAGGTGCATGTTGGACTGTATCAAACTGAAAGATTTAAATCTTTTTTATCCTTAAACTTTGTTTATTTGATCAATACTGTATTCCTGAGATTCATGATAATGTGAGGTCTAATAACTTTAGAGAAGTAAAAGGTGAAACTTTTGATGGAGAGGTTTATATGGACCTCAAATTTCTAGGAGTGATAATTATATATCTGACTGACAAAACTATGTGATGACAATTTGTTGGCTTCCCTTTTATCAATTATATATTGTAACTCTACTTTGATTGAAAGGACTTGGTCAAAATTCATATAAATCAATCCTAAACGAATAAGAATATCAGAGGTAGTTGCACTGTTAGACAAGTATTCTATATGGGAAAACCTAAAATCAACATAGGTTGAAATAAATTGCTTGCCCTCAATTCATCTAAGTGCATCAAGGCCATCACGCGGGCAATCCAGTCCTCTCACTATTCGTTAATGAACTCATAGTCACCTTGGATGGTCAATAGTTGAATGTTGGATCAAATTTTCAAAAAGATGCACACCTTGTTCATTTGAGCAATTCACTCGTAAAGCGAGTTAAAGTGAATGATCAAGAGATGTGAAAAAGAAGATGAGTCTTATTAAAAAGTGTAAAAAATTTAAAATCCATCTCCTATATTTTTTTGTCATTTTATGGCATATGAAAGAAATTTTCTTGACTTCTTCAGATAAAAAAGAGAGGTCTCTTCAGTCTTTTAGTCGAGCTAGAAAATAACTTTTGACATTTTTTTTTAAGATGACTTTTGAAATTTTATACTTCTTGAAAAAACAACTCCTCTTTTTTCATGTCTTTTGATAAAGTGACTCCTCACGTGAATTCACTTTACAAGCAAATTACTTGTATGGTCATTTCACTAGTAAAATAGAGTGAAGTAAATGCTCCTTTCATAGACAATAAAAGATTAGGGGTCATATTAAAAATATAAAATTTCATTGATTTCTTTCATTTAAAAAAAAGAAGTCAAAAGGCAACATTCTTAAGCCACTAAAATGCAAAAATCCATCTACTTTTTACTTCGAAAGTTAAAAAGATTCATTTTCATGCCACTAAAAATAAAATCTCATCATACTATGATTAAACCCTCTAATATTCTATTCTATCTTCATTTAAGGCTTTATTTCACTTCACCCTACAAGTATTTTTACCAAACAAACCAGCCACGTTTGTCTATTTTTTTTTTATTTGTGTGTGGAAACAGAAAGAACTTTTTCCATAATTTGATATAGACGAGAAAAGCATCAATACAGTACAATTTTTCATGTGTTTCCGATGGAAGGTAAAAAAAAAAAAGGTTGAAAAGTGGGAGTCCGAGGACTTACGTTTCCTTAGATGGTGCATACATAAACGGGCCCTAAATGATGGTTTCCTCTTACAATGAGTGATGTTTTTCTTTTATACTCCTTGTTATGAATCCAGTCCATATCTATTTGGTATTCTAACAAGTGGAAGGCACAGAGAGGGAAGCACCAAAACTTATGTCAGCCTGAATAGATGCTAACTAATCTTCATTTAGATTCCACCCATACCATGGATTTAACTCAGTAAAAGGAATTAATCTACTCAACATCTTTTTTTTGGGTTTTTTTTTTCAACTTAAGAGTTTATTTGAAAAAAAAAAAAACTCAAAGAAGAAACATAGATACGAATAAATCCAATGAAGGATATAGATCGTTGGGATGCACGTCATTAATCTAAAATTGTTAGTGTGCTTGCATGAGGCTGAATAGAGTACTATAACAAAAAATAAAAAAATGACACAGAGTACAAAGATTCTAGCCTGCTTATACTTTATGGGATCTAACCGATAAAAATAGATTAGGTGACCACCATACCAAAAAGGTAGTTTTAAATGCATTTACACCAAATCAGTCATTTTGCCCGAAAACATACTTTTTTTTAAACATTCTCTGCTAGGCTCTCTATGGACCTTCATTTGCAATGTTAAGAGTCGATTGAGACCCTATGGTCCTTCATAACCTTCATAGAACTTTCATTTATTTTGTTTGTAGGGTCTTAATTGACCTTTATTTGTAATGTTAAGAGTCTCTATCAACCTTGAGGTGTACGTTTATAAATGCACGAAATTCATCTCTCATTCCCTATTTTTGGAAAAAACCAACCATGCTCGACTTGCTTCCCCTCTGTAGGGTATTCCCACCTCTTGAAGATCATTAAAGCAATATGTCGTTGTTTGGTGGAGAATATTAAAGTGCATAGAGCTGTAGTCCTAAGGACAATGGGATTGTTTGGGTCATTCTTGAATGGCAATAATTGACTGAGGTTTCTTTCTCCTCGAAGTACTTTTTTTTTTCTTTTTGGCCACTAACGACGATGAAGGTATGAATTCATCAATGTTTAGCCATTAACTGGGCTGGGAAGTATGCTTGTGTGAATATTTTGGCCCATCATTACGTGCGGAGTCACTAACCCATAACTTGTGTGTTTATTTGGACACACGCTCTAATAAACCATTTGCTGCAGTCAATGATCACTTTGCCTTTGACCCGATGCATTTGCATCAATCTAGACAAAATGATGGAAATTAATGTCTTCATTTTTTTCAATATGTGATGTTTTTGTGTTTTGTATTCGGACGGCCCTCGAGGATAACCCAACAGACCATGAGATGACAAACGAAAACAAAAGAAAATAGGGTTTTTTTAGGGAATATACCTTCGACAAAGAGGGAGTTGGAGGGGACCACAATGGCTCGATGGAGGACCGCTGGAAACCACTATGAATATGCGTGGCAGCTGAGGAAGAAAAAAGAAACAAACAAGAGAGAAAATCGGGCTTCTAAGTCCTAAAATATATGAACGGGTAAAACATAGGGTCACTGGTAAAGAATGTAAAAAGAAAAAACATTTTCAGGCAAAATGACTGATTTGGTGTAATGACACTTAAAATTACCTTTTCATTATGGTGGCCACCTAATCTGTTTTTCCGGTAAAATCCTCTATACTTTATCTTATCTGCATCAAATATGTTATTTTTCCCCATTTCCACTCTCAATTTCAAGGATGCAAATCAAACTCAGTGACTTCTTTAATAAATGATCCATTCACCAACCCAGTACTTATTATTGGTATTAAACAACCCTATAAGCAAGATGTTATTAATTAAATCACTATACACAATTTAAACCACAAGCACGCCATAGCGGTGGGCTATGTAATAAAATACAATAGTCAAATGATGCAACACAACAATTTATCAAATACCTGTCACAGTGGAGTCATTGAGCCACAACCCCCCCACTAATAACTTAAATAAACTATATTGGTTGTTACATGATGGCATTGTGCTTTAGGCGTGCCCATATTTTAGAAACACATCTATATCTATATCTATATCTATATCTATATCTATATATATATATATATATATATATAAATGTACGTATGAAGTCTGATGTTGCATAAATATGCTATTTTTTTTTCTTCACAACACTCAATTTTGACTTATCAACGAAAGGGTTGACATCATTTCTTGAGTGAGATTACATAAATAGACGTGTCTGATTATTAAACAATAATTTTAATTATTGCTCTTTTAATACTTATTTATAAGAGGTGTGAATCTTTCAAGCAGTTGTTACCTAAAATGATGTGACCAGTAGTCTCTGCTTATGATATTGAGCATTTTGAATGGAGTCTATAGTAAGTCATTTACCATACAACAAAAACATGACATGACATAGGCTCGAGTATAATTTGATTGAGTAGAATTAAAATTTCACCATATAGAGTAGAAAAATATCAAAACTTAGGACACGATGCAGGCGTCAGAAAACAATCCTATCTTCTTGAAAGATTCAACACCAGAATTCGGTCTCATTTGCATATTGGCGTGTCTTAATTTTTCTTTCTTATTTTTGGGATAATATTTTAGGCACCAATCCCTTGATGGCTAATTGGTGAGATATCTCCCCGGCCATAAAAACAATTGGGGTTTGATTTCTAGCTCAGTTGGGAAAGGAATTGGAAAGACTACGTGTACAGCCACATGAATTATGTTTTGCTGTTTCTAATTATGATGGCCAATCGCGACATAGTATTTTAGAATTCATATTCTAAGTGTAAAAAAAGTATTATGTCAACTGTCAACTTGATGCCACTCTTCTTATCTATTTGAACTTGGGCCGACGGTTTCAATCATAATAATAATAATCATCATTATCATCAATAGTGGACTTAGGATTTTCTTTTGGGGGAGACGGACCTAAACGTGTAGAAGTGTTCTAAGAGCATACTCAAAACTCTTAATATTGGTTTTGGAACCCGATCGATGTCTGACGGGTGTGACCACCCCCAAACCCAAATCTGCAGAAACGTAGGTCCGCCCTTTATTATTATCATCAAAGTCTTATCATAACCACATTAGAGTCTGTTGTATGGATTCAATTTCTCCATTTTAAAATACTAGTTAAATCGTCATTTAACTTGTACTTTTTCATATAAAGACGGTAAATATAGATCAATTATAATCTAAATATTTCGGAGAGATGAAATATACAAAAGATAGTTGTAAAGAAGAGTGCTACTAGCTACATATTGTAAAAATCTCTCCACACACTGTAATTTTTTTTTAAAAATTAAAAATAAAAAAAAAACCCAAAACTGCCCCTCTCCCTCTCCATCCATCTCTCCGTATCCCTCCTCCCAAGTCTTTCTGCACCCACCCATCCCCATCCCCAACCCACCCCTAGCCCGACCCCCACCATCCTTTCGGTGCGGTTGAAGTGGAGCGAGAGAAAGGGAGGGAGAGGGAGAGAGACAAGAGGGGAGAGAAGGAGGGAGAGAGGAAGACTGGCTGGGGAAGGGGAGAGTGATGAGGGCAGGGGAATGAGGAAGGGCAGGGAGAGGGAGGGAGAGAGGGAGGAAGAGGGAGAGGGCTATCGGGGGCTGCCAGCGACGAGCAGCCGGCGAGCGGGGGAGGGAGGAGCAGAGGGAGGAGAGATTTCGGGCGGGGGCTGACGACGAGTGAGGGGAGAGGGGAAGAGAGGAAGAGCGAGGGAGAGAAATGGGGAGATAGGGAGAGGGATGGTGTTGCCGGAAAGGGGGAAATGAGGAGAGGGAGAAGGAGAGGGCGGGCAGGGGCTACTAGTGGTGAGGGAGATAGATAGGGAAAGGGAGAAGTAGAGCGAGAGGGATTGGCATTTGCGACGAGGGTGGCCGGATAGGGAGAGGGAGAGACAGAGTGTGGGAGAGAGAGGGAGGGGTAGTGTAGGGATTTTCTTATTTTTTATTTTTAAAAAAAAATTATAATGTGTAGAGGGTTTTTTTACAGTGTGTAGATAGCCACTCCGAAACATACTCATTCAACACAATTATTTTCCATGAATTTTTACTTTCCAACAAAGGTTCCACAGTGGTACCATGGCCCGGCCGTCCTCGGCCAATATTCCGGCAACATTGATGGTCCGCGTCTCAGCTTCCAGCCACGTATATACTCTAAAAACAGAATGTAGATCGTGCTGCTAACTACTTACCTAAAAAACTGTAAATGTTACGTCTCTCGTTGCAGATCCGCCCGTGAGACTCACGAACAGGACCTAACCATCTACTACCCTTTTCCAACTGCCCCTCGTGCACGTGTTGTTCCGAACCCTGGTGCCAAGGGTATTAGTATCAGCCAGAGCCAGCCCACGGGATTTGCATCTCAGCTTTCTAGGGTCTAGTCCGCTGTTTTATCACGCCTCCGCCAATCTCGTGACGACCGAGAAAACACTATACTTCCGTATCCACCCCCCGCTCTTGCTTATAAACAGTCGTCCCTGCCAAACGAGGGAAAGCTTCGAGTGAAAGAGAGAAATGGCGACGATCAAGTTCATTAAAGCGAGACAGATCTTCGATAGCCGTGGAAATCCTACCGTTGAGGTGATTTCCTCTTCATGTTTTCGATCTGCAATCTTCTCTTCTACGGTTCTGTTTAGATCTTCCATTTCGATCTTGTTTCGGATGTTTTCCTTTTTCGATCGGATCATCGATCTAACTTTAAGCTTTGGATCAACGAAATGCTTTTTCGACCGCTTGATGGACAGATCTCTGAGACTTTGGTTTGATCTTTTCGATTTTGATTTCCAGGTGGATGTTGTTCTCAGTGATGGTTCTAAATGTAGGGCTGCTGTACCGAGTGGTGCTTCCACAGGTAAGAGAGACGTTGATGTGATTTAGATCTATCACTGATCTTTTTGAAGTTTGTGAATTCTGTTGGATCATGAATGTTTCATCGTTTTCATTCGGTATAGATGTCATGCACAATAGTAGGAACCATGGATCTGATAGTTTGCATGTCAGTCATGTATTTTCACTTGCAGAACAGTCAGTGATGGTTTGGTTTTGACATGGGTTCTTATTGTGTAATCTCAGTGAACAGACTGGGTTCTGTTTCCTTTATTTTTTTCATCATGCTATTGTTGTGATTTGGTTATTAATACAGGTTTCTATCTATAATAAAAAAAAAAAACAAATGATATTGTTCTGTTTGTCAACCTTATCTATCAAACTGAATTGCCCAAAAAGAACTGTTTGCTTAAAGGCACATATATATACCCTCTAATCATGATAAATTCTTCCAAGAAGAAATTATGATATATTCTTTTTTCACAGAAAACAAAAGATATATTCTTTAATTCTTGATGTCAAATGTTCTACTATTGTCATTCTTTGTACTATGTAGTTGTAAAGTTTTGTGGTTTTCTGATGTTTGTATGGTGTTGTTTGCTATTTAATGAAATTTACTATTATCATTAAAAAAAAAATCTATACTATTATTAGAAAAGAATGTTTCAATGCAATATGAACTAATGCAACAGAAATGCCTTCAAAACCACTTGGACTCTATATTCATAATGTGTATAAAAATATATTCATAAGAATCAATATCCGTCTTTTGTTTATTTGAGTTCTCAAGTGTTTATATACTGACTTTCGTTTATTTGAGCTCTCACATGTGCTTATAGAGTGATACCAATATGAATGCATATGATTCTTTTGGTCTTTCATATGGTAAATCGTGTTGCGTGTGTGCATTAGTAATGTTCTCATTGAGTGCTTACACGCTGTTAATTTGTCTTTTTAAAGGCATATACGAGGCCTTGGAACTAAGGGATGGTGGATCAGACTATCTCGGCAAAGGTGTCCTCAAGGTAAGAAATTCTTCCTTCTTATGTTTTCCAATTAAATGAAGAATAAAGCTTTTTAGTGAAGCGACATAAATTTCACAAATGTAAAAAGTAACACAAAAGAGCTACTATTCGAGAGAAATATTATCCATGAAATATGTAATCACAGAAAACTCCACCTGAAAAAAAGGAAAATTGCATTAGGTGTAAATTCTCAAAATTGTGCATATTACTGATTCCTAACCTCTAACCACCCAACTTTTTGTCAAAGAATATACCATCCTACATGCACAGTTGCAATTCTATATATGCACACATGCTTGGCCAATAAAAAAAAGATTTTTAATGTCTCTCTAATATTTATTTTTCTTTCTGATGTGAGATTTAGTGAATCACGTTCTATGACTAAATTTCCTAAAAATATATTTCCTGAGAATGAATAAAGAACATTTTCCTTTCATTGTGAAAAACTGCCCTTTTGAGTCATGTTATGTAGTTATTCATTTATTTTTGGTAAGAACACGAGTCATGTTACGTATTAAAGATTGAAAAGAGCAATCTTTGCTAAAACCTGTTTACCTTTGGTTGCACCATTGATGTAGACCTTTTAAAATTTTGGTTGGAGTTTACCTTTAAGAAACGTTCCTTGTTTTTTAAAATTGGTAACATGACTCAAACCCACAACCTCAACTTCATGTTTCTAACAATGAGGGCCTTCCAACTGTGCTATTGGCTCAGTTCTCCTAATATAATTGCCACAGAATTCCTAGTAATAAAATCTAATAATTTATAACCTTCGAACTTTCCAGTACATTAACCATGAGTTAAGCTAATTTTAGGAATACAGAAGGCAATGGCTGGCCGACTTTGTCTCTCTGTTCTTGAAAATTCCGTGATTCCATTCTTTCAACTTGGCTACAGAATGACTACTAGTAGAACCATTTTTCCTTCACCATTTGTCTAGACTTCCTAACACACCATGAAATCTGATTTTCCCTACTGAAGATACTAACTGCTCTAAATCCCAAAAATGTCAATGGAAATTTCACCAAATCCTGTGTGTAAAAGCTCAATTAAGACTGATGATTGATCCATTTATTTGTGAACCTACACTGTTCTAAACAGTTGAAGCATTGGGAAGATTAAACCTCATTGCTTGGAATCTCCCCTCTTCCCACAGTGGGAAACACTATTTTTCAAAAGCAGTGGGAAGATTAAATCTGTTTGCATTGAATCGCCACCTCTTTCCCACAGCAGGAAACATCATTTTTCAAGCAGTTATCTTCGGTGATCAAAACAAGATTCAGTAAATTCCCTTATAGCTGAGCCCTTTTATTAGATTTGATAATCGGACCGGTACGCTACTGAGGGAAAAAAGTTCTCACACCTATGCTGATATTTTCTTGAATTTTATTTTTATGCTCTTATGAGTTATGATTACCATGGATAGAGTAGATTCTGGAAATTATTTTCTAGTAGTGTTACTGTAAATCATGATACTTTTTAAGCTTGTACCATTGATACATTCTTGCTGGTTGACTCTTTCTTTCTTCACTAATGTATTCAGGCTGTGGCAGTCCATTTTATTTATTTACCTCCCTCATTTCTGATGAATGTTATCTCATCTTAGCACACCCTAAGTAGTTCAAGGATTGGAATTTGTAGAATATACATATGATAATATTGATTTTAGTCCTTCCAAGCAGATTCTTGTAGCAAATTGGTTCTCTTCAAGTTGCTTTGAGTTAATTTATATATGTCCATAACTCCGTTACCTAATTAATGTGTTGTTTTGTTGTGTACAGGCTGTAGAGAATGTCAACGCAATAATTGCGCCAGCATTGATTGGAAAGGTATGTAAAACAATATATATATATATATATATAATCAGATTTGTTGTTTCTACTTGGCTTGAATGATCTTTTCTACCTGTTAAACAACATGTCAGATTCCATCAAATGATTGACATATCACACTTGCGTCGGCATGCCATTTTTACAGGATCCAACAGCACAGACTGAGATTGATAACTATATGGTGCAACAACTCGATGGAACAGTTAATGAGTGGGGATGGTGCAAACAAAAGGTAGTGCTATATGGCCCTTGAGTTCTGATGCATATTCTGATAGTTCTTTATGATGCTGTAGCCCACCGGCCCAATATGCTACTCATCTCATCTTCATTTATATTTTTAGCTTGGTGCGAATGCTATATTGGCAGTCTCCCTTGCTGTTTGTAAAGCAGGTGCTTGTGTGAAGAAAATCCCTCTTTACCAGGTACATGAAGCTGTCCATCTTCTTTCATTTCAGAATAAATAATTATGCAATATATTGAGTGTTATTGTTGTCACTTAAAATGCAGCACATTGCCAACCTTGCGGGGAACAAAAGCCTAGTGTTGCCTGTACCTGCATTCAATGTTATTAATGGAGGATCTCATGCAGGCAATAAATTAGCAATGCAGGTTATGCTCAAAGCCTTTAAAATCATGTCTTGAGAGGTGCTATCAAGCTTATGGCATTTTCTTCAACTACATTTGTTTCTTTTATCTTGTAGGAGTTTATGATCCTTCCTGTTGGGGCCTCCACTTTTAAAGAAGCCATGAAGATGGGTGTAGAAGTATATCACCATTTAAAGGTAAGCTAGCTTTTTGTTTATTATGTTTCTTCAGTTGACCGCTCAAGTGCACCACATGATTTTCTCTTTCTTTTTCAGGCTGTGATTAAGAAGAAATATGGTCAAGATGCCACTAATGTTGGTGATGAAGGTGGATTTGCTCCTAATATTCAGGTTTGTGGCTACTAATTTCTATTCTTGCTTTTGTTATATCTTTTTTTATTTTTTTATTTTTTTTATAACTTAATCAGTAGTTTTTGAAATCTTTATTTCGTTGCAAGATGTGGTAGATTCCCAGAATTGGATGGATCCATGAGTCTGTTTCTGTTACTGTGTGTTAGGAATATAGGACAGCTAACTGCATAATTCATGAAGTCGGACTATTTCCTACTTGGCCAGTGTTCAAGGACTCCTAAACTATTAATACAGTCATTTTTTCAAAAATAAAAAATAAAATAAATTTTTTTAATGGGCTTGTCAAGCATCCATACTTTTTTCCATTTCAGAAGAGAAGCATCATTTCTTTATTTTATTACTATTACTAGTAAGAAACCCGTACAATGCAAAGGTTAGGGATTAGAAAAAAAATAAAAAATATTTAAGTAAAACTGCAAATTTAAAATAAAAAAAATGAATGTCAAAGTAAAAGCTAACTTTGAAGAAAGCATACATTTAAAGGATTTGTAACTTATTTCTGCAGTTCAACTTTTTCAAAATAAACTCGACCACAGATTTTTGGCATAAGAAGATTTTGAAATCAAATACAAAGTGAAAAAGATTAAAACTTTTAGAAAATGTGAAGGAAAAAGTATAGAATGTGAATCAACCTCTGATTACCCAGTTGCCTGAAGGATCTGACCAGGAAAATCCGGCTATGGATGGGTCCAGTTGGGTCACACTTGAATGCCCTCTTGTGTCTGATCTCACTCTTATTGGACAATGCTGAGGGTCATGCCAATAAAGAACTTGCAAAAAGGGTTGAAGAGACCCCTCGGTCCCACTCAGTGGAGGGGATGTTTTTGGTTGTGATCCATTCATAGCCATGTTTCCTTGTACATGTTGCTTCTTGGTAGAAGCATGGGTAATTGCCACAGAAGCCAACAAAATCTTGTGAAGAGAGGAGAAAAAGTCCTTTACCTTTAAATATTTACGCTTTGCTTGTGTGTAATATACATAATACCTAAATATAAATATATATACAAACAAGACATAACATTTCATGGATGATTTGGCTGTTTCAGCCTGGGAGCCCACCTGCCCCCTTATGATCAATCTAAGCCTCTCCTCTGAATTGCCACCAGCCTGGACTTTGCACTCATCTGAATTTTATGTGGCCCCTAATTGATCAGGCAAAATTTGAGCCTGTTTGGCTTTATTAACAGCTGAGGATTGGGCAACTTTGAGGCCCATAAAACAGTACCTCCTGTGGGCGAATGGTTCCCATTTTTTGCACACAGGTGAGGCATAGGTGGATTGTGATTCAGTCAGGTGGACCACACGGGCTTGCCCTAAAGTTCCCAAATCTAGGAACATGTAAGAAGATAGCTCTCCCAGCCACCAGTTCGCATACCTGCTCCAACCTGATCAACAAGTATTCGAGGGTAGTTGACAATTTATGACTGTTGCCAACATTGTATCAAGATTTCCAAATCCTTCCGCAGTAGGCAAAGGTCTAGGCAAGATGATTTTTCTTACTACTTCCCAAGGGGGCCAACATTGTGACTTGTTTGAGTTTCAGAAGCCCAAGTGAGACTGGGATCAGTACTAGAGCTGCTGTGGTTTCTTGTAATTGCTCTTAAACAAGGTGGCCCCAGTTTCCCTGAGAGTCTTTTACCCTGTTAAGGCTAACCCATATTAAAGTAGTAGCTCATTTATATAGAACTCATCCCATTCAACTTGGTTTTGCTGGGTACTGTGTCAGTTCGAAGCTCCAATCATATTTGGTTTCAAACTTGGCCATTCAGGTTGCTTTCAAATGAAGTAATGATTCATTTTCTCTATTTGCTTTTTATTTATATTTAAAATGCAGGAGAACAAGGAGGGCCTTGAACTATTGAAGACAGCGATTGAGAAAGCTGGATACACTGGCAAGGTTTGTTTCTATTCATCTGTTCATTCCTCGCTATTTTTGGTGTTTTATGTTTGGAATTGCTGCCTACGGAAGAAGACAATTTATTGATTGGCTTCTGTGGCAGGTTGTGATTGGAATGGATGTTGCTGCTTCAGAGTTTTATGATAACAAGGATAAAACTTATGATTTGAATTTCAAAGAAGAGGTAATCATGCTCCCTGTTATCTTATTTCCCAGCTGCTGTAACTTATATGTCAAACTGAATGAAAGATCTGACTTTTGATGGGGTCTGTTTTCTGCAGAACAATGATGGGTCACAGAAGATCTCAGGGGATAGTTTGAAGAATGTATACAAGTCATTTGTGACTGATTACCCGATTGTTTCCATAGAAGACCCATTTGATCAGGACGATTGGGAGCATTATGCCAAGATGACTGCTGAGATTGGGCAGCAAGTACAGATTGTTGGTGATGATCTACTTGTCACCAACCCTAAGGTATAATTTCTAGCCTACTGAAACTCGGGGATGGATTTTCTTGATCTCGGTACTTATATGATATGACTGCTGCAGCGTGTCGAGAAAGCAATCAAGGAAAAGACCTGCAATGCCCTTCTGTTAAAGGTATCATCCTTTTATATTGTCTCTTTGGCATTCAACTTTTGGAAGTGCCGCCTTTTGATTTGGTTGTGCCATGGTTCAAAATAAGCATTATCGGCCGTAGCGGTTGAGGTCGCTACGCTACTTTGAAAATAGTGGCGCTATGGTCTAAAACCTAGAGAAGCCAAGCAATTTTAAATTTAAACACTGTTTTTCGTATATCTTCTCTTCAATAGCCTTTCCTAAAGTCGTCTCTACCCTTATACGGTTCTAAATCACTAAAAATGCACAAGATTGATTGCTACACAAGATTCAAAAAATTTTGACCACTTAAGAAATTCACATCACTACACCGTTATATATCGATGCATCGCTATCGCCTACTACGTAGCATTTTGTTCATTGGCTGCTATGCCCACTGAAACCGCTTTTTTGATACTTGGGTTGTGCTATTTAAGATTTATAGTATTCATATGGCACTGTCAAGGATTTTATCTAGGTGGAGGATTTTTTTTTTTTTTACTATTATTATTGTTGGTATTTTGACCTTCTGTTATTAAAGGAAAATGGTAAATGTAATTATTGCTATTGATGAGCAGGTGAATCAAATTGGCTCCGTCACCGAGAGCATTGAAGCTGTGAAGATGTCCAAACACGCAGGCTGGGGGGTCATGGCAAGCCACCGAAGGTAGGGATAATGATAAGAAACTTAAAAACAAAGTCACTCTCCAATATGCCAACACACATGGCCAAGTGGTTCTGGCACCTTTGTCATGCATCTTACCTGGGTCCTCGAGTTGAAGCAGCATTCCCACTCCATTACTCCAATGGAGGAAAAAAAAAAAAACAAAAAAGGAAGTCTGTTGCGTCATCATTTGACAGCAAGGCTAACTCAGTTTTGTTTGCTGGATGCAGTGGTGAAACAGAGGATACTTTCATTGCGGACCTTTCAGTAGGCTTGGCTACGGTGAGAAACTGAAAACAAGATCCTTCCTTTATCCTCTTCATTTAATCTCCATCCATCCTGTATTTTTTTTTCCACTTCAGCAATCATCATGGTGGTTTCCAGTTTTATTATTCATATTTGCTTGTGGTGAAACAGGGTCAGATCAAGACAGGAGCCCCATGCAGGTCAGAACGCCTGGCTAAATATAACCAGGTGAGTCATCTTTGGATATAGATTATTAGAACAGTTTTCCCCATACCTCAAAATACAAAGTTCTGGTGAGCATTCTTTTTATTTTTTTTCTTCCTGCTTACAGCTGCTTAGGATTGAGGAAGAGCTTGGGGCTGCTGCAGTGTATGCTGGAGCGAAATTCCGAGCTCCAGTAGAACCCTACTGAGTAGTGTAATTGCAATGCCATGAAAAGCAAGTCCATCTTGTGCTTAGTAATTTTTGTTGAAGGTTCTCCCTTTCTGGGGAGACGTGAGTTTGACTCTAGCAGTACGTGAAACAGATTAAAATAATTTTGGTAGTGAAACAAATTAAAATAATTTTGGTAGTGGTGTTAGAATTTGCCCTTATGGCAAGGGATTGGTCTGCTACCGTTCAGCTGTTTTGGAAAGCATCTTTATTCTCCTTGCGTATTATTCGGTTGTATGCATTTGTTTTTCAATTGTCTTATCTTTAATTATTAGTTCAGAAAAAGAAGGATATAATGGATTAGTGTGATGACCTTGGGCAAAGTGCTCACTATCACAACCTTGAGGTTGTAGGTTGTGAGTCCTACTGTCCAAGTCCAGTGACCAATAATAAAATGAAAAATAGGGTGAGATGCTGATCTTTGCTTTGTCCTGCCAATTATATAGACCTCACAGAGGATCAGATGATTAATGAGTGGCTTTTGATATTTCCGGAGACAATTAGATGGCTACCCATAACTGGCCATGGTGCTACCCTGGCCCAACCCCAACGGAGATTTGGGGACATTTGCATCTAATGCAAATTCCCAAGGTACAAAGCTCCATTTCTTTCAAAGGCCCAAGCAACTATAGTTCGAAGTGCATTTTCATCCGTGTCGGGATATGCAGACTTAGCTGCCTCCAGTTTTGTTCCATGTCCAGGCTTTATCAATACTTCCAAGCACTCCTGCTGAGTGCTGAGGCTTCCTCTGGCCTCCAGTTAGCGGGCATTGAATTGACTCTTTTATTTCAAGTCTTCGATGCCATTGCACAAAATCTAGTGTGAGGATAATGAATTTTGATCGTTCTTATAAAATGCTGTTTAAGTAAAACGTGCATGCATTAGTGTTTTTAACCTAGGCCGTGGATTACAAGTGAGGTAAAAGGCCCATCAATGATACACCTTCAACGAATTGGATTCTCACTCGAGTTTACAATGAATTTGTATGCCGTTGTATGGTGAGGGAAATAATGAAACCTTCCACTGACGTACGTCCTGGGAAAAAGGTATTAAAAAAGGAATCACTTTTCCTCGGTTTGATACAACAATACTTCTTTTAGGAAGAAAATTGCGAAAAGCAATTACTCTTCTGCGATGCTGCCACAAACCATTGTGGGCTGTTAGGAGTTAGGAGTCTTAGATATACACTGTTCTGTTGTTCCAGTGAGAAAAAGCGTGGGCTGCTTCTGTTTTATACAATGAAAAGGACCGATTGGAACGAACATGAAGCGTATGGAGTAGAAAGTCTCTTTTTGTTTATGCGGAAAGATACTATAAACCAGCATATCTCTTTATCTGAATCTTATAGATTATAAACCAGTATTATATCTCTTGCCATCAACCATAAGTAGGAGCAAATCAATCCAATTAAGATATCACAAGTACAAAAATGTGGAATAATCAGATGCAGGTATTGTAAACAATCCCAAACACACCTAATTCAGATTCCAAGAACTTGTGAGCAAATACCATTCCAAAGGAGCAGCTGCGAAGATATATCGGTATAATTAGTAGAACAGATATAAAGGTGATTCCTAGTTTCCTACTGGTTAGGCACAAGAACCCCAGGAGATTTTCAGATTTGAATCTTAGACTTACAGATGGCCTTGCAATGGCAATGATTTTCTTCTCATAGTAACTAATTAATCATCTTCAGGCAAACTGCTCCTGTGATGAAACAGACAAGTGTACATCAGCATAACTCTACGTAAACAATTATATTGGAGATTCCCTGGGAAAGGGAGGGGTTGGCAGGTTTTGCGACACTATACCAGAATACAGAGAGGAAAAGAAGGATTGAAAGATAGACAGGCTTCATCAGCCGTTGCTACAGGTTTAATATCCCAGTTACCTCTAGTCCTCTACCAAGTGCTGCCCTGCATTGCATCTACCTGGCCAACCACCCAAAGCAAGGTGAAAAACTTGCTCAGAAGTCATAATCCCATTGGATGATCAAGTACAATTCAGGAAATGAGAACAAGGTCTTAACATTTACATAGGCTGTGTCCACCGGTAAGAATGTAAAACGAGCATTTCCTTACAAACCTGTCATCACACTTGGAAGTCTTCTTTCTCATATTTATGTTATTTATGTCATCAAGAAAAAGGAAGGGGGGGGGGGGGGGGGGGGGGGGGGGGGGGGGCGCGCGTGTGGGTGGGGGGAGTGTGGGTGTGGGGAGGGAGGATACAATTTACTTGATTGATCACAAACAAATTAAAAGATGAGGGTGATGACAGAAGCTGTGAACTCGACTATAATTTCAATCAATACTTTCCCTATAACACTACTGTCGACTGTAGATCGCAGTAGTTTGAAGCAGAACCGAAGCCAACTTGGAATCTGCTCCAGTGAGGATGTTGGATTTTCACAAGGATCATTTTTGGCGACTTGACTAGAACCGTCAACCAATTGGACAATGGCCTATGACCAATTTGAGAGGTTTAATAGAAGAGAAAGACTCCTGTGCATCTATAACAATACAAGGGCTACCATCTCTCATAACAAATCAAGAACCCATCAGGGAACTAAGTGCCACAAACAAACACGGTCTTCATCCACATAGATTCTGAGATTCTTGAAGGATAGTCATGCTGCAGTTTCCACAGTACATGCATGCGGCACTGGAATAAATTGCAAAATAGGCAAGTATCTGTATTATATCAAGTCTCTAGAACTGGTATGGTTCCCTTGCTAGGATACCAGAAACTTCAAAATAGGCAAGTGTCTGTATTATATCAAGTCTGAAACTTCATTTTTATGTGTAAAATCTATGTCTCTTATATATTCATACCATGTCTTCGCTGCATCTATTTTTGTCACGACCCGGGCCCAAGATTAGGATTACTCCGGACAAAATCTGAGTCACGATCTTCATACTTACTCTCATAAATACCGAATTAACTAAAGTTAATACGAAATCCACAAGGAACAACATACATTCACACCTATCAAATGCACAATTTTTGCGGAAATATATATACATTGACGAAACAATGTAAAATAGTGCAAGTTCTTTACCTCAAAGTAAAGTTCAATATACACATTCACTTTACTATTTAAGTCAACTACTGCATATTCAAAATACAATACAGGTGACAACTATTCACACTCCAAAATGAATTCACATGTATATCTCAAAATATCTCAAAAGATTTTTAATTGAATCGCCCTTCGATCTACGTCCACTAAATCAAACCTCTTGGAGGAATCTGATTGGCCTCCTCCTCAGGCGGCGCGGCCTCTGCAATACCAGCACAGGCAACTGGGCCTGTAATATCATCAATAACACTGTGAACACGACGGTTCAACAATGTATAGATAAGTCTATGATAGTACATGCTAATAAACATTTTATCAATTCTATAATCAATAATTTTGGATAATTCAAATCAATAATTGTAATCTATACATTGGAGTCAAGTAACAATACTTACACGAATTGACAATTACAATAGTATATAATTCATTCAGTTCTTCCAAAAAAGGAACCATTCGTTTATCCGATTAACGGATTCGGTTAGTAAAATATTTATTATTCATTCAATTTCTAGTGATTGCACTCTATTAGGTGGCTTATCATTCAATATGTGTGGGATCTACCAGTGTCTTGATCAGAGATCATTAGCATCACCACGGAGCTCCGGAACACCCCATCCATCTCTTGTAGTAGGATTATTCATTAATTCATTTCATTACAGCTTAATAACGAGCTCGAGAATTACCATGTAGTGTCAGACATAAGAATCAAATCAAGTCAATAAGCCTATTCAAACTTCTAAACCAAACATTGAGGTGAAATGTTTGTTATCTAATTCATGTGTTATTCTCGATGACATCACTTTAAGTGAAATTTACACATTAGCATAACCTTAGCTAACACCCATGAAGGTTTAGGAAAAACACAATTAACACTAGCTTTAGTCAATGGGCTTCAATTCAGAAAAATTAGACCTCAATCTGAATTTTCCTCAAGTTCGGTCACCTTGTCGGTTACCTATCGATTAACCGAAATCTGAGACTTGGCTAACCGAACTCTGTCGGTCAGCTCACGGTCAGCTTCCCAGAAGCTCATTCTTTTGATACAATTTCTGACATTTCTCAAGGGAATTCGGTAACCTTGTTGGTCGACTGAACTCACACTGTCGGTTAACCGAACATAATTCGGTTCCCCCTTGGTTCGCAATCCAGAGAGCTCCAGATGAGCTCGGTCACCTGTCGGTCGACCGAAATGCGATTTCGACTGATTGAACCAACTTTCTAGAGGCTGAATTTGTCTGTGAAACTCAACCCATAAGGGTCGGTCAGCCAGTCGGCTAACCGAACTACTCCTAGAAGTTCCATAACATCTTAAATCATAATAAATGAGTATACTTGCCTTATTTGGAGATTAATTAGCAAGAACCCCTCTGTTTAGCTTGATCATTGAGATGAAATCTCCTCAATCCAAGTCTATTCTAACCTAAAAACTAAATTCAATTCACAAGTAGAACTCAAATGAGTTCTTTGTGCTAGAAAACACTATAAACCATTGAATAGAACCTGGAAGTTCTGTAAACAAGTAAAATACTTACTTGTAGCTTTGAAAGAAGAAAGCTTGAGCACTTTTGCAAGCTTTTGCTCCAAGGAAATGGAAAGAGAGTTAAAGAAAGAAGATGAAGAAGATGAAGTCCTCTCCAAACCACTTTCAATCACTTGAAAAGCTCCTAATCTCACACTTGAGGGAGAGAAAATGGAAGAAAGAAGAAGAAGAGAAAGGAGTCTAGGTTTAGCTGTGCTGGGAATGAATGAATGAACTCAAAGGAGGTCATCATCATCCTTATAAGCCCAGATTTTGCATCTAAGCCCTCTTCACTTCTATTATTTACACTTTAAGTCAAATGAAAGGTCATTTGATCCAACTTACGTCGAATGGAATTGCGTTTATTACGAAAGTTAATGTATCCCTTGAGATACACACGTTGGTATCAAGTGTGACCGTATTCGACGAAATACACAGAAATTCGTATTTACGAAAAAGTCTTTATACCACATGGTTTAAGTCTAAAAATCAATTCAAATCATTTAATAACACTCATTACCATTTCATTAAGCTCAAATTAATCATACGAGACAAACCCAATTCAATTTGGTCATTAACCATAATTAGTTTAATGAAACATGCTTAATTAGCATTAATTTCGATTAATTAGAGTTAATCTTGATTAACTTTGAACGGGGTGTAACAATTTTGTATCTAGGCATCATCACTCCTTGCCTCCTATAAAGATGATAGGCCAATTAGCATTTGCAACAACCATGACAATCATGTTTATGGGTTACAAACCCCTATTCCTCATTTGATACTTTAGGACCATACTCTGTTCAGAGTTGAGGAATTCCTTTTTTTTTAGGTCCAAGACTTTTGCACTATATCGCATTACATCAATGATCCGCCTTCTGAATGTTCCATCATATGCATAGCTAAGATTTACTATCACTAATCTTGATTAGTTCGATAATAAAAGCATTCCTCCACTTTTATCAACATGTTTTCATTTACCTTTCTAGTGGTTTCTCCACATCCTCCTGCCAGTAGGCATGCATATACAGTGCACTTACTGTCCTGAAATCCAAAAATAGTAATTATAAGAAAATTGAAATAAATATACAGTGCGTTTGGAGTAGGGCTTGTTTACTAATAGTTATTCTACTTTTTTTTTTTTTTTCTCTTTCTGGATTTTGCTTGAGTATCAGGCGTATTTTATTAGAGCATGATCTTTCAAGTTTGAAATCCAAAGCTTTTGTTTGCTTGGGTATATGAAAGGGTGGAGAAAATTGAAACGGAAAAACTGTCTGCATTTCAATTTTGTATTGCATGTAGTTTTCTCCACGTTCAAATAGGATTTCTGTTTCATGATTTCTCCCCTCTTTCTTTTTCTATTTTTTTTTTTTGTTGGTGTTTTCCCCTCCTTTTTCCCATTGAGGGCCACTATGCCAAACAGAAAAAAGGAACTTTGCATGTAGAGCTGTCTTAAGACTTGGTAATTGCATGCAATTGTTGAAATTTAATACTGTGATATCCCGCAAATCACACTATACGATATCCTAAAGCAGTGCAATGTCACCCATATCGCATTATTTGATATCCTAGGTCCATAGAATATCACTCATTTATTGTACAAGCAACTTAGCAAAAAATATTTAAACTTCAACTGTGCATAGGTAAATATCAAACCTAGAGGCAGCCATGCGGTTAAGATCCCTAGAAATAAGATAACATGGCTTAGATAAATTTACACAAGGCCGTGTAATAAATCTTAAACAGTCATATTGACCTTAGAATTGTGTTGTCTGTAGAAATGGCAAAACCTGATCGGACCTATTAAACATGATCCATATTATACCTGGATTTAACCTCCTAAAACCAACTTGCAACATATAAATATTTTTACTCAATATCTATGTAGTTTAAGTAAAAAAAAATCATAATTTAATTTACGAATATTTACTCATGTCTTTTGAGAGCTATATATGAATTATTTATTCAATTAATTATATTATAATATAATTTTATATTCTGATAATTATATAAAGGGAAAATCTCAAAAGAGTATAAAACTTTTTGCTCTTTCTCAAAAAAGTACAAGGAGACTTATATATTTTAAAAAAGTATAAAAGTTTTCCATATTTCTTTTAATAAAGTCTCTTCATATTTTTTTTATAAAAAATGACAAGAATGCCCTTGTGACAAGTTTTTGTCTTTTTTAACCTTGTTTTGACTCGAAAACCAACCCAACTTTCACTTTATGGGCCCCACTAATCAAATGTTGATGGTGGGGTACCTTTTTTTAATTCTTCAATCACGTAGGACTTAGGAGAATGCCAGAATCTATTTTGAGGTTTTTTTCTTTGGAATCTCGTATGGTTTGAGTTTTAACTTGAATTAGATCACAACCATTTAATTAAGTTAGTCTCTTAGTTAATTGGAATCTATTTAAACTCTTCTTTTTAACCATCTATGCATAAAGGTTATTGAAGTGGGTGTAGTAGGTTATTTCTCTTTTAAAATTAGAATTTTTCCATAAGGGTATTTTTCTTATTTTCTTATTTTTTTTAATGGTGAGGACTTGATTGAAAGAAAATATGCAAAACTTTTATACTTTTTTGAAATATTCAAATCTTCATATACTTTTATACCTTTTGCCATTGAAGAATTTATTATTGAGGAAAACCTAAGACACATAGTTGGTTTTTTTTTTTTTTTTTTTTGTCATGTCATGAAACGTGGTATACTTTAGAGGCAAGTGATGGTCTGAAAAACTTCTAAATGGGGAAAGAAATAGACATGAGCAGCGATATTGCTGCTCTGCTCAGCAAAACAGTAAAAAAAGACACGGGAGGGCCTTTATGGTTTAGATTAAGGCTTGAGGGCCTTTTTGGTCTTCACCGTCTTAGGGTTTTTTTTCTTCTATAAAATCCCCTATTTTTTATTAAACAATTAAGGATTTTACCAAAAAAAATTAGATTAGATGCAGACTATAGTAGAAAAATCACCATATGAGGCCTTTTTGGCGTGGTTTACATTTAAGATGATATTTTTGGTTTACATCTAAGATCAACTGATTCCAGCTGACCTCGATGTGATCCATTTAGAGATGAAAAGTCTCCTTATGAAAAATATAAGAAATCCATCTATGTCTGATTGGAAACATCGATTAATGTAAGGAAAGTAGAGGCAGTTTTACTGTATTTTTCTAGGATATTCTATGACCTTATTTCTCCACATGATATAACTCTCAGTAAGCAAATCAAAATGATCACTTTGATCACAACTCACTTCATTTCAACAGAATTGAATATGATTGGTGATCAATAGAGTCGAGGCCCGAGATGTGGACATCATATTTTGATTTCCTATGCCTGAGATGTGCGCTATTTTTTACAATCTTGTTTGAATGGGGTATGCCCATTGGATACTTTTGATTTGAAAGCTATCTTTAGTATAACTTTTGATGTATAAAGAAAATGAAAGAACAACTTATTTAAAAAAAAAAGATGATTTTTTTTAAATTTCATATAAGGCCTTAAGTTTGTCTTATTTAAAAAAAAAACATAAATTTCAAAACTTTTTAAATTAGTCCTTAAGTTTTTCAATAAATTTTTAATTAAGGACATCTAGTCGTTGCAAAATGTTTTTTATAATTTTTCTCTCAATTATTTTAAAATTCTCAAATTACCTTTCATTAAAAGCGATGTCATGGCAATGTCTCAATCCGTAACCAAACTTAAAAACAAAACCTCGTTGGTTCCTATTGATAAAAACGCGCATCTTTCCAAACGTGAGACAGAAGAAAGCCAGGGGAAATAAAAATACGGATCAAGATAAATCCATTTACGATTTACGAAGCTCTGATCTGTCGCTCTCTGTGCATGCAGATTGCATAGTCAGTCATGGCTCCAAAGCAGCAAGCGAACTGGTCACCTTACGGCAACAGTGGAGGGTAATCTTCTTACTAAAACCATCACATCTCTCTGTCGATCGTTTTAGTATTTTGCTTTTGTTCGTTTCTCTCATGATTCGTTTCTCTTCAGGACTTGCGTTGCCATTGCTGGCTCTGATTACTTTGAATGGCAGCCGACACGCGGATGTCTACTGGCTACAGCATCCTAACTCGCGATTACTCCAAAACCTGCAAATTGTATGAATTCTCTCTCTCTCTCTCTCCCTCCTTTTTTTCCGCCCTGTCTGTTTCTATTCAGATCACGACGATTTTTGTCCTAGGGCATCACCCATGGATTACTTACTCAAATTTGGTATTTTGATCTGTTTGTCTTGTTCTATTGATTTCAACCGGCACCGATCGTTTGTTTGGTTTGGTCACATTTAATGCTTTGAGTTGAAAACGAAAGATAAGATGTTGGGATTACATTAATGGGCAGCTCATTAGATTCTATGGTTCGTGTTCTAGTTTGTGTTTGGGGCTGTGCTTTCACCTTGCAAGGGGGACAAGAACAATTTGATACAAAATCATCTTGGATGTAAATTGGGAGCATAATTCCAACTAAAATAACATTTAGTTTGTGATTTTTGCGCTCTGCATAAGTACACCCGCTTTCTAATGTCTGAAATTTTGGCTGACTAAACTTGTCCTTTAGGTCTGTGTGGATAAATGAGTGGAGCAAAATGAGGTGGATTTCACACGTGGAGTGGGGTGAAGAAAAGTAAGTTGAAGTTAAAGTAGAGTACTTCATTTCACTCTATTTGGATGCTCATTATGAAGTTAAGGTTTGAAGTAGAATCCACTTTTACTCTAGGAAATGAAAGTAGAGTAAAAATGAAAGTATTTAGAATTGAAGTGAAATTGAGTACATGTGGCTCACAATATTATTTCATCTATCGGGTCAGACTCATCCAAACGGGATAGAGTTGAAATTTTAGACTGTTATGGCCCATTTAACTTTACTCTACTCTATTTTTTGCCTCTCCAAACAGGCCCTAAGGGGCTGTTCGCCAAATTAATATTGAATCTGCATGAGAAAAAAGGCTTTTTGGGGAAGGGGTATTGAAGGGGGTGAAGAGTGAGTGGTCAAGGGTGGAGATCTAGAGGCAACCATCAGTCTTCTTAGTTCTAAGACTTAGTTTACTAGTGCAAATGGAGGGCAACAATTCCCTATGAAGTATATTCCTTTGCACGAGAAAAGGAAAAGAAAAAAAAATAAAAATGAGAGAAGTAATTGTTGTCTGTATTTTGCAAATGTTCTACGGTAACACGTGTGTGAGCTTGTGTTGCTCAGTGTGCATTTTGCATTTATGAAATATATTCCTTGCTTTTGCAAATGAAATATGTTGTCTGCATTTTGCTATAGTTATTTCTCTATTTCATCTGATTTAGATTGAAAATTGTATTAATACACTGTTCCTTTGTCAAGTAAAACTCCCACATTTGATGGAGGGTGGAGACATCTGTCTTGTTGTTGTTGCAGTAGTTGCGTGTGGCGTTAGGGATGAGTGGTTCTGGTCTGGCTAGTATTTCTACTGCAGTTAAAAGTTGTTTTATCAAGGCAATGAGTGCAATAATCTAATAAGCAAGGCACACACACAATGATGCATTTTGCTTTCTGTTAATTTTGTTATTTTCCACATTCCTTTTCTTTTAGGTTATTGGGCTGAACATGTTTCATTTCCATCAATTTAAATGCTATTGGAGGTGGGAGTGTGATCATTGCTCTAAACTATGTGAGTTAACAGTCTAGAAAACTGATGCCATTTACACTGATGTACCTGCAGAGCAGACAAATGTGTGCTGGCCTCCTCTGGATTTCAGGCTGATGTGAAGGCTCTACAAAAGAATTTGGTGGCTAGGCATTTGGTGAGCTGTTATAACTTGGAAGGTTTAATTGCATAATGATTATGCAGTATTAAGTATGCTGAATAATGATCAAAATATTTCATATTGCTTATATGGTGTCCATGTCCCTGCATAGTTGGGATGAGGCTTTGACGACGACGACGACGTGTCCATGTGTATCATGAAGATGCATATTGAATGCCTTTTTTTGTGAAGTGGAGGTTCAATAGTGATTTCGACTATTTCCTTTGTGTAGGTTATTTAAGGCTTCTTAATTACTTATTATTTGATAACAAGTTAAATACCATAAACAGTCCCAAGGAGCCATTAGTACGGCAACTTTAGTTTAATATGACTTCAAAAACATGCTTGGCAGTGCCGTTATTTGCTTTTATTTGTTAATCGGTCCCCTCCATGTATGGAGCTTTGATAATCAAATTGTTGAGAGGGTGGTCACCAAAATTATAATTGTTCCATTTTGTGGTTACCCACATAAGTAGGATGGCAGCTGAACCATAGACTGAAGAGCTTGTAATTATGACTGATTGCTGGCTTGTGAATTAAGCTAATCTTTTGTTCTCATGTTAAATGATCATGTTTCCCAACTACTGCACTCAAAAAGTTTCTGTTCTGAAACTTTGGGGCTTTTCTGTGTAACTCTGGAATTCCACGATTTTCAAAAATCCATTTTCGTCTGAGCACAGAAAAGTGGTTCCAACACCTCCATAGGTAATGCTTTTCCGCAGAAAATTGAGGAAAATTAGTTCAAAATCTTTTCTTTCCACACGATAAAACACTGCCCTAAACCATGCAAAATTGTGCTTGCGGACAAATCAGAACGTGTATATCAACCATGCAAACTCATATTGTCAAACTTATATTGTGGCAAATTAATGGATGATTGTTGCTGCAATGAGGATCCTTATGCTCTTTTGTATGATGTTATGCTTTTTAAGTAGTGATAAATGAATTTACCACAGGTGATCCTTGAAACTTTGCTGGCTTCTTGCCTCTTGAATGTTTAGCTATTCATTTTTAAATAATTTCTTGCTGTCTCACAGATCTGTTGGCATCAGCAACAAGCAGATGAGCTGTCCTGCAATGGCTCAACTTCTCTCCAATACCCTTTATTACAAACGTTTCTTCCCTTACTATGCTTTCAATGTTTTAGGAGGTCTTGATAATGAAGGTAAGGTTTCTTACTGGAAGCCAATATCTAAATCATAATCATTCTCTCTAGTGGCATACTTATCCGGTATATTGCTATTTCAGGAAAGAGTTGCGTGTTCACGTATGATGCAGTAGGATAGGATGAGAGAGTCGGATACAGCTCTCAAGGTTCAGGGTCTACACTTATCATACCTGTCTTGGACAACCAATTGAAATCTCCTAGCCCTCTTTTGTTACCTGCGAAGGTAAGGACGACAGCTTAGCTTGCTTGGAATCTCCTTCCTGAAATTGTTTCGTGAGAATGCTAATAATATTAATACAGAAATATTAAAAAAACCTTTTGTGGCACATTTTCAAGATTGGCATACTTGTACAAGACCCGTGGCCATTCATCAGGTAGGCTAAAGTTCGTGACTGTTTTGCGGGCTGCTCAAATTTTCATGAGCGTCAAATTCCTCATGTATGCATTAATGTGGATGGCTGTAATTTAATTTCAGCTGCCCATTTTAATGTTGCACAGCTGTGGGCATCTCTCTCTACTGTTCTAGCTAAGCTACAGAATGTTCACACTTCACAGTGACATGCAGAATGGCTTGGATCCTGCACATGCCGATCTCGCATGCATGATTTAAAGATGATTAACAATCTTTGCTATCCAAATATTGTAATTGATTCCATAGCGTGCCAACTCGGCAAATCAACTAGGTGACTCGGCCTAATTGGTTTGGCTCGAGAAGTTGGTGGCGAGTTATCAGCATAACTTGTGGATGCCTAGAATCATCCTTAATGGATGTAGAACTCATCCATCTCAATTGACTTGGTAGTGTTAATATAAACATTCTAAGGCATAAAAGCTCAATATTTGAACCCTCAACCTATTTTTGATTGTGGAAGTGTCATTTTACTACTATTGATAGCGTGTAAAGTGAAAATTAAACACAAGAAAGAGCAGGTATAAAATATTTGATCCAGCGTGTTGGAGAATATTCATTAGGCTCCATTGATTTGGCCTTTTGGTATTTTCTTTTCTGCTGTAACAACATTATAGAGTTTGGCTGGTCTAGTGGGCCTTGCCTATCTTGGTGTTTTGGTGTCCATTGCAATGCTGTTGATGTTTAATATATGTTTTCCCTTTCAGTCATCATTCATAAAAGGGGAGGTTTTGGACAATATCCTAAGTTTTCCTGAAGAGAAATGGTCAGCTCTGGAGTGAGGACCCTCCTGAGTCCTGACCAATCCTAACCACCTGTTTGATACGTGTGGGGCCCATTTTTCCTTGATCCAGCCGATTCACATGGTGACTCAAATTTCATTCCAATTGGAGTGCTATTGTGCTATACCGCTTTGAATTTATCATGTGTTCTGTAGTTTCCATCGTCATCTCATAGTTTATGTAGATTATAATGATGCGAGGTGGATTTTCTTTCATGCAATGACGACAAGCACTTTTTAGGTGTTTTTAGCAGAGATGTCATAGATGATACTAGGCCTAAACCTTAGTTGGTACCCCATGGTCTCCCTCAGGAGGCGGCTGGTGAAGCTTAACTTTGTTGCTAGTGCTAGGGCTTCCCCAGGTGTGATGGGGATAAGTGGCTTGCTTGATCTAGGACTGGTTGGGGAATACCCATTTGGTTCTATTGGATTTCTCTGTGGGGGAATATTGTGGAAGGGGGATGAGCAATGGCCCGGGAAACAATGCAGACGAGCAGTGAGAGAGCAACTACATGGAATCATTAACCACATTACACATGATAAAGTGAATTTGGACGTGAGACACTGTACTTAGCCGCGGACTCAGCTGCTGAGTTAGCTTACCAGAGCATTACATCTGATTATCACCGCAAGAGTCTGTAACCTTATTTATCCACGTTCCATTGTCCAATGGGGATGTGCAGTCCCTTTAACTCAACTTATAGCGCATTCAGAATCACCTCCAAGTATCACATTGTAAACTTCGACTCTTTGATTGAAAACGTCAATTTAGGGAAAAAAATTCCATAGATTATTGTTTCACATTTAATGTGAACAGGATATACAAGATCTTCCAATCTATGTAATTTAGGATTGTTGTCCATTCATGAAGATGCTCATGAAATCATTCGTGTTGATAATAACAATGTCCTTACATGCTGCAAAAGGATTGAATTTGCCATGCAAAACTTTAGATGGTTGATAATTGAGTGTCATAATTCCTTAGAAAGGAAAAAAAGGCTCGAAACGTTAAAAGTTAAAAGTCAACACAGAAATTTATCAAAACCAATGCTTTGTTTTTAGAGATTTTTTTTCAGAGGTGAAAGACCAGTTTGCTATATTCACTACCATCTTTTAATTTTATTATCTTTTAAATGAAAACAATAAGGCGACTCTCTGAGTTGCCAAGTTGGCCCCGCTCCTTGGGTTGCGCAGGATGCTGTGACCCCATTATCAGAATCAGAAGCTGTTGATCTGGTAAAAGATGTTTTTGCATCTGCCGCGGAAAGAGATATTTATACTGTTAAGTTTTTCTGGCTCTGCAAATCATCTGCTGACAAAGGAAAGATGAATGGAAAAGATATTGGATATATGCTTCTCCACTTTTAACCTGTTTTTTCTTTTTGCTATTTTTTGTTTTCCTAATTCTTAAATTTTGGTAAATTGCACAAGGAGATAGTGTAGAGATAGTAGTCATAAATGCAGAAGGCATTCGGCGTGAGTTTACAGAGCTCAGGAAAGACTAGTTTCTGTGTCTGCTACTGATAGTTACTTCCAATATGTGGCCGAATTTGTTATGAAATGTGTGGTCAGTGTTATCATGGATCTTCTGGTGTTAGCAGTGATATCAATGGATCGTGTTAGTCTCCTAAGGAAAACCCAATTAAGCAGTGCCATTGAACAATTCCTATTTTCCCCCAAAATGGGATTATTGCTTTTCATTGCATAATGGTTGTGTTGATGTTATTGTGTTAGTTGCGCATTTTATGTAGGCTTTATTTTTCCTGCTGAACTTAGACATGGGCTTTGAAGTCTGATATGCCCTCTGTGGTTTTGAATTTGATGCCTCCAAACTTGGCCAAGGAACATAAACTGGACAGATCAACTACTGATTCCAACATGAAAAAGACAGCAGCCCGTAGCTGCAATATATATTTAGAAAGTTGTCTTTTATACATAAACACAATACTGATATCATGGTTGCCGTAAGTATGACCAATAAGCTGTAAGATGACGAGCTTCAAAGTTCATTCTCTCAACTCCAATGGGATGTAGCTATAATGCTCGGAAGCTCCTTAGAAGCCCTTAATTTGTTAATTTTCAAGTGGCAATCAAAATACCCGGCTCACGTAAATCTTCAATGTGTAAACTTATCTCATTAGAGTTGTTGTTACGTGTTCCCTTTGGATCATAGTTTCCCAAGCTGGATGCTGATGAAAACTTGGCCCATTGACTTTTATCAGGAGGGAAAAACAGATCAATCTGCAAACCGTGATTCAATGTGATTCGCCACCCTTTCATTTGTGTTCCTAGGGAGGAGTCCTCAATTGTCAAAGAGAAAATAATTGAAAAGCTTGAAATCTTTGTTCATAAACAGAATTGAGGAACAGAAGAAGATTATCCAACAAGTCCCATCTAATGCTTACTCCCCCATTATGGGAGTTCTTTTTCCACTCTTAACTATTCATGTCGTAAAATTTTCAGGCCTCTTGGACTTCCATCTACAAAACATACTTTGCAGTGTGACGATCTGCTACAACTAGCCTATTTGAAGGGGCCCTTTTACCAAATTCTCACTTGGAATGGGCTTCTATCAATAGGGCTGAGTGAAGGATGTGGCATGTGGTGGAGATTTACAGAAACCATTCAAAATATCCTCCGTATAATCATGTGAACCCCTTTCTCCGCCCTTAATAGGATTTGAGAATGATTTCCCATTTTCTTTTTAAAATCAACCGGATGGATCATCACTCACCAGACGGCCAAATTTGCACGGAGTCTGATTCATCAGAAATTCTCCCAATTATGCAATGAACTCCTGTGATCATGGCCCCACTAATTTGAACGGGATCCATAAACTATTCGATTTACACATCATCATTCATTCATGTGGAAAAAAAAAAAAAAGATCAAGGCGCCAATAAAGGTTAACTCGCGCCATCACTGACTCAGGGCCAGTTTTGTCATTTCATTAGAGTAAGAATGATGAGAGCTGTCACAGACCAAACTTCTCTCCACACAACTCAAATAAGTCAAAAAAATTGCCAAAATTTCCCTCTATATACTTTTGTTTCCTTCAAATTACCCCATCCTCTCTCCCTCACCTTTTATCTACTTTCCCCATCTTCCCCCTCACACTCATGAGTCTCACCGCCCCTCTCTCTCCCTCCCTTCCCTCTTTCTCCCAGCCTCCCTATCCTTGCTCGCCTCCACTTGTCGCCCTCTCTCCATCTCTGTAGGAGGGGGCAGTGGTGGCTCGAATTTGGTAGGGTGGGTGAGTGTAGAGAGAAATTAGGGGAAGTAGAAAATTATGAATAGTATCATTTTTTATAATTTCACATATGAGTATATTAGTCTTAAAATAAAGGGATGTGCGCCGGGGGCGGGGGGGGGGGGGCGTGCACTAGCAGCTCTCCATGATAGGGGTACACAAAAAATCCGTCAATCCGATCTGATTCAATTCGATCCGCGGATTTCAATCCGATCCGAAGGCCAACGGATTGGTGGCGGATTGGATATTGTGTAATCCGTTAGCAACGGATCGGTGGCGGATTTCACTCTCAATCCGTGGATTCAATCCGATCCGATCCGTTGTCATTAAATATAAATAAACAATATATAAGGGGTCTAAATAAAAATAGGTGTCTAAATTTAAAATAAGGAAAAAAATTTAGAATATATGTCACAGTGTATTTAAGTGATAATAATTTTTTTTGCAATTTGAATTTTGGCTGTGGACACACTGATGAAATTTTAGGAATGATCCAAGAGGATTCCAAAACCCATCAGGTTACTTTCAATGTTCAATTATTTTGCTCATTCTGGTTAGCTTAGTGATAAAATGTCACCACCACCCTTTGAAAGTCTCTTAACTAGTGTTTTGCTCTTCCACATGCTTGCACTTGCATTTTCTTCTCTTTCTGTCTCCCTCATTCCTTCATTTTCCCACTTGAACATTTCTTTCTCTTTCAGATCATTTCAAAAGAATATGGCTACCAATCTCATATGGGGTATTATGTACATGTGAGTATTATGTACATAGTGAAACATTTTGATTACATATGCATCCATCTGTCTTGCTTATAGTATCTCTCAATTTCTTATTTTATTCATTGCATTGTTGGAGTATGAGTCTCAGAATGGTTGAGAGTAGAGGAAGAATTTGGATTTTTTCATGGGGTTTTTTTTTTTACATGTATTGTACAGTAACGGATTGAACGGATTAATCCGATCCGATCCGCTCGTCCACGGATCGGATCGGATCGAATTTCAACAGTAACGGATTGGTGACGAATTATAAATCTGTCAATCCGTAGGCAACGGATTGGTGACGGATTATAAATCTGTCAATCCGTAGGCAACAGATTGGTGACGGATTTGGCCCAATCCGAACCAATCCGATCCATGTACACCCCTACTCCATAATGCAAAATGTTTTCCAAAAGAGAGTTGCTAAATCCACACCCATAATCTCCTTTTCCACACCTCTTCTCTCTACACAAACCATTCTAAGGGCACTTTTGGTAAAGGGAGATGAATCCTCTATCTACACAAACCATTCTTATATAAGATTTGTAAAGAGAGTTCTAGGTTTGGCATTGACAGAGGATTCCCACCATTAGTAGCATATGTGATACAATAGTTGTAAGTTTTTTTGAAATAACTCAAGATCTATGATGAATCAGGACCTCAACTTTTTACTCAAAGTCAATTTGGGTCATCTAGTGTATTTGAATGGTTCAGATCGTGCAAAGGGGCCCCACAAAAATAAAAAAAAATATTTTAGAATCTGGAAGTCTTTGCAAATATCTCAATATCTAGACATGATTAACGGCTGAAATTTGATCAACTAGCCGTTTTTGACATTTCAGAGATAGCTCACAGTTTAGATCATGATTATGGGCCCCACAGGAACCAAAAAATTGAAAAAAATGCACTGTTTTTATCCCCTTTTTTGCCTTGTGTGAAATCAACGGTCAATATTTTTTGGCCCATTTCTCATGATCCATATCGAATCAGGCTGCCAAATTTGGACCCTGAGCCATTATAGGCATTTTGAAGAGATTGGACGGTTTGGATTTCGCAAATGGGCCCCATAGAATTTCAGAAATTGCCATCCACTGGTATGGACGTTTTTGTAAATTTCTAAAAATCTATGAACAATCAACGGTTGATATTTGACGTCCCACCTGTTTTGGGCCTTTTAAACAATATTATCTATTCAGATCTTACTTGTGGGGCCTAGAAAAGGTGAGATTTTGAAAAAAAGGGTGAACCCTATACTACCCTCTCAGCACTGTTCATCCGCCTTTCATTAGGTTTGCGGATTTCGACTTTCAGAGGGGGAATGGTTTGACCGGGGTAATCCACGGGAGCATGGATGTGTGGAGTTTTTTATGCAGTTTTTTTTTCGGCATTGCCAAATATGATTTTTTCACGGAATCGCATAAAACATGGGAGGAATCGTGCGAGAGGATGCTTGCCAAACGTCCCAGTGTCTTGCGCACGGTATTCCCATCTGCTGTCTGCAACTGTCGCATTCCTTCTTTTCCAAACCCCGACATCGCAAGCGCGTATTCGGCTTCAAGGGCATTTCTGTCAATATCTTCTCGAGCTACTGTCACTTCCTTGTCGCCTTGGTTGGTAGCGACTAGCAGATAGCAATGGCGCGCCTACTCTCGTCGTTGACGCGCCGATACAAAGCCATAGGTTGCGGATTTACGCACCCGGCGCAACCTAGCACCACCATCGTCCCTCTTTCGAACCATTACCCGTTCGCTTCTCCCAAATTCTCCTCTCTTCTCATGGACTCGAATTCTCCGGTACTTGTTTTCATCTCTCTCCTGCTGTGTTTTAGGGTTCTTTCTTTCTTTCTTCGATATCGACAGACAGTTCGTATTTGACTGCAGGACTTTGTAGGTTCTTCTTCGTGTTCTTCAACGAAGATTCAGTTATATTCTTATTGGCAAAGCTCGTGTTCGTGGCGCGTCAGATTCGCTTTGAATTTAAAAGGTCTGTGAGCAATAGTCAATGCAGTTGCTTTGTTTTGGTTGAATGTAGAATTTTAGGAGGATTTAACTAAGAAGTAACTTCAAATTTCTTATCTGTGTGTTAAGAATCCTTATGTTGGACAAATGGAGCAGCAATTTGTTGGGGTAGTTTGATTTCTGGTTCGCCCAATTGGAAGTTTGAGTTCGCTAGCTCTGATTTTTCTTGTTAACATTTAAAAGAGAACATTTGAAATCTTTAGTTTAATAAGTCTGATTGCATGGATAGGTGCATTATTAGTATGCTCAATTTGAATCTTGTCAAATTATATATTGAAGTAGTGGTTTATAAATTACTTATATGGCCTCTTTTAATAAGTTTTCTTGATTCCCTTTTAAATTAAAAGCATTTATGAATATGGTATATAGAAAAATTGAATACTGATTTTGTATAATTTATAATGAAATTGAACTAGTTTGACCAAATTGATGTCGAACTGTTGGGGGAATCATTGTAAATTATTCAAATGATCTAGTTCATAGTTTGACCCTTTCGTTTTTTTCAGGAGTATTTTGTTTGGCCCTTGTTAGTAAGGAATAGTTAGCTATGGGTGGGTCATGCTGTTGATCGGTCATAGGAGAGAAATTTTATTGACTAGATGATCTTAGCCGTTGATCAGTAATTTACAAATGGATGATGGAGAGGAATATCAGTAATGATTAGTGTACCCTTTTCACTTCATTTTTGGTGTTCTTACGTTCATCCTCATGAATATTACTAGTGTGCAAATTTTGGCATAGTTTAAGCACATTGTTCGTTTATGATTTCCAAATGCTTCTTGGAATTTAGAAACTTCTGGTTTACCCAGCCAATAAGCAGCCATTCACCCTTTAAAAAGAGGGGGAAAAAAATAAAAAAAGAAGAAGAGTCTAGCTTTTAAAAATGCTTTTGAGTGAATAAATGCCAACGATGGTTCCAATGGTCTTTTAGTAAATGAAGTGGGAATGAACAAACAATCAACTTAAAACAGACAGTCCATAGTCACAAGAATTCAGTATTGGTCGACACCATACGGCAATCACAGCCTTCATCCGAGGGAGTCAAATTAAAATAAAATGTACAATGTGTGGCTGAAGCCCATTTCAGTTATCTGATCCATGTGAGTTGTAGATAATTGTCCCATTCATGGACTAAGTACAGTCTGGGCATTTGAGTTGTGTCATGTTCAATTTGAGTGCACACTGCACTAGATGAACATATCATTTTCCATATGGATTTCATGATTAAGTTAAGTTCAGGTTCTCTCTCTCTCTCTCTCTCCTGAATTTGTGATAGTGGTTTTTTCTATTTATTTATAGAGCTTCCATACGAGTACAAAGCAGTTGATCTTTCAAAAGGGGAGCAGTTCAGTTCAGGTGAGTTTTGAACACATAACTAAATTTGATTTGATCCATTAATAGGATCTAAGGTTTTTTCATTTTCGTATGCATTGCATTAAGTTCTGAAGAGAACTTTCTTCATTTCAGAAATTGTAGAGAAATATGTTTACACTGTGAATATATGTACATACATATGTACTTACCTCTGTACATCTTCTATCCCATAATCTTGATATTTTTGAAGAGTTTTGTCTTTTGCTGTCTTTTCATGCTATTATGTTCCCTTACCATGGTAAAGGAGGTTATAGATGAATATATTGCAATTTGCAAATAGGGGGTAGTAAAGTCTGACCCGACCCACAAGCCAGGAGGTTATAGATAAATATATTGCAATTTGCAAATAGGGGTAGTAAAGTCTGACCCGACCCACAAGCCCGACCTGTGACACACACACACACACACGAGGAGCGCTACACAGCGCCCGTGTGTTTTAGGAGAAAACGCCCCTCCTAGTTGGGCCCATTAGGATGCCTGATGATCATGGAAGTCCATTGAATGGAAAGATCCATATAAGGCCTACCTATATGCAAAATCTTGAGTCCATAAGATCATCCTAACCTTTTGATCCATGGCCCTAAAATTTAATGGTTTTAGAGGCATCATTTTGTTATTATTTTAATCCAATGGTGAGAAAAAGTCGGATGAGTGTCAAATTTGGACTCATGACTATTCATGGGGGGTAGTATGTGTGAAAAGACTAGATTGACACAACGTGGGCCTCATGGGGAGGAAAAGGGGGCATTTTTAAAATTTCCCATATAAATGGATTAGGTTAGGGTCATGCCCAAGAGAACCAGACTCACATTTAATTGGATTAGGTTAGGGTTGTCCTGCTGAACTTGCATCACCCGCCTAACCTATTTAAATGAGTTAGTTTATGGCCAACCTGCATACATAAACCCATTCAAATAATTTTGTGGACCACCTGTTTAACATTTTGGTACTTAGAATACATTATTTTATATGGGATGAGCTGATCTTTTATTAGGGTTTTTATTGGCCTGCAACTTAATTCAAATATAGCCTTAATATTTGTAATGGATTGGGTTTGGCCAAGCTCCTACAGGTTGGGTCAGGTTAAATAGGTTGACCCGCAACAATTGTGGTCTGAAGCTGCTTGACCCATTCTAAAACTAGGTCAGATATGGTTGGACTTCATCCTGTAAATATGCCTTTTCAACCCAACCCATTTGGAGTCGACCTGACTCGTTTGCCGCCCCTAATTGCAATGGATGTGTGTCCCTGGTTGTAGTTATTGGTCAATCACTGATTGACATTGGTTGATTGGATTGCAGAGTTTGAGCGCTTAAATCCTGTTCATTTTGTTCCGGTACTAGTTGAAGGTGATTTGGTCGTTTCTGACTCATTTGCAATCTTGCTGGTTAGTAATCACTACGAATGTGAACACTTCTTTTGGTGCCCATGGGCTTGTAACTGGTTTAAGCACTTGCATGCTTACAGCGTTTTAGTTGTTATTACATTTTGAAGGTATGAATTATGATACTTCGATATCTCAAAATAAGCAATGTATTATTTCTAAAACTTCATTTGATGCTTAAAGTCCGTGTCCCCACTGTATCCATTGGCACGTACCCTTTTATCCACACATATATGCTGATATGGACTTCATTGTTTAAAGCTATTTAGGAATGCTATAAAGCTTCTGTGATATACCTCCTCCTGATTGTTGGTGGTACTGAATTTGGACAGTATCTGGATGAAAAATATCCCCAGAATGCTCTTCTGCCAGTTGATGTTAAGAAAAGGGCTTTGAATCTTCAGGTATGTTATAAAGCAGTTTCCCCACAATGATACTTGTTGAGAGATTCATATATGAAAGAAAATCTTCAAATGAGACCCCTGGCCAAACTTATATGGGGACCCTTATGCACCCTCCCTCCCCTGCAGGTGTATTGCCACAGTTGGATTGAAGCACCTGAATTTTAAATGGTTAAAATTTTCAAACCCTTAAGTTGATGGGAGTCAGTATTCATTTGGAGTATTTTTACCATCCTTGATTTCTAGCCCACATCCCTCTCATGAATAAAAGCTGGCTTCACGGCCACAAAAGATAGTAGAGTGTTCAAATGTTGAGTTTTCTGAACCCATATATGCGTACATCATACATATATAGCTAACTAAAACATGACAATGTATATCAGACAATCCAAGGCAACTGAAAAGTTTAACGCTTATATTTTCTATATTTTTTATGCTAAAAAGATATGTTTTTGTTGCAGGTTGCAGGCATTATTGGGTCAAGTATACAACCTCTTCATATGCAGTCAGTGCTGGTATGTTCTGCTTGTACTTTCTTTCTTTCCTCGTATGTATTCACATCTCTTTTGAACATTTAGGTTGGTATAGTTACCTGGTTCTCCATTTCTGCAGAATTACCTTGATAAAAAAGCATATCCGGAAGATACACTATCATGGGCTCAGCATTATGTTATTAAAGGTTTTACTGGTAAATGTTGTTCCTTCATATCTAACGTACAAACAGAGACACAATACATGAGAGAAACAGAAATACATAACCTTCCAAAAGACCCTAAACCAATGATCTGGCACCAGACCTAATTGACACAGGTCCCTCACATGGCCCACCTGAGAATAGGAAAATAGGAGTGGTGTTCGCCAGAGTGTTCCTAGCATACAGATGATATAGCCTGTGGGTCCTACCTAAAAGCATGACAGTTATGGAGGGTGTAAGGGTTTGAAAGGTCTCCCTGTGGCTTAGTAATGTGCAGAAAATGGGAACCATCTGATCATAAGAGGCACTATTTTGAGGGCCTTAAAGTTGTCCAATCCTTAGCTATTGCGATAGAGCCAGATTGAATGTCAAATGTTGCATGATTGGGTTTGGCTTGAGCTGTTCTTGAAATTTTCTTCTAGGTGTGTGTGAGTCCTTTATCTAGTGCGGTCTTATCCACCTAGGGTTGGTACTAATAGGATGTGAAGGGGACTTCAAGGATAGTGGGTCGTCAAGTTTCAAAACCAGCCGGCCATCCTAAGGTTGTGATTTAAAGCCTTGAGAATTTGACAATGAAAAACCATTGATTTCTTCAAATGCTCTAATGAAGGTCTTATGATTAACTGGTTTTTGGTGAGACTTGAATCTCCCCTTATACATGTGGTTCCATTTTCATCCCCCAACCCTCCTGTACCAGATAGTTACACATTCATAAATTTACATGAGTTGTTCATTTTTGTACATTTAAGGAAGAGAAATGACAATATCTTGCTGTGAGTACCCTAATGGCCTTCGCTAACCACTTTCGATTTGACCATGCAGGGTGCTTTACTTGACCCAACCTACTCATTCACATGCCTTGCTATGTATAGGCACTGACACAAACTTCACTCCAACTGGAGTGATGTCTACATTGATTTACATGCATTAAGAATATAGCTGTGCTTTTTACAAATGATTCTTCTTGTGGTGTATATTACTGTACTTGGGAGTGAAGTTTTTTCTCCAGTCAATTAGGTAGTAGTTATGCTTGTCATTGCCTTCTCATTTGCCTTGCTGATTATGAATCGTGTAATTTAAATGTGTTTTTTTTTTCTTCCACAGCACTCGAGAAGCTGTTGAAGGGCTCTGCTGGAAATTATGCTACAGGAGATGAAGTATTTATGGTTAGTTTTTCTATGGATTTATTTTCTATGGAGGAGATTGCTTTTATGATTATTAATTAATTGTACATCAAGAAAAAAAAACTCTGCAAGTTATTCCTTTTTATTTGAAGTTGTAATATGATTGGCAGCAACTAGAGCCAATGATAGAGTGGAAGGTGCTCGCAATTGCAACCTTGAGGTTGTGGTTCGAGTCATGTTACCAATTTTAAAAAAAAATCTTCCTAGTTGTGCATGAGTTTCAGTAATATGATGCAACCAGGAATGTTTGGCTTCCCCAATGGATCATGAGAGTGATCACGTCCTTGATTGCATGGATCGATTTAATAAATCAAAGGGTTTTTTGTCCATCCTAATTGGGTCTCAATCAAGAGAAAGGGCTCAAAGTTAGTTTTGTACGGTAAAGCTGGGTCCAAATCAATTGTCAAAATTACTAAACCAAATGAGGTGCCAAACAACATTTTAGCGAAACCAAATGAGGTGCCAAACAACATTTTAGCGATCCAATTGGTTGAGCCCATAAAGCTTGAATAGTCTAAATAGTTCAAAGAAAAGATAAAAAAAAACTGCATTCCATCAAGTTTTGACTATCCATGCCCAAAAAGGGGGTCCGATCCAATCCAATCCACAAGGGGCAACAATGAAACAGGTCACTCAGGCCTGTAGTTCAATCATCAAGAACCAATCGGATCCACTAGCTAGCATGGGGATTACACAAGGTCCAAAATATGTAGACAAACATGATTTTCAACAACCAGATATCTCCTATATTGATGCAAGAGCAGATATCCAGATCTTAGCAGATCATATTTTAGATCAGGCCCCCTCATATTTATAGAAATCAGATCTATCAAATAGGGTCATGATCCATCTCAATAACGGCCCGATCAAGCAAAAGGGGCAATACGGTCCAAATGCCCAAAAATTACAAAATAAATTATTGAACCTGATGTGGGAACCAATAAACCAAAACAGGAGGTTTTCCTAAGTGCAATACCCGAATCCCTCTTTAGCTTCATTTGGTTGTTTCTTACTAGACTTTCCATATTTGAGTGTTATGCCTTTAATGTGGGAATCTTATATAATTAAGATAGAGTGGATTTATCCATGAGAATAGCAAAGAAATCAGCACTCCATTATATGATCGAAGAATCATGACACTTTTTCCTCTTTTGTTTTGGTTGTTTATGGATTACATTTGGCCTCTTAGTCTTTAGGGATTTCATTGTTTAGAGGTGAGATTGAAGGCTAGGATTAAATCTAGGATTTTCTTAATGTTTTATCCTTAGCTTTATTTTTTTTTGGTAAATAATCCTTAGCTTTATTTAAAGGCATCTAATGGAATGTCCATGTGGACTTGTTTTATGATAATTCTCTCTTCGATAAAATTGCTTCAATGTTCTCTTTTCTGTCTCCTTCTTTTGGTGTAGCATCTCCCGTTGGATTGAAGATCCATGGTGGATATTCTTGATCAACGGTAATCGAATATATTTTTGTCCCTGTGCGAGTAGATTTCCTGTTTGATTAAAGATCAGGGTTTATTGAGCCCATAATCAATTGGATTTGGCTACCCTGATTGCGTCATATTTAGGAAGCAAGGTGTTTGGATTGCTTTTTTTCAGATGATTTGGTTTGAGATTGTGTGGCTTTCTCCACAAAGACAGCTAATGGGCTCACATCCTTAAAATTGCAAGATGCCCTTGCGTCCAACAAATTCTCTATGCCTTTCTTCTGGTTGCTCAAGGGAATATTCTTTCCTTATTTTGATTATGTTAGGACGTTAATATTTAGGGATTTTATATGTTATGAGTTTAGAATTCAATTGATGTGGTTTTTTTTTTTTTTTTTTTAAGTTTTGAAGATGTTATAGCATTTAAACATTAAATATATATGCTTTGTAAGGGTCCACTAGCTCAAGCTTGCATATGTTTATTATATTTCGAATATAAGTTTGCATTCTTGCACTTTTATATTTCCTTCTCCTATTGGTTTGAGATAACTCCCATTGGATTGAAGGTGGATCTAGCAACCATTGATAAGTGAATCACTATCTTTTTCCTTGTCTTATGATTGATTTACTGTTGATTGAAGATCGAGGTTTATTTAAGTTCACAAATGATTGAATCTGGCTCACTTGATTGTGTCATTGTCTCTACCTGAAATGCATTTAGGCGCCCTAACCCTTGCCTGTCCTTGACTCTCGAAAAAGAAAAGAAAAAAAAGGGGGTGAAAACCTCTTACCTGTCCTTGGTTAAATTAGAAGGAAACTTGTTTATGCTTTCTCCCAAATAGTTAATGCAGTTGTTTAAAAGACCATGCTATTGCTAATATCCAATGCAGTTGATTCTCAAACTTGGCTATTTCTTTCATTTCTGTTATATATATTTATAAGGCTTTAATGGAAGAAACTATGTTTTAATTTTGACAAACTTTACATTATTCTTGGGTTTATCTTGTGATAGTCAAGCGATTTATTTGTGTGAAGTATTCAAACCTCATGCTTATCTGTCTATGGTCTGATGTTTAGTGCAAGCTTTTACTGTTCAAGTTACAAATTGTTGAAGCCTTCAAAGTTTGAACTTGAGAGATTTTCAAATGCAGGCTGATGTATTCTTAGCCCCGCAGATTAGTGTCGCCACAACAAGATTCAACATTGATATGGTAATTTTTATTTTCAAACCATCCATCGCTACAATTTTGACCCTTTTTTTTGCCTTTTTTTGCTTGTGCCTTCCCATTGGATCTCATGATGAGGAGTGTTCCTTTTTTTAGATGTTCCTCTAGAATCTTTGAGTTTGCTGCCAAATTTTAAGCATTATTTCGAAAAAATTTATCACTTTTTTTGGTTTCATTTTGTATTTCATTAGCCTGTTATTTGTCCAACTGTTTTATTTTTTAAGTTAACTGGGATTTTATATATGCTAGAAAAAGAATGTAAAAGGATGGCACTCCAACAAGTGGCTTTTAGTTTTCTTATTTGTTAAGGGATCTTCATCAAGTCATTCTCATATATCATTCCTCCAATGGTTCTGCTCATTGTTCCTCATAACATCTGGCTGCAGTTCTCTATCTCCTATAATATGGAAGAAATAGCTACCAGTCCAAGGAATAACTTATTACCTTTCTTTCTCCATCACTTTATGTCCATTCAGAATCACCAATAGAAAATTGAAGTGTATATTCCTATCGTTTTTATTTCAAAATCTGCAAATAAATTTATCTAATCTTTCATGTGGCCATCAGACCTTAGTTGCACAAGGTTAGAGCCCACCCAAAGCACGGACTTGACAGGTGGACTTTCAAAACAATTATATCCTACCATCATATTATCAAAGTCTTATCCCATCTTTGAGGTGGCCTGGGTGATACCTTTCTCAAAATAGAATCTACAAACCTGGTTTTTCTCATTTAATCAATTTGGTTGCTAACCTTATGCCTCTTACTTCATGAGTAAATGTAATAGCATCCCAAGTTTCTACTTCTATTATTTGTACAACCTCCCTTTTTATCCTTTGTTTTTGTGATTGGTAGAATCTGTAGGGTTTTGACTCTCTCTCTCTCTCTCTCTCTCTCTCTGATGCGGGGCGGGAAGAGGCGGAGAGACGAGAGATGGAGGGTGGGTGGAAGGGATATGTCAGGATTTCGCCTGAAAATTGGCCTCACGCCAAACTCCCCATCGCGGGTGAAGAAAAAGAGACAACTTGGGAATACCCAAAATCACTCGTGAGAAATTTCATTAATCAATAAATTAAAGCCAAATGAGGCATTACAATGCTTAAATAGAGAAAAAACTAACCCTAAAACTAATACGGACCATTCAAATACAATGATGGCCAGGATTAAAACATCCACCTAAATACAACTTAAGACATAAATAAATAAATAAGTCTTAGTAGGCTAAGATAAGTGGGCTAGGCCCAAAGAACTGGTCTAGACGGATGGGTTGGGCCCATTGGCGGGTCAACCCATGGGGACCATGGGTCTGTCCTGCATCTCTCTCTCTCTCTCTCTCTCTCCCCTATTACTAAAAAATTAGGTTCTTCGTGCAGATAGGAAAAGAAATCATAACTTATGAAATCCTGTGCGAGAACTGCGAGACTCTCAGCATGTGTTTTACCTGTTGATTTTTTTGCCCCACGACCTTACTTTATTAAATGCTTCTAAGGCTTCATTTGACCTCTGCTTGCTTTCGAGGATAAAGTTAAAGTTTTCTCCTTCCATGTTCCATACCGGTAGAGTTTCGAAAATCAGGAAAGAAATTTTAGCAGATGTTGATCCCTTAACAAATTTGATCTTAATACCCAGCTTCAGATTTTGGTAAATTGAGGATTTCCTTTGTTCTGTAACCAAACCTCAGCATTCCAATTCTATTTGCACACACTCCCCTTGTTCCATTTCCCATTGTTTCACAGGTTTTTTTAATGAAAAAAAATCATCATCTCTGGGCATATTTGGTGTTGGGGGTTAATTAGCAATAAGCTAGACAGGATGAAATGGCTGAATATTAATAAACTTTGGAAACTACATTTAAGTTCGAACTCATATTGAGATTTCAATGCTTTTTTTTTTTTAAATTTCGTTATACAGTTTAAAGTAGAACATTATTTGGTTTTTTATTGAAGGAAAAAAACACTTGGCTTGTTTTACATTGAATGCAAAAAGAAATAAATTGAGCAATGAGACACAAAAGGCCTAGAAATTATTCTGTACTGTTGGAAGCTAAAGTAATGTTGGAATTCTCCACATGGTTTCTTAAACTTCCTATTGACATCTGTTTTTGAGTTGTCTGGGTGAGTCAAACTCGAGTCCCTATTTTTGGTAACATAAATGTCTTATTTGAAATTGATCTGTCCAATTGTGATGTGATGGAAGAGTAAACAATCTCATGTAAAATTTTGTATGCAATTTATTTCTCAGCAAATGGTACATGATGCTTTTTTAATTGCTAACATGACTGGAGCCCAGAACCTCAGGGTTGCAACAATGATACTATGAATGCATAAAATAGTCGTTGTTTTCTGGTATTTGTGTATGCAGTCCAGTTTCCCTACTCTAAATAGGATCTATGAAGCACACAAAGTTCTGCCAGCATTCCAAGCTTCTGTGCCAGAAAGACAACCTGATGCAAAGGTAGTGTGAGGCCAGTCTCTTTGCCACATATGTACTGCTACTATGTTTGGTAGGACATGTAACACAAACTGGAAAACAGTTGTTGCTATTTTGTGGCCTGATGGTAATGATGATTCTATTGGTGCTTGTATGAAATATCTATGAAATGTATGTGAATAGCCATGCTTCTGCTGATTTTGTGAACTTTTACAGGTTGTGGTCAGGTGATGTGATCTTCGCCCATTTGGTGAATAAATTATCCAAGCTCAAAGGCCAAAGATAAGATATGGATGTGAAACGGTCTGTTGTCTAAACAGCAACAATTTTCACATTTTTTAATAATTTTTTTTAAATAACACATTCTCACATTTTCTAGCAATGATGTCAACTCTTTATTTACATCATATATAAAGGAAAAAAAAAATTATGGAGATTGAGAAAGCTTTCTTTACAGTCTACTTATGTACAGGAACTGATGTCTCCACTTGGTTTTACCTCCTATTTTCTTTGCATCCTGACAACTACTCCTAAGCTTTTAAATTTCTTGTCTCGCTCTTACCAGACGCATGCAATGTTGAGACTCACAAGAAATTTGTGAGGTTCCCCTTTGATACCAAATTATTAAAAATCTAAATCCTTCAAAATAAATGCACGCCACTTGTACATGATGTGGATAAATTTCATTCCAATAGGAGTTTCGCCTACTATCAGATTTATTATTTACCTTTTGTAATATTTTTATACATGTTTCTCTGTACATGATCAATCCGATGATGAACATGACTAATGTTATAATAACATTTAGTCAATGCCCCCGTCCAAGAATGGGGCATTTATCTTGAACGGTTTCAAATTTTTTTTTGGAAATTAACCGGAAAAAACAGATTAGGTGACAAGCATACTGAAAAGGTAATTTTAAGTGTTCTTGCATAAAATCAATCATTTTGCTCGAAAATGTTTTTTTTTTTTTTTTTAACATTCTCTCTAGGGTCCCTATCGACCTTCATTGCAATGTTAATGGTCGATTGAGACCCTGCGGTCCATTCTAACATTCACAAAACTCTCATTTATTTTGTTTGTAGGGTCTCAATCGACCTTTATTTGTAATGTTAAGGGTATCTATTGACCTTGTTGGGTACGCTTATAAATGTACGAAACTCATCATTCATTTCATGTTCTTAGAAAACGATGACCATGCTTGACTTGCTTTCCCTCGGCAGGATATTCCCACATCTTGAAAACCATTAAAGCCACATGCCATTGTTCGGTGGAGAACAATAAAGTGCATATGCTATTGTTTGGGACAAACTAATGGAAATGTGGACTTTGTATTTTGTCCTAAAACATGATTTTTTACTTTTTAGAAACTCTTTTCATAATTCCTAGTTCCATGTCATCATGGCTCGATGGAGGACCGCTGGGAACCACTGTGAATACGCTTGACAGTTGATATGGAGTCGTAGTTAACACCGAGGGAGAATAATGAAATAAATAAGAGAGAAAATCGGGCTTTTAGGTCCTAAAATGTATGAACGGATCGAGCGTAGGGTCGTTAGAGACCCCTAACATTAAAAAAAAGAGGTCGATAGGGACCCTCGTAGAGAATGTTAAAAAAAAATTATGTTTTCGGACAGAATGACTGATTTGGTGCAATGGCATTTAAAATTACTTTTTTGGTATGGTGGTCACCTAATCTGTTTTTTCCGGTAAAATCCTCTTTTTTTTTCCCTTTATTTTTTTTCCCTGACGAGTGTGATCCATGAGACAGCCTCACAAAGTTCTGTAAGCCCAGCCGAGGATCCAGACTCGTAACATTATGAACACGCCATACAACCTAAGACCTTCCAGATTCTCCTCGTTCTTCTTCTAATCTTACTAATCCTTGGAGCAATGAAAGAATAGAAAAGCTGAGGTGGAACCACTGGAACACCAGAGTCAACTATCTCAGAGCGTCCTCTCCTTCCACCTTCTTCTTCCAGCATATTCCGGTCACTGCTGCTACTGCAGCTCTTTCGAAGGAAAAAGCTCCTGCTTCCCACATCTCCGACCCGATTCCATTTATTCAATCCTGTCAAAACCCACTCAAAAGTTGGTAAATATTTCTGTCGCTAAACTACTTTCTCATCATATTGTTACCTAATCAAGATGAATTTCATCAGTTTTATGTGAACAGTGTTCTTGAGTTTTGTTGGCAGCCTCCCATAGTTTTATGCGGTTCATGTGGATAGAAAGGTTTGTATGTGTTTTTAGGGATTAATTCTCTGCTGTCCACAATCGAGTGTTCCTCGAGCTCAGAGCGAGAAGCTTTTGAGTTAGGTTGGATGGGAGCTACCTTGGGTTATAAAAAGAAAAAAACCGTTTTCTTGAGTTTAAGATGGTGGGAGTGGGCCTTCTCAAACAAACAAGAAGGGGAGGAGAGCGTTGAGCAGCAGCTGGTGAGTGGGCTCAGGGCTAAAAAAATGTTTGGAAATGTTCCTCAAAACAGTCAAGAGATGGGTTTTTATTTTTATTTTTATCCCACTTCACACAGCAGGTCTTCTCGAGGCCATTTGCTGGTTCCTCTTGCCAACGTCTCCATACAATCTTCATTTTACCAAAACAAGACAAAAAAAACCTTCATCATGTGGTCCCTCTTTTCTCCCTTCTCCACTGCTTTATATCCGTTCGTTTTAATTTCGGATAGTTTACTAAGATCTTAAAAGGTAATTATTATACATAGAAGACTCGGCCATGACTGATACCTTAAAAAAGTTGAGAAACAATCTTTCAATGGTTGTTGGAGGTGTGATCAATCAAAGGAAGGATTATGTAGAGAACTGTCTTTCCGGCACTTTTATGGATTGTTTGGAAGGAGAAGAATTCTCGATGCTTTGAGGACTCCAGCACCTCGGATGAAGATCTTGAGTACAAGATCAAATTCACTGTCACTTCATGGGTGTCCTTCCTTCTTCAATTTCATTGGATTTCTATTGATATCATTTTGAGGAATCGGAGGGAGGTGATATTCCTTTTTAATGTTTCTTGTTACTACAGCTGTTATTGCTCCTTTCTTTCTCTCTCTGGCTCTTGTGGCTGTGAGTTTAGTTTTGGTGGTGTTGGATTGTCTTTCTCTCTTCTTTCCTTTTTGGCTTTTCAGTAGTATTTTATGCGGTGAAGTAGTGTGTGCAAGTATCACTTCTTGTGGATCCTACTTCCGTGGGTGACTAAGGAAATAATCGCCTTTTAAGCGAAAATAAAAAATCAGCAAATGAAATAAAACTCCAGCAAATGAAATAAGTTTTATTTTCTTCTCTGATAAACGCTCACACACCTACTACAAATACACCCTTCCGGACTCCCACTCCGCACAACAGCCAGGGATTGATCAATCCCTTCTTTTTGTGGAGGAAAGGTGCCTCACCATTGGGCTACGAATGGATTGTCTCCATGTGTAAAAAATTAGTCTAATCAAATAAGCAAGCCCATGGATTAGGGGTAACCTCAAAATCAGATGGATCAAATAATTCCTGCCCTTTTATCTTTTCTCCTCAAATTTTATTAACTATGCATCATTTATATTATGAAAGAATATGACTATGACTTGTAGTCAAAATACGTGGTTGTGAATTGATTGGGCGAGTGAAGCTGAGGACAAGTCCTCCATGTAAAAAGAAGAAAAAAAGGAAATTAAAATAACACACAAAACATTTTGTCCGATGCAAACGGTCATGTATTGACTGCTTTGTTAATAAAAATTCTGTGATCTCACTGCTTTTATATCCTTGTTTATTAATTGATTTACATTTTTGAACACTTTAAAAGCAAGCTAGAAAAAATGAAAATTTATAATTTTCTATTCTAATGCAATTTTTGTATTTCTATTTTAAATTAAAAGGGTCAAGACACACCAAAGTGCCAAACCGGTACGCCAGAACTGAGATGCAAGGGTTTTGAGTTTGGTAGCTAGATACACTATGGATTATGAAATCATAAATCTTTGCACAATACAACAATCACAAGTGTCCAGCTAAATTTAAAAGAGTTCTACTACTGTCCCCCAATTCCCTCCCCATTACATATTGATGATTTTTTTTTTCTTTTTATTCTAAGAGGCAAATTCCTGCCAGTAACCAACTCCTGGAGGCCATCTCTGGAATAGGAGCAGAAATAAAGGAAAATTTGGTGATGCTCTTCAGTGGGGTCTACTTGGTAAAATCTAAACTTTTTTTTAATGAAACGGATGCTTAAAATGAAATTTGAACTAAACTTACCTTGTAGGCTAAAATATGAGTCATGCAGCTCGAACGTTGAGAGAGCATGACGGTCGAGCCGTGGGCTTCGCCGTTCTTGGCCATACTTGTCCACAACGAGCTTGATCGTGTCCTCAATGCTTGCTCCCAAACTAACCATAGCCCGCACAGGCCCAGGACTCCCCTCAACCATCACGTTCACCACCACCTTTGCATCCTCTCTATATCTCTGCGTTTCAAATACAACAGACACTCTTATTACAAATACAAACAGATGCAGCAACAATAAATAATAGGAATTGAGACCGACCCAGATGGTATGTGTTTACTACCTGCGAAGAATAAGGAGAGGGAGAGATGGATTGGAGTGAAGCTGTGAGGACTTGGTTCTGTCTTCGATGGTCGTCTTCTTGAAAGGGTCCGACGGTTGGTATGATCGGTTCGGACGAGCAACGCTGGAGAATTTTGATGGGTTTGGTAGGCTTCAAACGGGGGAAGGAAGGGAGGTTTAATGGACGGTGGTTGGGGTGTGGAGGCAGCGTTTTGCGGCCATGGGTTGGAGTTCTTCGCCATGAATTCCTTTCAGACATGGCCGAGAGGGAGAGAAATGGTGAAACGGTATTGAAACTTTTTGAGAAGGAAAGAGAGAGGAAGCTTCATTCACGAGAGAGAAAGAGAGAGGTCGTTGTGGGTTGCGTGCGAAGTCGTTTTCTCTCCAAACTTCTTAACTTCTGCTTGATTTTCTTGACTTTTGTTTCGATCCTGCTTTAGCCAGGTGGGGTTTCTTGCAGATTTATAAGCCCCCGGTATCCACCCATACTACAGAATTTTGAGAGTCTACTATCACAGTCTTTTTTTATGACCTTACAATGAACAGATGGAAATCAGATGAAAACCTTCTATAATCTTATGTTTCGCTCGTGGGTAGATGAAAAAGAAAGGAATTCAAACTCTCTAGTACTAAAATTTAAAAATTATCTCTTTTTTAAGGGACGATTATAAAAAAAACCCTCAAATATTTAGAATGATAAAAAAAATTCTTCAAGACCATGAAATTCCAAAAATTTTTTTAGAAAGGTGTTGCACATCCTTTCGCGTACCTTTTTGTTCGCGGCACCTTTTCATATAATTTTTTATATGCGCATTGTTATGTCTTGTATAGAGGTTATGCATGAGTGCGGAAAAAAAGCTGAGCAAATGGTAGAGTGCCGACGAAAAAGTTGTACAAAAACAGTCGCGTATGAGCACTTTTCCGAGCCTTTTTTAACCCTATGTTTGGGGAGGTGGGAAAGTAGGGGAGGAAAAAAAAGGGAGAAAAATGAAGGGAAGGTGGAAGTTGATGGTGTTTGGGAAGAAGAGAGGAAAAGTGGGGGAAGGAAAATAGAGGTAAAATGCTTGTGGGACCCACTTTAAAATTTTTTCCTAAAAAATGGGAGAAAGTGGGGGAAAGTGTGAGGGAAAGAGGGGAGGAGAGAGAATTTTACTAAAATGCCCTTATCATCTTTTCATTTTTTTTTCACAAAATAAAGGTAAATTGGTAATTTTATCTCTAACAAACAAACAAACAAAACCCTACTTTTTTACTTTTCTTTCCCCTCCTTTTTTACTATCCAAACAAGAGGAGGGAAAATTAATTTTACCTCCTCTCCCCTCCCCTCTATTTTTCTTCCTCCTCAAATTTTTCCTCCCCTCCCCCCTTCCCAAACATAGGGTAAGAGAGTAGATGGATCTGATGGCGTTTTACTCCACGGTCACCGCAGGTAAATCCCCTTTTGGAGGATTCGGATTCCTTTTAGGACTCCAAGGAGGGAAAAAAATGCTCCCCCAGCATCTTGTATACATAATGTCATTAGGCCACACGACACAAAAGATCTCGAGGAATAAAGAAGTTTCATATCCCTTTTATTCAGTCTTGGAGAGTTGCGGTCATAGCTTAATGTAATTAAGGGAGTCTGGCATGGAGCTTTGACTTGCATAAATCCTCAATTGGCAGAGTGGGAGCTATACAGTGAGCTCATGTAATGAAAACCCAAGCCTTTCAAAATAAATGATACCTAAACGGAGTCCGTCTGACTGTATGATTGATTATTTGGTAGACTACTTGATTAATGAATATATATATATAAAATTATATTAATTATGTTTTTTATTAAAAGGTCAATTTTATAGTGGGACCAACTCCCATTGAAAGATAATTAGAAATGCACCATAGACTACCAGAGTGCTTATTTTGAGCTATTCAAATTTTAACGGGTGGGTCCATTGTGATGTTTCGCCTTCAATCAGGGTTTATCTAAGTCAAGGCCTCAGAAAATCCGCACTCGTGTAAAATGATGTTTGTGATGTGACTTATGAGGGCTTTTATAATCGTGGCACTCGTCCCATATGCAAATATGCAAACACTTGGGTCTTCTCCTGACCATTATTTCTAATCTTCTTGCAGAGAGAGAGAGAACCTTTGCTTCCATTGAGAGTCTTGTGGATTGACTAGGAAACATTACATTGTCTTGGAATCAGAATTGAATAGGAGCTTGTTCGAGTGCACTGCTGCCTTTGAGATAATATCGAATGCAGATTGGAACATGTCCTCATTCAACTGATATTTGACCAGAAATTAGAAAACCAATTGTTATTCTTTCTTCCGTAGATTATATGTGAAATGCATAATTATATTTTCTGGTCGATCAATTTGATAGCTCTCCCACCCAGGGGTGGACCTACATGTAGGCCTAGGGGGGCCATGGCCCCCCTTAAAATTTCAAAATATTATTTTTTACCACTAAGGTTTTTGTAATTTTTTATTTTGCCCCCTAAAAAGTTAAAATTTTCTTTTAATAATTATCATTTGCCCCCCCCTAGTTCCATTTTCTGGGTCCGCCCCTAGAGTCCCACCTTATTTGAAATTAAACTTAGGGAAGATATGTAGCATATTGTGATAAATAATAGGTAACTATTACAGATGGAGAATCATCTTTTATGAGTGGTCTACTGGAGTGCCATGTTTAGTTAGTGCAGCTCATTAAATCTTTCACACTCTTATCACCCCATGGTCTGACACCATGTCGATTTTATGTTCATTAAACCTTTATTCACCATTGGATCGAATCTGAAAAGAAAAAACAATTCTACAATTAAAAAACTGTTAAACTTCTTAGGCTATTAAATTAAGGATTAGGATAATCTGATTGGGTTGATATTTCGCTTGACCCTTATTCCCTTATTCATAAAGAGACTTTTCCATTTATCATACTTCCAATGATATGGATGCATGTGGGCCCTTGAGTTGGACCCCATTTGCAACGATATGTGGTATGCTTGTAGGTAACAATTTTCCATCAGAAAATTCATAGACTCATTTGCTTTGATACCACTTGTTAGGAAGAGTGGCGAAGGGGAAAATACCTGCGATCAACAATCACAATCATGATGAACACAAACACACCAACCATCAAGCATTACACACATGAACACAACGATTTTACATTGTTCGGCAAGATTGCATACTTCCAAGGGGAAGGGAAAGATTGTCTATTGTTCTCCTCTCTCAACCTCAAAAGGTAGGTTTACATAGTACATGATATGTATAAACCCTGCTTTCTTGGCCTCCAATAAAGTCTTTCTTAGCCTCCAAAAAAATCCATTACAATTAACAAAACACCCTTAACCCTAATCCTCGGTCCTGATTAACCAAGATGAGCTGACCCAGCTAAACTGAAATACAAGACAAAACCCAACATATAACTGATATAGGCATCATGTTGAGGGCAGCATGTCATCATTTCATATTTGAGGTAAAAGGCTACGATGATAATGGTATAAAGCGGCTGATGAATGTGGCCTGATATTGAACAAAAATTGAAATGTTATATATGGGTGTTAACTGCCACCCAATTGGCCATGTTTAATGTGGTTGGGTCAAACCCATTCGCCTTCTCTTTTTGGTTCTGATGTTCCGATTTCGAGTCCAAACAGTATATATCCGACGGCACCTGGGTCTATGCTTTTGAAAGAACAAGTGATCATTTGTTTTAAGCCAGGGATCGTTCCCAAGTAGACCCCCCAATATGATGGTCTGAATTGAAGCCCCAGAATGCCACGAGTATAACAGCAAATGAATTAGTAAAAGGCCAGCCTGGGCCTTTGGTGGGCCCATCCCACATTTGGAGTATTGGCATGTGAGCAGGGTGAGGGATTAAGCCTGAGGCCCAACAATGAATGGACGACGGCCTTATAATCTCTATAAGTGTTTGTGTGCTGGGTAAGGCCGTCTGAATCTTGTTAAAGCTTCACTCGTTTAGTTATTAGACCTAAAATTTGGGCCCAGGTCCACGTGTATCATCCTGAAAGTCTGGCCCAGGCCTAGACATTTGCAAAATCTATACACAGCTTGTCCCAAATTCTTGATCTGGGCATATATAATAAGCCCATTCCGGAACCATTTTAATATCATGGCCAGCGACTGGTCCCTTCATCACCTAACGGGCCTAAAATCACAAGCCCATATCCAGGAATTGCATGCCGGGTGTGTGGTCAAGCTGGGGATGAAGCAGCCCATGAACACTCCTACTAGTCATATCTAACTAGAGCCACAGAAAGTCAGTATGCTAGGCCCTTGATTAACTCAAGAGGTTAGAGCGTGATTTTAGTGCCCTAAGGTTGGGCCTATCAAAGACTATCTGTTATGGTTAACAAAAAGACTCAGCTTGCTCACACTCAAGATAATTGAACCTGGTCCAGTTATAGCACTGTACGCTCTGTCTTCACTGAGATACAAAGTGTTGAAAATATGAGCCCCTACTATGACTAAATCTGGGCCCAGAATATTAGAGCATTGGGTGGGCTTAAAATGTAGCTAATAGCCCACAATTAGCATGCAACTCTGTGCCCGTTTGGATGTAGAGAGAAGTGGGAGGAGATCTTTTTTTCTCCAGTGAAATGTATTTTTCCCATTTTGAATTCTTCTTGTAACCAACTTTTACAAGAAGCACGAGAAGATATTTTCTCCTCCACGTAATGTAGAAAACACTTTTCTATGGTGTAGTTGAGTTTATTTTTTATTAGTTTTCTTATTAAGAAATGGCTTTAATTGATTTTCTCAATTCAAATCAAAAACATTGGAGAATCACTGTTAGAGAAAAATCATGATTCTTCTACGGAAATTGTCCACCCTTAATTTCTCTCCATCTCTCCAACTAGTGAGAATTCAACCTTGATGGATTACGCGGCTGGCTAGGACCAGGGTTCATAAACTAGAAGTTGTGGTTTAGAACTTGTGCCCTCTGGAGTCACTTGACGAGGCGAAACTCAAAAGCTTGACTTACCCTGTGTATGGGGAGGCAGGGACTTCATGTGCCTGGGAAATAGTCAGCTCTCAAAGATGTGAGATACCCTTGCCAGAAAAAAAAAAAAAAAAAAAAAGAAGAAAAAAAAGAGAAGGAAACTTAGGGGAAATTCTGTCATTTTCATTTCTCTACAATCAAACAGGCCCTAAAAACTCACTAAATGAGAATTTGGTTATTCATTAGAGTGGATGCTCCCCTGTTAGTTGTAACTGATGTAGAGTGAGAACAGGCTTCTCTGATGCTGTACAAAATATCCCATGCTGCATCTGAGGTTCCCATGCATGGACAAATGTTTGTTAAACTTTACGGGAATGTGATCCACATCACAAGACGATCGGTTGTGGAGCCCACTTGGATGACCGAGTGCAATTAAAAAGAATATCATAGTTTTTTTTTTTTTTTTTTTGTTTGTTTGTAAAGTAGAATAATCATTAAGAACGGGCAAAATAAAGCAAAAGCAACAAGAAAGAGCATAAGGGAGGGTACATAGGTACAAAAGACCCAATAGCCCTGCCGCATATACTTTTAGCAAAAATATGAGCGACTAAATTCAATTTTCTAGGAATAAAAGAAAAATCAAGCGACTCAAAATGAAATGAGAGTTCATATAAATCATATTGTTAACTTCATATAAATCATATCTTCAGTATTAAAGGAAAGCGCTGATCAATGAGAATTCTTATTAGCTAAATACATGAGAGTTTCCTAAACCTATTGACTATCTGTTGGAAAGGGAATTGTTAATGAAAATCACAAGTATAAAGAGTTTTAGGGTTTATGGTTCCTCAATTCGAAGAATCTATCAACTCATTGTTCAATCAGGTCTTTAAGAGGAGGAGTGTGATAAATCCCTAGTTAAAAAGGATAGCCGTTTGATCAAGGCTTCACAAAAGTATAGTGTTTATCATAAAATCAGATGTGCATTTATGTTTGTTTAAATGCTTGAAGTATTCAAATTTGCGTTAATAAGCGATAAACCGGTTTATATATGTTAATCTCCAGATTAACAAAGTCAGGAATAACCAAATGATTCGAAGACTTTCCCATTAACTGTTACTGAACTTCTGAGTGGAAAATTTTAAATATAATGGTGTGCTTTTCTATAATTATAAATAACTAGTTGCCTCTTTATTTTGACGAATAACCATCTCTAGCAAAATAAAAGTCTCAGTCAACTGTCTTGATTGTTAGCTTGATTTTCGATTGATTGATGAGATTAGTTGAAATTTGTCAAAAAATGATGAAAACCCCCTTTGATATAACTTGATTTAGACTAATTCGAGATGATAACTTGAAGAGGCTATTAAGCTCTAACCATGATTAACTCTCTTAATTTTTTCTAGAACGAGTTGCTTTGAAGAAAATTTTGTCCTTTCATGATAATATGTCAAATTTCTTCAGCGGTCAAAAATTGTCCTCTCAATGCTCTTATTAAAGTGGAGTAAGATTTTAAGATTAGTAGATATTGTTAGTTGTCATTTGTAATTGTCTAAAATATAGGCAGTTACAAGTGAAATTCCTAGGGCCCTGTTCGTTTGCTTAAGAAATATGAGTCTGACCTCCACATCAGACTTGCATATTTCCATCTTTCTCTTTCACAGCATTACACAATCATATTCGAAAGCCCAAGTGTATGAGGCTAAATTTCTTAAGCAACATTGAGTATAAGTTTGATGGGCAAAAGCCCAATGTGGCTCACATGAAAGGGGTCGAGGATGAAAAGGATTCTGCTTTGATTGGGATTGAGATGACTGAGACATGGCCTACCAAAAACTTTGGCTAAAAACTCAAATGGGTTTGAGCTAATAGTGGGATAGACTCAATCTAGATGAGTGCAAAATCAGATGGGGCTATTGGTGGCCCGTACAAGGCCAATTATCTGCATCTTATGAAAACATTATCTATATTTAATGTATATAAGGCCCCTGCCCCAGTGTGGTGGGGCCTACTTGGGATCCCACCAATCATGGGTAAGGTGGTCGATTGAAGGATCCAGATGGGATAGGCCCCTATATAAAATTTAAAGTCCATTTGTTCATCCTAACCCCTTTGATTTGTGGTCCTCAATTTAGCGGTCTTAAATTGCATCAATTATTATTTTTTTATTTGAGTTCAACGATGAGTCACATCTCGATCAATCTGAAACCTATGGGACCCATGACATTAGGAGGAGTTTAGAAGAAACTAAGGTGGGCCCCACTGGTTCTCTCGCATGGTGTAGAACATCCGCATAGGAGCAGTGGCCTATATATATATATATATATATATATAATACATTCATATATACTACACAGGTGGGAAAAGGAGTATTAAGGTTTGGAGTCAGACTTCATCAATCAGGCCCAAACTGTGAGTGTGGGCCTAGACTAGACCCAATTATCAATCTCGTATAAAAGGAGGGTTCATAGTCCGGATATTATAGTTGGCGAGTCTTATAGTAAACCCAGTAATTGGGGATCCATTGACATCCCTAGAACAAGAGCATTGGTCTGTGGGGATAAGAAATTTTAACTAATGAACTGTTTAATCACTCCTCCTTCGAAATTTATTTCTCATTCCCCCTTTCCTTCTGTTTTGGCACTCATCAAAATTCACTTCAATCAAAGTCCATCCTACCATCAGATTGAATGAGTTTTATCCTGTTAGAGCTCATAATATATTTTAAATGCGACGAACCCAACAATGTCTTTATTCTTATTGAAGCAAGACTTCATATAATGCCCATATATTTTCAAGAATTGCAAGTCAAGTACTAAGGCCTTGAAAAAGCTCAAGTGGAGCACTTAGAGCAATCTAGATGACTCTTTAGAAAAGTATTATCACCAAAGCACTTGAAGTCTTATACCCCATGCTCTCCCACCAACAGTTTGAACCCCAGGCTCCCACCACCAGCAGTAAAGAAATAAACATGCTACATAAGTATGCATATGTATACATATAATAATAGCGTTTAGGAAGCCGATGGATGAAATAGGGATGAAGTCACTGTCATTCTTTGCAATGAGAAACAAATGTGTCACTATTTTTTATGAAGTTCGGATCTTCAAGAATCTATTTTATGTGATTTTGGATTGATTCTTTTTCTCTATTGGTTGTGTTGTCGCCTTCTATGGGTATTGGAACCTCAACTAATACAGTCATATATCAACCTTATTCTTTTGTTGGTCTCAATTCACCTTGGTTAATTTCTCGAATGATATTTTTGTGTGTGTATTCCATTATAATATATTATAGCTAAGGGATTTGGCTTCAATTTTGACCAACAGTTATAATTTTAATCAACGATTATGTAACTACTAATTTTTTAATCAAACCACTCATGTTTCAGTTGTTCCTTTATATGAGTATATCCTTTTCCTCCTATAGCTCTATTTCTATTTTATTCAACTTGTCCTATAGAAAAAGGTAATTTTTTTTAATATGTGATTATTTATTTTACAGTGCAGGGAGAGACCGTGCTCAGCACGGTTTAGTGGACTAGCTATAATATATTAAGCTATGAGATTTTGGCTTCAATTTTGACCGTCGGTTACAATTTTGACCTATGATTATACTACTTTATTTCAAATGCTCTACATTTTCTTCCCTATCTCATGCAACTATCCACTCATAACCGTCTTGTCAAACCACTCACATCTACCTTTCTTCTGAAAAGTTATTTTCTACTTGCTTTTCACATCAAATTTTCATCTGAGTTTGATGATAATATGATATCATTGTGGAATGAATTATCTGAGATAAATTCTTTTAAATGGTATGTATGTGAGAAATCAGTCAATTGGATAATTTCATTCCACGAATACCTCAGCTGGTATTAAAGATGACTTTGTGCCCCTTACTTAGCGCAGGCACGCACTAATGAACATTATTTCGACAGTGAAAGTAGTGGATTGATTGAAAGGTACTGAGGAGCATTTGTAATCAATCAATTTTATGATAATGAACAATGATAACAGGCATTTTTAGCGAATCTCTCTTAATACTCCTTTGTGTTTCGACGCAGCAACACCTACGGTAGGACCTCTGGGTTCCAATCTGGATTCAACACAAGCCTTTGAAGGCTCTATGCTTGATGAAATCCATAGACGGCTGGGATCGTTGCTCGCAAATAGCAACAAAGGGAGAGCATTGCCGGATTGAAATGCCCTGTTCTTTGAGACGAGGCCTTAAGATCTACAGCTTTCAAAAGATCTAATAAGTATGTCTGCTGTTGGAGATGCTCTGACCTGACCAAACTAGCAATTGACATTAAATGGGTTAGTGCCTAGATCATTTGAGTCGGCCTCTTCATATATGACTTCCTTCCAGTAAGTCCATGAGTTCAAATGTCTAAGATGAGTACGGATCCCTTGAGTGATCTCCCATTTTCCATGACTGAAAGTTGTGGACCTCACTGTAGGCACTAGGCAGGGGCAGCAGAAATAGTTGGGGGATGGGGGTGGCCATGGCCGCCGGAAATTTCAGATAGTCCCCTTAAGTTAAGAAAAAATGTTATGCAATTTTAACATTGCATCCCATAGAAACTTAACATTTTTACATAGTGGGCCCCCTTAATGAAACTCCGGGCCGGTTAATATAAAAGCCCACTCTGATCATGGGATGTTATCAAATTTTACACTAAAATGAGTTGGTCCCACCATAAAAATTGGGAATATCATTGATAACAGTCCACTAGTAAGTCAATCACTTGACTGGCCTAAGATGAGTCCGGAACCACTTACAGTGATCTCCCACACGCTTCTCAGGAGTGGAAGTCACTCTGAGTTCCAGTATTGAAATCCCACTTACTTGAATTGATCGCTTGCCCAGTCCATGAGATACTCTTAAAATTTACTCTAAAATGGGTTGGTCTCGTTAAAAGATTGAGCTTATAATTGATCATTTGCGCTCTCCCTAGGGTATCCTCAAATTTTACTGGAGAGCAAGTTGGTCCCACCATTAATAGACTAAGCGCTCATTTTGAACAGCCAAGATTTTCATTAGTGGCACTCCACTGTTTGGTCCACTCCTTCCGGTTGCACTCATGGGAAGCAACGGATCCTGACTCTAAATTGGCCAAATTAGGGGTCCCACAGGGATACTATTTAGTAGTACTACTCCCAATCCCCAGGATTTAAACACCCATCTATGGGGGTGCCTCCCTATCTCAAAAAAAATGTCCTCTTCTCGTCCCATCTCTAGCCTTTGAAGAAACACAACCATAAATGCCTCTTGGCCTCCTCATCCCTTCTCTAGTCCCATTACCTGCTTCTCTCTCTCTCTCTCCTGCCCTCCTCTGAGGCACCCAGAGCATAAATAATTAAATAAAGAACCAAGTAAAATCAACATAAACAACAAATCAAACACAACTCCAACTCAGCAGTGCCCAATCCCGAAATTTTTAGTCCTGTCAGCAGCATCTATATCTTAATTTTCTTTCTTTCTTTCTTTCTTTCTTCTTGTTCAGATCTCTAATTTTCCCATTAGACATGAGAAACTGGAATCTCCAGATGTTCAATCCATTACTCCCTACCTTCTTTTCCATTCAATGAAGCCTCCTCCTAGAAATCACCACAACACCACTCCTTCTCATGGAAGGCGACGAGTAGCCTCCACCGAAACGACATAACCCAGAGCCGACACGGATGATGGCCGCTACGGCTTCTTCAAACTCTCCCTTAGACTCGGTATCGGTATCGGTACCGGTCTCGGCATCATCTGCTGGTGGGGTAGTTGCAGAAGACATAACGGCTCGGGCGGTGCACAAGCGTTACGAAGGGCTGGTGACCGTCAGATGCAAGGCCATCAAGGGGAAGGGGGCCTGGTACTGGGCCCACCTCGAGCCCTTCCTCGTCCACAGCTCCGACACCGGCCTCCCCAAGGCCGTCAAGCTCCGCTGCTCCCTCTGCAACGCCGTCTTCTCCGCCTCCAACCCCTCCCGCACCGCCTCCGAGCACCTCAAGCGCGGCACCTGCCCCACCTTCTCCTCCGCCCCAAAATCACCCCTCTCTCCTCCTCCCAACTCCGACCCCCCCTCCCGCAAGCGCCACGCCTCCGCCGCCTACCAAATCCCCCCTCTCGCCGTCATTGACCCATCTCAAATTTGCACCCAGATTGGTTACCCGGCGGCGCCGCCGCGGCCGCAGCAGCATTTGGTGCTCTCTGGCGGGAAGGAGGATTTGGGAGCTTTGGCGATGTTGGAGGACAGCGTGAAGAAGCTGAAGAGTCCCAAGGCCTCTCCCGGGCCGCCTCTGAGCAAGACCCAGATAAACTCCGCGGTCAGTCTACTCGCCGAATGGGTCTACGAGTCCTGCGGCGCTGTCTCCTTCTCCGGCGTCGACCACCCCAAATTCAAGGCGTTCTTGCAGCAGGTGGGGTTGCCGCCAATTAGCCCCCGGGAGCTCGCGGGCACCCGGCTAGACGTCTGTTATGAAGAGGCCAAGTCGGAGTCGGAGGTGAAGATCCGGGATGCCGCCTTCTTCCAATTGGCGGCGAATGGGTGGAAACCCCGCTGTGGGAGTGAATGTGGGGCGGTGGAGAATCTCGTCGGCCTCACTGTTAATCTCCCTAACGGCTCCAGTGTGTTCAGGCGGGCGGTTTTTGCAGGCGGGACCGTTCCGTCTGAGTTCGCCGAGGAGGTTCTCTGGGAGACTATCACCGGCATCTGCCCCGGCAGTGTCACACAGCAACGGTGTGTCGGAATTGTCGCAGACAAGTTCAGGGCCAAGGCGCTGCGGAATTTGGAGAGCAGGAACAATTGGATGGTGAATCTCTCTTGCCAGCTTCAGGGCTTCATTAGCTTGATTAAAGACTTCAGTAAAGAGCTTCCACTCTTCAAGAAAGTCACTCAGAATTGTCTTAAGCTTGCCAATTTCTCCAACACCAATTTGCAGGTAAGGAACAGCTTCCACAATTTCGAGTTGCAAGAACATGAGCATGCCTGCTTAATTAGAGTGCCCTCCAACTCGCAAGGAGGAGAAAATTTAAATTTTACTGTCCTCTATGCAATGATTCAAGATATCTTGAGCTCCTCTAGTGCTCTGCGAGCGGCAGTGAATGAGGATTCTTATAAGGTGGTCTGTGTGGAAGATCCAGTTGCCAGGGAGGTAGTTGATATGGTTAAGGATGTGGGGTTTTGGGGTGAATTGGAGGCAGTATATTCACTGATCAAGTTGGTTCAAGGCATGGCTCAGGAGATTGAAGCCGAGCGACCATTGGTTGGGAAATGCCTGCCACTTTGGGAGGATCTGAGGGGGAAGGTAAAGGACTGGTGTAAAGAATTCAATGTGGCTGAAGGGCCCATCAAAAGGATCGTCGAAAGACGGTTCAGGAAGAATTATCATCCGGCATGGTCTGCAGCATTCATACTCGACCCACTTTATTTGATGCGGGATAATAGCGGCAAGTATCTCCCACCATTCAAACGCTTGACTCCTGAGCAGGAGAAGGATGTTGATAAGCTGATAACCAGGTTGGTTTCAAGGGAAGAAGCCCACATTGCTCTGATGGAGCTCATGAAGTGGCGATCGGAAGGGCTTGACCCGCTCTATGCGCAGGCAGTCCAGGTGAAGCAGCGCGACCCCATGACTGGGAAAATGAAGGTTGCAAATCCTCAGAGTAGTCGTCTGGTGTGGGAGACATGCTTGAGCGAGTTCAAGTCGCTGGGGAAAGTAGCAGCAAGGTTGATATTCCTCCACGCTACATCTTGCGGGTTCAAGTGCAATTGGTCATTGTTGAGGTGGGTCAGTGCTCATGGCCACTCAAGGTCTGGGATGGATAGGATTCAGAAGGTGATATTCATTGCTGCACATTCGAAGCTTGAGCGGCGGGACTTCTTTAGTGAGGAAGAGAAGGATTCCAAGCTGTTTGCAAATGGGGAAGACCATGTGCTTAGTGAGGTTTTCACAGATGGGTCCTCTCTGTAACATTTTTACTTGTAGAATTTACTTATGTAGGATTATTGAATTCTTTCTAGTGTTTGTGTCCTTGTTGTTTATTACTCTCTTATGATAGAGGTTTTAAGGGTAAAGATAGGGGGACATTGGAAGGATAGAATTACCAATGTCTGGCATCAGAATTCGACTGAATCAGCATCCCCTGCCCTTCCATGATTTTGAGGCTTTTGAGTTTGTCCCAAAAAAAAGAAAAAAAAAGAAGAAGACTGCTTTTGTTTATAAGATAGAATGTTGAAGGAACAGTGACAGAGAAATGTAGCATTTTGGTATCTGGAGTAATTGCAATTAATTAATAATATTATGATGGTATTTCTGGGTTTGAATCACAGAACACTGCTCTACTTTGATGGGATTTCCTTCTTTCTTTCTCAGATTGTTTTTTTCCTGCTTTGAAATCTTGAGCTTTTTGCTCTTGATAGACCCAACAGTCTATGACATTAAGATGTGATGGTTAGCTTTTGTCTTCTTCAGTATGTTTGAATGTTTATGCAAGACAGAGTTAAAGGCAAAAAATGAACCAGAAAAACTGATTTATAGTCTTCAAAGTCAATTGCTTCAGCAGGTTTTTGCATTCCTTTACAGAGTTTAAAAGTCGCCAAGTATTTAATCCATCTGATCCATGAAGTCAAGAAAATGAAAAGTTCATGGTCTATCATTAAAACTGTTTGAAAACAATTCTAGGATTATTAAGATTGAAGTGCCTTCCAATCCCATATGTTGGCAGTGTAACTCTATTTCCCTTCTACTTCAGGTTAGCATAGTGTTATCTGTTGTCATTGCTACCGTTCTCTCAACTGTTTTCATTCAGTTAAGGGCTTTGCCTGAAACCAGAATTTGAGTCTCTATTGATGCTTTAAACTTCTCAATCCTGCTGCTGCTGGAATTGGGAAACTTCTATTCTTTAAGAGAAGCCTCCAAAAGTCCTGCCAAATCTGCAGCTTTTGTGATGCATATTTCCTTGCAAGAGTTCTGGTTGAAAATTGTTTATCCACTGCTCTTGTGGCTTTGCTTTATGACGAAGGAACTCATGATTGCTGCCAAGAGAGGAATTTTTTATTTATTTGGTAGCTTCTGACAAACTAGATTGGAGGACACATCCAACTTCAGTTCAGTGCACTTTATATATCAGATGGGTGGAATCATGCTGCTTTTATTAAGCATTTGCCTCCAACTGTCGCAAGTCGTCTTTCAATGCTAAATTCAGCTGAGCACACATCCATTTATGGTAAAGCACAACTGATCATAGCCATACCACTTCACCCTTCTGCTTAGCCAACAAGGAAAAGATGGCCTGAAATGGAAGGTGTAGGGAATGGCCTATCCTGTAGATGCACAAATCAGCTTCCCCGGAGTCGCTGTCACCCTTTCTCTCTGACACTGAACTTTATGGTTCTGATAGGTTCTCCCCTTTTCAAATATGGGCAGCTTTGTAACATCATTAATGGGAGTAATGAACAAGATGTATACATCCCAATGGTCGAACTAACCACCCGAAAAGCATCTTGCTGCTTGTGGCTTCCAACTTCCAATCGATGTTGCTTCAGAGCATGCTTTGTGTGTGGAAAAAGACATTAGAATTTGTAATTATTCTCAGACTGAAATGTTGAATTACATGTAATATACAGTTTCCACTGTTTTCCCTGTAATCTTTGTTTTTTAGTTCATAATAATTATTTGGAATACCTGAGATCTCATCTACCAATAATTTTTTAAAGATGTTTGATTTTCCATTCCTGTGATTATAATCAGATTAGGATTGAAATATGTTTCACTGATTCATGGTTCCTACAAATTCATTTCTTGCAGCATTTTCCCCCTTTTAACAATCAGCAGTCCTTTGCAGTGTTTTCCTTGTAGAAATATGGAACATATACAACTACAAGAGAATGCTCCAAATCCCAAGCATTTATATATTTTATATCATTTTTTCCTGAATGATTACTAGATGAGAGCAGCAAGTAATATTTTGGGAATTACTGGAAGAGACATTCTATGTAGAATTTTGGGTTAGTTTGAGAAAGGTAATAGTTGAACAAAACAGAAGAAAGGCATGGGTTTGAAACTTGGAATTAAAGGATTGGAATTTAGCGTGTATATCATGACATTTGCAATATGGTGATCTTGAATTTTCGAAGTTGATTGTATGGATGGTGAACAGACCTCGACGGGGGACACAAATTCACGGTCAACCTCAGAAGAAAATGAACAGATCTTTGTAGCCAGAGGTTGGCTGGCTGCAACTGTTTTCTTGTCTTTTGAGGGTGGAGACCCACCGTGAAGGTAGTGGATGCCTGTCTCAGTGTCTTGTCATCCAAAAATAGAAAACAAAAAGGCACGTGCCAGGATGGTCCTATTTGTAACAATTTCTACAGGTTGCTTGTATCCTAAACATTTCAAAAGCTTGTGATGGTTTGCTTAAATTGGGTATTTTAACTTTTGAGTATAAATTTTTTTTCTTAGGCTTATAATGATTGATCAAAAGCTTTCAGGAGGACCCAGACTGTAGAAGATTGTTGGCACAATGGAGGTTGGAAGATGCTTGATAGTGATCCTACAACGGTTACGAACCGTAGTTTCTCCAATGATAATCTAGCTGTGACAGTAAGTTGAATCAATGTATTGATTAGATAAAAATGTTATGTTACTGTCATGTATACATATGTATTGGTATGTGCATGTAGCTGTAGGCAAACTTTTGCATGGAAATAAGCCTCCTGTTTTGCTTGATTGTGACATGCTGGAAATATATATATACATTAAATCCTTCCTGAGTGCAGTATGCTGCTGAACTCTCGAAGGCACTCAGCTGAAGTGTACCCAGTTACCTGATCTTCCTTGGCAGTGACCCTTGAAATGATAGGTACTCTATATATGGTCCGTGACCAAACACTGATAAGCCCATCATTCTTCTAATTGCATTTTCCACTTCTCTCTATGAAATTTATATAATATCCTATAGGAAATTTATGACGGTTAACCAGTGCATTCGATGGACCCAAGCTTGCATACAAGGTGCTGTTCTGCTGGTAATCCAAGAAGCCTACCAGGAAGCGCCTATGCCTCTGGTATAACCCATAATTGGTGACATCAATATTTGACTTTTCATAACAATGACTAAAGGACCATTGCCGCAAAAAATTTTTTAACCTTATCTATGTTCATGCGTTGTCATTGGGATTGTGTAAAATCTAAGGCTAAGGCATGGTCTACTATCACAGGCGCAGCAGATAAACAGTCTGGATCATGAAATCATTTGGCCTGCTTGTGAAAAGTACAATCCATAGCCACATAACCTCCATTGAGGGTTTTTTTTTTTTTTTTTTTTAATTCTCATTTATCAGAAATCAGCATTTCTTACAAGCATATCAGATGATAAAGGGAAGCAATTCAACCAGTACAAGCATATCAGATGGGGGCGTCATTTCTCCAGCAAATGCAATCTTTTTAGTTCTTGATACTCAAAGCTCTTTTTTTTTGCATTCAGATGGTATTCTTTGAATATTTCATCGGCAACATAAACATCATTTTCCCTTTCGTAGGCACCCATAGCATAAAGCACCTTGAAGTTTGAAAAACGGCAAGTAGTGGCATGATTACCATCCCTACCACCTTCCCTCTTCATCTTCCTACATGCATTTCAAATTCAAACACCTATGAAACAGTGAGAATTATGGAAAAAAAGAAAAGCTTGACAATCCTCTAATGCTGACTGCTCACCAACTTCAACAACCCCCTTTCCCTTTTGTAAGTTCAAATGCTTTCACAATTGTATGCTTTGTGTATGCCACCCCATCCATGTCTTTGTAAAAGCAGCAAGATGGGGTAATGATTAGTATAAAATGACACCTTTTCTATGAGAATCTCCCCGCTTTTCAATGCACCTAATTCAACTTCTCTTATCATTACTGATTTTTTACTAGGAGTTTTCAACTCAAGCTACTGATGCATCTCATCTCCATTTTCAATTTCTTTGTTATTCTGTGTTTCTGTGTAGGTAAGTAGAGATTTGTTCTGTTCTTGCTTGTGTGTTTCGCACGTAGCAATACTTTATGACAACTCATTGATGGATAGGTGGCATGCATGGGCGAATCCAAATTGTCTTTTTCACTGGACTTCTAATTCCATCTGCCAATCTGGTGGCTGCCATAGCCCATAGGTGCTTCAGAAGGAAGCTTTCAGCTGCCATAATTAGATGGGCTTCAATGGATTAATTCAGCTGGTTCAATTGATCTGATCAATGAGCTTTCCTTGATTCGTGTTAGAGCTTTCAATTGAACGGTGTGGATGACAATGCTGTTTAAGACATGTAGGGAGGCTGAGTTGCCACATAATATCTTTATGGAAGACAAACATATGAGTTAAGCAGAATGAATGTACTCCTTTGCAGTTTAGTAATTCAGGGTCTGTCTGATACTAAATTTTATTTTTTGGAGAATTTGGGCTGTGGGGATTTAACTTTTGTCATAAATTGTCATGTAATAATGATACTCTTGTTTGATGAGGAAGGCGGATGACACTCGCTTGGGGCCTTTTTTTTTTGGGTAGGTTGGGCTAGTGGCCCATGACTCTATGAGTGATACTTAAACTTAAGGATCTAGGGATCGATCCATAGGCATATATGTGATACCGATGTGCAACACCACTCGCCCATGAGCATGGACCTATTTGTTTTAATTATAATACATAGGAATCGAATTCATAGGGGAGTGAAAAATGAAGATTAAAGGTGAATTCAAAAAATGAACATCAAAACATTTTCTTTCAAAAGAAGAGGCTATTTGATGCTCATTTTTTTTTTTTTTAATTCACCTTTGTCTTCATTTTTAACCACCCTATCTATTTAATTATTATGTATTTTAACTCAAGCAAATAGTGCCTAAATGTTTGGGTCATTTTAACCTTTACAGTTTTCTAAATTTCAGAATTTAGGATGTTGCTTCAAAATTAGCATTTTAAAACTTTTATGGATAGAAGTTATGAATTTTCTAAATTCTTACCGTCAAATAGGCCCTCAAAGTTTCAGAGATTTAATCTCAGTTGACTCCTCATTTAAGTGTTTGCCATAGGGCCCTTTTTATCCTATTTAACTATTCATTTCGTTTCAAACAGTACGCTTTACATTGGTGTGTTCATCAAAGAAGAAAAACATAGCTTTCTTTTTTAACTTCTTGCCTGCTTATTCTAAATCACTCTTCACCCACATCCAAGCACCCTGAATTTTTATCGACCACTGCTCGAACTTTCCTTTCCACTGTCAAAATGATGACATATATTGCCTAGCTATAAAATTCTAATTGAGGTGATTTTAGGCTTTGGTTCATAATTTGTTTCAAGAACAAAACGATGTGAAGAAAAGTGGCTCATAGTTGGTCAATTGAACCATTAGCTACGTGCTCTAATGATCTAGTGTTAATGCCATTGAATCAAAATTGCAAGCTCATTTATTACATTATTCACAAAAGAGCTCTTTTTATTTTCTCTGATCTACTCAAAACCCATAATTATTCAAAAGTTTGTAGTAACCTGAATTTCTAAAACCCATTTGTTTTAGCCTATCCAGTCAGATGCTGCCTTGACCCCCAACCACATAATCTACACATTTAACTTTGATCAATCTAGATCAACCCAAATATCTTAATATAAAACTCTCAAACACTGGCACTTCAATCTTTTCCTATGATGCTTTTTGATGTCTCTGTTCTAGATTTCATTATACTTTCTTCAAGATTACGTTTGTACAGCACACTTTTGCGTGGAAAGAGTAGAGTGTTCGAAAAAGAAAGTTGAAAAGAATATATAACCAGATTTGGTGCAACAAAACTGCTAAAAGGTAGGGAAAAGTGATCCACTTTTCCAGGGGAAAGTGAATTTTTTTCCTTCTCTCTTCTTCCTCTCTATTTTTATCAAACGTTTTCTCCCTCATTTTTTTTCAAGGAAGGAAAACCTAATGAGTTGCACCACCCACCGAAAATATACACTTGATCTATTATTCCCTTCAAGAATTGTCATACATCACCTTTGAAAGCAACCAAGTAGGTCTTGAATTTCTTTAGCTAACTATTTCTACAAAAACCTCAAGGTGTTAGTAGAGGTAGTGGAAATACTTTTCAATTTTCCTCCTTGGGTGGAGCCCACTCCTCAATAGTAGAAATCCATTATCCATGTAAGAAAAATCAAAGATATATTTTCTTTTAATTTGGTTTATATTTTTCTTCTATATTCATATGTTCCATCTCCTTGAAATAATTAGATCCAAACAGTGTCTTTTTTTTTTTTTTTTTTCATATTTTCCATCTGGAAATTAGACCCAAAGAATGTCTGAAGAAGAGAATTAAGGATTTAATAAGAGTATGGTTGGTTGGAGGCATTCATTAGTTTTGAAACCTGAGAATTCAATGATAGCAAACAAGTATTTTTTTTTCCATGAATGAAGATGATTCTTGGAATGGTTTCTTGGATTCCTCTTTTAGTGGTGTTAGAAATCTTCTAGGGAAAGAGGGACTTCCTATTCAATTTATCAGTTAATTTTATGACGCGACTACTTTAATTATCGTAAAATTTAGAAATACCCCATGCAATGGTAGGGCTTTTACTTTGAGCCTAACTGAACCACTAACAGGCACTGCAAAAGAGGTTCCAACCTAGATCCTGGTAACGGCTAGTCTTCAACTCCAACTTTTGAGATAAGCTGCAGTCCGACTTAACTCGGAATAAATTTGCGCATGGTAGACTAGACTAGTGCTTTGTCTGGTGTTTTCATACCGGGGGACCTAACCACCCCCCCACCCCCACCCCCCTCCCCCTGTCTCTCTCTCTGTGTATATATGGAATGGGTGCCAACTTTCAACTCAGATAGTATGAAAAGTCCACCTTCCTCCTATTGGAGGATGAATATTGAAATGATACTAGCATTTGATCAAAATCATCTTCACCTCCTCATGTGAGAACATCATGTAAAGAATATGAAACAGAACCCAGCAGTGAATGTCAATCAAATCCATATGAGTAAGTAGCCATCATCTATGTCTACTGTGTGGTTCTGATATCTTGGAAACCTAATATAATAAATGGAACTGGTGCACTGATTACATAGAAGAATAGAGAAAGAAGAGGTTAAAACATCGGATCCTTTCCTACTGATGGCAACATTTCAGTAAATCATCATTTATATGTGGCCTTTGTACACAAAGTCATTGATAGATTTGTGAGCAGGCCGATGGATTATTAATACGTGTTAGCTTTCTAGTTGCTGATAAGACGCCATTAGGTGCTAATCTAAAAAGAGCATGACCCAGTATAATTGCAAGCATTGCTGCAAGACAACTCAACTATATGGCATTTTGAGAATTACATGTGGGGCCACCAGCATCACAATCATGTTCTTTTTTTAGAGAGGTATGTTTAGATTGTGTGCTCTCGCAGTGTTATACATGGGTCCCTTTTTTGTTTAATTAAATTAGCATTATAATACCTTTTAAAGTGTTTTTCATTTAAAACAAACTTTTCTCATTGACGTCAGGCTGACCTAAAGCAAATTTTTTAATGAGACAAAAACATATGATAAATGAAGAATTTCTTACAGATTTGTAACTTAGATAGATTAAAAGAATCTGAAGGCTTTATTATAAACAAACAAAGTTCTTTCATTTTCTCTAACCCTTTAAACCCGACAAACAATAAACTTTCGTGCTATATTAAAGGTGTTGGTATTGATGGAATTGAATATGAGAAAAAAAGAGAAAAATGAATGCTTCAAGGCGCTTTCCTTAAGACATTTTCCGCCACCTCCTCGGAGAAACCAAGTCAGCAATGGATTAACTGGCGGGCCGCCTACAACATACAAAGAAGCCTAGTTAAAACTAATGTTGATCTGCATTTGCTGACCCAAAGATTAACCTTGAACTCATTGGCCCTTTAAGGACCCAACAACAAAACTATATGACCTACATTATACATGGTGATGATTAACATAATGCATGAGAGATGTGACCTCCCTAATGATAATGTAAATAGGTTGTTTCTACCGGTTTCAATTTATACAAACTAAATAGTCATTTAAAGGTTTGGAGGGAACGTGACTCTTAATTTGAAATGGGTTTCGGACAGAACCATTGGAGATTTGAAAATGGCTTTTGCTAACTATGACTCTCCATGTGTAAAACTCCTCATCCGTTCAAAGGTGTCCTTTCTCAATGGGACATTTCTAAAACTACATCCTCTTCTCATCTTCTTATCATCCGTTCAAAGGTGTCCTTTCTCAATGCACCTGTGAAACGTCCTTCGTCTTTGGTTTTCTCATCAATGTCTTTCTCTCAACTCAAGAAGGATGATGTAAGGGCTTTTTTTTAATGATTGCTTTTGATCGTTCTTGTGGATAAGACCAAGAGCAGGCCCAATAGTTCAGCATGGAATTATGATTTAACCCGATTTGATGCTAGTGGTAGTTTTTTTTTTTTTTTTCTTTTTGGTAGAAAGATGCTGGTGGTAGTTAAAATAACTATAGCCACTTTCTTAGTCATTAGGTCCAACTTAGCTCATAATCAAATTGGCTCAACCCAGCTTAGTAGTAGCAACTATCCATTTCCGATACAACATATTGGATGTGGAATGTGGGCTATATATAAAAGAAGGTAAATTTTCAAATAAGAAATGGGTTCTCAAAAAGATTATTTTCAATGAGATTTTCAATACTTTTTCTATATGAAAAATATATGAATATGAAAAGTGTTTTTCAAAAAAATAATATCCAAACCTTGGATTTGTTATTTTTGAAATTTTCCAACAAAAGGGAGATGCTTAAAAGAATATCAGGGTATTATCTCTATCATCCGATTTTAATAAAGTTCAAAGCACAGCTACATGGTGTGCTTAAAACTCTTTTCTAATTCTATTTTGTGTGATTACTGAATTTAGATGGCATGATGATTATATCATCCAGATTATGGTAAAACTAAGATGTTCTGGTAAGATTACCATCTTTTGAATTATTGTATATTTTAAAATCTTGGAGTTTCTAGACCTCGACGAAAATAGGTTATTCATGAAATCACTAAATATACAAAAACGAAAATGAATTCCTGTTAGTAACCATTCTGATAATATGAGATTTTCTTGTATTTTCCTTGTGACAGCTTCAGTTTTCTTGATATATTAAAATATTATTATTCGAGTATGAAAAACCAAGAGATTCTAGCTTATCATTATCATTTATGTAAGATATCGATTCAAATATTTATAAAAATTATCTTTTTTCCTCAAGTGTCAGGATTCAATCATTCAAATCTTACATAGGCATGAACCTATGCTTTTTACTTTTTTAAACAGTAGGACACTTGAGAGAGTTGTGGAGGGCCCGAAGGCCCTACCCAATGCAAGAGACTCCAAGAACTACCAATTTACAATGTAAATACATTGCACGTAAAAGCTGTCCAATGCCATAAAATGGATGGGTCAAATGGCTTGTATCAAGTCTTAGTAGCAGGGAAATCCAAAATAGTGGTTTTGTATCGGATATAATCAATAGGCCCCACAAATTTTATTACAAAGAGTGGTTATTATCACGATATTTATGATTTGTATAAAAGCATGAGTAGAAAACCAAACTCAAGGCATCAAGGAAAGGGGTTTTTCTAACCTTACCATTTGGATTTGCTCATATATAATTTATTACTTTTTACATTATCTAAAGTACCTTTTTTTATGATCTTTTCTTTTCATTTTTTCTTTCATTGTTCAAATCATTGTACAATATTTTTGAATTCTTTTCCAATAATGTTTTGGTAAAAATATAAAATTTGAGGTTATTTCAATATTATCTTCTGCTCATGACGATAATTCCTGGAGTGTCTCCCACATGCTTTCTTGGAGATGCCTACGCATGGATAACCCGAACAATTCGAAATGAAGGTAATCTTTTTCAGTAATATACTCTTAAATTTTATTTCAATAGCAGTTGATCAGTAAGAATGAGTACATGATTGATAGTGTGGTTAGCATAAAATTTTATGCGTTATTAATGATATGCATTAATCATATTATTAGTCTAGTGTTCAAATCATGCTATTGATCTTGTGCTCAATCACACGGAGGAACTAATTATTATTAAAGCAAAATTTGAGGATATTTCTCTAGATGACACGACATCCATCTTTGAACCCTTTAGTTTTTAGAGAAATTTACCAGAAAAGTGACCTTAGATGGCAAATGAAAAGGGCCCCAGTAGTTCATTTGATACGAAAGTGGTCCCCTGAGATCACTTTCATTTTTTTTTTATTGAAGTTTTCATAGAGCGATGATGTTGTCGCTAGTTTAAACCTTACAAAACCCCTGAAACCCTATTTTTCTTTTCTTCTTCCCCATCGTTTTCCCCCATTTGCCGATTTTGTTGCCTCCTTCTTTCTTAACAGTTTGCAACATGGTCTAAGAGATTGTTTTTCAACCTAGTTTGGATTGAAGCATCATAGATTTAAGCATCATATCACGTGGAGGTATTCTTGTTGTCGTCTACCAATTGTTTGTTTTTCAAAATAATGATTTTTGTGTGTTTCTTCATCTTCTTTCAATTTTCTTCAATCTATTTCTAATATAGCATCATAAAATTATTAATATTCATGCACTACACGTGTTTTTTGCAATGAGCCCATTAATCAGTCCCTCCATTTTTCCCTTTTTGATTGGCCTTTTAAATGATATAGTAGTAGTGTACATAATTTTATTGGGGATATCAGAAGGATATGTGGTCAGAAGCCATGATTGAATCATACCATTGCATCTTTTCCATAGTGAATGATTAGAAGAAGTAGATGATGATGTAGTTAAGCGTACCACAAACAAAATAACTTTTTTTTTTGTTTGCATTCTTAGTATTAAAGGAATAAATGAATGATACCCCCCAATAATATCAGACGTCCCAGTTTGTGTTTAGAAATCTATTGAAATATAACAAATGATGCTCCATTGAAATTGTACTTTTGAATAATTTTAGGCCTCCATCTACAAAATAAAAGTATAAAACAATACCAATAGTTGGACCATGATGTGAGTTGTGAGAAACATGACATCAAGTCTAACATTTTATTTAAGTACGAAAACTAACAAGGATGACATCATAATTTGATCATATGAGGACGAGGATTAACTTCCATAATGTCATTTCTGGTAGGTTTTGCGTCGCCTGAATATGGTGGGACAACCTCAACAGCAGGATTCTCTTCTATAATAACATTAGCATGGTCATTGCTCATATTCTTAATAAATGGCTCTCACATTATTTTCTTATATTTCTCAAGTGCATCCCTTATATAGCCAAAAAAGTAGCATCTCTTTTTTCTTGGAGCCGCTCTAATGAAGCTTATTCTTTCGCCACAACCACTGCTTCCCGTTTTCCAGTATTTCTGGAGCCTCTGATACCTTGGTTTAGAATTCATTTTCCTTGCCACAACCACTTTTAATTGCATATCAGCCATATAGAGGGCTCCTAAAAATTTAAAAGAAACAATAAATAATTTCCTTTAAACAATTTCTGGGCCATGAGAAAAGGATACAATCATCTCAAATCATACTAAATGTAGCATGAGTTATATAAATGAATAAACCAATAAGGCATCAAAAGTTGGAATGGTGAAGTGAACTCCCTGAAGCTGAGTTTGGTAGACTCCAAAGTTTAAACCTTAATGAAACATGACTTTTAAATGGAATATATCATTTCCCAATAAGCCTTTGATATTGATGATAACATATCCTAATTCCTTTACAATTTGCTCAGCTTTAAGCCTATAAATTCATCAATTGATTCCTTTCAAAGACCCACCAATTTTCCTACTTCTAAATGCCCCATAAGAAGATAAATAAATAAAAATGCAAGCATCATTAATAGGAACCCCACAAATAAAGCAATATAAAAAGGGCAAAAAAACTATAAAATGTCGTCCTTTTCTTTAAAAGAAAACCTGGTCATCTCCCCCTTGACACCATACATATAAAAGAAAACCTAGTTTCTTTGAATCATGTAGTGCGCGCTTGCACATCATTGTGGATCTAATAATTTTTTTTTCAAACTAAGATCAGCGTCAACGTTGTCGTTGTCCAACCGTTTATGAAGTCTTGCTGAATGGTAGAATAAACGATGATGTCGTCGCTCCGCAGAATCTTGAAATACTTGGTCCCATTGAAATGAGTGACGACGTTGTCGTCCCACATAATCTTGAGATGCATAGTCCCATTAAAATGAGCAACAATGTCAACGCTCGTCAAAAAATGGCAGAAAAAAGAGAAAAGTTTGGCGGAAAGACCAGTTTTGTTTCATAAAAACTACTAAGGCCTTTTTGGGTTAGTGGCCATTTAAGGTGATATTTCGGATAAATTCCTCATTTTAATAGCTAGGCCCTACCGTGAGATTCCACACATCCCACTCACTCATGGAGAGCGTGGGTGATGGTTTCTCACGTGCGGCGTCCAACCCGGGACCGGTCAGGATCTTGTGTGACAAAAGCACTCAACATGTCGTAGGTGGGTGGTAGTGGCCAGTGGTTACGGTCCTTTTCCCATCTCTCTCTCTCTCTCTCTCTCATATTCATATACATTGCATTTGTTTTTCTGCCCACATTTTCAGTTGAGACTGACCTTTCAACATACAACAAAAATGATGATGGCCCCCGTCCTATGCTATATGTCCTCCAATTACTATCATTATTGCTATCATAAACTGTTTAGGGTTGCAACTTGTTTAGATATTTTCTACCTTCCATTCCACATTTTTTTAATCAACACATGGTATTGGAGGTAATGAATAGGCAATATTTATATACTAATAATAAAAGGTATGTCAGCATTATCACCAACCAACATCATTTTTCATCTTGTGGTGCACGTTAAATAGCCTTTTTATTTAGTTTTTTCTCTTAAAATAATGTGTCAACGTGAGAAATGAATGTGGACTCTATTGCTCAGAGAGAGTGATAGAAAGAGGAATGACAATTAAGCAGGGGTGATTGGTTCACTTTCTTTCCCATCCATATAAGCTGGGAGGGGCCCTCAATCATGCTTACAATTGATCATGTTTTGAAAAAATTCAGGTCTGGAAATGGGACGTTGGTTATTCTTCTGGTGAGCGACATAATGGCTATTTTGTAATGTGGATCTTGGATTATAATTAAGAATGGTGAGGATGGGTAGTAAGACATAGTTTAGTATATACTGTGTTGCTCAAAGCCATGGGTGCAACCGACGGGGTAGGCTGAGATGAGTATTTACTTAGCCTAAGTCTCAGCCTGAGCCTGAGTTATATGATTTGAACCGAGCCCGAATAGTATCATAATAAGTGTTGGAAATTATTTAAGAAAACTTGTATATAAGAAGTTCCTCCTTACTGGGCCTTTAGCTATGACCCGGACTGGCCCAAGTGGGACAAGTTAGTATTGCTTTTTGTGGGCTTGGATGTATATTTTGGTCCACTTAATGTTTGGACTGCACTTGGAAAAAGTGATAGAATGCCCAAAGCCTGGCCCAGCCCAGCATACTTGTAACTTGGGGATAAATCTGTCCGATGAACTGCTGAAAACACAAACTATTGAAAAGCTCGGTTTGGCCCAGCCTGATTGACCAAATGGGTGGGCTCCTGCTTGACATTTATGGCCCATATCAGACGTGGGCTGGACACAGGTCTATGCTTCTAAAGTAGTGTTGGGCTTGGATATACCTTAGCTCAACCTGACCATACCCATGAACACCCCTAGCATTGTACGTGAACATGTTCATATCTGTTATTTTGGCATTTTCTATTTTTACAACCATATTTTTACTTTTTATTTTTTTGAGTCTTTGATCTAAATCATACGTAAACATATCTTGAACTATACTTTTGCCTTGTGCGTAATGTGGACAGATCCAAATATATAGTTTTGGGAAAAGTCACCCTCATTGGACCTGGGTCTGCCTCTAAAACCCACATGAAAATAATGGGTCTGCCCTCAAGACCAATATGAATCTCCTATGGATTAGGAGTAGCTGGGCCTTGTTGAAACTTATCCAAGCCTGGGCAGTTAATTATTGGGTCTTCTATCCAGTTTAAGATTGAGCTCATAAACTCAAGATTTGTCCAGACCCTGTCCCTGGGGCCGCCTATTTTATTTCAAAACACCTTGTACTACATGCCCTTTATTGGGGCTATGTTTTAATTTTGCTTTCTATGTTTTTTGAACTTGGGTTTAATTTTGGAAAGTAGGCCTCCATTCCATTGGGGCCTACTATGAAATCGTTTTAATAGAAGGAATTGAAGGGGTACGGCATGGAGGACTTATGACAAGGTTTGTGACCATCCATATCAGGGTTCCTGGTACATGCCCATAAAATTGAAAAAAAAAACTGTTAATAAACGAAATTGTCTGTATATATACAGATTAATTGAGTAATGTAATAAGGTGAGGTTAACCACATTTACTTTAACATGGTAGCCCTCTTAAGTCTTAACAAAAATTTCATGCCCTTGTACATGATTGGAATTGGGTTAAAACTGTCTGTGGCCTACCACTGTCTGTGGCCTACCACGTTCCAAGCTTAGCCCACTTTGGGTTGGACATGATGCAGCCCAATATGCTAAATGGTCTAGGCCTATGCATGCTTAATGGCCCCAATACAGGACCGACCCCGATCATGTTTAACAAAAATAACTTAAAATTGGCTGGATTTTGATGAACTTTCAACCCAATCTAAACTCGGTTGTTTACAAAGCTGCCCGTGTGAGAAGGGCAATAGCTAGACGGAGGAAAAGGATGGATAATTTTCTTTTTATGCTGCCCATTTCTCAGCCCTCGCAAGTCCTTATAAGAAAAGGAATCATAGCAAGTCACGCACCCACCACCACACTCATTCACCCAAGTTCCTCACCACCTGTGCCACAGCCACGAATATTGACCTTGGTTGTTTTTGTCCAATGGAGTTGCCTCACTAGCTGATTTTTCTAGAGTGTCCCAATTCAAAATTTTAAACCACAGCCGGAATTTTAAAAAAAGGATATAAAAACAAAAAGTTAGCAGTCATAGTTTTAAAAATAAGGGGAAGATTTTAAATAAGTCCTTTAAGTTTTTGTCTTATTTCAAAAAAGGACACAAGTTTAAATAGTTTTCAAATTAATCCCTACGTTTTTCTAAAAGTTTTCAATTAAGGACATCCGGCCATTTAAAGGTATTTTCTGGCCACTGTTTTACTTATTTTTTTAAAAAAATACCCAAAGTGCCCTTCATTTAAATACATGCCATGGTCTTGACAGCCACTACTTGCAGCCGATTATACGGGGACGCTGGTTATCTTTGATCACAGTGACGATGCTGGTGAATAAAATAAGGAGAATGTAGAGAAAGTGAAGGAGACTTTTACTTCAATAAAGGCTAATTTGAGTATTTAGAAAGAGAAAAAAGAGAAAAAGTTGTTGAAAAATAATTTTAAATGGATGGATGTCCCTAATTGAGAACTTTCGAAAAAACTTAGGGACTAATTTGAAAACTCTTAAAACTTGTCTTTTTTTTTAAATAAGGCGAAAACTTATGGCCTTATTTATAATTTTCCCTTTAAATAAGGGATTTAATCAAATAATTATATAATGCCTAATAATTATCGATTAATGATATTGATTTAAACTCTGGCCAAGGAGATGTTCAAATTTCTATTTAAATGAGATACTTTAATGGTTCGGAAACCCACCCTACTTAAAAACTGATATAGCCGATCCATACCGTCCATCATCTCACTCCATGATAAAGACATCGATCTTTGCCCTTCGATCGTGTGGAGTGAAATATACAAGATCATCTCTAGTAGACAATCTCAGATTTCCATGTTCCAGTAGACAATCTCAGATTTCCATGTTTGTGGTTGGTCCAAACCCATTTGCTTGCATGATTTCCATCATGTCATTTTTCGTACTTCTCCTGCCTGAAACGAACGAAGCAAGTACCGATTGAAGAGATGGCTTAACTATGGGAGAATCATTGGTTCTGGAAGGGTTGCTTGTTCATCTGAAAATAAATTGAGCAGAAAATAAGGTGGGGACAGATGTTTAGCCCTAACACTATTAGCTCAACTAGCTTTGAACTTTACAGTGAGGTCCTCTTCTGTAAGCTCATATGATCCAAGAAGTATATGTGAAGTTAATGTAGCTATCTGCTTTTATTTTATTAATGGAGACCTTAATTTCTCCTGTAAATCCAACTTCTCACTTTTCTTCATTTCTCTAGGCATCTAAAGCAGATGTTATCAAGTTGAAGTGGACTAGTTTGATGTTGATTCTTGAATAAAAAAAAAATGTAGACCTTAAAAGTGTGCTTTCAATGTTTTTTTATTTTTTTGGCAGAAAGTTTGCTTTCAATGTTAATATATAGCACTTCGGACATGGAAAAGCTTGTGGACAATAAATTGTTTCATCATTGACAAGTTTGGAGAAGGCCCATCCTCAGCGATGTGTTTATGAAAAAACCATTATCTAAAGTCTAAAGCCAATTGTTTGATTATGTATTTTTATGCACAGAAGTTTGATTTATGACACTCCTTGATTTTCTTTCTACTAAACTCCTTTTATGTTCCTACTAGCCAATCCTATCCTTCCTTTGTGATTTTACCTGTTTCTGTTACATGATTTATCCCACATTCTTTTCTTGATATAATTTGGAATTCGTAACACAACGCCAACATGAGTAACACATGGACATGACCATCCAGAAGCAAATGTTTGATCCAATAGAACTATAATGTTTAATTCAGTTCAATTAGTCTAAGAAGTTTGACTAAAACCACATACAAACATAAATTTAAATGATTTGTCTCCAAAAATTTAATCCAAAGACTAATCATTGTCAATGGAAGAACTTGAGACAGCCGAGCTTGTTCATCTTTTTATTGGGCTTGAATTTATTATCGTTTATTTTCCAATGCTGCACTTGAAGTCTATCCCTAGTCCATTCTCATGAGGCCCCATGTTTGATCATAATGAACTCCAAGGAATTTTTAACACAGTGAAGGATTAAATGTGAAGATTTGTTCCTTGAGTCATATTCATATTGAGAATCTTTTTTAGTTTTAATTATACCATTTAATAGCAACCCCTGCATATAATTAAAAATATTATTTTGGAAGTTCTTTTAACAATTATACTAATCTACCACTCAACCATGACTCCATGAGTGTGTTGGCATAAATATATACATATATGGGATATTAGGGGTAACAATAATAAATCCTTCAAGACGAATTTTCAACACAGTGAAGGATTAAATGTGAAGATTTGGTAAGAATTTATTAGGTTTGGTCCAATAGTTAAGACGGCTGGGCCTTACCCTATTTGTGCTCAATGGATAGGCCCAGAATCATAAAAATGAATTATGAGCCATTGGATTAAGTAGCTGGTGTCGATGATATCAAATGGATCCAATTTTGGGCTGAGAATCTTCAACTTACTGAGGAATATATAACCGTCAAGATGGTCAACATCATCAAGTAAAGTTTTTGGATAAAAGACAACCTAACAACGGAGGTTATTTTAGTGAACCGCAGGGTTGGGGGCCTTTTATAATTTGATTAATTTCTAACAAGAGAAGGGCAGTTGAGAGTGGCTCCATAACTTAGTGGTAAGGAGTCCGAGTCCTCATTGGGAGGTCTTGGGTCTGAATCCTACCTCCTTATGTGTCATGTGTGAGTTCCTATGGTTACATTTAAAAAGGATGATCAACTCTATTGAAATAAGAGTTATCCCACGGGATCAATCCACTAGAGGGTGTTGTCTATCTAGCTAGGGTTTGAGAACTGCTCTTCCTTTAGCCGCATGCTGGTTAGATTTTTCACACGCGAGTCCCTTGGAGTCCACTGGGTTGGGATTATAAAAGTTCTCTGAGTGGTAGGTAAAAATTCAATTCCCAACCAATTGTATTTAGAAATTGCGCTCCTAAATGAACTTATTTCTATCGTTTGGAGTGAATACAAAATTAAGTACCATAGGGAAGAAAGGGCGTGACTTATGCCCTAAATTAATTATCAATTGGGCTGGTCCGGTGGGAATCACTCTCATACTTATAACATGCTCAGTTAAAACATCCTTTTATGAAGTTCTTCCTTTGAAATCGAATTTCTACCTTTAGAACTTATGTTCCTTCTTAAGAAATTACATTGAATCCTAAACCTCCTTACGAATGGAGTTCACATGCTATGTTAATATAATTACATCTCCATTAAAAATTACAGTGAATCCTAAGCCTCCTTACAAACGAAGTTCACATGCTATCTCAATATAATTACATCACCATAAAAATTGTAAAAAACGTAAAACAGTAGCTACGAATTTGATTCATGGGATCCATTCACATAACATACAGATGGTGACCATGATAGCAAGATCAGTCATTGCAAAATAAAGGTTAGATAGTTCGCTGCAAAACAAGGGTTACTTATAGCAAAGACAAACCATGTTTTTTTACAGCAACTTATAATCTCACTGTGTTTTCTTCAATCTATAAACAGTATCAAGATTGGTTCTGATACCACTGTTATTTCCATCATCTTCGTCTAAACTGATTTCCGCATTGATCTGTATGCAATATCTAGAGTTCCTGACGGCTGCCCTTCCCTAACAGTGACAAATATAATGTTTGACACATCATATGAATTTCTAGAACTTACTACAGGCAGCAACTATCTCCTCCAAGTAGCACTACCATTGTCACATCTCTTCCCCTTGCTTGATTTTATATTGAATATTCCTTCTGTTTGACAGTTAAATTATTATCTCTTCATTTTATTTTGTAGAGATATCACCTTGGTTTTCTTGTTTTCAGGTCCTGGGTCCCACCCTCACCCGTGAGAGAAGGGTGTGGGCCTAGGTAATCACACCCTTTAAAGGGCTTTGGCATGCCCCGGCTCCTCTTGGCCCAGCCCTTGGACGACCCCAGTCCAAGCCCCCCGGCTAGGGTATTAATATACCGAAAAAATCAGGACAGCATTGGCGACCGCTCCAAACATTGTTGGTTTGTCTAAATTTTAACAATGATGCTTATTGCATGGCCAGCCATGCCAAAGTTGCACATAATTTGGGCAGTGTTTTTAGACCCATGACTGGTCTGGAACTAATTTTGGCCCAATAGAGACGACCATGCTTGACCCTATTTTTGCTCAAAGGGCAGGACCTGAGTCATAGAAATGAAGTATGACCCATTGGATTAATTAGTTGGTGTTGATTACATCAAATGGATCTTTTTTGGGCCCAACACTACAATCTTCGTGCGCAGTATTGAATCGTCACGATGATCAACTTTATCAAGCAGAGTGTATGGACAAAAGAAATCATAAAAGCTGGAACCACAACTTTCATAACCTACCAAAGAAGGTTATTTTAGTAAACCGAAAGGTCGATGGGGCCCTTCTATAATTTATAACAAGAGTGTGCCAATTGGGAGAGTAAATCAAGGTTAAAATAAAGAGAGAGAGACAAAAACTTATAAACATCTGTATATAGTTTCACTTGGTCACATGTAAAATGGTTAATTAACTCTAATGAAACAAGCATTTTCGCACATGAACAATCAACTACAGTGTGCATCTCTATCTAGGGTTTGGGAACTGGTCTTCCTTTGGCCACATGGTATGAGAATTTAGAGGAGGCAGGTTATATTTATCACATGTGAGTCCCTTGGACTCGGACGGATAATAAAAGTCGGTAGTGTGGGAGACAAGAATTTGATTCCCTATCGTGTCCCGAAATTCGCACTTTCAAATGAACATATCCCTATCGGTTGGAATGAATAGAAATCTAGTTCTCTTCGGGGGAACAAAGGGCCGCTTAATTCCTTCTCTTTAAAGTTGAATGATGGTCGAAAAAAAAATTCTCAAAATATCCTCAATTCTAGCCTTAGGAGAAGCCGCGTAAGCTTTTTGAGGCCTATTTGTGAAAGTGTCCTTTCAAAAACACATAATATGTGCATTTTCAATAAAATGTGTCTCTTAGTCTACATATGTGCCTTTTCAATAAATGTCCCTTGGGCCCATTTGTATGGAAGTAACCCAATTCAAAGGGATGCCTTCCATATCTATAAATTAATGTTGTTTTCAAAGTTCTAAACTAGTATTAAAAAACGAGTAGAAATGCACGATTCTTTTATTTTTAAGATAAAATGTGTATGCTGACGTGGATTAAGGGAAGAAATGTTTGGTTTTCATAATTTTTTTTTGTTGATTTGAGTTTTTTTAGTATTTTATTATAAATAAATTTAAATGAAAGGGATATTAGTTTTAATATATTATTCAGATCGCACGAGACATGTACGAGGGCTTCATGCTAGTGCCAATAATTAGAGGTGGCAAAATATGACCCGACCCGCCAAATCGACCCGACCCGACCCGTGTATTACCCGTTTAACCCGACCCATTTGATAGGCGGGTCGGTCACGGGTCAAGTATTCATGACCCGCAATTAAGCGGGTCGGGTTAGGGTTGACCCGCTTGACCCGCATAACCCACATAAATTCTTGTAATTAAGATAACCAAAATTTATTTAAGAATGTACGTGGGTGGGCATTAACTTAACTCTAGGGTTCTTCCTCACGATTCTTCCACTTCCATCATTCCACATTCGTTGCCTTCTTCCTCACAGTTATCACTCAAGTTTGTAGTATCTTTTTATTTTTATATGAAATTTTTTATTTTTATGACAAAAACTATTTTATTTCTAATAGTTTTGTTATTCCATTTTTATTTTCATTATTTAAAATATATATTATACTCAAAGAATAGACCTTAACCAATTTATCCTCACCCTTTTTTTATTAATGGAAAGCAAGGTAATGCACATCAAATGATTGTTGAAATGAGATTAGACTAAATTTGAGCTTAAAAGTTAGTTTTGGTCAGGCGGGAAACTATGATTGAGTCGATTGATTCACTAGATGGACGTGGGTTAAGCGGGTCGACCTAACCTGTATAATCCGCAATGGTTATGCGGGTTAAAGTGGGTCGGGTTGGCTTGACTCGTGGTGGGCGCGGGTTAGGGGTTTCTAACCCGTTTAATAAACGGGTCGGATGCGGGTTAGGCTTGTCTAGCCCGTTTAATAAAATGATTCGACCCGTTTAGCACAACCAGACCCGATTGCCACCTCTACCAATAATGAACAATCAACTAGGCTGATCTAGTGGGAATCACGCTCATAGAAAAGATAATAGGACCAGTTTTCAGCATGAAATTAGAACCCAATGCCCTAACATATTCTGGTGGAGGATCTGATACCAGCTGTGACAAAAAATGGTTTTGGGTTCCCCTATAAGATGGAACATGACATTTTTCATAATTTATTATCTTAAACTATTTCAAATTCAAAAGTTTTGCTGTCCAAACAAGAAAAAAAATAAATAGAGTGCCTGGTTAGATCGTGTGTTTAACACATACGGCTCTTCAGTCTTTTCTAATTAACAATCTGCCATCCTCATTTCTCATTTTTTGTAGATTACACTGAAACAAGAAACACATGATCCCCCAAATAATCTTTTGCAAAATACACACTGAAATGAGAAAAGAAACACATGCATCACGGCCCAACTCTCTTTCTCTCTCACGGGCACACACCGACCATGGCTCCACAAAAATGTCTTAAAGGAAACCCTTTTGCTTACAACAATTAATGGCTTCATCGAACATCTCCTCGAGGCCGAATTCGAACTTGAAGCCCAGATTCAGGAGCTTCTGGGAAGACAAGTGAAGGGGTTCTTCTTCTTCCACCTCATCCAATATACTATCAAAACCAAAGACCATACTATCATAATCACCTACTTCCAATTAAGCAAGACAATAAAAAAAATATATATAAAAATAAAAGGCAGTTTTGGCTGACTCACTCGGTTGGTATTGGGAATTCGGGAAATCTGTTGCTGAGGAACTTAGACAAGGTATGAATGGTAGTATCAGCTGAAGAACAAATGTATCTTCTTGTGGCTTGTGGGCACTCCATCAAGAATATGTGCGCAGAAGCCAAGTCGTCAATGTGCACAAACTGCATCTGCCTCAACACCCTGCAATGCTCACGATCCCCTGTCACATATTCTAATTTTCATCTCAACCGTCCCTTCAAGACCACTAGTCGGCAGGTGGTTAAATCACAAGGGAAGAGGAGCACCCGGTACCATTCGTGCAACTTGGTTAAGTTGGGTCGGGTACCCAAGCTCGACCTAAATTGCATGTGGGTCAAACCAACCCAAATGATACCCAAATATTATTCAATATTGTAAATTCCGCACTAGAGTCCAGCAGTGCAGGATGGTTATAACTTAAATTTTTGGTTTTGATTTGATTTTAAAAGGGTATAAAATGTACAAATCTCAAATGATTTTTGCAGTAGTACAAACATATACGTTTGTGTATATCCACATGAAATGGGTTTTGCAAACCTTTTTGTGGAATCTTTGAAAATTTCACACATTTTTTTTAACATTTTCCCGCAAGATGTAGAAGACTTTTAGTAAGAAAAAAATATTCAGCTTTTTTGCGCGAAAGGCGGCCACACAAATGTATCCTAAGTTAGCGTACTTTTTGCTAAATTTGGGTTTGGGTTATCTGATCTGAATTTCATGTGGGTTTCAAAATTCAGGTTCAATATACACCCTACCTCAAACATGCCCTACCCAAAATTTCACTTTGGTCGAGTTCGGTCGAGCAGGTTGGGTGCGACCGGACCCAAGTCATGGTACGTACCGAGGATCAAAGCCATGCTGGTGGAGAAAGAGGAAGGGAGATGAGGCACAAGGAAAGGCCCAACCACAGAAGAAGGCAACACAGTAACAACATCCATCCCATATTCTGCTGCAAACTCAAGAACCGCTCTCTCAGTGAGAGTCTTTGAAATGAAGTAGGAAGAGATGGGGATGTCTTGCGCTCGGCAGAATTCTACGTCCGTCCAAACGCTCTCGTCCATCTCCTTCAGATCCTTCTTTGCATGGAAAGCAACCGCACTAGCCGAAGACGTGTAGACGACTCGCTTCACTGTGTTCGAATTGAGGCATGCCCGAAGAATCCCGCCCGTTCCTTCCAAGGCAGGCTTGATCACCATGTTCTCCGGATCTTGGGCGTCGAAGATGATGGGGTGAGCTGTGTGGAAGACCCCAACGCATCCGTGGATGGCAGCGCTGAAGCTGTCGGGTCTGCTAAGATCCGCATCGAAGATCTCGAGCCTCTCGGGTGCACCTGGAAGGGCCTTGAGGTGGGTGGTGTCTTCCTTGAATGCTGCAAGTACAAACAGAAGAGAAAAAAAATGAGGAAAAGATGATTGGTTTGCATCAAAGATGTATGATTCAATAGAATGACATTGGAGAACAGGGTGAGTGGATACTTGGGTCTGATCGAACGGTGGTGGAGACCGAATAGCCAAGTTGAACAAGCCTCTTGATGAGCCATGAGGCAAAGTACCCGGCACCACCCGTCACACATACCTTTCCTTTCTCAATCCCCATTTTCTCTGGCTCTGGCTCTCAATCGAACTGAAATGGAGAAGTTTTTTTAGCTGCAGGTCCGTTTCATTTTTTTTGTACCTGCGAGGATTTCGTGATTCCGTGAAGCCTTTCGATTTTTCAGCGTACGGGTTTCCCGTGCGAGAATAGAACAAAGATGGGATTTGGTTATACGGAAAGCTCTTTTTGCATGAGTCAGATTGTGGGGGTTCGAAAATAGAGGTCACAACCGAGGATTGCAAGCGGGATGGTTTGGATCCCGGTCCACCGATCCTGAATAGGGTTCATGGCTGAGGGAGAAGGTAGAACCGGATCTGGACCGAGAGCTATTTTCGAATTGGTTTCTTGGCTTCGAAATTAAAATCATATATAAGGCGAGTTTGGATCTCGATCCAGATCTAGATAGAGAATGATATTTAAAAATATAATTTTTAAGTGAGATTTTCAAAAATTAAAGTAATATATTCAGTTTAAGGATCCGAACCAAGGTGGGGCCAGACCTATACCCATTTACTTATTAAAGCCTAAAGAAAAACTAAAATCTAATTTTTAATGAATCAATACCTATAAATAATCGGAGAATTGATGACTCATTTACCTCCCAAAACATGGCTATATGTTTACATAGGCTCTCCATGCTTTAGAGAAATTTAGCACGTTTTGACTATAATAAGCCCCCCACCAAAGAGATCGCCCATCCAGTTTCATTTTGAGGCCCACGTCTCAAAAATCGTACATTGTTTCTGGTGGTCCTTGCGACCTGCATTTACTAAAGTTGCATCAATACTCAATAGGCCTGCCTTTGGGATCATTTTTTTTTTGTCGCTTGTTGTTTAAGTGATCTAAACTCTTCAATCCATGCACACCACATCACATGTTTCCTACCCAGCTAAACAACGGGTGAAGAGATGTGGGCCATTAACGAATCCATCATTGCGATTTTGATTGTAAGCCCACTCTGCTCCATTTCTGATCGATCTGTATCTCCAATTCTCCATCACTCAATCAGACGGTTCAGATTGTGGGTGACATTGTGGTTGAAGAACCCTCTAAATAAAATGGTGGTCAATCATCAATGGATCATGTTAATGAGACCCGCCCACAATGTGGGCCGCCCATGATATGATGTTTTGTTTTGTTTTTGTTTTTTATGTTTTTTGACTTTCCATAGGTATTGACCAAAGATTTTCCGTACCTTGCTTTAAAACAAAGGCACTAAGTGCATGTTTGGGAGGTCTAATTTTTCCCTCTTTTTCTCTTTTTCTCTAAAATTGATAGAGGTTTGAGAAAATAGAGTGTTTAGCATCACCTTTCAGCCTCTACATATTTGAGAGAAGTAGAGGCAATGACTCTACATTTCACAGCCTCCTTGATGAGGGAGTTGAGAAATAGAGGGAAAAAAGAAGAGGCGAAGCTACAGTGATTATGCATAATCACGCCCAGTCTGGTTTTTTCAATTTTTCTCTAAATCTGAGAGTCTCAATCAAGATTCAAACCATTGAAAATGTTCACAAGGTCAAACACGGATATGTATCCAAATTTAAGACGTTGAATCATCATCAATCTCGAGATATGTGCCACAAACCGTGAGCCATTGGATATAATTTTTTAAGATCTGTGGGCTCCAAACACAAGATCAAACCGTTGGATATGTTTGGGAGGCTGAAAATGGCTCTATAGTCAATTTTGATCACATAATACCTTGTGAATCTCGAGATATGTGCAAAACAAAAATAACCATTGATGTATTATGCTCAAAATTGCATTTGTCCATGAGCAGTAAATTGTTTCAAATTTTATTATTATTTAGAGGCTTTTAAAATAAGATCTAAACCGTTAGTAATGTTCATAATATCAAACATTGTCATGAGACCAAATTTCACCCGTTGGATTATCACCAATCTCTAGATATGTGCAAAAAAGTGAGTCATTATTTATAATTTTATGGATTATGTGGGCCCCAAACACAATATCCAAACCATGCGATCTCTTTGGAAGGCTGAGCACGTCCTTATGGTCAATTTTTATGGCCTAATACCTTGTGAATATCAAGAAATATGTAGAAGAACCATCAACCAATGATATAAAAATGTCTATTTAGCATAGACCCTTGCATTACCAAACAACTCTTTTTATTTTAGCTTCTTTTTTTTATGGCTCTTTTTTATATGAGTCTATATTGAATGGTCTTTAAGAAATAGACTAGTGGTTTCAAACATGGCCTAACTCTCTTATATTAATCCCTTTTCAATTGACATTCTCAAATGTAAGACACATACACCTAGGAAAAATTTCCTCGCTCCCGCCCTAGACTTTTGGGCATGTAGCCTACAAAACCTAGTTGAAAGAGTCCCCTCTAATAATTTAAAATGCCCACCTATCTTGATTTGTCTCCTAAGGCACCGTGCTAACATAGTAATAGTCAAGTAAAGTTTTCATTTTTCAGATAAGATGTGACTTCAAAAACACTTTAACTCAAAACTCCCTACATGTTTCTAAAAAAAAAAGTCAAAAAGTAATTATTTTTATTCGCTAAAATACAAAAAAAAACTTCACTTTTTCATACAAAAAGTCAAAAAATTTCATAACAAACAACTAAAAACAAAATACAAAATACCATCATAACTCACTTATATTTTATTTTTACTTCAAAATCAACTTTACTTCAAAATCAACTTTACTTCACTTGACTCTATTAGTAGAGTAGCCAAACTGGCCCATTATAGAATTATCGGTAGTTCAAAATGGATTGTTGTTTATCAACTCATCTACACGGCCCCACTTTTTTCTTTTTCATCCAAAGTCTACCTTCCATTTTAACGAAAACCACTAGCGACACAGGCCCATTTTGGGAACAAAATAAGTTCAAAATATATGATGTTGATGCCGATGATATGATGATGATGATGATGATGATGATGATAGTGGACAATGTCCATTGTACAATTCCCTTTAATAATCAAGGAATGAGAAAAATAAAATCTACGACCTTGGCCATTGGAGGTGATTCGACTCAATGACAAAATATTAGCTCTGAAGATCTTATTTTTTTGGATATTAATTATTGAATATAGTTTCTTACGATCTATCCCAAAAAGATCTATTGAATAAAAAAAATATTATGCCAGGTGGACATTGAGATGGCAAACTTGCAAAAGAAACCAATGTGCATTGGCCCACTTCAATTGGAACTCATTTATCAATGGGACCCACATTTGGAAACCTATAAAAAAAAACCTTGTGATTTTCTATACTTCCAAAAACCCAACCAGTCAAAAATGAAAAGAAAAGAAAAGAAATAAGAAAAAAAAAAAAAAAAAAGCACTCCTAATAAGTCAAACCCCTTTATCTTGAAACTACATAAATCATAAAACCCAACAACACAAACATCTGCACAGGTCAAATCTTTCAGTCCAAAAAGAAAAGTTCTAGATCCAAAAAAAAAAAAACACAAAACAAAACTCAAAAAATTAATAATTAGAAAAAGTAACAAACATAACTTACGAAGTAGTCATGATTGATTCACACGGACCCACGCTTTCTGTTGACTATGATTCGAAAGGGGAAAAGAGCATGCCGCCTCAACTTAGGTAACAAAAAGGAGAAAGAACATAGAAAGAAAATGAGCAACACATAAATAAATAAATAAATAAATAAATAAAATACACCAATAAATGAATATAGAGAGAATCTGAGAAACAGGAATGTCGTCCTCTTTATCTTCTTTTTCACCAATAAATTATATAAACTCTAATGCTATTAAAAAAATAAAAAGGAAAAGAAAACTTCATCTTTGCCTTGATATGCTATCTTATTATGTGGTTATGCCATCTTACCCCTTTATAAGTATTCAATTCCCTTTTCTTTCTCTTCCTCTCTTCAACCATGATCATGAATCCACGACCACAAACCGTTCTCTGCAATAGCTGCTCTCCAAGATCTTTCCTATTTTTTTATCTATGTTTCTCGTAGGAAAACCAAAAGCAATAAAGGTACTAATATCCTTCGATTTATGATACTTTACCATCTTGCATTCAGCAGATAACTAAGTGCCCATCCTCATGTACCAAAAAAAAGAAAAAAAAGAAAAAAAAAGAAAAGAGAAAAAGATACCAAACTCCTATGGTAAATAAACTTTACTCTCTTTTGTTCATATTAGGGCTAATTTGGCAACTCTACTAATAGAGTCAAGTGAAGTAAAGTTGATTTTGAAGTAAAAATAAAATATAAGTGGGTTATGATAGTATTTTATTTTTAATTGTTTGTTATGGAATTTTTTTGATTTTCTGTATAAGAAAGTAGAGTTTTTTTGTATTTTAGTGGATAAAGGTGATCGCTTTTTGACCTTTTTAAAAAAAGATAAATGAAGTTTTGAATTAAAGTGTTTTTTATATGACTTCTTGTCTGAAAAATTGAAACTGTACTTGACTTTAAATATGCTAGTAAAGTGTCAAACTAGCTCTAAAGGTAAACATTACACAACCACCAAAGAGGCATGCCTTTTGTACATATGCATGTGAATTGACTATGGAGTTCTCTCTTTCAGTTCACTAGCTTCCTTATTCTTCACATTCTTAAATTCAAGCTAACCCTCCCCTTACCAACTCCAACGTAGCTTCTTCTTCCTTTAAATAAAATAACATATTCTATTAAACTCATTGATATATTACACTTTACTCAGTTATATGCATGAGTAGCCCCCATTTGGCATCTCTAGCTATTTCCATCTCTAGTTCCAACTCCATTTGTCTAAATGTCTAAAGCATACAAAGGTTCAGAAAATAAGAGCATTTGGAAGTCATTATACACGATGTCCACTTTAGAGAAGTAAAGACAAAACCGCTTAAAGCCATAACCCTCTTATGTATGTACGCACTTGAAAAGTAGAGGAGGCAGACGAACAATACTCTCAAGTCCACAGCACCCTAGCTTGCGTTTTTATATTTAAAAAAAATCTGAGAGAGTAAATCAAGATCCAAACTGTTGAAAATGCTAACAAGGCCAAATACGGTTATAAGACCAAATTTCAGCCGTTGAATTGTCACCTATCTCAAGATATTTGAAAAAAAATTGAGCCATTGGATATTGTTTTCTAGATTCCGTGGACCCCAAACACAAGATCTAAATCATTAAATCTGTTTGGGAGGTTGAACATGGATATGAGGTTAATTCTCAAGACTAGATACCTTATGGATTTCAAGAAATTTGCAAACAAATATCAACTATTGATGTAACATGCTCATTTTTGTATTAGTCCATAGGCATTCCTGTTTTTCTTTTTCTTTTCCTTTTAATTATTTCTAAGATAGCAAATCACAATCTAAACCGTTGAAATGTTTAGAAGGTCAAACATTGCTATGGATCCAAATTTTAGCCATTTGATCACCCCCAAGCTTGAGATATGTGCAAAAAATGTAAACAATTTGATGTGATCTTTTGAAACCTGTGGGTGTGTTAAAAAAAAAAAAAAAAGGCATAGAGATACCAAACAAGCCTTTAAAAGAATATGGGTGTCTCATATAAAAACCAATAGGTTAGGATTTTTATTTATCCATCCTATTTTATATGCAAAATTTTAAAATATTCATGCTTGACTTTTAGTTAAAATAAATTATTAGAATATGGCACTACACCAAAAACGGAAAATTGGAATAGATTACTGTTCCTAATCCGCCCGTTCCTAATCTGTTAAACCGTTCCCAAACCGTTCCAATTTCCTATTTTTGGAACGGATTAACTGATTAGGAACGGAAAACAGGAAATTGGAACGGATTACCGTTCCTAATCCGTTAAACCGTTCCCAAACCGTTCCAAATTCCCGTTTTTGGTGTAGTGTGGGCTAAACCAGAACATCAAGCACTTCGGAATATATATAGCTTCTCATCAACAACAATTTGCTGGGCATGGTGCATCAGTTACTTGAAGGGGCGCCTCTCTCCACCTTCAAAAACAAATTTTTAAATCCTTATTCCTTTAGGTTTGTCCCCTTCATTTTTCACTTTTTTTTTTTCTCTTTCAAATGTGGGTTTCCTGAAAGGAGAATTTCTCTAGTCCGCTGATGAACACCACCCTCTCTGAACCGCCACCAAGCCGGTTTGACCGCACCAGGATTGTCCTCAACATTACATGTCAGCTTTTTCTTTTTACATTGGCTGTTGATTCTCGAGTCCCATGTCCGTGCCCAAGAAGTTTTCCTTGATGGGCGCCAGTAAGAATTTATTTGTGCACTTGCTGGAGAACAGAAACTTGATTTTCACTTCTGCAATAATCCCAAGGCCTACATAAGAAACCAAGATCCTCACTTCCTATGAAAACCTAACGTTATTGTTTTAAGGTGAGGCTGCACTGAGCGCATGATCTAATTTCAGTTCTGCTCATGTGTTACCGAGGGCGGATCCAAGTGTTAGCACGCGGGTGCGATTCAAAAAAAACCTTAGATAAGTTCTTAAAAATTCACTTTTATTATATAACTTCTTCACTTAACCATATATTACAGCACCACCCAAAAGACAATCCAAGATCCGCCGTTGTCTGTTACGTTTTAAAAGGAAGTAGTTATGAAGAGAACATATTTAAGAACCACATATTTTTCAGAAAAAAATCTGCCTTTCATTTTTATATTTTTGGTAGGAACATTGGCTATTATTTAGGTAACTTTGAAGCCATCAGTTCATCTTGCCGGTAGGCTATTATTCAAAACCCCATCATCCACTCCCCCTCATTCTTCTGCTTCTAGGTAGGGCCAAGAGGCCAACCCTGCATTTGACAAAAAGCCCACACACAGTGCATCCGGAGTGTCTCCCTTCGCGAGAGGATAGAATTGGATCTCGACAGTGGATAATCTACTTTTTCAAAACCATATATGGTACCCAAACAAGCACACTTTTTCGGGTGAGAAAAATGGAAGAAAAATTTAGGACAGAGCTCATGTGCTAATAGTCAGGTAAGAACTTGCCAACTAATTAATTTGGTAATGAGGCTCTCATTACAATGGACCACCCCACTAAAACTACATTTGGCTTCTCATATTTCACCATTTCTCCCATTACTGAACCTCGTTGAGTAAGGAACTACAAATGGATTGGGGGAAAAGGGATGTACTGCATGGAAATAAAAGCATTTGAACACTTTTGCTTGTATTTTTCAAAAAAGGCACTTTATTCCCATTTGTTTGCGAATGTATCTAGACATGTCTCCTCTTGAAAAGTTATCCAATCAGGCAAGGTCTTAGGGGCCTTATCTTGTCCCTGTAAGGCTGTACTCTTTGCTTCCTCTCCTGCACAATGCCTCTTCAATTGTCATCATCTTCTCCTTCACAATCTCTTAAACTTGCTATGGGCTTTATGTGTCTCCACCATCCTTCAAAAAATATAGCTTTCACAACTACCCCAGAAACTTATCAATACCATGGGTGACACATCCCCTCTCATACATCTGACAAATGAAACCCATCTCCTTACATATGAGATACTTGACATAAAACAAGGGAGCATTTAAAAGCAAACTTTCACCCACAAAACCGTACATGCATGCATGCAAGATAACAAAGTTATGGGACTTGGATCCTTGTGTGGGTGTTGGGGCACAAAAGATAATAGGTGTTGCTTAGTCTTGTTATTTCTAATGTACTATATGTCTTTTGTATTGTCTTCTACTAAGGAATATTCAATTTCAATTGTCCAAGTGAGAAGCAAACTTCGAAATACTCAAGACAAGAAATATGAAGAGCACCTCCATCAGATCACCATGGATGCCCAATCATGGAAAATCTCCCAAACAAGTATTCAATTTCAATTGTCCTAGTGAGAAGCAAATTTTAAATACTCAGACTAGAAATATGAAGAGCACCGCCATCACCATGGATGCCCAATCATGGAAAATCTCTCAGACGAGAATTCTAATCCGTTCTACTTGGGACCACTGTCCAGGGCATAAATGGTTTAGAATAGCTAATTGAGTCCATCATGACTGCTAATTCTATTGAATTTTAAGTCTACTGATCCTTTTCGAGGTCTGTCACAATCACATGTTTATTCAAAACTCATAAATTAAATGTGTACAATTATTTCAAGTCCCAGTCTTCTAGTCTTTTGAGTCGAGCATTTATATATTCTAAATGAATATAACTAATTGGTTATGCGCCCTAGTCTTCTAGTCTTTTGAGTTGAGCATTGATTCTAAATGAATATGACTAATTGGTTACGCAAGGGGTCAAGTCTAATTTTGGGTTTGGAATGTGGTTGAGAAAAAAGTAAATCAAAATGTTCACATTGAGAGAAGAAAGAAGGTTAATGACCCTTTCGGCAGTTTCTCACCGACTTCCCAGGAATCTATGGGTAGGGGTTTAAAATAATTAAAGGGGAAGACTGAAGGGTCAAGATCCATAGGTCTATATGTTTGTCCTGTTTACAATATTTCTACCATCTATCATTTACTCTTATCCCTTGTTTAGATGGAAAAAACACGGTAGTTTTAGAAAAACATATGAATTAGGTATGGATTAGGTGAAGGGCCTTTGATGAGAGAATCATGGATATTTTAATTCCATACAAAATCGGACAGAGCCCCATAGGTCCATTAATTCCACTTGTATAAACAGGAAAACTTGATCCAACCGTGGAACTTAGCCAAGGCCAACCAGTATATATTGCTTCTATATTAAAGAGACCGGGTACAATATTAGTGGGCTAAAATGTAGTGAGATCCAATCAAGAATACTGGTCCACCATTCAATCAAAAGATGTAATAGATGTATTGATGTGATTTTAAATTCAATCATTTAATACTGCAAGTGCACAGTTGTCTTGTTGAGACAGTGTCAATTACAGGTCGATCCCACAGGGAGCACTACTAAGTTAAAATTTAAAATCTGATTTTTTTTTTTTTATCAATGATAATGACAAGAGAGATAAAAAGAAACAATAATAAAATTGAGAAAATTCTAGATCTAAAGTGCAGAAATAAGATATGATAAAAAGCAGATCAGAATATCATGAATCCATTAAGTAATCCCACCATCATTCTATGCAATTGATAAAATAAATTTGTCCAAAAAATCCTTCAAATCAGAAACAAATCAATGTTTCTGATTCAGATAATTTATCTATCAAAGAGCACAATTTTCCACAATTTATTTAAGGCAAAAATCTCCTTCACCTAATGAAATTATGAACTTAACTAAATATCACATATTAATCAAAGATAGATTATCAAAGAATTTCAATCTAAGAATAATCTATTAAGAAAACATACATGATTAAAGCATTGTTCAAATAAAAAAAATTATATAGCATAGGTTGTCAATGACAGAAGGCAGATTTATTATTATAATTAATACGCAAGAGACAAAAATATCACATAGATTAATGATAAGAAACACTTAACTTCATCTGATACTCTGATCCAGGGATCTACTCCTCCATTGCAAAAGATGTGATTTTCATTGAGAACTTCATGGCAATTACAATCTTCTCTCACACTCTTCTAACCTAGTTCTGGAACAGGGCTCCAGAATACCCAAAAATAACTCTAATTCTATTAATTAGGAAAAGAAGAGAGAGAGGAGAGAGAGAATGTAGTGGACGTCGAAGTGGGGGTGAGTATCTCCCGTATGCTTTCTTTTGGTTCCTTTTATAATTCCCGGTTATCTTACAGATACATTGAATCTGGACACCTTCTCTGCAGATTTGGTTTATCTTCATTGATAAGGTATATCTCTTTATCCTTTTTGAATTTGAATGAGATGGAAGTTTCTGGAAACCTCTGGATGGCTTGGCTAATCTTCAGATGGATTCCACAAGGGATATGCAGCAATGGATTATCAACGGTGTGGATTTTAGTGCAATCCCTTCTAAAAATGAATATGAAAATCTCCGGGCCCATAACTTTGTTGATTTAGCTCTGATTTGCACAATCTTGGGCTCCACGGACATCTACTCTGAATAAGCTTTCCAACAGTAGGTAAATTACATCGATCCGACGGTCGGATTGAAAGTTATGGTCATTTGAAGATGAGTTATCCTGAGAAAAATGGGATTAACTTTTAAAATCTGATTTGCAATGAACTCTATCTCTGCACAACTTTCATTTTTGAAAGGATATCAGATGTGGATGATTCAAACTCTTCTTCTTTTATTCCAATCAAACTTTTACTCTTTGAATTATCCAATAATGGTTTCAAGTCTGCAACAACTGCGGACCCTGCCATGTGGGACATTTCATCTGCTAGAACAGTGGGCCCTATGAGAAGTCTTCTACTGTAATTAGGACTCTTCAATTGACATGATGAGTGGACCTCTCCTTTCATTGATTTGCACATGGCTTGTATGTGGGGTCCACGTGGTGAATTATTCAATTTACTTCTTTTTAAGCTTCAATTTAGCAATGTAGGGCCCAGGATGACTATGTATGCTTGAAAGTGGTTCCGTGACAGAGGCCTGCAATTCTCATTTTCTGCACATTCTAATTCAACACATCAAACACTAAAGAGCCCATATTGAAGTGGGACCCATCCGGATAGAGTTTTACTCCAACTGGGACTCTTCGAAGAAAAATTGCATAATGTTCTAAGTTAATGCATAAAATATATGAAAAATATAAAAGTTCAGGTTTATAGGTGAAAATGCATGAGATGATGGAATTAAATGAATAATGATGCAATTCACCAAATAAAATCCCTAATTCATCCTAAAATGATGCATAAATATGCAAATTCATGAACTTAACATGTATCAGAGAACTAGCAACAGCAGGGCCAAGCTGGACCCTGATTGGGCTGTTGATCGGTCTTACCTATATTTCATGACCAGACCCTGCATTATTAGTGAACCTAAAATCCAGCCTATGCTCATTTTCTAACACCTGCAAATAGGCTTTCATGACAGCCAATTGTTCTTTTACTGAGGCCTCAAATTCAGGCTAAGCTTCGCCTGCGGCAAAATGGGCCGGCCTTATATTCTTGCCAGCAGAAGCCTGAAGATAATATGGAAAGACATGATCTCTGCAGTCCACACTCCCGTTCATTTCCATCCATCCATATAAACCAGTTAACAAAAAAAAAAATCCCTTAGTTGTTGCATTTTAAATAAAACCTTGTTGGATAGTGTTTCTACCCAATGAAACATGGGAGCAGCAGGCTCGTCTTTGAGAAAGCTCTACAGGCTTAGGAAACATCAACAAATTTTTTTAATTTTTTCCTCCGATCCGGTCCGGTCCATATTAGGGCATCACAGCTAAGCAGGAAATGAATATTTGGGGACCAGTGTATTAGTCCATTCATTGAATTAAAAGGGAAGAAGCATCAGTTTTTACTCATTAGCACAAGATATCTTTATTGACACTTAAAAGAGCAACAACCACGAAGCACCTTATCCGTACATTGCATGAATTTTGGTGTAATACAGTAAGACACACTTATATTATGCCCCACTAGTCGACCGATCCGAAACAGAAATTGATTGATACATATAGGACCCAGGATCTGACCCACCCATGCTACTCCATATTTAATTTGGTAAAGGGTCAAATAATAGCCATACCATGATAAAGCCTCCCTTGTTTCTTCCTCCCACACCACATCGAAATTAATGCAAAGATGCCATGGCCTCCTCCATTTAAATGTCTGGTATTGAGCTCCAACTCAACTAAGTTTTGAGAACCCATCTCATAGAGAGAGAGAGAGAGAGAGAGAGAGAGAGAGAGTGGAAGATCATAGACATGGCTTGGTCTGCTGAGAATGCCACTAGAGCCTTTCTTCGAACTGTGAAGATGGTAAGCATGAACAAACCATCAATAAATTGACATACATCATACTACCATCAATAAATTAACATACATGACACTACCATCTAAGCTGTCTAGATTTCTAAATGTGGGTTGTCTTGGCTTTTGGTGCAGGGAAAGAAAGCTAAGGAGCCCGACATGTCTGAGTTCATATCGGCACTGGCGGCCGGCAGCAATGCGCAACTAATGGTGGAGGTATGCGATGGTATTGCAGATGCAACAACACTTGCATTAGTTGCTGCTGCACAGCAGACAGGAGGCCGAGTGGTGTGTATCCGGACTGGATTAGATGAGCTACATTCGTCGAAACAAGCGCTGGGGAAGGAAGCCAATTGCGTGGAGTTCATCATGGGCGATGCTCAGCTGCTCTTGCTCAATGACTACTTGGGAGCAGATTTTGTTCTCATAGACTGTAACATGGTGGGGCATGAAGAGGTCCTTAGAGCAGCCCAGACCGGGGCAAATTGCAGGGGGGCTGTGATCATGGGCTACAATGCATTACACAAAGGGGCGTCGTGGAGCGGGCCAAGGACGGAGCTATTGCCAATTGGGGATGGGCTGCAGGTTATGAGGATACCCGCGTCTGGTAAGGCTAGTTGTAGTGAGACAAGGAGGAGTCGTTGGGTTGTTAGGGTGGATCAATGCACAGGAGAAGAGCATGTGTTTAGGATCACATCTCCCCATGGGAAGGAACTTGAAGCTCTTGATTGAGGTTTTTGTGATTGTTGTCATGCTTGATCGTAACTTTTAACAATTGGTCAACAGTAAGACACAATTTAAAGACATCACCAGTTTGAAATGGAAAGTACTCGTGGATTTAAATGTTGTTAGGATTCAAGTGTAAATTACATGTACCATCTAATGTTTGACCTTTTTAGGGTCTATACTATGTGTTTCTTAACTTTGAGATTGCAAGGATGCACTGCTCATTTGGATTGGGCACAAAATGATAGCCAATATATAATGAGAAATATATTGGTGGAGAATCATCTTTGAGATATTTATCATTTTTCTATAGTAGTTATTAGCCAATATATATGGAGGAAGCTATGTTGGATAAAATCCTTTCATTTGTTTATTTGTTTTTTTTTTTCTTTCAACAAGTTGGTTATTTAATGGTTAAATGCCCCTCCTATTGATAGAAATTCACTTTTACTATATATATAAAAAAGGGTTTTAAGTTCCCCACTACTCCTCAGGCTAAAAGCTTTTCTCCGATCTCCTTTCTGCAAATAATTATAATTTTTTTTTAATTTTTACCTCTTAAAGACAAAAAAAAGTTTCACTTATTTCTCTTTAGAAAAGTTTCTTTCTCCTCCACCACTTCTCAAAAGAGCCCTTCTACGTGGAGAGAGAGAGAGAGAGAGAGAGTGAGTGAGTGAGTGATTCCAAGTTGCCATTCCATCGATGCCTCTGTAACTTTCTTGGCCTTTCGGCTTTTGGCTTTCGTCTAAGATCGGTGGCTTCCAAATAGAAAGAAGGCGTTTCCCATAACTCTAAAATCTCCTTAAAAAATAGTAATCTAATTTAAGGGGGTTTTATAACTCGTTTCAGTGAAAAAAACTTAAAAAATTTGTAGAGTGTACCCACTTTTTTTTTTAATTTTATATTTTTGTTTTTCAACAGAAATATCCCTTACCAACAATATTGTGGACCACATGTATATCTAATGGGTTCTTTGCCATCATTCTTCTATGGGTTTCATTGGTTTATATATCTTTTATCTTCTTTTCTAAAGTTAAGGCCCCTCCCCCATGTGCCGTAGGTGAACTGCCTCCAAAACTCGAGTCTGGATCCCTTGTTTCGTTGATGAAAAAAGAAAAGACCTCCCAATCCAGACTCCCAAAACTCGCATGAAAATTTCTGATCCACCTGCAAAACCATATGAGAGTTTCGTATTTACCTCCAAAACTCATTTGAGAATCTTGGCTTTACTCACAAAATCCAACCACCTATTTGGGTCCTCCCCTTCAAACCTAAATCCTAGGTCTAATGTAACTCTCATCGAATGTTAGAAACTTCAAATGAGGTCCTAATCCATCATTTGGACAAAACTGCTTTTAAGAATCTTTTTTAGAGAATTAAAAAACTGTGGTTTATTCTCTCTCCGCTCTTAATTTGAGTATTATAAACTGCCATAAAGAGGCAAGATCGTCTCAATCGAGGACTTATTCTGCCCTGCTTTTCTATGCATGAAAGTAGAAGGAACCAGCGATGGGTTAAACCTTGATTTCGTGGGTTAAGATAAAGACTTAAAAAAAAAAATAAATAAATAAAAAACGGCGGTAAGGCACTTTGAATATTTTTAAGTTTTCTGTAATTAACTCATAAAAACCAGAGCTTAAGTGGCAGTAATCCATAAAAGTCTCTTTGATATAAAAATAGATTAAAAAATCCAAAGCTTTTTTTTTTTTTTTTTTTGTGCTGGGCTTGGGTACAAGCAGCAAATGCTTGAGAGTATGCCTATCAATTTGGCCCTAACACAAATGAGCATGGCTTGGCCTTTAAAAGGTAACGAGAGCTTCTGTTTCTAAGAAAAAGTCTTAGGGCCCAGCGTGGATAGTTTCTTTTTATAGGCCCTGACTTTAGAGGGCTAGGCTTGGAGAGTACTAGGCCATCTGGCTTTACCTTGGCTCTCCTACTATCTTATACCCATTACAAAATGCCCTAAAAACCCATACATATGCATTCTTGGTTCATTTCATCTCTTTTTTATTATTTTACTTAATGTATAAGCAAAAGTGTTGCTTTTAGTCCATTTCTTCTAATTCTATTATTGCTTCTTATTAAGGCTAGTGCAAAAGGAGGTTTGCTCTTGTTAATATGGATACACTTTTTCCTCAGTATGTAGAGTAATTTGGGAATTCAACCCAATTCATAAAAGGTATTTTTCATGTGCATGGATTTTTGAGGATGTAGAATGATCCAAATATCTTTTTAACTGGATGATTATAACTTCCAATTTTTTAAAGTATAAACTAATAGACCTTTAAGTACATTTATTTTTATAAGGGAATATGATGACGCTTAATAGTCATATCAAGGTTAAATTGAAAATAATGTCAATTCATAAAAGATATAATGAATAGAAGTGGTTTAAATTTCTCACAAATAAGGCTGTACTGGAATGATTTGGCACATGAAAATCCTTGTGAAAGGTGTGACTTGTGAGATAGAAAAGAGTCTTCAACTCTTTTCATTCTTTAACGAAATAAGTCAAACCGTATGTCTGGAGCCCAAGTCACCAAAGCACATATCAAGTTTAAGAGGTTTGACAAGATAAGGATTGGTCAATACTTGATACTTATAAAAAAAAATAATGATTAATCTGTTTTGAGGCCCTGAGTCTTGCCCTTGCCCTTGAAGGTAGAGTAAGGGTTCTGAGGGGTTTAGCCTGCCTAGCCCTGGCGCCCTGCATATATTGAAGGTAAGGTAAGGATAACCATGGGCCCGGCTCGGCTCTTTGACAACCATACTTGGGATGATCAAGGATCATTAAAAATCTTTTTGTTGAGCCCTGTAAACAATCTAAACCACACAAAGTGCGGCGTAACTTGAGCTTAATTTGCGTAAAATATATAGGAATTAATGATGAAATAAGCTCACCTGAACAATTATTAAAAATGTAAGGGGTGAAGGATATGAGGTGAGGAGCGCAAGATATAAGGTCAAAATGTAGATGGGATTGTCTTTTCTAGGTATTGAGTTGATGTTGATGGGATTCTCTTTTCTAGGTTTTGAGTTGGGAAAGTGATGGCTGGGTATTCGTTTCTCATCATTCATGTATTCAATTAATTGATGGGGAGGTTATTTGATGTTCATTTTTGGATTGTACACCTTTGATTCTTCGGTTTATATCACCTTTAGAAATACAATTTTAGTAATTTAATTGCATGAAACAAACGAACCTCTTTAAGGAATGAAACCAAGCTGAATAGAGCTTGAGCCAAATTGAGCCAACCAGGCTTGAATTAGAATGACCATGTACAAAGCATTGTTTGACTCCGGCCCATAATATACTTTGTTGTATATGGTACGATATTAAAAATTATCTGAGTAATTTTCTCTAGTTCTATGAGCAAATTGGACCACTTTAGGCCACCACCAACCAAGGGGAAATATACGAGAGTAAAATATAGGCCAATTATATTTCACTGAGTGGGCACCAAATGTCCTGCATTATGAATTAAATACACTTAGTTAATGAAGTTGGAGATGCCCACATTTGTGTTCAAGTTAGATGCATGAATTTCAAAAACGTTTTAACTTTTTTTTGGTAAGCACCAAAACCATTTTACTTGAGGGGTATAAATCGAGGGGTTTGGATGACCTATATGTTGGATAATTTGGACGCTAGTAGATTTCATTGAGCTCTTAGGCCCTCAACTCAACCATGATTGTCATGGCCCTATGTGGGCCACATAGGGTTCACTGTACCATTTGCACCAGATCAAATGCACATATGTATAGGGTCGAACTCAGGTGTGCACCTCGTGAAGACCCTCTTTGGAGTCCACTCGGAGCCACATCAACCATGGGGAAGAAGGGGATCTAGAGTCCGGATCATCTGAGGCTTTGCCCGCTTATATCAAGCACCCACTTAGATTGAGATGAACTTTGTAGATCAGGGAATATCGAACGCCAAGAACCTGAAAGGGAAGAAAAATGACTTAGGTCAGAGCCCTTAGCTGCCATGAGCCGAAGGCACTCCGATGCCTGAGTTAGTTCTGAGAAAACTAAGCAGGAGGAGGAAGAAGAGAATGAGAGATAGTATGTTGTGTATTGCGTGTTGCGTACCTCTATGGGGCTGATCCCATGTGTATATGTAGATATTCCTCGTTCATTCTCTCTGTGAGTGGGGGTAGGTGGGGTAAGGTCCCATCGGGCCTTACCCTGACATTCGGCGGTAGGTAAAAGGGCACATCCCATCAAAACCTTCCATGCTTTTGGTCAGTTGATGTTATGAGATGATAAAGTCAATTTCTTATCGACATAAATGAGCAATCCTATCGTCATAAATGAGCGCCCCTATCTGATAAGGCGCGCCTGTACTTCTCAGAGAAGAGTGATGGTCCACTCTGCCTTCAGCGCTTTTACCGGGATCAGGAACGGTCTGACCGTGCTGGCATTGTGCTGAGCTAGCACTCCTAATCGAGCTGCCGAGCTGACCCGTTGGGCTGACGCTCCTAACCTAGTTGTCAAGCTGCAGGGTGGAGGCCTTTCGAGCCAGCGCTTCTTACCGAGCCGCCGAATTGCTGGGCTGTGATTATCGAGACCGAGGTAAAGGTCAGTGTATTACCTTGGTTCTTAATCTCGTCATTACGATGTTTTTCCTATTTCTGATGAAATGGGTGCATAGACGACGTTTATCTTGTTATGCTTCCTTCGCTAAGTAGTTCGTCTCGGTAATCGAACTCCTTGTAAGCTTTAAAATTGGGCGTCTGCCTTTATCCGAGCTCAGTTTATGAACCATGGTCCCAATCCGCACCCATATACATTGAGAGCGGAGACTGCCAGTTTTGAATTGACGAAGGAATCCTCCTTGGTTTAACAACCCGAGGTGTCCCTAAGCACCGAGGTTAGTGTATTGGACATTTTTGGCTTTGTCACTGTAACTGGAGCTGGCACCAAGTTAGGGGCGGTTGGCACTCTGACTGAGCTGCCAGGCCGGCGTAGGGACTGTCACCGGGCCCCTAATGCTTTTGGCTTTGCCCCCATATCTGGTGCTGGCACCGAGCTAGAGACGGCTGGCACTCTGAATGAGCTGCCGAGTCAGGGCGGGGACTGTCACCGGGCCCCCAAAAAGCTGGCATTGCTGTCGAGCTGTATAACTTGAAGCAATTTGAAAGAGAGAGATCCGTTCCAGAAGAATGCACTTTTATTGCTGTTTGAATCCATGAATACATTTTTTAGAAGTAAAACTTTTTTAGGTGCATTACATTCCACGATCGTGGCAGCTCCTTGCCTTCCATGTCCTCAAGCCTGTATGCGGATCTCCCCGCTGCTGATAGTACTTTAAACTGCCCCTGCCAGTTGGGCGCCAGTTTGCCTTTGTTAGGATTTCGGTCGCTAGGAAGTGTTTTCTTCAGGACAAGCTCTCCCATCGTGAATCTTCTTTTTTTGACCTTCTGGTTGTATCCCCTGGCCAACTGCTTCTGATAGGCGGCTAGGCGGATAGCTGCCGCCTCTCTTCACTCTTCTGCGAAGTCCAGCTCTCAGGCCACATTCAGGTCATTCAGCCCCTGGTCACAGAGTTCCGACCTCAAGGTCGGGAGGCCGACCTCAAGGGGAATAACTGCTTCCATGCCGTAGGCAAAGGAGAATGGTGTAGCCGAAGTGGAACGCCTTGGAGTCGTCCTGTATGCCCACAGAACACTCGGAAGCTCTTATGGTCACCTTCCTTTGGCTCAGTCGAGTCTCTTCTTGACTCCGTCAAGGATCACTTTATTTGAGATCTCAGCCTAACCATTGCTTTGTGGGTACGCCGGGGTGGAGCAGACATTTCGGATGCCGTACTCCTGGCAGAAGCTCTTGAAGAAGTTGGAATCGAACTGTGTTCCATTGTCGGAGATGAGAGTTCGGGGGATTCCAAATCTCGTGATGATGTTCTTCCATACAAAGTTCTTTGTATCCTGCTCGGTGATGGAGGACAAAGGCTCCGCTTCGACCCACTTTGTGAAGTAGTCTGTGGCTACTATCAGCCACCTTTTGTTTCCTGGAGTTCGGTGGAGCGGTCCTACAATGTCCAAGCCCCACTGAGCGAAAGGCCACGGACTGGAGAGAGGGCTTAGGTCCTGCGCTTGCTGGTGGAGAGAGTGTGAGAACTTCCGGAACTTTTCACATCTTCTGGCGTAGATTTGGACATCCTTCTGCATATATGGCCACCAATAGCCTTGACTAATTGCTTAGTAAGCCAGCGATCGACCTCCAATGTAACTGCCGCAGATCCCTTCATGAATTTTGTAGAGGAAATCGTCGACTTTGCTTGGGTGGACACACTGGAGATAGGGCCCGGTGAATGACTTCCTGTAGAGTCTGCCATCTGGGGAGAGCCAAAATCGGGCTGCTTTCAGCCTTATCTTCTGCACTTCCGTCCTGTCTTCGGGCAGCTGGTCGTCCTTTAGGTAGGCGATGACTGGATCCATCCAGCTCGGACCGAGGTCGACACACATGAGCTGCTGAGGTCGCTGGAGTTCAATGCTGGGCTCTTATAGCATCTCCACTTCGACAGTTCTTTTATTACCGGCTTCGACAGCCGAGGCAAGGCTGGCAAGGGCTTCAGCATGGGAATTAGACTCTCTGCTGATCTGCCGGACCTCGGCCCTTTCGAACCGGGAGAGAAGTTCTTTCGCGTGAGCTAAGTAGGCCGCCATCCTGTCGTCCCGAGCCTGGTAATCTCCACTGAGCTAGTTCGTCACCAACTGAGAATCACTGAAAACCACTATGCGTCGAGCTTCCAAGATTTTGGTGCTGTTCAGCCCGGCGATGAGCGTTTCATACTCAGCCTTGTTATTGGATGCCTTGAAGCCGAGTGTTAGAGCTTGCTCGATGACAAGGCCCTCTGGAGACTGGAGGACTATGCCAACGCCAGCCCTCTTGGACATTGAGGATCCGTCGACGAAAATTTTCTAGGCCGAGTCCAGAAACTTCTTCTAAGACTGTTCTTGCTCTGTCTCGGTGACTGCCTCTGTATCCTTATTATTGCCCCCTAGTTCGATTTCGAGCAGGGTCGGTGCCGAATTCTGGGAGGTGAATTCCACAATGAAGTCCGTCAACACTTGGGCTTTGATGGCCATCCTGGGCTGATATTTGATATCGTACTGCCCTAGTTCAACAGCCCATTTGGAGATACGACCGGAGAAGTCTACCTTTCGGAAGAGAGTCATTAGTGGGTGCTCGGTCACGACCACTATTGTGAAGGTTTGGAAGAAGTGGGAGAGTTTGCGCGAAGCGCTGAAGAGCGATAGGGCAAGCTTTTCGAGCTGCAAGTACCGGGTTTCGGCGTCGAGAAGGATCTTGCTCGTGTAATAGATAGGCCTCTACTGGCTGTCTTCTTCTGTGATGAGCACCGAGCTCACTGCGTGATCCGAGACTGCCAAGTACAAGTACAGCGCTTCGCCATGAGTTGGAGCTGACAGTAGCGGAGGTGAAGAAAGGTAGCGCTTGAGCTGTTGCAGGGCCTGATCGCAGTCCGGCGTCCATTGGAACTTGGAGCCTTTGTGTAAGAGCTGGAAGAAAGGCCTGCATTTGTCGGAAGCTCAACTGATGTAGCGATTGAGCGCGGCAGCCATGCCGGTCAGTCTCTGAACTTGTTTAGCCGAGGTCGGGCTTTGGAGCTCCTGGATTGCCGTTGATCTGGTCAGGGTTTGCTTCAATCCCTTTTCTTATGACCAGGCTCCCCAAGAACTTTTCGGAACTGACATCGAAGGCGCATTTAGAGGCATTCAGTTTTAACTGGAACTGGCGAAGGATGTCGAAGATTAGCTTAAGGTCGGCCAAGTGGTCCTGTGACCTTTTGTACTTGACGACCATGTCATCAATGTAAACCTCCACCGTCTTAACGAGCTGCGCTTGTAACATTTAGGTCACCAGCCGCTGATATGTCACCCCCGCATTCTTCAGCCCGAAGGGCATCACCTTATAACAGTAGGTGCACCGGGGTGTGATGAAGGTTGTCTTCTCTTGGTTAGGTACGAACAGAGGTATCTGGTAGTATCCTCGGTAAGCGTCTAGGAAACTCATACGGTCGTGTCTGGCAGTGGCATCAATAAGCTGGTCGATCTTCGGAAGAGGGAAGCTGTTCTTGGGACAGGCTTTATTGAAGTCAGTGAAGTCCACGCAGACCCTCAATTTCCCTGTCTTCTTTTTTACCATCACTGTGTTGGCCAGCCACTGCGGATAGTGGACATCTTTTATTGCTTCTGCCTCAAGCAGCTTCTGAACCTCCTCAATCACGGCCTCAGTTTGTGGGACCCCAGTTCAGCGTGCTTTTTGAATCACGGGCTTATGGTTGGATCCACATTCAGCTTGTGGCACATGACTGCTGGGTTGATGCCGGGCATCTCTTAGGGTGTCCACACAAATGCCTCTTTATTTTCGAGGAGGAGGTCTAGCAGCTCTGTCTTCTCGGGCTCGGGGAGCTGGCTTCCTATCAGGAAGAATCTGTCAGGGTCGGCAGGGTCGATCTTGATCTCGGTGAGGTCCTCGATGCTCTTATGTGCCGGAGCCCTGCCAACATCCTTGAGCTCGGCCACTCTGTCCATTTCGGCCATATGGACTTGGGATGATTCAGCTTCACCAGGAAGCATGACCATCAAGCATTGCCTAGCCATGTGCTGGTCGCCTCTGACAGTGATCACGTCCGTTCGGACTGGTTCTCCAGAGGGAATTTGAGCTTTTGATGACGGGTGGAGGGCACAGCCTCTATGCTATGCAGTCACGTCCTCCCCATTATAACATTGTATGGGGAGGGAACGTCGACGACTAGGAAGTCGACCTGCCTGGAGGTGCCTCCGACTTGAACTCTGAGGGAGATCTTCCCCTTCAGGTACACTGACTTGGAGCTGAAGCCGACAAGAGGGGTTTGGACAGTCTGGAGGTCCTCGTCCTTGAGTCTTAACTTCTTAAAGCAATCATAGTACAGGATCTCGGACGAACTACCTGGGTCGACAAGGACTCTCTGAACCAAGAAGTTCTGCAGCTTCACGGTGAGTACTAGAGGGTCATTATGTGGGAGTTCGACGTCCTCCAGGTCCCTGTCAGAGAACCATATTTTGGGCCCCTCCGTCTTGGCTTTCTTTGCAGTTGGCTCTGGTGCCGCAGTCAGCACCTGTTTTTGGTGGGAGGCTCTTCTGGCCTCGGCACGAGCCTGGGAGCTCCCCTTAGGCGGAGGAGCGAGGTGGATAACATTGATGATGCCTTCCGGTTCACTGTCCTGGCCGTCAGAATCTCGGCATGGAGGTTGGCTGTTGTCTCAGCCTTCCTCCTTGATGTAATCCCTTAGGTACCCCTCCCTCACAAGGTTCTCCAGGTGGGACTTGAAGCTTTTGCACTCATCAGTTCTATGCCACTCTGTCTGTGATAAGCACAGAACTTGCTCTGGTCCAGGGAGGAAGGGTCACTTTTCATCAGTTGCGGCCACTTGAAGAAGGGCTTCGCCTTTATTTTGTTGAGGAGCTTATAGATTGGCTCCTTGAATATTGTATTCACTGCCTTGAAGGTGGCGGCTTCGTGCCTTGACCTCCTGTCGCTCTCCGAGGCTGCTGCCGAGGTGGAGGGGGCCCGGCGCCGATCTGATGACCGGGCCCTGTGCCTATCCGGGGATGGGTCTCTGCGACGGTCCTCCCTCCTGGAGGACCTGTTGTCTCCCTTGGATGATCGGTCCTTCTGGGTGAGGCTGAAGTTCTCTCGACCTTGGACCTTGTCTTCTTCTGCCCGGATGAACCGGTTTGCCCGGGTCATCAGCTCTTTCATGTTGGCCACGGGGTACATGACCAACTGTGCCAGAAGCTGGATGCCCGGTCGCAGAGCCAGCTGAAAGGACTTCACCGCCATCTCCTCAGAGGCACACTCGATCTGACTGTAGACAGTCCAGAACCGACGGGCGAATTGGGTGACGTTCTCGTCTTCTCACATCCGGAGGGCCATCAGATCAGCATCGGTCTTTGGGATGACGCGATGAGCCTGGAACTTCTCCAGGATGGATGTCCGGAGCTGCAGCCAACTGGAGATGGAGCCTTCAAGGAGTGAACAAAACCATCGCAGGGGGAGATCTTCCAAACTGGAGGAAAAGACTCGACAGTTCAGGAAGTCGTCATCCCCCCAGACCGACATCCTCTGGATGTAATGTCGGAGGTGAGTCGCAAGGTCCGAGGTTCCATCATATAGGGTGAACCTCGGGACGTTGAACTTCTCGGGGAGGGAGTATCTTTTGATCTCCCTAGAGAAAGGAGATGTGCCTGTGTCCTCAGCTTCAAAGGCTCTGTACTGGTCTCGGGTGATACCAGCAGTTTCCATATTCTGGCGGATAGTCTACTTGACTTGCCGGTTGATCCATTGCTTGAGCTCATCCTCGTCTTCTGGTATCTGCCGCTACTTCTTCGGCACTTCATGCACGTGGCTGTTGCTGGAGTCTTCTTCTCCGTGGACCCGATCACGCCTCTTATAATTGAGGACGTGCCTCAGGTCTCGCTCTTAGACCGGAGGAGCCTGGCTGTGCTTGGGTGGAGGACCCGATGCATGGCTGCGCCCGAGAGGTGGACTCCGAGCCCTTCTCTTCTCCTGGAGCTGCTGCTTGAGCCACCGGATAAGCTCGTCCTGCTCCTGGATGAGGCGGTTCTGAGCCCTGATATCATCCAGGTGAGGGTCTTCGTCTTCGCCAAGGTTGACTTGATGGTGGGATTGAGATCCAGCCCGCGCTGACTTTTCACGCAGCTTGGTGACTGACTTGTCACCTCGCCTGGCGTGCTCATTGCTATGGTGGGGCTCCTTTGGAGGCGAAACATCGTGAAGGGAAGGCATTGTCAGCCCCCTAGACTGCGATACTGACTGGACCGTAAGGGACCTTTCTCCTGACCTTCTCTGTCGAGGGGGTGAATTCTACATCAGCACGGGCTGCATGGATGAGCCCTTGCCCTTGGAGGGTCCTTCACCATTTCTGGTTTTTGGAGGCATGGTGCTTGAAAGGTTTTTGTTCAGTTTTCCCACAGATGGTGCCAAACTGTAGGCGGTGAAAACACAACACCCACTTAGATTGAGATGAACTTTGTAGATCAGGGAATACCGAACGCCAAGAACCTGAAAGGGAAGGAAAATGACTTAGGTCAGAGCCCTTAGCTGCCATGAGCCGAAGGCACTCCGATGCCTGAGTTAGTTCTGAGCAAACTAAACAGGAGGAGGAAGAAGAGAATGAGAGATAGTATGTTGTGTATTGCGTGTTGCGTACCTCTATATGGCTGATCCCATGTGTATATGTAGATATTCCTCGTTCATTCTCTCTGTGAGTGGGGGTAGGTGGGGTAAGGTCCCATTGGGCACATCCCATTAGAACCTTCCATGCTTTTGGTCAGTTGATGTTATGGGATGATAAAGTCAACTTCTTATCGTCATAAATAAGCAATCCTATCGTCATAAATGAGCGCCCCTATCTGACAAGGCGCGCCCATACTTCTCAGAGGAGGGTGATGGTCCACTCTGCCTTCAGCGCTTTTACCGGGACCAGGAACGGTTTGACCGTGCTGGCATTGTGCTGAGCTGGCACTCCTAACCGAGCTGCTGAGCTGACCCGTTGAGCTGGCACTCTTGACCGAGCTGCCGAGTTGCAGGGTGGAGGCCTCTCAAGCCGGCGCTTCTTATCGAGCCGCCAAACTGTTGGGCTGTGATTACCAAGACCGAGATGAAGGTCGATGTATTACCGCAGTTCTTAATCTCGTCATTACGGTGTTTTACCTACACATGCATTAACGAGGTGCAGGGTGCATGAATGTATCTATTAAAGATACCTCAAAAGTAAAGGAGTTGATTGTGAGACTCCGACCATCAATGGGGAAAACATATATGCAAAATGAGTGCTTTTTTTAGTCCCCAGAGATCATCAGCAGGCTCATATGGGACCCAAAAGATTGTTTTATATAAGCATGAAAACTGGGTTTTAGGCGAAAAAAATCCTTCCAAAACTGAAATGCTACTCTGTATATACTCCTTAAAAAAAAATTAAAAAAAGCCTCTGTCACTATTCTACCAAAAAATTAAGTTTTGTGTCACTTTTCAACAAATGAGTAGTATATTGTAGTGTTTTAAATGATACTTTCTTTTTCTCTAGACTTTACTCTCTCTGCTTGAAGGATCTATGTGGTGATTGAAATGCTAGTTTCCCGTTTTCAATTACTGATGAATGTTTGTATCATGTATGGATTTCTTTCCTCCTCTTTATTGCCGTGTAACGTTGAATAAATGGTTCAGTTCCATTTCGACGCCAACAGAAGACTCGGCGTCAATGAAAGGAATAAACAGTGAAAGAACTACCCAACTCCTCCCCTTTTCCATCAAACAGTAGAATTAACAGTGGAGGCGCACTTCCACCGTCACAAAAGCTAAGCGGTCGGCCATATACTTTCTTCTCAACCACTAGCAGCCAGAGATCGACCAAAACAGTGCTTTGGCTACGATGTCTTTGGACTTCGACAGGAAATTCACACTTCCATTTCCCACCTTTTTTTTTAAGCCCAAGTGCCCACCAACTTTGATTGAATCCTGTCCCAAATAATCACTTACACAATTACACCTGTCTTAACACAAGCAGGCCTTCCATACTGTTCATCAATTTGGTCCCCACCCTCGGAGTAGCCATGTGGCAGAATTGATGCTGACGGCATAATCCAAACGTTCCATCAAGACACACAAACATACATATCTTGGTGGCAATGCCATTAACATTGAAAGATACATTTCATGACCCTATACAATGTGAGTTTGGCCACGTAGGTCCTCGTTTTTAAGGCTCCCAAAGGCTGTATCTTTCTACTGACATTGGTAATGTTGAAACTAGCAGCACGTCTCTTTGTGCCTAAATATGTCTCTCTCTGAAGTATGATCAAGGCCTATTCATTCGCCCATCTGTAAGCGTACCGCAGCGTTTCAGGGAAAACAACTCAGGTTGGGCCAGCCTATGTGTTGTGGCCTAGTGGATTAGTGTGCTAAGCTGAGAGCGGCAGAGCCGTGTAGGTAAACCATCTTCATCTTTCAACAGATAATATGGAGGTTTTGGACACCTCTTGGCAGTAAAATGTGATTTTGGACTATGGTGTTTTGTTTTTTCCTTTTTTGTATTTCATGACATGGGCAATCCCGTGGTATTTTCATCCAACAAGATAGAAAAATTAATAATACAAGGTAACTCGATTTTGAGCATATAAGAATTAATCCCTAGAGCACATGCGAACTCTCGTACATATTTCATATGTGCACATATGATCTACACAAGTGCAAAATTTGAGGTAGAGCTCAAACATAATATATGGGTTTGTAGAACTCCAACACAAGATGTGAGGGAACACCACATGCCGGTAAACCATCACGAGGGAGGTCCAGTCTTTTTTCCAATTTTTTTGTTCTTGGGTTGACGGTTCCCACGGGGGAAACCATTGTCTGTCCCTCGGAATATTATTATTATCCAAAAGTAGCTGAAATATAGAAAGAGACAAATTATCTTCTATTAAAATTTACTCAAATTTGGAGACTGAGCCTCTATGAAAATGTTCAATCATAATCTGAAGATTTTAAATATTTATGCATTAAAAAATTATTTGTCCTAAGAAATTATAAAAGTTTTAAAACTTCTACAATATAGTTACACTGATAATCATTTTAACGAACTTTTGTAGCATGATTCATCTCAAAATTAGGCCCTTTCCCGAAATTAAGAAGAGTACATGGATGTGGATATTCTCTTTGGAAATTTTGGATTCTCTGTAATTCCTGTCCCAGCAAACCACAGTCGTAAAAGAAAATAGAATAAGGCAAAATCAATTGTGTCTTTACACTAACGGATATGAGCTCTGCTTTGGGTTTAACAGTAAAATTAGTCACACTGTCAACTAATAGGAGAACCATGTTTCTAATTATTTAAAATAACCTCATACAGTCATACGGTTGACCCAGGCCTCACAGGATGCAAATTTACTTTTTGGGTAAACAATAGCCACCAGAAAATTGTAATCTACATGGAATCTAAACTGTCCAATTGGTGGGCCACCTTTTCAATGGGTCAGCTTCCAAAAAATCAAACTGACCTGATTTTTGAAATCACTAACTACTCACTGATCAAAAGCTAAGAAAACATAAAATCTCACTGCTATAAATAAAAATAATAATTAAGAAATAACCCATAATTTAAGACCTTTTTATTTACAAAAAGGAGGTATAAATAAATAAAGTAAAATCAGATCCGAAACAAGTGTTCCTCCCCTGTACGCCGATCGATATGCCTGATCCAACGGTTCTTATTCCCCAAACCCAAACTCACTTGCGCCATCTCCAACCCTTTCCCAACAGGCAGAAACGCCGATCTCACGACACGTGCCCCGCTCCCGATAACGTTAAGCCACCGAAAAGTCGGAACGGCCCTTGGGCTCGCGTTCTTGCAAACCAGAACCGCCCCCCTCTGGCTCACGTTAGCACACCTCAGCACTTTAGCGTAATCCTTGCGCCAGCAATCGACCACCAGGAAATCAACGGCCGGCAGCCCTCCCATCACCTCCTCCGCCTCTCCCACAACCACATCCGGAGGCGATACAACCCCAGCCTCGCACACAGCGTCGAGGTACTCCAACCGCGACCGTTCGTCCGGTACCACGCACACGTGCTTTCCGCGCGTGTGGATGCTGGCGATGGAGAGGCCGATGCTCGTGGCCACGTCAGTTCCGGAGGCCCAGGCCTCTACGATCATCTGGGACTTGGACCCTGCGGCCATGGCGGAAAGGAGCTCTGCGACGTTGGATTCTTCGAAGCTGCTTGTGAGGGAGGGGAAATGGGATGGTTTTACACTTTTGATGGTTTCGATGTAAGCTTTGGAAGCGGAATCGGCGCACCAAATCGTCTTCATGTAGCCCTCTGGTTTTGTACGGTTTTGGTTTTGTTTTTGGTCTCGGTCTCGGGCGCTCGGTCTGGATGAGAAGAAGAGGAGAAGGAGTCGGAGAAAACTTGATATGAAAAGGGTACGGTACGGGTGGGGTTTTATAAGTGAGGGGAAATGAACATCTGCCATCTTTCCACAAAGTTGTTTTCTTTCAAAAACCGTTGACGTGGGCTGAGTAAATCCAAGACGTTCATTTTGGCACGCGGGTAATGAGATTCATTTGATTTGATTAAGGAGAAATCTGAACCGACGAAAAGCGATTTTTATATCGGAAGATTCTCAAATAGTTATAAGTGCATATGCAACTTTTAGGGCACGTTTGTGTAAATGTAATTTCCGTGGAAATTGGAAATTGCCACATCAGCAAAATCCATGGGTTTCAAATACTTCGGAAAACTATTTCCACGGAAGTCAAAAATTTATGTTTGGTGCAAAAAGTTTTTCCTTAATGAATTGGTGCTGATGTTGTTTGGTGCGGCTGCGGATTCCTTACAGAAAGTTAGAATTTATTGTTTGGGTAGGAAAAGAAGTATATTAAAGGAGGGGTAGTTTTCTGAGGAAATAGACTTCCCATACCCCCCCATGGAAAGTCTATTTCCATAGTCAGCAAGGAAAAGGATGACATGGCAAAAAAGGGATTCCGCGGAAAACAGCCGCACCAAACGCAAGAAAAATAGGTTTTCCGTAGAAAACCATTTACTTTTCCGCGGAATTTGGCTACACAAACATGCCCTTATGGAAATACGAAAATGTCAGGTCAGTCAGTTCTATGATTTTTAAATTCTTCAAAAAAGGTTTTAAGAGGAAGATAGAAATTTATTTTTGGCTTAAAAAATAAATTTCCAATGAATTGATATTTATGTTGTTTGGTGTAGTTATAGATTTTTTTTATGAAAATTATTAGGTGCATGGTTTAGTATGTGTGTGGGGTGAGAAGAAAGAGGGTGGTTGGGTTGGGTGAGGGTGGGAGTGAGGAAATGGATGATCAATTTTTTCTAAAAATAAACTTGTCATACCTTTCATAGAAAGTCTATTTCCAAGCCTACTAGCCCAAATGTTGACATGGTGAAAAAAATTGTTTAATGAAAAACTACCGCACCAAACACATGAAAAATGAGTTTTTTCGCAGAAAACCACTTCTTTTTCTGCTGAAATGGACAACAACTTGTCCTTTGTCTCCTTTCAAAAAACAAACATACACATTTGAATAATTCAAAAAAGGAAAAAAAATAGAATTATCCACAATTCTTTTAATTAAGCCATTTCCATATTTTTTTCTTAAAATGAAAAAAATACCCTTATATCAATTTTCGAAATTCTTCCATCATTTAATTAATTTAATAGAAATGTTCAAGTCCAACCCAAATGACCTAGTTGGGCCCACTTCAGCTGCCTGTATAACCATAGATGGTTAAAAAAGGGATCCAAATAATTAAAAAAACTATCTTCATTAAATAGTTAATTATGATTGTTAAGATTAAAATCGTTGATTTTAAGGAGAAAGAGGTTAAGAAAAGATAAAGACTTTTTATCATTTTTAAAAAAATTAAACGGAAAAGACTTCGCTGAAACAATTGTTCAAAAAAAAAACTTATGCCTATTTGAAATATTCAAATTTTAATATACTATTTTGAATATGCGCAAAAAAAATTATAATTTTTTTTTTAAATTTTTTCATTTATTATATTTAATTAATGCAATGATAAAACATAACACGCCATAGTGAGAACCCCGGACCCGGAGTCAACGTGCGTTGCCATTGCTTGCTAGGCTAAAACCCAGTGGGTTCCAAGAAATTAGACTCTCCCATGAGAAATTTACAGTCTTTTGACTGTTAATCAGATTTTATGTTTTTTCCGTGGATGACCATTCAAGTTGGATTACCGTGTCAAAGTAGGCCGAATGGATACTTGAAGTGGGGCCTGATAGTAAGAGCAAAAAACTTGGGGCGGAAAATGTCCCTGTTTACAGTGGGAACAGCATTACGTAAAACCCGGGTTTGTCTTTCTGTTTCTTAATTATGACTAGGTTCGGAATGCACTTGTTACACGCTACGTGCATCCCAAGTTAAATCGTACGAAGACGGGGGAGCGCGAGATTTTTTGGGGTGTGGCCCTCAAAAGATTAGGACTGGTGCCTTGTGGCCACTATGCTGAAGCCAAAATCCTCTTTCGAAGATGGCTTTGATCAAAGAATCAGTATGGTTATGACGTATGAGGTGGTAGTCTGATCCTTTTGTTTGGAGTTAAGATGGCTTGTGAGGAGTCTTGTAGATGTAGATTAGAGACTCCCAGTGAGCGTAATTGGAGCATGGATGACTGGATGAGGGTGTAGGAAATCATGACATAGTACTTTTGCCCGATATGTCAGCATCAGGCGTCCTTCCAGCACCTGGATAAGAACGACCCTATCAATGGTGAGATCGGCACGTCATCGACACAACTGCATTTTAAACCGTCAACGCTTCAGCTGACGTGGAGTTTGGGTTGAAAGCGATCAGGCCGTTGGAGATGGACGGCCTTAGAGAGTCCTTGCTGTGGTCTTATACTCTTATCTGATCAAGAGTGGCCAACTTTTGTAGGACAAAAATAGAAGTAAAATTAAGACAGCTCGCCAAAAAAACGCCCGAAAGATATCTACTACCTAGAGTTGGGGCACGTCCCCTCTGCTCGACGTGAGGGACCTAGGGAGTAAATGGGTGTTCGATTATTGGGAGGGTTGGAATCATTTAAAATTAGAATTGGGTCCTTATTTAGACATCGATAATTAAATGGATTTTTTTTTTTGGACCCGTAATCTAAATGGATTTGGATCTGGTTCCACCTTAGTTTTGATCCATAGATTCGGGATCCAACACATTACCTTAATTTTTTATAATCTCTCTTAAAAAATAGTTTTTTTTTATATATCATGCTCTACTTAGACCCCGAACCCGGATGCGGACCCGTCCCATATATGGTTCTGATTCCGGTACCATCTTCTCATTAACGGTTTTTATTTTGGAACCAAGAAACCGGTTCCCAAACGATTCTAAGTTCGGGTCTAACTCCACCTTCTCATTATTGGTTCCAGTTCTGGATCCATCATAAACCCAGACTGAAACCAACTCGTTTACATCCCTAGGGGGACTTGGTAGGGGTGTGGTGTGTGATAATAAAAAAAAATAGAGATATTATTCATACAATTATCCATAGATCTTACATCTGCTCCTTCACCGTCAAAGTTTTAAGTAGGGCTGCACAAAAAATCCAGTATCACCTCAAAACCGGACCGAATCGGGCGGTTCAGATCGGTTTATAGTTGATCGGTTCGGTTAACGGTTTGACAATCATAAAAATTGCTTACATCGGTTCGGTTAACAGTTTGGATATCATAAAAACCGCTTAAACCGAATCGGACCGTTCGTGTACATTAACTTATGTATTACTTTTTTACTATTTTAGTCATATGGTTTCGTTCACAACTTTCATATTTACATTCGACAACTCATTCTTACATGAACTCAATACTGCCTTTGTGCCTCATAGTTGATCGGTTCTGTGTCAGTTTTTTCCCTATTCTAGTTTCAGCTTTTGAGATTTTTCTTTTATTAGTTGGATTATAGAATAAAAATTCTATAATATGATTGTGCCCTTGCGTTTAGTCCAAACTCTCTTTTTTTAGTAGAATTATTTTTTACATGGATCATTGGAATGTTGGATTTTTATATTTGAGCTAAACATTGGAATAAATGCAAATGATGGGAACTCATCATTTTGAAATTTTCAATGTCTGATTTAAATTAAAAAAAAAAACAACAGTTTAACCGACCGAACCAAACCGAACTGTTTGGTTCGCTTCAGTTTGGTTTAAGTTCTCTCCATCGGTTGAATCGGATTGGTTAATTAAAAAACCGACAGATTCGGTTTGGTTAATTGTTTTAGTGTTAAACCGATCCAAACCGCCCATGTGCAGCCCTAAGTTTAAGTATTCCCATGTCAATGTTCATGTGATTCTTAGGGGTCATGTTGCATTGCACACATTAGGGGTGTAAAAAAAACTGAAAAACCGTCTAACCGAATCGAACCAAACCAAACCACGGTTAATAATCGTGTTTCACGATTTGGTTACAGTTACGGTTTTTGAAATCGAAAAACCGCGCCTCACGGTTCGGTTACGGTTTTTATCTCAACTCACGGTTATTAATCAAACAAAACAGTTAACCCCGGTTCGGTTAACCGTGTTCTCAAAACACTCGGTTAACCGAACTGTTTCGCTAATAAGAAAAAAGCCTAAGGGCCTGAATGAAATTTTTTTATTTTTATTTTTACACTAACATATTATGCCATTCTCTAACTATATATTTTTTTTCTCACAGTAAGTTTAATTGGTAGATGACAAAATTTTAACAAATTTCTTTAAATGACAATTAACCGTAACCGAACCGTTACCGCGGTTTGGTTTTTAACGGTTTTTCACGATTCGATTACGGTTACGATTTTTAAAAAACAAAAACTGTGAAACACGGTTCAATTAACCGTTTTCCCAAAAACCACGGTTAACCAAACCGTTATACCCCTGACACACATTGTACCCTATGTGGTATTGTAAAGTTGCTGAATGAAACTTCTCTACATAAAATATTTAAACCTTGATTGTTCGTGAGACAAATGTCAATTCGATCAATATCCCCAAAAATATAGTTGCATCCTCGGTTCCAAGGCAACGATAACTTCACCTTTTAGTGGGCTCGGTTTTTTATGATTCAAATCCATTTAACATATCATTAAGAAAAATGAATTGCCCACCCACCCCCCAAAAGAAAGTAAGTGTGCTCACCGCATGGTGAACATCAATGCTTGGTAAAGGGAAGGGGTGTGGTTTGGAATTGAATATATAGTATTTTAAAATTAAATGTGCTCCAAGAATGACTTTTAAAGAGGTAAGAGGTGGAGGATATGAGGTGAGGAAGGAAATAAGGTAGATATGTAGATGAGATCTTGACTTTCCAAGGCATTGAATTACTATGGTGATAGCTTGGTATTATCTGATTTCTATTAAAGGGGAGGTCATTTGATTGGCATTTTTTGACATTTGGCCTTCAATAGTTTTACCATTTATATCATGAATTATCCCAATTTGTATGTATTCTTTTTTGCAAAATAGGAGAGTATATTAGGAGGGACAACAGCCAGAACCAACATAGAACAAACAATGAGAAATAGACGACAACATCAAACTTGACCCTGTAACGAATTCGGCCAAAACACCAACAGCAGAAATTGTGGGATTTTACACACGTTCCGTGGGCTTGACACTCATACAAAAGGATTACACCCATAGATCAACTGTACATACCTATACAAATGGATTGTGGAGCCTTAAAAACTTATGGGATTCAGATAAAGATGATAACACTTTGAAAAAAAGATGATAGGATGATTGATTGGACACAGACTCCATAGGAAAATAGGGCCCGCCAAGATCATCCATGGCAAGGTGTGCACGGTGGTAAACACCGCGCGCGCACCTGATCCGACTCCAGAGAGCTTTACCTTTTAGAAAAATGGAATACGATTCACTTTTTCAAAACCGAGACATTGGGCACAGTATTCGTGGTTGAAGCTGCTTGTATCACACAAATGTAGAAGTGCATGCACCATTAAAAATCTCCCGAGATTCACGGCACATTTGTACAGCTCATTTCTGCAAAAAAGAAAAGAATGTGCTAAAAGGATGTGCTTTTCAACAGAAAACTCGTTTTTTATGTGCTTGTTGTGGTAGTTTTATGCTTAAATATTTTTTAGCAGCGTCAGCTTTTTCCTACCTAGGCCTTGAAATAGATTTTCTATAGAAGGTATGAAAAGTCCATTTCTACATAAAACTGACCTCCCATTTTCTCATTCGTACCCCCACTACACACAGTCACAGTCTTTCTTCCTCCTCCCCTCCTAATATATAAGATTGGGCTAAACATATTAATGGCCGTACACCCTTTAAATTTGGGCATAAATTTGGAGGCATTGCATATTGAATGGCTTGGGTTTTTAATGAATGATCCTATTGCAGAGTGCCACTCTTTCCACTCAAAGGAAGTTAAGGTGAGACATTCGATGGACTCTGGCTCATTTTATCAGCCATGGTGAACCAATTTTGAGCAGCCCGATAGGTGTTGAGAAGCTGTATTTTTTAACCGGCAACAAAGTTACGAGTACGGTTTACCACTCACATGATGCAAGAGACTTAAAGATGACCACTAAAATGTGAGAAAGAAAAGCTAAAAAAAATAATCATTGACTCTTCCTAGAGCAAAGTGAGAGCTCAACAGATTTAGGGTCTTACACTATTAATTAAGCCATAATCACACAGTTAAAGCACGGTGCATTCAACTTGATAGTGGTTGTTTACTGCAAGTGGCACAAGTAGTTGAATGCAACATCTGCTTTTTAGAAAGCACGTCAAACAGCATGCAAATCACTGATTTCTAACCCTTTTAGACATGACTTGGTCTCAGTCCTGAAGAGAGATCTATCTTATTTCAAATTAATGCTGCATGTATGTATAAATTCAAACTCAAGTTAAAAAATATCCTAAACCAATATATCTTTGATCGGCATTGGCATTCTTATTATTAGATGTTTCGTAGGTTTCAATAGTTTTACAATGTTAGGCCTTGCAGTGACCCACTGCTACACAGAATATTCAGGGCCCATCTCAAACTGAAATTGCACCCCTAATTAGTGTCACAAAAGGTTCTTTTTCCAAGGGTTAATCTTCTCCAAATCAATATCTTATTTGCAATGTCAGGAAGAATTTTCAACTAAGAAAGTATCCGTGATCCCATCATGCCTTTAATCTCTTTTGGTTTTTATTTACGTTGGAGGAAAGATTTACTAAGATTTGGGCTGTCAACTAGTCAAGCGGGCTTGCTTTCATAGGTTGAGCTGAGTTGAGGCGTGATCCACATGACTTGGCTTGAAACCAATTGATTAAGGGCTTGACTCAAATTCCAGCCTAAGATCAGCTTATCAATGTCAATAAATCAGAAATGTTAACTGGCGTAAGTTACCCACTTGGGTGATAATTCACTGGCATAAGGCGGGGCTTCTGTCCCCATATCTTGTGTTCGAATCCTACCCCAAACTTACCTGGTGCTTGTGTATTGTGGCGAAGTAGTGTGTGCGTTCAGGGGTTGTATTGGGTAAAAATACCATGGGGATATCCACTCTATAAAAAAATAAAATAAAATAAAAATCATAAACATTTTTATGAAAAAGACGAGTTGAACTCAAGCCTATGCATGCTTGAGCTTGGCCCCTTTGTACATTACAATTCATAGAAAATATATAATCCACTCGTTTATGCTCGAGACTCGAAATAAGGGATTCTCAAATATAATTCGATCTTTCCTTTTGGATTAAAAAAAAAGTCGATCTTATTGTTCACTGTGTGTACACTAGCAAAGGTATATTTCACCTTTTATGAAACATTAAAAAACCTGGGCTCTTTTTGTCTCCACGAATTTTTTTGCTAGACAGGTGAGTGATATCATTCATGTGAGACAATCTATTTGCTAAAGGATTAATCCCTGGGCAGCTGTCTAAGATGAAACACCCTTACCATTGGGGTGTCTCGCATTTCTCAGAATGAAAATTGGTCTAAATACGATTTAAAGAGTTTTTTTTTTTTTTTTTCCTCTTGCCAGTTGACCTAGTGAGCAGGAGATGGAAGATATCTGGAGTTCTTCTTTTATCATTATTATTACATCCGTGGACCATATTAAAAAAAGAAACTCAGTGCCTGATATTTCATTTGATAAAACCAGTCACATATCCGCGTGATAAGCATGAATGAAAAATATGAGAAGAGACGTTTCTTCTCTTATAAGTAAGTTTTGGGAGTCCAGGGCATAAGCAACCCTAGCAATTGAATAGTAAGGTAGAGAGACATCACCTGCAATTGTCTACAGAAATAAAGAAAGGAAGACATGTCTAAAAAATGTCCATGCATCCGTTATCAGCTGTGTCATACAATGTATTAAATTAAGCCTTCAGGAAATTTCTTGTAAAGCTTCTTGTGGGTAATCAGTTGGCATCCTCTTCTAACATTCAAGGGTTAGAAGCAAACTGGACTTTAGCAATTGATGATGTGGGCAAGTACTTGTGTGTAATAGTTGTTCACCATGGAATTATAATTATCAAACCCATGTTGCACGTCTATTAGTTAGATCATAGATGCATCTGATCTGACTTCTGAGGATAGAGGTGGTCAGATTGACCCAGCCTACTCCATTTAGTTTCTGGATCTGATGTTCAGGCCTGGGTCCAACCCAGGGCCTGAAAGTTAGGTCAAGCCTACACCATTTGCCAACTATAAAAACCTTCTATGTTATATATGTTGGACGGGGTTGGTGCAGCTTTAAGTATATAATTGGCCCATCCCAGGCCCACTAAATGATCATCCCAGAGAATTAGGCCCCGATACAGCTCACGGGCCTAAAGGTAGATCCAAACTCAGACAAATGGTTACCGGGCCGATCCAGCCCATGGGCACCCCCGGGATACCAACTTTCACTTACACAAGATTAAAGACTTTTTCTTTTACCAAGTCAAAGCTCTCTCTGAAAGTTCAAAACAGGGGAAAATAGATAAAGAGCGGGTACTTGAGAGCAATTTAATTTTGTGAAATGGGAGCTTTATCTCCATATATCTGTCACCAGGGGCGGAGCCACAGTGAGGCCAGGGGGGGGGGCCTGGGCCACACTGGGCTTTTGGAAAATTTTGTTAAAGCACTGAAACGGCGCTCCCCACCCACCCACCCCAGGTTTCTTGATTTTTTTCTAACCTAAAACCCAACCTGCCCTGGCCCCCCCACACCCCACAACACTTTACAACTTCCGAAAACCTCTCCAAACTCCAGTCTCCAGCCCTAACCCTCTTCAGCTCTTCCTTCTTCTTTTTATTCTCCTTCTCTTTTCAGCTTTCTCCTTTAATCTCTCGTCGTCAGTGGTTAAAATTTTGCACGCCATCTTCTCTATGTCCACTGTCCAGCATTTTCAAGGAATCAGGAAGACAAGAACCTTTCGTTTTTTCAGCTTGTGAAGAAGAAGATACTCAGTTGTGACCTCGCGATTGGATTTGGGTATGTGATTATCATCTCTTTTATCTTCGAATGTGCAGCAATGCTGTTGGTTACAATTGAAAAAAATGTAGATTTTGATGTCATTGATGCTTGTTACGTGATTGTGGAGCATTTGATTATGGTTATAGGGATCTTTTTCTTTTCTTTTTTTTGTTTTTGATTCTGATCCCAACCTATTGTCCGATATAATCAGTTTGTAGTTGAGTTTATTGTTGATTTGAGCTTATCACATGTGATGGGGAAAATTTTCATTGAGTGGGCCACCATGTAGAATAGAAAAAATCTGATGGTGTCGCTATTTTTTGTTGTGCTAGTCTGGGTTGGATCGGCTTCCTAAGCGGTGCATATGCAATGTTTAATGCTGATGGGATGCCTTCTCTGTGCTGGCTTCAGCTTTGCTAGTAGAGCCTTGAGGAAGAGTGTGGGTTTTTAGTTATTAATTGTTCTTTCTGCATTGCCTCTTGCTGGGCTTCGTCCCTTCTATTATGAGGTGGCCTTTTTGTTTCCATAGTTTTCTTTTGGCTGTATTCTTTCTTCTCATGTCCTGGGGGCTTTGCCCTTCTTTTCTTTTTCAATACAAATTTACCAATTAGCAAAAAAAAAGATACTAGTAATTAAAAAAAACTGGGGTAACCTAACCCCGTGGGTGAATACAGTTGCCCAAATTGCAATTCCAGCTGCAAGCCTAGGTTTTTTTTTTTTTTTTTTGGTAGAAAGCTGCAAGCCTAGGTTAGAAGTATTTATAACCTGGGAGTGTTTGGGAAATTCTAGTGGGGTGCATTTGGTGGCACTTCTGTCCTTTGTGGTGGTTGGATCGTGGGTGATGTTTGACGTGAGATGGGAGAAGGTCTTCCATCTCCAGGTCCAGGGAGACATTGGAAGGTTATGTATGCAATGTTGGTTGATATTCCTAGTAGGCCCACCAATTGGACAGTTATTGAGTGAATGGATTTGGTATTGGTGACAAATGTAGTTACAGGGTTGTTCTTTCAACACCATAGAAAGTAATGCTAGTGGCACATCCGGCACGGGAGTCTTCTTTTGCAGTAAGAAGTAAGAGAAATATAAAACAAAAGAAAACCTTACTTCTTGATGTTCACAAAAGAATCACCCTCTGCTTGAGTTTTTACCTTTACGTCCATTTTTTGTGCAAAGGAAAGTGAAAAAACTCTAACCATTGTAATCCCAAAATCACAATGGTTTTTATTTTGGACATATAATAAATATGATTTTTATTTGATTTGTAGATGGGAAAGTCATCTACAATTGATGGATTTTTTAAAAGAAAAAATCCTCAAAGCTTAGAAGCCGATGCATCATTGCCGACCTCTAACGTTGAGACTCCAATTTTTGAAGGTCGTCCTACAAAATCACAAAGAACTGAAACGAGTCATGTGGGGAAGGATCCTAACTCTCCTCATAAAGTTGCTGAGAGATCATGTGAAAACTTGATGAATCAATCTCAACACATACAGAAAGTGCTTGACAAATTCACTTCGGAAGAAATTGCAAACAATCGACTACGGCTTACGGCTTCAATTGATACAGTTCGATGGCTTACATTTCAAGGTTGTGCTTTTAGAGGCCACGATGAAAGTGATAGTTCAATCAATCGTGGAAATTATATTGAAATGTTGAATTTGTTAAGTTCTTATAATGAGAAAGTTGCAAGAGTTGTGTTAGATAAAGCTCCAAAAAATGCTTCTTACACATCACCAATGATCCAAAATGAAATTCTACATGTTTTTTCAACCAAAGTGAAGAAGATAATTCGTGAAGAAATTGGTGATGCAAAATTTTGTATAATTGTTGACGAAGCTCGTGATGAGTCAAAGGAGCAAATGGCTATAGTTTTGAGATTCGTCGACAAAGATGGCGTTTTGCGAGAGCGTTTTTTTGGGCTTGTTCATGTTTCCAACACTGCAGCATTGACCTTAAAGAATGAGATATATGATGTATTGTCTTATCATAATCTAGATATTTAGAATATTCGAGGGCAAGGATACGATGGTGCAAGCAATATGCGGGGCGAGTGGAATGGATTACAAGCATTGATTTTGAATGATTGTCCATATGCTTACTATGTCCATTGTTTAGCACATCGCTTGCAATTGGCATTAGTTGCAGCATCAAAAGAAGTTAGTCCAACTTATCAATTTTTTACTAAATTGACTTCTATTGTCAATATTGTTGGCGCTTCATGCAAGCGTAGTGATGAGTTAAAAGTTGCTCAAGCTGCTGAAATTGCACATTTGATTGCCATTGATGTACTTGAGAGTGGGAGAGGACTTAATCAGATTGGTTCTTTACAACGGGCAGGAGATACTCGTTGGAGTTATTACTTGAAATCAGTTTCTAGCTTGATAAAGATGTTTAGTCCAACATGTGCAGTTCTAATTAACATCATTGAGGACGGAACTACTCTTTCTCAACGAGGAGATGCAGACTCAGCGTACGAGGCAATGACTTCATTTGAATTTGTCTTCATCTTGCATCTCATGAAAGAAATCATGGAGATCACTGAATTACTTTGTCAAGCTTTGCAATGTCAATCTCAAGACATTTTAAATGCTATGCATATTGTTTCATCTACTAAAGCACTTATTCAAAAATTGAGAGATGTTGGGTGGGATGCTTTACTTACCAAGGTGAAATTATTTTGTGAGGCATGCAATATAGATGTCCCAAATATGAATGCTTGTTATGTTGCGAGACGAGGTCGAGCCCGCCATCAACAAGATGAGTTTACAATTGAGCATTATTATCGAATAGAAATTTTTTATGCTGCAATTGATTCTCAATTACAAGAATTAAATCATCGGTTTAGTGAGCATGTAGTAGAGTTGCTTATTCTTAGTTCAGCTTTGGATCCTCGAAATGCACATGAATCTTTTAGAGGCGATGATATTTGCAAGTTGGTAGACAATTTTTATCCTCAAGACTTCACAGAAAATGAGAAAATGCAATTGAGAATGCAACTTCACTATTATGAGTATAATGTAGTTCGACATCCAGACTTTCAAAAATTGTTAACTGTTTTTGATCTGTGTCAATGGTTGGTAAAGACTAGAAGATCAACAGTCTACCAACTTGTTTTTAGAATGATTGAACTTGTGCTTACTCTTCCAGTTTCTACTGCAACTACTGAACGATCATTTTCAACCATGAATATTGTCAAAACTAGGCTTCGCAGCAAAATGGAGGATGATTTTCTATCTGACTCTTTGATTGTTTACATTGAAAAAGAAATTGCTGAGAAGCTTAGCACGGAATCAATCATAGATGATTTCCAAGATTTGAGAGAACGTCGAGTTCCATTTTGATAGATGATTGAGTTGAAATGTACTGAGAAACAATTATTTTACAACTTTTCTTTGCTTATATTTTGTTAAGGCTGAATAGATACTGGTTTTAATTTTAATGTAAAATTTAGTCTTGAATCGTAATATATTTTTCATGATTGAACTTACAGCTATGTCGAAAGAAAACTTAAAAATATGTTAGTTATAATAATTTGTGAAATAAAAATTTATTCAAGTTTTGGCCCCCCCAAAGATGAAATCCTGGCTCTGCCCCTGTCTGTCACAACATCTTTCTTTGCATATCCATCTCTGATCTCCATAAATCTGTCACTACATCTTTCACATACAATCTCAAGGGGTAGTTCAGTTGGCCTAGGACCACAGTTTGCACCCGAAGGTTGTGGGTTCGAAACTGCACTACCACACTAGGGCTACAGTGAAGTTTATCGGACTTTCCTTTGGGCCAGGAGGGATTAGTCCAGCCCAAAGAATTGGAAACCCTCCTATAGGAAAAAAAAAAAAAAAGTCTTTCACATGGTATGATGAAAGCATCTAAAAAGACTAGAGGCTCCAGACAGCGGTCTTGATGTGGAACTGTCCCACTACGATATTTGCTGAGTTCTGATGCATTGTTGATAGCAAAAGATGAATGTTGGAGGAAATAAAGTGATTTGGATGAGTGTGAGCAAAAATTTTGTGATACAATGCTTCACAAGACACTGTTAAGATGGTGGTCTGTTGCACCATTAATGTTGTAACAACAAAAACGTACATGCGGATGTTGCTCAGTCGACTGTCAGGCCTAGCCATGCTCCTGATATTACAAAGGTTCAGGATAGGCCCGATTGTGCAAATGAGACGCACTTTGACCATCGGGCGGACACAGGCACAAGGGTCCAGGCTGAAGTCCCCACCCATTCCTGAACAAAGCTTAAAATTTATGAGAGCCCTATGAAAATCTTGCAAACTTTGATGGAAGAGGAATAAATTAAATCTTCTACATTTTTCTTTTATAAAAATCGCACTTTTTTCCTTGATCTGAAAATGTACATTTTCTAGATCCTAACTCCAAAAATCACATTGATTGATAGACAATGGGGATGGAAAACTCATGAAATTTTAGATGCTTGTCTTGCTTGTGGCTGATTTAATTATATGAAAATGATTCTTACGGATTATTATGAACCACTTTACCATTATTTTTTATCTGGAATATATAGCAGGGCTTGTAAATTTGCATTTAGCTGAGTTCTCAAGGATTTAAAGAAAAAAATTTATTATTGTTAAAATTAGATTGGGTCAATCTATTAGTATGGATCTAAGTTCATAAAATCCAAAAAAAAGAAAAAAAAAATCGATTATGCCATTAAAGATGAGACCTATTTGTTCACGTGAAACTGAATTCCTAAAAATTCAAAGGAATTCATTTTAACTTGAAATCTCTTATCTTGAAAATTTATAACATATTTGTTTGTATGAATAAAATTCTTAGAAAATTAAAGAAACCCACTTTACTATGTATTCTTTGTCTTGAAGACATAATTGAAGATTTTTTATTTTCATGGAATTGAATACCTAACAAATATTGTTAGATTCCCTAATATGCAAAAGAATATAAGAAAATGCATGTTAGATCACTACTCCTCAATTATATAATAATGCTAAAATATTCATCTGAACCCATTTACACTGATGCATTCTCAGCGCACAAATGCAATAACACAAGTTTGAATGCTTTCATTGATCAAAATTTCAAACTCATTTACAAGAATGCATTTTTCTTATGCCATAACTACACTATGGGTATTTTAGTCCTAAAATGGTGTAATTTTTGTTGCGGGGAAATATTTAAGGGACATGCTATAGGCACACAAGATCTATATTTTAGCACACACATTTAAAATAAAAAATAATAAAAATAATAAAATTACCCTTTTGCCCACTCTCCTCCTTTTCTCTACCCCCCACCTCCCCTTTCACCTCCGGCCTGGACCGGCGGCGGCCGATCCCTCTCCTTCGCTTCTCTCTCCGTCTCCCTTCCTTTCCTTGGCCAGCAGTAGATCGGTTAGCCCGACGATCATTTTGGTGATCACCAGGCTACTCCATCTGCTGCCAACCAAGGAAGGGAGAGGGAGAGAGAAGGGGTGGGAGAGACGGGGAGAAGGGAGAGAGAAAACAGTGGGGGAGAGGGAGGGGCGCAGGTCTGGTCGTTTTGACCCACGGGGTCGCAGGTCAAAGTTAATTGACCCAATTTAAAATAAGTCCAATACGGGCTGGACTTCAACCCATAGATATGTAGATTGTCCTGTTTTGACCTGACCCGTTTGTTACCCGGGCGCATTCATCCTATGCCGTCATGAAAAAAAACACTGGTTCCAAGTTCCAAACCAGGGTTTTGATTCAAAAGCTTCCATTTCGTCGGCTTAGCAAGAGAAGCACTCCACAGTAGAATTAAAGAAGGAGACAGACACAGCAAACCAGAAGAAGAAGAAGCTCTGCTCTACCACGGGTATGATGCACAGTCTTGTTTTGATTTCTTTGGAATAGGTTTTGTTTGCTATGTTATGCTTTTTTCTATCTTGCATCCAATTCTTTCTTCATTTATGCTCAAGGTTTTTCCATACCCTTTTTTTAGGAAGGAATTCTCGTTTTGCAATCACATATGAATACTTTATCAGATTGGGAATACTCTTCTCCTTAACTTTATTTGAGTATGTATTGGTAGAGTTGAATACGGTTAAACCCCGAGAATCAGCTTGAATTTATTGATTATTTTATGTGGGTTTGAAGTTAACTTCAATTTTAGTTATTTTCTCAGTTTTGAATTGTAATCCTAGAAAGTAGAAGCATAATCATCCGATGTTTTCAGAATGATTGCTTGATAACCAGCCCCAGGCATAAGTCAAGTGTCTACCTTGTATATGACGGTAGGGATCGTTACACGTCTGGCACTTTAAGAAAGAGAATGAAAGCCAATGTATGAATCTTTCATCCATCTGCTGAATCTCTCTTTTTGGTGTCCATCGTTGCTCTATAAACTTGATTGTTTGTGATTATTTGAACTACATCTGAACCCCACATCTTTTTCATTATCATTTATTTTGCCTTTCAAATGGTTTTTTTTTTTTTTTGCTTGAACACATGTATTTCCCTTTGGTTTGGTCTATATATGAAATGATGGTAGAAGAAAGTAGACTCAAGGTCCTGCTTTCCCCTTTTTTTTTATTATTATTATAAATTTTGGGTAAAATCCAAATGAAATCTTGGCCCTTGTTGACCGTATTTTTTCTCCTACTAACTTCTAAATCATACATGCCTAAATGCAACTTGACCCACGTACCTCCTACTAGTCTTACATGCCCTGTCAATGCAGATGGTTAAGTTGCATGTTAGACTGGGATTCACTGATGTAGATTTCATGTGTCTCAGCTGAGTCACAACTCAGTTGAGTCAACTCAATTTTAGTGCTGATCTAGGTGGCAGATTTAGTAGTTCTCCCTTTGAGGCATGGATTGGGAGGGAAAACAACTATGATGAGGAGTGATATACTACTATGAGGGATAATTGAACGCTAGCTTGAAAATCCACAGGTACGGTGCATATTTTATATGCTAATGGTAAGAAACTGATCTATGTATATTTTCATCAGTTGTTTTACCATTCAAAAGGATAAAAGGTTTGCATAAACATATATGTGTCTCTTGTGCAATCCATTAACGAGTTGGATGATGAAGATTACTGCCGTGGTGAGTTGTTTATTCACATTTGAACTGTAGTGAAAACAATACCTGTGGATGCTTCTTGCTCAAGGAAAAATAAGCAAGGTAAAGTTTGAACTGGCAATGGTAGTTTATCCTGTGTTTTTTGTTTCTTGATTTTGAAAGATCCATTTTGTTCCCATATATTTTCTTCTATTGTTTTTATACTTCACCAGCATTGAGGTGCAAATGAATGCAATTAGTTCACCTGCTTCCAGAATGTTAATTAATCTGTGATAGTATTCCTTTGCGTGTTTTCTTTATGATATGATATATGAAATGTACTCGAGTGGTTTATCCTGTTCACTTATAATTGTTTAATATATTGTGCAGCGAGTCTGCCACTGCCAGCACTCTTGTGGCTTAGGTTAGATTATTATTTCACTTTTTTTTTGTTTGGGAGGCAGAAGGCATATGTATCATCGGGTTCATTTAAGGTCCCCGTTTTTTGTGGCTGGGTTTTTTGGTTGTAGGAGCTAAATATTATGGTTAGGCTAGCTTTATGTGAATTCAGAAGCATTTTGTTATTCTCAACCAGTGTTTTTTATTTATTTTTTATCATTTTTTGTATGTTCGTGATCTTTTAAATTTACTTAAAGAGAATAAATTATCTTGAAGTTGTGTATGGAGTTTATATCGGATGGTGGCCTGGATGAATGATCATTGTATATTAAGGATCTCAAAAAAGAGTGCGGGAGTGGTGCTCTTTAAAGTTTAAACTTGTGCGGATGCTGTTTATAATTTTTTTCCTTCGACGAGAAGGTGTTTAATGTCCATACGTTGGAAAAAAAAAAAGGTCAAGTGAGGGTTCATGTGTTTATGACTTAACCTTAAGTCACAGCTGTTGTATTATTTGCGTAGACAATGAAAAGTAAGGGGAGTTAAAAACAAGGAAAATTAAGGTCAGGAGAGTTGCGCATGTAATTTGATTTACAGGTTAACCAGCACGGCGATTTCTAAGGGATCCAAATGGGGCTAATGAAATGCAAGGTGGGGCTTCTATCTTGTTTCGACTCTAGACCAAGTGCAGTTTTGTTAGCATTTGTATCAATTAGAGGCAGGAATGTGGATGATGTCCTCATGCGGAGGAGCGTATTTTATGAAGCATCACACTTACCCATATTCCAAACAAGTGCGGGCTTGTTTGGCATCATTCTGGGAATGTTTCATTCTGAGAATGAACGAAGAAAAACTTATTTGGCATGCATTTTGTGAGAGAGAAAATCTAGAGAGAGAAGAGGGAGATGGAAAGGGCGAGATTTTATAGATATGCAGAAAGGGAGAGAATGCCTGTGTGTGTGTGAGCACACACGTGCCAAACATACCCACATGCCTCTAAATTCTAGACATTTGGGCCAATGTTCTTTGTACCCTGGTCTGCCCTTTTTTAATTCAAATTGCTCCCATCATGATCCTACTTGTGTAAAGGTACTATCCCAAAATCCACTCAATTCGGAGTGATATGTACCACTGGATGACCATGTATCATGTTGATCGATCCAATGGTTCATGGAACAGTGGTTTTTTTTTTTTTTTTAGAAAGTTCATGGAACTACATTGGTGTGAAATTTGAGATTGCTGTGTATAGAAAAGATTTCATGTTGATGAATGTAATTCAATGTATATAACTCCTTTAGAGTCAAGATTGAGGCTGGACATGTATATTGAGAGTTGCATATTAACTACTTTGATCATACATGCACCCAAAAAAAAAAAAATCTGCTAAGATTTTGTTCAAATACTGTCAACTTTATTGGTAGAAATCAGAGTTTATGGGACTTTGTGGAGGCTTTAGAGAGAGACAAGGAAATGGCTTGTGACTTGGAGCTACCCTATATTAGTATATTGACTATATTCCCTTTTCTTTAATTTTTTGTTCTAAAAAAAATCGTTCCTTCAACTTCAAGCGACACATCATAACAACGTAATGCTGATGGTTTATATTATTTTCACTTAAATTGAACTAAAAGACTTCAAACTGTTTATTTTTCCTAGCAGTGCTGATATTTTAAACATATTTAAGCATTCACTCACGTCATTTATGATATATTGATATATGTCAATGACGATCTCCATAAGTGCTTCTGTGGTTGGAAAACGGATAGATTATTAATACATTTTATTATTATTATATATATTTTTTCTGAATCTGTCTGGATATCCGATTCCATTTTCTGATTGTATTTGTGCCGTCTTCGTGTTTGCAATTTTTTTTCCTCTTATTATGTGATCCTCCAGTTTGTGGATTTGTTCGTGGTCTAACTTGAATAATAATCAACAACTTTAATGGTCCAGTGGCCAGTTCTGGTTATAGAAATGGGCGGAGAGCATTCTTTAGTCCTTCCTGCTCAAGACCTTCATTCCACCTACCTATTGTTGCTGCCATCGCCCTAGAACGTCATGAAAGTGCCTTTCAGGCAACCAATGCATGAAAATAGCACTTCATTTTTCATTATATTTCAGCCCCCAAACTAAGGTATAAGAACACCATTTTGTTTCTTCAAATTTCCTTCTTTGAATTTATTCCAAACCGCTTATGCATTGGCTTTGTTTCTTTCAGCTTTCACATTAAAAAGGGTGGGGAAAAAAAGAGCATATTAGTATGGTTAGATTTCTCAGATTTGTTATCCCTTTCCAATTTAAGAGCCCATCATCTCATTTTCATGCCTTCTCATTGAGTAGATTATTTCACTATGGATTAGATGGGGGCTTCTGCCATGACCCTTGTTCTACCAAAAGAACTGCTGAGAATAACGTAGCTATTTTCTGGGACTTGGATAACAAACCACCCAGCTCCTTCCCTCCATATGATGCTGCTGTTCGACTCAAGCTTGCAGCATCCTCGTTTGGCGCTGTTCGCTACATGGTTGCATATGCTAATCACCATGCTTTTAGCTATGTTCCCCCCATAGTTAGAGATCAAAGGAAGGAAAGGAAGGCACTAGATCGATTGGAAACCAAAGGTGTGATAAAACCTGCTGAACCATATATCTGCCGTGTTTGTGGGCGGAAATTCCATACCAACGAGAAGCTCGTTAATCACTTCAAGCAATTGCATGAACGCGAGCAGATAAAACGTTTGAACCGGTTAGAATCAGCGAGAGGGAAGCGACGAGTGCAGTTGGCAGCTAAGTTCTCTATGAAGATGGAGAAGTATAAGAAGGCTGTCAATGGTGTCTTGACTCCAAAAGTGGGGTATGGTCTTGCTGATGAGCTCAAGAGGGCAGGGTTTTGGGTTCGTACTGTGTCGGATAAGCCTCAGGCAGCAGATACTGCGCTGAGGAATCATATGGTGGACATGATGGATCGTCAGTGTGTTGGGTGTCTTGTCCTTGTGTCTGATGATTCTGATTTTGTGGATGTTCTGAAGGAGGCAAGATTGAGGTGTCTGCGGACAGTCGTCGTGGGTGACACCAATGATGGTGCTCTGAAGAGATGCGCCGACACGGGATTCTCATGGACTGACATCACTGCAGGGAAGGCTAAGAAAGAGGCCGTGTCAGTTGTTGGGCGTTGGAGGGATCGAGATATTTTGAAAAAACTTGAGTGGACATATAAACCGGAGGTGGAGAAGTGTGAATATGATCCAAATGAGAGTGAAGTAGAAAGTGAGACTGGTGACATTGAAGATACCATTTTTGAAGGGGATAGTTTAGCTTGGAAGGAAGATGCTGGGCCTTGGTGGGAACTAGAATCTGATACCGAAGGTACTGCAGCATCATTCAAGGGATAGTCTGTTCCATGTCAGTGACTTGGTTAAACAACAGATTCTACTAGTGTAAGTTCAATGTGATCTTTTTGTAATCTAGTGTTGCTCAGGTGTCCTATTTAATGTTTATTGGTTTACTTTGCATCCCATTCGACTTCTATATTGGAAAAAAGTAATTATGTCTTTCTAAAACCACTAATGTTAGTTGATTATTGTGCATTTCTTATTTTTCTCTCTATTGAATTTTAAGTTTATAACGCCGACATAGCAGTTCCGATCAGATAGTAGAAAAAGAAAGAGACAATGAACCATATGAAATGTTTTGTGCGAGTCCTAATATTTGAGTTTCTTCATTTCATACCACAGTAATATTTCAATACGGGTATATGACTGCAGCCCTTTGTTGGTTTCTTTGAGAAGTAACAAAAGGAATTCATTAACTAAAAGTGAAAAGCTGTACAAATAGATACAGCAGTCAAGAAAGACAGAGACTTTGAGAACAGTGAACACACTACGGACCTAAGGAACCTCCTGATCTAAATTTATTCTAGAGAACTCCAACTTGTGCTAGTGTGCTTACATCTTCATTCCCCTGTGTGGAGTTTGGGTAAAAGGAACATCAGTTGAAGACACATTATCTTGCATTATTATCATCTTAGCTTTATTTCATTGGACTGGGTCTTGGGGTTGGCCTTTTGAGTTCTACAATATGTTTGATTCTCTCTAACATAAGTTGCGTAAATATTTCCTACCTTCCTACTAAGGTGCATGAAAGTCACCTACTACCCCTGTACGGGTGACTCTGTGTTCTTGTGTGTCAGTATTTCCTACCTTGTATCAGTAGCAATGTTCTTTAATTTTCATGTGGAGAAGCTGCTCACATAGTGCAGTTTTAGGCATTGATAGAATTAGCTGCAGTTAGCAGAGGGCTTGCACAAGAGAGCAGAAAATTTTATACTTTCCCTCATTGCCAAAATCTCAGCTCTTTTGGAAATGGCTTGCCATTACCAATTTTAAGCACCACCTATCCCCGAAATGTCAGATTTGCATAATGCATAACCATCCATATTGAAGCATAGTCCAGCAGCTAAATAAGCTCTGAATATCAAGTAATCAATTCCCAATTTGGGGTGTCCTAGAAAAGATCCCAAAAGAGTTGTTAATTAGGTGACAACTGAGAAGGCCTTAATCAGCTGCAGCTGGGCCATGTGGGCTATGTGGAAGCTAGTCCAAGTGGAGCCTGTTTGCAGCTGAGTTTTGTACCTGGGCCAATCATTTTCAGACAGTTGGCATCAATCAAATTTAGGGTCTGAGCCTCTCCTTTATGCGACCAAGAACATCTTTTTTTTTTCTTTGTACCCAATGACAACTATCCCAGTGCAACCCACTAGTCCCCGCAATAAAAATTGGGGTTTGTGATTGGTCCTATTGGATGATGCTAACCAGACCTCCTTTCTCAGGCCCCCTGTATCATTGAATGATTAGTTCACTGTGGCAGCTTTTATTCCTCCTGGTTATGACCCTCTTATAAACAAGAAGTGACATGCAGATAAATGGGCTAGGATATGTTGGAGTTGGACTCAACTAAAACGTGAGTCGTTCCGAACACAAAAACACAGTTTTAAACTCGTTGCGACTGGTGAAGCGAAGTCAGAGCATCTTGACCCAAATTGATGGATCATTCAACAGTTGAGCAAGATGAGTGGGTCTGGCAGACTGTCTATCATACCGGCCTGAATGAGAATTCCTAGATATATTGAATTCGGTGTCTGTTTGTGTGGATAGAATATATAGGAATTGCGGCCATATAAGTGGTTAAAATTGAAGATAGAGACCGAATATACAAAAATGACCATAAAATAACATTTCAATAAAAAGTTAGTCAAGAGAAGATTAGAAATGAACACCCAGCCATCAATCCAGGCATTCAAATCCGGGGAAAGTCAAGGTCTCATTTACATTATCGCCTTATGTCCTTCACCCCTCATCTTATATAATTCATACTTCACTTGCTTAATAATCCTTGAGTGGAGCTCATTTGCTCGTGAAGTTGTGTGTAGTCTAATTCAAACAAATAGGCCCCAAGTGTTGGTTTAACTCGTTAAGCACCTCAGTGGGCCTACTTAGGGCTGGACGCAGTTCCAGACATGGCAAATCTCTACAGTTTGAAATCCAGATAGATCCATATAGATGTGGCCCGCATCAACAGCCCTATAATACATGTCCCATTTGCACATGTCACCATGCAGAGTAATGAAATGGGCCGGATCCGGCCCATTTATAGCAAATGGGCAGAAAAACGGATGAGCCGGGTCTAGACTCCAGGGTTAGAAGTTCATCAAATAAGAGAGAGAGAGAGTATAAAAGAAGAGGAAAAACCCTAGCAAAAGAAAATCGCATTCCATTCTCATCATTGCAGCAGCTGCGCTCGGAGGAGGAAGAAGAGAAGAAGAAAAGGTAAAGAGTAGAAGAGATCTTGTATCCTCAATGCGAGTCAATTTACTGTGGTAGTGATGATAATGTTTTGTTGAATTAGGGTTTGTACTAGTAGTGCAGCAGAGAAAGAGAAGAACAAGAAGAATCATGGCGTACGCAGCGATGAAACCTAGTACTAAGCCAGGTTTGGAAGAAACCCAAGAGCAAACTCACCGCATCCGCATCACTCTCTCCTCCAAGAACGTGAAAAATCTGGAGAAAGGTCTGTTGGTCCAATCCAATCCAAGTGCTTCGTGTTCTATATATCTCTTTCTGTTGATTTGTTTTGAACTTTGGTTGTTTGAATAGTGTGTGCGGATCTTGTGCGTGGTGCGAAAGACAAGAGGTTGAGAGTCAAGGGACCGGTGAGGATTCCTACCAAGGTTCTCAACATCACCACCAGGAAATCTCCTTGTGGAGAAGGTTTGTCTTCTCATTCATCTCGTTTTTTTTCTTTCTTTCTGGTGCGTTCATCCATGAAGGGCCTTTTTTTTATTTATAGCAAACTGTCTGAACGTAGCTTAAAATACTTCAATTCCATTGTGATGCAGTAAGAAAATGACTATAAGCGGTTCAGATAGCAATAAGTAATGATCTGGGCTTTTAGCAATAATGGGTTTTTTAGCTCTCTGATTACTTGTATCAACCGTTTAAATCAATATTATATGCTTAAATTCTTGACCATTCATTAGATTTCAAAAGACTAAGATATGTTCAAAAGTCGGTCACATTTCTGGCCCTATAAGAAAATTGGGCGTGCCTTGGGCTTGTTAGGGAAGTTAATTGACCAAACCATTAAACAGTTCCAATCTTATGTCATTTGGACATTGTTTGTTTGAAACAATCTGGCCATTTATTGGAACACAACTAAATTATAATGGTGCCATCATCCATTTGGGGGTGTTGTCATCCATGTTGGTGTTGAGATGTGAGACATTGCTCATTAGTTTCCGTGTAACACAGGATAAGTCATTGAGTGAACATCTCTTTTGTCGCATTAACCATGGTAGCTGAGGCAAGTGAAATACCTAGTGGTTCACACTCCAAGGGTATAGTATTTTTCCCTAGTTCATCACGACTCCAACAATCTTCTGGGATTTGAATGTGGCATTTTCTTTTGTCAATGATTTATGGTATTTCTACAGTAGTGGATAAGTGTATTGCAAAGAAACAATCAATTTGAACTCAAATAAATGCAACATATCCTATTTGTATGATTGAAGAAGAAGGTCCCCTTGACCTATCAGACCCTTTTTGTTGTACTTACTGGTTTTTTTTTTTTTTTTTTTTTTTTTTTTTTTTAAATCTAGTTTTGAGTGGTGTTTTTGTGATGGACTTGAACCCCCCTTTTAGTTGGGCAGTTGGCATTATGTTCGAGTGAAATGTTATTGCATATTAAGGCTTGCTGTTTGATTAGGGTGGTCTTTATACTAATCATCTGATGAAAGGGTGTTCTTCTAGTTTTTTGTAAAACTAGTTATTTCATCTCTTCATTTATTGCCTCGTATTTTTTTTTTTTGGCTGCTTCTGTTTTTGCTCCCATTGTTGTAAGGACTAAGGATCATCATTAATTTTGAAAATGAGATGCATAAAGCTTTTAACATTTTGGCAATTCCTGTATAGTTTGTCTCCTTTTGGTTCCTCATTTACATTCACTAGGGAATTTTTGAGTGCCCCTATAGATAAAAAGCTTTAGTTGGGTGCTTGCATCTTGTGGTAATTTTCATGGACAGTGTCATTGCTATCATCAATACTTGACTGCCTACAACAAGGTTGTGGAATGAGATACTTCTGATATTTGTGAGATTTTCAAAATTAAAGATATGATTTTTTCCAAGTAATTATTATCCTGATATCTGTGGCATATTCCTACAATATATATATATATATATTTTAAGTTTATGTTCGTGTAAGTTTTATAAATTTTTTTTCCAGTTTTTTTATTTTACATAATGCAAAATTTTAATCGAAGCTTGATTGTATAATGAGAAAATCCCCCAAAAACTGAAAGATTTTCTTATAAGCAATTTGTCGAACAAATTTTTAACATTGCACTTGAGAAAATGTATACAAATATGTGATGAGACTTGCAATCTCCGGAGATTGCACATTCTACTTACGAGTTTTTTAAAATTAGGATTTGCATTATGTAAGTTTGGATTGAAGTCATAATCTCTGAGTTGGAGATAGAATCCATTGTAATGTGAACTGTAAAATATAATATACATAATAATGTGTGTAATTTAATATCATGGCCTACATAAAAGAGAACATGTGGTGTATCAATGAGCATCTAGATTACTGTACTGATGGAAAGTTTTGTGCTGATATTGAAGGAACAAACACTTGGGACCGATTTGAGCTTCGCGTGCACAAGCGTGTGATTGACCTTGTTAGCTCACCTGAAGTTGTCAAGCAAATCACATCCATCACAATAGAGCCTGGTGTTGAGGTCGAGGTTACCATCGCAGACCCTTAATTGTGTTTTGCGTCCTATCTTCTTTGCAAACAAGGACTTGGAATGGTATTTCATATGTAAACAACCTTAAAAGGGTTTTTTCCTTTTTGGTTTAGAGTGTAGGGTTTCGCTGATGCTTTTGGTCATGACATAATGTTCTTTATTAATTTTTGTTAGCCAGTACTGAGGTTTCTGCATGTTAGGTCGAAGTCCAAAATTGCAGTTGGGTTGGTATGTTCTTTTCCTCTACAGATTGCTACTGTTTTGAGGCCTAGTGATCAAATGACAATCCCTTTTTAACGCCTGTTGGGATCCTCAGAACTAGGTTTGCCTAAAACTGTGTCCCCACACTGGTTGGTTACCTGAATCTGGCTTACCAGAGTAACCAGACCCTAATGTGTAGGCTGCACCACTCTTCCTCTGAGGTGACGTTTCTACTAAAAAAATATCTAACCATCTTACCCAATTTACAATCCAAAACTCGTGGTTATGGGTGTTGATTGATGAAAGAGTTGTCGGTATGGTTTCAAGGACATCCCACCTGAGTCCCCCAACCAATTTTGGTGATCGATCATTCGAACACAATTTCTAGATGGTAGAGGGCATTGAGTGGTCAGAGCTGGTTGAGCTGCAACTTTTGCATTCTGTGGTTTGACCGATTACTAATTAATTGTGTGAACTGTATACGGGACGTCATTAAATGTAGCAAACTGTTATAAGGACAGCATATTTAAAAACTGAAGCACAAGTAAAAGTTGGAAAAGGTGTGAATATTTGAATTTGCAGATTTCAAATTGTCTGTAGTTACAAAATCTTTTTTTGAATGTGTGATTTCAAATGAGTCTCATTTTTAAAACATAAGTTCAAATAGTGGCTCCTAATGAAACTTGTAGCGAGCCATAACCAGGGATTGATGGACCTGTTTCCTTCTGGTTAGCAATCTGAATGCATAAATATGATTTAGCCTCTGAAGATCACAAATGACACAAACCCAGTTGTCTTAGCTTTAACATATCGATCTATTTATAGCTAAAACATTCAGATTCAGTGGGATAAATCTACAAGTGTGCTGCAGTCTATTCTGTGTGCCGGAGTCTACTCTTTCATAACAAACCGGGTATTAATATGGCAACTTCTTTGAAGCCGGGGACTGCTTATATTTAACAATCAACCGAGTTATGTATAATATTCAATTGATCATGCAAGATTTGCAACCCACTGGACTTATATCTCAGCGCTATGCTTTGGAACCGTATTTTGTTGGATAGCTTGGTGGTTTCTGAAAATGGCCCTAGCTCGCTCTGCCAAGTTAACATAAATTAATACAATCATTTAGTACGACTTCTGTCATGGGTTACACTTTTACGCTGAACAGCCGACCGCAGCCCTGATATACAAGGGCATGGAAGGCATGAGAAATTCCTTCAAATTCTATTGGACTGTTGTTTTCCTTCAACGTATAGTGGTGAAATCGCATTCATTCTTGGTAAGAAATGGGTATTGTTAAACCAAACATGGATAAGAGTTAGCTAAACCAACATCCATGAACGTTTTCAGTAAAGGTGTCAAGTGAGGATCATTTGTAGTAGCCGTGATAAAAGAGTCATAGAACGAACTAGCTTGAATAAATATATTAGAATGTCTTCAAAATAATTAAGCTTGGAAATCACAAAATTATGTGATACAACATTTACTTATAAAAGGGTCTCTACAGGAAATGACCCAACGACTAACACACACCACTCAATGCTTTGTGAACCTCTCTAGTACATCAAAGTAGTCAGGGAAAGTCTTGCGAGTGCAACCTGGATCGTTTATGGTGACGGGAACATCAGCACATGCAGCAAGAGAGAATGCCATGGCCATTCTGTGGTCGTCATATGTATCGATTTCTGTCACATTCAACTTCTCCGGAGGAGTGATTATACAGTAATCTGGGCCTTCTTCTACCTTAGCACCCAACTATAGCAAGAGAGACAATAAAAAGTTATCAGTGTCCAAAAGAAGTTTCAATCTGTATGTAGTATTATTAAGGAGCAAGAAGACACCAACCTTTCTGAGTTCTGTGCAAATAGCAATCATTCGTTCAGTCTCCTTTACTCTCCAGGATGCCACTGGTAATAAAACAGGTTTGGCTCAGATGGATATTGGGAAAAGGCATTGACAGGCTTGGAAAATTAGGAATGAAAATAAAAGTTGCACTAGAACAGAAAAAAGATGGATGCAACTAAATTGATAGTGGGAAAACAATCCTTGGATGATGAGTAAATGAAACCTACTACATTTAACAACTTACCATCTCTTATGGCTGTTGGACCATCAGCAAAAAGTGCAACAACAGCCAAAGTCATGGCAACATCAGGCATTTTGTTCATGTTGACATCAATCGCTCGCAAGCGTTTCTTTTTGGAAGGATCAAGAGGTGGACCTGTAACAGTGACACTGTTCTCTGTCCAACTAACCTCTGCCCCCATTTGCTCAAGAACTTCAGCAAATTTCACATCCCCCTGCATTAAGATGTTAAACAATAATGTAAGATGAAGAGCAAAAGTGCAGATGGAGATTTCCAAGAGTGCATCAAACTATACAGCAATTGATACCTGTAAACTGCTTGTCCCACAGCCTTCAACAGTTACAGTGCCACCAGTTATAGCTGCGCCAGCTAGGAAATAACTGGCACTTGATGCATCACCTTCAACATAAGCTTTTCCTGGAGATCTGTTGGGCAAAACACCATAGCCAACAAAACACTGTAGTGATTAGTTCTACCAACAATCTGAAAACCTGGTTCACCAGGGCTGTCCATAGCAGTTTATGTCACACTTACTTGTACTTTTGACCACCCTTTATCAAGAATCGGTCCCAACCATCACCATGCTCCACTTTGACACCAAACCGTTCCATCAGTTTCAGTGTCATCTCAACGTAAGGGATAGAAATTAGTTTATCAATGATTTCAATTTCCACATCTCCAAGTGCCAATGGAGCAGCCATGAGCAAAGCAGTCAAGTACTGGCTGCTGATTGATCCAGAGAGTTTCACCTGCAAACAGGCACACATGACACGTTTAGATTGAGAATTGATATCCATCAAATGCGGATTGGACACGTCATTGCAGACTCCAACTATGCGTTAAGCATGACACACACTTCAGATAAAATAGTATAATAATTTAGAATCATGGTCTAAATCTGCTTGTATATGACATTCTTAGTAGGCAAGGTATTGTATGCGATATTCTCGGAACTAATTTGTGTTTATGCTAAGTAATCTAATACAACAGTCATTTTCGTATTAAGATGACTCATTGAAAGGTTCAAAGAAAGAAAGAAATTTTACATATGTATTTTTATTGTTTCTAAAAAAGCCTAAGATTGGATACTATGAAGTTTAATTGGATACTATGAAGTTTAATTTGACAAACTTTGAAAAAGAAAATGCTCCTTGATGGTTATACCACAAAATTATACAAGATATGTATGAAGAGGTGGTGTAAGTACCTAGTGTAAGAACTGTGCGGGTGAGTCGTCTAAACTCACAGTTGGAGTAAGATTACACCAAGGGTCCACTTTGAGATCCTAATTATTCATCTTAATCATGGGCAACTTCGTAACAAATATTCCAGATGAAGTTTCTTGCTGTATAATCTTTTTAGATGAAGTGGTACTCATTTGTCAGACAGGAAAGCAAATTAATGACAAGCTAGAAATTTTGAGTCAAATGCATTGAACACTAGTAGATCAAAGACGGTATACGGAGTGCCAGTGGATCTGAGAGCAGAGAATGAGTTTGTAAAAAAGGAAAATAACTTGGTACCACGATGTGATTCGTTTCAATATCTAGGAGCATTGGAGCAACTAAAAACCAAAATGGAAGGTTTGAGTTATACATTACAAATAGGATGAACGTGGGGCGGGCAAAGTCGAAATAAGCTAGTAGAGTGTTTTGTAATCTTCAGTTTCACTTTGATTGAAGAGTTATCTTTATAAGAAGACAGTTCAAGTTGCCTTGTTGTATACAGTTAAATGTTGGGAAATGAAGAAACACAAATGTAAATGAGCATAAACGAGCCCTTAGAATCATTACAATTCTTAATGCAAGGGAAAACACTTCCTTAATGCATTCACTATAATGACAGTGAGAATTTTCAAGAAATTTCAAAGATGAAAGAATACAAGGGAATTTATAGATAATGGAAATACAATCCTGCCTATTAAGGGATCCTACATAGAATTTCCTTTCCTCTCCATGAAATGATTACAAGCAAATCCCTTTACATAAGTAGGATTTTTTCCCTCTCTCCAATTGATTAAATGTGAATCATCTTTCAATTATCTTGCTAGATCTTCTTAGAATTTTCTAAACCAAGAAAGTATATCCAGAAAAACCCTCTTGAAAATTTGTTAAACTAAGAATGTAGGTCTAGGAAATTATTGGGAATTTCTATACTAAGAAAGTAGACATAGTCGGGCCTATGATTTGGCTGACAATGGTTATGTCCACTGAGTCAGTCGTTGATGGGCTTAGCCAACAGTGGGCCTATTCTTTGGCCTCCTTTTTGTAGTTCTTGAAGCCCATCCATACATTATTATTATGATCACATGTTATGGAACTATTGGCAGGTTCATTATATGTTTTTGCACAGATAGGCAGCAAACGAGGACAGTAGAGCGGTTGGGCATGCCATATTCTTGAAGGTCCTACAAATTGTTCCTCCACCCATCTTCTAAAACAAGGGAAAAAGAATCCAAGCAAATGAGAGGAAATTTGGTATTGGAAAATTGTTTTCTCAGGAAGAATGCTGCACCAAACATGAGACAAGCTCTACAATGACACCAACGTCTTGTCTTCTTCAAGACAAATTTAACGTGACAGAAAAATCAGAAGGACATCTTTTTGGTTAATTAACTTAGCCAAATTTACTATGCAATGAGACTTCCACATAAACTTGCATGTCCTTTCTACTAGGGCATGCAAAATAACATATGGACTAATCAATAATTGAACAAGTTTTGCTCAATAATAACGGAAGAATTTTGTTACTATCTCTAAACTTAATAGCAATCATCAATATCATGACAAATGACATGCAATAATATCAGACTAACCAAGAAAGAAATGGGTTTACCATCTCCAATCTTAATAGCTAGTATGATTTAAACACTGAAGAAAAATACAAACCCATGCCCTTTTCTTTAACGGTCACCATGATAGTCGTGCCCCTCAGCAATTAGAACTCGTAAGACGACTTCTATTTTAGTTTTATAAATTTCAGGTTGAGTGGAAAAGCAGCTCACACAAGACAGTCCCAAATAGATGCAAAGTTGAAATTAAAAATTGACGCAGTCCCGATTGGTGGATTGGCTTCCCTAGACTGTGTCAGAAATGTATATATAACTATATACATTAAATATCGAATGGCTGGATGGAAAAGTAGAACTCCCAAAACCAACCCCAGGTAGATAAGATAAAACTTAACAACGATGACAAGAAAGACGATGATTAAGTAATGCCCAAAAACCGCATGAAAATTCTTGACACCTAATACACTATCTAGATATAAACAGAAGAATGGCAAATTTATCAGAGGAAAAAATAGCACTTTCTTCAAACTCAAATTATGAGAACAAGTCATAGAAAGAGAAGCAGTAAGATCCTGAACCGGAAGCTCATATTTAAGGTTCTCTATATTGCTTCCTGTAAGGTCCTACTCATACAGGCAAGAAACTTCCAAAGTATGTTACTAAATCAGGTAAAAAGAGTATTGATACAATGGAAGAGATACTACTGCATGGAATAAAGCAACAACCCGAATAAGTCACAAGGTATTTGGGGGTTATTTATGTCAGTTTGTAACTCCACAATATATTCCAATTTTCAAACACAAATTTTTGCTTCTTCAAGTCTGGCTGTAATGGAACAATTATCCAGACAATATGGAAACAAATTCAATAACATCAAAAATATTGCAAAGATTTGCCATGACTTCGAAGGTTAATACACCTTTTTTTTTGTTTATTTCCAATCAATATCAAAGTAAAAGAATTACAACTCAATGTAAAGCTTACATTTCCCCCGGGAAGGCCTCCATTTGCATTTACACTGACCGGAGGACAGTCAGTGCCCAACGTACAATCAACATCAGCACCAAGCTGCTTCAAACCCACAACCAAGTCACCAATAGGCCTCTCTCTCATCCGTGGGACACCATCAAGAATATATCTGAATGGGACAGAATAAAATTGCTAAGCTTTAAAAGTCCAGCAGCAAATAAAATACATTTACCTACATATTTATGTCAACATAAGTAAGCCTTGAAAGACCTTGAGTTTCCACCAGCAGCAGTAACTGCAGCAGTCAAAGGACGCATTGCTGTCCCTGCATTTCCTAGAAAAAGTTGAACTTCCTCTTTAGAATCCTTCCCCACTGGAAACAGGCCAGCGCAACCTTCTACAACCGCTCTTTTAATTGCAGTATCTTCTTCCACATTTAGTCCAAGGGTTTTCAGTGCACTGATCATGTAATGGACATCGTCACTGTTTAACAAGTTGTCCACAACAGTAGTTCCCTGACATTATTGGAAGACCCCTCAGTTCAGATTAAGATTGTCCAAATGAACGTAACTATGAAGATGAAGACAAAAATCAACTCAACTAAATTCACAATTCATTTGAGGCATGGCATCCCTTTAAAGGTCATCAAAGAAACTATAGAGGACTGCCATTGAAAAATTAAGATAAAAAATAGAGGTATAGGTGATCATAAGATTAAATAAACAAAAACAGATCCCAAGGGAAGACGGGACACCCATAATGATTTCTTTGAATGAGATATTGTCATCCGGCCCCAAAATATCATGCGAGCATGAATGATTTCAGAAATTAATAGGACAAATCAGTTAAAAAGAATACACATGGCATGAAGTGATGAAAGGAGTGTTTGTGGATCAGCATACACAAATAATCAGAACCATTGGACTCTGGTAGCATTCTTATTTATGGTGATGATTGTGAGGCATTCTCTGGTGATTAGGGATGCAACTTTGGGCAGATTGGGTCAAGTATTGGCTCAACGCAAGCCGCACACAAATTGTATGTAGCAAATTCAAACCCAACCTTAAATGAAACCCAAACATAACCGAACAAAACTCAACCTGAATTTACAAATCCCAAGTGCAACTTTGGGTTGACTTGGGTTGCACATTCCAAAGGGGATATGAGAATATACTGAATATGTAGCACAGTGTATATGCTACTCATTATACAATGTATACGTGTTTTATAGATAAGTCAGGTCCCTGGTTTGAACTTTGACAAGAAAAACCAAAATTCCACTTTCGTTAGGGTCAGATTATACCGGTCTGGGTTCAGCCCAACTCAAGTTGCACCATTGCTGGTAATGTCTATTTCCTTGTCTTTCGAAAAATGGCAACACAAGTCCAATGGATCTAAATTTCTTAGAAAGCTGACAAGCAGAGTTCCCCCAAACACAACCAAGTTACCTGGAAACCAAGTTTTAGAGAATGAATCTACCCATAAATCTGAAAAAATAAACACAAGAGGCAAATCACATTTCCTTATACCAATTCCTGACAATGCAGATTATGTAGAGTACTAGCTCTAAAAAAAATCCCCAGAACCAAAATTGGTTAAAAAATATGTGATTTCTATCTCAGAGAAATCAACCTGGTTATAAGACACAATTTCAACTTTCATAAGAATTTAACTTGCATATACTACATAAGTCCTAACATCCACCCTTAAAAAACTCAAGCACCAATCTGATATCACAAAATTGGTCGAATTAATCCATGCTTCCAAAATGAATATGCCCAAATTACTAAAACTCAAATCACTGTAAATGTACAAGTGCAGAATATGTCAATCCAAAGAAAACGATACAATGCTAGTTCTCTTCAAAGATATACATCTGATGGGTAAAATCTTTATGTTCTCATCTAAGATTATTCTGCACCACTTTCATTATTTTTAATTGTTGGAATTAGCTGGTCATGTATATGTAATGAAAAAAGAATAAAACACAGAAAGATTCATACATGTGTGATGATATGATCTGTCTGTTAGTTACTGTTACAACCAGCAATAATTAGATAGGTGGACCCCACTATGTTGTTTTTCTGGTATATAAAAAAGTCCAAGCCATCAGAACGATTAAATTAGTCTACAAATGTGCAAGATCTGATCTTTTTATTGTTATTATTATCATTTTTTTTTCTCACCCACTCACACTACACATGTACCTGTCCAGCGGACAAATAGCGGAGACCCTGATCCGATCTTTTCATTCTATAGAACCCGATGTGAAAATGATCTAATCCACTTCTCTAATTGCTTTAATTTCATTAATGTTACCCAATCTGTTGAAGTGAACATTAAATAAAGAAGTTGTCAAATTTCATTTTTTTAATAGTTTTTCTTTTAATATTAACAGTTTCCATTGCTGTTGTTATCTTTCCATTTCAATTTATCATTCTAGTTTGCATGATCTTGGCCTGCAGTTCACTTTTCCACTAGGCAATATATAACATCTGATCCAAAAGTACTGAGATTTCATAATTCCCAAATAAGTAACATATCTTTGAATCTGGAAATTGAATTCACACAAATGTATGGAGTTGGAAAAACAAAACAAAAAAAAAAAAAAAAAAAAAAGCTTTAATCGAGTGAAAATCTCAGCATTAATCGATAAAAGCAACCCAATTCCCACTGTGATTTTCAGAATCCAGATCCCAAAACGCAAGAGAAGAACCAAAGAAACAAGAAGAAAAGAAGAAGAAGAAGATCACCTCGGAGAGGGCTGCTAGAAGTAGAATTCGATTGGACAGAGACTTGGATCCGGGAAGCTTGACAGTTCCCGTGATCTGCTTGATCGGCTGCAACACGATCTCCGGCACGGTCGACGGCTTCTCGCTGGTGGCGACAGAGGCCGAGATCCGAAGAGAGATCCGAGAAGGAGAATCTTGGACAACCCTTTGGATCGTCAGGCAGCCGGAACCCAACAATTTGGGTTCGGATCCGAACCACAAGGAAGAAGGAGGTCCGGATAGCTTGACGGTTTTGCTACGGTGCGCCGGGAGGTGGCCGCCGATCAGGCCCTTGGCGATGCTAGCCTGCGCCATCTTCTTCTTCTCAGAGGGTCGTAGAAGTTGATGATGGAGAGAATGGAAATGAAAGGACGTTTGGGCGATGAATGATAAATGCGGGTTTAGGTTTCTCTTTCTCTTCTCCTCTGTCTACCAACTACACCACTATTTTTTTTCTCACCAACCCCAAATCTCTCAATCTCAATCTCAATCTATGCAGGTGAGATGAGAAGATGCGCGGGATAAGAGACGTCTCCCTCTCCCTCTCCCTCTCCCTCTCCTATTTGTTGCCTTCCTCACCTACCCTCAAGCAATGCCCCAACTAAACTCGCATTATTTTATTTTATTATAAGAAAAGAAGATGAGAGTGGGACGGAGAGACTCGGGACTCGACAGAAAAACGAACACAACAAACGACGGGGGAGTCCATTAGATTACCCACGAGATTCATGCGGTGGGTGAGTTGGGCTGTCAAGTGTCGATGGGCCGGAATCGTACGGACCCATCGCAAGGGTCTGCTTAAAGATTTCAGAGTCTAATATTAAAATTGAGTCTCAGTTGAACAAAGGCCCTAAGTCCAACTCTCAAGGGCTTGAGTTCTTTGCCTTCTTTTTTTTTAATCCTAACAAACGAGGGGATGGGACTCATACATGCAAGGTGGTGGTGGGACTTACACATGCAAGGCGGTGATGGGAACATGTATATGCAAAGAAGCACAACTTACACATATCAAGTGATACATGCAAGATAATAGATTCGAAGCCTGCACTTTCCAATGAACACGGTTATTCTTTACCGCCTAGGTAAGGAGTTATTCTCGGTAGAGGCTTGAGTTGATTGGGAGCCTTGATTGGGGCCTTGGTTTGATAAAAAAAATATGCTGAGACCGCAAGCCCCCAAATAAGAAAAAAAATGATGATTATCATTATTAAAGAAGATTATTCAGACCCTCACATACCCGTGTTTGGCGTCTCTATTTTCAGCCCCTACTCCTCTAAATGTCTAAAGTGGGGTAAATGTTTGAAAAATTAGAGCATTTGACGCTTATAACTACCCTCTGACCACTTTAGAGAATTAGAGCCAACAACCTCTAAAATCTGACTACCCTAGCTCCGAGCAGTTGAAAAGTAGAGGGAAAAAAAAAATAGAGGGGCGGATGAACAGTTGCATTTCATGTCCTCAAGCCCGGTCCCTCCCTTCTTTTATTTTTGTTTTTAAAATTTATTAGAGTAAATCAAAACCCAAGCCGTTTAAATTGTTCCCATAAGATCAAGTACAAATTCATTTTCAAGTTTCCTCTGCTGGATCGACCCCATTCACAGATCTCTATTTTATTCAATCTTAACCCTTTTGATGGGAAGCAGTTGTGCATCTAAGAATTCAATACTCAAAACGCAAACGGACAGTCACAGCATCAAAGAATTTAGTTGCGAAGGACGCCTGACTGAATTCTACAACCTGAGGTTGGTGTTGACTTCAAGTTTCGTGGAAGGGACCTATAAAGGAAAGGAAGGAGTGCACCCTTGTGTCACTCTTCCAGTCAAAGGAAATGTGTTGCTTTCGTTCAAAGTTTCCATCATTCAACAGCTCCGTGTCCACTCACAGAGAGAGAGAGATTCTCACTACAAGGGCCTTCTTACCTAACACCCGACTGGGCCCTGGGGTAGTTGAGACGCTATGGCCTATGGTTGGGTATATGGGTTGGTGAGATGGAACTCTGCTAGACAGGTGTAAACTTTTTTTTTCTTTTCCAATTTAACTACAAAATCACCAAACGGGTGGTTGGTCCCTAGAAATACATGATGCGGGAGTAGTTAAGAGTGTAAGTTGGATTGACCGCCCCTAGTGGTAGCATTGTAGCAGGCCTTTCACTGTAGAGGGAATTTGGGGTCGGCCCAATTATATGCTGTTAATCGCTCAAGTCGGACCAGATTGAAGCTTATCCAAGCCCAGTCTATTTAGTTATCAGCCTAATGTTCCAGCCCAATTTCAGCCCACAGAACTGAAAGTTAAGCCAGTGGCGGCACGTTTATAGAATATACATACTAACATCTGCGTTGAATGTGCTGGGCCAAGCCGGGCCTTTAAGATTACAAAGGCACAGACCTGGCCCATTTCACCATCAGACAAGAAAATTATGCCTAGCAGTACCAGGTCCAGCCATTGACCTAAAAACTATTGCCCCAAAATCCAACTATATCTTGGTGCAAGCTGAGCTGGGGCTGGCATGGTTCGTGACCACCCCTACATAATACAGACAGCCCCACGTCTAAAGCAATTTAAATGTAAGCCCTAAACTTTCTGCACACAAAAGGAAAAAAAAAAAAAAAAAAGATCGGTTGGAGAGCATTAATCACAGAGGACCCGCCCCCATGTGATACATCCACACCTGAAGATCGTCCAAAGTAAAAATATTTGGTCGTGCCACATTTTTCTTTATGATTTTCTTTTTTAAGAAAGAAACTACCGTGTTTTTTTTTTTTTTTTGTATGAACTCTTCATGTGCTTGTACTGTCAATGATCCCTCCACTGCACCGCACTTGAGATCCAGGTTCATGTGGGCCCGGCCACTTTTGGGTAATTTTGCTGTTCTATATCTTGTTTAGATAGACACATTTGAGAACCACTTTAAACCACCAAAGACAGAGCTTCTACTTTTCGGGTGCATGTTCCATGCCTCCCACGTGAGGCCGCATCAGCATAATGAGAATATGCGAATATTAGATTTATGCTCAGATTGCAAAATCTCTAAAATGGGTCCTCTCCAAAACAGAAGTGGCACCCTTCGCAATCATGGGCGGCGCTACATTGATGCAAGTGGGGTATCTAAAAAATATATTAAAAAAAATTTCTTTTATGAATTGAACTTATGGAAAGCTTTTGACCCCACTTAATGCATAAGTTAATGAGTCATACGATCAAAACAAAAGAAAATTTTAATGGGCCCAATTTTTATTTTTTAAAGAAAATTCCATATTTTAGACATTCTTTCAATAACTCTTCATTTACCCGAACTTAATATCTAAATACCTTCTGTATTTACACATTTCTGTTTATTTTTATTTGAGAATTCAATGTTGTTTTTGTCGGATTATTAGAAATAGATTATTTGAGAATTTAATATTATATTTTTTAAATAATCAAAAGTAGATTACAAATGTTGATAAAAGAGAAAAAAAATTTATTCGATTTGTGAAAAATAAATCCTTTGCTGACTCTACTTACTCGAATTTCTTGAGCCGCCAAATCACACAAGATCACAAAACATCAAGATAAAATCTCTGACCGACACTCATTTAAGACTGGATGGTAGGAAATACGATCCTCACCCACGTCCAAGCATTCTCTCATTAGTCATCGTTGACTCTTCTTGGGACTGGACGTCACTTCCCTATAAATAAACTGAAAAAAAAGAAGCATGGGACCCATTCATAGATCAACATCACCTTAGCTTATTTGAATGGCCCGAATACAGAGTCCGGATCCTGTGAGAATTTACCGATCCAGATTTTCCCTAGGATAATTATAAGTGGACAATCACAATTCACCATGTCACCCCGGGCAACTTGCAATACATCTGAGTAGCCGGAGATTTGAAAATCCTCATGTGATCCTGATTCACTGTTGAATACACCACCTAATCCGTTACACTAGCGCTGACATCAGCCACTCAAAACAAATCCCTCCAGATTCTTCCCCTGCAGAACTTTCCATCTTTGAAAAGAAAAAAAAAAACAGAGAGAGAATCTGGTGAACTTCTGTCAATTTTACAGAAACAGGCCCCCTGAACACTTGTTTAGCTCTGCCCTTTCAGTCAACAGAAATTTTACAGAAACATGCCCCCCTGAACACTTGTTCAGTTGTTTCCACCCAAAAAAGGAAAAAAAAAAAAAATCAATTTTCACTGCCTAGTTTTCAGTCAACAGAAATAAATGGTGCAGAGAAGCAGAGCTCCTCTGTTTAATTAACATATAAACAAACATTTGTAAGCATCTACAAAAAATCTCTAGATACCATGATTTTATGTGAGATTAGAAGGTAATGGAGATAAGATAACCATTAAATTCTCCTTAAAAAGGTTCAAAATTAAATAGATCAAACAGTGTACACTTTCATGAAACCATCAATCAGAGTCCCAATTCAATGGGCATAAGTGGAAAGAAACTTTATTGTAATCCAGAGGCCGCAACCCAAAATCTCTTAAAAAAACTCACCTTGGCCACGGTATTTCAAACTTGAAGCAAGGCCTAAAATTCAATTACTGAATCATTTAACATGGCAAGAGGTTTTTAATCTGAACTAGCCTAAATTATAGTGATTTAGCTACTGCAATCACATTCTCCACTGTAAGACCGAACTCCTTGTATATCCTTCCTGCAGGCGCACTTGCCCCGAACCGGTCGATTCCAATCGCCTTGCCCTTGCTTCCAATAATCTTCGCCCACCCGAAAGTGGTGCCTGCCTCAATGCTAACTCTGGCAGAGACAGCAGCAGGGAGGACACTTTCCTTATAAGCGTCGGACTGTTCATCAAACAGCTCCCAGGAAACAAGGGAGACAACTCGGACCTTCTTCCCTTCTTTCCTGAGCTCATCTGCAGCTTTGGCAGCAATCTCCAATTCTGAACCAGTACCGATCAGGATAAGCTCCGGATTGTTACCAGAGGCATTGTCGGAGATGATATAACCTCCTTTCTCAACTCCTTCAATGGATGTTCCTGGAAGCTGAGCCAGCTTCTGACGGGAGAGAGCAAGGACAGATGGTCTCTTTCTATTAACAACTGCAACCTTGTATGCACCAGCAGTTTCATTCCCATCTGCGGGGCGGAGCATTAGAATGTTGGGCATTGCTCTGAAACTCGCCAAATGCTCAATTGGTTGATGTGTCGGCCCATCCTCTCCAAGCCCGATTGAGTCATGGGTCATCACATAGATAACTCCAGCCTCGCACAAGGCAGAGATCCTCATGGCAGCTCTCATGTAGTCTGTGAAGACAAAGAAAGTAGCACAGTATGGAATTAGGCCAGGGGTGTGGAGGGCAATTCCATTGCAGATGGCACCCATTCCGTGTTCCCTTACTCCGAAGCGGAGATTACGCTCTTGGGGTGTGTCCTTCTGGAAGTTGCCGAACATTTTCAATAAGGTCATGTTAGAAGATGCAAGATCTGCACTACCACCAAGAAGTCCTGGGAGTACTTTCGCAAGTGCATTCAGGCACTGCTGAGAGAGATTCCTAGTAGCATCTGCAGGACTCTCAGGAGTGTATGACTGGGAACAACCAACCAATGAGAAAATATCTATATCAGTCCATAATATAATAGCCATTCAAACTCAATGATTAACCGGACATATACAAGTAAAAGTGCAACTGATCAGAGAACTACTCACTGGAAGAGCCTTTTCCCACCCAGCAGGAAATACACCAGAAATGAGTGACTTCAACTCTGCTGCTTCCTCTTTATACTTCTTCTCATACTCTGCAAATTTAGCATTCCATTCAGCTTCAAGAGCAGCACCTTGAGGGACATGGCGACCCCAGTGGCTGAACAAGCAGCAGGAAGGACATTAACTTAATGCAAGAATAATTCAAATGAATATGAAAATCAAAAGTGCATCTTCCAAGTTTACTAACCTCTTCACATCCTTAGGAACATGGAAAGGCTCGAATGGCCAACCAAGGTTCTGCCTCGTTGCTTCCACTTCCTTCACACCTAAAGCACTCCCATGTATGCTGTATGAGTTTGCCTTGTTTGGTGAGCCATAACCAATAGTGGTAGTTACCTGCAACCAGTCCAATTCATAAAAAAAATTCGTCTATTGTTAAAAATAAAAAAATAAAAAAAAGTGATATCCAAATTTCGTATGTGCGTGTATGTATGCTCCTATGCAGTAACAGACCTTGATCAAAGTAGGTTTGTCTTTCACAGACTTTGCCTCCTCAATTGCAGCACGGATCTCATCATAACCGGTATTACCATTCTTCACCCAAATGACATGCCACCCAAGACCCTCAAAACGGGTGTCAACGCTCTCGGTGAATGCAATCTCTGTGTCACCATCGATGGAGATATGATTGTCATCATAGAAGGCAATCAGCTTTCCAAGGCCCCAGTGAGCAGCAAGAGAACAAGCCTCATTTGCAATTCCCTCCATCTGACAGCCATCCCCAAGTATAGCATACCTAAGGCAATTTGAATGCCAACATATACTCTGAATAACTATGTTCTGAAAATGTAATAAGAAACATGACAGCAAAAAATGGATAACAATAAGAGTGTTTTACGTGTAATGGTCAACAATCTCCACATCAGGCTTATTGTAACGAGCAGCTAAGTGCTTCTCCGCAAGTGCCAATCCTACAGCATTAGCAATACCCTGACCTAGAGGACCTGGAGAGAGAGAGATATGCTCAGCTTTTGATCTATTCATGAGGTATTGTCGTATAATGGTCAGTTGAAGATAAAAGCAAACCTGTAGTGACTTCAACACCGGGTGTCTCAAAATTCTCAGGATGGCCAGGAGTTTTGCTTCCCCATTGGCGGAAAGACTTCAGATCATCTTCCTATATATATCAGATTTCAGACACAGGTCAGTTCACAAATAGATACATTTTTATTATAAAAAAAAAAAAACAACCCTTCAGGGCCTGATCGCCGTTCTTGCAATGAAATCCTCGGGGTTCCAAGGAGATGGGCTGCTGCGAATTGGGTAAAGTCTGAGTGAAGGATCAAAGGGTGGAGATCTACAACGACCATTTGAATATCCCAAACCTGATTGGAAACGATTGCCGCTATTCGCCCTATCAAATTAAATCCTAAAGAGTCAATGGTTCCCAATAGATCTATAGATCTCCACCTTCGAGCCTTCCATGAATTTTTAAGAATTAGGCAAACCCGTCCCAAATCAAATCTCGGTCACACAATATTTTGAACAAGAAAAAGAATGATACATTACAGTAACTTGAAATCTATTCACCAACATGTTTTTTTCAGAATCCCACCCTTCACTTCCCTTTTCTTTTCTTCATTTGGTGAAAATGCAACACCACAATTGATTATGCTAAAAAAGATTAGATAATTATTCTAATTAGGAGAAAAAAAAAAAAAAAAACACAAGGAAAAGATCACAAAGTTGAATGGATAGATAGCCCAAAAATGCAATTTTTCTCACAAGTTCAGATCCGATACAAAAAGTTCTAATTCTGAACACCAAGACCCAGAAAAACATATCAGTTCACTTGCTGCCCAAAAACCCACTAACTATATCCAATCAAGACCACATTTAATTACCTAAAAACAACTCCTCCATCCATTTATCTGTTATAAACCCCCAAAGCAGAGAGTCCAAAACAGAAGAAGAAGAAGAAGAAGAAGAAGATATCATAATACAAGACCCAGAAACAAAACAGATAACCCCCCACCTTCATCAACATAAATCAATCAATCAAAACAAAGTAATGAAGTTTGAATTCAAGCTGACCTTGACACTATCATATCCAGCGAGATGCATCAGCGCATACTGCAACATGCATCCGTGCCCGGCCGACAGCACGAATCGATCCCGGTTAAACCAATACGGGTTCTTGGGGTTGTATCTCATCACCTCATCGTATAGAATATGGCCCATGGGCGCGCATCCCATCGGCAATCCGGGGTGCCCGGAGTTCGCCTTCTCTACGGCATCGATCGCCAGGAACCGGATAGTATTTACCGATTTCTCCACCATGGACGTCCCGGTCTTCTCCAGAGTCTCAACAGAAGCAGCGCGGACGGTGGCGCGTGGCGAAGCGCGGTTTAAAACCGGGTGCATCCGGCGGGCAGTGCGGAGGGAGGACGACTCGAGGGATAGTCCGGCGAGGTTGCTGAGGCGGAATCCGGGGAGGGCACCCGCAGGGTCGGCCCGATCAGCGGAGCCATGGTGGGAGATGGCTCGGCCTACTAGGGATTGGGAGATGGCTGGAGAAGAAGACGCGGCCATGGCGGAGAGGAACGAACGAATCACAGGTGTTTGACAAGATGACTAGAAGGAGGAAGATTTTAATTGCTTCTTGATTTCTACGGTCTTCGTTATATGTTGCTGATGTGTGTTCTGGTGTTAGGTGGAGAGGGAGATGAAGCGGAGCCAATGGTGAGCGTGATCTTAAATCTGATACCGGTACGACCGAGGGGAGGTTGTGATCTAATCGTCTGATTGGGGTAGGTGGATCTTGACCGTTGAAAGAGGGTAGGAAATGACGGCCTTTTGCTTTTTCAATCATTTTTTATTGGTTTATTGTTTCCTTGTCAATTTAAGTTGATTTCTCCGCCTATTCCCTGTGGCCAATTGGATGGGGGGTGCCTTATTTTTATCTTTTAGTCAGAGAAGCTAGTGGGGCTTGATCTCTTTGGAGGACCAGACGGCAGAGTTGAAAAGGCTTAATGATCAGGTTAGGGTTTGACAAAAGTTCAGACTTGATTCATACAAATAATTTTAATTTAGTAGCATGGATTTTTAGTGTTTTTTTTTGTAAATATACTAATATCTTTGGAAGTGATTTGTTTCGTATAGTTAAATTCCTAGGAATTTTAGGGCTTGTGTTTTCTAAAATATTTAGAGTGGAAGAAACAAATACTCAGTCATCACCAAACAAGTTTATATTATGTTCATTGCCTCTCACCCTTTTTAGTAATGTTTCCATGCTAACAAAAGGTCATTTAGATTTATTTTAACTGTGATTGTAGGTAAATGAGCTATATTGAATGAAAATGGGCACCATATTGAGTATAGGAGAAGACGTTATGTTGGAGAGTTGAACAGCCAAGAGTATAGAGTTATAAGTAGGGTTGTCAATCGAACTCTTCTACGAGGGTGCCTGACTCAGCCCAACCCTCAAAAGGCCTATAAAATGAGGGCTTTTGTTTGTCATGGGCTTGGACAAAATTTTTACAGGCTCGCTAATTTGAGAATCGAACGTGGACAATACTAGGCCCAACCTAACCCTCTTATTTTTCTTTCATATTTGTGTGTGTGTGAATTTGTTCTAGCATACATGTGAATTAAGTTTGATTCTTCTTTGATTCATATGTGGGTTCTTATGTGATGCTTAGATTAGTTATATATATATATATATATTTGCAATGGCTTATTTACATACAGTTATTATATATGTCAGCTTATTTATTATTAAAAAATATGCAGATTTATTTAAGCATGTGTGTTGGTTTATTTGAGCATGACGCTCATGTGGGTTCTTATTAGCATGACATCACTTCTTTATAGTCATCGGGTCTAATGTTAGCCTCATATTCATATTCAACTCTAATGGCTCATCTCTTGGATGGCCAAAACTTGGAAAAACTAAGCGCTACAAGATTTCAATGGCATTTATTGTAGAGGCAACTACAAGATGGATATCTTTTTACTTTTATATCTTGGATATAACTTTTTTATATTTAATTCACAAGAATTCAATGCAATGCATTTTATAAAAGGCTAAAATTGATGAGAGTCACCAATACCATTACATAGTCTTCTCTCATATAAAAATAAAAAAGAATAGAAGGGTGACTGCCTAGAAATCATCCTAAATTAATAAAAAAGAATTTCCTTTGATCGCCTGTTGCTTATAGAATTGCATTAATGGTCTCATACTCAGATAAAGAAGAAGGGTTAACGTTAGATTCACACTCGGATTTACACATTGCAGTTATTGTAACGTAGAAAAGAATAAATTTTTGTTTTTTTTTTTTTTTTCTTTCTCTTTAGTCCTTGGGCACGGCCTAGCCCGCAAGGGCCCTAGGTAGTGTAGGTCATTTGAGGACTACGGCTGGCCCTGGATCATAGTTGCATATGTTGAGGGCCCGGCCCTGCTGATAAGAGGTTCGCCCAAGTGCTCTCCTGCGGTGTTGGGACTACAAATATGAACAAAGTGCAGGGCTGCTCTTGAATTAGAATATTCGTGTCCCAGAAGAAGATAATAAGTTTGGTGGAAGCACGACGCTCAACTGCAACCTAGACACCTTACCTACCACATGATATTAGAAAGCCTCGTGTAAACTGATTTTCTCAATACCAGAAGCAATAGGCACTATAGGTTGAACAATCGTATATAATGGCCGCAGGAAGAACTTGCTGATTCTGGAATCTCAACCATCACTTGGTGATCTTGAAATTGGAAACGAACTGGACAATTTCGACCAATGAAGTCTTTTGCTATAAAGCAATTTGAAAGATCAGATTTAGCTCTCTTTCTCCTTTTTTTTTTTTTACTTTTTTGGGTCTATGGTCTATGGTATCAGGTCAAATATTGCTTCCTTTATTAGTTTATTTCCCACTTTCATCTATCATGTATTAATATAATTCCCATTGCATTTTGCTTGCATTCGTCTTTCCCTAGAGGAAAAAGAATGGTCGGGGTTGGGTGCAGGATAGATGCTAATAAATTTCCCAGCTCAAAAGTGTTGTACTGTCTCTCAGGATAGTTGCTCACTGCCTAAACCAAGCAAATCACATGATGCTAACTATTAATATATAGCATAAAAAATTGGTAGCTCAGATTATTTTTAAAAAGAAGTACCTCAATAGATCCAATCATCTTTTTTTTTGGTACCCCAGCTTCAATGGTCGGGACGCCTGGGAAGGAAAGCCTGCATGTACAAATGTAGGAATATATAGTGGAGGAGGTGGGGGTTGAACCCTACACCTCCCCCATAAGAACCCAACTCCTTACCAGTGGAGTAAGGCGTGGTTCTTGATATCGTCCACCTTAAACATGTGAAATGGGCAGTTGACAACACATGGGCTAGAAATTTTGTTTTTTCCGGGATCGATCCAATAATGCCATCAAAGTGAGCCCCAGACAAGCAGGCCAAACCAATGTACAGCCCCGTGCACCGGATTCTTTTGTATCTACCTTTTCAGAATTCTAATTTTGCAACTACCATTGCAGACTCACCTAACGCCTAGTTTAACCCTTTGACACTCTTTGGGCACATTAAGTACGAGTCTGGATTCTGTGAGGGTTTACCCTATGGTGACCATGAGTTGACCCATTATGGTCTGTCAATGGACCCATCACAGTCTGTCACATCACAATGGGACAGTCTGAGGCCGACTGTGATTGGTCCACTCAAGGTCACCATGGGTCAAACACTTACACAGGATATCGATTCATTAAGTACGCATCATTCAACCTACCACAGATGAAGGTCCATCACAAGGTGGGGTTTTTGGGCACACAACTGATGCAACCGACCCACTGCAATTAGTACGATGTCTTTACCGGTTAGATGTAATATGATTTTTTTCTTCTTCTTTTTATATCAGTAATTAGATGTAATATGTGCTTGTGCGGAAGACTAACTTAAAGTTAAAAGGTCAATCATAATTTTATAAGCATTCATTCAGATATAAAATATTGGTCCACAGTGACAGTGCAGAAGATGTTGATCGAGTCATGGTGGAAATTTTGAATTGCTAAATGTTGAACCTGCCATCAACGAATAAGAGCTACCAGGGATACACGCCGCACCCCCAATGAAATTCATATTGCACATGTTTCGTAGTGGGACATTTTCATGATTGGCATCATCATGTAGAGATGAGATAATGACTTTTCAAGCACGAATTGGGAAAAGAACCTCAATGCTGATCAAGGTATAAGTTGCTGTTGCGCTTTTTTTTTTTTTTTTTTCTTTTTTCCTCAATGGAAATCGTTGCATTTGCCTCATCCATATACACATTAACACAAAGGAATTGAATATTTGTGCCCCTGAAGCCAGGCCCTTCACCGACTCCAAGGCGATAGTCTATGACGGCAGCTACTATTCGAAAAAAGAGAACAAAAAAATCAGCCTTTTCTGGTCTCATTACAATCAAAATCCAAACCCCTTCCTCACATACCTACCTCTCGTGAATGTACGGGATCCCAATCTGAAGCTGATCTGGCCTTTATCCATCATTGTATCAAATCACAATAATATCGAATTTTTTTTTCCTTTTTAAGCACTAATAAAACTGATAGGGGTTTTTACTTAAAAACCCCCCTGGAATCTAGTAATGCGGCGGAGGACCCAAACTTAAATAATAATAATAAAAACCCAATGGGAGAAGACTTACTGCAATTTTTTTTTTTTTTATTTTTAATTCTTGAACTGATTTACCCCTATTCTATGATATCATGGAATATTAAGTTACTCCATGATATCCTGGAATGCCGAGTCCGCAATAGTATGGAAGACGGTGGCCCATGCTCTGGTCGTTCTCCATCGTATCACTAGATTCTAAGGGGTTTTTTTGTTCTGTAAAAATCCCAAACTGCTTTAACTGAGGGCCTAAAATCATTATGATGATCGCAATGGAGTAATATTCGGTCAGCCCCAATTTAGGACATTCACACCTCATGCTGCACCTGTCATTCAATTGCATCAGATGGCCCCCTAACAAACTGAGGCGTTCTTTCGGAAATCAAGCCCAGATGTTTTACTCTAGTCCTTGTATGACCTTTTATGACCAATGTTGCACATAACTCTATTAGGATAATTTCAGCAGATGATATCAGAATAGTTTCAAATTTTGTGTGTTGTAGAGAGATTATTTATTTATTTTCTTAATCTGCAATGAAGAATTAGATTAAGGGGAGATACTTACATGACAACAACAGTAAGACTACATAAACCATCTACCCCTAGCTTTGTAGAGAGATTATTGATTATATCGTTAAAATAAAATACAAATTAGAAAAAAAAAAGAAAAAACTTATACAAATGAATGAATACCAAGAAAAAAGAAAAAGAAATTAATTAAAAAAAAGAATAGTTTCATAAAATATTATAGGTACGAAAGCCTGCCATCTATTAGTAAATAATAACATTACAAGAAAATAACTTTGATAATAAAATGAATTTGTTGTTATAATATCACCTCAAGATATTTTCACGAAAAAATTACAATTATATTGTCGTAAATTCAAAATATAATCTATATTTGCAAGATGGTATATGCCAACACAGCTTCATATTTTCTGATCTCAAACTACAGGTGGAGGATAACACCTACGTAACTTCCAAGTAAAATATCAAACCCTCGCAATTAGTTAAAGAGGGAATGTAGTCATAGCACTCTGGCACCACTATAACACTATGGAAGGCAGGGGACTAGGCATCGGTTCGAATCTGTGCAGATCGGTCATGCACCGTTTGGGTAGTCCTTAATGCCACCAGGACAGCAACTGGGACAGCAAATGAGAGAGAGAGAGGTAGTCCTTAATGCCACCAGGACAGCAACTGGGACAGCAAATGAGAGAGAGAGAGAGAGAGAGAGAGAGAGAGAATACAATTTCATTTCTACAATATAAATAAAAACTGTCCAAAGAACCAGGCCTTGTAGACTAATGTCGCCCTATGATTCTCCCATGTGACACTGATGCAGAATTTAGACAAACTACTGGTCACGAGTAAATACTAAATTCTATAATCGTTCAGTATGGGCTATACATACACATGGCTACATACAAAAATTAAAAATACATGTGTGCTCATGTGGGCATTTTATCATGTGTACAAAAATCATGACTCTCAGAGCTGGGAATCTAGGTGCATGCATGCATACAACTCAGATGATGGATCAGTCAGATTTTCACACATTAATAACAGAAACTGTTGGTCACAAAAGATCCAAGACATTCAACAATTGCAGGAAGCCCATGCAATTATACAACTGCTTATTACCCCCACAGGATTTCATTGTTGCAGTCCCAAGTCCCAACTCCACAAAATGCATCCTTCGAGCATGGGTACTTAAATTAGAACTGCATCTGTAAATCACCAACAGTGTAGATGCTATAATTAGTGCTGCAACTGTAAATCATCAACAAGTTTCGATGATGGGTAATTCTTCTTATTGCACAAAGGACTGAAATATAAGATGGTGTTTAGCTTCAATTGAAGCTACTCCATTTTCATTTATGACTCTGAGTACGAAGCTAAGAGCACTTACTCTCATAATGTTAGGTGTAATTTAAGGTGTAGACATTAATGGTGTCACCTGAGAGATCGCTATGCTATCACTGATTCACAAATAGCCTTCCCACCTCCCTCCATTACAGACATCAACGATCATTGCTGAGAAGCAGCTTGAATAATGGACGTAAGTGATGGATGTATTCGGGCTCTTCTTAGGGAGCGAGCTTCACTTCTACCTTCGGCATATTCCTCCCCTAATGGCCATCTTGGTCTTAAATCAAACTGCACCATGACACAGAAACAATATCATTTACTAAATTCTCTTGTTCTCTTTTTCCCCTTTGTCTACAGCCGTTGCTCAGCTGGCCAGGGACGTGTTGTTTAGTAATAGTAAAATTCATTTACAGAAGAAGATAACAGAGAGAGCTGAGAAGGTATAAGAGAGATACCCTAATAAAACAGCAAAAGCAAAACAAAAATTACAACTTGGAATCTGTATACATGGTAGACCTATCTACTCCTCGTTTAGCTAATGAATCTGCTTCACCAAAAATTACAATGTGGTATCATATACTATTACGCAGCAAATTCATTTTTTTAATAGCTAATTAAAAAATATTAAAATTATATAATAAAGGAAGGCAGTAATGTGTAAGGTAGAGTTAATATGATATGCCATGAATAGACTTGTGGTCTTAACTCATTTAATATGTTTTTACTAATTTTATAAAAAGAAACCATTGAAGGATTTATGAATTTATAATTGCAAATGAATCAGTTTTAAGTCAATCTTGTAGGGTGAGTTGTGGCCCATATAATTAACACTCTATAGAATGGATCATAGGGCCCGCATGTACTAAAGCATATGCCTTTGATAAAGTACACTTGTTCAAGAACCGATATTCTTCAATTTGCAATGACCAGGTTCCGTACTTCATATAATATTACTCAATCTTGGGCAGATGCGTAAAATGAGTAAAAATATATAGGAAAAAAAATTTGATGGATTACAAGCTTCAAAGAGGGGTGACATGCAAGTTGAGGGGGAGTTTATCTACACGATACCTAAGAAACGAAAAGAAGAAAAGGAATGAAGGGAAGAAAGAAAAAGAAGACCACAGATGTTTTTAATAGAACTTTTGGGATAAATTGACTGAAAAACATACTGTGCAGGATGGACACCCTGCACCATGCCATGAGCAGTACTCATTTGCTAGAAACACACTAATAAGGTTATTCTATCATTACATGATTCCTTTTCTTGTATATTGGAAAATCATTTCTTCATGTGACACCATGTGTTCAAACTTGAAATAAAAAAAACAAATAATTCATTAAGGGTCCCTTTGTTTGCATGGAATTGAATACATAGGAATTCACGGTCAAATGGGCTCCAACAAAGGATTATTAAAGAGGTGAGAGGTGAAGGTTATAAGGAGATGTCGATGGGACCTAGATTTTCCTAGGATTTGAATTACTAGGGCGTCGGGTGGTATTTATTTCCCATCTCCCCTTGGCTCATTTTCATTAGAGGGGAGAAAAATTGATGGTCATTTTTGAAAATTCAACTGTGTTTCTTTAATTTTAACCACTTTTAGAAATACAAGTTCTACAATTCATCTGTATTCAATTACATGAAATAAACGTGCCCTAGAAAAAACTATTTAGAGCAAATTGATTCACCACTTTTCTGTGAAAAAACAAAGACCATCTTATCTGAATTATCTCCATTTTACTGATCATTAAGCCGCTGCCGCTGGACCACCCCCCCGCCCCCCCAACACACACACACACACACAAAAAAAAAAAAAAAGGAACCTTTTCCTCTGCAATCAGTATTTTTTTTAATAACAAATAGATCTTAATTCTATGAATATCAACAAAAGCAGATACTACTATTAACACTAGCCAGTTAAACAAAGGTTAAGTGCCAACTATATGCATAAAGTTGATTCTAACTTTACATAGTAGCATTAAGAAGGCACTTCAATAGAATCTTCAAAAATGGTTACTGATTAAGTGTATGCCACTAAAATGAAAACTGGAAGTAAATGCTGCTGGCATAAAACAATCATAAGCTGAAGTTGCTGAGACAAACCACAAAATCATCTGCTTCATCGGCAGGCGGTGGAGGATCAAATCTGCCCATACGAAAATGTTCAATCCCGGTCCAAGCAACCATCACACCTATTAAAAAGATAATAATGTAACCTCTTAGAGGGAAAAATACTCACACAGAAGCAAGATGTCATGAATTTCTTAGCCCTTCCACAAAGAAACAGGTATGGCAGTAGGTTTCTTGGGTTCGGGGAGGGTATAGGATTTTGACCAGAGTTGAATTCGGGGGTTGGTTCTCATGACCCACCGCACCCCATTGATGATTAGATTATACATTTTTCTGTGATACTACGGACAAAAATTATGTGGCACATGTGATAGTATATGAGATGTGAGACTAGAAGGATGTCAGTTCAACACCCAACTCCTACACATTTTTTTTCAAGAGAAATATCAGCAGCATCAAAACCGTCCCAACCTATATCCGTTATGGGGCGGGTTTGGCATCTCAGACCATAAACCTGTCACGGGCCGGGTCTTCTATAGGCAGGTCATTTGCTTGTTGGGTTGGGTTGGGTTTTTGGCCGACCCGTCCGTCCATAGCCATGAGGAAAGATTGAAAGACACTCCACAAAAGAATACTAATTTGTCTAACAAGCAATACCTTATAATCCCCTTGATCTCTAACTAATGATAGTGACTAGCACTTCTGCTTCCATAAGAGGACAAAAAGAAAAACACTCCCAATGAACCCCACTCTCTCCTCTCCTCTTAGAGGCACTACCAAATAAGCTAGGCAAGTCTCCTCTCCATCACAGAATCACCAACATCAAGGTAGTTGCATCCCATCTATTTAAGGTCAACTTTGTGAGCTATGGGTTTTCCACTCAGCACTATTCTAAGTTAAGCTCTCTACGACTCCACATCCTAGCATATATTTTCTCATTACTTCATTCAAGGACTTTGCTGGTCTATCCCATCCCCAGTTCATTGCACTTGTAACCCTATTCATCATTAGACCTCAATACTACAGTTATAAGAAGCATCACCTACCATAACTTCTTTTCGGAACAGTAAACATTTACCTACTGTTCAGGGGAAAACGTGCACACATATATCACCTACCATTGTCGGTACAAAGATTTGGAGGAGGACAAACAAGTCGTAGACCATTCATCGTTACTACATGATCAAGACGGCTCCTGACATAGAGATTTGATGCAACACCTCCTGAAACCACCTACAATAAGTTCAACACAAAATAAACAATGCAGTTCTAGGTTCTACTCAAGTCAACAATTGTGAAACAGCGATTTATGGTTCCAAAAAAGAGGAAACACAATTTTGCAATCTGAATTACCAAATGTTTAATAGAAGGTGCAATACTTAATGCCCATCCAATTGCACGCTGACACCTTTCCTCTAAATGTAAAACTGCAACTCGCTGCACAACACATTCCCATGGATATCAAGAAGCAAGAAGTCTTTTGTCGGATAGAATTGAATCCTTGACATTTCCGTACAACAAAACAAGCCTTACCTGGAAAGAGGCAGCAATATCTGCTCGTGATTTTCTGTCTTGACAATCTGCAGCAGAAATTGGATTGTATGTGTTTCTGCATAGTACTTGTTGATATCAATGCTCAGCAATAGTACAAACATAAAAGGTGAACACAAGTTTCTTTTTTGAGTATGCATAGGTAATTTGGGAGTTGGGAGTGTTCCAAAGCACTTGTACAAATAAATATAATTTTTTTCACAAGTTCAAAAATTTCCTGTGGATTCTTACATTTGAATGTTAAATCATTTTTTATCCAAATATCTTTCAGTTTGGATAGGTCAACATGTAGGAGAGGAGAATGAGTTAGGGCTTGACCATGGGTCAAAAATGCGCAGGTCCATACTGTGGTTATAGCAGTAACAACACTTGAAAATAAAAAATATGGGGCATGAATATATAAATACCATAGCTCTTAGAGTAACGTAAAAGCCTAACAAAATGGAAGAAGTAACAATACCAAATGAGCAACATATAGAGTGCTATGCTTTCAATGATCATTATGATTTTACTTACACATTTCTAGATTCAATGGCAATCCTAACTTGAGTCTTTAGACCAGCGTATGAGAAATTGCAATCCTTGTGCTGTTTCATTGGAATCTATTGAACAGAAAATGAAACTTTTGAAGCACAGTGGAAAAAAACTGATAAAATAGTAACCAAAGATAAAAAGAGCAACAATAATGTTAACTAGAGATTTCCACACTGAAGAAAATTAAACACATTGCACCATATGCAGCAAAAGAAAACGATCAGGGTAATAACTTGAAGTCAATTGAGAACTCACCGAGAATTTGACAGAATCTGGATCGCCTTCCCGAGCAAGCTCTTCCAGAGCAGGGCCACCACCTTTTCCCATATCAAGGCCAAGCCATCTTGCTGTCTTATCATATGCCTCACCAATTGCATCATCTATTGTAGTCCCAAGTTGCAAGTAGTGGCCAAGATCATGTGCAAGAATAAGGAGATTGTGTCCTCCTGAATATCCAAAGGAAAGGTTAGAAAGCCAATCACAAAGGAGCCCAATACATATACATATATATATGAGGAACGCTACAAAACGCCCTGGCCGTTTTGTGAAGGGGAACACCCATAGTGTTTAACGAATGAAAAAAGAACATGTGGCTGATGTGGATTGGCATAAATAAATCATAGCAAAGAATCTAACTAAGCCCCTAATTTTTCTCTTTAGTTCCTTGTTTTTCTCTTTAAATAAATGATAGCAAAGAATCCAACTAAACCCCTAATTTTTCTCTCTAGTTCCTTGTTTTTCTCTTTCTCATGAAAGCACGCGAAGAAACCTTTTCAACTCAAGACATACGGCTATAAATCTACAAGTGGGGCCCTAATAGTGGAAATCTAGGATTTGCTTTCATGGAACATTTTTCCAAAAGTGTGCCCCACTGTGCAAAATAAAGAAAGGCAAAGTGACATGAAATACACGTATGAAGGTCTTCTCTCCCCAAATTCAAATCTCTCCGATCCTATTTTCTCTCCTAGATAAACTCCTAATAAGGTGAGTAATATTTAGCAAATTTTTAGGCATGAGTATCAATATCTATTCAATCATATAACTTACTTGTGAGGTAGCATCATTTAAATGGACAAGTAAAAAGGGGCGTTTACACCCCTTTTTGACAAGGGGAGTTTTTGAGAATTCCTCTATATATATATATATATATTATTACCCTTATATAAAAGGGAATAAACGTGCTGCTTGCCCATTTCTCTACACCACCATGGCCCACTTGCTTGTGGGGTCCACTGAATGCAACTGTTTCTGTTTTGTCAAGACATCTGCTCATGGGGCCAACTACCGACTTAAATGAAGGTCTCTACTCTTAATTCCTCATTTCCGTTCTTCTTTGCACCGCCCTAAGAAAGGAATAGATCCAAGCTCTCGACTTTTTTTTATCCACTCGATTCTTCGTTTCTCCTCAGTAATGGAATGCAAGCTTGATCTCTACATCGTCATTCCCATCACTAAGCGACTGGTAAAGTTTCCTCCTTGTGATGTCTCTTACAAATACCCTCTCCAGTATGAAACATATGGGGCTGTGATTCAATTTTGAAACTAAAGAGTTTTAAGTAGTGCATTTATGCGAGTATAAGAAGAAATATTTCATTGATTGAGATTGTAACAGTTGGGTCTGATTCTTGGAGGGAGATTTGCGGACCCTTTTTTGGGCTAACCCAATTGAAGATCCCCATTACAGCAAATGGGGTTCTGTATTGGGAGATGGGGAAGGAGTACTTTGTCTCTGTGGATGTGCGTAATGAGATGTTTTGCAAAATTCCTTTCCCAAATTGCAGATTGGATAGTTATCATATGTTGGAATTGGGGAATACTCTGTCTTTGGCAAGTCATATGGCATTGAACTGGATTGATATGTGGGAGTTGAAGGATTTTCATGAGGGAAAGCGGGTGAAACAGCTGAGCATTAAGTACTTTAATTTTTCTAATATCATGCCTTACAAAGAAAAATCATCAAGTTGTAAAATGTTGCAGATATTCAATCTCAGAAAAGTTCAAATGATTTATCTCCATGTTCTATCATCAAAATAGGGGGTTAATTATTCATGTTTTTTTTTTTTTTTTTATCCCAATTCAAATAAATTGTTCTTGAAACTGACCAGGAGTTTGATAATTAAAATTTAGGAAAGAAATATGCCTGAGTTTTCATTAAAATGTATGGAATAGACAGTTTTGGTGCTTGTTTGTGTGGTAGGTTTCCCATGGAATTTTATTTGCTTACCATTTCTGACACAATGCTTGGTTATAAACTTATCCTCAGCTATTTATTTATTGTTGCTTGGAAATTGTTGGCAACTTTCTCCAAATTGATGATTTGTTGCTGTTGGTCATTGTACATATTTAGTTAATTTGTTTTTAAGTATGGCCTTCTCAAATGGTTTATATTTAGCTTTTATTGTCTTGTTAATTGGACTGATTTGACATTTCTTTCATCTATATTTTAACCTGATTGAGTTGGCGGTTGAAGGGATTTGTTAAAACTCTCTTGATTAATTTGGTTTGCATTCAATTGCTGATGAGAGCTGATGAGAGGGTTTTTTGATGCCTTAACTCTTAGGAATTGAATTAAAATTAGTGAAGGGAAATGGCCATAGTAGTATGGCAGTGAAAGGATTGAGGTTCAATCAGATATAAATTGGCCCAGGTCTGAAATTTGAAGATATGGACTATCCAACAAGCTGGTTGAATAGCTAAATTTAGGGTCTAGATTTAAATGACCCTATAGCTTGAGAGGAGAAAGAAAAACACATGTTTTCTAAGTCAGTGGGTGTGAAAGACTAATGAAGCTGAAGTATTGGTGATTCTTGAAGCTTTGCGAATCTTTTCTAGTTCTTTTCAAGGGCAGCTCCGTGGAGGGTAATTCTTTGAATGCTATCACCTGCGTGTCCAGCCTTGGCCCAAACCCTTGCAAGCTGCAGTTTGTTCTTAGCAAGATCAAGTTCCTGGATTCAAGTAGAGTTTCGTCATGTCCCTAAAACGGCAAACAGCCTAGCAGATGGTTTAGCAAAACACGCAGTAGAAAAGTTTTCTACCTGAGAGGGCATTCTTTGTAACATGAGCCAGTGTATAATGCTCTCATACTCAGGTCTCAGTTTCTTTAATGGTTTCTTGTAGGCCTTTGGCTTGCTTTCTTTTATTAGATTTATAAAAAAAAAAAAAAAAACCTGTGACCGGAAATTGTTCTTCAAAGGTAAGCATGTAAAAATCTCCTACAAAATAGAAATAATAAATAGTTAAGTGACATGACACAAGAAAAATGACACACTAGCAAAACACGACTTTCTTAATCAAATCAATCAATAAATAAATGTTGGTTGCATTGTTTAAAATAACGGCCGTTACCGTTACATAACGGCCGTTATGTAACGGTAACAGCCATTACCATGCCGATATATTGCATATAACGGCCGTTACACGTAACGGCCCTTAAAATCGCCAAAATATCGGTCCGTAACGGCCGTTATTTTGAAAATAACGGTCGTACCGTTATAACGGCCGTTATTTTGATTGATGCGTTTTTTTCTTTTTTACAAAAGCTGGTGTTGGTCTTCTTCTCTCCATTTTTTTCATTTGTTTCGTCCATGAGAGCAACCTAAGGCTTCCTACAACTTCCAAGACATGGAGGAGCACCTAAAAGCTTAGATCTATGCTACTTTTGGGTGGATTTGTATGTGGGGAAAGCTAATCAAAGTTATCAAACTCAAGAGACCTCTCTGGTAAGTTTTTTTTTTTTTTGTTTTTGTTTTTTGGAGTTCTTTTCAAGATTCAACATCAAAATAACTTAGAGATGATTGATATGTATTAGATCTATGCTTTTGGAGCAAAAAAATTCAAGTTTTAACACTTTTTGTAATATTTTTTATTTTTTCATTATTTAAATCCGAATTGTTTTTTCTTTTTTTTCTTTTTTTTAAGATTGTGTAATACACTAATACATGAACCAAAGGCTTTATATTGAATGAGATATGATGTTAGTATGTTACTCACTGATTTTTCCCTAGATCTAGTGTTTTAAGGTGTAGATCTAGATTTTTTTTATTTTCAAAATTTGGGGCTTTTCTTGATATCATTTACATTTTTTCAATTTAGTGTTCAAATGCATTTATAATGTGTTAGTTTAAAATAGATCTACACTTTTGGAACAAAAAAGTATGAATTTTAGCATTTTTTGTAATATTTTTTATTTTTTAATTATTTAAATCTGATTTTTTTTTAAAGATTGTGTAATACACTTATACACAACACTAATTCATGAACCAAAGCCTTTATATTGAGTTAGATTTGATGTTACTCATTTATTTTTCCCTAGATCTAGTGTTTTAAAGTGTAGATCTAGATTTTGTTTATTTCCAAAATTTGGGGCTTTTCTTGAAATCAATTACATTTTTCCAAATTAGTGTTCAAATGCATTAATAATGTGTTAGTTTAAAATAGATCTACACTTTTGGAACAAAAAAGTGGGAATTTTAGCACTTTTTGTAATATTTTTTATTTTTTCATTATTTAAATCCGAATTGTTTTAGTTTTTTTTTTTTTTTTTGCTTTAAAGTGATTGTGTAATACTCAATACATGAACCAATGGCTTTATATTGAGTTAGATTTGATGTTACTCACTAGATGAATGTCCAACAAGTTACATTTATTAAATATTTATTTTCGGATTTTTAAATAAATCAATATAAAAATATATTTTTTTGATGATTTATCTAACATTTTGTTTTTTTATTAGTCTAGTTTTAATGTATAACTCATGTGTATGTTTGTAACGCTAAATGTACTTGAAAAATGGATATGAAACATTTTGTTTTAAGCTTCTATGTTTAAAATTCTAAACTACTTTGCTTTATGGATTATGTGTTTAGTGTTATACTTATTCTTTTGTAAAAAAGAATGGTACATGACGTTGACCTGGCATGGCAACATGGTGTTGATGTGGATGGAAAAAAGAGTAAAATTAAATGCAATTATTGTGGTAATGTGGTAACTGGGGGGAATCACCAGATTGAAGGAACACTTGACACATAAAACAGGAAATGTGGCAAAGTGTACCAAGGTATCCCCAGAGTTAAAGAAGGAAATGCAAGCATTCTTAAATGCGGGGAAGCAAAAAAAAGTAGTAACTGAGAAAAGGAGAGAGGCAGAATATGAAGCATGTAAAGAATAGGTGTATGGGCCTAGGGAGGTGCTTGACTCAGATGATGACGATGATGGGGAATCAGATGTAAAGAGAGCAAGGAGAGAGAGCATGAGATCATATAATGAAGAAGAAGAGAGAAGAAGAATGATCTATGAGTTTGGTTCTAGAGGGGGCCAATATGAAGAGTGGGGGTGGCTCTGGCTCTGGTGGTAGTGGGATGCTGCGTCGGATGTTTAGTAAAAAACAGACTCGCCGACCACCGGATTGGTTGGAGTCTGGCGAATCTCCCACACAACAGGCTCGTAGACCAGAAGTTGTGGGTCCAATTGACCCTGCTGCATATAGGTCTCCATCTGCAAAGCAACCTTCTATAGCCAAAGCCTTAAGCGGGAAGATGGGTTATGCAAGAAACAGGTTGGTTAGGGCAGTTGTGAAATTCTTCTTTGATGGAGCCATTGCGCCAAATAAGGCAACTTCACCCTATTTGAAGACCATGTTGGACGCTGCTGTAGAACATGGTCCAGATATAAAGCCACCCACACCGTATGAGATTGGTCACTACTGTGTTGAAGAGGAATATAAAGAGACAGTCGATTGGGTGAATACCTTTAAGAGGATCTGGAGAGAGAGGGGTTGCACACTCATGTGTGATGGGTGGACTACCGTCACTAGACGGTCCCTATTGAATTTTTTAGTATATTCATCTTTGGGGACTGTTTTTATTAGATCGGTTGACGCAACCGAGTACGTCAAAGATGCGACGTACTTAAATAAGCTTTTCAATGAGGTAATTGAGGATATTGGAGAAGAATGTATTGTTCAGATTATCACAGACAATGATGCAAGCATGAAGAAGGCAGGAATGATACTCATGCAGCAAAGGCCCAATATTTTTTGGTCTCCATGTGCTGCACATTGCTTGGATTTAATGATTGAAGACATCGCTAAGAGGAAAATGATAAAAGGTGTGATATTGAAGACAAAAAAGATCACTAATTTTATCTATCAGTCAAACAGGCTCATAGCGATGATGAAGAAATATACAGACAACCATGAGCTACTACGGCCCGGCATTACAAGATTTGCCACCCACTTTATAGCTCTAGAAAGCCTTTATAAATACAGAGGAGGGCTACACCAACTATTTACATCACAAGAATGGTTGAAATCAAAGTGGGGGAAGAAGCCGACGCCCCAAGTGAAGCAAGTTGTAAATATTCTACAATCTAAGAGATATTGGCCATTTGTTGGTGAGACCTTAAAGGTTTTAGAGCCTTTGATAAAGGTCCTTCGGTTGGCCGATGGAGATGACAAGCCTACAATGGGCTTCTTGTATGAGGCCGTAGCTCGAGCTAAGTTAGCTATACAAGCAAATTGCAAATACTACAAGGCTTATTGGAAGATCATCGACAAACGATGGGAAAACCAACTCCATCATGACTTGCATGCTGCAGGTAAAGAATCACATACTGCATTTCTAACTATCGTAACTTTAAAGTATTGTTAAATTGTGGTTTTATCTCTCTAAATTAATATACTATGCACTATGCAAGCTTTTTCTTCAACCCACAGTATCGATACGATGAAAATGTAGACAGAAGCTTAACAGATGAGATACGTGTAGGTCTAAAAAATGTTATTGAAAAACTTGCAGTGAATGAGGATAATGCATGTGAGGCTATTAACCAAGTAAGTGTAATGGACTAATTGGCCATGGCTACCTTTTTTTTTTTTTTTGAAAGAGCATATAGAGTTAGTTCATCCTTATTTTATTTATGGTATATCCCAGATTGATATATACAATGAAGCCCTTGGTAGTTTTGGGACACCAACTGCCAAACGAGCTATCATGAAGTCATTTCCAGGTAAATATCATGGTAATTTCATTCATTCTACGTCAGTTTAAAAGTTCAGTCATGTATGATTTAATTAATAAATATACTTTCATTTTATTTTCAGTTGAGTGGTGGTTAAACTACGGAAAAAGTGCTCCAATACTAAGGAAAATAGCAATGAAAGTCCTTAGTCAAACAACTACATCACCAAATTGTGAGAGGAATTGGAGCACCTTTTCATTCATTCACACTAAAGTGAGAAATCGGTTGACAATGCAAAAGTTGAATATGAATAAATTGGTATATATACATTACAACATTAAGCTCTGCCATAGACAAAGAAGAAGGAGAGAGTTTGAGGACCAAACAGATTACTTCTGCCTAATCAATCTGGACTATATTTTTTCAGAGAATGATGATGTGTTGGCACAATGGATAGAAGAGGTAGAAGAGCCAGTGCTAGATCATGATGAACAGATTGGTGATATAGTCTAGGATTTGACTGGGGAAAGGCTACAGCCAATGAGAGCTGCCGAGCGCCTACGCGAGATAAACCTTACCCATCAACGAAGGCCTGGGGTTGATCCTCAGGAGATGCAAGATGAGGTTGATGATGATGAGGACATTAGCCTCAGCAGTAGTAGCTCATCTTCAGATGTGCCGCATGATTCTGATGGGGATGGCGGTGGTGATGATGGTGGAGATGGTGGTAAGATACCACCCCATATGATGGAGACAGTAGAGCATTTTCCTTCTTCCAGTAACATAGACCCGACCAGTGGGTACCGGAGAATTGTCCCACCAACCGAATCATCACATACAGGTGCTGGTGGTAGTGGATATGGCGGGGGAGAGGGTACTATTGGTGGTGATGTTGGCCACCAACAAGTCATGTATGGTGACTACTATGTATTACATCCACATCAGCACCTTGAGCTTCCCCACGAATTTTATTGGCAGCACCAAGACTACCCTTAGTCATCTCAGTCTACTAATGACTCAGCCTCATTTTATGACCCTATCTTCGTTCCTCAACCGCATCCACAGGCACAACAACCTTATGGGCACTATGGAAGTGGAGGCTATGTAGCACAACAATTTGGTGCCTTCTACCCTTCAAGAAATGATGATGATGATGATGATGATGGTATCGAGCAAGGACGCCACTCATTCTGGCATTAGGCCATCAAGTAATTATCCAAACACCAAACTCACTACTTTAAATTAGCAAGTTATTTCATTTTGATGTGGTGAATGTTACTTTAAATTTGAAACTTAAAGGTGGGGCTGGTGAGCACACCTTGCTGATTAAGTTATTAAGTTGAGTCTTGACTCTTGAGTACTGGCAGTCTGGCACTGCACATGTACTAACTCTATTAGTATCTATTGCTAGATTGTAGACTTTAAATGTTTAATACTATTAGTTTGCCCAAAATTATGGTTGCATTATGTCAAATTTATGATATTTCAGCTTATTTTAGTATATACATCGATACAGCAATGATACAGGATGTTATAACTTGCAGGGATCGTTATTTTGCTTTAAAGTATGCACTAATGGAAAAAAATATTATTTTCTATCATTTTATAATATTCTGAATTTTTTGGATTTTTTTTGGATTTTTTTGGGGTCAAATAAAAATTCGATCCGCGATGGGCCGCGATGACCGCGAACCGCGATTTTGAACCATGGTTGGTTGCCACTTTTTTTTAGAAAAAAAAAAAACTCAATTTTGCATCTCAGACCATTGTGCAAAGCACTAACCATGAGAACCACTTTTAAGAATAATAAACTCATAATAGGTGATGCAAAGCCAATAAGCCACTGCAATAAGACACATGGCCCACATGTAGAACCCAATAAAGTCTAAGGATTTCCTTTTACTAATGAGTTATAATTAGGATTAGCGTTTTGATTTCAGTAATATTCCTTTATTTAGTTTCTTAGTTTGGTTATTATTTATTTTCCTTGTTTGATAATGAGTCTTAGACTCTAGGGTTTCTTTTTCTATTTACATGGCATTGTAGGAGATTAGAGACAGTTCAGAAGTTTTAATTAAAATTCCTTCCTGGAGTTATAGTTTGAAGTTCTTCCTCTTGTGTGAGCCTCTTCAGACACCATGTTTTTTGTGCTTCAGTACTTTTCACCCAAACCCTTCTCTATGGTTTGCATCAATAGGTCACCCAAAATATATGTATATATCATCAAGACTCAATCAATCTAGAAGTTTTACCAGATACCCATTCCAATTTAGAAGCCATAGCCATGAAAGAAACTTCACATTACACAATCACATAGAAGAAATGGCACCTGATGTTTCTTACAAGAGAGCAAGTCATCCTTTAGAATTTTGAGGATCCAGCAAATATATGATATAGTATTAATGCTCTTTTAGTTTCAAGACCTTATATCTAGATGTTTCCAATGTCAATGATTAATCAAATGCAAAAAACTACCGCTTCTATATATAGGGAACCCACGCTGGTTGGGCAGGGCAGGACAGATATTGACATTGCCAAAGCCCAGACAGAATTGCGTGTGGATAGGCCCACGCTCGACTGCAGAAGAAACCTGAATCGCCAAACCCAAGCCTGGACCCAGATCCAAAATCCATGCATAATACCAAGACGGAGCCCAGACATGACACAGCTCTTCTCGACCAAAGGAGAGAATGATTTAATATTACATATCTAATGCGGTAATGCCTACCTTGATCCAACCTGTTTATGTTACACACCCCTCCTTAAATAGGTACTGGCCCAATTTTCACTCCACCTGGAGTGATACCATTGGCATTGCCATGTGTGATGTGTAACCAAACAAGCCCAGCCCAAATTGCATTTTCAAGCAGGCCAGGACATGGGGGCTGGCACATCCCAAGTTGTACTCATACTTCTATAAGATATACGTACAATAAATAAAGATGAACTTAGGCAATAACTTGATCTTCACAGTGTATCTCAATTACAATGAACATTCAAAAACACTACAGTTAGGACAATACAAAATGAAAATGTAATGGGAAGATCAATCTAATGAATCAAGATCCAATTTCCATTCAAGGAAGAACTTCTTTCTCCTTGAAACTATGCAATACTCTACACTACCCATTCCCTTTGTCATTAGTTCCTATGCATTCTGATGGTTATCTTATTATTTCTGCCATTAACTTTTATTTTTAATTTTGATAATTAACTATTTCAGTTGATCGTCAAAGAGATTACAATTCATGCACCATGATTCACAAGTCAAGTTGAATGAATCATGAGAGTGAATGGACTCCCGGCAAGTGCCCATTAATTAATGGTCAACGCTAAAAAACAAGCCCTGGGTTCAAATAAGCTAACCAACAATAAAACATTACTAAAAGGAAAACTGCTCAAAACAATATGCTTGAACCATAGGCTAGACTATATGCATCCTGGCATGAAACTGCTAATCCATATAAACTAAAATCTTCATACAACACACAGCACCATCAAACAAAAAAATGACAATGCACCAGTGAAACTAAGGCTCTCACCAGAAATAAGCAAGGCCAAGAATGGAAATTGCAGCTCCTTGTCAATTAGCCTAGATATAAAACGGATCTAACATAAGCAACTGTGTAAATCAGCAAATGCCAATGGATCATCATTGTGAATAGAAGCATTTTACATGTCATTTAACTATTTCTTCATTTATATTCATTGTAAATAAAAGCTTCAAGAGTGCAACCTTCTGATGTAACTTTCCCCTCATCTTTTGTATCTCCCCTTTCTCCTCAGATTAGATATGGAACATGAAAATCTTCTGCCCATATGATCAATAAATTTTTTGGTCTCAATCACAGTTAATCAAACCAACCTGACTCACCCTGACTTCCCCATCAACTTGACTCATTCACAAATTACAGACTACTTAGAACTTAGAAACTATATAGACACACAAGTTTCTCATCACACTTGGTTGACTCACAACTCAAGGAAAAATCTTGGCCCAGTCGAGTCTTTTTGGTTGACTTGGTTGAGTTAAAACTTTGTGGCCTTTTAAAAATAAAGCGCATATGATGCAATTTTGAAATATTTTACAAACCATAAGTAGAATAAATTACTCCCCCTTTTAAATTGTAGATAAAATCCATCAGTATCATAAAAATTTGAAAAACCTTACTTGGCCTTTCCTCTCCTCTCTTCCTCTTCCGGTTCCCTTCCCTCTCCGCTGATTCATTGGCATTTCTTTGCACTGAGTGTTGGTCCTCTCTACTCGAATACAAATAAGATATATTTAAATATTTTAACTATACCTAGGTTTCATGTTTTGACTGAGTTTTAACTAAGTTAAAACTCAGTCAAGTCTTAGGAGTCACCTCAACCAGGTGGCCTATCAGGTCACCGGGTTTAGTTTTTGAATTGTGGTCTCAACTAAAAAAGGAAGGTTTTATTATTATTGAAGTGCTCTTGGTCAAAAGGGAGACAGTCTTCTTTCTTCATCTTGTTAAAAGCCTTTACCACATAGAACCATTTGACATGCCAATGCAATGGAAGGTACTCCTCTGACAAAAATGCAAGACAGAGGCACCAGCATTGCCACATAAAACAAATTTGAAAAGCAGCTCAAGTAATTCTGACCAGATAAATAAAAGTTTTAAGAGCAGCCTTCTTATGTAACCTTCCACTTCATGTTTATAACGCCTCCCTTCTCATACAATTACTCATTAACTAGTTTCCTAAAGGTTATCCACGGATTTCAAGGCCACATCAATAGAATAAATAAATAAATTTCAAGGTCTCAACTAAAAAGGTTGGTTCAGTTTATTTTTATTAGTGTTGCTTTTGTTGTTGACGTCATCTTTGTCATCATCATTTGGTTACATGGAAGATAACACTTTCCTTCATCTTGTCAAAAAGAGTCTTCCTCCATGCTCAAGAGAGGACCAGATCTAGAGAAAACATTTTAACTATAAGTAGAACTTTCCTGTCCTGTTCTCGTAAGTAGGCCATTTCATCTCACTTCGAAATAGAAGAATAGGGAACATATTTCTTTATTGTTTTAGGCATAAGTCCCAATCTAAGTAGAATCAAGTGAACATGGAACGTCTCCATAATGCAAAGGGAAAATAGTAGTAGTCATCGTCGTCGTCCATCAAAGTTTAATCCAAACTTTCCAAATTCAGTTTTGAGTTCTACCTTTACATATCATTACTATTTAGGTTTAAGGTGTTTGGCACTCAACATATCTTATTCACTTCTGATTATTTCATTCCAATACCTAACTGGTCAGCCTCGTCCATTCTTCCTTTTTTTCTTCTAGTTCGTTGTAGTCCTGTACCTTCTTTCTTATGGTAAGCTTAGTCTGTAAAATAATTAGAAAGTAATATAACAAATGTTAGAATTAAAACAGGTCATTTTGACTCATGCCTGTATTTTTATTTATTTTTAATATTATGCCTGTATTATTATAAATATGGTTTTTCCATTTTTAATTTTTCTACAGAACATGACAATAAGCAACCTAAAACAACTACCTGGATGTGTTTGAAATATGAACTTTCGAAAAATAAGTCACAATGTCCGGTGAAATGACCACAAAACAAAATCATAAATGCAAGTACTAAGTATCATATAAGGTCAATAATAACGTAAGAGATACAAAAAAAGTAACTGAAAAAGAAGAAGATAAGAAATGGCTAAATCAACCATAACAATCTACATAGACGTAGGAAGATTGCGGGTGAGGGGAGGGAGGAGGGATGGGGTTGATGTTGGAGTGGTAATTTAAAAAAAAAAACATTCTATTGTATAAACGTTCTCACAAAGAATGCGATTCAGATAAATATATCTACATACTATAAATACTTTAGAACTAGAAGTCTCTAAAGAAAGTATATATCTCCTACTAGCTGCACCAACATGGATGTCTCACATGGGTGTCATAATCAAACACATCTGTACTAAAAAAGATGGAGTAAGATTCTTCCATAGATCTCCACACTCTTCCTTTCAATAACTTTGTTACCATCTCACTAGTAACAAATAGAACATTATTATTATTATTATTATTAATAGGTATTCTTCAAATTCCAATTTCAATTCTGAGCCAATATCCCATCACTCAACAGTCTGTATAGTTAGACAAAAATGGGACTCTCATTCATTCTAAATAAACCATGCTATTCATGAAGTGTAATATTGAATTCCTCACATGGATTCAAATTAAACATTGAGGTTTGAATCATAAGCTGAAGGGTTTGTAGACATGTAAAAATCCATTTCTTAGCATTTTGCTGTGGTTCATATGCGCCTCGAAGGGACAATTGCTTCTGGAATCTTTTGGGAATTGAAGTCTACATAGATACTGCTAACAGAAATGAAAGATACAGTGATCCACAAGTTCTATACCTAGCAACCAGTGCATGTGCTTCCATGTGATGGATTCCAATGATTGGCAGATTGAACTTCCCAGCTATTCTCCTAGCTTTCTGGACACCAACTGCACCATAATTCCATAAAAACATTCAGAATCATGTTTGGTTGATTACAGTCATATCTTGATCAGTAGTAATGTAGTAGAGATTAGAAACAATCTTAAAATTTTGAATTTAATTTGAAAAAAGTGTGAAAAAAGAAGAAGAAAATTTTGCAAATAAATGCAACAAAACCACTAGCACAGGCCATTTGCAAATTACTTGGCGGGGCTTCAGCAGCATCCTGCTCTAGGCTGGCAGTATTAGTTCATGCCAGATTGCAAATAACTTAACTTCCAACATACTGCATCATTAAGCAACACTTTTTTGCTTTTACAATAGAGGCATGGAATTTGGAGCCTCCACTTTGCTCCATCTAGACTTTGCTTTCTTTTCTGATTGATTGCACCATCGAGCAATTGGTCCTCAAATTACGCAGTTTTCACTAATGATTTCATTTGTACTTATTTATGATTAAAAAAAAATCAAATGTTGGTATATTCCATCTTCTTTCAAAGAGATTATAATAAAGATATACTATACTTGCAAAAGGCTTCATTTTTTTGTCAAAGAAATGGACGATATAATTTTATTCAGCCTTCAAGATTAATCCAGCAACCAAAAAACAAAAAGGAAGAAAAGAAGGTAGATATATGACTCTTTTAAAAAACCAAGATGTATTTAAATCACCAAGATTACCACGCAGACAGAGACTTAAACCCGGACCAATTGTAACAGCAACTGCAGAGAGATCAACCTCAGTCAAATTTGCATTGTCAAGCGCCTGTTGAACAACCTGTGAGAATGAAGCATGATTACAGCCTGAATGAGTACCACATGAATAATGAAATAAAACCTAATAAATTAGATTTTAAGAATCTCAGCCTGTTAAATATAGAACCTGATCAATCACTTGCACATGTGCTTCTTCTGCCATTTTAGGCGCAACACCTCCATATCGTGAAAGTAAATCTGCCTTGATGAACCAAAAACATATATTCAACTAAATGCAGTAGTGTGTTCATAATTGCAAAAGAAAATTTTATTTGGTAACATGAGAAACTTAAAAGATCATTCATTCGCATAAAAGGATCGACCACGTAACTTCTAAATAGCCCAAGTAGAGACAAGAACATTGGAGAATCCCACATGGAATCAACAATCAAGCCACTAAAATCGTACCAATGTTTTTTCATCCCTTAACAAAATCAGCTTGTTAAAATCCTAAAAAGTCCTTCCTGAGTAATTAAAAAGAGGAAAGATTATAATGCTTCAATCCAGTTAATGTAACCAACAAAGCACCCTATGAAAATAACTACTTCTGGTCTTAGAAAATCAAATTTCAAACAGTCATGAATATCTGACAAAACGCAATCGCGTTCCTAATTAAAAAAAATGGATAAATCAATTTCAGAAAATACTGCACATAAGTGAAAAGACAAAAAATGGATCTCAATTATCACGAATCACCATTGCAACCTTAGTTTTATTTTTATTTTTTTCTTCTAAAAAAAGGGAAAAGGATCATACCCTTCTCATTGGGGTGCATGTTTTCTATATGTTAAAGACCATATGTTAAGTAAATGCCACACTACCCAATGTTACTTCAGAAGGATTGTCGCTAATAACAACTAGTTCAACTTAATTTAACATGGTGAGCATTCTGGTTTTTTTATTTTTTTTTTCTCCTTTTTATGATGCTCCTAAACGACTAGTGTCATAGAGATTCAATCTGACCAGATGGATTGAAGTAACAATGCTCTACCAACTCTGAGCTCTATAAATGGCTAAAAAAATGAGCCATTTAAGTTTACATCCTTGTTGCTTGACTGCTTCCATAAGCTCACCAAATGGGTTGAACTATTTTTTATATTTACTTTATTTCCATTCTTGCAATACTAGATGAAATACATCCTTTTCGAGCCCCAAACAAATGGCAACAGTGCAATTTTCACATGGCATCAAAGCAGATATCCCTCTATCTTCAATTTATATATCTGTAGGCTCATTTTCATTAGACATCGGCACAATTGAAATTGAGAAGTCATCCTTTTCATGGAGGACTAACTAGTAGCCTTCTACCACCATGAGTGAAATCTTCATTGGCATACAATAACATAATTAAGTGACCCTTAATATTGTATTTCCCAATCCCTTCACATTCCACCCTTGGGGAAAACTATTGTCCAGTAGCTCATACCACTGATGTGATAGAACCATTATGGAAAGAAAATGTCCTAAAAATCTCCCAAATGGCAAGACTGTAACCATCTCTGCTTAGGCCATTTTTCCTAAACCCTACTATCATTATATTCCTATATCCCAACCATCTATTGCAAGCAGTAACTGGAGATATTACACCAATCTGAGAGACTTACGGAAAGCCTCCCTCCAAATTGTTGACCCATCATATCAAGTGTCTGGAGCACCTATCAATAATTCATGGGTCTCCATGTTCATATTAAGGACATGCAGCAGACCTATAGTTTCTCTTCATCCTGCATAATTGTTACACCCCGACCCGAACTAATCGTGATTAAGGCTAATTAATCGAGATTAGTGCAAATTAAGCATGCTTAATTGAGTTAATGATGGTTGATGACCAAAGAGAGAGACAAATTCGTCTCAAATGATTGCATTAAGCATAATGGAATGGATGTAAATGAAACTAGTTTAATTAAATTGAGTTTAGGCTCAAACAAGGTAGAGCATGGACTTTTTCGTAAATACGGGTTTTCACGTATTTCGTCGAATACGGAAACTCTTGATACCAACGCGTGTATCTCAAAGAGTACGTTAACCTTCATACTAGATTTCAATCCATTTGGCTTAAAATTGATCAAATGAATCTTCATTTGACTTAACTTGTAAATAAAGAGAGTGAAGAGGGACTCAAGTGCAAAATATTGCTTAGAAGGGAGAAATGAACTCCATTCGCTCATTTTCCATTTGAGCAAACCCTTGGCTCATTCTCCTTCTCTCTTCCATTTTCTCCATTGAGTGTGTGTGAAGAATGAAAGGTTTTCAAGGGGTCTTAAAAGAGGACTTCATCTTCTTCATCTTCTTCCTCAAGTCATCCTCCATTGTTGAAGTGATTGGAGCTTGAGAGAGAGCTCAAGCTTTCTTCTTTTGGAATACAAGTGATTAGTGTTTTGTAGGATTCCCAAGTTCTAAAGAGTGGTTTTGCATGGTTTCTAGCTTGGTTAGTTCATAAGAAGCCATTTGGCATGTTTTCATGGATTAGGGTTCGCACTTAGGGGAAGTTGATCTCAAATCAAGCCAAGCAAAGAGGGATTTTGTCAATTAGCTTCAAGAGAGGCAGGTATAAATAATATACTTGTGATTAATGTTAATTATTACAAATAGTCCATTGATTTGGAATTGTAAATGGTTTGCACTATTCTATATGATTAATTGTGATGTGAATGGATTGAATGAAGGATTGGAAGGAGTTTAATGGGTGGATGAGATGAGAATTGAGGAGTGTACAGGAGGTCGAAATTTATATGTAGGTTTAGGGCGGAAAGAAGAGGCAGAAAATCAGTTTCAGAGCTGAAAATCCCAGACCGAGACTGTCCGATCGATCGAACAGAGCTAACTGGGGGCAGTTTTTTGCCCGATCGATCGGACAGGGCATTAGCTGGGAGTAAAATTTTGGCTGATGGTCCGATTGATCGACAGTGAATTTTGGTTTTTGTTTGGGTAAGGAGTACTTCTTGTGAGCACAAGTACTCCCTAAATTAATTTTAAGACGATTATGGGGTGATTCAAGATTGTTGAGAATTAAGAACAATAAAAGGAGAATTTTTATGATTGAGCCATTGTTCTAATAGTTAGTTGATTGTGGACTAAACCTCCATGGGTGTTAATTACGGGGACTCTAATATATATATTATATATAAATGTGATATCCATCGAAGATAATACGTGCATTGGATAACCAATAGTTACACCTAAATGGTTGTTTAGAATTAAGATAGAAATGAGTCGAATTGGAAAAGTTAGCAATTCTATTATTGTGTTGTCTTCCGTATCATTGTATTCCAATCTAATGAGATTGATGAATGTAATTACTGAATTGAATTGAATCCAGAAGTGGGTTGATTATTGAAATGTATTGACTCTTGAGTCTGGCACTACATAGCTATTGTATTAAAGCTCTAGGAGAGCTAAAACTAAATTAATAAATAACGAATGATTATAGTCCCACAATTCCGATCGTATCTATGGGTACTGATTGATGCCTTCTATTTGGAAGATGAATCCTTCCTTTAAGGGAAGATGATAAATGAAACGAAATAAAATGAATGAAATGAATGGAAATTAAATGAAATGAATGATATGGTAGTTGCCACTTTGTAATGTCTATTACTTGACTCTAAATGTCTGTGTACTGTCATTGTACAATGGTCTAGAATTGGATATCGATTGTAGAATTGCGAATTGATATATTGCACAGATTTCTTATAAGCATTAGTATGTGTTATCATATGCTATCACAAGATCTTTTTATACATTGTTGAACCGTCGTATTCTTTATTGTTATTGAGAGCATTACAGGCCCGATTACCAATGCCGGTCCTGCAGCGACCCCAGCGGCAGCAGAGGAGACCGCTCTGGTTCCTCTAGGAGGATTGATGGAATGAAATGGACGGAATACCATTTGACATGGATATCCAAGAGCATAAATTAATCGAGAATGTTTTGGGAAAATTCTTTTTGGGAATGATTTTTGAATGTAATGTTTTGAGGACATGTGTAGCTGTCAACCTGTATTGTATTTGAATATGCAGGGTTGACAAGTAAATAATAAGATCATACATGTATAAAGATGTTTGCTTTTGTATAGAACTGGACAATTGTAAATTGATATAGTTGAATGTGTTTTCCGCGAATGGTATAATTGATAGGTGAATGAATGTTTATCTCTTGTGGATTCTGTTTTAAATTCGGTTAATTCGGAGAGTTTACGGGAGTAAGTATAGGTCGCGGTTTGGGATTATCATAACTCGGGCCCGGGTTGTGACAATAATTCAAGTGCATTCTCATCCATCCTATCATACTGCTAAACACAAATGTACCCGTGTAATTTAAAGAGCCTCATCCTATCAAATCAACACAAACATGTAGTAGACCGGCACATGATTCAAGCTACCCAACTTCTTAAAATGCCATAAATTAAAAAACACGCTGAAACTACAGGGGATGCAAAATTGCAAACCTGTACAAAATTCACATTCCTCGAAAGATATGCATTAATCTAAAGCTTAGCATATCCTTGCTTTTTGGGCATTACCGTATACTAACGCCCATAATTTCATACAATTCGTAGACAATGACAGGACAATCCAAAGCTTGGAAGTTATTCTAGCTAGAAGATCGATCAATTGCCCGAGAATGATAATTTCATAAAATTCATAGACAATGATAGGACAATTCAATCTCGCGAGAGCTTGAACAATTACGAAAGTGAGAAGAAAGATGGATCGGTTTACCTGCGAAGACACAACTTGGCTGAGAATCTCACCGTCACTTCTGACCTAAGAAACAAACGGAACATAAAATCAATACACATTACAAATTTCTTGAGAGAGAGAGAGAGAGAGAGATGCATAATTAGAGCTTACAATTGCGGCAGCAGTGTCGTCGCAGCTGGTCTCGATGCCGAGAATAACCAGAGAGTCGTCTTCGGTTCGAGAACCGCACGCATTGAGAGGACTCGAAGAAGAAGAAGAGGAGAAGGAGGAGGTAGTAGTGAAGAAGGGCTTGAAGGGAAGAGGTAGAAAGCGAGTAGGGTTTCTTAGTCTCGAAGAGGTAGCGAAAGCCCTCACTCGGTAGCGGAAGGAAGCTCGCAGAAGAAGATTAAAACTGGGAATCGTATAAGAGGAAATCACGAAGGACGATAACATCTTCTCCTTTCAGACCTTCTATCGTCTGAACACCAACACCTGTGTATCGAAGACTGGAGATGGAAAGGGATACCAGTTTTGGGCTTCTTTCCTTCTCTTCAAAAATTGATGGACCTCTGATTACCTGTTATCCTATGGCACGGCTCGGCCTACCTAGGCCAAGCGGTGTAAATGGTTCCTATTCTTCGGTTACCAGAGGTTCCAACACGTTCAAAATTTGGTATGGATCTTTATTTAAGTCTTATTAAGTAAAGGGGTTTAGATCCCTTTTTGGGACCCGTAACCTAAACGGGTCCAATTTGGTTTCACATTTATTCAGCCCATGGACCCGAGAACCAAAACATTACCTCAATTTTTTGAGAATCTTTCCTTAAAGTTAGATTTTTTATTCTATACCATTCTCTATTTAGACCCAGAACCGGACCCGGATCTGCCACATATACGATTCTGGTTCTGAGTCCAGTTCCACCGTCTCTTTAATGGTTTCGGGTCCGGAACCATTAAGGAGACATATCCGGGTGGACCCGGACCGAAAACAGCCTGTTTACATCCCTACCAAGGCCCCAACCCCCACAACAACGAAAAAAAGCTATATTTTGGGGCCTTTTTTGTCTTTTTGATATTTGAGCACCTGTAAATATCCCCACCCTTATTTCCCCTTCCTCTGTCTTTAATGCTGCCATGATCTTAAGCTGTATCTCTAAGTTAATTTCAATTAGTTTTTCAAAGACCAAGATCAAATTAAGTTATCAAGGGTAAAGGCACTCTCTCTCTCTCTCTCTCTTAGAACTTCTCAAAAGCACGCTCTCTCTCAACTCTCTCTCTCTCTCTCAATTATCTTCATTATCAAGTTGACAATTAGCTTTAAAGTTGGAAATTGCATTTCAAAATTATTATCAAACTCGTAAATTATCGAAGTCGTGAATCTTATTCAAGGTAGTTATTTTCATAAAATTCTCATTTCGAGTTTTCATTGATGGTTGTGATTTCGTGTTTGTTTGTACTTAAATTCAAATTTTCTTTGAAAAAAGAAGCATGTGGGCCAGACTGGCGATGCACGGCCCCCCACAGGTCGATTGGGGCCGTCACTCAGGGTCGTATTGCCGGTGTTGGGCCAAGCCCCTGCCAACCTGGGCGCAGCATGGCACAACCTGGCCCAGGTAAGCTAGTTTTAAAAGTAGGGGTGTAAAAAAAAACCGAAAAACCGTCTAACCGAACCGAACCGAACCGAACCGCGGTTAATAACCGTGTTTCACGGTTCGGTTACGGTTACGGTTTTTGAAATCGAAAAACCGTGCTTCACGGTTCGGTTACGGTTTTTATCTTGACTCACGGTTATTAACCGCGGTTAACCGTTAACCACGGTTCGATTAACCGTATTTCCAAAACACACGGTTAACCGAACCGTTTCACTAATAAGAAAAAAACTTAAGGGCCTAAATGTGATTTTTTTTTTTAGAGTAACATATTATGCCATTCTCTAACTATTATTATTTTTTTTTCACAATAAGTTTGATTAATAAACAACAAAATTTTCATAAAAATTTTTAAGTGACAATTAACCGTAACCGAACCGTTAACCGCGGTTAACCGCGGTTCGGTTTTTAACGGTTTTTCACAGTTCGGTTACGGTTACGGTTTTTAAAAACCAAAAACCGTGAAACACGGTTCGGTTAACCGTTTTCCCCAAAAACCGCGGTTAACCGAACCGTTACACCCCTATTTAAAAGTGAAAAGAGTAGACAGTTTCACCAAATTGACAACTGCGTCACGTTTTGAGTAGGCCCAATTAGGTCATTGACTGAAAACCCGGGTGTGTAAATTTAATATATAGAAGAAATTAATAGCGTACATTATATGAAATTATGTATGGAGTGATTACATGAGGTTGGGTCAACCTCCGAGAGCAAACCATGGTCCTACGCCAACTAAGCTACCCCTCGGGATTACACACAATCAAAATAGTGGATAATTTTGTTTAATAAACTGACATTTCTCATACAATAAGGCCCGCTTTCCACAAAACTAAGAATTCCATAAGATCTATGGTTGGTTTTCTTCTATCACCATATCAGATTTTGCTTCAATAATTGGATGAATCAAATTGTGATTTTCTTTTTTACTAAAAAAAAAAGGCTCAATTGAGTGGTCAAAGTATTGTGTAATGAAGCAAAAGTCTGTGTCAGGAGGCACAATGGCACAAGCATTTGGTAGATATTGGTGGGGCATTTGAGCGGCCCAGCTTGACCATTAATGGAGCCAGAGCTCAGCCCAAATTACATGTCGGTAAGCACGACCCAGATAAAACCTGAATTTCCTAGTACAAGACCAAGGCAGAGTTCAAAATCGAGGCCCTAATTCAAGCCCAAGTTTATCATTGACGCATCCATTTTATATATAAATTCCAAGATCTCGTTCCACCTCGTCAAACATAATTGGGTTTAGAGCCGGGTTAAGTATTTATTTTTAATTTATGTATGAGTAGGAGTTACGAAACCTAGATCCATATCCAGCTTGGTTCGAGTATGAGTCCCATGAGTCATTCGGATCCAAGTCTAGATACACATAGGAATGTAAACGGGTCGGTTCCTGTCCAAGTCCATTGTGGATCCGGACCCTGATCCTTCTCGGGACTGATTTCTTTGTTTCGGACTTGAAACTGTTAAAGAGAAGGTAGAATCAGAACCGGAACTGGAACCAGAACCAGAACCATATATGGGGCGGGTTTGGGTCTGGGTCTGAGTATGGAATTATATGGGAAACAAAAATCTAATTTTAAGGAGAGATTTTCAAAAATTGAGGTAATGTGTCAGGTCCAGGGTCCACGGGTCCAAACGAATGTAGACCCCGACCCGTTTAGGTCTTGAGTTCATAAAAAGAACTCGGGCCCATTTACGTAGTGATGCCTAAATAAGGACTCAAACCCGGTTTTTAAAGGATCAAAACCTCTAGGTAATCGGAAAATCGGAGACCTATTTACATCCCTAGATACACAAGGTCCTGAATCAAAAGTTGGCCTACTTTCATTTGAACAATAATGCAACTTGGAAGCCACCTTTACAGGGGCAGACCAAGTACAACTACCTAGTGCTGAAGCCCCCACCCATATATGTATATGTTTAAAATTTTTAAAGCCCCTTTGCAAATTTTAAAAATCAGTATATTTTTCTTTTACATTTGACCTTTCTTCCGATATTTCTTCTACATGAAGCGCCCAAGTTGAATTTCCTACCCTTGCGCCTTTGGTATTGGGCCAATCTAAGCTCGTCTTGCTTCACCAAGAAGTTCTTTTTTGCTTCAAGATTCAAGTCCAACTTCAAGCTCAAGTAGAAACAATACCAGTTGAAATTGTGATTTCAGGTAGGTAAGAACGGAAACAACTTTTTACCTAAGTGGCAAGGAATGACAGTTCTTATCTAGCTGCCTAGGATTTGAACCCTAGGTACGCCACCTCTTCTGCATATGCAGGCTTCCTTTCCACTTGTGTGAGATTTCTTTCCACAAGTGTAGGCTTCTTTTTCACTGAATGGGCTGTCTTCCGTGTGCATGCTGGCTCTCTCTTGATTCCAACCCCTAGGGTCAAAAAATAGTAGGTAAGAAAAACCTTTGTCCTCGTAATTCACAAAACAAGTGGAGCTTATACTGTTCCATGAAGCCATTGGGTCATTCTACTATGAGCTAGTAACATTTTATTATATTCTTACAGAGATGAGAAGACGTATTTGATCTGGTTTAGTTTTAGATGATGGAACTTGATGCCAACTGGCAGCGACTTATACCGTGCATTATTACCGGTCAATTGGGCTTGAATAGAAACTTTTGATAATAGCAAATATATTCATGCCCATTCAAACACAGCATGATAACAAGAGTTTTCTTGTCATTTTATGAAGGGCATCGTGGTTTGATGGGTAATCAATTTCTAAAAATTCCAAGCAACCTTTCGTATGGAAGGGACAAAAATTGGAAGGGTTAATGAATTGTTCTTTCAATAGGCCACATTAATAAGTTAAATTATACTATATTAAACTGTTGGGTTTTAAAGATAATTTTGACCGTAACTTCCGGAGAGTTATAACTCTTCATTTTCAATATGTAAACACTCATCTTCACTTCTAACTTGTAAACACTCATCTTCACTTCCAACATGTAACTACGTATTTCCTCCACTTCATGTAACCGCCTCTTCTTCTCACTTTTTACTTTTCTACAGGAACTTCATTTATATTCCTAACATAATCACCAAATCACTGTCTTGAGTATTCAATGATTGATTTTGCGTAATCTAACTTTTTCTTTATAAATCAATAAATATGCTTTTCAGTTATTGGTGAACTTGCTCATACTAGTTCCTAATTAAATGAGAGCTCACCTTGTATTCTTTCATATCCAACCTTAAATTGACAGTAAGTAATTACTTTTAAAATATCTAAATTCCTCATAAGGCCCACTTTTTATGGACCCAATCATTCCATAAGATGTGCGGTTGATTCATCAGCCAAAAAAATCTTGTTTCAAACAAGGTGATATTTACATTTGAATTGGAATACTTACGATTTGATTGCTTTTTTCAAATGGCTCCAATCAAGTGGTCAATTTCTCATAAACAAAATGTTGCGTGTTCATCTAATATTCCATTTACATCCATGTCTTATAAATGTGGGGGCAGAGGAGAGAATGGCTGTCGAGATCTTTAGCAGCACCTGACATGGAACCATGGGCCCAGTTCAAAACATAAGGGAAATCATTTTGCACAGTAAGCGAATTGAACCTACAACCTATCTAAGAGAATATATTAATGCTGGCTATCACTCATGCTAGAGATAGGAAATTCATTTTGCACTATCCTCCATTTGCCAAAAAGTGCACTGCTCTCTATTTCAATGAACGGACCATGAAGCTGTGGGATCATTCTACAATCTACCATGAGTTTTTTGTATTTTGGGTAAAACATTCTGCCATGAGTTAGTAACATTTTATTATATTCTTATGTAACATAAGAAAGTGTGTTCTTCTAACTCAACTTTCAAATGATGGGAAATTGATGCCCACTTGCTGTGATTTTGGCAACGAGTGGACAAATTGACATCACCCGGCATTTTAGCTGGTCAATTGTGCGTGAAAAAGAAAGTTTTGCCAATAGGAAATATATGCTGCACTCATTCAAAGATGATATCATGAATTTTATTGTAATTTTTTGAAGGGTGTAATCATTTGATTAGTATTGAATTTCTAAGAATCCAAAGCAATACCTTCCATATGGATATTAAATTTCAAAGGATCCCAAGCAATACCTTTCACATGAATTTCTAAGGATTGTGTTGCTCAATTCATTAGGCACGTGTGTATTGTGTGTGGTTGCTTTTAAAGGTAAAAAGAATAGAAAAGAAGTGAGTAACTATTATTTCTATAAGAAGCAATCCAAAACTTTTGAGTTACGCTTCTTACTCGGGAACCGGATCCTTCTTTCCTCTGCCCCCCTTGGCCCCCGCACCTGTCGGCCCCTGATTTGTCCAAACAGGGCTCCTCTGTTTGGACGAAACAGGGGATCCAGACTCACTGGATATTTCTATAAGAAGCAATCCAAAACTTTTGAGTTACGCTTCGTACTCGTTGCCGATGAGGGATAGTGGGACCCACAAATAATGCACCCCAAATACTGATTCATCTGTCCAACTGTCCAGAAATCTGAGACTCAATTGTTTATGCCTAGCAAAAAAAAAAATTGAAAAAAAAAGAAGCATTTGTTGATTTCATTCTTCAAAGCACCCTTCAATATATTGTTACTAAAAAATGACAATGGCTGACGATGAGCATCTTTATATTTAATTAAGGCGAGAAGCAAATAGCGTTGGTTGATTAGAGGATGTTTGTGAAGCAAAAGAGGAACTGTTGAGTACATTGAGGATAAGTAGAGATAGTGGAAGGATTTCCTTTTCTGCAGCTCTTGGAGTTGGATCTCCTAGGTCAGAAATTGGTTTCCTAGAATTTGTAAAAAACTTTAACGTACTTGTTGTTTTCTGTCATTGAAGAGGAGTAGCACAAAATGCGGCAGTGTTTTAGGATGCCGAATTTTTTTATGCCTTTTCCTTCTTATTTCTCTAGGAGTGTAGGTGCACAAACAACTTCTTAGAGTGGAATATAATATCATTCGTCCGTCATCTTCATCAGTCTCCCTTTGATGACACAGAAATATAAATCCATCTGTCAGCAAACAAGAGGAGTGTTTGACAACAGCTACTTGAAGGCAAAATTTGTCAATTCGTTCATAATCAATGGAAAGAGCGGTGAATTTATTGTACGAAAGCATTAATTTTTCCATTTGGCCGAGTTTGGGTAGAGGCCCACCTTGTCAAAGGCCAAGATAATATTCATGTATGTCATATCAAGATCTTCTATTATTGGCACAGCCAGTTTGCTAGCCATTAATTTTCTCATTAGTGGCACACTGTTTCCTAACTGTCATGGATTTATGCAGGACTGGGCCTACAAACGAACACAACGCTCTGCAGTGTAATTCAGTGGTTGTGATACTGAAGGGAGTATCGCGAGATCGTCAAGTTGTAAAAGGGATCCCAGCTCACCTGGCAGCACTCAGCTTGAACATGTCTTATGGGGGAGCATATAGCCGTCCATAGGAGGACCTGGTGGAAATGGAGCGTATGAAAAAATAGAGCACCCCAGGGACGACCCCAGGGCCTAGACGGCTGGACTAGACTAGTTTAGGATTAGAATAATTTACAATTCATCTCATGTAGCAAAGAAATTATGATACTTGAGGGGCTTCACTAGAATTGTGAAAATAATGACATGTTAATGTTTTGATTCTTTTGAACGCTGGCCCTGCGCTTTCACCTGAAGACATAGTTCTTCAACCTCTTCGGTAGCTGTTGCTGTAAAGATTCCTAATTTCGGTATTGTCATTGCTATACAGATTCCTTATTTGGGAAAGGCCTTCATTGGATCCCCTAAAATGTCTGCTTATCAAACAAAAAGATTCAATCAAATAGAGTGCCACTACTGTGACGCTGACAGCTCATGTATGGACAAGCCGCACATGGACCATGTCTCATTTACCCAGGGACTGGAGCTGGGCAAGGTAACGACAAATGATCGTACTCCTATATGTCAGTAGAATGGATGGTTTATATTGTCACAGGACAAGAAGTGTCCTACCAAACAACAAAAAGGGCAAGAAGTGGAGTAGAGCTTTTTGCAATTGTAAAAATGGAGTGGTGTATTAGTTTATGTTGACCTTTTTTTTTTTTTTTTCCTTTGGATGAAAGATTTTGAATTTGGGATGCTAGAATTCTGCATCACTGAGTAGATTTTTTTTATGCTCCCCCCCCCCCCACCCAACTTCCCCCCCCCCCCCCCGTTTTTAATGCCCCCCTCAATAGGAACTGGATTTCTGCCTTTTGACAAAAATATTCATTTTTTTTTATATGAAGAGATGCTATACTAAAAAAACAAGAAAATTAAAGACGGTTTTGTACTGTTGAGGATTAATATTTGATGTTGCACAAATAATAATAAAGACGAGCACGCACTGGCCCACCGAAGAAAGTGGAGAATTCTATGCCATTGTTTTCTATTCAGAAGTTGTATGGTTTGCGGGGATCATCATCAAACTATTGTATCATTGTTTTCTAGTTTATGGGGGTTGTTTCTAGGGATTTTTACTAAATAATTAAGTTTGTAGTGTAATTAATCAATTTTATGAAGAATGATAGCAAAACCACCATTTAGTTGATCGTACATTTTTTTAATGAAATTATCTCCGCCAACTTTATGAAGAACGATATCGTCAACTTCATATACTTAAACCCACAAATTTTCTTTTTGCAACAACTAAACGGTGGTTTTGTCATCATTCTTTATAAAATCGATTAATTATAGTATAAATTTAATTATTTTGTAAAATCCCTTCTTTTTATTGGTAAAACAATTTGTGGGGTTGATAATCACAGGCTTTTCCTTTCTAGCGGGCCAAAACAATAGAAAGGATGTCATGGGATTCTTCAAGTTTTCGTTCTTTCCCATTAGCTAATAACACAGTGCACACATAGGATGTAAAACGGGTTGTGCAGTAGAAGTTTGAAGTTGAATACTATGTTCATCTCAAACCTAAAACTAATTAGTGTTTCTTTAACTCAAATCCAACTTCAAGCCAAACCATTGGTACCTAGCCCAAGCCCCATGGTGAGCTCTATCCACAGATATCGTTGATCGGTTTCTGGTATGTTGGATAGCGACTTAAGTCAAAGAAGGGTTCATATCACAAAATTTTGGGATGTAATCTTTGTTCGAAAATACACAAGATTTATGTGGTTCACTCATTGAGGGGTATGTTGGCGAGTTGGCGGATTTGGCAGTATTTTCAGGCTAGGAGAATTGCAGTTGAGATCTTTTCCTTTCTTTTGGAGATTTTCTCTCCTTATACTTAGTCTTTATTTTGGGTTAACTTCCCTTATTTTTAGTCCTTCATTGTAGCTTTGTATAGTTGGTTTTCTGTATATATGTAACCCTAAGATATCAATGGAGGAGAAGATTTTTCTATGCCAAAAAATATTAGGGTACATCCACGGAGACGATATTCTTCTTTACTAAGTAAAGTACATGATTATAAAGACTCTTATTCTATCACTGTCTCAACGATGCTCTCTCAAAGCTGGCAACACTTCCTCAAAGCATGTAAAATCTTATATCAAGAAATCCTAGATTGAAAAATAATAATTTATATAATCGGCTTGATTACAATGAAATACCCGAAATACCCTCATGACAAAGAAACTCTAGATCGACATAGCCCAATTGACCTGGCCTGGAGAATCGCACAAAAATTTTGGTCTGGGACGTTGCTCCGAGCCCTAAGAAGGATGATGCACTGCCCCCGAACCCCTACCAAGCTCAACGCAGAGTCCAATTCACGTTTAGTGGGGTGGATCGATGATGGTCGACAATGGCAAGGGTCAAACTAAATGCGAGGCATCTCTACACAACAGTCCTTTGGATAACTTGATAATTGGAAGCCTGTTAACAAGAGAATTGAGAGGAGCATAACTTCTCCAGCTATGCAACAAAGCAAGATACTCAAGCCCTAGTTAATTTGATGATGAAAATCACAAGAGAGTTTGATTTAGTGATCCAATTGCCGGGCCAACCTGTTAAATAGAAGACAATATAGCTCACGTCTCCAAACCTTGACTTGATAGCACCCAAATTAACACTGAAAAGGGCATCCATAAACAATCGCATTAAGTTTAGAAAATTATTGAGAGGCAAAGAATTTCCAACTTTAGTTCAGTGGTCGAAATCAAATATCGTGGACAGTTTGATTGCATTCAGAATATTCTGGATTCAATGATTCTAACGCTGATGCAAGAAGATTCATCCGTTGGCAAGCAAGCAATCATGATTCTAGGTCCACTCTTGCTCTTGGAAGTATCCTCCAAAACTGCCAAGCAGCTCGGGTCCCATAATAACCACACCAGTACGCAACTTTATTAATAAGGCCTGAAGCCAAAGAGGGAGAGTGAAAACAGCGAGGTCCATGTACGAATACATTTAAGTGGCCAAACACTACTTAACTCATTTTGCTTTTAAACCCACAGCAATGTAATTGTCAAACCACTGATTATTTAGTAGGCACCTCCATATATCACCAAGAAGAAATTAGAGATCAATTGGTGGTCCTGATGTTTAGACTTAGGAGTGTCGCTTTCTTACCACTGTTTCAACCTCCCAAAGAAAAAAAAAAGTTCACAGCTATGTAATTGAAATGATCTTTCAGTTAAAATTCTATACAAGTATAAGAATTTTATTAAGAGGACTTATTTTTGAAAGAGAAATCTTATTTAACACTTTTATTGGAAAAGGGTAAAGCCCTAGGAAATCCTTATTTTTCATTGTTTAGGTTGTCTAGAGTAAACTAGTTAGGATTAATCTCTTATAAACAATAACCAATCTCTATAATAGTTACTTCATGTTACTTTATATGTAACTTGGTCCTCTTTTTCTGATTTGGCATCATTACACTCAAAATAAAAGCTCCAAAATGCCTAATTATTATGATTTCGACAGAGAAACTGAACTTTTGTACATATGTTTGCTAATTTGATTCTTTGTGTTGGTATTTTCTATAATTTATTTAAACTACAGTATTAAAGTTTCTCGAAAAATAGGGAATGATTTTGCCAAGTCTTACATTTAAAAGAACAAAAGTGGCCACAATCACCACTTATGGAAGTTGTTGCGAACCAACGGATAGCATCGTAGATGTCCATGCCATCAAGAAGAGATCGTGCAAGGAAGAATATGTATTCCATGTGAGAAGAAGAAAATTACAAATTTAGTACAAAAAGTTGGAAGTCACATTTTATCGAACCTTTTGATTCTTAGGGCTTGTTTCTTAATGTAATTGAATTTCTAAGAATTCTAGACTTCATATTTCTATAAGTAGATAAAACTTAAGAATCCAAGGTCAATAGAATGATTATTAAATAACCTCCCATTTAATGGAGATTAAATGAATAGAAGATGGGAAAACGGTAGCCAAAGCCTCAAGATTTTGGAGAAATTGGTTAGCTGAGAAAATCAAATAGTCTCATCTACATCCTTTACCCCTCATATCTTGTTCTTTACTCGTTAAATCCAATAATTCTTGAAGTTCATTTGATGAATTCCTCCATATTTTATGGAAACAACAGGTTTCGTCAATCATTTCTTCATGCATGTGGTAGAAATTAAGTAAAACCTCTAAATTCAAGTATTTCTCTTTTTTAAATGAATGTTCATCTGCTTTGAGTGCTTTCCTTACTTCGTGTTTAAAATGCTTACAAATTCCCATCTTGCTCTTCATGCTTCTCAATCTAAGCATAAACTTTTCTTACTTTAGTGTTTAAAATGCTTATAAATACCCATCTTGCTCCTCATGTTTCTCATGAGTCTAACAAAAACATGACTACACCTGTAATTAATATATATATATATATATACATATATAATTTTTGCCAATTGGCCTAGTGGCAAAGAGATTTTGAAGTAAATTTGCCCACCCACTGATCGATTCCTAGGTGGAGAGGGAGCACGCTATCTACTGCGGCAACTTTACTGGCAATTAGGCCATGTTTCTTTAGTGGAATTTCTGCAAGGAATTCACCATGTCCATGAATTCCTTGACTTGACATGATGTGACATGCTGTTTCCTGAAATTTCCAAATTCCATATTCCTTCACTAGTATTTATGGACTCTAGCCACATGAAAGGTCTCCTTTAACCTTTGGAAATTCAGGAATTCCACTCCCTTTGTATTTTAGTGGAATTCCTAAATGCTTAAGCCCAAATGAGCATTCAAGAATTCTACTATATCTTCAAATATAGAAATTCCCTGAATTCCAAAAAAAATTAAAAAATAAAAAATAGGCCCTCAAGTCTTTCATTATGTGAAGGATAGGAACTAGCCACTGTTAAATTCTTGTCCTACCTAAAAGCCTTTTGCAGGCATTTGGAATCAAGAACAGAGAATGGATTCTATGAATCATGGAAACAAGAATATAGCGTTTGCAGGCGTCATCAAACGTGAACCGACGTAAACCTTTTGGATGGGGCCGGAATGGACAAGATTGAGGAAGATTCCTTTAGTGACGTAGAAAGTGATGCAGACACATGGTACCCACTGATAGAATCTTATGGCACATTGAGCAGTGTGGGGCTCATAACTTACGTCGTGGAAAGAATCCTTTTTGGCAACAGGAAAGGTTCTTCAGCCATAATAACTGGGGAAAGATACAATCCTATATGGTATTTACCACAGTACTCTCCAGTGGTGAGCAAGCATTTATGGTTCTCGTTTGAAGATTATAGGGGCTTGATTTTGGTGTTTTTTTTTTTTTTGTTTTTTTTTAGAAAGGCTTGATTTAAAGTCGAGATCCTAGAACGTTTGTATAGTTAAATTTCCACAGAAAGTGAGACACTTTTTTTAATGTTGTTTCCAAGAACAGAAAAACATAAAAATAATTTTAATTTTCCATGATATGAAGGAGAGGCATTTCTTATTGGGAGTAGTTAAATAACTTTTTCATGAAAAAGTTAAAATCTATGAAACCATTTTTTAATGATGCTGCACAAACTTTGGGCACGTTTGCATAGCTGTATGGAAAACTAATTTTGGAAAAGATTTTTTGCATTATGCAGAAAACGCCAAATCTAACCCGCCCCATGCATCGGAACCCTTTTCCTTTAGAATCATAGAAAACTCAATTCACTTTTCCGCAAAGTGGATACACAAAGCATGAAATTTACTATAGTGAGAAAAATGTTTTTCTTGTAAAATCATATATGTACATCCATAGAAAACCAATTCCATGAAACTTTTGTACTCTGCAAAAATAAAAACTTCCAACTATCGGCTCTAAAGTAAAAGCTTTTCTATGGAGTTACTGAAAATTTAGCTCATTATTATTTCTTTTTCTCACCGAAAAGTGGTTGCACCTAGCATGAACTATTGTACAAAAAAAGTGTTTACACAATTTTACTCACTTTTTCCATGAAGAATTGGCCACACAATTCATCTACTGCAAGGGAAAAAAGATTTGTTGACCCCCTCCCCCCAAGAAAAACTTTTTCTAAGGAACCATGAAAATTTCAGCTTATTTTTGTGATTTTTCCTAGTGAAAAAGGCCCCACTAAACATGGATTTTACTATAGTGTAGAAAAGCTTTTTTGCTTTGTGCACCTTTTCAGCTCTTTGTGCAGCCATTTATTTTCCATAGAAAAAAAAAGTAAAGCTTTTCCTTGGAAAACTGAATTTTCATGCATTTGGTGCAGTAAAAGTATGCAAAAAATAAAATCTAGAGGATCCCCCTTTTCTGAAAAAAAAATAATAAAGGCAATTTTTGCCATTCTTTTTTTTTTGGGCGGGGGGTGGGGGCTTCTGTTTCTGTAGAAAATTTGACCCCTATATATATACCATTTTTCCTCGTATGCTCCTCAAAATGGGCTAGGAAAAAAAAACCTGCTATGGCGGAAAAAACGCTCTTTATCTTTCTCATCTTTCTCTAATTCCATATCTCTTGCGACCAAACCTTAAAAAACTATTGGCAACCAGAACCCTAGAATCGAACTACCCTCTTCCTCCTCTCTTGTCCTACACCACAACCATTTCCTCCATCATGAAGCTTTGAAAACCATAAAATTTGAAATCCCCTAGAATTCAAAAACGCTAGAATATGGTGCTCTCTCCTTTGTCATGAAGCCCCTCGCCTTTTGCAATGAGGCTGCTAATGTTTTCATTCTCAAGTGATTTGTACTGTTGTTATTAATTTTGCTGATTTCTCTATTGATTGTATTGGATTATGTTGGATTGGATTTTTCTACCACTTGATGACAGTGTTAATTATGTTGGATTAGGTTGTGATTATGTTATGGGGCCTTTTTCAAGTTAATGGGTAAAACACATGAAGTGAGCATTTTGATGTTTATTCATGTGTTTTGTAAATGCTCAAACCGACGGTGGGACTAACTCCTGTTAGCATAAAGTTTGGTTACATCTCATGCAAGAAATGGACATTGATTTTGAGCTTTTTTGAGAATCGTATATAGAACACATACATAGCCTGTTTTAGCCTCTTATATGAATCAATTGTTTCATTTCATCCAGAAAAAGTCTGCATTTGTCATTTGATCCAATAGGGTTCTGATCAGGTATGGGTGAGGGAATTACAGTAGTTGGTGTGGGTTGGATTATGGATGAGGAATTGAAAGGAAAATATTTTCAAAAAAGGTTACATCTCAGGATGTGAAAATTCTTTTGGTATCAAGATCATAAACTCGATATCCCCATTGGCCAAAAGGATAACCAATGAAAACACATCTAGAGGCACGCGGCGAAAATTCGTGACGATCATTGTGAAGAGTGTGAGCATAACAAAGACAGCCAAACACACGAGGGTGGTCATAGGAAGGGTTTTTTTTTTGAAAAGTAGCTCATGAGGAGATTTGCCATCTAGGTTGGGGGTTGGAATATAATTGATAAGGTAAGCTACCCAAAAAGAAAGAGGAAGATGCGCTTGAAAGCGTAATGATTGGGCAACCTCAAGAAGATGGCGATGCTTGCGCTCAGCCACCCCATTTTGTTGAGGTGTTTCGACACAAGTTCGCTCATGGATAATTAGGCCTGTCAATGGGACGCGTTGAGACGGGTAGAAAGCCCGGCCCGTCCCATCCCAAGCCCGAAAATATGGGACTTTTAAAAAAAATTTAGCCCAGTGGGTTGGGCTTGGTCAATAATAGCAAAAGCCCGACCAAAATGGGACTGGGACTGGGCAAAGGATGCCCAGCCCGTTCAGGCCCGGCCCGGCCCGCTTTAAATAAGTTTTGATAATTTTTTATATATTACCTAAATTGCCCCTCACTTGACCCATATAGGATACTCATTCTCATTCATTTTATTGATTTTCTGATTTTCTACTTTCACTGGAAAAAAAAAAAAGAGGTTTTAACCATTCCTACATTACTTGACTCATATAGCCTATAGGATACTCATTCATTTCTATTTATTTTCTATTGTCACCGAAATTTTTTTTTTTTAACTCCGCCATGTTGCTTGTAGTTGTTGCATTACATTGCCGGTCCCAAGCCCGGAAAAAAGGAGGAGGGTTTAAAGTTCGGTTCATACCGGGTGTCTGGTAACAGTAGAAATAATTAGAGAATGTTTTGCTTATGTTCAGGATTGGGCTAAGCCCAGGCCCAGCTCGGTCCCAGCCCGGGCCCGTACGGGACGGGATTTTATGTAGGCCCGTTCAATTTAGGGACGGGATTGGGCAACACCCAGCAGGCCCGTCCTATTTTCGGGACGGGATTGGACAACCGAAGCCCAGGCCAAGCCCGTCCCATTGACAAGCCTATGGATAATGCCATTTTCGTTAGAAACATTTTGCATTTGGCATTACGGATCTCCATGCGCCAGCTTGAGGGGGAGTATTAGGATACATGATGACAGCACATAGTCAAACCATGTCACATACGCGTCCTGTAATTGTGCAAACGGCATGTCTATATTTAGAATACTTAAATCATTTTTTATTCTTTTAGGAAACCCATCCCATAAATATAGGATTTGGATCTTCCACTCATTGTATGATATATTGTATTCAAATCATAGAGAATGAATATACAAGAATAGTTTTTCTCTCATCATCAAATTTTACAGATAGAAACAAATTTGATAAATACTGATAACTCTCGGATGGAGCATTAGAACAGAAATATCTAATAAATAATGAACTATTGGTTCTAAGCCATCTTTATCAATGAATCAACAATTAGAACGCGAATGTAGACTTAATTGCGTACCAATGAAGAGTAATGGCAAAGACAATTCATTTCGTGTCCCCTTTGATTTCGTGCAAATATTCCTTCCTATTACCTGGTGAGATTGCGTGCTTAAAATCTGTTTAGGTTCCACAATGCTTTCTTTAATGGTGTTGTCATGGCTTAGTTCAAGATGTGGCATGGAGGCAGGCCAATCGATTCAAATATGTAGGAGAAAATTAGATGGTTAATTAATTATTATAAAACACGATCTCTTTCAACGTATGGCATGTAGGCGGGCCAACCTAGCTAACACAACTTGTAACAAAAGATTAGTAGGTTAGTTTTATATAAAAAAAATTGTAGTTGCAGGTAAGCTTGTTAACTGTTTAATGGAAAGCAATACAAGTGCACTACAAAGACAACAGAGGTGGAGGGTCACTGTCATGATAGAATTGACTTCTCTTGAGCAAATATCTTTTAATTCGATGGCCTAATGATCACAAACTTTGAATTGGATTTACAAATTTTCACATCGATAGGAAATGGGTTCTTGGTCAAATTGATTTGGTGTAAAATACGTGAGTCTGTTCTTTTTGTCTACTGTGGTTTTATAAAGAGAATTTTACCAAAAAATTAAAAAAAAAATCCCCTAAGACCTAGTGAAGACCAAAAAAGCATTGAAATTTTAATATCGACTAAAAAGGCCATGAGCGGGGATATTGCCACTCGTTTCCTCAGTTCTTTTTTTTATTTTATTTTACTGAACAACAATAGTGCAACTCATGATAGCGTTAACATAAAAAGATGAATGGCGATATCCCCACTTAGGACCTTTTTGGCCAATATTGAAAGTTAAGGGCCTTTTCTGGTCTCCACTAAGTTTAAAGATTTTATTTTTGGGTAAAATCATCTTTTATAAACTATTTCAGTGCCACCAATTTTGAAATAGGCTTAACTTCTATTGAAGTGAAATTTATCATTAACAATACACATGAAAAAAATTATTTTGGGCAGTTTTGCTATTTATGTTTTCTTTTGCTTTACTCGAGACCAGAGTCATTGATGAATTTACATGTATGGACATGAGATTTCTATAATTTATTGGTACTGGAAGATTCCAACTCCATTTATTAATTTAAATCTTTTTTTTAATCACTTGCGCATGCACACTATCCAAGTTTCTAACGTGTATAATTACAATTACTTGGGATGCATTTTTTCCTTCTTGTTGTTTTTTCTTCCTCATAGCACTTTGCGCAGGAGAAATATCCTAGCTTGATATTATTTTAAATTCAATCTTTTAATACTGTAAGTGCACAGTTGTCTTGTTGAGACAGTGACAATTACAGGTCAACTCCATAGGGAGCACTACTAAGTTAAAATTTAAAATTTTATTTTTTTTATCAATGATAATGACAAGAGATATAATAAGAAACAATAATAAAATAAGAAAATTCTAGATCTAAAGTGCAGAAATAAAATATGAGAAAAAGCATATCAGAATATCATGAATCCATTAAGTAGTCCCACCATCATCCTATGTAATTGATAAAATAAATTTGTCCCCAAAATCCTTCAAATAAAAAACAAATCAATGTTTCTGATTCGAATAATTTGTCTATCAAAGAGCACAATTTTTCACAATTTATTTAAGGCAAAAATCTCCTTTACCTAATGAAATTATGAACTTAACTAAATATCACATATTAATCAAAGATAAATTATCAAAGAATTTCAATATTAGAATAATCTATTAAGAAAACATAGATGATTAAAGCATTGTTACAAAAAAAAAATTAAATAACATAGGTTGTCAATGACAGAAGACAGATTTATTATTATAATCAATATGCAAGAGACAAAAATATCACATAGATTAATGATAAGAGACATTTAACTTTATCTGATACTTTGATCTAGGGATCTACTCCTCCATTGCAAGAGATGAGATTTTGAATACCAAAAAATAACTCTTAAATTCTATTAATTAGGAAAAGAAGAGAAAGAGGCGAGAGAGAGAGTAATTAGTGGACGTCCAAGGGAGGGAGAGTATCCACCTATGCTTCCTTTGGTTCATTTTATAACTCCTGGTTATCTTACAAATACACTGAATTTGGACACATTCTCTGCAGATTTGATTTATCCTCATTGATAAGGTATATCTCTTTATCCTTTTTTAATTTGAATGAGATGGAAGCTTTTGAAAACCTCTGGATGGCTTGGCTAATCTTCAGATGGGGTCCCACAAGGGATATGCAGCAATAGATTATCAAAGGTGTGGATTTAATTGCAATCCCATCTAAAAATAAACATGAAAATCTCCAGGCCCATAGCTTTGTCAATCTAGCTCTGAATTGTACAATCTTGGGCTCCATGGACATCTACTCTGAATTAGCTTTTCAAAAATAGGTAAATCTCATCGATCCAACAGTCGGATTGAAAGTTATAACCATTTGAAGATAAGTTATCATGAGAAAAACATGATTAACTTTTAAAATTTGATATGTAATGAACTCTATCTCTGCACAACTTTCATTTTTGAAAGGATATCAGATGTGGATGATTTAAACTCTTCTTCTTTTATTTTAATCAAACTTTTACTCTTTGAATTATCCATTAATAGTTTCAAATCTGCAACTACTGCTGCCATGTGGGATATTTCATCTGCTTGAACAATGGGCCTTATGAGAAGTCTTCTACTGTAGTTAGGACTCTTCAATTGACATGATGAGTGGACCCCTCATTTGATTGATTTGCACATGGCTTATATGTGGGGTCTGTGTGGTGAATTTTTTAATTTACTTCTTTTCAAGATTCAATTTAGCAATGTAGGGCTTAGGATGACTATATATGCTTGAAAGTGGGTTCTGTGACAGAGGCCTGCGATTCTCATTTTCTGCACATTCTAATTCAACACATCAAACACTAAAGAGCCCATATTGAAGCGGGACCCATCCGGATAGAGTTTTACTTCAACTGGGACTTTTCGGAGAAAAATTGCATAATATTCTAAGTTAATATAGAAAATGTATGAAAAATATGAAAGTTTAGGTTTCTAGGTGAAAATGCATGAAATAATGGAATTAAATGAATAATGATGCAATTCACTAAGTAAAACCCCTAATTCATCTTAAAATGATGCATAAATATGCAAATTTATGAACTTAACGGTGGTATTTCGGAAGACAAATGCCAGCCACCTGTCAGTGTATTGGCCCCAACTCCATTAATTCATATGACATCATTGTAGTTTATTTTATTCAGTTTGTGTAATTCAATGTAACCTGTTAAATAATGGGCGATAACAGAATCTATAACTTGTTAAACTACGGTCAGTGATGTAAGATGACCTGTGACCTCCTGCAATGGATTGTCAAGGACAGTACCCAGAATCTTGAATCCACCATGATACTAAAACCAAAATCTTATTATATGATCCTGGCCACCCAAATTATACTTTTTAAATCCAAAGCAACATATTACTTGGGCCAACGACCAATTGATTGCCTGTCGTGGAGGCGTATCAGAATTTGGCTATCTATGAAGCTAAATACCCTTATTGGCTATCCACAGGGATGGTATTATTAACCTTGCCATTTTAATCATTGTGTTGCAAGCTAGAACACGGACACATATAGGGTTGTTATAGGGTCTGGATGCGTCAGCCTCGCTCAGACTGGTCCAAACCCTATCCTCAACATATGTAGGTTGGGACTAGGGCGAGCCAAAGTCCTCGAGGGCTTGCACAACTTAGGCTCTCACTAATGGCTTCTGGGACTTAGACTTAGAGAACTATTTGACACTGGTTTGTGATTTAAAAAAAAAAAAAAAAAAAACACTTTAGATGACCAGTGGGCCTAAAAGATTATTTTAAGCTATCTTGCACCATATCAGTCATTTTGCCTGAAAATGTATTGTTTTAGCACTTTCAACTAGCGTTCCTAGCGACCTTAGTTTTATGACGCTAAGGGTCCCTAGGGACCCTGCGGTGTACACAAATTAGAACAATATATGCATGTTTTATTGTATTTCGTTGTCAATAAGTCTATTTTCCTTCATCACGTTCGTATACGCCCATTTCTTCCTACTCAACCGTCCAAGAGGATAGATCATCGATCTGACCGACTCGCTGCCAGAGCGGGAGCTATAAAGTTGCTGGCCTTTTAGGATTGCAGAAGGGATTTGGATTTCTAAGAGCTAGAAAGTGGGGTCTGGTTTTTTGGGATTTTATTTCTAGAAACTTTTGGATTTTGTGGACATGAAGTTGCAAACTTTATTAATTCATTCTTTTCAAGACACCAAATTCTAATCTGGGTTTTAATGGGTTCTGGAGGAATTTTAGTGACACAACAGAGGAGAGTGAAAGACTGAGTTTTTGAGGATATTATTCCCACATAAACCGGATTTGAGGATTTGGATCTTAGATGCGATAAAAATGCAGCTGTACTCATCTAATTTGTTGAGCTCAACAGTAGGGAGAGAAAGTTGCAATCTTCACTCACTCAAGCTCTCTAGAACACTTGAAATCTTTCTGGGGTTCTGTAAATTTCTTTGATTTGGATTGTGGATAACATGAATATATGAAACATGAGATTTTTTCTACTTAGTAGAGCTAAGAAAGGAATGAAAAGTTGCAAATTTCAGTGCTTATGGGCCAAAAAGATATAGAAGTTTTTTGGGCTTGCATTTTTTCATCTTTTCCCAAAAGGATTTGTATCTGAACAGATTAAAGATCACTAGAAAATAGGGAGATAGATATTTGGGAAAGTGGGTTCTAAAAACCCTAGAAAAATCTTGCTAGATGAGGATTTTAAGCATTTTCACACCTTTTTCGGCGGAAATGAGGTTTTGAGCCCCAAATTTGCTGTTTGAAATGAAGAGGTACAGGAGTTCTCTAAATCCTAGTAAGGAAAGTGCCTAAAAATGGCGTTTGCCATTTTCGGAAGAAAATGGGCAGAGACAAATGGATGATCTGCTGTCATGATGAAAGTGCATGTTGTATATTATACATTATTGAATGGAATCATTACTTGGAGACACTAAACAAATGAAAACATTGTATAGAGTTCTGTACAAACAAGAAAGAACACTGTAAAACAAAATAAGCTGTCATAATGAAGAAATTAATTCGTGTACACCGCAAGGTCCTTAGGGACTTTTAGTGTCATAAAACTAAGGTCCCTAGAAACGCTAGTAGAAAGTGCTAAAAAAAAAGTGTACACCACAGGGTTCCTAGGGACTCTTAGTGTCATAAAACTAACGTCCCTAGGAACGCTAGTTGAAAGTGCTAAAAGAAAAACACCTTTTCATGTATAATAACTGATCTGGTGCAAGGTCTGTTAAAATGATCTTTTAGGCCCACTGGTCACCTAAAGTGTTTTCTTTTTTGATAAAATCCTCTTAAATTTATGAATTGAACTGGAGATTGTTTGAAATAAACTATTCTTAGTTTTAAGGACTTATGAGCAAATTAGGTAACTAGGCTCTCTACATTTACCGTAATTCATTTCTTGCAAGTTGGAGGAGCGGTATAAGACGTGGGTCTGCTCCTCGGGTCTTGTGTTTGAAACCCGCTCAAAATTTATTTAGTGTGCATTTATGTAGATTTAGCAGATGCTACCTAATTTGAGTCCTGTATGAGTCAAAGACCTCACTCATGTCATAAGGTAAAAAAGGGCTTTAACCTCAATTTACCCATTTTAGAGTATAGTCATAGGACGATGCCGATGGGGTTAAAATATAGAATATGATGATGATGTTGGCAGTGGTGGGGTGAATAGAATCTTACCTAATCAGGCGGGCTTGACATCCCATTACCCTTTTTAAGGCTTGATAGGTCCCAGCTCCAAGGCCTGTCTCGTAATCAATTTGGGTCACAAAATTTGCAATTTAAACCAGGACCAGATCCATGTAGGTTCAGCCCAAATCTGACTTGTTGACAGCCTAGGCTTACTAGCCGTAAAAAGTATATACCTAAATCAGTGGACATTAATTATATGCCAGTAGACTTAGGCATTTGGTTTATTTCTTGTCGGTGAGTCCCACTACAGCCATAACCCCATATTAAATACAAGACAGTTGGGGGCCAGTCAACTACCAAAAGTAATGCCAACATTGCGAAACACCCAGGATAAGGTGATTGTAAGCCATAATCTGATAACGGCTCTTTAGTTCGGAGATTCTAGCTTGGAACCTGGCTATGCACATCTGAGTTGCTATTATTTCAACGTGTGAGTCGTGTTTTTTTGTTAGTGTAAGTTTTTTTTTCCTCTTACATGTGTGAGTTGTCTCATTGCAAATGTAAATTTTCATCATTTGCATGTGCGAGTCTCACGAGTCCTAGTCCTTTAGCTGAGATAAAAAAATAAAATAAATCCATAATCCAATTTTTATTTTAACAATTGGATTTCAAAACATTGAATCAGATGACAATTGCATCCGTGGGCCTTTCTCTCCTTCCAAGATGAGTTTCTTCCCCTCACATGTATGAGTCTTTCCTTTCTGCATGCCCGGGTGTCCTCTAGTCACATGTGCAAGTGCCCCATTCCATAGCCGCGTGTGTGGTTGCTCTCATGGGTGTGCTGGCTAAGAAGAATGAGTCTGATGGTTATATATGTTTCCATCATGGTTGCTTCTTGGCGTACCCACTTCTTATTGGGTGGGGCCAGTAGATCCACCGACATGTCATGCATGATGCATATTACTGTCCTTGATTGCCGATTGCAGGAAACTGATGGGAGAGTTGACGGTCCTCCAATTTCCTTATTTTTAACATTTCATTGAAAGATGAAATCCATCAACAGAGTGGAACATAGATCATCAAAAACATTTATTAAAGAGTTAGGCCCAGTACAAACCTGTCTTTTTTTCTACTTAGCAGGACAACGAAAGCAGCAGAGCACTACATGTTAAAACGCATGGCCTACAATTTACCACCGATTGTATGATTCCATCCTTTTTCCTTTTTGCAAGTTAAGATTTATATATAAAAGAGAAGACAAAATACATTATATAAAAGGGAAGACAAAATGCATATTAAAAGAGAAGACAAAATACAATAATTCTAAAGATTATTCCATCTTTGAATATTCGGAATCCAATAATTCCAATGCTGATGTAGGAAGAATCGTATGACGAAGTTCTAAAGATTCCAGGCTCCTCTGGGATTAAAAAATGAAAAGAGGAAAGAAAAAGCAAAGTTTGGATCCCCCAAAGTTGGGGGCATGTAGCTTACGACATGCAAGCTTCGTCATGCTGATTATATTCATTATTGAAAATTTTTCTCCTGTGTGCAGTGCTTTGCGAAATTAACCGCAAAGCGAATGAGAGAAAATATAGTCTTTCGTTAATCTAGCAAGCTTGACATATAAATTTAGTTGATACAATAAGATTCCACTCCATCATGTATGGGCTCTTGTCACCCGTAGGCTACAAAACACATGATGTGAAAACAGTGAATCATTGAGCTAGGAGGGGATCGTGCTTTATGAATGGTCGGGATGAGAATTCCTGCATCCTATTGATGGTGGGAGAAGACTCTTCCTCAACTATAATTTCGGTCTTGTATGAACCTAGGGATGGCAATTGGGTGGGCTTGGCAAATGATTAAGGTAAGCTTGAATCCACTCGGTTTGGAGACAAGTTATTGTTAGGAAATAAAAAACAAAAGATGCAATCAACCACACAAAGAAGATATATAGATTTACATGGTTCCTTCGATCTTTATGTACATCCACGGGTCACACCGATTCCACTATGCTCAAAGGTAGGGATATAAATGGGTTCCCAATTCTCCGATTACTTGAAGGTTCCGATCCGTTAAAAACCTGATTTGAGTACTTATTTAGACCCTGATAAGTCAATGGGTACGGGTCTAGTTCCACCTTGGTTTGAACCCGTGAACCCGAGACCTTACATATTACTTCAATTTTTGAAAATCTCACCTAAAATCTATATTTTTTTAATATCATTTTCTATCTATACCCGAACCCGGATCTAAACCCGTCCCATATATGGTTCTGGTTTCGGTTCATGAGTCAAAAAACTGGTTTCGAAAAGGTTCCGGGTCTGAGTCCGACTCCACATTCTCCTTAACGGTTTCGGTTTCCGGTCCACCATGGACCCGGACCGAAACCGACCTGTTACAGCCCTACTCAAAGGCAAAAGATGAGAAGAATACAAGATATAAGTTCTCTGGAGGCTATACTGAGATTATATAAAGGCGCAAGGTAATATCATTAAAAAAATAACCTTATACGTTTCGGGAAAATGACCCTGAATTAACAGTCTGACCCTGGTGTAATCAAGCTCTACACATAACAATTACTAATATGTGATACCTAACTGATTCCATGATGTACATGGGTGAGGTCTAGTATCCTGATTTTGGCCAATAGCTGGTAATTATTGTTGATCAGTTAAATTGCTTTCTTTATTATACTTGAGTACTTAATGTATAAATTAATCATAAATAGGGTACGTGGGTACGGTGGGCCAAGGCAACCAAAACCCAAAATGGCACTCCACGAGATCCGGGTTTCATTGCACACGTCTCGGGCAGGAATAATAATAAAAAAATTTGCCAATTTCCCATGTACCCATCTATGTATAATAATTGTAAAATAAAGCACTAATAGGGAGAGAGAGAGTAAGAGGAAGGAAGAGGGAGATTTTTCTATAAAATGTATGCACAAATACAAGGGAGGGGACCTATTTATGGGCAAAGTAACATCATCACTAGAAATTTTAATTACAATTAATTCTAATTCTAATTCATCTCATGTGGTATCCACCAATGATATATATCTTATAACAAAGTCTAGGGGTCATTATTGTAATATTATTGTATATAAAGAAATAGTTCTTGATAGGCCGTGAGCCATTTTTCGCTGAATTCTCCATGACTCAGAATCTGAATTGATAATAGATTCTCCAAAGATATCAAAGATTCTTGCAAATTCAGGTCCCTTGGGGAAACTAGAGAAGTTAGTGTTGTAAATGTAGTTGAAGTCGGCAGGGACACACGTGAATAGAATATCCATGCGAGTGAACCATGAACCATTGAACTTGAATGTGCCACCATGGTCACGGACTACCTCTGTCATCCAATCATGAATGCAATGGAGGTTGAGTAGAACCGTCGGCAACATTCCAATGATTGGCCAATTCGGAACACTTTCATCTTTTCTCTTGCAACATTCATACAAGAGGAAACATGCACATAAGGCTAAGAATAGTTCAAGGTAGCTCCATGAGATGATGATGCTCCATAAGAAAGCCATGAAAGCTGCCGCCATTGGTGAGATGACTAAACTAGCACTACACAAAAAATAGAAAATTAGAACGGATTACCGTTCTTAATCCGCCCGTTCATAATCTGTTAAACCGTTCTCAAACCATTCCAATTTTCTATTTTTGGAACGGATTAACGGATTAGGAACGGAAAACAGGAAATTGGAACGGATTACCGTTCCTAATCCGTCCGTTCCTAATCCGTTAAACCGTTCCAAATTCCCGTTTTTGGTGTAGTGTAGCTCTTTATGGAATGAGAAGAGTACGAATACGTTGAGCCATTGGGGGCGTTGCTTGTGTGGGGAGAGAAAGGGAGGAGGAGAGAGAAAACAATGGGGAGGGAAAGGGAGGAAGAGAGAGAGGAAATAGAGGGGAGGGAGAGGGAGAGGGAGAGAAAGGTGAGAGGGGTTGGCCGCTGTCGTTCAGGCTGGAGCCAGAGGTGAAGGGGGAGGTGGGGTAGAGAAAGGGAGGAGGAGAGAGAGAAAACACCGGGGAGGGAAAGGGAGGAAGAGAGAGAGAGAGAGAGAGAGAGAGAGAGAGAGAGGAAATAGTGGGGAGGGAGGGGGTTGGCCGCTGTCGTTCAGGCCGAGGCTGGAGCCAAAGTTGAAGGGTGAGATGGGGGAGAGAAAGGGAGGAGGGTGGGCAAAAAGGTAGTTTTATAGGTTGTTTTTTTATTTTATTTTCTTTTTATAACAAAAATGAGTGTGTAGGAAGAATTATTTTTTGTGTTAATAGAATGTAATAGAATGACTCTAGACGGAAGTCTATCTGCTTTAGACATACGATGTCTATATGAAATGACGCCCGTTTCCCTGCCTTTCGTAAAAGATATTTTTTGTTTATAACCTGATTGAAACAGACATGCTAAAAAAAGTTAGCAAACAGTCTAAATTACAAAAAATATCTATTTAAAAACAGTTAAAAAAAAAAAAAGACTTTTGAAATTAATAGACATTCCAAACAGCTACCTTAATGAAGAGAGAAACAACTTTAACACACACCAGCTTATGGCTAGTCTAAAATCAGTGGTTCACATGCTAGACCCAATTGGAAATATTGGAAATATTTAGAATCTTGTTCGATCGTGACAATTGTCAAGAATTGATCGCTCGATTAGAAATGGCAACCTGTTCCTGACCTGTCGTCTCACAGTCACAGATATCACCGACCAAAATGCATCATCGCTGAAATAATTGGTATCTGGCCACCTGTGTAATTAAGTGTGGCACGACCTGCTGTGCATATAAGTTCATTATGTGTGTACATTTATCTTAACTAAGTCCCAATTTTTTATTTTTTTTTGGTAAAATACAGTTTCCTTAGAAAAAAAAATGAAAAAACAAAAACCAATCAACAATAAGAAACAAACAAAAAATCATGAAAAGATACAAACACTACGCTCCCCTCTCAATCCCACAAAACACCCCATGACCTATATGAGTTCTTAGTAAATCGATGAGTAAAATTGTTAAGCCTTCTAGTAATATGGGAAAAGGAAATATCGTCAAACTTGGAGCTCAACTCATTAATGTCCAGCAAAATAGGATGGATAGTCCAATCCATCAATCTGTTGTTAGCTCTAATAACCTCGTGGGCGTCCAACAAAAGTGAATCTTACGGAATTCTTACGACCTAGCCTCCTTAAATGTGGAAAAAATAGCCCTTACCTTAGCTTCTTTTGAAGAAGAAACCTTTGGTCAATCCTGCATGAACCCAAGAACGATCAAACAAACTAGCAAAGCTAAACCTGATGCATTGGAGAACATTTGACCCGTGCCTCTAGGGCTCTTCATACTGATATCCCGGGGATTGTATGAAGGTCCTTTGAAAGCCTTTTTATTCTGGGTCATTGAGTTAACAATCATTCTTCTAGCACATATCATTATGGTAATGGGCTCAATTTTTATGCCCCGAAATATAATATAATTCGTACTTGTCCACATGGCCCACCAAAAAGCGAGAACACGAAGTTTTGTTTGAGGATTAATCGGTGGACTTATCTTGCGACAAAGATCCTTAAGGAGTCCCACCAATTTCTCACCAAGTCCTAGTTAACACACAGATGAGGCAGAGAATATGGAGTAATGGTTGGAATCAGTTACTGTGGATGATAGTGAAATGTGCAATTAGAACTTTTTTTTTTTTTTTTGATCCCATGTGCAATTAGAATTATTGTTGATGAGAGACACATGTGAAGCCGGGCCTTCTCAAGTGAGACCTGAGAGAACTGCCTTGGAATTTGGAAACCTATAGCTGGAGTTCCAAACACATTATATGGTGAATTTGTCAATCGTTTGGAGGAAAGGGAATAGCAGAAAACGTGAATTTGTCATATCATGAGTTACAAATAGACGAAATTGAAAAGATAATTGGTGAGAAAAGAAAAAATATGTTGCCTAGAGTAGACACTGCAGTTTCTTCTTGTAAATTTTTTCACTGGAAGATGGAAACACGTCTGCGTTGTGTTTCGCTGGTGAAAAAAATCCCAGGAGTTTTATCGAGATTTATCTAACATACATATTAAAGCTATGTAGATTGGTTTTCCATCCTAATTCCTACCAATATATAACTTATCAATAATGAGCCCCTACAATATATCAAGATTTTATAGAAAAATCATGCCATCCTTCATGTTGCACCTAATAATAGTATCTAAACACGTACATAATAAGTAGCAACAAAGGCCTGGGCAAATAAGCACTTACTGCAATTTTCAATCCCATTTGATTGGTTAGGGAAAGAAACTAAAATTATTTTACCTTTATAAAAAATTTAATTAAAAATATACTATATTTTACTAAAGAAGTGTTAATTTATTAAAAAGAAAAAATTAATTTGAAACTTGATAAGAACACGTTGAGGCCCATGTTGCCCAGGCCGTATTTTGAAAAAAACTCAGATAATTATTGACTTAATCAGTAAAAAAAAAGTTTTATTAAATTATTCTACAACTTTTATTTATAAATACTACATACTAATTTCTGCTTTAGTGATAAATTCTGCAATAGCTAGAAATTTGGATTTTAAAAAGAGAACGTTTCCCTACTATTAATTACAAAATTTAATTGTAAACTTGATAAGTTGAGTTAACATATTTATTTATCAAAGGGCAATGGCTTTGCAAATCCTATAACTTTTGCTTATATGTCTTGTATCTAGGTCAGATTATATTATGCACTAGTTTTCAATTAGTTAATATATCCTTAAAAAAACCAAGTAAAGTCACAATTTTTTTCTAATAAATAGGTATCATTTGGAGTTAGATGACTCTACTTTCTTAGTTTATGTCTGGAACTAAGATCATGTTGAAATCTATATCCTTATAGAGTTTTTCTTTACCAGGCTTCTTCCTTTGTAATAACAAATTATCTGCACATCCAAAAGAGAAGGTGATCGGAATTAAAAAAAAAGAGAAATAGAGAAAAGAGGAAGAAGATAAATTCACACGAGGTTAATACAAAAAATAAATAAATAAAAAACATGACAGAATCCCATGACCATACAATTTCAACAATAAAACATAATGACTCGACTTTGTAAAAACATGAAAATTTTTTTTGTATTAACAAGAGTTAGTTGTAGTCACAAAGATTATCTAAGATCGGGAAAGCCAAAAGAATAAAAAAAAGAAGAGTGAAAATAGTATCAACAAATTAAAAGATCCAAAAGATTATAAAAACATATTGTTCCTTCGAAGAGGATAATTCTTTGGGACTTATCTCTGAAGGAAAGTGTAAATTGAAAAAGGATTATCTCCACTTCAACAATAGGCAAAATATAATTTTCTATATGAAAATTGTATTTTTTTAATAAATAGAGCTACAGTAGTCTAAGTCTTTAACTGGTCATGGATAAATTTTCACGACTTTTAGGTGATTTGAATTTAAAGAGTCCAGATAATTTGGAGACGATTGAGAAGAAATTTGAATTGAATAAGTAATTGGGCAGCGCAACTTGTCTAGTAAAATTCGTGATTTGAAATGCCCGGGTAGCATTTTAGTTTCGTCATATATTTATTAGTAGGAGAGGTTTTAAGATAATTAAAAGAAGGGAATAAGGATAGATTTATTATTATTTAAGTGAATTGCTGCATGATTTGCCTAGTAAAATTCGTGATTTGAAATGCCTAGATAGCTTTCCAGTTTCAGCAGGGTTTTATTAGTAGGAGAGGTTTTAAGAGAATTAAAAGAAGGGAATAAAGGCAAATTTATTATGATTTGAGAAAGTATGATTTGTCAAGTAAAATTCGTGATTTGAAATGCCTAGATAGCTTTTCAGTTTTGGTAGATTTTTATTATTTGGTGAGATTTTAGGACAGTTAAAAGAATGAAATAAAGATATATTTATTATGATTTGAGTGACTTACTTACATTCCTAATTTGGCCCACAAAAACTGCTATTTTGTCTTAGCAATGCCCTTAAATTTAGTTAGAAAATAAAAATCAATATTTTTTCTAGATTTTATATGGCATCAGTTATGATGACACCCTATTGCTTTAATATATATATATATAATTCATTTAGATTTTATATAAAAAATACCTTAGGATTTACTTAAGTTGTACCAAATAAATTTTATTTTTCTCTTACTTTCTCCCTTCAAGCCTGATTGTCAAAGATCCAGCACAAGTGCGCATCACAAACCCTAGCCACTTTCCCTATCTTGCTTTTCGAAGGGCAGCAGTGGGGTGCTCCGGTTGAAGCGGCACATGTATCTATAATTCTAGATCCCCAAACTATCCTCATTCGTTGCAAACAGTAAAAAAAATATTTTTCTCGCCCGGACCCATCCGAACCACACACCTCACTCTCATTTCGTGACCTGTTTAAAGCCTCTAACTTTCCTTTTTTTTCCAAACATAGGGATAGAAAGAGAGAGAGAGAAAGAATGGAGGTTGCTTCGTTCCAACGCCTCTGTTATCTTCTCTTGATTGGCCTTCTCATCTTAGGTTCCATACGCTCTTGGTTCCTCCACGTCGAAGAAACCGATTTCATTGATTGCTCCATTTACTCTCCTTGGTGCACCTTCAAGAACCGTTTCCAAGCCACTTCCAATCTCTTCCTAGACACCCAAAGACCCACTTCTCGAGACCACCAAACCCAACACCCTCACCACCCTCTAGACCCACTCACCATCCAAGAAATCAACAAGGCCCTCTCCATCCTCCAATCCCACCCACCCTTCATCTCCTCCTTCCCATCCATCCACTCCCTAGTACTTGAAGAACCCCACAAACCCCAAGTCCTGAATTGGAAGAAAGGCGACCCACTCCCACCCAGAGCCGCATCTGTCATAGCATTCTCTCAAGGTCACTCTCACATCCTCTGTGTCGATTTGGACACTGCCCAAGTCACTCTACATGAGATCAATGAGGGCTCTGGGTACCCAATCCTGACCAGCGACGACCTGGCCGTAGCACTATCTACGCCGTTCGCTGATGCAGAATTCAATCGGACGATCCTTGCTCGAGGAGTCGAGCTATCCGATTTGACCTGCATGCCTCTAGCACCCGGATGGTATGGCGCAGAAGAAGATGGTCGACGCCTAGTGAAAGTGCAGTGCTTCTCTAACAAGGGCACGGCCAATTACTACATGAGGCCCATCGAGGGTCTTACGCTCACTGTAGACGTGGATCAGAAAAAAGTAGTGCACTTATCGAATACGGGTTCGGACATACCGATCCCTGAGGCCCAAAATACGGACTATCGACAAGTGGCCCAGAACGACCCGCTACAGATGCTGCCCATCAACCCGATTTCCATGGAGCAGCCCAAGGGGCCCAGTTTTCGGGTGGAGAACGGGCATCTGATCAAGTGGGCCAACTGGGAGTTCCATCTGAAGCCCGACCCGAGAGCTGGGGTGGTGGTTTCTCGGGCCATGGTTCGAGATTCGGAAACGGGCAGGATGAGGAGTGTGATGTATAAAGGGATGGTTTCGGAGCTATTTGTGCCGTACATGGATCCGACGGAGGGGTGGTACTTCAAGACGTATTTGGATGCGGGCGAGTACGGGATGGGATTGACGGCTCTGCCGTTGGATCCGCTTAATGATTGCCCGCGTTACTCGTATTATATGGATGGAGTGTTTGCTGCTGCCGATGGAAGTCCGTATGTGCGGCCCAACATGGTTTGTGTGTTCGAGCGCTACGCTGGAGAGATCGGTTGGAGGCATGCGGAGAGCCCAATCGGGGGGAAAAAGGTAATATTACATGGGTTCATGGCCCACTAATGGATGGATGATCCCCGGTCCGCTAGAATCTTTCTGTTGGATTCAGCTTAAAACTTCATTTTTTTTTTTAAACGGTAACAAATACTTTCATTAAAGGAAGAAGAGAATATTTTTGAAAAGAGCATCTTAATTCTTCGTAATATCTTATTTGCTAAAAATCTAAATTATTTAAAATAAATATTTACTCTCGGCGGCATTGGCTAACTTTGAGAATAAGTGTACTACTTTCGAAATAAGAAATGACAGGAGGTTAAAAGAGTGGGGCCGGCTGTTGTTTTGATTGATTTATAATTTTAGTAAGTGATCCCCACTTAGGACAGTCACTGTGATCTCAAGGAGTCGGAGCCTCACGTGCTTTCGATTGGATTACGTGACTACGCATCGGAAGCAACGTTCGAGTAATCAACTTTGAAGGGACCACTTGATGGAAACATCCAACCAAAAAAACTTGTGGCTCACTGTGTAACACCGACCCATCTATCCATTCGACCAATCCTGTCCATCTACTTGGGTGTTTTTAGGGATAAAAATGAATAAAAAAAGACACCATTCAAGTTCATTGGTCTGGTGATCGGTTCCTAACTTGGTTCTTTCCATGTGTGCAGTCTCCCTTGTAACTAACGGGCTTTTTTTCTATGTGTGCGGGCTCCTCTCCCATATGAGTCGATTGTCCTTTTGTGTGTGTGCGCTTTCACAAGCGTACAAGCCCAGTTGGTATGTATATCGTATTTAGTTGGTTTTACATAGGTTTCAGGTGGATAAGGTAGACCCGATGTAGACGATTGGGACTGTTACGGTGTTTTTCTTATGGGTGCGGTTGTTTAGTTATTGCCCCCATTATAGATAGGTGGTGGTGAATCTGGAGATGTACGAAGCAGATCTTTTAGATGCGAAAAACATATGAGATTGATTGATGGTTTGGATATCCTTTGTTTGATTGGTTGTTGGAATTCTGATATTTCTACTAAACTCTTTACAACACCCCACTAACATGGGAGTAAACTCTCCTTGAGAGAAAAGATGACCCGCACATGCAAGGGAGCGGACTGCTTGCACGTGCAAGGCAAAGGGCCCAAGGGTCAAACTTTGGGCAGTTGGGTGGAGACACCCAGCCAATAGGCTATCACATTATTCTCGATGATGCTCCTTCTTCTGGCTAACTTATTAAATCTTTTTTTTTTTTTTTTTTGCCTCCTCTCATATGAGATCTCTATAAACACTCAAATAAAATATTTATAAAAATTATATAATATATATATATGATAATTTTAATGTATAAAGTTAGGCAAGAGCCCTTACAAGGAGTCATTTATTTTTGCACTTGGGAAGTAAACCCAGCTGAAGAGCCTCTAATTCTTGGAATCAATCAAAGGATTGAGGCTAATTTGTTAAGGCATGAGATCATCTCTAAATTTTTAATTTGATATATCCTCTTGTGGGAGATTTGCTAGGTCTAACGAAATTCTCAAGAAGAGGGCCTAAAAATTATCAGTGAGCCTGTCTTTTTTTATATTGAATATCAACTAAAATTTAATTAATAAAAAGAAGATTACAAAAAAGGAAAAAAAAGGAAGAGACAATAAAGAACAGAAATGAAAGAGGAAACACAACAAAAGAAAAGAGAAGCTAGGTAAATGAGCATTGTACCCCAGTAGAAGCAAACTACAAGATAATACTTTCCCAAGGAGATATATTTTAGCATTGGTGAAATAGTTGGCTGATCACGAAAGAACTATTCGATTTTTTTAGTTGAAAGATTCTCACTTAAGTTCAGATTTTGTGGGCAGACCGCATGGAATGGGCTGAAAGATTTCTCTTTGAGTTCAGTCCTCCATAGTAGAGCTTCAGCCCCTTTCGCTGGGGTGTAAAAAAAAAAGGAGTGGAAGAACGTATAACTGTGATTGTGGCCATCAAGAAGAATCATAGCCAAATTGAAATACTGCTTTTATTTGTATAAAGTGCCTCCAATTATTTCTGTGTTGCATTGAATCCTTTGATGATCGACCGTCAACTTGTCGCCTAAATTTAGAAACTGTATTCGTGACAGATCCGAGAAGTGAGGCCAAAGGTGACGCTGGTGGTTCGTATGGCTGCATCGGTTGGCAACTACGACTACATCATCGACTGGGAGTTCCAAACCGACGGTCTCATCCGCATAAAGGTTTATTTTCAAACCACATCTCCCTCTTTCTACCAAAAGCCATATCCTTCTCTCTTTTTTCCCTTTTTAATTACCACTTCCAATTTATCATGCAAATGTTGAAATTATATCTACCGCCTCGACGAAGGCTTCAAAATTTTGGTAGGAATGGTTAGCTAAGAAAACTTAATATAATAAGGGTGTTAATAGTCGTGAATTCAAATCCCAGAAGGAATGACTTGGAGCTAAAAAATTATGTCTCATCAAAAGTGCGTCCACCGGATTCCACTAGAGGTGGGGTATTGAAAGTATGCTGCCTCTGCTGATGCATGTTCATAAAAGTAGTAAAAAGGGAACATTTTGAACCATTTTCTAATTTTCACCTTGGCCAAGTCCACTGCATAGACCTGAATAAAATCTGAGTCCAAGTTTGGGTCTATGTGTATGGACCGAAATACCCAACGCTACAGCTACAGATCCAAGCCCTTTATTTGAATTCAGGTACAAGTAGGATTCCTATAGCTCTGACCCAATTTTGGTCCAAGTTCAGGGCTGCATCCTCATTACATTCAGGTTAGGTTCTGAGCACAATGTGGACTTGTGCCGAACCTGACCTGTTTTCATCCCTTTAGCTTGTTACACGATTAGTCATGTTGTGAGGATATCAATGGCTGTTTAATTTTCACGATGTTTTAAGTTTGAGGAAAAAAAGAAGTATGGGACTCATTTTCGGACTCAGAAGAGAATTGGATCCAAAGTTGATCCTATGCCATGCTATATAGGATTCAAAAAATCAGATTCGGAACTAGAATTATATGTGTTTCAACTAACCCGATTCGGATTGACAAATAACGATATTAGTCATGTATTAAAATATGTATGTATTAATATATAACTAATCTATGGTTGCAGTACCACTAGTGATTAAACTAATGAGAGTAACAGGTTGGGCTGAGTGGGATGCTGATGGTGAAAGGGACCCCTTACAAGAACATGAACCAAGTGCCTAAAGAAGAAGACATGTATGGAACCCTAGTTTCTGAGAACGTCATCGGCGTCATCCATGATCACTTCATCACCTTCTACCTAGATATGGACATCGATGACTCCGATAACTCATTTGTCAAGGTTCATCTCACCAAGGTAGACACATCCCCTGGAGAGTCCCCCAGAAAAAGCTACATGAGTGCCAAGCGACAAGTCGTGAAGACGGAAAAGGATGCCCAGATCAAGCTCAAGCTCTATGATCCCTCAGAGTTCCATGTCATCAACCCCTCCAGGAGATCTATTGTGGGTAACCCATCTGGGTACAAGGTTGTACCTGGCGGCACCGCGGCTAGCTTACTTGACCACAATGATCCACCACAACTGCGAAGCGCCTTCACAAATAATCAGGTAACATTTTGGGAGACATTTTTCTGTGCTCTGCAAATCCTATGCTGCTGTGAGCTTACTCTCTGTTTTTTTTTTATAAAATTTTTGTGCTAATGTTAGATATGGGTGACTCCATACAACCGGAGTGAGGAGTGGGCTGGTGGGCCTTTTGCATTTCAGAGCAAAGGAGAAAATACACTTGGTGTCTGGTCTGACAGGTAGGCCTTAAAATTTTCTTCTCCTAGTATTTAAGCCAAGGCTGCCAAAGAAACTTGGATTATGGGGTTACTCCAAGGACGCAACTCCTAACCCAATCAATTTGAATATGGCCCATTTTTGGAACTAAGTAATAATGTTGTTCAGGTCCAGTCGTCCATACTTAAATATTGTTTACAGGCGCCTATAAAACAGGTGTGCACATTATATCAGAGAGAAACAATTTGTTGGGTCTGGATCTGGATACACCATGGACCACACCTTTTTACGCCCTTAATTTTAGGTAGGACGATGACATGCATTGTGTTGGTAAATGGAAAATGTAGCCTGTAGTGTTCAATCGAAGAGTCCAGATCCTTGAGGACCATGTCTCAATGAACTCTTAGAGGTTAGCTCCCTAAACCTTTCAGTGACCCTCATTAAATCCAAACAGCTTAGAATCATGGCTTAAAATTTGGAATGCAGCCTACGGTTATATTGATTATGCGTAAAACATGTGATTAAAATAAAAAATCAAAGATAGTGAATCATATATCTGATTCTAATTAAGTGGGGTATCTTATCAAACGGTTGTGGTTTTGTGCTGCAGGGATCGACCCATTGAGAACAAAGACATTGTGCTGTGGTATACTATGGGATTCCACCATGTACCATGCCAGGAGGATTTCCCAATCATGCCCACTGTGATTTCCAGTTTCGATCTGAAGCCTGTGAATTTCTTCGAGAGAAACCCCATCCTTCGGGCATCTCCCAACGTCGAGAAGGACTTACCCATTTGCAGGCCAGCTTCCGCAGCTTAAATCAATGATGATATAGTGAATAGATGGTTCACTATATCAATTGTTCATACTTCGAGTACACAATTCATCCATGCATCAAATATTTTATGCACATGCTGTTTGCAAATAAGAACTATGGGTATATGTCCATATATAGAGGTCATCTTGAATGACTATGGGTATGTATGGATCCTTTCCAAAGGGGAATGCATTGTATACATCTACAAGATCACTAGGGGCCTCTGTCCAGACGTGGAGGTCATCTTGAATGACTATATAGGTTTGTATGGATCCAGTGCAAAGGGGAGTTTATTGTTTGGCATGTATATATTCTCTATTGATTGATGCTTCTGGGAGGGCAGACACCGAATTCTATTTATCTTGAGTCACAAAATTTGCAGTTTGAATTAGTCTTGAGTGCCCAGGGAAAAAGCAGATGTCATGGCCAACGTTGCAAATCTCGTTTTCAGAAAATAACAGGGCAGGTTTTGGAAAATGTTTTAAATTTTGTGTTTTTTACCTGAATATTATTTGGCTAGCTATTGTTAAAATTAAATTAACTTTTAAGCTGAAAAACAGAAACATCGGAGAAAGAAGTTTCGAAAAAGAGAAGAAGAAGAAGCTAGGAGATCACATGAAGATATCATGATGGTATCACAATAAAACTAGACGATGATCAATTGAATTCGTTGCAATAATATCGTAATAAATATTTCCAAAATCAATGCTAGGCGGATATTTCTGATATTTGGTGCTAATTTCTTTAATGGAATTTGTGGAATTCCTATATGGAGAATTCCATAGTAGAATTTATGAATGCTCCCTTGTATATGAGCATCCAAAAATTCCATCAAAAAGCAAAATTCCAAAGGGGTTGGAACTTTAGGCTGATTGTGATAAGTTCAAGATTTCAGCAATGCTAGGCGGTTATTTTTGACATTTGGTGCTTGTTTCTTTAATGGAATTCATGGAATTTATGTATGGCGAATTCCATAGTGGAATTTATTAATGCTCCCCTGTACGTGAGCATCCAGAAATTCCAATAAAAAGCAAAATTTCAAAGGAGTTGGAACTTTAGGAATGTTAAAAGTCATTTCAGACCGTTTAGGTGGTTATGATTTTGGAATTCTCTTCAAGAAAATGGCAATTGCAAATGGCGGTGGATAACTGGACGTCACTCACATCAAGTCAAAACAACCACAACATCACAAATACCTATAGAAGTTCTGATAAAAAACAGGCCCCATGTCCATGGATTCTCTTATTTGCTTGGTGGATTGTAAAATCCTAGCTTTTGAAATGACACTTCATTGACTAAATTGAGCATCCTGGATGCTGGGCTGCCCAGGAGAATTTCGAGGGGACAATATGTGAACAATCCTTGCAGCAATTCTCTGGATTTTAACAACAAAATGTCCCTTCCGGATCGTGTAGGGGTAGGAACTTGTCAAACCCTGACCCAGGATTAGCGCGATTAGTGTTAACTAAGTGCGTGTTTAGTTGTAATGTGAGTTTAGTGTACGTGGGATTAGAAATTGGTCCAATTTAGTCTAGAATTAGCTTTGAGGAATTTTGAGAGCGTTTTGTGCTATTTGGTCACACTTAAGGGTGCCTTGAGTGAACGTGTAAGCTTGGGAGGAAATTCCAGTTCTCTGATTTTAATCGTGATTTCGATCTCTTTTGAATGATTTTATTTTATTGATAAACTTTTGTGTTCAGCTTGTCTGCGTTTTAGGCCCAGAAACCCAAGTTTTGGCCCAAAGGGGTAAATCAGTCTTTTCACACCAAATATGGACTCAAATTTCGAAATCTCAAAACTATGCCAAATTTATACTTTTTGGAAACTAGATTTTTCGGCGATCATTTTAGTCTTCTTCGTCGTTTTCATCCGGGGCCCCCAAGTCAGTGTTGTAACCATTGCAAGCTTTGAGCAATGGGGCCCACAAGAACCCATTTGAAATGAGTCTTCCCCTCCTTCATTGTTCACTTCGGTTCTTCCCTACAACTCTCTTCAACTCAGCTGTGACTTCTTCTTCTTCCCCTCCCTTCTTTTCTTTGCATGCCTAAGCTAGAAAGCCTCAAATCCAAAACTAATCATACCATCTTCTTCCTCTCAACTCAAGGAATCCATTGCTACCATTTTCTTGGAGATCCCAGCTGTGTTTCCACTCCATTTTCTTCTCTTCTTGTTTAGCAAGCTTCAGGTAATGGATCTCTTTCTCCTCTTCAATGTAGTCTTTTGAGTTCCTTAGGAGCCCATTTTTCAAGCATGCAACACCCATTTCGAAATGGGTCATTGTCTTCTCCTTTTTGGTGGATTTTTGAAGTTCTTTTCATGGGTTTTCTTGTAGATTTCGTGGAGTACATTTGGTAGGATTTTTTTTCTGAGATTGTTGGGCTTGGACTTTGGTAAAGGCAAGTGATCAACTTAGCTTCATGATGCATGCAATATTTGATTATTTTAGCTTTCATGATTTGATTTCTTTTCCATTCTAATTTGGGCAATGTATTGTTTCAAAGATGTGTTATAGTCTGAAATCTTGTTTTAATTGAAATGCATATGCTAATGGTTTGTATTAATGGTTTTCATTCATTTGAAGTTGCTTTTATCTTGCCAAAATGTTTTATAAATGGATGCAAGAATGGAGGAAATGTTGTGAGGTGATTGGAAGTGTGGATTGTTAGAATTTGAATGGAAATTGCCCCTTGGAGAGCATGGAGGCTCAGGGGATATGCAGGGATTTGACAAAGGAATGAAATGGTGAAAAGAGGTGTGAAATTTGAATCAAACTGAAGCTGCCGCAGATCGGCGGTCAGCAGTCGGCCAGCAGTCGGCTAGCCGACTGTTGACACACGGCTAACCGCCCCTGTGTCGGTCAGAATAACAGTAATTCAGTTTCTGCACAGGGCGTGGTCGGCCCGCGGGCGGTCAGTAGGCGGCTAGCCGACCTGCGCAAGAAATCTGAAAAGTAGTATTTTTCCTGATCAGTCGGTCAGTTGGTCGGTCAGCCGACCAGCAACCGGCGGCTAGCCGCCAGGTAGCCGCGTGGTGACCGAGTGCACAGAAGGAGAACTTTGAAGGGGCTTCGATGGGAGAGAAAAACTAGAATATGTTAAGGGGTCTTTAGCTTGATGCTGTGCAGTTGAAACATGAAATGTTGTCTAGCTTCGGGGACACCAATTCATTTTAAACTCCAACATTTGGGTTTCAACTTCACGAGAATCAAATAAAGAGTCTTAGCATATACTTGACATAATTGTTTCGAAATCTTGAATTTTGACATGAAGAATACCGTCTCGTACCTGTTTTGATTTACAAGCAGGTGTTTAGCTTTTGATTTGTTTCAAGAACTATATTGGGGACACTTTTCCAGCCTTGATGTCATAGCTTATGCTATTCTTGTTTAGTCTCGTCTTGCATTGTTTTGATAAGTGTTTTTCCCCATTTTTCGCTGAGTTTGTACAAGTATTGATACGTTTTATGCATACATGGATATCATAGAATACCGCTGAGCTTGGACTGCCCTTTCAGTCTGATCCACTAGTTAGGGAGTCCTTAAACATAAGGGCAATCTACAGATTAGTCGTGTATTTATACACATCTTTGTTTTGTCCGGTTCCGCGGCCGGTTTTCCGCCCACCTTGTGTGGCTCGGACTTTTGTTTCGTTTCGTCTCGTTTTGTTTCGTTTTGCTTGCTCTTGTCATTACGTATAACGGAGAAAGGATGAGCTCAATGTGGATCCGTGAATCATGTTATCTTATTGAAAAGCATATTAGTTTTGAATTGCACCTTAAACATGTTTTGTTCAGAACTCATGCCATGTTTTAAGTGCTGATTACTTTCATATTAACTGACTTGTATTATGTCTAAGCTGTTCACCTGCCAGACCGTCGTGTTTGACCCTTTTGTTTTGGTGTTTAGATGCAGGCGCCGTTGCTATTGCGGAGGAGCGCCCGGAGGAGGCTTTTGAGCCACCCCCAGCCCGTGAGTGGCAACCCGACGACGTCCTCTAGACGTTGGGCGGGGTCTTGAGTACGATACACATAGATGGGATTATTTTGTTATTTTGGAATGTATGGCCTTTGTTGGCCTTTTCGCACTTTTGGGGTTATGTAACTTAACACTTTTTGTTATCTTGAAACTTGAACTGAATTTGGTAATGCTATGTTTATGTTTTCTCCTCTGATTATTGTCTTAATGATGACTTAACTTATGCAATTCGGAATCATAAGGTTTATGTTATTAAATTGTGATGAGATTACTTGCACGCTTCCGCAAATCATTACTCGTGTGAGATTTTTACATATTCGTTTTTTTGGGAATCCTCACCGCGGAAACCTGTGGGTTAATCATAGTTGGATGGACACAACCATCGCGGGGCCCGAACTTGGGGAACCTCGGTCCGGGGTCGCGACAGAACTAGATCACTCTAAACAATTTGACCTATTTTAAAAGTACTTTTGATTTGAAAAAAGTCGCTAACTACCAGCCAATTTACCATTTTGAGAGTTTAGGAGAGGAGAATGACGAGAATACCTACAGTTTAAACTGAGAAATGTTAAGATTATTTGAAATGACAAGAAAAACAAGCAGGGGCGGGAAAAAAAAAGAGAAAAAGAAGGGCCGGAGCTAGCCGTTGCAAAAAACAATAGTCCCATTAGAAAGATACAAGTGAAAATGCCATGGGACGGTCTACAAAACAACTGGTGCACATCAGATTTTCATATTCCCTGCCTGTTTCACAACGACATACAAAATAACAAGAAGTGGCAATGGTTACCAAAGAAACTCTATTATTATTATTATTATTTTAATATTCCATTCATTTATATAACATAAGTCTCAAGAACTCAATACAAACCAAAGAGGTAGGGTGGGAGCTAAAGCAATACTGTGGTGACACACACACATAGTTAATAATTCAATCGACGACATATCATCTTCCATCAAAGGAAGGTTGACTTGTAATGAGAAACTACATGAACTCAAGCCATAGATATGTGTATGATTATTCCATTACCATGATAAGTCAATTCCTAAATATATACTTCTGGATTGGATAATCTTGGTGTGGGAATGGCAAGCAGTGGCTCTGCTTTCTTCAGAACAACCCCAAAATTCTCCTCAAGATTAAGTGTCGTCTTTTCAGGCAAATGCCATTCAAATGAATGTATGAAGGTAGCTAAGGCATACATTAGCATCCTCTCTGCAATGGGCAATCCTGCACATAGCCTCCTACCGGACCCAAAAGGAATATACCGATAATCGTTGCCCTTATAAACACATTTGCCAGCTTCCTCCAAGAATCTCTCCGGCTTGAACTCCACGGGGTCTTCCCAAGAATCAGGGTCTCTGTGTATTGCCCACGCATTGATCCAGATTCTAGTTCCCATGGGAACGATATACCCACCAATGGTGCATGAGCTACTGGGGCTTCTAGGAAGCATGAGTGGGAGCACAGGGTGCAGACGCATGACTTATTTTACCACTGCATCCAAATATTTCAGTTTAGGCAGATGTGATTCCTCAACTGTATGGTTCATCCCAACCACTTGCTCTAGTTCTTCTTGGGCTCGTCTCATTACCGCGGGTTGCTGCATTATCTCTGCCATTGCTCATTCTGATGTGGGCCACGTCGTGTCTGTCCCGGCCACGGTGAGGTCCTGTTACTAAGTTTCATTTACTAATCTGGCGAAAGAAATACATGTTCAAAATTCGAGTAAGCTCGCTTCATTTGTTTTGTTTTGTTTTTTATCCTTCTTGTTTTTATCTAATGAGTTTGTTTCATTTATGAATATATTGGTTTTCTACATTGTGATGCAGCAGATCACATAAACTGCCTAATTGGTTTGGCTGGGTTAAATATTTTGAAAAAGATTTTTTTTATATACCCCTTAAGGTTTATATGATTTGTAAACAGGCCCATGTAGTTTTAGTATTTGCATATAGGCCCCTATCTTTTCATTTCAATAACTTTTATGTCCCCAAAATTAATATTTCTAATGAAAATGGGTAATGACCATGGGATTTGTGTTGAACTTTTATAAAAATGACAATTTTGCCCTTATATCAATTAAGAAAATTTGAGTATATTATTATTTACCAAAATTCCATTACTGTATCCCAATTCCCAATGGTCTCTCTCAATAACTTTTTAATGTACTTGAAGCCTAATTATATATTTTGAAACTTTCATCAATTTAATGGTGGGTCATGCATGGATTGGATCAATTGCAACTAATACTAAGCACATGCATTGATTGTCATTATAGTAGATTTGGATTTAATGAAATAGGCCCTCTATTGATACAAGCCTTTGAATTTAAGCATATAAGATAGAGAAAATTACAAAATAGGGCTTAAGTATTTTGTAGATTTCAAAACAGGATAAAATTAAAAAAACATTTCAAGATGGGCCTTACTTTTTCCAAATGAATTTCAATTCAGGACTTCCGGCCAAGTTGGATGAATTCCTGCCAATTTCTCCCCTTTATTTTTCAAAATCCCAAAAATGCCCTTGGGGCCTCTAAGTTGAAAAAAAAGAAAAAAAGGGACGGTCTTTTTAGCTTGGCCCTCTTCAACTCCTCCTTCCATCTACCCCTTTCCTCTTCCTCCTTCCTTCCTTTTAGAGGATTCTCTCCAACGTCACCTGCGAGCACCAGTGGGGTGCTGGTTCTAGGAATTGGGAGGGATGTTGTGGGCTACAAGGGGATGAACTTGCACTATTCTGCAGTCGCCTAATTTTGAGGTGTAGTTTGGGAATTTTCAGATACAGTTAGGATATTCCTAGCTGACAATTCCTTTTGAAGGAGTTTTTGTTGAATCACATAATCACGATGGAGCATTTGTGATGTGTATGTTAGGTCCTGCTCTATTGCCTTCTTGGCGGCCTGACTCAACTGACTCACTAGAATGGGCAAATGTTCCCGATCCTAACTATCATAATAAGCTCCCTCTTTTGCAAGTGATCAAATTTTGCTCGTCCTTCGGTATCCTCGGACATCCACCTTGACCAGCAGAGCAAATCGTGGAGAAATGAAGAGCCTAAACTAAGTTTCAAATCCTAAGTACTTCGATACGATTCATATATGTTCCCAGTAATTCAAATTATCAGTTTGGGTCTCAAGACCTTGTGTCCAAAGCATGCAATCCCTACCCACATAAAGATGACTTGTTGGACAGTCATATAGGGGTTTTCAAAGGATTCCGGTTCTGTGAGATCTTTGAGCGTTTCTCTGCTGAAGAACCTTTCACTGTTGTGCCAAACTGGAAATGTAATGGCACTAATAGATATTGTGGTGAGAAGGGTCCTTTTGCATTTGAAAAGGAGATAAATGCCACAGATGGGGTTTTTGGTGATGTTAGGATTTTGATTCATGATGTGAGGAATGACCCTGGATTTAGAAAAAATAATGCAAGCACTGCAAGAGTATCAACAGTTTTTCGAGTTATTCTTCCATTGGAAAATCAGTATTATGAATCACATAGATCAGGGCTTGGTGGTATGACTCTTGTGGTAGAGGGAATATGGAATTCCTTTGGTGGGCGGCTTTGCATGGTTGGTCGTGTTGAAAATGTAAAGCCACCTGCAACAGGATGTTCTTCTCGTATTTGTCTAAATAACCCCATCTCATTTACCCTCACCCAATGGAGCATTATCTTTGGGCAGATATCCCTCTCTGCTTAACGGGAAGGAAAGAAGGAGGAAGAAGAAAGTGAAACATGGAAGGAGGCATTGAAGAGGGCCACGAGAAAAGGATCGTCCCTCTGTCCTTTTGCAACTTAGGGGCCCAAAGGGCACTTTTGGGATTTTGAAAAAAAAAGGGGGGAAATCGGCCGGAATTCATCCAATTTTGCCGGAAGTCCTGAATTGAAATTTATTTGGAAAACTTAAAGCCCATTTTGAAATATTGTTCTAATTTTGTCCTGATTTGAAATCTATAAAAAACTTAAACCCTATTTTGTAATTTTCCCTATAAGATAAAGAGATGGGCAAATATATAATTTCACACGAAAAACTTTTGATAGTTGGTTGGTTACTCATTTTGGGGACATGAAAGGTATTGAAATAAAAAGTTAGGGACCTATCTATAAATACTAAAATTATAGAGGCTTATTTACAAATCCTACAAATCTTAAGTGGGTATGTGCAAAAAGCTCTGTTTGAGAAATTCAATCATGTCTTACAAGTCAAAGAAATTGTGCTAGATGAAGACTTCTGTCCAAGAAGTCCAAGACCATCGAAAAGTTATAAGTGAATTAATGGACGAGGGAGTTCTTTTTCTACCAACTTCAAGCACTGGTGATTTTGTAAGGACCTAAACAAGGAAATAATGCCGATACGGATGTCTAGAGGAATGGCCAGCCTTAGCAGTTATCTTCTTCTCAAGGCTCCACAATTGGAAGTTTACTCAACACAATATGAGTACACAGCATGCTATTTAACAAATGTCCACATCCAGTACCGGTCATGAAATTCATCATTTGTACGACTGTAAATATCTCTGAATGCTTCTAAAATGCTGACTTAACAATTTCATTCTTCAAAAGAGCTTTGATTTAACTTCTTTTAATAGTAAAAAAAACATGTGATGCCAATTTCTGAAACCGTTTGGGTCAGGGACCTTACAAGAGGTAGCTTGCTTTGATGCAAACACAGGCTTCTGTAGTATTCAGTAGTCTCCCCTATGAATTGCAACAGGCCGGCTAGGGCCTGCTTGTTTCAACTAATTATATACCAGGGATTTTATTTCTATAAGTGGTTAAGAATGAAGAACCAAAGGTGAATATCTAGAAATATCATCAAATAACTTCTCCTTAAAAGGGCTAGTTTGGCACTTTACTAATATTGTAAAAGTCAAGTAAAGTCTCTATTTTTCTGACAAGATGTCACATCAAAAGTATTTGAATTTAAAATTTTCTCCATCTTTAAAAAAAAAAGTAAAAAAACAACCACTTCTTTTTCAAAAAAAAAAAAAAAAAACTCCACTTTCGAATAGAAAAGGTAGAAAAGATTTCATAATAAACAACTAAAAACAAAATACCTTCATAGCCCACTTATATTTTATTAATCTTTCTTCAAAATCAACTTTACTTCACTTGACTCTATTAGTAGAGTTGCCAAACTAACCTAATGGAAGCCGAATTGAGAGCTACTAAATCCACAATGATTTTTTCTTTCCCCACACTGCACTTTTTTCTAGCCAATATACTCCTTTGTTAAATTACCTAAGAGAATATCTATCAAAAGTCTCTCCCTCCCCGACTTCTTTCTACACTCACTTACACTCATACCCACCCCCTAGCCACCACCGCCCTTCTAGCAGCACCGCTGGAGGGGGATGGAGGGAGGGAGAGACAAGGAGAGGGAGAGTGGGTAGTGGAAGGCGGAGTCAGGTAGGGAGACGGAGACATGGAGAGAGACAGGGAGAGGGAGAGAGAAAGAAGAAGAGGGGAGAGCAGGCGTTGGGCAGCGAGAGGGAGAGAGATAAGGAGAGGGACAGAGACGGTGAGAGAGAATGTAGAGAGAAGTTAGAGAGATTATATGTAAAAATGGGCTGTGTAGAGTCATTTTGTTAAAATTTTAACTTAAGTAATAAGTGGTCGGTGTGGGGAACGAAAAACTCAATGTGGATTTAGCGGCTCTCAATTTAATTAAGGAAAGAGGAGAAATTGATACTGAGCCATCACTTTAGTATTCAATGCTTAGGAAAATTAGGTCCCAGCTACATCTCAACCTTATGTCGTTAACCGCCTTTTAATAATTCTTTGGGGAAGGGTGGGGTGGACTGTGGAGTGGGTGGTTACATCTCCTGGGGAATAATATAAATCCAAGTGTCCTCCTTGACTATAAACAGACGCACCAGGCAAATTTCATTGGTATGTAGTATGTTTGCTTGCAATTGTCTCCCCTCTAATCATTTCTCTCAGCGACTGTGAATCTATCGTGTTAATTGCGAAAGGTTATGTTATCAAAGGGAAGATCTAGAAAGGGGATCATCAGAATATCCCCCACTTCGTAGAAAATGATATCTCACCCTCTAACCTAAAAAATTGAATCCTAGGAATATCACGAATTCATGATCAACTGTAGATCTTCCCCCTTCTCAATCACTCATCAGTCTTCAACCATATCATAAAAGACCGAAATACTTTCAAGGATTTAGCATAAGCTTCAAAAGTGTTTAAAAAAAGGAAAGGAAAAAGAAAAAACTAATTTGGAAAGTTAATTACCAGGAACAAGGCCTTGATATGAGCTGTTGTCAATGGCATTTTGGGGTCTCCCTGCTCCATGAGCCGCAAAAGAAATTGTAAGAAATCTTTGCTCTCCTTACTGCTTCCCTCTTTTTGATTGCGATCTATGATCGCATCGAGAATTTGATCAACCAACAACACGCATCTCTTCATCTGCCGAGCGAGGCCTTGTATATCGAACCTGGCTAGAATAGGAAACAAATCCGAAACATTTGGTTTCCTAAAGATCTCAACCATTTCATCAATTAAACACCGAAATTTGGCACCAGTGCAACTGAACTCCTCCCCTTTGACCGTATCTCCCCATAACATGCCCGTAATGACGTTTAAAATAGCTGCATATATTTGCTCTCGTATGTTTATTGTTTCACCGATCTTAGCATGGATATGGGCCACCATCTTGCGCACCTCTCGTCGCCGGAGTAACGAGCAAACATCAAGACTATTGTTACTCATCAATTGGTGGATACACACTTTGGGCAGCATCCGCCACTGCGATCCATAAGGAGCCCAAACTATGTCCATGCCACCATAGGAAGCAGCAAGTGCAGCCACAGTAGGATCGTGGTAAGCAAAGGTTATGTCATGGTCCTTGAGGACTTCCTTGGCTGCTGAAGATGTACCCAGCACAATACAAAGCTTGGTGCCCAGTCGAATCTTCATGATGGGGCCATAGACCCTGGACAATTCAGCAAAGTGACGGTGGAGATCGTGCTCAAGGAACGGGAGGCTACCGATCAACGGTAGGCCTCGAGGTCCTGGCGGGAGTGGGGACGGCCCAGCTCTTGATCTCTTGGCAACCCATAATAGTAACCAAGAAATGGAGAGTGTTACTGCAGACAATATGAGAACAACACTTCCTAGTTCTTCCATGGCTATGCAGTTCACGGAAACCCTATCTTCACCGGGTGCAGAGAATTAATTTAAAGTTACCACCCCACCCATACCCAAACCCACCGCCCCGCCCCGCGCCCCCCCCCCCCCCCCCCCCGCCCACCCAAACACACACACACACACACAAAAAAAACCCATTTGGAGATAAACAGGATCAGGACAAGACCAGGGGTCCCTCATGGTGTCAGACTAATGCTTCTTATATAAGTTATTGCCTGTGCAATTGTAAATGTAGGAGACAGCTGAGATGAACTTTGGAGATACCCTGCACTTTGAGTCAAAAAGTGGGGTATCTTGTCACATGGTTGTGGTTTTGAGCTGCAGGGGTCGACTCATCGAGAACAAAGACATTGTGGTCTGCGATTGGGTTCCACCACTTACCTTGCAGGAAGATTTCCCAATCATGTCCATTGTAGTTTTCAGCTTCGATTTGAAGCCCGTGAATCTCTTTGAGAGAAACCCCATCCTTCGGGCATCTCCCAAAATCGAGAAGGACTCACCCATTTGCAGGCCAGATTCTGCAGCTTAAATCAATGATGATATAGTGCATAGATGGTCCACTATATAAATTGTTCATACTTGTGTGCACAATTCATCTATGCATCAAATAATTTATATGTACATGATGTATGTAATCTTGAAGGACCATGAGTATCTACCCATACATAGAGGTTGAAAAAATTTGGCTTTAACACAGGCTCACAGGTCCCAACCAACCGATCTCTACTAGATTTCAATAACTGTGATTAAACTAGTAATTAATCCTAAATCCGATTAAAAATAAGCAATCTACACAAAGAGACACTACGTCAAAAATTGTGGAAATCAATGGTCTTGGTCCGTCGTTTTTTTGAAAGAACGACGGCCATGGCCGCCGAGCCGACCGACGAAAATATTAGGGTCCTTTAAATAAATCGACGGACTAAACCCATCGGTAATTTAAATCAAAACGAGGGTTAATGACAGTCACTTTATTGCTACATTTATTAGCCGTCGATAAGAATTATTTTCGAATTAGTAAATTTAAAATAAATCGACGGATTAAATCCGTCAGTAATTTAAAATAAAACGACCTCTGATGACAGTCACTTTATTGCGACATTTATTAGCCGTCAATAAGAATTTTTTTCAGATTAGTGAATTTAAAATAAAGCGATGGCCATGGACTGTCGTTTTTGTTAAAAAAATAAAATAAAATAAAATAACTAAAATAATTTTTAAAAAAACCTGAAATTAAATTTTAAAATTCTAAAAGAGCATCAATTGTATAACCATCATCTTCCATGCAATAAAAGAACTCAAGTGAGCTAATAACACTTAGAGTTAAAATATCAGCCATCTATTTAATAGTTGAACTTACAACATCAAAATAGTTATGAGAAACAACAAAGTTAACAAAAAAGCATGTTTCATATCACCACAACCACAGTTCATACAAAAAGTCTAAATCATTTACATATGTCATCATTTGCAGTAAAACTAGTCTGACAGAGTTCTAAAAATCGGCCATGAAATAATATCACCCAAAGTCAAATCCCCAAAAGTCCTATCTCTGCCCAACAATAATTCATCATCATTCAAGATACTATCTATAACATTCCTATAGCATCCTCCCTCATCGGTCGACAAACCCATCACACGACCAACCGCAATAGTAATCTCCTTCCTTAAGTACGAAAGCAGCCTACACGAACCTTATCTTGTATGTGCGGTGTCGTTCTGGTCCGTGCGGGCCTCCTGATGCGGGGAACCCTCCTGGGCCTACTCACAATATTAGAAATGCATGATATTAGTATCTCATCAATTTAAATAACTCATTAAATTATTGAGTCAATTATGTAAAAAAAATAACGTTATACCTGAGATGAACTCCCATAAAAAGTGGAAGAATGTTGCACCCCATTTTGGGAAAGGACTTGTTTGATCTCATCAATCTCCTTTTTCAACCATTTCACTTCAGTTTGAAGGTTTGTATTGGTTTCATGTTCCTCCTCCAAGGCTCTCTTATAAGGAGTCGAATATTGTATATATGGCAGTCTTTGACACACCCATGCCTAAGCCAAGTACACGTCCTTTGCCATCACGACCAAAGACCTATGAAAAAAATAAAATATAATATAATGCCAACAAGAACACAAATAATATTACCGATATTTAAAGATATTACAATTATAAGATAAAAGAAAGATACCTTTGCAATTGCGTCATTGTCTATATCACTTTCCACCATGGATCTATCAGATTCACGTGCTGTAATAATAGCATCCTACAAATTAAATGATAAATAAGAGGCATAAATACATTATGCCAAACATTTATATGTAGTTCATAAAAATTGCAGTAAGGCAAACAGACATGCACTCATCTCCTTCACTTGCAAGACATACCTCATTTTGCAGCATTTTATCTTTTGTAAATGTGGGATTTTCAGAAGAATGAGACTAAACCAACTTATACATAGTATCAAGAAGTTTTAGAAAATTAGAGAGTTGAATCTTGGGTTTGAATAAGAAAATCTCAATCCACCTATCAAACATTTACATGACCTGGAATATCCAATCTTCAAGGTCTTTTTGGCTTGTCAGAAACTGGCACTACAACAATTTGCACTTTTACTGGCGTTTTTTCCCGGCACATTCATTAAACGCCAGGAAAAGTTATACTTTCCCCGGCAAAAAAGCTTATTTTACAGGTAAATGGTACTGTTTTGCCGGCGACATATTTTCCCCTGCAAAGGTTCATATGTTACCGGCGAATTATTATTTTCGCCGACAAAGAGTAATGTTTTGCTGGCAATAAATTAGAGTCGCCTGAAAGGACCAGACTTCTTGCCGGCGAGATGATATCATCGCTGGCATAGTTCACCTTAGAGTTTTACCCAGCTGTTTAAGTTTGTTGGCGGTTTAAATTCGCCGGAAAAGTATTTTTTCCCCTTGCTGGTACTTAAAAAAATATGTGAACTTCTGTTGGCGCTTTAAAATCGCTGGGAAAGCTGTTTTTTATTCACTTTGCTTGCACTTAAAAAAATAATTGGAGCCTTTCTGCCCCATTTCCATTTCCCGCGCCTGCGCCCCCTCCCGCTCCCGCTCCCCCTCCATAACCATTTCTAGTGCCCTCTCTTTCTCTAAATCGTGTTTAAGCTTTTCCAGCCCCCTTTCCATTTCCAGCGGCAGCTCTAAGCTTTGCCAGTCCCCTTTCCGTTTCCAGCCTCTCTTTCTTCATCATCAAGTCAATTGCTCCAACCTCCTTACAACTCTGTTTGTCTATTGAAATGGTGTTTGGGGTTCATCCCGTTTCTGCTCCACCAGCGTCGAGAAGATGGCCCCCTCGAGATCTGGCTCGTCTCCCCCTGCTCCATCGTTCTAGTGCGTTGAATTTCCTCCACCAGCGTCAATGCGTCGCAGCTTACCGCCTCTCTAGAAGATTGCCCTGCTCCAAATCCAACCCATCCTGCCGTCTAGTCTCATCCAGCATCGATGGTTCGATTTCAGATTGGGATCTTTTCTCCTTGAAGCAGAAGGTATGTATTCAAACGCTATCCTGCATCTACCAATCACAATCGATTTCAGAGTTTGTTTTTCGCTTTCTCTTGATTCGTTGCCTGCAGACGAATTCTAGGGTTTTTTTTTTCTACTTTCTTGGTTTTTGCTCGAATCTGATGGGATTGAATGGTTGTCTTTGTTGGAGATGGCTTTGGTGTGGATTACGGATAGGATTCGAGTCCTTTCTATCTGTTCTTACTTTGATTGGTTTGTGGTTTCTGTTGTTACTGATTTGAGTGATGTTGTTGCATGATAACAATGATTTTTAGCTACAGGAGAGGTTCATCTGTTGAACTGGATAAGGATATTCTATTCTTGTACTAATTGCATAGTTTGCATACGAATATGAATTATGCTGAACATTACTGGAGTTATCTAATGGTGTGTTTGGATGTACTTTGAATTGCAAGGGTTTTGAAAGCTTTGGTAGAATGTGTGGTTACCTGTTTGGATGTGCATCTGTGGCCTTTTTTTTTTTTTGTTATTAATTTATTTTCATCATGGAATAAATGATCCTCTTGCATTTAAAGAGGAGGGTGTATCAAAAAAGGCAAAAATCCTATTTTAGGTTGCATTGAAACTGATAGAATATTAGCTGGAATGCCATGTTTCTGGACACCCTCTCAAGACATTATTGAGAATTAATGCTGTCACTGGTTTGGGGAGAAAGAAATTAAAGGGGTATAATTGTATGCAACTTAATGGAACTTATAAAGGGGCATAATTGTATGCAACTTAATGGAACTTATCTGTAGCACCACAAATGCATAGCAGAATTAGAAACACCATAGCAGAATTAGAAACTATCTTTCATGCAAGGTGTCAAAACCATGTATGATCTTAGATACATCCAAATGCATCCATAAGTCTATGGGATCATCCTTCCTTCCTTCTGCTTTGTTTCAGAGTTTGTTTTTGCGATAAGTTATTTTTTTGATGGAATATTAGGAGTGATTTCTGAGATAGAATGGTTTTTCTTTGTTTGGATTTTGACTTTTGCTTGGATTTCGAGTTTCAGATCGTCGTATTCTTTTCTCAGGTCACTTTGATTTTAGTTCCTCCAGTCAATCAGAACCCTAGTTTCGTTGTATTTTAGCACCTAATCTTTCTTTCTACATCTCAATAAATATTGATCTGAAATTGCCTACTTTCTTTATATTGACATTTGATATTGTCTGTTTTGAAGAGAGTGGACCTGAAACTTGAGGAATCGCAGAAAGGAGAAGTTTCCAGCCACAAGGTATTTCAGATCTCTCGCACTTGCAATTTATCTTATTTTATTTTTATTTCTATTTTTTGTGCATTCAAGACTCATTTGGTAGATAGTAACCAAAAAAGAAAAAAAAAAAGAGGACTATCTGTGTTTGGTTGGTAAAACACTATGGTACAAACATTTATGAGAGGACTATCTTGACCACTACTTAGTTGCTCAAGATAAAAGAATTTCTGATCAACATGAACTTTGGGAAATGGTCATCAAATGAAAACAGAAATGGAAGTGGAGCAGGTGAGAAATGCTTGATCGAACAATGGAATGTTGTTATACTTGTGATGAATGGGTGCATGAAAGTAATACCTCTTGTGGGGTACCTAGGGGAAGAAGCTGTGCTTGAGAAGGTGGTTGTATATCTAAAGGATCTTGAAGAAGGGGTACCTAGGGGAAGAAGCTGTGCTTGAGAAGGTGGTTGTATATCTAAAGGATTTTGCTTCTTCTCTGAAGCTTGTGAGGTTGGAAGCTGAAAGTCTTCTTGAGTTGGTTCTTTCCGTACTAATGCAAGCCTTGAGCAGCTCATCTCTTAGATCATAGTGTAGCTCTTCCCTTCTTCGGTTACTTGGACTAGTTTTCTCCATTGTAGACTGCATAACTAAGTGAGAGAGATATGTGGAAGTTTTATGATAAAGCTTCTTATTCATTGACTTGGTCTTTATCATTTTTTTTCCCTCTTGATAACTTTGTATTTTACCGTACTACAGTATTATCTACATACAAAGAATGGATTTTTCACGACGTTGAAATATTTGCCCATGTTGGGTTGTTTTCAACCTGCATGGGGTGGGAAAAAACAAGTGAATTATGAGTGGGGTGAAGGTACTGTGATGTAAATGTCGTGTCACATGCGGTTGTCATTCAGGTTGGAAATGTGAAGCATGACTGTACGATTATGGCCCCCAGATACATGTCAACATTGAAGGGTCCCACACAGATTCATAAGAACATTTTTTTCTTTGGGTAACATATTGGCCTATATATGTAGAGTTTGAATGGAATTGCAATATTATCCAATTGCGTGTCTGCATTCATTTGAACAGTTGTACTGCAGTAAATATCTCTTTACTTCTGGACCGGATCAGCAGGATGTGGTCATCAAAATGAAAATAGAAATGGATGTGTTAAAATGAATTTTGCTCAACTAAACCTTTGTTTTTCTAGCCCGGCCCTTTTTCTTGTACTACACAATCATCTGCATTCTCTTTTGTAAATTGGGGATACCCACAAGTGGATTTGCTGTCTATTCCTATTCCGTGGTCCAAATAGTAAACCAATAACATATTGTAACCTGAAGTATACAAGCAACAAATTTGTTAAGGTTGGCATTTGCAAGAGATATTGGTGGGAGATGGGAGGCGCAGGGGTTGGTAATGGTTTTCCACTCTGCACACAATGTTCAGTAGAACAAAGAAGCATCTGTTTTACATTATTTTCTTTTTTTTTTTTGTTTGAAATTGGGTTTTTGTGGTTTGTAGGAACAAAGGTTGGAGACAAGGATATTCACTTCGTTTGGTGTAGACCAACCTAGGTCTCTCTTTGCTCACTGTTCTCTCAAACTGCCCTCTCTACTTTTCCATGCAAAAATCTCAAGGTAAAATATCACAATCCTAATGTATTTTCTATTTTATTGCTTTTGAAGGTTCTCAAATATATGAATAGATATGTGGATTAGGGCTGGATTTTGGGGATGTAATGGATTTAAGGTTTCTTTAATTTAGGGATTTTAAGGATTTTATTTTTCTTATATTTGAGTTCTTTTTTTCTCCATTTTTTTTCTTTTTTGCATTTATTTTATACCATCTGTTGGTTTAATTTGAGTTAACCACCACCTTACATATGTAAACAGATATGGACAGGAGTTGGATGTTACAGTATCATAATAGATTCAGTCAGCCGTATATAGATGGGGTGAATTCTTTTACTGAATTCGCAAAGTCGACTTCGGGTGGGAGTAGAGTGATTAAATGCCCATGTAACTACTGTTGTAATGGTTTTAAGCATGATTATGAGACTGTGAGAGACCATCTGCTCCGGCGTGGGATGATGGTATCCTACGACACCTGGTTACAGCATGGGGAACTTCCACAATCCGATGAATCGGATGATAGCGAGGAGGACCAGGATGGATGTGACCAGTTATTAGAGGACCATGGCAGGGGGACTTACATGATGGACGAGACCCTAGGGATGGATGATGTGCGAAACTTTGAAATTATGTTAGAGGCTTCCCAGCGTGGTTTGTACCCGGGCTGTAAAGATTCAGAAACCCTATTAGCGTTTGTCATTAGGATGCTACATGTGAAGGTACAGTATAGGTGGAGCAACAAGTCGTTCGACAAGGTCTTGGAGATATTTAGGGACACTTTACCAGAAGGTAATGTGGTTCCCACGTCTGTTTATGAGGCCAAGAAGCTACTGCGTGACTTGGGCTTGGGGTACGAGCACATTGACTCCTACAAGAATGATTGCATACTTTTTTGGAAGGAGAATGCTCACATGGAGAAGAGTCCAGAATGTGGGGAGCCTAGGTACAAGGTCAATAATGGCAAGGGTAAGCAGATCGCTCATAAGATATTGCGTTACTTCCCATTAATACCTAGGTTGCGGAGATTATACATGTCCAGGATGATAGCTAAAGAGATGAGATGGCATCATGAGATTGGCATGGATGGTGATCTAGGTAGGCATCCAGCCGACTATAGGGAATGGAAGGAATTTGATTTGAAATTTCCAGAGTTTGCTCGGGAGATCCGCAATGTGAGGTTAGGACTGGCCACCGATGGGTTCAACCCCTTCGGCAACATGAGCACTTCTTATAGCATGTGGCCTGTCATACTTATGCCTTACAACCTTCCACCCTGGATGTCCATGAAGGATCCATTTTTCATGATGTCCTTACTTATCCCCGGGCCGCAGGCACCTGGGAAGGAGATCGATGTATACTTGAGGCCCTTGGTTGATGAGTTGAAGGAGTTGTGGGAGATTGGTGTCATGACTTATGATGCCCATAGTGAACAAACCTTCCAAATGCATGCGGCTGTGATGTGGACCATAAATGACTTTCCTGCGTATGGTAACTTGTCTGGTTGGAGCACAAAAGGTTATTTGGCTTGTCCCCTTTGCAATGAAGATTCATTATCGTATAGGTTGAGAAGTAAGATTGGGTGGGTTGGACATCGAGCTTACTTGCCTGAGAACCACCATTGGAGAAGAAGCAAGAAGTTCAATGGTCAGGCAGATAATAAAATGAAATCCATACGTTTACTGGTGCAAAAGGTACTTGATCAGTTGGATCAACTACCAAAAGTTAGGTTTCGGGAAGGGCCCTAATAGCAGGAAAAGACCTCGTGAGCCTGCACTGTTGAATTGGACAAAGAAAAGCATCTTGTACGAGCTCCCGTACTGGAAGAACCTAAATCTTAGGCATAACCTTGATGTCATGCATGTAGAGAAGAACATCTGTGAGAATATTGTTGGGACTGTGGTGGGCATAGATAAAAAGAATAAGGACACGGACAAAGCACGTGACGATTTAAAAGATATGGGCATCAGGCCACAATTGCATCTGCAGAGGAATGAAGAAGGCTCCATTATGAAACCCCGTGCATCCTACACATTAGACCCGAAACAGAGGGAGGGTTTTTTTGAATTCTTGAATGCAATCAAATACCCGGATGGCTATGCTGCAAACCTCTCAAGGTGTGTGACCTCAAAAAATGGCAAATTATCGGGTATGAAAAGTCACGACTATCATGTCCTCCTACAACGTCTTTTGCCGGTTGGCTTACGTGGTTATGTTGATAAGGAGTTAAGTACAACTCTATTTGAGTTGGGCAGTTTCTTCCAGGACCTCTGCTCAAAAACATTGAAACAGAGCGATTTAAAAAAATTAGAGGAATGGGGAGTGCTCATACTTTGCAAGCTCGAGAAGATTTTTCCTCCAGCATTCTTTGATGTAATGGTCCATTTGGCTGTTCACTTGCCACGTGAGGCCATGCTTGCCGGACCGGTGCAATATCGGTGGATGTACCCCATCGAAAGGTAACTGTTTCCATCCGATGAAGTGTTATTCATGTAGTAGTCTGATTGTCTTTCATAAGTAACCTTAATACCAATGTCTCTTTCTTTGAAGGTTTCTCGGGACTTTAAAAGGTTATGTTACTAACCAAGCACGACCCGAAGGTTCGATCGCCGAGGCTTACATTGTCAAAGAGTGTTTGACTTTTTGCTCAATGTACCTAAAAGGCAATGATCGAGACGAACGAAATGATGATGGTGGTGTGCGTGGTCCCGGGATGGAGGTTTTCACGCAAAATGTTCGTCCCTTTGCACCGATCACAAGGGCACTAGATCCTTCTTAGAATGAATGCAACATGGCTCACTGGTTTGTATTGCATAATAGTCCCGAGTTAGAGCCATATCTCGAGTAAGTGCTTTAGCTTAAATACATGTGTGCATATATTGTTCCCTTGTTGATTCTTCATCTACTTTTACTTGCTTATGAATTGCATTTCCTTAAATAGGGAACACAGGAATACAATAAAAATTCCAGAAGCGCATGACATCATTCAAATACAGCGAGACACATTTCCAAAATGGTTCAAGTAACGTGTAAGATATATTGCATTTCCAAAATGTAAAATCCAGAACCGGGCCTCAATTGACATCAACTTAATAAACTTATCACATGTTGTTCATGTAGATGAATGATTTACGAAACCAAGGGTCACCAGAAGCAACCGATGAAATGTGGTCATTAGCAAATGGTCCCGGTCGGTTCGATAGTGTATTTGTATTCAGGGTGCATATTCAATGATGTCCGATTCCACACCAGAGATTGCGAGAACCGGCGTAAGTGCCAGAATAGTGGTTTGGTCGTGCAAGGGGAGCATATTGGGAAGACAATTGACTTCTACGGGTACTTGTGCAAAGTCTGGGAATTGACATACATGCATGGGGGTAGGGTGGTTCTGTTCCAATGTGAATGGTACAACACAGGTACTAGAAACAAAATACATACCGATTAACACATAACAAGCATTGATGTTACAGGTCGGTGGTATAAAGATGATCCATTTGTCCTACCAAGTCAAGTGAAGCAAGTTTTCTATGTTAGTGATACATGCAAAGGCAACAACTGGAGAATCGTAAAACGAGTTAAGCATCGGGGAGTGTGGGATGTACCAGAACTAAATGATGTGCCTAACGAGGCCTTCCAGCAGCATGAAACCACTGATGTTGTCCCAATCTGTGTCGAAGATAGGGATGTTCACTACTGTAGGGATGATATTCCGCCGGAGATAGTTAATGGTGATGAGCCAATGTCGGAGCATAGCGATGACGGGGATGAAACTATGGCAGAGTATATAGATGATGATGATGAAGACGATTCGGATATAGATACTGATATAGAGTATGATGTGTAGTGTTTGTTTTCTGATATGTGTATGGACAAGTGTTATAAATTAATAAAGTTGTTGGTTTACATTTCATGGCTCATTACATATATCTCATTTTATTTCATTTTATATGCCTTCATTCTCTTGTATGTCATATATAGTTGTCAAAAATGCTCAAGGGAAGTAAAACATATGTCAAGCCTGGGTGGGTGGCAAAACAGGCAAAGTTGATAGAAGACGAGAAGGTGAGAAGTAAGAACATCATGGAAATAGACGAGAGATGTCGTGCTTTGGGGGTAAAGCACATAGCCAACACCGTTTTTGGATTGGGTCAAATGAGCAGAAGGAAAAATGGAGAGGGAAAAAGAACACTGTGTGAAGATGATGACAACAAAGAGTATCGACCGCCCCAGGGTGATTTTGGGTTGGTTTCTTCAGATGAAAATACCAGTGATGATGGGGATGATGAGATTTCTCGGTATCCGACGAATATGGTAATTTGTGTCTATTGATTTATGACAAGTCATTCTAGTTGTAAATTTTATTTCATTCACTTTATTTTTGTATTTATATACTAATAATTCATTGTTGTGCTGTGACAGGTTACTCATATGAATCGAGGGAAGCGAAGTAGACATGCTTGCGCTATAGCAGCTGCACTGGCCCAGGCTACACCGGCACATCCTCCAGTCACACGGTCTTCTCGTGCAGAGAACACGCCCGAGGCGGCGGGCCAAGCTACACCGGCACAGCCTCGAGTCACACAGTCTTCTCATGTGGATAGCATGCCAGAGGTGGCAACCATTGCTAGAGAGCATAGTCCTACACGGATTGGCAGTTCTTCTGGCCATCCTGACCAGGTTTTGACTCCGCGTACGAATGGCAGCAGTGTTGGTGAGAAATATAGAATTAATTATTTACATTTAAAATGTACATTCTTTTAATGTTATATGCTTAGTAACTCAATTAATATTGTGGTTGTGACAGCATCAGCCTCAGGAGAGGGCTCCCGCCGTGTACGGGGCAAGACACGGGGGTTGAAGGTGGAAAAGCTGAGGAGGCAACTTGGCCATGCCATCCCAATTTCGATCCCAGCTTCGAGCCTTGTGCCAGAGGGTGAATTTGCCACTAGTTTTGCAAACCGGCTCGGGGAAGCGATTCGAGATGAGGCACCTGTTCGGAAAGAAGGCTGGAAGTTTGTTCCTGAGGGGATCAAGAAGTTGGTGATAAAGAGAGTTCAGGTAATTTGATTTTAGATAACTTAATGCAGATTCAATTAGACTCATTAATGTTTAATTGTTGTCTCACATTACATGTTTATGTTTGCAAATTGCAGCAATTTTTTGAGTTTGGGGACTATGTGAACGATCCGATCATCAAGGCTGCCGTTGATGTGAAGTGCCAGAAGCTGTATAGGGATTAGAAGTGTGAATTACATACCCACTATTTGTCTCTTTTGGAGGAGGGGGTGCTTGATCCAAAGAGCCACCCACTAAAGCCTTGTAAGGCAGATGACTGGGCCTGGATGATTGACAATTTATGGGAGACTATGGAATGGAAGGTAACTTTTAATGGTTTTGTATATATGTCTGCCTCAATTATTGATCAAGATCATTGTATTAATTAATAAATTTATTTGGACTAATATATTGTTTTTTATTTTTCTGTGTAGGAGAAGTCAAAGAAAGCGAGAGTTAGCCGATCGAGGATGCCGTGGAATCATACGAGCGGCTCTAGATCGTTCCTAGCACGTAGTTCAATGATCGTAAGCGCGGATGTAAGAATTTTTGCCACTTGACTAAGTTATGAAAATTAAATTCTTCTATTAACGAAATATCTAATGTCATAACAGAGAGCACAAAATGCTGGACATGAGCAGCCCTTTCCCGATTTCTACCACGACACCCAGTATATGCACGGGAAGAAAAAGTGGATAAATGAGGAGGCTTAGAAGACACATGTACATATGCCTAAGTCATGTTTTATATATCAATACAAATATACTTTTATTCATATGTTAAACTCACTTTATTTTGATTTTTACATGTTTAAAAATGGTAGGAGGAATTAGTACGATTGACGGCCGAACAATCCCAACCCTCCATCACATCTCCGATGACCGATGAACAGATATCCGTCAAGGTGGTTGGACAGAGATAGGGATACCTTAAGGGTTTTGGCATTCGCAAGAAGTCCACGTCAAGTTCAACCCAAAATCGGATGGGCCCTGATCCTGAGGTACTTCAATTACGGCAGCAGGTAGCGGAGTTTGGCAAGAAAACCATTTTGTTGGAGGGCTTAGTACTCCAGTTAGCTGAGCGCACAGGCATAGATCCAGGTTCCCTTGTTGGTGAGGATGGCACCTCTCGTGGAGCTTAGGATGCGACTTCTCTAGGTTTGTATATGTCTACTCTTTTCAAAATGGTATTTATTTGCATGTTGAATTAATTGAGAAAGAAGTTGGATTGTTTTCATTTGACTTGGGTTACTTTCAAAATGCTTCTTCCTTTTTATATCCAAATTCTGTGAAATGCTGAAAGGTTGTTGAACTAGAGGAGATATGCCTTCATTTTTTACTATTGGCAAATATTAAGCAATAGGGATAACCTCTTAATTATCTACGAATTCCAGGTTTTGATGCCAATATTGTTGATTTTGTTACTGAACTGAAGATGAAAGCACAGATAGGTACCCCAAACAGTCCAAGATAACAGCTCAAACAATAAAATAGTAAAATAAGAGGAAGAATGAAAAAAAAGAAGAAGAAGATTCTAAGCTAATGATTAGTGAATATTTATAGTTTTTTTTATTTTTCTCTGCCAATAGCGTTTTTCTTCTTCATCTTCATCTTGTTATTCTTCTTCTTCCTTTTCGATTGTAAACAGTAACTAAATTATCATTACTACTTTTAATTGAAAATGCAGGCTATACAGTATAGAAGATTTATATTGTATGTGGACACAAAAAGAAAACTCCCTGATAGAATGTCTTTTTTTTTTTTTTTTTTTGAATGGTTCCCTCATAGAATGTCAATGTAACTATACCAATGGAACTCTAAGATCTATCTGCCTATTGTCTTGCCTCTCTATAAACATGTGAAAATACTAGTCATTGACAAAACTATAGATCACAGATCTCCCACGAAATGAAAGACAACTGGGAATTACAGGGCTGCCTCTGTGGATAGAGCGCCTCCTCCCACAGCTCCACCTAGGGATTGATCCCCGGATAGGCAGGTTTACTTATCATTTCCTGGACATTGGGCCAACTGGCAAAAAAACTAAACTGAAAATAAAAAATGGAAGCCAACCTCCATGGCTCTTCCTCTCTGCCTTTGCAAACTTCATGGTTAGAACAATGTGCGGTTCAAGAACATGACATGTCATTTTTATGTTGGAAAACGTCAACCTAGTCATAGTTGTTGCCATTGGATCTGTTACCCATACATTGAGGTGAACTAATCTATTGGAAACTGAGTTTATTCAAGATTTTGGCTGATGCTCATCATGGGTAATGTTTAAATCCAGCAATTTCCTTTTTATTTAATTCCAGAGAGGAACTCTCTGTGTAGTCTCCGATAGTTGATAGTATCAATTATTGTTTGAATATCTAATCTGGTATTTTACCAAAATCTAACCATAATTGTTGGCAGAGATCATGCATGCTAGAGATGATCTGAGATTCCCCAAATTGCACTTAACCACTCTTGATAGTCTCTCAACATGCATTTTTTTCACTCTCTTCTCCATTTTCAAAGCAGATTTATATCTGTTATCTGTTTGGGTATTGGCATTTTTTGAGGATAATTAAGAGATGGAAGAAAGTAGCATGTAGTGTTTCTTCTTGGTGTGGAACTTAATTGTGTTTAGCTTTTATTGTTCTTTATTAATCAAATGACAGGACAACTACGAACATGGCCTCATGAATCATAAGACTTGTACTGTGATGCAAGCGGCAACAGCATAAAAAAAAAAAGAAAAAAGAAAAAGCACGTTTGGAATGTAGTCCATCATTGACCAACTCCTGGCCGTTGACATCCTTAATTGGTGGGCCACCATTCAGACAAACCAAAGCCCAAGATATTAACTTGTTGAAATTGTAGTAGACATGTGATAAGTGCCTGCAAACGGTCGTTACAAAGATTGGACTTCCTCTACAAAAAGGTAAGTGACGTGGGAGGTTGTTAGAATCCACCATATCTCAAAATTCTTTATCAAAAGATTGGATATGTTGTGCTATAACATTATGATGCGATTAGGAGTAGATTAGATTACATTGAATGTTGTTAAGCTTGGATTAAATATTAATGAAAAGCTTTCCATGGAATGAATGACTAAAAGTTAAAACTTGGTTTTAACTTATTGTATCTTATTACTTATCTAATATTCATTTCTTTCACTAAACTTAACTTCAATGTTAGCATGTATGATTAACATGGGCCAACTTCAAAATCCACCCCCCCGCCCCCCCCGCCCCCCCCGCCCCCCCACCCCAATTCCTCACTCAAACTCTCTATTTTTTATCAGATTCTTGATCAGCCCATCCTTAACTAGCAATGATTGAAAGACTTCTTAGGTACGAATTGCATAGAATGTCCATGAAAAATTCAACTTCCAACTTTCATAAATATCTATATTGATGTTATTATAGAATTACATTTCATAAAGTGCTCTTATATATTATGCCTTTAAAAGTTTCTTTAGCTTCCAGATTCTTTGATAGGTGCATCCAAGTGAAGCACAGACATTATGTAGTTGAGTCTCTACTAGGTGCCAAACATACACTGACTAACATAACCATCCAACAGGTACATCCAAGTGAAGCACAGACATTATGCAGTTGAGTCTCTACTCATGCCCAACAAATGATGATTTAATGTTTATAAGATTGGGAAGTAGATCCATGTAAAATCTACAAACGCAAACAATACCAACAGATGCTGGGCGGTGTTTAAGCTTCATGATCACTTGCAGCATCCAATATTTTATGCACAGGAGCATGCACTGGACACATTTCTTGCATACATGTCAATTTAAAAAATAAATGTTAGCAGAACCCCGAGGAGTTAAGATACTAGAATCTAAAATTCCCCAAAATATAACAGCGTAAGCACAATGCAAATGTTTTTTTAGATCATCATACCATTAAAAGAAGCTGAACAGAGCATTAGGAAGGGAAAGTGAACAATAAAGCACGATTCAGTCAGGCTTACAAAGCATACCAGCACAGCTCGTGTAAGATCCCAAAGTTGCCGAACCACAGTGATTCTGTCTCTGAGTGAAGGTATCTCTCCAAGTACGTAAGACTTTCAGTGGTTTCCAGCAAAAACATTAAGTTAGCACCAGTTGAGCCAGATAACCATCTTAGAAGAACAGAGCAGAGTGATGAACTAGGAAATTGTAATCAAAGAAATAAACATATAGTAGTAAAGTGAATTATAATAAGTACGGTGTCGAATTAAAGGTACAGAATAAGTCATTGCATAAGTGCTTAGAGATATTGTCCCATTGGGAGACACTAGATCAAGGTCCATGAGGCCCAACCCTAACAAGAATAAATAAATATGTATAAAGTCACAGTGAAAAAAAATTTGAAGTCTTTACCCCCATAGCAAAAGTTACCAAACACAAATTCTTAACTACAAGGCATTACAAAAATATAGATCAGAATACATACAGCAACTACAAGGTCATGCTCTCTTTCTGGCTTTCCAAGCTTTTGAGTCAATGCCTGAATGCTGTCATAACTTTGAATAAGCGGCAAATCCTTTGAATCTTTAATAAGCACAGCACAAAAACATTAGGGATCTACATAATGTTCTCGACAATCATATGTCGTTTATGGACAGAAAACCAAAGAGCCGAGTTACAATGAAAAAAGAAAAATGAATCTACAGAAATGATTGTATTCTTTTTTTTTTCTTCTTTTCTTTTCTAACTTCAGTTTCTCATTCTAGTTCGAAAGACTGAGCATGCCCAATTGCATAGATTAATGAATTGTTCCCCTCGGCCCCTCCCCCAGGCACATGGCCTCTGCAAAGATTAGTGCAATTTTGAGATACTTGAGAACAAGTAGCAAGAAAATGGATAGTATAGCAAGTAGATTTTTGTTCTTTGGAAATACTCTAGTGTATCAAAGTACAAATTGATGTTGAAAAAATAGGTGGAGAAATCAAGTAGAGAAAGATGTCCAAAAGACCAAATTGCAATGTGGATAGTTCTTTTAACTCAATTTCTCCACCTTTTCTTATCATACAACACACTAATTGATAGTTGAAATTTATTTTTCCCCATTGCATTTAAAAAGTGTTCGGTGAAACTTGCAGGGAACAAGCCCACTTCAGAACCTAATTGTTGCATAAGATATATTTGATAGAAAACACAATTGATATACTAAACAGCAAACACAATTGGTAATTGGGTTTGGGTGTACCATGGACCTGAACAGAACCTGACTCGATAGCTTTAAGAATTCATATAAGAGAAATGTTCAGACAGCTTTTGGCTATCGATGGTGCTCCTTTCACTTCTTAATCATATGTTAATCTTGCTCTTTTTTTTTTTTTTTTTTATGCAGGATCGAATGAAAATTGAAGAAAGTTTTTGTTGAAAGATTCATGCAACTAAGATGCAGCGAACATGAAGGAAAAATGGATGAAAACTAGCTAGCAGATTGCGATATGTTAAAATAGGATGTATGAAGTTTTTTTGAACAATGTTGCAGGTGTTGGATTGGTGCAACAATGAGATGATTGTATATGAAGATGTAAATTTTCATTGGCATCTGAATGTTGGCAAAGAGTAGAATGTTAGCATGGATTTTTATTTTGTAATGTTAATGGTAAAGTGCTTTTAATATTGTAAGCATATTTGAATATTTTTATGAAGTGCGATAAATATTCGGAATTGAAATAGATGTTGGGTGTGTAGTTGATTTGGTCTTAGATAATGGAATAGTAGTTTCATACAATACAAGTTGGAAGTTGTAATGATGCAAGGATGTATATACAGGGGAGAAAAATTAAAAAATCAAATAAATACAATAAATGAAGAAATGAATATTCATTGTTGACGCAATCTTTACAGGCGCAATATTTTCTCCGCGAAAACACCTACTTAAAAAGATAAATGTTTTCCCGGCGAGAAAAAATGCTAGCAAAAATTTTAAAAAAAATAATTTCAATAAAATATTAATGTTTTTCCGGCGCATAAAAACGCTGGCAACAGATTTTAAAAAAACATAAATTTCGTAAAATAGAAATGTTTTGTCGGCGCAAAAAAAACGCCGGCAACAAATTTTGAAAAATTAATTTACATAAAATATAAATGTTTTGCCAGCGCAAATAAAACGCCGGTAAAAGTTTTTAATCAATTTATTATTGAAAAATAAATGCCTTTTTGCGGCATTTTATACCTCTTTTCTCGGCGAACAAAAACGCCGTTAATGTTCAACTTTTTACCGGCGCAAACTTTTTTTCGCCGGTAAAGGATATTGGTGGCAAAGTTTTCGCGGCGCATTGCTGGCACAAGGGAAATCGCTGGGAAAGTATTTCACCGGCGTTTTATGGACTTTTGCCGGCACTTATTTAGCACCGGCGAAAGTGCAATTTCTTGTAGTGTGGACAAGTAAACTTGCCTTTCCATGGTTGAAAATGGTGCCCATTCCATGCCCTTGTTTTGCACCACTTGGTAACCATGTGCCATTCTTGGTCAACACAATAGTCTTCTAACTATGTTGCCAGGCCCCTAGTCTTCAATGCTTGCCACTAAACTTAAAGTTTCCTTTAAAATAGGTTTCATAAAGTCTTTCCCTTGTAGCAAGTAACACAGAAACATGACTTTAACTCACTCTATATAGCATTTAACTATGCAAAATTAATGAAAAGATTCATTACTCTCATTGCAACCCTATAATAAGTTGTCAAGTTGAGCTATATGCATTTTGGGTTATCCTGGCAGACTAATTATTTTGGTCAAACAAGGACGAGAGTAAATTGCATAAATGAAATAAGTTGTATAGATTAGTGCCTCGGTTAAATGGTTTTTCTGTAACATAGCAAGTTGTACAGATTCTTTCAAAGGGTGCTCAAGGGCCTTCCATTTCGTCGTCTTCTCGCTAAATTTCAGATTATTTCTCAGGTATATGTCGTGTGTGATTTAGCATTGGAAACATACACATTTCTGATTCCAACAGGGCAACATAATCTGAAAACAACTTGGCATGGATTAGTTGAAGTTCTTAATAAATCCTAAACAATTTTCATCAAAATTCAAAATATTAACTCAAACATTACATTTTATATTTTTGTCAATCATCATCATCATCAAAGAATTGGTCTATTGTACCATACTATCATTTTAAGTGAAAAAAGAAAAAATCATGATCTATCATACAGTGGGTGTCTTTCATTAATAAAATACACTTACTCTTCATAAAAGGAAAAAAAAAAGATCTATAGCTACAACATAGTGCTTTAATTTATTTATTATATACATTACTTCATGTATATTGTGAAACAACAAATATCATTCATATGAAGAATGTTTTTTTTTTTTCTAAAATAAAGATTTTGTTATCTTCTACACCTTATCTGTGCCATTTAAGTATGACACTTGTAATTGTTTGATGTGTAAAGTTATTTTAGTTCTCCATTCAAGAGAACAATCTCACCCTTCAGAAAAAAAAATTCTAAATCAGAATGTGTAACTAATGCTTAAAGGAAGGCTATTTTAATGTAATGTCATAGCTACTAAAAATGAGTGACAAACAAAGCTAAGAAGGAAGGCTATTTTATGAACAATTTGAAAAGGGAAATTGTAGTGTCTCATGGGCGGGCATGATCGTCCCCTGAGGTTGAACGTCGTAGGCATAGTCTAGTTTTCGATATTCATTAGATTACTTTAGCAAAGTGCTTGACATAGTTGAAGGTACTGGGGAGCCCATAAGAGAAGGTATTAAAGTAACAATGATATCGTGTGAATATTTCTCTCCTATTGATGAACTCTCTTAATCATGAGGACTAGATCAATACCCTAAAAGCCATACTATTCCTTGAACTCACATTGGCGGTTAATTGGGGACCTAGACAATTCATGGGTAAGTTCAACAACTTTTTCTGCCAATGTGCCCACAAACAACTAAACTCCCTTTGTTCATTATTATATCTATCCTTGTACCTTTTTTTTTCCTCTCACTGTTGTGCAAACATTCCAATATGAATCCACGAAAACATAACTTGAAGAAAGGAAATAGCACTGCATAAGTAACTAGGAACACATTAACATGCCTTTTCAGGGTTGAACTCGAATGTCTCTTGAAAATTCATACGTGAACTTAATACAGGACTAACACTTGGAGAAGGAACGGGTGCAACCATGTCAGATGATGAAGATGATATGCAGATGGAATGCGCCTTTGATGGCGCCATAAATGGACATGATTTGATGGGGCTTGGTCCACTACTTCCAACAGAAGCAGAGAGATCCTTATTGGATAGAATTAGGCAAGAATTGAAGGTTGAACAAAAACGGGTGCGGGTTCATAATTATGAAAGTTCAAATCTAGTGCAGAAAAATTACGTAGGTCTTGACATGAAACATGTAGTTCAGTTTGTATGTAAAGATTTTCATTTCTTGGAATATAGAATAGGAAGAATAATGCTTCCAATATGGGCCAGGCCAGTCCAACCTGATCCCAGCTGGATTTGAGTTCTTTGGCTCAAGGTCTATACCTAGGCCTTCTTTTCTGGCCAGATTATTAAATAGTCCTGGATTGGGTCTATATCTGCTTAAAATGCCAAAGTGGCCCAACACATGACCCCCCGACTGTTGCCAAAAGAATACAGAGAAAGTAAAACACATGACCCCCAACTTCTATAAGGAAAAAGTCCCTTATTGTTAAGATTTTATATGTATAGAAGTTTTCTACTTGGCTTTCACTTTATATTCAAAGGTCAGGGTTAAGTATAATAAGGTACTAGCGGAGAGCCAAGAAAAGCTTTCATAAATCATTAGCTGACTGGCTGGGCCTTTTTTATTTTTTTGATGGTGTTTGATTAGTTGGGTTGGGCTGGTCCTTTTTTATTTAGAGTTCAGTGTCTAGGCAGAAGTTGGCTTGATGGCTGAGACCGTTCAGTTATTTAGCAAAATAATTTTGGCATTTATCTATCCACGAGCCAAGCTTTTGGACCACATTCAGCCCAATGTAGGCTTGAGTCAGGCCAACAGGTTCAAGTGCGACCTAGTTTCAGTACAGGATCACTTAAAGCTCTGCTAATTTATTGATTTTGAACAAATAATGCCCAAGGCCAAAACCCTTGCTCCCAATTCTGTTGCATATTTCTCTAAAAAAGAATTTGTAACTGCTATACCCAGTGTGTGAGAGAACATGAGTTAGAATACCCAGTGTAGCAGGGAGGAAACAGAACAAAACATAACAAAATGGCAGCCTGACAGAGTAGGGATTGGCTAATTGCCATTGGTGAAAAGCAGCACCCAGCACGCCCATGCACAAAGTGGTAGACTGACCCACAACATGCATGAGATTTTGATTTTGGTAAACCCCCTGCAGCAACTCTGTTTAGGCATATACAGAGGTTCATATATTTGGACTTTCGATGGCCAAAGTAACTTGCAGAGATTCAGTTGTTTTCTTTGCCTTAGCCAAATACAGGTAAAAAAAAGACTCCAACATAGCATCCAATAGAAAACATAGATATAGAAATAAGAGAAATCAGATATTAGAACCTTGTTATCCCGGAAGAATCTAAGTTCAATGTCAATAAACAATTTAAAGTTGGTTTTCAGCACCAGAACATAACTTCATTTACAGAAGATACTAAACTATGTCTGCACTATAAAATATTTGAGAATGGGGCTCATTGGATGATATCTTTCACAAGGGAGCTAATGATGGAAGGTCTAGCATCTTGGAACTTCATGAAACAGATTTGAAAAAATCCAAAACCCAGCAACCAAACTTCTAAGAAGAAGAAAATTACTGTTGATTGTGTGAATTTAGTGCATTAATTTTAACTATGAACCCATTTGTGATTATTAACAAATCCAACCTCAAGGAAAAAAAAACCGAAATAGATGAAAACAAAGAGACAAACATAAACCACCCACCAACAAACATGCATATCTCCATCATACATGACCTCAAAATAAATTTAGATGAAAATGCTTTTGCAATTTTCAATTGAGAAAGACCATGTTCTGTTATGAGAAAATTGACGTCAAAGGAATACTCAAAGGTGCTCTTTATATTAAAAGTGAAAAGTTCTCACCACTTCGGGGCTCGATGATGACCCGTCCTTCCTCTTGTGAGTTGCCAAGAAGACATTTGTGCGAGTGATTGGCTCATTCGACCTTTGTGCTTTCTATAAATAAAAAGAAAGTAACAATTAGGTATGTTTGATAAGATAATGTGAAACGAATATGTCTTATGCAAAAGAAATGACACTTACCCACTCGGTGGCCACCCTAGCACAACCCTTCCTACCTGTTGTGTGGGGGCTCTTCATCTTCGACTTAGTAGTCCTACCAACCTGACTAGCAGCTAGGGCAGCCGGCGTTGAGGATATCTCTACAAATCTAATCCAATCTTCTGTCTTAACATACTTGGGGACATGACTCTTCCTCTCTGCATCCGTGAGCTATTTGTATATATGATCACGACGGAGAATGAACTTCCAATCTTTCCATAATTTATTTGCTCTTTGCATGATACAGTGTCTATGGATCGGACCTATGGTGTAGATGTCCTGCGAAGATTATGCAGTGAGAGTTATGAATTTAATGAAATAATCAAATTATGAAATTACTTAAACTAAACGTTGCACAGGTACTCACACTAACTTCTTCCCAAATTTGCTCTTTGAGCTCACTGGGCACATCTATCCATGCATCATAAATGGGAGGTACATACGTCTTCACCAGACGCCCTGCTAAAGAACTCAACTAGGCAGCCTCTTGTCTGATAGACTGTCCGTTCTCACCAAAAGTAATGGGGATAAGAACTCCTGTTTCAAATTGTCCAATTTAAGCATTCGTTTACTAAGAAGATACAAAACGAATATTTTTATAATGGTTGCTTCAAAATACATACTGTTGCGGAAATTACAACCCAATGGTGTAGATGATAGTACCGAAGAACAATATGCCAATGATCGATCATCTGCCATCCTGCCTATAACCACAAATATAAAGTTTGAATAATGAGTTGTCATGAACTCTATGCAATTTCGATCTATGATACATGTATGAAAAAAAAAAAAAAGAAGCAAAAAACTAGCAACTGGAAGCTTATTGACACGAACTTGTTACCTCAAATTACTGAGGGTTGTTTTCATCATCACCGATGAAATTGTCCTCTATGATATCATTGTGTAATGCTGTCGTTGAATTGTTTTCATTCATTCTTGCCTCAAAGACTAATGGATCATCATAAGAATCCATGTCCTGATTAAGTTTTTTGGGAACATCCAACACAACGTGCCACTCATCCATAGGCCGACTTTGATCTTTGCAATAGAAGACTTGAGAAGCTTCAGAAGCAAGAATAAATGGCTCATCTGTTTCTTTCATCCTTCTTTGCAACTTTTTTAGATTAACATATCTCAAGTTTGTTTCTGGATCAACTATTTGACTGTTTGCATCTAGACTCACCCAATCACAATTGAATACCACTACTTTGAAGTCATGGCAATCCAATTCTAAAATTTGTTTGATGATGCCATAGTAAGTGACCTCCTGAGTTACAAGTCTAGTGTCCTTGATACTAGACCTAAACTTGGCAATAGCTTTTATGGAGACCCCGTTGTTTTGTGTTGTTTTGGTAATTTCTGAATCCGCTCTACAAAAAACAAATCCATTTATTGCATATGCGGTGTATGAAAGAGCTTCAAACTTAGGTCCATCAATAATCTTTTTGAAGACACTATTTTCCTCATTTTGTAATTGTTGTCTAAGCCAGGGAATGTAATCCACTGGCTTTTCTGTTCTTATGGGCCGCCTCCAATGTTGACATTGTGATGGCTGTTCCCGTACGTAACTATCATATTTCCTGCACATAAATTGACTACGACGTTAGATGTGTTGCATGTTTTTTTTTTTTTTTTTTAAAAGCCAAGAACAGTAAGATTAATAAGATTTTTCTTACTCTTCCCAAACGACATTCTCCGTAGACATGCGCAATACTCATTTACGTGCTTGCTGGTACTGCACATTCTCAAGATATACAATCTTTCTCTTTTTATTGATCGGGAAGGCACATTCACGATCATCGTCCAATCACGTTTCCCGTCCTTGCTTATGGCTTCCTTTTGTACCATCGGGAATGTAATTCATGGAATACATCATTGCCTCATCCAAAAGGAAGCACTCTGAAATAGAACCCTCTGGATATGTATGATTCACTATGTATCGTTTGTATGTTTTCATCATCGTGTCATGTCTATTTAATAAGACCTCAACGTTGAACATGAGTAAGGGAGAAGGAAAGGCAAAAAATAACTATAACTATAAATTTGTCTTACCGGTCAGAGGGATACATCCATCGATATCTAACAGGCCCGCCTACTTGTGCCTCCTCTGCTAAGTGCACAACAAGGTGCATCATAGATACGAAGAATGAGGGTGGGAAGTATTTTTCGAAAACATATAATGTTTCCACAATGCTAACTTTCATCTTCGCCAATTCGTCACGATTGATACGCTTTGAACACAAGACATTAAAAAATATCAATAATTGTTGAATAACAGCACGTAATGGCCTGTGACCTTCAAATGCGTGCATCAACATCACCGGTAATAGTTGTTGCATGAGAATGTGATAATCATGGGATTTAAGGTTTTTTAGCTTCAAAGTATCCAGGCTAACATTATGTCTCCAGTTCCCACTATACTCGATAGGAACCTTCAAATGGTATAAGGTTTTACATATCAATTCTTTCTCCGATCGGGATAGTGTGTAGGGAGCATCTGGATATGTCAACTTGCCATTCTTTTCCACGGGCCACAACTTAATTTTTCTTAATCTTCATCTCTTTTAGATCTTGGCGGGCTTGGAGACCATCTTTTGTCTTTCCCTTTACGTTTATGATTGTTCCAATTAGAATCTTTGCCACATTTTTCTCAATGTGCATCACATCTAGGTTATGACGAATGGGTAGATCCTATAAAAATAATATATTCTTGTTAGTATGCAAGCCTTTTATACCATGTTACTGTAAATTTAAGATACATGAATGTCAAAAATACCTTCCAGTATGGCAAGTCAAAAAAGATTGATCTCTTCGACCATGCAGTGGAATCACACTCATTGGTAGACCTCTTTCTCTTCTTACTCTTTCCAAAGTTAGTTTGAATAGCCTTCATTTTGTTTAACACTTCTGATCCACTTAAACGCCTTTGATGCCTCTTGTTTTCTTCATGCCCATTAAATTGTGATTTTTGACTCCGAAAAGGATGTCTTAGATTTGGTAGGATTCTTCTATGCTCCATGTAAGCACACTTCTTTCCATGGTTTAGCCACAATGAATTTGTCCCTTCACCACACACAAGACAACCAAGCTTTCCTGCAGTCCTACAACCCGATAAATGACCATATGCCGGAAAATCATGTATAGCTCATAGGAGAGTTGCTTTCATTGTGAACCTACTCTTACTGTAAGAGTCATATGTTATGGTTCCAGTGGACCACAATTCATTCAACTCTTCGATCAATAGTTGCAAATAAATGTTGTATCATGCCCTGGACCTTTCTTTTCGGGAATCAACAATGTTAGCATTGTGAATTCCTTACGCGTGCAAAGGGATGAAGATTATATGAAACAATCATAATAGGCCAGCAACTATAAGCGTTGCTCATGGTCCCAAAGGGATCGAATCCATCTGTTGCAAGTCCTAATCTAACATTACGCGCCTCGAAAGAAAACCCGGAACTTTTACGATCAACTTCTTTCCAACATGATGAATCCACAGGATGACGCATGGTTGAGTCGTTTGGTACCAAGCTCGCATTTGCATGCCATATCATGCTCTTTACAATCCACAGTACACTATACATCCTTTGTAACCTTGGTGTCAATGGAAAGTACCTTAGTTTCTTCCATGGCAAACGTGCACTTCTTGGCTTTGTGGGGTTTACCGGTTTCCATCTACTAAGCTCACATTTTGGACAAGTATCCATATTCTCATATTCTTTCCAGAAAAGTTTGCAATCATTGCGGCATGCATGTATAATCTTCTGCTCCATACACAACAGCTTTATCATCTTCTTGGCATTGTAGGTATTATCTGACAAAGTGTTGTGTTTTGGCAGAATCTTTTTTATCATTTGTAATAACTCAGTAAAACTCTTTTTTAACCACTTATGTCTAGCCGTCATGTTCAATAATCCAACTGTCACTGACAATTTTGTATCTTCAATTTGACACGAAGGATATATGGGTTGTATGGCATCCTCTATTAACTTCTTGTATTGGATATTCTCCGGTGAGTTATCCTGAGCTTGAACAACTTCCTTGTGATTATCTTCATCCATGCATGCAGTTGCATTACCCCCCTATGAGCTTCAACGTTGTCTTCAACAGGAACACGTGCGAACACATCATTCACCATATCAACCATTCTTGAAAATGCATCTTCATCGTGGTTAGTGGAATCCATGTTTAAACGACTTGCGGGATAGATTTCTGCATGGTGGGTCCATATCGTGTAAGATGTATCTACACCATCACATATCAAATGTTCACGAACATCTCTTAATGTCTTCTTGCCTCCTACTATATTACAACATTTTACACAAGGACAACAATACCAATCATCACCTCCTAAGTTTTCTTTATTAGCTCTTAAGAACTCTAAGAATTCTTCAACCCCCTGTAAGTATTCAGTAGATAACCTTGGTGTAGCCATCCACTTCTTGTTTGAGGCCATATTCTGGAAAATAACCATTACTAATTAAATTAAGAAATAACGCATCATAATTCATCCTTTTTGGAACATCTCCATTTTTAAATGCTTTGGAAATTGAATATTCATATCATTACTCTAGTAAAAACGTTGGAGCAGAATCAAGGTTCCATCTATATCTATGCCTTATCCCCTAGAATTCTCACCTCTTTAGTGTCCTAAACCATTTAAAAATGGACCTCATATATTACAAGAATACACAAAATCATATATATATATATATATATCTAGTATCCACACACACATACATGGACAATTTTATTTCATTTATATTAATGATAACATCCATAAGGGGAAGTACATTCACTTATGTAGATAAGATAAAGGTGTATATATATGCAGAAATCACCATCTAATGCCCTTTCATTTAGTGAGAAATGAATCAAGGGAATGAAGGCAATAAACTCCTCTTTACCAAAGAAAGTCATATTCTAATACAAAGGCATTAATTGTCTCACAACCGAAGCACTTCTCAACACTCATTTGACCAAGAATCTGCCTTTTTATTCCCATCCCCTCTTTCTGTGACACTAGGTAAAATTTTGTTTTGCTAAAGGGTAAATTGAATTAAAGAAAGGGAGAGAAAAGGGCAACAACCCCCAAAACAATGAGAAACCAATGAGGGGAGGCTTACAAAAGGCGCCAGCCCACAACTGCAAACTGTCCAGAGAGCTGGACACAAAACAGACGAGAGAGAAAAAATAGGAAGAGAAACCTGAGAAAATAGGAGGAATGACTCAGCATCCTTCAAAACACTATGAAAGGAAATAGTAATACCTTACTACACATATCTCTTAAAAGCTTATCATGATATCAGTCATCTAGTGTTGTCTACTCTCATAGTTGAGTGTGATTTGCAACCTTTGGACCATTGGTAGTAAGGTCCAGTGGGAATATGGTCCAACAGGGACAACGCAAGCCTGATCACCACTGTGACCCATGATTTAAGTTCTAATTAAATGCATGTATATTTAGACATATGGGCCCCACATATTTTAGAGTTAGGTATATCCATATATATATATTTCAATTATTTAGGGTCCTCATTTTCTGGAACGTAAAAATCTATTAGTTAGTAGGATGTCCCATTTGTGTTAGTTAGGTACTCTTTAACAGGCTAGAGTTATGAAATTATGTTAATTAAGATTATTTGAAAGTTTTTTATTCTGTTTTTTAAAGGATTTCTATTGTGTTTTTTTAAGGATTTCTGGAATCCCAATAGGATTCTTGGCAACCAATGCGTATATATATATGTGTATTATATTTTTATTCAACAAAATTTGTTTTTAAAATTTCAGATCATTAATAAAGCATAAATAGTGCAATAAAGAAAGAACACTGCCCATTGAGGAAATGGGATAGTGAGCACAAAGATCAAATCACTGCAATCCAACAAGTATATTAAAAAAAAAATTACAGAGTATAAAGTTTCTTTCTTCCTTATTAGAAATGTGGTTCTATTTGTCACCTCTCTCTTGTCCTTTTATCTTAACATTAACTGACATTTGTTTCCCCCCATAGATTTTTTTTCCTTTAGTGGGTGACTAGAATTACTGCAACAAAATCACTTTTTTTGAAAACTGCAACAAACGCGTTCATCTGAAAATGGGGTCTGAGGACTTCATTGACCTCCCGGCATTTGGAGTTTCTGAGGATGGAAATGAAGACAATGGGTTGCATAATTCAAACTTTGAACAAAGTGAGGCTGATGGTCAACCAGGTACTTCCCTGGTTATAGACAGCATCCCCAACATTGAAAACATGGGGCAGTCTAAGGGGGTGTGTGCAACGGAGGATGACCAACATTCAGAGGACATGGATCTTGAAGAGGATGCAATTCAGGAGAAGCCCATTTTGCAGGAGAGTATTGAAGTGGCAGCAACTATTACAACAATAGAGAAGATCAATGTAGACAAAGCTGAACAAGCTAGTGAAAAATATTTGCCCTGTTACCCTAGATGACAGTGTCATCAATAGAGATCAGAGAGAAGGAAGCTGTATCCTATTGTTGGTTGTGCCTTATACAGCAACTCAGAGAAAGAGCTTAAGGCCATAGGAGAAGAGATGAAAACATTCCTGCCAGGCACTGCAGCTGGGCAAAATAAAGCTTGCAGCAGGACAGACCACAGAACACTACTTCCCAGCACTACAACTCTAAACAGCAGAGCAGAATAACACTCTAGAGGCAAAAAGAACAGAGCACCGAAACTCCACGAAACAGCAGCAAAACCAAGCCAAGGCTGCCCAGCTCTTCGCTGCTTCATAGAAGACTAGATCAAGAATGCACGAATGAAGCACTCAGAAAAGAAGGAAGCCAACAGAAGGCTGTAACTTCAACATTTCACGTCCAGGACACTGGGTAAATTTGAGTATGTAAACCCTAGGAGGGTTTCTCTTAGTACAGCACACTTGGATGGACGACATTACTCCCATGAATACCCACATGAAACCCATATCCTATCTTCATTAGATTCTCATATTCAATTGAGAACTCAAACTCACAAAAGATAAAGAGGAAAATCTAACAGAAAATCCATAAAACCCTAAAATAATTCGTACCTTGGAGATGCTGGAGATTCAAAGGCAGAAGACGTCCAGAAAAATGAAGAGACAGAGTTCACAGAGGATAGGCTCGTTGCTTTGGAGAAGACAGAGGATGGGTTCTTTGCTTTGGAGATGAGGGAGTTCAGAAAAATGAAAATGGAGAAGACAGGGGATGGGCTCGCTGCTTTGGAGATGCCGGAGAGACAAAGATAGAGGAGGTCCAGAGAAATGAAGACGGAGAAGAGAGAGGATGGCTTTGGAGATGCTGGAGAGATGAAGACGAAGCAGGAGATGCGACTACCCTGTAAGAGATGAGAAGGGTCAGGGTCCAACCATTTGCGACCTTGATGGAGGAGGAATCATCTATTGGAGTAAGCTAGCGCAGGTGGTGGTGTTGGAAGAGAGGGAGGTGAGGGATTTCGGTTTTTTGGAGGGAGGGGATGGTTTTTTTTGGAGGGAGGGGAGGGATTTTTTTTTTTTTTGGAGGGAGACGAGTGTTGGTTTTGGTGGGTATGCGATTTTTACCTTTTGTCAAGGCTGCCTTGGACCATCGTCAAGTGTAAATAACCCGTCACAAGAATGTGATGGCCAATATGAGTAGGGTCTACAATGATTCAAGTGTCGGGAATCCGTTCTTTTGATGTAGTGAGAAGGACACATGATTTTTACGTGGAAAACCCTACTCGGAAAAAAACCATGGGGCTTATCGTCTAGGCCAACAGACAACCAAGCACTATAAATCGAAAGTTACAAGAAAACTTATAACCCTTTCCCAGTTGCTAACTCAACCTAAGGATTGCTTTGATCTTGCCGACTGCTCGCCGTGCACCTTCACCGCGCTTGAACCAACCACCTTGAATGCCTTTTCAAGATGAATCCACTTCAGAAAAGTAGCAAAAAAAAATCTCCAAAGACTTAAACTTCAGCACAATAACTTGAAGCTTTTGAGTGGAAAAAAATCTCTCAATAGATCTCTGGATTTTTTGGTGGGAGAGTGGTCCACTAGAGTTGAGAGAGGAAGGCAATATATAGGCTTTAATTCGTGCCTCAATACTTGTAGATCAAGTAGGACTCAAAAAAGTAATTTGTACCAAATTAGAGGGCAGTTTCTTATTCAAAACGGACTTCATGCGCACTGACCGCTCGAGCGAATAAAGGTGCGCTTGAATGGATGACATTCTGCCTGACATCTGCTTGAGTGACTAAAGTTGGCTAGAGCGACCACCCATCTGTGTTGCTGCACGGTTCCCATGACATATAAATCATCTATGTGGCTGTACCTCTCAGCAAAACTCCATATGACATGTAGCGTTGGCAATTGTAATCTATTATGAAGTTAGGCACTCTTTTATTATGGAGACAAGACCTCTCTGTTGACTTTTTGGTTTCCATGTCATCTTCACACAAATCTCCTTGAGTTCACATATAGTAGTCCACGTGAGTTCAATATAAGAAACTCCATATAAATCCTGCAGCTGATGTTTCAAATATGAGTGCCCATGTTCGTTGGAAAGGGCCTATTGGTGCCCATGTGATGAGATGGGGTCCACGTGATTCCATGTCAAGGATTTTAATGTGATGTCATGAATTTTTCATGTAATGTCATCCATGAAGCTTGAGAACTTATGTGTCTTCCGGTCATCTTCCTTGGGCAGTTCCACTAAAATTACAATAATATAAATCCCAGGTTTTGTCCAATACCCAATGAATTTGCCAATACTAATTATAATAGAATTATAATCCTTACAAATGTCATCTTGAATGACTATGGGCATGTATGGATCCTGTGAGTCCTACTATGACCTGCTGAGTTTTTAACATGAGAGGCACTGCCCTCGACACTATTAAAACTGCAAGTCCTACTATGACCTGCTGAGTTTAGCTTTGGGATTACTTGTATAACGAGTGTGTACACATTTCATTAACAAATTAATCTCTCCTTTGGTTGTGGTTGGTCATCAAAATACAGCCTCCTAAATGTGCCTGGACTTGAAATAACAGGACTCTGTTTTAGGTCTATAGATAAATAGTAAAATTGATGTGTCGATTCCGATAGACTACAAACTCTTTTGGATTATTTTAGGTAATTAACAAGATCCATTATAGGAATTCATCCCTAAAATCACAAGAGAAATCTGTCCAAAGCAATGATAATTGGGTAAGAATCGGATCCTCATGAAAGCAACCAAATCGATACTAAAACCAAGAATGTAATGGAAGTGTTAAAAAATAAGTATAATTAACATAAGGAAAGAGTAAATGTCAAACAAAGATAGATGAAAGTCAAACAAAGATAGATTAAACTACATCTCTAACCACCATAGGAGAGAGATGAAGGATATGAGAAATACAAGTACAGCCATGGGGGATATGGAATGGAACTAGAGATGAACTAAGGAAAATGGAAGGATTGATAAGGATGGTGCCCAATGCTCTTTTTCTTTTTTATTCATGAGGGTTCTTCTGCTAAGTCGTAGAGGCTCCATAATTTTATACCGATGTCTATCCGAGTTGGATTTATTGTTTGATGAAAAAATGCGAAATTGACAATGCATACGATTGTGCTAATTGCATTGTCATCAAACAGTCAATAACTGTGGAAAAAACTCAAATTGACGTAAAATTTGAGAATACCCTTTATACTTGGAGGGCATTTATTTTTAACTGGTTTGGATATCAATAAGTAGGCCCCGCTACATAGTTCCACTCCTTTTAACCCATGGATTTCTTTAGATTAAGCGACAAAGGATCTGGACTCGTGTAGAAATGAGGTTTTCTTTTCCAGCGATGAAGGTGGACTTGGTAAATGACTATCTAATTCAATCAAGGTGATAAAAAAGAAAAAAAAAGAGAACTTACTATGAACCGAATGGTAAATATGAGCAAGGCCTTGAGATGAGTCATGCTAAATATCTGATTGAAACGCATCAGGGGACCCTCATTCCGACTCGCCAACCCCTACAAATCTAAACAGGCCAGACCCAAGAAGAATTCGTTATTTGATTGGTGGATTTTTAGAAACCTAGGTCTTGAATGACACATTTTGGTATTTTAAATTCTACAAATTGAGCATTCTTTATGCTGGGCTGCACATGAGAATTTGGAGGGGACAACATTTGAACTATTACAAATTCTCCCTAACAGCATTTCTTTGAATTCTAACAACAAAACGTCCCCTTTAATAGTGCAAGGGCAGGAACTAGAGGTCATTTCCAAATGACAAGAACAAGAAGCACTGTTGAAGAGAAAAAAAAAAAAAAAAAAAAAAAGCAGAGGTAGAGCTAAGCAATTACATAAAACAGTAGTCCCATCGGAGAGATACTAGAGAAACTGCAATGGGATAGTCTACAGATCAACTGTATTTTTATTTCTTTTACTTATATTTCATTCATTTATATAACTTTATTATCAAGAACTCAATACAAGGACCAGCACCAAGGATGCTAATAGGTGGTGCTGAAGCAATACTATGGTGACACACCACTTATTATTAAGGAACATGATTAGCAGAAAACTCAATTGATGCCATATCATCTTCCATCAAAGTAAGACTTACTTGTAATGAGAAACTACACAAAGTAAAGCCAGAGATCTGTGTGTCATTATTCCATAACTATGATAAGTCCATTCCTAAGTATACAATACTGGGTTGGATAATCTTGGTGTGGGGATGCCAAGCAGTGGCTCTGCTTTCTTCAGAACAATCCCAAATATCCCCTCCACATTAAGCATCGTCTTTTCGGGTAAATTCCATTCAAATGAATGTAAGAAGGTAGCCAGCACATACACTAGCATCCTCTCTGCAATGGGCAATCCGGCACATAGCCTCCTACTAGACCCAAATGGAATATATCGATAATCATTGCCCTTATAATCATGTCTGCCAGTTTCCTCCAAGAACCTCTCAGGCCTGAACTCTAAGGGGTTTTCCCAAGAATCAGGGTCTGTTTGTACTGCCCACACTTTGATAAAGATCCTAGTTCCCTTGGGAACCATATTCCCCCCAATAGTCCATGACTGACGGGGGCTTCTGGGAAGCATGAGTGGGGTCACAGGGTGCAAACGCAGGACTTCTTTGACAACTGCATCCAAATACTTCAGTTTAGGCAGTGTGATTCCTCAACTGTGTTGTTCATCCCAACCACTTGCTCTAGTTCTTCTTGGGCTTTTCTCATTATAGCGGGATGCTGCATCATCTCAGCCATAGCCCATTCTCATGTGTCTGTCCCCACCAAGATGAGATCCTGTTACTAAGGTTCAATTACTAATCTAGAGAAAGAAATACATGTTTGAACTTCAAAGAAGCCCACTTCATTGTTGGTGCTTATTAGAATGAGTTTGTTTCATTTATGATCAAAGAAGCCTGTGGACGTAGGCAATTGCCGAACCACGTAAATGTCTTTTGTTTTTGTGATTGTGATTAATTGCGCATGATTTTCCCTAGTTAATTTCCTAACAATTGGTATCAGAGTAATGAGCATGAGACTTTATGCAAGGTTGACTAAAAGTTTTTGGGCGGAAGCGGTTAATCACACATGCTATGTGGTTAATCGGTCACCATCAGTGGCTTTGGATTGCAAAGTTGCAGAAGAAGTCTGGACAGGTAAAGAAGTCGATTGTTCCACACTCAAGTTATTTGGATATCCAGCATACACATACATCCCCAGTGATGAGAGATCCAAGCTAGATTCCAAGTCACTCAAATGCATATTCCTCGGATTCAAGAAGGGAGTGGAAGGGTACAAACTATGGGATCCGGTAAACATGAAAAAGATCATCATTAGAGATATAGTGTCTGATGAAGCATTTATGCTGAACAGGGAACAAGATGGTGAAGTTAAAGGGCACAGTGCTAAAAATGCAGCTGTTGAAATAATTCCTATTACATACAATAAAGGCAAGAAACCAGTGCAGAGTCAAACAGAGGCCAGTACATTTGGTGGAGAGGAAGAAGTTGACGTTCAGCAGGATCCCACAAGTCTAGCACAGGGAAGAGCAAAGAGAAACATCCAGCCACCTCAAAGGTTTGGATAGGATGAGGATGAAGTCCATTTTGCTCTTATCACTGGCAGTGGTGATCCAACCATACTCCAAGAAGCTATGAAAAGCAGTGAAAAGAAAAGTTGGATGGGTGCTATGATGGATGAGATGGAATCTCTCGAAAAGAATTCCGTCTTGGAGCTAGTTCTAAAACCCAAAGACAGGAAATCAGTTGGTTGCAAATGGGTGTTTTGAAAAAAGAAAGTACTACATGAAAATGAGACACCAAGGTTCAAGGCACATCTAGTAGCAAATGGATACTCATAGAAAGAAGGAGTTGACTATGATGAGATCTTTTTCACAGTTGTGAAGCACACATCTATCAGGGTGTTGTTGGCATTGGTAGCACAATTTAATATGGAGCTTGAACAGTTAGATGTAAAGACAACTTTCCTTCTTGGTGACTTGGAGGAAACAATTTACATGGAGTAACCTGAAGGATTTAGAGAGGCAGGAAAAGAAGACTATGTCTACAAATTGAAGAGATCACCGTGCGGGCTGAAACAATCATCAAGACAATGGTATAAGCGCTTCGACTCCTACATGTTGTAGATTGGCTACTATCGATGTGAGTATGATCATTGTGTTTATTTCAAAGTGCCTGATGATAATTCATTTATTATGTTGCTACTTTATGTGGATGATATGCTTTTTGCAAGTAAGAACATGTCAAAAATAGAAGAACTGAAATCTCAATTGAAAAAGGAGTTTGACATGAAAGACCTTGGGACAGCCAAGACCCCGCCCCGAGAGTTTCCGATTAGTGCTAATTAAGATGCGTTTTAGGTTTAAGTGAGATTAGTGGATTTTAGTTAATATTGGATTAGAATAGCTTTTACATAGTTTTGGATCATTTTTAGAATATTTTGATTTAGTGGGGCCCTTTGGGGGTTCCTTCATTGTGTTTAAAGCGACTTGGTGGTTTAGTTAATAATTCTGGAAATCAGTATTTTGCTCCGTTTGATTTATTTTATTATTCTCTACAACTTTCGTATTTGCCCCATTCCCGTTCGAGACCTCTATACCATACTTTGCTAATGATATGGGTCAAACAGTCTTTTTGTACAAAATCTGGACACTATTTTCAATATCTCCGAAACTCGCGAAATATATATTTTTTGAAAACTAGAAATTTCGTTGAACATGTCTTCCTTCTTTGTCGAATTCATCCGAGGCCCGGGAACCCAAGTTTTAAGCCCGACTAAATTGTTAAGTTGTGGGACCCAATCCCATTTCCTATAAAAGGAGAAGCCTCCTTCACTTTCCCCTTTTCTTTGCGACTTTTCATTGAGAAGAGACTTTGGCTCTAGCATTATGGGTTTTCAACCTTGTTTTTGTTCTTGTTCTTCTTGCTTGTTCTTCTCCAACTCACTCCAAAGCTCATGCTAAAAGGAAAATGGAGATCACCATCCTCTCCCTCTCCATGAAAGCTATCCATTGATGTCATTTGTGACAGAAACCACCCATTGCAAGAATCTCTTTGAACAAACTTTGCTTTTTTGAAGGTCTTCCATGTAAGTGATTCTCTCCATCTCCTAGATTAGTATTCTTCTTGTCTTAGAGGAGACCCATCTTTATTATTGGGGGCTTTCTTTCTCTATTTCTTGGTTTACCCATTTTAGGGTTTGTAATGAGTGTATTTTGGGGATTTTTGTGTAGATTGTGATTTGGGCATGAGAGAAGTGTTGGGAACTTGATTAGTCATCCTTGGAACCAATGCAAGTGGATGAATGTGGTTGATTTGAATGTGTTCTTGTTTTATTGAAAATGGGGATTTTGCTAGTAATCTTCTTCTAATTTCCTATGTTTCATAATACTTTTTGGAAATGTGCTTATTGACAAGATTTCCTCTTAATTAGTTTTATGAGAATGTATGCATTCATTTATTAAAGCTTGTTTTGCCATTATGGACTTCATAAATGGTGATTGATCTTGCATTGGATGTACTTGATATCGGAAGGAGTATTAATGCCTTGATGGAATAGTTGTTGGAGGAAATGAATGGGTGTTGAATGGGAGGGAATAGACCCATTTCATGTCAGGAAATGAATGAGGTTGAAGTAGAATGGTTTGGGGAAAGAAAGAGGAGGAATCTGCACCTAATGTGTATTTCCCACAGCTAGGCGGTCAGCCGGTGGTCACCTTGGCGGTTAGCCGATTGGTGACTGGCGGCCAGCCGACCCAGGTTCGGTTACAATTCTTGAATGCTCAAAATCCTGGGCAAGCACAGGCGGCTAGCCGACCTTGGCTGCGGCTAACCGCCATGTGACAGCCAGTTAGTCGAAATGCGCGGTTAAAAACACAGAATGTTGTATTTAGCAGAGTGGACCACGGTTAGCCTATCGGTCAGCCAGCGGCTAACCGCCGAACCCCACGGCGGCTAACTGCCAGCTAACCGACAGGTGACCGAATTTCACCCAGAATTCTTGAGTCTCTTATATTATTTTCAGAAATGTCATTCTAAGGTTTGGATGTGTTGTTTTGATGCTCTATCACCTTGGAAAGACTTAGGGGATGACATAAGGAGATCGACTTAGAAAGAAACCCCACTTCGGAAATGTATTGGGAATTGTGGATTTATCAAACTGTATAAGGAAATTTGGAATGTCTATCATCATTCGAGTACCATGCCAAGAGCAATAATAGACATACAAGATCTTTATACATATTGCGTGAATACAGAAACCCCAATACATAGTCCGTAATTGTATAAGGATTCATTGTACTGTTTTACTCGGATTATACTTGTCCTAATCCGATTTCACCCGATATCACTGGTTTTATCTCAAACTATGATTTATGCTCCTGACATGTCCTGCCAGCGCCGTTTATGCATGAAGGATAACGATGTGAAATGTGTGCCTATGAGCACTATGTCCCACCTGCCTGAGTGTTTTACACCGATATAGTTTTGTACATGTTTTGACTTCTCATGTAACCTATGAGTCGGCACCACTAAGTTTGGACGTCCTTGTCAGTCTGATCAACTGATACGGGCCTCCCCCTCGTGCTCTCGCCAGTTGCAACTTGGATCCTATCTTGCCCCGTTACCCGGTTCCGCGGTCGTGGTCTTGTCTAGCTATATGTATATGTATATGTATATATTGTTGGTTCTCGTCACTTCACGTGCTCGAGCCCAGTGCACTGAATGTGCTCTCATCACATTAGTGACAGAGGATTTAGCTTTAGTGTGTTGCCATCTTCCTAGTTCCCTGTTCTTTGATATTCTGCATGTTTTATCTTATATATGCATTTTTGATAAATGATATAATTTGTTTTATGGAAATAAATGTTTGGACATATTTTAATGTCTTTTCAACTTATATTTAGATTTATCTTATTGCGATGTCTATTCACTCACCTGCCAGACCGTCGTGTCTAACCCATTTTTGTGGTAGTTAGGTCTAGTCCCCGTTATTGCCTTTGAGGAGGAGCCAGGGGAGGCGGTCGGTGAATTGCGGCGCTTAGTTGAATGGCAAGCCGACAATGTCGTTTAGACATTGGGTCGAGCTAAGAGTTGCGTAACATTTTGGGAAGTTTATAGAATGACATTTGATTTACTCTTTTGGTTGTACTGGCCTTTGTTGGCCATTATTTTTGGGGGATGTTAATTGTGAGGTCCCACCCCTTGTGGGCCCTCAGTTTGATCTAAATAATTATTAATATGGTATTTCCTACTTAGTATGCTAATTAATAGGAATTAGTGGAATAGATGGCTATTGTTCCTAACTTTTAGAACTAGCTTGTTTATAATTCTTAATAGATATTAGGTGTTTATTGTTAATTTAATATGTTTTGATTAGATTAGGTCTTAGTTGATATTAGAATTAATAGGAAGGGCATTGAGAGTTAAGAACCTTCTAGAAACCCACCTAATGACCTATTTACCCATGGCCCCATCTCTTTCCCATTTTAAACTAAGTTACCCTTATGGTAATTATCGTAAACCCTAAGTTATAAAAACAAACTATTGCAAACATTAGCCTAAAACCCTAATTTACTCTCATCTCTCATTTACCCTATCTTCCTCCCCAAGCAAACCCTAATTCTTCAAAATTCCAGCCCAAGGAGAAGCTAGGAGACCACCATAATTGCTCAATCAATACCTTAGGAGCTTGGAATTCACATATCTCTCTTTCAACTCTATCATCAATTTCAAATAGAGGCAAGTGGACATGTTTAGATGCTTTAATTAAATTGATTAATACGCTTAGATTGATAATTACTGTTTTTTATGGATGTTTAGCATGATTTTTGTTTATGGATGGTTGATTGAATGATGTGATGTGTGGGATTGTTGTTCTATGCCTTTCTTATGTGTTTTTGGCCATTGATGGATGGGAATCCCCCATCTGGAATATCAATGGCCCATTTGTGATGAAATCATGGTATGGGAGGGGTGTGTGATGTTTAGTGATGATCAATGTAGATATGAGCTGGATTTGATGGAGTTTTGATGGAAAATGAACATGGCAGAATTCTAAAAATAAGGGATCCTGTGTGTACCCGATCGTCCTGGCCACCCAAGATGCCGACCGGGCACATAGGAGGGCTCCCTCATAACTGAGAGCAGAAATGGCCACAGGGTGCATGCCTAGAGTACCCGGTCAACCGGCCACACTGCGTTTTCCCCCCACCTGTCAGATGTTTGTGGAAGTGCCCGCAGTGTACCCGGTCGACCGGATGACCATGATGTCGACCGAGAACACTGCAAATTGTGTCTGATGACTCTAAGTTAGCTGTCCATTTCCACGGAGTACCAGGTCGACCCGTGGACCCATGGTGTCGACCTGTGCATTGTAAACAACGATTTTTCAGATTTAATTCCCTTCTATGATCTGATCATGTGTGTGCCACGTTGACCTTTCATTTAGACTGTTTAGGATACACTAGACACTAGTCAAAGGCCGGGCTTAACCTAGACCCGTGTAGCCACCTAAGTAGCGTCTAGGGTTGTGAACAGAACTTGATTCAATGGTTATGGATGTCATATGATGTCAAATACCTTCTGGAGCACCAAGGATACATAATAAGCATCTAGGACTCCGTGATCACTGTCTTAGGTGAAGTGGGGCCCTAGACCTAAATGAAGGGACAGCGATCATCTATGGATTTGTGACATATGGTACTTATATCGATGAAAAGGACACTGAGGTTGGTTGATAAGTCCGAACCTTGGATGTTTGCCTTGAGAGGTACTATAATCAGGGCATTGCATTTAGGCTCTAATCCATGATCACGGTCCGTATTGGATGAGATGTTAGGACATGAAACCTGAAGTCTTGACCTGTAATATTGGGAACTTAACGGTAGATATTGATGAACGGACTGTATAAAGAGATAATGTTAATTAAGCGTATCGAGAAGCGGAGTTTACAAGGGCATGCATTATTAACTATTGAGAATCGTAAGGATATATTGCTTATACCTGAACTTCGTCCCTCATGCCCTTGACTAATATCGTTTCATATTAATTATGATAAGGCTGTCCAGTTCGGAGTACCCCCACCTAGTGATCTGTAGGATTTATGGATGTACGATTGGTCTGCTGAGGGTTATGATGCTGGCATGGACATAGATATTGAGATATTGATTGGTTGACACAGTAGGTACCGATGTGGGAGGGGTACTAAGATCGCTGGTGCTCGTACTGGGTGTGGATAGATGTTGATGTTGATCTAGCACGTAAGACCAATGGCTGAGACTTAGCTGTGGTTATAGATATTGATGGACTCTTGTATGCTCCTATTCCATGAGACAACTACGATGGGTTGGCTCTGACCTCCCACGTCCCGTTATACTTCAACTGTGGGCGTACCTCATGTGCTCTTATGGATGTATATTGGATGTATTAATATTATGTATTCAGGATGTCGTTGCTTACTGTCTTCGACTATCAACGTTAATACGGTTGGATCCAGATACGATGATTGTGAATATGGTAGGGTTATTTCCTCTGGTTACTTTTGTTACTGGTGACACAGATGTATTGCATGGTTTATACAATATATTGATGATGATGGCTTCTTTTGTCTATTTGATATGTTGTGTCTAACATCTGTTATATTATTATATTGATTTCCATTCATGCACTACACTCTACACTGTTTATGTCGCACTCTGATATCCTATATTATTATTGAGGTACTAATCATGCAGGTACCGCTGAGATCAGGTATGGTTTTCGTCCCTATCTGTTAATATAATGTATTGCCATCTAAACATGCCTATTTGCCTGGCTCATCGAACCTGACCCAATCCTTGGTGTTTTTAGGTATATTCCTTTCCGCTTTCTTGATTGGTAGAACTGCTTGGCGGCTGATCCGTTGCCGCAGGTTTCAGAGAATGGTGCGGTTGGTGCACCGAGAGACATCTATCAGATTGATCTCTACTCTTTTCTTTTTCTTGTAGTTGGCCGTATTGACATATGATTGAATAGTTAGCTTAATTATGGAAAGTACCTTGTAATCCCTTAAAGTGAAATAAAACTATAGGACTTTGTCCATCTACCTGCTCATATGAGATTCAAACTTGATTATATTACTGGATTTTCCGCATCTCTTAGGTACTTTCTCGTAGCGGCCTGAGATTTGAGGCACCCGGATTTTGAGGCGTTACATTAATTTAACTGATTTTTTGTATGAACATTTAACTTGATATTTTGGGAATGCCCACGAGGTCATTGCTCACTCTGACATCATGTCATTTATATGCGTTTATCAGTCTTGTATTATGAAATGAGTTACCGATTTGATTTGCTACACGCTTCCGCAATCTTGAAAGTGAATAACTTGTATGCATGTGTGAGAATTGATATGCATGGCATAATATAAATAACTACCCTTTTATTTGAATTTGTTAGTTGTTTATTTCGTCTTAAATGTTCTACTTATAGCCTTTTTCTTATTACGCAGGAATTAGAAGGAGCTGAGAATATTTGAGCTTAATTTGGAGAGGTTTGAAGTTAAAACCCCATTTGGGAAAAGTTATACACAAAGAGCATATAGGCTTGTTGGAGGAGAATTGGAATTTCAAGTTAGAGGTCATGAGTTCAAGACTTGGCACAATCAGTTTTTATTTTTATGAAGACCGAATTTTGGTGGCCCCCACCATATCTAATACTTGATAATGGTTGCTAAAACTTAGTAATCAACCTTGAAAGAAATGGAAGGAATCTCACGGACATCAATAAAAAAGTTATTGTTTAGCAAGTGATCAAATCATGAAGGAAAGAAGATTTTCGGAATTGTAATCATCCTGTGCAAGCTTTACTATTTTGATCATAACTTGTGACTCAAAACTCCAATTAAGGCAAGGTCAGATGTGTTGGAAAGAGGACTCAAAGGAGAGGAATATCATGTCTCACGAGGATCTCCTAATTCTGACGTTTTGGGGGCCAAAATAGGCTGTCAAGTGGAGGGATATGAGGGATGACGAATTTGAGTAATTTCTCTTTCTTTTTCTTCTTGTATTTTTCTTTTTTTTTTAAGGGGAGGCTCTCTTTTGCTCTAGAGTGAATCTTATTTTTCTTCAATCTTTGTTAGAAATTGAGGGTGGAGATTGAGTGGTGTAATAGACAACTTGAAGGCTTTCAATAATGACAATTTGCTTCATTGTTATTGTTTGTTCTACAATGCTTGGCTAATCTGTGGATTAGGGTGGAGGAGGAAACCAAAACCGGCGAGTTTGTTCCTTATTATTCTTGTATGTCTTTCCCTCATTATGCTTAATGATTTAATAGGTTCTCCTTCATGAATGTTATTCAACTTCTGGTTTTGTAAAGGTTATTTGGAATGTCTTTTACTTTTTATGCTTGATCTTGACATATCATGTTTATGTTAAATTCCTTTAATGGTTTGTGCTTGATCTTGATAAATAGTTATTAGAGTTTCAACATATTGAAGTGAAGGGAGTCTTAGGTACTATTTAGATAATTGGATTTTTTCAAGAAAAAAGGTTTTCAAAGCTAAATCTTCCGATCCAAGACAATTGTTTGCACATTGGATTGAGTTTTACTAGGATAAGACTATAAAGTAATTTTGGAATGATTAAATCTGTTTTGGTGAAATCCGATACTCTGATCTCTCTTTCTCTGATCAAGTTTGTGTTTAGATTTCTTTTGATATCAGTTTAGTTATTATTTCCTTGATTAATTGTGGTTTTAAAATCTCTAGTGAGAAAACTGATTAAGGATTTTTGGATCTTGTTTCTACAAATCTCTGTGGATCGACCCGTATTTGCCATTATCTACTTAATAGAAATTTGTGCAATTCCGGTTAACTATTTTGAGCACATCAAGAATCCTCATCGTGAAACCCTGTGAGAAATTAAATGAGTGTATATTCGTATGTTTATTGTTGTAACCACACATCAACACTATTCATATGTATGTTTATTATCATTTGCGGGCCCGGATCCCAGTCCGAGGTCGCAACACGCAGAGCCCTCATTGATCTCGTGTAGAGTGACTTGGGTTGTGTTCAAATCGACAGAGAGGATGTGAGAGTGCCCTTGAGAGAATGCTATGAAAGATGCGGCTCTGGGTGGGAGTGGGTCGCCTTTCTTCCAATTCAGGACTTGGGGTTTATGGGGTTCTTCTAGGACGAGGGAGTGGATGGATGGGAAAGGGGAGATGAAGGGTGGGTGGGATTGAAGGATGGAGAGGGCCTTGTTAATTTCTTGGATGGTGAGTGGGTCTAGAGGGTGGTGAGGGTGGTGGTCTCAAGAAGTGGCTCTTTGGGTGTCTAGGAAGAGATTGGAAGTGGCTTGGAAACGGTTCTTGAAGGTGCACAAATTTATTTTTTGTGTTGTTTCATGTTTGCCATTGTATCAGAAATTTAAAATTGTGCTATCTTTTTACCTGTTATAATGAGTGGGGCTGGAAAAAGTGGTACACCTGCATCATCACAAGATTCAATTGGACTAAGTGCACCTCCTCGATCTGATGAACCAGCATGGAAATATGGATATATAGATCCAAAAAACAAGAAACATGTTGTTTGTATGTATTGTCTTTAATGTTATGATTATGGGCCACATTATACATATATGCCATATTATGAGTTGTTTTAGAAGAATAAACTAAATGAATGAAACTAGATTTTGAACTTTCTCTATTAATCTTATTTTTTTTCTATATATAATATATAATATATATTTTAGTTTTATATTTTTCCGAATCATAAATCTGAAACGTTTCGCCGAAATCCAGAATAGGCCGAAATATTTCAGTTTGGAGGTTAAACCGAATAGGTGTCCAAAACGAATTTCACAACACTAACTGAAATGCGTTGGGAAATTTCTTTTTTCGACGCAATTTTGATTTTTCCAGATTCGGCGACTGCGTTAGCAAAACTGTATTTTGTTGTAGTGATATTGGACAATTCTGCAAAGTTGGGGGGTAGATCGCCCCTTAGGGACGGAAGGCTACCGATTATTGGTAGGCCTCGAGGTACAGGCGGCAGTGGGGATGACCCAAGTCTTGATCTCTTGGTCACCGTTAATAGTAACCAAGAAATGGAAAGTGTTACTGCAGACAATATGAGGACTACTCTCCCCAGTTCTTCCATTGCTAGTTGCTACAGCTCAAGAAATCCTATCTCCACCGGGAGAAGAGAAAATACTGTGCAAGCATGGGAGACCATTCTGATATACAAAGGACCAGGACAAGACCATGCGGGCCTCATTGATGCTTCTTATATAATTTATTGCCTATGCAATTGTAAATGCTGGAGAAAGCTGTTCAGTGAAGAAAAATAATAGTAAGAAATTTTGTTGAGCAGATGAACTTGGGAGTTACTCTCCACCTTATTGAGTCATAAGTCGCATTCTTTACAGTGAAATCTATTATAAAATTTTCAATTAAATGCGATGAGCTCTAAATGAATAATCTTATCCCCACTAAATCTTGTCACATTAATTAAGAACTTATCAGAAAAAAAAAAAACAGCATTATCTTATTTATTAAGATAAGATTACCACCCTCTATCTTCAGTACTTATGCTGAAACTTAAGTTTATACATACATAGAAAATTAAATTTTAAATTATCATTGATTCTCAATACTCACCTCAATGCTGGCCTTTTTTTTTTTTTTTTTTTGGTCATGCCAAGTTGTCTACGAAACGAGGGAAAAATTTTAATTGGTATGTCATTCATAAAAATGTCGGCAATTTGTTTATTACTCGGCATCGACAATAACCACTTAATGATACACCTCCATATGTTTAATCCTTGCATGGGACATCCAATTATCTGTGACCCAAGATTTATGACGTAGAAAGTGATGCAGGCACATTTCCACTGATAGAATCTTACGGCAGCTTTAGCAGTGTGGGGCTCATAACATATGTCGTTGGAATCTGGAAAGATTCCTTTTTAGCAACAAGACAAGAAAGGTTCTCGAGCCATAACTGGGGAAAGATACAATCCTATATATGGTATTTACCACAGTGCTCTCGAGGGGTGAGCCAGCATTCTTGGGTCTGGTTTTTAGCAGTGTGGGGCTCATAACATACGTCGTTGGGATCTGGAAAGATTCCTTTTTAGCAACAGGACAAGAAAGGTTCTCGAGCCATAACTGGGAAAAGATACAACCCTATATGGTATTTACCACAGTGCTCTCCAGTGGTGAGCTAGCATTCATGGCTCTGGTTTGAAGATTATAGGGGCTTGATTTTGAGGTTTTTTTATTTTTTTAGAAAGGCTTGATTTAAAGTCGAGATCCTAGCACGTTTATGTAGTTAAATTGCCGCAGAAAGTGAGACACTTTTTTTAATGTTGTTTCCAAGAACAGAAAAAATAAAAATAATTTCAATTTTCTGTGATATGATGGAGAGGCAATTCTTATTGGGGTAGTTAAATAACTTTTTCATGAAAAAGTTAAAATCTGTGAAACCAGTTTTTAGTGACGCAACCATGGTGGCGGTGGTGCAGAGAATTTGGCAGAGAGTCGAGAACATGCAAGGGCAACCTTAGAAGCATGAAATTGGCAAGTGGCATCCATCCCATGAGGGCCCCAGGAGAGGACATAGGAATGGGCAAATGTCAACAACATCTGTACCCTGCCATCTTTAGGATGGGCGGATGTAAAACAAAAACAAAGACAACTTGCATGACTCAGTGGGTTCACACACTCATGCAGACGTCCGTCGCTGGTGAAAGGTGATCGATGAGCATGTCAGCTAAGTGGGCCATGAGTGTGGAGAGAATTTGTTAAGCACGTGAAACCTGCATAACAAGTGGGTCATGGGTGTGGAGAGAATTTGTTAAGCAGGTGACAGCTGTATAACTTTTTCTCTTCTATAATAAGGGTGTTAAGCGGGTGTACACAACTTCTTCTCTTCCATAATTAGAGTGTCAAGCCGGTGTACACAACTTCTTCTCCGGATGTACACAACTTCTTCTCCTCTATAATAAGGGTATCAAGCGGGTGTACACAACTTCTTCTCTTCTATAATAAGGGTGTCAAGCGGGTGACAGCTGCACAACATCTTCTCTTCTATAATAAGGGTGTTAAGCAGGTGAAAGCTGTACAACTTCATCTCTTTTATAGTAAGGGTATAGACAGGGAGAGAAAGAGAAAGAAAAAGAGAAAGAATGGAGGTTGCTACGTTCCAACGCCTCTGCTATCTTCTCTTAATTGGCCTTCTCATCTTAGTTTCCATACGCTCTTGGTTCCTCCACGTTGAAGAAGCCGATTTCATTGATTGCTCCATATACTCTCCTTGGTGCGCCTTCAAGAACCGTTTCCAAGCCACTTCCAATCTCTTCCTAGACACCGAAAGAGCCACTTCTCGAGACCACCACCCTCACCACCCTCTAGACCCACTCACCATCCAAGAAATCAACAAGGTACTCTCCATCCTCCAATCCCACCCGCCCTTCATCTCCTCCTTCCCATCCATCCACTCCCTAGTCCTTGAAGAACCCCACAAACCCCAAGTCCTGAATTGGAAGGAAGGCGACCCACTCCCACCCAGAGCCGCATCTGTCATAGCATTCTCTCAAGGTCACTCTCACATCCTCTGTGTCGATTTGGACACTGCCCAAGTTACTCTACATGAGATCAATGAGGGCTCTGGGTACCCAATCCTGACCAGCGACGACCTGGCCGTAGCACTATCTACGCCGTTCGCTGATGCAGAATTCAATCGGACGATCCTTGCTCGAGGAGTCGAGCTATCCGATTTGACCTGCATGCCTCTAGCACCCGGATGGTATGGCGCAGAAGAAGATGGTCGACGCCTACTGAAAGTGCAGTGCTTCTCTAACAAGGGCACGGCCAATTACTACATGAGGCCCATCGAGGGTCTTACGCTCACTGTAGACGTGGATCAGAAAAAAGTAGTGCACTTATCGAATACGGGTTCGGACATACCGATCCCTGAGGCCCAAAATACGGACTATCGACAAGTGGCCCAGAACGACCCGCTACAGATGCTGCCCATCAACCCGATTTCCATGGAGCAGCCCAAGGGGCCCAGTTTTCGGGTGGAGAACGGGCATCTGATCAAGTGGGCCAACTGGGAGTTCCATCTGAAGCCCGACCCGAGAGCTGGGGTGGTGGTTTCTCGGGCCATGGTTCGAGATTCGGAAACGGGCAGGATGAGGAGTGTGATGTATAAAGGGATGGTTTCGGAGCTGTTTGTGCCGTACATGGATCCGACGGAGGGGTGGTACTTCAAGACGTATTTGGATGCGGGCGAGTACGGGATGGGATTGACGGCTCTGCCGTTGGATCCGCTTAATGACTGCCCGCGTTACTCGTATTATATGGATGGAGTGTTTGCTGCTGCCGATGGAAGTCCGTATGTGCGGCCCAACATGGTTTGTGTGTTCGAGCGCTACGCTGGAGAGATCGGTTGGAGGCATGCGGAGAGCCCAATCTTGGGGAAAAAGGTAATATTACATGGGTTCATGGCCCACTAATGGATGGATGATCCGCCGTCCGCTAGAATCTTCCTGTTGGATTCATCCTAAAACTTCATTTCTTTTTTAAAAGATAATAAAAAATAAAAAATAAAAACAAAAAGGGCATCTTAAAACTTCAAAATATCTTGTTTACTGAAAATCTAAATTATTTAAAATAAATATTTACGTGATCTCTATTGGATTACGTGACTACACATCGGAAGCAACGTTCAAGTGTTCAACTTTAATTTGCAGGGGCCACTTGATGGAAGCATCCAACCAAAAAACATGCGACTCACTGTGTAATGCCGTCCCATCTATCCATTCGACCAATCCTGTCCATCCACTTGGGTGCTTTTAGGGATAAAAATGAAAAAAAAAAGAAAGAAGAAACCATTCAAGTTCATGGGTTTCGTGATCCGCTCCTTAATTCTTTCCATGTGTGCAGTCTCTTTTCTTACCGACGGACTTTTTTTTTTTTTTTTTTTTTTTTATGCCTACGGGCTCCTTTTCCATATAAATTATCTATCCTTATGTGTGTGGGCTTTTTCGGGGCTGCAAGCCCAGTTGGTGCATATATATATTATATTTAATTGGTTTTACATATGTTTCAGGTGGATACCGTAGATCCGATGCACATGATTGGGGTGGTTTTTGATATGTGCGGTTCTTTAGTTATTGCCCCCCTTATAGTTAGGAGGTGGTGAATCCGGAGATGTATGAAGTAGATCTTTTAGATGCAAAAAATAGATGAGATTGACTGACGGTTTGGATATCCTTTGTTTGATTGGTTGTTGGAATTCTGATATTTCTACTGGACGCTTCAAAAGACCCCACTAACATGGGAGCAAACTCTCTTTGGCAGAAAAGATCACCCGCACACACAATGGAGCGATTTGCTTGCACGTGTAGGGCAGAGGGCCCAACGGTCAAACTTCTCCACCCAACAAGTAGGCTATCACATAATTCTCGATGATGCTCCTTAAAATACTTATTAAAAAATAAATAGCCTCCTCTCGAATGAGATCTCTATAAACACTCAAATAAAATATTTATAAAAATTATATATATATGAGGGTTCTTCTTATGCATCCATCCCTCACTATTTTGATAAGAGACACTTCCATAAATGTGGGGTTTCAAGTACAAAAGTCACTTTTCAAATACATGGAAGTGTCCCTCACCAAATGGGGAGGGATGGATGCATAAGAAGAATCACCCCCCCCCCCCCTCGAATGAGATCTCTATAAACACTCAAATAAAATAATTATAAAAATTATATATATATTGGGGTTCTTCTTATGCATCCATCCCTCACCATTTTGGTGAAAGTCACTTCCATAAATGTGGGGTTTCAAGTACAAAAGTCACTTTTCAAGCACATGGAAGTGTCCCTCACCAAATGGTGAGGAATGAATGTATAAGAAGAAACAAACACCCCCCCCCCCCCCCCCCTATATATATTTATATATATATGATAATTTTAGTGCATAAAGTTAGGCAAGAACCCATACAAGGAGTCATTTATTTTTGCACGTTTCAGGTTTGGGAAGCAAACCCCGCCGAAGAGCCTCTAATTCTTGGAATCAATCAAAGGATTGAGGCTAATTTGTTAAGGCATGAGATCATCTCTGATTTTTTACTTTGATATATCCTCTCGTGGGAGCTTTGCTAGGTCTAACGAAATTCTCAAGAAGAGGGCCTAAAAATCATCAGCGAGCTCGTCTGTTTTTTGTATTGAATATCAACTAAAATTTAATTAATAAAAAGAATATTACAAAAAAGGAAAAAAATAAAATAAAAGGAGAGACATTAAAGACAGTAACCTAGTACATGAGCATTATACTCCAACAGAAGCGAACTACAAGATAATACCTTTCCAACGGGACTTCTCTCAACTCCCTCTTTAGTTAAAGCACCGATGAAATAGTTGGCTGATCAGTGAGCCCGTCTTTCATCACAAAAAAACTATTTGATTTTTTTAGTTGGAAAATTTTTATTTTAGTTCAGATTTTGTAGGTAGACCCCATGGAATGGGATGAAAGATTTCTCTTTGGTTTCAGTCCTCCATAGTAGAGCTTCAGCCCCTTTCGCTGGAGTAAAAAAACACAAAGAGTGGAAGAACGTATCACTGTGATTGTGGCCTTCAAGAAGCATCATAGCCAAATTGAAATATTGCTTTTATTTGTATAAAGTGCCTCCAATTATTTCTGTGTTGCATTGAATCCTTTGATGATCGACCGTCAACTTGTCGCCTAAATTTAGAAACTGTATTCGTGACAGATCCGAGAAGTGAGGCCAAAGGTGACGCTGGTGGTTCGTATGGCTGCATCGGTTGGCAACTACGACTACATCATCGACTGGGAGTTCCAAACCGACGGTCTGATCCGCATCAAGGTTCCACATCTCCCTCTTTCTACCAAAAGCCATATCCTTCTCTCTTTTTTCCCTTTCTCATTACCACTTCCAATTTATCAGGTAAATATTGAAAATTATATATTTCCCTCTACGGAGACTTCAAAATTTTGGTTGGAATGGATAGCTAAGAAAACTTAAGATATAATAACATAGTTAACGGTCGCGAATTTAGAGCCTAAAAGGAATGACCTGGAGCTAAAAAAAATATATGTCTCACCAAATGTGCGTCGACCGGATTCCACTAGAGGTGGGGTATTGAAAGTATGCTGCCTCTACTGATGCATGTACATAATAGTAGTAAAAAAGGAACATTTTGAACCATTTTCTAATTTGCACCTTGGCCAAGTCCACTGAATAGACCTGAATAAAATCCGAGTCCAAGTTTGGGTCTATGTGTATGGACCGAAATACCTAATGCTACAGCTACAGACCCAAGCCCTTTATTTGAATTCAGGTACAAGTAGGATTCCTATAGCTCTGACCCAATTTTGGTCCAAGTTCAGGGCTGCATCCTCATTACATTCAGGTTTGGTTCTGAGCACAATGTGGACCTGAGCCGAACCTGACCTGTTTTCATCCCTTTAGCTTATTACACGATTAGTCATGTTGTGAGGATATCAATGGATGTTTAATTGTCACGATGTTTTAAGTTTGAGGAAAAAAAGAAGTATGGGACTCATTTTCGGACTCAGAAGAGAATTGGATCCAAAGTTGATCCTATGCCATGCTATATAGGATTCAAAAAATCAGATTCGGAACTAGAATTATATGTGTTTCAACTCACCCGATTCGGATTGACAAATAACGATATTAGTCATGTATTAAAATATGAATGTATTAATATATAACTAATCTATGGTTGCAGTAGCACTAGTGATTAAACTAATGAAAGTAACAGGTTGGGCTGAGTGGGATGCTGATGGTGAAAGGGACCCCTTACAAGAACATGAACCAAGTGCCTAAAGAAGAAGACATGTATGGAACCCTAGTTTCTGAGAACGTCATCGGCGTCATCCATGATCACTTCATCACCTTCTACCTAGATATGGACATCGATGACTCCGATAACTCATTTGTCAAGGTTCATCTCACCAAGGTGGACACAGCCCCTGGAGAGTCCCCCAGAAAAAGCTACATGAGTGCCAAGCGACAAGTCGTGAAGACGGAAAAGGATGCCCAGATCAAGCTCAAGCTCTATGATCCCTCAGAGTTCCATGTCATCAACCCCTCCAGGAGATCTATTGTGGGTAACCCATCTGGGTACAAGGTTGTACCTGGTGGCACCGCGGCTAGCTTACTTGACCACAATGATCCACCACAACTGCGAAGCGCCTTCACAAATAATCAGGTTACATTTTGGGAGACATTTTTCTGTGCTCTGCAAATCCTATGCTGCTGTGAGCTTACTCTCTGTTTTTTTTTTTATGAAATTTTTGTGCTAATGTTAGATATGGGTGACTCCATACAACCGGAGTGAGGAGTGGGCTGGTGGGCCTTTTGCATTTCAGAGCAAAGGAGAAAATACACTTGGTGTCTGGTCTGACAGGTAGGCCTTAAAATTTTCTTCTCCTAGTATTTAAGCCAAGGCTGCCAAAGAAACTTGGATTATGGGGTCACTCCAAGGACGCAACTCCTAACCCAATCAATTTGAATATGGCCCATTTTTGGAACTAAGTAATAATGTTGTTCAGGTCCAGTCGTCCATACTTAAATATTGTTTACAGGCGCCAATAAAACAGGTGTGCACATTGTATCAGAGAGAAACAATTTGTTGGGTCTGGGTCAGGATCTGGATACACCATGGACCACACCTTTTACGCCCTTAATTTTAGGTAGGACGATGACATGCATTGTGTTGGTAAATGGAAAATGTAGCCTGTAGTGTTCAATCGAAGAGTCCAGATCCTTGAGGACCATGTCTCAATGAACTCTTAGAGGTTAGTTCCCTAAACCTTTCAGTGAACCTCATTAAATCCAAACAGCTCAGAATCATGGCTCAAAATTTGGAATGCAGCCTACTGTTATATTGATTATGCGTAAAACATGTGATTAAAATAAAAAATCAAAGAGAGTGAATCATATATCTGATTCTAATTAAGTGGGGTATCTTATCAAACGGTTGTGGTTTTGTGCTGCAGGGATCGACCCATTGAGAACAAAGACATTGTGCTGTGGTATACTATGGGATTCCACCATGTACCATGCCAGGAGGATTTCCCAATCATGCCCACTGTGATTTCCAGTTTCGATCTGAAGCCTGTGAATTTCTTTGAGAGAAACCCCATCCTTCGGGCATCTCCCAACGTCGAGAAGGACTTACCCATTTGCAGGCCAGCTTCCGCAGCTTAAATCAATGATGATATAGTGAATAGATGGTTCACCATATCAATTGTTCATACTTCGAGTACACAATTCATCCATGCATCAAATATTTTATGCACATGCTGTTTGCAAATAAGAACTATGGGTATATGTCCATATATAGAGGTCATCTTGAATGACTATGGGTATGTATGGATCCTTTCCAAAGGGGAATGCATTGTATACATCTACAAGATCACTAGGGGCATCTGTCCAGACGTGGAGGTCATCTTGAATGACTATATAGGTTTGTATGGATCCAGTGCAAAGGGGAGTTTATTGTTTGGCATGTATATATTCTCTATTGATTGATGCTTCTGGGAGGGCAGACACCGAATTCTATTTATCTTGAGTCTCAAAATTTGCAGTTTGTATTAGTCTTGAGTGCCCAGGGAAAAGGCAGTTGTCATGGCCAACGTTGCAAATCTCGTTTTCAGAAAATAACAGGGGAGATATTGGAAAATGTTTTAAATTTTGTGTTTTTGACCTGAATATTATTTGGATAGCTATTGTTAAAATTAAATTAAATTTTAAGCTGAAAAACAGAAACATCAAAGAAAGAAGTTTCGGAAAAGAGAAGAAGAAGCTAGGAGATCACACGAAGTTATCATGATGGTATGACAATAAAACTAGATGATGATCAATTGAATTCGTTGCAATAATATCGCAAATAAGATATTTCCAAAATCAATGCTAGGCGTATATTTCTGATATTTGGTGCTAGTTTCTTTAATGGGATTTGTGGAATTCCAATCTGGGGAATTCCAGAGTGGAATTTATGAATGCTCTCTTGTACGTGAGCATCTAGAAATTTCATTAAAAAGGAAAATTCTAAAGGGGTTGGAACTTTAGCCGGATTGTGATAAGTTCAAGATTTCAGCAATGCTAGGCGGATATTTCTGACATTTGGTGTTAGTTTCTTTAATGGAATTCGTAGAATTTATGTTTGGAGAGAATTCTATAGTAGAATTTATGAATGCTCCCTTGTACGTGAGCAATCAGAAATTCCATCAAAAAGCAAAATCTCAAAGGGGTTGGAACTTTAGGAATGTCAAATGTCATTTGAGACCTTTTAGGTGGCTACAATTTTGAAATTCTCTTCAAGAAAATGGTATTTGCAAATGGCAGTGGATAACTAGATGTCACTCACATCAAGTCAAAACAACCACAACATCACCACTACGTATAGAAGTTCTAATAAAAACCATGCCTCATGTCTATGGAATCTCTTATTTGCTCTGTGGATTGTAAAAACCTAGCTTTTGAAATGACACTGCATTGACTAAATTGAGCGTCCTGGATGATGGGCTGCCCAGGAGAATTTGGAGGGGACAACATATAAACAATCCTTGCAGCAATTCTCTGGATTTTAACAACAAAATGCCCCTTTCGGATAGTGTAGGGGCAGGAACTAGATCACTCTAAAATATTTGACCTATTTTAAAAGTACTCTTGATTTGAAAAAAGTCGCTAATTACCAGCCAATTTACCATTTTGAGAGTTTAGGAGAGGAGAATGATGAGAATACCTACAGTTTAAACTGAGAAATGTTAAGATTATTTGAAATGACAAGCAAAACAAGCAGGGGCGGGAAAAAAAAAGAGAAAAAGAAGGGCCGGAGCTAGCCGTTGCAAAAAACAATAGTCCCATTAGAGAGATACAAGTGAAAATGCCATGGGACGGTCTACAAAACAACTGGTGCACATCAGATTTTCATATCCCCTGCCTGTTTCACAACGACATACAAAATAACAAGAAGTGGCAATGGTTACCAAAGAAACTCTATTATTATTATTATTATTATAATATTCCATTCATTTATATAACATAGGTCTCAAGAACTCAATACAAACCAAAGAAACAGATGATAGCTTTCCGCCTTCTCATTTTTGACCTTTTGACTTGGAAAGGCCCCCTCATTCCTTACCATCCTTAACTTCGAGTATAATGGATTTTTTTTTTACTCTTTATTTCTTTCTTTAAAAAGCGCTTGCGATATTTACTGTATAGCCTCTCTTAGATTTGAAATTCGCTCTCGAACAGTTTAAATTTAAATATTTTCTAAAGAGTTGTTCGTGAGATATTTTAGAGCCTTGCAATATTGTACACATTGTACCTAGTGCTGTTTGTAAGTTAATACTGGCTAAGATCTTGGAGCAATATATAGTGGCTGTGTTTGTTGGATGTATTTCTCTTTTAATGGCATTCCTCTTCTGACAAGAAAAAAAATCTTAGAAGCAATAAATTAGATTTTTAACAGACACAGCTCACACTCTGACCTACCTTTCATGCTCTCTCAAGTTTTTCTACACCGCTGATCTAAGCCTTCTTGATCTTCTAAAAAGTGAAAACAGCTTGGATTGAGAGTGATGTGTGCCATCCAAAAGGGGGCCATCATCTATCATTAATTTTTATCTGATCAATGGGCCCCACTTACACAAAATGAGACGGGGCCTATCACAACTGCATATTCTCATGCAGCAACTGAATGTTGTGATTTACTTCAATGCACCAGATTGGCGAATGAGGTAAAAATCTGCTCATTGAGTGCAATAATTGTGCTGGCCATGCTCATTATTTCCATTATTATCTGTTATCATACTCTGGCAGCACACAGAACAACTAATCATAATGCCTGCTACTTCAATATTAATAACAGTATAAGTAATCGTTTTTTATTGTACATACTTGAAATTATTACAAGAAATGGAAGGCAAGCATGCATCCTCAAAGAAGTTTTGGTCGAACAAGAAATAATCATCACTTACATGAATGATACGTCATTTGAGTCCTTGTAGGGTTGAATTAAGTGATGGATTTTTAGTTAATAATTTGGTGTATTGGTAGGGTGGGCGCTAAAGCAATACTGTGGTGACACACACACATAATTAATAATTCAATCGACGACATATCATCTTCCATCAAAGGAAGGCTGACTTGTAATGAGAAACTACATGAACTCAAGCCATAGATATGTGTATGATTATTCCATTACCATGATAAGTCAATTCCTAAATATATACTTCTGGATTGGATAATCTTGGTGTGGGAATGGCAAGCAGTGGCTCTGCTTTCTTCAGAACAACCCCAAAATTCTCCTCAAGATTAAGTGTCGTCTTTTCAGGCAAATGCCATTCAAATGAATGTATTAAGGTAGCTAAGGCATACATTAGCATCCTCTCTGCAATTGGCAATCCTGCACATAGCCTCCTACCAGACCCAAAAGGAATATATCGATAATCGTTGCCCTTATAACACATTTGCCAGCTTCCTCCAAGAATCTCTCCGGCTTGAACTCCAAGGGGTCTTCCCAAGAATCAGGGTCTCTGTGTATTGCCCACGCATTGATCCAGATTCTAGTTCCCATGGGAACCATATACCCACCAATGGTGCATGAGCTGCTGGGGCTTCTAGGAAGCATGAGTGGGAGCACAGGGTGCAGACGCATGACTTATTTTACCACTGCATCCAAATATTTCAGTTTAGGCAGATGTGATTCCTCAACTGTATGGTTCATCCCAACCACTTGCTCTAGTTCTTCTTGGGCTCGTCTCATTACCGCGGGTTGCTGCATTATCTCTGCCATTGCCCATTCTGATGTGGGCCACGTCGTGTCTGTCCCGGCCACGGTGAGGTCCTGTTACTAAGTTTCATTTACTAATCTGGCGAAAGAAATACATGTTCAAATTTCGAGTAAGCTCGCTTCATTTGTTTTGTTTTGTTTTTTATCCTTCTTGTTTTCATCTAATGAGTTTGTTTCATTTATGAATATATTGGTTTTCTACATTGTGATGCAGCAGATCACATAAACTGCCTAATTGGTTTGGCTGGGTTAAATATTTTGAAAAATATTTTTTTTTATATACCCCTTAAGGTTTATATGATTTGTAAACAGGCCCATGTAGTTTTAGTATTTGCATATAGGCCCCTATCTTTTCATTTCAATAACTTTTATGTCCCCAAAATTAGTATTTCTAATGAAAATGGGTAATGACCATAGGATTTGTATTGAACTTTTATAAAAATGACAATTTTGCCCTTATATCAATTAAGAAAATTTGAGTATATTATTATTTACCAAAATTTCATTACTGTATCTCAATTCCCAAGGGTCTCTCTCAATAACTTTTTAATGTACTTGAAGCCTAATTATATATTTTGAAACTTTCATCAATTTAATGGTGGGTCATGCATGGATTGGATCAATTGCAACTAATACTAAGCACATGCATTGATTGTCATTATAGTTGATTTGGATTTAATGAAATAGGCCCTCTATTGATACAAGCCTTTGAATTTAAGCATATAAGATAGAAAAAATTACAAAATAGGGCTTAAGTATTTTGTAGATTTCAAAACAGGATAAAATTAAAAAAACATTTCAAAATGGGCCTTACGTTTTCCAAATGAATTTCAATTCAGGACTTCCGGCCAAATTGGATGAATTCCGGCCAATTTCTCCCCTTTATTTTTCAAAATCCCAAAAGTGCCCTTGGGGCCTCTAAGTTGAAAAAAAAGAAAAAAAGGGACGGTCTTTTTAGCTTGGCCCTCTTCAACGCCTCCTTCCATCTACCCCTTTCCTCTTCCTCCTTCCTTCCTTTTAGAGGATTCTCTCCAACGTCACCTGCGAGCACCAGTGGGGTGCTGGTTCTAGGAATTGGGAGGGATGTTGTGGGCTACAAGGGGATGAACTTGCACTATTCTGCAGTCGCCTAATTTTGAGGTGTAGTTTGGGAATTTTCAGATACAGTTATGATATTCCTAGCTGACAATTCCTTTTGAAGGAGTTCTTGTTGAATCACATAATCACGATGGAGCATTTGTGATGTGTATGTTAGGTCCTGCTCTATTGCCTTCTTGGCGGCCTGACTCAACTGACTCACTAGAATGGGCAAATGTTCCCAATCCTAACTATCATAATAAGCTCCCTCTTTTGCAAGTGATCAAATTTTGCTCGTCCTTCGGTATCCTCGGACATCCACCTTGACCAGCAGAGCTATTCGTGGAGAAATGAAGAGCCTAAACTAAGTTTCAAATCCTAAGTACTTAGATACGATTCATATATGTTCCCAGTAATTCAAATTATCAGTTTGGGTCTCAAGACCTTGTGTCCAAAGCATGCAATCCCTACCCACATAAAGATGACTTGTTGGACAGTCATATAGAGGTTTTCAAAGGATTCCGGTTCTGTGAGATCTTTGAGCGTTTCTCTGCTGAAGAACCTTTCACTGTTGTGCCAAACTGGAAATGTAATGGCACTAATAGATATTGTGGTGAGAAGGGTCCTTTTGCATTTGAAAAGGAGATAAACGCCACAGATGGGGTTTTTGGTGATGTTAGGATTTTGATTCATGATGTGAGGTATGACCCTGGATTTAGAAAAAATAATGCAAGCACTGCAAGAGTATCAACAGTTTTTCGAGTTATTCTTCCATTGGAAAATCAGTATTATGAATCACATAGATCAGGGCTTGGTGGTATGACTCTTGTGGTAGAGGGAATATGGAATTCCTCTGGTGGGCGGCTTTGCATGGTTGGTCGTGTTGAAAATGTAAAGCCACCTGCAACAAGATGTTATTCTCGTATTTGTCTATATAACCCCATCTCATTTACCCTCACCCAATGGAGCATTATCTTTGGGCAGATATCCCTCTCTGCTTAACGGGAAGGAAAGAAGGAGGAAGAAGAAAGTGAAACATGGAAGGAGGCATTGAAGAGGGCCACGAGAAAAGGACCGTCCCTCTGTCCTTTTGCAACTTAGGGGCCCAAAGGGCAGTTTTGGGATTTTGAAAAATAAAGGGGAGAAATCCGCCGGAATTCATTCAATTTCGCCGGAAGTCCTGAATTGAAATTTATTTGGAAAACTTAAGGCCCATTTTGAAATATTGTTCTAATTTTGTCCTGATTTGAAATCTATAAAAAACTTAAGCCCTATTTTGTAATTTTCCCTATAAGATAAAGAGATGGGCAAATATATAATTTCACACGAAAAACTTTTGATAGTTGGTTGGTTACTCATTTTGGGGACATGAAAGGTATTGAAATAAAAAGGTAGGGACCTATCTATAAATGCTAAAATTATAGGAGCCTATTTACAAATCCTACAAACCTTAAGTGGGTATGTGCAAAAAGCTCTGTTTGAGAAATTCAATCATGTCTTACAAGTCGGAGAAATTGTGCTAGATGAAGACTTCTCCAAGAAGTCCAAAGACCATCGAAAAGTTATAAGTGAATTAATGGACGAGGGAGTTCTTTTTCTACCAACTTCAAGCACTGGTGATTTTGTAAGGACCTAAACAAGGAAATAATGCCGATACGGATGTCTAGAGGAATGGCCAGCCTTAGCAGTTATCTTCTTCTCAAGGCTCCACAATTGGAAGTTTACTCAACACAATATGAGTACACAGCATGCTATTTAACAAATGTCCACATCCAGTACAGGTCATGAAATTCATCATTTGTACGACTGTAAATATCTCTGAATGCTTCTAAAATGCTGACTTAACAATTTCATTCTTCAAAAGAGCTTTGATTTAACTTCTTTTAATAGTAAAAAAAACATGTGATGCCAATTTCTGAAACCGTTTGGGTCAGGGACCTTACAAGAGGTAGCTTGCTTTGATGCAAACACAGGCTTCTGTAGTCTCCCCTATGAATTGCAACAGGCCGGCTAGGGCCTGCTTGTTTCAACTAATTATATACCAGGGATTTTATTTCTATAAGTGGTTAAGAATGAAAAATCAAAGGTGAATATCTAGAAATATCATCAAATAACTTCTTAAAAGGGCTAGTTTGGCACTTTACTAATATTGTAAAAGTCAAGTAAAGTCTCTATTTTTCTGACAAGATGTCACATCAAAAGTATTTGAATTTAAAATTTTCTCTATCTTTAAAAAAAAAAAGTAAAAAAACAACCACTTCTTTTTCAAAAAAATAAAAAAAAACTCCACTTTCGAATAGAAAAGGTAGAAAAGATTTCATAACAAACAACTAAAAATAAAATACCTTCATAGCCCACTTATATTTTATTAATCTTTCTTCAAAATCAACTTTACTTCACTTGACTCTATTAGTAGAGTTGTCAAACTAACCTAATGGAAGCCGAATTGAGAGCTACTAAATCCACAATGATTTTTTCTTTCCCCACACTGCACTTTTTTCTAGCCAATATACTCCTTTGTTAAATTACCTAAGAGAATATCTATCAAAAGTCTCTCCCTCCCCGACTTCTTTCTACACTCACTTACACTCATACCCACCCCCTAGCCACCACCGCCCTTCTAGCAGCACCGCTGGAGGGGGATGGAGGGAGGGAGAGACACGGAGAGGGAGAGTGGGTAGTGGCGGGCGGAGTCGGGTAGGGAGACGGAGACATGGAGAGAGATAGGGAGAGGGAGAGAGAAAGAAGAAGAGGGGAGAGCAGGCGTTGGGCAGCGAGAGGGAGAGAGATAGGGAGAGGGACAGAGACGGTGAGAGGGAATGTAGAGAGAAGTTAGAGAGATTATACGTAAAAATGGGCTGTGTAGAGTCATTTTGTTAAAATTTTAACTTAAGTAATAAGTGGTCGGTGTGGGGAACGAAAAACTCAATGTGGATTTAGCGGCTCTCAATTTAATTAAGGAAAGAGGAGAAATTGATACTGAGCCATCACTTTAGTATTCAATGCTTAGGAAAATTAGGTCCCAGCTACATCTCAACCTTATGTCGTTAACCGCCTTTTAATAATTCTTTGGGGAAGGGGTGGGGTGGACTGTGGAGTGGGTGGTTACATCTCCTGGGGAATAATATAAATCCAAGTGTCCTCCTTGACTATAAACAGACGCACCAGGCAAATTTCATTGGTATGTAGTATGTTTGCTTGCAATTGTCTCCCCTCTAATCATTTCTCTCAGCGACTGTGAATCTATCGTGTTAATTGCGAAAGGTTATGTTATCAAAGGGAAGATCTAGAAAGGGGATCATCAGAATATCCCCCACTTCGTAGAAAATGATATCTCACCCTCTAACCTAAAATATTGAATCCTAGGAATATCACGAATTCATGATCAACTGTAGATCTTCCCCCTTCTCAATCACTCATCAGTCTTCAACCATATCATAAAAGACCGAAATACTTTCAAGGATTTAGCATAAGCTTCAAAAGTGTTTAAAAAAAGGAAAGGAAAAAGAAAAAACTAATTTGGAAAGTTAATTACCAGGAACAAGGCCTTGATATGAGCTGTTGTCAATGGCATTTTGGGGTCTCCCTGCTCCATGAGCCGCAAAAGAAATTGTAAGAAATCTTTGCTCTCCTTACTGCTTCCCTCTTTTTGATTGCGATCTATGATCGCATCGAGAATTTGATCAACCAACAACACGCATCTCTTCATCTGCCGAGCGAGGCCTTGTATATCGAACCTGGCTAGAATAGGAAACAAATCCGAAACATTTGGTTTCCTAAAGATCTCAACCATTTCATCAATTAAACACCGAAATTTGGCACCAGTGCAACTGAACTCCTCCCCTTTGACCGTATCTCCCCATAACATGCCCGTAATGACGTTTAAAATAGCTGCATATATTTGCTCTCGTATGTTTATTGTTTCACCGATCTTAGCATGGATATGGGCCACCATCTTGCGCACCTCTCGTCGCCGGAGTAACGAGCAAACATCAAGACTATTGTTACTCATCAATTGGTGGATACACACTTTGCGCAGCATCCGCCACTGCGATCCATAAGGAGCCCAAACTATGTCCATGCCACCATAGGAAGCAGCAAGTGCAGCCACAGTAGGATCGTGGTTAGCAAAGGTTATGTCATGGTCCTTGAGGACTTCCTTGGCTGCTGAAGATGTACCCAGCACAATACAAAGCTTGTTGCCCAGTCGAATCTTCATGATGGGGCCATAGACCCTGGACAATTCAGCAAAGTGACGGTGGAGATCGTGCTCAAGGAACGGGAGGCTACCGATCAACGGTAGGCCTCGAGGTCCTGGCGGGAGTGGGGACGGCCCAGCTCTTGATCTCTTGGCAACCCATAATAGTAACCAAGAAATGGAGAGTGTTACTGCAGACAATATGAGAACAACACTTCCTAGTTCTTCCATGGCTATGCAGTTCACGGAAACCCTATCTTCACCGGGTGCAGAGAATTAATTTAAAGTTACCACCCCACCCATACCCAAACCCCCCGCCCCCCCCCCCCCCCCCGCCCACCCAAACACACACACACACACACAAAAAAAACCCATTTGGAGATAAACAGGATCAGGACAAGACCAGGGGTCCCTCATGGTGTCAGACTAATGCTTCTTATATAAGTTATTGCCTGTGCAATTGTAAATGTAGGAGACAGCTGAGATGAACTTTGGAGATACCCTGCACTTTGAGTCAAAATTTGATATTTTTTAAGTGGGGTATCTTGTCACACGGTTGTGGTTTTGAGCTGCAGGGGTCGACTCATCGAGAACAAAGACATTGTGGTCTGCGATTGGGTTCCACCACTTACCTTGCAGGAAGATTTCCCAATCATGTCCATTGTAGTTTTCAGCTTCGATTTGAAGCCCGTGAATCTCTTTGAGAGAAACCCCATCCTTCGGGCATCTCCCAAAATCGAGAAGGACTCACCCATTTGCAGGCCAGATTCTGCAGCTTAAATCAATGATGATATAGTGCATAGATGGTCCACTATATAAATTGTTCATACTTGTGTACACAATTCATCTATGCATCAAATAATTTATATGTACATGATGTATGTAATCTTGAAGGACCATGAGTATCTACCCATACATAGAGGTTGAAAAAATTTGGCTTTAACACAGGCTCACAGGTCCCAACCAACCGATCTCTACTAGATTTCAATAACTGTGATTAAACTAATAATTAATCCTAAATCCGATTAAAAATAAGCAATCTACACAAAGAGACACTACGTCAAAAATTGTGGAAATCAATGGTCTTGGTCCGTCGTTTTTTTGAAAGAACGACGGCCATGGCCGCCGAGCCGACCGACGAAAATATTAGGGTCCTTTAAATAAATCGACGGACTAAACCCATCGGTAATTTAAATCAAAACGACGGTTAATGACAGTCACTTTATTGCTACATTTATTAGCCGTCGATAAGAATTATTTTTGAATTAGTAAATTTAAAATAAATCGACGGATTAAATCTGTCAGTAATTTAAAATAAAACGACCTCTGATGACAGTCACTTTATTGCGACATTTATTAGCCGTCAATAAGAATTTTTTTCGGATTAGTGAATTTAAAATAAAGCGATGGCCATGGACCGTCGTTTTTGTTAAAAAAATAAAATAAAATAAAATAACTAAAATAATTTTTAAAAAAACCTGAAATTAAATTTTAAAATTCTAAAAGAGCATCAATTGTATAACCATCATCTTCCATGCAATAAAAGAACTCAAGTGAGCTAATAACACTTAGAGTTAAAATATCAGCCATCTATTTAATAGTTGAACTTACAACATCAAAATAGTTATGAGAAACAACAAAGTTAACAAAAAAGCATGTTTCATATCACCACAACCACAGTTCATACAAAAAGTCTAAATCATTTACATATGTCATCATTTGCAGTAAAACTAGTCTGACAGAGTTCTAAAAATCGGCCATGAAATAATATCACCCAAAGTCAAATCCCCAAAAGTCCTATCTCTGCCCAACAATAATTCATCATCATTCAAGATACTATCTATAACATTCCTATAGCATCCTCCCTCATCGGTCGACAAACCCATCACACGACCAACCGCAATAGTAATCTCCTTCCTTAAGTACGAAAGCAGCCTACACGAACCTTATCTTGTATGTGCGGTGTCGTTCTGGTCCGTGCGGGCCTCCTGATGCGGGGAACCCTCCTGGGCCTACTCACAATATTAGAAATGCATGATATTAGTATCTCATCAATTTAAACAACTCATTAAATTATTGAGTCAATTATGTAAAAAAAATAACGTTATACCTGAGATGAACTCCCATAAAAAGTGGAAGAATGTTGCACCCCATTTTGGGAAAGGACTTGTTTGATCTCATCAATCTCTTTTTTCAACCATTTCACTTCAGTTTGAAGGTTTGTATTGGTTTCATGTTCCTCCTCCAAGGCTCTCTTATAAGGAGTCGAATATTGTATATATGGCAGTCTTTGACACACCCATGCCTAAGCCAAGTACACGTCCTTTGCCATCACGACCAAAGACCTATGAAAAAAATATAATATAATATAATGCCAACAAGAACACAAATAATATTACCGATATTTAAAGATATTACAATTATAAGATAAAAGAAAGATAGCTTTGCAATTGCGTCATTGTCTATATCACTTTCCACCATGGATCTATCAGATTCACGTGCTGTAATAACAGCATCCTGCAAATTAAATGATAAATAAGAGGCATAAATACATTATGCCAAACATTTATATGTAGTTCATAAAAATTGTAATAAGGCAAACAGACATGCACTCATCTCCTTCACTTGCAAGACATACCTCATTTTGCAACATTTTATCTTTTGTAAATGTGGGATTTTCAGAAGAATGAGACTAAACCAACTTATACATAGTATCAAGAAGTTTTAGAAAATTAGAGAGTTGAATCTTGGGTTTGAATAAGAAAATCTCAATCCACCTATCAAACATTTACATGACCTGGAATATCCAATCTTCAAGGTCTTTTTGGCTTGTCAGAAACTGGCACTACAACAATTTGCACTTTTACTGGCGTTTTTTCCCGGCACATTCATTAAACGCCACGAAAAGTTATACTTTCCCCGGCAAAAAAGCTTATTTTACCGGTAAATGGTACTGTTTTGCCGGCGACATATTTTCCCCTGCAAAGGTTCATATGTTACCGGCGAATTATTATTTTCGCCGACAAAGAGTAATGTTTTGCTGGCAATAAATTAGAGTCGCCTGAAAAGACGAGACTTCTTGCCGGCGAGATGATATCATCGCCGGCATAGTTCACCTTAGAGTTTTACCCAGCTGTTTAAGTTTGTTGGCGGTTTAAATTCGCCGGAAAAGTATTTTTTTCCCCTTGCTGGTACTTAAAAAAATATGTGAACTTCTGCTAGTGCTTTAAAATCGCTGGGAAAGCCGTTTTTTATTCACTTTGCTTGCACTTAAAAAAATAATTGGAGCCTTTCTACCCCATTTCCATTTCCCGCGCCTGCGCCCCCTCCCGCTCCCTCTCCCGCTCCATAACCATTTCTAGTGCCCTCTCTTTCTCTAAATCGTGTTTAAGCTTTTCCAGCCCCCTTTCCATTTCCAGTGGCTGCTCTAAGCTTTGCCAGTCCCCTTTCCGTTTCCAGCCTCTCTTTCTTCATCATCAAGTCAATTGCTCCAACCTCCTTACAACTCTGTTTGTCTATTGCAATGGTGTTTGGGGTTCATCCCGTTTCTGCTCCACCAGCGTCGAGAAGATGGCCCCCTCGAGATCTGGCTCGTCTCTCCCTGCTCCATCGTTCTAGTGCGTTGAATTTCCTCCACCAGCGTCAATGCGTCGCAGCTTACCGCCTCTCTAGAAGATTGCCCTACTCCAAATCCAACCCATCCTGCCGTCTAGTCTCATCCAGCATCGACGGTTCAATTTCAGATTGGGATCTTTTCTCCTTGAAGCAGAAGGTATGTATTCAAACGCTATCCTGCATCTACCGATCACAATCGATTTCAGAGTTTGTTTTTCGCTTTCTCTTGATTCGTTGCCTGCAGACGAATTCTAGGGTTTTTTTTCTACTTTCTTGGTTTTTGCTCGAATCTGATGGGATTGAATGGTTGTCTTTGTTGGAGAAGGCTTTGGTGTGGATTAAGGATAGGATTCGAGTCCTTTCTATCTGTTCTTACTTTGATTGGTTTGTGATTTCTGTTGTTACTGATTTGAGTGATGTTGTTGCATGATAACAATGATTTTTAGCTGCATGAGAGGTTCATCTGTTGAACTAGATAAGGATATTCTATTCTTGTACTAATTGCATAGTTTGCATACGAATATGAATTATGATGAACATTACTGGAGTTATCTGATGGTGTGTTTGGATGTACTCTGAATTGCAAGGGTTTTGAAAGCTTTGGTAGAATGTGTGGTTACCTGTTTGGATGTGCATCTCTGGCCTTTTTTTTTTTTTTGTTATTAATTTATTTTCATCATGGAATAAATGATCCTCTTGCATTTAAAGAGGAGGGTGTATCAAAAAAGGCAAAAATCCTATTTTAGGTTGCATTGAAACTGATAGAATATTAGCTGGAATGCCATGTTTCTGGACACCCTCTCAAGACATTATTGAGAATTAATGCTGTCACTGGTTTGGGGAGAAAGAAATTAAAGGGGTATAATTGTATGCAACTTAATGGAACTTATAAAGGGGTATAATTGTATGCAACTTAATGGAACTTATCTGTAGCACCACAAATGCATAACAGAATTAGAAACACCATAGCAGAATTAGAAACTATCTTTCATGCAAGGTGTCAAAACCATGTATGATCTTAGATACATCCAAATGCATCCATAAGTCTATGGGATCATCCTTCCTTCCTTCTGCTTTGTTTCAGAGTTTGTTTTTGCGATAAGTTATTTTTTTGATGGAATATTAGGAGTGATTTCTGAGATAGAATGGTTTTTCTTTGTTTGGATTTTGACTTTTGCTTGGATTTCGAGTTTCAGATCGTCGTATTCTTTTCTCAGATCACTTTGATTTTAGTTCCTCCAGTCAATCAGAACCCTAGTTTCGTTGTATTTTAGCACCTAATCTTTCTTTCTACATCTCAATAAATATTGATCTGAAATTGCCTACTTTCTTTATATTGACATTTGATATTGTCGGTTTTGAAGAGAGTGGACCTGAAACTTGAGGAATCGCAGAAAGGAGAAGTTTCCAGCCACAAGGTATTTCAGATCTCTCGCACTTGCAATTTATTTTATTTTATTTTTATTTCTATTTTTTGTGCATTCAAGACTCATTTGGTAGATAGTAACCAAAAAAAAAAAAAAAAAAGAGGACTATCTGTTTTTGGTTGGTAAAACACTATGGTACAAACATTTATGAGAGGACTATCTTGACCACTACTTAGTTGCTCAAGATAAAAGAATTTCTGATCAACATGAACTTTGGGAAATGGTCATCAAATGAAAACAGAAATGGAAGTGGAGCAGGTGAGAAATGCTTGATCGAACAATGGAATGTTGTTATACTTGTGATGAATGGGTGCATGAAAGTAATACCTCTTGTGGGGTACCTAGGGGAAGAAGCTGTGCTTGAGAAGGTGGTTGTATATCTAAAGGATCTTGAAGAAGGGGTACCTAGGGGAAGAAGCTGTGCTTGAGAAGGTGGTTATATATGTAAAGGATTTTGCTTCTTCTCTGAAGCTTGTGAGGTTGGAAGCTGAAAGTCTTCTTGAGTTGGTTCTTTCCGTACTAATGCAAGCCTTGAGCAGCTCATCTCTTAGATCATAGTGTAGCTCTTCCCTTCTTCGGTTACTTGGACTAGTTTTCTCCATTGTAGACTGCATAACTAAGTGAGAGAGATATGTGGAAGTTTTATGATAAAGCTTCTTATTCATTGACTTGGTCTTTATCATTTTTTTCCCTCTTGATAACTTTGTATTTTACCGTACTACAGTATTATCTACATACAAAGAATGGATTTTTCACGACGTTGAAATATTTGCCCATGTTGGGTTGTTTTCAACCTGCATGGGGTGGGAAAAAACAAGTGAATTATGAGTGGGGTGAAGGTACTGTGATGTAAATGTCGTGTCACATGCGGTTGTCATTCAGGTTGGAAATGTGAAGCATGACTGTACGATTATGGCCCCCAGATACATGTCAACATTGAAGGGTCCCACACAGATTCATAAGAACATTTTTTTCTTTGGGTAACATATTGGCCTATATATGTAGAGTTTGAATGGAATTGCAATATTATCCAATCGCGTGTCTGCATTCATTTGAACAGTTGTACTGCAGTAAATATCTCTTTACTTCTGGACCGGATCAGCAGGATGTGGTCATCAAAATGAAAACAGAAATGGATGTGTTAAAATGAATTTTGCTCAACTAAACCTTTGTTTTTCTAGCCCGGCCCTTTTTCTTGTACTACACAATCATCTGCATTCTCTTTTGTAAATTGGGGATACTCACAAGTGGATTTGCTGCCTATTCCTATTCCGTGGTCCAAATAGTAAACCAATAACATATTGTTATTTGTTTGGCTCAATTGAATAAATAATAAATAAACTGGGCCCCTGTATTGCCCATGTTCTACTGTGATTAGAAGTAGGTCTATTATCATAGGTCTACTGTGATTAGAAGTAGTGTTTGGGTGTAACTGGGTATTGGGCTGATATTATAAATAGAGGCTTAGGGTCTCTATGATGTACACCTTCTTCTGATTATAAAGTGAGTTCTCCCGTCTTCCCCGTGGACGTAGGCCAAAAGCCGAACCACGTAAATCTCCGTGTTCTTGTGTGTGATTGATCTCTTCTCATAGGCCCTAGATCGCAACAAACTGGTATCAGAGCATTCCGCGTGATCGGAAGAGATTCGACAGATCGGATCTCAAAGGGCTGGAGTTGTGGCTGCGTGATCGACGGATTAGATCTCAAGATTGAGATAGTGTTTCCTAGATCGTGCGAGGGAGATCGTTTGATCTCTGTGGGCCACAAGAATCGCAAGAAGAAGAGATCGGACTGCAATACTTCATCAAGAGACTCAGAGGAAACAGAGGATCTGTTTCCAAAGAGGTCCGCTGTTTGTGCCTGAGTTTGTGCCGAGAGGGAGGATCAGTTTGAGAAAGGAAAAACCGAAACAAACAGCAGCGATTTGGTTTTTCGCTTGGACTGGGTTCAAAGCTTTGACGGAATCCCTGCCTCTACTCGTCACCGGAGATAAAGCGCCGCCTGCGCCTGCGACGGAACCGGAGGAGAGGACTGCTACTGCGAAGATCGAAGGACGCCGTTGCTGCTTGGACAAGACGATCTTCTGCTCTGTTCTGGAGAGGAGAAAATCAGACCAACAGTTGCTGTCGCCGGTGTTGTGCGTGTCGCCGGAGGAGAGAGGGTCGCCGCTACTACTGCACTGTGTCGTGGCTGAGGAAGAGAAGTGAAGACCGGAAGAGGAGAACACCGAGAGAGAGAAAAAAAAAAAAAGGGTGTTCTGTTGCAGAACAGAACGTTGGAGAAGAAGAAGAAGGTGGGCCTGCTGCAGTTGTGGTTTGAGTCCAGGTCAGGTCAAACCTGACCCGCTTTAAAAGCCCATCCGCCAGTCCAGGTCGGGTTGGGCCAGGTCGACCTGACCCGTAAACTAGAAGCCCAGAATTAAAGCAGCAGTGACGTCAGCAGATCGTACGGTCAAAGCCAGTTTGACCAAATCAAAGGCTGAAAATTGTTTTCGCGATATCTTGACGATCCGGTGTCCGATCGGAGATCCGTTTAAACCTACGGACTCGTTGCGAGCAGATCTACGCTGTTGTGGAAGAAGATTGGCTGTTCAACGGTCAACAAAGAAGATTGACTGATCGGAGCGCAGAAACTTATTTCTGCAATATCTTAGCCGTCCAAAGTCGGATTTCAGATCCGTTTCTTCCAGCGTGCTCGTGGTGACCAGATCTACATAGTTCTAGTGAAAGATTCGCGGAATGGCTATGAAGTTTGACATTGAGAAATTCGATGGAAATAATGACTTCGGTCTTTGGCGTCTGAAGATGCATGCTTTGTTGGTCCAGAATGGGTTGCATAAAGCTTTGAGGGGAAAGAATGCTCTATCTGAAAAATTGTCAGATGAAGAGAAGGATGAGTTGCTAAAAAAGGCGTATGGTCAGATTCTGCTGTTTTTGAGCGATGGTGTACTGCGAAAGGTTGTTCAGGAGAAAACTGCTGCCGGCATATGGCAAAAGTTGGAGAACTTGTACATCACAAAATCTCTCACGAATCGCTTGTATCTGAAGAAGCGGTTGTTCATGTTACAAATGCAGGAAGGTACGTCTGTTTCAACTCACATTGATTCTTTTACAAAAGCTATTATGGATCTGGAAAATATCAATGTTGAAATTGATGATGAGGACCAAGCTATTATGTTGTTGTGCTCGTTACCACCCTCATATGAGCATTTTGTTGATACCATGATGTATGGTAGAGATACTCTATCCAAAGAGGATGTAGAGGCAGCCTTGAATTCGAAAGAGTTGAAGAAAAAGGTTGCAGCAGACAATGATAGTTCGGGTGAGGGTTTGGTAGTACGAGGAAGAACAAAAGACTCCAGTGATAAGAGCAAACATAGATCCAACAGGAAAAATATTGAATGTTATTATTGCCATAAGAAAGGGCACATCAGAAAAAACTGTCCCGAAAGGCAGAGGAAAGGGAAAGAAATAGAAGATTCATCATCTGATGATAATTCAGTCAGTATTGCAGATGGAAGATCAGATTATGATTCCGACAATGCACTTTCTGTGATTGAAAATGGTATTCGTCCTAAGGATGAATGGATTCTTGATTCTGGTTGTTCTTACCATATGTGTCCCAATAGGGACTGGTTTATCACTTATAGAGAAATCAACGGTGGTAGTGTCTTGATGGGCAACAATGTTGCATGTAAGACGGTTGGAATTGGAACAGTTAAAATCAAGATGTATGATGGAATCATCAGAACGTTAGCAGAAGTTCGGCATGTTCCTGATCTGAAGAAGAATCTTATTTCTCTTGGTGCCTTGGACTCCGATGGTTGTAAGTTCTCAGCTGAAGGTGGAGTCATGAAGGTTGTGAAGGGTGCTCTGGTTCTTATGAGAGGCAATAGAGTTGGAAACTTATATGTTTTGTCTGGAAATACAGTTACAGGTGGAGCTGCAGTGTCTTCCTCAGATGACCATGAATCTGTCTCAACACGCTTATGGCACTTGCGCCTGGGTCACATGAGTGAGAAGGGATTGACAATACTGAGCAATCGGAATTTGCTATGTGACACAAAGACAAGCAAGTTGGATTTCTGTGAGAGATGCGTCTTCGGGAAGCATCGAAAGGTCAGTTTCAAGACAGGTATTCATCGCACGAAAGGTATCCTTGATTATGTTCATTCAGATGTATGGGGGCCTTCTAAGGTTTACTCCAAGGGCGGGTCCCGGTTTATGCTGACTTTTATTGATGATTATTCAAGGAAAGTTTGGGTTTATACTCTGAAGACGAAGGATCAGACCTTTGTTACATTCAAGCGATGGAAAGAAATGGTTGAGAAACAGACTGGCAGAAAGGTGAAGAAGTTGAAGACAAGTAATGGCAAGGAGTACAGATCGACAGAGTTTGAGAACTATTGCACGGATCATAGCATAGTTCGGCATTACACCACTACAGAAACTCCGCAGCAGAATGGAGTTGCAAAGAGGATGAACAGAACGATCTTGGAAAGAGCTCGTTGTATGTTGTTTACTGCAGGATTGTCCAAGGACTTTTGGGCTGAGGCAGTAAATGCTGCAGGCTACTTGATAAATAGGTCTCCACACACAAAGATTGGTTGCAAAACACCGGAAGAAATGTGGTCAGGTAATCCAGCTGATTATTCTAACTTGAGGATCTTCGGTTGTCCGGCTTATGCTCGCGTGAAAACCGACAAGTTAGAACCAAGGGTTGTTAAGTGCATCTTGGTGGGATATGCTTCTGGGGTGAAAGGATACAGGTTGTGGTGTACTGATCAAGATTCATCCAGATTTATCATCAGCAGGGATGTTACATTTCATGAGGATGCTTTACTCGAATCGAGAAAGCAGGTGGAGAGGACAGAAGTCGGTAGCAGCAGTGACACCGTTCAGGTGGAGTCCGACATCCTAGTGAAGAAGGAGAGTGCATCCGACTCCTCCCGAGATACAGGGGATCGTCAGGCTGTGCAGCAGATGCAGCAGACAGAGCCGCAGATGCCGCAGACGGGTAGACCGCAGAGAGAAAGGAAACCGCCGGTTAGATACGGTTTCGAGGATATGACGACGTACGCGTCGACATCAGACAATGGCTGTGATGATATGGTTGCATACGCATTGACAACTGAGTCTCTTGAATTAATGGAAGGGCTGGAAAGTAGTCAACAGGCAGCAACTATGACTGAAGAGATGGAGTCTCTTGATGAGGAAAATCAGGCCATCGGATGCAAGCGGTTCTACGAGGAAGATGAAGGAGCTTCCAGTGCAGGTAGAGTGCAGTTTAAGGTTCCTGATCATGTATGCAGTTTAAAGAAATCATTGTACGGGTCGAAGCAAGCTTCTGGAAAATGGTACAAGCGATTTGGTGCACTCATGAAGGAATGGTTTAAATTCAAGTTCAAGCATTGCTTGGACTTGATTGGTGTGCTCAGTACCTAAGTGCCCTAAGGGGCAGGTGGAGACGGTGAGACGTGTTTAGTGCATGAGGATCAGCTTCAATGTTCGCCAAGGTGGAGATTTGTTATTTGTTTGGCTCAATTGAATAAATAATAAATAAACTGGGCCCCTGTATTGCCCATGTTCTACTGTGATTAGAAGTAGGTCTATTATCATAGGTCTACTGTGATTAGAAGTAGTGTTTGGGTGTAACTGGGTATTGGGCTGATATTATAAATAGAGGCTTAGGGTCTCTATGATGTACACCTTCTTCTGATTATAAAGTGAGTTCTCCCGTCTTCCCCGTGGACGTAGGCCAAAAGCCGAACCACGTATATCTCCGTGTTCTTGTGTGTGATTGATCTCTTCTCATAGGCCCTAGATCGCAACACATATTGTAACCTGAAGTATACAAGCAACAAATTTTTTAAGGTTGGCATTTGCAAGAGATACTGGTGGGAGATGGGAGGCGCAGGGGTTAGTAATGGTTTTCCACTCTGCACACAATGTTCAGTAGAACAAAGAAGCATCTGTTCTACATTCTTTTCTTTTTTTTTTTTTTTTTGTTTGAAATTGGGTTTTTGTGGTTTGTAGGAACAAAGGTTGGAGACAAGGATATTCACTTCGTTTGGTGTAGACCAACCTAGGTCTCTCTTTGCTCACTGTTCTCTCAAACTGCCCTCTCTACTTTTCCATGCAAAAATCTCAAGGTAAAATATCACAATCCTAATGTATTTTCTATTTTATTGCTTTTGAAGGTTCTCAAATATATGAATAGATATGTGGATTAGGGCTGGATTTTGGGGATGTAATGGATTTAAGGTTTCTTTAATTTAGGGATTTTGAGGATTTTATTTTTCTTATATTTGAGTTCTTTTTTTCTCTATTTTTTTTTCTTTTTTGCATTTATTTTATACCATCTGTTGGTTTAATTTGAGTTAACCACCACCTTACATATGTAAACAGATATGGACAGGAGTTGGATGTTACAGTATCATAATAGATTCAGTCAGCCGTATATAGATGGGGTGAATTCTTTTACTGAATTCGCAAAGTCAACTTCGGGTGGGAGTAGAGTGATTAAATGCCCATGTAACTACTGTTGTAATGGTTTTAAGCATGATTATGAGACTGTGAGAGACCATCTGCTCCGGCATGGGATGATGGTATCCTACGACACCTGGTTACAGCATGGGGAACTTCCACAATCCGATGAATCGGATGATAGCGAGGAGGACCGGGATGGATATGACCAGTTATTAGAGGACCATGGCAGGGGGACTTACATGATGGACGAGACCCTAGGGATGGATGATGTGCGAAACTTTGAAATTATGTTAGAGGCTTCCCAGCGTGGTTTGTACCCGGGCTGTAAAGATTCAGAAACCCTATTAGCGTTTGTCATTAGGATGCTACATGTGAAGGTACAGTATAGGTGGAGCAACAAGTCGTTCGACAAGGTCTTGGAGATATTTAGGGACACTTTACCAGAAGGTAATGTGGTTCCCGCGTCTGTTTGTGAGGCCAAGAAGCTACTGCGTGACTTGGGCTTGGGGTACGAGCACATTGACTCCTACAAGAATGATTGCATACTTTTTTGGAAGGAGAATGCTCACATGGAGAAGAGTCCAGAATGTGGGGAGCCTAGGTACAAGGTCAATAATGGCAAGGGTAAGCAGATCGCTCATAAGATATTGCGTTACTTCCCATTAATACCTAGGTTGCGGAGATTATACATGTCCAGGATGTTAGCTAAAGAGATGAGATGGCATCATGAGATTGGCATGGATGGTGATCTAGGTAGGCATCCAGCCGACTATAGGGAATGGAAGGAATTTGATTTGAAATTTCCAGAGTTTGCTCGGGAGATCCGCAATGTGAGGTTAGGACTGGCCACCGATGGGTTCAACCCCTTCGGCAACATGAGCACTTCTTCTAGCATGTGGCCTGTCATACTTATGCCTTACAACCTTCCACCCTGGATGTGCATGAAGGATCCATTTTTCATGATGTCCTTACTTATCCCCGGGCCGCAGGCACCTGGGAAGGAGATCGATGTATACTTGAGGCCCTTGGTTGATGAGTTGAAGGAGTTGTGGGGATTGGTGTCATGACTTATGATGCCCATAGTGAACAAACCTTCCAAATGCATGCGGCTGTGATGTGGACCATAAATGACTTTCCTGCGTATGGTAACTTGTCTGGTTGGAGCACAAAAGGTTATTTGGCTTGTCCCCTTTGCAATGAAGATTCATTATCGTATAGGTTGAGAAGTAAGATTGGGTGGGTTGGACATCGAGCTTACTTGCCTGAGAACCACCATTGGAGAAGGAGCAAGAAGTTCAATGGTCAGGCAGATAATAAAATGAAATCCATACGTTTACTGGTGCAAAAGGTACTTGATCAGTTGGATCAACTACCAAAAGTTAGGTTTCGGGAAGGGCCCTAATAGCAGGAAAAGACCTCGTGAGCCTGCACTGTTGAATTGGACAAAGAAAAGCATCTTGTACGAGCTCCCGTACTGGAAGAACCTAAATCTTAGGCATAACCTTGATGTCATGCATGTAGAGAAGAACATCTGTGAGAATATTGTTGGGACTGTGGTGGGCATAGATAAAAAGAATAAGGACACGGACAAAGCACGTGACGATTTAAAAGATATGGGCATCAGGCCACAATTGCATCTGCAGAGGAATGAAGAAGGATCCATTATGAAACCCTGTGCATCCTACACATTAGACCCGAAACAGAGGGAGGGTTTTTTTGAATTCTTGAATGCAATCAAATACCCGGATGGCTATGCTGCAAACCTCTCAAGGTGTGTGACCTCAAAAAATGGCAAATTATCGGGTATGAAAAGTCACGACTATCATGTCCTCCTACAACGTCTTTTACCGGTTGGCTTACGTGGTTATATTGATAAGGAGTTAAGTACAACTCTATTTGAGTTGGGCAGTTTCTTCCAGGACCTCTGCTCAAAAACATTGAAACAGAGCGATTTAAAAAAAATTAGAGGAACGGGGAGTGCTCATACTTTGCAAGCTCGAGAAGATTTTTCCTCCAGCATTCATTGATGTAATGGTCCATTTGGCTGTTCACTTGCCACGTGAGGCCATGCTTGCCGGACCAGTGCAATATCGGTGGATGTACCCCATCGAAAGGTAATTGTTTCCATCCGATGAAGTGTTATTCATGTAGTAGTCTGATTGTCTTTCATAAGTAACCTTAATACCAATGTCTCTTTCTTTGAAGGTTTCTCGGGACTTTAAAAGGTTATGTTACTAACCAAGCACGACCCGAAGGTTCGATCGCCGAGGCTTACATTGTCAAAGAGTGTTTGACTTTTTGCTCAATGTACCTAAAAGGCAATGATCGAGACAAACGAAATGATGATGGTGGTGTGCGTGGTCCCGGGATGGAGGTTTTCACGCAAAATGTTCGTCCCTTTGCACCGATCACAAGGGCACTAGATCCTTCTCAGAATGAACGCAACATGGCTCACTGGTTTGTATTACATAATAGTCCCGAGTTAGAGCCATATCTCGAGTAAGTGCTTTAGCTTAAATACATGTGTGCATATATTGTTCCCTTGTTGATTCTTCATCTACTTTTACTTGCTTATGAATTGCATTTCCTTAAATAGGGAACACAGGAATACAATAAAAATTCCAGAAGCGCATGACATCATTCAAATACAGCGAGACACATTTCCAAAATGGTTCAAGTAACGTGTAAGATATATTGCATTTCCAAAATGTAAAATCCAGAACCGGGCCTCAATTGACATCAACTTAATAAACTTATCACATGTTGCTCATGTAGATGAATGATTTGCGAAACCAAGGGTCGCCAGAAGCAACCGATGAAATGTGGTCATTAGCAAATGGTCCCGGTTCGATAGTGTATTTGTATTCAGGGTGCATATTCAATGGTGTCCGATTCCACACCAGAGATCGCGAGAACCGGCGTAAGTGCCAGAATAGTGGTTTGGTCGTGCAAGGGGAGCATATTGGGAAGACAATTGACTTCTACGGGTACTTGTGCAAAGTCTGGGAATTGACATACATGCATGGGGATAGGGTGGTTCTGTTCCAATGTGAATGGTACAACACAGGTACCAGAAACAAAATACATACCGATTAACACATAACAAGCATTGATGTTACAGGTCGGTGGTATAAAGATGATCCATTTGTCCTACCAAGTCAAGTGAAGCAAGTTTTCTATGTTAGTGATACATGCAAAGGCAACAACTGGAGAATCGTAGAACGAGTTAAGCATCGGGGAGTGTGGGATGTACCAGAACTAAATGATGTGCCTAACGAGGCCTTCCAGCAGCATGAAACCACTGATGTTGTCCCAATCTGTGTCGAAGATAGGGATGTTCACTACTGTAGGGATGATATTCCGCCGGAGATAGTTAATGGTGATGAGCCAATGTCGGAGCATAGCGATGACGGGGATGAAACTATGGCAGAGTATATAGATGATGATGATGAAGACGATCCGGATATAGATACTGATATAGAGTATGATGTGTAGTGTTTGTTTTCTGATATGTGTATGGACAAGTGTTATAAATTAATAAAGTTGTTGGTTTACATTTCATGGCTCATTACATATATCTCATTTTATTTCATTTTATATGCCTTCATTCTCTTGTATGTCATATATAGTTGTCAAAAATGCTCAAGGGAAGTAAAACATATGTCAAGCTTGGGTGGGTGGCAAAACAGGCAAAGTTGATAGAAGACGAGAAGGTGAGAAGTAAGAACATCATGGAAATAGACGAGAGATGTTGTGCTTTGGGGGTAAAGCACATAGCCAACACCGTTTTTGGATTGGGTCAAACGAGCAGAAGGAAAAATGGAGAGGGAAAAAGAACACTGTGTGAAGATGATGACAACGAAGAGTATCGACCGCCCCAGGGTGATTTTGGGTTGGTTTCTTCAGATGAAAATACCAGTGATGGTGGGGATGATGAGACTTCTCGGTATCCGACGAATATGGTAATTTGTGTCTATTGATTTATGACGAGTCATTCTAGTTGTAAATTTTATTTCATTCACTTTATTTTTGTATTTATATACTAATAATTCATTGTTGTGCTGTGACAGGTTACTCATATGAATCGAGGGAAGCGAAGTAGACATGCTTGCGCTATAGCAGCTGCACTGGCCCAGGCTACACCGGCACATCCTCCAGTCACACGGTCTTCTCGTGCAGAGAACACGCCCGAGGGGGCGGGCCAAGCTACACCGGCACAGCCTCGAGTCACACAGTCTTCTCATGTGGATAGCATGCCAGAGGTGGCAACCATTGCTAGAGCGCATAGTCCTACACGGATTGGCAGTTCTTCTGGCCATCCTGACTAGGTTTTGACTCCGCGTACGAATGGCAGCAGTGTTGGTGAGAAATATAGAATTAATTATTTACATTTAAAATGTACATTCTTTTAATGTTATATGCTTAGTAACTCAATTAATATTGTGGTCGTGACAGCATCAGCCTCAGGAGAGGGCTCCCGCTGTGTACGGGGCAAGACACGGGGGTTGAAGGTGGAAAAGCTGAGGAGGCAACTTGGCCATGCCATCCCAATTTCGATCCCAGCTTCGAGCCTTGCGCCAGAGGGTGAATTTGCCACTAGTTTTGCAAACCGGCTCGGGGAAGCGATTCGAGATGAGGCACCTGTTCGGAAAGAAGGCTGGAAGTTTGTTCCTGAGGGGATCAAGAAGTTGGTGATAAAGAGAGTTCAGATAATTTCATTTTAGATAACTTAATGCAGATTCAATTAGACTCATTAATGTTTAATTGTTGTCTCACATTACATGTTTATGTTTGCAAATTGCAACAATTTTTTGAGTTTGGGGACTATGTGAACGATCCGATCATCAAAGCTGCCGTTGATGTGAAGTGCCAGAAGTTGTATAGGGATTGGAAGTGTGAATTACATACCCACTATTTGTCTCTTTTGGAGGAGGGGGTGCCTGATCCAAAGAGCCACCCACTAAAGCCTTGTAAGGCAGATGGCTGGGCCTGGATGATTGACAATTTATGGGAGACTATGGAATGGAAGGTAACTTTTAATGGTTTTGTATATATGTCTGCCTCAATTATTGATCAAGATCATTGTATTAATTAATAAATTTATTTGGACTAATATATTGTTTTTTATTTTTCTGTGTAGGAGAAGTCAAAGAAAGCGAGAGTTAGCCGATCGAGGATGCCGTGGAATCATACGAGCGGCTCTAGATCGTTCCTAGCACGTAGTTCAATGATCGTAAGTGCGGATGTAAGAATTTTTGCCACTTGACTAAGTTATGAAAATTAAATTCTTCTGTTAACGAAATATCTAATGTCATAACAGAGAGCACAAAATGCTGGACATGAGCAGCCCTTTCCCGATTTCTACCACGACACCCAGTATATGCACGGGAAGAAAAAGTGGATATATGAGGAGGCTTAGAAGACACATGTACATATGCCTAAGTCATGTTTTATATATCAATACAAATATACTTTTATTCATATGTTAAACTCACTTTATTTTGATTTTTACATGTTTAAAAATGGTAGGAGGAATTAGTACGATTGACGGCCGAACAATCCCAACCCTCCATCACATCTCCGATGACCGATGAATAGATATCCGTCAAGGTGCTTGGACAGAGATCGGGATACCTTAAGGGTTTTGGCATTCGCAAGAAGTCCACGTCAAGTTCAACCCAAAATCGGATGGGCCCTGATCCTGAGGTACTTCAATTGCGGCAGCAGGTAGCGGAGTTTGGCAAGAAAACCATTTTGTTGGAGGGCTTAGTACTCCAGTTAGCTGAGCGCACAGGCATAGATCCAGGTTCCCTTGTTGGTGAGGATGGCACCTCTCGTGGAGCTCAGGATGCGACTTCTCTAGGTTTGTATGTGTCTACTCTTTTCAAAATGGTATTTATTTGCATGTTGAATTAATTGAGAAAGAAGTTGGATTGTTTTCATTTGACTTGGGTTACTTTCAAAATGCTTCTTCCTTTTTATATCCAAATTCTGTGAAATGCTGAAAGGTTGTTGAACTAGAGGAGATATGCCTTCATTTTTTACTATTGGCAAATATTAAGCAATAGGGATAACCTCTTAATTATCTACGAATTCCAGGTTTTGATGCCAATATTGTTGATTTTGTTACTGAACTGAAGATGAAAGCACAGATAGGCACCCCAAACAGTCCAAGATAACAGCTCAAACAATAAAATAGTAAAATAAGAGGAAGAATGAAAAAAAAGAAGAAGAAGATTCTAAGCTAATGATTAGTGAATATTTATAGTATTTTTTATTTTTCTCTGCCAAGAGCGTTTTTCTTCTTCATCTTCATCTTGTTATTCTTCTTCTTCCTTTTTTATTGTAAACAGTAACTAAATTATCATTACTACTTTTAATTGAAAATGCAGGCTATACAGTATAGAAGATTTATATTGTATGTGGACACAAAAAGAAAACTCCCTGATAGAATGTCCTTTTTTTTTTTTTTTTTGAATGGTTCCCTCATAGAATGTCAATGTAACTATACCAATGGAACTCTAAGATCTATCTGCCTATTGTCTTGCCTCTCTATAAACATGTGAAAATACTAGTCATTGACAAAACTATAGATCACAGATCTCCCACGAAATGAAAGACAACCGGGAATTACAGGGCTGCCTCTGTGGATAGAGTGGCTCCAGTTAGCTGAGCGCACAGGCATAGATCCAGGTTCCCTTGTTGGTGAGGATGGCACCTCTCGTGGAGCTCAGGATGCGACTTCTCTAGGTTTGTATGTGTCTACTCTTTTCAAAATGGTATTTATTTGCATGTTGAATTAATTGAGAAAGAAGTTGGATTGTTTTCATTTGACTTGGGTTACTTTCAAAATGCTTCTTCCTTTTTATATCCAAATTCTGTGAAATACTGAAAGGTTGTTGAACTAGAGGAGATATGCCTTCATTTTTTACTATTGGCAAATATTAAGCAATAGGGATAACCTCTTAATTATCTACGAATTCCAGGTTTTGATGCCAATATTGTTGATTTTGTTACTGAACTGAAGATGAAAGCACAGATAGGCACCCCAAACAGTCCAAGATAACAGCTCAAACAATAAAATAGTAAAATAAGAGGAAGAATGAAAAAAAAGAAGAAGAAGATTCTAAGCTAATGATTAGTGAATATTTATAGTTTTTTTTATTTTTCTCTGCCAATAGCGTTTTTCTTCTTCATCTTCATCTTGTTATTCTTCTTCTTCCTTTTTTATTGTAAACAGTAACTAAATTATCATTACTACTTTTAATTGAAAATGCAGGCTATACAGTATAGAAGATTTATATTGTATGTGGACACAAAAAGAAAACTCCCTGATAGAATGTCTTTTTTTTTTTTTTTTTTTTTGAATGGTTCCCTCATAGAATGTCAATGTAACTATACCAATGGAACTCTAAGATCTATCTGCCTATTGTCTTGCCTCTCTATAAACATGTGAAAATACTAGTCATTGACAAAACTATAGATCACAGATCTCCCACGAAATGAAAGACAACCGGGAATTACAGGGCTGCCTCTGTGGATAGAGTGCCTCCTCCCACAGCTCCACCTAGGGATTGATCCCTGGATAGGCAGGTTTACTTATCATTTCCTGGACACTGGGCCAACTGGCAAAAAAACTAAACTGAAAATAAAAAATGGAAGCCAACCTCCATGGCTCTTCCTCTTTGCCTTTGCAAACTTCATGGTTAGAACAATGTGAGGTTCAAGAACATGACATGTCATTTTTATGTTGGAAAACGTCAACCTAGTCATAGTTGTTGCCATTGGATCTGTTACCCATACATTGAGGTGAACTAATCTATTGGAAACTGAGTTTATTCAAGATTTTGGCTGATGCTCATCATGGGTAATGTTTAAATCCAGCAATTTCCTTTTTATTTAATTCCAGAGAGGAACTCTCTGTGTAGTCTCCTATAGTTGATAGTATCAATTATTGTTTGAATATCTAATCTGGTATTTTACCAAAATCTAACCATAATTGTTGGCAGAGATCATGCATGCTAGAGATGATCTGAGATTCCCCAAATTGCACTTAACCACTCTTGATAGTCTCTCAACATGCATTTTTTTCACTCTCTTCTCCATTTTCAAAGCAGATTTATATCTGTTATCTGTTTGGGTATTGGCATTTTTTGAGGATAATTAAGAGATGGAAGAAAGTAGCATGTAGTGTTTCTTCTTGGTGTGGAACTTAATTGTGTTTAGCTTTTATTGTTCTTTATTAATCAAATGACAGGACAACTACGAACATGGCCTCATGAATCATAAGACTTGTACTGTGATGCAAGTGGCAACAGCATAAAAAAAAAAAAAAAGAAAAAAAGAAAAAGCACGTTTGGAATGTAGTCCATCATTGACCAACTCCTGGCCGTTGACATCCTTAATTGGTGGGCCACCATTCAGACAAACCAAAGCCCAAGATATTAACTTGTTGAAATTGTAGCAGACATGTGATAAGTGCCTGCAAACGGTCGTTACAAAGATTGGACTTCCTCTACAAAAAGGTAAGTGACGTGGGAGGTTGTTAGAATCCACCATATCTCAAAATTCTTTGTCAAAAGATTGGATATGTTGTGCTACACTACACCAAAAACGGGAATTTGGAACGGTTTGGGAACGGTTTAACGGATTAGGAACGGACGGATTAGGAACGGTAATGCGTTCCAATTTCCTGTTTTCCGTTCCTAATCCGTTAATCCGTTCCAAAAATAGGAAATTGGAACGGTTTGGGAACGGTTTAACAGATTAGGACGGGCGAATCAGGAACGAAAATCCGTTCTAATTTTCCGTTTTTGGTGTAGTGCTATAACATTATGATGCGATTAGGAGTAGATTAGATTACATTGAATGTTGTTAAGATTGGATTAAATATTAATGAAAAGCTTTCCATGGAATGAATGATTAAAAGTTAAAACTTGGTTTTAACTTATTGTATCTTATTACTTATCTAATATTCGTTTCTTTCACTAAACTTAACTTCAATGTTAGCATGTATGATTAACATGGGCCAACTTCAAAATCCCCACCCCCCCCCCCCCCCCCCCCAATTCCTCACTCAAACTCTCTATTTTTTATCAGATTCTTGATCAGCCCATCCTTAACTAGCAATGATTGAAAGACTTCTTAGGTACGAATTGCATAGAATGTCCATGAAAAATTCAACTTCCAACTTTCATAAATATCTATATTGATGTTATTATAGAATTACATTTCATAAAGTGCTCTTATATATTATGCCTTTAAAAGTTTCTTTAGCTTCCAGATTCTTTGATAGGTGCATCCAAGTGAAGCACAGACATTATGTAGTTGAGTCTCTACTAGGTGCCAAACATACACTGCCTAACATAACCATCCAACAGGTACATCCAAGTGAAGCACAGACATTATGTAGTTGAGTCTCTACTCATGCCCAATAAATGATAATTTAATGTTTATAAGATTAGGAAGTAGATCCATGTAAAATCTACAAACGCAAACAATACCAACAGATGCTGGGCGGTGTTTAAGCTTCATGATCACTTGCAGCATCCAATATTTTATGCAAAGGAGCATGCACTGGACACATTTCTTGCATACATGTCAATTTAAAAAATAAATGTTAGTGATTCCCCGAGGAGTTAAGATACTAGAATCTAAAATTCCCCAAAATATAACAGCGTAAGCACAATGCAAATGTTTTTTTAGATCATCATACCATTAAAAGAAGCTGAACAGAGCATTAGGAAGGGAAAGTGAACAATAAAGCACGATTCAGTCAGGCTTACAAAGCATACCAGCACAGCTCGTGTAAGATCCCAAAGTTGCCGAACCACAGTGATTCTGTCTCTGAGTGAAGGTATCTCTCCAAGTACGTAAGACTTTCAGTGGTTTCTAGCAAAAACATTAAGTTAGCACCAGTTGAGCCAGATAACCATCTTAGAAGAACAGAGCAGAGTGATGAACTAGGAAATTGTAATCAAAGAAATAAACATATAGTAGTAAAGTGAATTATAATAAGTACGGTGTCGAATTAAAGGTACAGAATAAGTCATTGCATAAGTGCTTAGAGATATTGTCCCATTGGGAGACACTAGATCAAGGTCCATGAGGCCCAACCCTAACAAGAATAAATAAATATGTATAAAGTCACAGTGAAAAAAAATTTGAAGTCTTTACCCCCATAGCAAAAGTTACCAAACACAAATTCTTAACTACAAGGCATTACAAAAATATAGATCAGAATACATACAGCAACTACAAGGTCATGCTCCCTTTCTAGCTTTCCAAGCTTTTGAGTCAATGCCTGAATGCTGTCATAACTTTGAATAAGCGGCAAATACTTTGAATCTTTAATAAGCACAGCACAAAAACATTAGGGATCTACATAATGTTCTCGACAATCATATGTCGTTTATGGACAGAAAACCAAAGAGCCGAGTTACAATGAAAAAAGAAAAATGAATCTACAGAAATGATTGTATTCTTTTTTTTTTCTTCTTTTCTTTTCTAACTTCAGTTTCTCATTCTAGTCCGAAAGACTGAGCATGCCCAATTGCATAGATTAATGAATTGTTCCCCTCGGCCCCTCCCCCTGGCACATGGCCTCTACAAAGATTAGTGCAATTTTGAGATACTTGAGAACAAGTAGCAAGAAAATGGATAATATAGCAAGTAGATTTTTGTTCTTTGGAAATACTCTAGTGTATCAAAGTACAAATTGATGTTGAAAAAATAGGTGGAGAAATCAAGTAGAGAAAGATGTCCAAAAGACCAAATTGCAATGTGGATAGTTCTTTTAACTCAATTTCTCCACCTTTTCTCATCATACAACACACTAATTGATAGTTGAAATTTATTTTTCCCCATTGCATTTAAAAACTGTTCGGTGAAACCTGCAGGGAACAAGCCCACTTCAGAACCTAATTGTTGCATAAGATATATTTAATAGAAAACACAATTGATATACTAAACAGCAAACACAATTGGTAATTGGGTTTGGGTGTACCATGGACCTGAACAGAACCTGACTCGACAGCTTTAAGAATTCATATAAGAGAAATGTTCAGACAGCTTTTGGCTATCGATGGTGCTCCTTTCACTTCTTAATCATATGTTAATCTTGCTCTTTTTTTTTTTTTTTTTTTATGCAGGATCGAATGAAAATTGAAGAAAGTTTTTTGTTGAAAGATTCATGCAACTAAGATGCAGCGAACATGAAGGAAAAATGGATGAAAACTAGCTAGCAGATTGCGATATGTTAAAATAGGATGTATGAAGTTTTTTTGAACAATGTTGCAGGTGTTGGATTGGTGCAACAATGAGATGATTGTATATGAAGATGTAAATTTTCATTGGCATCTGAATGTTGGCAAAGAGTAGAATGTTAGCATGGATTTTTATTTTGTAATGTTAATGGTAAAGTGCTTTTAATATTGTAAGGATATTTGAATATTTTTATGAAGTGCGATAAATATTTGGAATTGAAATAGATGTTGGGTGTGTAGTTGATTTGGTCTTAGATAATGGAATAGTAGTTTCATACAATACAAGTTGGAAGTTGTAATGATGCAAGGATGTATATACAGGGGAGAAAAATTAAAAAATCAAATAAATACAATAAATGAAGAAATGAATATTCATTGTTGACGCAATCTTTACGGGCGCAATATTTTCGCCGCGAAAACACCTACTTAAAAAGATAAATGTTTTCCCGGCGAGAAAAAATGCCAGCAAAAATTTTAAAAAAAATAATTTCAGTAAAATATTAATGTTTTTCCGGTGCATAAAAACGCTGGCAACAGATTTAAAAAAAAACATAAATTTCGTAAAATAGAAATGTTTTGTCGGCGCAAAAAAAAACGCCGGCAACAAATTTTGAAAAATTAATTTACATAAAATATAAATGTTTTGCCAGCGCAAATAAAACACCGGTAAAAGTTTTTAATCAATTTATTATTGAAAAATAAATGCCTTTTTGCGGCATTTTATACCTCTTTTCCCGGCGAACAAAAACGCCGTTAATGTTCAACTTTTTACCGGCGCAAACTTTTTTTCGCCGGTAAAGGATATTGGTGGCAAAGTTTTCGCGGCGCATTGCTGGCGCAAGGGAAATCGCTGGGAAAGTATTTCACCGGCGTTTTATGGACTTTTGCCGGCGCTTATTTAGCACCAGCGAAAGTGCAATTTCTTGTAGTGTGGACAAGTAAACTTGCCTTTCCATGGTTGAAAATGGTGCCCATTCCATGCCCTTGTTTTGCACCACTTGGTAACCATGTGCCATTCTTGGTCAACACAATAGTCTTCTAACTATGTTGCCAGGCCCCTAGTCTTCAATGCTTGCCACTAAACTTAAAGTTTCCTTTAAAATAGGTTTCATAAAGTCTTTCCCTTGTAGCAAGTAACACAGAAACGTGACTTTAACTCACTCTATATAGCATTTAACTATGCAAAATTAATGAAAAGATTCATTACTCTCATTGCAACCCTATAATAAGTTGTCAAGTTGAGCTATATGCATTTTGGGTTATCCTGGCAGACTAATTATTTTGGTCAAACAAGGACGAGAGTAAATTGCATAAATGAAATAAGTTGTATAGATTAGTGCCTCAGTTAAATGGTTTTTCTGTAACATAGCAAGTTGTACAGATTCTTTCAAAGGGTGCTCAAGGGCCTTCCATTTCGTCGTCTTCTCGCTAAATTTCAGATTATTTCTCAGGTATATGTCGTGTGTGATTTAGCATTGGAAACATACACATTTCTAATTCCAACAGGGCAACATAATCTGAAAACAACTTGGCATGGATTAGTTGAAGTTCTTAATAAATCCTAAACAATTTTCATCAAAATTCAAAATATTAACTCAAACATTACATTTTATATTTTTGTCAATCATCATCATCATCAAAGAATTGGTCTATTGTACCATACTATCATTTTAAGTGAAAAAAGAAAAAATCATGATCTATCATACAGTGGGTGTCTTTCATTAATAAAATACACTTACTCTTCATAAAAGGAAAAAAAAAGATCTATAGCTACAACATAGTGCTTTAATTTATTTATTATATACATTACTTCATGTATATTGTGAAACAACAAATATCATTCATATGAAGAATGTTTTTTTTTTTTTCTAAAATAAAGATTTTGTTATCTTCTACACCTTATCTGTGCCATTTAAGTATGACACTTGTAATTGTTTGATGTGTAAAGTTATTTTAGTTCTCCATTCAAGAGAACAATCTCACCATTCAGAAAAAAAAATTCTAAATCAGAATGTGTAACTAATGCTTAAAGGAAGGCTATTTTAATGTAATGTCATAGATACTAAAAATGAGTGACAAACAAAGCTGAGAAGGAAGGCTATTTTATGAACAATTTGAAAAGGGAAATTGTAGTGTCTCATGGGCGGGCATGATCGTCCCCTGAGGTTGAACCTCGTAGGCATAGTCTAGTTTTCGATATTCATTAGATTACTTTAGCAAAGTGCTTGACATAGTTGAAGGTACTGGGGAGCCCATAAGAGAAGGTATTAAAGTAACAATGATATCGTGTGAATATTTCTCTCCTATTGATGAACTCTCTTAATCATGAGGACTAGATCAATACCCTAAAAGCCATACTATTCCTTGAACTCACATTGGCGGTTAATTGGGGACCTAGACAATTCATGGGTAAGTTCAACAACTTTTTCTGCCAATGTGCCCACAAACAACTAAACTCCCCTTGTTCATTATTATATCTATCCTTGTACCTTTTTTTTTCCTCTCACTGTTGTGCAAACATTCCAATATGAATCCACGAAAACATAACTTGAAGAAAGGAAATAGCACTGCATAAGTAACTAGGAACACATTAACATGCCTTTTCAGGGTTGAACTCGAATGTCTCTTGAAAATTCATACGTGAACTTAATACAGGACTAACACTTGGAGAAGGAACTGGTGCAACCATGTCAGATGATGAAGATGATATGCAGATGGAATGCGCCTTTGATGGCGCCATAAATGGACATGATTTGATGGGGCTTGGTCCACTACTTCCAACAGAAGCAGAGAGATCCTTATTGGATAGAATTAGGCAAGAATTGAAGGTTGAACAAAAACGGGTGCGGGTTCATCATTATGAAAGTTCAAATCTAGTGCAGAAAAATTACATAGGTCTTGACATGAAACATGTAGTTCAGTTTGTATGTAAAGATTTTCATTTCTTGGAATATAGAATAGGAAGAATAATGCTTCCAATCGGGGTACTTATAGGCCAGGCCAGTCCAACCTGATCCCAGCTGGATTTGAGTTCTTTGGCTCAAGGTCTATACCTAGGCCTTCTTTTCTGGCCAGATTATTAAATAGTCCTGGATTGGGTCTATATCTGCTTAAAATGCCAAAGTGGCCCAACACATGACCCCCCGACTGTTGCCAAAAGAATACAGAGAAAGTAAAACACATGACCCCCAACTTCTATAAGGAAAAAGTCCCTTATTGTTAAGATTTTATATGTATAGAAGTTTTCTACTTGGCTTTCACGTTATATTCAAAGGTCAGGGTTAAGTATAATAAGGTACTAGCGGAGAGCCAAGAAAAGCTTTCATAAATCATTAGCTGACTGGCTGGGCCTTTTTTATTTTTTTGATGGTGTTTGATTAGTTGGGTTGGGCTGGTCCTTTTTTATTTAGAGTTCAGTGTCTAGGCAGAAGTTGGCTTGATGGCTGAGACCGTTCAGTTATTTAGCAAAATAATTTTGGCATTTATCTATCCACGAGCCAAGCTTTTGGACCACATTCAGCCCAATGTAGGCTTGAGTCAGGCCAACAGGTTCAAGTGCGACCTAGTTTCAGTACAGGATCACTTAAAGCTCTGCTAATTTATTGATTTTGAACAAATAATGCCCAAGGCCAAAACCCTTGCTCCCAATTCTGTTGCATATTTCTCTAAAAAAGAATTTGTAACTGCTATACCCAGTGTGTGAGAGAACATGAGTTAGAATACCCAGTGTAGCAGGGAGGAAACAGAACAAAACATAACAAAATGGCAGCCTGACAGAGTATGGATTGGCTAATTGCCATTGGTGAAAAGCAGCACCCAGCACGCCCATGCACAAAGTGGTAGACTGACCCACAACATGCATGAGATTTTGATTTTGGTAAACCCCCTGCAGCAACTCTGTTTAGGCATATACAGAGGTTCATATATTTGGACTTTCGATGGCCAAAGTAACTTGCAAGATTCAGTTGTTTTCTTTGCCTTAGCCAAATACAGGTAAAAAAAAGACTCCAACATAGCATCCAATAGAAAACATAGATATAGAAATAAGAGAAATCAGATATTAGAACCTTGTTATCCCGGAAGAATCTAAGTTCAATGTCAATAAACAATTTAAAGTTGGTTTTCAGCACCAGAACATAACTTCATTTACAGAAGATACTAAACTATGTCTGCACTATAAAATATTTGAGAATGGGGCTCATTGGATGATATCTTTCACAAGGGAGCTAATGATGGAAGGTCTAGCATCTTGGAACTTCATGAAACAGATTTGAAAAAATCCAAAACCCAGCAACCAAACTTCTAAGAAGAAGAAAATTACTGTTGATTGTGTGAATTTAGTGCATTAATTTTAACTATGAACCCATTTGTGATTATTAACAAATCCAACCTCAAGGAAACAAAACCGAAATAGATGAAAACAAAGAGACAAACATAAACCACCCACCAACAAACATGCATATCTCCATCATACATGACCTCAAAATAAATTTAGATGAAAATGCTTTTGCAATTTTCAATTGAGAAAGACCATGTTCTGTTATGAGAAAATTGACGTCAAAGGAATACTCAAAGGTGCTCTTTATATTAAAAGTGAAAAGTTCTCACCACTTCGGGGCTCGATGATGACCCGTCCTTCCTCTTGTGAGTTGCCAAGAAGACATCTGTGCGAGTGATTGGCTCATTCGACCTTTGTGCTTTCTATAAATAAAAAGAAAGTAACAATTAGGTATATTTGATAAGATAATGTGAAACGAATATGTCTTATGCAAAAGAAATGACACTTACCAACTCGGTGGCCACCCTAGCACAACCCTTCCTACCCGTTGTGTGGGGGCTCTTCATCTTCGACTTAGTAGTCCTACCAACCTGACTAGCAGCTAGGGCAGCCGGCGTTGAGGATATCTCTACAAATCTAATCCAATCTTCTGTCTTAACATACTTGGGGACATGACTCTTCCTCTCCGCATCCGTGAGATATTTGTATATATGATCACGACGGAGAATGAACTTCCAATCTTTCCATAATTTATTTGCTCTTTGCATGATACAGTGTCTATGGATCGGACGTATGGTGTAGATGTCCTGCGAAGATTATGCAGTGAGAGTTATGAATTTAATGAAATAATCAAATTATGAAATTACTTTAAACTAAACGTTGCACAGGTACTCACACTAACTTCTTCCCAAATTTGCTCTTTGAGCTCACTGGGCACATCTATCCACGCATCATAAATGGGAGGTACATACGTCTTCACCAGACGCCCTGCTAAAGAACTCAACTAGGCAGCCTCTTGTCTGATAGACTGTCCGTTCTCACCAAAAGTAATGGGGATAAGAACTCCTGTTTCAAATTGTCCAATTTAAGCATTCGTTTACTAAGAAGATACAAAACAAATATTTTTATAATGGTTGCTTCAAAATACATACTGTTGCGGAAATTACAACCCGATGGTGTAGATGATAGTACCGAAGAACAATGTGCCAATGATCGATCATCTGCCATCCTGCCTATAACCACAAATATAAAGTTTGAATAATGAGTTGTCATGAACTTTATGCAATTTCAATCTATGATACATGTATGAAAAAAAAAAAAAAAAAAAGAAGCAAAAAACTAGCAACTGGAAGCTTATTGACACGAACTTGTTACCTCAAATTACTGAGGGTTGTTTTCATCATCACCAATGAAATTGTCCTCTATGATATCATTGTGTAATGCTGTCGTTGAATTGTTTTCATTCATTCTTGCCTTAAAGACTAATGGATCATCATAAGAATCCACGTCCTGATTAAGTTTTTTGGGAACATCCAACACAACGTGCCACTCATCCATAGGCCGACTTTGATCTTTGCAATAGAAGACTTGAGAAGCTTCAGAAGCAAGAATAAATGGCTCATCCGTTTCTTTCATCCTTCTTTGCAACTTTTTTAGATTAACATATCTCAAGTTTGTTTCTGGATCAACTATTTGACTGTTTGCATCTAAACTCACCCAATCACAATTGAATACCACTACTTTGAAGTCATGGTAATCCAATTCTAAAATTTGTTTGATGATGCCATAGTAAGTGACCTCCTGAGTTACAAGTCTAGTGTCCTTGATACTAGACCTAAACTTGGCAATAGCTTTTATGGAGACCCCGTTGTTTTGTGTTGTTTTGGTAATTTCTGAATCCGCTCTACAAAAAACAAATCCATTTATTGCATATGCGATGTATGAAAGAGCTTCAAACTTAGGTCCATCAATAATCTTTTTGAAGACACTATTTTCCTCATTTTGTAATTGTTGTCTAAGCCAGGGAATGTAATCCACTGGCTATTCTGTTCTTATGGGCCGCCTCCAATGTTGACATTGTGATGGCTGTTCCCGTACGTAACTATCATATTTCCTGCACATAAATTGACTACGACGTTAGATGTGTTGCATGTTTTTTTTTTTAAAAGCCAAGAAAAGTAAGATTAATAAGATTTTTCTTACTCTTCCCAAACGACATTCTCCGTAGACATGCGCAATACTCATTTACGTGCTTGCTGGTACTGCACATTCTCAAGATATACAATCTTTCCCTTTTTATTGATCGGGAAGGCACATTCACAATCATCGTCCAATCACGTTTCCCGTCCTTGCTTATGGCTTCCTTTTGTACCATCGGGAATGTAATTCATGGAATACATCATTGCCTCATCCAAAAGGAAGCACTCTGAAATAGAACCCTCTGGATATGTATGATTCACTACGTATCGTTTGTATGTTTTCATCATCGTGTCACGTCTATTTAATAAGACCTCAACGTTGAACATGACTAAGGGAGAAGGAAAGGCAAAAAATAACTATAACTATAAATTTGTCTTACCAGTCAGAGGGATACATCCATCGATATCTAACAGGCCCGCCTACTTGTGCCTCCTCTGCCAAGTGCACAACGAGGTGCATCATAGATACGAAGAATGAGGGTGGGAAGTATTTTTCGAAAACATATAATGTTTCCACAATGCTAACTTTCATCTTCGCCAATTCTTCATGATTGATACGCTTTGAACACAAGACATTAAAAAATATCAATAATTGTTGAATAACAGCACGTAATGGCCTGTGACCTTCAAATGCGTGCATCAACATCACCGGTAATAGTTGTTGCATGAGAATGTGATAATCATGGGATTTAAGGTTTTTTAGCTTCAAAGTATCCAGGCTAACATTATGTCTCCAGTTCCCACTATACTCGATAGGAACCTTCAAATGGTATAAGGTTTTACATATCAATTCTTTCTCCGATCGGGATAGTGTGTAGGGAGCATCTGGATATGTCAACTTGCCATTCTTTTCCACAGGCCACAACTTAATTTTTCTTAATCTTCATCTCTTTTAGATCTTGGCGGGCTTGGAGACCATCTTTTGTCTTTCCCTTTACGTTTATGATTGTTCTAATTAGAATCTCTGCCACATTTTTCTCAATGTGCATCACATCCAGGTTATGACGAATGGGTAGATCCTATAAAAATAATAAATTCTTGTTAGTATGCAAGCCTTTTATACCATGTTACTGTAAATTTAAGATACATGAATGTCAAAAATACCTTCCAGTATGGCAAGTCAAAAAAGATTGATCTCTTCGACCATGCAGTGGAATCACACTCATTGGTAGACCTCTTTCTCTTCTTACTCTTTCCAAAGTTAGTTTGAATAGCCTTCATTTTGTTTAACACTTCTGATCCACTTAAACACCTTGGATGCCTCTTGTTTTCTTCATGCCCATTAAATTGTGATTTTTGACTCCGGAAAGGATGTCTTAGATTTGGTAGGAATCTTCTATGCTCTATGTAAGCACACTTCTTTCCATGGTTTAGCCACAATGGATTTGTCCCTTCACCACACACAAGACAACCAAGCTTTCCTGCAGTCCTACAACCTGATAAATGACCATATGCCGGAAAATCATGTATAGCTCATAGGAGAGTTGCTTTCATTGTGAACCTACTCTTACTGTAAGAGTCATATGTTATGGTTCCAGTGGACCACAATTCATTCAACTCTTCGATCAATAGTTGCAAATAAATGTTGTATCATGCCCTGGACCTTTCTTTTCGGGAATCAACAATGTTAGCATTGTGAATTCCTTACACGTGCAAAGGGATGAAGATTATATGAAACAATCATAATAGGCCAGCAACTATAAGCGTTGCTCATGGTCCCAAAGGGATCGAATCCATCTGTTGCAAGTCCTAATCTAACATTACGCGCCTCGAAAGAAAACCCGGAACTTTTACGATCAACTTCTTTCCAACATGATGACTCCACAAGATGACGCATGGTTGAGTCGTTTGGTACCAAGCTCGCATTTGCATGCTATATCATGCTCTTTACAATCCACAGTACACTATACATCCTTTGTAACCTTGGTGTCAATGGAAAGTACCTTAGTTTCTTCCATGGCAAACGTACACTTCTTGGCTTTGTGGGGTTTACCGGTTTCCATCTACTAAGCTCACATTTTGGACAAGTATCCATATTCTCATATTCTTTCCAGAAAAGTTTGCAATCGTTGCGGCATGCATGTATAATCTTCTGCTCCATACACAACAGCTTTATCATCTTCTTGGCATTGTAGGTATTATCTGACAAAGTGTTGTGTTTTGGCAGAATCTTTTTTATCATTTGTAATAACTCAGCAAAACTCTTTTTTAACCACTTATGTCTAGCCTTCATGTTCAATAATCCAACTGTCACTGACAATTTTGTATCTTCAATTTGACACGAAGGATATATGGGTTGTATGGCATCCTCTATTAACTTCTTGTATTGGATATTCTCCGGTGAGTTATCCTGAGCTTGAACAACTTCCTTGTGATTATCTTCATCCATGCATGCAGTTGCATTACCCCCCATATGAGCTTCAACGTTGTCTTCAACAGGAACACGTGCGAACACATCATTCACCATATCAACCATTCTTGAAAATGCATCTTCATCGTGGTTAGTGGAATCCATGTTTAAACGACTTGCGGGATAGATTTCTCCATGGTGGGTCCATATCGTGTAAGATGTATCTACACCATCACATATCAAATGTTCACGAACATCTCTTAATGTCTTCTTGCCTCCTACTATATTACAACATTTTACACAAGGACAACAATACCAATCGTCACCTCCTAAGTTTTCTTTATTAGCTCTTAAGAACTCTAAGAATTCTTCAACCCCCTGTAAGTATTCAGTAGATAACCTTGGTGCAGCCATCCACTTCTTGTTTGAGGCCATATTCTGGAAAATAACCATGACTAATTAAATTAAGAAATAACGCATCATAATTCATCCTTTTTGGAACATCTCCATTTTTAAATGCTTTGGAAATTGAATATTCATATCATTACTCTAGTAAAAACGTTGGAGCAGAATCAAGGTTCCATCTATATCTATGCCTTATACCCTAGAATTCTCACCTCTTTAGTGTCCTAAACCATTTAAAAATGGACCTCATATATTACAAGAATACACAAAATCATATATATATATATATATATATATCCAATATCCACACACACATACATGGACAATTTTATTTCATTTATATTAATGATAACATCCATAAGGGGAAGTACATTCACTTATGTAGATAAGATAAAGGTGTATATATATGCAGAAATCACCATCTAATGCCCTTTCATTTAGTGAGAAATGAATCAAGGGAATGAAGGCAATAAACTCCTCTTTATCAAAGAAAGTCATATTCTAATACAAAGGCATTAATTGTCTCACAACCGAAGCACTTCTCAACACTCATTTGACCCAGAATCTGCCTTTTTATTCCCATCCCCTCTTTCTGTGACACTAGGTAAATTTTTGTTTTGCTAAAGGGTAAATTGAATTAAAGAAAGGGAGAGAAAAGGGCAAAAGGGCAACAGCCCCCAAAACAATGAGAAACCAATGAGGGGAGGCTTACAAAAGGCGCCAGCCCACAACTGCAAACTGTCCAGAGAGCTGGACACAAAACAGACGAGAGAGAAAAAATAGGAAGAGAAACCTGAGAAAATAGGAGGAATGACTCAGCATCCTTCAAAACACTATGAAAGGAAATAGTAATACCTTACTACACATATCTCTTAAAAGCTTATCATGATATCAGTCATCTAGTGTTGTCTACGCTCATAGTTGAGTGTGATTTGCAACCTTTGGACCATTGGTAGTAAGGTCCAGTGGGAATATGGTCCAACAGGGACAACGCAAGCCTGATCACCACTGTGACCCATGATTTAAGTTCTAATTAAATGCATGTATATTTAGACATATGGGCCCCACATATTTTAGAGTTAGGTATATCCATATATATATATATTTCAATTATTTAGGGTCCTCATTTTCTGGAACGTAAAAATCTATTAGTTAGTAGGATGTCCCATTTGTGTTAGTTAGGTACTCTTTAACAGGCTAGAGTTATGAAATTATGTTAATTAAGATTATTTGAAAGTTTTTTATTCTGTTTTTTAAAGGATTTCTATTGTGTTTTTTTAAGGATTTCTGGAATCCCAATAGGATTCTTGGCAACCAATGCGTATATATATATGTGTATTATATTTTTATTCAACAAAATTTGTTTTTAAAATTTCAGATCATTAATAAAGCATAAATAGTGCAATAGAGAAAGAACACTGCCCATTGAGGAAATGGGATAGTGAGCACAAAGACCAAATCACTGCAATCCAACAAGTATATTAAAAAAAAAATTACAGAGTATAAAGTTTCTTTCTTCCTTATTAGAAATGTGGTTCTATTAGTCACCTCTCTCTTGTCCTTTTATCTTAACATTAACTGACATTTGTTTCCCCCCATAGATTTTTTTTCCTTTAGTGGGTGACTAGAATTACTACAACAAAATCACTTTTTTGAGAACTGCAACAAACGCGTTCATCTGAAAATGGGGTCTGAGGACTTCACTGACCTCCCGGCATTTCGAGTTTCTGAGGATGGAAATGAAGACAATGGGTTGCATAATTCAAACTTTGAACAAAGTGAGGCTGATGGTTAACCAGGTACTTCCCTGGTTATAGACAGCATCCCCAACATTGAAAACATGGGGCAGTCTAAGGGGGTGTGTGCAATGGAGGATGACCAACATTCAGAGGACATGGATCTTGAAGAGGATGCAATTTAGGAGAAGCCCATTTTGTAGGAGAGTATTGAAGTGGCAGCAACTATTACAACAATAGAGAAGATCAATGTAGACAAAGCTGAACAAGCTAGTGAAAAATATTTGCCCTGTTACCCTAGATGACAGTGTCATCAATAGAGATCAGAGAGAAGGAAGCCGTATCCTATTGTTGGTTGTGCCTTATACAGCAACCCAGAGAAAGAGCTTAAGGCCATAGGAGAAGAGATGAAAACATTCTTGCCAGGCACTGCAGCTGGGCAAAATAAAGCTTGCAGCAGGACAGACCACAGAACACTACTTCCCAGCACTACAACTCTAAACAGCAGAGCAGAATAACACTCTAGAGGCAAAAAGAACAGAGCACCGAAACTCCACGAAACAGCAGCAAAACCAAGCCAAGGCTGCCCAGCTCTTCGCTGCTTCATAGAAGACTAGATCAAGAATGCACGAATGAAGCACTCAGAAAAGAAGGAAGCCAACAGAAGGCTGTAACTTCAACATTTCACGTCCAGGACACTAGGTAAATTTGAGTATGTAAACCCTAGGAGGGTTTCTCTTAGTACAGCACACTTGGATGGACGACATTACTCCCATGAATACCCACATGAAACCCATATCCTATCTTCATTAGATTCTCATATTCAATTGAGAACTCAAACTCACAAAAGATAAAGAGGAAAATCTAACAAAAAATCCATAAAACCCTAAAATAATTCGTACCTTGGAGATGCTGGAGATTCAAAGGCAGAGGACGTCCAGAAAAATGAAGAGACGGAGTTCACAGAGGATAGGCTCGTTGCTTTGGAGAAGACAGAGGATGGGTTCTTTGCTTTGGAGATGAGGAAGTTCAGAAAAATGAAAATGGAGAAGACAGGGGATGGGCTCGCTGCTTTGGAGATGCCGGAGAGACAAAGACAGAGGAGGTCCAGAGAAATGAAGACGGAGAAGAGAGAGGATGGCTTTGGAAATGCTGGAGAGATGAAGAAATGCAGGAGATGCGACTACCCTGTAAGAGATGAGAAGGGTCAGGGTCCAACCATTTGCGACCTTGATGGAGGAGGAATCATCTATTGGAGTAAACTAGCGCAGGTGGTAGTGTTGGAAGAGAGGGAGGTGAGGGATTTCGGTTTTTTGGAGGGAGGGGATGGTTTTTTTGGAGGGAGGGGAGGGATTTTTTTTTTTTTTGGAGGGAGACGAGTGTTGGTTTTGGTGGGGTATGCGATTTTTACCTTTTGTCAAGGCTGCCTTGGACCATCGTCAAGTGTAAATAACCCGTCACAAGAATGTGATGGCCAATATGAGTCGGGTTTACAACGATTCAAGTGTCGGAAATCCGTTCTTTTGACGTAGTGAGAAGGACACATGATTTTTACGTGGAAAACCCTACTCGGAAAAAAACCATGGGGCTTATCGTCTAGGCCAACAGACAACCAAGCACTATAAATCGAAAGTTACAAGAAAACTCATAACCCTTTCCCAGTTGCTAACTCAACCTAAGGATTGCTTTGATCTTGCCGACTGCTCGCCGTGCACCTTCACCGCGCTTGAACCAACCACCTTGAATGCCTTTTCAAGATGAATCCACTTCAGAAAAGTAACAGAAAAAATCTCCAAAGACTTAAACTTCAGCACAACAACTTGAAGCTTTGGAGTGGAAAAAATCTCTCAATAGATCTCTAGATTTTTTGGTGGGAGAGTGGTCCACTAGAGTTGAGAGAGGAAGGCAATATATAAGCTTTAATTCGTGCCTCAATACTTGTAGATCAAGTAGGACTCAAAAAAGTAATTTGTACCAAATTAGAGGGCAGTTTCCTGTTCAAAACGGACTTCATGCGTACTGACCGCTCGAGCGAATAATGGTGTGCTCGAACGGATGACATTCTGCCTGACGCCTGCTTGAGTGACCAAAGTTGGCTAGAGCAACCACCCATCTGTGTTGCTGCACAGTTCCCATGACATATAAATCATCTATGTGGCTGTACCTCTTAGCAAAACTCCATATGACATGTAGCGTTGGCAATTGTAATCTATTATGAAGTTAGCCACTCTTTTATCATGGAGACAAGACCTCTCTGTTGACTTTTTGGTTTCCATGTCATCTTCACACAAATCTCAATGAGTTCACATATAGTAGTCCACGTGAGTTCAATATAAGAAACTCCATATAAATCCTGCAGCTGATGTTTCACATATGAGTGCCCATGTTCGTTGGAAAGGGCCTATTGGTGCCCATGTGATGAGATGGGGTCCACGTGATTCCATGTCAAGGATTTTAATGTGATGTCATGAATTTTTCATGTAATGTCATCCATGAAGCTTGAGAACTTATGTGTTTTCCGGTCATCTTCCTTGGGCAGTTTCACTAAAATTACAATAATATAAATCCCAGGTTTTGTTCAATATCCAATGAATTTGCCAATACTAATTATAATAGAATTATAATCCTTACAAAGGTCATCTTGAATGACTATGGGCATGTATGGATCCTGTGAGTCCTACTATGACCTGCTGAGTTTTTAACATGAGAGGCACTGCCCTCGACACTATTAAAACTGCAAGTCCTACTATGACCTGCTGAGTTTAGCTTTGGTATTACTTGTATAACGAGTGTGTACACATTTCATTAACAAATTAATCTCTCCTTTGGTTGTGGTTGGTCATCAAAATACAGCCTCCTAAATGTGCCTGGACTTGAAATAAGAGGACTCTGTTTTAGGTCTATAGATAAATAGTAAAATTGATGTGTCAATTCCGATAGACTACAAACTCTTTTGGATTATTTTAGGTAATTAACACGATCCATTATAAGAATTCATCCCTAAAATCACAAGAGAAATCTGTCCAAAGCAATGATAATTGGGTAAGAATCGGATCCTCATGAAAGCAACCAAATCGATACTAAAACCAAGAATGTAATGGAAGTGTTAAAAAATAAGTATAATTAACATAAGGAAAGAGTAAATGTCAAACAAAGATAGATTAAACTACATCTCTAACCACCATAGGAGAGAGATGAAGGATATGAGAAATACAAGTACAGCCATGGGGGTTATGGAATGGAACTAGAGATGAACTAAGGAAAATGGAAGGATTGATAAGGATGGTGCCCAATGCTCTTTTTCTTTTTTTATTCATGAGGGTTCTTCTGCTAAGTCGTAGAGGCTCCATAATTTTATACCGATGTCAATCTGAGTTGGATTTATTGTTTGATGAAAAAATGCGAAATTGACAATGCATACGATTGTGCTAATTGCATTGTCATCAAACAGTCAATAACTGTGGAAAAAACTCAAATTGACGTAAAATTTGAGAATACCCTTTATACCTGGAGGGCATTTATTTTTAACTGGTTTGGATATCAATAAGTAGGCCCCGCTACATAGTTCCACTCCTCTTAACCCATGGATTTCTTTAGATTAAGCGACAAAGGATCTGGACTCGTGTAGAAATGAGGTTTTCTTTTCCAGCGATGAAGGTGGACTTGGTAAATGACTATCTAATTCAATCAAGGTGATAAAAAAGAAAAAAAAGAGAACTTACTATGAACCGCATGGTAAATATGAGCAAGGCCTTGAGATGAGTCATGCTAAATATCTGATTGAAACGCATCAGGGGACCCTCATTCCGACTCACCAACCCCTACAAATCTAAACAGGCCAGACCCAAGAAGAATTCGTTATTTGATTGGTGGATTTTTAGAAACCTAGGTCTTGAATGACACATTTTGGTATTTTAAATTCTACAAATTGAGCATTCTTTATGCTGGGCTGCACATGAGAATTTGGAGGGGACAACATTTGAACTATTACAAATTCTCCCTAACAGCATTTCTTCGAATTCTAACAACAAAACGTCCCCTTTAATAGTGCAAGGGCAGGAACTAGAGGTCATTTCCAAATGACAAGAACAAGAAGCACTGTTGAAGAGAAAAAAAAAAAAAAAAAAAGCAGAGGTAGAGCTAAGCAATTACATAAAACAGTAGTCCCATCGGAGAGATACTAGAGAAACTGCAATGGGATAGTCTACAGATCAACTGTATTTTTATTTCTTTTACTTATATTTCATTCATTTATATAACTTTATTATCAAGAACTCAATACAAGGACCAGCACCAAGGATGCTAATAGGTGGTGCTGAAGCAATACTATGGTGACACACCACTTATTATTAAGGAACATGATTAGCAGAAAACTCAATTGATGCCATATCATCTTCCATCAAAGTAAGACTTACTTGTAATGAGAAACTACACAAAGTAAAGCCAGAGATCTGTGTGTCATTATTCCATTACTATGATAAGTCCATTCCTAAGTATACAATACTGGGTTGGATAATCTTGGTGTGGGGATGCCAAGCAGTGGCTCTGCTTTCTTCAGAACAATCCCAAATATCCCCTCCACATTAAGCATCGTCTTTTCGGGTAAATTCCATTCAAATGAATGTAAGAAGGTAGCCAGCACATACACTAGCATCCTCTCTGCAATGGGCAATCCGGCACATAGCCTCCTACTAGACCCAAATGGAATATATCGATAATCATTGCCGTTATAATCATGTCTGCCAGTTTCCTCCAAGAACCTCTCAGGCCTGACCTCTAAGGGGTTTTCCCAAGAATCAGGGTCTCTTTGTACTGCCCACACTTTGATAAAGATCCTAGTTCCCTTGGGAACCATATTCCCCCCAATAGTCCATGACTGACGGGGGCTTCTGGGAAGCATGAGTGGGGTCACATGGTGCAAACGCAGGACTTCTTTGACAACTGCATCCAAATACTTCAGTTTAGGCAGTGTGATTCCTCAACTGTGTTGTTCATCCCAACCACTTGCTCTAGTTCTTCTTGGGCTTTTCTCATTATAGCGGGATGCTGCATCATCTCAGCCATAGCCCATTCTCATGTGTCTGTCCCCACCAAGATGAGATCCTGTTACTAAGGTTCAATTACTAATCTAGAGAAAGAAATACATGTTTGAACTTCAAAGAAGCCCACTTCATTGTTGGTGCTTATTAGAATGAGTTTGTTTCATTTATGATCAAAGAAGCCTGTGGACGTAGGCAATTGCCGAACCACGTAAATGTCTTTTGTTTTTGTGATTGTGATTAATTGTGCATGATTTTCCCTAGTTAATTTCCTAACAATTGGTATCAGAGTAATGAGCATGAGACTTTATGCAGGGTTGACTAAAAGTTTTTGGGCGGAAGCGGTTAATCACACATGCTATGTGGTTAATCGGTCACCATCAGTGGCTTTGGATTGCAAAGTTGCAGAAGAAGTCTGGACAGGTAAAGAAGTCGATTATTCCACACTCAAGTTATTTGGATATCCAGCATACACATACATCCCCAGTGATGAGAGATCCAAGCTAGATTCCAAGTCACTCAAATGCATATTCCTCGGATTCGAGAAGGGAGTGGAAGGGTACAAACTATGGGATCCGGTAAACATGAAAAAGATCATCATTAGAGATATAGTGTCTGATGAAGCATTTATGCTGAACAGGGAACAAGATGGTGAAGTTAAAGGGCACAGTGCTAAAAATGCAGCTGTTGAAATAATTCCTCTTACATACAATAAAGGCAAGAAACCAGTGCAGAGTCAAACAGAGGCCAGTACATTTGGTGGAGAGGAAGAAGTTGACGTTCAGCAGGATCCCACAAGTCTAGCACAGGGAAGAGCAAAGAGAAACATCCGGCCACCTCAAAGGTTTGGATATGATGAGGATGAAGTCCATTTTGCTCTTATCACTGGCAGTGGTGATCCAACCATACTCCAAGAAGCTATGAAAAGCAGTGAAAAGAAAAGTTGGATGGGTGCTATGATGGATGAGATGGAATCTCTCGAAAAGAATTCCGTCTTGGAGCTAGTTCTAAAACCCAAAGACAGGAAATCAGTTGGTTGCAAATGGGTGTTTTGAAAAAAGAAAGTACTACATGAAAATGAGACACCAAGGTTCAAGGCACATCTAGTAGCAAATGGATACTCATAGAAAGAAGGGGTTGACTATGATGAGATCTTTTTCACAGTTGTGAAGCACACATCTATCAGGGTGTTGTTGGCATTGGTAGCACAATTTAATATGGAGCTTGAACAGTTAGATGTAAAGACAACTTTCCTTCTTGGTGACTTGGAGGAAACAATTTACATGGAGTAACCTGAAGGATTTAGAGAAGCAGGAAAAGAAGACTAAGTCTACAAATTGAAGAGATCACTGTGCGGGCTGAAACAATCATCAAGACAATGGTATAAGCGCTTCGACTCCTACATGTTGTAGATTGGCTACTATCGATGTGAGTATGATCATTGTGTTTATTTCAGAGTGCCTGATGATAATTCATTTATTATGTTGCTACTTTATGTGGATGATATGCTTTTTGCAAGTAAGAACATGTCAAAAATAGAAGAACTGAAATCTCAATTGAAAAAGGAGTTTGACATGAAAGACCTTGGGACAGCCAAGACCCCGCCCCGAGAGTTTCCGATTAGTGCTAATTAAGATGCGTTTTAGGTTTAAGTGAGATTAGTGGATTTTAGTTAATATTGGATTAGAATAGCTTTTACATAGCTTTGGATCATTTTTAGAATATTTTGATTTAGTGGGGCCCTTTGCGGGTTCCTTCATTGTGTTTAAAGTGACTTTGTGGTTTAGTTAATAATTCTGGAAATCAGTATTTTGCTCCGTTTGATTTATTTTATTATTCTCTACAACTTTCGTATTTGCCCCATTCCCGTTCGAGGCCTTTATACCATACTTTGCTAATGATATGGGTCAAACAGTCTTTTTGTACAAAATCTGGACACTATTTTCAATATCTCCGAAACTCGTGAAATATATATTTTTTGGAAACTAGAAATTTCGTTGAACATTTCTTCTTTCTTTGTCGAATTCATCCGAGGCCCGGAAACCCAAGTTTTAAGCCCGACTAACTTGTTAAGTTGTGGGACCCAATCCCATTTCCTATAAAAGGAGAAGCCTCCTTCACTTTCCCCTTTTCTTTGCAACTTTTCATTGAGAAGAGACTTTGGCTCTAGCATTATGGGTTTTAAACCTTGTTTTTGTTCTTGTTCTTCTTGCTTGTTCTTCTCCAACTCACTCCAAAGCTCATGCTAAAAGGAAAATGGAGATCACCATCCTCTCCCTCTCCATGAATGCTATCCATTGATGTCATTTGTGAAGGAAACCACCCATTGCAAGAATCTCTTTGAACAAACTTTGCTTTTTTGAAGGTCTTCCATGTAAGTGATTCTCTCCATCTCCTAGATTAGTATTCTTCTTGTCTTAGAGGAGACCCATCTTTATTATTGGGGGCTTTCTTTCTCTATTTCTTGGTTTACCCATTTTTAGGTTTGTAATGAGTGTATTTTGGGGATTTTTATATAGATTGTGATTTGGGCATGAGAGAAGTGTTGGGAACTTGATTAGTCAACCTTGGAATCAATGCAAGTGGATGAATGTGGTTGATTTGAATGTGTTCTTGTTTTATTGAAAATGGGGATTTTGCTAGTAATCTTCTTCTAATTTCCTATGTTTCATAATACTTTTTGGAAATGTGCTTATTGACAAGATTTCCTCTTAATTAGTTTTATGAGAATGTATGCATTCATTTATTAAAGCTTGTTTTGCCATTATGGACTTCATAAATGGTGATTGATCTTGCATTGGATGTACTTGATATTGGAAGGAGTATTAATGCCTTGATGGAATAGTTGTTGGAGGAAATGAATGGGTGTTGAATGGGAGGGAATAGACCCATTTCATGTCAGGAAATGAATGAGATTGAAGTAGAATGGTTTGGGGAAAGAAGAGGAGGAATCTGCACCTAATGTGTATTTCCCACAGCTAGGCGGTCAGCCGGCGGTCACCTTGGCGGCTAGCCGATTGGTGACTGGCAGCCAGCCGACCCAGGTTCGGTTACAATTCTTGAATGCTCAAAATCCTGGGCAAGCACAGGCGGCTAGCCGACCTTGGCTGCGGCTAACCGCCATGTGACAGCCAGTTAGCCGAAATGCGCGGTTAGAAACACAGAATGTTGTATTTAGCAGAGTGGACCACAGTTAGCCTATCGGTCAGCCAGCGGCTAACCGCCGAACCCCAAGGCGGCTAACTGCCAGCTAACCGACAGGTGACCGAATTTCACCCAGAATTCTTGAGTCTCTTATATTATTTTCAGAAATGTCATTCTAAGGTTTGGATGTGTTGTTTTGATGCCCTATCACCTTGGTAAGACTTAGGGGATGACATAAGGAGATCGACTTAGAAAGAAACCCCACTTCGGAAATGTATTGGGAATTGTGGATTTATCAAACTGTATAAGGAAATTTGAAATGTCTATCATCATTCGAGTACCATGCCAAGAGCAATAATAGACATACAAGATCTTTATACATATTGCGTGAATACAGAAACCCCAATACATAGTCCGTAATTGTATAAGGATTTATTGTACTGTTTTACTCGGATTATACTTGTCCTAACCCGATTTCACCCGATATCACTAGTTTTATCTCAAACTATGATTTATGCTCCTGACATGTCCTGCCAGCCCCGTTTATGCATGAAGGATAACGATGTGAAATGTGTGCCTATGAGCACTATGTCCCACCTGCCTGAGTGTTTTACACCGATATAGTTTTGTACATGTTTTGACTTCTCATGTAACCTATGAGTCGGCACCACTAAGTTTGGACGTCCTTGTCAGTCTGATCAACTGACATGGGCCTCCCCCTCGTGCTCCCGCCAGTTGCAACTTGGATCCTATCCTGCCCCGTTATCCGGTTCCGCAGCCGTGGTCTTGTCTAGCTATATGTATATGTATATATTGTTGGTTCTCGTCACTTCACGTGCTCGAGCCCAGTGCACTGAATGTGCTCTCATCACATTAGTGACAGAGGATTTAGCTTTAGTGTGTTGCCATCTTCCTAGTTCCCTGTTCTTTGATATTCTGCATGTTTTATCTTATATATGCATTTTTGATAAATGATATAATTTGTTTTATAGAAATAAATGTTTGAATATATTTTAATGTCTTTTCAACTTATATTTCGATTTATCTTATTGCGATATCTATTCACTCACCTGCCAGACCGTCGTGTCTGACCCATTTTTGTGGTAGTTAGGTCTAGTCCCCGTTATTGCCTTTGAGGAGGAGCCAGAGGAGGCGGTCGGTGAACTGCAGCGCTTAGTTGAATGGCAAGCCGACAATGTCGTTTAGACATTGGGTCGAGCTAAGAGTTGCGTAACATTTTGGGGAGTTTATAGAATGACATTTGATTTACTCTTTTGGTTGTACTGGCCTTTGTTGGCCATTATTTTTGGGGGATGTTAATTGTGAGGCCCCACCCCTTGTGGGCCCTCAGTTTGATCTAAATAATTATTAATATGGTATTTCCTACTTAGTATGCTAATTAATAGGAATTAGTGGAATAGATGGCTATTGTTCCTAACTTTTAGAACTAGCTTGTTTATAATTCTTAATAGATATTAGGTGTTTATTGTTAATTTAATATGTTTTGATTAGATTAGGTCTTAGTTGATATTAGAATTAATAGGAAGGGCATTGAGAGTTAAGAACCTTCTAGAAACCCACCTAATGACCTATTTACCCATGGCCCCATCTCTTTCCCATTTTAAACTAAGTTACCCTTTTGGTAATTATCGTAAACCCTAAGTTATAAAAACAAACTATTGCAAACATTAGCCTAAAACCCTAATTTACTCTCATCTCTCATTTACCCTATCTTCCTCCCCAAGCAAACCCTAATTCTTCAAAATTCCAGCCCAAGGAGAAGCTAGGAGACCACCATAATTGCTCAATCAACACCTTAGGAGCTTGGAATTCACATATCTCTCTCTCAACTCTATCACCAATTTCAAATAGAGGCAAGTGGACATGTTTAGATGCTTTAGTTAAATTGATTAATACGCTTAGATTGATAATTACTGTTTTTGATGGATGTTTAGCATGATTTCTGTTTATGGATGGTTGATTGAATGATGTGATGTGTGGGATTGTTGTTCTATGCCTTTCTTATGTGTTTTTCGCCATTGATGGATGGGAATCCCCCATCTGGAATATCAATGGCCCATTTGTGATGAAATCATGGTACGGGAGGGGTGTGTGATGTTTAGTGATGATCAATGTAGATATGAGTTGGATTTGATGGAGTTTTGATGGAAAATGAACATGGCAGAATTCTGAAAATAAGGGATCCTGTGTGTACCCGATCGTCCTGGCCACCCAGGATGTCGACCGGGCACATAGGAGGGCTCCTTCATAACTGAGAGCAGAAATGGCCACAGGGTGCATACCTAGAGTACCCGGTCGACCGGCCACACTGCGTTTTCCCCCCACCTGTCAGATGTTTGTGGAAGTGCCCGCAGTGTACCCGGTCGACCGGATGACCATGATGTCGACCGAGAACACTGCAAACTGTGTCTGATGACTCTAAGTTAGCTGTCCATTTCCACGGAGTACCAGGTCGACCCGTGGACCCATGGTGTCGACCTGTGCATTGTAAACAATGATTTTTCAGATTTAATTCCCTTCTATGATCTGATCATGTGTGTACCCCGTTGACCTTTCATTTGGACTGTTTAGGATACACTAGACACTAGTCAAAGGCCGGGCTTAACCTAGACCCGTGTAGCCACCTAAGTAGGGTCTAGGGTTGTGAACAGAACTTGATTCAATGGTTATGGATGTCATATGATGTCAAATACCTTCTAGAGCACCAAGGATACATAATAAGCATCTAGGACTCCGTGATCACTGTCTTAGGTGAAGTGGGGCCCTAGACCTAAATGGAGGGGCAACGATCATCTATGGATTTGTGACATATGGTACATATATCGATGAAAAGGACACTGAGGTTGGTTGATAAGTCCGAACCTTGGATGTTTGCCTTGAGAGGTACTATAATCAGGGCATTGCATTTAGGCTCTAATCCATGATCACGGTCCGTATTGGATGAGATGTTAGGACATGAAACTTGAAGTCTTGACCTGTAATATTGGGAACTTAACGGTAGATATTGATGAATGGACTGTATAAAGAGATAATGTTAATTAAGCGTATCGAGAAGCGGAGTTTACAGGGGCATGCATTATTAACTGTTGAGAATCGTAAGGATATATTACTTATACCCGAACTTCGTCCCTCATGCCCTTGACTAATATCGTTTCATATTAATTATGATAAGGCTGTCCAGTTCGGAGTACCCCCATCTAGTGATCTGTAGGATTTATGGATGTACGATTGGTCTGCCGAGGGTTATGATGCTGGCATGGACATAGATATTGAGATATTGATTGGTTGACACAGTAGGTACCGGTGTGGGAGGGGTACTAAGATCGCTGGCGCTCGTACTGGGTGTGGATAGATGGTGATGCTGATTTAGCACGTAAGACCAATGGCTGGGACTTAGCTGTGGTTATGGATATTGATGGACTCTTGTATGCTCCTATTCCATGAGACAACGACGATGGGTTGGCTCTGACCTCCCACGTCCCTTTATACTTCAACTGTGGGCGTACCTCATGTGCTCTTATGGATGTATATTGGATGTATTAATATTATGTATTCAGGATGTCGTTGCTTACTGTCTTCGACTATCAACGTTAATACGGTTGGATCCATATACGATGATTGTGAATATGGTAGGGTTATTTCCTCTGGTTACTTTTGTTACTGGTGACACAGATGTATTGCATGGTTTATACAATGTATTGATGATGATGGCTTCTTTTGTCTATCTGATATGTTGTGTCTAACATCTGTTATATTATTATATTGATTTCCGTTCATGCACTACACTCTACACTGTTTATGTCGCACTCTGATATCCTATATTATTATTGAGGTACTAATCATGCAGGTACCGCTGAGATCAGGTATGGTTTTCATCCCTATCTGTTAATATAATGTATTGCCATTTAAACATGCCTATTTGCCTAGCTCATCGAACCTGACCCAATCCTTGGTGTTTTTAGGTATATTCCTTTCCGCTTTCTTGATTGGTAGAACTGCTTGGCGGCTGATCCATTGCTGCAGGTTTCAGAGAATGGTGCAGTTGGTGCACCGAGAGACATCTATCAGATTGATCTCTACTCTTTTCTTTTTCTTGTAGTTGGCCGTATTGGCATATGATTGAATAGTTAGCTTAATTATGGAAAGTACCTTGTAATCCCTTAAAGTGAAATAAAACTATAGGACTTTGTCTATCTACCTGCTCATATGAGATTCAAACTTGATTATATTACTGGATTTTCCGCATCTCTTAGGTACTTTCTCGTAGCGGCCTGAGATTTGAGGCACCCGGATTTTGAGGCGTTACATTAATTTAACTGATTTTTTGTATAAACATTTAACTTGATATTTTGGGAATGCCCACGAGGTCATTGCTCACTCTGACATCATGTCATTTATATGCGTTTATCAGTCTTGTATTATGAAATGAGTTACCGATTTGATTTGCTACACGCTTCCGCAATCTTGAAAGTGAATAACTTGTATGCATGTGTGAGAATTGATATGCATGGCATAATATAAATAACTACCCTTTTATTTGAATTTGTTAGTTGTTTATTTCGTCTTAAATGTTCTACTTATAGCCTTTTTCTTATTACGCAGGAATTGGAAGGAGCTGAGAATATTTGAGCTTAATTCGGAGAGGTTTAAAGCTAAAACCCCATTTGGGAAAAGTTATACACAAAGAGCATATAGGCTTGTTGGAGGAGAATTGGAATTTTAAGTTAGAGGTCATGAGTTCAAGACTTGGCACAATCAGTTTTTATTTTTGTGAAGACCGAATTTGGTGGCCCCCACCATATCTAATACTTGATAATGGTTGCTAAAACTTAGCAATCAACTTTGAAAGAAATGGAAGGAATCTCATGGACATCAATAAAAAAGTTATTGTTTAGCAAGTGATCAAATCATGAAGGAAAGAAGATTTTCGGAATTGTAGTCATCCTGTGCAAGCTTTACTATTTTGATCATAACTTGTGACTCAAAACTCCAATTAAGGCAAAGTCAGATGCGTTGGAAAGAGGACTCAAAAGAGAGGAATATCATGTCTCACGAGGATCTCCCAATTCTGACGTTTTGGGGGCCAAAATAGGCTGTCAAGTGGAGGGATATGAGGGATGACGAATTTGAGTGATTTCTCTTTCTTTTTCTTCTTGTATTTTTCTTCTTTTTAAGGGGAGGCTCTCTTTTGCTCTAGAGTGAATCTTATTTTTCTTCAATCTTTATTAGAAATTGAGGGTGGAGATTGAGTGGTGTAATAGACAACTTGAAGGCTTTCAATAATGACAATTTGCTTCATTGTTATTGTTTGTTCTACAATGCTTGGCTAATCCGTGGATTATGGTGGAGGAGGAAACCAAAACCGGCGAATTCGTTCCTTATTATTCTTCTATGTCTTTCCCTCATTATGCTTAATGATTTAATAGGTTCTCCTTCATGAATGTTATTCAACTTTTGGTTTTGTAAAGGTTATTTGGAATGTCTTTTACTTTTTATGCTTCATCTTGACATATCATATTTAGGTTAAATTCCTTTAATGGTTTGTGCTTGATCTTGATAAATAGTTATTAGAGTTTCAACATATTGAAGTGAAGGGAGTCTTAGGTACTATTTAGATAATTGGATTTTTTCAAGAAAAAGGGTTTTCAAAGCTAAATCTTCCGATCCAAGGCAATTGTTTGCACATTGGATTGAGTTTTATTAGGATAAGACTATAAAGTAATTTTGGAATGATTAAATCTGTTTTTGTGAAATCCGATACTCTGATCTCTCTTTCTCTGATCAAGTTTGTGTTTAGATTTCTTTTGATATCAGTTTAGTTATTATTTCCTTGATTAATTGTGATTTTAAAATCTCTAGTGAGAAAACTGATTAAGGATTTTTGGATCTTGTTTCTACAAATCTCTGTGAATCGACCCGTATTTGCCATTATCTACTTAATAGAAATTTGTGCAATTTCGGTTAACTATTTTGAGCACATCAAGAATCCTCACCGTGAAACCCTGTGAGAAATTAAATGAGTGTATATTCGTATGTTCATTGTTGTAACCACACATCAATACTATTCATATGTATGTTTATTATCGTTTGCGGGCCCGGATCCCAGTCCGAGGTCGCAACACGCAGAGCCCTCATTGATCTCGTGTAGAGTGACTTGGGTTGTGTTCAAATCGACAGAGAGGATGTGAGAGTGCCCTTGAGAGAATGCTATGAAAGATGCGGCTCTGGGTGGGAGTGGGTCGCCTTTCTTCCAATTCAGGACTTGGGGTTTATGGGGTTCTTCTAGGACGAGGGAGTGGATGGATGGGAAAGGGGAGATGAAGGGTGGGTGGGATTGAAGGATGGAGAGGGCCTTGTTAATTTCTTGGATGGTGAGTGGGTCTAGAGGGTGGTGAGGGTGGTGGTCTCAAGAAGTGGCTCTTTGGGTGTCTAGGAAGAGATTGGAAGTGGCTTGGAAACGGTTCTTGAAGGTGCACAAATTTATTTTTTGTGTTGTTTCATGTTTGCCATTGTATCAGAAATTTAAAATTGTGCTATCTTTTTACCTGTTATAATGAGTGGGGCTGGAAAAAGTGGTACACCTGCATCATCACAAGATTCAATTGGACTAAGTGCACCTCCTCGATTTGATGAACCAGCATGGAAATATGGATATATAGATCCAAAAAACAATAAACATGTTGTTTGTATGTATTGTCTTTAATGTTATGATTATGGGCCACATTATACATATATGCCATATTATGAGTTGTTTTAGAAGAATAAACTAAATGAATGAAACTAGATTTTGAACTTTCTCTATTAATCTTATTTTTTTTTTCTATATATAATATATATTTTAGTTTTATATTTTTCCGAATCATAAATCTGAAACGTTTCGCCGAAATTCCGAATCGGCCGAAATATTTCAGTTTGGAGGTTAAACCGAATAGGGGTCCGAAACGAATTTCACAACACTAACTGAAATGCTTTGGGAAATTTCTTTTTTCGACGCAATTCTGATTTTTCCAGACTCGGCGACTGCGTTAGCAAAACTGTATTTTGTTGTAGTGATATTGGACAATTCTGCAAAGTTGGGGGGTAGATCGCCCCTTAGGAAAGGAAGGCTACCGATTATTGGTAGGCCTCGAGGTACAGGCGGCAGTGGGGATGACCCAAGTCTTGATCTCTTGGTCACCGTTAATAGTAACCAAGAAATGGAAAGTGTTACTGCAGACAATATGAGGACTACTCTCCCCAGTTCTTCGATTGCTAGTTGCTACAGCTCAAGAAATCCTATCTCCACCGGGAGAAGAGAAATTACTGTGCAAGCATGGGAGACCATTCTGATATACAAAGGACCAGGACAAGACCATGGGGGCCTCATTGATGCTTCTTATATAATTTATTGCCTATGCAATTGTAAATGCTGGAGAAAGCTGTTCAATAAAGAAAAATAATAGTAAGAACTTTTGTTGAGGAGATGAACTTGGGAGTTACTCTCCACCTTATTGAGTCATAAGTCGCATTCTTTACAGTGAAATCTATTTATAGATTTTTCAATTAAATGAGATGAGCTCTAAATGAATAATCTTATCCCCACTAAATCCTGTCACATTAATTAAGAACTAATCAGGAAAAAAAAAAAGGGACTATCCTATTTATTAAGATAAGATTACCACCCTGTATCTTCAGTTATGCCGAAACTTAAATTTATACATACATAGAAAATTAAATTTTAAATTATCATTGATTCTCAATACTCACCTCAATGCTGGCCTTTTTTTTTTTTTTTTTTGGTCATGCCAAGTTGTCTACGAAACGAGGGAAAAATTTTAATTGGTATGTCATTCATAAAAATGTCGGCAATTTGTTTATTACTCGGCATCGACAATAACCACTTAATGATACACCTCCATATGTTTAATCCTTGCATGGGACATCCAATTATCTGTGACCCAAGATTTATGACGTAGAAAGTGATGCAGGCACATTTCCACTGATAGAATCTTACGGCAGCTTTAGCAGTGTGGGGCTCATAACTGACGCCGTTGGAATCTGAAAAAATTCCTTTTGCAACAAGACAAGAAAGGTTCTCTGGGGAAAGATACAATCCTATTTGGTATTTACCACACACTGCTTTCCAGTGGTGAGCTAGCATTCATGGCTCTGGTTTTTAGCAGTGCGGGGCTCATAACATATGTCGTTGGAATCTGGAAAGATTCCTTTTTAGCAACAAGACAAGAAAGGTTCTCGAGCCATAACTGGGGAAAGATACAATCCTATAAATGGTATTTACCACAGTGCTCTCGAGGGGTGAGCCAGCATTCTTGGGTCTGGTTTTTAGCAGTGTGGGGCTCATAACATACGTCGTTGGGATCTGGAAAGATTCCTTTTTAGCAACAGGACAAGAAAGGTTCTCGAGCCATAACTGGGAAAAGATACAACCCTATATGGTATTTACCACAGTGCTCTCCAGTGGTGAGCTAGCATTGATGGCTCTGGTTTGAAGATTATAGGGGCTTGATTTTGAGGTTTTTTTATTTTTTTAGAAAGGCTTGATTTAAAGTCGAGATCCTAGCACGTTTATGTAGTTAAATTGCCGCAGAAAGTGAGACACTTTTTTTAATGTTGTTTCCAAGAACAGAAAAACATAAAAATAATTTCAATTTTCCGTGATATGATGGAGAGGCAATTCTTATTGGGGTAGTTAAATAACTTTTTCATGAAAAAGTTAAAATCTGTGAAACCAGTTTTTAGTGACGCAACCATGGTGGCGGTGGTGCAGAGAATTTGGCAGAGACTCGAGAACATGCAAGGGCAACCTTAGAAGCATGAAATTGGCAAGTGGCATCCATCCCATGAGGGCCCCAGGAGAGGACATAGGAATGGGCAAATGTCAACAATATCTGTACCCTGCCATCTTTAGGATGGGCGGATGTAAAACAAAAACAAAAACAAAGACAACTTGCATGACTCAGTGGGTTCACACACTCATGCAGACGTCTGTTGCTGGTGAAAGGTGATCGATGAGCATGTCAGCTAAGTGGCCATGAGTGTGGAGAGAATTTGTTAAGCACGTGAAACCTGCATAACAAGTGGGTCATGGGTGTGGAGAGAATTTGTTAAGCAGGTGACAGCTGTATAACTTCTTCTCTTCTATAATAAGAGTGTCAAGCGGGTGTACACAACTTCTTCTCTTCCATAATAAGGGTGTCAAGCGGGTGTACACAACTTCTTCTCCTCTAAAATAAGGGTATCAAGCGGGTGTACACAACTTCTTCTCTTCTATAATAAGGGTGTCAAGCGGGTGACAGCTGCACAACATCTTCTCTTCTATAATAAGAGTGTTAAGCAGGTGAAAGCTGTACAACTTCTTCTCTTTTATAGTAAGGGTATAGACAGGGAGAGAAAGAGAAAGAGAAAGAGAAAGAATGGAGGTTGCTTCGTTCCAACGCCTCTGCTATCTTCTCTTACTTGGCCTTCTCATCTTAGTTTCCATACGCTCTTGGTTCCTCCATGTTGAAGAAGCCGATTTCATTGATTGCTCCATATACTCTCCTTGGTGTGCCTTCAAGAACCGTTTCCAAGCCACTTCCAATCTCTTCCTAGACACCGAAAGAGCCACTTCTCGAGACCACCACCCTCACCACCCTCTAGACCCACTCACCATCCAAGAAATCAACAAGGTACTCTCCATCCTCCAATCCCACCCGCCCTTCATCTCCTCCTTCCCATCCATCCACTCCCTAGTCCTTGAAGAACCCCACAAACCCCAAGTCCTGAATTGGAAGGAAGGCGACCCACTCCCACCCAGAGCCGCATCTGTCATAGCATTCTCTCAAGGTCACTCTCACATCCTCTGTGTCGATTTGGACACTGCCCAAGTTACTCTACATGAGATCAATGAGGGCTCTGGGTACCCAATCCTGACCAGCGACGACCTGGCCGTAGCACTATCTACGCCGTTCGCTGATGCAGAATTCAATCGGACGATCCTTGCTCGAGGAGTCGAGCTATCCGATTTGACCTGCATGCCTCTAGCACCCGGATGGTATGGCGCAGAAGAAGATGGTCGACGCCTACTGAAAGTGCAGTGCTTCTCTAACAAGGGCACGGCCAATTACTACATGAGGCCCATCGAGGGTCTTACGCTCACTGTAGACGTGGATCAGAAAAAAGTAGTGCACTTATCGAATACGGGTTCGGACATACCGATCCCTGAGGCCCAAAATACGGACTATCGACAAGTGGCCCAGAACGACCCGCTACAGATGCTGCCCATCAACCCGATTTCCATGGAGCAGCCCAAGGGGCCCAGTTTTCGGGTGGAGAACGGGCATCTGATCAAGTGGGCCAACTGGGAGTTCCATCTGAAGCCCGACCCGAGAGCTGGGGTGGTGGTTTCTCGGGCCATGGTTCGAGATTCGGAAACGGGCAGGATGAGGAGTGTGATGTATAAAGGGATGGTTTCGGAGCTGTTTGTGCCGTACATGGATCCGACGGAGGGGTGGTACTTCAAGACGTATTTGGATGCGGGCGAGTACGGGATGGGATTGACGGCTCTGCCGTTGGATCCGCTTAATGACTGCCCGCGTTACTCGTATTATATGGATGGAGTGTTTGCTGCTGCCGATGGAAGTCCGTATGTGCGGCCCAACATGGTTTGTGTGTTCGAGCGCTACGCTGGAGAGATCGGTTGGAGGCATGCGGAGAGCCCAATCTGGGGGAAAAAGGTAATATTACATGGGTTCATGGCCCACTAATGGATGGATGATCCGCGGTCCGCTAGAATCTTCCTGTTGGATTCATCCTAAAACTTCATTTCTTTTTTAAAAGATAATAAAAAATAAAAAATAAAAACAAAAAGGGCATCTTAAAACTTCAAAATATCTTGTTTACTGAAAATCTAAATTATTTAAAATAAATATTTACGTGATCTCTATTGGATTACGTGACTACACATCGGAAGCAACGTTCAAGTGTTCAACTTTAATTTGCAGGGGCCACTTGATGGAAGCATCCAACCAAAAAACATGCGACTCACTGTGTAATGCCGTCCCATCTATCCATTCGACCAATCCTGTTCATCCACTTGGCTGCTTTTAGGGATAAAAATGAAAAAAAAAAAGAAAGAAGAAACCATTCAAGTTCATGGGTTTCGTGATCCGCTCCTTAATTCTTTCCATGTGTGCAGTCTCTTTTCATACCGACGGACTTTTTTTTTTTTTTTTTTTTATGCCTACGGGCTCCTTTTCCATATAAATTATCTATCCTTATGTGTGTGGGCTTTTTCGGGGCTGCAAGCCCAGTTGGTGCATATATATATTATATTTAATTGGTTTTACATATGTTTCAGGTGGATACCGTGGATCCGATGCACATGATTGGGGTGGTTTTTTGATATGTGCGGTTCTTTAGTTATTGCCCCCCCCCCCCCCTCCCCTTATAGTTAGGAGGTGGTGAATCCGGAGATGTATGAAGTAGATCTTTTAGATGCGAAAAATAGATGAGATTGACTGACGGTTTGGATATCCTTTGTTTGATTGGTTGTTGGAATTCTGATATTTCTACTGGACGCTTCAAAAGACCCCACTAACATGGGAGCAAACTCTCTTTGGCAGAAAAGATCACCCGCACACACAATGGAGCGATTTGCTTGCACGTGTAGGGCAGAGGGCCCAAGGGTCAAACTTCTCCACCCAACAAGTAGGCTATCACATAATTCTCGATGATGCTCCTTAAAATACTTATTAAAAAATAAATAGCCTCCTCTCGAATGAGATCTCTATAAACACTCAAATAAAATATTTATAAAAATTATATATATATGGGGGTTCTTCTTATGCATCCATCCCTCACTATTTTAATGAGAGACGCTTCCATAAATGTGGGGTTTCAAGTACAAAAGTCACTTTTCAAGTACATAGAAGTGTCCCTCACCAAATGGGGAGGGATGGATGCATAAGAAGAATCACACCCTCCCCCCCCCCCCCCCCCCCCCTCTCGAATGAGATCTTTATAAACACTCAAATAAAATATTTATAAAAATTATATATATATTGGGGTTCTTCTTATGCATCCACCTCTCACCGTTTTGGTGAGAGTCACTTCCATAAATGTGGGGTTTCAAGTACAAAAGCCACTTTTCAAGTACATGGAAGTGTCCCTCACCAAATGGTGAGGAATGAATGCATAAGAAAAAACCACGCCACCCCCCCCCCCCCCCCAAAAAAAAAAAACATATATATATTTATATATATTTATATATATGATAATTTTAGTGCATAAAGTTAGGCAAGAACCCATACAAGGAGTCATTTATTTTTGCACATTTCAGGTTTGGGAAGCAAACCCCGCTGAAGAGCCTCTAATTCTTGGAATCAATCAAAGGATTGAGGCTAATTTGTTAAGGCATGAGATCATCTCTGATTTTTTACTTTGATATATCCTCTCGTGGGAGCTTTGCTAGGTCTAACGAAATTCTCAAGAAGAGGGCCTAAAAATCATTAGCGAGCTCGTCTTTTTTTTGTATTGAATTTCAACTAAAATTTAATTAATAAAAAGAATATTACAAAAAAGGAAAAAAAAAAAAAAAAGAAGGAGAGACATTAAAGACAGTAACCAAGTACATGAGCATTATACTCCAACAGAAGTGAACTACAAGATAATACCTCTCCAATGGGACTTCTCTCAACTCCCTCTTTAGTTAAAGCACCGATGAAATAGTTGGCTGATCAGTGAGCCCGTCTTTCATCACAAAAAAACTATTTGATTTTTTTAGTTGGAAAATTTTTATTTTAGTTCAGATTTTGTAGGTTGACCCCATGGAATGGGATGAAAGATTTCTCTTTGGTTTCAGTCATCCATAGTAGAGCTTCAGCCCCTTTCGCTGGAGTAAAAAAACACAAAGAGTGGTAGAACGTATCACTGTGATTGTGGCCTTCAAGAAGCATCATAGCCAAATTGAAATACTGCTTTTATTTGTATAAAGTGCCTCCTATTATTTCTGTGTTGCATTGAATCCTTTGATGATCGACCGTTAACTTGTCGCCTAAATTTAGAAACTGTGTTCGTGACAGATTCGAGAAGTGAGGCCAAAGGTAACGCTGGTGGTTCGTATGGCTGCATCGGTTGGCAACTACGACTACATCATCGACTGGGAGTTCCAAACCGACGGTCTGATCCGCATCAAGGTTTATTTTCAAACCACATCTCCCTCTTTCTACCAAAAGCCATATCCTTCTCTCTTTTTTCCCTTTCTAATTACCACTTAAGAAAACTTAAGATATAATAACATAGTTAACGGTCGCGAATTTAGACCCTTTAAGGAATGACTTGGAGATAAAAAAATATATGTCTCACCAAATGTGCGTCGACCGGATTCCACTAGAAGTAGGGTATTGAAAGTATGCTGCCTCTACTGTTGCATGTACATAATAGTAGTAAAAAAGGAACATTTTGAACCATTTTCTAATTTGCACCTTGGCCAAGTCCACTGCATAGACCTGAATAAAATCCGAGTCCAAGTTTGGGTCTATGTGTATGGACCGAAATACCCAACGCTACAGCTACAGATCCAAGCCCTTTATTTGAATTCAGGTACAAGTAGGATTCCTATAGCTCTGACCCAATTTTGGTCCAAGTTCAGGGCTGCATCCTCATTACATTCAGGTTTGGTTCTGAGCACAATGTGGACCTGAGCCGAACCTGACCTGTTTTCATCCCTTTAGCTTATTACACGATTAGTCATGTTGTGAGGATATCAATGGATGTTTAATTGTCACGATGTTTTAAGTTTGAGGAAAAAAAGAAGTATGGGACTCATTTTCGGACTCAGAAGAGAATTGGATCCAAAGTTGATCCTATGCCATGCTATATAGGATTCAAAAAATCAGATTCGGAACTAGAATTATATGTGTTTTAACTCACCCGATTCGGATTGACAAATAACGATATTAGTCATGTATTAAAATATGAATGTATTAATATATAACTAATCTATGGTTGCAGTAGCACTAGTGATTAAACTAATGAAAGTAACAGGTTGGGCTGAGTGGGATGCTGATGGTGAAAGGGACCCCTTACAAGAACATGAACCAAGTGCCTAAAGAAGAAGACATGTATGGAACCCTAGTTTCTGAGAACGTCATCGGCGTCATCCATGATCACTTCATCACCTTCTACCTAGATATGGACATCGATGACTCCGATAACTCATTTGTCAAGGTTCATCTCACCAAGGTAGACACATCCCCTGGAGAGTCCCCCAGAAAAAGCTACATGAGTGCCAAGCGACAAGTCGTGAAGACGGAAAAGGATGCCCAGATCAAGCTCAAGCTCTATGATCCCTCAGAGTTCCATGTCATCAACCCCTCCAGGAGATCTATTGTGGGTAACCCATCTGGGTACAAGGTTGTACCTGGTGGCACCGCGGCTAGCTTACTTGACCACAATGATCCACCACAACTGCGAAGCGCCTTCACAAATAATCAGGTAACATTTTGGGAGACATTTTTCTGTGCTCTGCAAATCCTATGCTGCTGTGAGCTTACTCTCTGGTTTTTTTTTATGAAATTTTTTTGCTAATGTTAGATATGGGTGACTCCATACAACCGGAGTGAGGAGTGGGCTGGTGGGCCTTTTGCATTTCAGAGCAAAGGAGAAAATACACTTGGTGTCTGGTCTGACAGGTACGCCTTAAAATTTTCTTCTCCTAGTATTCAAGCCAAGGCTGCCAAAGAAACTTGGATTATGGGGTTACTCCAAGGATGCAACTCCTAAACCAATCAATTTGAATATGGCCCATTTTTGGAACTAAGTAATATTGTTGTTCAGGTCCAATCGTCCATACTTAAATATTGTTTACAGGCGCCAATAAAACAGGTGTGCACATTGTATCAGAGAGAAACAATTTGTTGGGTCTGGGTCAGGATCTGGATACACCATGGACCACACCTTTTACGCCCTTAATTTTAGGTAGGACGATGACATGCATTGTGTTGGTAAATGGAAAATGTAGCCTGTAGTGTTCAATCGAAGAGTCCAGATCCTTGAGGACCATGTCTCAATGAATTCTTAGAGGTTAGCTCCCTAAACCTTTCAGTGACCCTCATTAAATCCAAACAGCTCAGAATCATGGCTTAAAATTTGGAATGCAGCCTACAGTTCTATTGATTACGTGTAAAACATGTGATTAAAATAAAAAAAATCAAAGATAGTGAATCATATATCTGATTCTAATTAAGTGGGGTATCTTATCAAACGGTTGTGGTTTTGTGCTGCAGGGATCGACCTATTGAGAACAAAGACATTGTGCTGTGGTATACTATGGGATTCCACCATGTACCATGCCAGGAGGATTTCCCAATCATGCCCACTGTGATTTCCAGCTTCGATCTGAAGCCTGTGAATTTCTTTGAGAGAAACCCCATCCTTCGGGCATCTCCCAACGTCGAGAAGGACTTACCCATTTGCCATCTTGAATGACTATATAGGTTTGTATGGATCCTGTGCAAAGGGGAGTTTATTGTTTGGCAGGAATATATTCTCTATTGATTGCTGCTTCTCGGTGGGCAGACACCGAATTCTATTTATCTTGAGTCTCAAAATTTGCAGTTTGTATTAGTCTTGAGTGCCCAGGGAAAAGGCAGTTGTCATGGCCAACGTTGCAAATCTCGTTTTCAGAAAATAACAGGGGAGATATTGGAAAATGTTTTAAATTTTGTGTTTTTGACCTGAATATTATTTGGATAGCTATTGTTAAAATTAAATTAAATTTTAAGCTGAAAAACAGAAACATCAAAGAAAGAAGTTTCGGAAAAGAGAAGAAGAAGAAGAAGCTAGGAGATCACAAGAAGTTATCATGATGGTATGACAATAAAACTAGATGATGATCAATTGAATTCGTTGCAATAATATCGCAATAAGATATTTCCAAAATCAATGCTAGGCGTATATTTCTGATATTTGGTGCTAGTTTCTTTAATGGGATTTGTGGAATTCCAATCTGGAGAATTCCAGAGTGGAATTTATGAATGCTCCCTTGTACGTGAGCATCTAGAAATTTCATTAAAAAACAAAATTCTAAAGGGGTTGGAACTTTAGCCGGATTGTGATAAGTTCAAGATTTCAGCAATGCTAGGCGGATATTTCTGACATTTGGTGTTAGTTTCTTTAATGGAATTCGTAGAATTTATGTTTGGAGAGAATTCTATAGTGGAATTTATGAATGCTCCCTCATACGTGAGCAATCAGAAATTCCATCAAAAAGAAAATTTTCAAAGGGGTTGAAACTTTAGGAATGTCAAATGTCATTTGAGACCTGTTAGGTGGCTACAATTTTGGAATTCTCTTCAAGAAAATGGTATTTGCAAATGGCAGTGGATAACTAGATGTCACTCACATCAAGTCAAAACAACCACAACATCACAACTACTTATAGAAGTTCTAATAAAAACCATACCTCATGTCTATGGAATCTCTTATTTGCTCTGTGGATTGTAAAAACCTAGCTTTTGAAATGACACTGCATTGACTAAATTGAGCATCCTGGATGATGGGCTGCCCAGGAGAATTTGGAGGGGACAACATATAAACAATCCTTGCATCAATTCTCTGGATTTTAACAACAAAATGCCCCTTTCGGATAGTGTATGGGCAGGAACTAGATCACTCTAAAATATTTGAACTATTTTAAAAGTACTCTTGATTTGAAAAAAGTCGCTAATTACCAGCCAATTTACCATTTTGAGAGTTTAGGAGAGGAGAATGATGAGAATACCTACAGTTTAAACTGAGAAATGTTAAGATTATTTGAAATGACAAGCAAAACAAGCAGGGGCGCGAAAAAAAAAAAGAGAAAAAGAAGGGCCGGAGCTAGCCGTTGCAAAAAACAATAGTCCCATTAGAGAGATACAAGTGAAATGGCCATGGGACGGTCTACAAAACAACTGGTGCACATCAGATTTTCATATTCCCTGCCTGTTTCACAACGACATACAAAATAACAAGAAGTGGCAATGGTTACCAAAGAAACTCTATTATTATTATTATTATTTTAATATTCCATTCATTTATATAACATAGGTCTCAAGAACTCAATACAAACCAAAGAGGTAGGGTGGGCGCTAAAGCAATACTGTGGTGACACACACACATAGTTAATAATTCAATCGACGACATATCATCTTCCATCAAAGGCAGGCTGACTTGTAATGAGAAACTACATGAACTCAAGCCATAGATATGTGCATGATTATTCCATTACCATGATAAGTCAATTCCTAAATATATAATTCTGGATTGGATAATCTTGGTGTGGGAATGGCAAGCAGTGGCTCTGCTTTCTTCAGAACAACCCCAAAATTCTCCTCAAGATTAAGTGTCGTCTTTTCAGGCAAATGCCATTCAAATGAATGTATGAAGGTAGCTAAGGCATACATTAGCATCCTCTCTACAATGGGCAATCATGCACATAGCCTCCTACCAAACCTGTTAGAATTTTGTGTTGGCTTAATTCATGGGTTGGACAAAACTCTAAGGGTCTATTGAGTTGTATTTCATAATTAGAAAAGGACTCTGAAGATAGAAGGCTGAGAGAGAAAAATCGCTGAAATTCCGAATCAGTCAGAAGATGATTCGCTCAAGCGACCAATGCCTTCGCTCGAGCGAACCTAGACAGAAGCTCCTTCACTCGACCCAACTTCTTGCTCGCATGAGCGACGTTCTGATACGCGGAGACAGTAGCGTATCTGCTCAAGCAAACACCCTGGTCGCTCGAGCGAACATGTTGCAGAATTTTACGGAAATTAGAAACCTTCTTCTAATTGTGCCCAAACTGCCTGTTTTAGTCCTAATCAATTTAGGCAACCTTAAGCACGTCCTAAAGGCTATATAAAGGACTCATAGGCTATTCTAAAAGTATCCCTCACCTCTCAAGTTCTGATTTGGAGATTTAATTGAGAAAATTCATCTCTACAGTTTTATTAAGGAGTTGTACTGCCAAGTTCTCTAGAGCCATCATCTTCTGCATCCTTTGTAGAAAATTTTCTTCTTGCGAGAAGATTTGAGGAGTCAAGTGCTGGATTGGGTCTGTTACAATCAACGGTGTGAAGTCGTTAAAGCGTGAAGCGACACAAGGTAACTTCAGTCCTTAGGTAGGGGATATCTGGGGAGGAAATCTGAGTTTCTTATAATTGCGAGATTCATAGTGCTTGATTAGATCTAGTTTGGATCCGTGGTTTTTCACCCGGTTAGGGTTTTCCACGTAAAAATTTGGTGTCCTTGTGCTGTGTGCTTGTGTATTTATTTCCGCTGTATATTTATTATTTTTGTACACTTTTGGGTTGATTTATTGAGTGGACAAATTTAGAGATCTCGCATCCCAAAACTTTCAATTGGTATCAGAGCGGGTTACAGTAAGTTATTGTGTTTGATCTTTAAGGATTTCTAGAATGGTACTCAATCGAGAAGGGACATCTACTTCAAAGCCCCCTTTGCTAGATGGTTCTAATTATGCATATTGGAAGCAAAGGATGATGGGGTTCCTTAAGTCCATTGATGATGACGTTTGGGATATTGTTGAAGATGGCTACTCCAAACCAACAATTGTGGCTGATGAGAAAACTATTCCTAAACCTAAAGCCCAATGGTCTAAGGATGATAAGTATGCCTCCAATTGTAATACCAAGGCCATGAATAGGATATACAATGGAGTGTCTGCTGAAGAGTTTCGTAGGATTTCCACTTGCAAAACTGTAAAAGAAGCATAAAAAGTCTTAAAGACAGTTTATGATGGTACTGATACGGTGAAGTAATCTAAATTGCAAAGCTTGACTAAAGAATTTGAAACCATTGTTATGGAAGAAGATGAGACCTTCAATCAATTTTATGCAAAGCTGAATGATATTGTCAATTCTGTTTTCATTCTGGGTGAGAAAATTTCAGAAAACAAGATTGTCAAAAAAATTTTCAGGTCTCTCTACCTTCAAGGTTTGATTCTAAAGTTGATGTCATTGAAGAAAACAAGAATCTTGATACCCTCAAGGTAAATCAACTGGTTGGAAATCTTCAGATATTTGAAACAAACCGTCTGGATAAAGGGAAATCAAAAGAAAAAGGTATTGTTTTGAAAGCCATCTCAGAATCAAGGAAGAAGTCTGAAAGGAAAATTGAGCTTAATTTTGAATCTGAGGTTGAAGATGATATGACTGAAATGTTTAATTGCTTCAAAAAGTACATGAAGTCAAAACAAGCTAAGTGGAAGAGTTCCAAATCTGAAAAGAAAGATTCTGCGAAAGGAACCAAGTGTTTTGAGTGCCAAGGCTATGGACATTATGCTAATGAGTGTGCCAACAAGAAAAAGGGTACTAAGAAAAAAGCTCTCAACACAACTTGGAATGACAAGTCATCATCAGAAGAAGAAAAAGATACTGAGGCTGATTTTTCAGAAAATGTGAAGTGTGTGGCTTTCATGGCTCAGTCTTTATCTGACAATGATGCTGATGAAGATCATGATGATGAGATGTTAGATCAAGAAAAAGATTGGGAAGAATTGTATCATACTACTTATGCTGATTGTGTCAAGATGACCAAGTATGGTAACAAGATCACTATCAAATTCAAGGCTGCTCAAGAAGAAAATTCTGCACTAAAGAACGAATTAGAGGAAGCAATGAAACAGATTCATCTCTTGGAAAGTCAGAAAAAGTGCATGGCTGAAAATTTGACTACTGATGGTCAAAAACTTGAGAAGGCTGAAAAAGAAATAATGAATCAGAAGAAAGAGATAGTGATACTGAAAGCTGAAAATCAAGACTTGCAAGGAAGACTGAAGATCACTCTTTCTGAGTTGGAAGTCAAACAGGCCTCTCTAAACAAGATGAACACTGGTTCAAAAATTCTTACAAACATCTTGGGTAGTCAGAAGTTCCATTTTGACAGAAGCGGTCTTAGTTATGATCATGGTGCATCCACTTCTAGAGCTAAAGGTAAAACAATTTCTGTTTCAGGTGTTGCACATGCTCCTCCACATACTGCACTTTCAAATAATGTGTTGAGTAGTACGAAGAAAAAGAATGTGTCGCATGTTGATCACACATCCACTTGTCATCATTGTGGAAAGAAATGGCACATTCGTCCCCATTGCAAGAAGCTGAATAGTCTACCAAAGATCAAGCAATGGCGAAAGAATTTTTCTCCTCCCAAGACGACTCAAATTTAGGTTAGAAAGTCTGATTTGCCTACGGAGATTGCTCACACAGTGCTGAAAGATCAAACTACACAAGTGTGGGTGGCTACATATAAAAAGCCCTGAACAAGGAGGTCAAGCTCCCAACCCTAGTGCTGCTACGATGATACATTAAGGGGGAGTTGATATTGAGGGGGAGCTAATGCATCCAGATTGACAGAAACTGCTTGATATTTTTTTTTGTCAATTATGGAAAAAAAGGGGGAGATAGGTGTCAGTCTAAGGAGGAGAACAAGAAGCTCAGAAGAGAACAAGAAGTTTTGAAGTCAAAGAAGTTAGAGACATCACGGATATACATGTGTTGGAATTTTTTTTACAAAATTCAATGTATTTTGGGTTTTATTTCGGGTAGATCAAATTGTATTGTCTTAGAGAGTTTTGTCCATGAATTGCCAGAGGGGGAGATTGTTAGCATTTTGTGTTGGCTTAATTCATGGGTTGGACAAAACTCTAGGGGTCCATTGAGTTGTATTTTATAATTAGAAAAGGACTCTGAAGATAGAAGGCTGAGAGAGAAAAATCGCTGAAATTCCGAATCAGTCAGAAGATGATTCGCTCGAGCGACCAATGCCTTCGCTCGAGCGAACCTAGACAGAAGCTCCTTCACTCGACCCAACTTCTTGCTCGCATGAGCGACGTTCTGATACGCGGAGACAGTAGCGTATCTGCTCGAGCAAACACCCTGGTCGCTCGAGCGAACATGTTGCAGAATTTTACAGAAATTAGAAACCTTCTTCTAATTGTGCCCAAACTGCCTGTTATAGTCCTAATCAATTTAGGCAATCTTAAGCACGTCCTAAAGGCTATATAAAGGACTCATGGGCTATCCTAAAAGTATCCCTCACCTCTCAAGTTCTGATTTGGAGATTTAATTGAGAAAATTCATCTCTAGAATTTTATTAAGGAGTTGTACTGCCAAGTTCATTAGAGCCATCATCTTCTGCATCCTTTGTAGAAAATTTTCTTCTTGCGAGAAGATTTGAGGAGTCAAGTGCTGGATTGGGTCTGTTGCAATCAATGGTGTGAAGTCGTTGAAGCGTAAAGCGACACAAGGTAACTTCAGTCCTTAGGTAGGGGATATCTGGGGAGGAAATCTGAGTTTCTTATAATTGCGAGATTCATAGTGCTTGATTAGATCTAGTTTGGATCCGTGGTTTTTCACCCGGTTAGGGTTTTCCGCGTAAAAATTTGGTGTCCTTGTGGTGTGTACATGTGTATTTATTTCCGCTGTATATTTATTATTTTTGTATACTTTTGGGTTGATTTATTGAGTGGACAAATCTAAAGATCTCGCATCCCAAAACTTTCAAGACCCAAAAGGAATCTACCGATAATCGTTGCCCTTATAAACACATTTGCCAGCTTCCTCCAAGAATCTCTCCGGCCTGAACTCCAAGGGCTCTTCCCAAGAATCAGGGTCTCTGTGTATTGCCCACGCGTTGGTCCAGATTCCAGTTTCCATGGGAACCATATACCCACCAATGGTGCATGAGCGTCTGGGGCTTCTACGAAGGATGAGTGGGGGCACAGGGCACAGACGCATGACTTCTTTTACCACTGCATCCAAATATTTCAGTTTAGGTAGATGTGATTCCTCAACTGTGTTGTTCCTCCCAACCACTTGCTCTAGTTCTTCTTGGGCTCGTTTCATTACCGCGGGATGCTGCATTATCTCTGCCATTGCCCATTCTGATGTGGGCCACGTCGTGTCCGTCCCGGCCAAGGTGAGGTCCTGTTACTAAGTTTCAATTACTAATCCGGCGAAAGAAACACATGTTCAAATTTCAAGTAAGCTCGCTTCGTTTTTTATTTTTTTTCCTTCTTGTTTTTATGTTACCTAAGTTTCACTACATTTGTTTGTGCACATTAGAATGAGTTTGTTCCATTTAAGAATATATTGGTTTTCTACATTGTGATGCAGCAGATCACATAAACTGCCTAATTGGTTTGGCTGGGTTAAATATTTTGAAAAAGAGTTCTTTTTTTTTATATACCCCTTAAGGTTTATATGATTTGTAAATAGGCCCCTATAGTTTTAGTATTTGCATATAGGCCGCTATCTTTTCATTTCAATACCTTTTATGTCTTCAAAATTAGTATTTCTAATGAAAATGGGTAATGACCATGAGATTTGTGTTGAACTTTTGTAAAAATGAAAATTTTGCCTTTATATCAATTAAGCAAATTTGAGTATATTATTATTTACCAAAATTCCATTATTGTATTCCAATTCCCAATGGTCTCTCTCAATAACTTTTTAATGCACTTGAAGCCTAATTATGTATTTTGAAACTTTCATCAATTTAATAGTGGGTCATGCATGGATTGGATCAATTGCAACTAATACTACGCACATGCATTGATTGTCATTATAGTAGGTTTGGATTTAATGAAACAGGCCCTCTATGGATACAAACCTTTGAATTTAAGCATAAAAGGACAAAGAGATGAGCAAATGCATAATTTCATATGAAAAACTTTTGATAGTTGGTTGGCTACTAATTTTGGGGACATGAAAGGTATTAAAATAAAAGATAGGGACCTATCTGTAAATACTAAAACAATAGGGGCCTATTTACAAATCCTACAAACCTGAGGAGGGTGTATATATATATATATATATATATGCAAAAAGCTCTTTTTGAGAAATTCAATCATGTCTTATGAGTCAAAGAAATTGGGCTAGATGAAGACTTCTGTCCTAGAATTCCAAGGCCATCAAAAAGTTATAAGTGAATTAATGGACGAGGTAGTTCTTTTTCTACCAACTTCAAGCACAGGTGATTTTGTGAAGGACCAAAACAAGAAAATAATGCCAATACGGATGTCTAGAGGAATGGCCAGCCTTAGCAGTTACTGCATTTTTTTTATGACCAATATACTCCTTTGTTAAATTACCTAAAAGAATGTCCATCAAAAGTCTCTCCCTCCCCCAACTTCTTTCTACACTCACTCACACTTAATCCCCACCACCACACCCCCCCACCCGCGCCGCCACCGTCCCCTCTAACTACACCGCTGGAGGGGGGAGGGAGGGAAAGACAAGGAGAGGGAGAGTGGGTGGTGGGGGGCGGAGTCGGGGCAAGGAGATGGAGAAAGGGAGAGAAACAGAGGGAGAGAGAAAGAAGGAGAGGGGAGTGGGTGGTGGCAGGCGGAGTCGGGCAGGGAGACGGAGAGAGGGAGAGAACAGGGAGAGGGAGAGAGAAAGAAGGAGAGGGGAGAGCAGGCGTTAGGCAGCGAGAGGGAGAGGGAGAGGGAGAGAGATAGGGAGAGGGAGTGTAGAGAGAAGTTAGAGAGAATACGTTAGAGTAATTTAGGAAATATGGGTTGTGTTGAGCAATGTTGTTAAAATTTTAACCTAAGTAATAAGTGGTTGGTGTGGGGAATGAAAAAATCAGTGTAGATTTAACAACTCTCAATTTAATCAAGGAAAGAGGAGAAATTGATGCTCAACCATCACCCTAGTATTTCAATGCTTAGGAAAGTTAGTTCCAACTACATCTCCACCTTACATCGTTAACCGCCCTTTAATAATTCTTTAGGGCAGGGGTGGGGTGAGTGGGTGGTTAGTGGGTGGTTACATCTCCTGGGGAATAATACAAATCCAATTGTCTTCCTCGACAATAAACAGACGCACCTGGCAAATTTCATAGGCATGTAGAGTACGTTTGCTTGCAGTTGTCTCCCCTCTAATCATTTATCTCAGTGCCTATGAATCTATCGTGTTAATTGCGAAGGGTCAATTTATCAAAGGGGAGATCTAAAAAGGGGATCATCAGAATATCCCCCACTTTGTAGAAAATGATGTCTCACCCTCTAACCTAAAAAATTGAATCCTAGGAATATCATGAATTCATGATCAACTGTAGATCTTCCCCCTTCTCAATCACTCTTCAGTCTTCAACCATATCATAAAAGACCGAAAGACTTTCCAGGATTTTGCATAAGCTTCAAAAGTGTAAAAAAAGGAAGAAAAAACGAACTAATTTGGAAAGTTAATTACCAGGAACAAGGCCTTGATATGACTTGTTGTCAATGGCATTTTAGGGTCTCCCTGCTCCATGAGCCGCAAAAGAAATTGTAAGAAATCTTTGCTCTCCTTGCTGCGTCCCTCTTTCTGATTGTGATCTATGATCGCATCAAGAATTTGATCAACCAATAACACGCATCTCTTCATCTGCCGCACCAGGCCTTGGATATCAAACCTGGCTAGAATAGGAAACAAATTCGAAACATTTGGTTTCCTAAAGATCTCAACTATTTCATCAAGCGCACACCGAAATTTGGACCAGTGCAACTGAACTCCTCCCCTTTGACCGTATCTCCCCATAACGTGCCTGTAACGACGTTTAGAATAGCTGCATATATTTGCTCTCGTATGTTAATTGTTTCACCGGTCTTAGCATGGATATGGGGCCACCATCTTGCACACCTCTCGTCGCCGGAGTGCCGAGCAAGCATCAAGACTATTGTTACTCCTCAATTGGTGGATACACACTTTGCGCAGCATCCGCCACTGCGACCCATAAGGAGCCCAAACTATGTCCATGCATGCCACCATAGGAAGCAGCTAGTGCAGCCACAGTAGGATCGTGGTTAGCAAATGTTATGTCATGGTCCTTGAGGACTTCCTTGGCTGCTGAAGATGAACCCAGCACAATACAAAGTTTGTTGCCCAGTCGAATCTTCATGATGGGGCCATAGACCTTGGACAATTCAGCAAAGTGACGGTGGAGATCGTGCTCCAGGAATGGGAGGCTACCGATCAATGGTAGGCCTCGAGGTCCTGGCGGGAGTGGGGACGACCCAGCTCTTGATCTCTTGGTCACCCATAATAGTAACCAAGAAATGGAAAGTGTTACTGCAGACAATATGAGGACAACACTTCCCAGTTCTTCCATGGCTACGCAGTTCAAGAAAACCTTATCTTCACCAGGTGGAGAGAATTAATTTAAAGTACCAAAAAAAAAAAAAAAAAAACCATTTGGAGATAAATAGGATCAGGAGAAGACCAGGGGGCCCTCATGGTGTTAGACTAATGCTTTTTATATAATTTATTGCCTGTGCAATTGTAAATGTAGGAAACAGCTGAGATGAACTTTGGAGATACCCTGCACTTTGAGTCAAAATTTGATTTTTTTTTAAGTGGGTATCTTGTCACATGGTTGTGGTTTTGAGCTGCAGGGGTCGACTCATCGAGAACAAAGACATTGTGGTATGCGACTGGGTTCCACCACTTACCATGCAGGAAGATTTCCCAATCATGTCCATTATAGTTTTCAGCTTCGATTTGAAGCCCGTGAATCTCTTTGAGAGAAACCCCATCCTTCGGGCATCTCCCAAAATCGAGGACTTACCCATTTGCAGGCCAGATTCCGCAGCTTAAATCAATTATGATATAGTGAATAGTTGGTCCACTATATAAATTGTTCATACTTGTGTGCACAATTCATCTATGCATCAAATAATTTTTATGTACATGACTTATGTAATCTTGAAGGACCATGAGTATCTGCCCATACATAGAGGTCATCTTGAATGACTATGGGTATGTATGGATCCTGTGAGTCCTAATATGACCTGCTGAGTTTTTAACATAAGAGGCACTGCCCTCTACACTATAAAAACTGCGTGTCCTACTATGACCTGCTGAGTTTAGCTTTGGGATTACTTGTATAACGATTGTGTCCACATTTCATTAACAAATTAATCTCTCCTCTGGTTGTCGTTTGTCATCAGAATAAAGCCTCCTAAAAGTACCTGGACTTGAAATAACAGGACTCTGTTTTAATTAGGTCTATATATAAACAGTAAAATTGATGTTTCGATTCAGATAGACTACTAACTCTTTAGGATTATTTTAGGTAATTAACAAGATCCAATATAGGAATTCATCCCTAAAATCACAACATAAATCTGTCCAAAGCAATGATAATTGGGTAGGAATCAGATCCTCACGAAAGCAACCAAACCGATACTAAAACCAGGAATGTAATGGAACTATGGAAGTGCTAAAAAATAAGTATAATTAACATAAAGAAAGCGTAAACGTCAAACAAAGATTGATGAATTAAACTACTTCTCTAACCACCATAGGAGAGAGATGAAGGATACGAGAAACACAAGTACATACATGGGGGATATGGAATGGAACTAGAGCTGTACTAAGGAAAATGGAAGGATTGATAAAGATGATGTCCGATGCTCTTTTTCTTTTTTACTCACGAGGGTTCTTCTACTAAGTCGCAGAGGCTCAATAATTTTATACCGATGTCAATCCAAGTTGGATTTATTGTTTCATGAAAAAACGCGAAATTGACAATGCATACGATTGTGCTAATAGCATTGCTATCAAACAGTCAATAACTGTGGAAAAAACTCATATTGACGTAAAATTTGAGAACAACCTTCATATTTGGAGGGCATTTATTTTTAGCTGGTTTGGATATCAATAAGTAGGCCCCGCTGCATAGTTCCACTCCTTTTAACCCATGGATTTCTTTAGATTAAGCGACAAAGGATCAAGACTCTTGTAGAAATGAGGTTTTCTTTTCCAGCGATGAAGGTGGACTTGGTAAATGACTATCTAATTCAATCAAGGAGAAAAAAAAAAAACTTACTATGAACTGCATGGTAAATACGAGCAAGGCCTTGATATGAGTCATGGTAAATATTTGATTGAACAGCATCAGGGGACCCTTATTCTGACTCACCAACCCCTGCAAATCTATACAGGCCGGACCCGGGAAGAATTCATTATTTGATTGGTAGAGTTCTAGAAAACTAGGTCTTGAATGACACATTTTGGTATTTTAAATTCTACAAATTTAGCATCCTTTATGCTGGGCTGCACATGAGAATTTGGAGGGGACAACATTTGAACTATTACAAATTCTCCCTAACAGCATTTCTTTGAATTCTAACAACAAAACGTCCCCTTTAATAGTGCAAGGGCAGGAACTAGAGCACTCTAGACAATTTTCCCCATTTTAAAAGTGCTCTTGATTTGGAAAAAAAGACAATAATTATTGGCCTATTTACCAATTTGAGTGGCTGTGAGGGCTAGAAAAATGAGACTACCTATATTTTGAACTTGAAAAATAGAAAGATCATTTCCAAATGACAAGAACAAGAAGCACTGTTAAAGAAAAAAAAAAGCAGAGGCAGAGCTAAGCAGTTGCATAAAACAGTAGTCCCATCGGGGAGATACGAGAGAAACTGCAATGGGATAGTCTACAGATCAACTGTATTTTTATTTCTTTTACTTATATTTCATTCATTAACATAACTTTATTAACAAGAACTCAATACAAGGACCAGCGCCAAGGATGCTAATAGGTGGTGCTGAAGCAATACTATGGTGACACACTAAACTACTTATTATTAAGGAACATGATTAGCAGATAATTCAATTGATGTCATATCATCTTCCACCAAAGTAAGACTTATTTGTAATGAGAGACTACATAAAGTAAAGCCAGGGATCTGTGTATCATTATTCCATTACATGATAAGTCCATTCCAAAGTATATGATAAGTCCATTCCTAAGTATACAATACTGGGTTGGATAATCTTGGTGTGGGGATGCCAAGCAGTGGCTCTGCTTTCTTCAGAACAATCCCAAATTTCCCCTCCAGATTAAGCATCGTCTTTTCGGGTAAATTCCATTCAAATGAATGTAAGAAGGTAGCCAGCACATACATGAGCATCCTCTCTGCAATGGGCAATCCTGCACACAGCCTCCTACCAGACCCAAATGGAATATATCGATAATCATTGCCCTTATAATCATGTTTGCCAGTTTCCTCCAAGAACCTCTCAGGCCTGAACTCTAATGGGTTTTCCCAAGAATCAGGGTCTCTCTGTACTGCCCACACATTGATAAAGATCCTAGTTCCCTTGGGAACCATATACCCACCAATAGTGCATGACTGACTGGGGCTTCTGGGAAGCATGAGTGGGGTCACAGGGTGCAAACGCAGGACTTCTTTTACAACTGCATCCAAATACTTCAGTTTAGGCAGATGTGATTCCTCAACTGTGTTGTTCATCCCAACCACTTGCTCCAGTTCTTCTTGGGCTTTACTCATTACAGATGGATGGTGCATCATCTCAGCCATAGCCCACTCTGATGTGGTCCACGTTGTGTCTGTCCCCGCCAAGATGAGGTCCTGTTACTAAGGTTCAATTACTAATATGGAGAAAGAAATACATGTTCAAACTTCAAAGAAGCCCACTACATTGTTAGTGCATATTAGAATGAGTTTGTTTCATTTATGATCACTATATTGGTTTTCTGCATTGTAACGCATCAGCTCGCATAAACTGCCTAATTGGTGGGTTGGGATAAATATTTTGACAAAATCAAGCATGTTTAACCAGTCAAAGAAATTGTGCTAGATGAAGACTTCTGTACTAGACTCCTGGACCATATAAAGTTGATGTAAGTGAATTAATGGGATGTTAATGGATGAGGGACTTCTGTTTCTACGACCTTCAAGTGCAGTTGATTTTTTAAAGGACGTAATCAAGAAAATAATGCCAATAATCACTCTAGGACCAGTAGCCCAATATAACAAAGAAAACAAATAATGACAATAAGGATGCCTTAGAGCAATGGTCAGCCTCTGCAAAGTTATCTTCATTTCAAGGCTCCAAAATGGCAAGATTGTCAAATGCAACATTGAGTACACCACATGCTCTATAACAAAAGGACAGATCCAATAATCATGCAAATCATCACTTCCACCAACTCAAGGGCTCATTGAATGCATCTAGAATGCCCAATTAACAGTCTTATTCTTCAATGGAGAATGCCCAATTAATAGTCCCAATTAACAGTCTTATTCTTCAATGGAGAATTCCCAAGTAACAGTCTTATTCTTCAATGGAGTTCAGATTTTACTGAAAGGTTGATTTTAGATAAGGATCAGTTTGGTTGTTAGAGATTTTAGGTACTTTTAATTTTGAATAATTGAGATCATTTCTCAATTGAATGTTAGGGTGAATTTATGGGAATGTCTTGATTATTGAAAGTTTATATGGTATCAAAGCATGGGGCCGGCGATGATCTTGTGATCAAGCCGGGCACGATCCTGCTTTCACAATCATCACGGTCAATTTTTCTATTTCAATAAAAAGAAATCAACATCCTCTCTCATCCATCCATCAACCAACGATCTCGCCACCTTCGTCAAATCTCCATCTTATCCATCAATTTGCACGAACAAAACTTTTGGAAGAGATCATGTTAGATCCAATGGGAGCAGGTTTCAACTGTGTTGGATCCAAGACAAACGGTGATCCCGATATGATCGTTTTTGCGAAATATCTATCATTTATATTTCTATTTTTAATGTCAACTATCACATATCATGTAACTAAGGGGGAATGTTAGAGATTGGTATCTTAGATGAGGATTAGTTTGGTTGTTAAAATTTTTAGGTAGTTTGAATTTTGAATGATTGTTGATTAGGGTTGCTCTTCACGGTATAAATTGAGATCATTTCTCAATTGATTATTACGGTGATTTTATGGGAGTTATGGTGATTTTATGGGAATGTCTTGATTATTGAAAGTTTATACTGAGTGCTTGACTTTCTGGAAACCTTACCTACTTAAGGCCTGTTTGTTTCATGTTGAATATCTAGTATTGTAATTCTGCAAGTGATTGAAAATGAAGAACCAAAGGTGAATATGCAAAAACAACCTTCAAATAACCTTTTCTTTAATGGAACTAGAATCCAAGGGAGATGGGAAATGAATACCCAACCATCACCCTAGTAATTGAATACCTAGGAAAGTCAAGGTCCTATTTACGTTTTCCCCTTATTTCCACCACCTCTCACATATTTAATACTCTTTCAGTGGAGCTCATTTAATCAAATTCCTATGTATTTTATTCAAAAAAACCGGCCCTTATTTTTTACAGTACAATGATGTAAATCGCTGCAGCCATAAGCCATTGGCTTAGGGACCATACAAGCAGATTGCTAATTATATGCAGGCAATCGAACTGTGATTGAAACAAGCGATTTCGTCTTTGGTCTTTATGGTTGTCTCCATGAAAATAGCCTGAAAGATCAAAGGATGAGTATTGGTATACCCATCTCAAGAACTGTGATTCAAACACAAGCATCTGTCATATTCCGTAGTCTTCCATGTGAATTGCAACAGGCCAAGCATTATTTAGAACAGAGTAATATTCACCATTAGGTCACATTTATTCTTCACAAAGCAAAGAACTCCTTCGGTCTAATGGCCCATATCAGTTGGGGTTGACTACAATTCATGCGGGCATAGTATAATCCAAACATCTACCTTGACAATGAATAGACCTCACCTCGCAAATTTCATAGGTATGTATGTATGTTTGTTGCTTACATTTCTCTCTATTAATCAGTTATCTCAACAGCCGTTCGAATAGGTCTTTTGTAACACCCTGACCCGAGTTAAACTTGTTTAATACTAATTAATTAAGTTTTAGCTAATTTAAGTCCAGTTAGATGCTAATTAAGTATATTAGTCTTATATTAACCTTTGTGGTAGATCTTGAGTCTTATATAGGTGAGTTGTAACCAATTTGACTCGGTTCGGTTGAGTCGTGGACTTATCCGTAATAATCAATTTTCTCATTTTGCATCATATGCATGTCATCTTGGCGTCATCACGTCTATCTCGTTGAGCACATTGATTTTCATATTGAACCCTACTTCACTTGATCACTCCTTGAAGAAGTGGGCCCTCATTTGACTTAAAATGAAAATACATAAAACCACTAGACCTTTATGCAAATTGGGTACCCTTATCACATCAAAACACTCCACTCATTTCATTCATTCGGTGTTCACTGTGACTGGGAGAGAAGAACCATTCTCCTCATCTTGTCTCTCAATTTCCTTCTCATTTCTTTTTTCATTTGCTAGGAGAGATCGTTGCTTGGAGTTTGGGGAGAGACAACTTGGAGTTCTCTCATCTCCTTCACCTTGTCATTCTCTTTGTTCCAAGAACTCATTTCTTTTCCAACTCCAAACTCGGATTTCTTGCTAAGGTAAGAATCAAACCCCTTTCTTTTTATGTTTTTGTGTTGAAATGGAGTCAATAGACTCTTGGGTAGTCTTTCATAGCATTCATTAGCTTTTTTATTGGATTTTGTGGTTAGGGTTTGATATTTGGGGGATTTGGTTCATTTGAGCAAAGGTTAGAGAAAGGCTTAGAAAGCTAATTTGAGGCAAGTATAAGCTTGAATGATTAATGCATGTGATTTTATTCTTTGTTTGGATTATCAAATTCTATTATTTTTCTTTTTACCGTGGTTAGCTTCTTTGATTATAATTTGAGAATGATTATAGTATGGGTTGATTTTTGGGTGTTAATAGTTTTAATTTGGAAAGGTAAAGAGGAGATTGGATTGGTGGTGAAGTAGTATATTAAAATAAAAACACAAATTGCATGCGTACAGGTGATCATTGGAAGGAATGAGCAGTGATTAGTTTATGGAAAATGCATGTGGGTGTGCATGTAAATGCATGGGCTAGTGGAGTATTGTATCTAAAATGCATGTGCAGGTGAGACAAGGATGGTTTAGGTGGAATAGTGTGGGAAAGGTGCAGGTGCATGTAAAACAAGTGGAATGTGTGGAAATGGAAAACAAATGGAAAGAAAAGCAAATGAAGAGAGGGCACCTGTGCTCCTCGCTGTAACAAGGCGAGGATGGACCTCGCTATAGTGAGCCACAAGCTCGCTAGCGAGAACCACTTCTGGTGGGCTTGCTATAGCGAGGATGAGTTCTGTTTGGGCCCTGTATTTTTTATAAAAAATACTTTCTTTTGCACACTAAAAGTTGACGAATGCCTTATATTGTGTATTTACGAGACCAATTAGGATATTGGACTTCAAAGGACTTGTAAAACCCTAAAAAATGGCACATTTGACGAGATCAAATGACCAATGGTAATTAACCACGTAAGAGATCATTGAGGCTAAGATCATCTCATGTCAATTATATTTTCGTCTAACACCTTGTCATAGATGAGGCTCGGAGAACCCAGTACACTACACTTATAAGTGACACCAAATTAAAAATAGCGATACACCGGATCTCCAAACTTCATCGTGTGAGAATGTGAAGGTCGAGAGCCTAGTAAATGATCCTTGACTCTTCTTAATCAATGCATGAGCATATTGGGATTTATTTTCTATTTGAGTTTCAAATTCTAAGCAATGATTTATATGCATAAGTTGTTTCGTTTCTATTCGTTGTTATATTTATACTGTTATATGATATTCAATTGAAATTCGAGATGAGTAAGTTATGTGTGAAATATTCTGGATATTAATTATTTGATTCAATTCAAGTAAAAACATCGATTTGATTCAAGTAAAAACAATCTTACTCATGTGTGTATTTATTTGATTCGATCGGTCTGACACGACTGAGCTTTGACCTCGTGATACCGAACGGGATTAAACTTGGTTTAGTTATTCGAGATCACTGCAGTAGATTGTCTGGAGCACTGGAACTCTATAACCGGGTAGCCAGCTAACCTTTGGCCGGGCCGCTGGTGACATCCCAACTAGATTCGCTTTCTATTTGAGAGGATGAGCTTAATGTGATAGCCAATTAGTGTGTTTTATTCTTCCATTGATTTATGAAGTATAATTTATTCGATATTGCACAAATGCCTAGTTTACCTAATATTGGCATCTTTTAATCAGTCTTTAATTCGATTTGATATACTATGTAATTTATTATTAATCCCTATACTTGTTGAATCGTCGTATTCATGATGTTACCTTTGGTGTCACAGACACAGGTGTAGCTCTCGGTCCTGAGGAGGTTCAGGAGGGAGAAGAGGAGATTGAAGAGGTTCCTCCAAGATTATAGGAGTGGCCGGGAAACGGCCCTATGTAGATATCTCTTTCGTCGGAGAGCGATGTGATAATTTTGAGAGTGTGGCTAACCCCTTTTTGTTTGGGTCATACTAGTTAGATCCAGAAGTTAGTTGTGGATAACATTTTGTAATAGTATAGGGTGATTTTTTGTAATCCCTACTTTAGTGCTAATGTGTAAATATATTTTGTACAAACTTGACATGTTAACCTTAAATAGGATTGTTCAATGAAATGAAACCTAGTGGCTTATTAGTTGTGATTTTTCCGCTATTAAATGTGATTGACAGGTTAGTGAGCTAGACTTACAAGTGGAAAATCGAAATTTTCTCCTTCGTGAGGTTTTACTTGACTCGTGACGGGTATAATTTCGCGGGACTACACATGTCACACCTTGGGGATTACCCTAAGCCAGGGTGATTGGAGACCGGGATGTGACATCTTTTTAAATAGTTGTTTGTGAAGTTTTCTATCACCTATTGATTTTGAGATTACTAGTTAGCAACATTGTCGTGGTATCAGAGAAACAGTTTCCTATCACTAATTGGTTTTGGGAGCTTCGAAGCCATAAAAAAAAAAGTAGAATAACTTGGAAAGTTAATTACCATGAACAAGGCCTTGATATGAGTTGTTGTCAATGGTGTTTTAGGGTCGCCCTGTTCCACGATCTGCAAAAGGAATTGTAAGAAGTCCTTGCTCTCCTTGTTGCTTCCCTCTCTCTGCCTTTGATCCATGATGGCATCAAGAATCCGATCAACCCACAACACCAATCTCTTCATCCGTCGCGCCAGGCCTTGTATATCAAACCTGGCTAAAACAGGAAACAAATCTGAAACATCTGGTTTCCCATAGATCTCAACCATTTCTTCTAGCACATGTCGAAAATCAACACTGGTGCAAGTGAACTCCTCTCCTTTGACAGTATTCCCCCACAACATACTTGCAATCACATTGAAAATGGTTGCATATATCTGCTCCCCTATGTTAATGATTTCACCGGTCTTAGCATGGATATTGGCCACCATCTTGCGCACCTCTTGTCGCCGGAGAGGCAAGCAAGCCTCAAGGCTATTGTTACTCATCAATTGGTGGGCACATACCTTGCGCAACATCCGCCACTGCAGTCCATAAGGAGCCCAGACAAGGTCCATGCCACCATGGGATGCAGCTAGTGCAACCACTGGCGGATCACGGTTTGCGAAGGTTATGTCATGGTCCCTGAGGACTTCCTTGGCTGCTGAGGAAGAACCCAACACAATACAAAGCTTGCTGCCCAGCCTAATCTTCATGATCGGGCCGTAGACATTGGACAATTCTGCAAAGTAGCGGGGTAGATCGCGCTTTAGGAACGGAAGGCTACCGATTATTGGTAGGCCTCGAGGTCCCGGCGGCAGTGGGGATGACCCATGTCTTGATCTCTTGGTCACCGTTAATAGTAACCAAGAAATGAAAAGTGTCATTGCAGACAATACGAGGACTACTCTCCCCAGTTCTTCCATTGCTAGTTGCTAGCTCAAGAAATCCAATCTTCTCCGGGAGAACAGAAATTACAGTACAAAAGCATGGGAGACCATTCTGATATAAATAGGACGAGTGAGGATCCCCTGTTTGGTCCAAACAGGGAAATCCTGTTTCGACCAACCAGGGGATGACACATGGGGGAAGTCCAATCACCATCCCATCTCTCCCTTAAAAAGAAAAAAAAAAATTCCCACCCCCACATGTGTCACCCCCTGGTTAGTCCAAACAGGGTTCCCCTGTTTGGTCCCCAAATAGGACCTGGGCAAGACCGGGGGGGCCTCATTGATGCTTCTTATATAATTTATTGCCTATGCAATTGTAAATGCTGGAGAAAGCTGTTCAATAAAGAAAAATAATAGTAAGAAATTTTGTTGAGGAGATGAACTTGGGAGTTACTCTCCACCTTAATGAGTCATAAGTCGCATTCTTTGCAGTGAAATCTATTTATAGATTTTTCAATTAAATGAGATGAGCTCTAAATGAATAATCTTATCCCCACTAAATCTTGTCACATTAATTAAGAACTTATCAGAAAAAAAAAAAACAGCATTATCTTATTTATTAAGATAAGATTACCACCCTCTATCTTCAGTACTTATGCTGAAACTTAAGTTTATACATACATAGAAAATTAAATTTTAAATTATCATTGATTCTCAATGCTCACCGCAATGCTGGCTTTTTTTCCTTGGTCATGCCAAGTTGTCTACGAAACGAGGCAAAATTTTAATTGGTATGTCCTTCATAAAAATGTCAGCAATTTATTTATTACTCGGTATCGGCAATAACCACATAAGATTTTCTTTTAATGAAGTGATGATACACCTCCATTTGTTTAATCCTTGCATGGGACATCCAATTATCTGTGACCCAAGCCGCACGTTTGTTGTCACATAATTTACTTCTCACCCAATAGTAACCATGTGCATGCATACCCAATGGTAACCATGTGCATACTCGAACTGCCACTGCTGCAGCACTGTGCTCGGTTCAATTGTAGCTAATGGAACCAGTGAATGCCGCTTTCTCCTCCATTAGATGGCTCCTGATTTAGTACTAAAGATGTAATCCCCACTGTTGATTTGTGAGTAAATTAATCATTTGCAGAACTAAGCATCACAACAATCATATATCAGCATAGATAGTGAAAAAGACGACAAGTGGTTGCTCCATTGGTTGACAACCCTGGGTGTCACCCGGCCATTTTTCCCACACATGTGGGCTCTACATTCCACTGCTTGGGCTTCTTCTTCCCGCTTGTGTGGGCTAGCTTTCTTGCATCTCACACCCAAGAGATTAATTTCACATGTGATAAATTTTACGATATAACTAATACCATGGTTGGAAAACTCTCTGAGTTCATTCTAGACTCTTCCGAGTCATCTCGTTTTCATGAAGGACCGAGCCAAATATAGGGGAGACCCAGCCGAGTCACCTCAGTTTAGTAATTCATTTACATTTGAACTATTTGATAGGTATATCTAATTTTAAACGGTTGATATTTATTTTTAAATCACTACGTATGAGCCAACAATTTAAAAATGATGATTGGAATGTAATTTGAAACTTATATATGATATTTTACATTCGACATTTGGACTAACAAATTTTGTAATATGCGATCTTTTTGATTTATTTTCTTATTATAATATTTTTCTTGTACATATAATCTTTTTAATTTGAATTTATTATCATGGTTGCATGTAAACAAATGTATAATTGTATTTTATAATTATAGGATTTATTTGTAAAATAGTTTTAAAAAAGACATGACTCTATCGAGTCACCGCATTGACTCTGTCCGAGTCAAGAATCTCGTAACGAACGAGTCGAGTCCGAGTTCCTAGCTTTCCAACCTTGACCAATACATTGATAGCTCATTGGTTAAGCATCTCTCTTCACATAAACAACCACTTAATCAATCCTTAGTTGCATCGCGAGGGTCAATCCTTAGTTGCATCGCGAGGGACTTGGATAGTGTGCCTCGATGCAACTGACTGTATTTCAATTACATCAAACTATAATGTTACGAATGGTGAAAATACTATCCCATCATGTTTTAGCTCTAAGGAGGTGTTTGGATAACTTCGAAAGTTTTTTTTACAATATCTCACTTTCTTTCAAAAACCTTCATATTAGATTACTCAAAGATATGTTGTATAAAATTATCTTTTGTTAAAATAATCTTTTTTAATATGAATGGAGAGTTTTAGTAAAAATCATTGGAGAGTTCGTAAGCAACTATTAATCGTAGTGGCCGACTATAAGTTTTAACATCCATAATTCTTATTGGAGTGAAATTATGACTCCCAATATTAGATTGCCCTACAGAACTTACAAATTTAATGTGGAGTACTATAGCCATATCACAGTTACATAGCCCTTATTAATTATCAATATTAGGTGAGTCCGGCCTACAAATGTCATACTAAGGGCTTTCATTGTGATTATCGAGATTAGGTGGGTCCCATATTAGCAAAATCAGACGGGTCTCAAACCGAATGCCAAGATTGAATTGTATAATTGCAATTACCAGTTTGTCATTATTAAATGGGTCCCCCTATTTGATAGCTCCCTAATGTTAATATGACTACCAACATCAAATGAGTCCCACAATGTTTTTTCGTAGATGATTTAATCAATGACACCTAGCATTTGATAAGATTTTACAAAAAATTGAAAAAAATAGATAGGGTTGGTTGTGATCATTACTATTAGATGTATTATACTATGATTACCAACATTTGGCATGCCCACCTTAATTCAAACAACATCGCTTGGATCTCATGCTGTTTAACATTTAATCATGTAATTTTTTAACAATAGATGGGTCCTATCATGATTATCAATACTTGTGATGGCTAAAAACTAGATCATGCATTGGATCAATTTATTACTTTCTCTCTATTTCTTGTTCAGTATATCATCGTGTAAGTATTTTATATATATATATTACCAAACACTTAAAAGATATATTGAGATTTGTGAAAATTGCAAAATACTATAAGTGACACAAGATAATAATTTGATACTATCTAATTCTATAATAATAAAACCTTACGATATTTAAATTTATTAATATTATATTATGCATTTATCCGAACACATCCTAAAAAAAATAAATCTCATTATCATCCAAATTATTTCTACAGTTACATTCCGTGTTTTCTCCAAATCTAAAAGTCGTATAAAATTTCATTATCCTCTAGGGCCCTCTGTCTAGTCGCTATTGTCTACACCTTACTAATTCTCCGCACCCACACGGAGTCTTTATTTCCATGTGGAATCCCACTCAGAGACTTTTTTGGATAGTGCCCAAATAATGTTCAACTCACGAGTTAAAATATAATGCTAGCCGCCCTCTCCTGCTAGTAATTGGAAGTCTTTGTGGGGAGTGGGGTCAATAATGTTGACATCACAAGCCGACGCATGAGATAACTTCATACACATTTATAAAATTGCTATTTATTAAGGTGATTATATTTACAAGCGTCTCACACATCTTTGTAATTGTGACCCATCTGGGACATATCAAATTATCAATCACACCTCATGGATTCGTTGGGTAGTTCTTTGATCTATGGAACTTTCTTTTTCTTTTTCTTGGATTAAAGATTTTAATCCAAGAGTGAGTATGGTTGGAGGTTGGACTAGTGTCATATTCAGGCTTGTGTCAGTCATTGGGAATCATGAGTGTGAGGAAGTTGATTTGTTTACAAGAGGGCTCCCACGAGCTGCTAAAATATGTTCACGAGATACTGCTCATTTCAGTTTTTTCCTTCTTTTTTTTTTTTTTTTCACTTATAAAATATCCAAAATGACTCGCTCTTTGGTTGGATTGAAGCACATTTGATAACTTACTATTAAAGTAAAAGTGATATAAAACATTAAATTAATATAAAATAAAATATAAGAAGGTTATGATTGTATACTGTCTTCAGGGAATTGGTAGAGAATCTTTTAAATTATTCGTGTAAAAAGTTGGTGATTTTTTGTAATTTAGTGGATAAAATAATATTTTTTTTACTTTTATTTTTAAGGGGTTTTTACCAGAAAAATAACTTTAAGTGGCCACTACACCAAACAGTGAAGTTTAGTTAGTATTGCACCAAACAGGGAATCTGTACAAAAAAAAAAAAAAAACTTTTTTCACCATTTTTTTTTATGGTCGCATTTGACCTTCATTTTTTGTATTGAGGGTCGAATTCGAGCATGAATAGCATGAAGATAGGTCAAATTCGACATTGGGAATTAAAATATATATAGGTGAACTTAATGCCCAGCGTCGAATTCGACATTTCCTTGTGTATTTCCAGGTTGAATTTAACACTGGGAGGACAGTAGTAAAAAAATAACTTTCATTCTAAAAAAGTTGTCAATCAAAATTCAACCATTCCAAAGTCAATAAAACCTTCCAAAGTCTAAATACAACAATTAAAAGACAACCTTAATCCATTCACATACAACATTCAAATTACATCCAATGTCAATAAAATTCAAATTCATTAACTTTACAGACTGCAACTATTAGACATGAGTTAAAGAACTTCATTTTCTACTGCTTTCCTGTCAATCAAAATACAACCATTCCAATCATATATTCCAAAGTTACAAAGTTACATCTTATCTCATTGTCAATAAAAAGTGATACAGTAACTGCCTTGTCACCAAAAGTCAGGGAGATTGAGTCTATTTCCATTTAATTCCCAACTTCGCTTGAATATCTCGATCAAAATCCTATGGCGGAAATATGGTATGTCAGCTTGGGTGAACCGAACTGGGTGGCGGAAAATACAGTGCTCTACAAACGCACAGGTAAAGACACTGCAATCACTTTCATTCTGTTGACGAGGAATGTCCGCCTTCACATCAATTGACCACACCCATGGCTCCGTCCGCCCATAGTCGTAAAACCGTTCAGTTCACCACAGTTTCTGTAGATAAGATAATTCAGTGGGTGAGTTCATTTAAATGAAAGGATAAAAATCAACAATAATTGAATGGATACTCACCAAATCAACAAGAATTGAGTGGAAATGTGAGGTCAATTTCACAAGTTCATACTAAAACTTTGTAAGTCAACCTTATACTACCAATTCATGATAAATGAGGTGAAAGGTCAGAAAACATGTTTTTAGAGCTTATTTAGTTTCCTACGTTTTTTCACTTTTTTGTATGAAATGCAAATGTATAAAACAAAAAACTAGTGCTTGAATTCTCATGGAAACTCTAGGAAACTATGGAGACCACAGATGCGAGAAAAGCAGCCTCTAAACCTTAGAGGAAAGATGCCGAAAACAACAAATAAATTCATTTAAAATCCATGATAAGTCTAGCCCTACTCATATTTTTACTCATTCATTGCATATGGACCTTAGATCAAAGGGAAGATGCCCAAGGGGGGTGGAAGCAAGCAAAGACTGCCTTTAACGCACTTTCCATCTTCTAAAATACGATTCGTATGGGTAGGGTATGAAGGGAAGACGACATTCAATATATAATGAATTCTATCTGGGAGTCGAATTCGACCTGTAGTGCAGAAACTGAAGGTCAATGAATTCTATTTGAGGGCCAAATTCGACCTCCAGCACTGAAACTGAAGGTCGATGAATTCTATCTGAGGGTTGAATTCGACCTCCAGCGCTGAAACTGAAAGTCGAATTCGACCACGAAAAAAAATAATAAAAAAAACTATGAATCCTGTACGAATTCCCTGTTAAGTGCATGTTTGCCTAATGTTCTATGTTCGGTATACTAACCACATAAAGTATTTTTTCCAGTAAAAACGCCTATTTTTAAAAAGGATGATAGGATCTCAAAGATGTATGCTTTTGATGTGACCTCTTTTCTGAAAAATGGAGGCTTTACAACTGATATGAAATCAAGACTTCTACAAAGTGTCTTATAGGGTTCTTTCGTTTTTAAATATAGACAAGCATCGAGTTACTTTTATTTAAAATATAAGAGGTTGTTTGGAAACAAGCTCTTTTAGAAGATATTATCATATTATTTAGTACCTTAGGAAAACATATATCCACCTAAAAAATTAGGTGTTTGGCTAGTTTAAAATGTATTAGGTAATTCCAATTTCTTCCAAAAACCTTAATATTGTGATATTTAATGGTATAAAATGTATAAAGGAATCTTTGGTGTAAGAATCTATTAAGCATAGCTCGAAAGCTTTTAGCAAAATATAAGTTTATGAGCAAACATTTTGCGTATGATTTCCAGAATAGGATGGGCCTCATGATTATAAGAACAATAAGACTGGTCCTAGAATGGTAACCTGTATGATTTTCAGAATAGGATGGGTCTTATGATTATAAGAACAATAAGACTGGTCCTAGAATGGTAACCAACATTTTGTGGGCACTATCATGATTACCAACGTTATACTGGCCAAGCGTCCCATAATAGTAATAATAATTGGGTCCGGCTTCTGCTACATGAAGTGGTTTCGTCAGGATTTCATAAAATAAGTGGGTCCCATGGCGATTGACAAAAATTTGAATTTGTGACCAAAATTACTAGCTTACCATCATTAATGAGGCACATCATGAGAATCATCATTTGTTGTGTCCCATCATATACAGCATGTGATGGCTCCCTTGCTGTCACTAATTTGTCCGTTAGTGTGATCACCAACGTCAAATGGTCCCATGGTATTTTCACATTGATGGTTCCCTAGTAAAATTCAACATCATATGGGGGCCATCATAATCACCATTACATGTTTAAAATTGTGTTTAACCAACATTTGGTAGAACCTACTGTGATTAAATTTTATAAAATTTAGCATGAGTGGTCCTCTAATTTTTTAACAGTAAAAGGGTCCCACTATGATTGTGCAAGACATGAGATGGGCTCCACCGTGATAAGAACCAATGGTATCATGATTTCAAGTCCTAATAAGAGTTTTTTGTATATACCTGCAAAGGTTTTTAAGATCTACAAATAGGCTCATGTGGTTTTATTATTTGTAAATAGACCCCTAACTTTTCATTTTAATACCTTTTATATCCCCAAACTTAGTAGTATTTCAATCATTATAAGTTTTTAGAGTGAAATGACACATTTATCCACCTCTCTATTATCTCTATATGCATAATTTCAAAAGCTTGGACTTTTTTTTTCTAATGCTTGTAACATTAATGGTTACTAGCATATATTTAGTGAGAGAGAATAACCTTGCATAGATTTCATTTTTATTAATACAAGGCTCATTTAATTAAACCCAAGTTGATCATCAAGACAATCAACACTCTTACTTATAATTAATCTAGTTTATCTACGACTTACCATTGGATTGATGAAAGTTTTAAAATAATGATTATGCTTCCTGTGCATAGGAGAGTTATTAAGAAAGAGGCCGTTGGGAATCGGGATAAAATAGTTTTTTTTTAAATAATATATTCATTTTCGTGTAATGGATGTAAGGTCCAAGCTGTCATTTTTATAAAAGTTCAACACAAACTTCACAGTGGTTGGTCATTCTCATTAGGACAACTGATTTTGGGAACATGAAAGTATTAAAATGAACGGTCAGGGGCCAATTTACAAATTCTAGAAACCTTAGGGGGTATGTGAGAAATTCTCTACTAATTAAATAATACCACAATGACAATATAGGATGGGCCCTCCATTATAATATATTAAAGCTGAGGATTTTGAATTCAATTTTAATTGTCTTTTTATTAAGCCTTGGTTAAAAGCTAAAAAAATAAAAAAAATTAAGAGATAAGAGATTTGAACTAATGACCTTATTGCCATTTAAATGAAACTAATCTAACCATACAACTATTACATATATACTTTTGAGATTCTTTTGATAAATAATTACATATAATAGTTGTCTGGTTAGATTAGTTTCATTTAAATGGCAATAGGTCATTGTTCAAATCTTTATCTCTTAATTTTCTTTTTATTTTTTTAGCTTTTAACCAAGGCTTAATAAGAAAATAGTCAAAATTGAATCCAAAACCAATCCTTGGGAAATGCGGATCTTATTTATGATGCAGCATCGCATCCCAATTCACAGCATTGCGGTTTATCTCAAAGCGAATTTTTATTTTACCCCAAAAAGTCCAATAAAATATCTAGCAAATCCAGAATATTATAAAATGTTTGAAAATAAATTTTTTTTCTATTAGTAAATACTTTAAAGCAAAATGTTGGTCCTCATAAGTCATAACATCCTATACCACTATCTTATATGAAACTCGTAAAGTCTGTTCTGAATTAAATTTATAGATGTATATTAAAATAAGTTGAAATATCACAAGTTTTATAATATGTATTGCAACCTTAATTTTGAATTATCTATTAGTATTAAACATAAAGTCAAGAAAATAGTAGTAGTGCACTACTCAATTACTCATTGAGCAAGTTTAGAGTGAATTTCAACTATAAGTAACATTTACTGATGTATCAAGACGAATTGGAGGGAAGAAACCTTCATATGAGAATCCACCAAAATCTTGCGTATCAGTTGAGTTTCGGTAAAAAGAAGGCTTCAAAAGCTATAGCTTAAGAAGCTCCACAAATGGTTTGGAAAAGAAAAGAGGGGAAAAACTTAAAATGTTTTATTTTCACAATTTTTTTGGACTATGACTGTTATGAAACAGTAACGGCCATTTTTTAAACCATGATCGATACCCAATAACCAAGTAAGCAATCCAAAACTTTCCTGAGGGGAAAAACAAAAAAAAAGAGAGAGAGAGAGAAGTCACTTATCTTGTAGTTATTGTGCCTGCAGAGAAGAATGACACTGAACAACTCGTAAAACTTCCCATCCGGATTGGAGGCCATGGCCAGAGGTATAACTCCTTTCTAGATTGGAGGCCATAGGCAAAGGAATTGTCTTGAGAGAGAAATGCAGGACTGTCTTGGTAACATTTAGCGGCTGATAATTAAAACAGCCGCTATTTAAGTGTCACTAAAAGTGACTTTTTTTTGTAGTGGGTATCTTGTCACAGGGTTGTGGTTTTCAGCTGCAGGGGTCGACTCATCGAGAACAAAGACATTGTGGTATGCGATTGGGTTCCACCACTTACCATGCAGGAAGATTTCCCAACCATGTTCGTTGTAGCTTTCAGCTTCGATTTGAAGCCCGTGAATCTCTTTGAGAGAAATCCCATCCTTCGGGCATCTCCCAAAATCGAGGACTCACCCGTTTGCAGGCCAGATTCTGCAGCTTAAATCAATGATGATATAGTGAATAGACGGTCCACTATATAAATTGTTCATACTTGTGTACACAATTCATCTATGCATCAAATAATTTATACGTACATGATGTATGTAACCTTGAAGGACCATGAGTATCTGCCCATACAGAGGTCATCTTGAATAGATGGGTATGTATGGATCCTGTGAGTCCTACTATGACCTGCTGAGCTTAGCTTTGGGATTACTTGTGTAACGAGTGTGTCCACATTTCATTAACAAATTAATATCTCCTCTGTGGTTGTGGTTTGTCATCAAAATACAGCCTCCTAAAAGTACCTGGACTTGAAATAACAGGACTCTGTTTTAGGTCTACAGATAAATAGTAAATTTATGTTTCGATTCAGATAGACTACTAACTCTTTCGGTTTATTTTAGGTAATTAACAAGATCCAATATAGGAATTCATCCCTAAAATCACAAGAGAAATCTGTCCAAAGCAATGATAATTGGGTAAGGATCAGATCCTCGTGAAAGCAACCGAACCGATACTAAAACCAAGAACGTAATGGAAGTGTTAAAAAATAGGTATAATTAACATAAAGAAAGAGTAAACGTCAAACAAAGATACATGAAACTACATCTCTAACCACCATAGGAGAGAGATGAAGGATACAAGAAATACAAGTACAGACATGGGGGACATGGAATGGAACTAGAGATGTACTAAGGAAAATGGAAGGATTGATAACGATGGTGCCCAATGCTGTGCCTTTTTTATTCATGAGGGTTTTTCTGCTAAGTCGGAGAGGCCCCATAATTTTATACCGATGTCAATCCGAGTTGGATTTATTGTTTGATGAAAAAACGCGAAATTGATAATGCATACGATTGTGCTAATAGCATTGTTATCAAACCGTCAATAATTGTGGAAAAAACTCATATTGACGTAAAATTTGACAACACCCTTCATACTTAGAGGGCATTTATTTTTTACTGGTTTGGATATCAATAAGTAGGCCCCGCTGCATAGTTCCACTCCTTTTAACCCATGGATTTCTTTAGATTAAGCGACAAAGGATCCGGACTCGTGTAGAAATGAGGTTTTCTTTTCCAGCGATGAAGGTGGACTTGGTAAATGTCTATCTAATTCAATCAAGGAGAAAAAAAAAAGAAAAAAAAATTACTTACTATGAATCGCATGGTAAATACAAGCAAGGCCTTGAGATGAGTCATGGTAAATATTTGATTGAACCGCATCAGGGGACCCTTATTCTGACTCACCAACCCCTGCAAATCTAAACAGGCCAGACCAGGAAAGAATTCATTATTTGATTGGTGTTGTTCTAGAAACCTAGGTCTTGAATGACACATTTTGGTATTTTAAATTCCACAAATTGAGCATCCTTTATGCTGGGCTGCACATGAGAATTTGGAGGGGACAACATTTGAACTATTACAAATTCTCCCTAACAGCATTTCTTTGAATTCTAACAACAAAACGTTCCCTTTAATAGTGCAAGGGCAGGAACTAGAGCCCTCTAGACAATTTTCCCCATTTTAAAAGTTCTCTTGATTTGGAAAAAAGGACAATAATTATTGGCCTATTTACCAATTTGAGAGGCTGTGAGGGCTAGAAAAATGAGACTACCTATTTTAAACTTGAAAAATAGAAAGATCATTTCCAAATGACAAGAACAAGAAGCAGTGTTAAAGATAAAAAAAAAACGAAGCAGAGGCAGAGCTATGCAGTTGCATAAAACAGTAGTCCCATCGGAGAGATACGAGAGAAACTGCAACGGGATAGTCTACAGATCAACTGTATTTTTATTTCTTTTACTTATATTTCATTCATTTACATAACCTTATTATCAAGAACTCAATACAAGGACCAGCGCCAAGGATGCCAATAGGTGGTGCTGAAGCAATACTATGGTGACACACTAAACTACTTATTACTAAGGAACATGATTAGCAGATAATTCAATTGATGCCATATCATCTCCCATCAAAGTAAGACTTATTTGCAATGAGAAACTACATAAAGTAAAGCCAGGGATCTGTGTATCATTATTCCATTACACGATAAGTCCATTCCAAAGTATATGATAAGTCCATTCCTAAGTATACAATACTGGGTTGGATAGTCTTGGTGTGGGGATGCCAAGCAGTGGCTCTGCTTTCTTCAGAACAATCCCAAATTTCCCCTCCAGATTAAGCATCGTCTTTTCGGGTAAATTCCATTCAAATGAATGTAAGAAGGTAGCCAGCACATACATGAGCATCCTCTCTGCGATGGGCAATCCTACACACAGCCTCCTACCAGACCCAAATGGAATATATCGATAATCATTGCCCTTATAATCATGTTTGCCAGTTTCCTCCAAGAACCTCTCAGGCCTGAACTCTAAGGGGTTTTCCCAAGAATCAGGGTCTCTCTGTACTGCCCACACATTGATAAAGATCCTAGTTCCCTTGGGAACCATATACCCACCAATAGTGCATGACTGGCTGGGGCTTCTGGGAAGCATGAGTGGGGTCACAGGGTGCAAACGCAGGACTTCTTTTACAACTGCATCCAAATACTTCAGTTTAGGCAGATGTGATTCCTCAACTGTGTTGTTCATCCCAACCACTTGCTCCAGTTCTTCTTGGGCTTTTCTCATTACAGCGGGATGATGCATCATCTCAGCCATAGCCCATTCTGATGTCGTCCACGTTGTGTCTGTCCCCGCCAAGATGAGGTCCTGTTACAAAGGTTCAATTACTAACACGGAGAAAGAAATACATGTTCAAACTTCAAAGAAGCGCACTGCACTGTTAGTGCATATTAGAATGAGTTTGTTTCATTTATGATCACTATATTGGTTTCCTGCATTGTAATGCAGCAGCTCGCATAAACTGCCTAATTGGTGGGTTGGGATAAATATTTTGACAAAATCAAGCATGTTTAACCAGTCAAAGAAATTGTGCTAGATGAAGAATTCTGTACTGGACTCCTGGACCATATAAAGTTGATGTAAGTGAATTAATGGGATGTTAATGGATGAGGGACTTCTGTTTCTACGAACTTCAAGTGCAGGTGATTTTTTAAAGGACCTAATCAAGAAAATAATGCCAATAATCACTCTAGGACCAGTAGCCCAATATAACAAAGAAAACAAATAATGACAATAAGGATGCCTTAGAGCAATGGTCAGCCTCTGCAAAGTTATCTTCATTTCAAGGCTCCAAAATGGCAAGATTGTCAAATGCAACATTGAGTACACCACATGCTCTATAACAAAAGGACAGATCCAGTAATCATGCAAATCATCATTTCCACCAACTCAAGGGCTGTTAGACCCCGCCCGGACTAATCATAATTAAGACTAATTAATCCCAATTAGTGTAGCTTAAGCATGATTAATTGTGCTAATTGTGATTAGTGGACAAAATGAGTTGGGTTAGTCTCAAATGATTTAATTAAGCTTAATGAAGTGAATTTGAAGGGGATTGAGTTGATTGAAATGAGTTTAAACTCAAACAAGGTAAACTAAAGACCTTTTTGTAAATACGAATTTTCTCGTATTTCGTCGAATACGGAAATTCTTGATACCAACGTGTGTATCTCGAAGAGTACGTCAACTTTCATAATACACTTGATTTCATTTGATCTAAGGTTGATCAAATGGGCCTTCATTTGACCCGAGATGTGAATAAGAGAAATGAAGAGGGCTTAAGTGCAAAAAGTCAGCTTATATAAGCTAAGAGATGAGCCTTTCCCCATTTTAGAAACCCTAGGCAACTTTCTTCCTTTCTCTTCCATTTTCTACACTAAGAGTGGAGATTGAGGAGGATTTGAAGAGGTTTTGGGTGGAAGCATCATCATCTCCATCTTCTCAATTGAGCTTCCTCCATTGCTAAAGAGTTGGGATTTCTTGGGGAAGAGGTGTGTCAAGCCAAGCCAAAGAGGAAGGGTCTTTTGTCTAAAGACTTCAATAGAGGCAAGTATAAACCATACTTGTGATTGTTGTTAGTATTGTGAATGTGAATGGTGATTTCATAAATGTGGGTTGTGTATATTTCATTGAATGTTGGAATGGATTGGAGATGTTATTAATGTGTGAATGGTGTGAATGAGGAGTGGACAGGAGGTCCAAACACTTATTGCAGGTTGTTGTGAAATAAATGGAGTAGGAGTGAAGAAGAGAGAGAGTTGCAGAAATCTGGATTGGGTTTTCTGAAGCGTTCGCTCGAGCGAACTTTGTGTTTGCTCGAGTGAACCACTCTCTGGATGGACGGAGTGAAATTCTGAAGCGTTCGCTCGAGCGAACCACTCTCTGAATGAAGGCGCTCGAGCGGACAAGGGTCAGCTCGAGCGACCATTTCTCTGTTTGAGTTCGCTTGAGCGAACCCAACCACTTTTCTATCTAGGTCCACTCGAGCGAACTTGGGTCCACTCGAGCGAACCTGATGCTAGACAGGGTATTAATTGAGGCCGAAAATCTGGCCAATCGATCGGACTAGTTTTGGATTTCGTAGGAAACATGGACACTTTTGGACATTTATATGTCCTCTAAATTAGCTTTGTGGCTAATTAATGCAATTAGAGATTTGGTGAGGATTGGATAATGCAATAGAAACCTTAAGAATTGAACCCTTGAATTAATGATGGGTTAAGTGTTAATTGATTACGGACTATACCTCTATGGGTGTTAATTTATGTGGACTCCAATGTACACATAAATACAAATGTGATGTCTATCAAGAATAACACGTACATTGGGTAACCAATGGTTACACCCAAATGGTGGGTAGGAACTGGAATAGAAATGAGTAAATCGGGTAGTCAGTGATTCTCTCATGCCTTTGTATTCTGTATCACTTGATTCCAATCTCACATGATTGATGCCATTGTTGTTTCCTTTCCATTGTTAGGAATGGAATTACTGTATAGAATAAAATCCATAAATGGATTGATAATAAAATGTATTGATCCTCAAGTCTGGCACTACCTAGCTATTGTATGAAATTCTAAATGAATTAATAAATGATTATGTACATGAGGCCAGGGTCATGAATGGTGCGCCCTTCCGCCCTGAGCCAAATAACTATTCCTATTGCAGTAGATGATTTGGGGGCGTTCCGGAGCTCCGTGGTGATGCTAGTGTCCCTTGCCCGGACACTGGTAAGTCCCACAAATTCCGATCGTATCTACGGGTACTGATTGATGCCTTCCATATGGAGGATAAATCCTTCCTTTGAGGGAAGATGGTATATGAAATGAAATGACATGAAAAGAAATGGAATGAAATGAATTGAAATGAAAGCTATGGTAATTGTCATCTTGTACATGTTTATTGATTAACTTATTATGCTCCTCTATTGTCTAGAATTGGAATTGTTCACTAAGTATATTGAATGAATCTAGTAATGTACTAACATTTGCTATTACAAGTTTTGTTTATACATTGTTGAACCGTCGTGTTCATTAGTGTTATTGATGGCATTACAGGCCCGATTGCCTGTGCCGATCCGACAGCAGCCTCGGTGGCAGCGGAGGAGGCCGTTACAGTTCCTCCAGGAGGAATGATCGAGTGGGATGATCGGAATACCGTTTAAGATGGGTATTCGAGTGCGCAAATGGGCGAATGATATTTGGGAAATTCTTTTGAGAATTATTTTGTAATAGTTGAAATACATTTTGGAATTGTAGTATTTTGAGAACTTGAACAGTTGTCAACTTGCATAGTGTTTAGATATGCAATGATTGATGAAAGATAGCAAAGGAACGATACATGTATAAAGAACTTTATTTTGTATACATGTGCATTTTGGATTAATTGTCAATGTGTATTTCCGCAAATTTTACGATTGACGGGTATATATGAATGAATGTTATCCCTTGTAGACTCTGTTTTAGCTTCGGTTAATTCAGAGTTCACGGGAGTAAGTATGATTCACGGCCCCGGATTATCGTAACTCGGGCCCGGGTCGTGACAAGGGCTCAATGAATGCATCTAGAATGCCCAATTAACAATCTTATTCTTCAATGGAGAATGCCCAATTAATAGTCCCAATTAACGGTCTTATTCTTCAATGGAGAATTCCCAAGTAATAGTCTTAGTCTTCAATGGAGTTCAGATTCTACCGAAAGGTTGATTTTAGATAAGGATCAGTTTGGTTCTTAGAGATTTTAGGTAGTTTTAATTTTGAATAATTGAGGTCATTTCTCAATTGAATGTTAGGGTGAATTTATGGGAATGTCTTGATTATTGAAAGTTTATATGGTATCAGAGCATGGGGCCGGCGATGATCTTGTGATCAAGCCAGGCACGATCCTGCTTTCGCAATCATCACGGTCAATTTTTCTATTTCAATAAAAAGAAATCAACATCCTCTCTCACCCATCCATCAACCAACGATCTCGCCACCTTCGTCAAAACTCCATCATCTCCATCAATTTGCACGAACAAAACTTTTGGAAGAGATCATGTTAGGTCCAATGGGAGCAGATTGCGACAGTGATAGATCCAAGACAAACGATGATCCTGATATGATCGTTTTTGCGAAATATCTATCATTTATATTTCTATTTTTAATGTCAACCATCACAGATCATGTAACTAAGGGGGAATGTTAGAGATTGGTATATATCTTAGATGAGGATTAGTTTGGTTGTTAAAATTTTTAGGTAGTTTGAATTTTGAATGATTGTTGATTAGGGTTGCTCTTCACGATATAAAATGAGATCATTTCTCACTTGATTGTTATGGTGATTTTATGGGAATGTCTTGATTATTGAAAGTTTATACTAAGTGCTTGACTTTCTGGAAACCTTACCTACTTAAGGCCTGTTTGTTTCATATTGAATATCTAGTATTGTAATTCTGCAAGTGATTGGAAATGAAGAACCAAAGGTGAATATGCAAAAACAACCATCAAATAACCTTTTCTTTAATGGAACTAGAATCCAAGGGAGATGGGAAATGAATACCCAACCATCACCCTAGTAATTCAATACCTAGGAAAGTCAAGGTCCTATTTACGTTTTCCCCTTATTTCCACCACCTCTCACATATTTAATATTCATTCAGTGGAGCTTATTTAATCAAATTCCTATGTATTTTATTCAAAAAAACCGGCCCCTATTTTTTACAGTACAATGATGTAAATCGCTGCAGCCATAAGCCATTGGCTTAGGGACCATACAAGCAGATTGCTGATTATATGCAGGCAATCGAACTGTGTTCAAACAACCAATTTCGTCTTTGGTCTTTATGGTTGTCTCCATGAAAATAGCCTGAAAGATCAAAGGATGAGTATTGGTATACCCATCTCAAGAACTGTGATTCAAACACAAGCATCTGTCATATTCCGTAGTCTTCCATGTGAATTGCAACAGGCCAAGCATTATTTAGAACAGAGTAATATTCACCATTAGGTCACATTTATTCTTCACAAAGCAAAGAACTCCTTCGGTCTAATGGCCCATATCAGTTGGGGTTGACTACAATTCATGCGGGCATAGTATAATCCAAACATCTACCTTGACAATGAATAGACCTCACCTCGCAAATTTCATAGGTATGTATGTATGTTTGTTGCTTACATTTCTCTCTATTAATCAGTTATCTCAACAGCCGTTCGAATAGGTCTTTTGTAACACCCTGACCCGAGTTAAACTTGTTTAATACTAATTAATTAAGTTTTAGCTAATTTAAGTCCATTTAGATGCTAATTAAGTATATTAGTCTTATATTAACCTTTGTGGTAGATCTTGAGTCTTATATAGGTGAGTTGTAACCAATTTGACTCGGTTCGGTTGAGTCGTGGACTTATCCGTAATAATCAATTTTCTCATTTTGCATCATATGCATGTCATCTTGGCATCATCACGTCTATCTCGTTGAGCACATTGATTTTCATATTGAACCCTACTTCACTTGATCACTCCTTGAAGAAGTGGGCCCTCATTTGACTTAAAATGAAAATACATAAAACCACTAGACCTTTATGCAAATTGGGGACCCTTATCACATCAAAACACTCCACTCATTTCATTCATTCGGTGTTCACTGTGACTGGGAGAGAAGAACCATTCTCCTCATCTTTTCTCTCCATTTCCTTCTCATTTCTTTTTTCATTTGCTAGGAGAGATCGTTGCTTGGAGTTTGGGGAGAGACAACTTGGAGTTCTCTCATCTCCTTCACCTTGTCATTCTCTTTGTTCCAAGAACTCATTTCTTTTCCAACTCCAAACTCGGATTTCTTGCTAAGGTAAGAATCAAACCCCTTTCTTTTTATGTTTTTGTGTTGAAATGGAGTCAATAGACTCTTGGGTAGTCTTTCATAGGATTCATTAGCTTTTTTATTGGATTTTGTGGTTAGGGTTTGATATTTGGGGGATTTGGTTCATTTGAGCAAAGGTTAGAAAAAGGCTTAGAAAGCTAATTTGAGGCAAGTATAAGCTTGAATGACTAATGCATTTGGATTATCAAATTCTATTAGTTTCCTTTTTACCGTGATTAGCTTCTTTGATTATAATTTGAGAATGATTATAGTATGGGTTGATTTTTGGGTGTTAATAGTTTTAATTTAGAAAGGTAAAGAGGAGATTGGACTGGTGGTGAAGTAGTGTATTAAAATAAAAACACAAATTGCATGTGTACAGGTGATCGTTGGAAGGAATGAGTAGTGATTAGTTTATGTAAAATGCATGTGGGTGTGCATGTAAATGCATGGGCCAGTGGAGTATTGTATCTAAAATGCATGTGCAGGTGACACAAGGATTGTGTAGGTGGAATAGTGTGGGAAAGGTGCAGGTGCATGTAAAACGAGTGGAATGTGTGCAAATGGAAAATAAATGGAAAGAAAAGCAAATGAAGAGAGGGCACCTTTGCTCCTCACTATAACGAGGATGGACCTCGCTATAGCGAGCCACAAGCTCGCTAGCGAGACCCACTTCTGGTGGGCTCAGTATAGCGAGGATGAGTTATATTTGGGCCCTGTATTTTTGATAAAAATACTTTCTTTTGCACACTAAAAGTTGACGAATACCTTAAATTGTGTATTTACGAGACCAATTAGGATATTGGACTCCGAAGGACCCTAAAAAATGGCACCTTTGACGAGATCAAATGACCAATGGTAATTAACCACGTAAGAGATCATTGAGGCTAAGATTATCTCATGTGAATTATATTTTCGTTTAACACCTTGTCATGAATGAGGCTCGGAGAACCAGATACACTACACTTATACAAGGTGGCACCAAATTAAAGATAGCCATACACCGGATCTCCAAACTTCATCGTGTGAAAATGTGAAGGACGAGAACCTAGTAAATGACCATTGACTCTTCTTAATCAATGCATGTGCATATTGAGATTTATTTTCTATTCGACTTCCAAATTCTAAACAATAATTTATACGCATAAGTTGTTTCGTTTCTATTCGTTGTTATAATTGTACTATTATACAATATTTAAATGAAATTCGAGATGAGTAAGTTATGTCTAAAATATTCCAAATATTAAAGATTCGATTCGATTCTAGTAAAAACAATCTTACTCATGTGTGTATTTATTCGATTCGATTGGTCTGGCACTACTGAGCTTCAACCTCGTGATACCCAACGGGGTTAAACTTGGTTTAGTTATTCAAGATCACTGCAGTAGATCGTTTAGAGCACCAGATTTCTAGAACCGGGTAACCAGCAAGCCTTTGGCCGGGCCACTGGTGACATCCCAACTAGATTCGCTCTCTATTTGAGATGATGAGCTTAATATGATAGCCAATTAGTGTGTTTTATTCTTTCATTGATTCATGAAGCATGATTTATTCAATATTGCAAAAATGCCTAGTTTACCTAATATTGACATCTTTTAATCAGTCTTTAATTCGATTTGATATACCATGTAATTTATTATTAATCCCTATACTTGTTGAATCGTCGTATTCATGATGTTACCTTTGGTGTCACAGACATAGGTGTAGCTCTCGGTCCTGAGGAGGTTCAGGAGGGAGAAGAGGAGATTGAAGAGGTTCCTCCAAGATTATAGGAGTGGCCGGGAAACGGCCCTATGTAGATATCTCTTTCGTCGGAGAGCGATGTGATAATTTTGAGAGTGTGGCTAACCCCTTTTTGTTTGGGTCATACTAGTTAAATCCAGAAGTTAGTTGTGGATAACATTTTGTAATAGTATAGGGTGATTTTTTGTAATCCCTACTTTAGTGCTAATGTGTAAATATATTTTGTACAAACTTGACATGTTAAACTTAAATAGGACTGTTCAATGAAATGAAACCTAGTGGCTTATTAGTTGTGATGCTTCCGCTATTAAATGTGATTGACAGGTTAGTGAGCTAGACTTACAAGTGGAAAATCAAAATTTTCTCCTTCGTGAGGTTTTACTTGACTCGTGACGGGTATAATTTCACGGGAGTACACATGTCACACCTTGGGGATTACCCTAAGCCAGGGTGATTGGGGACCGGGATGTGACATCTTTTTAAATAGTTGTTTGTGAAGTTTTCTATCACCTATTGATTTTGAGATTACTAGCTAGCAACTTTGTCGTGGTATCAGAGCAACAGTTTCCTATCACCAATTGGTTTTGGGAGCTTCGAAGCCATAAAAAAAAAGTAGAATAACTTGGAAAGTTAATTACCATGAACAAGGCCTTGATATGAGTTGTTGTCAATGGTGTTTTAGGGTCGCCCTGTTCCACGATCTGCAATAGGAATTGTAAGAAGTCCTTGCTCTCCTTGTTGCTTCCCTCTCTCTGCCTTTGATCTATGATGGCATCTAGAATCCGATCAACCCACAACACCAATCTCTTCATCCGTTGCGCCAAGCCTTGTATATCAAACCTGGCTAGAATCGGAAACAAATCTGAAACATCTGGTTTCCCATAGATCTCAGCCATTTCTTCTAGCACATGTCGAAAATCGACACTGGTGCAAGTGAACTCCTCTCCTTTGACAGTATTCCCCCACAACATACTTGCAATCACATTGAAAATGGTTGCATATACCTGCTCCCCTATGTTAATGATTTCACCGGTCTTAGCATAGATATTGGCCACCATCTTACGCACCTCTCGTCGCCGGAGAGGCAAGCAAGCCTCAAGGCTATTATTACTCATCAATTGGTGGGCACATACCTTGCGCAGCATCCGCCACTGCAGTCCATAAGGAGCCCACATGAGGTCCTTGCCACCATGGGATGCAGCTAGTGCAACCACTGGAGGATCACGGTTTGCGAAGGTTATGCCATGGTCCCGGAAGACTTCCTTGGCTGCTGAGGATGAACCCAACACAATACAAAGCCTGCTGCCCAGCCTAATCTTCATGATCGGGCCATAGACATTGGACAATTCGGTAAAGTAGGGGGGTAGATCGCGCTTTAGGAACGGAAGGCTACCGATTATTGGTAGGCCTCGAGGTCCCGGCGGCAGTGGGGATGCCCCAAGTCTTGATCCCTTGGTCACCGTTAATAGTAACCAAGAAATGAAAAGTGTCATTGCAGACAATATGAGGACTACTCTCCCCAGTTCTTCCATTACTGGTTGCTACAGCACTAGAAATCCAATCTTCACCGGGAGAACAGAAATTACAGTACAAAAGCATGGGAGACCATTCTGATATAAATAGGACCTGGACAAGACCAGGGGAGCCTCATTGATGCTTCTTATATAATTTATTGCCTATGCAATTGTAAATGCTGGAGAAAGCTGTTCAGTGAAGAAAAATAATAGTAAGAAATTTTGTTGAGCAGATGAACTTGGGAGTTACTCTCCACCTTATTGAGTCATAAGTCGCATTCTTTACAGTGAAATCTATTATAAAATTTTCAATTAAATGAGATGAGCTCTAAATGAATAATCTTATCCCCACTAACTCTTGTCACATTAATTAACAACTTATCAAAAAAAAAAAAAAGCAGCATTATCTTATTTATTAAGATAAGATTACCACCCTGTATCTTCAGTTATGCCGAAACTTAAATTTATAAATGCATAGATAATTAAATTTTAAATTATCATCGATTCTCAATACTCACCTCAATGCTGGCTTTTTTTCCTTGGTCATGCCAAGTTGTCTACGAAACGAGGCAAAATTTTAATTGGTATGTCATTCATAAAAATGTCAGCAATTTGTTTATTACCCGGTATCGGCAATAACCACATAAGATTTTCTTTTAATGAAGTGATGATACACCTCCATTTGTTTAATCCTTGCATGGGACATCCAATTATCTGTGACCCAAGTCGCACGTTTGTTGTCACATAATTTACTTCTTACCCAATAGTAACCATGTGCATACCCAATGGTAACCATGTGCATACTCGAACTGCCACTGCTGCAGCACTGTGCTCGGTTCAATTGTAGCTAATGGGACCAGTGAATGCCGCTTTCTCCTCCATTAATTAGATGGCTCCTGATTTAGTACTAAAGATGTAACCCCCACTGTTGATTTGTGAGTAAATTAATCATTTGCAGAGCTAAGCATCACAACAATCATATATCAGCACAGATAGTTAAAAGGACAACAAGTGGTTGCTCCATTGGTTGACAACCCCGCATGTCACCCGGCCATTTTTCCCACACATGCGGGCTCTACATTCCACTACGTGGGCTTATTCTTCCCACTTGTGTGGGCTAGCTTTCTTGCATCTCACACCCAAGAGATTAATTTCACATGTGATAAATTTTGCGATATAACCAATACCATGGTTGGAAAACTCTCCGAGTTCACTCTAGACTCTTCCGAGTCATCTCGTTTTCACGAAGGACCAAGTCAAATATAGGGGAGACTCAGCCGAGTCACCTCAGTTTAGTAATTCATTTAGATTTGAACCATTTGATAGGTATATCTAATTTTAAACGGTTGATATTTATTTTTAAATCACTACGTATGAGCCAATAATTTTAAAATGATTATTGGAATGTAATTTGAAACTTATATATGATATTTTACATTCGACATTTGGACTAACAAATTTTGTAATATGAGATCTTTTTCATTTATTTTCTTATTATAATATTTTTCTTGTACATATAATTTTTTTAATTTGAATTTATTATCATGGTTGCATGTAAACAAATGTATAATTGTATTTTATAATTATAGGATTTATTTGTAAAATAGTTTTAAAAAAGACGTGACTCTATCGAGTCACCGCATTGACTCTGTCCGAGTCAAGAATCTCGTAATGAACGAGTTGAGTCCGAGTTCCTGGCTTTCCAACCTTGACCAATACATTGATAGCTCATTGGTTAAGCATCTCTCTTCACATAAACAACCACTTAATCAATCCTTAGTTGCATTGCGAGGGACTTGGATAGTGTGCCTCGATGCAATTGACTGTATTTCAATTGCATCAAACTATAATGTTACGAATGGTGAAAATACTATCCCATCATGTTTTAGCTCTAAGGAGGTGTTTGGATAACTTCAAAAGTTTTTTTTTACAATATCTCACTTTCTTTCAAAAACCTTCATATTAGATTACTCAAAGATATGTTGTATAAAATTATCTTTTGTTAAAACAATTTTTTTTAATATGAATGGAGAGTTTTAGTAAAAATCATTGGAGAGTTCGTAAGCAACTATTAATCGTAGTGGCCGACTATAAGTTTTAACATCCATAATTCTTATTGGAGTGAAATTATAACTCCCAATATTAGATTGCCCTTCAGAACTTATAAATTTAATGTGGAGTCCTAGAGCCATATCACAATTACATAGCCCTTATTAATTATCAATATTAGGTGAGTCCGGCCTCCAAATGTCATACTAAGGGCTTTCATTGTAATTATCAAGATTAGGTGGGTCCCATATTAGCAAAATCAGACGGGTCTCAAACCGAATGCCAAGATTGAATTGTATAATTGCAATTACCAGTTTGTCATTATTAAATGGGTCCCACTATTTGATAGTTCCCTAATGTTAATATGACTACCAACATCAAATGAGTCCCACAATGATTTTTCTTAGTTGATTTAATCAATGATACCTATCATTTGATAAGATTTTACAAAAAATTCAAAAAAAATAGATAGGGTTGTTTGTGGTAATTCCTATTAGATGTATTATACTATGATTACCAACATTTGACAGGCCCACCTTAATTCAAACAACATTGCTTGGATCTCATGTTGTTTAACATTTAATCATGTAATTTTTTAACAATAAATGGGTCCTATCATGATTATCAATACTTGTGATGACTAAAACCTAGGTCATGCATTGGATCAATTTATTATTTTCTCTCTATATCTTGTTCAGTATATCATCGTGTAAGTATTTTTTATATATATTACCAAACACTTAAAAGATATATTGAGATTTGTGAAAATTGCAAAATACTATAAGTGACACAAAATAATAATTTGATACTATCTTATTCTCTAATAATAAAACCTTACAATATTTAAATTTATTAATATTATATTATGCATTTATCTGAACACACCCTAAAAATAATAAATCTCATTATCATCCAAATTATTTCTACAGTTACATTCCGTGTTTTCTGCAAATCTAAAAGTCGTATAAAATTTCATCATCCTCTAGGGCCCTCTGTCCAGTCGCTATTGTCTACACCTTACTAATTCTCCGCACCCACACGGAGTCTTTATTTCCATGTGGAATCCCACTCATAGACTTTTTTGGATAGTGCCCAAATAATGTTCAACTCACGAGTTAAAATATAATGCTAGCCGCCCTCTCCTGCTAGTAATTGGAAGTCTTTGTGGGGAGTGGGGTCAATAATGTTGACATCACAAGCCGACGCATGAGATAACTTCATACACATTTATAAAATTGCTATTTATTAAGGTGATTATATTTACAAGGGTCTCACACATCTTTGTAATTGTGACCCATCTGGGATTCGTGGATCAATCACACCTCATGGATTCGTGGTAGTTCTTTGATCTATGGAACTTTCTTTTGCTTTTTCTTGGATTAAAGATTTTAATCCAAGAGTGAGTATGGTTGGACTAGTGTCATATTCAGGCTCGTGTCAATCATTGGGAATCATGAGTGTGAGGAAGTTGATTTGTTTACAAGAGGGCTCCCACGAGCTGCTAAAATATGTTCACGAGATACGGCTCATTTCAGTCTTTTTCTTCTTTTTTTTTTTTTTTTTTTCACTTACAAAATATCCAAAATGACTTACTCTTTGTTTTGATTGAAGCCCATTTGATAATTTACTATTAAAGTAGAAGTGATATAAAGCATCAAATTAATATAGAATAAAATATAAGAAGGTTATGATTGTATACTGTCTTCGCGGAATTGGTAGGGAATCTTTTAAATTATTCGTGTAAAAAGTTGGTGTTTTTCTATAATTTAGTGGATAGAATAAGTTATTTTTTTACTTTTATTTTTTAAAAGGATAACAAGATCTCGAAGATGTGTATTTTTGATGTGATATCTTTTCTGAAAAATGGAGGCTTTACAACGGACATGAAATCAAAACTTCTACAAAGTGTCTTATAGGGTTCTTTCGTTTTTAAATATAGACAACCATCGAGTTACTTTTATTTAAAATATAAGAGGTTGTTTGGAAACAAGCTCTTCTAGAAGATATTATCATATTATTTAGTACCTTAGGAAAACATATATCCACCTAAAAAATTAGGTGTTTGGCTAGTTTAAAATGTATTAGGTAATTCCAGTTTCTTCCGAAAACCTTAATATTGTGATATTTAATGGTATAAAATGTATAAAGGACTCTTTGGTATAAGAATCTATTAAGAATAGCCCGAAAGGTTTTAGCAAAATGTAAGTTTATGAGCAAACATTTTATGTATGATTTTCAGAATAGGATGGGTCTTATGATTATAAGAACAATAAGACTGGTCCTAGAATGGCAACCAACATTTGGTAAGCACTATCATGATTACCAACGTTATACTGGCCAAGCCTCCCTTAATAGTATTAATTGGGTCCGGCTTCTGCTACATTGAGTGAGTTTCGTCACGATTTCATAAAATAAGTGGGCCCCATGGTGATTGACAAAAATTTGAATTTGTGACCAAAATTACTAGCTCATCATCATTAATGAGGTACATCATGAGAATCATCATTTGTTGTGTCCCATCATATACAGCATGTGATGGCTCCCTTGCTGTCACTAAGTTGTCGGTTGGTGTGATCACCAACATCAAATGGGTCCGATGGTATTTTCACATTGACGGTTCCCTTAGTAAAATTCAACATCATATGGGGGCCATCATAATCACCGTTAGACGTTTAAACTTGTGTTTAACCAACATTTGGTAGAACCTACTGTGATTAAATTTTATAAAATTTAGCATGAGATGGTCCGCTAATTTTTTAACACTAAAAGGGTCCCACTATGATTGTGCAAGACATGAGATGGGCTCCACCATGATAAGAACCAATGTTATCATGATTTCAAGTACTAATTAGAGTTTTTTGTATATACCTGCAAAGGTTTTCAAGATCTACAAATAGGCTCATGTGGTTTTATTATTTGTAAATAGACCCCTAACTTTTCATTTTAATAACTTTTATATCCCCAAAATTAGTAGTCTTTCAATCATTATAAATTTTTAGAGTGAAATGACACATTTACCCATTTCTCTATTATCTCTATATGCATAATTTCAAAAGCTTGGACTTTTTTTTTTCTAATGCTTGTAACATTAATAGTTACTAGCATATATTTAGTGAGAGAGAATAACCTTGCATAGATTTCAGGGGCCAATTTACGAAGGGAAATGATCGGATGCGATCTCACAAGGGCTATGCGAAGTCGAATCTAGACCGTCCAACTACGAGGCAGATCCAACGGTCGGAGTCATTGACATAAAAGCATTCCAAAAGGGCAAAAGCCCTCCAAATCCCTCAATTGCTCCTGCTCCTGCTCAACGAGAAAAAGAGGAAAGACGACCGGGCTTTTCTCCTTCAACCCCAATGCCTGGCTCCGGCTCAGGCTCCTCTGCACAGATCTTCTTCGACGAAAAAGGGCAAAAGCATCTCCAAATCCCTCAATCGCTCCCAGGCCCTCCAAATCCCTCAACGAAAAAGGGAAAAAACCTCTTCCTGACTGTCATCTTCTTCCCCTTCTCATTTCATCTTCGATGCTTCAATCGACCATTGCTCTTTTTCAATCGACGAAAACCTAGGGTGCGAGCTCGCCATTGACGAACAACTAGGCGAACCTCTACTTCTCTTCTCGTTTCTTCTTCAACAAGTACAAGCGGTCTCCCCCATCTCCTCTTTCATCCTCGACGCCTCAGCTTCGACCGGACTCTTCCCCTTTTCATTTCTTCTTCGACGAAAAAAGACGGAAAAGCTTGTCTGGTTCTTTTAGACAGTTGTCTTCTTCCCCTGCTCTACTGCAAGTCCGGACTCAGATCTGACGACCTCGGATCCTCTCCACCTCATTTTCTGCTTGGAAAGGTAAATAATCTCTTTCTCTGTTATTGTGATCTTTTTTACTCTTTGGTTTCAGAACCGTGGGTATGAGTTGATGAAGTGGGAAGATGATCACCTATATTTGGTAGGTACACCCATCCATAGATCATGCTGATTGGTAGCAAATGAATGAAAGCTCAAAGTAAATAATGGCGAGCAGTCCATAATTGCTTTGAATTTGCAGGCTAAAATGTGTAGTTGGTGTGAGCTGCAATTTTCAAATGGTGGCCTGTTCAGTGGGTGGTGAATCAACTAGATAGACAGTTCTTGCGCTGGATGAACTAGATTGAATGTGCATTGATGAAGATAATACAAGCATTTTCTTTTATTTCTTTCAAAAACCTTGATTGGGTGTTATTTTACAATCCCAAATAAAAAATGCGGTGATAATTTCCATCTGATTTTTTTTAATCATAGAAATTTTTTTAATTACTTGTCTGAATCCTGATTATTTTTATTTAGTAAATTTCTCCCTAGTTCAACTTACTACAAACAAGCGTGGCCATGTCATCATCAAATTCTATTTCCAATCAATAGGTGCCAAAGTGCTCATGTGGTGATATGATTTGTTTGACCTCTCGTACAACGTCTAATCCAAATAGAAAGTTTTAGAGATGTCCTAATTGGAAAGTAAGTGTTTCATATGCGTTTATTTAGCAATAATGCTCTGATGTACTGATTAGAGATAATTTGTGTTTTTTTTTTTTTTTCCAGCATGAACATGGTTGCGGAAGCTTCAAATGAAAAGATGAAATTGGCAATGAAAAGAATCTAGCAGCAATGATCGAACATATGAAAAAGATGATGGATAGGTAGAATGAGATTTTATAGGCAGCAGTTGAAGAGATAAAACATGCATCCGAAGAAAGGAAGAAATCAAATAAAGGAATTTGTCTAGTGATGTTTTTGTGTTGTCTTATGAGTGTAACTTGCATGTTGAAAATATTATGTTAAAATATGTCTTTAAGAACTGGAGGAAGGAAGTGTTGAATGGATGTTGTACATGTTAACAAAATTTAATCCAGTGGATGTTAGCCCAAGCGTATATATGGTTATCCTTTCATTTTTATTGTTGTCTCTTGATTTGTGACATTGTAAGTCACATTGGGTGCTTTTTTTTTCTAAATACATGTTACACTATAATATGAATGAACACCACCTTTTAGACAATCAACACAACAATGGACTCAATGAACCTTGCTGGGTACCCCTGTTTAGGACACTTTTTAGCCCACTTCCCGAGGATTTTTTTCTTAAATTTGGGGGTTTCCAAGTTCATATGATGAACTTAAATTCTGCTAATTTTCAGTTAAAAACAAGTACGTTTGTGATGTTTTTAACCGTCTCACTTTTTCAACTCGGTTAAGAAAATCTGCACTAACCTTGCTGAGTACCCCTGTTTAAGACACTTTTTAGCCCACTTCCCGAGGTTTTTTTTTTCTGAAATTTGGGGATTTCCAAGTCCATATGATGAACTTAAATTTTGCTAATTTTCAGTTAAAAGCAAGCACGTTTGCGATGTTTTCAACCGTCACACTTTTTCAACTCGGTTAAGAAAATCTGCACTAACCTTGCTAAGTACCCCTGCTTAAGACACTTTTTAGCCCACTTCCCGAGGTTTTTTTTCCTGAAATTTGGGGATTTCCAAGTCCATATGATGAACTTAAATTCTGCTAATTTTCAGTTAAAAACAAGCACGTTTGCAATGTTTTCAACCATCGCACTTTTTCAACTCAAAGACAATATTAAAGGTACTATAGAAGCCTTAAGTGGCAAAGCTCAGAAAATTTAATGTTGCAAATCAAAGACAATACAGGATGCTAGTGCACTTGTCTTTAGAGGACATTTGCAGCAAAATTCTTCACATGGAAAGGATAGACCCATGAAGCTTTGATCGAAGCTCAAAGAAATATCAAAGCCTCAAGAAAAGCTTCAGAAATTAATTTGATTGAAAGAGGAAAGGGTCTGAGAGATGACTTGTCACAAGCTATACGACATGCACTTTCAAATTCCCATACAAGAATTTGACTCTTTAAACAAAAATTTGGAACACCCAAACAAGAAATCGACAACTTCAAATCAACCTGTGGAGCACCTCAAGATTACAAATCAAAATGAACCAACAACCACCATAACTGTATTTTCACTACGTAACTCAAATGTACAATTATCAAATGGTTCAAATTTTCTAAAATTGAAATTGATATACATAACTCAAATGTACAATATACAATGTTTGAAAATCTATATATATTCACCTCTTACAACCTCTTCTAAACAACATTCATCCATTTCATTTCTTAAAAAAAAAAAAAAAAAAAAAAGGACTTTCTTTCTACCAAAGCTGCCCCTTCCTCCTGCTATTCACATTCTCTTTCATGATATGTTACTATCAGCATCAAACACACCAATTTTACCATCACAGAAGGCAGCAGAAACTAGTTGGTTGTTGCATGAGTATACTCCATAAGATATAGGTGAAGCCAGAACATCCTGCGGAACCCACTGCAACCAAAGATCACAAGAACAGTTTAGAATTGAACATGGCAGTGGATATTCAAACAGTAAAAACTTCCTACCTGTCGAATCCTTTCCATCTTGAAAGTTTAAATCAAGCAAGAAAAGGAATTTGAGGAGTATCAAGTAAACATAGTGCAGTTAACGTAATGGACAAAATATCTTGAAAATAAGAAACATCTGGGTGGATAATAGATAAAAATGCTGACAGAAATAACTCCTGGAAATGACTCCCATTTCCAAAGGCTCATGCCTGATGTAGGCGATAGCCATTATCTACAGAGGCAGAGGAAAAGATTATAGAGGGCAAAACAACATGCAGAAACTAACTGGGCAACTTCATATAGAAACTATTCCAAAGACACTTACCACAAAATGAATATTATTCAAGCAAGGAGATCACCCAAAGAACCTTGAAAATGGCTCCTCGAAACAAACCAAACTTGTGGAGCACTTCTTTCATTTGAAACAAATGAGCATAATACATTGCAAAGTCCAACATCAGAACAACATTAGCATTCATATGAAACTACAAAAGTCTAACATTAACAACATCAAAACAACCTGTGGAGCACCTCAACTAATTACAAGTCAAAATGTAGTAACAACCACCAACCACCATAACTATCAACAATAAAAAAAACAAATGTGACACAAATGTTCTCCACCAATTGAACCATTACTAGTTGCAACAACATAAACCTGTGGTGCACATCTTCACTTGAAGCCTACAAAAGAAAATTGTATAAGTCATTAGAATTCATATAAACTGAAATATATGTCAATGAACTACATAAATAAAATATCTCTTTCTACAATGCAATTGCATACCTAAATCCGTGTCAAAGTACCATCATCGGAAATAGCCCTTTCCAATAACTCACATTCAATAAGGTCCTTGTCCTCGTCTTCTAAAATACTCCCATCGTTTCCAGAAACATGATCTATAGGACTGAAGAAGAATAGAAAATACAATCTATATGATTATAAAATTTAAAATCAAATATAAAAATTGTAATGTTAAAAACAAATTATACCTCTTGATGAGCATAGGACAATTGCACATGTCATGTGCAATGTCATGCCTGCCACATCCACGACAAAGTCGGGGTTTTCTCATTGCTTTTTTCCTTAGAAGACCTCAATCTCTTTGGACGACCATTTGTCTTCGCATTCTTTGGCACAAGATATCTCTCTTCATGGCAAGTCCCCTTGTCTTTTCTCTTACTGTCATCTTTTGCTGTTACTTCCTTTTCATTTATCTCACGAATACACTTCTTTAACTCTTGTAAAACCTTCTTCGCATGTTGGTATGCTATTTTACACAAAGACGCCTCATCAACGACTACTGCAGCATCATATGATTAATCTCCATGTCGCTCAAGCAATGAACCATCACATGAAAAGCATGTTCTGCTGTTAGATTCATCTACTATTCTTGAGAACCTTGTCCATCTTTTTAAAATATACTATTGAGGCAATTCATAAATTCTATCTTTTTTGAAAACACGGATGATATATCCACATGGAATTCCTCGAATCTCAAATAATTGACATGAACATTTTGCTTCTTTGTCGTCCTTCTTGAAAAGGACGGTTCATTCAATTTCTTGATTATTTTTGAATGAAGAAACATTATAAACATGTTGCTCGATGTCATCATATATAAGCTCAACAATGCTGCATGTTATGTAACAGAATTGTTCTTGAAACTTCTAGAACATCTTTTTCGTATATATTTCAGACATACTCTTCTCCATTGGCAAATCTGTCATCAATTTTGGTCTTCCATTTATATTGTCATGATCAGCCTTCAATTGACGATACTTTTGAGTTGCGATGCCTCACTCATGTCGCAACATAAAATCATATAAACCATTCTTCTGTGTCACGTATAGCTTAAGGAAGGCATTGATACTCTCACTTCTTGAAGTTGTAGACATCCCTCCAAAAAATATGTCTCTCAAATACATTGGCACCCACATCTCACGAATACCGTACATCGAATGCAGCCATTCATTGTCTACAAGATCAAAATCTGTCAACATATCCTTCCAAGCCATCTCAAATTGTTCTCTTGTGATAGAATTGTATGCAATCTTCTTAAATGTTTTGATGAAGTTTGGATTATGAATTGCAATTCCACCCAAATTCTTTTGTAAATTCTGCATAATGTGCCACAAGCAATAATGGTGGCATGTGGTGGGAAAAACGAACTTGATCGCTTTTGTCATTGCAGAATCTTGATCTGTTAAGATCGCCTTTGGCAGGTCCCCTTGCATTGCTTCAATCCATTTGTTAAAAACCCACATGAATGTATCAAAAGTTTCATTTGATATTAGACAACATCCAAATAATATTGATTGATCATGGTGATTAATTCCGATGAACGCACCAAAAACAAGACCATATCTATTTGTATTGTATGTTGTATCAAATGAAACAATATCCCCAAATTCTGAATATGACTTCTGAAAATAGTAATCAGCCCAAAACACATGTTTAATGTGATCATCATCATCTTTCTCAATAACAAAATAACATCTTGGGTCTCTCTCTTTCATTTGTTTAAAGTATTCAAAGAACATTTCACCATCTTCATCTTTTGTTTCTTCCCTTTTGTTTCTAATTTCATTTCGAAAATCTATTTCAGTAAAACCAACTTTATTCCTCCCACTCGCCTGTAGCTTTAGAAGTGTCATTTGATCCCTTTTTCCGTAAATTAGCAGCCCCATAAGTATAGATCAATTTTTTTTTAGGAGCGCTGACTATACGGTGTGATCGTAGTATATGAGTCTTTCTAGGGGTACTTAATAAATGAGTATGTTCCACAATAATTTTAAACACCACCCATTGCCCCTCCTTTGTTTTTTTAATTTGAAGGTGTGCCCCACAATTTTCCCGCGTTTCTGAGTTTTGTCTCTGCTGTATAGAGACATCGCCTAATTTTTCATTCCTAGAACCTTCTTTGGAGCAAACAAATTCTTTCCTCACAACGCTATTGTTCACCCTTGTCTTAGAGCTTCGTCTGATACTAAAACCCGCCAATTTCGCATAAATATTATAAGCGTCGTAAGCCTCCTCTATGTTATAAAAAATAAATCCAACTTTGGGTATTTTCTCCTCCTCAACCTGTGGTATAAATGTCTTAATTGGTAAAGATGGACCTACTTTGTTCTTTTAGACGGTTTAAGGACAACAATAGAACCGCACCACAAAAATACATGCAAAACAAAACAAAATAAAAGTAATAAGAACGATGCTTTGGCCGCTTTTTAAATCAACAATTATGTTCCAAACATTGCCAACAACAATGTCCTCTAATCTATAAGAGAAGCCTAATAAAAAAAAATATATATATATACTACTTTGCAGCAATGTTACACCAAAACACTCATACACATCAGCAAACAGATAAAACCTAGTACCCAAACCCCAAGCTTAAACCAGAACCAGACCAAAATTCAATGTGTGTTCAATTCAGGCCCAAACAAGGTTCTAATACAAGTCAGGCAAAGCCAACCACCAGGTAAGCTAGTCAGGTTCTTTGGAGTATATACACCCTACCCTCTATGGGTCCAACACACTAAAACCACTACTAACTCTGTGGATTATGTATTTATTTCACCCATTGGTAATCACCCATGACTACTTGTCATCAATCAATTTGATCCAACAACCACATAAATGGAAAAGAAAGAAACAGTATCTTAGCAACTGTTTCTTGCTGAAAATATAAAAATAAGAGTAATGTATTCCAACCATGTGTCCCTAAGATCCCCGTATCATTCACTGAGTGAGGGACAAGAAATTGGAAATCATAAAATTTTCATCTTGCAAACGAAGAAATTGCTATGAAACATTTAGGATTTTGGGACAGAGTGTGTTTGCATATGCCCTCTCTTCTTTTCATGAGATCAATTAATAATAACAAAGAAATCAATGGACATCTGAGGAGGTACTTTTCAGGAATACGATGAAGCTTAAAAAAAGCAGAAACGCCAAAAACAAGAACTTTAAATAAAGATGGATGATGAAAAAAAAACTGAGATTTCTAAATCACAGAGCAAGCATTCATGTAATGATAATGTTCCAAATTTTAAAGGGCCTGAGAAATCATCAAAAGAGGAGGTCAGAATCAGGTGAGTTGAAAAACAGTACACCTTCGACCATAAGCCAGGCAACGCGTCATAGGAAAAAATTCACATGACATGAACAAAAAAGCACCAAATCACATGGACGGGGAGAGAGGGAAACTTGCAACAGCTCGCTTGGGATGGACGCCTCACATGGGAATGGTTGATGCGAGAGGGTTGTGACATCGATGTGGATGGACGTCCCTGACAGCCATGTGCCATGAAACTGAGACGGGGATGGCTGCTGCGAAGGGGTCCAGACCTGGAGGCGTAGTTGGAGAGCTGGGTCTTCTGCGTCCATTTGGGGACAAAATGGTTGGATGCCAGGGAGGACCCTTAAACACGAGGTTCAAGCTGGGTCTTCTGCGTCCAAATGATTTTCCTTTTCTGCGTCCATTTGAGAAGATCTTAGATGGGGAGGATCTAGGCCGTGGTGGAGCAAATGGAAGGGAAGAGAAGATGGAGCGGATTTGAGACGGGGCAGAGGTGTCGAGGACGATCGGAGGAGAGGGGGGAGTAGAAGAAGAAGAGATAAATAAGATGCTTTTGCCCTTTTTCTTCGAAGAAGATCTGCGCAAAGGAGCCAAAGCCAGAGCCAGGCGTCAGGGTTGAAGGAGAAGAGCACGGTCATCTTTCCTCTTTTTTTCGTTGAGCAGAAGCGGGAGCGATTGAGGGCTTTGGAGGGCTTTTGCCCTTTTGGAATGCTTTTATGTCAATGACTCCGACCGTTGGATCTGCCTCACAGTTGGACGGTCCAGATTTGACTTCGCGTAGCCCTTGTGAGAACACTTCGCATATGATCATTTCCCATTTACGAATTGTAAAAACCTTAGGAGGTATATGAGAAATACTCTACTAATTAAATAATACCACACTGACCATATAGGATGGGCCCTCCATTATAATATATTAAAGCCGAGGATTTTGGATTCAATTTTAATTATTTTTTAATAAGCCTTGGTTAATAGCTAAAAAAATTAAAAAACTAAGAGATAAGAGATTTGAACTAATGACCTATTGCCATTTAAATGAAATTAATCTAACCAGACAACTATTACATATATACTTTTGAGATTCTTTTGATAAATAATTACATATAATAGTTGTCTGCTTAGATTAGTTTCATTTAAATGGCAATAGGTCATTAGTTCAAATCTTTATCTCTTAGTTTTTTTTTATTTTTTAGCTTTTAACCAAGGCTTAATAAAAAAAAAACAGTCAAAATTGAATCCAAAACCAATCCTTTGGGAAATGCGGATCTTATTTATGATGCGGCATCGCATCCCAATTTGCAGCATGGCGGTTTATCTCAAGTGAATTTTTATTTTACCCCAAAAAGTCCAATAAAATTTCTAGAAAATCCAGAATATTATAAAATATTAGAAAATAATATTTTTTTCTATTAGTAAATACTTTAAAGCAAAATGTCAGTCCTCATAAGTCATAACATCCTATATCACTATCTTATATGAAACTCGTAAAGTCTGTTCTGAATTAGATTTATAGATGTATATTAAAATAAGTTGAAATATCGCAAGTTTTATAATATGTATTGCAACCTTAATTTTGAATTATCTATTAGTATTAAACATAAAGTCAAGAAAATAGTAGTAGTGCACTACTCAATTACTCAATGAGCGAGTTTAGAGTGAATTTCAACTATAAGTAACATTTACTGATGTATCCAGATGAATTGGAGGGAAGAAACCTTCATATGAGAATCTATCAAAATCTTGCGAATCAGTTGAGTTTTGGTGAAAAAGAAGGCTTCAAAAGCTATAGCTTAAGAAGCTCCACAAATGGTTTGGGAAAGAAAAGAGGGGAAAAACTTAAAATGTTTCATTTTCACTTTTTTTTTTGGACTATGACCGTTATGAAATAGTAACGGCCGTTTTTTAAACCATCAATACCGAATAACCAAGTAAGCAATCCAAAACCTTCCTGAGGAAAGAAAAAAATAAAAAAATAAAAAAACCAGAGAGAGAAGTCACTTATCATGTAATTATTGTGCCTGCAGAGAAGAATGACACAGAACAACACGTAAAACTTCCCATCTGGATTGGAGGCCATGGCCAGAGGTATAACTCCTTTCTGGATTGGAGGCCATAGGCAAAGGAATTGTCTTGAGAGAGAAATGCAGCATTGTCTTGTCTTTAACTTGGACCTGATATCTTATACGGATGAAAGTGATTCTTTAAGAGAAATTTTAGGAGATACCATAAGGATACAAATTTGACGGGGATGGACTTAAAATTGCCTTGGCCGTTTTTCTCACCTATTGGAATAACTTTAATGCATGCAGTATGCGTTCTAAATGATAAAAATACATGTAGTATACAGGCATGGATCGAAGTAAAAAACTAGCACAGAACCGGGATCACGGGCATGACAAAACTCAAAGGAAAGATGATAAGACTATACAGTATACATCCCTTACTTGGGCTTATATACGTACTTCTGAAATCTACACCGCTTCAAGTAAATATCCTTTTTAGTGTATTAACGCAAATTAAATCTGATTCTAATCATAGTTGGATCCGCCGTAAGATTGATAGTAATGTAATTTTACTTTTTTTTCTTTGTGTATTGTAATTTGCTTTAAATGTGATCTATCTGATAGAGTAGAGTCACCACCTATTGGAATGAAATTCTGTGCAACCCAAGTACATTTACACAAACAAATATAGACATTGGACTCTTTCGATTTCATAAGTGGAACCCATTAATAGACTTGTAGGTTTGAAATGAGAGATTTCTATAAGCCATAGACATGACAAGGAGAGAGAAATGTCACTACAAGTAAAGATCCGGGTTTGATAATCTGGGTGTGGGGATGGCAATCAACGGTTCAGCTTTCTTCAGGACGATACCAAACTTCTCGGAAAGATCGAGCTTAGTCCCCTCTGGCAAAACCCAGTCAAAAGAGTGCACGAGCGACGCGACCGAGTACATCACCATCCTCTCGGCCATGGCAATTCCTGCACAAATCCTCCTACCCGACCCGAATGGGAAGTAATTGAAATCATTGCCTGTGAAATCCCATTTCTGATCAGCATTCAAGAACCTATCCGGATTGAATTCTGATGGGTTGGGCCAGATGGATGGGTCCCTGTGAATGGCCCACACGTTGACGAAGACCCTGGCCCCCTGGGGGATGGTGAAATCGCCCACGGCGCACGTTAGGCTGGGGCAGTGTGGGACCAAGAGGGGAAGGGCTGGGTGCAGACGTAGCACCTCTTTGACCACAGCTGATAGATAGTGCAGTTTCGGGAGATGGGATTCCTCCACCACATTGTCTTTGCCAACCACTGCGTCTACTTCTTCCTGGGCTTTCTTAAGTGTTTCGGGCTTCTTCATCATCTCGGCTATGGCCCACTCCACTGTGTTTGATGTCGTATCGGTCCCACCCACAACCATATCCTGTCGAGTGGAACAAAAAAATGCCCGCTAATAATAATCTCACAATCACTATGGAATTCGCTACGAATGCACTAATAGATTATTAGATCTTTGAATGTGTGCACATGGCATGTAGGTGAGGCCCACTGATTACACCATCTAAAGAAGATTGGTACGCACAATCCATATAGATGCCATATTGGGTTTACTAGCAACTCCGTGACGGGCAGTGCATGAGGGTGGGTCTGGATCAAGTGGGGCCGTCGAGTGGACCCTTGCAGGTTTGCGCCATGAGCAATGTCACCCACATGAGTCCAAATCGTTTTAGAATCTGAGTAATATAAGTGATTGGGGCCCACTTATTAAAAATTTAAGCTATTTAGAATAAACACCCTCCCAATATGTGAGTATCCCAGGATCTTACCCCAATAAGAGTATGTCCCACTAAAAGATTTGACATTTTGATTAATAAAATGTGAAGAATAAACATGTATTAGAATAAGATTGTGCTAATTATATTTTTAATCAAATGGTCAATCGATCTTCATGTGGGATAAAATCTTATCTGGATAGATTTTGAGATACCTCCATATACTAGGAGGGAGTTTATTTTGAGTGGCTCGGATTTACAGCACTAACTACAACACTATACATAGTTTACCGTTGTTTAAAATAATACGCAGCTAATAAATATTACACAAGGTTCCCCATGAAATAGCTAGGATCAATTGAAGGTGTGGTCCATCATTCTTCCCCAATTCAGTAGGCGAAGTCCATAAAAGGGAAGCATACAATTTGACGGACAATCAACTAGACGAACCAAAAACATCCACACAAGATCGCTTGCTATACTTGTGTCCTTAGTGTGGGGTCATTTGTTCAAAGATTTTTTAATTGGCTCTAGGATTTTGGGGGCTCCGCTTGGCACAGCAAGAGATGGCGTTCACTTCCAATTCGCTCCAATTGATTTTGACTCATCAAGTTTAATTTAGTTTGACCCTAGCAAATGAGTCGGATCGGGGTAAATCGGGTCCGGCCAAAGGTAGAGCACACCTTTTGGACCACCAACCCACATATGAAACTGATTTGCAAACCTGCAACCCGCAACCTGATTAAGTCTCTGGTCGGACAAACTAATCTAGCCTACCCGTGTATTTTTAATGATGTAGTAAAAATTAATCATGGTATGTGTTGGGATTCGAATTCAGGATAATTTAGATTTCAAAGAAGTGACCTTGCCACTACACCATGGAGAACCCTTTTGCTAATAATTATCAACAAAAACTTAAAATTAGTTAATGAGGAAGGGACCCAACCCCACTTTGGAAGATTGAATGGGAGTTTGAATTTATCTACGAGGTGTTTATAAAAGTAACTTTTTTTTTTTAATATTGACCCCTATAAATATTGTTGTTATTATTTTTACACTTAGGCATTGTACTTTAAGTGTGGGTGTTCAAACTTTTGAAATAACTATTTTATATTGTTTCCTATATAGTCATTAATTTTCTATGTTAACCATTTTACAATAAAACTAAACCAAAATGAATATATAATATATGGAATTAATCAACAAAAATAACAAGTTTCATAATTAATAAGAAAATGACAACATTATTGAAAAAAGACAAACTCGCGACAACAGCGTGGAGCTAAAAAAAGAGGCGGAAAATTCTTCATATAACTGATGTGCTATCATGCACGCTTACCTATGGAGAAAGGGTGGAGTTTGATTTTTTTTTTTTTTTTTTTTTTGAACTTTTATAAATTGTGATGCAAAAGGAGTAAAACACTAAGATACACTGCATTAATTAAAAATCACAATCATTAAGACAAACATCCTTGTTATTTATGGGATATCCCAAATTTTCACCTCAATCTAGGTTATTTCCACAGTCAAATTGATTCTCTAAAAATAATACAAAATACTGGAGTTTTCTCAATAAAGCTTTTTCTGTGATTTGGACTCTCCATCATGCATTTTGTCTATTAAGAAACTCTCAAAATCATCATGTTTCTATCAACGCAATAGCATTTGAATGTTAATGGGTCCCAATGTCCAACTGCCACTGATCTAAGGAATTTCAAGTATTTTTGTTTGTTTTGATTATATGATTTTATTTTATTTTTAAATGTGAAATGTTGAGTTTTGGGTTGTCTGGTTTATTTAATCCTTAGTCTTTTTTATTTAATCCACTCTTGGGTATAGGTTGCCTGGTTTCTTTTTTATCCATTGATTTTGATTGTACACTTTTTTTTTAGAATGCAGAACTAATGGTAAAAAGAGTCTCCAATAGTATTGGTCCATCTATATAAAGAATTAAGCTCATTCTTATTATCATCATTTTCTACTTTCCCCAATATAATTCCATTTCTCTATGTCAACAAGAGAACTTTCATTTTTCTCATTCATTTACTTTTGAGTTCATTGTATTTGATTAGAGCAACTTCAATATTTCTTTTGTTTCTTTGTATCTCTTTTTAGTGCTCTCTTATGTCTCATTTGCATGCTTAGTTTAGACCAGTGTTCAACCCATTTTAAAATGTGAGCATCTTGAGACAATTGGTGCAATTATTAAACGTTTCAATTTGAGAGGTAAACCTTTTTTAATTCATTAACTTTTGAGTTCATCATATTTTATCTGAGCAATTGTAATTGTGTCATTTTTATATAACTTTTACAAAAGAATCATCATTTTAAATTTTTTATAGATTTGCAATATTTTTATAGTTTTTATTTGTATGGTTTTCATAGATTGCGAGTTTTTTTTCCCTTTTTTGTTTCAACTTTTGGATATTGGGTTCTCCATGATTTTTCTTTTTCTTTTAAATCACTTTTTATCATGGGATTTTCTATGAATTCTCATTTTTATGTTGTATATTTTCCTTTTTGATTTTTTATCATTATGAGTTAATTGTTTATTTTATTTCCATTGGATTCTTTTAGTTTTCTTTGTGAAATATTTTTATGGATTTTTCATATTTCTTTTATGGATTATCATAAGTTGGTTTGGTTCTTCTAAATTCCTTTTATCATTGTATTGCCTATGATTCTTTATTTATATATTTTTATAGCCTTTTTAATAAAAAAATCATTTTATTTTGTATTTATTTTATTATTATTCCTCACTTGTGATGGGTTTTTAGTTTTTTTTATGGTTTTTCTATAGTCATTGATTTTCTATGATAACCATTTTACAATAAAACTAAACCCAAATGAATATATAATATATGGAATTGATCAACAAAAATAACAAGTTTAATAATTAATAAGAAAATGAAAACATTATTAGAAAAAAGGGCAAACTTGCGACCACAGTGTGAAGCTAAAGAGGAGGCGGAAATTTTTTCATGTAACTAATGTGCTATCATGCACGCTTACCTATGGAGAAAGGGTGGAGTTTGATTTTTTTGTCATTTGTTCTTTCACTTTTTTAAATGGTAATGTAAAATGAGTGGAACACTAAGATAGACCCCATCTATTAAAAACTACAATCATTAAGACAAACATCTTTGCTATTTATGGGATATCCCAAATTTTCACCTCAATCTAGGTTATTTCCACGGTTAGATTGATTCTCTAATAATAAAAAATACAAAATATTGGAGTTTTCTCAATAAAGTTTTTTCTGTGATTTAAACTCTTGATCATACATTTTGTCTATTAAGAAACTCCCAATATTTCCCTATTTTTATCAATGCAACAGAATTTAAGTGTTAATAGATCACAGTGTCGAAGTGTCACTAATCTATGGAATTTCAAGTATTTTTATTTGTTTTGATTATATGATTATTTTTTTTTTTAGAATGCGAAATGTCGAGTTCTGAGTTGTCTGGTTTATTTAAGCCTTAGTCCTTTTTATTTAATCCACTCTCTGTTCTAGGTTGCCTAGTTTCTTTTTTTTTTTTTTTCCATTGATTTTGATTGCTTACTTTTTTTTAAAGAACGCGAAACTAATGGTAAAAAGAATCTCCCGTAATATTGGTCGATCTATATAAAGAATTAAGCTCATTCTTATTATCATCATTTTCTACTTTCTTCAATATAATTCAATTTCTCTATGTCAATAAGAGAACTTTCATTTTTTTCCCATTTATTTACTTTTGAGTTCATTGTATTTGATTAGAGCAACTTCAATATTTCTTTTGTTTCTTTGCATCTCTTTTTAGTGTTCTCTCATGTCTCATTTGCATGCTTAGTTTAGATCAGTGTTCAACTCATTTTAAAATGAGAGCATCTCGAGACAATTTGTGCAATTATTCAACATTTCAATTTGAGAGGTAAACCTTTTTTTAATACATTTACTTTTGAGTTTATCATATTTTATTTGAGCAATTTTAATTATGTCACTTTAATATAATTTTTACAAAAGAGTCATCATTTTAAATTTTTTATAGATTTGCAATATTTTTATGGTTTTTATTTGTATGGTTTTTATAAATTTTGAGTTTCTTTTTTTTTTTCTCCATTTTTTTTTCAACTTTTGGGTATTGGGTTCTCCTTGGTTTTTCTTTTTCTTTTAAATCACTTTTTACCATTGGAGTTTCAGTGAATTCTCATTTTTATGAATTTTTTTCCTTTTTTTATTGCTTATCATTATAAGTTAATTGTTTATTTTACTTCCACTAGGTTCTTTTAGTAATCTTTGTCAAATATTTTTATGGATTTTTCATATTTCTTTTGTGGCTTCTGATTTTCATTTTTAAATGTTAGATTATCATATGTTGGTTTAGTTCTTCCAAATTTCTTTTATCATTATATTGTCTATGGTTCTTCATTTATATAAATCTTTATAGCCTTTTTAATAAAAAAAATTATTTTTTATTTATCTTATTATTATTTCTCACTTGTGATGGGTTTTTAGTTTTTTTTTTTTTATGATGGTTTTTCATGAATTTGTGGGTTATTTTGTCTTTACCCTTTTGTGCTTCATTTTCAAGGTTTTTTTTTTTTTTTTTCTCATGGGTGTTTGAATTTTTTTAATTGCTTATATTATTGAGTTGATTATGGATTTTCATTTCTATGTAGCTTTCAAATTTTATATTATTTGTTTGTTTTGATTTTATTTTTTTAGTTTTCTTGGTCATCAATCTTCAATTTTCATGGGCTTGCGTGTGTGTGTGTGTTTTTTTTTAAATTATATGGTATTAGGTATTGAATTCTTATGGATTTTTTTTCACTCTCTCAAACTATAACCTCTTGCATTTAATTTTAAAGAAACTGATCGTAAAGCATTTTTTATAAATTTTAATATTATGATTATATTGCCCGTGCTAAGCACGGGCATGTTTTTCTAGTTATAATATGTGAAGTGAATTGGATTTGATTTCCAATTTCACTTACCAATTGTCAATTGATTTTGACCATGAGTTTTTTTTACCATTTAATAACTTCACTAATAACTATTCTCCTATTAGTTTTTACCATTCAATTTTGTAACATCTCCAATAACTCCTATCACTAGAAACTCCTCCCACACTTTTATATAAATTTTGATTGGAATGTGATATTTTATGTTAAAATCCAATCATGGAAGGAAAAAATTGTGGAGTTTTATGTTTCTTTTCACTTTATTGTAGTTATTTATTATATCGGTAGATGGAGGCACAAAGATTCTCCTTTTAAGGCAACTCCAAACTGATTAGTCGGGTAAAGAAGATAAAGATTATTTAGAAACTCGTGGACGATTGATGGAATTTTTTCTAAACTATTTGTTTTTAATATAAAAATTAATGTTCATCGGTATTTGCCACAATCCCAATGTTTTACATCAAATTCTTCTATATAAATTTTTCCTCCTTTCACTAGGATATCTGTGTTTGCATTGTTGAAGGGAGATGATGCAATGTATTTCTTTCGTTTCTTTTGTGAATGAAGATTTGTATTTTAAATATAAAAAAGCCTTATGTGTAATTATTTTTAGTGATCAAGTAACCTTGAGTTTGAATTGCAAACGTCTGTTTCATCCATGTATTATACAAAGCAGCTTTTTCTTTAAGTACAAACTATAAAATTTGAACTCTTTTTATCTTATTTTAGATACAAAGAAAAATGATTTTTACCATGTAAATGAATTTACTTGTTTCTTTGTCGTCGATTCTTAATTTTGTTTATTCTTTCTTTCAAAAAACAAAGTTTGATTCTTAATTTATTAATTTTTCATTTGAAAATAATAATTCTTAAGTTAGGTACTTATGTTTTCCTAAATAAGGGTCCGAATTTAGCATGTAACATAGTAGCTTACCACATCACATGACCAACATGACGATAAAGCTTGGACACTATAAGAGGTCTATACAATTATAAAATTATATGATATCCATAAACCAAATCATCAATTTCAAATAAAAGTTCTAGTTATTTTTTCAAAAGATATTGTTATATTTTTGTTAGTATTTATTTTGTATTAAAAAATTTATGTAGACTTCTTACATGAAAAATCAAAATACATTAAATTTTATAAATTCAGGTTTGAATTTCAAATTATGTGATTTTCCTATACATTTTACTTTAAAATAAGTTTTAATAAATGGAATTCTAAAAATGAAAAAATGGGATATTTGTCCTTACTAAAATATTTCCATTACCAATAACAATATAAAATAGTATATTTGTTTGTTCTAGATTTTTTTTTCTTAATAGTATCTCCAAGATATTTTAAAATTAAAAATAATTTTATTATTTGGCCCCGAACTTAGCACGGGCGTATTTTGCTAGTTTTCACTGATTTTAACAGTTTGTAATGTTAGGTCCAGTACAGAGAAATGGTCGAATGGACGGACAAATCGATGGAAATGTGTAGAAGACTCCGGATCCTGCCATATCTTTTCCTACATCCTACAGAAAACTCGTGAAACTCCACAGCAGAGTCCACCAACAGTTCAAAGCAAAACGGTCCTTGGATTGACCAAAACTCGGGATGGACAACATATGATTTGAGCTTCTCTGTGTATATATATATATATATATATCAATAGGTGGGCTCTACTGCATAGTGTCCCAGGTTAATTAATACCTTGGATTTCTAGATGTAGGATTGGGGTTTTCTTTTCCAACAATGAAAGTGGAAATGGTAAATGGTACTATCTAATTCAATCAAAATAAAGATAAAACAAAGAAGAAGAAAGACATACCATGAGCAAGGCCTTGAGATGAGTCATGGTAAACGGCGTTTTAGAGTCCCCTTCATCTTTAAGCTTCAACATAAACTGCAAAAAGTCCTTGCACCCTTTCTCCCCACTCTTCCCTTCTGCCTTCTCCTCTCTATCCATTTTCAACCGCTGCTCAATAATCATCTCAAATATCCGGTCGAACCGCACCAGCGGCCCCTTAATCTGACTCCCCAACCCCTGCAGATCGAACCTCGCCAGACCCGGAAAGAAATCCGATATGTTGGGCTTGCCCAAAATCTCAGTAATCTCACTCACAACCTCCCGGAACTCGGACCCGAGACTCGTCCTCTCTTCCCCCTTGAGCGTCCCACCCCAAAGCATGCTCGTGATCACATTAAGAACGGTCAAAAACATCTGCTCCCCAACATTGATGGCCATGCCCGACGATCTGCCGTACACGTGTCCAATCGTGGCCCTCATCTCCTGGCGCCGCAGCTCGTAGACGGCTTCGAGGCTCGCGTGGCCCAGCATCTCTCGCACGCAGACCTTGCGCAGCATCCTCCACTCAGGCCCGTTTGGGGTCCACACGATGTCCTTGCCCCCGTACGCGATGATGCGAGCCACCGCGGGCACGTCGCGGTTCGCGAACGTGTTGTCATGGTCCTTGAGCACGGCCCTGGCCATGGAAGGGGAGGTGATGATGATGCCCAGCTTGTTGCCGAGCCAGATCTTGGCGATCGGGCCGTAGACCCGAGCCAGATCGGCGAAGTAGACGTGGAGCTCTGGGTCTAGGAAGGGAAGGCTCCCGACTAATGGGAGGCCTCGCGGGCCTGGTGGGAGTGGTGGCTCGCCCTTCTTCTTGGGCTTGGCGAGCAACCAACGGTACCATGCGAGCATGAAGAGAACCACGGAAAGCGTGAGCGGCCATCTTGCGATGTTGTCCCTCTGATTGCTTCCTTCCCACCACCATGACCAGAGCTCTGAGAATCTGATGGGAATTGCCATTCTGCTGCCGTCTCAAATGCAGAAGAGATGCTCATGTTTATAGAGCAGGCACTCATATTTGACTTCATATAAAATAAGGTATCTATACCCTTATATTAGGGATTTTACAAAAAAAAAAAAAAAAAAAAAAAACACTTTAGATGATCAGTGGGCTTAAGAGTGCATTTTAACCGACCTTGCACCAGATCAGTCATTTTGCCTGAAAAGGTGTTTTTTTTTTTTTTTATCACTTTCAACTAGCGTCCCTAGGGACCTTACTTTTATGAAGCTAAGCGTCCCTAGGGACCTTAATTTATATACGAAGTAGAATAAAATAGAGTTGTTTCCTCGTCAACAGGTTATTCTTTCTTCAAAAGCCTGGTCGTTTGCACCCATTTCTTTCAACCCAGCCGTCCAAGAGGATAGATTTCTTCCGATGCAACCGTCCAAGATGATAGATCACCGGTCCGACCGACCCACTGCCAGAGCGGGAGCTGTAAAGTTGCTAGTTTTTTGGGATTTTATGTCTAGAAACTTTTGGATTTTGTGGACATAAAGTTGCAAACTTTATTCATTCATTCTTTTCAAGACAGATCAGTTGAAATCTTTCTGGGGTTCTGTAAATTTCTCTGATTTGGATTATGGAGAACATGAATATGTGAAACATGAGATTTTTCTACTTAGTGGAGCTAAGAAAGAAAGGAAAAGTTGCAGATTTCAGTGCTTATGGGCCAAAAAGATATAGAAGTTTTTTGGGCTTGCATTTTTTCATCTTTCTGCAAAGGGTTTTGTAGCTGGATAGATCAAAGATCACTAGAGAATAGGGAGAGAGATATTTGGGAAAGTGGGTTCTAAAAACCTTAGAAAAATCTTGCTAGATGAGGATTTCAAGCATTTTCACACCTCTTTCGACGGAAAGGCAGTTTTGAGCCCCAAGTTTGCTGTTTGAAATGAAGAGGCACAGGAGTTCACTAAATCCTAGCAAGAAAAATGCTCTAAAAATGGCGTTTGCCCTTTTGGAAGACAATAGGCAGAGACAAATGCATGATCTACTGTCATGATGAAAGTCCATGTTGTATATTATACATTATTGAATGGAATCATTACTTGGAGACACTGAACATATGAAAATATTGTATAAAGTTTTATACAAACAAGAAAGAACACTGTAAAACAGAACAAGCTGTCATGATGAAGAAACTAATTCGTATACACCGCAGAGTCCCTAGGGACTCTTAGTGTCATAAAACTAAGGTCCCTAGGGACGCTAGTTGAAAATGCTAAAAAAAAAGTATACATCGCAGGGTCCCTAGGGACTCTTAGTGTCATAAAACTAAGATCCCTAGGGACGCTAGTTGAAAATGCTAAAAAAAAAAAAACACATTTTCATGCAAAATGACTAATTTGGTGCAATGTCGATTAAAATGTTCTTTTAAGCTCACTAGTCATCTAAAGTTTTTTTTTTTTTTTTTTTTGGTAAAATCCTCCTTATACTAAAAGGGAAGATAATGTCATGCTTGATTGGTTGGACGAAATTCTCTCCACGTATGTGGGGCCCACTTGATGCTTATAACTTCCTCAAGTCTTATGGCTGCCTTAGACGAAATTCTCTCCACAAATGTCATGCCTGTTTGGACGAAATTCTCTCTAGGGGCCCACCTGATGCTAACTTACTAAAGTTTTATGGCTGCCTGTTTGGACCAAATTCTCTCCACACATGTGGGGGCCTCTGTGGGGCCCACCCTTATTAAAATCATAAATCTACTATTATATTATATATATATACACACACACACCCTTATATAAAAGAGAGAAAGATGATATATTTTTTCACTACACCTTTGTGGTGGGCCATATGCTTTATCATTGTCTTTCACTTAGTGGACTCCACTTAGTATTATTATATTATATATAGATAAAATAAAAGATAACTACACTTATGTGGGCCCCAATAAAATATAAGAACTTGTCATGCTTTTCCTCTATACATCTGTGGGCCCCACTTAGTATTATTATATTATATATATAATCCCTTATTAAAATCATAAATCTACTATTATATTATATTATATATATATAGCCTTATATAAAAGAGAGAAAGATGACATGTTTTTTCACTACACCTTTGTGGTGGGTCACACACTTCATCATTATCTTTTACTTAGTGGGCCCTACTTAGTATTATTATATATATAATAAAAGATAATTATACATCTGTGGGCCCCAATAAAAGAGAAGAACTTGTCATGCTTTTTCTCTACATCTACAAATCTGTGGGCCCCACTTAGTATTATTAAATTATATAGACATAAAATAAAAGAGAATTACACATTTGTAGGCCCCACTTAGTAGAAGAACTTGTCATGCTTTTTCTCTACACATCTGTGGGCCCCACTTAGTATTATTATATTATATATATAAAATAAAAGAGAACTTTATGAGGAATGAAAGAAAACCGTTCCTATAGTTCCTAAGAGTTATAATCTTCAAATTTTCATTAGTGGTTAAAATGTAAAATCATACATAAATATTAAAAAATGCCAATCAAATAACCTCTCTTTTAATGGAAATTGATTTGAGGAAAAATGAGAGATGAATGCTCATCCATCACCCTAGAACTCAAATCCTACGATGCTCAAGGTCCCTTTTGCATCCATAACCTCGTGTTTCTCACCCCTTACTTCTTTAATAATCTTTCAGCAAAGCTTATTTTACTATGAGTTCCTATATATGCTAGCAAATATGTTAGGGTGCAGTCGAAATCCGCAATCAATACAAATAACTATGCACAAGTAGATCTAACCAAATAGTCACTCTAAAAAATATAGAAAAATATTTTATGTGGTTTGATCAAATCCTTGTGTCAGATTAGAAAAAGAAATATGGGGACATATATATATCCCCTTTACTAAGAAAGTATGGTGTTTTCATGCTTAGTGATGACGACTTGGGTGAGATTAGTGGGTTGAAATGAGGAAGATATTTCATTGATGTGTGGGTGCACTAGCCAAAGATATGGAGATGCTATGGAGAGGCTTAAGGTATGTTTAGATGCTTCATTTTCTTAGTAGCGAGATAATCACGGTGTCATGAAAGTTTTTTGTGAATATCCAAGCATATGCAGATTTTTGTCATGTAAGCCTTTTATTGATTTCTTCATTCCATGCAAGTTGATTTTCTTTTAAATTTGATTGCTATAAATCAAACCAACATCCAATGCAAGTTAATAATGGCTTGTCTTATTACTTCTTGAATTATTATAAGGTATTTGATTTTTCCTTTCAAGTTTTTATGAGTATGATGCAATGGAACCCATCATTTTGATATGCCAACTCAGGTTTTTAGATCCACCCTCTTATGTTGATTTGAATTGATTGCTTTAGGGCCCCTGTTTTTTTGTTTTAGGTCTTTCTGGCAACATGTATTCATTCATTATCATTCTACATGCTACACTTTTTTTGAGGGTGCTAATTATCTTTCTTTATGATTATGCATGCTTCATCCAATGCACCATCTCAGGCCAAACCAGTATTACTCTTGAACTTGATTCATGTCCAACATTGCAACTACATAACTATAATGCTAGGATAATGAATTTTCCATTAAATTTTCTTAGGAATTTTAAAGGAAGTAGTTGTGCCCACCATGAGAGTGCATGGCTAAAGATCTCTTTGTAGTTGGTTGTCTTGCTTCAAATTATAATATTTGTTTCAAAGATTCACTTACTACAAAATTAGAACGTAATTGAACTGATTTATGATACATAAAAAGCTAACAAAAGTGCCACAAATTTACATAGTTCAAAATTTGGTAGATCTCTTTGTAGTTAGTTGTCTTGCTTCAAATTATGATATTTGTTTCAAAGATTCACTTACTACAAAATTAGAATGTAACAAAACTGATTTATGATACATAAAAAGCTAACAGAAGTGCCACAAATTTACGTGTTTCTAAATTTAGTATGAGTCTCATCTTAATTCAAGAAAGCTTTTCAAGTTGTTGCTTTCGCCCTCATCTTGACATATTAATCTTGTTTATTTCCATAATATTTAAATTTCTTTGTATTAGTATTACTGTCATTCAGTGCTTCTTAATATGAATTTGGTATGTATTTGGCGCTAAGTTTTAGACAAATTTTAATGGGAAATAGGCCGGACGATCGATTTATATTGAAATTGGTGAGTGTTTTGCATAATCATGTATGGCCAGAAAAGGTTGGTTTTCAACTTTTTTTCAGTTAGTTTCCTTCCATATATCTTGTTATTCCATCGTTTTCTTACTTTTTTCTATTGAAGCTTCTACTGAATTTCATAAGAACAATGAGTGATTATAAATTGTTTAATTTATCAAAAAAAATTGCTATATGTAAATTGGTCATAAAAAAAACTGCTATATGTAAATTGATCATTCTCCATTGAGATCGTTAATATTGAGTTTTTCAAGGACTTTATTTTTCTAGATTATCATACTAAAAGAGTGTGTTCCTTGCACGTGCATTGCTCATGTAGGGTTCCTCTAGTTATGATAATAAATTACGAAATGAAGATGTGTACGGAAGAGGACCCTTTTTAGAGTTGTTGTGAGAGGAAAGCTATTTTGGGAGGGGCAACTTATAAAAAAATAAATGTAGTTTTCAAAATAGATAGGGGCTTTTTTGAATTTTTTTTGGAGGGGGCATATGTAAAAATTTTAAAAATCTTGTAAAGAAAATGAGGGTTTTTGAAAATTTGGGGGGACCATTACCCCTGCTGACCCCACTCTTGTTCCGCCCATGGTTGAAATCCTCTTATTTTATGATTCACGCTATATATATTGGGTGGTTATACTTTGGATACATTTGAGTGTTTTGAATTTTACAGTCGAGAAGCTTGTTTGTACTAAAATACTTGGAAATTGAATTCATATGATTCATATTATCAGTAGTTAAAAATAAAGTGTAAAGATTATTTTTTAAAAATGGGCATGAACCAACGAACAACTATATTGATGGCTGATTTATTTATTTTCCATCTCTTACCTCTCAAAGTGGAAAGGTTATTTGATGCTAATTTTTAAATTTTTATATTTTATATTTAACCACTTTTGATATAAATATTTTTTTTATCGGTAACACAAATGATCGTTGTTAGAAAAGAAGAAGAAATACAAAGGCGGAAAAAACGAGGGATTAGAAAACAACTTTTGATATGAATATGAAATCCATGTATTTTACAATGCAGACAGACGGACTCCACTTAAATTCCTTTTGACACCATGCAAGAGAGAGTTTGGAAGTATCTTGGGAGAATCGTTTGAAGCTGCAGACGCATCTTGTTTAGGGGGAAGAGGTGAAAGTGGCATGAATATCTCTTCCTTTGGCCTGTTTGGATGATATTTATTAATAATACCTCTGTTATGGGAAGGGCACCAAGGATTTTTTTTTTTTCTATTTTATATTAGATTGTGATGTCTATTTCATTTTTTTTATCTATTATTTATGTGGGCAGTGGGCCTAGTGGCCGGCAGATTCTTGTTGGGTGCGGAGCGGCATTATTGGTAAGAGGAGCACTAGATAAAATCCACGTTGGGAGCATAGTGAAAATTTTGATCTCTCTGATCTCTCACCTTACCACAAAAAAATACTTAAAAAAATTGCTCGATGAGGTTAACTAAAGAATCAGCAGGACCGACAATATGTGAACATCATTTGGATTTTTTTTTAAACGTCTGTGAGAAATCCTCTTAACTTTCTCAAATGCCAAAAATCAGATGTCCTCAAATTCTAGTAATTATCCAGGGAGGCCCAGAGTGCAGAAATTCCTGTGGTTTGTACTTCGTAGTCCTCAGCCATCGTTCTGAACAAGGGCCTTGAAGTTTACAACGATATGAGAATGATACTCACGTATGAATGCCTTCATATTGGATGCGACTAAATTCCATATTTTGAAATTTAGAAGCTTTTATTTAATAGGCGCGACATATTTTCTCATGGGAAAGGTAAAGAAGAAGTTAGTTAATTGGTTTTTTTCTTGATAGAGAGAATTTCGATTTTTTAACTATGGAAGGAATAGGAATGCAGGTTCCACTTTGTTGTGGAAACAAAAATCCACGAGCATGGAATCCTGTCATTGAACAAACAAGTCCTTTATCCAATTTCCATTGAAGGGGAGTTTTCTTGATGAGTGGGTCTTTACCTTTTTTTCTTCAATTTTATATCACTTTTAGAAATACATTTTGTAGAACTTAGAAGAATTGAATTACATGAAACAAATTCGCCTAAAAACCCACTCATCTCATAATGATCAATTTAATGGTCAAGTCGGCTTTGATTAGACTAAAACTTGATGGCCCATAGCAGAGTTTGGCGCTTATTTGATTGATTTAGAAGATCTGAACTATAAGCCAAAGAGCGTGTTTGATAACAGGCAAGGAATCCATATATCTGATGATTCTTCACTACCACTATAACAATAATTCATCGCTAGAGATTTGTATAGTTGAGGATTTCACATTGATATTGGTGTATATCGATGCATATAACTGAGAAAAATAGGGTTCGGTGTGCAAATCCACTTAAATGAGGATTTTCAAATCTTATAGGGGGTGGTCGGATGTGAAAATCCTAACAAATGAATATTTTCATTTCTCCAGATCCTCAGGAATTTACAATTATCAAATATGGATTTACTACAACTTTAGGGAAACAAAAAATCTTTTTCCTCAAAATTTAGTTGCCAAACGTGACCCAAGTGTACAAAGAATACTAACTAGTGTGATTTTCTTAGTAATATAACAATCACTTCAAATAAGACACTGGGCATTGTTTCTAATTTCTTTTTTTTTTTTTAAAGGCCTAGAAGAAGACGTGCTGACATTCATTTTTAACCCTTAAAAAAAAAAGTTCTAACATTGTTTATATTTCTTTCCAGTCTCTAAAAAATAGAATCATAAAAAAACTAATGAAAATACAAGCAGAGTCAGCTAGAGGCTTTGAATTGGCCGTGGCTTTGATGAAGAAGAAAGTCCTTAGTATCATAGAATCTGAATAATAAATTAAATACTAACTGATAAAAATAAAAATTAATTAAATATTAAATCCATTTGTGTAATCATCAGAATATAAATTTATATACTAAGAAAATTAAAAATCCTTCATATATAGCACTTCAACAATATGTGAGTAAATATATGTAAATTCAATTCTTACAGAGGGATCAACTCCTACTGAAAAAGTTCAGGGATACAAGATACCCTCTATATTTGGAGGGGTTTTTTTTTTTAGTGGTTCTAATGTTCAAAAATATGGGCCCTAGTGTGAACTTCCACCCCTTCAACTCAGTATTTTTATAACTCAAACCCTCCAAAGATCAAAGATAATATGGAAAGTATAGTGTACTAATGCCTACACTCGCTCATTGTTGTATAATAGCATAAAGCATGTTCATTACATAGGTTAGCAATACACAGGTTAAGTCTCATACAAATTAAATTACCAAGATTCATCCCAACTATATTGGGGTCGGTTCATTCAAATTGAATAATAGTGCAAATTAAGTATTAAGTAATTTTCAATTCTTCCCGCTTAAACAACATGATATTTAGAGGGTATTTAGTAACTCTAAAAGTGAGCTTTTATTTTACGATTTGGAGCTTGTTTATATATTAGTGTGTTAGCTTCTAACTGTATTCTTTAATTTTAGAACTTATTTACAAATTAGAGCTTTTGCCTATGAAATACTACTAGAAGTTTTTTTAGGTAAGATGGATGGAGGTGTACAATGCATGATTCACAAGCTTTTTGGATGAAGATAGCTACATAAAATTTTCACGACGACGCAAACGGCGGTTCTACATTGTAATTTATAAAATGTGAACCGCAATTACCTCATTAAATAAGATATGTTTTTCATAATTTTAACAAATAGGCTAATTATAAATTTAAAGTTAAAAATTAGACCTTTTATATATGATATATCTTGATCTAATAATAAGCTTTTATTAATTAGATTAGAGTTACCAAACCACTTTTGAGAAAGGGGGAATTCTCAAATGAGCTCCATATTATAAGCTCCTTTCATGAGCACCCATTTTTGCTAGCTCAATTTCTATTAGATTAAAACTTGGTGGCCTATAAGTGATTCAGAAGATCTAAAGTATAAGCCTCCGTTTACGAAAATGCTAAATATCATAATTTCTTAGTGATATAACAATCACTTCAATTAGGACACTGGCTTTTCTTAATTTCTCAAAAAAAAAAAAAAGAAATAACTAAAATACAAGCAGTGGCGGCCAGCAACGGGCAATTGGCCCTGACTTGGAAGCAGAATAGTAGTCCCGGCAGAGGAAAACAGTAAATGGGTATGGGTTCTGGAATGAGTTACATTGGGAATATGCCATACGGAAACAGATTTCTTCGCACTGGAGGGTTCTTTACCCAGGCCAGTTTCTCCATGTTACCACCATGGCTCTCATCACGGAGGGCTTTTAAAGCTGGACCCTTTGTCTTTGTCTCTCCCAAAAGTGAAAATGATATGTCTATTAAAAGTTAAAGCATTGGTCCTCGCTGCCCATAACATAAAGGTGGTCAGTTTATTCTGATTGGATGTTACAAAAGGAGGAAAAATAAAATGTCTTCTTAGAGAATCTCTCTAGAAGGGTGATGACACATCAAAACAAAACAGTGACAGAGGAACTGTAACTTTATTAAGGCATTGAAAATCTGGAACTGTGAAAGTTCCTCGACCCCTTTCCAGTACCAAAAACAGAGCCCCAGTGCCTGAACCTTTCTTGCTAGACCTTAACGAGGAGCTTATTATTAAGACATTTTAATCCAGGCAACCGTAAAAGTTACTCATCCCAGTTCCAGTTTCATCAATGCCATTAATTAAATACCAGTAGCTCATGTCTCCAACATGGATTTCCACTAGATAAGATTTTTCTTTTTGGAATGCTGAACCCTTCAGCTAGATAGGCTAGTAATTTGAGTCCAGTCCAACTGCCTTGTGTGTGCAAGTGTCTTCCTTTGTAGAGTATGATGGGGTTCACTCTCACACCAGTCGTGTCTCTCAAGGGTCCAGCCACCTAGGCTGGCACCGAAAAAAACGAAAAAAAGTCTCTTTGCTGAAAAGCCCCAACCAAATAGACGATTTAAACCATCATAACTTTAGCCCAGCAACTGGTGTTTTTATCATGTAATTTTATTTGGGTTTGCAAACAATGGACCTGAAAAATGGGCTCTATATGCATGTTACTGCTAGCTCATAGCGAGGATTAAAACGCATAGAATTCCTCTACTTTAATCAGGTAACTCATCTTCATATGATTTTAAATGATATGCCTTCTAAGTCCATTGCCGATTGGTAATAGTCCAAATCCCTAAACTCCATTAAAACTATTTCTAAGGTCTTTTATATAACCTCCAGAATCCCCTAAAAACCATTGAAAATAAAAAGTTTTAGTTCAAAACACTTGTAGCCTGTTTGTTGGTATAGATTACATAGGAATTCATGCCATAAGCGTTTAAAAATGATGATCCAAGGTGAATATACAGAAATGACAATCAAATACCAGCTTTTAAATGGAAAGTGAATAATAAATCCTATGAAAGTAAAGGTCTCATCTACATTCCGACCTTGTATCCTTCACCCCTCATCTCTTATCATTCACACTTCACATCTTTAATAATCCTTCAGGGAAGGTCATTTGACCATGAAGTCCTACGAAGCTCTATGTATTCAATTTTTTGTGACCTGCTTGTTTAGATAGGATACATTGGAACTCAAGGTCAACTCCATAGGATTATTAACGAGGTGAGGGCCGGAGATATGAGGTGAGGGGCTTACGATATAAGGTACCAATGTAGATGCTACAATCATTTTCTTAGGATTTGAATTACAAGGGTGGTGGCAATGTAGATGCAACCCCCTCACTTTTCAGGTTTTAATTTCTCACCTCCCCTTGATTCATTTTCTATTGGAGGTAGTGAACTTGATGGTTATTTTTTGAAATTCATATTTGTTTATTCAAGTTTAACCAGTTTTAGGAATAAATCTGATAAATTCTGATAACCAGATTTGGAAGGATATCCGATGGTGTGGACTCATATACCAGTGTGGAAAATTCTGATCCTGGCTATTCAGGACCCAGAATCCAGTTTTATATCCGTGGACATAATTGTTAAAAGGTTAGATAAAATCGTGAAAGAGTAGCCCCGTAATAGATGTACCACGACAGGACAAGAAACATACATGACAAGCTTGAAAAATGGAGATTAGCAAGAGATGAAGTCATAAAACATATAGATAAATCCTATCTAATCTAAGATGTTTATGAGAGCATCTTTCCTATAAAAATCATATCATCTCCTAACCTCAGATTAATTATCATGTCCTGCCTTTACAAATATATATATATATATATATATATTTATCATGTCCTGCCAAAAGACCCTGGAGGCTGAATATTTCCTAGTCCCCAACAGTAATCCATTTTGCACATGTGGAGTCTAGTTTCTAATAAAAATACCACCTAAAAATCTTCATTAAACACTAATCTTCATCCCATGTGGTGTCCCACATCCAATCGGCATATAAAGCAGGACATGTAAATAATCCAGTCCTATAAAATCAGAAAGATACTCATCAGGCGTGCCCCCAATGTCATGAAAACATTCTGCAAATTTCTGGTGAACTTCCAATGCAGGCCTCGTTTCTACAACCTTGACACCCATATGGATCCATTGAACTTGATTACTCTGTAACCCACTTTATCTACAACTGTAACTACTTGCAATTGTGATTACCTGTACTTGGTTGCTGATTTGGTTTAAAGAAACATAAAACATGATAGGTCCTTTAGTACCTTCTTTCGTGTATAGGGTTAATCTTATTTTACATGTAAATGGAAGTCAGTGCATTTGAAATCACCGTAGTTGATGTATTTTTAGCATGAAAATCAACAAGTAATGTGAGTGTAGGGCAATTAAGTTCGAAAGGATCTGAAAGGGCCTGGGACAGGTCAGATTATCCAAATGCATGAACCTGTCAGACTTTAGTCGTAACAACGGTAAGAACATGTTAAAATTTTTCACCCCTGGAGAAGGATCAGATAACAAATTTTTTACCATTGAAAATGAAGAATGAAAATGGTAAGAACAGAAAATATGTTAGAGAAACGAGCACTAGGGGTGTGATTAACGGAGAGAGTAACTACAAATACAAGCAAAAACATGTCACTGTTCAGATAAATTGAATAGAGAGACATGAGAGACATTCATGTGTGGGACTTTGGCCATCTGATCCTCAAGAAGAAAATAATAAGCTCCAGTGGCCATAAGCCAGGAAATCGACAGAATAATATCCCATTCCTAAACCATCATAGATGCCCACAAAAGCAGCAAACCAGTCAAACCAGACATGCCAATCCAAGCCGCTCTGTTCCTTCCAGAAGTGCCTGCCAAATTAGTATGACTATTAGGATAAACGACTACATGTTTTCAGTCAAACATGAAATAGTTAAAGAATGTCTATTGCATATGGACCCACTCAATTAAGGCTACATCTTGCAATAATTTCATGGGGAAGTACCAAAAATAACCCTTTGTGACATTGATTAAAAGCACATTTCCTAGAAATTTCATATGGAAGGGCGAAATGAGGCATTAATGAAAGATACAGCATGTGCATGCATGCATTAACCATCTCCTGTTTATGCACAAATTTATACACTGATAATCAAAACTAAAATATGCATTTTTTTTCTCAAATGAAGATGTAATATTAATCTTTGCTGCTGTTCTACTCAAATGAAGATCTAAAATTAACCACTGCTGTCTTACTTGTTTTACTCAAATGAACATTTAAACTTAATGACTACTGTTATGAGAAAATTATAAATAGAACTGATGAGGTTAAAACCTATGATGCCCAGATATGCAATGGATATGGCAGTGACGCAAATTTTATGCATAAAAAAGTGAAATATCAAATGTGATACAACATGATACATTGCCTTGTATGAAGTATCCGGGCATCATAGGTTAAAACTATTCTTGAATGTAAAAGGAAGCAACACTTTCACAGGTGGCTAATATAGCCTTTGAACCATCACTTTTACCCCCTTCAGTAGAGACCCATTTCCTGGGAAATGCTACGATTTTTCAGGAGCTAAGCAAGTGGGTCCTTAAGAGTAATTGCAACTGTCGAGGGTGTTTGGAAATCGTAAAAGCTAAGATTTCCTACTTGAACACAAAAGAAGAAGGAGTTCCTAAGGTACAAAGCTCCTCAGTTCTCAAGAAACACACCTCTTTGGTATTTTGTCAAGGAAAATTGTATGATGTAAATCTGTGCTTCCCCGACAGGTTTATATTTTCCTTACCAATTGGGAAAAACTCCATCAACCGGTCCTTTTTCCTTCAAATAATGGAACCAAACAAGAACCCTCATGTCTAATGTTACAGATCAAAATATAAAAGCCCCACATGAACAACACTTGGAATAGAGTATAACGATGACATTGAGTTTCTGCGATGTTGTAGTTCCTATATTTTTTATATTTTCGTTCAACTAGCAAGGTAGATCAATGAAAGTCACAAACCAACAAATTAGTCTAAGGGGTAACAAGTGAAATGTTTGGTTGTCCTGCTGAACAAAGAAAGATATGTAAATCTTCTACGAAAATGCAGCTCCTTCACACATAACAAGCAAAATTTTTGCCTGTGGTCGTTCTGATTAGACAGTCAAATGGGGAGTCTCTAATCAAAAGCAGTGGACAGGACATCACTGCAGCACAACTGGTTTCTATGTCAAGCTTTCCATTACGCCCTTACTTGGGCTTAGCAAGAACTGATGGGGCGGGAATTTCTTAAGACACCTAAATGGCTAAATCCTTGTAGCCACAGGGTCATGGCTGGCAATTATTCAATTCCCTATTATTGGCTCAACTACCCTATTAAAAATGATAAAATAGATCAGGTCAGAGATGTTATCTGACCAAGACTACTTAAAAATTGGGTCCAAGTTGAAAAAAATGGCCGGATCCAATTTGACAGGCAAAAATGACAGACCTAAACAAAAACTTGTTATAGTATAGTTTCCCAATATTTATATATTATTTAGATTATAATATAGAACTTTCAGGTGATGACCTGTTTCAAACTTAGCATTTCAAAATCATCTGATAATCAATATAAATGCATGTAAATCACCAAGACATGGAAAGATCAGAAGCTCTTTATATAAAAAAGACCAGCATTCATGAACAGATGATCTTAATCATCCATTCAAGCATCCTAGAAGATCATTTACACAAAAAAAAAAAAAAAGAAAAAAAAAACATTCTAAAAGATCAATATATTCACTAACAAAACCATTAAACTTTGTGGTCCTTAATTAATGGAAAGAATAATTAGATCACCCCCAATTAGGCTCTAATCCTAGTCCGTTTTCAGACATGAATCTAAGTGGGCTCATCCAACATTAATTTTGAGGCAGTACTTTTTTATCAGAACATTCCGCCCTAACTGCAATACTTCCAAACCCCAGCGATAGCAAGGCCACAATTAGATGATCCAGTCCGTTAATCAAATGATGCGGCCCTTTTCGGGCCGGAGGGATTGATGGCTAGATGATCCAGATCGTTAATCCGCGTAGGAAAAACATGACAAGAAATGGCCAGACAATAATACCAGAATACAAGATCTTAGCCATTTAAGGTATCATATACCTGATGACAACCTAAATAAATCGTATAAAGGGATGAGACCCCTCAGATCAACGGTCTATACCACAACGCAGACATGAGCTATATCATTCAGAGATTACACAAAACATGCTGTAATATGAGAGTGGAAGAGAGAAAGAGAGTCCGACCTGATGTTCCACCAGCAGTACCTGATGTTCCACCAGCAGTAGGAGGTGGAGCTGCAAAATAACAAAATAAAAATACATCAGCGATGGAGAAAGAAAACAGAGACCAAGCTCCAAAAAGAAAGAAACAGCAGAAACTGAACTGATTCGAAGAAAACAAGAAAGAGGAGGAAAGGGGTGGTGGAGATCTTGGTATGTTACCTTATAAATATATAAACATACCTGTGTTACATGCGTCGAGGCCAGAGTTAGTCATGCCGCAGAGCTTGGGGAGGCCGAGGGCTTGAGTCATGTTGATATTAAAAGTCTTGAAGACGCTTGGGTCGGCGTAGAGATTGCAGAGGCACTGTAGATCGTTGGTGATTGCATCCTGGAGCGGGCCACAGCAGCTGTCTGGGGGCTTCGTCGTAGCGTTTAGATACGTCGCGCACGGGATCAGATTTGCGGCGCACGCCGGCTGTCCCAACACGCCCTTCGCCCCACATGATGCCAACACCACCACCACTGCAAACAACACAAACCCAACGCCAAACGACGAACCCTTACTCATCTCTCTCTATATCTCTAAAACCCGAAGGACTCTTTCTTTTCTCTATATCTCTAAAACCCGAAGGACTCTTTCTCTCTTTCTTTTCACTTTCTCTTTTCTCTCTCTCTCTCTCACCTGCTCCAGAGTGCTGATGATTTATTTATTTATATATATATATATATATAGATGGTTTGGAGTTGGAATATCTGGCAAAATGTCTGCCCCGCCTCTGTAACTTGTATTGGCCCTTCCTTTCTTGTGTTCTGACCTTCAATCATGCATGTGGACCGAAACACTTGGCGTCCATTTGTGGACGATGAATCGGTAAAAGATAATATTGACCGTTTACACACTGAGTTCAATTTTTGACTTTGTTTTGTGTCTAAATATCGTTTTGTTGAATTTTTTTTGCCTATCTTGATTCATGACAGATCATGGCACGCCCGCGAGTGTTATATATTTATATACAAGAGATAATATATGTATGGCTACCAAATGTTCCAGTTTCAAGTTCCCGGCCGAATTGCTTTTTTGTGGATTCGGGATCTTGCACAACTAAAATACTCTTAAATGAACATTCTCTGTTATGGCACGAGATTTGTTACTGTTGCAGATCGGCAAGAACAGAACTTTGACACGACTCTCCAACCAGACCATTGGTGCGAAGTGACCTCTGAAAACTTTCTCCAACATTTGGTAGATCGACGAGTCCCACTCGGGCGCACCTTTAGTAGGTATAGATATGAGGCCTAATTGAATTGAATCCGGAAAAAGCATTAAAATAAAAATGTAGGATTGAAAGACCGTTAATTTTAAGAATTTAAGGGTAGGGACAATCTCATGCTTCTAAATTCAAATTGAAAAGAAGAAGAAGAAGATTATTATCAATGCACATGGTTGTGCAAATAGATGTAACTCATGGGGCTCCTCAAATGCCTTCTTATCAGCTGGTGTGAGGCACAATTAAAGTATCTTCTTATTAGATGGGGATCATCTATTCATCTTTCTTATCAACCATCCATTCATCATCATCGCCAACACCATAGTACTATAGAGCAATCTGATTCATCCAAATGATGCTGGTGAAAGATAACTTCTTACAAAGGTCGGTCCATCGGTCTGACTGCCACGACTGGTTTTAAATGTCGTCATCAATTAAAGATTAATGTAGTGCACAATACTCCGTACGTAACTCCTAGTTTCAATCAAATGCTTCTAAATGCTTTCATAAACAGATGATTATTCTTACACCGCCAGTAACGCTTTCTTCTTAAAACGGAAAGACAGATGGCACTAAACATTCATATCCACAGTAAAGATTTGCGTCATTTCCTAAGCAGTGTCATGAATATAAAACATCTTACCAAAAAATTAATAATAATAAGAGAAGCAATTTGAATATAAACATTGCTGCATATTATCATCTCTTGGTAGGTCCACTGGTATTGCACATTTGTACTTACTACCAAAATGTTACACAATATATGAGCTCATCTATGAAAAATTCAAACTGTCTGCATTCTCTAAGATCCACTGTATTGACTGTATATAAAATAATTGCGCCGCTCAATTATCTTAATTCCTCCAGCTTGATCAGAGTCACTCACTTCACTCAAAATGCTTACAAATGGACAGAGGTGCATCTTCAATTGAGTTGGTTTGTTCATTTTTCTTTTCTTTTATAAAGAAAGAGCTTTTTCTATTGAGTTGGGCCCTTGCTTGCAAGGTTTTTGACTATTGACTCCACCATCAAGGGTCCGGCCTGGGTGCAGCGTCCTGCTATACCAAATCACCGAATGCCACCTTATCTTACATGAGAGAAAATCGAGAACGACTTTCACTCCATTCCAAGCGACGTTGCTTAACTAAAATTGATTTTTTTTTTTTTTTTTTACCTAAACTACCCTCATCAAGTCCTTAAAACAAACTCTCACCAACAATATCCTTTACAAACTGGAAACTGATCATATTAGATCAGTCATCCCATAATTAGATGTAAATGGCTCAAAACCACCATTCTGCCTTGCTAAATTGCTCAAAGTTGGGTCTACCATTAAATTGGCACACTGCATTTTTTAACTATTGAGCTAACAACCTACCTAATTATGAGACCTAGTGACAAGAGAGTGGTTTTAGATGTGGGCCTCATGAAAATCTTGAAAGCCAAGAGCATTTTAAGCCCCATAATTACAGAGAAAGGTGAGCAATCTAATTCATAATATTCACTCATATAAAACTAGATCATTGAAAAAGGGAAGAGAAGCTTTAAAAAAAATCCACTCAGGTATTTACCATTGATCAGTCGTCTAATTTTTCATAATATCTTTCATATGTCTAGGAATAGGCCCAAACTTTCAATTGGAGATCCAATACATAAAAATGTTGAACTTAATTTAAATGAAAATGCTAAAGGCCAGACCATTTGAGGAGGATCGATTTGCATAGATTAAAATGGACATGATGTAAGGTTTTCATGGGCTTACGCCCATAAAAAATATGGAGATTTACAAGTATACGATATAGGAAGGGGCTTATTAAATTTAAAAAATACAAAATCTGAGGGTAGATTTAATGTTTAAGAGGGTTTAAGCATGTGTATACATAAGCTGGCCTAATGGACTCTTGGATTTTGGCCCATCTAATAATGAGCCCCAATAGGGCCTACACCCATTAAATATTGGTAATTTACCTTTTTTCTCCTTTTTTTTTTATTAGGGATGACTTTATAGAAATCAAATGACACAATATCTCCTCTTTTGTTTTGATGATCTGATTTCACATGAGTTAGTCGTGAAAATCATATGGCTCAATGAAGGCATTCCCTTTTTTTTTCTTTTTTTCCTAACGGTAGGCCTTAGGATTTTTTTGCCCTCATGATTTTTGTCAGACCCACATCTAAAATCACATTCTTTTCACTTTTTTCAACTCTCACAGTTAAGTTTATTACTAGATCAATAATTGAAAAAGAAACAGTGAGCCAGTTTGTGATGATTTTGAGGATTTAAATCTAATTATGGAATGATGGACTTAATATGATCAATTAAGAATGTGAAGATATTAATAGAAAGAGTTTTGTTAAAGAATTGGTGAGGGTAGTTTTGGAAAAAAATCAACTTTAACCAAGCAACCCTACTTTAAGGAAAGGTGGACAGAAGCATTAACGTTTCCTCTTGTGAATAATGAAGTGGCATTCCCTGATTTGATAATGCAAGACGCTGCAGTATATTAATATAAAGCGTCGCTGTATTGAAACCCCGCCCCACCATCAAAGGCCAAAGTGCAATTTTTTTCTCAAGGGATGTGTGAATCCCTATGTTAGTCCTTTTCTGACGAAAATTGCTTTCACAACTAGAAAATTCAATGGGGTCTCTTCTAAGATTGTGTACCAATTCAAAGGCATGTTTATTATAGGATAGGAAGCTGTTCTTAATGGGCTTCAATGCTCTACGTCCAATGGGCGAGCGCCGGTCATCATAGGGAGATGCTGTGTAATTCAGAGCATTGCATGGAAGAGAATATTTTCCATTGATTAGAACGGGCTAGAGTAGATAATGACATACGTGGGCACTAATTTTATTATCGCTAGTGGGTAAGTGCCTAAATGGATTAAAAATCAAGTAGATCTCTTTGTTATCATCTACCACGCTTAGTGCAGGATATTTATTGACACGGGTGATATCACCCATGTGTGCATGACTAAGCAGTGTCGTGCACTCCCTTGGAATAGGGAGTGCAAAACATCCACATGGCTTGAACAAAACGCCCTGAAGTCGTTGCCGCAGCTTGGACGAAATGTGCTACAGCTGTTGTTGACTTTTTTTTTTTTTTTTTTTTTTTATTGTCTGGTTGTGTCCATGCTGGCTGGCGTCTTTTCCTGGTGAGAATAAAAAAGGTGGGTTCACATGAAAACTGTATTTCCGTATGGAAACTAAAAAAATGTGTTGGCCGTTGCCTCATTGTTTGAAACTAGAAGGATTATTTGTATTTGCTTTTGGGCAAAGATGCCAGGGCCCTAGTTGGCCTGACCTTGTCTTGAGTGCACAGAGTCGTGAGACAAGTGTATTGTTTTTTCGTTTGCAGACGTTCAATGCAAGAGCTGTGAATGCACATGGCTGCTAGGTTGACAATTGAATTCGGATTGTTCAACGGATGACCCTAAACAAAGATTTAAGCTTAACACTTTTTTTTTTTTTTCCGGCCTTGCTTGGACTTTAGGCTTTGAACGCAAATCTTGATAGTGGTAGGATATGTTGGAAAAAATAAGCACCATCCAAACTTAATTCACAGTTGTCATTCATCTAGGTGCCTATGTAAAGTCTTCTCACTACTCTCTCTGTCTTGAGATCATCTCTTTTCTACACCCGGAATTCGGAGAGTAGCACTCTTAACACTAGTCCCTAATCAATGATAAACGGCCAGAGACGTCTCAAGAACCAAGAATTGTCTTGTTGGTAAGCAACTCTAACTCTCACACAACTGTCCAGGGTTCGGCCTTGGGTATGCTACCTTCCTTTCATTCATGTGAGTTCCTTTTTCATGTTTGTGGGCTCTCTTCCTACTTGTGCGGGCTGCTCTCTTTGATCCCAAATCCCTTTGGTTAAAAAAGGAACAGTTGGCAACATCTCGCTGGATGATTTTCAATGTATATGTTTTTGAATATATTCAGATGAGAAGTGCCTGCATGATTCTTTCTTGTAGTCTACCCTAATTATGGACTAGCTTGCTTACTTACAAATAACTCTCCCCTTCATACTCATAGCTCATGTGAATTGCCACAAACTTAAGTTTGATACTTATCATTAGATGAAATTAATAAAAATAATATCTTTTAAAATCATTAAGCTTGAGGGTAATAAATATCAAAGGGTCAACTATCTAAAATCTCATGCCGACTAATGTACCCTCTCAATTGCTTCTTTGAATGAAAAAAGAAAAGATGAAATTTTATATAATTGGCAAATCTTGATTGGATGAAACAGTATCTTATTGAAACAGGGTATCTGGACTCAATAGTTTTATCAAAATTGGGACATTGAGTCACGCAAAATTAAATGTCAAAACCTACTAATCTTGGAATCCTATATTTATATATCTACGAAAATAAGTTCACATCTAGAATAGTTTAAGAAGAACACTTTGACAAGAAATAGCATAAAAAATATGGCCAGCTTTGAAGTTAAGCTGCTCAAAATCACTAGTCCAGTGAAAGGAAAATCTTACTCTAATCGCTTCATACCCGCTGATGGTTCTATCGTATTTGAAACATGTGTGTTGACTCTATTTTGTTAGTTAATCACATGTTCTAGACATGATTAACCTAAAGTAGAAATAGTTATTGATTAGATTGAAATTTTGATAATGATAAAAAAAGGCGAGATAATGAATTGAGTGGTTTAGATTTCTTGAGTGGTCAAGTTAATGATCGGGTTTTTTTTTTTTGGCATTGTCATTATTTTCTTTTTGGGTCCTGGTGGCTATCTGCTTTGAGAAGTTTTATACATGTCATACAAAGCCAAAATTTAACTGCTCCTAAATTGTGCTTTTTTTTTAAAACTTCAAGTGAAACATTCATGATCCGAAAAGAAGAAAAAAGGTTCTAATCCAATTTAAACGGAGAGTTTTAGTTGTGTTCTCAGGGGTCAAATCATTTTTTTTGTAAATCTATTCATTTCTTCTTGACAGTTCAATTGGTGCTCCCAATAAGAGCTTTTACTTCATTACTAAGGCTATCACATTCAACAGCCAGTGGCATCGCAAAAAGTAACTACTTATTTAATGTAGAAGAGTTTATATTATATCAAGACATTCTTTTTCGTTATTTCTGGATGAGGGCACTTGCAGTCTATTGAACCTGAATTTATGCACATGTTCTTTGATAGCTTGCACATCATTGGATATTAGTAGGAAATAAATATAAATCATTTTAATATGGCTTTCTTACATATGCATCCTTATTCCGACATGCTCAAACCATGATATAGCCTCCAGACATGGGACTTACATTGTTCTTTTGTTTCTTTTGCGCATCAGATTCTGCATCGAGAAAGTATTGGAAGCGACTTGCCATTCCCATTAGTGGTGGCGCCATTGCAAATGGCTCTTGTATTAGATTCTGCAAGATCAGGCATCTATACAGGTTCACATCAGAGCCAGATCCAATTGTTGTTTTCCCAGGTCGGTATGGACAGTTCGGGCTCCTCCGAAAGCTAGAGATTTGATAGTTTTATAAATTGGCATGGGTCCTCCCCTTGACGAGTTTATTTTGCTCCTAGCTGGCCGTGTTTCATGGTGTATTTTGGATATTTAATGATGATAGGATTTTAGTTGGGATTTACTTTATTAAGATATTTGACTTCTTTTGATTTGGGATGTGACTTTTTATGTGGAATGAACTAGTTTTATGGTTGATTTTAATATATTGATGACTCATTCTCTTTTATTGTTTCATGATGAATGTGGAATGTTTATGCTTATGCAATGTTGAAATGTAGATTTGAATAGGAAAATATTGTACAAGAATTTTTTTTTATTTTTTTAATTATTTTTTAATTGATAAGAAAAGCTATTTCCCAAAGCACTCTCTGCGTCGCCAAAAGTAAATTTCTTGCCCTCGTTGAAGGCATTTCCCAACGCTTCAACACGTCGGAATATGTATTGCCGATGCCGCTTATGTGTCGTTAAATATGTTTTCCAACGCTAGTATATGAGTTGGCAAATTTATAACCAAGGTTGTTATGCGTTTGCAATGAGGTAAAGCTATTTCCTGACATATGCTATGCGTTGTCAAAAGTAAATTTCCTACATCGTTGAAGACATTTCCTGACGCTTCAACACATTGGGATATGTATTACCGGCATTGTGTATGCGTCGTTAAATATGTATTCCGACGCTAGTATGAGTGTTGGCAAATGTATAACCGACGTTGTTATGCGTCGGCAGTGAGGTGAGGTTGACCACTAAGTTCGATTTTTTACCGACGTTGTTGACATTGCCGACGTTTGGGACGACGCTCCATTGCGTCGATGAATGGCCCTTTTTAATCGACGCTAAACATTATTACGTCGGGAATGGTTTTCCAGGCATCTGGTAGCCGACGTGGTGCCGACGCACTAGACTGTGTCGGTAAAGCCTGTCCCGACGTGGTTTGCGAAATAGTCAATGCGGAGTGTGCGTCGACAAATATGTAATTTGTTGTAGTGCCTAATCAATCCAAATTTGAACTACCATATCTCAATGGGTCCTAATACTCTTAGACTCAAAGCTCATGAGAGATTTGTGAAGCACATTATGAACACACTTATTGAATTTCTATTAATTTAAAATGAATGCTCACTTCTGTGGACACACAAATTCGACAAAAAAAAAAAAAAAAAAAAAAAAAGAAAGCAGAAAAAAGAATCTCAGAAAAGTATGGAAAATACATTTCCACAAAAAACTAAAGATTCCATGAAAAATGAAGAATTGAGAAAAATGACTTTCTCAAGTCAAAAGATTATAAAAAACAAGTCAAGGGCTCTAAAATGAAGAAAATGACATAAGTTGTATCAAGATAAGAGAATTAAATACTAGGACGGGCAAAAAAAATACCGTAATCTAATTCGGGTACGACGCTCTAGGTAAAAAAAAAATTAAAATTCACAAACATGGTAAAAAAAAATGCCGAGTTGGGGTTGGGAATGCACCCCCACATCCCAAAAACCCTAAAATTTGCACTATGGAACCTTTTTTCGGTGCACAACATAGTTTACCCCCTAAAACATCTGACCATTAAACTTTTAGGGGTCACATCTCTTTCAATACAGATCGAATCAGGGTGATCTTGGAGCCCACGAATATCTACTCTGAAGCCCCTTTACAACGATGTATGGAGTTGACAATCTTATAGACGGATCAAAAATTATGCTCGATCAATGTTTTTATAGAAATACGGAAGGAGGCAAAATGGGACCCAAATAAGGGGGTTCCCCTCATTACCAAAAATAGTCATTTAGGAAAAAGAGACGCGCCTTCACGACAAAGATTGAACATGGGGCCCCTTGTCCCACCTAAAAAAAGAAAGGGAAATCTTCCTAGGGTCATAGCATCTTTGATCCAACTCATATCAAGACAATCTTGGAATCTAGAAATGTCTACTTGAAAAGTGATTTCCAAAATAAGGTAGAAATCCATAATCCTACGGACGAATCAAAAGTTACAGCAATTTGAAGTTTCAAGTATCAAAGAGTGTAAAAAAATGATGAAGAAATCTAAAAAAAGGAGATAGGGTGAGGGGAGGAGTGCCCAGCCCTCACCCCCATGGAGCGAGGGGTTGCTTTCCCTCGCCCAAGTTCCCTTAAAAATAATTTTAGTGTGAGGAATGATCTTCTCTTGCTAAAAAAATGAGACAACCAACTTTGAGAGGCCATATCTCCCTCAATACAACTCTAATTGCAATAATTTTGAGTTAAGAATTATCTACTCAAAAAGAGCTTTCCAATGATATACGGAACTCAAAAATCAATGGTCATATCAAATGTTATAGCCATTTGAAGATTCTAGTGTAGAAAATGAGTGGGAAATTGAATCTCAGGGGAAAAGGCATTCCTTTTGCATATGGGAGCCCCTCCAGAGGCTATAAATACCTCAAGGCTCTCATTCTTACACACTTGCTCTTTTTCTTCTTCTTTTTCTTTTGGTGAATCTTGTGAGAACACTTGAATTCTAGTCTTTTGGTTCTTCTCCTTTACAATCCATGCCTTAGTCTTGGAATCGCAGAGTCAGAGTTAGATTCCTTAAGCTGTAGCTCATGTTTCCTTGAGTTTCGGTTTTTGCATCTTCTCCTATGAGTAGCATAGTAAATCCCTTGGGATAAGTTTGCGTTCTCCATTGTGGAGTTCTTTGCCTTAATCTTGAAACTTCATTGGACTTAGTGTCCTCCCCTCTGCAATCCTAGCATGAACTTGGGAAATACCATTGGAGTGTAGTGTCATCTTCTCCACTAGGGTCTTTTTGCCCTCGTTATTGTAGGCTTGTAGCCAATTGGACAAGAATACTTCGCGGGTATCTTTGTTGATCTCTTGAGTTCGTACAAGAGGTATTGGTAGTCGTTAGGCTGACCAAGAGCTAGTGTCGACCCAAAATCACTGTGTACCTTATCCAAAAATCAATAAAAAGAAATCCAACTGTGTCCCTTATCCAAAAACCAATAAAAAGAAATCCAACTTTGCCCAAATTGTTGTGTTTATGCTTTCTTTCCATTTCCTTTTCAAATTGAATATCTTGTAATCTGCAGACTCCACAAAATCCAAAACCACCATTTTTCTCTTTTGTGTAACTTTTTTTGTTCACACCTTGTATATGGATCTTAGCTAAATTTTACTCTAATAACCACTCAAAATGCTAAAAAAAAACTATATTATTTATCATTTTACATTAGTCAATTTAAGATTGAGTTCAACTGTTGAGGTCAACGTTCACCCTCGCTCCTGAGCGGTTATAATTGTGGTTGAGCCCTCGCCCTCACCATAAAACTATTGTTGTGTCGTTTCCTATCACAAATTTGTTTTGGGATAAGTGGTACCTCAATGGAGTGTAAGATCCTACAAGTGGTATTAGAACCTGGTAGGTCGGGTGTTCGAGTCACGGGACACGCGTTTTGCGAGTTCGCAACAGGAGTCGTGGCGGGTGTGCCGTTGAGGGAGGGATTGTTGAGGTCAACGTTCACCCTCGCTCCTGAGCAGTCATAATTGTGGTCGAGCCCTCGCCCTCACCATGCCCGTATAAATACTCCACAATGAGAAGCCTCTCAAACTTCTGGGTTGAAGCTTATAGGGTCCCACATCATTTGACAGGTTGACCCTATTGTGGCAATTTAAGGTCAAAATAGTCCTTTCTTGTGCATTTAAACTTGAGATTTTTTTTTGTTGACTTCAATATTTTATTGCAAAGAGGCTCAATATTTTTAGGGCTGTGTAAAGCCGTGGCATAGGAAAAGGGTGAGTAAAAATGGAAATATGGGGAAACAATAAGGATGACTTCTATAAAATAGATTGCTTAAATAGTTCAACACAAGGACAGACTCACTTTGATGAAGCTGTGAAGTCTAATGAATAAAATGCTTTAATCAATGTAAAAAATACCTTTAGATTAAAAAGATGATAGAAAGCATCCCCCCTCAAATATCATGTCCTAATACTGGAGAGGGCACAACAATAGACAGCCAACTCGATGCTTGCCTCTCACCATATATCTTGAAAACAGCAGAGTTAAAAACAAAAGATGAACAGTTCGACTGTGCAGCTACAGAGTCATGTTAATGTTAAATAGCGATTTTAATTCTATATGATTGTGACAGATGCATTCTCATGAATAGTTAAACAATGCTTATATTGCCTTAGGAAATTGTTTTCTAGAAATGGCAAAATTTCCACCTACAAAAACGTCTGTAGTTAGAAAATTCTCCTCCACAAATTTTTGTAGAAAGATTTTTAGATCTTAATATTGTGTAATGATATGCATTTACTAATTTGGCCCTTCCGAAGAAAACTTTGGGAGAAAATAAGTAGAGAAAATTGTGTGCAGTGCAAATTTCATCCTTAATATTTTTACATTGCATTTTCTAAAAGTTTTTAATTTAATGTTATCCAATAGAATCATTGGTGCTGGGCTAGGGGGACTACTGTGTGAAATTGTATGAAAATAGAATTTTAATGTTTATTTTAGTGCAAACTGCTTCGGGGTGATTCTTGTTGCTCATGCTTTAGTTTTGTTTGTATAGCATGGGGAGGAATAAATTAAGGTAATGATAAAGTTGGTTGAGATGACAATTCTTCCTTTACATTGTTTGTAGGGGCGGCACCAGGGGCTGCTAGCACCCCCTCTCCCAAACATTTTATGAAAACCTCTTATTCTTTCTCTTGAAAGGTATAAACCGGTTGGTGCAGTTGAGACCCATTTTTCAGTTTTTTTTTTTATTTTTAAGTTTTAATCAATCTACAACTAGCCACATAAATGGGACCTAGTTAATACATCTCAAATTTGAATTAAAAAAAAAAAAATACTAACTCATCTTGAAATGACTCATTGAATGGATGTGCCTTTCTTTTCTCTCCATTTAACCTCCTCTTTATCTCCTCTTCTTCTCTCTCTAGTTTCTTTCTCTCCATTTTTAATATTCAACGCCCTCTCTGAATCTCAAATATTTGATTTTGCTTACTATCTCTCATTTTAATAGGTATAAAAGTAACTAAATAGTTACGTGAGATTCAACTTTTTCTTTAAAGTTGAGAAATAATTGTTACAGACAAGACTAATTTTTTAAGTCAGACGAAAAGACCTTGGTAGCCATTATCTCTGTATTTCTGAACTGGGTCTTTTTGGTTTGGGAAAAAGGGTTTAAGGGTATGTAATCCGTCACAAGTTCTCAATGGATGACTTTATTAGTACAGCACTGATTGATATGTATTCCAAATTTGGAAGCGTCTATTATGCATTTCAAGGTTTGAGAACATAGCGAACAAAAACGTTGGGGGCAATGGATAAAATAAATATTTACTTTGCATGGTATTAAATCTGTGCAGCGCACGGAATTTTATGCTAGTATATTTTAAAAACTACACGTATTTTTTATATGTGCCCTCTAAGAAACTTATTTCTACGTAGTGGCCCCTCAAGGAAGAATTCCTTAGTCTGCACCTGCTTGAAATGATCATCTTCTTTATGTTGCTAAAAATATCTTGAAGGCAAAACTTCTTATCTTAATTTTTTTTTTATGAAATTTGAGAAATTTGCAAAGAAAAACCCACGTTACACTTAACAAACGCTCTTGGATATATTCTTTGACACATATGAGAATAATTATTTTTTCAAACATAATAATGTGTTGGACATGCATAACACTTGCAGATGGGTATTTTTTTTTTTTTTTTTTTCCAATCATACGCGTAAAGGGTAAAAGACCCGCTTACGAACAAACGGAAATGAAGTGGTTTCTTTGTAAATCCCCATGAATAAAGCCAAACAATTGGCGGACTTAAACGGATAGCATCCTATCGAAATCATTTTGAGAGATAGAAACAGTTGACGGACTTAAATGGATAGCATCTTGGCGAAAACATTTTAGAGAGAGAGAGAGAGAGCTTCCAGTATCCACAGCGGAGTTGGGAGGGCAGACTGTTGAGTCTAAGAAGCGATGGCCGCTCTCAGCATGGGGATCCCGTGCGGAAGATCAATAGGTCGCACAAGGAGATCCACAAGTAGCTTCCCCTCAACCCCCAGAATCTCCTGTATCGGATGGGTACGTATGATCTTCATTTCTAATTAAAACTCTTCCCTTTCTCTCTCTGTCTGTGCATCTCTGCAACTGCAAGCAAAGTTCAGATTTCATATTCATTGGTATGAATTCAATTCAAGTGCATATTTCTTGTTCCCTTGCCTTGTCCTTGTCCAAAGGAAGGATCCAGAAGGCATATTAGGGCCCCCTCAAACTGGCCACATTGCTCGCAGAGAGTTCCAAAGGCGCCTTGAGAAGGACGTTGATGCCAGGGAAGCCTTTGCTCGCCAAGTACGCGAGGAACAAGAGCGTCGCCGTGCCCTTCGTCAGGCAATTCCACGCAATTCATTCCCCCCACTCTCTTTCTTCTTCTTCTTCCTTTTCTTCTGCTAATGTCTAGTTCTTGTGTTACAGTCGCGGGTCGTGCCGGATACATGTGCAGGCTTGATTGAGTATTTTCTTGATACAGAAGCTCAAGAGCTCGAGTATGAGATCTCCAGGTTGAGGCCCAGGTATTTTTCTCGTTACCCTTTATTCTTCAAATTCTCCTGATACTTGACTTGCGCATTTCTACAAGCAATCTTCATGTGGGCATTAATGCTACTTGGGTCGTTATTAGGTGAAGTCATTGGTCCATTACGTTGTCCCAAGAGAGGGGCATTATGATAATGTTATTCTCTATGCATATATGCTATAAAACAATCTGAAAGTTCAAATATAACATGACATGGTTCTTAATAATTGCGTGCTAGAACTCTTATAGCAGGCCCCAGACAAAAGGGGTAAGGCTAAGTTGATGATAATGATGATCCTGTAAACATTTAAAGGAGTGGTGGCTTAATGGGCCTTTTTTTTTTTACCTTTATTTCAAAGAATTGCTAGTCTCAAATTTATGTTGACCAAATGTTTCTGCTTTTTCAAGCATTGCTAGACTTTACCTTCTTGCCTACTACAAATGGTATTATGACTTGCCTAAAAGATTTTGGATGAAACAATTAATCTAGCAGCATAGTATTAGTGGGTTTACTAGCCTGCCACTGATATTCGATCATAAATGCTTCTCGTTCAATTGTTCGAGTACTTGAAATCTTCCCATCACTGACATCTTAAATTTTGGTCAGTGTAATCTCTGTCCTTGTTTCCCATTTGAATAGCTTATTTTTGGACTTACCAATGCATTTTCTTGGTATCACCCTACAGAGTGCTGTCATGACAAAAGAAAGAGTTTTAGCATGCAAACCATGAGGACGCTTCTTGCTTCAAAGAAATGATTGATTTGTGTCATGAGTTCCATCTTTCTTATTAAATTGGAATTAGAAGCTGGGAAAAATCAATAATTTAATTATGTGCATTTATATATTCCTCTTTATCAAGCTTCTTTTGTGTCATAAACCTTCTTATAAGTATTGGTTGACGTAAATCTACTTTGTTGGGTTCAGAACATGAGAAGGAATATCTTGCTTTGCAATCTAATCACCCTTGATGGCCAACACAGTGGTTAGGTTAGAATGACCATATGCTTTAAGCAATGGACCTATGTGAGAAATTTTGCAACATCGGATAGAAACAGTTGACTTTTCCTTCTTATTTGCTTTGCCCAAATGTAGCAGTTATATGTGAAGAAAAATGCATTGCCATTTTAACAGAGGATTCTAGGCACAATTCATGAATCATGATAAACATCTTCATAGCCTTAACTCTGCAAATTGAATGTGTTATTGAGACTTCTATCCGTTACTTTAATATGTTTCAGATTAAATGAGGAGTTTTTCACTCACCTACAGAACGAACTGGGACAACTTAGATTTTCTGTTTCAAGGACAGAGGTAGAGTTCTTATATATATATATATATATATAGTTTTTTTTTTTTCTGTTCCTGGGAACAGGACATGTGATCTATGTCCTGCAGATGGTAGAGTAGAACCATGGTTTGTGACTGTTTCTGATAATTTTTCAGGATATGGAAGACAGATTGATCGAGCTGGAAGCAATGCAAAAAGTGCTGCTGGAAGGAACAGGTTTGTTGCCTTTTGAAAAGATGATGCCAAATAGTATTTATTCTCCTCTGACAAAACCAAAGGATGGTAGCAGTAATTCCATCTTTCTTGCAGAAGCATATGATAAATTGCAAAATGACCTTATTCTAGCAAAGCAAAGGCTGGCAAAAATATTGCAATCAAAGGATAAGAAAGCAACTGTAAGTAAAGTTACAAATAGACTGCTCCTTGATATAAGTCTTTGTTGATATTATGCGATTCTTACCACATGGATATCTGAGACATTTTGAACATGTGGAGCTCATGTTTGACAATCCAGATGTTTGATCTGATGGGGCCCCACTATAGATGTGCCATTCCACAAAATTAATCCATTTCAAACAATCCTAACATTTCAATGGAGGACCATAAGAGTATATGCGTAAGAATGAAATGCATCAAGGTTCTGTAAGATTCCACACATCTTTGGGTGGTTACATACCTCCAACAAACACACAGTTTCTGTCTGGGTTTTTGAAACATGCTTGGGTTCTAAGGATGAACAAACTGAAGGATGTGGCTAACATACGAGCAAAAATTTAGAGTTGATGACCCGTAGAAATGGATGGATGCTATGGTGGGTGAATTTTTCTTGATGAAGAAAAATGAAGACTATGATCTAGTAGATCTGCCAAAAAGGATGTGAAGCTTAAATAGGTCTTAAAGAAAGACCAAACCAGGCATGAAAGGAATGGTTGAAAGCAGAAGGCAAGGCTAGTGGATGAAGGTTTCACATAGAGAGAGGACATAGACTCTGAATAAACCTCTTTAACAATTCTCAAGGACAAATAAGTATGGCACTCATTGCTTTCCTAAATGGTGAGTTGGAGTCTATATGGTTTGTCTGAAAGGTTATGAGAATGAGTCTTATAAGAAAGTCAAGGATTTCATATGTATGGTTTCAAGTAGGCATATAAGAGTGGTTTCATGAGGTTCCTTCATGTTATAAATCCATAGGCTTTCAGGAAAGTAGAGTCTACCAGTGTATATACCACAAGGTTAGTGGTAGGGATTCTTTCATGTGTGATTTAGAATCAGCATTATGATATTAGTGGCGGATCCAGGATTTTCATTTGGGTGGGGCGGATGATGACCAGTTGAAAAGGTCAAAATCAATGCCCACTACCAATATTCCCCGCTTATTGCATGGTTTAAAGTCGTGATTTTTATTTTTTTTGGCAAATTAAGTATAAAGAACTCATATCCTAATACTAACACTCAATTCTTACATAAGGTTTTTGAATACAACATCCATTTCCTCAATAAATTAGCCTTTATTCAAATCAATGGGATGGAAATTAAATTAGCAATCACACTACTACACTAATAAAGAAACTATAGAGAACTCCAAAGAAGTAAAATAATTATCATACAAAAATAGTACCTCTTTGATTGTTTCCTTAAGCTCCTAAGAGTTCCTCTCTCATTTGAATCCAAATGAGACCAACATAATTATAAAAATCATATTGTGATTATAGAAAAAAATCAATTCAAGAAAATCTAATAAAAAATAAAAAAGAAAGTAGCTAAAACTCAAGACCAAGGAATAAATCAAACAAAATCCAGCAAGAAGGCATTTGGCCAGTATCTATTTGATTCAAAGGTAGAAACCTCATCATTGCCCCTTATTTGTGTGTGTGTTGTGTATAGAGAGAGAGAATGGTGGTGTTGGTGAATCTAGGTTGTAGGATCTTACACCCCATTGAGGTACCACTTATCCTAAAACCAATTGGTGATAGGAAACGGCACCACAATAGTTTTATGGTGAGGGCGAGGGCTCGACTACAGTTATGAACCCTCAGGGGCGAGGGTAGGCGTTGACCTCAACAATCCCTCCCTCAACGACACACCCGCCGCGACTCCTGCTGCAAACTCGCAAAACGCGTGTCCCGTGACTCGAACACCCGACCTACCAGGCTCTGATACCACTTGTAGGATTTTACACCCCATTGAGGTACCACTTATCCTAAAACCAATTGGTGATAGGAAACGGCACAACAATAGTTTTATGGTGATGGCGAGGGCTTGACTACAATTATGACCGCTCAGGAGCAAGGGTAGACGTTGACCTCAACATAGGTGAGAAGGAAGAAAGAGAAGAGGGAATCATAGACGAAAGAACGGATTGAGAGAGAAAGAGGATGGACCTTTATGCTATGCTATTGTGTAAAAGCCGAACTCCCTGAGCTTGGAGTGGAAAAAGGAGAACTATTGAGCGGAGGGTTCCAAGGTCTTTTTTTAGACCGAAAGGAGGAAACTAATAGAATTTTTCAAGACCTGGGGTGGGGCAATAACTTTACCGGAATGGGGCATGGGCCATATGGTCCATGCAACCTTTAAGACCTTTTGGATCAGACCTGGGGTGACCGCCCGGGTCTGCATAAATTAGGTCCGCCCCTGATTGATATAGGTTGTGATGACTGCTTGGACTTTCTTAGAAAGTTCGATGAAGGTTCTCCATGCCGAATTCTGCTCCAGGCTTTGCCCCAATTCTTAGAGGTGATAAGTTGCCCAATTCTTAGAGGTGATAAGTTGCCCATAATTCTTGAAAAGTGAGGTTGACCAACTGGATATCAGTTCTGCCATGGGCTCACTTGGAAGGTATCAGAGTGATTCAGACATGGATCAGTGGAAGGTTGCAGAGAAAGCACTGAGACATGCAAGGTTGGAGAAATTTGTGGTCACATGTAGGAGATCTGATCATCTAGAGATGGTTGAGTACATAAGTGACTTCACAATACATTTTCATGAAGATAGGTAGTGCTGTGGTGAAATGTGAAATTAGACTGTTACTGTAAAGGTAGAGCTTGCGGCATGCTATAAAGTGGGCATCATATACATTGTGGTTGTAGAATTTTGTCTTAAGTCTTCAAGTTATAGGTACGATATTTGTGCACCTATGCGTGTGTGTGTGAGAGAGGGAGATGGATTTGGTTTTTAGTTTCTTCCCACTACTCCTTGATTGTTCTGTAGGATATTAAAGGACTAGAAAGGGAAAGATACAGAGTTGCACGATTAAGGTTACTCTTCCCATACCGGTTTTAGGCAATTGAAATGGGGGTGGTTTGACAAAAATAAGTTAATAGGCGAGGAAACCATGGCCAACAAGTTTTCTAACAGAGATAAATCACTCACATTTTGCGAAAAGGGTCTGTTGAATCCTTGAAAGTCATTTTTGATAACAGAATTGTCTTCTCAGATAAAATCTTATTTCAAATCTTAACCTAAGGAATGCTTATTTGGAACAACTGGGAGAATCTAAGGCACTGCACTGCTTTGCCCTCCCACATGTCCAACACATACAGTTTCTTTCATTGAGAGTTTTGGAATGCTGCTTGGAATCCAAGGGTTGCTTTCTTACTGACAAGAGGAGGATTTCTAAACTTGGCGTAAAGAGAAGGATTCTGTTGGTGGATAAGGAATCACTTGAAGCAAGTAATAAATAGATTTGGTGGTCCATCCTTCCTCTTATGCATGACCATACTTCAGGACCATAGACAAATGTCAATTCGATCAAGTGCTCATCATTGCCTATAGCACAGGTGTGGACTTTGATTCAATTTATTTTTGTGTAATGTTCCGATGTTTATGCTTTTAAGATCCCATAGTAGTAGGGGGAAAACCAGAATATTTTATAGGTTCACATTCACTTGAAAAGGAGGCCAAATTATGTATAGCTGACATCTTCAGCTAGATTTTTTTAGGTTATATCCTATCTGTAGGGCCCATCAGATCAACAGTTTTCATAACCAAACCATGGCCTCTAAATTTTTCCAGTCAACTCCAAGCACACTATGCATATTCCATATCCTTACCTTCAATTAAGGATCTTATAATTCCTATGACATCTGTCTCTTGAAATCATATCTCCACTAACAAAATAATCTTTAATTAGCAGTTACTGGATATGGTTGAGCGAAATGAGCTCGATAGGTCCTTATTGGCTCTTCTTGATGAAAACATAGCTAATGCCCACAAGAATGACCAGGTGAGGACTGTTGGTTGCTTCATATTTGTCCCATTAGTGCAGTTTTGATTATTGAGGCTCTGCTATGTGTTCAACTTAGTAGCCATTGCGTGGTTTAATTTGCAGAAGCAAGCAGTGGAGTTCATGGAGAAGATTCGTGCAGCCGTTCTTAAGTATATGACTGTATGATGATCACAGTTGTAAATTCATTACTGATAAGTTGAGCTCAATGATCTACATAAACAGATATAGCTTGTGTTTTATGTATCCAATTTGAAGATGTTTCTCCTGTTTGTTTTTCTGTGCAAATATTGAAAACAAGATTTTTTTTTAGGTCAATTGCCTTATCCATTATGTTCCTTCCTCTTGTATTTGTTAAGTTGAATGTTGTATTTAAAACTCAGTTTTTTTTGCATATGTTTCTTGAAGTGCGAGCCACTGTGGCCTACTTTGACACTGTTTCTTTTGCAGCAATCTCTCTCATTGATGATGTGTGGGGTCTGTTGTGCTGTGTTTGATTGCTCAGGTTGGGAGTCCAGTAGCCTATTGTTCCCGTAAATGGTGCTGATGTATTGATCTAGCAAATATGTGCTAGACTATGACGGTTTAAATCTGGCTGATCAGGTGGTGCTAGCAATTGCATTCCCCTGCATTTTATGTGATGAATGTGATAGATAACCATTCTCTCCTTTCCTGTCCAGCTGATGGTAATATATTGTATAGGATGTCCTAGCCAGTAAATTCTTTTAACTGGGACATTGCCCATACCAGCAGATTTATAGCCCTCAGCAAGGTTGCAAGTGGGCTATGCCATCCTGTGCGCCCCTCTCACTTTTAGATGGATTTGAGAAGAGCTTTTAAAACCATTTTCTGGATTTTGACCTCCTTTCTTTCCTTACGACCAAATGGCCAAGTTGGGGGTATTACTAGATGGCTAATCCCAGACCTATATCTAACAAAAATGACCCTTATCTTTGCTAAAAGTCTTGGTCAGAGGTCGCCAGCTTCACTACCATGTCCTTCCTTACCCAGGGATTTCTATTTCCATAGGAGAGGAATTTTACATTCCTACCTAGGGGTGTTGATGGAATGGGTTGGCCCAAGCTCAGACCAGCCCGGTTTGGCCCTGGCTTGGGCCTTAAGTTCTTGTGCTTGGGATGGGCTTGGATTATTTATTTAGGTCCAGTTAACAGATGGGCTGGGCTTGTATATAGTGGAATAATGCCCAAGCTCAGCCCGGCCCGACTAATAAAAATAATGAAAGGGAGAGTTAAAATACGGAGGACTCAAACAAGTAAAATTTCACATGCACAAACACCAACACACCAATTGAGCTACAACTAAGGCCTTCAAGGTAGCTTTTCATTTCCTTATAATGTCGAGCCGGGCTAGGGACCGTGTAAGATAGGCTAGATGTAGATATTTCTCAGCCATGCCTATGAACAACTCTATTCTAACATCTTTTATAGGAAATCCAAATCCTCTTAATGTATTGTACAAAATAAAGACACAATGAGCTGCACGAGAAATGAAAATAATTTTCTTTCTAATGTGGAGTCCTCTTGTCACAGGAATGCATCCTAACAAAAAGTCCCCAACTAACTAACTAACTGCAGTGAGTAGTCCGTCTTACTCTACCGGTATAGCTTTCCTTGACTCAGTAGGTGAGTTTGGGAGACACGTTCCAAGTTTTTAAACCACTACCCGTACTTACATTGGATCCAAAGGTTAGGCAGCCAGCGCCATAACTAATAAACATAATACAGACATCATGTATATAAGAATTTGCTTAGACACCATTCATGGTTCAACTACTCCATCATTTTTCTTCTTTTAATGATTGACAACCCATTTGCATCTTCTCATATTTTATCACAGTTTAGACACCCAGACTAAGGTAGTATGAACCCCAGGACCACAATTAAAATATCTCTCTCTCTTCTCTCCAAAGGGTTCTCAGCTCTCAATCCTCCACCCTTGAAGACAAAGAAAGATACCCCATGCAATCATATCAGTTCCCAAACCATTGTACCATCACAGATCAATTGTCAATCATGAATCACCGTAAATCTAGGCTTTCAATTCTTTGATCATATCAGTGGGCCCCAGCCCAAACAGAAGAGAGAGCAGAAAGCAAACGGAGATCCCGCGGTGTACTGAAGAGACCATCTCGCCTTAGTTTCTCTTTCCTCACACAGAGAAGGCAGAGAGCAACAAGCAAAGACGAAACCCTAGAAATCAGGTAACTCTTTTATTCGCTTTCGTTTCCGTTGAGCTACGATACATCCTGAATTGAGAACGGAAAAAATGGAACAAACAATGGTTTCCTTTGTTGAATCGTTTGGTTGCAGGATATTATGTTTGTGGGGCTGCTTCCATCACTGACATCCCATAGATGCAACAGGTACAAGCACAAGCAGTTCTTCTCAATTTCCTCTTATTGTTATGTGTAGGGATTTCTCTTGCATCTATTGATTTGTTTGTTTATCTTAGTTCTTGTTTTGGTATCATGTTAATCATCTCAAATGCCAAAGATTTTGTGCATATTTAGAAGCATATATTGGATTTGGGGGACATGGCATGGTAGAATTGTTAATTGTGTTCACTGTTTCCTTGCACATGGTTCCTGTTAAACTAATTATGAAATGGATGGTGATTTCTTAAAATTTCTCAGTTGGAATGTTACAATGGTTGTACTGACAGTGCACTATTGGATGATTAGAATAGAACACAAGACAGTCCTAATAATAAAAATGCAAGAAAGGGAATTGTGTCATCGATATGCGATGTTGGATATAATTTGGGAAAATGCTGGTGAAATTTCCTATCTTAACAAAATTATGGAAGTAGGAATGTAGGATGTCTAGCTGAGGAATACTGAAATCAAACTATGAAGATACAGGTTGGTAGCAATTACTGTATGGGTAAATTTTAAGTTGAGTTATTACAGTTCCCCATCATCTAAACCTTGTGAATTTCAGAATATCTACCATTTTATTCATGTTACTCGCGGTATCCTTGCTTCCCATATATGTCAGCATCTGTTGTGTTGTTTTTGCCACAAAACTTTTACGCTGGCACAACCCTCCTTTGTTTCAGCTTTGGACCGGCAGTTACTTACAACAAATTGGTGGAGTTATTTATCTTTATCCTTTTTTGGGAAATGTTGCTGCAAAGTCCTTTTTCATATGACTAACGAGATTCTATTGAAACTAAGACCCAAGTCATCTAAAAGTCTGTGTTTTCCATTACTGTCTACACCTACAGAATGGTGGCTGTTTTCTTTAAAATAATGAGCCAATCAACCCATACTCGTATATGCCTATCTTTGAGAATTTCTGTTATGAGAAGCAGCAGACTGTTGCATCAATAATCAAGAAGAAAACCTTCTTGAGTAAATCACAGAATATTCTTGGTTGATGGTTATAGTGCTGTCTGTTAAGTGGTCTACATTTACTTTTAGATGATACTAACATTGTAAATAAATTGTTAAAATTTTGAATGGCTATGGGGAAGCTAAAATGTTGAATTTTTATTTAGGGGTTATTTGTTTGCACCCATTTATGTAAATGATGCACATACATAACATTTACACATGGTTACGTTTATTTGTCCTATTTAGGCATCACATCTACGTGAGGTGTGAAAAGGCTATAATGATGCCATTTTCATATGCAAAATTTACGCACATGAAAAGAGGTGTGTAACTGTGTAAGTGTTGCACACCTCTCTGGCTAGAGAAGTGCAAGTACAAGTTACTTGTTTGACATATTGTGGTTTCAAAACCTATCATCGTCTTTTATTTTTTGCAATTCATGTGGCCCCAAAATTTTAATCGGAACCATTCAAAAAATAAAAAAATAAATTAGACTTGTTAAACCCCAAAATGTTTAGTTTCGTGTCTTAAATATTAATAGATTTTGAGATAATAAACAATTGTTATATGTAATCCGAATAGTTCCAGCATTTATTCATGTGAAAATGGTTCTTTCAAACAAACATGGTATAATGTTTAACATGTGTAAGTTGTACATATGTAAAATTCACATATGCAAATTTTACATATGTAAACCCCATTTACATATCCCATGTGTAAAAGAAAAACGACCCTTGATAATCACGTGTTGAAACTTGAAAGGCAAGACACCAGTCGTCATATTTTTGGCAAAATGATTTCTTCAGGGTTTTAAGGAGAGAAAAGATTATAGAAGCTTCTTCATGTAGTATGCGTCGCACCTTTCCATGTCTTGTCTCTTTCTGACAAGTCTTCCTTTTCTTGATGTGCTTGTACTGTTGTACCTTATGACAAGAGCTCGTGGCACAGTGGAAGGTTCTCAATATCACAACCTTGAAGTTGCATGTTCAAGTCATATTAGCAATAAAAAAAGAAAAAAAAAAGAAAAAAAAAAGGAAAAATTGTTGTAGCTTATTATGAAAATTTTAGACTGTTGAATCAAGAACACTTTGGTAGCACCATATGTAAGATGACACCCAACCAAAATTGCAGGTCGTCGTTCATGTGATACTCCTGATCATAAATTCTTAAAGCTCCCCTTTCCTTTGTTTTTTTCTTTGTATCTTTTTCCCATATTTCATAAATACATCTAAATCCACTACATAATGACTCCTAAAACCAAATCATTGGTTACTTGATTTGTTTTCCTATTTTTCCCAGATTGATTAAGAAAGCTCTCAGATGTGATTATATATATAAAAATGTTATATTCTTCTTATGGAGAATGTTCTACGAGCATACTACATACTGCTTATATGCGGTCCAGCTCGTGGAGGCCTCTTAGATGAATGTCTGTCAATGGGAGGAAGGTAGATGGAAAGGTCTCCTTGGGAGGGGGGAAGCAAAAAAATCATCCCAATCAAATTATCCTAGCCCTTGATTTAATAGCCTTATAGTTTAATGGCATCTTAACCGTAGATTTTTTCGGTTTTAGTCCAATGATGAGTGCAGGTTCAATGAGAGTAAAATTTGGCTTGATGCTAGATCATGGGATAAGAATATTATCAAAAGGGATGCCCTGATCACTTATCAAAGGTGGGCCTAAGTGGCCTCCATAGAGTTGGACTGCACATGTAGTCCGCTCGTAGAACATTTTCCTCTCTCTCTCTCTCTCCACCATTATCGGAAATAAATTTGCTGGAACCAGTTGTTGTGGACATGAATCGAATTGGAAATAGTCTTTGGCTTTCCCTTTTTTTTTTTTTTTTTTTTTGTAATTTTGATGCAACGCCCTAGTTGCAATGGGACTACGTATGGGAGTATAAGCACTATTTATCATAGGTTTGAACCCACATCCCCTCTCTCTATAACAAAGGAGATGTATTAATGTTAGTCAAGCAACAAAAGACTACTTTCCAACCTTTTTGTATCGTTTGGAAGTTCACTATTCCAGGGTTCTTTTTACTAGTTGAAACATTAGCTATTATCATTCATCATCATCATCAAAGCCTTGTCCCAACTGTGTTGGGGTCAGTTACATAAAGTTTGTTTCTCCATTCTAGCCTACCTTTGGCCAAATCCTTAGATAGATTGTACTTCTTCAGATTTATCTTTACTACTTCCATCCATGTCCTTTTGGCCCACTCTGTTTTCTTGAGGGGCCGACTACCTGCATAGAGAAAGCTTTCCTCACGGCACCATTGTTGGCCAATGTTGGACATGTCTCTATTTTCTTAGATGAGTCTTTCTTAATTTATCACTTATTGATGCTACCTCTAAATGCTCCCAAATGCGCTTAGTTCTGATTATATCTTTTCTAGTTTTACCACCCATTCATCTTAACATTTTTCATCTTTACTAAACTTATTTTATGCATTTATTGTTTCCTAATTGGCCAATCTTTTGCTCTATAGATCATAGCTAGACTACTCGTTGTCTTCTAAAATATTTCCTTCAGTCTTATTAGTATGTGTTGGTCGCAAAACACTCTAGAAATAAGTCTCCACTTCAACTTATTCTATGTGCGACGTCCTCCAATCTCCCCATCCTCACATATTAGAGAGCCAAGGCATTGGAAGGACTCTCTTTGTAGTATCTCTCTGTGCACCATCAAATTATCCTAGCCCTTGATTTAATAGCCTTATAGTTTAATGGCATCTTAACTGTAGATTTTTTCGGTTTTAGTCCAATGATGAGTGCAGGTTCAATGAGTGTAAAATTTGGCTTGATGCTAGATCATGGGATAAGAATATTATCAAAGGGGATGCACTGATCACTGATCAAAGGTGGGCCTAAGTGGGATCCATAGAGTTGGACTACACATGTAGTCCGCTCGTAGAACATTTTCCTCACTTTACACTACTACAAAAATTGGTGCTCTCTCTCTCTCTCTCTCTCTCTCTGCACCATTATCGGAAATGAATTTGCCAGAACCAGTTGTTGTGGACATGAATCGGATTGGAAATAGTCTTTGGCTTTCCCTGTTTTTTTTTTTTTTGTAATTTTGATGCAACGCCCTAGTTGCAATGGGACTACGTATGGGAGTATAAGCACTATTTATCATAGGTTTGAACCCACATCCCCTCTCTCTATAACAAAGGAGATGTATTAATGTTAGTCAAGCAACAAAAGACTACTTTCCAACCTTTTTGTATCGTTTGGAAGTTCACTATTCCAGGGTTCTTTTTACTAGTTGAAACATTAGCTATTATCATTCATCATCATCATCAAAGTCTTGTCCCAACTATGTTGGGGTCAGTTACATAAAGTTTGTTTCTCCATTCTAGCCTACCTTTGGCCAAATCCTCAGATAGATTGTACTTCTTCAGATTTATCTTTACTACTTCCATCCATGTCCTTTTGGCCCACTCTGTTTTCTTGAGGGGCCGACTACCTGCATAGAGAAAGCTTTCCTCTTGGCACCATTGTTGGCCAATGTTGGACATGTCTCTATTTTCTTAGATGAGTCTTTCTTAATTTATCACTTATTGATGCTACCTCTAAATGCTCCCAAATGCGCTTAGTTCTGATTATATCTTTCCTAGTTTTACCACCCATTCATCTTAACATTTTTCATCTTTACTAAACTTATTTTATGCATGTATTGTTACCTAATTGGCCAACCTTTTGCTCTATAGATCATAGCTAGACTACTCGTTGTCTTCTAAAATATTTCCTTCAGTCTTATTAGTATGTGTTGGTCGCAAAACACTCTAGAAATAAGTCTCCACTTCAACTTATTCTATGTGCGACGTCCTCCAATCTCCTCATCCTCACATATTAGAGAGCCAAGGCATTGGAAGGACTCTCTTTGTAGTATCTCTTGAGCTTCAATTCTCACATGAGTAACATCTCTCTGCACTTCCCCATTGAAGTTGCAATTTATATATTCTGTCTTTGTATGATTTATTTTGAATTTTGATCATGAATAAATTTATTATATAGATGGCATTAGTTTTGTCACATCTCTCCGCACTTCCCCATTGAAGTTGCAATTTATATATTTTGTCTTTGTACAATTTATTTTGGTCATGAATAAATTGATTGGGAATTTGTTTCGTCTTAGAACTCCATTAAACACCTTGTTAACTAGCTATTTGTCTCGTAGGTGGTTACCTAAAGTAGTCTAAAGTAGTAATAAGATTGAAATTAGATTTGTGTTTTTAACTAGTAATTGTAAAGATGGTTTTTACTAAATGTGAATCTGTTAAATGAATTAGCTCTGTTTTGGGGCCATGACAAATTTCACGCCATTACAAATAATAAAGAAGTATCAGTCATGATTTAACAATTTTGGCATCTGCCTTTTATTGTCATTTAAACACATAGTTCTGCAGTTTAATATGCACTACTTTGTAGCATCTACCCTGTCCTATTATGTATTATTATCTTTTTCTTGTTTTACTATATTCTGTCATATTTTATGACACCCTAAAGTAAAGAAAAGAAAATACACTCCTTTGATGCTTCAAGTTTCCCTTTACCTTAGTCAACTGGGGACTTGCTCTTTTACAAAAAAAAATTGTCTGAAACCTTTCGCTACATTTCTCCATTAAGGAAGTGAAACCTCTTATTGTAAGAAGACTCATGAAAATGACTATTAATTAATCTGGACTAACAGACTTAACTTGTCTGGACAGTTGTTTTGAAGCCTCATATGCTAGAGGGTCTTCTCTGTTTTTTTCTCTTTTAGTAAACGCCTCATATGCTGGTAGTTGTGTAGCCCACTTGGCCTTCAAGGCCTGAGACAGCGATTGTAGTAGACGTGTAATTGCTGCTTGTCACCTACCTATATCATGGCATTTGCAACTTGCCGGGTATATAACTGTGGGTCTGTTTCATATAACTGTGTGGGATGTGCCAATGGAAACTGCGTGGTGAGTGTAAGTACAAATTTTCACCATCCTCTTGGTCAACTTCTTTCTGGTGGGTTTCCCTCCAAAAATAGCATATAAGGTCATTTGATAAGTTGAAAATAGGAAGAAATAGGGAAAGCTAGTCTTTCTCTTTCCCAATGGCATTGTCCACATATCATAACCATCTCTTGACAAAGCTATTATAATCCTTTAAAACCTGGCTATGGATGTTATTCAAAATATGACTGGTACTGGTGCCGATTGGAAATGTTGATTGATATAATCGTTAGTGAATAGTTCTGAAGTATTTATTTACTGACATTTAAATTATCTAATTCTGAAGTACATATCTGTTACTACTAGAACACTTCTAGCCTAACATACTGTTTCACAAATTTGCGAGTTCACTCAGACTAAGGTCCTCTGGTGTTTTTGCTGAAGAATCAATAGCACACGCCTCCAAAGAGAAAAGCAATGCTACCCACAGGATTGAAAGAATCCCAAATCCGTGAGAACAATAACCAGAAGGTCCATCCGCAACCCATTGAAGAGACAATGAATCAGGGTCAGGAAGCGATGGAAGCCCTGATAACAAAGATATTTACAAATATCTCCTCTTTAAAAGCAGCGTATATTCAACTCCAATCTGCTCATACACCGTATGACTCAGACAAGATCCAATCAGCTGATAAACTTGTAATTGATGAGCTCAAGAGCCTCTCTGAACTGAAGCATTTCTACAGGGATAGCAACCCAAAACTTACTTCTGCTTCTCCTCAGGATTCACGATTAGTTGCTGAAATCCAAGAGCAACAGAATCTTTTGAAAACATATGAGGTTATGGTGAAGAAGTTTCAGTCCCAGATTCAGAATAAAGATTCTGAGATTCTTGAATTGCAACAGCAAATCCTAGAATCGAACCAGAAGAAGGGAAAACTTGAAAAGAAGCTCAAGCAGAGGGGCTTGCAAGCCAAAGAATTAGAAGATTTTGAAGAGAACAGTTTCTTCTCCACAGAGCTGACCCCAGATCTCTTCTCCTCTGCTGCAGAAGCTGCTTACAAGGCCATCCATGATTTCTCAAAACCATTGATCAATCTGATGAAAGCAGCTGGCTGGGATCTTGATGCAGCAGCAAATGCAATCCAACCTGCTGTTGTTTATGCGAAAAGGTCCCACCAGAAATATGCGTTTGAGTCACACATCTGCCAAAGAATGTTTAGTGGGTTTGAGAAAGAGAGCTTTTCTGTTGAACATGACGATCTTACCATCTCTAATGAGGGGTTCTTCCATCAGTTTCTTGCCTTACGAGTGATGGATCCATTGGATGTTCTGAGCCAAAACCCAGATTCGATTTTTGGGAAATTCTGCAGGGGCAAATACTTGTCAGTCATTCATCCAAAGATGGAATCCTCTTTCTTTGGGAGTTTGGATCAGAGGAACTATGTAGTGAGTGGTGGTCATCCAAGGACACCTTTCTACCAGGCATTTCTGAAACTGGCCAAGTCAATTTGGCTGCTGCACCGTCTTGCGCTTTCTTTTGATCCCCATGTTACATTGTTTCAAGTGAGAGAGGGAACCGAGTTCTCAGAGGTTTATATGGAAAGCATTGTGAAAAACGTGATTGTAGGCGAGGGAGACCAACGAGCTATGGTTGGGTTTATGGTTATGCCAGGTTTCAAGATTGGTGGCAGTGTAATTCAGTGCCAGGTTTACCTCTCGGGGGCCAAGTGTGCTGAATGATGATTGTTATTGTGATGAGATTCAATGTGTTGTGATCAATTTCTGTCTTCACACGTTGTTTTGTGTAATATATAACACTTTGGGTGATTATTGTTTCTTGGCTGTACTCATGTTTTGCAGAGTAGAGGAGTTATTTCCATTATATGACATTTGGTATTTCGGCTTCTTTGCCTCTATTAAAGAGGAAGGGGTGAAGTAGGTTACCTATTTGTAGTTCGAAATCTGAATTAGATTGTTACTAATTGTCATCGAAGGTTCAGATATTGGGCTCTGAGATGCTTGGTTGTTTGGTTTTCTTATTCCCAGGATTCCTTCATTTACAGAGGAGCCAAAGTATCTTGTTACTCTGAGACAAGCATTCTATATGAGTCTCTGGGACCCTTAAATCATTCAATGCACAACCTCTTTAATGGGCCTAGAAATCACATTCATAGTGCTTTTGAACAGTTGAGTTGCGGCAATGAGGTCAATCAGACTGATGGTCATTAGCATGGTCCCCATGACATCCAATGAGTAAGTGTTCGAAACATTTGTTTTGGATGATTTCTGGGGTATGGTTTTGATCCAAGAGGACCCCATCTATATTATTGGGCCTGCACGGATTGACATGGTATGCATGCTGCATGAACTGTAGAAATTGTATTACCGTGGTGACTTAGAAATGATCCTGGGCATCCAACTACTTGACGCAATATGCCACTGATTGGATTGTTTTAAATTGTGTTACTCTAGTGAGATTTGATAAACTGCAATCCAAGTTGTCATGAAGATTGTATTCCGAAATAGAAGGTGAGATGCAGAGGATTGAACAGTTTGGTGCATTTGTCACCGTCATCTTAGCCTTAGCTGTAGACAAATGATACCTGATTTTATGACATGCATTACTTCGTATCCTATTTTGAGACAAACACCCCCATTTCAAATTTTGAATTAGACAGAATCACGTGCTTTCCAGGCTGCTTGTGGAAAACCACTTGCCAAATGACATTGATAGCGGATTCTTGTGGTTTTTAGTTTTATAACCACCGTATCTCTGATTCATGACACAATAATTCATGCCTTGGAGTCCGAACAACTTTACAAGATCCTTCTAGAGTTTGAAGCTGTTCATTAGATCTGTGGCTATTGCTAGAGGCCTGCATTCTATTTCAGGCATTCAAAAATCCCATATTTCTTCAACCGACTTACATTTTACTATTTACTAGGCTTGGCACTTGGCATACCTCCATAGTTTGGCACATGGGTGGGAAGTTTAAATCTTGGGCTCTGGTTGCAATGGGACCCACATCAATAAATGACACTGCTTTGATGAGATGAACCACCCAAAATCAATGGTTTAGATAATAAGATGTAAGCTGTGTATTGTTTGTCACCAGATGTCTGCAACCACAACTTGCGCAGAAAACTTGACTCTTTAAATGGAGAGAATTTACACATGACCCCTCAACATTTTTTTTTCTAATACACACAAACAACCACCTTTTAATTTATGTCAACCCGCAGAACTCTTCTGCAATATCATCCAGCCACCTCAACAAATTTCCTTGAAAAACTGTAATAGTTTAAACTATGAAAATAATACCATTGACAACTTTCATTAACTCAAGAGTGGCTGGTAGTTCAGTATTTTGATTTGAGTTTAAACTTGGATGACAGTAAGGAAAAATAGGTGAGTCTATTCATTAAAGTCGATGGCTAATATAATTTCTAGAATCGAGGTGGTTGTATGCCAAACCCAAAAGACGTAGGTCCTTTGTTTATATATAAATATATAAGATAAGAAAAAGGAATGTGGTACGGGAGACATGGATGACGACTTTAAATCAACGCCTCTGGTTTTTTATTCATTCATAGAACTCCTTTTTCTTTCGCGTGTGTGAACTTGCCACCATCCCGTCCATCCGCAGTATGAACACAAAGTTTCTCTCTCATTCCCCACCTCCAAACATTAATGACCCGCATCTACCGCAAGATCACTTTCCCATAACGTAATCAACGGTCGACATGTCATGTGAAGACCCAAGATGACTCATCCATATCCTCTCCCCCTCAGCCCCTGAAGCTACAGTAAAAAGTCATATCCTCTTATAAATGAACCCCAACATCCTCCTCTTTTCTCAGTCTCATCCAAACAGCCCCCAAACCCAACCAGCAAATCTCTCTCTCTCTCCCTTCCCCTTCCCTTTCCCTTTCCCTTTCTCACAAGACAAGAGAATGGAACGAGCTTCCACCATCTCTCTAGTCATCATCGTCTCTGTTTTGTGTGTGGCCGTGAGCGTTTCTGCAACATCAAGAACCGGCTCTAGTGATTTCATCAAATCTTCCTGCAGCTCCACACGCTATCCTGCGGTGTGCGTGCAATCGCTCTCCGTCTACGCCAGCGCCATACAGCAGAGCCCAAAGCAGCTGGCGCAGGCCGCGCTGAACGTAAGCCTCGCACGTGCACGGTCTGTGTCTACGTTCGTGTCGAAGCTGTCACACGCCAAGGGAATGAGTTCACGTGACCGGGCGGCCATCAAGGACTGCGTGGACAATATTGGGGATAGCGTGGATGAGTTGACTCGGTCGGTTCAGGAGCTGGGTCGGACGGGTAAGTCGGGGAGCTTCATGTGGCACGTGAGCAACGTGCAGACTTGGGTGAGTGCGGCTTTGACGGATGAGAACACGTGCGTGGATGGGTTTGTGACGAAGGGGAAGGTTAAGGATGTGGTGCGGGGCAGGATTGTGAATGTGGCTCAGGTTACCAGCAATGCTCTTGCTCTTGTTAATCGCTATGCCCACAAGTCTGGCACTAATAATGCTGCCAACCCATAAGCCCATGGCCATGGGCTCTTTTTTTTTGTTTTTTTTGTTTTTTGGTTTTAAGGTGGGTATGGGCCATTGGATGGGCTTTACTGTTGATTTTGTTGTTGGAATGTAACATGTGAAGGTTTGAGCTTGTAATTTTAGATTATGGTGTTGCTATACTACTGTTTTTACACCTGCTCACAAGAAAATGTGTGAGATCTAGTCTATCAGATCTTCAATCTTAGGTAATATATTAGAGAGTGAGTTTTCACTTGTTTTCTCAAGACAATTTTGTGTTATTTGTACTCGTTATTAAAACTGGCTGTGGGAATTGGCAGGATCAGGTTTGGGTTCAACCCTAATGCAACCCCTGTATTAATTGGGTCTAAAATTTATTGGTTGGATTAGAAATGTTTGACTTTGGGTTAAAAATGGGACTTAAATAGTACTAAGTAACATTTGAATGGTGTATCAATTCCGAGAAAAGAGGGGCTCCTCGCTCGCTCGCTCATTTGATGAGTAATGAAGCCCACATGATAGAAGGGAATATATGTAATTTTAGCCCAATGATAGGCTGCCGAATACCGATTGGGCAGTTCCTGGTTCAGTTCTCAATTTTGATTTTGGAATGGAGGGCCATTTCATTATGATATCTAGTTAATTCTGTGTATTTGGTCACTTTGGTCACTTGATTGCATTTGGATTTTGGAGGGCCTCATGCACTGGGCTGTCACGGCTGTCCTTAATTTGGTTACTTGATTGGATTTGGTTTGAGACACAGCTGGTTCTCATTTAGTTGAGTCATTTCATTCATCACCACAAACCCTGTACTTAGTAGTTGAGATATCTTGGAAAGGAAAAGGTTCGACGAGGACAAGTAGCCGCGCAATTAGCGCCTTGAATAATTATGGGCGTCCGATGCTGCGATTTTGACTTCTGTTGTTTTGGAATTCTTCCATTTGAATCACTATTCCATTGTGCATGCACTGTTGCTAATACTAGTTACTGAGGGAGGATTTCAACTGAATTCTAGATCCGTCAATACTCTCTGATGGACCTATCTGGACCGTACATCAACTACAAAATATTAACTTAACTTAAAACTGCAATTAGCCGACTGATAAGCGCAGGAGGTGATGTAACACAAGTCACTAAGAGGATCGCAAGAAGTCAAGCCGAAAGGTTAAATTCATTGCATTGTCTTCAAACAGCGTCAAAGGCCAAATTAGATCATTTTAAAGGTCCAAAAGAGTTTGGTAAATCAGGTAGTTTAGGGTTTCGAGATTCTATAAAAGTGATGTAATGGTATCTTTTAAAGTGCTGCTATTGAATTCAGGGTGTAATATTTTTTTCTGTGTCCTTTTTTTTTGGTCCTTCCGATGTACTCGGAGGAAGCACATTTTCTTTTATGTAACTTGAAGGAAAGGGGAAGCACTATTGAATGTAAAAAAAAATTGGTTAAATTTGACACATAATGGAGAGAGCTGAGTGGTAGGTTGGAACAGGTGAGGCATGTGGAAGTGTCCACTCGCCTAATAAAGGTGAAATGAAAAATAGCGAAGTGGACGGCGTCATTCCAGGAAGCTTTTTGATTTTTTTGGCCTCAAGGTCCTACCACCTCAATACTTTATCATATCATTTTCTTTAATTCTTACAAAACTGTCATTCTAATGGGTGTGGGTCCCATTCTTCTTCTACCACCTCAATACTTTATCATATCATTTTCTTTAATTCTTACAAAACTGTCATTCTAATGGGTGGGTCCCATTCTTCTTCTACCACCTCAATACTTTATAGCATTGTTTTTAATTCTTACAAACTGCCATTCCAATGGGTGGGTCCCAGTCTTCTTCTACCACCTCAATACTTTATAGCATTGTTCTTTAATTCGTACAAACTGCCATTCTAATGGGTGGGTCCCATTCTTCTTCAAACTACTTCAAACCACCTCAATACTTTGTAGCATTGTTTGTATAATTCTTACGAACGGCCATGCAAATGGGTGTGTCTCAGTCTTCTTATACCACCTCAATACTTTATAGCAATGTTTTTTTATTCTTACAAACTGCCATTCTAATGGGTGCGTCCTAGTCTTCTATCTTTACTTTGGCTTCAAAAAAAAAAAAGTGGAGGAATTAAGCAGTCGGCTGGCGAAAGTTCCTGCCGCCGCTTTCTGACTAGGTCCATTCGAGGAGCTGAGGAGACTATGGAGTTGGAATTCTATAACTAAAATCCAAATGTCCTTGTAAATCCATTGTGTGACCGACCTCAATAATCTAAAGGACTCAAAATCAATGGACCCAACTTGTATTAGCTCTTACCTAAATTTCACTCAAAATGAGCTGACTTGGCCAATAAACCTTCTTGCAAAATAGACAAGCACAGCCAACTCGGCTTGACTGCCCATGAGCCAAGCTCAAGTTTGGGCATGTTCAGTTGGGCAAGGTTCAAGCTCTAATAGTTTATAAGGTCTGAGTTTGAGATTAACTATATAATTGAGCCCAAACTCAACTAACTACTGTACATTGACATATGTATGAGGATTGAGGAAGACAAGTCTATGCTCAACCTTAGCCCATTTATTATTGAACTTTAGCTCGACTCAATGACTTGTGTATCCGTATCACATCGTGCCTACACTGATCATTGGGCCAAACTTAGCCTTGACTCAACATAGACTCAAATCTAGATATTTCTTTCCAGAAAGTTGTAATCTCAAAATATTATAATAAACTAAAGTGGAGAAGATTTTGAACTTTCGACACTTTGCTTTGATTCTTAAAAATGTCCTCTATCCACTATACAACCCAAGATATACGTTGTAAATCATATTAGAAAAATATCTAAAATAGTCATAAACGGGACAAAGCAAAGTGGAAAAAATCCTAAAATGCCATCACGATGAACCCAAATGATTCGAAATCTATAAATCTATATTGGGTTGAAATCTTAAAAAAAAAAAAAAAAAAAAAAAAAAAACTATGAAGCCCACCCCTAATATAGTAGGGAGCCGTAGGACAAGTACTCACCCGTTTTTTAACCTAGCCTGTCGACGTTCCTTGAATTGACAGACCTGTAAAATTGAACAGGCCCACGACAAACATAAATGTCTATAATTTCTTCACACTTGATACATGTATGATTCTTGATGGGTCTTTTATTCCAATGGGCCAGCCTAAAGTGTAGGACCTTTTGTCCTGCCCGTCAGTGCACATTGAAAGGAATCGTATACGGTAGTGGATGTAGCTAGGAAATGGTTGGAAAGCCTTATCACTAAACCATAAAAAAAAAAAAAAGAAAAAAAAAAAGACTTATGAAGTCGGGTGGCAAGTGGCATGTAGGTTGCTTGTATTAAAAGTGGGTCATTAAGAGCTTGAAGATATTATACATAGATGTGTGCTGAAGCAGCTGTCATTCACAAGTTGAGGCCCAGAAAGGGACCCAATTTGCACAAGGTACAGGTGCAACTTAGAAGCGCCGACACCTTTCTTTAGGAAAAAAAAAAAAACCTTGGGTTTTTATTTATACATTGGGTCAGTGGTACAGTATATATGCCCTGTGAGATAACCTAACTGTCATGCACGGCTACGTGAGATGAGAATGTCTTTCTTTATGTTACATGCGGGCAGGCGTTCCCTACTGTAAAAACAAAGTTTTATGCATTGGATAGCAAAATTGATTTTAAATATGTAAAATTGTAATATGCAAACGCTATAAATGTGAAATACAATATCATATTTATCAAAATTATTATTTTCACAAATAAATAAGTACATTCAATTATTTTAGATATGTTTAGATCTTTTTGGATGTTTCACAAATCTCAAAATCAATGAAGAATTAAGATATAAGACTACATATATATTAATGCCTATCGTTAATATGAAAATATCGAACGGTTTGGATTATAAATTGGGGGACTACATAATTGCAAAAAAGCTATATTTATATGTTGAAATTTTTTGGACATTTTTTAACGAACTACTCAAAATCTTAGGGTTTATTAGTTCAATAAACAAGTTGAATGGTTTGAATTAAAAACATGGAGCATGCAAAAATGAAAAAAATAAAAGTAGTTGATGGGATTTGATTATGTGACCAGTTGCATGACCAAATGCAACCACTGTGTGAAGCATGTTCCAGCGCAGTTTTTCAAGTGGCAGATGTGAAAGGGTTTCAAATCTATTTAAGTGTGAAGGTTTGTGATGTGAAAGTGGCCTTATTATATACCATTTCACACCTTATTTATGCACCACATGTGTAAATAAGTGCAAATAAATGTTATAATGCTTAATGATTATGCATATATGAACCATTTACATATGTAAATGAGTATAAACAAATGACTCCTACAATCTTATACAATGAAAAAGAGGGTTTCCGTATATCTTAAGAGATGTAGAAAAGAAATTTATTTATAGTCATAATGATCAGTTTTTGCATTTTTCCTTGCTTTGAGCTCCAACATAGTCAAATGACATAGTAATTGAATACATAAGAAATCATGGTCAAATGAGCTCCACATAAGGATTATTAAAATGGTGAGAGGGATGCGAGGTAATGGGTAAAGGATATAAAGTGGCAATGTAGATGGGACCTTGACTTTTATAGGTTTTGAATTACTATAGCGATAGTTGAATGTTCATTTCCCATCTTCCATATTTTCCTTAGGGCACGTTTGGCAAATTGACAGGAATCCCTTAGTTAGAGGTTCTCTTTGATCTGTTGGAATTAAGCCATCCTCAAAGAGGATTTCCTAAAAATAGTTCCAAGTTTGGCAGAAGAGAGGAATCATGGAGTCTATGCATTGTGTGATCCAATAATCACAAGTTTTTAGTCAATTTCTCATAATCCATGAAATATCAAGGGCTGATCTTTCAGCCTATAACCAGTTTTGGCTCTTTAGATATTCTGAACGATTTAGATCGTGCAAAGGGGGCCACATAAATTAAAAAATTAATATTTTAGAGTATATACGGTTTTACAAATTTCTCAAAATATATGATAGATCTATGGTTGAAATTTGGGCCCCTATTTGTATTTGGTCTCCTCTAAATTTTTCATAGTTCAGATCATGATTTCAAGGCCCAAAAAAATCAGAAAATGAAAAAAAGGTACTGCCAAATAATCCCTTTTTTTTTTTTTTTACCGTGTGCCATATCAACAGTTAGAATTATTTTGCAAATATCTCAAGCTATAGATGGAATCAACAGCTGATTTTAGGTATGGTAGCCGTTTTGAACCTTCCTAAAATTATTACCGGTTCAGATATTGATTGTGGGTCCCATATAAATCAAAAGATGCAATAAACCGGTGTCCCCTATATTAACACTGGAACACTATAGCTCCGCAATTCCAATGGTGTGTGGATTCTTTTGATCCGAAAGAGGGGGGGGGGGGGGGGGGGGGGGCACTCTGAATATATTTGTAAATGAAGATTCCTCTGGTCCTCCAATAGCTTTTCCATGTTGATCCAAACGTGGGTTTTCCACGGGATTGTGGCAAGTTGCGAGAAATCCTCTATGAAGATGAAGACGTTTACCAAACATACCCTTAGAGAAAGGTTATTTGATGTTGATTTTTAGTTACTCATCTCTTATTCTCTTCATCAATTTTAACCTTCCGTCAATAAATGAAGTCTCAAATCTCTATGTATTCAATTGCCCGAAACAAACGGGCCCTTACTTTTCTATGTATTTGTACCATAACCTTGAGTTCAAATCTGGGTCCGAATGTACAAGTAGGCTTTAAACAGGTGGATTTGAGTATGACCATTACCTTGATCGGCGAATTTGGCTTTAAACAGGTGGATTTGAGCATGACCATTTCCTTGATCGGCGAATTCAAATTTAAGCTCTAAGCTCCATGGAGAGAGAGAGAGAGAGAGAGAGAGAGAGTTGAATATACAATCTAACTTCACGTAGAAATCCTTGTCATACACATTCAGCACTTGCTATATCCCTGTACCAATTAACTACTAAAAGGGAGAAATCAGAAAACACATTAACCTACTTCCTTCCTCAGGGTGATTTGGACTGAAGAGAGGCAAGGCCGTTGATGAGAGCTAATGCATTGCTCGTGAGCCGTGCCACATTCACAATTCGACCCCTAACCATGCTCTTAACATTTCCATTCATGGCCTTCCCTGCAAAGCCATCCATGCAAGTATCCTCATCGGTGAGAGCTGCACTCACCCATGTCTGTACGTTATTGAGCTGAAGGTCGACATCAGGGCCTTTAAGATGACCCATCTGAGCCATAGATTCCCTCAGCTCGTCGATGGAGCTGCCCATGTTCTCTATGCAGTCCCTCATGGCTCCCACTTCTCTCGGCCTCACTCCATGAGCTGTCGAAAGCCTCCCTATCATTGCAGCCGCAGACTGGGCTCCGGTCAGGGTCAACGAAAGGGCAGTGTGCGCCAATTGCATGGGGCTCGTTTGGATGGCGCTCGCATGGGAAGAGAGTGATTGGAAGCACAATCTCGGATATGTGGTTGCCTCACAGCGACTTCTAATGAACTCTGTGTTGGTTTTTCCATGGGGATGTACTCTCGCACCCAAGCATATTTTCACAGGGGTGGTGAGGGCTAGGAGAGCCACAAGGGCTCTAAGGGCATAGGTGCGCCTGTCCATCTTCCTTAGGCAAGGGGAGAGATGGATGAATTGAGGAATGTTTCAATTAAGGAGGGGAGATTAGGAAACAGGGGAGTTGGAGATGATGAATTGAGGGAAGGAGGGTTCTCTCCTTTTATAGCAAACTGGGAGTCTGTACAGATTACTGCATGGTCACAACTAGAGTGACAATTGGGCGGACAACTTGAGAGCGTTACAAGCATAGAGGAGGACAATTGAGTGGGCAACTTGGAGGGAGTGTGAAAGGGTTGATTATGGACGGCAGAGATGGAGGTTGTGCCCTACAATAGCTTGAATCAAGTAGTTATCCCTCTCTCGTGGAGCAGCAGACATGGGAAACTGTATTATTTGCCCTTGTGAGAGTGACCCATTTGTCTCTTTTCATTTCATGTTTTGTCGAGTTTTCAAGGGGATAGGTCTGCAATATGGGGGCTTTTAGTTAAGTAGATTTTGGCATATGAGGCTCAGAAGCCCTTTAATTTTTTTCTGGTCATAATTATTTCTAAACATGTGTATAATATTGGGGGGAGCGCACCCAAACGATTTGAATTGCCATGGAACCCACTACTCACTAGTCATTGAAATAGTTTGAGGCCGCTTAAATGATTGGAACACAATGAATCCCACAAAGAGGGTTCATAGATTGTCCAAACACAATTTTGACCCTCTTGTAACTTGTTATCTCCATGCATCCCACGTAATTAGGCCGTAGAACAATATTTGGAGAGATGGATTGTTTGATGAATGTTATTTGGTTTCACAATGTTTAGATCATCTTTTTATTTATATTTGTGTGCTCCATGCAAAATGATAAACATTTTGTTTAAAATAAGATCTTCACTTTTTAATCGTTTTCAAGAAATTCAATTAACTTTGTGACAGAAATTGTGTTTAAGGGAGGGTTTTTTACCATTTCAGTAAATTACAGAAGTTCTCTGTACGGCCATTTATATATGTTCGGGGCAGATTGTATACTAAAAAAGAAAAAGAAAAAAAAAAAAAAAAAACTCAGAAAACTGCTACCCCGGTTCACATATTTACTAGATGGCCCCAACTATGTCACCCCCTGTTTTGTGTGAATCACTACTTCTTTTTTTTTCCTTCGGATGACAAGGGTATCAGCGAGGTTTTTGGCCCAACAGGAGTAATCTCTAAAATGGCATCGGTTAAATCCACACAAACACATGTCAACTAAATTTAGGGGTGATTCCAAACACAAACATTAGGAGCAAACTCATGCCTTATGCCGCCACTCCAACTCCCAGGTGGCTATCAAATTTGCATAAACAATTCCTCTTTATGCATACTGCATGGAATAGTCACAACTCTCGAAACTGCAATTTCATGAGTCCATCAGATATTTTGGGGTCTTGAACAAATGGGTCCTTCCCAATCTTGTGCTAAAGAAAGATCATAGGAAGATGGATGGATAAGAACTAGTGAGCGTGCATGCTCTATAGACAAGGCGGTCTATTGCAGCTTGTATGCATGCATGTATAGCAGTTATATTATATAGCCAATAAAGGGAACTGTACAAGCACGCGCCATGGCAGGTTCATGGATGGAAGCTGTATATAGAGCGTCTGATGTTTACACTCATCCATACAGCCTCGTCCCCACTGGTTCACATCCGCAATGATCAGGCCCCACACCCACTTGCTGCTGCAGCCAACTTGGCCACACTTGCATTTCTTCATCGCCTACCAAGGGACCCACAGAGATATGTTACAATCAATGATTGCCATACTTCTCCAGTGATTTTCGTAGCTTTCTCGTGAGGAATTCATCTGTCTTATTTTTTTTTTAGGTAACCTAGACAAGGGGGCTGTGTCCCATCAGAGAGGCCACACATGGTAATGGAAGCTCACACATGTACGAATGGTGGCATTTTCAAGGCTTGAACTTTGTACAACTAGGTGAAAACCGACGCTCCTCGCCATCGGAGCCGTTCTCACCTAGGAAAAGAAGCCCACACACAGAGTAAACACACAGTAAAAGAAGCCCACACATGTGGAATTCATCTGGTAAAACATTCCCTCCAATAGTAGGCAATGTGAGGCCCCCTTGAGCCTTCCTTCTTTGGCTATTGCATGCAAGAGAGTTGCATTTTTATGAGCTCCCCCGCTTTAGATGAAACATTTGAATTTTTGCAACACTCTATGCAAGTGTATATTATATCTGTGGCGGGCCTAAACTGTATTACGATGAAGTTTTGCAATGTTCCATACGTGAGAGATGCATTTATTTTAACCAGCTAGTTGTTAAAATAGGTCAGCAAGCCTTCCAAAATTTGTGATCTTAGATTTTGAGAGAGAGAGAGAGAGAGAGAGAGAGATGAATTTTGGGTATTCCATATGCCTCGTCATCATGTCGTTTTCAAAATGCGTTAAAAAGTCCTCTATCCTATACAAGACAGTGAAAACCAGCCTCAGTTGTCCCTATGTCATAGGAGCAGCTCCCTAAAAAGTAGGGTCTAGATCCGGACCCAAAAAAGTGAAACAGCTAAATAAATGTAGGAAAGGAATACAAGAATGGTCCCTTGAACGGTTGAACCCAGAAGCTTCTTTCAACTACCAAAAATGATCAAGGAGCTGCAAGATATATTCTAAGGATATTCATAGCACATTAAATTGACAGGCAGCAATTAGATGATGTAAAGGAACTGAAGAAGGGTGCTTTGAACCCAAACACCAACTTTCTTCCAAGTTGCATGACTGAGGAACTAACTTCAAGATATTTTTCGTTTCCATTGAGGCATGGACACCTAAATAATTGAGGACACTTTATAATAGAGAGGCTCAATGTAATAATGCACTGGGTCACCTTCATGTCCTTCTTCCTTTCCCATTGGTCTCAATAATTTCATCTTCCTGTCATTTTTCCCTTCTTGTTGATCTCAATCATCTCAATTAGATGGCAAACAGTCTGACGCATTTCCCACACTTTATGTCAAAAATGAAAAAGGGGCCACGAGCAAGTGGAGACCACAGACGGTAATCACCGAAAGTTGTCTGCCTTCTTCTTCTGTTTCCATTCTTTTTTCATGCTTTCACACGTACACTGTAAGTTACTAAGCCCGCCAATATAACTTATTAAGAACTCCAGAACCTGTAGGCTCTGCCTGGGAGGCTTTTGTAGTGTGAAGAGTGAAGAATGACTTCATTTTAATATGACAAAACAAAAATAATACGCTTTCCCTTCTTTAATGATACGGCTGAACCATTCCCATGTTAAGAAATTTTTTTTGAAGGAATTTGAATTCTCTCTCAGAAAAATATTAGAAAAATTTTGTGAAAATAAATTTACATTTGAACAACTACAAATTAAATAAAATATAACCCACCCGTGAGCTGGTGGAGCGGCATAAGGCCTGGTTTGCTCCCCGCATCTTGTGTTTGAAACCTGCCATATATTTACCTAGTGTGCGTTTGTATGGGTTTAGTGGGCACCACCTAGGGGTATAGTCCGGTTGGGTAAAAGACCTCAGGGATACCCACATCATAAAAAAATAATTAAAGAAATATAAACATATATAAATAATGTTGATGCTGTTTTCTAATGTTAAAATGAATATAATTACATAAAAACCAAGCAACCATCTCATCAAGTTGCATTTATCAAATCCTGGATGGAGGAAAGTGCTATCAATTCAAATGGACCCTTTACTTAGAGGAACCAATGGATGGAGAGAACTTGGCTCCTCTATATTAGGGATCATTTGGATGGATTGTGAACTACTCATTCCAAGATCCAAGCCCTGTCATGCGCTAGAAATAGAGACACGACTCCCCTTATTTTTTATGAGGCCAAACTGTAGCAACTTCACTATTCTAAAAGTTCAGCCATTAACCTTAAATAATTCAGTTAACTAATAAAAAAAAAAGGCTTTGAAAAACTAATCTGGCTTATTCAAGTAACTTGTCTAATAAGCTAACATTCCTAAACTTATCTTTCCATTAGTAGTGGGTATTTGGTTTTGATTAATGTGTTTGAACTTACAAGGTAGTCAAGAGAATCTATTGAGATGAAGTTTACAGTGCACCGACCACATGGCTTCCTTTAATCATTCTGGCCCTCTAATTCTGACAGAGGTTTTTGGAGTCATAATTACCTGCACTTACAATTCTAATCAAGTTTTTTTTTCTTTCTAAAGTATGATTAGTGCTGATTTTCTCAAATCAAGCATCAGGTAAGCCAGTGCGAACCCTTGTGACTTGGTGTGACAACCTGAGAATCCTAGTACAAAAGAAACTGAGACTATCCTAGTATAATAGAAACTGAATGCAAAAATGTTTCAAATCATGTAGTGAAAGGAATCTTATTCTCTCTGCTCAAAATTGTTTTTATTACATTTTGGGCGTTTTGAAGGTGTTGGACAATGGGAGATGCTCAACTAGACTTAGTCACAACTTACAATTACAATAATACAAACAACTTAATTCAAATACAAATATAACGAGAACCCACTTAAAATTTTGACACAAATACATCAATACAATTCTTTCTAGCCACAAATTACACAATAACTTACAAAGCACCTAGAGATAAGAACAATCACTTCTTACAGGCACACAAGTCACTCTCTACCTTACATACTCAGGAGACTCACTATACACACGAGGCACTATCTACTACACTCTTCACTATTTTTCTCACACTCCATGAGGCACTCTCTCAAGCTGACTTCACTTCTCACTTCTTACTAGCAACTTGAACATCACACCTCCCTTACACACTTTACTTCTCTCTTCACTCGCTTTGCTTGTGCACTACTTGCACTCACAAACCACACTACACCACACTCATCGTTTGCACTCCACTCAATTGTACTATCCAAATGGCACAATCTACCCACATTTATAGATGCTAGAATAGATTAATAGGGAAGACATGTGATGGAGTAGTGGTCCACGTGGCCCAATGCATTTCCATGCACCGTGTCAGTTTGCAAAGTGAGGCGGTGAAAGGGCCAGTTGAGTGATGCTTCTAGAGAATGGTGGAAGGTGAGAGAGAGAGAGAGAGAGAGAGAGAGAGAGAGAGAGAGAGAGAGAGAGAGAGAGAGAGAGAGATGGGAGGCACTTTTTCTAGAAATGATGACATGGCAATTTTGTTGCCATGTGCTTCAGGCGATAAGGAGCTGTGTTGACCAACATTTCTCCCCCTAAACACTGACCTTCATATTCTTTAAGCTTCTCTCGCTGCCTCTTGAAAGGTAAGAGGTTCAGGTTCAGCATAGAGACAAAAGAGGTTTGTCTCTTTAGTTTTTTCATATATATCTATTAGGCTTCTCTTTTTTATTGGGTATGAGGAAGAGCTTGGAGCAGACGAACTGCTTGCCAGGGATGTGAATTGTCCTTCTGCACTTCCCCTAATAGATGGTGTTGCATGTGAAGGTGTTGAGCCATTTTGCTGCGAGCCTTCATTATTGGGATTTTGAAGATCTACATTCTGTTCTTCCATTTCATTCTGTTTTTCTTACATCATGTTCTTCCATTTCAATTTGTTTTTCTTGGACTATATCTTCTTCATTCCATTTCCATCCATGGTCCTCACTAAAGACTACATCTCGACTTACCACCACCTTTTTAGTAAGTGGATTGTAGAGTTTGTAGGCTTTAGACTCCTCAATACATCCAATGAAGATACACTTTTCTCCATAATCATCGAGCTTCTTTCTCTTGGCCTTTGGTACTTGAGCATATGCAATACACCTAAAGATTTTTAGGTATGTCACACTTGGTTTGTGGTTGCTTCATACTTCTTCTTGCGGTGTTTTGATCCTGACACTTTTCGTAGGCCATTTATTAAGTAGGCTGTACATGCAACTACTTAAGCCCAAATTGCTTTGGCAAGCCATTTTCTTTGAGCATAGTCCTCATCATATTGAGGATGGTGTGTGTTGTCCTTTCCGCAATTCCATTCTTCTACAGTGTGTGATTAGTTGTAAATTGTTGCTTGATGCCCTGTTGCTAGCAATATTTTTGAAATTCTTTTGAGGCGTACTCACCGCCCCTATCAAGTTTGAGTATTTTAACCTCACAACCACTACCTCAACATGGGCTTTAAGATTCTCAAAGATCGTGAAAGCAACATACTTCTCTTTATGATCATAGCATGGCTCTATTATTATTTGCTCGGAACAGTCCTCAGACATTCAAAAAATTCAAGCATGCTATGTTCAAGGAGTTCAAGATGACTGACTATGGACTAATGTCTTTCTTCTTGGGTATAGAGGTAAGGTAACAACTAGATGGTATTTTCATCTCTCAGAAATAATATGCAAAAGGACTCCTTGAGAAATTTAGAATGAGTAGATCCAATGTTGTGAGTACGCCAGTAGCAATGCTGCAATGGGCTTATGATTGAAAGGGGGACAAGGAAGAAACGTTTATCCAATACTATTCACAAGCCTGATTGGAAGCCTAGGGTACCTCACAACCACAAGGCTAGACATTATCTATGAGAGCGGACTTTTGAGCCGATATATGGAAAAGCCAAAGGAGTCTCATTGGGTTGCAATCAAAGATTAAAATAGCGGTTGTCGCTGGCGTAGGGGCCAATGGCCAAAATGCTACATAACAGGCAATATGTAGCATTGTAGCAGTGTGGATTTTCTAATATAGTGTAGCAACCAATCTTGTGTTTTATTAGCAATTTAGAACCATATAAGGGTAGAGACAACTTTAGGAAAGGCTATTGAGGAGAAAAAAAAGAAAGAAAATATTTTAAATTAAGATTGTCTGGCTCCACTAAATTTTAGATAGTAGTACCACTATTTTCAAAATAGTATAGCGGCCTCAACTACTACGATTGATAATGCAGCTGCTACGTAGCTATTTTGAACCATGGTTGCAACCAAAATAATTTTGAGGTACATCAAAGGCTCCATGGATCTTTGTCTTTTTTACACATATGGTGATGATGGAAAATTATATGGATATTCAAATAGTAATTGGGGAGGTGACCAAGATGAGAGAAAAAGCACTACAAGATACGTCATTTGTCTTATTGAAAACTTTCACATGGATTTCCAAAAAAACAAAGCATTGTAGCTTTATTGACATGTGGAGCTAGGTACTTTACAGCAATGGTAGCCGTTTGAGAAGCGATATGGTTGGAAAACCTTCTAAAAGAATTCAATCACCCATAATAAGAATCCTAAATTATATATGTGAACAAGTCTGTCATTGAACTCGCCAAGAATCCGATACAGCATAATATTAGGTTTCGTTTCATTAAAGGAGAAAACAATGAAGCTAGAGTACTGTAACACCACAGAACAAGTGGTAGACATTTTTACCAAAGCTTTGCCACAGACAAATCCATACAACTAAGGACATAGATTGGCATCAAGAAGGTCAATGTTGAGGGGGAGAAATGTTTGTCAACACTTCCTCACCAAGCACATGGCAGAAAAAATGCCATGTCACCAGTTCTAGAAGCTACTCTCCAAGACTCTCTCTCTCTCTCTCTCTCTCTCTCTCTCTCTCATTTTTCCAGAGAAGTCCACAAGCACCAACAACCTCACATTCACCGACATGTATCCACCAGCCTTCATAAATGGCAACTAATGGGGCAACATGGTCCACTACCAGCCACACTCTCCACCATCGACCTATTCCTACATCCATAAATATGAGCCTCGTGCCATTTGGTGAGTGTAAGTAAGAGAAGTGAAGTAACAAGTGAGAGTGTGCCTCAATGTGCAAAGTAGTGCACGGTGTGGTGTGGTGTGGTGTGGTGAGTGCAAGTAGTGCACAAGTGTAAGTGAAGAGAAAGTAGCAAAGTGAGATGAAGTGAAGTGTGAAGTGAGAAGTGTAGTGAGTGCTCGAGTCCAGGTTGTAGTGAGTGACTCCTCTTGCAAGTGTTTTGGCATGAAGTAAGTTAGGTGCATGTGTCTTGAGCTTTGTAACCTGTTGTGTAATTTGTGCGTGGCTTGAAAGCATGGTGTAGCATTGTAAATTTTTAGTGGGTTATTGTTGTTTGTGCATTTGAATTAAGTTGTTTGTATTGTTGTAATTGTAAGTTGTGATTAAGTTATAGTTGTAATTGAGTATCTCCCATTGTCTAATGATGGACATGTACATGTCAACTGTATGATTCGATTAGTACAGGAATTGCGAGATTGAAGAAAAATCACATAGTAATCTCTTGCTCCTTACCAGTGTTGGCATGTGGGCCATGTGGCCCTCAAATGATGGCCATAAAAGAGGCTCATCAACTCTATTTGAAATGGTCAACATCAATACTCTTAGCTTACCCAAAAGTTTTCTCGACATAGGTATTTTCTAGAAAATGCAACTGTGAGTCGTTTCCCCTACATTTTAGCAATCCAATAGCAAAGGAACACTTACATAAACTCCCTCTTTAAATGGGATGATGTACACCAAATATACCTAGGCTTTAGAGACAGTCTGAAATACCTGAGACGCCGGTGATCACCAGCCTCATGGCAATCCTCGCTCTAACTTATTCCGCTGCATTAATCATAATCTTCAAGCAGCACGCTGGTTCTTTATGTATTGTGGTACAATATCAAACTTAGCCAGGTGCATGGTGTAAGATGCATGTCCTTTCCTCATCCCTCTGAGAGTGCTAAATATTGAAACATTTCTGCAAGGGCCATGAATGCATTGCCCACCTGTATTGGTCTCAAATAAATGTTGATCATTTATATTCACCAGCAAGATAAAAGAGCAAATGTGATAACAATTAACTTTGGCTAGTGATTCATGAGAAACAGAAGGATAAAAGATTAAATGCAATGATCTTTTATATGTATGGATCATGGAAAGACTTACTTCAATAAAAATCCTCATTATGGACAACATAGGATAGCCCAAGTGATCACAGGCATCCGTTCTCAACTCTAATTGCCAGGAATCGACCCCTGGCACTAGTAGAGTACTACCTCAAGTAGTCGAGTGTACTAGGGTGGAGTACGAAGGTGGAGGCGTACATGGGCGGAATGAAGGACTAAAGAGGGAAACATACTCAGGCGGAGCAAGCAATGCTTGGAGGACCTCAGGGATGAACCCTGGGCCGATTTCACCTTACATTTGAGAGCCAAGAAATCCTTCCAGTATTTTCTAGACTATTGGTGCTTCTACAGTTCTACTACTAGTAGCACCCCCCAAAATGAAGAAATAAGTTTCTCAGCTCCTAGGTCAAAGAGCTAAATGCGGCCTTAAACCAGTAACTGAAAAGGGTGAGAACTCGGGACCAGGCAAACCACAGCTGCACAAGCTGACCATACACATGGAATTGTGCATACCAAGCTCGGCCATCCAATTTAGGCCCAAATTAGATGGATCATAGCTCAATAAGCATGATTGCCGAGAAATACCAACTGCTAACCATCAAAGTGGTGAGAACTGTATCAATGATTGAAAAGAAAATGTGAACATTCTAAAATAAATAATGACCTTATATTAAGATTGTCTGATCATTGCAATTTTCAAGCAATGGCACAATAAAAAATGGACTCTTGATGTACACAGCCCAAATTGGTGTATACAAGTGCCATATCACCACTGGATAAGATGAATTATGTGAGTGCTGTCTAGGTGAAATGACAACGGAATCATAATTAGGAAAAAAAAGATAATGTAAGCGCATATATTGATTATTATAAAGGGAAATGCTCATGTGAGAGACACTCTCACCAAGTTGGTGAGAGATGGGTAGGGGCCCTCACATAAATATCCATTCTCACCAACTTAAATGCAAGGACCCCAAATATTTATGTGAGCTCCCCCACCCATCTCTCACCAACTTGGTGAGAGTGTCTCTCACATGAGCATTTCCCTATTATAAAAGAGAGTTTTACACTGTATTTCATGCAAAGTGTGATGGTAGAGACATCCTCCCAGAAGGGAGGCTGGGGTTTCAAGCATTGTTCGCTCCAGATAGAGTGTCGCTTGCTAGCCGGTGATGTAATCTACCAAATTAAAAAAAACATTTCTCAACAAAGAAAAGCTTCCCCAAAGCTCTTCAAGGGTCCATCCTTCATTGCTAAACCATGCCAGCAAAATTTATGCTTTTACTTAATTTCTCAGGAGAAGGTTTCTATTTATAGATCACTTCTCTCTGGCTAACTGCCATCATGGCATCTTTAAGATCCAACATTGCTGATTTAGTTCTACTTTCTGCTAGTTGGAGTGGAGAAGAGAAACATCACAAAAGCATGGAAGACAGAACAAACTATGTATCACTTCCAGAACATTGGACCATTTTGGGTTGGAGAATACAATTGACTATTTCTTATCAAATCATGTTGATGGTTGGCCTTTTGGACTGTCCAACAACCAAAGAGAAGGTGCGTTGGTCTCTCTTGCTGTGGTGGAAATTTGTATAGAAAGCAAGTGGCATGTGATTGAGGATACACCAATTACCGTAAGGCAGTAATCACGTCTCTATAAAGAGATGATGCATCTTGTGCTGCTTTAAAAGGTATTCCAAAGTTTCTTGTGAGGCTAATTACATAGTTATGAATGTCCAATTTTATTGCTAGCCGAAGAGTTCATGACGGCCTTTGACCAAGCACAAAGGGTCTTAACCCATGTGCGACAGTTCAGGTCTAAATGGGAACCAAAACAGCCCCAAAATATGTATTGAACCTACTGTCGGGGCCTATTTTGAGTTAACAGAGAATACAGGGTGAATTCTGTAATTTATGAGATTCAATTCAGAAACAGAAAAGTAAGCAGAATTTTGTTATCTAGATAATCCTCTAGAAGCTTTGATTGCAATGATAATCATGTACTGAGTAGGATAATTAATTTGATTACAATGATCATGGAAATAATTATGTAATGAGTAGGATAATTAATTTGATTGCGATCACATAGAAAGAAACCAGTTTCCTATAAATTGTTACAGTCTACTGTAGCATGGTAAACGGTCGACAATGAGTATAATGAATAAAGAGACTGGGGTTCTCTTGGTTTTTACATAGAAAGAAACCAGTTTCCTATAAATTGTAACAGTCAACTGTAGCATGGCAGACAATCCACAATGAGTATAATGAGTTTCAATTTTTCTTCAATATTTCAATTCTCTCCATTTTTTTGCCTATGTGAGTTTCTGTGTATTGCTTATTTTTTAGCATCATTGTGGTGAATCAATCCCTACTCTGTTGATGAAAATTAGGCCCCCAGCTTTCCTACTACTATAAAGCAGTATGGTGATGGTATAGCCGCTGTTTTGGTATACTTTGTGGATCCCTGATTGCGTCAATTCTAAGAGCTTCTGTTACGATGCTATCAGAAAAGACAGCGAAGATAACATTTTAGAACCACTTAACTTATGACTATCAAATTATTTTTAAAAAAATACACAGTATTTCTTAAGGCCATTTGATTTCAACAAGAATTGTCTGGAGAAAAAAGAAATAAGTGTGGCTCATTTCTTCACGCATAAAATAGATAATTTAGTAGTTAAGGCCTGCTGGTTATGAAGAAAAAGGATGTTGGGTTTCCCATGCATCTGAATCCACTTGTGTCTTGAGTATTCCAATGGGAAGATTTAGTTGCTGATTCATATTGTAGATAAATGGACTCATGAAAGATAGTTTTTCACCTTCCCAAAGTTTCATTTCAGTTTCAGGTTTCCATCCACACTCTAAGCAATCCGCAGATTTTTTTTCTGCATTAAGAACACCTATTAAAGGTTGTCATTCCTAACCAGAACTGACCCTTCACGGAAGCGGCCCTCAGATTAGAGTCATTCTTCTTTATACAAGGTCTCACTAGCTAAGATACTAGGATACTTTAAAATAGGCAATGTATCCCTCTTTAGAGGATACAGGGATTCAGGGGTTTGTGGGCATGACGCTGGCAGCACCTGAGTCATCCAATTGGATCTGGGCTTATTTTCAGTTTCAGAAAGATGAAGCAATTGATACAAAACAACAGGAGGACAAAAGAAGAAGAAGAAGAAGAAGAAGAAGAAGAAAAGGCTGAGTTGGGAGAAGAAGACAGAGCATCGGCGTACCTTTATGGAGATACGAATTGTTTGCAGGAGGAAACAATAGCTGGGACTTCCCAGGGATTAGGGTTGCAAAACTTTTTTCTCTCTTTCTGATACTAAGCAGAGATCGATCGCAGACACCAACTTTCCAACCAGTAAGCGTGGGCTTCTTTACTGTACAGGAGTTCAACACTCTATTTTTAGATCGCGATCCTCTGACGCAGCTGTTACAGACGAATTTTTCAGATGAATCCCTTCCCCTGCATTGAAATATCCTCAAGTTCCGGCATACAAAAAAAAAAAAAAAACGCAGAAGAAGAAAATGTTGCCGGAAAATTCCTCTAAGATTCACCGATGTACCATATTAGTCCCGGGAGCTTTTTCATTTTTTTCAGCAGAAATATCCTTCTTTTCACCTGTGTATACGAGCGGAGATATTCCCGTTTATTTTTTTTCTTCTTTTTCACAATTGAGCAGTAATATCACCAGGCAAGTTAGATTCAAAAAAGTATTTTTATATAGTGGCCCGCCTGGTGATGGAAATTAAATGGTGATGATGGGGCGAAGTTAATGATGATGGTGAAATGAAGATGTGAGAGATATGTAATCTTCACTAATCCAACTGCGTTTCAACATTATTTTCGACTTCACTCATCATCATCATCCATTTTCCATCACCAAACGGCTACCATAAAGAAGAAAAGAAATTTTTTTTTTTCTAGATCTGACTTAGATGACGATTTCACTACTCAACTGTGAAAATGAAGAAAAAATGAGTGGGGATATCCCCACTCACATATGCAGGTGAGCGGGGATATCACCACTCAGCAAAAAATAAAAATAAAAAACCAAAAAGCGCACTATGGTAGATACATATCTGTTAGGTCCTGTTTTGTTGATAGTGAATCTAAAGGGATTTTTTCGATAAAATCCTCTTCTTTTAAAGTAAAAACTCTAATTTATAAGATAAAGCTCTAAAATTAGAAAATTCTTCATCCGTGGCTCACAAGTTTAATGGCTTTATATTCAAAAAAAATATTCAACCCTCGATCCAACGGTTTAGTCAATTCGGATGTGTGTCAATCCTTGGGATTAGTGACTATCAGGGGGTTCCCTATTGGTTGCTAGGTTTGGATAGGTTACTAGTTAGGCCCCGTAAAAAAGCTCTTATATAATAGGTGAGAACTAGTTCTTACTTGAATATTTCCCTTTTATCAAATACTCTAATATATAATCGTGGAAGAATCAGCCACATGAGCGTGAGTATGGTCAAATTAAGCAAAGGCAAAGATGGACACCTTGATTGTGGGACCTGATAATGGACGGACAGATTGGCTTGGATCATGCCACACCTCAAATTTCCGAGCTTTTTGGCCCAATATATGTTTGATAGAGTCCTTTATTCTTCTTTATTTAGAAAGAGAGAGGCATAACAACTCACATAGGGATCACTCATCTTACCATTTGTCAAGGGGAGATAAAAGAGAGATTTGAATTAATTGAATTTCAATAAACCAATGTCAGGAGCGTCTTCTCTGTTGGTTGGGGCTTGGGCTCACCGCATGTGATCACATATAGGCCCATCAACAAATGCCAAATAAAGCCAATTGGGTTCACAATTGCTCTAGAGCCCCACGATTAGAGAATTCTACATGCCAAAAAGTACAGTCTACAATGCCCTGGACTTTTGGAGCTTACAAATCAGAGCGAACTTCCTGCCGTTAGAAATCCCCAGCATCAGGTAACCTCCAAATGCTTGCAAACAAACGCCCCTGGGGCCCGATCAGAACTGTTTTAAATTAGTTAATGTCAAGAGAGTGACCTTGCAGTTGTTATACAAAGCTATCAGTAGGACAATGGTTTCTTGTAATCAACACCACTGAATCGTCTTCTAATACACATAGCCGGGCCAATCTCAATCTCCCTCTCATGGAGGACCTTGAACCCCAATCCAACGTTACAGGATTCATCATCCTCATCCTAATGATGTTGTTCACCCTTTTGTGTATGGTCTACCACTGCGTGCATTAGTGGTGCAGTCCGCGCCAACAATTCAGGCTCCCTCAGATCAGTAGCCAGTCACCGCCACACGAAGAACAATTGCAGAGCAGCCCAAACAATTCTTTCATTCAACTTATTACTGCTTATAAAACTACAAAAGAGGAGGTCTTGATAGCCAGAGGTGATGAGGACAGTACGTGTGCCGTGTGCCTGTGCGAGGTCAAGGAAGGCGAAGAGGTCCATCGGTTGCGTGATTGATATGTGGTAGCAGTGTACACTTATCGGATTGATGCGAATTGGGCCAAATCCGTCACCAATCCGTTACCTATGGATTGACAGATTTGGAATCCGTCACCAATCCGTAACTGTTAAAATCCGATCCGATTCGATCCGTAGAGGAGCGGATCGGATTGGATTAATCCGTTCAATCCATCCCTGTACATTACATGAAAAAAAGAAGAAGAAAAAAGCCATGCATTTTAAAGTCACTGAATTAAAGGGGCATGAGTTGAGAGCTGTATGCATATCCTATCATCTTCTATTCATAAGGTTACATATTGACCCCTTACATTTTTTTTCTTATTATATATATATTTATTTATATTTAATGACAACAGATTGGATCGGATCGAATCCGTGGATTAAGGGTGAAAATCGCCACCGATCCATTGCTAACAGATTATACAATTTTCAATCCGTCACCAATCCGTTGGCCTTCGGATCAGATCAAAATCTGCAGATCAGATCGGATTGAATCGAATTGATGGATCGACGGATTTTTTGTACACCCCTAATATGTGGCTCTACTCGCACTCCACTTGCCTGCTTTGTCGGACTGGGACAAACCCTCTACCATTCGTAAGGACCCAATCCTCCCTCGGTCTTTATTGTGATTATTGTTATTATTATTGTTTTTGTTGTTGTTGGTGTTGTTATGTAATTTTGATCACAAATTGGATTATGCTTGGACCCCAACCATTCATTGAATCAAATTAGTTATTTGTGTAATTTCATCATATTTTGGGTGGGATTCAACATTGATGATGGAGATTAAATCTCAGTATACTTGGTTTCATTAAGGGCCAATTCTGCAACTCTACTAATAGAGTCAAGTGAAGTAAAGTTGATTTTAAAGAAAGAATAAAATATAAGTGTGTTATGTTGATATTTTGTTTTTAGTCGTTTGTTATGGAATCTTTGATAAAGGTGGTTACTTTCTTACTTTTAAAAAAAAATGAAGGGAATTTTGAGTTAAAGTGCTTTTGATGTGACATTTTATCTGAAAAATGGATGCTTTACTTGACTTTTACTATATTAGTAAAGACCCAGTAAAATTGGAATCCTACGTTGTGGATATTGTCAATTAGAGCACTTTCTCCACCTTCATGATCTTCCCTCCTACTAGTACTCCATTTCTTTCTTATTTAGAGGGATCTTGCTTGCACAACCCTCTTTTTTCCCATACCACCTCTCTCTCTCTCTCTCTCTCTCTCTCTAGTTCTCTCCCCCAAGATTCTCCTGCAAAGAGTTCTTTTCCAGGTAACTCCTTGCCCTTCTTTCTCTGTTGTTTTCTTCTGTTTACTATAGCTCCTTTTTATTTCTTTCCCATTTATAGTTTCTACTAGTACTGCATGTTTCACTGTTTCTCTCCCTTCCTTTTCTTTTACTTTTGATGTTGTGTTATCCTTGATTTTATTTAGTTCTTTGTTTTCCATGATATGATGTGCTGCTACCTAAACCCCATTTCCATCTTTATCTCTCTACCTCACGAACCTACCCAACCAAACGGGCCTTGCCATTACTCTTCTCAATAAAGAACCCATTTTCCATTTTCTCTTTTCACAATCTGATGAACCCCAAACTAACACACAAGCCGAGCCCATACCCATGCCTATATATATAGTAGCTTTGCTTCACTAAATCGCCATATCAGTTCTCTCTTTCTTCTTCTATGTCACAGAACCAATCCAATTCAACCCACACAGAGCCCCTGGGAAACCCTCTTCTTTGACAACTCATTTCCATCCAAACCAAACATGAACCAGTCTCTCCATTAAACATAAACCACATAGCCTCTAACCATCTAACCTACCAAAATGAATTCATTGACTTCTTCCCATCCTTGATTACTGCTTGTCATGGCCTTTCTTTTGTGTTTCTGTTATTTTATTTCAATCACCATATGCTCTTCCCACATTTTGTTCTTTCAATCTACAACATCATCTCTACAAAGATTTCACCACCAGGACAAAGCAGGCTATACAAAACGGAGGACCAAACCAGACTTGTGTACCACCTCACCTTAGCCCCCTTCATAGTCATACTAGTTACACAACAAGGACAAAACTTCATCTTTTCAATCAGTTAACCATAAAGAGCCCAGTTCCTGTTTTGTGATTTGAACCAAGTATTCAACTCTTCTTCACCTCTATTCATGTCATCTCTTCCATACCCATCTATGCTTCCAAACCAAACATCACAATTGAGACCCAATTCCCCTAAACAAATAGAGCATCAACAAAAATCCTAGCCAATGCACCACACATGACCCACGCCAAACCATCCAATTTCACCTCCAGTTTCAATTTTCAGAACTAAAATCAACCTCATTGTCTCTTACCCATCTCGGAATCTTGTTCCTCATGTTCTGCAACCATAAAAGTTGTACCCACTTGCCTAATAAAAACTCTTAACTAAACTTAAGTACTGACCTGCCTACTGGATCTGAATCAAGGTCCAACCCACATAATCTATAGCTCAGTTGTATATTATTCCTTCACCATTTGCATGCATCATCCCTCCAATCAAGCAACACATAAGGACTTACACAAACTGAAATTCATATCATCATAAACTATGCTGCAGAATCACCAAACCTGAGTTTGAACTTACCTAACCAGCCCAATACTTGACCTGTGAACCCACTTAATCAAATCACTTGATCAAAATCTGAATTTTCATAACCCAAACCAACCCAGAAGACCCACCTTTGCTTCACAAAATTAAAACCACTTGCACAACTTATTTACCCTGGGCCCAATCCAAACTAAGCCCACTCATCACTTTGTAGCTCATACCCCTAGGTTTACACCTTAACCCGGTACTAAGCCATTTTCAAATCATCTTTAACAGGGACCAAAACTGAGTAACCATAGCATTCTAGTCAGGGTTGGTTAAATCCATCATCCACCGCTAATCGAGGTAATTAACCTTACTATAGTCCTCTATTAGTTAGAGTTTTCTAACCTTTGCTTTCCAATATGTTAAACCGATATACAATCCTTCTGTTTCATGCGGGGCCCGGTCCTGGTATCTTAGCTTATTTTGGGCCATTAATTTTATTGATATAACTGTGCTTTCATGAACTAATTCGTGTACTCATCAGTGATCAAAATTGTAATTATTGAACTTGTTCCACGTTCATTTGATACTACCATGAGATATATAAATTTTGATATGAGTCATTGCTAGAAATATTTATATCATGGTTGGACTTCAAAATTATGACACAATTCCATTTATGTTGGGAAAATGCTCCAAATCATATTTTTCTTAGAAACCTGAGTTCTGAGTTTTATGGCCCACCCTTGAATGTAAACATTGATCTTTAAGGCATCATCCAAAGTATTGGGCACCGCAATGTGTGGTCACCCAAATGTGGACTTAGCCCTCTTTATGGGTATGACATTGGGGCCTGAGAACCCCTTTGTGTATGATAACTAGATTGCAACTAGTCCCTTATAGCTTCTGGCCCTTATGTGTGTGTTATTATGGCTTTAGGCCCTTATATGTGTGATCATATTGTACCTATTCAAGGCTTAATTCTAATGGGTACCTTTGCGTATTGTGACCATAGATATGCCTTTTCTTAAATTAGATCATGTGATCTATAATTACTGCCAATATTCATGAATCCTTGCAAAATTATTCATGCACCATTGTTCAAATTATCTTGTTAATATTTCCTAGCATTTCAATTTTATTGGAATACTCTTGAATTAACCGTATTTATTCATCGTACATAAATTGATATCATTTGATTGAATAAACGTATGCTATAGCTCTATAGTTTGTTTACTTGGGGAGCTTTAAGCTCATATGCATATTATTCTTTCTTTTTTTTTCCTCAGACGTTGAGGCTGACATCGATAATGAAGGATCTTAGTTTGGTAGAGACAAGTGAAGCTTGAGAAGCGAGCCACTATTTAGCACCGTAGGGTGTGTTTGGTATCGTACCATTCGGATGTTCTGGATCATGTTCCCACGAGATGAGGCTATGAAAAACATGTTTGATTAGTGTAAATTATTGTTCCCAATTTTGGTCTCACGGGAAGGAATCCCAAGATCTTAACCCGCTGGCATAAAAAAGTTGGAACAAAAAATCTTTGTTGTTTTTAAGAAACAACTTTCTGGTACAATTGGTTCTTACTTATCTCTTACATTTTAAATAGGTCATTTAAAAAGATTTCAAATCCTCTCACTTATTCTAATGGTAGGCCACATGTTCACAATCCCAAAGAAGGTGGCCCCACTTAGTAATTCTTAAAGATGGCCCCATATCGTAAATCCTATAAATATGGGCCCCGTGTTCTAATTTTTAAAGGTGATACCAACTTATGATTTTACAAGTGGGTCCCATATACGACAATAATAGAGTGCTGCAAATAATAAAAGGTGGGTCCTACATTATAAATCTTATGATTCTTTTGCTTCTGTTCTTTAGAGCAAAACTTTTATAATATTACCAAACAAGTTCTGGACAACATATTCTCAACTGAACAATTTAACATAATGTTGTCAAACAAGATATGGAGAGTATAGTCTCGGCACAACCCGATCTCAGCACAACCTGATCTAAGTATAAAACTAGGAACAATATGAGAACGATGCCAAACAAGCTCTTAGGTTCAATTTTCTTTGTAGTGGCTTAGGTGGACCATGTTATATTCCTTTGGATATTTTGAGATTATTGAGCTTTGACATTATTGCTCAACTTTATTAATAGTGGTTTTGTTCATTGATGCATTAATTTAATTTAATTGATTTAGATTTTCCACATTATATTTTTTAAGAGGATCGACCCCTCATGTTCAATGTGGGACCATAGCTTTCCGAAAATCTAAGGGTCCCAAGGATCTCAAAATTCGGGGCGTGACACCACCCCTCTAGGAAGGAGTGCCAGCAGACTCTTACCAAATTGCAAAAGATTATGGTGGGATATGATGATGTTATACAAGTTGTGTCTTTGTGGTCATCTTGTTGAAAAATGATGTTTATATACCATACCCCTTATATTTTGTTACACAGTCAAGGATGAAAAATAGAGGCGAGGCTTTTCAATACCCTCCAAGGTGATGAAAATCGAATTACAATGCTTATATTCTCTATTCTCTGCTGTGTTAGATAAAGATAGCAGCTAAATCCTTGTTCTGCAATTGAATTTCTACCTAATATAACATTGGTTGGAAACATGGGTTGTTCTGATATTTTAAATTAACTTAATTTATTCGAAACAATCTCAACTTTCCTAATATAAACAATCCCTGCAATAACAGTTGCAAATCCTGTCAAAAAACAGATGATCCAGTTCAGTCAATTGCTATGTTTGGACTGGTGTCCAGGGGCCAATAGTCCACCCACTGAGCCTTGGGGGCCAATGTACACTGAATTTTAACTTTTTTTTTTTTTTTTTTGTTGCTATCATATGGTTCCCAACCCTTTAGGCTGGACTAATCCCTCCGGGCCAAAAGGGAAGCCAGGTAAACTCTCCTGTAACCCCGGTGTGGTAGTGCAGTTTCGAACCCACAACCTCTGAGTGGAAACCGTGGTCTTAGGCCAACTGGCAGTTGGATTTTGACAACAATCAAAGCCAAGACAGAGTTTTGACTTGCAATCTCCTTTGGAGAAACAAATACCCAAGATGAAGGAATTGGTCAAAATCCAAATGTGGGTCTCACCATGGATGAAGATAGTACAAACTTTGGTTTGGTGGCAACATAGACTCAGATGGAAATACATGATTGATTTTGGGATTTGATCCGGTGATAATTGTTCTCATGGAGTCACAGCGAGAACTTTTTGGAGGGCCCATCGAGGGTTCAATTTTGAAATGAGACCGGTGGGAATTGAAAGATCTATATGGAACCACCGTGAATATCAAGTTTGGCACCAATCCCATGCTCCTAACCCCTTCATCCATGACCGACAAGCCTGGTCCATTTGTATTGGTATATAGTTGATTCGACGGTCTAGTTCATTCACATTGGTGCCCAACCTTGCGGTGTGTGACTATCAAAGGCCCCCTTGTCCATTGCAAGATTTGGCTTGGGTGATAGGTGGGCCCCACCCATAGTTCTTACAATTCTCAGCTGATTATTTCGCATTGATTTTAATTAGAAAAACAGAACATGGCAAAAAGATTATGATATTTGAAATAGACTGGATGAAGGGCTTGATCTAAATCCAATTTTGGGTCCCGGCATAAATTGTGTCTGAGTGTCGAAATATTTCAGGGAATATAATTTCACATTGCTTTTTAAGCATAATGTTTCAAATTTAGCAACATTTTACATGATTTTATATGTGGGGATGTTTGCGTCTAGATTCTTTTTGTTAAGCATAATAAAATAATTTCAAATGATTTTTTTTTTTTGAAGATATATAAAAAACTTCTTTTTTAATAAAAAAAATTAGCAATATAATATGTACGTGTTCGATTCTCATGTGTATAATTCGGTGCTGTTGACACGAGAAGGAAAAAGGAAAATGGAAAATGGAATGGGAAGGAAATTCGTCGAGAGTGACTGCAAAATCAAGGACACTTCAGCTGCTTGGACCTCTCAAACTTCAATAATCGACCCATTTCATTCAGTTGTAATAGGCTATAATAGCCCCCTTCTTCATGGGCCACGGTGAAAGATCACACCACAGATTCAATGGTTCCGTGCATTTCGTCTTTGTATTGGTGCATTCCGTCCTAAAGAAGTTGAGAAAAATATCCCGGAGTTCTCAAAACATGTGGTGGAAACTCGAAAGCAATCGAAGAACTCAGTTCTACTTTCCATTGTATTGGTAGTATATGAAAAAGCAGAGCATAGACACCATGACAACAAAAGGAGAAGATTCTTTAGTGAACGAAATGAGCAGCAAAGAGCCAAAGACCAAGATCAGTGCATTTTGGGCCCGTGCTCTCACATATTCCCAGTTCCCACATAGGAGACGATGTTAAACTACGAGAAGCACAAGTATAGCTCAACTGCTGAACCCTTTGGCCTTTTGGACTGGGAACTAACGCCCACAACACAAACATGTATCCTCGACATTGTATATATTTTTTAAAAGACTTAACTACTAATTACGAGATAGATGGTTTGTTTCAAACATGAGATTCACTGTAACAGTTGATTGACTTGATTTTGAAACATACGTTAGTGGCGTCTGTTTGTTTAATGTAATTGATTGTTTATGAACTTGAGAAATCTCTAATCAGAGATGGAGATGGAGATGGAGATGGAGATGGGAGATCGTTTACTAGAGATCGACCCATCTAGTTCACTCCATGTGATCTAATTAAGGGCAGTGATGGGCACCTTGATTATGATATACCTGATGATGAATAAATGACTTGGATCAAGTCTGACATGAATTTTCCTAATAAAGATTCTCTCTCCTTTTTCTCACTTTCCCTCATGTGGAATCCATCGGCACACTTTTGGAGGCAAATGCATTTTTCTTTTCACGCCCAGTAGTTCTTCCTTTGGTTCGATCCGGTTCTTCCTTTGGTTCGATCCGGTCTAGACTGATTGGTCGCTTTTGTATCACTTAAGTTTCCTTAGCTAATCATTACTATTAAAACCTTGAGGCGTTAGTAGAGACCACATAAATACTTTTCAATACTTTCCCTCGATTGGAGCCCACGCTTCAACAGTCTAAACCTGCAACTTCACTGTTATTTTTCCTTTTAATAGGGTGTTTAGAAATGAGATATTTCAAGAAATTTTGCTATATTATCTCATATTTTAGAATATGATCTACTCACTTGAAAAGTGAAAATCAAATTAAGGGAGATAATTGTATTATTTTATCGAAAAGGGGACATGCTCCCGTACGGATGGTTTGTGCGGATGGCCACGTAGGGTCTACCTAGGATTACATCAATCTTGAAAGGGTGGGGGATTGAAGATCCAAAATGAGAGCTTGTCCAGAAAATCTTAAATACATTATATCACCTAATCCCTTGAGTCATAGCCCTAAAGTTTGACAATTTTAGAAGGTATAGATTTTTTTTAATTCCAATCCAACATAACAATCCTCATGGTCATGAAATAGTTTTTACTAAAAAAAATATGTTAACTGCCTTGAATTTTACTATAAAAAAACCTATATCCTTTCAAATCCAACATAATTACTATCAAATTCTCCCTAATAAGAGTGGGTCCGGGTGAAACACTTAATTCACCCAGACCTCTTGCCATCTCCATACACCATACTGAAATGAGAGGTATTAATTCACACTAAAATATTTCTATTTTATTAATAAATAGTTAAATCAATAGCAAACTGGCAATTTTTCGGACAACCATGAATTTAGAGATGTAAATGGTCCCTATTCTCCAAGTCCCTTTTGTTTTAACCCGTAGCCTAAACAACTCCAGATCCAGCTCCACCTTAATTTCTACTCCCGACCTTATAACTTTAATTTTCAATATTCTCTCCTAAAAGCTATTTCTCTATCATTCTCTATCCAGACCGTCTCATCCCTGACCCATGTACGGTTCAGATTCCAATTTTATCTTTTCATTGACGGTTATTTCTAAATCCTGAACCAAGAAACCAGTCCTGGATACGGACTCCCACCGTTGCATCCGTACATAAACCAGCCCTGGACGAGATCCGTTAGAACGGGTCCCATCTCCCACGAAAATAATCAATCTAGGTCACGTCAATTCGAAAAGCGGTGGAGGGTGGGCCAACGAAGCACAGAACCATACAACCATACACGTGGCATGAAAGCATGATGGGTTTGGACCATTCTCGTAGCGGTACCCACATAGATATGACACAGTCCAAATCCTCAATATCTTGACGATCCCAGCGGTGGAAAATTGCATGCAACAACAATATATACATGCTCCATTTTTATCAATAGAGAGGCGTAAACGTCTCTCCATGCCTTCCATTGGACCCTTTCCTTTATTGACAGTGCCCACACCAGATTCCCCACTCCATCCATGAAAGCGATTCCCACGACAACGACCTTTTCAGTTTTTACCCTAAAAATACCCTTCTCTTTGCAACTCCAACCATTCAACTTATTAACAACTTTTTTTCGATTTTACCATCTCCAGAGTTGCTGGAATGGCACGAAGTCTATTCTTATATACATCTCAGTACTTGTGTGTTTGTGTGGATTTAATGAAATGCCGTTATACCTAATAGTCTTGTTAGGTCGAAGACCTCGTAAAAATCCATTTCGTTGAGAAAAACTTAACTTCAATCGTAAAAAAATCTACTGTTTTGAGCATCCAAACAGTAATTACAGCTTACACCTCTAAACCTATATATTTACAGAACAAAGTACAAAAATTATGACAGTAGTTAAAATTCACCTAGCAGAGAACGTCGCCTCCTCCGGCAACTCTCTCCGGCGATCCTCATCTGCACGCTCTCGAACTCCGATATCTGGCAAGGTATGGTGATCCCTCCGGGGTGGTGGAATCCGTACTCCTTCTCTGCCTCACGGAGGAGCTGGCCGAATAGAGGGTGGTTGAAGTAGATGATGGGGACCAGGAACCGGTGGGGGTCGCCGTCCTTTTGGCCGACGTAGACGGCCAGATGGCCTTTTGGGACTTGCACCGGCTTTTCATCGAACGGTGTCTGATCGATTCGGGAGTAGGAGGATGCACGGAGGAGCGGGGGGCGGAGACTCTGGGTGAGGCGGCGGCCCCAGTTGCAGATATTCGTCATCGTCCTTGTTTTTGTAAGGTTGGAAGGGCTTAAGCGTAGATATCCTGCAGCGGAGGGCTTTCTCATTGGTTTCAGAAGCCATTTCCATAGTTTCACGGCCTTCCGACCGAGCCTAAAACCCTTGGTTTTTCTCATGGTTTATGAGAGAACAGTAGGTGGCCAAGCTAGATCGATATCAAATGAGAGAGATTAGAGAGAGAAAAAAGGAGAAGATGTTTTATGGGGTTTGTTTAGGAGAAGGGCCAAGGGTCTGGAATGGACATGGCGAGACAGACGTCATAAAGGGAAGTTGACATGTGGGGTTTTCTTGAACAAGTTAGAAGAGGAGGGAAACATCATCAACAGCGAGGATTCGATCGCAGTAGGATTTTTTTTCGCTCCTTCCACTGCTGTTCTGCATGTATGCTTTCCTCCCTCTTTCTTCTCTTCTTTGTTTTTGCCGTGTGAGTTGCGGTGTTGCAACAGGAGAATGGGATGGGGTTTGCTCTTCTGATGGAGGATTTTGAAACGTGTTTTATAAGAGAGGATGAGGATCAGAAACAAAAAGAAGAGGTCGGCACGCGATAGCCTCAAGTAGAGAGAGAAAAAATGGAAGGGGCGAGGAAGTCAGGAGTCAGTTCGGGTGTCGAACTTTAGCTGGTATTCTGGTAAGGTCTTTTGTCTGTCATCTTGATTTTATTAGCAGTAAAAGAAGGCGACCGGGAACTTTTAAAATTTACATCTTGGGAATTGAGAAGTCAAACCGGACAAAACCGTTTTCTACGGAGCACACGGATGGGAGTGTCACTTTGTCTGCCCCTAGCTCTTTCATTTCTTTGCCAAGTTCTTTGTGCTGTTATTTTATAGCTCGATGGTGTCCAGTGAATCCAAACCGCCCAAATCCTGGACCTTTGAATGTATGGATAGGATTGTATCAAGTGGGCAGTCCACCGTCCAACTCGCTGGCTGGAACAGAGTTGGAAGGACGGATTGAATATCGAGGAATGTTCGAATTCAGCTAACGTACAAAGCCGCGGGGGAGTAGGGTTTTCGGATTGAATCCGGATTCCCTTCTATAATCTTTCCCTCATCATTCATGATGCTTCCTGTGAATGGAAATAGTGAAAACTCACATTGTGGCCCACTTAATGAAGATTTGGGCCGCTGATTCCTTCATGTCCATTTACTTATCAGCCTTCAATATATTTCGTGCAGATCCAATGAAAGGTCTCAGAGTCAGACTCAACCACAACTATTCACAGACTTTTATAATCCTTTTGAGTTTTGTGACACATTTGTTGAGTGGGCTAGGCTCTTAGGCCTTTCAAGCATGGATTAGCCCGTCCTGGCATATTGAACTATTGGATAAACCTTTACATAAGCCCCCATCTTAGCACAGTGAATTATTAGGGCTCAAATCCTTTAAGACTAGGGATGCAAGCAGATATCTAATTCTCTAACTATCTGAAGGCTTCAACTCATAAAAATTCTGAGTTTGGAGCCTGTTTTAGGCCTTAACTCATAGAGAGGTTTGGCTTTGGAACCTAATTTAGATTCTAATTGCTAAATGGGTCCAGTATTTAAATTAGAAACTACGTCTAGAACTAAATTAACCTTTGCAAAATTATTTTCTAGTATATTCCAATCCGGAACCAGCTTATTTGCATCCCTTCGGGAAACCATTCCTACACTCTTTATGTAAGTGAATGGATGGAACTCCCACACCCTTAATTTTAACAAACCACAACACCAATGCAAATAGATGTGCCCAATGATAGAGTTCCACACATTTAAGGCGTCGAAGACCACTTTGAGGATCCGGACTTTGACCCTGGGAAACAATTGCTGGCACATGCAGGGATAGGGAAAGCATCCCTAGAAGCTTAGGCCTCAGTCCGCTGTCCATTTGTAGACGTGGCATATTCTACCAATCTATGATACTGTCCCAATTGTCAGCTTGGTATTTCAAATGTTTTAAAATTAAGACTCTGGTTCAAACAAACAAATGGTTATGCACGTAACAGTAGGGGCCTTTTACCCCAAAAAACAAAGGCCAAACACATATCATGTTGCTCCTCGCAAGGGCAATAGGCATGCATCTCGATAATCATGGTTCCCAATATACATACACAGCAGACCGTATCTTACCTGTGATTTGATGGTCCGTATCGTCCATATCCTGGGCCCCACAATGGGCTGCAAAGGAGCTGCACTAACTGCCAATGACCCCAAAACTGGAACGTCTTTGGCCATCCGCGACTTCGGCCAACAAAGCGGCCAGCTGCGCGGCACGCTCATGCTTATCACATGGTACTCAAGTATTAGGTATTCAAAACTCCACTTGGGGGCATAAAATCATAATTCGAGCTGTTCAAGATATTTATCAGTTGTTGTGCTTGGCTCCCATGCAACATCGCTGCACTATATTAGAGTGCAGCGACCTGCTTTATAATGAAGAGCTACCACGTCAGGTATGGTAATGTGGAGTTTAAAATTTGAAATCTCGTTCTATGTGCATTCATAAAGTCATACTCATTTCCTTAAGTACCCTTTTACGAGTCACTTTTCAACTAGAGTGCTGCTACCTATGCAATGCAAAAATCTCTCCACACACTGTAGTTTATTTTTAAAAAATTATAAGTAAAAAAAATCCATAACTGCCCCTCTCCCCTCCTTCCCTCTCTCTCTCCCTCTCCCTCTCCCTGCTCCGGCAACCCCACTCGCTACCGCCCTGCGCCGGCTCATCTCCCTCTTCCTCTCCCTCTCCTTCCCTCTCTCTCCCTATCTTTGCTCCAAGGTCTTTCTGCACCCACCCATGCACCCTCATCCCCATCCCCTAGCCCGAACCCAGCCCTACCCCCACCATCCCTTCGATGCTGCTGAAGCGGAGTGAGAGAAAGGGAGGGAGAGGGAGAGAGACAAGAGGGAAGAGAAGGAGGGAGAGAGGAAGACTGGGCTGGGGAAGGGGATAGTAATGAGGGCGGGGGAATGGGGAAGGGTGGGGAGAGGGAGGGAGAAAGGGAGGAAGAGGGCGGGCGGGGGCCGCCAGCAAAGGACAACGGGCGGGCGGGGGAGGGAGGAGCAGAGGGAGGAGGGATTTTGAGCAGGGGCCGGTGACGAGTGAGGGGAGAGGGGAATAGAGGAAGAGGGAGCAAGAGAAATGGGGAGATTGGGAGAGGGATGGTGTTGCCAGAAAGAGGGAAATGGGGAAAGGGAGAAGGAGAGGGCGGGTAGAGGCTACTGGTGATGGGGGAGAGAGATAGGGAAAGGGAGAAAGAGAGTGAGAGGGATCAGCGTTAGCAACGAGGGTGGCCAGAGCAGGGAGAGGGAGAGAGAGAGGGTGGGAAAGGGAGAGTTAGTTTAGGGATTTCTTTATTTTTAATTTTTAAAAAAAACTGTAGTGTGTAGAGGGATTTTTGCAGTGTGTAGATAGCCACTCTCTTTCAATTATCCATATAACCTTTCAGTTATTTACAAAAATATCCTTTGACCGGCACTTCCCAGAATTATCCTTATAGACTTAGTAGAATGTTGCCTTTGAAAAAATTTCTCCTACGATCTCCTTTTAAGAAAAAGGAAAAAAAATCAATGGATATCTTTGTGAGCCCAGTCAAACCTTCGTCTTTTTGGGAATAATAAAAATATGAGTAGGAGCCTATGTAGCCATCAGCTATGTCGCTGCATACAAGAATTATCACAAAAAAAAAAAAAAACCCAACAAAAAAAACAAAAAAACCAAAAAGAAAAAACCCCGCAATAGTGGATAAAACCCAATGCTAGTTTTAAAAGATTTTGAAAGTTATTGTTTTTCCAATGAGAATATTCATACAACTCATCAAGGTTGTTTTTATCTCTTGATCAATAGATTTATGCATTAAATTCAAGGAAAACTTGGGAAATGGATTAAAATTCATAATTCAAGCAACATAGCCCAATCCTTGTTTAGGAAATAAAGAAAGTATTTTTTAGATTTATTTGAAGAATTGAGTCCTTTTTGGTGCAGCATATTCAATTGTTGACAATGAAGGGAAAATATTTCTATTTAAATAGATAAAAAATGTTGATATAAGAAATATCGTAATTTAATTTAAGATTTTTCTTTTACTTTGGCACCCTAACAAAAAAAAATTCTTGGTTATCGTATTGTCAGTGCCTGTATTTGATGTGATGTGTTTTTTTATTTTGTTTTTTTAAAAATATATTTTAATTTAAACCATATTTATATATGATCAATTTGAAGATGGATCTTACTTTAATTCAAGATGCCAGAGCTAGAGAAGGAAACTTCAATTTGAATGGTTTGCATTAGAGACCTGGCCCATTGAAAGTCTTGAGGAGAGAGTTACGGGAGAGAGCGACGGGTCTTGAAAAGAATTTATTACTTGAAAGGTAAAGTTGGAAATAAAATGAAAACATTAAGCGTAAATGAGTTTTGGGAATGTGTGACTTGAATTTTGAAAGTTGGAATGATAAGACAGTATCCTATTGGATGGAGGGGGTGCTGCAGCATATTACGCTGCAGCAACGCTGTACCCAAGCCGGCCCCAGCATTCTTCCTTTGATATATCTTCAAATTTCAGTTGGGGCCCAACTATCCTATTGAGCAAATCACTAAAACATAATTAATGTACTTCAGCAGTGATGCCACGTTAGTACCCAATTAATTGCGTTTTCAATCGCGTACTGAAGTGGACAATACACCCAAGGCGGCTAGGACCTTGGGATCCAACATTGTGCAGATGGGTGCAGATGGGACTCCCACAAGCAATTTAATTAAATGTCCCTTTATTCTTGGAATGAGACCCTCTTAAAATACTTAATTTGCCTCATTCTTTAAGTGAAATAGAGAAGAGAGAAACAAAGTAAATTTCTTAGGAACCCCAAGTTACGGCTTGGTGTCAGTCGGTCTAAGTTGCTTATTGCTTGACTGCACAATTAGGGCGACCATTTTTATCTTTGGATCCTTCGGAGTGAACTAATCGACTTCTTTGTAATCACAATTGTAGTAACTGATTCATCTCTAAACAAAACTTTCGCAAAATGAGCGGATAATTTCATGTATTATTTTAATTAATATTATGGGAAAATTCTTTAAAAAGAGTAAATATTAATGGGTGATTTCATTTATTATATTAAGCAAAGCTACAATTGCTTGATTCTAGAGGAGCAAAGGGCGCTGCTCTTTCCTTTGTGTTTTAGGAATGGACGTCCCTTCTTTCGGTCATTATTTTTCATCACTAATCTCCCAACAGTTTTTTAAATTCTGCGATAATATCCCAATATTAAAAAAAAAAAATTAACTAATTTGAATACTATTGAGATAAAATCGTTTTTTAGAAAATACCATGGCATGATCATGATAAATTCAAAGTACATGTTTTATAACTTGTCTGCAACTCACTTACACAATTATTCGGCCTACAGTTCCCACTAAACAAAAAAACTTCTTAAACAAAAATTGACAAGAAAGACGAGTATGCAGGGATGATGGTACAGGCAGAGTGTGTTTTGTTCAGTCTATCGGAAACTAAAAGTGTTTTTTTTTTTTTTTTTTAAATAGCTGTTAAAAGCAGTCAGTTAGTTTAATTCATATGATCATAAATTAAATTGAATCCTACTTGGAAGTTAGTATCATCAGATTATAAGGCAAATGCTTGATTGTTCCATCTCCAATCTCCATTTGCGAGATCTAATGATTTCTAGGTCCCGCGTTTAAAAAGTTCAATTTTAGACAAACGTAACAGACGGGGAGTTTTAATATGGACTACATTTTTCAGATTGCCACTAGAAACAAGAATCATTATTTCTGGTCAAAGCTGGAAATGGTACCCTATAATTTTGGGACTTCGAGCAAAGCCCACCAGTTGAACGGTGTGGGGGACTGCTGCCTACTGTCATGCACCGACTGTGACCTGACTATGATGCCCAGATCTTACACGTATATGATGTGGGTATTGATTTTATACATAAAATGTAAAATATAAGGGAAGTGGATCCCCTGTTTGGACCAAACAGGGAAACCTGTTTGGTCCAATTAGGGGGTGCCACATAGGGGGAAAGTATCCCATCAACACATCCCATCTCCTCAGTGATTTTTTTTTTTCCTCCCCCATGTGGCACCCCCTCATTGGACCAAACAGGGGATCCTCTTCCAAATATAAGATAGGATGTCTAATTTGAAGTATACTTGTATAATACACTGGCCTCATTTTATTTGTAATTAATGTAACATGAAGCTATTTCAAATTCCAAGTATAATCCAACACATTCAACGTGGTTATCATTTACGGCAAGATTCTATATCTTGTTTTTTTTTTTCCTAGGACACATACCAGTGAAATGGACGACTGCCGTTTGATAAACTGTGGCCCATGCTAAGCTGGCACAAGTTCTGCAATCTGATGAGCAATAATACAACTGTGAGTGGATTTGAACATAAGAAATCACAATACGTACGTCGTTGATGAAGAAAAGTTGGTCAGTCAGACTGGCCAGTGCTATATTTGTCTTGGTGGGAACAAAAGACAGTTGGCAGGGGAGACTGAGTGAGTGCCGTACAAAGTGTACAAATGCTGATAAAAAACGACATAGGTAGGTGGCACGAAGAAGAGTCAGGGGCTCGTGGGAGAGACACAAAGCAAGCTACCTCAGCAGGAGGCCTCGAAACGGCGGGAGGCTCAAAGACCAATATTCAACGGTACAGACTTCACATGCACATAGACTGACAAAATCCTTTTGGTGTCTGTCATACCAAAATAAAGAAGAAAAAGGTAATAAAGGAGAAAAAGGTACGTGTGTGCTTAAAATATTGAGTATCGTTGCGTGGAGACTGGACTCTCTTCTTTGTATTGCGTTTTTGTTTTTGACAGGTCGATAATATTCTTGGGTACACGCATGCTTGTACTCGCGTGGAGCTGAAAGTGTTGTAGATGGAAGGTCGTCGACATCCCTTCAAATTTTCGGACATATGGGATTGGACATTTGGATGACATCCACTGGCCACTGCCGTCATGAAATCTTGAGTCTATTTAGAGAATACGCAAACGAGTGAGGATCCCCTGTTTGGTCCAAACAGGGCCAGGGGATGACACATAGGGGGAAGTTCAATTACCATCTCATCTCCCCCTTTAAAAAAAAAAAAAATTTCCAACCCCCCCATGTGTCACCCCCTGGTTTGGACCAAACAGGGGATCCGCTTCCTATGCAAACTGATGTAAAGAATTGAGGGGGGGGGGGGGGGGGAGGGGGGGGGGGGGGGGGGGGCATCCCTTGGTTGGTTTAAACAAGATTTTCCTGTTTGATCTAAACAGAAAATCCGTTTCCAAAAAATTCGGATAGGAATCATTTGTTGATCTATCTAATCAGGTACAATCTCAAGGGATTCACCCAGTGTCCACAATCATGGTTTTCTAGATACGAAGGAATTAGTCTATTCCAAAAAATTGAAAATCTTCGGATGAGATATATATGTATATATATTAAAAGAAAATATATATATATATATTGTATTTACGCATGTATTATATATTGTATAATAATTATGGAAAGCCTTCTCTTGAGATACATCTATGAGGGGCGAGACCATGAGAGGCAACTTTTCCATCATGTGGTAGTTGGGACTTCTCACGGGATGGATCCAAACACCTCACATGCACGGTGAGACTCACTGACCCTGCAATGAATTCGTACTCACTGTAATTTGGCTCTAATCCGAATTACATATACTTTTAGCAGGCGCCATTAATTGCTGTTAAAATAGAGTGACCGCGGCTAAAACCTATAAACTCCCTAGAGCGGTGTTTCTAATCGGCCCCCGCTAAACATTTGTTGCTAAAAATCATTTTTTTTAGTAAATTTCTTAATGTAACTAAAGATATTGTTAACCATTAAGGCCTCTAAGTCAACTGTTTTCTGTCATAGTCGTTGAGGTCAACGTCCACCCTCACTCCTGAGTAGTAATAATTATGGTCGAGTTTTTGTCTTCACCATAAAACTATTGTTGCGCCGTTTCCTATAATTAATTGATTTTGGGATAAGTGGTAGATCAATGGGGTGTAAGATCATACAATATTCCTCCTCTCCCGCACAAGTGTAAGAGACGTTTCTCAAGAGAGGGTGGCCCAATAATACATTGATGCAAATCCTAAAAGCATGCTTCAAAGGTAAAACATAAGACCTTTGTAGGACCCATTTGAATAGATGCTGGTCATGATAGGGAGTAATGGATATTGTGGATATGATTTTGGGCAAAAATTCGTCTAACCGGATCTATCACAACCACTAATTTAAAGGCCTTAAAGTTGCATGGCTTTTTAAAATTATATCTTTTTTTATTTTATAAAATTCAATTCAATAGTAAAGATAGTTCATATCATATTAGTTCAGAATTAAGGTGAATACCATTTCAGGGGGGTTCCTGAGTGTGAGAAATGGATCCAAAAGTTGGGTTAAATACGGACCATATAGTCTGGACACAAAGATCTAGGCCGGTCCACGAATCAGAATGGATTGCCGATAAAAACTGGCCTGAAACTCATTGGGTTGAGACAACTGGTTCGATCCAATTTCAACCAACAGAAAAGAATAAAGGGGAAGAAAAATATTAGGCCAATAGGTTGGTCATAGCTGACAAGTCTAAAACAATGTGATTGCGTAAGTAAGTTTAACAGTCACAGAATTGCTGATAGTAACATAAATGACACGATTAAAATAACCATCTCTCTTGGTCAATTCTTGAAACAACAACCCAATGATGCGGACATTTTAATCAATGGGTGATGGCTGAAAGTTGAAACGAAACGAAAAGATGTAATCTCCTTGATGTTGTTGTTTTATCCGTGAAATTTGAGGCCTACACGTTTCATATACTCTTTCATCTTTGGAGAAATGATCTCAGGCACCTTAATAAGGATTACAATGGACCTTGGCCCAGATCAAGGAAAGAGAACCAGAACAGAGACATGGACCAAACTAGGGCCCACGTACGGAAACATGACCATACCCAATTTTTAGGAGCTGGACCTAAATAGAGAGACAATGTTTGAAGACTATATGTAATATATAACATATGAGTAATGACAATGACAATAGGGTATTCAGTCCCTTTGATATAAACAGTGCTGGAGCTGGCCCAAGTTGTACTCGGGTCTACGCAATGACCGAAATTGCCAAATCTTGGACCTAGACCCCATTTTTATCCCTACCTTAATCCTTCCCCTGTTGACCTTTTGAGCATATCTGAACTCTTAAGTTCGCAGTTTACATTGCAAATTTGCATGAACTTTCCGTGCATCTATCTACTCGAATAAAAATCTTGAAATGAGTATAGAAAATTAGAAAGCTTAGGATCTGGTCAAATGACATTTAACATATCATTACAAATTAACCCTGCAAATGGGTCTTGAGGTTTTGGGTTTTTGGTGGAGTTGGTTTTTTTAGGTAATGTTGTCCTGATCTCCCTTTTGGTTTCTCTGTAATCTTTCTTGAGCAAAGAAAAAAAAAGGGGCAAATCAACAGTATAATAATTTTCATATTGGATCTGGACCATCCAGTAAGTGGACTATCTCCTGGATACCAATGCCCAAAGTCGCCTTAAGTTCTTAATCTTTCATTCTATCGCTTCTCTTTTAGGAGTTGGGACAGTTAAAAGTTCCGATCAACATGTAATTGTCATCATTTTCATCACCATCCTCCTAGCCTCAATTGGTCATTCAACAGTGGCCTATCACTTGATCAGTCTGAAATGATTGCTGCATTTGCCAATATACATGTCATTTGATAAAACATTGGTAGCTTAGTTGGTAGAACACCTCCCTTCCACATAATCCTGGCAGCAGCGCCGGTGGTGAGGGACTTGAGTGAGTGTGTGTGAATAATTACTTTACTAGTAAAAAAAATCATTTGGTAAACAGTATTCAGACCCCTGTTGGAAGGGGCCTATTAGATATAGCCATTTTAGCAGGGCCTACTGCAATACAAGCATGGTCACCTTCACCAGTACGTCTTCAAATGGGGACAAAAACAATTATCAAATGAGCCCGGTTGCGTGGCCTCCATTGATAGAAACCACAACATAATCCAACTTTCTTTGAGGGCTCTTTAATTAGGTGGTTGGTTGGCCGATTCTGTTATCTCTTATTCTCGCTGTGGACCAACATGATACCTAGTTGGTCCCTTGGCACCCATTTGTAGAACCCACAAGATCTCTACCCCCTGGGAACACCATGCAATAAACAGGTGTCCTTCCATTCTCTCTTTACTTTTTTTAGTGATTTCTTCCAAAGCACCGAAGAGCAATTGAAACACTCTTCTACATTAACAAAGAATAAATGATACACCCCTCTGCTGGGGCAAATATGGACAGAAAAGATAGTGAATCTTGTATTCCAGTATTATTAAGACAGGACAAACATGTGAGGCATTTTTCCCAAACCTGTGAAAGCAGCTTGCAACTTCCTTCTCTCCTTTGAACTAAGTCCTTGCTCTAGTGGCACAGGATGTGGAACTTACAGGCACTATGCAAATTAATTCTCTTCTTTGAAAAGAGATGTAAAGAAAAGCTAGTGACAAAAGAATACCTGCACAAGCTCAGTTGTTCTATATGCCCTAACAGAAGATGTGTAGCATATGATGCTTAACTACAATCACGGCTCCCTTGCATCTACAATGGGACCCTTCACGCAAGCACAGTGACTAGTTTTGGCACTATAACTTTCACATAATTATACTCGCATTGTGGTATATATCAAAAGCAAGAAATTACATGATCTTTAATGCAAAGGCCCACTGGACACTTTGGCAAAACTATTTGATTGAAATAGAGTTGATTCAATTAGATATGTTTGAGAGCGAGCTGTTTCAATTATACCCTCATACAAATCGATGTTTGATATGTCTGGATCAATTAGAAAAGCCAAATTTGCCATACTGAAAAAGTTAAATGGGAAAAGTTGCATATGGTAAAAGAGGTACAAGCAAATTTGTCAGGAAGTTAAAATAGTACATACAAATTTGTCATATAGCAAAAGTCATATGGGAATATTTGTCAAAAAGAAACCTAAAAGATATCCGATTGCATTAGACCTTCATTTCTATTTGAAAAAGCAACCTTTTTCTTACATTTTTTAAAAGAGGTGAAAGTTCTTAAAGACAAATTTTTAAGACATTTATATAAACTTTGCCAAACAGTTTAAAGCATTCAAACATTGATTTAAATCAGCTATTACCTATGGAGTAGAATGTTGGCCAATTAAGAAACAACACATACAAAAATGAGTATATTAGAGACGAGAATGTTGAGATGGATGTCTAGTAAAATTAGAAAAGATAGAATCAGAACTAGTGCATCCGGAAGCTTTCAGGGGCAGCCTCAATAGATGATAAATGAAGAGACTCATCAAAGATGGTTTGGACATAGTTTCTCTATACAAGTTGATGGCCCCTCAAAGAAAAATGGTAGGCCAAAGAGAATATGGATGGAAATAGGAAGGATAGATCTAATAAAGTGCAGCTGAAAAGAATATTTGGCCCAAGGTAGACTGAAATGGCGGAACAAAATTGATATAGATGACCCAAGGTAGGCTTCATCAAATGGACACTAATTGATTATAATACTTGGGACAAGGCCTTAATTATTATTATTATATTTTGGTCTACCTTAGGGGATCAAAGTTATCATATAATGTATGGGCACCTTTATGACCTACTGTTTGTTATTCTGTTCGGCTTTTAATATAAAATCACTTTTAGTAGTTAGCATGTAATGTACAGGGCATCTTTAGGATTGGATAGTAGTTATTGTGTAAAATCACGTCCGTTTGATCTCTTCCTTCCCTATGATAGGCAGCTCATCAAGGAATTGGTCGTGGTCCACTGGATTAGACACAACCTGTCAGATTTGATGGTTGTGATCTGCGGATCGCATCACCATCCCACTTGATAGCAAACAAAGAGAAAAGAATGCAGCAGTAGTATGTGACATACAGTCGTTTCTAACCAGCTATGATGCCTAGATATGCCGGGATACGCCATAGACACGGTAGGGACATGGATTTTACACATAAAAAGTGAGGAATCGGATATGAGATAAAACATTACTATGCGCATTTTGAAGTATTTGTGCATCATAGCTCACTGGCCATAATTAATTTGCAGAGTCTTCAAGAGCAATCATACTCAAAACTTGAGGATGAGGTTTTGCTAAGAAGGGGAGAATCATATAACCAAAAATGCTAACACAGGGCCCATTTCATATATCATGTCCAATTTCATGTAATTTGTGTTGCTTTCATTGTTGGTTGAGAGTCAATTGCAGCAAGTTAGTTAAAGAGACCGTTATAGTTACAATGTTTGTTCCGGGTGTTGTTAGAAAAGTATGTACGAATACATTGGATTAATGAGGAAAAGACACTTCTTGCTGATAGGCAATTGAAAGTTTGGAATTGTCCCTCTTTAGGATTACCCAAAAAATCATGTGGCACCGGAGTCGAGCAATCTCTGTTGGCCCTCATGATGATCTTGAGACTCACATTATCTCCCTCAATGTGTCAATAAAGCAACAATTAATCGGCATACTTGCTGAGTGCAAGTTGAAGTTCGCGCATGAAATGTATAAGATAGATATATCTTGAGAGAGAATAAAAAAGGATGGCCACACCAAAGGAGTTTTGAAGTGGATGACTTATGTTACTGATTTATAAGCAGTCCCTTCCAACATCCAACAAACAGGATCAACAAACTTGGAGTGCTGAAAGTGAAGAAGCTCCACTTATAGAACGCCATGACAGTCACAATGTCTCACTTTTCCTTTTTTTTTTTTTTATCGATAAGATGACTTCATGACAGTCACAATGCCTCTCTTTTCCTTTTTTATTGATAAGATGACTTGAACCTGAGACATCCTTGTTGTGAAATGAACACCTTTCAACTTTGCACTATGACAAACAACAATGGTGAACTACTAGGTCATAAATATGAGAGAATTTTTATTTTCTGAAAGGAACATTTCATGTGGCCTGAGTATGGTGGCGTAATTGTATTTATCAACAATAATAAGAACAGGTTCTATAATTAATTGTAGCTACTAACAAAATGCATAGGGTAAGTGGTAGTGAGCCAGACAGCCTATAGCTAAAAGCATGTATCTATCGCCAGATAAGAGTAAAACAAAAATCTATTTGGCTGCTAGAATTACGTTTCCTGGTAAATCCTGTTCTACTATGAGTTTCTTAAAATTATGAACATTGAGGCAGACTCAGGTTCAATTAGTGTTCATTTGATGAAGTAGTTTATTAATCCAGAATTAGTGGCAGTTGGAGTCTGCTTTTGCAAGAATAAAATCAGTTGATTTCTTTACATGAGGGAGAAATTACTGGATTTTGGTGCTCCTGGATAAATAAGTATTCTTCTGTCTGCATAAATTCTTGGAATTAGTTAATTCTTAAAAAATATCATTGTAAAGTCCTTAATCGCTGACTATATCTACACCTGCAGCAGAACTACCTTTATGATCAATTTTGGAACTCAATGCTGATAGAAAGATTTGAGAATAGCGTGTTACAACTTACGAATACATCATTATGGTTCATGCTTATAAATTCACACGACAGTTTTGAGATTGAATGGAAAATGATTGATGTTGTTATTTGCACAGTACAAACTTCAGTAGCATGTAATATGGCAAGAGTGTAAATTCTACTAAATACATAGAAAACCATGACATGCAATTCGCATCCAAGCTTCAGCTTTCAGCATCGAAAAATTTAGAATTACAATCATTTGTAAATGAACAATCATTCAAATTTAAGAATGCGACTTAAAAGATATCAAAATAAATAAATACCCTAATGTTTAGAGGAAAAGATTTACCTTGAAGGCATATAAACTTTGTGGAGGTATTGGCTTTCTGTATAAAACAATGAACCAACTGAAGCAGATTTGCAGGGGATGAGTTTACATGAAGGACTACTAGTTGTCATAAACAACCATGTCCTATGGCATGCTTCCACAATGATCCCCATTGTTACATTATCTGGACCTTTTCGTCGCATCCAATTGAAACCCCTCTCAGCCTCGAGCCATTTGTAATTCTTCACACAGGATGTACAACTGTAAGGACAGAGTACATATCCTGATATCCATGAAAAACATCCCTTCAGACAGCTCCAAGGCAGAGTCAGTTGCATGAGAGTATAGATGCATTCAATCTAGTTGGAAATAGTTCCCATCTTATGTATCATAACTCATAATTGTGACTGGGAGCGTCAATTGCTAATCCCACCATGCAAGAATCTTTTCCCTATCCATTCATCTGATTGAATAACTTAATTTCCAGATTGATTTCCCCAAATCTTCTGAGACCAGTAATGTGAATGAGGTAAGTCCCCTGCTTGGAAGCAACGCCAGCTTCCGGCATCAATTTGAAAAGATCATGTCCGCTCGACAAAATCCTTTTGTATGATTCCATTGTAGATATGTTAATCTAGCATCAATCCAGTTTATATGAAATCTTTCACTAGATTCACTGCAAACTAATCTTTCATTTAAAGAACTGCAAGAACTAATTTGATTCAGTTCTCTTGCAGTTACATCTATCTGAGTACGCAAACTAAAAACCAACCATCTTACTTTCTCTGATCTTCTAGTCATTGATGGTCCTATATACAGCTGGGCAAAATGTTTCTACAAATTCCGCCGACCAATGATCCATATATGAAAATATAAGGCTCAATCTGGTATCCAACCATCAGATCAACCCATCTAACATCGAAACCTCTCCGACCACGTAAAGAAAAGCGTCAGACATACCTATCAACACTCTACCTAGATAATGGCATTGGCACCCCTTATCAATCATGCCTTTTTCTTTATTAATCCATTAACGAGTGCACTGTGCCAATGAGAGTTCCGATGGCAAATAACTCGTAACCCAGAACCCATTTTGAGGATTTGATCAAAATGGGTTCTTGCCAAGTCAATTGTCTGAACCTACAACAGAATTCTAGCATACAATGCAACGACAAGGAAGGGTCAAAATCGATACCTCTGAAGATAGTGTAAATTTATTCAGCCTGTAGAAGAAAAAGGGTAGCTTTCGGGGACCAAGTTCAGACCACATACAGGAGGCGGAGCCGATATTGGAATGGGAGAAGTGGGTATGGAGGGTTGAAGAGAAAGGAACGAATGGGATGGATATGGGTGAAATTTGGTAATGTTGATAGAAGCAGTGATTGTTTGGGAGAGAACAAAGGCTAGGAAGTGGAAGAGGAAGAGGAAGAGGAAGAGGAATGGAAGAACATCAAGTTATTATAGAGGAAGAAAAGGGACTTGGAGGGAAGATGATGAGTTTTTCCCCTTTCCCTCCCAACCCTCTTGAAAACTCCCTGACTAACGGCCAATGAAGGGGATGAGAGGGTTTTACAGCAGTCCATGGTATGGCCCAATAAAAAGTGGGGTCTGACTGTCTGAGTCTGCTATGAGACTCAGACAATGAAGATTTCACAACAAAAAGGGTTGGAATTACCATTAGATTGATCATGTATGATCATGGTGTCCGCCTTAGTCCTTTAATGTGGTATTGGGACATTTTGGGCTGTAGGAGCACCAATCTGAGCGCATCATCTGGTTGGATCCTCTAACGTTGGAAGCTGTTATATATGATTTGCCCCCTTAATTTTAAATTGAGAATGCTTTTATTTTTATTTATTACAAACTATCAAAAACCATTTCTAATTTGAAATGGCCAAGAACTGCTCCAGATCAACATTCCATATCTTCATTTTTGGTATGGTGTGTTGCTGTTTGTTTAAACAAATAGGTGCAGAGCTTATGAGGAATACAAAGATGACCATGAGAAACACCCGCATAAAAAAGACAGGTCTATTAGGTGTTGTAGCTTATCTAATACTCAAATAAATGGTTAGAAAGGTTTCCATGTTAACCATTCATTCCATAACCCTTTAGATGGTGCACTTATCAAGTAGCAATCAAATGAGATTATTATTATTTAAACTAATGCTGAAAACCTTCATTTCTCTGAGTTGGCAGTGGCTGCTGTGTGTCCAACTTTAAAAATGTATCAATGAGCTTCCTGTTACTAATGATGGATAGGATCCGATACATAGCAGAGACCTCAACCTCAAACATGAGTTGTGGCAAGTATGCCAAAGCTTATCTAAGCGAGGCCCATTTAGCCCACATACCTGAAACTTAGGTGAGTCCTAGCCCACTTGCATAATATTTGACCCCTTTGTAGTACATATGTGGGCCTAGATGGGCCTGTACTCTATACCCAGACCTGGCCTTTTTAACAATAGGGCCAGAAAATCAGGCCTGGCAAAACCCACGGACTTCAAAACAGAGCGCACATTCAATGCAATGCAGGCCATCTAATCTCCAGATTGGATGATGTTAAGTCTTACTGAGCTCAAACACGACATTTGGCATCTTGGTAGGGCTACTCCCCTGAGTAAACATTCGTAGCCATCAAATGCACAGCTTTGGGAAAAGACAATTAATAAGAAAACAAGCTCCATCAAACTTTCTTAGCCATCAAATGCACATCTTTGGAAAGACAGTAAATAAGGGAAAAAGAAAAAGGAGGCATTACAGTTAACGCCTGATATCAAATTGCTAGGAATGCTTCATTGTGAGACAAATCCACGAACCCTCCTTTTAAATGGTGTAATCTATGTGCTATGTGCATCTTACCAATCGAAGTGGCCCAACCCATTTACAGTTTTCTCGATATCATGTGGACCCCATGCAATGTCTCTACCTTGGGCTGGATTTCTGAGCCACTTTCCTCCTGTTGTATACCATAGGGCAAGCCCAGAGTACTCGTGTAACTAAATGTGAATGTAGGACTATGGCTTAGTGGTGGAGCTATGGGCTTAATCAAATGGTATAGGACCCATTTACCAAAAGTCAGATTCACAATACCCATTTGTTGTAAGGGCCTGTATTGAAATAGAAACTCTTCCTTTATCTATGAAGAAGATACAGCCCTTTGGCCGACAGAAAGCTACATACCCTCTACTACTAGTTGCATAGAGGAAGCCACTCTGATAACATCCTAGCTGTTTTTTTTTATGCACATGCAGTGCCTCTCTTTTTTCAGGAAGAGAACCCTTTCCTCCCTTATCTCTCAGCAATCGGTCCTGAAAGGCTTACGCGAAAGCAACCTTTCTTAGCTGGGAGGCTTTATCTTGCTGCATGCGTTGGACTTGGACCCCTCATAATGCATAAAAGCCATCCATCCTTCTTGATTGATTACGACAGGAAACTTGGGCTGTCCCCTTCAATACTTTTCCAAACTCTTGTCACACACAAGAATAGGTTCCATCAATAAGTCGTTGGCCTTTTCTGTTGTTGCGCTCATTTCGTGTGTAGTCCATCCAAGGTTTCATATAAGCCCTTTGAAGCTAGTCCGGTCTAGGCCCTAGATCAATTATTTATTGGGATAATATTCTGCCTAAATTCATCCAATGGGCTTAAAGATCAGGCATGCGTGGGCTTGTTCATTGGTATATTGGCCATTTGTGTTGAACTTTTCCGCCCAGGGTATACCATCTTGGACTAGGCCCAGACCACAAGAAAAAAGATGCTGATTCCATATACGGCCCAAAGAAGGCTAGCTCATATGACCATCGGATTGAGATTGGATAGTGATGGAGCAGGAGCCCACCAGCATTGACCATTTAGAAGATTGTTGGATCAAGTCAGGCCGAATTATGTAAGACAACTACTTTCTCGATATAAAGTGGCAAGCTTCATCTGTTCCTCAAAGGATCATATGCCTGAGATGAGATGCTAACTTACTGCCATTTAGTGGGCAACAGTAAGTTAGTCTGGGTTGAGTGTCATGAGCATCGGCCGCAAAATATGTTCATGGTGTGTTCAGTTGTAGCTGGCTTATGAAAAGAAATGGCTTGCTAATTCCTAAAGGCTTGGTTTCTAAAAACTTACAGATTGGGCAATTAAACAGCTCTCATATTTGTGTCTTGAAGCAGGCGCATGTGAAATATATTATGCATAAACAGACGCAACTGGTCATTTTGTGGTCCCCATTGGCCCATGAGAAACTGGTTCCCTTTCGAGAGAAACAGTGGGTTCCATTGGTCAGTTTTATTGAGAATATATGCTGCACTTTGTCTACCCGGATGCATATTAAAACTTTTATCTTGTGCAAAGCCTAAAACATAATAAGCAATTTTTCGGCGCCACAAACAGTTCTCAAATTTAAAATTTGTGAACCACCATGTAAGTGGGGTCACCTCAATGCATATTCATTAACGGGAGCTCAGGAATGAAAAGACTCAGTTGTGGATTAGAGTTGGGGAAAAAAATGCTACCAGCCCCCTGATCCTGTGGTGCGCCCCACAGAATAGTGTTCCTCATGGAAGCTTCTCAAAGTAGCTCCCTTTCATTACATTTAAAAAAAATATACCAAATTTATAGGGTGCTATTACAATTCACAAGCATCATCCCTTTGGCTTCAAGCATTCCTGTTATTAACATACTTGATAAGATATTGAAGTGGTTAGTATTTGTTATGATTTACTTGTAGTGAAAGTATGGATTCATATCTAGTGCATGATCAGTATCTATACTCAGAAAAGGAAGCTAATCACTTAGCCACCCAGTGTAGATTTTTTTTTTTTTGAAACGAGGTGTAGATTTCAGCTGGTTACAATTGAAGGAACTCAATTGTCATTTAGGTCCTACCTTAAGATTATGTACACAAATAAGTAAGTACAAGTTTACCCCAAAAAAAAAAGGTTATGTACATGGGTTCACTTAAAGAACCTAGACTACCATATTTATACATCTCTGACGAGGAATAAAATATCAAAAAATTTACTGGTCAGTTGGATTGCTCTTATTACCATGGGACACGTCTGAAAATCACTAATTGTATGCATTAAGGTAGATAAAATTGAGTTATAAGTAAAACTCTATTTAAGGACACGTCTCATTGATGAATGTAACAGGGCCCCTATAGCTATGATATGAAATCCCACGGTCGTTGACTCCTCCCACCTACTTCCATACTAATCATGGTAATACAATACCTTCATTGCCAATTTCCAGTCTCACCAATAATCAAAATCTCAAAGACAAATGTACACTCCATAACAGCATAAGTCTAAAGACATCAGCTTATAACTAAGTAATTACATTTAATAGCTAATGGATGTTAAAAAATGGCAACAATTGGCAAATTCTCCATGCCTACCTTCTTGAACTGAGATATATCACACTTCTTCTCGTGAGATATCTCTAGCAATTTCTCCCTTCCATTGTGAATATGGTCTTCATGATTCCAATTTCCACTCTCTTCCTCTTTATTGCTGCCGTTTCGTTTTCTTATTATTGTTATAATTGGCATTATTATTTTGAAGGAGACATATAAACCAAATGCAATCATAATAATTGTCATTATTCTTGTTATCTTTTGCTGAGATCTCATCTATTTCCCAGCTTATTTGTACCACTTCCCAAAAGTGGCATGCTACAATAAATGACAAAACTGTAATTATTAGAGCTGTGACCCTTATCATGTGTACTTCTCAGAGATAGAGAAAGAGAGAGAGAGAGAGAGAGAGATGATTTGGGGTCAATATGTGGATGACCCTCCAATTAGGAAAGGCTTATGATGTTATCTAGACATAACCAAACGCTGGTATTACTCTTGTGAGGCTGGGGATTAAACATCTAGAGGAGATGAGGAGAGGGACAAGAGAAGAAAAATGGAAAAGAAAAAATAAATAAAACAAACCAATGTGAGAAATGTTTGTCGTGAGGAATAATAAGTAAAAGATAATGGTGGATGAAAGCTTGTCTGGTGCGTGGCCTTGCTCGTGACAGAAAAACTGGGATTGTCGAACAGTACTCCAACACGTGCTCTCTCATGCCGAGCTCTTGTCTTCTTCTTCATCTCATAAATGTGGGAGGCTTAGTTAGCTTTCAGAACATCAGGATTGCAGACACCGTATGAATATTGTGTATGTTCACAACTCACTTTGAAAAAATTACTGACCCAATCTCTTTAACAAATAATCGTTTTAACGAAATAACAGTTTGTCTCTAGATCCATAGGGATGCATGTTGGTGTCCATAAGTGTTTGAATTGCCTCATTACACCATTCTAAACCTATGGTTTGTATATCTTCAAACAGCTTAAACTCTTTGCAGCGTATCAGTGGAAGGAAACTAATTCAATCTTCGTGTGTTCGATTTCTTGGTAGGTGGTCCTACTTCCAAATCAAATAAAAAAGAAGAAGAGAAGAGTAACAATACCACAACAAAAGTGAAGGTGAATGATATATGATATGCGTAGTGCATATTACTATTTCCTAACGATAATATCAAGCAATGATCAAGTGTTGTGATCTTTACAAGATAGAGTGATCTTTATAGTCCCAGTGATGTCGAGTCTGCGTGGCTTAATGGACTGAGCCACACAAATGCTACAGTGTTAATTACTACACCATAAAAGACCCTAACAAAAAGAGAATCTGGAAAAATTGCCTTCTGCAACTCGGAACATAAAGTAGGAATTGCTAGTAATCACCGATCAGCATGCCGTGGTGAATATGCACTGCAGTCTTGTGCACACCACCCATCACATCTTTGGAAATGGTTTCGCCTTGAGCCTTGAAGCAGTGACCACCGTGGATTTGTCTGTACTACTATTGGAGTCTACTGCTAGTGTTTGATATGTTAGTACATATACATCAAAACATATCTAACAGCTAGATTGAGTTCTTTTTGGTGGGAATTTCCCCCTCTGTAAACGACAAGCATGTTGAGACTGAGTCAAAAGGGAATGCCCAAAACAAAATAGCCCTCATTCAATCACTTCAGGAAGTTCAACACCATTCAGCCGAACCACTTATTCTTATTGCCCTACGAGGATAAAAATGCCGAAGACTTCATGAGATGGGGCTTTGTCTCTGTGGGAGATCATTGCTGTCAGAAACAGATTTTCTAGAAAATCTTGCAACAATATGATGTAGAAAAATACCAAACTCATAGGAAACATTTTTCACGAAAATGCATAAATTATGTATCTGTTATCATGTTCTTCAAATTGTAGAGTTTTCGTCACCTAAAAACTTGATCTGTCGGTATGAATTAAAACTAACTCTCAAAACTGGTTTAAACTAATTTATGAGTGATTCTCACTGTTTGGGAAAGTTCACGTAAATCTCTGAATCTTGAAGACCTCTTTGCACTTTTCTCAAAACGCAGCAAAAGGGTATTTCAGACATCAATGTCTACAACAATCACAAAACTTGCTAAGTTTTTTTTTTTTTTTTTTTAATGCAAATTTGTCTACGTTATTTTTACTATTTGAAAAGTTTTTTTCTTCTTTTACTTGTAATAGACATATCAGCCAGTATATTTGCACAAGGGTCTAGCCAAGACAACTCTATTTCAATAAAATCTATATCCATTTTTAATATATATTTGACCAATTGTCCTTAACTTATCTCATTATAATCATGAACACTCTTGAAAATGTTGCGCTCAAATGTCAACACTTTATTTTTTTTTGGGCATTCGGCGACAGGTCTCTTAACATTTGATTTTATGACCTTAGATTCACAATCTCTTTTCATAGTGTGGTAGGTTATTTTTTCAAATTTGAAGACTTAAAATATCAAAATTACCCTTTCTTTAAAGAAAAATCATATCTCATGATTAGTAAAATATGCCATTAATAATGGTCAACTACCATTTCAAAAGACAAATAAAACTAAAAAACAGAAATAGATTTCAAGAATTTAAAATTTTGAATAAATCTGTACAGAACTCAGATAAATTCCTATAAAACACAAATAAATTTGACAAAAACTAAAGAGTTAGATAAATTTGATAAAAACTCAGTTAGATTTGTACAGAACTCAGATAAATTTTTTTTAGAACACAAATAAATATGTCCAGAGCTCAAATAAATTTGTATAAAACACATAAATTTGATAAAAACTCAAAACTTAGATAAATTTGATAAAAACTCAGTTAGATTTGTCCAGAATTCAGATAAATTTATTCTAAAACCCAAATAAATTTGTCTAGAACTCAGATAAATTCATATAAAACACAAATAAATTAGATAAAACCTCAAAACTTAGTTAAATTTGATAAAAACTCAGCTAAATTTGTCTAGAACTCAAATAAATTTGTTCTAGAACTCAAATAAATCTGTTTAAAACTCAGATAAATTCATATAAAACACAAATAAATTTGATAAAAACTTAAAACTCAGATAAATCTGATAAAAACTCAGTTAGAGTTGTCCAGACCTTAGATAAATTTGTTCTATAACTCAAATAAATATGTCTAGAATTCAGATAAATTAGTATAAAACACAAATAAATTTGACAAAAACTCAAAACTCAGATAAATTTGATAAAAACTCAGCTAGATTTATCCATAACTCAAATAAATTTGTTCTAGAACTAAAATAAATCTGTTCAGAACTCAGATAAATTCTTATAAAACACAAATAAATTTGACAAAACTCAAAACTTAGATAAATTTGATAAAAACTCAGCTAGATTTTTCCAGATTTCAGATAAATTTGTTCTAAAACTCAACTAAACTCAGATAAATAGCAACAATTTTCTTGTAACAAAGAGTCCTCATTTTTTGTTGCTATGATTACAAGAGATAGGCTTACACGAAACGGAAAAAGAAAAGAAAAAAAAAAAAAAACAGCAACGGGTTTTTGTATTATGCAGAACCCGTCGCAGAAGAAGGTAAGGATTGGTCGCGTTTCCATCACCGGGCCATCACCATCGTGGTTGGTGTAGTTGGAGATGGCCGACTTTGATCTGCAAAGCTCTCTGGTGAAGTTCTTTGTTCTTAGAGAAGAAGATAGAAGGGGTTCTCTGGGACAACAGAGAATGAGAGAACTTGGCCTAGGAATGAGGGAGAATGGACAATTTGAACTTTTAAAATTCAAACTTCTATGCTCAAATTGTTGAAAGGGGGAAATTAGTCATAAAAATATATGATGTGGCATATTAGGGACCTCTCACCAAAATATCTCCAACTCTATGTACCATAGACATTAAAGAAAAAGTTGTTGGACTGGCTGCCTCAGAAGACTGTGTTCAAGGAATTGTGGCTAATTTACCTCTTTTTTTTTTCTTTCTTTTTCTTTTTTTTTTTTTGCTATAAGGCAAGTGTATTGAAGGAGAGAAGAAAAACAAAAGGCTAAATAGCCCCAAAACAGACTACGACAACGGCAGTTTTACAAGAAGAAAAGAAGAGGAAAAAGAAGGAAAAAAAACCACCGAGAACTAATCGCCTGGGATGAGATTGATACCCAGAAATCTGTACACAACTTGAAAATGCCCGTCAGAGAAAGGCTTATCTATAAGCCTGATAGAGAAAGAAAGAAGCTCTTTCATGTAGAGTTTGGCCTTCATCTAGAAGGCTCTACAATTATGGAAGATATGGTCATTGTCATTACAGGAGTCTTTGTCCTTTTTGAAGTGACAAAAACTCAACAATTTAAAAAATATTTTTTGTAATACAATTTCTCAAAAACTCCCCAGTTAGAAAAGGGGAGTTTTTACTTCATTTGACTCGCCCAATGAGATTTTGCCACCTCACAAAGGAAACATAGGAAAAAAAAGAGATTTTTGAAAATTTAAATTTCTTATCCGCATTTAACTTGATAATGACACATGTCATAGTTTTATAGGCTTAGAAAAGGGGCGTCTTTTTTTGTAAAAAGCATCCGGGGAGTTTTGTACCGCAACGCCCATGGAGTTTTGTAGCGCTCCTCATAATATATATATATATATATATATGTTAATTACACACTTTGGTAACAATCCACACCACAGCACCTTAAAACGGTTCACCTCCTTTTGGGATAGTTAGAAGCATGACAGTCAAGAAAAGCAGACTAAAAACACCTGACCTTCCTAGTCAATTGGTAGCTCGGTGATGAGGCCCCTCCCCTCCATAGGTTGTTGATAGCGAAGGACTTCAGTAGTGTGTGTGTATTTGCGTATGCATAAGAACAAACAAAAAAAAAAAAAAAGGAAAAAAATTAAATTTGGATTAGAGTGGGGGAACTAGTCTTTTCTAATGATCCGATCTCTTAATTTTGTGTCTTGAGACTTTTTTTTAGGTTGGGCTACTAGTCCATGGTCCAGGAGGAGATACTTCAGCTCGATCCATATGCATGTGTGTGCCACTCCTACACGACTTAATCATGAACGTGTTCACAATCTTGTGTCCTCATAGGTGAATGGCCTCATTGTGCTAATTTATGTGCTGGCAATTTTGTGTCCTTAGAGTGGGTGAACTAAATCATAGCTAATGATCAATCTGATCTCTTAATTCTATGTCTTAAGATTTTTTTATTTTTTTTTATTGTGTTAGGCTGGGAAACTAGTCTAGGAGTGATACTTCAATTTGAGGATGAGGGATCTATCCCTAGGCACTTGTGTAAAACTAAGTTGTCTACAACACTCCACCATGAAAGTGTTGCCAATTTTGTGTCTTCAAAGATAAATGGCGTCATTGTGCTGATCTATCATGATACAATCCAATTAACTAATATCCAACTTAGACAACTTAGGGCTTTTTTTGCATCGTTCTTGTATAGTTTCCAATTTTGTGCTTAGATTAGGTTGTACCGAAGCTATACTCTGCAGAACTTGTTTGACAACATTATATTAAATTTCAACTTGTTTGGTAATATTATAAAAGTTTTGCTTTAAAGGGCGGATATAGGACTTACAATGTGAAACCTACCTTTTATTGTTTGTGGCACTATATTATTATTGTACATGTAGAAATTGCAAGGTGGTATCTACATTTAAAAATTAAAACATGGAGCCCATACTCATAGGATTTCAATGTGGGTCCATCTCTAAAGAAATTATAATGTGGGGCCGCCATTTTATGAATATAAATATGGGACTCACCTTTAAAAATTACAACATGATACCACTTTTAGAAATTTGAACATGGAGCCCACATCCATAAGATTTATTATGTGGGTCCAACTTTTGTGATTGTGACCATGTAATCCGCATTTATGAATTACAAAGTGGAGCCACATTTTTTGTGAGCGTACACAGGACCCACCTTTAGAAATTACAATGTGGTGCCCGCTTTTAAAAATTAGAACATGAGGATAGTACATTCATAAGATTTACAATGTTATAGGAATTAAAACGTGGCACCATCTTTTTTTGTTAATTGTGAACGCAGGATCCTCCTTTAAAAATTTACAATGTGGTACTCACCTTTAGAAATCCAAACATGATGCTACATTCATAGGATTTATAATATGAGCCCACATTCATAGGATTTACAATGTGACTTCACCTTTTGTGATTGTGACAATATGACCTACGTTTACAGATTATACAATGGGGTCACCTTTTCTATAATTGTGGACTACGGCCCACTTTTATAAATTATAACATGATGCCCACCTTTATAAATTAGAAGATAGAGCACACATTCATAGGATTTACAATGTGGTCCCGCCATCATAGAATTATAATATAGGCTTATATTTTGTGATTGTGACTATATGACCCACTTTTAAGAATTATGAAGTGGGGTCATCTTCTTTGAAATTGTGAACATGGGGCCTACCTTTAGGATAAGTGGGAGTCTTTAAATGATATTCTTTAAAAGACAAGAGATAAACAAAAAATAACTTTGCCAGCAAGTTATTTCTTAAAAAAATAAAGTTTTTCTGTTTAGCTTTTTTGTGTCAGTGGGTTAAGATTTTGAGATTTTTTCTCGTAAGATCAAAATCCGGAACAATGCTTTATACATACCAAATATGTTTTTCACAATCTTATCTCACGGAAACATAGAAATATCCCATTGTTACGTTGCGAAACGCACCCTCTGACTCCAATCCAAGTACCTAACTTCTCTTCAGTAGGATTTTAATATCACTAAACAGCTGCTCTAGCAACCTTTCCATTAATTTAAAACAAGTCACAAGTTACAACATGCCATAATCAAACTATAAAATACAAAAAGCCTGCCTATCAATATATACTTTAGCCTAAGACAACTCCGAAGATTTGAGTTTTATTGTCGTACATGAATATGATACAATACAACCATCACACACAGACACCACTAGGTTGTTTTTGCCAATTGCCGGGTGTTCTTGTGCCATTCTCTAAAAAAATACAAGGCCACTTCTCCCTCACGCTTGTTGATAGATGATAGCCATTTAAAATGGCCATGTTCGGTGGCCCTCCAACAGTAGCATTACACGTGTCAGTGAATCTCTTTTTAAAAGGATCTATGGATAAGACTGCAGGAGGAAGACATGATGAAGGGGGTGGTGGGTCCCATGAGTATTAGAGAAGAAGCGTTGCGGTCGGATCCAGCCACCGAAGTGGGGCCCGCGTCGGTCCTAACGGAGTCCCAAAACGTGGTGGACGGAAAGGAATGATGGTTCTACATTACAATCCGCAATGATTGCAGGCAGCCCAACCTCTTAATCTAACAGGAAAAAAAAACAAAACACAAGTGCCCCACTTTCCACTCCCCCACTTTCTTTTTTTCTCTTTTCTGGTTTTGTTTCTACCACTTGCCTGCCTCAAATCTCTCTCTCACTCACAACTTTATTGGAAGAATGTTTGGTGGTCTTGGAATTTAGTTGTAAACTGCCAATTGAAGCTGTTAATGTACATGGGGACAAAAGAGAATGAAGTTATGAAAGTGCTTTTAAGAAGTTAATTGGCAAGGCTTAAATGGCAGGGTGGTTAGGGGCATTAGGGTTGGACTGGTCGGGGTTAGGTTGGATTTTGGTCGGTTCAGGGGCATTATTATTAGTAGGATCAAGAACTGTGATAAGATTTTGGGTTTATTGAATTCTAGCGTGTGTACCTGACTGGAAAGCAAGAAATTAAAAGGTCAATTGCCGACTGTTTATAGTGTCATGTCATAAGAAGTTTTTGAGAAAACCATGTCAGTTCCAAACATGGAACTGGTATGCCGGTTGGGTCCACTTAGATACAACCCCCACCCCACCTAATGATCAGTTCAAACCACTGACAGCCCTATTTCAATCTCAAGTCTCCCTCTTATAAGTTAGCACCCAAGCAAATTTGGCAACTTTCAGGAGTTGTGGAGTGGCATCAGGCGTCCGTTTGCCCTCCATGGCTTGTATTTGGAATCCATCCAGGATTTTTGGATCTGCATTTGTATGGATTTAGTGGATACCACTTGGGGGTTTAATCCTATTGGGTTGAATACTTTGGAAATACACTCATCAGTAAAACAAATAAATAAATAAATAAATTCTTATGAATTGATGGTGCAAATTTTACAAACATCCAACTTCCTTCACGCATGTTTGGACAAGTCTTTGAAATAAAATTAATTAATTAAAATATTTTTAATAGAAATAAAAGTTTTCATTTAAAATTTCATACAAGTAGAAAACTTGTCATATTTTCAAAGATATAAAAGCAAATTTATTATCAAATAAAACTAGTACAGACGAACTTGTCATATTTTAAAAGTTAGATGTACAAATTTGTAATGAAAAAAGCTAACAATATTTGTTCGCTTTAAATATTATGTGTATTTGAAAAAGTTGCCTCAAGTTTACTTTTTAACATATGCAAAATGTGATTGAATTAGACAATAAGGTCAACTTAACTAAACAATTTACTATATTCATAAGTCTATTTGAGCCAATTTTAAATTAAATAGACTCAAAAAGTGAACCACCAAGCTGCACCTCAATAGAGAAATAAGATTAGACAATTGTGAGACGCTTAAAATAGTATTTTTTGATCACCAGCTGTTTTTTCAAATCTTATACAAAGGTAGGTTATAAATAGACTCTACACCTCCATAATTGTCTGCGCTCTCAAGGGAGTCTAAACAGCAAGGACTTGCAAGTGGCCTGGCCACTTTCAGACACTCCATCCCTTGCCCCACAGCTGCCCACCTCCCCAAATATACGGTTTTGTTTTTTTTTTTTTTTTATTTTATTGGTACCCAGCTAAGGGAGAGTAGAGGAGGAGAGCTCGGTTGAGTTAGGACAGTCATCGGGTGAGAGAAGATGGCTGCCTAAGTTTGAACCTTAGAAAATCAAGTCAAAACCGACACCTCTTTACACTGGGATGAGACACCTTTCTTACCTCCCCAAATATACTTATAAACATGTATAAATATAATATACTTGACATACGTAAATGTACATAATATATTGTTGTGGTGAAGGGTATTCATGTCCTAAGGTTTGAAACTCTTGGACTCTAACCTGACCTAAATTTCATTTGGTGTCCATGCAATGGACTTGAGCATGGACCCAAGCTAAAGTGAGTCCAGATTTTGAGTTCAAATCCCGTATTTCAATTTGAATCTTTCTGGTATTTGGGACTTGTTTACCTCCCTACTGAAGGGCTTTAACCTTGATTAGATCTAGTGGCCCTGGATTAATGTGGACCAAGCTATACCATAAAGGCACAATACAATTGTACACAATTCAAAGACTTAGGTCACATTTGAATAGAAGCTATGATCATCCTACCCGTTCCCAAGCCACTCTTTTTACTCAAAAAATTCGTACTTGAGGTCCTCTGTTTTAGAAACCGAACCGGTGATAAACACTACCGTCGTTCTCCACACATGAATGCAAATTTTTATTTATATTTTTCTAATATCAAGGAAACTGAAATCTCAGCTTAGCCAGGAACTTTTTGTTTGTCTGCTTTGGCTCACATGTGCCTATGAGGACTTCCCAGGAGGTCGTTCATCCTTATACTCATCATAGTAATATTTTTGCTTGAGCACGCTTAACTCTAGAATTCTTATGATTTTTAGAGCCACACGGTTTTAAAATGCCTTATGTTAAGTTAATACGAAGTTTGACTTATAATCACAGGATCAAGACTTAGATAATCTCAACGCAGGCTAGTGGAGACTTACCGTTTGAAGTCCGTTGTTGACACACTATACTCCGTGGTTACGGGTGTCGCCTAAACCAAGTTCTCGCATTTTTCAAAATCAGGCATGAGTTTTATCTTAGACCTAATATATAAATGGTTTGGATCACCAAATCGTTACGAACAAGGGGCATACATACAGCTATTGTAAACGGAGATTAGAGCATGGACTATTATAATATACAAAGCAAGGAATTTGCTGAGACTTCTAATCTGAATGGGAAATGATAAAACTGAAGTGGTGTTGCATGCTGTTGTTATAGTTGCTGAGGTGGTTCCTTATAGACCAGTGATTTGCGTGGTTACCACCACTGCACCAAAAAAGCTCATGCCACGACACAAGCATTCAACCTCGTGCACAAATAGAACATCGCATTAAAATTTGGTAAGGACAAAAAGCTTACAAAAGTTAGTCCCTAGGGTCAAAATGATTTACATTCATCTCTTCTGACATGGTCCTATCTTAATCTACCTACATTCGAGTGACCATGTGTTTCTAAAGCAGCAATATAGGAGTGAGTGATGCAGGCCATGGGCCTAGATGACTGTTGTATCACGTGTGAAACTTTTGCTTTACTTTTCTACCACATAACAAACATAAAATATACATACATATACTTGTACCTGTATCCTTTTTTAATCTTATTCTCCCATGACCATCGCCGTTGCAATGGCCGAGCGCAAGGAAAAAAGCCGAGCATCACCCAAAGCCAAGCATCTGTTGCTGTCAACGTGGCACTATCAGAGAACCGTGTTGCCACGTGTAAGCCCATGATTGAATGCCAAGCTCATGTGGCATAAAGCACTAGGTGGGCCACCCTTGGACAACCGGCCAGCACCCAGTTTGCGAGCCAAATGATCATGGCCGAGCCCAAGCCTAGTCCCGAGCTACCCATTGAGTCACGACTCACGAGTATGATTCCATTTCCATATGTGGCTGAGGGTCCACACGCACAGACGCACTCACCCCACTCTACAACATCTTTATTGTAGCCTGGGGGCTGCAGCTCGGCTTGGCTTGAACGGAGGCGGCTGCTTGGCTAGAGCCTTGGGGAGGGGTTTTTGTTTCCATTTGGAGAAGTGTCCCTTTCGTGATGCTTAGGTCGGTTGGTGGTGGTCCACCTCTGAAAGTGACACTTCCGTTTTAAATAATTGGGAGTTTAGATTATTAAATTGGAAACCAACCAACCAGAGTGTCCCCTGCCGTTGATCTTAATGTTTAATATATATAAGAATGAAAATTGTTTGAAACAAAAAACCATTCATTTAGGAGGAATGTTCAAGTCCAACCCCTTCAACTTCAATTTGTGTCCAATCCATGTCATGGGGTCCATTTAAATTATTTATAAGCATAATTGAAAATTGGATAAGAATATTTTGTACAGACTTAATTTAGTATAATGCCAAGAACAATACCATTATGTGATGTTCATTACCATCTCATGGGGGCCTTAAAAAAAAACAGAAAAATACATGGAAGATGAGATGGGGCCCACCCATGAAGTGGGCCCTTTTAACCTTCCATACCTTTTCTATTGCATGGTCTGAGAAGTGAGAACTGGTCCTCAAACAAAATCCAAAATGGGCCCTTTCTTACAGATGAGTAGCCAAAGTTAAACTTAGGCCAGTCGTCCCCATCGACTTGGTTCTCATGATGCATATGTTTAATGATCAATAGACCCCATTGATTTCCTTGCAGGATCAATAGCATTTGGCCATGTCTACTTTACAATAAGAGTAGAAGCCAAGGGACAGTTTTGAAGAGATGATATTTCTCTCTCTCTCTCTCTCTCTCTCTCTCTCTCTCTCATACTTTGTATATTAAAATGGTATTCCATCCGATATAGACCTGTAGAGTGGACCCCAACAATAGAGACAGAGAGGTGTACACTAGCGTCAACACCAAAATCCCAGCTCAGTTCCTTCCTTCTCTTTACACATGCTTTTAATAAGAGAGAAAGCGAGAGATATATAAAGAGAGAGAGTTGCCGTTAGACCTTGTAACGTTGCCGTTTGGTTCATCAGGCTCCGTTACTGTAGCGGTTGCTCCCCCGCATTTCCCGATAGCCATAAACATTCCTTGTTGGGATTCGAAAGTCTCCGTCTCTTTCAGTTGCAGTTGGCGGTTTAAGCCATGTCCCGCCCGAAATCTTCTCCTGCAATCTAGCGAGAGAGAGAGAGATAGATCATTAGAGCGTGTGCCTTGTTTTGTCCTACTCTTCCTTTCTCTTTATTTAACGCCTGCAGTTCTTCGTTCTCCCATTCGCCAACCTCGCCTTCTAAAACCACTTTTCTTTTTCCTTCTCCTCGGGATCTGATCACTCGTCCAACAAGATCTGACGGTTCTGAAAGTACGACCCAAGTGACGGGTTCAATTCCCGAGGGTTCAGGTTTCCGTTGCCATCTTCTCTTTTTGTCACTTACTTTCTTCGGTCTTCCAAGGTCGAGGTTATTGCTGCTGGAGAGAGGATCTGGTCTTTTTAATCTGTGAGTTGTCTTCTTCCATTTTATATTTCTTGATCTTGGTTTTCTTCGTTTAATGATGACGATCTCTTCTTCCTTTTTATGTTTCTTGATGTTGTTTTTTCTTGGTTTAATGATGATGGTCTCATTTTATGTGAGTTTTACGTAGGTAAACTGCTAGTGTAACGATTTATAAGCGTAGGCGGTTCTTGATCTAAAAGCAAGCAGTGATTTGTTCTTCGACTGGTTGGCTGAAGATGTAGGTAGATCTAGGTGCTAATGCTTGAAGATTGATGTTTGTTTGATTGGAAAGTAGCTGTAGATCAACTGGGATGGACTCAGTTAAGATTCTAAGCTGACCCATTTCTAGAATTTAAACATGTGACCATCACGATCATCGCTAATGGATAGCTAAAGCCCAGTTTTTTCTTTCTGTTATTAGTGCACGTTAAGGGAAAATAGAAGGATTCTTTTATTCTTTTTCTCAATTTGTGAAAGTAAATATTCTAGCAATCACTCGATAAACGACCAAACTATACAACTCTTCTCCATTGGATAAGCATGTTTCTACATGTAATTGCATGTCGGACAACCAAAGGTGCTATGTCTGATGTGAGGGGATCCTTAAATCGGTAATTATTTCACGAATTGAATTATTCAGTATCAATGCTCGCTCGCTCTCTCTCTCTCTCTCTCTCTCTCTCTCTCTCTCTCTCTCTCTCTCTCTCTCTCTCTCATTTTGCCACCATTCATGACCTAAAAGATAAAGGTTCAGAAAACTGAGCTAACAATTTGGATGGCTTCCTTATGAATTGTCTAAAGGGGGTCCCAGAAGCTGATTTCAAATGATTGAGTATAATTAACATGACATTTTTGTTTATTGCCAACTTGAACGATGCATCTTGGTGTAGTCATTCATCTTCCATTCGTTTGTTATATATGAAGGAAGCATTCACTAATTCTAAAAGAAGCTGAAACCAATAATGTTGATTTGTTACTTTTACATTTGTTTATATTTCATGACTGAAAATGTTCACAAAATGTAAGGAATGATGCTAAATTGCTGATGTGAGTTACTTTATAAACTAGATCATGCAACTCAGACAAAAGATGGATAATAGAATTTGCATGTTCAAAAGCTGAATTCCTTGGTGCTGGTTTTGTGATTCTTACATTTATTTGGAAGATAATTCCACTGAACTTCATGGATCGTAAAGTTATATTGCTCGACGTTTAACTTACCGATCTGTAAGAGTAGGTCATTTTATGATTAGTTGATGATATAATACAATAGTTTCTTTCTTCGCATTCATATTTTAGAGTTCTATATGATTGTTTCTCATGAAAGAATAGGAATGTTTACTTGGTGTGAATTGTGTCTGAGTTGTTATTAGGCCATGAAATGAAACAATAAAATCATTTAGTAATATTGCATTTTGTCTATATGTCTTCCAATGTTAAAAAACGGAAATTGGTTGAGTTCATATAGTGATTTTACTAGTAAAACCTTGAGTTTTCAACATAGGAATTAATTTCATTTGGACCACTGCTGCATTTTTGCCCTCATTGCAATAAAATCTGGGGACTATATCTTGTCAAATATTTTATGGCGACTTCATTAAGAATAGCTGATGGATTTTTGTAAAAATGCAATGACTCAAAATAGAAAGCAATCCAACTCAAGCTAGAAAATCTAATCATATCCCTAATAAGATACCAAATCACATAATAATATGAAACATAATCATAGTACAAAAATAACTTAATATAACCTAAATTTAATAGAAGATAATCTAAGATGAACTCATCACCCTTCCCATATCCAATCTTCTATGTTTTTTGAGTTTGTTAGACTCAGTGGCCGACTAGATCAAATCAATCATGATTCTCCAAAACCATAAGGTTTGTGAGACTTCCAAAAAGATGACAAGAATGAACGCGTGAATGATTATAAAAAAAAGTATTTTTGAACCGTTAAATTATCTTGATTGTCCTTCTAATGCATCGATCTTGTTCTTGTTGCCATGAGTATGTAAGAGAAAACGGATCGACAAACAGAGTCATGAAAACCTCAAGGAATTAGTAGCGGTAGCAGAATTACTTTTCAATGATGATGATCCTAGAATTAAAAAAAAGAAAAGAAAAGAAAGTAGACCTAGTAAGCAGGTCAAAAATGATGATATGGCGAGGACCTCGGGTTAGAAGTTGAGGAAGAGTGAGAACGCGGAGAAGCTAAATAAGACATCATGGAGACTGAAAGAAGACATCAAGGAGAGGTGGAAACAATGGCAGGTCCAGAGCACTGATACCTTGTGAAAATTTATGAAGAGCATTTTTCCAAATTCCTGAGGTGATTTTATTGAGAATAGCCAATGGCCATATATAATAGTAGATCTTGCTTGTTGTGGACTTTGCCTTTTTGTTTTCTTTTTTTTGTTTTCCTTCATATACAAATGAACTTAAGCAAATAATAATAAAAAAAAACAAATAAAATAGAAAACCTAATTACATCCCTATTAGTACCAACTCATACAATAACCACTTCCCTAAAAGTACTTTTGCTAGTGTTTTTGCATTTTTTTTTAGAAGAGGCTCATACTCACTCGTCCATGCACACTACAGGATGTCTGTAACCGGGCTAAGCAATAGGCAGGAAGCAACAGGCAAGACGCCTTAATTGCTACTTTCATGCCCTACATGACAATGTTAAAGAAGCCCTTGTGTTTATTACCAATATATATGAACACATTTAAAGATCATTCTGTTCTAGTTTCATCTTTCTCTAAATAGTTCATAGTTCTTTGTTTAAAAAATTTCTTGGTGCATGTGAAAAGTGAGTTCTATGCTAATATATCTCAAATAAACGTTCTATAGGTTATGAGCATTTAATCAATCCATGAGCCTTTGAATTGCTTCAACAATTTCTTGGTGCATGTCAAAAACGAGTTGTATCATATATTCTCATTAATTTTAAATGAACCTTCCTTAGGTTGTGAGCATTTGTTGTTTCCGCAGGTGGTAATTTAGAAATTGAATCATATATGATTGAAAATAGTTAGTTCGACAATAAAGATAATATTTTATTTGTAGCGTATTCAAGCCTTAGTCTTTGGTAAATATCACAAAAAGAATGTTCTCAATTTATAAGCAATGGGACTAGTTAATTGTCTGGCAGGTTGCCATTGATAAAGTTGGAGAAAAGGCTACTTCCCACTTGCTATTATAGTTTGAGAATATATACCTACGTTTTACGTTATGAGAGAAGAAATACGGATTCAAAGAAGGGAAAAAACAATGAGGGTTTATTTTGCAATTTACCGAAAAATCTCTCTCTCTCTTGCGCTCTCTCTCTCTAATGGGTTAGATTTTGGGGACCTACCCTAGCCCACTCCTATTAGAGGCGGGTTTGAGAGTGTGTTGGTTGGGCTCATATTAAATACGGTTTTTCAAACTTTGATAGGAATCGAGTTTGAGCCTTGACTGTCCGTAAAATTGGCCTGCCACATTATCTTCAATTTATATATTACTGAGTTTTCATATACAAAACTTCATTAGCAAAGGTGAAAGCAAGACCTGCAGGTTCAAATCCAAATCCTACACTCTGCAGATAATTTTTTTGTATTTTAAGATAAATATCAAGATATTGGATAGAGCACATGTCCATCGGGTCAACCCCTTTGTTATCCTCTCTCTCTCTCTCTCTCTCTCTCTCTCTCTCTCTCTCTCTCTCTCTCTCTCTCCAGTACAGTTTTTGAGATTTTTTGGAAGGTGGTCTAAGGAACGGACTTTTTATCGCCATTCCTTTTGTCAAAAACATTCTTATATTTCATTTTCAGCATCCAACATGAATGGAAACATAATTATATTTAACTGAATATTTCATTTTCAGCTTCCAACATGAGTGGGAAACGTAATGAATGATATTTAACTGAATTCGACCTCATGCACAAGATTATTATGGCTGGTATGATTGCTAGACAATATAAAGTATATCATAGCTCTTGTGCTACAGAATATAATTGCACAGGTAGACTTCAAGTCTGTTATTATTGTTCTTATACCACTTTTCCTTGTATTGTGTAACCCTCAAAGAATGAAGTCTACATGAAATCATGGCAAGGTTTGACACCTATAACTAAGCTTACATAAATAAATCTATATATACCATTTTAAAAAAATTATGAAATGCATACCAATTTTATCTACAGCATTGGGTCCCACCAATGATCTACATTAACCATCTTACAAAACAATGTGACCAGTTGTGGTTTTGCTCCTTATATGCTCCTTATACTTGTAGGTGAATTAATGTTAGTAAGGTGCCGTTTGTAAACTCTAATATAATTAATAAGAGAGATTATTCATTTAAGGTCTAACATAAATGCTTCTATTTTTTAACTTCCAGTTCTTAATTTTTCTATTTGGTAGAACTATTATAAAAAAGATCTTATTTTATGAGGTAATTGGGGCCTACTAATAGGAATTGTTAAAATCGGGGCCAACCTTTTAGAAATTATGAGGTAGAACTCATAATTTGCATCATTTTTAAAATTTTATGGGATTATTTTCATCCAAAATACTTGTAAATCTTGCATTGCTCACCTCCAACTGCTTTAGGTAAAAAGAAATTTAAAAAAAGAAAATATTGTATGTAAATATAAGCTCCAATTTATAAATAATCGCTAAAAATAGAAAATATCATAAGAGTTACTACATCCCGTGAGTTTCATTTGTGTGTATATTGAGATCATGTGATGAATGTCATTTGTATACAATGTTTCTAATCTTGTTTAAAACAATTTTTGGGTTTTGTTGACTTCTTGGTTTTGTTAGAATTGCAATATTCACAAGACTGAGCACAAACCACTTCTTTAAGTATACTGGTTGATTTTAATATTTCATTGAACATTATATGCTAATCTTGCTTAGTGCTTCTCAATTAGGTTTATTTTTTAACATTTGAAACCTTATAGAATGGATTTATTTTTAACATTGGTGCTTTTATATTTTCCATAGAAAATAACTACGATAAAGTATAGTTTGTTACTCATACTGCATAACCTAGTTGGATTTTAATTTATTTCTTGTGAAAGGAGAAAAACTAGCGATAGACGAGGAGAAAAATTAATAATAGAGGAATAAGATTACATGAATACTTTAATGGAAGGTGCTCCTATGAGAGGTACTCTCACCAACTTGGTGAGAGATGGGTGAGGGCCATCACTCCCATATCCACTCTCACCAACTTAAATGCAAGGACCCCCAACTTAAATGTGAGGGCCCCACTTATCTCTCACCAAGTTGGTGAGAGTGCCTCTCATAGGAGCACCTCCCTACTTTAATTGATTTATAATATTTACTTGGTTCAGCAGTGGAAGATTATGCAATGTTTTTCATCGGAAAGAACATATGTAGTCTATTATTGTTATCTTTTTAGGAGTGGGCCAGGTAAGTCAAAGCATTGTGTTTCTAGTCCATTAAGTGATTGGGTAGCATTATAACTCCTTAATGAAACTTTTTACTTAATGTGTGTAAATTGTAGTAACATAGGATTACTCAGCTAGTTCGGCAATCCCCCATGTAATGCCGTTGCCCAAGGATCAACTCCTGGATATGCCACTCTTTCTACTTGTGTGGGCTCTCCTTTCTGCATTATAGGCTTCCTTTTCCCACTTATGTGGGCACTCTTGGGTCGCTGATCCCTGCTCCATGTGCTTGGGTAAAAAAAAATAAAGTAAATGTGACATCAATGCCAAAGGTTTTGCTATCCAAATGGGTGAAGGACAAAATACAAGGTAGAATGATTAATATATTGATTTGTAAGAGGTAATATTCTAGTAATTCAAAATAGTGATCATGAAATGCATGGTCATTCTAAGCATCTCTCAGTTTTTCTTTTCCTTTTAAGAGTAGCTCAAACTCATGCAGTCACACACTACACATTTCCTGAACCAATTGACCAACCATCAGAAACAAGCCTTTCTCGAAGTTAGATAAAAAGCAAAATTATGTTATAAGGAATTGAATTATAGAAAAAGAACTTCCTGTTGTTAAAAATAATGTTACTCTTGAGTTCACTTAAAGCCCAAAAATCGTATCTGAATCCCTTTCCTTGCATTGGGCCTGATTTTGGAAAATCTAATGATACTTGTTTCAGGTCATAAAGGAAAATGGTTGCACACACTGTCGCAAATACTGGTAATACTTAGAAAATAATGCAGTTATGCTGACAATAATGCAGTAATTACTTAAGATTACTTATAACATCCGCTCTTGATACCCCATGTATCTTCATTCCTCTCTTGATACACTTTTGCATTTCAGCAAGAAATATATATAATATTATAATACTTTTAGGAATATTGACTCTAAATGAAAATACTGCTGGAATAAAAAAAAAAGATAAATTGGGAAAATCTTTTAAAAATATTTTTAAGTAGTATTTTCTATTTTAATTACTTAAAGAAATTATTTTCCAACTCACACGTGCCTCGTTGTATATCCGACCCCACACATAATGGGTATTGGTAGGATTGGGTTTGATACTAAAAATCTTTTTATTTTAAATATTATATAATCATAAATTAAATTATATAATTTCTATCGTATATTGAAAAGGATAGGTGTTGGTTTGGGGAGTTCAGGGAGGTTGGCCCTGTAGGATTGGCTAAACTCCCAACTCGACTTGGGTCCAAAACTATAATTTCTTACCACCACCACTAAACTTGCCCCTAATAAATGAAGGTCACTGAGTGTTTTGCATTGAGCTTGTCACATCGCCATCCTAGTTCCTATATTTAGTTTTTGTTATCCATCCAATGTTCTCCCATGAGCAGACAACACACTTTTAATAAACTCATAAGGCCCACTTAAATGCTTTCTTACTAATGGACGTGGGATAATATGGAAATGTCTCCTTATAGATAAGAGTCAATATAAAAATCATCCCCGTCAGATTATCTTAGCCCTTGATTTAATTGTCTTAATATTTAGTAGCCTTTTAACCATAGATTTCTTTGAAACTCAATCCAACGGTGGATAAAAGTTTTGATGAGAGTGATAATGGGCCTAGTGTCATAACATGGTTGGATGAGAGTATGAAAGTGCTTGCATAAATCAAATGTGGGCCCAAGTAAGCCCCATAGAGCTGGACTACAAATGTTCTATCTTGGAGGAGAATTTTTCTCTTTGTTAACCATCCGTGCGTGTTCACCATAGTGATCCTATTAGCCCTTCAACTCAGATCAACTTTATCAAGAATACAAACATAATGTCAATCCACTAGCTAGTAGATTAGTGGCGAGCACCTCTCTCTTCATAAAAAATCATCAAGACTTGGGGTTGTATGTGTGTGTTTGGGGTGGGAGTGTAGGGCTTATGAGTATTTGAAGGCTGGTTCTGAATATATTCTTTAGATCTGGGAAAAATCCGGATCCAAATCTTGATCCATATGAATTTTGGATCTGGAACTGGATCTTTGTATGTTCTTGGGGATTTGGATGCACACTGATTATATTTACATATTAAGAGTAAATACGAGTCTTAAGAGCCAAATAGCTTAGATATCTTCATTTTTGAAAGTTTGCTTAGGTTTAATTATCATTTAATAGTCCCACATATATATATATAAAATGTAAAGATTTCTTATTTAATTCTACTAATGCACAACGTATTGTTTTTCAAATTCAGAATCAAAATCATTTATGTTTTTTTTTTGTTTTTTTTTTTGCTTTTAGTTGATGCCAAATCCAAATACAACACATACGTTTTGTACCAAATCGATCTAGGTCCAATTCCAGATTTGCTGGATCAGAAACCGGATCCATAAAGACAGATCCTGGTCTGGATCCAGCATGGTTCCGCCCCAGCTCCGACCCATTTGCATGCGCAGGCACGTGACTATTTATTAGTGGGGAAGAATTAATCAACTGCAATCCCGCTTTCTAATCTTTCCTAGGGTAGAGTATTTATGGCATTATTCATCTCAATATAGTACCATAAGAACCTCTCATCCACATGCTTGTGAGCGTTAACACAAAGTGGGCGACATTCAGCCCACTGTTTGAACTACTTTGTTTTGTTATGTTCCCCCATCTTCAAATTCTTCCCTGGTTCAAAAAAATAAGGAAAAAGAAAGCCCCTTTCCTGCCCAGCAGTTCTGCTTCATTTGTTGTGAGCTTTGTAAAAATGCATGCCTCTAAAAGTCCGATTTGGACAAATTCATGAGGCTTTATATGTGTCCCACCTGTTTAAAATCTGAAACCATTGAAAATAAATACCCGTATTTTAGTATTTATAACATATGGAAAATTTCAACTCATATATTTTGGGCTTATTGAAAGAATGATTAGGTATAATATACTTGAATAAAACTATTGCAAAAATTTTATGTTGTATGCATAATCAATTTGATGCTGGACCCATCTCTTGGGAGAGTGAAATTTAGTGATCGGCCATACAAGAGGTGGGCATTTATTTCAAATAATTTTAATTTTCAATATGTAGACCCCATATTAGACTTCTACAGAAAATATATCCTAACTATCTCTATTTTCTACTACATGCACCATGGAAAGTGAGAGGGGCTGAAACGCCCATTTTCCAGCGGGGGTAGAACTGAGTGTTGTTTCTTTATATCTTTACAAGCCCCCATTCCAATTGCAACACTGATGGTGTGTTTCACATATTATGCAGGAGTTGATTTCTTCACAGGGAGAATATGAACACTTTTTCACATGTTCCCCCGGGTTTTAGGTTCCACCCAACCGATGAAGAGCTTGTTGATTACTACCTTAGAAAGAAAGTTGCTTCAAGAAGAATTGACCTAGATGTCATTAAAGATATTGATCTCTATAAAATTGAACCATGGGATCTTCAAGGTAAGATTCACAACATGTTGTTTCTCACCAAGATCATTTCAAATCACTAAGAGTGGGTTTCTTTCTATACATCCACTACATCAATTTGAATGTTTCCTTATCATTTGTTTGAACAGAAAAGTGTAAGATAGGAACAGAAGAGCAGGACGAGTGGTATTTCTTTAGTCACAAAGACAAGAAGTATCCAACTGGTACACGCACTAATAGAGCCACAACAGCTGGGTTCTGGAAAGCAACAGGGAGAGACAAGGCCATCTACTCTAAGCATAACTTAATCGGAATGAGGAAGACATTGGTCTTTTATAAAGGTCGAGCCCCAAATGGACAGAAGTCAGATTGGATTATGCATGAATATCGGCTTGAAACAAATGAAAATGGGCCACCTCAGGCAAGTACTTTTCATTGAATTTTTTCTTTAATGCCTAACAGTATATTAAACTCTTAAAATAAATTAGTAGGAATTTAATCCATTTCGTCTTCTAACAGATTGCAGAAAGGATTATTGGTACTTGTCCCCTTGACTCTTCCCGTTCTCTAAGGACGGTTTGTTTGCATTAGAATAGATATATATTAGGATAATTCATGCCATAAGTAGTTAAAACTGAAGAGTTATAAAGGTAAATATCCAAAAATGCTCATCCAATGACCTTTCATTTAGGAAATTGAATTGAAGGAAAACGAAAAATGAATACTCAAGCCTAGAAAAGTCAAAAGTCACATCCACATCTTCACCTTTATTTCCTTCCCTTCTCAACCCCGTCCTTTAAATAAAATGCACTAAGTTTCATTTTTCTCTTGATGATGTAGAATTTAAATATGTTTCTAAAATATGATGTGAACCCCAAAATAGTGAATATACATTCTGCGGGAACTTAAAACTCTTTGATATGCGATTAGCGTGGTGGTATGTGTAAATGAAGGGAGAAGATCACCGTCTCTCTGTGAAGTAGCAATCTAACCTATAAATTTCGCTACGAAGATAATGAAAATCTCTTGAAATTGGAAACACATTTGATTGATTCTATCAATATTCTCTCATAATGTCATTATATGCAAAGAATGAAGACTCCAATATTGACTCTATTATAATTTAATAAAAGTGATAGAAATACCTACCTAGACTATACATCACATATAGACACAAAAATGCTGTTTTTCTAATGACCTGAAAAACATTTGAATTTCAATTTGACTAAAAATAAGAAAATTCAAAACTCATACTAGATATAGCTAGTTTAACTAAGAACTAAAATTTATCCAGCAAACCTATAGGGTTTTGATTTGCGATACATTGTAACCTATTCTACTTCAACAGTGCTAATTGACATCAACTGCCAAAACAAGTGACTAGCTAACTTGTCAATCTCATAAAAAATTACCTGCAGGTTCCCTTGATCACTGATTATTGGCTCTCTTGATACTTCTATCTACTCGTACCCTTTTCCTAATGCATTTACTCATTGCTATGAAAGGAAAAGGAGTAGTAAATCTATTCACTGCATATTCTTCATTGAATATTGCCACAATATCCAGTTGGGCTTACTATTGGAGCATTTTATAGTTTTTGTCACAGAATGGAGAGCTTTTGGCCATTCAATTTTGTTAATATATATATATTTTATCTTGGTGCCTATCATCTGGACTGCTAGTAAGATTTGATGGGCTTGCGTCAAGGTGGCGGATCCGGTTGAGATCCGGTGTGCCCATCACCGGCCAAATGACACCCAGGATTAATGGTATCAAAGCCGAGAAAGGCTCTGCCCTTCGTGGGCGATTGTAAGATTCTACGAGCCTGGGCCAAGGTTACCATGGTTACCTCCAATTCAATAGCTAGCTTTTACAGTGGGTGAAGCCCATGGTGTTACAGTGCTGATATCTCTCTCTCTCTCTCTCTCTAAGTATTGCTTCATTCATCAATCCCTTATTAGAAGTTCTGTTCTGATCTTTGTGTATTTCTACAGGAAGAGGGTTGGGTAGTTTGTAGGGTGTTCAAGAAGCGAATAACAGCAATACAGAAAGCGAACGAGCACGAGGCGGCTTGTTGGTATGAAGACCAAGTTTCTTTCATGTCAGATCTTGATTCTCCAAAAAGGATAGTTCCTAACATGGGATACCTCCCATACTCGTGCAAACCAGAGCTAGAGCTGCACTACCATATCCCACATGACCCTTTCCTCCAGCTCCCTCAATTAGAAAGCCCCAAGCTCCCTAATTCCTCGGGCACCGTAAGCTGCAATTCTATTGCTCCATATGGCCTTGACATCAACCATGGAAGCTCTCTACTGTCATCTTCCTTCGCACAAGAGGAACATATGCAACAAAGCCATCAACACCAGATGAACTCAGCATACCACAATGCAGAGCAATCGATGGACCAAGTTACCGATTGGCGAGTTCTTGACAAGTTTGTGGCCTCTCAACTTAGCCAAGAGGATTCTCCCAAAGAGCCAGACTACTCCAATGCAACCAATTTGTTTCATGTTTCCGACCATGTGAACCTCCTCGCTCGGCAATCCAACAAGCCAGATTCTGCAGCGGAATATGCCTCTACATCCACCTCTAGCTGCCAAATCGACCTGTGGAAGTGATAGTTAATTATATAAATCCCAAAATATATACTAATCATAGGAATGGATTTAAAAAAGGGAAAAGAAGACATAATTCAAGTTCCTGTAAATAATAAAGTAAGAATGCTAGTTATAAAGCTGCAGCATTATCATCTGTAATATTAATTAGTACTGCCAAAATATTTAGGCTGAAACGCATGCCTAATAAGATAAGGTATTAGGTGGATGGTGTAGATGAGAGTTATTGTAAACAGACTCTGAGTAATAGGACACAATCAGCTCTTGATTATGATCTGATTGTGTTCTATTAATGAGTGTTGATTGAATGTATTATGTGTTGCTACATGTAATGGGCTTTATTATCTAGGCCACTTCACAACTGTTGTTATTGTTGTTGATGATTGATTTGATGCCTGCTTTGAGTTTTGGATGTTTGTTTGTTTCACCTGAACTGGTATTGGAATATATGTGTCATTTTTTTAATTTAATACAAATTAAAGTAGGCATACTGATGCTTTTTTATGAAGGACTAATATGTAAGTGTGTATCTTATCCTCAAAACCAACTCCAATCAATACACCTTGCAAACTAGTGAAAAATGATGTATCAATCAGGTTGTGTCTCTAGGAGATGAAACAAAATGCGATGAACAAAGGTGTGAATTTAAAACGCGCCCTTCCTCTTTCTCTGGATCAAGATTAAGAGTAAATCATCCAGAGACACCCTAAAATTTATATGTTAACAAGCAATTATGTGCAAGGCTGTATTTTGAATGATACATTGTAATTTATATTGCCATGATCCATTCATGAATACATTTGATATGAGTTGGTATCATTTCCCCTTTGGAGAAGGAAAAAAGTTCTTAACCAACCAGCTATTGAATTTCAAAGGAAAGCTAAGAGCTAGCCTGGTTATTTGCCCACAGTGGAGTTCTTAAGAATTTTGAAAAATGTATTCATATAAAGGGGCTAAATTTGAAGAATCAAATGTGAAGATCATCAAATGACTATCAAATAATCTCCGCTTTGGTGGAAAACGATTACCCAAATCCTAGGAAGGTCAAATTCTCATTTATATATCCACCTTATATAGTTCACATCGCCTCTTTAACTATCCTTCGTGAAATGCAACTCACCATGAATTCTTAGGAATTTAGTTCAATGCAAATAAATGGGCTCTAAATATTTGATAGAAGTGGAGAAAACCTCTTCTAAGGAGAAGGCTGACCTGTAGTTAGATCGCACAAAAATTGCCAAGGATTGCTACCAGGGTTTGATTCAATCCAAATCAAAGGGTCGCACCAGTGAAAGGGTGTAGCTTCCAGATTGGATGTCCTTGGCCTCACGAAAACCCAATTCGGTCTGGACGTGGAGCTAGGATTTTGACTCCTAAGTGGAATTTGAGCTGGGCTCGAGCTCAGGCATTCGCTACCCAAATTGCATCTAAGTCGGAGATCCTCAACCCTTGTGTCGGTTGGACATCTCTAGATGGCCCAAAGAGATGAGCCATTTTGTCTGCATGGTCTGGGGTCAACCAAGCACCTTCCAGCACTTTGGTCCAGTATATGATGGGTCTAATGGCACTCAAGCTCCACCATTAAATCACATCAAATAACCAAATTGTTCAGAAGCTGAAACCCACTCCTAGATAAATTTGTGTTCGAGATAGTCTGATTGGAATCTTATCTTTGGCATACGCATCTGTTTTTTTTTTTTTTTACCCCGCCCCTGCTCCCGCCCCTAACAAGCCGACTGCATGTATAGTCTAGCTCTATGGCACTCACTTAGGCCCACCTTTGATTAGCGCACTTAGGTCCACCTTTGATTAGCGCTTTTGAGCGGAACACAGTCGTCTGTTAGAATTTCTAGGATTGCATACTGTACACTTATTATAATTGTATAATACAACTTTTTAGGAATACAACTTATATAATGCTTCAATTTTACAATGAAATCATACTATACATGAATTATAAACGGATTTGAATAAAAAATGCATATATGGTTTCATGAAAAACTTTATATTATTTTAAGAAAAAAACTTCATATAAAATTATATATAATATGATTGATTTTGTATAAATAACATTAAATGATTTTCATAAAATAAAATTCAAGAGACACATTCAAATATGTAAAATTGTATTAAACATGATTTTTTTTTAAGTATATCTAAAAAGAAATATAGCATAATAAACAACTTTGATACACATACATAAATACGTCATAAATATATATAGGGACCTATGTATATAAAATTTTTGGCATCAAACTTTTCAAAGAAAACTGTACTACTTATACGCAAACACATTCTAATCCAATTTCTTGTTTCGTATTATGGATTTACTTTTACTTGTAATTTGAATTACCTAAATCCGTTTTTACTGTGTTTTTGCAACAAGTAAAATAACTAATTATGTGGCAAGATATGATACTATGCATATATATAATTTGTTATGTTAGTAAATACATGGTAGTCTCAGGGCTCATTGTTCCCACGAAGCGTTAGAAGAAGGTATGGATTGTCTATGTACTAAAATTGGAAATTATGGGACATTTCTTACCATTACATCCAAGACCTTATATTAAGCAATAATATTAAAATTAGTCAGAAGGACAAGATCATTGTGTTAGATTAAGTGACTATAAATGCCAAATGAACTTAATTTTTTATAAACAACTAATTGCACAACTACCTATTGTCTTTGGTGGTGTGGTGGGGTTAGTGGGTGCCACAATCATTTGCATGGTAAGTTACAGTTTAACACCACCTAGAAATGAAAAAAAAAAAATATATATATATATATATGTTACACCGCAACTTGCCAACTTATCCAAGAGTTTTCATACTTAAAACCATTTAAGAACACAAAGCACATAGCAAACAAATGTTAGGAAGAACTAAGCTTCTACCGAAAAAAAAAATTTGTTAAGAACTAAGCCAAGATCAAACTCATTGGTTTACACTTGTGTAGGCACCTTACCTTTTGAATGCAACGTCTGACAGAGTACATTTGTGCCCTTGAACCTGAAAGGAATGCCTCATCTCTTGCTCTCTCTAACAAGAGTTGCTGAAGTATGATCACAAGAAGAATCACAAGAAGAACTTGTTCTGTCTCAACCAACCAAGAAGTCGATTCAAAGCAAAGGTGATACTGAGGTTACTAATTATAAACCTACTGAAACAAGACAGTGAATGAAAAGTTCAAGCATAAACTAGAATAAACAGGATAATACTCTTTAGTTAATTCTCTCTTTGCTTTTAAAAATACTTACATTCTATCTCCAAGTACCAAAAGAACGCATGAACCGCGAGTTTGAAATAGCAAAAGAAGAAATTGAAACGGGCTAGGACTTGACTCTTTCACATTGTAGCCTTATCTGAATTCTATCAGCGGTGGAGACAGCTAATAACGGCTTCTGGGGTCAAGTGTCAACGCCATTTCCCTTCTTTTAAATGATAGTCGGTGAGTGAAGCCGTGAAGGTGCACTTGGGGTAGTCAAGCAAGGGTTCCCTTTTAAGCAAATGAAAATTCTAAAAACGACAAACTCATTCGGCGTGATGCTGTGAGCTTATAAACCATCATCTCCCTCCTTTGAGAGAGAGAGAGAGAGAGAGAATGATTATATTCCTTCTACTGTTGGAATATGGAACCCAAAGTGAGAAAAGAGAGACGCTTGAGTGCTTCTAGCTATGTTTGACACAAACAGTCTACTGTTGACTAAAGTTGCCTTTTGATTTGCTTAGTTTTGCTGAAGGTGTTGTGCCTTCAACGTTCCTCCAGCCCAAAGAGAAAATAAGTGTAGGTTCCTGTCCTGACAAGTCAAAGTCCTCCTGCCACGCATGAAGGGAAGACTGGGGGCTGAATAATTAGGACTTTGTAAGTGTTGTTTGCAGAGGAAGATAACATCATTCTCGAGTGTGCACTCATGTGACTGCTTGCTTTGTGCTTCTACTCCAAGTCCAAGCTCTCTCCATGGTTACGTAAAACTTATGTTTCTTGTGAGATTTTCATCGTAAATCCTACTTATTTTTCATGATATTGAGAAGTCTTTCGGGGAAAAAAAACATATATTGCTGGAAAAGTGGGTCCAAAAGCAGAAAGGAGATGGTAAGTGGATCACACAGAGAGAGGATTCAAGTTTCACACCATCTTATAATCGGAAGGCCATGATTTGAGCTATTTGATAAATCTTAGTGCATGTTTAGCAACAGGTGAGGAATATTTAAATTGAGAATTAATCCCTAACACCCGTAGAACAGGTTTTTACTGAGGATTTGTATAGCTGAAGATCTTATATCAATGTCAATGCGTATCAATGTATGTTGCTGAGAAAAATTAGTTTAAGTGTGCAAATCCGCGGAACGAGGATTTCTATCTTCTAAAGGCGGAGAGGTCGGACCTGAAAATCCTTAAAAATGAAGATTTCATACTTCCAAATCCCTGGGGATTTTTAGTTTCAAACGTGGGTTTTCTATGACCGTATGGAAAGCGAACTTTTTTTCCCTTAGAGGATTTATAGTTTCCAAATGGTACCTTAATGATTTTGAAATCTCAAAGCTTTTAATCACAGTGCTATGGTGAAACTTAACCCACTTCCAAAGAATAGTATGAGCAAATTATAGATAAAACACATTATTGGCTCCCATTTGTTATTTTTAATCTTGTGTTTTGCCAAATTCTCATAGTAAAGCTTGTAATTTTGGGCAGTTTGGATTTATGAAAGTGTGATTCACCTATTGGGTTTCAAGGTGTGATACATAAAAATATGCTTAAGATACGCACACTTGTGTACACATAACTTGTGAGAATACAACTTCGCTTGGGATGAAAAGCTGGTGGAATTTTTCCTACATAACAATGAGAATGTCCTCAGAAAAGTGAAACGGAGGCAGCATTCCCTCGAAGGAAATGCTTATAAGAGCATCCACCAAGGAGACATCTCTGATTAAAATATTTCTCCTGAACTAAAAATATTAAAAAGAAATAAAAGCAGATTGAAAGTTCTGTGGATGATATAGCCAAAGCAGATTGAAAGTTCTGTGGATGATATAGCCAACCCACCAAGGAGACTTCTGTGCAACTTCTCTTTCATCCATTAGTTGTTGTTGGTATTTGACCACTTGAGTTTCCGGTGTGGAACTGGCTCTATCTTAGTTTATTTTCATTAGTTGAAAGTTTTTGTGGATGGGGAAATGTTCATATGCATCTTTTCCTCACCATAGGGTAAGAGACACTTCTTTTTTGCACAAAAATTCAATATATATATTCTGGGATATGTGTATGTGTGTCTATTCTGGGATAATGTAAGGATTAGAGCCTTCTTGAGGAACTCTCATTAATTGGACTTTATAAACTTGCTAACTCAAATACAAGGAAACATGTGTTACATATTAACATTGAGATTACGCTGTAACGTTCTAGATGAATATTTACAAGAGGGCCCTTTTTTTTTTTTATTAACGGTTGGAAACCGTCTAGCATTGGCCTGAATGCCACTTCTTCGCTATTACGGGTGCGATCAAGGGCCACGCCAGACCCAAGCCGAACCCGCTTTGCACCTGGGTTCTGGCCTTGGGTTTTAGTACTTGGGCCAGGCCTCAATCTAAATCTCTGCCCCATTTAATATGTGGGCCGGACTTAATTAAGTGATAGAAAGCCCAAGCTTGGACCAGTCTGGCCCAAATGAGTAAGACATGTACTTTAGTTGACGGATTTACCTAAACAATTGATTAGAAAGCCCAAAAGAGTGAGTGGAAAGCCCGGGCTATCCGGGCCAATTAACTAGATGAGTGGGCTTGGCCTGAGATGTGTAACGTGAGGCAGGCTCAGGCTAGGCTCTTAAGGCCCATGTCGCGATTGGGCCACATATGCCCCAGCGTGGCCCGGATCGAGCCATGAATACCCTTATTCTCTGTTGGATTCAAGAGTACCTGGTCATTAAGTTATTTGACATTTTATGATTGGGATGGAGATCATCTCAATCTAATTTCAAGAAGTGAGCCCTTTCCCAGAATTGGAACCGCAGCAAGGCCCTTTTCCAAACACTGAATTTGGACATGAAGCAATCTTTCTATGGGTATGTCCTCAACTAGAGCGAAAAAAGGCCCAGCGGCCCACAATGCATAAAATTATGGGCAGTTGGGATTTATGAATATGGGCTTCGCTCATTGATTTGCTGGATGTAGACTTTGTTCACCTTGTGGACCAGAAGCATATATGGAGTGAATCTCCATGAATTTCCTCTCAGTCTACCATCTTTGGCTTGCTTTGATGAGAGGACTATCCTAATCTTTGGGCCAGCTTGATTTCACCGTAGGGCCCTTCAGGTGGATTGATGGATTGATAGAACATAATCAAGCTGGGATCCATGTGGTTGAGATGAGTGGTCCAGGATCAGATTGGGAGTTCGATTTCCTTCTTTTCTGACGCACCCTTTGCTCCTATAACATGGGTTATTGCAATGGGATTGGACTAACGGTTATAGCCTGCAAGGTACATGTTGTGTTTACCCTAGTCAGTGCTATATTAAATAGGGGTCTGAGTTAGGCCATTGGTAGCCCAGGATGCTAAGTTGGAGTGCAGGCCAGGCCCAGTTGCGACGACTGCCAACTCTTGGACTTTGCCCAGATAGATGCGTTTCTGTTTGCTTTGCCTCATTTGTAACCTTGGTTTTTAGTAATTAAGTAATTGATTAATTAATTTTTAGTATTATTATCTACTAAATGGATGTAAATTAGAGTTCTCGATGTCACGATCTAGTTTTGGACCCATATCAACTGGGCAAAATATCAATACATATCATCCGTAGTTAGATTTGAGTCATTTTATCAGCTGGATTGACGCTAGATTAGGGAACAAGGGGCTGCCCAGTTGGTTTGGAACTGCTTCTTACCTTTAGTATCTTGGGACCAAACCCTGGATACCCCACTAGAGCGAGTGCTCTATCTTTGGGGATGGAGTTTCTTACTGCAGGAGCAGCAGATATTATGTCCTCGGACGGATTTTCTTACCGGGGGAGTGGATATTATATCCTAGGGATGGGTCTCTAATGGGTCCCAACTCCCTTAGTTGGGTACCAAAAACTTGTCAAAAAGGAAACAATCCATGTCAACATGTACTTAGTCATAGGGGTGATGTGCTAGCGATCGTGATCGTGTGGTATGCCTGCCATGGGACCCACATCAAATTAAGCAATTGGTAAACACCAAAAGTTAATCTCCTGCACTCTAATCAGTATCTAACTTGTATGGCTTATCTTTCTAAATTAGTAAACTCGTGTGGCTTATCTTCCTATAAATCCTAAGGATGTGGAGTTCTAGCGGAGTAGTCTTATGCTATAAGTGCCATACCAGGGGATTGTTATTTACAGGGAGATGAGAAACTTAAGTCAGATCATCCAGAGATCCTTAGCATTTATAGGCCATTCAGAGTGACTATGGTTCCAGAATGCACAAAGATGTTTAAAGTAGAGAAGACATCAACCCATCCGGGGCTGGCAAAATGTGCACTAGCTATATCAACGATAAGGTGCAAATTATCACTCTGATTCTCGGTATTGATTACTTAAAAGAAGGATACATGTTGGCCAATTTAAAACCACGATGTTCTTCCAAGTCATTGCTCAACTGATTAGGACTTGTGAAGCATTCATGGGTGTGTGAGATCAGATCCCTTGTAAAAAAAAAAAAAAAAAAAAAAAACAGAAAAAAATAATAATAATAAAAGGAAATATTTAATTCCTGATTTTAAGATGAGATAGATTTATTTTTAGTTATAGCTTACATTAGTAGAAGTCTTTTAGTAGGTCGAAGTCAAGGGTAGAGTCTCCCCAACCCAAACTTTGGGGGTCTCATCTTGAGAATCACAGCCTTCAAAAATAATTTCCCTATTTTCATTGGACTATCCCAAATTTTACTTCAATAGATATTGGCCCCATTGCAAGATTGAGCATATAATTAACAACGTCATGTATTCAAATGGGACCAACTGCAATTATAATTAAACTTGAGAAAAGTCCACTTAAATGGAGTTTATTTTGAGCGGTATAGATATTCAATAGGTTGGCATTACTGTGAAGTCCCACACCCTTCACAAATAGCTTGAGTGAGATTCTTGGAGGATCCAGGCTCCTAATTTGCATTATCATATCATTCACACCTTGAATGGTTACCTTTTCATGACATTGATGAATGGCTATCCATGGTGTCTTATCAACCATCCATGCCTATTGTAGGCATCGTGGCCCATCAAACAATCTCCAGTAACCTATCAATAGATTTTCAATCGTTTATTTCTACCGTATCATTGCAGCCCATCAAACGATCACAAGTAACCAATCAACAAGTTTTCATTAATTAATTATGAATGGACATGTTTATATGTGATCAACCCGGCATGGGTCCTACTCGTATTAGAGTGAAATATAATTCTCAGTCCTAAAACAAGGTATAAATGGCTATTTTGAGCATTGTAGATTCATTCTAATTAGTCGTACTATTTTATCCTCACAAAGTATGGAGAAACTATCCTCACAAACTATGGACAAAATTATGACTTTGAAAGTACTAAGGTTTTTTGCAAAAATCTTTTTTAAAATTATTGGTTAAAATCAATAAATATAAAATATTATAGGTACTCCAGAAGGAAGTCCTGACTTCGCCTTTGTTGATCAACTATGCTTCCCTTAAAAGAAAATCCTAGTTTTACCGTTGCTCAAATTTAATGGAAGAAAATGACCAGGATGTAAACAAAAAGACGGGAATGGAGGAGAAACCTAAAATTAAGCATTCAAGTTCTTCTAGTAGCTTCTTGAAAATTCGAAGGAGCTAGCCTTACAACAGGTTTGCCAACAAGCTAAGCTAGGTGGCAAGTTGGCTTGGCTCTTGTGAGTTAGCTCAGCTCAAATGATTGTACTCAAGCTCAACCTTAGCTTATTTTCTCACAAGACAAACTCAAGCTAGGTTGGGCAGCTTGGCTCTCTCTAGGTTGGTTTGTTAAGAGGTATGACACAATTCCTGCTTGCTAAGAGGCTTGATCTGACTCAGTATATGTAAATTCTCAATATATATACATGATGAATTTGCCACATAAATCTCAGTAGGGCTCTATACTACTCCTGAGGTCCTAGAAACACCGTATATACAGATAAGGTCCTTAAGGTGTGTTTTTGTATTTTTTTTTCTTTTTTTTTTTTTTTAGTAGTTTTGGGATATGGCCGATATCGACCATTCTGTCAGTTAGATCTTCTTTAACATGTAACTGTCTTATTTGCTGAACTCACCAAAATAGTCGATATCGACCATATTGCAAAATAACAAGAAAAAAGATTAATCTTGAACAAAAACCACCTAAACCAGTCATTCTCCCTCCTCCTCCCTTTTTAGCCAAAAGAAATCCATCTTTCATCCAGAATTTGAGCAAAAATCGCAAATGGGGTTTTCCCCACCATCCTCTCCAACTCATCTCTTCTTCCTTCCAGCAAAACCCATTTCTCAAAACCACCCCAGATACCCCACTTTATAGCTATGATTTGGAGTTTGGACAAAGCCTAAAATGGGGTTTCAGTTGGACATATCATCTTCCTTCTCTCTATACTTTGCCTTTTTCATCATTTTAGCCTTCCATAACTCCTCAAATGTAGCTCTTGACTTGTTCAACTTGGTCTAGAAGGGCTGCTCTAGGGAGACCTTTGCAAGCAATATTGCCTTCCAAGAGTCTGTGGCATCTCTCTTCAACACTCATGTCGCACATTCCTCCTTCATTCACTTCTTCAAGACCTCCTCTGGCAGCGGCCAGAACACTTTCTCCGACCTATGAAGAACTAAGGGAGAAAACCTAGATTCGTTTATTATTATTATTATTTCGCGATATGGTCGATATCGAACATTTTGTCGTATTCGGCAAATAATACAGTTACATGTTGAAGAAGATCTGACTGCGGAATGGTCGATATCGGCTATATCCCAAAACGAAAAAAAAAAGAATAAAAACACACCTTGAGGACGTTATCCGTATATACAGTGTTTCTAGGACCTCAAGAGTGGTATGGGGCCTTATCGGGGTTTATGCGGTAAATTCCTCTCTATATATATATTTAATACTAGAACTTTTTGTAATATAAAATAAATTATTAATATATAACTTCTTGAAAATTAGTTTAATCATTGTGTATTACTAATATGTTTAAAATTTAATAAATTAAAGTTAACTTTATTTTACGATTTTTCGATATATAATTGAATGATAAATAATAACTTCAGAAATGATCATATCTTTACAAAGAATCAATATTATTAACCTTATTACAGCCTAAAATATATTTAAATGACCATTTTTTTACACTCATTTCATTGTTGATTTTGTTTTCAAGTAAGTTCTTTTTAAGGTCCATAATGGTGCTTAAGCTCGATCTCAATTTAGTATTATCAAGCCTAGATCAACTTAATTCAGGCAAACCTCAAGAAGTCAAGTTGGGTTTAGCTTAACTAGGTCAAATAGGATAGTTTATTTAATAACCAAGCCGAGCTCAATTTAGACAAAACTCAACAAGATTGAGAACATTTATGTCTTTAGCCTTCAAAATAGATGAAAATGATCCAAAACTATCCTATTTTGGACCCTTGAAGTAGGGGTGTTCATGGGCCAGCCCAGGCTGGGTCGGGCTGAGGCATATCCAGGCCCGGCCCATCCCAAGCTCGAAACGGGCCATAAACATCAGGACCGCCTCCCAGTTAGACAACAGGCCGTGCTGAAACAGGCCTTTTGATCAATTTCGTGGACTTTCTAACAAATCTTTGTCCTAACTAAATTAAATTACACACACTCCTTATATGGGCCGGGCTTTGGGAATTCACTTAACCCAAACTATTAATTAGGCCCAAATCACATATCCAAGACTGGTTCAACCCACTCCTCTTTGATTTTATTCATAATCTGAGACTTACTCTATTCTTACTCTATCCCTACTTAAAAACAAACAGACCCAAGAGATATGAAAAGAAGATGGGTCTTGTAAAAAAAAATATAAAATTTCAAAAATCACCTCTTTTTTTTATAAAAAAAAGTAAAAAAAAAAAAAATCATTCACATGCCACAAAATGACAAAAAATAAAAAATAAAAAAATCAAGAAGGTGGGTTTTGAAATCTTGTACTATTTTATAGGGTTCATCTTCTTTCTTTTTATTTTTTTATTTTTTTATTTTTTATCTAGTAACCCTTTACTTGAATTTACTTTATAAGTAAATTATCCAAACTGAATCGTAAATCTAAAAATATCTAAAATATTCCCCAGAGGACATTTTTCCAAGGAGCATTGTGGCGATGCCTACAACAGAATAAAGTAGTTTGGGGTCCAACTTCTGTGATCCAAGTATCCAACCCAATCCCACATATGCATTCACTTTACTTCACTTTGCAGTAGGGTCGTAAACAGGTTGGTTCCGGTCCGGGTCCATGGTGGACCCGGACCCGGAACCGTTAAGGAAAAGGTGGAACCGAATTCGGACCCAAAACCATTTTGGAACTAGTTTTTTGGCTCCGAAATCAAAACAAGAACCATGACAGGTTTGGATCTGGGTCCGGATCTAGATAGAGAATGATATTTAAAAAATATGGATTTTAGGTTAAGTTTTCAAAATTTGAGGTAATATGTCGGGTCTCGAGTCCGTAGGTCCGAACCAAGGTCAAATTAGATCCGGACTCATTTAATTATCGGGGCCTAAATAAGAACACAGACCCGATTTTTAACGGGCAAGAACCTTCGGATAATCGAAAAATCAGGACCCATTTATATCCCTACTTCACAATATTATTACCACTGATTGAATTGAATCCTTCTAGCGAATAAAGTAGAAAACACATTCTCAATTAGCAGTTTGATTAAGCAAAGTAAGCCGCGGGAGTGTCCTTGTCAATTAGCAGAAGGTAATGTAGGCTAAAGTGGCTCGACCACTCGTAGGTTCGAGTCTTCGGTTCTCTGAGAAAGGGGTTTCGTTCGTTGGTTGGTTGAATGGGGATGTCACTGGCAATGGCAACAGAAGAATAACAGGAAGGAGAAGAAGAAGAAGAAGAAGAGGAAAGGTAAAATAGCAGAAGAAGACATAGAGATCCCAAATCCCAGGAAATGGGGGATCCGAATCTGGAGCTTCAGGAGGCTGGTTGGGAGGAATTGAGAAAAGAAGCGAGGAAAATCGAAGGAGATCTCGACGTCAAGCTCTCTTCCTACGCCAAGATCGGCTCCAGATTCACACAAGCAGGAGGTCTTCTTCTCCATCATTCTTTCTAATCTTATCACATTTCACTTGTCAATTTGACCTAGATCTTAAGCCGAGTTATGGATTTGATTTGCCATTTCTCCTTCTTCTTCATTGTAGTTTAGATTTATGAAATTTTGCATCTTTCCAAGTGTTACAGATCAGTTGTAATCGTATATCAATCTTGACAAATATTCACCCGATGTGACACTAAATCCAGTTCGGATTCCAAAACACTACCCTGATTTCTTTTGTGTATGTGTTCGATTTTAACCCCAATTTAGGATTTAGTGTGAATTGGCTGATTCTTCAAACAAATCGTTTGTTTCCATTCGTATCGAGTTACTGTGATGAGAACTTGGTTAGATCCAAGCAATCCAACTTATAGGAGGCAAAACCTACTTCAAGATTTGTTTTTTTTTTTTTTTTTAAACCATTATTGATTTAATCTTCCTCTACTACCTGCTTTATTCCTAAACATTCTTTCTACGTCCTCTCCCCAAGTTTAGGTTTTTTTTTTTTTTTTTTTTTCCGTCTCCGTTCGCCTAGTGGATGGTTAGCTGAATTCTTTTAAGGTAACCTGTTAACACTCTGTTCTCCTTTCACTGGGGTAGAGGAAATAATTTTTCTAGATTGGCCATGGATGGAGACTTATTGGGTGAACCACACTAATCCTTCTATTTTGTTAGGTTTGTGTGCTCTTTTTATTTATTTTCATAGTGTTTTGCCATAGTTTAATTAATGTAGAGTTTTGCTGGAATTATATATTTATGTAAATTCGCGACTTGTTGATTATGGAAGGAGCAATATTCCTGATAATTTGCATCAGAGCTTTGGCTTTTGAACAGTGCAATACTTTTGGGGAAATTTTCAAGTTATATGTGTGAGGGGGAGGAATTTGGCAGGTACAATTTTTTTGAATTATTGCGAGTGAAAGTCAAGGACTTATTGATTTCAACCAAGGTTGGATAAAGCATTGGATGGAAAAGAAAATAAGCTCTCATATATGTATGATACACATGGAATAGATGGATTTAAAGGTTTTGAGCACCATGCATGTGTGCTTGGTTGATGACATCTTTATTCAATGTGATTAAGGAAGCCTTGACCAGTGGTACATGGAAGAAAATCGAAAGTATTTTACTAAGCTAACTTCATTTCAAACTGGATTTTCTTGAAAAGAAAATTGTATTCCTGAAGAATGAAGACACCAACGTTTCTGATCACTTTAAATGCTTTCAGTAACATTATTTGTAAACCTGAAACTATTGGACCAAAATTACCTGAGGAAGATAAAGTGGGAATCTTGGTGACTTCATTGCCAGATTCTTATGACAACTTGTAAACAGTAACCACTCTTAAGGTGTGCTGGGGAAGTACTTGACATGGATTCCATTTTTAGTGCATTGCTTGCGTTGAACTCCAAATGAATGCATCTTTGGAAAATCTGGCAGTTTATCAATCAGAAGCATGCATGGCGAGGGGCCACTATAAAGGCCATTGTAGGTTATGAAGGGCTCCTCAAGAAGCAAATCCAAGTTTTGGTGCAAGTTAAAGGGGCATCATGGAAAATATCGTTTTGGCATTGTTGTGAGAGTGATCACTTGAAAAGGAATTGTTTTTAAGAGAGGGAAAATTTTTCTGAGAAAGGTTCGACCTCAGGCATTGTTAAGGGCAGGGAAATGATTTTTGTACCTAATAACTACTACCAAATTGAAATGCCAGCTTATTAGTTTTATCAACTCAAACCGCTTATGCTAGACCAGAAAATACTTGTATCAACCATCCCACTAAAGTTGCAATATGTACAGGGTCATGCTTTCCTGCGGACAGCCTTGTGGAGCCCACCTGTGGCCATGGCAATCATGGGGGAGGTGAGGGATCCAATGATCTAATGGGACCTAATTGTGAACAAAATTTCAAGTCTAATCTGAACCCTTTGATCCATGGCCTCGAGTTTAAAAGGTTTAGAAGGCATCCTTTATTTTGGGATTTCATCCCAATCGCAAGTCACATTTGGATGGTGACGTGCATGGGGGGGCTTGTCACATTCATTCGGGGAGCGGGGGGTTGGTTGGGAATGTGTGAGGGGCTTGGATTGATCACAGGGGGTCCCACATCCCTAAAAATACTCCGACCCAACTGATCCAACAACTTAATACAACTAACCAACTAAAAGTCAAACTTTGATGTGACTGAAGGTTATCCAACTCAATTAATTACACCAGCAACCAAAAAAACAACTAAGCATTTAAATGTAAAGGTAACTAACAGAAGCAAGCAATGGGAACTCACATGTTCATGACCTCCCGTCGCATCTTACCCATACATGTTCTAAAGGCAAGAGTGAGTACACACACAGTCAACAGCTTGTGATTCTAATAGAGTATAATAAGCCATGTATTCTCTTACTGGTCTCTTTTCCTCAATGGGCTGATATAAAGGGTTCTCCACCATCTTTGCATTGAAAGAGGAGGAAAAGGTTTCAGAAAACATTATTTTTTATTGAGCATATTTCCCATTCCATGACACTAAACATGTGGTGGGCAATGAATCAAATATTGGAGTAAACTGAGTTAATAGGTATTCATTGATACAAGTTTCAATTCTGTGCTTAGCATTAGTACTTGGTTTGACAAATTTTGACCTGGCATGACTTGGCCTAACTTCACGAGCCTCATGTTTGGCCAAGTTGTTCGATGTGACCTGTTTGACAAGTAAAAGGAAATTTATTTGTGTGAACTCTGCTTCCATTGATTTCTTTAGGCTTTCTAATGGTTTTCGGAGGATTAGCCAAAAAAAGAAAGGAAATGGTTTTGGGAGAGGGATGTCAACTTTTGACAACTTTATTGCCAACCACTATAAGAAACATTTTTATAGATATTATAAATTCTCTAAAATTGAGCTGATTCACATGAAATCACTTTCAAGTTCAGACTAAGAGTAAAATCTGGATTACAAATGACCCTATGGGCCTTTTTGCTTGCATTAGAATACATAGGACTTTATGATCAAATGAGCTCTACCAAAGGATTGTTAGAGAGGTGAAGTGTGAATGATACAAGGTTAGGGGTGAAGGATATAAGGTAGCAACAGAGATGGGACCTGACTTTCCTAGGATTTGAATTACTTGGGTGATGGCTGGTTATTCATTCCCCATCTTCCCTTGATTCACTTCATTAAAGGGGAGGTTATTTGAGTATGGTTGTTTTTGTATATTTACCTTGGATCTTCATTTTTTAACGACTTATGGCATGAATTCCTATGTATTCAATTGCTACGTACTCATGCAAATAAACAGGCCCTATATGTTCTTTTATTTCATTTATGATTTTTTTAACGTCTTAGAGCTAAATTATAGAAAATCATGGGAATTATCCGATGGAATTGGTTTCTGTCAATAGCAAGTCCAAACCCATAACTGAGATTTCCCCCTTGTGTGGTAGGCCCCTGCGTGGATGAGAGGTGCAGATTTTCCCTCTGACCAATATGACTTGGCTTCAGTCAAGACCTGGACCTGCCCGAAAACTGAGGTTTTCTCCCTTCAGTGGTGGGCACTGGGCATTGTCTGCCTTCATTAGATTTTTTTTTTTTTTTTGTCTGCCTTCATTAGATCAATGACCATAGTTGGCTCAAAAAATATTTTGCTTATTTGATACTAAAGTTTAAACAATGTCAATTCATTGTATCACCGTTGTCCTATGATGCCTAAAGTGGGAATGAATATGACGGGCATGCCAAGGATATGGAAGGCACACAGGTTCTTACACTTAAAATGAAGTTATCCAATACGATACAATGGAGTATGTTGGCTATTTGAAGAATCAAGGTATCACAGCTGTTGTTGAGATTGGTCTATTGTCAGGTGACAGGTGTGTGTTACTCAACTTTTGTATCCACAAATTTCCTGAAATCTTCCTATATCTGTGTATAAAATATTTTGGCAGTCTTATCTCTGTTGGTTGTGGATATCATTTGATTGTTTCTTCAAAGCTCGATCAAGCTTACAGCTCTTGTTTCTTGCTTCACATGTTATAATCAGTTTGTCAGCATCAGTTAAATCTCTTGTCTGCACTTTCATTGTCAATCTGCTTTTCAAAAGAAGTTCATCTCATTGACTCTCTTGTAGCCAAGCATCTCTCGATGTCTGCTATTCTTGGCCACTCAATGCTTCGCGCTTCATTTTTGTTACAACAAGAACTGAAACGCATACATGCAACATAAAGTTGCTCTCTAGCTGTTCTTATTCAAAGTTTATCAACACATTTGTCCATTGAATTGCCATATATATGTGAACGGCGAATGCATTTTTTTCTCTGTATCAGTTGTGTATGAAATGTTAGACCTTTCCATTGATGAGATTCTAACCCTATAGGAGAAAGCTAATTTTCCAGGGTGGAATGAATAAATATGACATGGGTTACTGTCTGAAGGTTTCCTCGTGTCATCCATTAACAGTAAATTTAGCACTGTGGGTTGTTTCTCACCTATTAGTCTATTGCATGTGATTTGGGAATTCATCATCTGTATTGTGGAAACATTAGATAAACGCCTTGTCTCTCACTGTAAATTATAATATTGGTTCAGCTTATGCTGATACTGGATCACCAACCGTTGGATCCAGCCGGTCATGGCAGTCCATGGAAATGGAAATCCAGTCCTTGCTTGAGAAGCTACTAGATATCAATGATGCAATGAGTCGATGTGCTGCATCTGCAACCCCTACTACTTCAGTTGCACAGAAGCTAGCAAGGCACAGGGACATACTTCATGAGTTTACACAGGTTATTTTGTTATTCATTTTATTCTTTTTGCTGATGCTACACATTATGCTTTTACTAGCCTCCTTTTCATGTTTGGGATTTGATCCAGTGAGAACTGTTCTCACGGAGTCACTATGAGAACTTTTTTGTGGGGCCCACTGGGGGTCTCGTTTTGGGATGTGACTGTGCAAATTGAAAGATCTATATGGAACCACCCTGAATATCAAGTTTTGCCCCAATTCTCATGCTCCTAAACCCTTCATCCATGGCGACAAGCCCAGTCCATTCGTATGGGTATATAGTCGATCCAACAGTCTAGTTTATTCGCATTGGTGCCAAACCCTGGGCCGTGTGACTATCAAGGAGGTCGTTGTCCATTGCAAGGTTTAGATTGGGTGATAGGTGGGCCCCACCTATAGTTCTTGCGGTTTGAACCGTGAGAACAGTTCTCACCTGATTATTTCCCTTCATGTTTATGATGTCTTCACTTATATGTTTGTTAACCACATTTCATCTTCACTTGGCTTTAGAGTTTCTTGTTTAGCTGCACTTTCTCGTAACCTTGGACCTGATCTTTTTATCTTTGCTACAAGGAACTTATGGCATGGTATCTTGAAACACATCAAAAGTTCTTCATTGCTTACTAACTGCTTTTTAAATGCCAATTGTTATAATTTATACTGAGGAATCAAATTCAAAGATGAGTTTTTATTTTACACCATCTACTTAATCTTTTGTTCATATCTGTGGTGTTTCCATCTGACACTTGACCAGATGTCAATACCTCAGGCTCAGGCAACTCAATGACAACTTGTTTTATATTGAGTGCCTCTGGAAGTGAAAACTAGAATAGTGCTTGGTTACCAACCATTTTTTAATTATATTTTATCAATCTGTATGATAAATCCTTGTGCTACCCTTTGTTGTCTTATTTGTATTTTATGTTGGAGTAGATGGTTGGTCTCTTTACAGGATATTTCTTATTATAAATGTGAAGCAATTTTTCTCATACATCATGATATAACATAATATGTCTACAGTATATTGATATAACGAATACATCTACTATGCTGTGTTCATTATACATTACAACTGAAACATTGAAACTATGCAATATGTAAAATGATGCATATATTCTAATGATATATGCATTGGTATTGTGCTAGGGTAATCACAATATTTTTTTGACAATTATTTTCAGAAGTTGCTTTTCTGCTACCTATGACCTTTGCCTTATTTAAACATTGCTTTTTTCCCTTTTCAGGAATTTAGACGAACAAAGGGAAATATAAACTCCATGAGAGAGCATGCTGAGCTCCTTAATTCTGTCAGGGATGATATTAGCGAATACAAGGTGACCAAAACAAGGGTCGTGAATACCATTGATTAATATGATCTACTTGGTTCTTTTATCTCAGTGATTGTATTTATATTTCTACATATAGGCATCAGGGAGCATGTCACCTAGAATGCAATTATTACGAGAGCGAGCTGCTATTCATACAAGCATTACTCAGGTAAGACTCCAAATCATTGTCTGTTCATTATTATTGATTTGGGACTCACTAATAAGGAAAAACCTATCTCTGTCAAGTCTCACCTATCTTTCTTAGGCATCTGATATGTTAGCCTTTCGCTCGAAGACAAGTTTTTCAGTTATCATGAATTCAGACGTGATGTCTGATAATATTGCATAACCAAGCGGCTGAAACTAAATTCACATGAATGTTATAACATCTTATCAAAATGCTGATGACATTAACACTGCTGATTGTTGTTGTTGCAATGCAATATTTTTATTTGAATCTGTCAGTGACACTATGGTAAGGTTGTGATAGGCTAGGGTGTTTTTTTTTTTTTTTAATGTCCCCTTATATGCATTGACTTCCTTAGGACTGGTTTTTCAAACTCGTGGTTCAGAGACCTCTCCATGTCAATATTGTAAACTTGAAAGTGGATAAAAAAAACTAAAGCACCAGTTCCAATAAAATAAATTTATGCGTTTTTCCATAGGTTTAGTAATATGACTTCTTTCAGGTTGTAAATCATAATCCATATTTAATTGTACTTGGGTTGGTTTGAGCAACTTGGATCACAAGTAGGGTTGTCCACAAGCTAAGTCAGCTTTCAAGCCAGCTTGACTCAGCTTGGTTGAACTCAAGTTCATGCTTGGCTCATTTCACAAGCCAAGCTCGAGCTACTTCTGCTGACTCAGCTCAACTCAAGTTCAGCTTGCTGAGGGCTCAGTTCAATATATTTGGGTATCCCAAATAAACTTCATTTGCTAAAATGATAATATTCATAAATATTTGGGGATGATTTTTGCTTCACAAGGCGGAAGAATTTCTCAATATCGACTCAGACAATTGTTCTCTTCCATTTAATGGTTTTGTCTTCTAAGGAACCTGTTAATAATGAAACGCTTTGAGTCAACACGGGTAGTTGAAGCTTAATTGTGCGCAGCTGAATTACTGACATGCTACAGGCATGTGGTTAAAGAAAGATGCCTACTGAGAGAGATTCATTATCTTTGCTAGTTCTTGGTATAACTATGGCATTGCTGAGGGTGATTGAAAGATCTTGGCAATGATGTCGTCAGCATTTTCTAAATGACCCATCAATAGCTGACGTAACAATCCAAGTGGAGACAAATGATGTTTCTACATGTAACTACATACCATGGGAGCGACAAAGCACAATCAAAGAACGACCTCCGCCCCCCCTCCCCCCACATTATAGATAATATTCATCTTTTGTGAAGTGGTCAGTTTTACTTATGTGATGAACTTGCCCAGAGAATGCACACATCCTGAATCCTGATGGATCAAGACCCCAAAATTCCTCTCCAATCTCCTCGGCAGGGTTGTCTTGGAAATTGGCCTGAAGAGCAAATGAGTGCTATTTCTTGTTAAGAGTTGCACCGTCCATTCAAATCTAAAACAATTCACTTTCGGATGTCACTCATCCTTTTTTGACAAACAATGGGTGCATTGAAACCTAATTTTATTTATTTTCTGCATCATATTTTCTATGGAGTATCTTATCATTTTCACTGAAGACAAAATCCATAGGGCCATAACACGGGCCATAAGTGCCTGGCCCAAGCCCAGCCCCTCAAACATGTCAGGCCCGAGCCTGCCCATTTAGCTAATTATGCCCCAGCCCGATTAAAGTCCAACTATAGACAGAAGTTTTCTAGCAAGTGTCTATTTTACTCTCCTATTTCCTCGTAAATAAAACACCTTGTTTTCCACGGTCTTCCATTAATGAAGAGGAAGAAGTAATTAATCAAAAGTGTAGGAAGCCAAACCAGCTTCATTTTCTTGTCTTCCATTAATGGAGAGGAAAGAGTAATAACCAAAAGTGGAGGAGGCCAAACTATCTTTTTGTTTTCTAGATTCGTCTTTTGAGGGAAAGGAATGAGTAATGAGCCAAAAAAGTCCTTGTAGTCAAACTGTCCATTTGTTTTCTACAGTTTTCCTTTAAAGGAAAGAGTAATTAACCAAAAGGCTAGGAAGTCACACCATCTTGCATGGTAGTTGAATTTATGTAACCTCCAGTCTAATAAGTTAAATGGTCTTGGGTGGTTAATGGATTTAATTGACCTACTATCTTGGAAGGTGAAGACTTGGAAGGTGAAGACTGAAGAGTCTTGGATGCTAAATGAATTTAATTAACCTTGCATGGTATATCTCGTTCCCAAGCCCGGCCCAAATATTAAATGGGCCCAAATTTTAGATCCATCCCGACCTGAATACTATGACTTGAGGGCCAAACCCAGCCCAAAGCGGGCTGTATTCAGGTAGACCAGACTGGTCTGGCCTCTGAGCACGCCTAAGCATCAGTGACAGAGCTCTAATACATAAATAAGGCTGCCTAATCAGGCAGCTTTGTGCAAAATATTTGTGATATCTCATAACATCTGCTTTAATCCTGTCCACAACTTGGATAAGTTATTTTGCAGATTGATGATGTGATTAGTCAAGCTCAAACCACAAGGTCAGTGCTGGGCTCCCAACGGACTTTATTTGGAGATGTTCAAGGGAAAGTCAAGCAACTGGGTGAAAAATTTCCAGTCATTCGTGGGCTTCTTGGTAGTTCTTCTGGCTCTCTATATCATTTCTAGGTACTAAGCATTCAGGAAAAAACAAATGTTTAATGCCGCCTCAATGATTACAGGGGCCATAAAAAGGAAGCGTTCAAGGGACACTCTGATCCTTTCTGCAGTGATTGCTGCTTGCACATTGTTCCTAATTATCTATTGGCTTTCAAAGTAGTGAGATCAAGATACTATTGCTTGATCTATAAAGAAAATAGGAGCATGTTGTGGGTAAATCAACTTCAGCAACTTACAGATTTTGTGTTTTTGTTGGATATTTTTTCTTCCTATTATATATTTTTTTCCCTCTGGATCACATTTCCCCAATGAGGCAGTGAATGACCTTGCTAGGGAGGCTTTCCTGGAGCTTTTGCTTTGTTTTGTGCAATCTCTGCTGCTCCTTTCATGTTCTTATATTTTCTAACTAAATAAAACCATGAAGGTGTAGGTTAAAGAAAATGCAAGAACAGATTATCTGTGTGAGAGCCTCCAATTTGAGTTCTCTATCTGTTTGGATCTCCCAAAAGTGAAATAGCATCGTCTAATTTTATCTGCAATACAGGGGAACTAACCTGATGGAGGCACTCAAGTGGACATGGCATGATGATCCATGGTTGGGATAATGGTACATTTATTAGGTTAGTCCTATTGTCTATCAGCCAAGAGAGGGCAATCTCACTGATCAGAAAATTTAGAACAGCTGACTTGTTACCTACAAATGGATGGCAGAGTAAAATACTGACAATGTCAATTTGAACAAGAAAAGTTTGGCATGTCTGGGTTCACCTGTGGTGCACCAGCTGAAGGAGCGCTGGGTAGTTTTACCACATCCAATTTGAATGCACCAGGAGTAGGGTTATCAACAGCTGGACTTGCCAGACCCTCATGGGTTTTGGTCGGGGCCCAATAATATTGCAGGCCCTCAATCTGAGTCTGGGTCTGAAATGGACCTGAACCTTCATGTGAGCCACCAGATAAGGGATATGGAAGGCCTGTCTGATAAATACTCCGGTTTGGGTTTGGGTCCAGTATGATTCAAGTACAGATGAATCAAGTTTCAAGTATAACTGTTTCTTAATTGTTCAGCTATAAAATCCTACACCCCAACAAAAAAATTAAAATTCTGATATACAATAATTTTTGGTAAGATTTTTTACTTGTTGATTGAGTTTGACCCGCGTAGCTTTTTAAACTCTGAACTGGTTTGATGTCATCCCATTATCCCCATTGGGCAGTCTGAATCAAGCATTGTTGGATTTGGGCATGTGCAGATCATCCACACCCTGATCTGTCGGTAACGCCCAAATCTCATTTTTGAAAATCGCTTCAAGAAACTCTGATTCTTGCCAAATTCAATTGACACTCCTTATGTACAGCTACTATGCAAGCTGACAATTAGAAGCGAAAGTAATGGATGAAATCTGCGAAAGTGGAATTATTTGGTCCTTGCCTCAAAAACTGTATATTTACTTGCCCAAAATTGATGATATGCACACTGTGCTTGAATGTGTGAAGCCCCAGCATACACGGAGGAAAAGCACCCCGGTTCTAATATTACAACAATTGTGAGATTAATCGAGTTTGGATTCTATGAGGGTTGGGCTCAAGCTTTCTCTCAGTCGATCTCTACAAAATTCATCAACCCACCCAAAATATTTCTATTTTGAAAAGATCGTTTTACTCTAAAATGATTTTTAGAAGCATTTGTGTGGTTGTAACTATTGAAAATTTCTTATAGCATGTCAACAGTGGTTTCATAGCATTTGAAAGTTCTTGATTCGCAAGTTTCTAAAAATTGAGCATAATGATTTGTTTGTTTGCATCAAAATACATAGGAATTAAATATATAGAATTCCTACCATTAGTGGTTTAAAATAAAAATCAAATCTGAATTTACAAACAGAAACATCATATAACCTTTCCTTTTAACAAAATAAAAAAAAATAAGAAAAAGGAAATTGAACTACCAGGGTGATGTTTCATCATTCATTTCGCATTTTCTTCTGATTTTATTTGCCCAAATAGAAATGTTATTTGATTCTCATTTTTAAACATTCACCTTTGATTTTCATTCTCTATATAATATAATGCAAACAAATAGGCCATTATAGAGGTCTCCTGTATGTGAATTCAGTTGTGGGGCAACATTTATAGGACAAGCCCTAAATCATGTCCACTTTTAAGGCCAGTTTGGCTATTTTTCTGAAAGTAGATAAAAAGTTTTCAATTTGCAGATTTTATGAATTCCCCAGTGGCCTCTTTCATCCAATTTTACAAATGAGAGATGCTAATGCCACATCCCAAGCTTCTTTGAGTACATCCCTTCTCCATACACACTCCAAATATATAAGTGAAATTTTTTTCAAAATCTCTCTCGACACACCCCATTATTTCTAAAATACCCAAATCCCTCTACCCTCATTTTATTAGTTCACTCCCCTTCTCCACCCCCCCTCCCTGCCACTGTCCTCTCTCCCTCACCCTACCTCTCTCCCTCCCTGCCGCCGCCCTCTACCCACCGCCCTCTCTCTCTCTCGTTGTCTCTGTCTCTTTCCCTCTCCCTCTTCCCGTCGCCGCCCTCCACCCTCTCCCTCCTCTCTCTCCCTCTCCCTCTCCCTGTACGCCGCCTTGCACTGGCTACCCTCTCTGCCCCCCCTCACACACCCCCCCCCCCCCCCCCCCCCCGGCGGTGTTGCTAGAGGGGACGGTGGTGGCTGGGCCGGGGTTGGAAGTGGGTCAATGTAGAAAGAAGTTGGAGATGAAAAGGCTTTTGATAGATACTTTTTTAGGTAATTTTATACAATGATATATCGATCATAAAAATAAGAAATGTACTTAAAGAAGCTTGGGAGAATGTGCTCAGTGAAGCTTGAAATGTGACATTAGCGGCTTTCTTTACAAATGCCAAGTACAATGTAGCATTTTGAAAAGTTGATTCTAAGAATATAGAAACGGAACTAGACATTTCATAAAGCTAATTTTATGCAAAATCACCATTCAAAAAGGAAATTTAAAATATTTGACCGGCAACCACTTTCATTGCTCCTACCATGGCCAGGAGGTTTTGTTATCAACATTTCTAAACAAATGGAATGTTGAATTGATCGGACATAAACAAATTATAATTCAAGTGTCTCAAACATATTCAGTCAATCTAATCATAGACATAGATCCTTTTAAAGTGGAAAAAAAAAAACCCGTGATAGAATAAGGTGGGATGGCGATTCACCAGCATCGAAGTCCTTTGGAGGAGAATTTATGTCTATACGTGGTCTCCCATCTACCAAACCATCCACGTTTCCTGAGGCTCTGTTCCACTACTCACGCAAGACAAGTGAAAAGTGAAGTGATGTTTGTCGTTATGCGGTCTCCCCCTCCCCCGCCCTCCTACAGTTGATATCATACGTCTAATCGTTCAGACACTCATCTGCCTCCACAGCATGTTTTTCTAACGCACACCAGTACGTCCGCTGACAATATATTTTTAGACTTCTGTTGGTATGAGTTGCCCCAACAGCTATTGAAGTTAAACATCAAACAGATGTTTCTGCCAAAAAAAAAACAGCAATTGGAATTAAAATATTTTCCACATAGCTGTTGTTACACTTTGTGGGAAATTAGAGAGCCCTATAATTTTGCCATCCTGAAATATCGCACAAACAGTTTCAAGGAAAGTAATTAAAATTTGATCATTTACATATGAATGCCCTGTCCAATGACAGTTATACAGACGATAACCTTTTAGTTTGTCCACTCAACCATCAAAGTGAACGAATATGCACATCAGATGCATATAAGATTGGTTTTGGATTCGATGGACTACACCTTTGAGCAAGGAAACATATTCACAAACTTAGCCAATATATTTCTTTGTTTTTCAAAATTCAAGGAATTCATGTTCTATAAAGATTCGTAATCCTCCAGAAGCCATTCATGTTCTATAAAGATTCGTAAAGATTCTTCAATTGTCTTTATTTTTTTAGCATCCACAAATGCTTAGGGCTAGTTTCTTAATATGAATTTTAAGAGATCTTTATTTGGAGAATTTTTAAATTTTCTAAATAATATTCCCCACTAAATTTCCAAATTCCCCTTGGTTGTGCAGCTTGTGCCACCATTTTGAAATGCTAATGCCCTATTTCCTTATTAGGATTTTGACGGGAATTTATTATATTGGGATTTTTTTAGACGTAATGTGATATCTTGTCTCCTACCATTTGTAAATAACATGTTTTTTTACAAGCATTTCAAAATTTTAGCCACCTATAATGTCTCAAATAACCTTTGAAAATTCAAGAATTCCAACCCATTAGCTTTTTGGTGGAAATTTTGAATACTCGACTACAAGGGAGCACTCAGGAATTCCATCATGCCTGAGAATTTCAAAATTTTCAATCAAGCCCTAAAGGTGCTAGAATTCTAAGAATTCCAAAGGCCTTGTGACATTTCCAAGTGAGTTGGTATTTCTTAGAATTTGTAATGGAACTAGGAATTTTAAAATTCTAAGGGAATAAGCTGTCACATCATGGTAGAATTTTCAAACATAAAGGATTCTTGGGGGTTTGGAATTTGTGAATTTCAAAACTAAAAGTGACATCTCAAGTGATTAGAATTAAAATTCTAGCAAAGAAGTATGAAACTTGAAGATGGTAATGGCATATCCATATATAGGAATTTTCCTAAAGAAATGAGACCACAATGACAAGTTCTAGACAATTGATTTCAAGCCAATAAAGTTGCACCTCGCATGCAATGACAGAGGTAATGCATTTATTTTACTCAAATGTATAGGATAACTCATAAAAGAATGTTTGGGGAGGAGATATTGAGGCGCAATCATATTAATCATGATGCAACAATTATTAAAAAGTATTTTCGTTGTCTCTACTAATGCCTCGGATTTTTGATAGGCTTGGTTAATTCAATAAATCTAAGATGGTATCAGATTCAACCAGTCATGGGTTCAAATCCTTCAAATCTCAATAAGAACGACCCAACGCCAAAAAAAAAAAAAAAAAGAGTGGCTCCATCCAAAGGGAAATATTAAAAAGTCCTCATTCTTACTAATAAGAAGGTACACATTTTCATTGAGGATCTTGTTTCCTGTTTAACAGTTAAAAAGAAGTAAACATTATAAATGGAGAACAAAATGGATTGTATTTGGAATCAATATTTAAAAGTTCACTAAGAAGAGAAAGGGCAAGTAAAGAGTCCTGGATAGGACATGGCTAGACTTCTTCTATAAGACTCAAGCTCAAAATCCTGATCCCACATTAGTTTGATTATGATGAGAATTTCACTTCAAACTAAATTAAGTTAATCATTATATGATTACCTCTAAAACTTGTGATCAATTCTAAAATAAAAAAAGAAAAGAGAAGGAAGAAATGATCAAAGGAGAGAGATTCATCTTGTAGAATAGTGTGAAAGAAATGAAGATGAGATAAAACCATCTTATTATTGGTCACGAGTGCAGAGTGTACACATATGTGCGAAGTGTTGACTTCGGAAAGATTTTCATTGGATTTTGATATTTTCCTTTCTACCAGTTTGTGTTTGTGTCCATCTGTCTTTTCCCCGTAACTCGTGGGTCGAACCTAGTGTGTATGTGGGGGTATCTAGCTGGCTAAGACGAAATCGTACATGTAATTGCAGAAGAGAGAAGCATCCAGCCAAACACCGTCGACAGTGCAGAAATTAGCAGCTTTGTCCATATCTCTCTCTCACACACACAGGCTTTCGGAAAGACATGCATGCAAGAGACTGACACATGGAAGATGTGACAGAAATGGCTTTTCTCTGGTCGTTACTTGCTTATCTAAGATGGGCACATGTAAGTAGTCCTCTTCCGATTTTCACGTGTACTCGAGATTTCAAGCTCATGGGCTTGTGGTTTTGCACTGTGCGCTTGAGCTTCTTCACCTAGGGCTTACAGGGGTTGTTTCACTCGTTTGTAATAATCATCAGCATATGTAAATAATTCAAATCATTTTTTGCAATATCATGCAGATGAGGTTTAAAAATAGAGTGCGTTAAAGGGGCCATTTATACTCATACACCAAAATAAGTGTGAAATTGATTCACAGCCCTTTTTCTAAAAGGAACCGTAACACTTCTTAAACACATGATTGTATTCTCATGGGGCCCATTAGGCACTTTTATTTTTTTTTTCCTTTGGGACTCGTATTTATAATCCTAACCATTCACTTTGATTATTGAAATAATAATTCTATAATGTTGATGCTTATTATGTTAATCCTCACATATTTTGTATAATTTGTGATATACTCTCGACATATAAATCTAATTTTTTACACTTTTGTAGGCCCTTAATTCATAATTTGAACTGTTCAACATTCTTTTTTAATGGTAATTATCATAAAGTTTAGTTTTATTTCTTAATTCTTCATGGATTTTGTGAAGTTTATGAAAATGTAAACGAGTCAAAATAAATCTAAAATTATTGGATGTACTCATTTACTGATGTGAAAATTGTGACATTGGCAAAAATAGTAATATGTCTCACATGTGTAATGTTTTCATATATAGCATTTACTTGATGTAAATATCATTTTCCTATAACAAGTGTAAAAGGCAAGTGACCGCTTCTATCTCGTACAATGTAAACAGTTAATCTAGAGAACTCGTGATAAAGTGATTGGATCCTATCCGGGATTGGATGGAGAGCTCTCTCGAAAGCTTGAAACACTCCCACTAAATGGTGAGTTGATGGTGTCATACTAGTCGTGTCAATTTGGCCTTCAGACAAAGGGGCCCAACTTTCAAAATGAAGGCTTTTATTTATAAGAAAAGGGCTTAGAGCTGAACTTGGACTTTTTTTTTTTTTTTACACACCTTGAAATTTGAGGGTTGGGCTTGGACAGTACAATACCTAGCACAACCCAAACTTTGACCCACCTATTTTTCTTCATTATATGTATAAATATATACTAACATGCCCTTGTAAAGTCACTTAACAATAATAAATGAAGATACAAAGGTAATTTCATACCCATCATAAATTTCCCTAAAACCCCATATTCACATATTTGGTTCAATTAATCTCTATTTAATTATCTAAGTTATATATCATACTTCATGCGTAAGCAATTAATGTGGCACGGTTGCTTTCAATCCCTTTCTTTTAATTTTGTTGCTTCATATTTAGGTTTTTTATATTTTTTCTATATATATGTTCTTGCTAGTGCAAAAGAGGATGTACTCCTAGTAATAAGAATATATATATATATATATATTTGTCTATGAAGTGACTTGGTTTCCTACCACTTCATAAAGGCAGTTTGTATGTAAATGAAACATTGAGGATATGGGTGATTCAAATATCATTTTAATTAGATAATTGTACTATTGGTTTTTTAAGTCTAAAATAATAATGATTTTTAAGTAAATTTATTTTTTCTTTTTAAAAAATCCAACAATGGTGAATAGTTAGATCAGCGTTAAATTGAAAATAATGTCATTTCACAAAAAGTAAGTGAACATAATTAGCCTGAGTTTCTCAAAGATAAGACCCTATTATATGAAGTAAAGAGGGCAAAAAACACTTCATATTGGAATGAATTGGTACAAGGAAATTCTTGTGAAAAGTGTGTGATAGAACAGACTCTTTAACCCTTTCCTTCTTTGACAAAATTAATAAAATCGTATGTGAAGGACTCAAGTCGCCAAAGTGCACATGATCTTGTTTTAAAAAAATACAGTTTTAAGAGATAGCCTCTATTCTTCAAACATTTTTTTAGTGGCCCATTCATAAGAGAGGTTAGACAAGATAATGCGTGGTTGACACTCGATGCTTAGTGGTAATGGAAAAAAAATCCAAAATTTAGTTTTCTTATTTTTAAGCCCTGAGCCCAGCCTTGGCCCGACATTTAGTCTACTGTCCTAGCCCTTGTGGGTGGGGTGAGGCCCTCCTCAATGTAGGCCCTCCAAGGGCTTTGGTCAGTCCCTGCCCGACCTTACATATATTGAGAGTAGCGTAAGGACAACCCTAAGCTCGTGCTACACGTTCCTTTGACAGCCCTTTGTGATACTTTTTTGTTTCCTTCTTGTGTCTTAAGGTAATATTGATCTTAAATGAGAACCTTATACCTTCCAACCAAGCAAATGTTTCAACTTTCTAAATTATGTTTAAGAAATATTGTTATGAATTTGCTTGTCAAAAGAAAAGCAAGGGCCTATTTATTGGAGAAATTCATGATGGAAAGTTCACGTATTGTTTATGACAGCTATCTATGGGCATTTGAAAATTTTTGTGCAATTAGTATAATTCTAAAATATTAGCCTTACAACATGTCACTTTTTTAGCCTCTTAGATTCTCTAAATCTCAACTTCATGAATGCTAAGTAACGCTTCAGTATTTGAAAAGCTACTGAGAGACAAGTACTCCAGAATTTGTACTTGGGGAATTTGTAATTCTTTTCCAGAGAATTCTTGGAATTCATATGCAAACATACATGACCCAAAGGTTATAAAGGCCCTTACTCAATGATTGACATGCATTATGGGGTAATGAGAATTTTAGGTTGTCTAGATATCATTTTAATCAAATATCCTAACCCTTAATTCTAAGGGCTCAAGATTTAATGATGTAAACATACAGATCTTTAACGGCAGAAAATCCACTTCAAATAAAATATGTTGGAGATCAGTCTCAGTGTGGGAACTCTCGGAATTGGCAAAATTTTCAAATTTTACTTTGTTTTGAACATTATTTGCCGTTTGATTTCATCACGAAGTAAATTTATGATGTATGATCGTTAGATTTTGAGGACTTAAACTAAGGGTTAAAATCATGGGTTCAGAATGATATCTCATATTCTCATCATCTACATCTAAATCTTTTTTGTCCCTTAATCTTTCAGGATTGTCATGCATCAGGCGGACGTCTTTTACGAGGGGCAATTTTTCTTGCCCAAAGATGCTCAGATTTTTTATTTCTAATGTGTCCCTATCACATTCATATAAAAGTATATAGGCCTCAACATGTATACGTAGACACATTGTATACATAATCAATACATACATAGGCCACAGAGAGTGGAATTTTTTTATTTTTTCAAATTCCAACTTTTTCTTTATCTGCTTCCGACTGTACCAATGATTTCAAATGGCACTATTTTCAAAAGGGGAGGGTTCATGCTGGACTCGGACCTTAAGTTAAGACTACTCCACTATAAAGACTAAAGAGAGTCAGACATGGAAACATGTAAGTTTGGCCTGATCCAGCCACTTGAAAGTCTTATGAGTACCTATCAACTTAAGGAAAGAAACCAATACAAAATGGAATTCCAAATCAGCCAATGGGAGTGGAATGAAGGCTGAATTCAGGAAAGGACAACGGTGGTTAGAAAGAGAAAACTGGAGAAGAAAAGAGCAGAGAGTAGAGGTAAAGCAGAGAGGTAAGAAGGGATCTCTGTCTCTGGTGTCTCTATGCCCTCTTTTGTTAATAGTGATCAGTGAGATAGCAGTTGGGTGTGGTCAAATCGGTCAACAAAAGGTAAGAGTCCCTTCAAAAGAGAGAAACGATAAGTAGAAATAAAAAGAAATGGATGTAGGGAGGGGAAATGTTGGCAGTTGCCCTGGGGGAGAAGGAGGGGAAGATGGGAGAGGTAAGATAATTACGTACTCAGTGGAATAAAATCATCATCATGTAGAAAGGGGTAGATGGGCAATGCCCAGAAGTTGCAAGAGGGAAAAGCAAGACATCCCAGCTAACCTTCATTACTCTGATAACAACAGGTGAATGAGGAAAAGGCAATGGCCTCATGCAAACGTCCCTTTCTTTAACAACAGGTGAATGAAGAAAAAGGCAATGCCCCCCATGCAAACGTCCCTTTCTCTCTCTCTCTAGCTACGCAGCCTCTCCTCCCCCACCTCTGCCGCCCCTCCTTTTTGCTGTTACTGCTCCTCTCTCTCTCTCTCTCTCGGGAAATGCCAACAACTACGCTCCCTACATACGGCTTTCAGATTATTTATTTCGGTAAAAGACTAAAAAGGAGGGACCCTACGCCTACACTGCGAGACTAACTACTTTATTATGGCTCCTGAGATGGGGTATGCGTACGGGATTACATATGGGAGCTACTACACTCAGAAGCCCTCTTCTGTACAGGTGGGGCCTTCTTTCACTGATCAATCTTCTCTGTTTGATGGGAATCACAACCCTGTGCACATTTGTGATATCTTTTTTATGTATTATAAAAAGCTCTTCCAGTAAGAAGTTAATTTTAGCATATGGTATGTTCTGACATCCAAGAAAGGATGAAAAATAAAGTTCAAGAGAGGGCCAATTAGAAACTAGAAAACAGACCCATCAAATTATGTGATGTTTGTGATCATGGCGCAGAAACTTGAGCGAACTCATCTTAACCGAGTTGATTCCAGTTTAAGAGTATAATGCGCAAAACCAAAATCAAACTTGCCTCAGTCAACAAAATGCAATGAGACTAACTGTGTTATGGATAAGGTTTCCTTGCCTCAAGATAAGGACTAAATTAAATTTGAATTATTTCTTCTATTCTATGTATATACATAGAGAGAGAAGTTTGCTTTGTGTTACTAAAAGGTACGGTGAATTTAAATCGTTTCATTTAAAATATACATATATATATATAGAGAGAGAAGTTTATGACAACATAGGGCATCTTGAATTTTTACAACCAAATTTCTTTTGTTTCTGCCATACATTGTGTCTCAGTATGTGCCAATCTCAAGTCCTCGAAAGATGGCTGGCATTAGGAGGCCAAAAAAACTTTAAAATTTATAACTAAATTTTGAGCCTAGCTACTTCTGTATGAACGTATTACTCTACTACCCAAATTGTTTGTTGTCTGAAAAAGATTACATGTGGTTCTGCTGACACATTGTAAATGGGTTATACCATAGAATTTTAGATTATTAAGGCATTCTAATGTTGGTAATGTAATTTTGTTTGTGGAATTTGATATCTATATGAAGACTGCTAGTCAGCAACTTAGATCATTCGAATCCGATATGTTAACGCCGTGAGTACAATCGCTGAATGCAGGGTACAGGTCGACCCATTGTGTATCAAATAAGAGACCCACTAAAAAATGTTGAGAAAAACAGTCACTTCCTGTTGGCCCCACCTAGATACTTCACTATCCAAGTGTAGGGAAATTGATAGACTTGGATAAGGAGGGCAGTGTGAAGAGGAGGGAAAACCAGTTCGTACAAATAAATCTAAACCATAGTTCTCTCTCTCGGCAAAATGGCATCCTCTTTTCAAAGCTCCACTCTTGACTCTTTTTTATTTTAAATTATGTAATCAGCTCTCTTCAAATATGAGATAGAGCTCTGGTTTTGTTCTCCTTTCTCTTGGCACTTGTTGTATGTTTTCTCTTCCTTTTCAATTCATTTTTGCAACTTAGCAAAAAAATAATAATAATAAATAAAAAGCTCAATACATCACATATTTTCTTCGATTCAAACCAATGGAATATAATTGTTAGAACATTGACATTCTCAGACCAATGACAATTGAGAGCAATAGGTGTGTGAAAGAATTGAATTGATCATGGATGGGCTCATGTACAAGAAAAGAATAGGAGATATGTAAATCAAGGGGGACTTAGAATTTAATAAATAATCTTTTTTGCAATATAGCCACAGTAAATATTAATAGACAGAATTTTTCCAAGTACATGATCTTAACTTTGTGATATGTTTACAACGAAAAATATGAGTGGTCTTAATGGTCTATTTAATATTCGTCCCCTTCTCTCATCCACTGGACTATTGCTCCACATAAACTAATAGAATTTTGATAAAGTGACATAAACGACCTCTTTTTGTACTAGCAAAAGCCTGCATCTCAATTTTTATATAGAACCACCTGTACTTCCTAATAATACCGGCAGACAACCATGACCGCTGGTCAAAGTTAAAAGAAGGGATTTTTACCAAATAATTAAGTTTATAGTGGAATTAATTGATTTAATGAAGAATGATAACAAAACCACTATTAAGTTGTTCGTACAGTTTTTTCTTGACGAAATTACCCCAATTGACAATTTCACCAACTAATATCACTAACTAAGTTGGTGATATTGTCAACTACTTATATTTAAACCCACGAATTTTTTTCTTCTCTTTCGGTCATTGGGGGATTTTCTATGGCAAAAAAATTTAGACCTGAAAAAATATTCAATCAACAGCCAAGAACAACATCCAAAAGAAAACAAAATGTCACAGAACAACATCTTCTGTAGGTCTATAAGAGTGTTTCACAAAAAAGAAGAAGAAAATTTATGGGTTTAAACACAGGCAGTTTGTTGGCGATATCGTTAACTACCTGTGTTTAAACTCATGAGTTTTCTTTTGCTTTTTGGGTCATTGGGGGATTTTTCTTGGCAACAAGATTTAGGCTTGAAAAATTATTCAATCAACAGCCAAGACTAACAACCAAAAGAGAACAAAATGTCACAGTGAACAACATCTTTTGTGGGTCAGTAAGAGTGTTTCATGAAAAAAAAGAAAATAAATTTGTGGGTTTAAATACATGCATTTAACAATATTGGCAAAGTACTCTTCTCTCTTTGGGTTTTCTCCGTGAAACCCACGAATAACTCACCATCCAACCCAGTTTTCAGTCTACATTTTACTCAATAATACAACAAAAAAAAAAAAAAATCCATAAAACGGAGGAATGGATAAAACAGAGAAGAGTGTCTCACGAAGAAGAAGAAAATTCGTGGATTTAAATATGGGTAGTTAACGATATCGCTGGGGTAATTTCGTTAAAAATAAGGTACAAACAACCAAATAGTGGTGTTTTATTATCATTCTTCATAAAATCGATTAATTACACTATAAGCTTAATTATTTGGTAAAAATCCCTTAAAAGAATGATCAGTATAGAACATTTCTAATGAATGTTCTTTAAAAACCATTCTAAAAAGGTGAATATGGGGTGCAATTAAGTCAACCTTCACAGTTTGCCCTTTCTTAACCTTGAACATAAACTATTGTAGTTTCATATAAGCTAGAAGTACCATGGTAACTCTACTTTTGAGCAAGATAGTGATTTAATATCTTATTTTAAGTTATTCTAAGTAGAGTCAAGTTGTAAGTTCGCTAAAAATTAATTGAAGGGAACATAATAAGATTTTCTTTATAGAAAAATATCAACTAGATTGAGCTACTTGGGGATTTATAATCCTAGATGGATAATGCCCATAAATATCAAATCTTTGGTTCATAGCTACTTGGCCTTCTCGGCATGATGGATGATACATACTTTTAAATTTCACGTGTCTATATAGTTTAAGGGGTTTTGACATATTAGTACCCTTTAAACTCGTATGCTCCAATTTCATGACCAAAATTCAAGTGGTGTGCACCAGAGTCAATTAGAGTGGCTTGACTTTGGTCAATATTTTTCTTAAAATCTTTTTGCTCCGGGTCCCATGATGTCATGGCTTTTATGCAGTATCTTAGAAAGATTTTCTTCCAAATGATAAAATTTGAAAAATAGTGATCAGATATGTATTTACTTTTCATAAAATATTTGTTTTTATGTTCTATTAAAAATGAATTTGTTTACTAGTTGCAAAAAATATATTATACAAAAATGGATAAATCCCATGATATCATGACACTATCCCATGATATGTTGGGATATGATAAAAATAAATAAATAAATAAATAAATAATGCTGACCTTTGGGTTATGAAATTGGAAAACCAGTGTTAAAGGTGAAGCAATATGCAATATGTCGAAATCCTATAGGCTATATATAAACCCACAACCCCTGCAGCAAGAACAGCACATCAACCATTTACTGTTTGCTTGTTCTGCTCTTACAACCAGCACTCTCTCTCTCTCTCTCTCTCTCTCTCTCTCTCTCTCTCTCTCTCTCGTTTTATCTTATCTCTTGGATTCTCCTTCCCCCAATCGACAGGGCAGATACTGAGGTTCTCTTGTTTTATCTGTTGGATTCTACACCCCCACCCCCATCAACAGGGCAAATACTGAGGTGGTTGAACAATCAATCAATCCAACAATCAAATCAATCAGCCAAACATGTCCTCTTCATCTCCCTTTTCACTTGACCGCCTCCCACCTTCGGAGCAGCTCTGCTATGTTCAATGCAACATTTGCGACACCGTCCTCGCGGTATTTTCTCCTCTTACTAGATTCACACCCACAAACCTCTCCCTCTCTCCTCAAAATATACTCTATATGTATCATGTATGTATACATTACATAACTATGTTAGTTTTTTCATTGGTAGGTGAGTGTTCCATGTAGCAGCCTCTTCAAGACGGTTACGGTACGATGCGGGCACTGCACCAGCCTACTCTCTGTTGACATGCGGGCCTTGCTACTGCCTGCTGCCAACCAGCTTAGCTTCAACCATTCCTTCTTGTCTGCTTCACATAACCCCTTGGTAACTTGATTGATCCATGCCTTTGCGATTGATCTGTTGTTGGGGTAGTCAAGGATTCCATCTAAAATAGGAAAACTCGCACTTTTTTTTTCCTGGTTAATGCAGGTAGAGATCCCTACAATGCCCCAGAGCTCGTTGCTAAACCAGTCCAACCCAAGTGAGACTGTCATGTCAACATTAAGAGTGGATGAGCCCCCGAAAGCTCCGCCAATCAACAGACGTAAGACTCTTCTTTTCTTAGCTAGTTTGTTGTTGTCTCTTGTTTGTATGTCCATTTCTTCGACTTAAGACTATCACATCTATCCTTTTCATTATTTCCATTTAGAAACAACGTTTTTTTTTTCTAATCCTACAGTGGTACATGTCATTGGTTAGGTATTGAGAAGAAAAGGTATTACAAAAAGATACCTTTCACGGCTACATTACATGTTACAACCGTAACCAACGATTGCCTGTTTCATGGGGCTTTTGTTGGTTCTACTTGAAGCTCCTCTTTACTCGTCAACAGTCAAATATAATTCATTTCTTAGAAATATTTAACTGCCTGTTCTTATATATATGTAGCTCTTTTTTCAAGGGGTCACCTCGCCAACCTATCATTAACCTTCTCTCTTCCTACATCCTAACTTAGCCAACCGCAGAAGCCCAGATATATTTGACACTAATCTCATCATTGCATATTGTTTGATTTAAACCCAAACTTGAGGCCTATAGAACAAGGGGCAGGGATGGTTTAATAGGATTGTTGTTTTGGATATCCATTGAGTTTCATTAAGATCCTTTTAATTATCCTCTTCCCCATGATTGACATGGCCACAAGTGGGCCACACAAGCCACTCTGCATGCTGTTATATGAGGACGGCTCTCATTAGAATAAAAACCTTTTTTTTATTTTGCTGAACGTCTCCCCCATTGTATTAACCCTACAGGGCTATTCCTCTCGATTGGCATGAGACTTGGGTTTGCTCCACCAAGTTCTTGTATTTCATAAATTTATATGAAACTCATAGGGGAGCGCTATATAACGCTCGGGCGTTTTTTAGGAGAAAAAGCTCCTCCTAATTGGATCCACTAGAATGTATGATGATCATGAAAGTCCATTGAATGGAAAAATCCATATAAAGCCTCCCTATATGCAAAACCTTGAGTTCATAAGATCATTTTAATATTTTGATCCACTACCCTAAAATTTAATAGTTTAGATACATCATTTTATAATGATTTCAATCAAACGATGATTATTTTTGAAGGGTGGTATGTGAGTGAAAAGACTATATTGACTTAACATGGGCCTCATGACAAAAAAAAAAAAAAAAAAAAAAAGCTGAAAAAGGGCATTTTTTCGGTGGTTTTTTTTTTTTTTATAATTTCATATATATATATTTAAATATTAAGAGATAATACGAAGAAATTCATAAAGAAAAATGTTTCATAAATTTAGGTTTTATATTTATGGAACTAGGTAGTAAGGGCTAAGGCACATGGTTTGTGCTCTCTCAGCCCTTTCAATGACAGCAAAAGGAAAGTACTGTCTATGAATTTGTATGTGAGTGAGACAGAGTGGTGATGATAAAGCAATGATAACAAGAAAGATACAAAATAAAAAAGCTTCCACACCCAAATGTGTAATGAATGCGTATGTCTGTTGTGGTGTTGCAGCTCCCGAGAAGAGACAGAGAGTCCCATCCGCCTACAACCGATTCATCAAGTAAGCAAATACCTTCTGCCAAAACAATAAAAATAACAAGCTACTCAGGAGTCTCTGGAGCCCGGGTTTTAGGAAGGCTGACTCAGTGTCTCGTCACTGTAAATCTATTAGTGGGCCTCCTTCAAATGCAAAATGGATACAATTCAATTAGACTTGTACATCATCTGATTGATCAAGTCCGAATATGCTCACTGATGGATTGATAATGAGGGCTTAGAGAGTCTCTTGAGTAGCACCCATTCAGCACAACGCTCCCTATTCCTGTATACGTTTCTTCTTCCAGTATGTCTTAGTATGTTTCCCACCACAATAAATGGGCCATGCATTGTGAAATGCTCCAATAACTGATAGGATCTTTCCATTTTGCATGTGGCACATATACCCACGGTGGGATCTATTCCAATCACACAAGCATATCTGGGATGATGGAAAGATGAAATAAAATGGCGGGGAACATTTAAATGTCTGTTGGTGTGCAGGGACGAGATCCAACGCATCAAAGCTGGGAATCCTGACATAACCCACAGAGAGGCCTTCAGTACCGCAGCAAAGAATGTGAGATCCAATTCCATATACATCACTCCGCCTCCTTGTTTGTGCATCTCCATGTATTTTATGAATATTCATGTTTCTCTGTTTTCTGGGTCTGTTTGATTTCAGTGGGCGCACTTCCCACACATCCATTTCGGGCTCTTGCCACCAGATCAGGGAGTCAAGAAAACAAGCGTTTGCCAGCAGGTAGACGTCCCTAAAAACCCCTCTTTATCTTTCTATAAATCTTGTATCAGGCAAATCTCATTGATTAGTTTTTATGTTAGCTGTTGAAGTATAGCGTTTGGTGTAAACTCTCTTTGCAGGAAGGAGAGGATGTTCTTATCAATGATGGCTTTTTCTCCACTGCCAATATGGGAATTACTCCCTACTAAACGATTAAGTAAACCAGTTTCTTGGTTCTTCTTCTTCTTTAGGATATTAAGAGGTTTTCTGTTTTAGATATTGGTTCTGTTGGTGGGAAAAAAAAAGTTGTCTCGGTGGTGACACTTATATGTGGACTTAATTACACTATCTACTCTTTGTTTGGAAGATCTTATGCTGAAAATCTGTTAGAAATTACTTCTTTTCTTCTGTTTTCTCTGATCGATCTTAGGTGTAAGTTGGCTGATAATTGGATGTAAACTGAGGATGGATCCTCTTGTGATGAGGAAATACTTAGAGTGGTTTCTTCTTTATGGTGTGTGTGTTTTTGGAGGATGAGGTGCTAATTTAAATGGCAAAACATCTTCAGAAATATCTCTTGGGTAAGTGACACGTACATGATTTAGGCCACCTAATAAATTGTTATTCTTTCCAAGTTGATCAAACCATTATCAACCGCTGGATTGAATCGCGATAGAAAACTCACTTAATAAGAACCATGTTGTGATCTAGGGTCTATGGAAAGAGATCAATCACACACAAGAACACGGAGATTTACGTGGTTCGGCTTTTGGCCTACGTCCACGGGGAAGACGGGAGAACTCACTTTATAATCAGAAGAAGGTGTACATCATAGAGACCCTAAGTCTCTATTTATAATATCAGCCCAATACCCAGTTACACCCAAACACTACTTCTAATCACAGTAGACCTATGATAATAGACCTACTTCTAATCTCAATAGAACATGGACAATACAGGGGCCCGGTTAATTTATAATTTATTCAATTGAGCCAAACAAATAACAAATCTCCACATTGGCGAACATTGAAGCTGATCCTCATGCACTTAACACGTCTCACCATCTCCACCTGCCCCTTAGGGTACTCAGGTACTGAGCACACCGATCAAGTCCAAGCAATGCTTGAACTTGAATTTAAACCATTCCTTCATGAGTGCACCAAATCGCTTGTACCATTGTCCAGAAGCTTGCTTCGACCCGTACAATGATTTCTTCAAACTGCATACATGATCAGGAACCTTAAACTGCACTCTACCTGCACTGGAAGCTCCTTCATCTTCCTCGTAGAACCGCTTGCATCCGATGGCCTGATTTTCCTCATCAAGAGACTCCATTTCTTCAGTCATAGTTGCTGCCTGTTGACTACTTTCCAGCCCTTCCATTAATTCAAGAGACTCAGTTGTCAATGCGTATGCAACCATATCATCACGGCCATTGTCTGATGTCGACGCGTACGTCGTTATATCCTCGAAACCGTATCTAACCGGCGGTTTCCTTTCTCTCTGCGGTCTACCCGTCTGCGACATCTACGGCTCTATCTGCTGCATCTGCTGCACAGTCTGACGATCCCCTGTATCCCGGGAGGAGTCGGATGCACTCTCCTTCCTCACTAGGATGTCGGACTCCACCTGAATGATGTCACTGCTGCTACCTACTTCTGTCCTCTCCACCTGCTTTCTCGATTCGAGTAAAGCATCCTCATAAAATGTAACATCCCTGCTGATGATAAATCTGGATGAATCTTGATCAGTACACCACAACCTGTATCCTTTCACCCCAGAAGCATATCCCACCAAGATGCACTTAACAACCATTGGTTCTAACTTATCGGTTTTCACGCGAGCATAAGCCGGACAACCGAAGATCCTCAAGTTAGAATAATCAGCTGGATTACCTGACCACATTTCTTCCGGTGTTTTGCAACCAATCTTTGTGTGTGGAGACCTATTTATCAAGTAGCCTGCAGCATTTACTGCCTCAGCCCAAAAGTCCTTGGACAATCTTGCAGTAATCAACATACAACGAGCTCTTTCCAAGATCGTTCTGTTCATCTTCTTTGCAACTCCATTCTGCTGCGGAGTTTCTGTAGTGGTGTAATGCCGAACTATGCTATGATCCGTGCAATAGTTCTCAAACTCTGTCGATCTGTACTCCTTGCCATTACCTGTCTTCAACTTCTTCACCTTTCTGCCAGTCTGTTTCTCAACCATTTCTTTCCATCGTTTGAATGTAACAAAGGTCTGATCCTTCGTCTTCAGAGTATAAACCCAAACTTTCCTTGAATAATCATCAATAAAAGTCAGCATAAACTGGGACCCGCCCTTGGAGTAAACCTTAGAAGGCCCCCATACATCTGAATGAACATAATCAAGGATACCTTTCGTGCGATGAATACTTGTCTTGAAACTGACCTTTCGATGCTTCCCGAAGACGCATCTCTCACAGAAATCCAACTTGCTTGTCTTTGTGCCACATAGCAAATTCCGATTGCTCAGTATTGTCAATCCCTTCTCACTCATGTGACCCAGGCGCAAGTGCCATAAGCGTGTTGAGACAGATTCATGGTCATCTGAGGAAGACACTGCAGCTCCACCTGTAACTGTATTTCCAGACAAAACATATAAGTTTCCAACTCTATTGCCTCTCATAAGAACTAGAGCACCCTTCACAACCTTCATGACTCCACCTTCAGATAAGAACTTACAACCATCGGAGTCCAAGGCACCAAGAGAAACAAGATTCTTTTTCAGATTAGGAACATGCCGAACTTCTGCCAACGTTCTGACGATTCCATCATACATCTTGATTTTAACTGTTCCAATTCCAACCGTCTTACATGCAACATTGTTGCCCATCAAGACACTACCACCGTTGATTTCTCTATAAATGGTAAACCAGTCCCTATTGGGACACATATGGTAAGAACAACCAGAATCAAGAATTTATTCATCCTTAGGACGAATACCATTTTCAATCACAGAAAGTGCATTGTCGGAATCATAATCTGATCTTCCATCTGCAACACTGACTGAATCATCATCAGATAACGAATCTTCTATTTCTTTCCCTTTCCTCTGCCTTTCGAGACAGTTTTTTCTGATGTGCCCTTTCTTATGGCAATAATAACATTCAATGTTTTTCCTGTTGGATCTATGCTTGTTCTTATTACTGGAGTCTTTTGTTCTTCCTTGTATTACCAAACCCTCACCCGAACTATCATTGTCAGCTGCAACATTTTTCTTCAACTCTTTCGAGTTCAAGGCTGCCTCTACATCCTCTTTGGAGAGAGTATCTCTACCATACATCATGGTATCAACAAAATGCTCATATGAGGGTGGTAACGAGCACAGCAACATAATAGCTTGGTCCTCATCATCAATTTCAACATTGATATTTTCCAAATCCATAATAGCTTTTGTGAAAGAATCAAGGTGAGTTGAAACAGATGTACCTTCCTGCATTTGTAACGTGAACAACCGCTTCTTTAGATACAAGCGATTCGTGAGAGATTTCGTGATGTACAAGTTCTCCAACTTTTGCCATATACCAGCAGCAGTTTTTTCCTGAACAACCTTTCGCAGTACACCATCACTCAAGAACAGCAGAATCTGACCATACGCCTTTTCCAGCAACTCATCTTTCTCTTCATCTGACAATTTTTCAGATAGACCATTCTTTCCCCTCAAAGCTTTATGCAACCCATTCTGGACCAACAAAGCATACATCTTCAAACGCCAAAGACCGAAGTCATTATTACCGTCGAATTTTTCAATATCTAATTTAGCAGCCATTCCGTAAATCTTTCATTGGAACTGTGTAGATCTGGTCACCACGAGCACGCTGGAAGAAACGGATCTGAAATCCGACTCTGGACGGCTAAGATATCGCAGAAATAAGTTTCTGCGCTCCGATCAGTCAATCTTCTTTGTTGACCGTTGAACAGACAATCTTCTTTCACAACAACGTAGATCTGCTCGCAACGAGTCCGTAGGTTCAAACGGATCTCCGATCGGACTCCGGATCGTCAAGATATCGCGAAAACAATTTTCAGCCTTCGATTTGGTCAAACAGCCTTTGACCGTACGATCTGCTGACGTCAGCGATTCCCTGCGGGCTTTGCTTCTGGGCTTCTTCTCCACGGGTCAGGTCAACTTGGACTTGACCCGACCTGGATCTATCCTGGCAGATGGGCTTTGGCAAACAGGTCGGGCCGACCTGGACTGGACCCAACCCAGGAACAGACCCAATTTAAATGGGTTGTCTTCTTCGTCAGGTTCCAAAACCAGTGACGCCTCTTGCGACCACTGCACGGCGGGGCAGCAGCGGCAACCCCCTTCTCCGGCGACTGCGGCAACACGCAGCGGCGAGGAGTCCGGCGACGGTTCTACACTGCGTGGTGGGGCCCAGCCGGAAAAACGCAAACAGTTTCTTTTCTCTTTTCTATCTCCGGTTTGCGTCTGATCGGCGGTGCAGCAGCGGCGACAGCAGCGGCGGTGCTCCTCCTTCATTTCCGGTGAGCAACAACTCCGGCGACGTCCGACCTTCTTCTCCGATCAATCCTACCAGATGCGAAACAGCCCGGATCGTCTGATCTATTCTCTTTTCTCTCCTTCTTCTTCAATGATCTTCCGTGGCCTACTTCTAGATTGACCCTCTCAAATCCGATCCGTTGGATTTCTTCCGATCACGCCAATTAGCTCTGATACCAGTTTGTTGTGATCTAGGGCCTATGGAAAGAGATCAATCACACACAAGAACACGGAGATTTACGTGGTTCGGCTTTTGGCCTACGTCCACGGGGAAGACGGGAGAACTCACTTTATAATCAGAAGAAGGTGTACATCATAGAGACCCTAAGTCTCTATTTATAATATCAGCCCAATACCCAGTTACACCCAAACACTACTTCTAATCACAGTAGACCTATGATAATAGACCTACTTCTAATCTCAGTAGAACATGGACAATACAGGGGCCCGGTTAATTTATAATTTATTCAATTGAGCCAAACAAATAACAAACCATTTAACATTAAGGCCTTAATATCTCACTTGGTGATGTTGTTATTGGGTCGGAGTACTGATACTTGACGAACTAACTCCATATTATTGAGCTGCGGTATTGTCAAGAAAATATCATTTCACAGAATTATAGCAATAACATATTGTTCAAGTCTTTATAACATTAGGGATAATCATGATTGGGAATGGAGATTCCTGAACACAAAATTAGAGCCGTGAGGTTGCATTTTCGGAAGGCAAATATCCAATGCCAGTTAAGAAAAGGAATTGCCATGTAATAATTTTTTGCCTGTGAAGCTTTTTGGAGAAGTGAGTTGGGACTGATAAAGAAAGAGGCAACAAAGTAATAGATTAGAGTGGTGGGGTTCGTGGATTGATTTTGTTAGGCTCCATGATGGTTGTCACAGTGGTTTCTCAACAAGCTGAACAGGGCTGAAATCGTAGCACTTGTGAGAGTCAATGTCTCTACAGCCATACTAAATATACAAAATTCAAGGACGAAAAGGACATACTGCCTTTCAAAATGGGTCAACTGGCAGAGTTGGTGGTACATAGTACATACAAGAGGAATAAGGAACGTATGGAGCAGATAAAGGGCAAATTTTCTACACTCCTCATTTATCTTGAGGCCTTAGATAAGAGGTTATGAATATCCCTAGTTAAGAGGTTATGAACATCAGGCAAACCTGATTTTTTTTTTTTTTTTTTTATTTACAGAGCACACTAGATCTCTAAGCCATCTTGTATTTACTGAAATATAAATAGCACAGTAGAAACTTTATCACATATTATATTTCAAATCCTAAAAACTCTACCACATATTCAATTTCAAAAAAGGCATCAGTAGTGACTACCCTGTTAAATATCTGGATCAAAGTTTTTTGGAGATCTAGTATGTGGGTGGCTTCAACAGTCCTTTCATGGACGACAGGGTTTGACCGGTTAGCAATCTACTGCTTTCTGGTCATGTAATCATAGACAAGTCGCTATCTTTATATTTACCATCCACTTCCGTCACTTTGCATCTAAGATATAGCCATGCTAATTCTGAGATCAAGATCATGGCAGTAGTTTACAAACCACTCTAGATTGCTGGTTATTGTAATAAAAAAGCCAACGTTTGGAATGGACACAAACTGGACAGTAGGCTGAAACGCAACTTCCCTTGATTGTCCAGTTGTGCAGGTAATCTATGGCCTTGATACTCTAATCAAACTAGCTGACAATTGTGTGATTGGCATATAAAAGCACCACTTTGTCCTCATATAATATTTTGAAAAGAATGGTATATGATACGTGCAGGTATGTGAGTCCAACTTAGGTCGACTAGTCCAAGTGTCCAATAGATTGAATCAGTCAATGTTCTTGTTGATTGGGTTGCTTACCTTGTCTAGTCCTATGAGTGATGTCATTGCTAGAGTGTTTACTAGGTCTATTAGTATTGTGGGGGTAAGTGGGATACCCACGTCTAGTTTCTGTTGGAGTTTGTTAGTGTGCTGGCCATGAAGCTGTATTTAAATATGGTTAAGCTAATGAATGGAAGTAGAGAAGAATTTGATTCCAGTTTTTCTATTTAGGAGGTTGGCTTACCCTTGAAGAAAGGCAAATTTAACAACATTCCTCGTTCGAGGAAAAAGCACTCAACAGTATATGTATCAGTAAGAACCAAATTAAAATAAAAACCAAAAAAGAATAAAAATCCATATCATCAGGAGTGGGTTTGCACCCCTAACAACTACATTAATTAAAACTAGCTCTAGCAAATGCTTGTAATATTCAGGATAAAATTGACATTGCAGCAAATAGCAACATCAGTGCGAAAACCTTCAATCTTCTACCCGCAACTGGTGCTGCTGAAGTGCCGTGATCTTGCTGCCTGAAAACGTGAAAGAAAAAATAGGGTCAATCTTTAGAGATCCCTAAACAAATTAAGTTCAAAGTTTGGGGATATTGGCAACATACTTCTGTTTAGATGCAAGAGCGCCACAGTAGAGGACATTATCTGGCAAAGGCAATTCAGTTCTGTTAGTTGTCTCTGGATTGTAAATCTTCATATATGTTTCCGTCCCAAGATACCAGGTATCGAGATTTGCTGCACGAATATTCCACAGTCCCACATTGTCAAGTGCTACTAATACAGCCGTCCATGCTCCAGGGAATACCTAAATGGAAAATACAAAGAAGCATCAAAGAGAAAAAAAAAAAATCAGGCAACTGCAATAACTTGATGATTAAGGCCAGACCTGCTCAACTCGCACGCATCAAGAACACTATAAAACTGAAAAATATAATAAAAATATGCCCGCCATAAATTAAGATAAAGTAAAAATGTGTAATGACAGCTTTGGAAACTTTGCAGTTAATTTATTCCAACTTTAATGGTTTTGCAGTTAATTTGCTTATATCTCTGATGGGCATTATCCTAATGACTGGAGATAAAGATTCCATTGTGTTGATTGGTAAGACTGTACAGTGCAATGTGAAATCTCAGAAGATGTCTTGTGAATTACCAAAAGATTATGTGATGGTTACACTCATTCCAGTTTTGTGCAAATCAATCATGGAAGGATGCACAAGGAGTAGAAAAATGAAGATCAACTGTGACTTTTTAATAATGACCATTAAATAATCCTTCCTTCTAGAGAACTAGAATCCAAACAAGGTGGGAAATGAATAAACATACATCACCCTAGTAGTTTATTTTTATTTTCTTTTGATTATATTTCCCCAAAAGGAAAGGCCATTGGATGTTCATTTTTGAAAATCAATATTTGATCTTTATTTTTAACTGGTAATGGTATGAATTCTAAGTATTCAATTCCTATGTATTTTAGCACAAAGAAATAATCCTAGTTACATCAAACAAAGCAAAAAAAAAAAAAAAAAAAACACTCTCTCCATCCACTGCTTGCTGGAACATCCTGGACTTGCTGATATCTGGGGGCTGTGCCCCGCTGCTTGGACTTGTACTCCAGGTCTGGGCGACCAGATAGTACTTGACCCCAGATGGTTTGGGCCTAGTTCAGCTGGGTCAAACACATTGGAAATGTAGTCCATAGTTTGTGTACTGTTTGGGCTATTTAAATTTGAACGGGCATGATGGGTGATCCAATTGGGTTATTTTGACCCCTTGTCTATTCTAGAAATTTTCAAGACTGATTTGGACCCATCTTGACCATCCAATTTATTATTCAACCCAATTTGACTGATCATATCCTTAGAAAAATAGATCAACATGTCATTAGATTGATCCAATTTTCTTAAATATGATAGGGCTTGATCTAAGATGTGATCTTATAAAATCTTGCTCGAGATTCTGTGGAAGGAAATTGTTCTTCAAGTTTCTAATAAAAGATTAATAAATTTCATCAACATAATATGAAAGGAGAAGTAACAAATTTCAGCTATAAGACCAAGGATTAGGAAAAAAATCTTTTTTTCACAATAATCTAGAGAAGTCTTTTGCTACTACTGCTTCCATTCCTGATCTCACACCCAGGGAAGTGACATTTGCATGGGTTCTGAGCTTTCGACTCAGGTGAGTCCTACTGCTAAGGAGACCACATTCGAAAATCATGCTTCTTGGTGTGCCATAACTATTGGATTTGAAGGGATATATAAAGACCTTTAACAGCATCTTAATAGCTTGCTGGTTAAGGTCCCACTAGAGTAAAGGTCCTGGGACTAGGCCTGTCAATTTGGCCCTGAGAAAGGGGGCCCCGCCCGACCCGGCCCTCAAAAAGCCCTTAAAATGAGGGCTTTTGTTTCTAATGAAAAGCCCTAGGGCCGGGCTTGGATAGAACTAACCCGACCCGGCCCTAGCCCTGGCCCTCTTACGTTTATTTATTTTATATATGATATACACATATATGTAAATATATACTAAAATGCCTTTATCATAGGCACTTTGTAGTAGTATTGGAGATATGAAGGCAATTTCATACCCACTTACCCATTAAAAAATGTCCTAAAAATCCATACATACTTGGTTCATTTCATTTATATTTAATTATTTATGTTATGTATTGTACTTAATACATAATCAATAAGTGTTGCATGGTTGCTTCTAATCCCTTTCTTTTAGTTTTATTACTTCTTATTTAGGTATTTTATATTATTTTTATAAATCATTGTTTGTACAAAAGCGGGTGTACTTATTTCTATTAATAATAAGACACTTTTTCCTCTATAGAGTTGCTTAGGATGTAAACTAATTCATAGAGTTAGTTTATATGTGGATGGAACTTTAAGGATATGAGGTGATCCAAACATCCTTTTAATTAGGTAATTATAACTCTCAATTCTTAAAAGTTTAAACTAAGAGTATTTTTTAAGTGCATTTATTTTTGCGACTGAAATCCAAAAAAGCATAATAGTCAGATCAATGTTTAATAAAAAATAATGTCAATTGATAAAAGGTATGTGAGTGTAAATGGTTTAAAACTCTTAAAGATAAGACACTACTGTAATAATTTCATATGTGGAAATTCTATGAAAGTTATATTAAAGGTGTGAAATAAATCATATTCTTTAACCATTTTCCTTCTTTGTCAAAATAAATAAAATCATATGTCCACAACCCAACCCAAGTCAGCAAAGCATGTACACCTTTATCCTATAAAAGAAAGTTTTTAGAAATGACTTATATTCTCCCGATGTTTTCTTAATGGTTCGTTTGCAATTGAGATTAGAAAAGATAATTGATGTCTTCTTAAGGGTTTTCTTTGCAATTGAGGTGAGACAAGATAACGCTCGATCACACTCAGATTTTAGTAACAATGTTAAAAATATATATATTTTTCTTGTTTTGAAGCCCTTAGCCCTGCCGTGGCCCAACCCTGACCCTTGAGGGTAGGGTAAGGGCCTAGATAGTGAAGGCCCTCCGAGGGCTTTGGCTCGCTCAAGCGCAGCCCTACATATATTGAGAGTAGGGCTGGGACAACCCCAGGCCCGGCCCGGCCCTTTGACACCCCTACCTGGGACTGGTGTATGAGGACTATACTGGTTTCAATCTTGCCTGAATTAATAACGTCATGACCAATGATAGAAATCACCTTTTTTCTAAGAGATAGCATCCATTGTGGGACACATCTAATTGTGCTTGGGTACAGAAGTTCCCAGTGCACACTTTTACTGATGCCAGTGCTAATGGGGATGTGCAAGTAGGCTTAACAATATGTCTTTATCATCATATGAAAAGGTTGATTCAACCAAACACATGCAAATCCGTGAACAGCATTTGACAATGAGTTTGGAAAAAAAAAAAAAATGGAAACAAAAAAGAGAAGGAAATTGATAAATGATTATTACTTCTAATATACCATGTAAAGCTAGTTTGTTAAGCAGATTGCTTGGATGGTTTTCACCCCATCATGGAAACAATCAGATTGAAGAGGTATAGATATAGCATGGCACTTCTAGAAAGAAGAAAAAGGAGAAAGAAATTCACCTTTGATACAAATGGCTATTATTAATAAAAAAAAGAAAAAAAATAAGATAATTACGAAACTACAAGGATTAGTTGAGTCTTTACATACAAGAACAAAATATACAAGCAGATCCATTAATTCACAGAACAGAAAAGAGACAACTAATAAGCTGAGGGCTGACACCTTTATCAAAACCCAGAAAAGCAAGAGTTGAAGCAAGTAATGTTTTTTTTTTTTGGGTAAAAGTTGAAGCAAGTAATGTTGAGTGCACCATAGCACACCTAGAGGGGACTTGGAAGGATTAAATAGGATAGTGGCATACTTGCGTTGTGGAGCGAGAAACTGCATCCCAGTTATTATATTGGTGCCTTTCATTCTCTGTCCAATTTCCATAATCCATCCTGCAATTAATCAAACTCTGTAAAGAGCATGATCAAAGAGACCAAGAAGGCAGTGACACAAAAATAGAGGTAACAAATAGAACATAATAAAAAGTCAAATCCATACCCAACCACAAAAAATGCATATCCATCCATGTGGAAGCTCTGGACAGTAGTATCATTATTCTGGAATATGATTTCCAAAAATCCCTTATATGTGCCATTGATTATAGAAGTTCCAATCCGTGGTGGTTGAACAAATGTCCTAGTGGGGAAATCTATTTTGTATATTCCTGTCAACTTGAACTGATCAGCTAATCTCAACGGTGTCTCAGGAGCAGAGTATGAGATTCCATTAAATGTGGTTCGGCGTTTTCCATCAATAACCACTGGGGGCATGTTTTTTAAAACATATGTGTCAGTCACATTGATGCGCCCGTACATAAAGGATCCTTGTGGGTTAGGGCGAGCAGCTCCAGTTGACAAATTCCGCCTGAAAGGTTTACATACAACAAATTTCAGACATCCATCAGAAAAAAGAAGCTATTAAAGTTCTTTTCAACAAGTAGTCAACAAAGAAGGAAAAAGAAGGAAAGAATAGTTAGGTATCTATTATAATGTCTTTTTCTGTTCTATCACTCAAAAACTAGTAATATACTGTTTACAGTTGCTGCTAATGGATTGCCCAATACAAGAACACTTGAAGGAGCAGAATAAGATAGGATCGATACAAAATACCAAATGGAATGGACTTCTTTACGATTATAGGTGAAAACTACAGGATTTTCCCAGTAAACTTGATAAGCTATCAAATTCAAGAGCATGACATGTTGTGGTCTGTTAATGTCAAGGTAAGGTACCCAGGTTTAGGAAAACAAATACACAAATTCATTCATATATCGGTGTGATTACGTTAGTTCAAGCCTATCAATAAGATCAAGTGAGCTTTCCCACTAGGGTCCACTAGGGTAGAAATTGGTAAAAGTATCACGTGCATGGTTTATATTTTAGAAGGCTGCCGCACATTCATAGATTTAATTCAGCTCACTTGACCTTACCAACAAGGTTGACCTGTAAGTAGTAATGGATAGATATATATATTTATGATAGAAGCATGTAAGTCAGTAAAAATAGATAAAACAGACCTGATAAATCTTGCCTGATTCATTGAAAAAGCTTTGTAATAATAATCATCTGGTGGCTTTGGCAATGGACCAGTTGCTTTGCCCATGGAATTGGAATAGTGCAAGATGGCAACACCTGTAACTCTGGTCCAAAGGCTTTCATTTACAAACCTAGCACTTGCTACAATGTAGTAATCACTACTAGCATTCTGATCCATGGTAACTAAGAATGAATAGGATTGTCCGACATGAATATCTAGGCTAGAAATATTCTGTTTCATTGTGTATGATCCTTCGGTCTCTACAAGGAGCAGGTTATGGTTCTGTATTCTGAAGTTCAAACTAGTCGAGATGCCAACATGGTGTACACGAATGCGGTATGTTTTCCCTGTTCCATAGATAATACATCATCAGCTAGTGTATATGCCAAATTGAAAATGAAAATAATGTTAGGAAGATACAGACATGATAAATATCAGTACTATGAGTATAGCAGTAATACAGATAAAATGCAAGTGCCTTGCAGTTATTAAGTACCATGTCATTGTTCTGAACAACATGATCAGGGTAAGGGGAATTTAAGTGAGGGGTATCAGTAGTATGGTTCAGCACAAACCAAAATTCAAGAGATAGTGATGGGGCTTGTGAAAGACTTGCAACAAATACGAACATATATGTTTGTCAAAAAAGCGTGCAAAATCAACAATAATCACTAAAAATTTTCAAACAATGCAAAAAATATGCCTATCTATATATTGAAAAGAGTACATGCATATTTCACAAGATGAGGCACGAATGTCTACAAATTGCAAACGATCTGTGCACGGCATTATTTGTATGCATGAAGGCAGTGCATGCACCCATGTCAAAATCCAAGATAAGAGGACTACAAGTACGTATCTGCTGCACAACACATAATACATACAACTGGTTGGTATGGACATTACCAGGCTGGACATTGATAGTCTCATAATCGATACCAGCAGGAACAAGAGTAGAATTGTAGGGGTAAGGACCCTTTCCATTCATGAGAACCCCATCTGGCATCCCAAGCTCCTCGCCATTATCAAGGGCTTTTCTCAGGGCCTACAAACCATAAGAACAAACATGGAAAAAGTTTTTGTTGGTGATCCCATCAAGGACTATTGCAACTGGCAAGGATTTCAAGTTTTCAATCAAGAATTTCAGAGCTCCTAGCTGAGTTGGCTCAACGCTAATTCAAGTAAATATCCTTAGAATATGCCTGCTGCATTATGCTTTTCATGTTATTTGACTACAGAGTACAGATTGAGTTCATTAAGAACTGAAACGAACTTCTCAGAGGGAGAACTTGAACCGAGCATCACCTCAGTTAATTCATGGGTACGCATGGGCATGTTTGTGTAACTACACTGTAAAAGTAGGAATTTTCATTGACAACCAAAAACCACAAAGTTTGGTGTGCTATTCATCCATAAAAATAGAAGAATGGAAAGAGTACAACACTTCGAAAACATTCCAATACAAAAGCTCTTTCTGATATGGAAAAGCACACTATATCCCTGAACTTCAAGATTCTCCAAATTGAAATTCACTCCAGATGCAAGCATGCCCTGAATAAATATCTAAATAAAAACTTTAAACATTTAAACTTACAAATATGCCCAAATCCAGGGAACAGAGAGAGAACACTGACCGTATGGTTTCTATTGTACCAATCGCCGATTAAAAGTGTGATGTCCCCATCTGGCTTATCAAATGGCACAGGTATAACAAGTCGGTTATGCAGAACAAAGCCTCCATACCCACCCGCAGCTCTTTGAAAATTGAGCGAAGGGAAGTAAAAGAAGCTTCCAATCTGATCCTTCAGCTGGAACTGATAGGTCCAATTCCAACGTGGTGGGATAGGGCAGTTAGTGCCCAAAACACCATCTTGCCATGAATTGCGCCTTTGCTGAATCCCATTCCTACCATTACAAAGGCAAGAATCATCATCTCTGCATGCTCAAATATAATGCATACCTGAACTACTTTTTATCGATATAGAAGAATCATGCAAAGTGTACTCACCAAGTGAAAAGCAGAGGCTCATCCAAGTTGTTTAAAACATTGACAACAAGATTATTGTTTGTGGTCACATTAACAATTGGACCAGGGAACTGCCCATTTATAGCAATCACCTACAACAATTCAACAGGAAAAAAAAACAAATAATAATATAAATTAGTTACAAATGTGATTGATTCTCCTCAATTATGAGGTCATAAGGGACCGAAAATTCTTCAGAACCTACAAAGATGTAACTACAGAGCAAAACTAAGATTGATCGAACCAAAAAAAAAAAAAGAACAAAATGCTGAATTTCAGTCCAGGAGAAGAGTTTATACTAATTGAGTGTCCTTTCTACTTAGTAATATCAGATCTCAAATCAGTAAAATACATAGCAAAAATGAAAGGGAGGGATCAATAACTAGAAATTCCATGCAGAGGAATGACGCTGTTTTTGACACTGAGATGGCTGATATAATGCCCCAAACCAGTGACAATTTTGCATTTTTGTATGTTTTTGTGTCATTTTAGCATGTTTTTCACATCAAACAAGACACAAAAAACCTCTGTCATATCTCCATGTCTACTTTACATACACTTTATCATCAAGACCTTTACATTCACCGAAAAGTAATAACAATGAACAAAACCAGTAAATACCATTTACTAATCACCATTGTTCTAAAGCTTTCATCACCAGTAATAGATCAGTCTCTGTTTTCCAAACCACTACTATTACATATACGTATTTGATCCACATTCAATCCGCACGAAAACAGAAGAAAATTGCAATCAAACAAATAACAGACACTTAGAATTCCAAATGAAGACGAAAAAAAAAAAGCAATCAAACAGCAAACAGATCTGCATCAAATCAATTACAATCGCAGTCCTCAAAAAAGACATCGATTGTAGAGAGAGAGAGAGAGAGAGAGAGAGAGAGAGAGAAACCTGCTGTTCTACGCCTAAAGGAGATGCCGTGATGTAAGAAACGTTCCAGTCGTAGAAGACATAGGGATCATCAGCGGAACAAAATCCGAAAAACAGATAAAAAACGCATAACAGAACCGATGTAACAGTCCGAAACATCGGTGCGATTTGTTGAATCCAAAGGAGGAGAAAACGCAGAAATATATATGTATCAGTTTCTCTCTCTTCTTTCAAGAAAAGAAGCAGAAACGAGAAGAAGAAGAGAGACAGAACGAACTAGAAAGAAGAAGAAATGTATACAAAACAAGAAAGAAGAAGAAATGTATACAAAACAAGAAAGAAGAGTTTGAGTCCTACAGTTGTAAGAGACACTACAAATAGTAACACTGATAAAAAAAAACCACCACCCCCACAAAGTGTGTGTTTTGGGGGTCAAATTAGGTCGATCATGATCTTAATGCCCTTTCATATTTAGAAAGAGAAGATTGAAGGAAGGAAGGAAGAGAGCCAATAGTGGATGCGTGAACGTGTGAGAACGCCGCCAGCAAAATGCCAGATCACTTTACGAATATGGAGTGGGGGCAGCAACGGCCAGGATGCGTGCGTCAGAGATGGTGGGCCCCACACGTATAACTACCCGCGCTCTCGCTCTTTTCAAAGAGGGGGAGTGATCATTACAGAGGGGCAGTAGTGTTATTACATGAGTCCCTTTTTCTTTATATGAACGATAACACAGGCGTAACGGCCGGTATGACTGTAACTCGTTTTGTGTACGTGAATGTGTCTCTCCTCCAAGAGAATCCTATGCTGTGCATAATCGGTCTGAGAATCTGATCAATAAAAGGTTGGGACTTTGGGACCATGTCCTATTGTGATGAGGGTCAAAATGTTAAAAAGAAAGAAAGTGAGATCATATGTGGTTTACCATTTGCATTTAATGGATATTTCTTTCTTCACAGCTATGATGATTGGGGTGGAATTTGGCAGAGTGGTTTTGGTGGTTTAGATTTTTTGAAAAATAAAAATTATGAATGGGATTTATAGGTTTATAGCACTAGGGAATTCTATGTGGGAATATTCACATTTGGTATATGGTGGAGACATGGTATGAACTATGAAGTTGACCCACTGTTTTTAGGGGCTGATGGACTAATGATGTCAGACAAGTTTGGAATAAATAGTTGTTAATTTCAAATATTACCTAGAAAAAGAACTACTAATGTCAAATTTTAAGTCTAAAATTATTTATAAAGGATAAGTACCGTGTATTTTTACGATGAATTAAGGCACCAAAATTTGCTTCTATTGTTGTTTTGGGAATACTAAAGAGGATGAATGATTCGGATAACAAAAATAGGACCTACAAAAATTCAAAATGGTAGATTTTGGAATCTAGATTTTTTTTTTATAAATATCTCAGAATTCGTAAAGAATCAACGACTGAGATTTTATTATTAGCTATTTTTTACCTTTTAAATATATTCAACGGTCTAGATCTTGAATTGGGAGCCCATAAAATTCATAAAAAAACTGGTGGGCCCGAAAAATTTGCTCGGGTTACTATAGCTATGCACAGTAACAATGTGGTGTGGTTCCTCATGCTGGGGTATGAGGCATAAAAATCAAGGGCACAAAATCTCACCCATCTTCACATCCTCATTTATGCATCACATGTCTAATTGGTGCATGCGACTAAACATAGGACGCGTAATCATCACATGAACCCCTATTTATATACGAAAATTGGAACAACCAAACAACCCCTAAATGCATATTAATTATTAGAGATTTATTCCACCGGCTAACAATCAGCCCATCATTCCATATAAAAGTAAAAATAAAATTATATATATCAAACCCAAATTGGTTACTACATTTTGTTTCACATCGCTGTACTAATTTTTTTAGTAATTTGTCAACATTCTACATTTTATTTAATTCTAATTAAAATTAAAGATTAGCTTGAGTATCCAAGATAACTCCTTGATCTTCCAAGTTGACTCCATTCCTTCCTTTGAAAACTGAAGGAAAACATAATTTTGTTGATCTTCCAAGGCTTTAACTAAGTCCAAGACCCAAAGGTGAGAAACTGGGGGCAAAAGGAAAACATAACTGAAGCAAGGCATGCTCTTGTGTATCCGAGTCTAAAGACAAAGAGACTCCTTTTCATCAAGATTTCCACCCAGCGCGTGCTGTCTGTTCTTGAGAGTTCTTGAGGTGGCTTATCAGTCAGGAGAAATTCATTGACGCTTTAATCCTATAAAAACACACATCTCAGAGATTATTCGGTGGGCTATTGCTCAAAATCACACTCATCAGATGAGCCTCGTTGGCCTGATCAATAGTCTTTTTTCTAAAGGGCATGTTTGGGCGGCCATGTTTCTTTAGAAAAGGCACAGAAAATCGAGCTGCTTTTCCATAGTGGAAATTCTCATGTTTGGTGCAACTACATTACTCCGAAGAAAAAGCGTAAGAATGGACTAAGTTTTCAGCAATTTCACCAAAAAGTCATTTTCAATCGGGATAAAAAAAAAAAAAAAATCCTCTGGAGAGAAAAAAAAATCCATAGAATCATTTTATGCGGACGTAACAAACGTTGGCACGTTTGTGCAACGCCAAGGAAAACCAATTTCCATGTAAAAAAATCTGATTTTTCCAAGGAAAACCCTTATAGACCTCCTCTTCCATTATAAATGGTTTTCCACAAAATCACAGAAAAGCTAGCTTATTATTCAAATTTTTATTGAGGAAAAGCGGCTGTACCCATCGCGAAGTTTTTAATGCAACATAAAAGAATTTCTCACCTTCCATCCATTTTCCATCGAAAAGCTACCGCAAGATGTGACATTAGTATCCATGTTGAGATTACGGTTTGTTTTCAAAGGCTTGAAAGCTTGAAACTACACTATTATACTGGAGGCCAAAAGATATTTTATCCAGCTTTCCCGAGGGTTGAAAGAATTTTGGGCCGGACACCCACCGTTACTATATAAAATAAAATAAAGGACATTAGTGTCCATGTAAAGGTTACTAATTATATGGATAGAATTATCCCAGTCAGCTTAGCTTTACAATTTTGACCGTTTACCATGTGATCCACCGGACGAACGGCCCCACATTCCTACATGGATGATGTTCGGATCTGGACACTGGATTTCCAACGTCCACAGCGGTCGTACAGATGGAATGATTTCGGCGTTCAGATGTCGGAACTAACCGTCACAACCACCGGATAAAGGGAACTGGACTCTGGAGTTGGTCTTCCACACAACAAAACTTTATCTTAAAACAGGGGAAACAGAGAGGGACAGACAGGTGCTCAGAGAGAAGCATCTATAGCTCCAAAGGGGTCACAGAGAGATCAAATCTGTTTGCTGCCAGCATGCAATCATCTCCTAAAATGATTAGCAAGTTAGACAAATTGCCAAATTAAAAAGGGTGGTGGGTGGCATTGGTACAGTTCTATGTTTGGTGGCCCATGTGCTGTGGAAATCAATGGTACTATCAATATGATTATATGCTTGTCATGATTGAAGGTGAGGAAACGGCAAGGTGGGGCTCCAAAGATCAATGGCTTTTCATAAAAGTTTTCCTTTTACATGGTTCTAAAGAGTAGTTTTGTCAAAGAATGAGGACACAATTTTATGAGAACATTAATAAGGCTTGACTCTTGAATGGGACTGATCTGATCCAAAGTAACTCAGTTTTATAGACCGCTCAGATTGGGCAAGAATCCAATAAATTACAGGATGTGTGTTACTATCTAAATTATGTTTCTTTACCATAATTTATGGCAATAATTTAGAATGTTGGAGTTTTTTACATATTACCTGACATCTTGTCCCTTGAGATTTGAAAAGCTAGGTCAAACTCCAACCACCTAAAAGGTTTCAAAGGACCTTTTGGGATTCCTTCTACACTCTATATTTCAAATGTTTCGTCGAGAGGAGGGATTTGGAATTCCACTTAAGGGGATATCTTTTGGAGAATTTGAAATTCTCATGGACATGAATTTTTCGAATTCTGATAAAGAAACGGGCTTTTAGAAAAAAAATTTAACTTACTATGGATGTTTTAGCCATAGACATTATTATCCATTTGAACTATGGTTATTATATTGACTATAAAATTAGTACTCACCTTTATCTAATCCATATAGATTTAATGGCCTTAGATCAAAATACTATCTTAATCTGGTGGTGTCAGTAAATCCAGAGGATATACATATCGCTTTTTTTTTTTCTTTGTTTTGAGAGAGAGAGAGAGAGAGAGAGAGAGGGGGGGGGGGGGGGGTGGGGGGCGGCGGGCGGCGGGCGGCGGGTCCCAACTGGACTGGACTCTTGGTTAGGTTGAGACCAAGGGTTAGAGGCTGAGCCTTGTTTGACGCAGCAAAGTATAATTGACTTTTGGCCTGTGTGACTAGCTAGAAAGAAAGATTGGACTTGGACTTTGGGTTGCTCATGGACTGGGCCAACTGAAGTCTGACTCTGGCCCGTCTTGGGTGGCCACGTGAGTACGTGACTCAATTTCTGAATGAATTGTTAAACAGGTCAGGCCTGCGATTATCTAATATTAAAGGCCAACTTAGCCCAACATATTTAGAATATATTTTGAAAATATCTGGGCCAGGGCCTTATTTTGTGGTCCATGGTCTGCACTAGACTGAATATTGGGCTCTTTAATTAAATGGACAGGGCTTGGCCACAAGCTGCGGCCTAGCCTGACCCGCACATGAACGCCTCTATCTATTAATTAATTAGGACTCCGATCAGTGGGAACTTGGACATTGCTCTGCTATGACAATGTCCTATTTTGGTGAAGATTTTCAATTGATAATTAGTATGATTTGCTTGTTATTGTTGGAAAGAGAATTATTATAAAAGGAAACTTTCAAGGAGTGTTACATCATCACTTGGATTAAGATGGTTGCTCACACTAATTTGGTTGGCCTTATATAACAAACTATATTTAGAATTCGATTTAAAATGTTTGTTTCAGTGCTTGGGCATATCGCATCCATCTTCTTCCTTTTTGGATCTTTTGGTTCCTATAAAACCTGGCACCAGTACATGTTGATCTGCTTCATTTCAGGTTAACTTAGAACTTCAACAATTAACTCCCCTTCTGGAGTCTATTTGTATTCGACCTCTTTGGTTAATGTTCGGAGGATCTGGTGTTTGTTCCCAACACACCAATGCCCTGAGATAGACACCAGCTAACCAATAATGGAGACCAAGTTCCACCACATGATCAAGTCCTGGTTCAATGTGGAAATCAAGTAAACTCCACGCTTGGGGAGAGTGGCTTGCCATGAAGGGGTATGACTCAAGCCACTTAACCCACCTTACGACTAGCTGATTCTGTTTGAATTTGGACTCTTAACAAAAACCAAATCAACTACGCTTGACTTATCATGCTATCGAAAGAATAGCTTGTTGAAGTCATCGCAGACTCAGCGCACAAACATAGGAGAGGTTGGGTTGGTGAGTAGGTTAGAATATTATTAGGAATATTTCTTTTTTAGGTCAATGAGATTTGTGGTTATCTCTTAAGGGATCCGGAGTTTACTTTAGTAGGTTTTCTTTTGTTTCTTTATTATTGGTGAATGTATTGCATAGATGCAATACACAAAATGGCTTTTTAGTTATTGTCCCTGTTTCCTCTCCTCCCCTGTCCCTCTCAACTAGGGGTGGCAAACCACTCCGCTCAGGCTAAAATGGGTCAGGTCCATCATAGGGGATCTTAACTTGGGCTCAGTCTGCAACCGACCAGTTTTTAAAATGGACCAGGGGTTTCACCTGATGCGGGTTAACCCAATTCAACCTAGTATAACTGGTACTAAGGGCAGGAATTGCACGTGAGGGAAGGGGCAACAAAGGAAGGAGGCCTAGCCTTTGACTACAACAAACTCGAGTAAAAATAAGTGGGGCACTATAATGAGGCCCACCTATTAAAATCAGAACCGTTCACTAGAAACAACTTTGAGGTAGGACATCTCCAAACTTCACCACAATCAAAGCTATTACCACCTTTGGATTAAGTATTTGATAAAAAAAAAAAAAAGTGATCAACAATATCCTAGGCATATTTATTACCATTTTTATTTATTAAAAAGTCAGTCCAAGGGTGGTACAAATTATGATGGAGTTAAAAATTGGGGTTGCTCACAATGCATTCTAGTAAAATCTAGAGGATTCGAAGGGAAAGGAGGGACCAGAGCCGTTCTTTTGGGGTGTGTCTGCAAAAAGTTTTAGGGCAAGGCACCACAGGCCAGCTACTCTTCCTCCTTTCAAAGATTTACAGTAATAAGAGACGAAAGGGAGGAAAAGGGCAAATTAAAATACATGATCCACACTGTTAATCGCATAAAAATGCAGATTACATACAGTGTTATCTCTTCTGAATATATTTTGGAAATTAAAAAAAAAAATTGCAAGGAAAGTATAAGCGGGTTGTGCGGGCTAGCGGATTAACCCTAACCCGGCCCATTTTTCTGCGGGTTTGAAAACTTGACATGTGACTGACATAAAACAGAGCTCTTCAGCTTCCTCAGGTATGTTGGCGCAAAATGCAGGGCAGTCACACTGCATCACACCTGACAACACTAGGCAGCCTCTTATGGATCCCTTGAAAACGAGAATTTCTTGATCTTTTCAATTTCCTGCAGTGCTCCAAATGGCATTGGGTGGACCAAAAAACAAAAAAAAAAAAATCTGATTTCTAGTTTCATTGCTTGCACAACTGAGCCCTAATTCAAATTTGGTATCTAAAGGAAGCCCTATATTTGAGGAATATACACAAACTTTAACAGTTATGTCCTTAACTGAGCAACTGCAGTTTATTCATACCATTCACAAAAAAAACTGCAGTTTATTCCCATGTTAAGCAGCTTTTAAGTATTCAGGTAAGCATTTTACAAGTCATGGTGGAGATAGGGCTACAAGCACTCATGATTGACTCAACGTCATTAAGAATCTTTTTGTTTGCATTAGAATTCATAGGAATTGAATACTAAGGATTCACACCATAAGTGGTTAAAAATAAGATCAAAAGTGAATATTGAAAAATGAGTATTAAATAACTTTTCCTTTTAGGTAAATGAATAAAAAGATGATGGGAAATGAATGTCAAACATTGACCGAGCAATTTGATACATGAAAAAGTGAAGGTCTCATTTACATCTCCAGCTTGTATCCTTCACCCCTCACCTTTTTAATAGTCCTTTGATAGAGTTCATTTCAACACGAATTCCTATGTATTTTAATGAAACAAGTTTAAGGGTTTGTTATAAGAATTTACTTCTCCGACAAAAGCTACATTCAGATAAGGTTAGAAATATCATCCATTAATTGATATGTCATCAAACATTCAGTAAAAAGGGGAAAATTCTTAACACTCACTCCATAATAGACTACAGTTCTCAGTTCTGGAACAAAATTTTCAACGTACATTTGCGGAAATGAGACCATACCCACAAATCAAAACTTGAGACATTAAACTAATGCAAGCTGAAAGGGAAAAAAAAAAAATGAACAACAGACAAATAGGTGGTTAGGAATAATGAGAAGATACGTACAACAGAACCCAACCACCTTTTTTCCATTGCTTAGAAAGAGTAGGGGTGAATAAATGCAGAGTTCAGCTGCCATATCTTGAGTGAAGTTGCAGTGACATTGGCTCCAGTGGCATTGTTAAAGAGGAATACTCGCGCTGCCCCATAGAGAGCCTCTGTTGGATATACCCGAGATGTAATGCATGTTCTTCCTCCTTGAGCAAAGCTCTCCACAATCGAATGATCCACCTGAAGTGAGAACGTTCTCATATAAGAATCATATGACATCACAAACAGTTCAGCCTTCTACCATTAATCAATCTGGGTCATCTCAAAAGGTTCTTCTAAATTCACCAATTGCATGAAAATGAGGTTATTTTTCGCTATTAGAGAAGGAACTAAACACATCCTATCAGTTTCTAATGTTAATCCTCAAAATATTTCTATTCACCGAAACCAAATTATTGGCTTACCAGTAATCTCACAGAGAGCTTCTCACCCGGGAGCACAGGTACTACACTCCCATATACTCTTTTAAGAACATCAGGTGCCTTGGTAGACCTGAAAGTTACAAAACATTGGTGTCCCAGTCTCAGGAAACCATCTCAAGAGCTTTAGACAGAGTTAAACAACATAAACATGAGAGGGCATGCCTTAATTCATCTTGGCAGAAGAAAGTCTGGAGGTTGCCGTCCGTGCCCTTTCCGATGTAGAAATAAACAGCTGTCTGCTCAGATAAGGTCTGATCTGCAACAACCAGAAGCCCAAACGGTCCAAGCACACTTCTTCCACCTGCCCCTGCGCTGGTACTGCAGTTGTAGCCCACATCCGCTTCAATTGCCCCCTCCAAAGACTCTTTAGACACCTCAAACTCGACGTTGATGTCCAACTGTTGCCATGGCCACAATCACAATAAGAATATTCAGTTCAGAACAAGTCAACACTGACATGAATGAAATAACGAATGGTCATTGTTATGTTAGACATGGATAGTAAAAGAAAATCCACCCCACCTGAGTTGCAGTGCCGCCAACATTGATGGGCACAACTGACCCAGGTCCCATTTTGATGTCCTTGTAATCCTTGTGACTTGTTCTCAAGCTCTCCACCTCCTCCACTGGCCATTGAAGCAGATTGCTCCTTGTCTTCTCATCAAACACCACCACTCTGGGAATAGTCTGGCAGCAAAATCCATAAACGACAATAATTAATAAAACTCCTGCATTTCAAAAAGTTAGCAGCACCTGGGGTTTTCACGGGTTGGGTCGGTTTAGGATGACCCATATCCAACCTTAATCCAACTTTAGAAAGTAGAAATACAGACCTATATTTGGCTCAAGCCCGACATAGGCCCATTAGTGTTTTACCCTAGCATGGCCATTTAGTCAATCGGACCTGGCCAGGCCGCACCGGGCTATCACTTATTCAGGTAAATTAGTCACTAATCTACAAGCACCACTCGTTTGGATTGAGCTGGGCCTGGTTTTGGGCTTTCTATAACAAAATCCAAGTGCAACACAAATATTACTTGGGCTAAATTTTAGATTCTGAGCTAGACCAAATACCTAAACCGATGGTCAAAACTAGGCCAACATCATTCAGAATCTTTTTTTTTTTTCCGAATGTAACCATCATTCAGAATCATATTTCAAAAAAGTTGGTACCTGAACAGAGGCCCATCCCTTCTCAAGGTCCGTTAACTCGCTGTCTGTCTCCCCAATCCAACCCCACAGCACCCTCCTCTTCTTGCTCTGATCGTAGAACGTCTTAGAAGCATAATACTTCCCATAGTCGTATCTCATTCCTATCCCCACATCCACCTCTGGATCATCCGGCGTCCATGTGTCCGTCGCAACATCGTAAGTCCCAAGTGCATAGTAATCATGCTTGTCATCATCCAGGCTCGCCTTCAGCACGTGCTTCACTCCGGCCCCATTCTCCGACGTGTCCATACCATGCTTCCCCGTCGTCGCCACCGGATAAAAGTCAACGCACTCCCACATCCCCGTGCCGGGAACGGCATGTAAGACACCTTCCAAGAGCTGGTAGGATAGGAAGTCCGACGTCTCGTATGTGAGAGAGATGCCAGTCTTGTTGACCTTAGAGCCAATTGCGATGCGCCACGTGGAGTTGGAAGCGACGTACCATGCGGTGGTGGGGTCCCGGAAGTCTTTCATGCCGATGCCAGGAGGCGGCACGATGATGGGGTTTCCCTCATACTTGACCCAGTGGAGGAGGAGGGGGTCTGAGGGGTCGGCCGGGAAAGCGAGGTTTTGGACCTGGACGTTTTCGGTGGTGGCGCCGGTGTAGATCATGACGATGGAGCCGTTGGGGAGGAGGGTGGCGGAGCCGGTCCAGACGCCGTTGATGTCGTACCAGTGGTCGGGGACCATGGCCAAAGGGAGGTAGAGCCAGTGGATGAGGTCGCGGGAGACGGCGTGGCCCCATGTAATGTTGCCCCAGATTGCTGAGTCCGGGTTGTATTGGTAGAAGAGGTGGTACCATCCTTTGTAGAACAATGGACCTGCAAGCATTCATAATTCATTCATTCATTACTAACAGCTTTCTTCTAGTTTTGTTATCTGATGATAGAGTCATAGACCATGAAATAACTTCAGTTCAATCCAACCAACAATTAAACAACTATTCCCAAAACTTGAATAGTGATGGGATGATATTAGGACCCAAGGTAGGACCCATTGACCTTTCATATAAAGAAGTGGTTTTGATATGATACCATCTTAATTAAAAAAAAAAAAAATGAAATGTTGCAGTAACCAGATAAGCATGATAAATTTCATTCTTGAATGACAAATTGTTAAAAACCCTCTTCTATTTGATAGGTTAATAGGGGCCCACAGACCCTACCCTTTGTTGAATCAGCAGCAGCAAATTCACATCTATCATTTTGAATAGCTTGGGATTCTTTGTAAGCCTGGAACGACCAACAGAAAGCCCCCTGTTTTTTTTATAAATATAGAATAGAAAATTGTTGGCCCCACTGTCCCTAACTAAGGGGGTAAAGAGTGGGATCCTTTGTCGCAGCTATTACACCGATCCATTTAATACATTCCTGAAACTCCATATGTAGAGATAATCCGAACCGTTCAAGATAAATCCCATCCCCTCATCAAGTTTAGGTTCAAAAATAGTGACTAGTGGGTCCCAACATCAGATTGAGCACTATGATGGAAATGCAATTGGGTCTAATGCGGCATTATTGCTGACATGGTGCTAATTACGTTTCCATCATGGTGCTCAATTAAATGATGGGATCTATTACTTTTGAATTGAAACTTGAGGATATAGCAATAGAAGAGATATATTTTACCTTGAACAGTCCGAATTATCTTTACACGAGTCCCATAATGTTGTTCTAGGAATCTATCACACGATAACGTATAATCGCTGCCACAGGGTATCGGAACTTAGTATTAAAGGGTTGTGCCCTGCAAACTCTTGCCAGATTTCCTGTTTTGAAGGAAAGCAGCAATAGGATTGAGATCTAATGATTTTAACAGCAGCCATAAATCAAAGGCTATAATAAGATTAGACGCAATTAAAATCAAAGAAAACAGGGCGAGGAAACTGAGGGACATTTGATTTTCGCTGCATATGAAGTCTTAGAAGGGTAGCAGTCAATTTAGAAACGTAACAGAGTTTGAACTGAAGTTTGATTTTCTCTGAAGAAAATATGGTTGAGAAAGTTGAATGGAGATCATATGAGGGCAGCAAATTCTGTATGCTAAGCCACATACAGATCAATCTGCAGGCTCACATCTTAAACACAATCAACCGTTCAAAATCAAGACCACCCTCTGTATTGCCCACTGTCTAAAATTAACTTAAATCGGAAACCTGCCTATCCCTTTTGGTCTTTGTTCTACAAAATGACAAATCTGACACTAGTCCCCTCTTCACTGGGCCCATAGTGTATTCATTTCAGACCCAAACCTAAAATAGTAACAGGGATTGATTCCCAACTCCAGATATTGGAACTCATGCTAGGTAATTTCAACTTGGGCTCACTGAACAGGGGAATAATATTTGGACCCATTTTCATCTCTAGATGCAAAGGGTGTACTTTATTTTCAGTGATTTAGGTTTGAAATGTGGGCCAAGTACTTGATTTATAGGAGCCAAAGAATTATAATTAAGATTAAGCAGAATTAATTATGAGAAACCACATAATGCGATTGTCTAGTAAAATGTGTGTGTGTGTGTATATATATAATTGGTATAGCATGGATATTTTCACCCCCATGTGCGAGGGACCCAGTATGCATCAGCCACATGGAGACACTTACTCTGTTTTGTCAAAGAATCTGGTCCCGAATTTGTCTTTTACATGAGAGAAAGGGAATCTCACCATAGGCCATACTACATAGGGTATTTGTGGGTACTATCACAAAGAAAATCCTTTTCTTCAACAAATTATCATGAAGAAAGCTGTAACTGCCATCACACTTTTGTCACAATTCACAAACATTGTGCATGGACATAATTGTCTCAGGATAAATGCCAGGTCATTTATATAGTTGGGGTTTTTCTAAGGATGTTATTGGGAAAATGTGGCAAAACAAAGATTAATTTTCTAGATTTCATCCAAACGTTTTCGTTTTAAATTGGAGCATTAATGAACTTTCTTGTGAAAAAATTATTTTTCTGATATTTTGGAATATTTTCATATTACTGGAAAGATAGAATCAAAAGCTAGGGAAATGAGTCGAAATATTTTGACATTATTGAAAAGATAAAATAAAAAAAAGGAGAATATTGAGATGGAAGCATGGTAAAGCTAAAATAAAAAAATAAAAAAATAAGGGCATTTGCGAGCATTTTAGGATTGCATTAACAAGTAACAAATTAATGGAGACTCATTTGAGATGGTAACGGTTTGGATATATCCAATTCAATGTCGACAATGACGTCAATGAAGAAAAGGTTTTTTTTACGAAGGTTGATGGTCCTTAGAAGAAAACAGGGCAATATAAAGACATTGATTAATGCATTAAGGATAGATTTAAAAAAAAGTGCAACCTGTTTGAGGATTCAACTCGGGATTTAATGAAATGGAGAGACATAATTCATATAGCTAAGCCAACATAGTAATTTTAATATTATTGGAATGATACCATTTTAGGATTATATTGCAATATTATCAAATACCAAAATATTATTTACGTTTCTCATAGTTTATAATATTTTGATATTATTGGAAAAAAACACTGTTTTAGAAATAGATTGCAATATTATCAAATATTGCCAGTATTTGTAACAGTGCACCACGCTCCAAGAAGAAAAGGTTTCTTATGACAGTTATTCTCCAACAAATATTAAAATGAGAGCAAGTACATTATTTTGGTCTAACCAGAAAGGAAGAAGCTAATCCAGAATACTACATAAAACATAAAAGAAAGAAGTGATCCGATGCATGTGGTGGAGGCAAGAAATCTTCTTTATGTACCAAATTATGTACCAGAAAAAACAAGAGAAGGGACATATGTGAAAAAAGACAAAGTTTTGTCAACCTAATATCTATATCAATGAATAAATTACATCATTGAGAATAAGTAGAAGGTCCCTATCTTTGATATTAATCTCTACTAACCCAAGTTAGAGTGATTATCAAGATGTTTCAAATCTAATGATCACCCACTGCATAGATGCCCTAATCCACTAATCCACTAGTAGCTTAGTGGTAGAGAGGAACTACATCCATACTCCCGGGCTGATGGTGAGGGACTTGAGTGAGTGAGTATATATGGTTGTGAAAGTAAAAGATAAAAATAAATAAAAATACAATCATCCAAACAAAAGTAGCAAAAAAGATGGTAAACAAATTTTCACCTAAACTGAAATAGATGTTTTTAGAATTAAAAACTACTTCTACTAAAACACAAAACACTCATCAAACAACTCTAAGAAATGAAATAAAATAATAAAAGATTTTTATTTTATTGTTAGATACAATTGCCTTGGTAATACTTTTGACTAATTAGAACTCTTGGGTGAGCTTGATTTGACAGCTTTTGTTATGACATGGGATCCTTTTGAAAACAAAAATATACGTGGTAAGGAACTTCATAATGGTAACTTGTTAGGATGCTAAGTACACACACAAAGGCATAACATTCCTTGGCCCCCGTGGGTATCCCAAATGGATACATCCGAGTCATTGGTCCAATCATCCAATCAATGATCTGAAAATCCAATCATCATGGATCTGAAAATGGATAAGACCAAAATAATAGAGAGCAGTAGGAGGAGGCCAACACAACACAACACAACACAACACGTAACGGATCAATCATTGAATTGAATGGCTGAGATGAGTTCAATTTATTCAATCGCTCAATTAATTGATACAATCATCAAAACTTAGCGAAAATCAAGCCACCAAAAAAGTGGGCCTCTAAACCCACCCCCGCAACCCAAGGCGCACGTTAGTTGTATTCAAGTTAGATTCAAAAAAAAAAAAAAAAGGGTAGACCGGCACGTGAGGAAATTACAAGTTACAACCCCCACTGATTTTTCCTATTTTTAGAAAAGCCCCCAGATTTTGTTTGATTTGCATATTAATCATTAGAGGCAGGAATTAGAAGCAATACATATAAACATATATCCAATCAATGACGATTTTAAAAAAGGTGAAGCAAAAATAGCAAGAACATTGAAGGAGGAATAAAAAAAAAAAGGGGTTTTGTGTTAATCCATACCGTCAGGATCTGAAGTAGTGCCCGGCGATCCGAATCCAACGGCACCAAAAAGAGGAAGAAAGAAAACAGAGGAAAAAAATTAAGAAGCAGTCAAACAAACTTACCAACCTGTATAACAGTAAAAAGCAAAAGCAGGGGGTAAATTGCAAAAGTTGGAAAAAGGAGAAAATCAGAGCAATGAGTACCGTTCATCCAGTTCTTCTCCGGTTGGAAATGGTAGGATGTTCTCTGCCACGCCAGCATGGCGTTGGTCCAAGGATAAGCCGTACGAAACGTCCGCACCGATTTCCCTGACACGCCTTCCGAAACGCCTCTAGGCAACGTCCCGGTGCCGCCGATTTCGATCACGGTCGCGGATTTATCGGATCGTGTTCCGGGGTTGGTCAGAACCATAGCCAAAGCAAGCAGCAGCAGCAGCAGAAGGGATAAGAAGAAAGATAACAACTTGATGGATTTGTAGGGGATCAAGACCGATGCATTGTGTCTCGTTCCCTCTAGAAGAGGAGTATGAGAAGAGCTTAGATTGCTGTTGGCGCCTCTCATGTTCAGATTTTTCCTTTGTCTTCCTTCTACTTACTTTCTATGTTTGCTGTTTGGAATTGAGAAAGAGAGAGAGAAAGGAAAGAGAGGAGTAATGAAGAGGAGAAAGGGAGGGTGGTATTATAGGAGAGAGAGAGAGGGGGGTGGATGTAGCAAAAAGGACTAACTAGAAGGGTCGGTCTAATGGGTGAATGTGGGGGGGCTGGTTGGAATTCCAGTTAGGTGGGTGAGGGGAGGAATGGCATGTGAAAGTTGAACAGATGGGAGGAAGTAGGGATTAATGAGATCTCCACAGTTGTCATTTGTCTGGGTTTTTATTTGGGTTACTTGGACTGCTGTCGGGCAGAGATGGGAAAAGTTCGGATTTTCCATTGTAGATATTGTGGATGGGGGAAAATCTCAAAAAAATTGTCCCTAGGTTTTCAACCAATATTAAAAGGAACCGGATCCCCTGTTTCGTCCAAACAGGGGAGCCCTGTTTGGACGAATCGGGGGTGACACATGAGGGGGCGGAGGGGGGCGGAGGAAAGAAAAAGTGCTATTCCTCTTCTCCACCCCCCTTTGCCTCCCCATGTGTCGCCCCCCGATTCGTCCAAACAGGGCTCCCCTGTTTGGACGATACGGGGGATCCGGACTCATATTAAAAATACCACTAAGTTTTACATTTCTTTTTCTGATTAGGTCCTCACCAGTAAAATTGCCTTTTTGTAGTTTTGTTCTTAAGGGCCCGTTGGTGTGGAGGAATTTTATTATTAGAATTGTAAGTATTGGAAATTTTTTATGTTGAGGTCCAATAATTATAGGTTATAAGCGTGTTTATAGGTTAAAGTTCAACCCATATTTGATCCATCCATTGCGGGTGAACTTGACCCGGTTCATAAAACCCACATTCAATGGGTCAACTAATTTAACTTGATTCAAATTGTAGAAGCGTGGCTAAATCCAATCCATTTTAAATATCTTGGCTTTTTTTTTTTAGTTAAATTGCAGGCCAAGAAATGCATGACACAAGCCTGGATCATTTTTTATAAAATAAATTATTATAAGTATCAAACATTAGATCACCAGATTGTTTAAATTATGCGGGCCAGACCAAAACCAACAAATTTATATTGGTTATAGAGCTTACATGGCCTGAGTGGGTTGGCCCTAACTCAACTGGTTATTATTGTGGGTCACATTCTCTTAAACCATGACTAACTGGAGAGAGAGAGAGAGAGAGAGAGAGAGAGATGCCAATCCAACACAATTTTCGTCTTCCTCTAATCATCCCTTTCCCTGTGGCTAAAAACCACAAGACCTCAGTCTTTTAGCTAAAAAACCGATTTGAACTTGCATTTGCGTTTCTTTTTATTTGAGTTGGATTCAAGGCAAGGGTGACTTGCATTTTGACTTGGGCCTCAATCATCTTTTTCTCACTTGAGATGGACGATGGAGATCCCTTTAATTTTAGAGCCTGTTTGACTGGTTTTTGGGCATCTCTGATGATTTGGTATTTACATATCCCCGTTCGATTGCTGGATTTCCCTAACTATTTTACTTTATACATAGAATTTTTCAAATTTATAAATATTTAAATTTCAAAATGCTCATGGAGCCTCGAGCATTCCTGAATTCTAATAGCAAAAAATCATTTGGGAGTGTTTTTTCAAATTCCCCAGCCAAGTTATTCCACGCATCCTCCAACCAAAGAGGCCCTGACAGCCATTGCGCCACCCTCATTAGAAACATTTTGACGAGGATTATTGCATAATTTCAATGTTATGCTAGTGGTTTATATGGGCGGCCATGTAGGAGACTCCTTTTATCAACGTGGCCTTTCTAATCCCTTCTTAACTTTTTTATTTTTTATCTCTTCAATTACTCCTATGTCACTTCAATTGTCACATCTTCTCAGCAGCATTCAATTTAATTAGCAATGCTTTGTCACTAATATAGTTCCGGTGTATGTTGGATAAACTTTTAAGTGGTCCAAATAACCCCATATTTTGAAAATTGTTCCGTCCTTGGTTTGATACTCGTCATCTGATGGCTTTTGATTTTTTGAGGATAAGTTCTCTTGGAAAGTTTCAAAAGTTACGGATTATCCTCAATGTACTGGATATTGATATGGTACCTACAAAAGGTTAGGTCTCACCTCTAGCCTCTTAAAAAAACATCAATAAGTTTCCTTCTCCATTTATGATCAAGATTTTTATTGCAGATCTTCCATATCTTAATGGCATTAGGTACGCAGCTATTTAGATTTTTGAATGTATGATATTGATTGTATAGATACGTGATGTTAATCTTGCTAGTGGCCTCATCTCAATCGATCAACTAAGGATTACATATTCATAATGAATTGTACAGTATAAAAGACAGGATCACGATCAAATATGCCCTTAGCCATGTTTGATTTAATAGATGAAATCATGGAATCAATAGCAGTGCAAAATCAATGGTTGGAACAGATTGTACAATGCTAGGAAGCCTGTTCTTCCACTGCGAGCGATCCTCTGATAAGCCAAATGATAAGGCCAGTGCATTGCCATTGATCCAATAATCGGTTACGATTAAATAGTGTTTTTTCAAGACAATTATGATCATCAAATGAAAAAGGCAACAAATACTATAGGGATCAACACAGTAAGGTAATCTTTTACCAATGCACATGCACATACAAAGCTATTTGTCTTTAATCATTGAATTCCAAACTTTATCATTTCTCCATTCTTATAAGCGATTAAGATGATTGATTGTAGTTGAGATGGGCCATAGGTACACTTGAAACTTGAAAGACATCTTTAGGACAATGAAGGGAGCATAGAGATAGATAATTTTTTATGTGAATTAGGGGTGAGGTGAATAGCAGTTTGATCAAATGATCTAGCCCTATAAGTTAAGGTCCTCAATGTTGGGTAAAACCCTATTGGTGGATAATGCTCCAGTTAGTGTAAACCCAAGAACATTGTCAGATGTAAGAGTGTAAATGTCAACTGAGTATGGAGTGATTGAAATTTGGATTGACCATAGGTGGTCACTTACTCCCTCTCTATTAAAACCACCTTGGACCACGGCTTTTAGAGAATTGGTCAAATAGTCCATTTCCAACATTGATTGGAGAATAATGCACGCCGCACTCACATGGAGACAAGTCCTATAATCTAGGGACCCAAAGCTAAGAACGAGAGGTAGTGAGAGTGATGTTCTTTAACATAGTAGGTGAATCATCCGGTCTCTTATATTGATAGCAAGTATATTCTCACTAATGAACCCATAGTCCCATACCCTCCGACCCAAGGGCCCACACTAGATGCAGCAAAGACCATTAGCTTGTTGATGGAGTATTAGAACATAAAGAATCATTAGATAATGAGCTTGTTGGTTCTAAATTATCTCCGGTCATAAACCAGTAAGTCTTTTCTCCATTTCTCTTTGTCTACCCAATGCCTTTTTGCGAAATTGGAAACAGGATCATGATACAATGGTCATCATTTTTTAAGTCAATAGCTCAATTATATGTATCTTATATTTCTCAGCTTGTTTAATATTTATTACAAATGCCCCATTAAAAGATTGATGAAGGATTACATCATCATCACCATCATCAAAGTACGATCCGATGATCGATTATGATTACAAATCCTATCTTTGAAAAAACAGCTCCTTATCGGGTGTGAAGGAGCATCAGTTGTTACATGGCTGCTCGAAATTCCAATTCAAAATATGTCACCGCTTTCTTCTTGAGTGGGCTTTCTTTTCACTTGTGTAGGTTTTTTTTTCATGTGTACGCCGGCGCTCTCTTAGCTCCTAGCATCCTTGGCTGGGTACAAAACAAAGAGTCCCACCTTTGAAGGTTTTACGAGTGACAAGACTTTAAGTGTAAGCGTGTCTTGCATCTAATCTAATTTCTCCGTACTGGACTACTTTTTTTTAATACAGCTTTACATGGTGGGATAAGTCATAAGAGTAGTCTAGAATCGCGCCAACTAAGGACTTAAACCCGGATGGCAGTACACCAATGGACCCTTGAAATGAATCACAATTGAATTGTAACAACCTCACTGTTTCGACTCTCGAATCATAACATCCCACGTGAATGTTAACCATTGGATTTAAGGAGACGTGTGCAAGGAGCCCAATGCAAGTTCGTCTCCATAAAATCATTGAGATTACCTCTGGAATCCAGACCCAGAGGGCTGAAATCCACCTTGTTACTGCTCTGGAATTTTTTTTTACTTTAATTAGATCGAGTGATGTAAGGGGCGGATCTACACTATACATACATGGGTCGAGATCCAAAAGGGCCCAGAGTTTGCACGATACTAGCAAAGTCGTGCCCCACCCATATCTGAAAAATCAATAGTTTCTCTCGCAACCCTCCACGCTCAATTGTTCTCATTCCATTTTAGGCTCAAGCAGTCTCGCTTCTACACAATCGCTTGATTCTTTCTCCTCACTTGGATTCACCAACGACACTACTCTCTCTATACAAATAAGAGATAGTGAAGAGACTTTTACCTTCGAATCAAATAAGTATTGGCAAAATGCCTTCTTGCAAATGGATTAATTCAATCTTTAATTTGTGTTTTTTCTCTTGAAAATGTATGTCACTCTTTCTAGACACAAACAAAGTTGCTATCTCTTACAAACGCACACCACATACATTGAAACCATTCATATGCAAGTTGTTTGGATAGTTTGGTTGCATTTTGGTTATATAGCTCATTCTTTCTATTAGAGTATTTGCTTCGTATAATCTTATTGATCTCTTTCTTCTTTTATTTTTTTACTAATATGATGTTTGTGTTAATGGGGTTTGATTTAGTATTGACGTTTTTTTTTTTTTTTTTTAATTTTGGCATTTTTTTCTTTTCTGTAATTTATATATATATATATATATATTTTCCTCAATGACAATCACCCAATACTCCAATTTTCCCCCAAACCATCCTGCCTTGGATTTTGTTTGATTTATTTGCTGAGTCTTGAATTTTAGCTACTTTCCTTTTGTGTTCTTACTAGATTTTCTTGAATTTTTTTTTCTTAAGTCACGATATGATGTTTATGATAGAGGAAGTCTTAGGACCTTAAGGAAACAATCAAAGATGTATTATTTTTATAAGATAATGACTTTACTTCTTTGGAGTTCTCTATAGTTTCTTTATTATTATTGTAGTGTGGTTTCTAATTTAATTCTCATCCTACCGATTTGAATAAAAGACTTTCTTGAAAAAACTACTGTTAAAGTTAAAAAGATTGCGTAGAATTGAGTGTTAGTAATATGATACGAGTTCTTTATACTTAAACCATGTATTTAAACCATGCAAAGTGGAGAGGTGTTGATTTTGATCTTTTCAATTGAATATCATTGGCCATACCCAGATAAAAATCCTAGATCCGCCACTGGTTATGCCCATCATCACGTGATCAGTTTGTCACTAAGGATAATTTTTATTGGACGAGATTTAGATTAAAGATAGACATGGGATTGATGTTGAGTATGTCACTTTTTTATGAATTGATTTATAAGGATTAGATTCATTTCTCATGAATGGGAGACTATTTGACGGCCATTTAAGAATGTATCCACCTCTGTTTCTTCCAATTTAACCATCTTTAGATATGCATGGCTTACAATTTCCATGAACTTAATTTCATGCCAAAAATAAACCCAGCCCTGATCATATAACCTTTCTCTGTGAATTGGATGGGTCAAGGTGAGTCCTCCGAAGTGGGGTGGGCACTGGGCACTCTAAAAGGTGCTCAAAAGAGGCAGAGTTAGATGACAAATGAATTTCTCTCCTACGTCCCATGATTCAATGCAGCTAGGGACATGTGAATGTCACAGCCCTTGATAAGATTCTCTTATTTGAATATAGAGGATACAGAATTATAGATAGACAGCTTTAAAACACCTTTCTCGGTCTTTGGGCTAAGATAGAAAGCTTTGAAGGTTGTGTGGCCATCATTTGCACATGTGATCTTTAGAAGTGTCTCACTCCCGTATGGAGTGGAGTCATAACGGGGCTCACCTATTGAATATTTAAGCGGGTCAACCCTTGGATAGGCACATCTTATACACTTGAAAAGCATTTATTTTGAGCACTCAATCCTCATTTACCAACCATGTAAAATCTCTTTCTTGATTTTTATCATTTCAAGAAAGCAATTAAGATGGTGCATTACCTGACATAAGATTTAACATAATTGGCGAATGCGGTTTGGATAAAATAGTATTTTTTTGTTTCTACAAAACTGGGGATTCGGACTTCTCAAATTTTCAATAGATGAACACCATTGTAGAGCTCCACTCTTTCCACCCCGTCTTAGTGAGACTCAGACGATCCACATTCAAAATTTTAACTCTGTTGTATCTGCACTCTGCAATAGGGTTTTGGTGATACAGTCTACTTACTGCCTAATCAAAGCTCGCATGCCATGTCGTGGCGTGTCGGGTTAGAGAAGTCTTAGTTGGGGTAGTGGAAATCTGGAACTCCACATAAGGTCCCATCTATTCAAAGTCACTGCCCCTCAAAAATAAAAGCCCTTCAAGTGCAAGGGGGTATTTGCAAATTTTGCCCCAATATGAGTTGTTTCTACAGTAATATGGACAGTTTAATATAAAAAAAAATTATGATAATGAATAATGCAGGTGACTGTATTAATCATGTTTTCTATCAAATGCTCAATCTTACATTGGGATGATGGTCCGGTCCATTTCCAAACTACTTGATTTCAAATGTACTTTCATAGAATTTAAGCTACTCAGGCGGCAATCTCATTGCTGCATTAGCATTTCTCATTAATTGAACAGCCCTTACATTGATCCAGGACTAGGTGACTGTAAAGATGTTCATATTCGCCATTTTACCATATAACAACTATGTCCCTGTAACTTTTCCTAAGGTAGTATATTTGATGCACTCAAGATTGCCCAAGGCAAATTTGTTGCAACAAAATCCAACCTTTTCAAGATATGGAGTGTATTTTTTTTCCTTCAAATATACAAAAAGCTCTCTTCTTCTCTCACTTCTCATCCCTTACATAGGTTCTCAAAAAAAGGGAAAAAAATCGTAAAACTCGAAAGACTAGAAAAGACTAAAACACCCCCCACAAATGGATTATTAAAATGAAAATAAAAAGACTTAATAATGAACGAGGCCCATACAGTTTGTGCTCTGCATCAATATTATATATAATATAATAGTAAATCATACCAAACCTATAGTGGAAGCAATCAAATTTATGTAAGTAATCTCCAATGAGATAAGAAACAGAAAAGTGTCTCAGGATCATAGAAGAATAGTCCAAAAATCTGTTGCACGACAACCGTGTGAGAAGTCATGGGAATCAAATCTGTATAATGGACATCATTAAATTGACTAAATCGTGAACTCCTTTATACTTTCCTCTTTTTTCTAGATTGAAAGGGAAGAGACCTTCATTTGTAAGATCCGGTTATCAATCTAATGAATGTCTCAGTAAAATTGACTTCGAAACTTTAGATAGAAAGAATCTAATGAGTTCTTTTTTTTTTTTTTAATGTAAATTAGAGTATAATGGGTGTACAGGCTAATAAATGGTTAGGATTGTCTAAGGTGGGCCCCACCTTTGTGTCTAGCCAAGGCACTCTACCATGCTACGTGGTGTTGAATCTAATATGGTTTGGAATATAAATCAAATACACGGATCTAGACTAGTGTTGAGTCTAATATGATTTAGAATATAAATCAAATATACTGATCTAGACTTATGCATTGAACATTGAATAATCCAATATACTGAAAGTGTACCTTGTGCCATGAGTTTGATGATGAGCGGATCAATTCTGATCTTTAGATTGTCCCATCCTTTGATCACCGGTCTTGATCAAATAGGGCTTTCTGCAATCTCCCATGTCACTCACTCCAAATGTGTGAGAGTTGATGAAAACTATGCAATATGACGTGAGTTAAGAGAGAGGACCAGAAAATCATTGATATAGATAGCCGTAGAGAGATTTCTTGCCATCATTGAATTCTATTGGAAGTTGTTTCCTTAACTATCTCAATCAAACAAGAGTCCTAATTTGATTGGGCTTTCTAAAAGCGAATCCGGGTCAAAATTATTAGAATCAAAACTAATGAAAAAAAAAAAAGCTTATCTAAAATCAATTGACTTAAAGTGGGGCCCTATATTATTAGACGTGTGGTCACATGTACCACTTATGTCTAGCACATAGTCTGCCCTATTTCACCAGATCATCATAACCAACAATGCATGATCCGATGACAATAATGAATTGAGGTCCCCTTTTCTTTTTGAGTCTCTTAATTTAATCATTCACCTCATTTTTGTTTATTAGTAAAGTTATCAAACAAGTTCTAAAGTGTGAGTGTGTCTATCTCTAAAGTGGAATGATGATCTAACAATGATGGTGGTGAGTCCAAGCCCAACACTGTCACTGGGATAATAGTTCTTCATTAAAGTCTCACCCACCAAGGACTTAAATCCTTAGAGTGGCAGTATACAAATGGACCCTTGAAATGAATCATAATAGAATTGTACACCTCACTTGTTTCGACTCTTTACTCATAGCAACCCACGTGTTTCCAAACTGTATTTAATATTGACCATTCGATTTAAGAAAGTGACGTGTAATAGGGAGCCCAATGCGAAGAGGCCTGAATTGAACTCATACAACTATGCAAAGTTCATCTCTGTAAAGTGTGAACTCATTGGGCTTACATACGGAATCCATGCAGCTGAAAATCACTTTTCCTCCATGTTTCGTCTCTAGGCAAATTCTTACTCTAGTTAGAGTTATTCCATCATCTTTGATCAGCGTGTTAGTAGCATAATTTTGATGGGATTGAGATTTAGCTTGAAGCAAAATTCCCATTGATAGAGACTCTTCACAAGGACATCATCCACAAAAGTTAAAAGCCCAGAAAAAATAACCCCACAGCTGTATATGTGAAAATCACCAACATATATGATGTATGCCTCCACTTGTGGAGTTATAGTGATGGCCTCAACAATAACAGGGTGGTCATAAGTAGGAGTGTTTGTCTTCTTAGGAGTGTTATGCATCGATGGTATTGATCCCAATCAAGAGATTCTGGAAAGCTCTTTTATGACATGGAAAAAATCTGCTTTTTCTTATATATGGCTCCCTCAAGATTATTGCTTTTTCACATGATAACCACCCCAATGAAAATTTTGGATCCGTCAGTGCCTTGGTTCATTTCAGCACCCTGTCCGAACATACTTTTGGCTTGTATTGGACCATTTCCTCTAATGATATAAAAACGAGACGTCCATTCTTCCTACGTTTATTATTTGTTTTGTGATTTTATCTACACATAAATTACTTTTGTTTTGTGATTTTTCTTTAGTAAAAAAATTGCTCTGACTCTACATTATCTATAATTAGGCTAATATTGTACTTTTGCCAATGTTGGTGATTTTTAAACATGCATTACCATTAGTTAGTATTCAATATATATATATATATATATAGAGCAAGGCTCTCCTAAGCTCAAGCTTAGGATAAAATTTTGTAAGCTCCATGCTTGTGGAGCCCATCTTTGGTTCATCCGAATGGACCAAACACATGACTCCCCTAAATTGCACATATCCGCCAACTTTCGATTAGATCCAAATTATCTAAACCATTAGATCGGCTATGTATCAATTCAAATGGACCGTTGACCATTAAACTTTTAGGCTCATATGGAGATGATAGAAATCACGGTTGGAGCTAATTTTTTACAGAGAGAAGGATCCTACGGAGTCCTTAAAATCCCCCCATCCCCATCCCCATGTGGGTCCCCAGGTGGGCCCCACAACATACTTGAGCTTATTTTATCCTAAGCTTGAGCTTAGGAGAGCTAGCCCCATATATATACATATACATATATCTATATATATATATATTTTTGGGTTCATTTTACCTTCTTTTGTTTGAATGCTTTGTATGTCTTTCTTTAATCTGGATCGTGGGGTCCTAACTTTTCCTCTTAACAAATTTAAGTAAATTATACTCACCCATTTTGACCTTGATCTGAATATTGACCAACATTTGATCCAATGACAAAAATATATATGCTTGGAATATTCATTTACTTTTGAGGCTTTTAAAGGTGTTGGGGGGTGAAGGGTATAGGGTCAGACTGATATTTAGATTATCTCCTTTGTGAGATTTCCTTACCACATTTGACTCAACCATAGTCCCCAGTGTCCCCTAAAATGAATCCCAAGAAAGTATTATTAAAAATACAAGAGGTGAAGGGTATAAGATAATAAATTCCTAAAATCCCATGGTAAAATGGACCACAAGAAAGGATCATTGAAGAGGTTATGGATATAATGGTGAGATTTAGATGGGACTTTAAATTCATTCATTTTCCATTGAAAGGAAAGATTATTTGAAGGTCATTCATGAATTGTATCAACCTTTGTTGCTTCAATTGCAAACATCTTTAGAAAAACATATCTTAGAATTCCAATGAATTAGATTTTCAGGGAACCAAGCTCTAATCATATAATCTATCATCTCTACTAGCTGAATGGTCAAGGTTAGCCTGCCCAAGAGGGAAGTACCTTAGCTATGTTTTTTTTTCAATCATGAAAGATGAATGGGGACATGATGTCAGTCCCAGATAAGATTTTCTCTTATTCGTTCATGGAAGACGGACCGACCACGGCTGTGGTGGCTTGAGTGTGGCCACCTGCGCACGTGATGGGAGAAAAAGCAGAGGGTCAATCAATGGTCAGAGATCCCACGCTCGCGCCAACCTTTGGAAGCCCGTCGGCATAAATGTCCTCAGCATATACAGGATGTCTCATGCTATTGAAGGATAAGATGACGTTAATCCCATGCTAATCTTATGTTCGATCTAATGGCGGCTCATACCATAGAGTTTCACTCCTTTCTTCTGGGAGATTCGAACGGTTAAATATATGCGGCAAGAACGTCATCTTATTCCAATGGTGTCTACTAGGGTCACCTCCGTCAACCGAGAGTTGTCTTATTATCTTAAGTTTAGTTTTTTTAACAGAGCGACTCTCTTACCTCGCCCAAAGTCTACTTCCCTCACCGTAGAGGTGGGGTGCCTAATCATAGTTGTTAATTTTATTTCTAACTCCATTTTGGTCTCGCCGTTTGAATGAAATATTTTGATACATTCAGAATTTTGGAGAAACATTTCGGCGATACATTCTAGAAAAATAAATAAAATACATATGCATATATTCTGGAAAAAATAAAGAACATCAAACTCTAACTACGGTAAAAATTGATGATTTCTCAGAGGGTGTTTATTTTAATAGAATCGGATTTCCTTAGGACTAGAATTCCACCGCCCTTAGCTCACTATTTCTTTGGGCTTGGGCATCAGAGGGTCGAGATTCCCGTGCTGAGAAAGCGGATCTCCTGCTTGAGAAGATGTGCACCCTCGGACACGCCAATAATCACGTGTCTGTCGGTGGCTAATTTCTCTCTCTGTTTCTTGAGTCACTGCTTGATATGACCTGGTGCCTGTGATTATATTTGTTTTTGTCAAATTCTAGAATCTAAAATGGTGGAGTCACTCTTGTCGAAGGCTCATAGCCATGAATTTGAGGCAAGATGGAAACCTGAGTTAGGCCGTAGACCCAACCAGACCACTTGATTGTAGATGGACAAAAGAACAGGTTGGGCACATTATTGCACAAGGAGAACAGCCTATCTATTCCACTGTGCATAAATTGGGTCAAACCTTTTGACACCAATTTTAACTGGCTAATTTCCTTCTACGGCAAGTAAGAGAGCACATGAAGGCCTTCAAGTAAGAGATTAGAAAAAATTAATAAAATCATCATGCCATTTTCTAATGTAATTATTGAGAAGCTGTCAGAAATGTAGAATCACTGTTTGTTTTTTCCTAAAGATGAGTTGGGTGGGTTCCACCAGAAAATCCACCCTCTGAACCATTCTTCCACACTTTCCTCTTCTTTATTTGATCGGTGACCGCTCCTGTAAATTTGACTGGTTCCACTACACTACGAGGTTGGTATAATTCTTATCCTAATGAGTCATATATGACTTTTTACTTGCGTGGCGCCATACAATAGGGGGTGTCGGATTTTCAATTCTTATCAGCAGAGAAAAATGTCCCTTGAATCACAGTTAGACACCTAAAATATCCCACGGCAGCAGGGTGGCGTGCCCCTAGGAAAGATCCCTCATGTTATGTGTGTTCATAGATACGGGAAGGCTCCCCTAAGAACCTTACTCAAATTTTATCATGTGGACTGGCTTGTGGGTCTCACTAGTCATGGGGGGGGGGGGGGGGGAGGGTGGTCCTTCTAACCTCTAGAACTATGGCCTCCACCTCTAATGGTTTTAAACACATCATTTTATTTTATTTTACTTTTTGAATTGTGAGAAACGATGTGATTAATGTTACATTTGTGGCTGTCACAATTCACTGATATGGTGTATGAGGGGAATATTTTGAACATAAAAGATGAGTGACCTAAAATTCCATTTGGGTTACCCTTTTTTCTTATTTGAGTCGATCAACTAATTGTATGGTAGATGCTTTGGTCAAATAAAAGGTTGGTAGGATTTTAGTCTAAGAGGCTTCTCTTATTTACTTGTATATTGTGAATGGGTATCTCTCCCCTATAGCTATATGACTAGGATGATATTTTCTTTTCTTCTTATTTGGTGTAGTTTTCATTTCGAAACTTAATTTATATCTTCTGTTACTGTTCAAAAGAAAACAAGGTGACCTAAAATAAAATGAATTGAACATAAGAATCATCATATATAGGATTACGCTATATGGGATGTACTTCTCATTTTATGAAACCCTTTTGGATGCGTCCTAATCAAGAGAATATAGCTTGTTAGAAAGTTCTTATTGTAGATATGTTTTCCGAAAAAAAATATATATCTCGAATTAGATCATTAGGACTTTAGATTTAGGGGCCTTAAAATTCAATGGTTGCTTAAGTAATATAATTTTAATATAAAACTCAAATCAATACTGAGTGCAATTTACATTCCTATCAACTTACAATCAACACTAACTCATAAGAATCCTGTTTCGTGAGAGGTTTGGATTGATCATAGGGATCTCACATGGTGGTGAATGGTGATGCGCAAGTCATAAGAGGTACATCTTTAATAGAAATATAAACACACATACACACAATAAGAAACATATAATGATATTAACATGCAAATTGTTTGCAAGGAAAAAAAAAAAAAAAAAAACAGAGAGACTCAAGGCACCTACCGTAATGAAGCATATATATTAATGTTCTAATATGAAAATTTTCAAAACACCAATGAAACAGAAAACAAGAAAACATCAATTCATATGTTTGGACAAGCAAAAGCAATAACCTGCACCAGTCGGGTTGAGGAGGTCGTGTTCAGTTGAGTCAGCATGTGTTGTCGGGTTACTCTTTAAGAGGGTTGGATGATCTCACATTACAGCCAACCAAATGAAGAGTTTTCAAATAATAGCTCCAATGAGAATCATTATCAATGCTACCTGTCCTTGAAAAGCTGGTTCAGCTTTCAATCGATGTAGTTCTTTTAGGATCATCATCAATTACTCCAATGGCATTAGCCCATAAATTACTAGCCAGGTGGACCGTCCAACACCTTATATTAATCAAGACCTCATTAATTCCATTTCCCATATGTCGTAATTCTATGGGATCGGATGTTGAAATTGGGAATAAAGTGGATTTGATTGGGGCTGGGATCATCCAATTATTTTAAGGGTGTATATATGGATAAGCTCTTAGAAATATCGTCCTCTCAAGAGCTAGAGATGTGGATGTTCCAATTTTCCATGTCCTAGGGAAATTACTTATAGGGCCCCGTTTGTGTTCATCGAATTGAAAGTACTTACTGAAAAAACAAAAAAGCGTGATTGAATCATATTGGTTAAAGCTGAGCATACAAAGATGAAGAATCACAAATGGCCTACCAAATAATCTCTCTCTGTTTTCTTTTAATGATTACTCAACCACCACCAATGTAAATCAAACTGTAGGATAAAAGTTTAATCTCCATCTGCTATGGAGTCATTTGGACAGCCCTAGCTCCTCCAATGTTGGAGTTTGCCTCACTTCAAGTGTTTTACCCAAACACAAATCTCATCAATGATACCAGCTGGGCTTCACACCCAAATTTATCAAGAAAAATTTACCAGAGTTCCATTCATGTGTAGGATTGTGAAGCTAAATATTATGAAAACCTTCAAGTAAATCTTTCGTTAATTCTCCTAACCCATAGGGCTGGAATAAATCAATAACACTTCCTTAATCTACTGCGTTTGCTTTATCTTCTCTTCTATCAAGTTTCAATTTTAGAAAAGCCCTTGGTTTGGAGTTTGGAACCGTGGTTAATTGAAGCTACATAGAAAAAGGGAAGCAACTATATGTCAGGATTAATCAGCACGGCCGACAGAAGACAGAAAAAAGAAAGTACCATAAACGAAGAGATAGATTGAAATAAGAATCTTGGAGGCAGGCATGAGATTCAAAATAAATAAATAAATAAGGAAAATATTTAAGTGAGAATTATTGGTGGGGCCTATATAGCAACCAATCTGAACCATATACAAAATAAGGACCCCCTAATAATCACTAATACCGAGGTTTGGCACCCATCGAATTGGCCTCGACCGTTGGATGGAGGGCTGAGTTTTTTTAAATATAAAGTCATTAAACTAGCAGGCCACTCAAGGGCAGTAGACTGGGGTCAAATTTAATATTTGAGGTGGTCCCCGTAGGTCTTTCCATTTCCATCGGTCCGTCCCATCCATAGAATGTTCTCACAGTTCCCACAAGAATAAAGCCCAATAAATAAAATAACTAAAGAATAAAAACAAAAGTAGCTGAAGTAGCTAAAGACAACAACTTCTTAGGATTGGATTAAACTGTGAATTCCTGGACTTTGAAGGGGACGTTTGTAAAGAAAACTTGGCTACCGACTTGCTGCTGCTTGAGTCTTGGACCACTTTTGTGCGGGCACACATCAATACATGAGATGGGATGGGGGAAGGCCGAAGGAGTAGAGCGTCACGTAAAATCCAAGAGATGTAACGATCAATGGCCGTCTGTGCAAGTGATATATCTGTCAACGTTAATTTGAGGCCCCAAAGTTGATGCTTGACCACCATTTTTATCTTTAATCCACTTTGAGATCTCTCTAGTTCATCCTGTACCTTTGATTGGCCTTGATCAAGGTGGGCTCTGCATTACAGGACCACGGTTCAGCCACATGTTCATACTTAGATGAATATGATTAATTACTTCTACCAACTAGAAAGAAACTCTAAATTAGGGTTGTAAACAAACCCATCTTAGCGCACCACTTGAGCTTGGCTAAAATATTAAACCAATCACATCAAGCTGGAGCTGAGTGAAGCTTAGTTGAGCTTGAGCTTCAGCTTGATAGTTCTAAATCGATTTTGAGCTGGAGCTCATACTAAATTAAAGATGTAGCCCACTTAGGTCAAACTTGAGCTTGATTTGACCATGCATATCAAGTTTGAGTTTTAGTGTTGCCCGACTCAAACATATAAAATTTTGAAATTATTTTCCTTTGGAACCACTTATATAAGCATATATTAGGGTCCACTCTTGGTGTGTTTTTTTTTTTTTTTTTTTTTATTGTTGTTGTTGTTGAATGGTTGCAAATTAGAGTAATGATTTAAAAAGTACAACACTGAGAGAACTTCTGGCTACAAAAATAAAGAGAGAGAAAAGGATAGAAGGCTATGCATAAAATCAAAGTCAGTCTTAAAACCAACCTAACTGGATTTCAAGATGTGTCGATCCTAGCACTTCAAAGATGAACGGAAAAGAACTAAAATGGGGTCATTTATATTTATATAGAGTTTTTTTTTTTTTTTTTTTGTGTTGGGTGAAAGTCTCGGACCATTCTTATATATGAAAGTGACTGTTTCCAATTGAGAAATTGGTCCCAATTAACTTCAATTGATTTTGACCTCTTCAATTTATATTGACCTCTTTCCAATCCCCCCCTCCCACGTCACCTACTCTTTCTATCTATGATAATGCTTGTGAAAAGAAAGCTATCTACATTAACTTCTCCTTAAAAGGTAAGGCCTCTCAACCATTACACATTCCTTTCCCTCTCTATTGGTTTTCTTGCAACTCCCCATTTCTCTCTCCCCATTACTACATTCTTAACTCCTCCTTTCCTCTCATTCAGTTTTTGTAGTTATTGCACTCATCATTATGACTACTCATTTCCACAGCCAAATCAAAACGGATGGATGCTCACCAATGTATATGACTCAAGAACCTTTCTCATATTCCTTGCTAGATTTTTACTGTTGAGAAACTGGCTTTTGAGTTGATCATTAGGGAGACGACTTAAAAATCGCTTTACATCTCTCCTTGAAAAGAAGACTGATTTGCATTGCAATTAGCACAAGTGGAGTTTTATTTTGAATAGGATATGTCTTCATGGTCATATTTATAGTGATCCTGCAATATATATTTATATATATATATATATATATATCTTTTTTGGTGCATAGTCAATAAAAAGATGTTGGTGTTTCTGGGCCATTTGGGTAAAGGCATTTAGTTGTACAAGTTTGGAAGGAGTGGGTGCTCAAAGGTGCACGAAGGCAGATGTAAGGCAAAATCTAAATTAGTCTTTTCTAATTTAGGTTTTTCATTTGTACAGGTTTCGTGGTGATCCAAGTTGATGGCCTGGATTCGTTGTGGGCCTACGTGTTTGATGATGAAAACATCTTACAGGAGCCTTTGATCACAGATTAATCGGTTTGATAATATATTTGTTTTGCTTCAATTCTTTTACACAGAAGTAGAAATATAAGGCACATTTGTTCCAAAATCTAGCGTAATTGGCATCTATTTTAATTGGTGTTCCGGCCTTTGGGCAATTCTAAAGAGCAAGGATTGTATTTGGCCCCAATACTTGATCATATGGTTCCTCATTTATGAAAGATCTCGAGAAAAAAAATCTCTAGACCATACAGCCAATTTTGAAACCTACAGATCTTTGCCATGTGTATCTGGTCAAGATGTTATCTTGGTTTTCAATTTTTGCATCTGGTCGAGATGTTCTCAGGATTTTCAGTTTTGATCCAATCTTTGGTGCACCCAATCCTCATCCACAGTCTCTATTTTCACTAGGTGGACATACTTGTAGAGTGTGGAGCACTTTAATATAATTCATTGGCATGATCGAGATATATATATATATTATTATATTTATCTTATTTTTTTCATCTGGCAAATATAGATAAACTAAATCATATACACATGGAATTGAGGTCAATTATATAGCCTCTGTAATTGTTCCCAATTTGTTGTTTTGCATTTTGTGAATTTTCTTTTGTTACATGAAAACTGCTTGCCAATTTTGTTTTTTGTTTTTTTTTTTTTCACATCTATATATCTCTCTCCTCACAAATTCAGCATGCAGATCTTCCTCTTCATTAGTTATCTCCGCAAAGAAAATAGATAATTAATTCATATCTGGTTTTTTTATTTGGCGTTGCTTTTTATCTATGTAGTGAAAGGATTGCAAGGGTTCTTTGCATCTTTTTATTGACATTACAATTAAATGTATAGATTGATTTAAGTCATTACATAATAAAGCCTGTATAAGCCTTAGGCATGTTCAGGCAGTGTGCAAGTGAACTCCTGCACTTAGAGCAGGCTGTTGATGATTAATAGTATATTTATCCTTTTTAATTTAATTTTATCAATAATATTCTCCCCAAAACACCAAATATGAATATATTTATTTTTTCGGTTAGACTTTAGCACGAGCTTTTGTTACTGATTTATCTTTTTATCAATAATATTTCAAAGAAAGCACTAAATTTGAATAAGTTCTTTATTTTTTATTTTTGGACCGAGCTTAGCAAGAGCCTTTGTTGCTAATTTATATTTACATAAAGTCAGTCTCAGACCATCACCATTAACGAATTTTCCGGAACACCTCTTCGTTAGTGCTCCTATTTCCTATTCTTAGTATAAGGGGCCCATCTATGATATACTTCCTTCTCACCTAGAGACCCTTGCATTATCAAGATTTATTTTGAAGTCTAAAACTTATACTATTTGTTAGTTTAGAATATATTAAGCACCTCCATACTTGACATCGCAGTTCAGGAATAAAAAAAAAAAAAAAAACCCACCATTACTGCCTTCATATCAGTCGTAAAGCATGAGGTGGCCATCTGTAATAACTTGAAAAACATTATTCAAAACCATATGTACATGAAAAGAGGATTACTCATCTGAACTGATGCTTAAAAACATTACCAACAGTACTTCCCCGCGTAAAAAACACTGCCCTTTCAGTTCTTAAAAAGATGGTATGTGTTCCCAGTTCAATCTCCAAGGCACAGATTTCACACATTTGGAGGCGGCCATATCTTTCCAAAGAATTCTTCCACACGCATAGTTTGCTTTTTGTAACCTTCCAATCCAGTGCTCAAAAGCTCTTCAGCTGCAGGTCCCATTGCAGATGCAAAGGTCAACTGGTCCCACTTAACTAGCTGTACATGAAAAGAATGAGAGATCATTCATCTCATTTCATCAACGTATCAAGCAAAAGGAAGAGATTCTCACAAATTGGAGGACTTTGGAAGTAGCGGATGAGGTAAAACAACAAAGCACACTGTTCCTAGGTGTTACTGTAAAGGAACATATATTACGCGGTGGTAGAGAAATACTGGTTCATGTTGTCGGTAGCCTCTAAAGGTGGGGCCCACCTTCCAGTCATCAAAGGCATTCATCCTTCAGTAACAATGGAGACATGAAAGAATCCAACAGTATACTCAAGCCAGCATTATGTGAAGGTGGGACCCACTTTCCATTTCCCAAGGAATCCATTTTGCAAATTACCCCAGATATGAGTGAATGCTACAAAGAACTTCTCACAACAAATAATCCCAGTCATGTGATAATTGTTTTGCAAATGGGCAAATTAATAAACCAAATATATCCAAATGACACATATTTGACAACTCCCAAGAATTAGCTTCAATGGCTTTGTTAGCCATTGGAACCAACATTTTGAAAATAGATGGTAAAATATTGGAACTTATTTCGAAGAATTGTATCGAACAAATACTAATCCGCAACATTCAAGTTCATGAGGGTCGGAATGGCACAAATGTAGGTGTGTCCGGTGAAATTGATTTGCCCACTGACACAAGATGCTACCACTAATCAAGTGGGATGGGAAGTATGCATGGATAACAGGTGCACCAATAATCAGCCCAATCAAAATCTGTATGGTGTAGATTTTAAAGCCTCAAATTGTAGAGTGTTAAAAATAATTGTAAATTGGATGAATATCAAACTGGGTTATGGGGTGAGATGAGCTGTTACCATGTGGGTTCACTAGATCGGTTGATCATCAGGGAGTGAGCTGTTACCAAGTGGATTCACTTTGATCATAAGGGAGTTAGCTGTTTGTCAGTGGGCAGCAAAGTCTCTCATCGGAACATTTCAGTATTTCACATGAGAGTTTTCAAGAAAGAATTGGTTCTTAAATTTAATAAGGAACTTTTATTGTGGTTCAGCCATGATGAGTCCAAACCCTTATAAACCAAACCCCCCGGTATATTTATTTAACTCACCCCAGTGTGACACCCAATTTCATTTTCTAAAACTATGGGAGGTTTTGGTAAAATCTAACCAGACAGAAAAAATGAAAATTGAGCATTAAAGAAGTAGTTCAAGAAGAACTAAACCTCCTCGGGGCTGAAATTGCACAACATGGCAGAGGTTGGAGATAGCCTCCTCACAAATGAGTACTTGTCATCAGGAAGAGTAGGAGATTCTTTAAGTGACTGCAATATCTTCAACGGGGCAATTATGTAATCAACCCTGAGAAAAGACATTAAGCATGAGAAGGTTGAGCAATGGTGAATTCAGCATACAGAATTTGCTTTCATCAAGAAAATCAAAAGGTGATTAAAACTTACCCAAGGAGGCTAAATATATCTTGCTTGTTGCGGACTGCTGCTGCCATCAACTTTGATTTATGTCCATGCTTATGAATGTAATTGTATGCCTTGGTAACCTACAATTGCAGAAGAGCGTATTTGCTAAGAACAAGTTTTTCCATTCCAGTGCTATTAAATTAATTTTGGCTTATTTAGTAAGGAATCATCAGCTCATTTTCGGCCTGACTATGCATCTGCTGATATTTTGGTACTTGTGAAAGAGTTGGATGGGAAGATCCCATCACGAGTTACATTGCCTTGGTAACCTACAATTGCAGAAGAGCGTATTTGCTAAGAACAAGTCTTTCCATTCCAGTGCTATTAAATTAATTTTGGCTTATTTAGTAAGGAATCATCAGCTCATTTTCGGCCTGACTATGCATCTGCTGATATTTTGGTACTTGTGAAAGAGTTGGATGGGAAGATCCCATCACGAGTTACATTGGTATAAAAAAATCCCTTGGTGGGGATTATTATTTCCATGAAAAAAAAATTCACCTTGGTTGGGATTATCATTGCTATTTACTTAAAAGTCCAAACGAATTAAAGAGTAAACTTCGGATGGTGCAATCCAAAGGTGAGTCCTACTATGATTGGAGTCAAAGTTTGGTGGACGCAAAGGTCTTGGGTTGACCCAGGTGGGACAAACCAAGCAGTGCAACGGCCTCTATTGGATAATTTTCCTTCATTTGCATGGCATTTTGTCATTATAAGGTCTGCAAAGATTGATCATGCATGATGCACTTTTCAGTCCATACAGATAACAAGCCCCTACTAAAATGAAGATAAAGTGATCAATTGCCTAAAACCTACCCGCATTCATTGTTAGTCATCGCTAACTTGAGCACATCATCGGAGGAGTTGGGCCGGTGACAGGTATCTTCTAAGAACCATTAACCCACCCTAATACGACTTGTTAGGGGAATACCCGCTCTAATCTGAGACCCAGATACTTGTATAAGCCCAACATATTTGTATCGGACCGGTATGCATACCCCATACTGCACCAAAACTTCTAGGGTATAAGTTTTGTCACGACGATGGATAGACAGTGAGATTTGTGGAAATCTTGGCTCCCTTCAATGGACGATCCTTCCTCCTTTTTATCATATCATTTAGCCTTAATCAAGGCAATTTCAAAGCTAATACAATCTATCTGTTATGGAAAGTAAAGCTGTTAATTGATTTACAGTGATTTGAGTTTATCCTAACTTAACCCACGTGGTGGGTTGGTTTGTTACACTTAATGGGCCTGTTGGGCTTTGTGTCTCTGGTGTTAACACCCCCCCTCAAATTGATGATGGTCAAACAGCAGCAATTTGCGAATCAAGAACTCATGGCGTGGCCTAGGCAGTCCTTTGGTGAAGATGTCCGCGAGTTGTTCACTGGAAACATGGGGAAGACTAATGACCTTGCGATCATATTCATCTCGAATAAAATGACAATCCACCTCAATATGCTTTGTACGTTCATGGAAGACTGGATTCTCAGTAATACGGATGGAACTAGTATTGTCCGCATGGAGTGGGGTAGCAGAGGTCTGAGGAAAACCAAGATTTGCAAGTAAGCCATGAAGCTAAAGGATCTCGGAACAGGTAGAAGACATGGCACGATATTCGGACTCAGTGGAAGATCGGGAGACTCTTTCTTGCTTTTTGCATTTCCAAGAAATGAGCGATTCACCCAAATACATACACTAGCCTGTGGTGGATCGGCGAGTATCCGGGCATCCGGCCCAGTTTGCATCAGAATAAGCATTTAGTGTAATTGGTGTGCCAACTGGAAAAAACAAGCCTCGAGTCGGAGAACCAATAATGTACCGAATGATCTGTTTGACAGCAACTAGATGGTTATGCTGCGGTGCTGACATGAATTGACTAACAACATTCACAGCATATGAGATGTCAGGCCGAGTGATGGTCAAGTAGACCAGACTCCCGACTAAGCGTCTGTAGGAGGTGGGGCGGAGAGGAGATCCCCATCATCTTTCCGGAGTTTCACATTGACTTCTAATGGAGTGTCCACAGGTGTTGCATCCTTTTGGCCAGCAAGAGCAATGAGATCAGTAGCATACTTATGGTGATGTAAAAACAATCCCTTCCTAGACTGTTGGACCTCAAGACCCAAGAAATATGTTAATGGACCCAGGTCTTTCATATGAAATGCAGCTTGAAGTGAGGATTGAAGACTATGAATCATGTTACTGTGAGTGCCCGTGATGATGATATCATCCACATAGACGAGAAGTATGGTGGTAGCTTGAGCAGTGTTATACAGGAACAATGAAGGATCATAGGGACTTTGAGCAAATCCAAGATGAAGCAGAGTAGAACGAAATTTCTCAAACCAAGCTCGGGGTGCTTGTTTGAGTCCATACAGCAAGCGACGTAGCCGTGCCACCTCATTTTTAGAAGTAGAATCATATCCTTGGGGAAGACGCATGTATACTTTCTCTTTAAGATCTCCGTGGAGGAAGGCGTTCTTCACATCCATCTGATAAAGAGGCCAGAAGCGTGATGCTGCAATAGCAAGAATAGTACGCACCGTTGTCATCTTGGCCACTGGAGCAAATGTTTCATCATAGTCAATACCATACTCCTGACGGTTGCCAGGGGCCACTAACTGAGCTTTATAACGTGCCAGCGTACCATCAGAATGTAGCTTGATCGAGAAAACCCACTTACAACCAATGGGTTTGACGGACGGAGGACATTGAACAACATCCCATGTGTGATTCACTTTGAGTGCGTCAAGTTCTTCCTGCATGGATAGGATTGTCGACTGTTATAGATAGGATTGTCGAGAGTATTTTGATCATCGCAGGTGGGCCACCGTTGCAACTGGGCTGATCGGAAGGTTTTGCCTTGTCGATGACGAAAAAAAAACTCCAGGAATACAAATCTGGATCTGTATTGATCAAGCTATGAGTGAGATTTAGTGCTCACTATTAGAGAAGATGCAACCAGGAATCGTTTACCAGGCTCTGATACCATGTCACGACGATGGATAGACAGTGAGATTTGTGGAAATCTTGGCTCCCTTCAATGGACGATCCTTCCTCTTTTTTATCATATCATTTAGCCTTAATCAAGGCAATTTCAAATCTAATACAATCTATCTGTCATGGAAAGTAAAGCTGTTAATTGATTTACAGTGATTTGAGTTTATCCTAACTTAACCCACGTGGTGGGTTGGTTTGTTACACTTAATGTGCCTGTTGGGCTTTGTGTCTTTGGTGTCAACAAGTTTATCATATCCTACTCAGCAAGTCCATTGTTTCATTTAGGTCTTTAGATTTTCTTACTTCTCAACATAGAAAATGATAAACAATGATAATCTGATTAATTTAAATGTGATTTAAAGGAAAATTTGGGACACCCGTATTCGTATCCATGTCCTAGATTTCCTAAAGTGCAGAGTCGTATCCCACCTCTCCGTATCCGTATTCGTATCTGGGCATCATAATAGGCCCTAATATCACTTGTTACAAAAAAAAGACATGGGAAGGAACCAAGGGAGAAACTCTTAAAAAGACATGGGAAGGAACCAAGGGAGAAACTCTTTCTTTACAGATGATTTGAATTTAGACTTTAATAGATTTATTCGAATTTCAATTTATCCTATCTTTGGTTGTGCCTATTAAAAGGAGGTTCTCTTTGTAACCAAACACATTGAATGATCACCAGTAAAGAAAGAGTTTCTCCCCTAGTTCATTCCCACGTCTTTTTTTGTAACAAATGGTACCAGAGCAGGTATTCTCCCAACAAATCATATCAAAGCAGGTTACCGGTTCTAAGAAGATAAGGTGTGCATGATGCTAGAGGGGGTGGTCATGGCATGAGCTATTTCTCATTCCCGGTGTGATCTACAAAGATCATGCACAGCTCTGGAGGAGAAAGAAATCGTCCACAGATCTTGAAGAGAAAGAAGAGGAGACATCCCTGTTGGATCCATCTTCCCATTGGTGCAAGGAGAGGAGGGGAACAAATCTTGCAGAGGGTGAGGTTTGGATCTACCCTAAGCAATTAAGCTGGTGTTATGAGTAGGGACTAGAGTCAGTGTTGAGGGAGACTATTAGAGTTATCAGTGACTCGAGCGCTACAGCGAAGGGGTTAAGCCGGTGATGGTTACCTAAGTAGGTTAGGTTTATTTGGATAGTCCTTACCATGATTTGAATTTAAAGTTGAATATATATAGTTTTGAATTTCAGTTAATCCTATCTTTGGTTCGTGCCTATAAAAGGAGGCCTCTCTTTATAACCAAACACATTGAATGATCACCAACAAAGAAAGAGTTTCTCCTCTAGTTCCTTCCCATTTTCTTTCCCATAACAAGTGGTATCATGCTATTCCCCTAACATTCATGAAATCAAATGATTGGAAAATGTTCTGATTTCTGAAGCTTGCAATAAAAAACAGATATTTACCCCATTATGCTTTAAATTTGTACACATGATGTAATTTCTTCCAAGGATATTTATGGCATTTAAATAATAAAATCTACTCAATTTATTTTTGAACAAACTGGAATGCACATGCAAGAAAACTGACAACAAATAAGCATAAGAATGAACTTCAAAAAATGAAAAACAAATAAAAGAAAAAAGACAGAGTGATCAACAGTATGAGCAAACCAAAGCTAATCCAGGATCTTCTCCTCTTTTGCAAGCTGCTTCTATCTCAAGATCACCAGAATGATTGCGAGCCCAATCCTGTAAAAGATCATACCATATAATGACCAATGCCCTCAGAGAAGATTTGGAAAATGTTGAAGTTAATTGAAAGGAAAAGTTACCCTAATGCGACCAACAAAAATTTGGATTACGGAAGCACCGGCTTGAGCAGCAGCTGCTGCTTGAGGAAAACTGCAAAGTAAAAAAAATAAAAACATGTTTAGTAATTCAAAGAGCAGGAAATATGCATTAAATCCCCGCACCTGTGAATAAATTTTTTGAACAAAGTAAAAAAGGTGATCACCTGTCGCTTATGTACAGGCATAGTTGTGAAACAATAACATGGAGAAAGAGAATCAAGTAGACATAGTTGTAAATTTCTTCATTTTTTCATTTTTTGATCGTTAAAATGCATTATTTGTCCAGGCAAAATAAAACCAAGTATGCAGTCCCCAACTCAATCCCAGGAACTGCTCCCTAGTGGGAGATACCTGAGGTACTTACAAAGGACCTGTTTCTCTAATTATTGTTGGCAGCTATGTATTATTTCTCGGCTAATCATTTCTTATCTAAGAAAATACTAATATGGAATTACTTTTTCCCTCAAATAACCTAATTTTCCTAGACCCGCCCAACCCCTCAAACCCAGATTATTTCTCGGCTAATCTTTTCTTATCTAAGAAAATACTAATATGGAATTTCTTTTTCCCTCAAATAACCTAATTTTCCTAGACCCGCCCAACCCCTCAAACCCAGATTCTCTGAAGGAGCAACTGAAGTTTGAACATCATGGAGCATATGCAGATCAAGGGGTGTTGGGTGCATGACGAGCAGATAACAAGCAGTTGAATGGAAGAAAGGCAGTAAGATGCATTGACATAAAGAAGATCAATGTTTCTTTTGCAGATGGACAAACAGCTGTGAGTAGCAACAGAGAGATGAAAGATAAATGATTCAAATGAGGCAAAAGATCAATGGTGCTTGCTGATGTGCAAGATGGTGAACAATCCAGAGTCCAGATCTGAGAGATTAAAGAAGTGTATAAAGATCAAACAATCACATGATTGCAATGCAACCACTAAATCAGTCAGACCCAGCGAAGCACAGAAGATATTCAATCTCATCCAGAGACAGACAATCAAATCCCAGAACATGAAACCAATTCAAAGGCTAACAATCAGATAGGAGATCCTGCCCCGAGACAAATTATCAGATCAACAGACAAAATATCTGACCCACAAACAGATAATCTCATCAATAAAGAGGAGAGAGTAATGCAACGACGCATTGAGAGGACATTCGGTCCAAAGACTGATAACACCATCCAAGGATCAGGAACTCAGGATGACTATCAGGTCCAATGGATGGTGATGATTGGAAACAAGTGAATGGAAAAATCTGGATCAAAGAAACAGGTCAAATCTGGTTGGTATGGATGATGATTGGTTCAAATCTGGATGACAAGGTCCGATCTGTTGCCTGATCAAGTGATTACAAGGATGGATCAGGGCCACAATGTTTTGGAGCAAGGTAACAATGATTAAATCCAGGCTCTCATTAACTCACCCTTTTACATAATAAAAGAAAAATAAAACAGAAAATTAGAATAGGAAAGAAAGAGTCCACTTCGAGGGGGACAAAGACCCCCTAAGGTTCAATTCAAGGAGAACCACAACTCCTAAGACTAGAGCAAAGTCTTGAATTGTTCTTCATTCCTCCTTTCAACCATATGGTATCTACAAATATTTATACATATTCCATAACTGTTAAAACTACTCTCCACTAACCCACTATCTCTCCACTCTTCCACATGCATAAAGCATATTTACTAATTTATATACAATCTGGACAACAATATTTTAAATACAATTAAGAATCCTAATAAAACTAATTCCTAAATAAAATATTCTAATAAAATGTATAATACTGAAATTAAATAATAGGTACGTATCAGATGGAGGCAAATTCCAGCAATCAGTTCAAATGATAATAAAATGATGCCTGAAATCGGTGAAGGAGGTTTTAGACCAAACTGATGCATGCTATGAGGTCAGGCTGAGGATATTTAGCTAGAGAGATTCAGGTTGGAGCTACTATGAAAGGATCTGCACTGGCAAGACATGACAGGAAGAGGTCATGATGGTGGCGGTATTCTGTAGCCGAGTGGGGAGGCAGGGAATGAGGTACACAGATACAAGCAATGAATACTTCAGAAAGGGGTCTTCCTGAGCAGCATAGACGGTGGACAAAACAGCAAGATGACATGACATAATGGTAGGAGGAAAGCATAAATGGCAGTTCATCAGTTGAAGATTGGTGTTATGCTAATGACAGATGGAGTGTGATGGATTGCAGGGCAGTATTATTTGCGCAACTGAACTGGTAGTGGAGAGGTGGCTCAGACAACTCTTTCAAAAAAAAAAAAGGTCAGACAAGCCCAGAAGATGGTGTAGGGAGAAAGACCAGATGACCAAGTTGGGGAGAAAAGGCAAAACCGGTTATGGTTCAGTCCTTGAGGGAGGAAGCATTGTTGAGAATTTCATTTCCGACCCCATTTCAATTTGGCCTCCGAACTGAATAGTTTCAGCCGATTCGGAATTTCAGCAAAACAGTTTCAGAATATATATATAAATATATATATATATGGGGGCAGCGCTACATAGCGCCTGGGCATTTTTTTAGGAGAAAACGCCCCTCTTAACTGGGCCCACTGAAATGCATGATGAACATGGAAGTCTATTTGATGAAAAAAACATGAGGCCTACCTATATGCAAAATATTGAGTCCATAAGATCATCCTAACCTTTTGATCCATGACCCTAAAATTTAATGGTTTAGAGACATCATTTTATCATGATTTCAATCCAACGGTGAGGAAAAGTTGGATGTGTCAAACTTGGACTAGTGACTATTCATGTGGGGGTAGTATGCGTGAAAAGACTAGATCGACTCAACATGGCCGAATGACCAGAAAAAAGAGGGGCGGAAAAAGGGGCGTTTTTAAAGTGGGGCGTTTTTTAGAATTTCCCTATATTTATATATTTATATATTCAAATTTAAAGAGAAATTCTGTTGGGGCCCATTTCATATTAGAGTGAAGTTTGGGTAGGGCCCTATTTCCTATTAAGAGTGAAATCTAGCTAAGACCCTAATTATTAGAGTGAAATTTGGTGCCCACAAATGAGTGGGAAATTTTATTTAAGTGGATTAGATTTTAATATGTGAGCCCCACACTGGATCCCATGAATTCCACCTGAATCATGTGTTAGTCAGTGTTGGACGAAAGCACTTATTCCTCCCTTCGCCCCTTCTATTTGGACCAAATAGAAAGACATAAACATTAGTAAAAAAGATGAGAGAGAGAGAGAGAGAGAGAGAGAGAGTATGCCAAGGATTGCATATTGGGGCATGACAGCAACTTTCAAGCATTGCAGCAGAGGTGAAGGAACAAAGATAGTACTAGTAGATGGACATGGTAGAAACAAAGGATGGCTGGGGGCATTTCAAGGGCTTGCAATGGGTGATGATATGTGAAATGAAACTGATACCCAAAGGCAAAGAGTGGGCTGCATCATAGGTTGAGGGCAGATCATATGTGGAAATCAGGACGGTTAGAATCTCAGGACCTGTTGAATTCAGTTAGGGCAAACCGAAGAAGAGGAGCTTGGTGTAAATTCGATCAAGTGGAAGCAAGATGACTGGTGATGCAGAGAAGCATGGCAAATTGCTTGGTGGTTAAGGATAAGGATGTCTATAGCTGAAGTTGCAATGAGGATGCATGGCATGTGTCAGACAAATAGCAGGCCAGCAACAGAGCAAAGCAAGGCAAAGAAAGACGATTGGCTTGATGGTTTAAAAATGTAGCAGCGCAAGACAGGTTGGGGTTCAAGCAAAAGAAACATATAGACAAATAAGAGGCACATACGAATGTTGATATACGTGTGTGTGTGTGTGTGTGTGAACATACACCCCTAATGATTCATAGTTTCCCATAGAAAGTGAAATATGTAGAGCAGTTAGGCTTCAAAATCAAGCATAGTGAACTGAACTGCATCATAATCAATTTGTTTAAATTCCTTGACGATACCTATAAACAAATGTCAGGTGTGTCTGTATGCCTTCAGATTCCAGCAATCTGGATGCTTCTATCCCCTGGGTGGAAATACAAAACATAATGAGATACAACTGATGCATGCGTGTATGGAGAGAGAGAGAGAGAGAGAGAGAGAGAGAGAGAGAGAGAGAGAGAGAGAGAGAGAGAGAGAGAGAGAGGTGCAAATTTCGAGTTACTAAGATTCTTTTCTTTTATCTTACTTGCCAAGTTGAAGGAATTTTGAACAGCAGACGCTCTGGAGGGACCTCTACTTCATTGTAGAACTTTAGCAGTTCATGCACCTAAAAGTAGCGGTGAAATAGAAACATATTAGAAATCACTAATTAAAACCCCTCTAAAATGAAATCCTATCAAGAATTTTAAGGTGTTAAGGTCCATGGATATGAATTGTCCAAGATAGATAGAAGGCTTAGTAACAATCTGAATAGAACCAGACACCCATATCAAAACCTTTAACGCACAAATAAAAATACTTAAGTCAAAAAAAAAAAAAAACCACCCTGAATCATTAGCATTTTAAACAGCTCCTCTTAATATCGGTTAAAATCACAACACTGACTCGGGTTATTTCAGACCAAGATTAATTTCAGAAAGCACACAACTATAAAGACATCACAATCAAATTTGGCTAATCAAGATTCAATGACACAACTAAAGCACCCAGTTTTCTGACATAGACTGAGTTATTAAGGCACATGTCTATGCTAGCAAGGCAGAGTTACAGGTTTGCCAGATGATATTAGACATACCCAACGTTCAAAACACCAATTGTGAACTCTGTAGTCCTTTTGCGATTTGCTGCTTTTTGTGAGTATATATCTATTGTTGTAAATATGCATTGTAACATTATAAGCCTTGTCTGGTAAAGATTTTCAGTTTTAGCTAGCTTATTTTCTTTAACTTGATCGATATAAATTTACACAAATGATATGATGTGGACGCTCAGTGTCCATGTTTCGAGCTTCGACTCTATGCAATAGGGAACCTAGCCTCCTAGGAATCCAGTGGAAAAATAGCAATTCTATGGACTTTCTGTGCCTGGTATTTCTCAAAGTCTTGATTTTCTAAATTAAAAGGTGACTACATCTATAATTTGAATCAACCTACTTTATGATCTTCTCGTACAACATATGAACACCTCCCACGAAAGTAAGCCCAAAGAAAATTTCGATGGAGCTTGTAATCATCATTCACCAAGTTACCATAAACAATAATCTCATAGAGTTTGTCATAGGAACAGATCTAGTCGCATAGCTAGTGAAGATCAAAATACCATTCATCTACAATAAACGCTTGCCAAAATGTTACCTTTCGAATGATGGCATGTGTATCATAAGCCAAACGAGCATCCACCTCAGTTGACACTCGACCAGGTACCAGTTTTGTCAGGTCAGCCCCAACATTCACCAATGCCTGTGCGAAATTAAAATCATTCATAGCAGTCACAAGACAAACATTAAAAAGGGGGGATACAGATTCAATCCAACACCAAGATTACAGACCTTGTTAAACATACAGGACATGCGGATATTAGAATCCTCCTGTGTAAAACATTCTCCATCCGCAAGTGCGGTTTCTATAGCACTCTATAACACAAATGACCAATCCTTCTGCATCAGCCAACTCCATAATCACAAGACCTAATCACTGAATCTAATTCCGCGACTAATTTTAAAACAAATTCAGATTGTAGCTCCCATCCTTACCCTAAACTTGGTATCCGGAAGGCCGCAAATACCTAGAATAAGCGAAGAGCTAACAGTAGCAGCAGTAGGTGGAAACCTGCACGATGAAATTGCAAAGAGATTTGATTTAGACGAAGGAGAATATGAAGAAAACAAGTACAGACAATTTAAACAAAAAAAACACACAAATTACTTCTCAAAATCGTCGAAAATTACAGTATCCGGAACGATCTCACTGAAGCTCGAAACCGCATCAAGCTCAGTTGTCAGATCTGTAACATTCCAAATCAATATCAAATCAAAGCTCGATCATCAAAATCAAAGCCCAAGAAAGATCAGGAGAGACTGTATATTACTGGTATCGACAGAATTAGCGTTTCCAGCTCGGATTCTCGGAAACGATCTATGCGACTTGATGAGAGAATGCTGAAACGATCCGACAGATGATCTGCATCTTGTTTCCTGTTCGAATCAGAAGAGGAAGTTAGAAATCAAAGGAGAATTGGAGAAGAGAGAAGGCGAAAATGAAGAAGAGAAAGAGAACCTGAGGAGAAGGGATGAAGAGTGCAGAGGAAGAAGAAGAAGATAAAGAGACCGGCATTGCAACTACTGAACTGAGAGCGTGTGAGAGCCGGAGGCAACGAGGATCTGGAATTTGTATGCTGCTTCGATTTTTCTTTTGGATAGAGGGCTTCTAAATCCACTAAAGTCTTTAACCCTATGCACGTAATTTCTCTCCACACTCGGGCTATGAAATTTAAATTTTTAATTTTTCTTTCTGCACACTCAAATCATACCTAAAATAACCTTATCCCCTTCCTCTCTACACACAACTAACTATCATCATTTAGAGCCCTCCTTCCAATCGGTAAAAATCCTCCTCATTTTCTTCTTCTTCCTCTCTATTTGTCATATGGTGAGTGTGCCCAAGATCATCATCCTCTTCATCTCCTTCTCCTCAATCTATTTTTCCAGCTATCGATCCATCTATCATTACCTTTCTCTCTTGCCCCCTTTCAATCAAGTAATATTTACTACATTTTCTCCATTTGTTGTTAATCTCTGAACGTGTATTTGAGGTTCGTCATAGATAAGGTCATCATAGACATCTATGATTTGCCATGCCTAATTAGAATTTTAGTTCTTATAACCGGTCCACAATAAAACTCACAGGGAACTCATTGTTGATTACAAAGTAAAGGAAAATGAGAGAAAAGAATCGATAAGTTCACTCCTATGTGGCTGAATATAAATTTTTTATTCAACTAGATACAGCTGAACAGTGGTAGTTCATTCTGCACCGAAAGTCCAAACGTTTCGCGGCGACAAAAATAAAAAAAAGCTTTGCAGCCTTTAAGAAATGGCGAAAACCAAAATAAACAACACAACAACTCATCTTTTCACTGCTATTATGTTTGGAAACTACATTTTGCTAGTTAGTTTGCTCATCCATTAGACAAAAATATAATATCAAAAGTGAGGTTTCACTAAGAAATAATAAGTTTAACAATGGTGGGATATGAAAGAAGAGTAAAATGTGATAAATGGAGAGATGGTGATGTGAAACAAAGAATAAGATTGGAGGTAGAAGGGAATGAGAGTGAAGTGATGAATAACACAATGAAATGAGAGGAACAACAGTAAAGTGAAGGGAATCATGAAAGTGAAATGAGATTGTGTATAAAGAGAAATTAGAGTTTTAGGTTTGATAGGTGATTGTCCTTTTTGGTAATTTTATATAAAGATATAAATGTAAAAACAGAGTTTTAAAAAATACAGTGTGTAAAAGGTAAAAAAGGTAGTGTATTTAGAAGCTGTCTTTGGATATTTGAATAAGGACAAAATGTCTCCTACAAGTTGTGAAATTACAGGTCTAGCCATGTGCTATTTTATACGGTAGAGGAGAGTAGAACGAAGAAAATCTGGCAACAATTAGGGGCTTTTCTCTTAGTCTTCGGTTTGGAGCCTGTAGAGTTTTGATATCATCGAAGTGAGAGTGTCTAAAGTATATTTTATAAGAAGAATTTGACGGTGTCTGTGAATAATAAAAGGGTTCAACATTTCAACTTCAGTGTCCTCGTTAGCATCGCCCACTAGCAAAACAGGTTGGGAGAAAAAGATGGGGATTGCCATCTCAATTCTCAATTCTAGTTTTGCAAATAGAAGGCGCCTCTCTTCCTCTGTGGGGCCATTTAAGATGCATTTAGTTCAACATGTACTTCTTTGATGATAGATTTTGGATACTGGTGGGCTTAATTGTCCAAGGGGAGCGCTACACACGGTGTGGGTATTTTTTATGAAAAAATGCTTTTGGGCTCACTGCGATGCATTATGATTATGGCATTTCAATAGATGGAAATATGCATATAAGGCAAACCTATTTGCAAAACCTTAGTCCGCAAGATCATCCTAACGTTTTGATCCATGGTCTTAGGTTTAATGGTTTAGAGGCATCATTTTATCATGAATTCAATCAAACTGCGAGGAAGAATTGTACGAGTGTCAAACTTGGGCTTATGACTATTCACAAGGGTAGTGTAAGTGAAAATATTAGATTGACTCAACATGAACTCGTGTAAAAAATAAAAAAGAAAAAAATAAAATAAGAGGGGTGGAAAAATGGACGTTTTTAAAGTGGGGCTTTTTTTTTTTTTTTTTTTTGAGAATTTCCCTTTATATAACGATCTTAAAGTCAACAGTATTTTGGGTTTTTGAGGTTCAGGTTCAAGTTCGCCCTTGAACTTGACATTTGCTCTTAAATAGTGTTCAATATTTTCCATAAAGCCGTTGTAAAGTTTCTATGGTCATAGAATATCTTGCTATGTGCAATATCTTTAATCATTAATAACCTCACCCTTGACAGTGGAACCCACAGTTTTAGAGCCGCTGTAAGGGTAAAATGCCTAGTTTTTTTTTTTTTTTTTTTTACACACATATATTTCTATGATTTTATTCGATGGCATTTTGTTTTTTTGATAAAATTCGATGGTAATTAAAGATGAGATTCGAGCGCGTGCCGTAAGAAAAGTCATTTTTAGTGGGTAAAAGCTACATATCGAGGTGGATGAAATAGAAGAAAAGAATTATGCCAGAAACAATACAAGAAATCAGATCCTCTCCCCCTGAAGTTCTGCAATGGGCCCACCTTTGTGATATAAATGGCTGAAATTCAAAATGTACCTCTAGCAATTACGCTGTTTGTAACTCCAAACGGAGTTAGGCGCACTATCTTATTAAACCATGTAAAGCACAGAATGAAACCAAATGTTTTATAATCACAAAAGCCCTCTCATAAATTGGTCCCATTGGCCCCATTGGTGAAATTTGGTCCTCGCCGCTGGACAATGGGAACATGTGACCCATCTCAGGCAGACTATTTACAAAGTACCTGTTTGGTTGGAGGTATTTTTGAGCATTCCAAATGCTCTATTTGATAAAAAAAATTAAAATTTTCAAATCACATATAAAAACACTTTTAACCTCAAAGAAGAATTCTCATCATTCTTCTAAATAAACAGGACCGCGACTAACATACCACACTACTCCTTGGCTGCATGAGTTGTTAGGAAGTAGGTGTGGGTGGTTATCACTTCGATTTTGCCTCTTGTACAAGAATCTTCAGTCATGGTCAGCCTCACCTGACTCTGGCTGACTCTGGGGCCCACATCATTGCCCACCCTAACCCACCACACCCATATGACAACTATGTTTGATTAGTAAGAATACTAATGAATTTATATTGGATTTAGTAAGCACAATTTGGCATAAACCTTTTTAGCCTCAATAAAGGTTCTTCCAGATGTTAAATATAAATAAATTAGAGCTTTTTGTATATACCCCTTATGGTTTGTAGGACTTGCAAATAGGCCCCTGCGGTATCAGTATTTGCAATAGGCCCCTGTATCTTTATTTTAATACCTTCCGTGTCCGTAAAATCAATCGTCTTCCAACAACCATAGGTTTTTAGAGTAAAATGACACTTTTGCCTATCTATTTTATCGTTATATACACAATTTCAAAAGCTTGTACTCAATTTTTTATTATTATAAAGCATGCAACTTTAACAATTGCACTTACTGGGAGAGAATGACCCTATATAAAGTCATTTTTTCTTATCAATACAAGGCTCATTTCATTAAACCCAAATTGATTATGACAACAATCAACACCTATACTTACCGCTTATGATTCATCCAATCCATACATGACACCATTAGATTTATGAAAGTTTCAAAATACATGTAAAAGAAATATTGGGGAAAGGGGTAAATGTAAAAAAAAAAAAAAAAAAAAAAAACATATTATTTTTTAGGATTTGTGTGTGTGTGTGGGGGGGGGGGGGGGGGGGGGGGGGGGGGGGGGGGAGATTTTAAACTTTTCTCAAATATGTGTAAATATGTGTGGGGGCTCCAAGCCTTGTACTTGGGTCCACCTCTAATAATGTGAATAAGAGATTTATTAAGAGAAACCATTGAAACTTGGGATAAAATAATGATATTTTTATAAATAATAATATAATCATTTTTGTTTGACGGATGTAAGGGCACAGCAGTCATTTATATAAAAATCCAAGGCAGTCATTTATATATAAATCTAAGGCAAATCTCATGGTGGCTACTCATTCTTGTTAAGATTATTGGTTTGGGGGACATGAAAGATATTAAAAAGGAAAAGGAGCTCACTTATTTGATTGTATTAATGGGGTATGCCTCATTTGGATTTTCTAGGGCCAGTGATTGGCTTAGATTTCCTTCTTAATGTATATTAATCCTTTAGAAGAAATGAAGAACTAACTTACTATTAAAAAAAAAAAAAAAAGAAGAAGAAGGAAAAGGAGGGGCCTTTTTACAAATACTAAAGCCTCAGGGGCATATATACAAATCCTACAAACCTTAGGGTGGTATATACAAAAAGCTCAATAAATTAGGAGGGTTTAGAAACAGTCACTTTAATTCGGCATTTTGTTTTGTAGATACAAACCTTAGGGTGGTATATACAAAAAGCTCAATAAATTAGGAGGGTTTAGAAACGGTCACTTTAATTCGGCATTCTATTTTGTAGATACTAAGTATATTACAAGGGGACATAAATAGATATTTTGTACAAATTATCTTCCTGCAGTTATTGTGAAGGATCCACAAGCATTATTGTCAATGATCCACAAGCACAACACCGCCACAAAAATAGCCAATATACTCATGGATAAGTGGTTAGCACCTTGGGAAATCGATCCGTGGGTTCCCATGTTGCTAGTATCACTCTGGTCCACTACCCCAATGTGGGAAAAAAAGACCCATCACACAAATATGAGAAAGAGTAGTGCCATATGTAAAATCATTATCCTAACTCATATAAAAGCCATCTGCATCATTCGAACAAAACACATGCTCAATTCTCTCTCACAATCAAGTCTATGATCCTAAAAAAAAAGGTCTATTTTCATGCATTATTGTATATGTAATCAATTGAACGATTACTATAGTTCTCCACTAACAGATCATTATTACTTAAAAGGGTAAAAAAAAAAAAATCCAATGGAGAAGGAAGCAACAGGGGAGAAGAAAAAAAAAACAGGAGCATGGTTTCTCTCAAGTGGGTGTGAGACTGGTAGAGTGATAATTTAAACCACCAGAAAAGCTTGCAGCCATCATCCCCAGAGCCACAGCAAACAGAGCAACACCAACCACAACACTCTTCCTACAAGCCAAGGCCTTACCCTCCTCCCTCCTCTTCCTTTCTCCTACAACATCACCAGCAACCGTCGGAGTCTCTGTTAGCATCACTGTTGGAATCTTTGGAACCGTCTCTTCAAAACCCTCACCCGAACGCGAACGCGTCTCCTCTAAATCCTCACCAAAAACTGGTTCAGGGTCTAGATTGTCGTCGACTTGAGAACTGGGATCAGATGACTCGCCTTCTTCTTTGAAGCAATCATGCGTGCATGAGCATGTATGAACAGTTTGGAGATGATGGGGAGGAGTTGATGAATGAAAACTGAGCCAATCGAGGAAAGCAGTCTCAAGAAACACCATCTTTTGTTCGATGTGGTGCAGGTATTGAGGTATCGAATGATGAGATTCCTTCTCTGCCAAGAGGAGGTTTTTGAGGAAGACTAATCTTTGGTGGTAACGCAATGCGGTCTCCTTCTCCACGGTAGGCTCTTCATTGATTAACTTGGTGAGATCGGATTCGAGTTTTTCAACCTTCTTCTGTAATCTTCTGGCCATCTCTCTCTGGGCGCTTGTACTTTGGGAGAAGGTGGAATGCTGTGTTTTTCTGAGTTAAAGAGAGATGGTTACTTGTTACACTAAGAATAAGGAAGGAAAGGAAGAGTCGTGCCTTTTCATAAGCTTTCCCAAGAGTCGTTCTCTTTTGTTTCTATAAAGTGTTGGTGCTTGGATTAGGGGTGTGATCCCATGTAAGCATCCTATATCCCGCGTAATTCGCAGTGTCTTAACTTTGGAATGTGCTTTTTATAGAAATAAGCCTAGAAAAATCTAGGACCTTACGATGAATCCAGCCATTGCTGCTACTTAAAATTAGTTGTAATCGTGATCCTTGTAGGCTCGGACTCACAAATAGGGTCCACTTCATAAAATCTTATAACTCACAAAATAAATGTTAACCCTTTCTGTGGGATATATGGATAAAAGTTTAAAAGGCTCGAGGTGGATGAAATCAGTAAATACGTGATCAATTTGTTGATATGGTAAAATATACTCACGCACATAAAAGATGGTTAGGCATTTCCACATTTCCCTATACATTTCCCTATCTACTAGCGTTAAAGCCCGAGCGATGCACGGGTTAATTCTAATGCAAATTGAATAATAGATTAAAATTAATATTTAAAGTATGTATTAATTAATTAATTAAAAATAATTAAGTTTTACAGTTGAACCAGAAAAACAATATGGTTAAAGGAAAATAAAGAATTATCTAATTATGTCATTTTTAGGAATTAGTTTAAACTGACTGGATATCTGATGGACGACATTTATCGTTGAATGATGTGGCATGATTGAACCCGTAGTAAGACGCTGCGACTAAACCCATAGTAAGTCGCAGCGACTAACGGCCTATGATATAGTTGAATGGCCTTAAATGAAGATTGGATGGTGATGAGCTGAATGGCAAATGAAATTTAGCATGGCACATTGGCACCACACATTTTCCAAGGCATCATGATGATATATTAGTATATTATGTACACTATATCAATTCACCGACATTCCAAAATTACCCATGCATGTACCAATCAATATTTCTCAACTTTAAAGAACAATTTGAATCTCACATACCTATTTAGTTACTTTTGTACTTGGTGAAATGAGAGATCATAAGTATGACAAACTATTTGAGATTGAGAGAGGGCACTGAAGATTAGAAAGGGAGAGAAAGAAAGAGGGGAGAGAGAGAGAGAGAGAAGAGGTTAGATGGAGAGAAATTAAAGGAGAGAGACATCCGTTCAATGAGTCGTCTCAAGATTAGGTAGTTTCTTTTCCAATTCAAAATTGAGATGTATTAATTGGGTCCCACTCCCATATGCTGATATGGCTAATAGTGGATGGATTTAAACTAAAATAAAAAATAAAAAATGTGTCTCGACTGCATTAACCATTTTGTACCTTTCAAGAAAAAGAATGGAAATGCCCCACCACTTGGGATAGAAGTAGATTGATGCATAGGAATTGAAGGTCAAATGAGATATGCCTAAGGATTATTAAAGAAGTGAGGGTTGAAGAATTTAAATTGAAAGGTGAATATCAATTTTCACTTTCCTTGTACTAGAATTATGGGGGTGGTGGATGGGTATTCATTTTTCACCTCTCCTTGTTTTATTTTCAACTGGAGGGAGATGATTTGATGGCCATTTTGGAAATTCACATTTATTTCTTCAATTTTAATAATAAAAAAAAAAAAGATCATACAATCCCTGTATATTTAGTTAGATCCCAAGGGCTTGTTTGTTTGTATAGAATAAGTAGGAATTATAAATACATAGGAACTCATGACGTGAGTACTGGCTTAGTTAAAAATAAAAATCTAAGGTCAATATATAAAAATGACTAGAAAATAACCTCTCCTCTAATGGAAGGTGACTCTGGAAAATAGGAAATAAAATACCCAAACATCACATCGGTAATTCAAATAATAGGAAAGTCATTGTCTCATCTACAAGGCCACCTTATATCCTTTACCCCCTTGCCTTCTATATATATAATTCATACTTCACCTCTTTAATAATCCTTTAAGGGAGCTTATGTTAACATGAATTCCTAAATATTCAATTACTAAGTATTCTATTGCAAACAAAAGCGTCATTAATGAATAGTGAAGTTTAGCTTAGAGGATTCACACTCTTTCAAAATAGGACACCAGGTAGAGCTTGGAGCTTGCCGTCCTTGCTGGATAAAAGAGGACATCCATACCTATACTCATCACCAATTAGCACACTGCGAGTCGAGCTTTCAATCTGATTATTCATTTTGTGCCATAACTCTTCATAAATGATTTGTCATCCACTGAGTCCAGTGACTGGACCTTTACATTTGTTTTTTCTTTTTCAAATAAATCCTCTAATGGCTCAGTAGGGTCAGTGGGTTTCATAAACTCTTGCCAAATTTCTATTTTGAAAGTGGTAGAGCACAGTAATTTGTTTGGAACCATGTTATTTTGTATATGGAAAGAAGTTCAAAAAAATCTAAAGACAAAAAATATAATCATATCGACAAAGTGAATGATGGATAGAGTCAATGAATCCTGAACTATATTGCTGACCAAGGTATTTTCCATGGTCACAATATCAGGCCTAACCTTCCTTACAGGTAGCTATATGTATTTTAGATGTGACAAATTTGATGGGGGAGTAAATTTTTTTCGTAGTGATAAAATAAGATGTATTAATGATTTTGACCAGCTTGAATTTGAAAGTTGTACACGGCTGCTTTGACGTGAAAAATTCTTGGTATCACCTTTGAAGGATCCCGGGAGTCACACGTGAGTTATTGCTGTTTTTGACAACTGATCAGGTGGGCCATAGGAGAACGTGAATGTGAACCACTTGTTTTTCTCAAACCATCCATCAGAAAGTCAGCATTTTGATGCTGCTATATATCCATTTTAAGGCCAATGGGATCCTGGGGTGTATGCCGTTGATCTGAAACTCCTCCATCTATCTGGGACATGCATCTCTTCCACATAGGACGGTCGTGGTCAGTGCCTTTGTCAACATCGATCGATGAGTTAAACCGCATTCGATCCCATCTGATCTTGATCAATTACATATCTATCACATGTAAGGTTGTCTGATTGCCACTGGATCATTGATCCGTTGCTGATTGAAATATAGGGATCTGATGCCACCAAATATTGAGTTGTCCCTTGCATTCATGATTAACCATATTAATTCCTTTGGATTAGCCAATGCCCATATTCGAGGTTCAAGGGTAATTTTGTTTAGGTTAGCCAGGACCAATGTTCAAGGTTCGAGTGGGGCATGAGAAGAGTGTTGTATATATAGGTCATGTTTGGTATCCCTACTCTTCTTCTGATAGAGCTAGTTAAAATAGAGCCATTAGAAAAAGAGTCTTACAAAGAAGAGGCTATAATAATATATAAAAAAAACATGTTTGGTTATAATGCACAAATCTATTTTCAATAGACGGTTTGGTATGGCCTTTTGTTTGCCTCTTTTTAAGGGATTTACCTCTCATTAAAAGGGTAGTTATGTCATTATTAATATTTTGACAAAATCTTCCAAAATAAATATCTATTCAACGAAAAAACAACATTCCATTTGAAATTTTGGAATCATAAGAAAAAAACAATATGCCAAGATGAGTTCTATTCTGTATTTTGAGTACATTAATATGCATTATTCTATCTCTATTGGATAAGGCCATAATTATACAATCATATTTCATTCAGTGAACATTTGTATGTCCTATTAGAGCCTGTTTAAGGGACTTCTGATTGATGAGTTGTTAATGATTAGCTGGGGTACTTCAAGAACTTTCTAGTGCATTGGATTAAACATCAAATCTATAGCAAATACAATAACGAATATCCAGTGACTATCAACTTTTCTCTAAAAGCCTCCATAAAAAGGCTTTGTTGACTTGTATGATGAAAAAGAGGATGAAAAAGAGGACCCTTCACAGAGAAGTACGTTGCCCTCCAAGCCAAAGAAGGTATCTCTTCACAGCCTATTCAAATCCCAGCAACACACTCAATGAATAATTCCCATAAAGAACTAACTTCAAGTCCATCACCAACACTAAACATCAATCTCAGTTCAACCAAATTCAAATCAATTCCCACTTCACACATTAAGATACATGGCTGTAAGTACTCTCTTTGTGTCAGTTCACACTACAAGAAATCTACTCCTTTATTTGGAACATTCAATTGTACCACACCCTTGAAAACTCAAAATTTGGAACATTCAATTGTGGAGATCATTATTATAGCCTTATCCAATCTATCTGGAGTTGGCTTGAAGACTTTCAGTGTTCTACTAACAGAAAAATTATGTCAACTAATATTCTAAGGCCAGTGACAAATAATATTCGAGTGACCAAGAGACTAATATTTGGCTATGAAAAACTCCTAATATACTTGCTACAACACTGCTCTATTTCATCCTCAAGCAGGGGATCCATGACTGCACCACACCCTTTATATGTTCTCAACATCCTTCGTTCTTTTTAAGCTAGAATACCAGAAGCATTCTCTCCAAGTTTTCAGCCAGCCTTTGTTCTTAACACTTAAAAGAAAAGGAAAAAAAAGGGCCTTAGTGCTGACCAAATGGCTGCCAACTATACAACACTTGTCTGTCAACAATGCAAAGGAAGTTGAATATCCAATGAACTTCACCAAAGATCGTAACTTCACGAAAGATGGTAACTTCACGAGAACTTCGCCAAAGATGGTAACTTCACGATTTCCTCACTATGTGTATGTGCGTATTTCCTTGGTGGATCAAACCTAAACATCACTGTTTAAAACAATAAAACGTATTCCTTACTCCTCCGTCCGAAAAACTGGCAAACCAAACTTGAATTAATAAACACACTAAAAGTGAAATCCTAAAACCCACCCAAAGACCATCAAAATCATTTCAACCATTCTCATCATTCCAGCAAAAAATCACCACAAAAAACCCAGAAAGAGCTCAACGATCAATTCAAACACCCACAAGATACTGAAAAAAACATATCTTGCAAACCCAGTTTCCCTCGTCAAGATTTAAACAATTTTACTAAATAAGACCCACAAAACAAACTGACCCATCAAAAGAAAGAACTTCACATGCCAAACCCATCTCAGGAAAATGGTCAAAGAACATAAACTCACCATCCTAGAAGTCTTATGTCATCAAAGCTCGAGACTCTCAACTAAACGATAAAATCTCATCTACGTTGGAACTGAAGATGACCCAGCAAAGGCCAGACACGATTGAGAACGAAAGCGCCAAGAAAAACAACGAAAGCAGTTGAAAATCACAGAGCCTTTTGAAAGATTGGAGCCTTTTCCTTTGTACACCCAGTCCATGAGTGAGAGAGAACATTGAAGGAGGAAGGGAAAAGAAGAAGGGCGTTTGGGAGTCTGGGAGTCCCACAGTAAACATAGAACCCTTTTGTAGCAGGGATTTTCGCTGGAAATTAATCACCGTCTGACGGCATTTTAGTAAACAAAAAATTTCTCCGCGTCAAAATTTTAAGAGCTACAGCCTCTACTTTCTATCTACAAGATTTGAAGCATTTCAAAAGTAGAGGGTTTGCCCCTAAAACTCCAAAGTTGGTAAATGTAAAAATCTCATGCCAAACACCTCTACTTTTTTAATTCTCTAGTTATTTTAGACATTTAGAGGTAAAGGCTTGAAATAGACTTGCCAAACATGGGTATATTGTAACATGGAACCCCATGTGGCCAGGTAGTTTCACAAGTTCTATATCACTGTCCCCAAAAAAATAATAATAAAAAATTATGAGAGGGTGAACATGATATATTGATAATGGATGTTTTTTTTTCTTTCCTTGGATGTCTGCACACAATTGCCAAACTATAGATGTAAATTGTCGTGTTTCGATGTGTGATAATGATTTCTTGATTATTATTCATCGTGTGGATGAGTTGATTGCATGTTTTTCCGTTGCGCCACAACACAAATTCATAGAGTTTGTCACTGATCAGGGTAATCACCATTGTCAATCTCCCAAGATACTTGCTTTAGAGGATTGAAAAAGAGGCATAGCAAGTAAGAGAAAATCTCAACCAAAACACCCTCAAATCCAAATTCCAAAAGTGGTTTGAGAAAGAACAATAGCAGCCTTACTTCAACTTCAACCAGAGTTTTGTTTTCCCTCATAATGCAAAGCTCTATAACTAGTGGAAGAAGGTAGAAAGAGTAGTTTTACCAGCCTTGCAACGTTGAGTTCTTGTTTCTAAACTACTAGCTGGACTTGGATTATGTCTCATTTGCAACCCTGAGCTCCCTACTCAGTTTCAAAAGCAAGTTTAAGATACACAAGTGCTCCAATTGGAAGTCGGGTGAGACATGGACCAGCTGATCTGGATTGGACCGAGTTCGTCCACATTTGGGATGAGTTGGGTCTTAGACAATGTTCTGGATCAATAGAATATGGACAAAGCCCAAAGCCTATGTCTACCTAAAGGCCAGACTAGATGGTCCAGCTTGCCTGGTGTGTATCCAACACAGATGGACCCAAAAAAAAAAAAAACACGGATGGACCCGAACTGATCTTTGCAATTTGGGCTGCACTAGGCATGTAAATATGGGCCTTTCCTTATGACCGGGCCCAGTCAAGCCTGGCCCGGGCCGGCATAGCCCATGAGAATTATACGGGCGGTGCCGTGCCGTGCCCACTTCTTTGGCGTCAGCCTAGCATAGCCCTGGTTGTGCCGTGCTGCCCGTGGGAGGGCTCACATCTCCCCCTCCCCCCTTTTTTTAAAAAAAAATTAATTTTTTTTTTTTTTTTTTGAGTTGGACTTGGGTGGACAAAACTTAGACTTAGACTTGGACCGATTTCATTAAAATAAGCAAATTAAGAAAAATAAATAAGTAGAATAACACTAATGATATTTTGAAAAAAATACATCAAATAGATTATATTTCCTTAAAATCTAAGTTATAAAAGTTCAAAAAACGTACAATTTTAAACTTAGATCAATATATAATGAAATTCAAACCTTATGATAAATGAGAAACTAAAAAAATTACAACTTTAAAAATCTATGAGATATTCTAAAAAATAGATTATACTTCAAAATTAGACCATTGTGCCTAGTGCCGGGCCGTGCTGCCCATGGGCTTGGGGCGTTGGCCCAAATCCGTGCCACGCCTTGGGCCTGGTAGCTCTGGCCAAGCATGGCCCGGGGGGACTATTGGGCCGGGCCGCCCGTTGACCAAGTCAACAACAACCTAGGCATGGTTTTTCGGCGTCGGCGGGTACCTCTAGGCTGCACCCACACCCGAGTTTCATTCAAATGACGTACGTTGGTTTGACCCAAAAAAATCAAATGAGATAACCTTGGACAATTTTAGCATGTCTAGTTGATGTGTAATCTAGCAAGTTGTGAATACTCATTAAGTAACACTGATCTCCTGTTGAGAGTTGAGACTTAATTCCATCTTCATAGAATTATCAAGACTCAAGAAATTTAGCTTCAGCATTTTATAGCAAACTCCGATTTAGGTTGGGCCCCAAACTGACACCTTCAAAATGAGATTGATTGAATTTCTCTAATATTGTATAAGAATATGAACTCAAAATCTCTATAATGGCAACGGAAATTCTCACCCAAGGAAACCCCACACATGGACATTGCAAGATTTTCAACCCCACCGTCCACAAAGGAAGAACACCCACCGGCCCCTCTGTTAAAAGGCACCAACTTTAATTGCCCTGCCGCAACCGTGCAGAACTCTTGTATGAGAAAATTGGCATATTGTCCAAACGCCTTTTCTACTCTTGGCGCTGTTTTCTTTTCAAATAAGAGACACACAGATGATTAATCTAATCACTTCAGGCACCTAATCCCCTATGAATGTGGAGCTGCTCCTCTACACAAATATGGACATTATCCAGCTTTGAATTTTACCACAATAAACTTGTAAGATCCATGCACAGTTTTTAGACTTTAGAACAACAAAATTAAAGGATCTCATCATTTGATTAGACTGAAACTTCACACACCTTTAATCCAGGTCCAAATATGTCTATCCTCTCTGCATCCATTCAATGTCACGCATCAAAGTGGGCTCCACTATATGTTGACTTCATTTATGGACATTTTCTAGCCGGCCTCATGTGTAAATACACCAAAGGCATATTTTGCTGTAAGACACTTTGCTCTTATAAATCTTTTACTATGAATACACCAAAGGCATATCGAATGCCTGAGTCTCATGCTGATGGCATATTGGCTTGTTTACTTCCCACAACTAATTGAGATGTTGGAACACTTTCAGCTGAGCTTGTTCCTGTGCAGCCCAGATTGGGTTAAATCATCGGCGAGGCCAGCGCAGGCTCGATTTGGGACCAGCCTGCTTTGAGACGGGTTTAGACCTTGGGTTTTAGTACTCGTGTTAGGCCTGGATCTAAAATTTACTCCCATTTATATTTGAGCCAGGGTTCAATTAAGTCATAGAAAGCCCAAAGCCCTCTCCAAACAGTGGCGCTTGCAGTTTAGTGGCAGATTTGCCTGAACAACTGAAAGAGAGCTCAGCCCAGGCAGGCCCGCTTGACTAAGGTGCAAGCTACAGACTGACATGTTTAGGTGGGCTGGGCTCAGGCCAAGAATTACGAGCCATGTCGGGATTGGACCATCTATGTGGTCTGGCCTTGGTTGTGCCTCAGCCCATCTTGCCCCAACCTGTTAACAACTCTCCCGGATTAGTTGTAGTAGTCATTTCAAATCAAAAGGCATTTTACATTGATTCTTGCCTTTGACGAAGGTAGGTGCAAAGAGGTATTTATCCCAAGGTAGGAAAACTCGTGAGTTTACTCTTGACTCAGGTTGAGTCACCTTGTTTTGATAAACCACCTTTGATAAACAACCAAATTAAATATAGGGGAAACTTAATTAGCCGAATCACTTCGTTTTGATAACTTATATGCATTTTGAACCATTTCATAGGTAGGTTTGATTTTAAAGAACTGATGTTTATTTTTCAGCAATTAATGCTTGAGATTTAGAGTTAACAATTTGACAATGTTGATTGAAATATAATTTGAGACTAATGTTTGATCTTTTACATCCACTGTATGGACTTAAAATTATGTAACATGCAATATTATTTTAAACCCTTTTATATTCGTTATTATAGTATTTTCCTTGCATATGTAAATCTATTAATTTGAGTTAATTATTATTAATACATAAGAGTGAATATATATTTAAAATTTATAGATAAGTATTTGGTCTATTTTTAAATATCTCTAACAAAAACATGACTCGTGCCGGTCATCAGCTCTTGACTCTCATCGAGTCACTTTTTCAGAGAGCCGGATAAGTCACATCTTAGCCACAAGTTTTCCAATTTGGATTTATCGTTTTCGCAACCCTCGTGTGCCAAATGCATATTCCTTTTCAGTCTGGCCAACTCTATTATCAGGCCCATTTTTGACTGAGCCCATTTATTTGCTTGAGTTGAAACATTCAAACTTGTGCTTGGTTTATCCATTGCTCATGGGCTGCACTAACAGACCCAATTTCCATGACCCAATACCCAAGTAAACAGGATAATCCTAGCTAAGGATGTTCATGGGTCGGGAGAGCTCGGGCCCAGACTGATTGCAGCCGGGCGTAGGCCTTGAATTCTAATATGTGGGCTGGTCCTGAATTGAGAATATGGGCCATTTGATATTTGGGCCGATCTTGGATTTAGTGATAACATCCCGAAAGCCTGGTTTGGCCTGGATCCTTTTTAATCTCTGCGTTTATTGCAGAGAACCTAGTGCCCTAAATCTAAGCCTTCAGCCCGCGCACAGAGAGAGAGAGAGAGAGAGAGGAATATATATAAAGGGTTGAAAACCGGGTGGGGCTCGGTCCTCACATTTTTTAGGTGAGTTGGGCTCAGGCCAGTTGATTACAGTCCAAGTCAGGCTTGGGCCAGACATGGGCTCATGCCTATAAGGTCGGGCTGGGCCTGGGAAAGCCCCAGCCCAGCCCATGAACAATGAAGGAGCCATTTTTTTGTTACTGTGTGCCGGCTGTTAAAACTAGGACTTGATCTGGGTACCAGTCCATGACAGTCAAAATCGAATCGTAAGTCAATGAAGCAACAATTGGTACCATAAAGAAGCAGCCATAAACTAGAGAATCTTGACCAATTCAAAAGATCATTCCATGTAGTTGAAATAATTGAATTTTGAGTGGTTGGGTCAAGTACCATAAACTCAATAGAATCTATAAATGTTGCAATGTAATCTTTTTCTTCTTTTTGATTTCAATTGTCTGAATATTCAGGAGCTAAGACCATTACCTTTGTGCCATGCATAGACCGAACCAACAATTGGGATAAGCACGGAAATTAAAGTTTTTATAAACATAGTTACACCCAATACATTGAAACTCATTGCCCAAGGATAAAGAAAGAATTCCTAGCCTTCATTTAGAGGTTCTTCTGAGGTGAGAAACAATGATAATGAAGAGAATCTTTAGTTGACCATTCTTTAACAAATGTCTTCTTCCCTGAGAGTTCTCTGTAAACAGAGACACTCTTTCCTGGGGTCTGTGATTGGACAATAAGGAATGGATTAAGTTTAATCGACCCAGACAATTTATAGTTTGTTTTCTATCAGTCAATTGGGGATTCCGGCCCATCCACGTCTAAGATAAATTGTAGCAGGGCCCAGAGATTAATTTCAGTCCTCATTAATACTGGGCTGGCCCAACAAACTTTTCGCCAATTAACTTGCAGAATGACACTGATCACATTGACTTGCGGAAGAATTCAAGAAATCTTCATGTTAAGGGATTGATAGCATTCAAAGGTATTTTATTCATGAGCAAAAACCTGAGTATGGTTTTCGGCTTTCTTTGTGTGGTGATTTCAATTTTCGCCACCACATTCAATTGCATGATGGGACTCTGGACAGAAATCTCTTCGGTGTTTGTGTTCTGTTTCCCATGGTCCTTAGTCCACTCTCTGCTTTTTCATGCACCTACATACAATGATCTTCTATTCCTCCTTAGCCAAGTCAAGAAATAATTTTAAGACAAACAGAGAGAAACATACAGCTATAGTGATCAGTAATATCACTATGAATCAGTCAACATTAATTATAGAACAAGTAACCAAAGGTATAATACCAGTTTGTTATGGATAAAAACATTATAGAATCTAGCCCCAAGATTTGAGAAGTATATTCTAAGATAAACATGGCTCCACATGGTTGAAACTAGAGAACTCAAGAAGCAGCTCATTAGTGTGAAAAGAAGAAAAATATTGCAACTTGAGACAATGTTTGGCATCAGCTTTTGGCTACACCATTTTCAAAACAAGAAAAAATAATAATTTTTTTTTTTTTTATAAAGTTGATTTAGGTTTTGGGAGCCCGTGACTTGCCACCAACAATTCAAGTATGTGGTTGGAGTGGATCACTTAGAAAGCAAGCTAATGGGATAATAATCGAATCAACTCAGGTATGATATGATTCATATGAACCCTTCGCTACTAATGGATTGAGTACCATTTGTTACATATTAATCAATGTGGTCCATCTTCCAAATTTAGAATGTGTCAAGTGACAATTGTGAGGGAAAGTATTCAATTATGCAAAGAAATACTTAATTTTAAGAACTACTGTAATTAGGACAACGAAATAGCCCAATAAATGACAATGAGAATGGAAAACAGAAGTGATTCCTATTCATTATTACCAAAGAAAGAACAAAATGGTGAGATGATACTATAACTAGTAGTTTCTATTTCAAAATAATAAATGGACCATTATTTGCCCATTTTTTTTTTCCTTTTTTGGGTAAAGGATCCCCGGGCATTTGTGTGAAGCAAAGTGCCAACGCCACGGGCTATCGGCGCATTGGCATTTCGGTGTGTGGGTTTTTTTTTTTTTCCTTTCTTTCTTTCTTCTCTCTACAAGGCCAAGATGCCCTTATTTTGGGTGGGTCATCTGTTCTGAAAATTGAAAAACTGTTTAAAAAATTGATGTACATTTTGGTAGGGAACATCAGATGATTGACATCATATATAGGACCACTAATGGTGGTGATATATATGGCCACCCAAATGATTTAAACACATTGAGGCCCACCAACAGGTCATCATCTTGGGCGACTCACTTTTTTTTTCTTTTTTTTTTATTTGATCTGTCAAACTCACGGTAAGAATAAACCATTTTTGGAGGAACGGATGATGATAATGAGTGGGCCTCACTGTGGATCCAATTATAATTTTAATTATTTTGATTGGCCCCATTCAAAATATTACATGTACACTTTCACCTCTATTTTATTTTTTCTAAAAAAAGGACTACCTTTTAAGAGATTTTGGTCTCTTAAGAAAAATGCAGAAATTTGTTAAAAACCCATAAAAAAAATGTTTTGCAGCTATTAAATTGGCTGTTTAAACCTATAAACAAAACTATAAATCTTAAAATTAACGACTTATTAAGATTTTCTGACATTAGGTATATGCTAAAAAGGAAAGACCTCAAAATCAAGAATAGCATGGGACATTGCCGGATAATATGAGATGTCAATTCTCATAGTCCCCACCACAAAGTCATCCAAATATTCCACTCCAAATGCTTTGTTTGCCATCCAATTCACCTCCTCACGTGGGTACTGTTTCTTATTTGTTTTTATATAATTATCTAAAGAATCCCACTTCCTAATCTCATTCTATAAATTGCTAGTTTCCATGCACTGCTAAGGATCACCACACACAAGGACTACTAGTCCTCCATTACCATTAGTAGTATTAGTACTACTTCCAAGTGTTTGGAGATGGCTCCAAAGAGCTCAGTTTCCACAGCCCTCTTCCTCTCTATTAACCTACTCTTCTTTGCCCTTGTAACTGCAAATAACACCCCTAGCTCCAGTGGTAAGTGCCCCAGAGATGCTTTGAAGCTGGGTGTATGTGCCAATTTGCTTGGACTAGCAACAATTGTGGTAGGGTCACCTCCCACCCTACCATGTTGCTCACTGCTGGAAGGGCTGGTTGATCTTGAAGTGGCTCTCTGCCTCTGCACTGCCATTAAAGCCAATATTCTGGGCATTAATCTAAATGTTCCTCTCACCCTTAGTTTGCTGGTCAATGCATGCGGGAGGAAGGTCCCATCCGGGTTCCAGTGCTAGAAAGTCTTTTTTCCTTGTTGGCTTCCTCTTCCTTGATTGTGGTGTGTCTGTGCTTTTGTTGGGTACAAATGAATGGATTCCTCTTCCTTGATTGTGTTGTGTCCGTTTCCTACTTCCTACACTGTGGATACAGGTCTTAGACGTGGTGTGTGGTGCGAGAGGGAGAGTGGAGATGTCTCTTGTTGTCTTGAAATTTAATAAAAATTTTCCTTTTTCATATGCATTTGCTTCATGTTTTCTTTTCTTTTGATTTTCTTCTTTAGGACACTGCATGAAAACTAACTTGTGAATATTCAAAACGGTCTACAGTGGATCTAGAGGCCCAAGTCTAAGTCACTAATATCAGGCCTGGAATTTAGGCCAGGCCATGTGATGCAGGTCCTAATTTGAGGCCCAACTATCGTGTGATATCCAGGTCTCAGCAACTCCCGACTCTCATGCTCTCATGTAACACAAAATGAAGATCACCTTATTTTATGAAATTTTGATGCAGAGTCAATAAACTGGTCCCTTAAAAGACTTCTACTCCGTCTAACCATGAGTGGGGAGATAGTCTGGATTCCACAGGGGCGGGTCAACCTGATGCCAATTGTATACAATATTTGTAGGGTCCTACCTTTGAAATTCGAGACCATTCAAATCGCAGGTCAAGTTTATATCCATGTGAGTTTTATTCATTAATTGGTCTCTTGAAGTTTTGTGGAAATAAGAAATTGTTTCAATAGCTTACAGTTTTAACCGAGATCATTCATGGAAGCTGATTTCTAAAACCATGGTCAGGGTGATGATCTTGGAAAATTAATTGTCATCAGATTATATTATTGAGAAAGCTGGGCCATGGCCAGGGGGATGATCTTTGAAAAGACCGAATGTTACAGGGAATTTTATGAATTTATATATATATATATATATGTGTGTGTGTGTGTGGGCAGGAGAGTGGGGGTGGGAATTTTGGAAAAGACCAATATGTTACAGGACAATATTAAAATAGATTTGAAGGAGTAGAATCTATCTGAGGAGTCGACTCAATATAAATAGGAACGAAAAACATAATTCATATAGCCAACTTTTGATGATGATGATGATAATATATATGGACCCTCCTTTCCCGAATTTCTTCTTTTCACGTATAGGTCCTCCCCCAAATTTCTGTGATGGCTGCGTCCAAGTGTTCTGTCATGGAATAGAAGCCCACCACTATCTCTCTTATTAAATGGGCTTGAGTTTGGGGCTGGCCCTGACCTAAAGCCCTAAAATTCTTTTTTAACATTGAGACACAAGCATTATCACCTGATTAAAACTTTGTCACTAGCAGTACAGATGACCAGACAAGCCAGCCTGGACTATTTACAAACCGATGTGGCTTAGACAGGGTGAGGTTTGTGTAAATAGAGGTGTTCATGGGCTGAATGAGGCCTGGCCCAAGCCCGTCAAACCTGAACCGGTTTGATTGTCAGGGCTTATAATTATACTAGATAGCGTCCACAACACTGGGGGTTGGGATGGCGTCTAATCATACTTACGTCCGAACTTATCCGGAGATAGAATTAGTCCCCGCATGCAGCCCACAGTTGCAAAACACTGCCCAAATCCAGATAAATGTATGCCAGGTTAGCACCCATGGTTTCAAATTACAGTATCGGTCACGGTATCGGCTGGGATAAAAACTGATATCGTATCGGTATCGGTTGTAGTCATCGGTCCGTCGCAGTTGTCGCAGTGTGAAAATTTTTTAATCAAAAAAAAAAATCACAAAAATATTCAAAAAATCCAGAATATTAGAAAATGCTGGAAAACAATATTTTTTTCCATGAATAAGAATAATAAATCAAAATATCGGTCACCTTAAGTTATAAGTCCTATCTATGTCGCACTCCGCCGTCTTCTCTAGTATTTCATATAATGCAATTATTATTTTGGCTCATGGTTAATTTATTCGTATAAAATATAAGAAAATAAAGATAACATAACAATTATCTATACACTATTAATAAGCTATTAGTATTTACTATTTAGTATCATAAATACTCCAACAATTTTTTTTTTAAAGTAGTAGATTTAAAAAAAAACCATTTTTCTACACCCAAAATCATGTTAATAAGTAGATCTAGTATGAAAGTGTGTAGATTTAAGTAAAGAACATAACAAAAACCCAAAAATAACATGACAATGATCTTTTCATTTATTTCTATGATTTCTCTAAAAATAAAAAATAAAAAACACATAATAGTAAAAATATGGGAGTTAAGTATATTCTCTCTTACTAAATAAAATGATTTTCATTAAGAAATAGTCTTGGAATTTGAAAATATGTAAAAGAATGAGCTATAGAGACATGGTTGCTCTAAGGAGATGAAGGAAGAGGAAAAGAAAATGAGGGAATAGGGAAAGAGTTACAAAAAATTAGGGTTTTTGACAATTAGGGAAAGAGTTACAAAAAAATTAGGGTTTTTGACAATTACTCTATCTCATCCAATATTTTGAAAATATTGGCCGAGATATCGGTCAAACTGATATTTTGACCATATCAGCCGAGATTGGCAGATATTTTAGTGATATTGTGCCTGACTCGGTATTGCGGTAAAATATCATCGCAGTATTTATATCGGTCGATATGAACCGGTATTGGCTGAAATTTTAAACCATGCTAGCACCAGACCCAGGGTGGCACCGCTAATAGCAACCCTATGCGTGAGGTCTAAACACACAAGTACACTAAACCCCACATGAACATATAGCACACATGTGAGATCTAGACTGCTCATTAAATGGGATCGTGTAGAATTTGTTTCTTTGGTTTTTCTCCGCATGTGTACACGCACAGAGAGAGAGAGAGAACGACGTTAGCACACACCCTTAATTTAATATTAATTTGAATTATACTCACCATTGAATCTTAAATTTCGCCAACACACTCATGCTTGAGTGGTGTTCGCAGTGTAGGTTCTCACACTTGCCTAGGGATCGACCCATGAGTACTCAAGTTAAAAGTAGCACTTGAGGATGGTGTCTTACCCGAGTGGTAAGTGCGTCATTTCTCAAAGGGAGGTCCAGGTTCGACCCTGGCCTCTCCCCACTCCTTGCACATGTGAGCTTGTCACTCATGATATGTACGAGTCTACTCCCTGTGTTTATGGGTTCTCTCCCCATATGTGAGTCTCTCAGGACCCAGCCCCTTTAGTTGGGATACCAAAAAGAAAACAAAAATTAAAAGTTTCACTCCTTGACCAGCAGCCAAATATTTAAAAAAAAAAAAAAAAACCTTATATTTCATTAAAAGAAATAACTTAAGAAACTGTTAAACTCGAAGGCACCCTAATCAAAAGCTATGATGATCTATTAGAGATGGTTTTTTGCCCAAGAGTATATCCATGATGATGACTTTCTATCGCACTATCATCTCATGATTGGTGGGCGCGGCATTCTATTATAGATCTTACAAGGGGCTAAGATTTTTTACCTCTCACGCAAGCCATGAGATATATCTCTCGACACAACACGTCCCTTATTTTAATATGGTTTCATTTTGATGTGAAAAAAAAAAAAGGAAAAAAAAAAAAAAAACCTGAATATTGAGTCCTTTTTATGGATTTTAGTTTCCATTGTTTGGTACCAAAACCTTGCTACTTCTTCGGTCTGAAAATGATTTCTTCAAAGATCTCTGCTTCAGCTGCCCTTTCCCTTGCCCTTAACCTCTTCTTCGCCCTCCTTGTCACAGCCAGTTACAAACCCACTCCTAACCCAAGGCCTAATTACACCCAAAGTTCTTGTTCTCGTTTTGGTTCCGGTTCTGGTTCTCGTGCCACTTGCCCTAGAGATGCACTAAAGCTCGGTGTATGCGCTGATATTGTAAAGTTAGTGAATGTAATTGTGGGCTCCCCTCCAACACTCCCTTGCTGCTCCCTTCTTCAAGGCCTCCTCGATCTCGAAGTAGCTGTCTGCCTTTGCACTGCCATTAAAGCCAAAGTCCTTGGTATAAATCTCAACGTACCTGCCTCGCTGAGCCTGTTGCTCAATGCATGTGGGAGAAAGGTCCCAACCGGCTTCAAATGCTCCTCGCTGGATACTCTTTTTCTAAGTCCACGTACCTAATATTGTATCTTTACTTGTATTAAGTGTTTTGAACAAGTGCTTGTGAATGAGCCTTCAATAGTTCCAACACTGGAGCACATAGTTCTCAAAATCACAGGTGGTTATGTACTGTATGATGGGGTGATTCCTTGCGATGTGGAATTGCTGCTTATTTGCCTATATATAACTTGAGGCACTGTACTGTTGAATATATATGGTAGAGTAAAGATTAATCGAAGTCTTTAGCATGGTCGATCAACTGAGAAGAGTCTTATGGCATATTGAAATCGACATAGATAACTTGAAATTAACACCAGGGGATACCCTCGTCTGAAAAAAAAAAATACTGCTGCAGAGAAGTGATTTTCAGCGGCAGAAAAAAAATGACACCTTTACTGGCAGATTTTTTCCGCTGCTCTATCAAAGGCAAACCCAGAAAATGCAACTAGAGGGGCCAAATGAAAATTATTAAAATAAAATTTCAAAATTATAAGGGGCAAAACAAAAAAATCACAAAGGTTCTAGTGGTAAAAAATAACATTTTTTGAAAACTTAAGGGGGGCCATGGACCCCCTTGGCCTACACTTAGGTCCACCAGTGGCTGCTACAAGGTAGCTAAGTTCCAAGGGTTTGCGGCACTTTTAGCGGCGGAAAGTAATTTTCACCCTCAAAGGCGTTTTTTCCACTGCTAAAATTGCTTTTTTTTAATAGTGAAAAAGAGCACAAGGCTGCCTATTGTTAGAAGTACGTTTTGAGAATTGTAAATGAATAGAAAGGAGATAATTTGAAAATTGGGCCGCATCACTTTGCCTAATCCACACTTATCGTTCTTTTACTTCTCATTGCTATTTTCATGAATGACTTGTAATTCAAATTTTCAAAAAGTAAGATAGGATCTAGCTAATATTCTACATTTTGGGTATACTTTGGCTGGTTAATGTGAAGCTGTTATGACTGTATGGATGGGACAGAATTGTAAAAAAGAAAAAAAAAAGGAATAAATGGCTTTTAAAAATAAAAAATTCTCTTAATGCTCACAAAACAGAGATTTTAATTAAAACACGCCCCTGCCCCCCGCCCCCACAGCGCCAAAAAAAAAAAAAAAAGGCGAAAAAAGGTGCTCTGCAACTTTGTAAACACCCAAACTTCAAGTAATTTCATCAGAAAAACTGACCATTGATTAGAGAAGCATGTAAAAATGTGGTCAAATCTTGTTTGCCTAATCCAAGTATAAGCATCCTGTTAGATTAAATTTCATATTGTCATTCGGAAAATGCATTTTACTGGATCAAGACCAGAAATTAATGTTCTTGAATGCATCAGACTTGTCATTTAATTGTTTGCAAGGATTATTGACCGGATTTTTTGTTGTTGAGAATTTCTAAAATTATGCCATGGTTGTTCCTCAGCTTTTGCATAACTCTAAGACTCTAAGATATTTAGTCTTCAAAATGCCTAAAGAACCCAGAGCATTTATGAATTCAGCTGGGGACAACATTTGGAATTCACAGGTATTCTTTAATAAAATAGGCTCTATTTTAATTATATGTGAGATTGCCTGTAATTAACTTACAATGTTTGGAAATTCTGAAATCTTCAAGTCCTCCTTTCAGTAGAGAATTTCAAAATTCAGTAACCATAAAATGGCTAATTAAGTCATTAGAATGTATAAAGTTTTGAAATTCCAACTTCTTTATAGAGATTCTCATTTGAAGAAATCAATAGAGTTTCTGTCAAGATTTTGAGAGCATTTGAAACCCTCCCAAAAAAATCCTCTAAATTCTTAAAATCAAACCTGCTTATGTATATATTTTGGAAAAAAATAATTGGCATGGATGCCACTTGCCGCACTTCTGCTTCAAGTAAAAACCTCTGGTTCTTGCCTCACAATGTACAAGTGGACTTTTTAATAGCACGACATGTGGCATATTAAGGGAACCTATTGGCCCCATTAAATTAAGTATGGGCCAAAGCTCAGGTTTAATGGATTGGATAATTGTCTCATCAAAGGGCAAAAAAATAGGCTGTCATAATATAAGATTTAATGAAAAGTTTTCTCCTATGCACAGTGCGCTGATACAGCACTCATCTGGACCATCCCCATGGACTCTCCCTGAATTACACAGGACCCACCATTATGCCTGGCATTGATCCAAATAGACTGCATAGCGCTGGAGAAAATCGATCAAACTATTACTATTATTTGCTCACCTGACGGCCAAGGGTGCAAGGGTGGGGGACTCTATTGGACTATGGGCCCAAGACTTTTAGTCCTTTTTTCTTATAAGTTGGCCTACTGGTCAGACAATGATAAGTAAACTTGCCCACCAAGGACTGATCCAGAGTGGGGTTGTAGCAGCGGGCACTCTATCCACAGAGGCAGCCATGCAATTCCGCAGGCCGTTTAGTTATGATCTGGGTCAAGATTCAGGCATTTAATTTAAGTTTGGGTTCAGGGTTATGTAACCTAGGCCCAGTTCAGACAGGGGTACCCTATACAAATGCAAGTTCAGATTTGAGCACCAAATTGATTCGATCCAAAACTGACCTATTATCATCTCTAGAAAAGTATCCTGACCTATTATCATCTCTAGAAAAGTAACCTATCTTTTAAAAACTCAAAACTATAATAAGAAATCATTTCCTGTTTTAGTAAATACTCTCTTACACAGATTCTCGTGACTTTTCATCTTTTTACCAGTTCAACTCTGCAACTTTGTCCGTGACCCGTCCATGTCAATTACCATTAAAGTTCCCGGACTCGTAATAAGATATATCTCTTTCTTCAATATCCATACTCTCTTTCAGAAAATTCTCACAGCTTGCAAGAAAATCTGATTGTGAAAGAGTTTCCTTCTACGATTGTATTCCAAAAGTTCAAGGCCTATTGTGTGTGGAAAAGTTTTTCCAAAGCCCTCACATTATTTCATCTCTCTGTTCTACTTCTTAAAACTTCAAACAAACTTCTTAATACTAACCGAGAAAATAAGAATAGGGAAACTTTTATTCAGTAAATCCTCTGTCATCTCCAAGAATCTTCCAACTCATTGTTATGTTTTCTCATACGTTTATGAATTCAGCTCTACAAAACTATCTATCTGACATGGGGAATTTCTGGGACTCGTATTAAGATATTTCTCTTTCTAGCGCTATAACAAAGATATCATTTTGATAACTCTACTCAATACTGCTACCTAGTGGAATGATTAGGCTGACAAGTCAGCCTAAATCTTATCACTTATTCAAATTTGAAGTTCATCTACTTGCAATTAGCCCACTTAGCACTGGTCTCACATTCTTGCCCCCATGGTTCAGGTTCATGTGGTGTGACTAGGCCGGGTTGCTCTTATCAAAGTGAATCATTCACAGTGCGCCACGTTGCAAAAAATAACAAGCGCATCTGCTCCCATTTGCTTGAACTGCAAAATCACTTGGTTTTCACATGGTTTTTTATCGACGTGGCAAGACTCTGGGTGGACCACTCATAGTTTGTGTATGTGATGGAGGATCAGGGCTTTATTCAAACATTTACTATCATAGAATTTTGAGGATAACAATAGGCATACATTAACGTTTCAAAAATGATTTGAAAGAAGGGCATTTCCAATATGAATTGTTTTGGAGGGGAAATTGGTTGTGAGGGGGTCGGATTATAATAAGGGGGAGTCATGGGCTTGCTATCTTTGCAACAACAAGATTTTTCTCAATCTTTCTACGATTTTGTCATTAGGGAACTGAGATCTTCACACAATATTATTGTATAAAGATGTTACACCCCGACCCGAACTAATCGTGATTAAGGCTAATTAATCGAGATTACTACAAGTTAAGCATGATTAATTTAGTTAATGATGGTTAATGACAAAAAAGAGACAAATTAGTCTCAAATGATTGCATTAAGCATAATGGAATGGATTTGAATGAAATTAGTTTAATTGAATTGAGTTTAGGCTCAAACAAGATAGAACAAGGACATTTTCGTAAATACGAATTTCTACATATTTCGTCAAATACGAAAACTCTTGATACTAACGCGTGTATCTCAAAGAATACGTTAACTTTCATAATGGACTCGATTCCGTTTGACCTAGGAATTATCAAATGAGCATTCATTTGACTCAAAATGTAATTAGATTTAATGAAAGTGGGTTTTATTGTGAAAGCTCCTTATATTAGAATGAGATGAACTCAAGAGCTCATTCACTCATTTCACCTCAAGAGAAGCCCTAGGTTCTTTCTTCTTCTTTTTTCCCTTCTTCTTCATCAAGGTTGATTTTGGAGTGATTCAAGTGAAGAAGGGAGCTACTTCATCTTCTCCATTGAGCTTCTTCCATTTTTGAAAAGTTGAAGTTGAGTAGAACCTCAAACGTTCTTCCCATATGGCTACAAGTAAGTAATTAGTGGTTTTTATGGAGTTTTCACGTTCTCTTATATGATTGGAGTAGATTTCTAACTCAAATAGCTTATAGAATTCCATTTTTCTTGTTTGATGAAATTAGGGTTTGGTTAGGAGAGATTTCATCTCAAACCAAACTAAGCAAAGAAGGCTTTTGACTAAGTAACTCCAAGAGAGGTAGCTATAAGCATTTACTTGTGATTGATATTAATTATTGTAGAAGTTCATAGAAATTCCATTGATTTGGATTTTGTGCATTTTTCCATTGGCTTTTAGAATTGTTTTTGTAGATTGATTGAATGAAGGATTGGAAGGAGTTTAATGTGTGTATGAGATGATAAATGAGGAGAGGACATGAGGTCCTAACTTACATGCAGGAGGAGAATTGAAAGGAAAGGAAATGGAGAGGAAATGAACTAGCTGCAGGTTCTGGAATTGGGTTTCAGACTTGTTCAATCGATCGGCACTGAATGTCCGATCGATCAAACAAGGAAATAGCTGGGATAGTTTTTCTGTTCGATTGATCGGACAAGGCATTAACTGAGGCAAAATTTTGGCCGATCAATCGGACCCAGTTGGCTTTGGGTTTTGTTGGAAATATGGATGCTTTTTGGGAACATAAGTGTCATCTAAATTAGTTTTGTGACAATTTTAATGTAATTAAAGATTAGTGAGAGTTGTGAACAACAGAAAGAGAATTTTTGAAGATTGAACCCTTGGTTTAATAATGGGTTAAAGTATTTAATTAATTATGGACTAAACCTCCATAGGTGATGATTACGGGGACTCCAATGTACACATTATATATATAAATGTGATGTCTATCGAGAATAACACGTGCATTAGATAACCAATGGTTACACCTAAATGGTTGTTTTAGAACTGAGATAGAAATGAGTCAAATTGGAATAATTAGCTATTCCATCATTATATTGTATTTCGTATCGTTGCATTCCAATCTAATGAGATTGATGTTACTATTATTGCTTTCATATGTTAAGAATGGAATTACTGAATTGAATTGAATCCAGAAATGGATTGCCTATTGAAATGTATTGACTCTCAAGTCTGGCACTACCTAACTATTATATTAAAGCTCTAAATGAGTTAAATGAATTAATAAATGACTATTCCTACTGTAGTAGATGGATATGGGAGCGTTCCGGAGCTCCGTAGTGATGCCAATTGTCCCTGGCCCAGACACTAGTAAGTCTCACAATTCCAATCGTTTCTATGGGTACTGATTGATGCCTTCTATTTAGAAGATGAATCATTCATTTGAGGGAAGATGGCAAATGAAATGCAATAAATTGAATTGAAATATAATGAGTGCTATGGTAGTTGCCAAAATGTACATGCCTATTGATTGACTCTAATCGTATTGTCATTGTATACATTATCTAGACTTGTCTAGAATGGATTTTGAATATGGAATTGTTTACTGAATAGATTGAATGAAATTAGTATATGTATTAACATGTGTTATCACAAGTTCTGTTTATACAGTGTTGAACCATCGTGTTCATTAATGTTATTGATTGCATTACAGGCCCAATTGCCAATGCCGGTCCGACAACGATCCCAGCGGCAGCAAAGAAAACCGCTCCGATTCCTCCAAGAGGACCGATGGAATGGAACGGACTGGATAATATTTGAAATGGTTATCCAAGTGCGACGTGGATTGGAAATTCTTTTTGAGAATTCTTTTGAAATAGTTGGAATTCATTTTGGAATGTAATGTTTTGAGAACTTGAATAGTTATCAACCTGTGTTGTATTTAAATATGTAGGGGTTGATGAAAGCAAGGAAATGATAATAATGATTCATGTATAAAGAACTTTATTTTGTGAACATGTAAAATCGTAAATTGATTTTGTCAAATATAAATATTTCCACAAAATTGTGTATTTGACAGGTATTTGTGAATGTTTATCTCTTATAAATTCTATTTTAATTTCAGTTAATTCGGAGTTTACGGGAGTAAGTATGAAATCACGGCTCAGAATTATTGGATATCGAGCCCGGGTCGTGACAAAAGACCATTTCAATATACTAGTACAATATTGCCTCACTTTGATCATTTTATGTGTGTAGATTTTTCCTGTTCTTCGTCAATGAGATATATATGTTCATCAACTAAAGACTACCTAGGGTGCCATACGGTTTTCTTTTTCCGTTTTTCTTGGAAATGATTCCTGAAACCATACACACTATTTTCGTAACTTTCATGAGAGGAAAAACCTCTCAATTTACCTCTAAGAATGAAAGAAATGATTGTATAACCTTTAACATAAAAGGTGATATATAAACCCTTATTTTTGTAAGGTAAGTGCACGCACATCAAGTCCCCTTACCCCCACCAATTGAGATGCCGTTACATTAGCTAGTAATATAAACCTTTAATCGTTCTTTTCATGTATGATCGCCATCTGTGTTAGTGATCACGTCTCTTTTTGGTAGAGTCCATTATTGTCGCAACATGCTCTTTTAGAATTTTTTATTCCAATGGCATTGTAATCAAATTTGTTGTGATTTCTTCTATAAGCATTCATCATGCAACTTGATGCATGATTTTCTTTCCCATCGAAGAGAGAGAGAGAGAGAGAGAGAGAGAGAGAGAGAGAGAAAATCACAATGAAATCCTTACGAAAACTCAAGTGGTAGAGTCATTGTCGACTTGATACAAGATCACTATTGGGTCATAGCTATAATATTATGATAACTTTCAAGTGACTACATTGCATACGAAAGAACCTCATAATAGCAAGCCTGTATAACGTACAAGGTTATTCAAATTCAAACCTCAATCTTTCTTTGGTTACTTGTGTTGCTAACCCTGAACTCTGTAAACATAAAGCAGTACAGGTTTTTCTTGTTTGGATGGCTTTCAAATAAAAATTCATTCATTAAATTTTCTGTCTATTTGCAACAAATACATAAGAATTTATTGTCAAACAAGTAAATAACTTTGTGATAGAAAATGAATGCCCAACCATCACCTAGTGAATCAAATCCTTGGAAAGTCAGGTTCCCACATCAAATAACCTCTCATTTGTTGCAAAAATTGATGATTTTGATGTCATACAAAAGCTCTTTTAACCATTCAAGACCCAATTCTCATGAATCTCTACCCACTTAAACAACTGGACATAAAATACTTGTATAGATCCTCATCAATCTGCTTGCTCATCTCAGTAAAATGTTGGATAGATCACTTCCATTTGCATCTAAATTTCAACAGCACAGTAATTGATTAGAAAATAAATATTTGATTTCCCGAAATCCCATGCATTAAAAAGTTGCTAATGAGCGTATGTGATTAAAATCTAGCAATTGAGTAGCATGGAAAGGGAATAAAAAATCTCAAGATGGGCCACTAGATGTTGCAAATCAGATCTCATAGTGGGCAACTGACTCTAGTTTTGCAAATTAAACAGAGAGGAGTTTGGGCGGTAGGAAAGAGGGCGTGGTTCGGGGTCATCAGAAAAAGGGCAAACCACTTCGATTCGTGTTTGAACATCTGAGATTCATTGTGGTGTTTGGCGACCGAAGAAGGCCAAAAGTTTGTCACTCAAGGCTTGCCGATCTGCCATCACTGGAGAAGAAGTCTAAGTGTCTGTTTCTATTTTCTGTTTTAGAAAAAGAGGCAAGTTATCAAAAGGACTATGTGGGAGTCTCTATTCCCTCCTCCTCCGCAGATCTTTGATGGGGCGGGCCGCAGATCTGTGGCGGTTTGGAGATCTCCTATCGGCGGAGAGCATTGGAGCGTTTTACACTGGGCAACACAGTGGGGAGTGGATAACTTGCGATCGCAAGAATGAGAGTGCAGATGACGGAAAGGGCAAATCGAGAGAGGGAGAGAGGAGAAGACGGAAAGGGGCGAAGGAAACGAGACGATGGCGGCGCACGATGCAGGGCTGAAGGAGAGGGAGGGGCAAAAAGAAAAAAAATTTGGGTCTCTAACCGACTAGGTTAGAGTGAAAGAAGAGGGAAAGGGGAAAATTTTGGCGGGCCTCCATATAAGTTCCACACATGCCACTCGCACACTCTAGCTCATGCTCTCCTAAGCTGCAGCTTAGGGGAGCCTTTCTCTCTCTCTTTCTATATATATATATATATATATATAGAGGGAGATTGTCAGCTTCTAGAGTACATACGAAGTGCCTCATTTTCATGTGTTGGGGCCCATAGGTTTACAACTATATACCTTGGCCTCGGATAAAATTGATGCATAGTTAGCTTAATCATATTATACTAAAACCATCCTTACTATAAAAAAAAAAAGGTTCCCCACACGCGTAGCATGGTGGTAGGGACATTTGACTCCTATTAAGAAGCGCTAGAGTTTTTGCTCTGCCAAATTTCCTACTTAACTAGAGGATTTGTGCATGGTCGGGTCATGACCTCCGGAATGTAAAATTTCATGATGGCTAATCCAACACTTTTTTGGTTTAATGTGTAGTAGTATTCCGTGTTCATTTTCACAATACCTGCAGAACCTGTAGAGTCTATTGGAAATTGCATTTGGCAAATGTCCTCTTTCCTCTTGGGTTTTATACTCACTGATCTAAGAGTGTTTTTTTTTTTTTCCTCTAAATTGTAAATGTAAATACCGAAAAAGGGCAATTAAAACATAGCTCAGAGACAGCTTAGCCTCGGCAGGCGTACAGAAACCATTGATCAAGAGTAATAACAAAAAATGGAGTTTTTCTCTTCTGTTGTGATAAAAGATTAGTTTTTCTTTTGTATGGAGATGCAATGAAAAACCTTGTGGAGGCATTCTCAAAATGAACATCAATGAAAAGAAATTCTCTGGCAATCACTTCTATGCCCTGTTCACCTTGATGGAATTTGGCAGTCATGTACAGAAACAATTACCTCAAACAACAGTGGATCAACCCTAGAGTGGCCCTGCATAATTACACTAGTTGGCGGGGAGTAGGCATACTATAAACCGTTGATTCAATCGATAAGCAAATTAATTGTAACTCTTAATCATTTGAACATCACTTTCATGGATATGAGAGACATGCATAGTTATATTCTCTACTTCAAGATATCTAATTCATGATTAGTAGTATCCATGAAGGTTCATCTCGGAATATATTAAAGTAATAGAAAAACCAGCTCTATGGAGCCTAATTGGGGCCCGCCTTTGACCAGTACAACACCTTCGCAACCCCCCCCCCCCCCCCCCCCCCAAAACAAGAAAAAAAAGGAAAAAAGAAAAAAGAAAAAAAGAGAAAATTTAAATAAATAAAATCCAACCTTTGCTCACCATTCAATTGAATCTCAACCAAACCTATATTTAAAAGAACAATAACTTTAACATTGTTAAAACAGGAGCTAGGGTAATTTGATGGGGATTATTTTTTTATATGACCTTTTCATGAATTTTACCTACAACGATAGAAATATATCTTAGTGGGCCCTATGAGCTGAACCATAAGCGCCGTATGTGGTATGCTTGTAGGTAAAAATCCTCCTTGATTAATCACTTGGACCCACAACCAACATTGTGCATTGTGTTCTATCACGTCGATCAAACCAATCTAATATATATAAAAAATTAATAATAAGTTCTTTGAATTAACTAAACTAGTTTTTTTTAGTAAATATAGTATTGAATTATGGTTTAAATGACTAATTATAATACCAAATTATTGAACTATCTAGAGTTAAGTATCTTTACTATAGTTTAAGCTATCATAGCTATTTCTCAAAGTTTAGTAAGCGTAGAATATGGAGGGTTACTATAGATTCTATTTGGATGGATCAAGGGTGGGCCACAAGCGTAAGCCTATGGAATTTTATTCTGAATTTTAGTCTAAGAGAGCCTTTCCAAATATATAAATATATATATTTATATGAAAATCCTATGGTGATAGATGAATACACATAAATATCCCCATATATATATATATATATATTTATACCATGTTATTTGATAAGCGTGACATAGCAAATGGAAAATGCTTATACTTCTTGAACTAACATAACGACAACAAAGAAAAAACCTCGACATTTCACATGGAGTAATGTCATCACTTCACATACAATCTTCCACAGCCCAAAACCCAACTCTTAAAAACAAGAAAAGAACAAACCATAATAGAACAAACGACTATCACCAACACAGCAACCAAACCCTTACAAACACCAATTGAGAGCTACACACGCTTAAAGAGGAGGGCAAGTGAAACCGGGTGGGACTTTCTTCTCACAAGTGACAAGGAGTTGAAGAGCAATGGGGAGGAAGATGTTGAGATTGAGAACCTTGAGCCTTAAAGCAGTGCAAAGACAAATAGCTGCTTCAAGCTCAAGTAGCCCTTGAAGCACTGGGCAGCAAACGTTAACAACCGGGTCCCCGAGACCAATGTGCACCAGCCCTCCAAGCAAATCCACACACAGCCCCAGCTTCAACGCGTCGATGGGGCAAGTGGTGGGTGCTGAAGGGGAAGGCGGGCAGGGCGGCTTCGTCACAGGAGGAGTTACGGTGGGCTGAGGAACGATGATGGGTGGGATGATTGTCGGAGGTTTTGTCACAGGTGGTTTTGTTTTAGGTGGTTTTTTGTGAGGAGGATGAGGCTTTTTATGTTGGGGTTGGGAAGGTGAAGGGCAGTAGCCACAGGCAGAGATTGGAGGAATTACAGTTGTGGCCATGAAAATCAAGAAAAGAAATGACACTGCAGTGAGATTGGATGCCATGATAGATGAGATGATGAGTGCCACCAGATGTGGAGAAAGAAAGGAAGAAATGTTTTGTGAGAGTGATGGCTAGTGAGGTTGAAGAGAGATATATAAGGAGATTCTCAAGAAGCACCCGTGACTTGCTTTTATTAAGAGTCAGTGCGTTGAATGAAGTGAAGATTAGGGGTTATTTTTATTTGTCTTTGGGCTCGTGGGGATGTTGGAAGTGGAAAATGTAAGCTTGCGGTTCGTGTCCAGGTTGGTGGAGTTTGGATGGTTGTTGATGGAGTCTGACTTTCATCTACGTAGGCAGGAGACTTTGGGGTCATTTGTCTTTTATACTTGTGATAGGAAAATGGATTTTACAAATATGTAATATGTAAATATTATATATGTGTAATACATTGCAATATTTGTTAAAATCACCATTTTTATGAGTAAACTAATACATCCAATCATTTAAATGTATTTAAAATTTTGAATGTTTTCACTAATTTCTCAAGATCATGAAAAAAAAAATATAAACTTAATGACTTTATAGTTACCAATAATATAACATATTGAATGGTTCACATCATGAATTGGGTCCACAAAAGTGAAAAAAAATAGCTATATAAGTTGGGAACGTTTTCATAAAGTATTCAAAATCTATGAAAATTTAAGATCGGCTTTAACATCAGAGGTTTTGTTGTCCAATAGACAAATCGGATGGTAATTTGGATGACAAATATAGGACCCAATGAATGAGAAAATGTAAAGGTAATTGATGGGGCCCGCAAGAATACAATCACCATGTAAGAGACTCTCTAGCGCCTTTTTGAACCTGTGAAAGTGATTCTCACACCTATTCATGTACGAGAATTTATGCGTAAATAACCTTATTTATACATTGTTTTTACACCTTGCATCATAAATGTAAATCAACACAAACAAATGTGTTGGTGCATAACTATGGAAGACTTTCTCCTTTGCACGCACATTTGAAGCATTCTAATGGTAGAACTCTAGAACTCACCTCCTGAATTTTAAGTGCATCCAGTCAAGAATGCATGGTGTGTAGGTAAATATTTTCCTCATAACCATTATATAGGTTAAAATAGATGCATGCGGTTAACCTATAATATAGCTGTCCCCCAGCTGTATAACAGAGAAGCCATCTGCCCTAAGCAGGAGAGAATTCTGTCATTTTCTCAATAAAATTCAATACAGCAGCTAAATTTGTCACATCTGTGAGACAAACGAATAACAACGAAAGAGCTTGTACTCTTGTGGTCAGCGCTTGTGTTTGCAAGCATAAATAAAGTCTTCGGACGAATCTGATCACAAGTGTATAAAATTTCAGTCAACTTCTGAGGCGAGCTAAGTTCATCTGATCAATCCAGTCCATGTTTTTTATTTTTATTTTTATTTTTATTTTTTTTTGTGGAATTTAGGGGTCGTGGCCCCATCCAGCCCCCCTAGTTCCACCCTTGCTTGTGAAGCCTGTATACTTAGGAATCCATCTGCAAGCATTGTGTGAGCTTATAAGACCGCTTAACCACTCGAGTGCCTTGTGTTCATCAACTTTAGTTTGATCTTGTTTTCTCCAATATAATCATGTATATAAAATATATAATCCTACAAGTACACTTACTCGTATGTGGGCCCCACTTGAATATAATATGTAATATATTATAGAAAATTATATAAAACACATGCACTGGACAAAAATAAAACAATCTGGGCCGAGCCCAAGCTCAAGCCAAGCCCTTAATGAGACAAGTTGAGCCAAAAAATAAAAATAAAAATAAAAATAAAAAACTGCAGTTAAAGCTTGACTTCATTAATTTGGCTGGCTCCAATTTAGTATGATTGCCTTAGGGCCTGTTTGAGTTTTTTACTAGTAGAGTTGAGTAGAATAAAGTCCCTATTTTTCAAAAATAAGTCACATCAAAAGTACTTTATTTCTCATTTCCCACCATATTCTTCACAAAAAAGTCAAAAAGCAACCATTAAAAGACAAAAAAAATCTATCTCCCAATAAAAAAAGTCAAAAAGATTCCATCACAAACAACTAAAAACAAAATACCATCATAACCCATTCATATTTTATTATTTCTTTAAAATAATTTTTACTCCACATAACTCTACAAGTAAATACTCCAAACAGGCCCTTAGGCGGCAAGCTGAGATGTTCTGAGTTAGCTCAGCCTGTGCATATCCCTTGTGAAATGTGGCCATTTGCAATGCAAAATGTAGGTTCAAGATCATTCATCATGAAAAGGATTTGTAAAAATGGATTTATCCATCTGAGTCATTCAAAATGAATGCCCTACATTGTATGAAGGTTTTTGAACATTTTCTCTAATAAGTGGAAAACTCTTTTCCTGTGCACGCACTACTACCCGAGTCCACATTTGGACCATCAACAAGGCAGGCCACTCTTGAGTTTCACTGGGTTGAACATAATGAATGGTACCAGTGCATAGTCCACGTGAGAAAATCATCCCATCTAAGAGTTGGCTCCTCAAAATATAAGATTATTTTAATCATATTGTTAGTCATATACTTAATCTTACGGTTAATATTACTTACATTCAAGTCTCAAAATATCTTATAAGAATACCGCATTCATCTTCAAACTTTTTTATTTTTAATAAATAGGCCCTACTTTTGACTCTCCATTTCACTCACTCGCCATGAGCACCAGTGAAATACACTCAAAAGACGAAGAGCCGGACACGTAGCCAACAAGTACTAGTGTCACGATCCGGGCCCAAGATTAGGGTTACCACGGCCAAACTCCGAATCGCAATTACCATACTTACTCCCGTAGACCTCGCATCACCGAAGTCAATACGAGATTCACAAGGGATCTTATATATATTTGTCAAATGTACATTTTTGCTGAAATATACACATACATTGACATCCAACTTTAACATATACAAGTCCTTTACATAAAGTAAAGTTTACTTACACCTCTCATTTCCTATTTAAATTAACCATGCATATTCAAATACAATGCATGTGATTACTATTTACATCAAAATGAATCTATTCAAAATGTTTATAAAACTTGCTAAACCGGTCGCCTCCGATTTACATCTACTCATTCAATCCTCTTGGAGGAACCGGATTGGTCTCCTCCGTTGGCGGCGTGGTCTCTGTACCACTGGAACGGGCAACTTAGCCTGTAATGTCATGAATGACACTGTGAATACGACGGTTCAACAATGTATACACAATTCTATGATAATCATATGTTTAGCAATTTTAAACAATTTATATCAATTCAATTCAATTCACTTCAATGCATATAGTTCTTCCCCGAAGGAAGCATTCAATTCATGTAGTTCTCCCCTGAAGAGAGCATTCAATTCATGTAATTCTCCCCTGAATGGAGCATTCAATTCATTATGTATACTTTATCAAGTATCTTTTTGTTGTCCTCTGGTATAGGCGGAGAAGCGCACCATTCACGACCCAGCCTTTAAAGAACTCATTTCATTTCATTATTACTCACTTTATTAAGTGGCTTTTCAAATGTGTGGGATTTACCAGTGTTTTGATCAGAGATCACTGGCACCACCACGGAGCTCCGGAACGCTCCATCTACTGCAGCAGACCTAATCTTTAATTCATTACAGTGTTTGCTCACTTCAGTTCTTTTCTTTTCCTTTTATTGCATTTCATTTCATTAATTCAACACAGTATTCAGTGGTAGCTCAACAAGGAGCATAACAGTAGTAGACAAGAGAGGACAAGCCAACTCAAGTAAAAAACAATTAAATTTTCTAAAACAACATTCGGGTGAAACGTTCATTATGCAATGCAGGTGTTATTTTAGATGACATCACTTTTTAGTAAAATTTACATTCACATAAGTTTAGCTAACACCCATGAAGGTTTAGGAAAATATCAGAAATCAATTCTGATATCCCCTCAATTTCAGTCACCTCGTCGGTTACTTAGCGGTTAACCGAATCACGGATTTCGGCTAACCGAACCATATTCGGCCAGCTTTCCAGAATCTCTCAATTACAGGTCAATTTGCTTAATTCGGTTACTTGTTCGGTCACCTACTCGGCTGACCGAAATTCAAATTTTGGATAGTCGAATTTCTTTCGGTCATCTTATGGTCCGTTTTCCAGAAGCTCAACTTCTGATGGAAAAACCGTGACAAGATTTTCTGTTACCTTGCGGTCAACCCTTGGCTAGCCGAACTCACAATTTCGGCTAGCCGAACTATGTCGGTCAGCTTACGTTCAGGGGTCGGTCAGCCTGGCGGCTGACCGAATTGTGCCCAGAAGTTCAGAAATTTCTAAACCGAATTTTCTGGAATTGAACTCCTTGAGTTCTAACAAGTCTATGAACATCTAAAATCAATAGAATTGAGTACACTTGCCTTGTTTGGAGAGTAATCCACAATAACCTCCTTTTCTAGCTTGAATTTGATATAAATTCCTCAAGCTAAACCTTCTTTTGAATCTAAAACCCAAAATCAATCCACAAAATAGAATTCTTATGAATTCTTTGGGCCATAACCATTCTATCTCAATAAATAAAACCTGGAAGTGCTGAATTCAACTCAAACACTTACTTATAATCTCCTTGGAGGAAGTTCTTGAGATCTTCTCAAGCTTGAAACTCCAAGAAATCAAGAAAATAGATGAAGAAGATGATGGTGAAGATGAAGTCCCTCTTCACAAACTTGTCAAGCTTTCAATTCGCCACTCAATGAAAAGAAATTGGAAGAAAGAAGAAGAAGAGAAAGAAAGAAAAAAAGAGATCAGCTGGAAGATAAGTGAATGAACTCATTTGAGTTCATCTCTATCTAAATAAACTCATTTTTGCATTTTAGCCCCTATCATTTCCACTATTTACAATTTGAGTTAAATGAATGGTCATCTGAACCAATTCACGCCAAATGGAATCGCTACAGTTACGAAAGTTACCGTACTCCTCAAGATATACGTGCGAGTATCAAGAGTTTCCGTATTCGACGAAATACGCGTAATTTCGTATTTACAAAAAAGTTCTTGCATTACTCGATTTGGCCTAAAACCATATCAATTCATTCATATCATTCACTACTCTTTTCCTTAAGCTCAATTTGACCATTTGAGCCAAATTCTATATCAATTTAGCCATTAATCAATATTAATTCAATAAAACATATTGATTTAGCATTAATCCCGATTAAGTAGAGTTAATCATAATTAACTCGGAGCAGGGTGTTACAACTAGTTTGAAACTTCCCCATCAGTCCACCTCGAATTCCCACGGTCCTCGATCTGCTAGATTCTGGATGAAATTTCAAGGTCTCCCAAACATATCACTGAGTAGGGTAGATGTTAAGTGAAAGGTCCATGTTTTCTTTTTCTCTGGATCCTCCCAATGAAGAGAGATTCAAAGAGTTCCCGTCTCCACTGCAGGGAGGTTAAGCGTATCCATCCAATGGTGCTGATGGTGGGGAAAATAATCACACATCTTTACTAAAACCTTCCATAAATCTTCTCTTCGTATGCTTAAAAAAAAAAAAAAAATTGTTGCCACTTTTGCCTTGCATCGAAATCGGGACAGATCCAAGTATTAGGTTTTGGGCCTAGGGGGGTAATCACCCAAGTGGACCTGAAAAAGAAAAGCCTGAAAACAAGCTGTGGGCTTTCGAATGACAAAATAAGGAAGAAGAAAGTAATATTATAGTCATGCCCACCTCTCAAAAGAAATTCCTTGCTCTGCTGCTACGTACAAACACGACAACTAGAATTCCTCTTCTTTAATAAACATATCTTGAGGATCCATATATGGAATACAGGCAAGCATGAATTGTATTTGGACGTTCCTTCAAGTGGCCGATTCACTGATCAAGTCATGGCGAGGACTGACATCTGAGAACAGAAGAGAGAGGCTCTGAGTCTGACTGTCATTTTTCCTCTTTCAATCTATGCTGCTAGGTTTAGTCCGCGAAGGAAACATGTAGGGTCAGTTTTCTCCCTTTTCATCCTTCGACTTTCTCATTCTTTTTTTACAATGAAAGTAAAAGAACTGTAGAAAACTAGCTTCTTCCTGTTATATACAATTGCCGATGAGCTTCAGTTGAAAGAAACTCGCAGAAAACTCACTATTATTTCATATGGTAATTCAATATTACTGTTGGAGATCACTCACTAAAACCAGCTTCTCACCAAATTGGATCAATTTAGTCTAGAGTCTAAAGACTCTAACCTGTGATTGGCCACATAATTACTAGCTCAGTATTGATTGAGAGATTTTGGGTCTTACCCGGCCTCAAATTTATAACTGAGAACGCATCTTGTGGGGTCCACTCAGGATAAAGTGGGACTATGAAGTCGAAGTAAGTGGATGTATCGTAGGTGGGGTGCGTGGAGGGGTTTAAAAGGGGTCTATTTGAGTAGGGAGTCATTCAAATTTCACCTCCATCCATCCAATATGAGATGTCCACTAAAAGAGCTCTTGAAAATAATTATTGGGGATGATGAAACATTAGAAAGGCATTGATTTCCTTAGACTTCAAGCATCAGTACCATTACAATAGAAGCTTGTCAAGAGAATGGAATCTATACACTATTCCCACTATCTTTTTACCACTAGATACATATAGTTGATGCCTCCTACAGTCGTACTCTTTTTACAATCTCTATTGTATTTTGCACCAAAACAACTATTCCATAAAATGCCAAAAATGCTAAATGAGTAAATAAATCAGACGCACCACAATATTCACCAATAGTTTTAGACTTCCTGCAAGCAGGAATGGTCCAAATGCGCTTGTGCTTACCCATCTGTTATGAAAGTTTGTCCTCCAGTTGAGCAACATGTGATTGGCTAATAAAATTTGTACCACCACATACTATAGTAGATTTTATTTCTTCAAGTGATGGTGACAACATGAATGAAAGATACGAAAGAGATAGGACAACAAATTATATGGTGATTTATGATTCGCACTTTTCTTTTGTACTACCAAAAGGAGGCACCAATCATTAGTGGGCAAAAAACTATTTTAATACTTGCGAACATCGACAGGAGAAAAGTTTATTTAACAATTATTTATTTTAAAATTAAAACTAAATCCAATGCAAATGTTGCTATGATCTTCTTGATATGTGGTAGTCAAAGATCTCAAGGGGTTTTAAGAGAAGTGAACCACTCGGATGAAGGGTGGGTGGGCCAGATCCCCATATAATGGGATGTGCTATTAGAAAATTCTTTGTAGAACCCAACAAGGAGATCGACGCCCTCACAAGGGTCAACTTGTACAAAAGAATGGTAGATGTAAAGAAGGTCAAAAACAATGTACACCTGTGCAAAATAACAAGCAGAACCTCTGGTTTAGATCATGTATAGTCCATCAATTCTGTAAAAGATAGAGGAAATAATAATTTTCATCCATATATAAGTTTCAAACACTAACCATAATTTTCATCCATGTATTATGTTATCCGTTCTCTGTCGTCTCGTATTCCAATTTCCAAATCCCTTGATGTATATATGAATTGATAATTTATAATTTTTCAATACATGAATGTACAAATAAAGTTTCTCCATTTTGGTGTCATATATTCAATCACCACTGGATACTTGTAGAGATCTTTTATTATATATTCTCACATATTTTTTTTATTTAAACAAGAAATAATTAAACTTGGTGAGTGAAATTGCGGAGCCATTTAGTTTTCTGAGTTGTATCCGAGTCATGAGCCAACAAACTAAGGGTGTGAATGGGTTGGATCCAAGACGGAACTACGGTGGGTCCAAGCGCAGACGTCTGTTTTTATAATCTAGATCTAATTCCGACAGAACCTATTTTTTCTATACGGGTCCGGCTTCAACTTCAAAAAAGGGATCTGGTTTTGAATATAGATCCTAAATAAGTTGTATATTACATTAGTATAATTGGATAAAATAGCTTTAAAATAAGTCTTTTAGACATAAAAGTAGGACTAATAAATGGTTTATGATTAAATTTAAGTAGACTCTCAAATATAAATATAACTTAAGCTATATCGCCCTTCAAACTTATATAAAATTTTTATATGTGGATGTAATCATCATACATCCAGAACCTTGGGTTGGAACATACTAATATCTGATTCTAGATCTAAATTTCTCCAAGGAACAAAAGTAGGTTCTAGACACACATATTCAGAACCGTAAACTTGAGATATTCGGATAATTGGACACCCATTTTTAAACCTACTACAAACTATGATAAAAGCAATGCATTGAGGATGGGGGAAGGGAGGGGCAATCCAAACCCAACCCGAATTGGTGGTTCAAGGGATAGGTTGGCCCTTTTTCAGGTTATACTTTATCTTGACATTTTCTCACCTGACCAATAGATATGGTGGGATAGGGTTGAGTATTATTTCAAATATAGGCAGCCAACTAATCTGAGATGTGGGACTATGACCCATCATTAACACAACCAAAATTTAACCAGAAAATTCAAGAAATGAGCTACGTTTTAAACTTCAAGTTGGGTATGGATTAGAATTTTTAGGGGTTTTTACATATTAGTCACCCTTAAACCTATTATCTCCAATTTCATTATCGAGGTTCAAATAATGTCACTAGAGTACTTTGACTTTTGTTAACATCTTTTTAACTTTTTTATGTCATATCCCATGATATCATGGGATGTATTAGTTATTGTATCATACACTTTCATCAACGAGCAAGCGAATTAGCTTTTCACAAAACACAGAAAATGATATTTTGTAAACAGTAAATACATACTTAATCACCATTTCTCATGTTCTATCATTTGAAAAAAGTTCTCCCTAAAATGTTACATAAAAGCCATGGCATCACGTGAAAGTCCCATGATATCATAAAATTTATCACGTACTTTGTTCCCAAATGTCTTGGGATTTATCAGTTTCTTTTTGTAAATTCACTGTTCTCATGAGTTTCCGTAAAAAAGTCTCCTTACCAGTACGACTAAGTGCTTGTATAAGGTCTAAACCTCTTCTTTCTTCTGCTTAGAGGGTGGACAGTTGCCCTAAACTGGAATGCTATTTTTTTTTTTAATTGTCAGGATCGATCCCCGGGTAGCCCACTGAATGGGCTGTGTGCAGTGCCCACGTCCAACAATTTCCTCAGCTACTTGAAAATCCAGAAAGAATAGCTTCTTGCAGGTAAAACTAATCCAACACACACTTAAAAATCTCATAAGAAGACACATATACCATGACTTATTAACCAAGACACAATGTCCGCAATGGACAAATACACGATTTTGCACGGGAGCATTCACACCACACTAACAAAGCAATTAACACTACCCAATGCAGGAAAAGAAAAAAAAATTAGAAAAACCCCACAAACAAGGTACCCGCCAAGCACAGTAACGAAAAATACAGAAAACAAAAACAACAGAGCGAGAGAGAGAGAGAGAGAGCTCTAAGCGCATTGGAAGCCAGATGGGGTCTTTTTCCCGCATACGTTCAACAGCAAGCTTAGAGAGAGAGGGATGTTTAAGTTCATGCCCAACACATTAGCTTTAATGGCAGTGCAAAGGCAGACAGCGGCTTCAAGATCAGCCAAACCTTCAATCAGTGAGCAGCAAGGGAGTGTAGGTGGGGATCCCACCACCACACTCACCAACCCCAGCAAATCTGCACATACACCCAGCTTCAGTGTGTCCTTGGGGCAGGATGCAGGCTTGTGGTGATGTTTAGGGGCCGGTGTTGGGCATGGGACCCCGTGGGCGGTGACCAATGAGAAGAAGAGGAGATTGAGAGAGAGAAAGAGAGCAGCTGAAGCAAAGGAAACCTTGGTAGCCATCTCAAACAAACTTCTTGAAGAGTTTTAAGAGAGAGAAGAGAGGTGATGGATTGGTGAGAAACGAGGAGATGATAGCCTATTTATAGAGAAAGACTGTGATTCGTTTGGGAAAGAATGAGAGGTGGCCATGTGGGCATGGTTGCCAGATATGATTTAGGGTTTGCATTTTCCGTTGTTTTCATTAGGTGGTGAGTGGTGGCATCCATCCTCTTCCTGTGTCCTTTTCCCTACATGGGAACGTGCACATGCATTATTGTACGTAGATTATGTGTACAACACCCCGTAGGTTATAGTACAAGAACCCTGTAAACTACGTTGTCACAGTGTGACCTCTCGTGAGGAGGACCCACCTTTCCCATCCAATCCAGTCAGCAATGCTATCCCCCTTCAAATTAGCAGTAGGAAAGTTGCGTGGAGCAAGTGCTAGATTGATGACATGTAAAATCATTATTAACTTAATAAAACTCAGTGGAATTAGATTACTTTGCTTAATATTATCAATTCTGATTGGAATATAGAATTTGGATTAACTACAATAGAAAGCATAGTGTTTTTAGAGGACTGTAAAGAGGCTCTGATACGGCCCACTTGTTTGACGACAAATGTGGTAGATATGGGGTGGATGTCATATAAGCATCTATTTTGGACGCTTGGCCGGCCGACCATCCATTGGCCACCAATTGAATGATGAGAATATGTGGCTCTTGGACCATGACCCATTAATGCTGGGCCCAGAACTTGGACATATGTGCATGCCACGTGGATGGTGAATTAACGAATGAACATGAAGCAGCATGCGCTGCCAAAGTGTGGTATTAATGCCTCTGCATTTATAATTCTCGTCTTTAGCTTGGGATGCATCCTTTTTCCTTCGCATTCCTTTGTCCTCCACATGTTAATTTTCACTGTGGGAGTAGAAACTCGTAAGCCTACCTCTCTAATAAAATTACCATGTTCCATGTTTAGGCATGAAAACAGTACATGCACTTGGTCTTGCATGAACAGTGGATGTGGATGAATGTGCTGATGGGAAGAGCATTTGATGGATTGTGCATAAATCTAAATTTTCGCTCGATTTAATCACCATATATAATTTTCTTATGAAAGGAAGGGTCTTTAAAAATAACGTGTTAATGGAAGAATTTGGTCTAAGCATTTATTATCCATGATCTTGATCCAATGCTTATGATTGTTGAACTACATATAATCTATAGAATGCCAGGTAGACAAACTGTACACACAGTTTAACATGTGACTTCGGGTTCTTGTGTTCCTGAACTATAAGATCCTTTCACAAGTCGCACATACCAGATACAGTCCTGTACTTCGGGCAATAAGGGTTGGTGATTCGGTCATTGAGACCATCAATATGGTGGAACCGACCTCAGACTTCATTCCGAGAATTCCTTTGGTATGACTTCAGGGAAAGATCTTCCATCTTAGTCCCACCCTCTAATGGCTTGGGACATTAATAAAAGAAGCAATGGAGAACTTAAACCCCCTCCTAGAACGGACAACCCCTATGTCCCACCAGTGATTGACCCCAAAAGGTCAAAAACCCATCTTCTTAAATATGTAAATGTAAATGTTCAAATGTCTATGTGCACGGGGATCACAAGATTGATAAGATCATAACAACTTGTTAAAGTAGTTGAAAGATCAGAACGAGCACATGGGATGAAATTGCAATGCTAGTTTTAGTGCCTATTCAGTAGTTACAGCTTGTAGAGGTATGGACCGTGATAGATAGGTTTTGTCTTCTTGAAGGTAAATGACGACACGGGAGGAAATATCGGTCCAAGCTAATATAACAACCGCCAATTGTCAGATGACTGGGAACCACAAAGACACAACACCTGATCCTCCAATACTACCAGTATAGAATACGCACAAAGTTTGGTGTACGTGGCTTTCACACAACCAGTCTTCTTCTAGATTCGAGTTGCAATTTACCTCTGGGTCAAATGGGTCCAGGTTTAAAATCTGGGTGGGTCCATGGCTCAATATACAACAGACGAAATACAATTGTGATGGGTCATGGTAGTTGATTTGTGTCAGATATGGGTACTGGGTTAAATACGCAATCGGCATATACCATGAAGATGGAACCAAATAAGATGTAATGATAAGAAGAAAAATGAGAACACTGACATATGATTTATATGTATGTGTCTATCTAGATTATCAACCCGGGATCCAATTAGAATCGAATTCATTTGAATCCAGGTAGGCTCGGGAGACTAGTAATACCCAGCAAAATTTTGTAATAGGGTCCGGCCATGGACCCGGGTCCAACCCGGTCTCAGCTTGCAGCTTTGGCACAAGAACGGAGTGGCAACCGACCATCGGTAGTTGGGAAGGGGGAAAAAAAAACACACCTTCAATGGGGCCACAATGTATGTCAGTATGAAAAGAAACAAATATGGAAAGATTTGGATGTTAAGGAGGGAATAAGAAGCTAATTAAATGATCTTAATATTTAGTTTTAAAATCTGAAAGTCAAAGGCAAATACATAATGCAAATTTTGTTGTAAAATCTACTGCCCATAATGTCTGACATGATATGAAAATAGGATTAGTGTCATTTCGAGAAGGGTCAGCGTGTGTAAATGAACAGAATAGATTACTGGCTCCAGGTATGAAAACTCAAAGGAACATTTGAAAAATCTGTCACTGGAGATTTCGTGGGTGTACGTGAAATCTTGCTGATATACTTCTAAACGGCCCTTTATGAATTTTCATATTTGGAGCTCACTTTTGATCAAACACACGTCTCATTGAATTGGCACAAAACCAAATTCCACATAATTCACCAATGGATTTTATTACAAAGAAATTATATGGTGCATAGTCATTAAATAAACACACTTCTTATCTACAACAACACTTTCCTTTGTTGTGTGCCCCTTTGCTAGTTATGCATCCAGGCGTGCCCCACCAAAATGGGCATTGATTTTAAATAAGACACATGAACGTTTTGTAAGCCCCACTTGAATGCAATCATGAGGGGTACGTCTCGGATTGAATGAGAGACATCCAAGACCTATTTTAAAGCATGCCAGTCACGTGGGATGCTATGCTGGAAAGTACTCATTGAGGATACTATTTAGGCAGTACATCCTTTGAATCTGGTCATCACAACCATTGATCAAAGATGATTAGGGTTCTTTAAATCCACATACAGGCCACTTGTGATAGTCTTGTACTATTAACAACGGAACGCTCCCCTCATCCCACCAACCCAATCCTTGACTCCTGGTTAGTTGGGCTTCACATGCATTCCCGTGTGAAAAACAAACGAGCAGACGAAACACACAGGGTACGTATGGCAGGCACCTGTAAAACACGTGTGTTATCTTTGTCCTTTCCACTGATGGACGATGTTAGCTGATTCATGTAGTGACTAGTGACTTGGGCTCCCCTATTCAAAATATAAGCTATGCTGTACTGTTCCAATTGGGTTCTTCTAGCGGTAAAGTATCATGCATCTGCTTCCAAGCATCCAAAACTTTCTTTCCTTAAAAATACCCTCACCTCCAGCAGGTCCAATAGGATGCATGGCAATCAATGAAAACAGTGAAATGAAAAGGGTTTGATAAGAAACCGTGGGCAAAATATTGGATTGAGCACATGATCCTATCCCTTAGTTTTAAATCCTCAAACTTTAATTGCGATGACACAAAACTTAACTCTGTAACCTCTGGGGCAATAATGTTCAACTGGGACAAAGATGTGATAATGCTGATTCAAGGGGCTATGAGCAATTGAGCATACAAAGGAATCGGATTGATGGTGAAAGCCCAAGCCCCTTGTGAAAAAACAAAAGGAACACACTAGGATATAGGCTATTCTATAGAACTTGCCCTTTATAATAGTCAAATCGTCCCCACTGCCATCGCATCCCATCATTCAGATGAATTGTCAAATCATTCCAAAGTCAAGGACACCTTGTGGGCACACATGGACTCTCACGATCAACCTTAGCACTCTGCACCCATCACACAAATTGGACCCTTGCCCCAATTCCGCTCATCTAGTATCAAAATTCAAACATTTAAAAAGGCCACCGCTTCAAAGCCTAGAATTAGAATTAGAATGCTTATATTGTGCCCTCTTTTCACACACATTATAAAGAATGGATATTGTCCAGAGCTGCCCTTAGACATGAGATTCACCCCTGAGATGTCAAAGTTTAAGTATTCTTCTCATGCAATATCCTAGAGCCATACAATATGGCACACATCATGTTGTGCAATATCCTAACGCAGTGCGATTTCCTAGGGCCGGGCGATATTGCACTGTTATATGAACAATTCTGCAAGAATTATATAGACTTCAACGGTTGTGGGGCAAATATCAGATGCAAGAACAGTCCCACGGTCTATATCCCTACAAAGACACACAGACCTTTCATCCTCATAGTCTCATCATTCGAATGAATCAGGTGGGCCCCACAAGAGAACCTGTTTTGCTTCAGACCAGCTGACGATTCATTCAAGGCTCCCTATAAAATAAACACAGGGAGATCTGAAGTTCATGAACATTTGCAATTGCAGTTCATACTAAATCAATGCTAAACAGAGCCTTAATGGAGACTCTTACCTGTCACCAAAAGGAAAAAAAGGGGAAAGGGACACCTGCAGTTCCAAAGGAAGCCTTCTAGTGGAAAGAGCCATTTGAAGACTAAAATATGCATCATAACATGTTCACCAACATTAGGCGATCATCCACATCTAATCACAGACAATCACGTGAAGTCTAAATGTGCCATCGATCAGACCTAATCAAACTTTATATCCATCTGCTACTGCAAGTAATGCAAATGGCAGAAAGATTTCTTTCAAGAGCCAAAAACAGCTTACCCCACAGGACCCCTGGCCTCCAAAACTCAATCGTCATACCACGACATCTAAAAAAATTTTCTTGCAAAATCAAAATCAGCTTCACATAGACAATTGCTACTACCCTGTGCAGAATTGTGGATACTGGTTTACATGTAGACAAAATATAAAGGAGATTATAAGCAAGCTAAAAAATAACTGATGAATGTAAAACAGTCCCTAGACAAACTTTGATGTTTAATAAAAAAAACAAGTACAGTTTCTTAGCAATCATCACAGAAACAAATTAAATCCTTGGGAAATATAACCTCATCAGTGTTTTATTTTATTTGAATTATACTTGCTGAAGAAGACATGAAGTCGGAAGTTCCAACCACAACTACACTATGGTTCTCCACCGAGCTCCACGCGCAAGTTGTCATATGGGTAGACTTTTGGTGTCTGGCCAGAAACAAATATAACATGGTTCAGGTTCCAACCCTTAAAGACTAATGTGACAACAAAGCACAAACTAAAACAGCAAAGAGGCAGAAACAAAAGTAGAGCATGCTTCTTTCTCTTGTACTCTATAAGTTCTTATCAGTAAATTGTACTATACTAGTAAGAAACCCAGATTCCATTGACCCAAAGGATTTGAAATGGAAAGAAGGCCAATTTGAACTCATAACTATATTTGCTGGAAGGATGAGCTGTATCACACATTTCAAAAAAACAAAAATAAAAAGAAAAAGAAAAAAAAAAGAAAAGAGAAAAGAACTTGATCACTTGTTCCTCGCGTTTGTTAGCTTCTTTTCTTATTTTCAATGATTGGAAAAGGAAAAAAAGAAGCTTTAGCCTTAAAAAAAAAAAAGGTATCAACAGAGGTATAGCTGAAATTTTATAAATATATATATATAATGAATAATGAGCCTTATTCAAATATCCTGCAAATAATGTGTGGATAATGCAATTAGTAACTAAATAATGTATATTCCCATATGGAGGACTTGGTAATTGTTATATCTAAGACTCAACCCTTTTCTTGAGCAATCACAAAACAAAAGAGAGTGTTTGCCGATGCATAAATGAACATGGATCAGATGCACGCTTAGATTCCTTGACGGACCTTTAAGGTATCATTGACATAAAGAATGAGAAAAATACCATCCAGGGCATATTTCTTACAGGCAGCCTGAAATTTGTGAGGCAAAACTATATTCATTATCATTCAATTTAACATAGAAACCAAATTCTATTGATATAACTGCTTTTAAAAGAACTACAAATTTTGCCAATGGTCGAACTCAATAGAATCTTCGAAAGGATTAACAGATTGATAGCAACAGATAGTTCCGCATTAAATTGCACTGATTACCCATCTCCACGACCAGAAAGTTTCAATTTCTATCTTCCCCAAGCTATGATGCCCAGATGTGCCATGGATACAACAAAGATATGCCATGGGCGTGGCAGGGACGTGGCCCTTACACATTAAAAGGATCCAACAATATGGGTAGAAAGCCTACTTAAGAGGTGTCTGGGTGTCAACGTCCGTAAAGACAGTTTGCCTAAAATTTTGATGTTGCAGTATTACACTTACTAACAAAAAGAAAACCCAAACCTCTAAAAAACTGAATATTGCATATCAAAAAAGTAAACACAGATAAAAAAGAAACAACTATGGACATTATTTTCCAAAAGCATAAGCTACATGAATGTAATAATCATAGCAAGGCGTGCAGGTTGCGATAGCCCATTAATTTAGAAGCAAGATAGTAAAAATATGGTTTTGAAGAATCAAAATTCATACATACAAAGATCTACTATTGAACAGTGCAGTTCAACTTTTTTTTCTTTTTCAATCTTTTTGTCTTTTTTAAGTCATGATTCAGAGAGGGATTGTTAAATGCAACACAATGTACCACAAACTGGGATACAATTGGTGAATCTGCATTGTCAAGCTCAAAACATATCAGGGTAACCTCCTTGATCAGTCAGGATGTAAACGGGTCAGATTTAAATTAGGTCCATTTACAACCAAGACTCCCATTTTTTTCTCTTTTTTTTTTTTTTTTTTGAATGGTCTCCCATTTTTTACTCTTAATGACATAAAAGCTCCTAATGAATCGACTTCTTAACATAGCAACACTTCTATAGAAAAGGGACCATACATATACAGACGCCCCCCTAATGAATCCACTTCTTAACATAACACTCCTATAGAAAAGGAACTAAACGTATACAGACGGGCCAACATTTGGGACGTCGGACCCAACAAGCTTCAATCAACAGTCTCAGGCCTTCTAAAATCAAATGCGCAGACAACGGCTGGCCTTCATAATTCAAGCAAAATTATGAGAGGAAGTAACTTTCTTGGCCTATTAGCTAACACCCTAGATATGGTCTCATAAACATTGTCAATTAGATAGATAGTTCTAATTCTCTACATTTGCGCCCTTTGAAATGAGAACAGTTAAAACCAATTTCTGACCTTCGGGCCCCTCTCAAATTAAATTCAAGAAAGAAATCCAGGAGGTGATGATTAAAAAAACAAAAGGGACCCACTATTTCAGAGAGAGATCACAGATAACCATCTGCCTAAGGAATACTTACGCTCCCCCAATCGAAAACTGCCTCATTTCTTCCTCAAAAAATTAGCTTCGAATGTGTCAGCTTACTCTTCCTCAATCAAATTGAATTCCAATCAAAGGATAAAACGGCCATTGAGCGGGTGGCAGTAGTGGCGATACTAGCAACATAGTGGTCTGACTAAAAGGTTGTCAAAAAATAAAATAAAATAAAATAAAAGAAATCCAATAAATTGGAAAATGCGAGACTAGTAGAATATGTGTGTTGTTTGTGTGTGTGCGTGTGTTGGTGGGGGGGGTTCCTATATATGGATTAAAAAATCAGCTGAGTCCAAATCGACTCAGACTTGGACTCAAATTATGTGACTCAAGCCACTCACATGGGACTCGGCTGAGTCAACTCAGCCAACTATTCTTATTTTAAATTGGGACTCCACCCGACTTGGCCGAGTTGACTCGGACTCGGCCCTGACCGAGTCGGGTCCCGAGTCCAAGTTTTTTTCCCTTGGTCCTTTATCGCTTTATGATTAGAAAATAATAGTATTGATCTATTTTTTCACATGTATACATGTTGATTACTTATACCAATTTAGAAACTAATGAAATGCTTATACAAAAGCTATGTAATGAAGATATCATCAAAATAAATAAAGTGTTTTGTGGTGTTCTATTGGTTTGTTTGTAGCAAGGATGGGAAGAGGAAGCTCTTATAATAGTGAAAAATTAAGGAGGGAGCACGCTAAAATGTAATAAGTGAAATGTGTGAAAAAGGGGTTGACGGGCTGGGTTAATTCATAAAACCAAAAAATACAAAGGCAGGCATGCTAAAATGGAATAAATAAGAACCACCAAATCTAGAATGGCATATCAACACCACTCAAGTTGCACCTCCAAAGATCAAAACACTAAAAACCTATGAACTAAAAAGATGAGATGACCCAAAAAATGATGAGATATTGAGCCATCAGGGAAATTTCAACAAAAGTACACTTCCATAGGCTAAAACTTGCAAAGAATACCCCCACAGTGTCAAATCTCAGAAAGCTGTTTGATGGAGCAGGGTGTCACCATTGAATTTCAAAAGGCTAAAATGATAGATCCAAACTAAGTCAGCGCATGGGGAATGAGTGAATAAAAGACAGAAACCTCTCCTCCCCGGTGACATAAAACACATTCAGTCAAAAAAAAGTACCCTTGCATCTTCTTAGTCGACTATTAAGAATTTATTCAAGACAGTTGTCCAACAAAAAGCTAACACACACCTTTAGCCGCACATGATCCCCTTCTCTCTTCCCAACACCAAAAAGAAAAGAAGAAAAAAAAATCACGTTCACTCATAAATGAGCTAATGAAAAAATCTCCATTCTGATCTGGAGTCTATAGAAAACTGTCTTCCCCATTATCACTATCTGGGATGCTAATCATCTGAACAATATTCAACAGGGTGTCTGGAGTCTATAGACAACTGTCTTCTCCATTATTATTATCTGGGATGCTAATCATCTGAACAATATTCAACAGGGTGATCATGGAGTCATATTCTTCATCATGCACGTTTCAACGAAGAATTGAAGCCATACAGCCTCACCGCCCAAAAATCTAGAGAGTCTGCAACACCCAACGTTTTAAGATCAGATTCAATTTGAAGGGAGAAGGAAAAGCCATTGGCAATGGCCTTTTCCCACACCACAAATCTTCCCAAAATTTGATACAAGATCCTCTTGAACAAAAGAACAAACATTAGATTTAGAATAGAATGATTAGCCGTGCAGGAACAAAAGGATCCCTGAAGAGATAACATTGTTTCCAGGACCTGTATGGCCTTAGATGAACCTGCTCACATCACCTGTCCAAAAATCCCAAGGCCAGATTTCTTTAATAATAACAGCCTAACATTATACATCAAGCTTGTTCCTAGCCTCCATAGACACTTTCCTATCATAGCTGAGTCAACCTTCTTGGTTTCTTAAATACCCCAAACCCTTTATTGATAATTGGCTTACTGTTTTCCTTTTCATCAAATGACATCAAGGATTTTTTATTTTTATTTTTTGAACAAATGACATCAAGAATTATCTTCAATCATTCCATTAAGGATAGCATTAGACCATCTAAATTCTCTCAAAAAACAATTGTTGGACAGAGAAATATTGATAAAATTAGAATAACAAACTTCCCAAATCCCAAGAAAGATTTAATCAAAGCAATTCTATCTCCAAAAGGCAGAGTGACTTTTCGACACAGAGAGCTTCCTTCCAGACTGCTCATTACTAATATAGTAATATGTCCTCTTATAATAGGCACCAGTGGCAGATAAAGAGTTCTTAGCCACATGGATCAACATATTGGCCAATACAATACAGGATCAAAATATCGACTGCTTAGGCCATAGTCGATCTGATAATTAGAAAAAATCGCAGCTCACATCAGTATCCGTCTTTATTGGCGGATAAATAATAGTATAGATGGATACAAGCTCAATACGAGCCAATATGGTGAAGAGATGTTGGACGGCAACAAGAGCAACATGAAACAATGTGAAACCATGGTCACTATGATCCATATGGAGGGCACTACTCTATGATTGATCCAAGAAGAGGGTAATACTTCTATCTGTAATGCAACAACAATCATCAGAATCAGGATCGTATGAACAATATTCCTATCCAAGACCCTGTGCATGATATCTCTGATCTCTCTATGAATGATTTATGATTATACATTTATATCCTATGTCCTGTGATAAATTGCTTGTTTGAACTTAGAAATGCATAATATTGATGAAATTTTGACAAAACTATTTGATTGCTAGCATTTTATTAGTTCCCAACTTAAAATAGCTGACCAACATGAAAAGATATGGACAAATATCTCAATATCGTTATTTTAATATCATACCTCAATACAAGACCTATATGATAATGAATGGTCCGATATGCCCGCCTATCATAGTTACTAATAAAAAATACATTAAATTCTAACATTTTTCAATTTTATGGATTTTTTGGATATTTTTTCAGAATTTAATCTTCATTTTTAATTCACACCGATAAGTGATACGTATTGTACAAAACCGATGCATTTTGTTTTGGCCACCAGCTGTTGCGCCTACTGTATCTAATATTTTGATCCTTGCTCAGCCATCTGATTGGTGCAATTAAATAAAAAAAATAGTTGATACTTGCTTTTGCTAAACTCTGATTGAATAATGAAGATTTCAACATATTATCTCCAATACTCGGATCAATCGTGTACACCAACAATATTCACTAAGAGTCATTACATTGTGTATTTCTTATATATATATATATATATATATATATATTATATAAATATATATAAACAAAATGCTTTACGGAGAAACTTAGTGTTTTCTGTCAAAGAACATAATCTTCCTTAATATGCAAGGATCATTTGTTGCTGCTATTTAGATGATGAAAACCAAGGGGTCCACTCTAATGATTTTGCACCTTCTTGGAAATGCCATTTTGGGTTGAAATAGAGAGATGTGGTTTTAGCTAATTTAAGAGAGTCCAATCTCCATGGAAGCACCAAGGATATGTTATGCATGGATGCACATAAGGGTGATGGTGATGTAGCAAGTCTGAACTCTTATTTCTAAGGACAGCTATGTGAAGTAATTGAAATACAAATAATAAAGGGAATGAAATTGTGTTTTATGCATAATCAATCTAACAGTGTAAACAACTCTGTTTGAAGTGAAACATATCCTAGTGACAATAGACAGAAGGACATTGATTCTGAGTGGTTCGGGCCCTATGAAGGATTTATGGCCTTAAGAGAATCCGAGTTCTTAGAGTTTTAAAGATTTGACTGCAGAGAAACTAAGAATAGGGAGCGGGAGCTTTGCTTGTGCGCTGCTGGCTCACTCCCAAACCCTACATTGCAAAAGTGGTATCATGGACATGTGAATGGACGGCCCACCATTGATGGGTCATTAAGATTTCATGATGGCAGAGTCTTGGCGGGTATAGATGAACCAGACATGCTGCAGATGTGGAATAAAAATGGATAAATGGTAAGCATTCAAAAAGTCTAAACTTCTTAGAGGGAAGGGACCGTAATTTCACACCTCCCTAAATTCAATGACTAAGAACCAATCAACTCCAAAAAAATTCCAAAAAGAGGCTCATCTGTTAAGGTCAAAGTCACAAAGAACAGAGATGAGCATGTTTTGGTCTTAGTTACAGTTAACTAAAAGAATGCCATCTATTGCTTTATTTCTTTTAAGTTTCCCCCTACAAAATGACCACAGTTGCAAGCAACTAATTTCCAGTGAACCAATAAGATTGAACAAATAGAAGATCGTGAAGTGATGTTGTAGTCCTTGAAATCTTTTGTTAGAGTGATAACAATATCCTTGAATTGAAATTAATGTAGAACAAGAAATGAAACACCATATATAATCTCAATTTATATATGCATAATTTAGAAGTCCTGTACAGATGGGCGGAAGGGACTGTATTCTTCCATGGATCACCATTGCAACCTTGATGTTGTGGATTCAAGTCATGTTACTAATCGAAAAAAAAAAAAAAAAAAGAAATGGATCCTTGGCATTGATGTTAGCCTTCCGAGTCAACAGGTGCTTGACAGGAGTGACATGCCCCTCACATGACAAAGGTGTGAGCAGTCTTGTCATATCATTGTCGTTTACAACAATGCCCTTGCTCATCAAATCCCCCATGCCCTTGACATTACCAAGTCGGGAGAAAAAAAGGATTTTGTATATGGGTTTGAGTTTTTCATAATAGAAAATTGGTTTTCTAACATAGAGTTGTCGAGTGAATAATTGAAGTATGATAAAAGTAGCCACTAGCCAGACACAACTTGGATTTGTCTCTTTTGATCATAAGCACTTGAAAGAGTTCTAACCCAGAAACATATCTAAATACTCTTTAAGGATGTGTTTGTTGTTATGTAATACATATGTATTGAAACAATTCATAGGAAAAGATCAATTACCAATATCTCTCTCTCTCTCTCTCTAATTTCTCCACACAAAACCCTCTCGCCCCCTTCTCTCTCTACAAAACCCACTTGCCCCACTCTCTCCTAACAAAGTTCACTCAACACTCAAATACACTCTCCCCCTCGCTGCAAAATCCCTCTCTTCATATGATCCTCCGGAACAAAACTTCTCTCTCTCTCTCAATATTTTCAAAAGGCTTCATTTGTTGTTTCAAACTGAGAAAATGATGGATGATAGAACTGGGTCTAGTTTGACTTCCATTTGAGATAAATTTACAAAAGAAAAAGGGATGGTACTTCGATCAAGTTCATGAATTGAACTCGTTTGAGGCTAATATGATAGACATTAGTCAAGTGACATGGACCATTCAGATTAAAGATCTGAGATGAAGGACGTGTGATAGAGTTGTTTAGACTTGGAATTGGCTATGGAGACGATTTTAGATGGAGATTTAGGATTGGGAAGGAGGGTGGTCATTTGATGGGAGTTTGACTAACAATGATTGTGATGAGGGAATATGGAAGAAGAAAGGGGCACCTAGGATTTGATACTTTGTTTGCATGATTTAGTAATGGTATGAGTTGAAGAAGAAGAAGTGCTGTGAGTTTTGAATAAGGGTAGGGAATTGGTAATTTGATTACAAACATATTCATTACATATGCTTCAAGTGCATATAAAATGAATACATATGTATTAGATTAGTATATGTATTATTTCTTTGAAAAAATAGGCCCTAAAAGGAGACATATCAAAACACTATCAACGGTGCAATTTGAGAATTACTTAGAATGACAGTAGAGATAATTCACTACAATGTTGCTGATGCATGATATTAGCTGTTGGATAAATTCGGTTAAAATCGAGTAAACAAAAAACGAACACCTTTTTGCCTCTATAGTAGGTAAGATTTTGAGTTTAACAGCCGGAAAAAGGAAAAGAATTAAGTATTATATTTTTTATCCTTCAAGCCCATTTGTTCCAATGAAGCAGATACGTCTACCAAGTACCAAGAACCTCATTTACTCCTAACTTGGTCTACCAATAACCAAATGAACCTTTGAGTTTTCTATAATCCTCTAAACCTCCCCCAAAAACACTCCATAACAAGATTCTCATCATAAGATACGAGAAACACATACAATTCAAACTGGGAACTGACACAATAATCGCAGATCGTCTAATTCTATCGAGAAAGTCACAAGCTTACAAAAGGCACTGTAGACGCTTTGTCGTTCCAAACGGCCATCAGCCCAACGGAAGCGAAGAATCCCAAACCTCCCAACCACCAAGCCAATGCTTCATACTGCAAGATCGAACAATGACCAATCAATCAATCAAGATTTCCAAATCCAGTGCTTGTTAATATAAGAAGGGGGGGGGGGGGGGGGGGGGGGGGGGGGGGGGGGTGGTTTGGTGGGAGGGGAAAGCAAAACCCTAAAATACTATAAAAAAAAAAAAGAAGAGATTTTACCTTTCCTACTGTGGGAGCAATCCGATCCAAACAAGGTTCGGGAAAAGGAGTTCCGTTGTCCCATACAAGCTCGTCATTTACTGGAACCTGAAACAGAGAGAGAAATGGAATTAGGGTTAGGGTTTTTTTGAAAGGAGGGTTAGATTGATTTGATTATTACGGGCTTGTCAGGGATGATGTGTTTGCCGACGGGGAGGCCCAGGCCGGAGCGATTGCGAAGAGAGGAGGCGACTGATCGGGCCAGGAGGCTGTTTCCGCCCATTATCCGAGAGGCGACGCCGCTCATTCTCCCTGCAGATGCCATTGCTGCTACACCAGAGTGGCCTGAATCTGACTGTGTCTTCTCTGTCGCTGGTGATAGAAAATTCAATTGCATGAACCTAGCAAATAGGCCCTAGCAATTGTTGAACCTTCTCAACATTATAGTCCTGGTCCAGCTTAGAGAAAATGTGGGGTTCAAAGATTTTTATGGGCCAGAATGTAAGCTATTGGCTTGACCCAACTTAAATTCAATGGACTTCTATAATTGAACCTCAGAACCTGGGTTTGGCCCCAAAGGATCTGAGCTTGGTCTTGGATTTGAGTGGATTAGAGTTGGCTTTTCCAATACATGGTGCGGCTTGAATATGGCTCCACTTTCAAGGGCCTGAGTCCCAATTGTGAAGAGTTCCAAATGGATCTTTACTTTGGCATGTGAACAGCTCGGAGTGTGACCCAGGTTTCAACTCAATAGGTGTGGGGCCCAGTGATAAAATCCACTAAACATTGAGTTGTCATTGTACCCGAAGGATCAATAAGTGAGACCCACTATAAGTAAGGGCGTACACGGATCGGATTGGTGCGGATTAGGCCAAATCCGTCACCAATCCGTTACCTACGGATTGATGGATTTGGAATTCGTCACCAATCCATAGCTGTTAAAAACCGATCTAATTCGATCCGTGTAGGATCGGATCGGTTTAATCTGTTCAATCCGTTAAATCTAATGTTAAAGAAAGATATTACATATTTTTCCCCTTGAAGTTTTTTCTTCTTATATATTTAGACATCTTAACTTATATTTAGACCCCTTATACTCGGATCGTATCGGATTGAATCCGCGGATTGAGTGTGAAATCCATCACCGATCCATTGCTTACAGATTACAATATTTTCAATCCGTCACCAATTCGTTTACCTTCGGTTCAGTTAAAAATCTGCGGATCGGATTGGTATTATGAATCGGCGGATTTTTTGTGCACCCCTAACTACAAGGCTACATCGAGAATGCAAAGATGGGAAAAGTACAATCAAGACTTGGTCATCATCTTTGAATGTTGAGTTTCATCATGTGCTTCGGTCGGAGAATGGCATAGCGGATGCTTTGGCTAAATTGAGGGTAAAAAGGAAATATAGCTTTGCTTGCTTCTTATGTAATTTATAGTTTTGTGTTGGTATTTAACTCTAATACTTACGCAGGTTTTTTTCTTTCCATCTTCTTTATTGTACCTTTCTTAAGTCTTCAATATATTTTACCGTTACCGATAAAAAAAAATACAAAGATTGGAAATGAAGATAGGTGAAGATTCTACTTCAAGAATTGTGATTGCATGAAGAGTTGGTATGGGAAGAGTATGGTCCACCTTGTGGGTCTTACCCTTGCACAATGATCACATCAGCCTAGTCATTTTGTCACACCAATCTCATACTATGTAAGACCTACGTTGAAGCATTGTTCATGACTTTGCAACTAATAGCGGACTCAGGATTTTCATTTGGATGGTGTAGCAGATAGCCAAATGGAGAAATTAAATAAAAATTTAAAACTTTAATATAACACTTGGTCCATCTCTTTTTGTAACTGTTATTCATTTTTACATACCCAACCGTAAGGGTTGGGACCCAAGAGAGCCCACATAAGTGGGAAGATTAGGAAGCCCATGCATGTAGGACTAGAATCCTACACCAGCATATCCAAGGATAGATCCTTTGGTAGCAAATTCACGTGCTGAGTGAACCAACTAAGCAACCCCTTATCACCACAGCCAGAGCAACTGTTGATTCTTCTCTTTGCATCACTTCGTTTTGATGGTCGGTCAATGCAACACCTACTCTACTGGATGAATAGTCCTTTCAAACTAATTTAAGTTTGTATCAACCTTTTGAGCCATGGGTTTGTAGATGTGGCTACTGAGCATTGATTATTTTATGATTGGAAAAAAAAAAAAAAAAAAAACCTTAATTTTTTGTATCTGTGACTTCTTGATAAAAATCCTGAAGTCATAAATCATTAAACTATGCTTACATGATCCTAACCAAATGGCTTTGATACCATTTGTTATCATTAATGCATACTTATAAAAGATATATCTAATTCACAGACTTAATAAAAAAAAACATTATAAATTATGAATCTTATTAAAGAATGCGGGTGATCTTATTGAAGCCCCTTCCACTAGATGTCCTCATCTTTTGGCTGAGCCCTTTTACAATTGAATTCAAGCCTCTAGGATCCAGGTCCACAACACTGATAATTCTCTCATTTTCAACTCATAATTCCATCAGTGGAATCCACTTATGAAATATAAACCTCCCAAAACCTATTCTCATGAATCAGATTTGAGACAGATTTCACTCCGATTGGATTGGTCTAACTATTAAATTGATTACGTGTAAAACATGAGAATGCACTCATTCATTTCCTTTTGTTTTACTTTTTTTAATCACTTGCTCTACATGTAATCAGCCCAAGGCAAAACCCAATTTCAATCAAAATGAAGTTTGACTCAAAGGTTATTGCAAGGGAAAATAGTTGTTTTGAACAGTTTAAATTGGACCGAGTAGGGTCCAATTATGGAATTATAATCTAGCCCTTCAGATATGAAATCACAATCATAAGATCTTGTCTTGAATGTGCGGCGACAATCCTCACATTTGCTACTGTGGGGATTCCTAACCTCCTAATTCATTAACAATCTTAATAAACCTTTCAAGGTCAGCTCAGGTACATGATTCTAGAACTAAACAAAGAGAATAATCATCATTCTACATATTCTTAAACAAATCGTACCACTTAAACTCACATTTTCTTTGGGATTGAGAGGTGCATGATCTCAACCGTCTAATGCACAGGAAGGTGGCCCACCTGGGCTCGTCCTTGCTGCCGGTGATGGTGGTGTTAGGTAGTATGTTTGTTTTTCTTGAAGCAGGCAGTTATGTTTCCCATGGAATTCTATATTTTAATTGGTGAGGGGACATTCTCGAATTCCCATGCACTTACTGTCGATGGTTATTATCTTTAAAGTCTGATGCATGCAAAAAAATCTTTTTCTTCTTCCTTCTATTTATATTTTATCAGAATTCCAATCTGAAATATGAGAGAGAGAGAGAGAGAGAGTCAAGAGACAGAAGGCAAAGGACAAAAGATATCAAACATTCATGTGTGTCTGCCTCCTATTCTCATTTCTTGGACGGCATTATATTAAAGGTGTGGATATATTGATGAAATGAATTGCAGTGTGGCAATTTAGCAGATCAAGTGCCACAACCTTTCCTAGCATGTACTTTCTTAGGAAGGTACGTAATTTGATAGAGAATATACAAGTATGGTGGAAACTTATCTTAGATATCAGAAAGGTTGAGATTTTTCAGAATAAGTAAAGAATTTGAAATATGAAAGTAATTTTATTTGAGTTGATAAATTGAGAATAGTCTTGTAAGGAACAATCCTTAGAATCTTGAGTATGTGTGACTAGCTTTTTTTATTTATCTCTAAAAACTATTAAAATACGCTACACATCCACAATAATCATCGTAACTATCATGAGAGGGAAATCCTTTCAATTTATACATGGTATTACAAGATTATTCAAAATCTCTACCGAACCAATCTTAAAATCTCTAACAATAACAAGGTTATTAAAGATCTCTAACAATTCAATCTTATCAACTACCAAACTCAATCTTCTCTCTACCAATCTCATTGTACTTTATAATTTCTTGTAATTTTCGGTAGAAAATAATGTGACAGAAATCTAATCTCTTAGCTTTAGAGAGGTGTGTTCTTTGAAATGATAATACATGTAAAGAAAGAAAAATGACAAATCGTTGAAAATGATAGACATGTTTAAAAAAACCAAAAAATAAAAAATAAAAAATTGCTAAAGCTTTTTCAAAAGGGTACATCGCTGTACATAGAATTCTAAGATTTTGGAAGTTCAATTAGAAAAAATGCATTTACATTTGTTTGGTCCAGAGCTTAGCCCGTGAAAATAAGGTGCTCAGGCATTCACTTTCCAAGTTTTTGAGGTGATTAGTTATTCACGGTAGAGGAGAAGTGAACCTAGCTAGGATAGCCAAATTCTGAAGAAGTGACTTCTCCAAAGGAATTTATGCAAGCCAAAGGTGTTCTCAACGTTCTCTGTGATTGAACTGCAAGAAAAGAAGTATTGAAATAGAATCTTTTTTATCTTCCCAATCAGAACACTTGCCTTACAGATGTAAGTGCTCTAGAAAGGTTACAGAAATTGAACACTCTAACGAATAACTGCTGCATATCCTCTTACCACATCCTTATGAACTGCATTACACATCAATAGAGTATTTTGGTCAATAGCTGGAACCGGTTTTGGATGATTAAAGAGAACTATACTATACAAATCTACCAAAAGAAAGAAGAAGAATGATTCATGGCTAATGGGAGTCATGGGTGCTTGTTGCCAATATATGCCAACGTCTGTACCAATATATGATCCTTTCTTTTGTTTGCTGTAGGCATACCGATATATGATCTTTGATTTTTTGTGTAATTTCATACTGATCAATAGTAAATCATTAAAAAATTGGAAGGGGTAGAAGAGAACAAGTCACTGAATAAAGAGTTCTTACAAAAAGCACTATCTGATGCAAAACGAGGGTAGACCCGAGCCATGGCAATGCAAACATAAAATAAAACAATCCAGCTATTTTCTTAGCCCTTGTGCTCATGCTTACATTAACCATATAGAAATTCTTACTCTATTTCATCAATAATCCTTCCTTGATATCTCCAGATTGGTTATCCCTGTGATTGATTATCCTTTGACAGCAAGAGTTGTCGTAGTAATTTCAGTTATGAGATGGGGGATGTGTACTTGGTCGAGCATAATCTAACTCAAAACCCAGATATTTCCCATGCTTCTTTCGAGGCAATTTCCCTGAAACCGCTACGAGAGAGGTTATTCGAACAGCACCTCTAGCCTTTCCTCTTGTTTCATTCAAAATCTTTGGAATAGGCTTCAACTCCTTTGGCTTTTTAGTACTTGCACCAACATGTCCTATGTTGACCAGGCCGCCTCTATTTATGGTTCGTTTTAGCTCCGATTCAAGTTCAGTACCCAACATACTTTTCAGTTCCTTTCTCTTGATTTCATATTCCCTGTGATTCACCTTCAATGCATTCTACAAAAAATGGAGAAAAAAAAGGTTTAGACACTAACTAAGCGATCTTTGTAGATGGGGTTAGAAAGCCAGATGAGATCATTAATTCGTTACCAACCTTGCGAGAGCCCTTGCAGGAGAGACTGTGATGTCGTGCATTGGTTGCATGGGTATGAAGTGATAGAAAGAGAAGAAAGAGGAGGAGATGAGTAGACATAGTCCCAAGGAGGAGGGATTACAAAAAACCAAGATATAGTGAAGTTAAGTGCGGTTGGTAGTGCTTGTAGATGGAAAGAGTACTACTTGCAGATTCGTAGGAGGTGAAGAAGGTTCATGCTAGTATGAGTGATGAAAATGGGAGGATATTCACAGTAGAAAAAATACAAAGGAATGTAAAATCGTCCATGTGGAGAGAGAGAGAGAGAGGGAAACAAAACCAAGGAAGCTAGAGCAGTAGAAAAAATACAAAGGAATGTAAAATCGTCCATGTGGAGAGAGAGAGAGAGAGAGGGAAACAAAACCAAGGAAGCTAGAGCCTTCTATTGGTGTGCATCGAGGAAGTTCAATTTCCTGTCTTTGCATTAGATCTTGCACCTGCATGGCTTGTGGCTGCGTGTTTGTTGGGATGGGGGCTTGCCCGTGTTATATTTTGGAGAAGGATGAAAGAAAGATTATATAATAAGAGCAAATTGGAGACAACATACGATGGAAGAACCGATACATGCCCCTTATTGTACGAATGCTTGTATTAGTTAAAGCATGAGTGCTAAATAGAGTGTTAAAAAAACTAAAAGATCTCACAGTGCTTGGCGCAATTCATTGATAGGCCATCCTCAATTTCATTTTTTTACTTTTTTCAACTTTGTCTTCTATTTTGATTAGACTAGCAACTATCAACGCATACTCACCTCATGCGGCTGCCAGCTATATGCTTAACAAGAAAAGAGAGTAGAGGAACAAATAGATTTGGATGAGTAAGAGGTGCTCCGAATATCAAAACTGATCAAATAAATTTAATCATTACCTAAAAGGCATCAAAGTTGAAAGGTTTTAATTTCAAATTTCTTATGATTAAATTAACAGTGGATAACAGTCTGATCAGTGTTAAATTGGGACCGATGCTAAATGGCAGGGAATGGTTTGTGTGAAGGGATTGGATTTTGTATGCTGTCTGAAACAATTCCAATCCTTTGGATAAGAGGTGGTCTGAGATTTCTTTAATGGAGAAGTGTAAATGGAGGGTAAAACTGCTTTCTCCCTCAAGCGAAGAAAACACATGGTAATAGTTTTTCTATATGATAGCTTTCATATATAATTACAATTTCAGGAAAAAGGTTTCAATAGTTTTTCTCCATATATGAAAGCTTGTTAATTCTCAATTCAAATCCAAACACCAACAGAGAAAAATCTCGCCAAGGGGTGATTCTTGACGGCTAAATATTTCCTCATCTGATTTTCATTTTATCGTCAGATAAATGCATGATTATTGTCACCCATATATTATTATTTTGGGGGTGAATCTTAAAAGATAATACCAAAATTGCCAATCCGCAGGTAGGTAGCTCATTGATGAGGCACCTCCCCTCCATAGAAATTAATATTAATGATATAATGGTGTGGAACTTGGGTGGGGTGCGTGGATGGGTTTGTGGGTGTACTTGCCAGGAGAAGGGGGAGAGAGAGAGAGAGCCAAACCACTTGTCATGCTTCAGTGAGTCGCAGGAGTATTGAAATAGAAGAATCAAATACTCCATAACAGATATCAGGTATTGTGAATAGACACCAATTATTCCGATCAAGATCAATTTTGGTTGGTTCTTACTATTGAGAAGGGAAAAATGGGCAATGATACCCATGTGTGAACAGCTCCGCTTTCATCTTACATGCTAAAACATTTTCTCGTAAATGCAGTAGTGCTAGTTTTCTGTTAGTAATTGGCAAGCAAGCTTTTATGGTGACACAAGCTGATATACACAACACAAGACAGAAGGACTCGATCAAAGCGTAACAAATGAAAAAATACAACACAAATTGAGGCAACAACCGCAACTCACGTCAGAATATATAGCTGCAGAAGAGACCATTGCTTATCCATCGCATAACAACGTAATTCTGGGAAAAGCATACATTAGTGACGATGCTGAAATCTAATTCTGACTTTGACTCCATACACGGTTAATGAGTTAGTAAATGAAGGGTGGGGGTCCAGCTGGAATGGCATGGTGTGAGGATTACTGGTGGCTTGCTGCAGAGATGCAAGCCATGGTCACGCATTTGAAATGCAGAATCTCCTACGTTTGATTCCTGGACTGAAGTGTTTGGGTGTTTTCTTTCTTCAGATTGATTAGGTGCTCTTCATTCTGGTACAAATTCATATCAACTACGAACAGAATTGCAACATACAAGCGAAGATCAAAGCTCTTGAAACTAATATGATTTAAAACTGAAGTATGCCAACTGAACAGAAGGCAGCTGCTCATGCCAACCGCACAAAAGGCAGCTGCTCAATCCAGAAATGAATAATTGCAGTTCAGCTCAACTTACCTGTTTCATGGAAAACAAGGGCATCAATTTTGGTAATGTAGATATCTCTGACTGAGATCTTCATTACAGCACCAGATTCACACAGGGAACCAGGACTAATAACACGAGCAAGCATCAAAGGAAACAGAGAAACTGAGAACAGCTTTATGACAACAGTGTAACAATCACAATCACTTTTTTTTTTTTTTTTGGTATAAATGATCACAATCACTTGAAGCACCTAAATGGATCTTCCATCTTTCATGCGAAGTACCCTTGGTGGCTAGCTATGTACGTGACATGATTGACTGTACAACTATATACCAACAATGCCATCTATGGAGTAGTTATTGAACTTATATGGACATGAGACTGAGAAGCCAGGGCAATCATCACAAGAAACTGAGATGTGACAATGCTGCATCAGCTTCTTTAGCATCTGAAGTCTTATGATTCATACAATCCAAATGTATTCTCTCCACTGTACATGACATAAAGGAATCCATCATCATCCTTCTTCTCATCATATATTGTGGACATTTTGCACCTACAACAAGTACACAAATTCTTTACAACAGTTTCTGATGTTTGATAAACTGAGTGTAAAAGGAGAAGATTTACTTGCATAGAGAAGTTGCACGACCATGAGAGCTAACCTGTAGGTGGGAGGACGTTATCTACAAATATGAAGATAGCCTTTTCAGCACTCAATCTGATTCTCTTCCGAATTACATAAACAAACTGCCCCACGGTCAGGTCAGCAGGTACCAGGTACCTGCATATAGATTTAGATTTTATTCAGAATTTCATGTTGTGGAAACAAACTTGCCAAACCTCCCTACTTTTGAAAAACTCACCAAACAGTAGAGTGTTCCTTTTCCCTCTTTTTTTACCCAATTTTTGGAGCATTCAAACCAAAGTAATTGTTTCTTTGTTGTAAACATAAATAATAAAATTTCTGAAGTGGTAACATATCATTCGGAAAACATAAATGATAATAACTAAAGCATTTCATTGGGACGCTTCTAAAAGGCACCTCTGTGATTAGGTGGGACTTGAAATCCAATGGAGGAAAATATTTTTGGAAAATAATTAAGCTGCAAGCAAGAAGGCATTTTCCAATTTCTACTATAATTGAATAACGCTTAACCAACATGAAAGACACACACTACTAAAGTTACTGAATCCCAAACTACCTGAGCATATATTAAAATTTCAAACATTTCATGCTGATGGATAAAATTGTAATTTCAGGAAACACGTTACTCGAAAGGCTCTTCTTATAATATATATATTTATATATATAAATATTAATATTTCTAATTTCTTCTTCTTCTTCTTCTTCTCTTGGGGCCTATAAATCTATAGTTGAAATCTTCCGGCAGGCACAGCTTTAATCAATCTTATCCAAGGTCAGTCCTCATCCCACCCAATCTGTGATTTAGGTTGGTCCCAAGAGGGCTCCACAAGGATTGCACATGCTTGTTCTACATGAGGCTCTCCCTACCACTAACAGAAAAGGACATGGCTCAGAAAATGAAAAAAGACAATGTGAAGGAGCACTGAAATGAAAAGCTATTAAAGAGAAAGAAGGGAAAGATTCACACAGTAAAAGATTTTGTTTGTGGGCACACACAGATGAAAAGTTTGCCAAGTTGATCATGTGTAAACCCATTTGTTGTCAAAGCACACAACCTTAATTAGTTTGCAAAACTCAGCAACTGAATCATACAAGATATAGGTGAGGAAGTATGCTCACTTTTTCTTGTCAATGTTCAGAATGTCACTTCTCTCCGCCTTCTCCACAATCACCTTAAAAAGCATAAGAACTTGCTCATGTGAGAGTCATGCAAATGCAGAAATATGGATGTGTCCTGCTGAGATTATGTCCACAATAAGCCATTCCCACAGCACATTTTTTGCACTCCAAATCTTCTATTCTTTTTTTTTTTCCCCAATTTTCTTATTTCCTGCTCTTGTTGCAACAAGAACAATTCATAGGTAGTAGTAACAGTATGAACTACACAGGTTTGAACCTGCACCTCCTCTCCCACCCCCCAAAATGGAGGGTGTGTATTACCTTTTGCAGCAAGCACCAAATGACCTAGTCAATTTTTATAAGCAACATAGAGGACTTATAGATAGAAGCACTGCATGCCATGGCAAGATTAAGCTCGCAGAAAGCGGATAAAAAGAAGAAATCAACTACTAGCGAAGGGCTATGATACCCGATTACTTGTATAAGCCCACGGTATCCATGTCTGACCATACGACACTCATCTCTATACCTGATGCTACACCAATACTTTTAGGGTTCAAGTATACAGAATCCCACTTACCAAGTCCATTACTTTCATATAGTTCTTTTAATTTTCTTCTCAACATAAAAATGTTACAAAGGAACGCAAATAATGATAATTTCATTAATTCGAAACTGATTTAAAGAAAAAAAAAAGTGATTTAAAGAAAAAAACGAGGACTCTGTATCCATGTCCTAAATTTCAAAAGTGCAAAGTCGTATCCCCATCCCTGTATTTGTGTCCGTACCGGTATTCATATTTGGGGGGGTGGGTGTGGGGGTGGGGGGGAATCGGGGGAATCATAGGCCAAGGGCTGATGCTTGGGAAATGAATGAATAGAAGTGATTTACCTATGGCTATAAAAAGCTGTCAGTTTAAACTCTAGAAAAATATTAGTCATAACATACTACTCTGCAAAGAGCAGATAAAGGGTACTTGATCATAATACACTACAGTTGAAAATCCATGTTCCTGGAAACTCCATTTTCTAGATGATCTCTTTCCTCCATTAAAGAAAGGAAAGTATACGTCAACACATGTAGAAGCACTAATCTGCAAGTGGTAGCCTTGGCTGATTTCAGTTAACATAGCAACAAATCATCAAGTGCCCACCCACAAAATTCATCATCCCAGGACCATTCCCCCCAAAAAAAAGCATCCCAGGTACCACAGTGGCCTGGGCAATGAGGAAGAAAAAAAGAGAGAGAGAAGATCTTGACACACATGACGATGAAATAAGGACTGGGAGAGAAAAGGCACACTAGCACCACAACAAATGAGCTGAAATAAAAGGTCTGCTAAACGACTTGAAAAAAAAAAAAAAAAAAAAGGGAAGCTAAGATGAACCATAATTTGTGACAGCTAGTAAGCTAGTATCCAATAATGCACGCACTAGCAACATAAGGGAACATAACTGTCCAAAATACCACCTTGAAAGATTTCTGCCGCTCACTAATAATCTCTTAAAAATAAAAAACACCGAAAAACAAAAAAAGCGAAATTACTAATATTAGCCATTCAGCTATTGACCATTCGTACCCAGATGAAGTAGAGATTCAATAGAGCAAATACTGAATTGTCAGATGCAATTACATGTAAATAGATTCAGTGGATAGCTGCTGATCTTTTTCCATAGGACTCGATACAAATCATAAGACTTGGGATATAAATCCTAGGATTTTAACAATAATGTTCACATTGAATGAGACGCGGTTGATTATTTGTCCTCTATGTAAAATGCCAAATCTTTATTCGAAAACCTATTAAGATACACCTAAATATTTAGGGCCTGTTCGGATAAATGAGGAGTGGAGTAAAATGAAGTGGATTTCACATGTGGAGTGGAGTGAAGAGAAGTAGGTTGAAGTTAAAGTAGAGTACTTCACTTCACTCCATTTGGATGCTTATTTTGAAGTAAAGGTTTGTAGTAGAATTCACTTTTACTCAAGAAAATGGAAGTATTTAGAGTTGAAGTGAAATGGAGTACATGTGGCTCACAACATTACTTCATCTATCGAGCCAGACTCATCCAAACGAGGTAGAGTTGAAATTTTAGACTGTTAGGGCCCATTTAACTTCACTCTACTCTATTTTTTGCCTATCCAAACAGGCCCACAGACCTTCAAATACAAAGTTGTCAGCCGAATCCTCTAAGAAATTAAAATTAACAATATGACTTTAATTGTCCCCGAAAGAGATCATAACTCAAGTCTTCAAACATTAATCATCATTAAGTAGCTACCTAAACATCGTAACAAAGATTTGGAATTTGAATTTTCATGTCTCTTTGACGCAACGCGTGTAGGGAAGAATAACAATAGATTATTCTCCAAGCCAAAGGTTTAGGGATAGGGATCCATGGGATTCAAAATGTCTTGGTCTCACACCACTGACAAATAATTGAGAGAAAAGCTCACAAGAGGAATTTTATTAACAATGAACTTGTTGAATGAAAGAGATTACAATTATTTATATAGGCACTGCTTTCCTAATTCTATTCTTGGAAACAATTCCAATTGAAATCAAATTCTAAATTCTATTTTAAACTTTCTAATAAAATCAAATCTATATCCCTAAATTCTAGCTACTTATTATTTATTTAATTGGAAAAAAAGAGGAAAGACACCAAAACTTGCACGGTCTTGAACTTTTGATTTCTTTAAAGGGCTTCAGTGGGCTTGGGCCCAATGGCCCAATGGGCTGGTCGATCATGGATCTAGCCTGCATCACTCTTCATCTCCACATTCAAAATTCGAGCTTAAATGTGATGTGTAGTACCAAAAAATCCACCAACTATATCATTTGAAAAGGAAGAAAACCCAAAATAGAAGAAAAACAATCAATATCCATGAACTGGGTTTTTTTATGAAAACATCTTACTTCCATCAATATACAAGAAGTAGTAATTCTCAACCATTGGCACTATTTTTGAAATTTAATTTGGGCCTTTATATTTACGTTTTCAATTTCAGATTTTAAAGGATGTGAAGCAAGAGAAGACAGAAAGTGTGGACACTTAAAAGAAGATACTTAAAGATTGAATTTATTTTCTTAGTGATATGCACCAAACACAATTGCCCGAGCCTAGCACCTATGTGTGCCTTTGATAACTATGGCTTCTTGTTTGGCTTTCCAATATAAAACTAAAAGTGAATGCATGCACAAGACAACACATTTGAAGTGCATGCACAACAGACACAAGTTGAAGTCAAGCCCAACTCATGAAGCTCGGATTTTAATCTTGCCATCAAGCAACTTAGTTTAATACAATCAGAGGTAAAAAAACAACAACAACAACAACAAAGAGCACATGTGAAACATGATTCGCAATGGAAACAATTATATAAGGCAAATGAAAATGGATGGTTAATCCACACCGGAATCCTATCAGGATATTTCTCCCTAATCCTTGCAGCCTCGGCACGCCTTTTCTCTGTGTATCAAAGACATTAGAAGATTCAATATTTGATATCAACACGTGATGACAAAGATGGTTCAAATATCGCAAGCACTCTACACATAGACAAACAAACAAAATCCAGAATGTGCCTATCAATGGAGCACATACCAAGATCATGTTCTTGCTTAAAGTAACTTCTTGCCATTTTCTTCTGCAGTGGAAGAAATATCTTCAGTTACAATTCAAATACATAATAACCAGGGAATAAAATTTCCTGATAAAATTTATAACATGTGGCAGAAACTAAGCAATTCTTCCCATCTGTAGACATACCAAAACAACGGGGAGATGGAAATCAATTTCTTCAACATGGACATCTCCACCAGCCATGATTCAAGGGACATTAAAATACACACTCATTAACAACAAGGTCCACCATGAGCAAAAACCAAGAAAGGGGTAAAAAAGGGCTAGGGTTACTTTTATCTAATTTCTTTCTTTCATCTTTCCTCTCTCCCTTTACCCTCAAGCACCCTTCCCCTCCAACAGCCACTTGTGGCAACCACCAAGCAGCAACCCGCAGCCACCTACAGCTGTCGGAAACCACCTCCAACCAATTGGCTCTCTCCCTTCCTTTTTTTAACAAGTCCTGGTTGTGGTCCCCTTCTTTATATTGTAATTGTCCAAAATCCACATAGTTTTTCCAGCAGAGGGTTGGCTCCTTGTAATTTATAAATTCTGATTTTGTGGACCACAAACAGAATTCATAAAGACGGAGGGAGAAAGGAGAGAAACAACCTCATGACTGCAGATGGTCACCATTGACCCGTGCGGAGAAAGGTTGCATGAGGGCAGAGGAAGAGAGGAAGATGATTAGATGAATGAGAGAATAAAAACAAACCCTTTCTTCTGTTTAAATGAAACAAATGGCATTTGTTTCATTTTAAAAAGAATAAATTGGGGAAAAGGTCGCCCACAGCGAAGGTTAACTGCCCAAAAAGACTCATTTGAAATATAAGTGTGGAAAACTTCTACAATGTTTAGTAATAAGCAAATTAGGAAGTCCTTTATTGAAAATTTGGAAAAAGTTGAGGATGTTTTTAAATTCTCCCATAAAATAATACTTAGGGATGTCAATCTAGCCCATTGAAACAGGAGCCCGGCCTAGCTCGTCCAGCAAAAGCCCTCAAAACAAGGACTTTTATTTTTTTTCCTAAAGCCCGAGGATAGGGTAGGGCCCGATTTTGAAAAGCCCGCATTATCGAGGGCCGAGCTAGGGCTTGACCAAACCAAGCTTGGCCAGGCCCGATCCTCTTTCCATTAATATATATATATATACATAAATACATACATGTACATATATAGTATGTTGTATTAGATACATATATGCTATAAACAATATACAAATAGCAATGGTTTCTTTATATATTAATGTGGTTTACGTAGATGTGTTTTTTTTTTTTTTTTTGTTTAATCTTCTATTCCCACATGATGAAAATAATCTCTTTTATCATTTTGAGAAAATTATTAAATAAAAACCAGCCCTTCAAAACTTATTTTCAGAACCAACTTTTTACTTCCATCTAATTCCCCCTAGACCAAAATCAATACTATCTAATTTTATTAGTAGCGAGGTTAGCGTTTTATCTTGCAAGCAACCATAGTTATAAGGATACATTGCAAGAGCAACACCAGAAGTATGTTTTGAGTGGAGTTGATTTTTTTTTTTTTTTATGCTAGTATTTTTTAGGTGCAGTGAAATGAAATATAAAAAATAAGTGCCGAAAAGTGTTTGTCATGTAAAACTGAATTGTAGTTAGTCTTTTTCATCTTCATTTCCTCCGCCTTTTCTTGAATTTGAATAGACATTTAGATTTATATAAATTAAAAAAATATATAATACAAAGGTTATTACTTCCATCTTGGTGGATTGGGGTTCGCAGACCGAAGGAAGAAGGGGGCTTGGGAATTAGAACCCTGAAGCAGATGAATCAAGTCCTTCTGGTTAAGTGGTTGTGGAGGATAGGAGATGGGACAGATGGCCTGTGGAGACAGGTGTTGGATAGAAAATACAGTTTGCCAAGTGATACTTCTTTTGAGGGCTATGAAATTACAAAGGTTATAAAATTAGTCTCAATACATTTCACATTCTGTACTGAAATCATTGCAAAGAATGTATTTGTCATGATGGGAATATGTGGATATTAGACAAAACTCATGAATTTTATTATTTATTACCCTATAGAAAATATTTTACCACGCCAGTGGCCCACCAATAAAAAGAACAAAACCTTTTTTTTTTAATTCTAACATGTTGTCATTGCATTGCCAATCCCCAAATTGGCAAAGAAGGAGGGTTAACATCATTTTGAAAGTCGATGCTGGTATAGGAATAAATTCTATATATATATATATATATATATATTTAAAAAAAGAATTTTCTTTTCCTTTGGCCTTGGCCCCGGCCCTGGCCCACAGGCCTCTTGGGAGCCCTATCTTCAATGAATTGAAAAAAACTAAAATGAGTGTAGGACTACTGATATCAACGTAACAGGGAAAAAAAAACAAAAAGGAAATCTTCCCAATTGTATATATCCGCAATAAAAACCGTTTTTTTTTTTTTATAAAACCCTAGATTAAAGGACATCCATATGCACAAATAACACATAAAAAAAAAAGGATCAAGAGCAAATTTAGATGGCAGCAGCAATCTAAAAGCAGAACAGATGGCAAACCATTTCAATCTGCAATTAGTACAACCAGAGAACCCGAACAGTGTTATGTGGGATTTGGGATTTGGGGCCGATATCCAGACCCCAAATGCAAAAGATGTTGATTCGGTCGAGATTAATCCTATCGGTTCCCGGGAAAAGAATCAAACCCCAAATATCTGAATTCAATTCCAATAACCGCAGCCTACAGACTTCGGTTTCCTAATTTTGGAAGCAAAACGCATCATCGTTCATCAGACAGAGGCAATATTTCTGCAACCTAACCATAGATTCTTAAATCAACGAGCATTTGTACATCGATCGCTTACCAGACGCAGGAAATCTAATCATGAAAACAAGCAAGCCGAAATCGAACAAGAAAGAGAAGAATAGAGTTAGGAAAGGATCGGGGAGAAAGAAGAAGAAGAAATGACCCTTACCTCCGTAAGACGGAAATCTGCTTTCTGGCGGGTGATCTGATGGATGATGGAGTGCAGCACAGCCAAAGACGCGTGTTTATTCAAATGTCAAAGTACAAGGCCTCCATTGAATTCAAGTGAAGTGAAACATCAGATAAATATAATAAAATATGATATTTTATTTTTAGTGGTTTGAAAATGAAATTTTTTTTACTATTTATATATAGAAGTGGAGTTTATTATCTTTTATTGGAGAAATGAGGTTGGTTTTTTAAAATCTATTTTAAAAAATTTAAAAAGAATTTTAAAATTATGTACTTTCAATATGACCCATTATCATTTCTTATTTGGATTCTTTTTACTTCACTTTTAACTAGTTAATTGCCAAACACGCCCTAAAATAATTGGCAACTTGATGGAGTGGCTGGCGCCTCTATGCAAATATTTTTCTACAATATAGCCTTTTTTAACTAATAATAAAAGGGCTTTAGTCCCATAACTAATAAAGCCCGTCCTATCAAATTTGGATCAAACCAATGCCCCTAACTCATTGATATGTAACCCACAAATTTAACAGCTTTATATTTATATTTAAAAAAAAAATGACCATCAATCCAGCGGTCTAATCCATTTGGTGAGTGCAAACTCCATGTACGTAAATAATTCGGATGAATTATTAAGTGAATCCCTTTCTCACCGGAGCAAATGCCATAATAAAAACCCATATGTTTTTGTTTAATAATAAAATGAAATAATCATGTAAAGAAATTTCCGGCTCACAGTGCTATGCAGGAGAACTCATCCTGAAGGTAGACCTCTTTTTACTCTTCATTTCCCATCTACCTGAAGAAACCCTGATTTTACTTCTTTAGAGCAGCAGTGATAGACCCTTTTTATGGTATAAAATAGCTAAATAAGTAGTTGAAATCCAATGTTAATCTTATTTCAAGCTCAAATGCTCAATGTTATGCGTATTTTTTTAGTTTAATGTTAAGTGTTTTTTGTAAATTCTTAATTTTATTTTAATTTTTTTAATAAAATTAAATTCATTGCGGGTGAAGTTCACAGGTTAGTATGGCCCAACCTAAACACGGCATGACACAGTTCATAAATTTTCACGGGCTAGCACAGCACAACTCAGGCACGGTCAGGCTACACTCCTACTTCAGGATGCCACAATAGTGAAACAGTTATGAGATCACTTATTCATATCTTCCTATTCTTTTTTGTTTTCATGGTTATTAGGTAGACCCTTTTAAGCCCACCAACCCAGATTGATTGAGAAATGTAAGATGATGTTCATTATTGATTTACATTTTCAATTGTTGGAATTTTGCATTATTCTGACCATACTCAAGAAAACTATCATTTAGAATCAAAAGATAATGGTTTAGATACATAGCATTCTTGTAGAGTATTGTTTTCTATACATATTGCAATAGCCTGGACTGGCGAGTTTAAATCCAGCTGCTATGGAGCCATATTGACAGCCCTTCCTGCAGTGGTGGATGAGTAGTATTCCTCACCACAGAGTAGGATGGAAAGACACTTATTTGTCTTTTAGCCAAACAAAGAATCTCACCAATGATACCAGCGGGCTTCATATCCAAATTTATCAAGAACCAGGGAGTAGAGTTTGAGTTCCCTTGGCGTGTAGGATTGTGAAGCTAAATATTATGGAAACCCTAAAAAGCCAAGCTTTTGTTTCTTCTCACCAATAGGATTGGAATAAATCTCTTAAGTTCCTTGCCTGTTTTTTTAATGACTCAGAATATCCCTCGCCAGCCCAACCTTCTGACCTTTGGCCTCCGGCCGGGAGTTTGGAACTATGGTTAATTGAGGCTGCGTAGTGGTAATTTCAAAGGTATCATCTAACAGGGATGATGTGGACTGCACACATTGATATCTACTGATACAGCCGACGTTAAAACTGGAGATATTCGCCTTCTCTCATTCACTTGGTTCCCTTTGTTTGTTTGTTTTTTAAGAGATTAGTGGTATGCTACTGTGGGTTATTTAAGGTCAGACTTAAAACATTAAAAAAAAAAAAAAGCCTTTATTGTGCGAATTGTGTCACACCTCTACATTTAGATTATAGTATGTTAAAACAGTTCAAATTCCCAAATCTGTGTTTTGAGTGAACTTTAGCTATTTCTTTTGGTAAAAATTATATTGCCCCAGTCTTTAAAAATCTATTTGCCTATTTAATTCCTTGTCTAACTATGTTCTTGCTTTATTTGTTTCTCTTTTTGTCCATTCTTAAAACAGTTCTGTACTTCATTTTTCATACTAGCAAAACATGCTAAGCACGGGCAACGTAATTCATATATAATATTAAGAATTTATAAGAATTTAAAATAAAAAAAACTTGGGTTTGAATTTTATTGAGATAGTAAAATTTAAAATAAAGGAGAATTAAACTTGGAAAGAGAGAGACTTCACTCTTCTCTAAAAACCTGGTTCAAGCAACCCTTTGATTTTAAATGCTGCTGACAATTTAGGTTGGAGTTTACTTTTTTTAAATTCTTAGGTTGGGTTAGGTTGATACTTTTGATCCAATTAATAAATGGATTGTGTTTAGGTTGAGTCTGTTATTTTAATCACCAACATGACTCAAGCTTGACCCAACCCCAATGCTCCACTCCATGAATTGTCAACTGCCAGTTCAATCCATTCTCTTAATTAAGGGCTTACATTGACCCCCATAATGCAAAAATTAAGCGTGGATTCCATTTTTAAGCCCACCGAATAAATGATTAGGCTTGTGTTAAGCCTATATGAATACTACTTACAAATTCTCCATCGAATGGTCCTAACCGGCAATCCACCCATAGCTATCTCCTTGGTGGCTTGCCGTCTCCTGTGTGTGATGTTTGTGTGCAGCTGCTGCTTTTGGATTGGGATGCTCTTTTATTTGATGAGGAAGGTTTGTGATGATTCTGCATGCATCTCTAGGGATTCCCTGGAAGAAGACAAGAACAAGAGTATTTGAGGTCTGATGGTTTCTTCAACCTCTCCAGCCCAAGTTAGTTTAGTCTTTAGGATAGGATAGTTCTTGCACTAGGCATTGTACACCAACTTAACAAGATATTTTAGGTTCCAATAGGTCTTAGGAACTGTTAATCTAGTATTAACATGAATTAGGAATGTTTTATGTTTTATCTTTAGATAACTGGACGTGGTTTGAAGTTGTTTCAGCTAATTTTTGGAGTTCGAGTTCTCTGTCACAGTTAAATAATTCTTTTGGACCGTGGATTCTCGCATAACATCTTTCAAGTTGATCATCAATTTCATGGCTGATTCTACAAAGATACATCTTTTTGGATAAAAATCAGAAGCGCTAGTGGTTTTTTCTTTTCTTTTTTTCATTTTTTATGACGTGAGTATCCCGGAAGTGTTTGACCCAACAAGGTTATTCCCCTGGGTGGTGCCCGCTGAACCCACACAAATTTATGTGGTGGGTTAAAAAAAAAAAGTAGGGAGCCAACACACGTCTTAAGTCACTATGAAAATATGTGAACTATGAAATATGAATAAAAATTGCGAAAACATATTATATAATTATAATTATGTGAACTATGAAAATTGAGAAAACATGTCTACATTCAATGTTTTGACCCATTTTAATCTGGGTTTTGGAATCAGAATAAAAATCAAGTTTGACTTTTGAGTAAAAATCAAGTTTGATTAAGCGCCAAAAAAGACATTGTTTACTTGATAGATAATCCCTACGGTCTTAAATAAAGAAATTTATATTTATTGACCACCTCACATAGTTTTACCCGATGCATGTGGATAGGAGGGTTTGGACGCGACTCTAATCGTTTGCTATCCAGAATTGAGTATCCCTCAGGCTCAGGGCCTTTCCAAAGGCTCCTGGGCTAAGCTGGGCAAGAAGTACCCTGGGTTATCAAAAAAGAAAAAAAGAATGTTGACCATGAATGCCCAAATGACTTAAATAAAGAAAATGCAATTTGTGTTCAGACCTATTTTAATTCAGGCATGTGATACAAATAAAACTCTTTTTTTCATTTGCATTTCGGCTTGAGTTTGAGTAAAAATCAGGTTTGAATATGCGGTTACATTGGCGCAACGAATTGAACCAAATGGCTGCAGATTCCAAATTTCACCAACTATTAATGGTCTAACCCTTCAACAACCGTTCCAAGAATACAACTTTGTGTCCCAAATCCCACCCCACTTTTCCCAAATTGGAACTGAACATTGCAGCTGTCGCCATTCCTTTGTTTTTGAAATGTTAAGGATTCCTGAATACTCCTAAAAAGTATATTTCTCATATTTGTGTGTCTGACATCTTATCTGATGGGATTTATGGAATGACTTCAAAATGGTTCTCAGAAATCCCACAGATGAGAGAAGTTCTCAGAAATATTAATGTAGAAATCTCATAATTTCAAAGGCTAGCTTTTCTGAGATTTATGAGAATCCCCAATTTCAGACAGTTGGATCACCAGAGGCACAAAAATGAATGGCCAGAATGATTCAGGGCCATGGATTTCAGCTCTAGCTGTTACCAGCAGTCACTGGATGCTTTAATGCTAGAACTCCAAATAGGTATTTTCAAAGGAGAGGAAACCTAGGAGTTGGCACAAAACCAATTGGGGTATTTAACACTACACAGTTTTGACCCTCTCATAATGGGGGCCGAACCAGCATTTGCAACCATGATAACGACTATCATACATGGGGGCAAAAGCATGAACTAGGCCTTCGTTACATCTTGACTGCTGTCTTGAAAATAAACCAATCCAAGAATCAGGGAAAATAGACATTTCCAACCTTTTCATTCACTAAGAGCCCGTTTGTTTCATGTAATTGAATTCCTAGGAATTTTAATACTATGTTTCTCATGGTTGAAAGTGAAGAATGAAAGGTGAATATTCAAGAATGGCCATCAAATAACCTCCCTTTAATGGAAACTGAATCAAGGGAATATGATAAATGAATGCCCATCCATCACCCCAGTAATTCAAATACTAGGAAAGTCAAGGTCACATCTACCTCATATCCTGCACCCCTCACCTCATCCTTCTAATAATCCTCAGGTGAAGTTCAATTGACCATTCATTCCTGTGTACTAAAATCCTATGTATTATATGCAAACAAAGAGGCCCTAAGAAAAATCTTATGAAGTTGGCCAACATTATATACGCACGAGAAGGTTCCATGTACAAACCAATCAACATAATCTGCATCAGAATCTTTAGTTAAAGCAGGTTTAAACCCCATTGCAAATTGTCATGGCATGATCTCTAATGGCACAAGCCACTCAAGACATCAAAGTCCAGATCTAAGAACTCATGGAAAATACATTTGGATTTTCAACACCAGATTTATTAAATTGATAAGTTGATCCTTGATAATACATTCCCTTTGTATACATATATTGAGGTTTTTTATGGCTGCCGGACAACAAAATGCATCCGGCAAACGAAGAATTGAGAAAAAACAAAAGAGAGAGAAAAGAAAGTCCCTCAATAATATAAGAGCCATCAGGACACACCTGGCATGGCTTCTGTTTACAATATACAAGAGCTTGCAAACACCTTAAGTTCAGCAAGCACGAAAGCCCATGGCAAAACAGGATGTCTGTGTCATCACATTTGAAGAAGATTATTCACAGTAACTGCAACAGAATTGGTGCGTTGCAGATCCTGCAAAGAGGGCATGTTGACAGGTGTCATGAGATAAAATTATCAGGCATTAAGAGAAACTACACAATGTTTCAATCATACCATTAGCTTAACCCAGTATACCATATTTGCGGGACTCAAAAGTGTTCCGAAGTCCAAAATACTCACTACTTTATAATTAAGAGAGACGCCTAAAATTTGTAACAGCCGATGTTAGCCAACCAATTCTACACTTGGTTAGGAACTTAGGTGTAAGACCGTGTGCTTCACATCGGCAGAACTGTACAAAATTAGTGCATCTTGCACATACACAATTGAAGCAGCTATACCCTTTTATGACACTTAAACAGGGTGTTACTAGAGTTTATTTATATGTCAGTTGGTGTTAGTGTTATTTACATAGTTTGTTTATGTGTAGTTGTTTAGTACTGTGGTTAAGCGTCTTTACCACTGCTATTCAATAAGTGTAGTAACTACTTTGAAGTTACCTTTATAGAAGTTTATAAATTCCATGTAAGTTTCAGAAATGGAATAAAAGAGTTGCAGTCCTTCAATTTTCTATATGTGCAACTAAGTGAGAACTTGTGTGAAATCACAAAGGTTTGATTCTTGGTGTATTTTGGGTCAAATACCACCATTCAGATTTTGTGTCACAGTATGAGAGCTTCGTTGAGAAGTGGTGATTCTTCTTGATTATCAAGTTCAGGTGCAAGTGTGCAACTTGTTAGAGATCTTATATTGTGTTAGTTCTTACTTCATTATTGTTGTTGTGTTGATTTTTCTTTGCTACCACATAAATTTGTAGGGCGCTATGTAAGAAAAATTATTGGGGAGGCCTTGTTAAAAAAAATACTAAAATTTTCTGTAACATAAGGGTGTTTTTCCAATTTTTTTTGGAATGCCAATGTAATAAAGTGAAAATTTTCGGTACACCATGGCCACCCCCAGCCCCTACCGAGTTCCGCTCCCAACTCCACATGATCACTTGTAATACATAAAAAATTGGATAGCTAGGGCCTCATCAGGATAGGTTGTTCAGCATGGCATCCCATGAGGTGAGAGGCCTCCACAAGATGCATTTGCACAAGGGTAGGCCCAGTAGTACAAATGCAGATACAATCTAAAGAAAAGTCATTCCCATCAAGTGGCATAATTAAAAGAATACCTGGAAAATTATTTCATTAGGGATGTGAGGAAGCACCTCCCGTACTGTATTTGCCATGGCAAGTATGTCTGGTAAGCTTTCATTTGAAGAGGGTGAAGTATGCCTAAAACGTAAACCACCAATATTTCCACTGTATCTTACAGAAGATGATGTTGTAGGAATGGAGGAACCTGAGGGTGAATGAGGGTGGGTCATTGGCCAAAGGTTCCAAGCAGTATCTTCAAGTGCAGTATGAGCATACGTTTCACCTACAGACGCCAGATGTCTCATCATCATCTGGACTCCTCCAAACCCAACTGATTCAATTGCAGTTGACGGACCAGCATCATTGAGACCTGGACTTGGCCAAGGGTGCGCCCAAGTAGGGTCGAGCCCCGCCCCTCTGTGCAACCAAACAAAACTAGAATGTAAAAAACAATATAGGCATATCATGAAATGAATTGGGGTTGGTGCATCAGGCCTTGATGTTGAATCAGGATTGAATTAGCAAATGCTTGGAAGAAACACCAAGAAATGATAAGAGAGGCACTCCTTACTAATGTAACTCTAGAAGACCAGTTCACACACATGATTGGGTTGACATGGGTGAAGATAAGGTTCTACCCGTGATGAGCACTTCCATATTAGCTGTTATTATTTTATGAAATCCCATTGTTATCTGTAGTGATTTGGATTTGGTTGCAATCAATCCTAAATATGATTTGGGTGTAATTATCTTATGAAGTAAAAATAATTTAGAGATTGATTCCACACCGGGATCATACCACTCCATTCAACCATGTCCTCTCTCCACACAAACAAAGAAAAACACACCTTATCCTTCCATTGGTACTCTTCATTTCTCATCATCTTGCTTGCTCTATTTGGTTGCACCAAACCATACGGTACCAAAAATTAAACATTCCTGAAAGTAGTTGCCATGTGCACATTTGACACATTGATGGGAAATGGTTATTGTTATTCTTGCACCTTAACAGACACACAACCAAGACAGTAAAAATATATTTCAGATTTCATTCTTTCTATTAACAATCCTTTATATACAACTGATATAGTAGAAATGTATTCCTTCTTATGTAAATACATTTAAGAAATAATCAGATCTAATGGGACGCATGGACACCTACCAAAATTAATAATAATGATGATGATGATGATAGTAATAATAAACTTCATGGAAAGGCCCACTTATCGTCCTTGGATCAAAACCCACCCTCTCCCCCCACAACACACCAAATGCCACCAGGTGAAAAAAGAAAGAAATAGAAAGCGGACAAGAGTGCTTTTTCATTTTCATCCTTGCACAAGCATATCCCAAGACTCTTGCTATAGGTGAGGTGCCAACCCCAAAAAATATAAAAAGGTCACATCAATCCTGTCAATTGGGGTTGCCGCAAAAAATGGTCAGCCTGGATTGGTTGGCATAAATATTTCAATATTCAGTCACATAAAAATGAAAAAAACGAAAGAAAAGAATTTCCAAATGGACCAGCAAGTGGTCGAATCTCCTAATAGCAAGACTCGACTACAGAGAGCCAAAAGCTATAAAAAAATAATAAAATAAATAAAATAAATAAATAAAACCAACCCTAGGCATATTTAAGAACTTAAGAACTGAAAAAGAGCTCTTTCACGGTCATAAGCTGGGGGTGTAAAAGAAAACAAGTATGCCCATCTTGAGTTAAAATTTGGCTTGAAGAGCCAAGCTAAAACTCAGCTCGATTTGCTTACACTAGAGCTTGGCTTACCTTAAGCTCGATCTCAAGTTGGAATGGGCAGAATGTTCAAGACCGTCATTAACAAGCCCATTAATCAAAAGGGTGACATCTACATCTACATCTGCTCAAGTGAAGCCTAGTAATGGATGAAATCAAGCCAAGTCCGAGCCAATCTAAGCAGAATAGTATCTAGTTAGAACTCGGTTCACAAGGCAATTGAGCTGAGCCAGGCTGGGCTTAACAAGCTCACAAGCCGAGGTAAAGCCCAGGCCCAGTGAGATAAGTCAAGCTTCTTCCCAAGCCAGCTTATGTAGTTGACAGACCTAGTTAACATCATACTTGATACCTACTACTTTATACTTTGTAAGCACTAATTGTTTAGACTATGATATATGTTGGATGTAAAGAATTATAGACATTTTCGTTTCTACAAGTTGTTAACTAGCCCCATCTTTAGAACAAAAAATGATGAGTAAATGAAAGAAGAATAGGTGTGTAACAAAAGAAGTGAAGGTGGGTAAATTAAAACTGCTGCAGATTGGGGAAAAAGTTTGCATGCCATAATTCAAATACCATACCCCAGATTACATGGATTATTGGAATGAGCCGCATACCATTGGGACATGCATCCGACTAGACGCTGTGTTGGATTCTTCACGATTCCTCTAGTGCTAATTTGAACATTGTTATATAATTGATGAAATATAATTGTCCTTTTTTTTCTTTTTTTACTTTTGGAGTCCAAGATAGATATTGATATGATTATTTCTTTCTTGTATAGAGAGAGTATGAGTTACATATTATTTTTATTAGAGTTATTTTCCAGCCCAACCCCCAGGAAAAGGAAGAAAATCCGAACCTCCACATGCTACCGTCAGAAGGATTCTGTTGCTGGTTAGGGAATGTCCCCATAGGCAAGGCATGTCCAGATATGCTTTGGTGGTTTAATTCAGTACTTAACTGGCGGGCTAGTAGCTCATCATTCAAGAGATATCCAGGATGAGGATCTGTATAATCTCTAGGACCCATCAAAAAAAGAGGCCTTCGACAAGTAGGGCATGAATAAACCTCACTACGACCTTGATCTAACCTGGCACAGTACAGTAAGCATCAGGTAAGGGCATGGAATCTAAGTAGAAGCAAAAATGGCATGATTAGTAATGGTAAATACTAAATAATAATAATTCCAACAAAAAGCTAACATAATTGAAATGATTTACAAGTGTAAGAACTTGTTACTAACAGCTCCAAAATGCTGTGGCAATATGTTCTTATATAACTACAGAACCCATAAATAAATTTAAAAATTGTAATAAAAATAACAGCTCCAAAGACAAGCTTATGAGAAAGAAATAAGTCTCATGACTGAGAGAAGTTGTAAACTAAGAACTTCCTTCAAATGCAAGAGAAACTCTAATTGATGGTCACGATAAGGGGCTTGTCTATAAAGATCATGCTGCCATGATTGCAGATGCTTTTAGGTGCAAATTGGAATAATCAAAACCCCATAAGAATGCTTTACCTGCTAGTTAAAATGAGAGCTATGTGTCCATTGAACAAAATAAAAGGGGGCCTCCTACCAGCCTGAGATCCACGTGTGAGGCTCCAGCCAGAAAAAATGGAACTTTTCTAAAGGTTTGCAGTAATTCAAAATGCCACCTAATAACTAGAAAATCCATTCTCTGGTAAACATTTTAAAATAGCCACCTTGACTGATAATTGGCATGTTAGCTCCTTTTATTCTGAATGGTAGCATGACTAAAGCCTACAACCTTTGGTTGGGACACTGAGTACCTTCCAACCTCCGGGCTCGTCACATAGCACTCCTTTTCCAATCATGAAGAGAGAAAATGACAGCTTTACCCCTGTTGTAGAATCTCCATTGCATGGATTCTTTGGAATGAGCCACACAGTTGTGTCAAGCATGTATCAAATATGACAAATTCTGAACGCTTCATATTCTTCCACTGCTAATTTAAAAGATGTTTTACAATTGAAAAAATTGTATTGGGACTTTTCTTCTTTTGGAATTCTTTTTCTTTTGCTCAATAAATACTCAACTCAAGCACACACGCATATTATACAGAGCTCTAAACCAACAACCGGAGATCAATCCCAGGTTGTCTCTGTGGAGAGGGAGATGCCTACCACTAAACTATCAATGCTTTGGCTTTTGGAATCTAAGTCAGATCATAATGTGCTTACTACGTGATTCTTTACATTTTGATTTATATATTATTTTATTACTATTTTTTTATATTTTCCCTAAAAATCTATCTGTATATATTTTAATATTTACTCAATGATGTTAAATCAACAATTCTTATGTTTAAGATCGGTTGAATCAGACACCTCGTACTGCTGGCAAATTCTGACACACATAACCATGTTCCTGAAGACTTCATTTTAATAGAAGAGCTAAACTACATAATTTGTTACCTATTAACTTGGCATTCAGTAAAAGCCAACCAGCTGTCTACCTTTCCATCATTGTCTAAACTCTAAACCTCATGGCTGCCACTATTGCCACCATGAGAGAAAGAGAGAGGGTAGCGGAAGTGAGGTGGGCTCCAGCCTTCTGGAGAAAATGGAGATGGAGAGATACAACAACAATAGAGTAAGCATAGTGGGAAGGAAAAGAGTTTGGCTTGTTTTACCACGGGCAACCATTTGAATGAAGGTAGTTTTGGTTTAGTACCAGGGGCAAGGTTGTCATTTTACTAATTTAGCGGCTGGAAAAAGTCTTCCAGAGTAAATTGTCGGGGGTGGGGTGGGTGGGGGGGGGGGGGGTTGGTTCGAGTCTCTATTGTACTGAAAAATAGAAAATTTTTTAAAAAAAAGAGGAAGTTTTAATTGGAAAAGAAAGGGTTATTTTAATTGGAAAAGGGTTATCTTTCTTATTTGTTTTCTTATATATGAGTTGACCTATGACACACGGATACTTCAAAATGAGCAATGCATCATGTCATATTGTATCTTATCTGATACTTCACTTTTTTATGTGTAAAATTCATATCACCACCGTGTCTATGGAATGTCCCTGTCATATCCATGCCATATCTAGGCAACATAGGAGTTGACCACATGGAAAGCTAGTTTCATTATTAAATTTGAAATAAGAGTCTTTATTGGGATTTACGTGTCAAAGTACCTGGGAGGTTTCTTTTGAAACCTAATGCCAGCACTTTGCACACACTTTCTGCGCATAAAGTGTGTGCACTTCCTTGAGAACCTAACATTCCATTTGCAGAAGTCCTATGTCTCCCTATGCTTTGGCATAAAGAATTGAGCCATACACGTAAAGACAGGATTTAGTGTGTTACACTCATGTTGCAACTGTGGCTTGAAAGTGAAGCATTAGATCAAGCACCTGAAGATAGATTTGGCTTGCAAACCAAACATGACACAGATTAGATAAGTCTAGTTATTCACTTAACTATTGGATATATAGTTTTTCATTTTTTCTTTATTCAATTGATATAATCCTCTTCCTTCGCTACATCTAAAGGCATCTATAGTGCCCACGTACTGGAATGTATTGGATATTATTGACATGTGCCAGGCACCTTCTAATTGCACAACAGAAAAGAGGATGAGAATCAATAATGTTAATGCAAGTAACATCGAATTTATGAAAATCAGCATCCATTACGATACTGGTCAGTGCATAGCGCAGAAATTTTTCTGTTATTATTATCAGCTGAAATTTTCTGCTGGAAACTTCCTGAATTCGCAATAGCAATGCATTGATTAATTTTAAAGATGTGACATATTGGTTAAGGCGAATACAGACCAGATACTGTCAGTCCATAACAATCCAATCTACAACCCAATTGGAAGTAATTGGTATGGATTTCTTTTTATCAACATCATATGGATACTAAATAAATGTTTGCGAGTGCATGAGGCCCAGATCATACCAAGACTTCAAGCATGAGAGGTGAAAAAGGTGATTGCAAGATAATTTTTTAGCCTTGGCCATCGGTTCCTGTAAATCACATAAACGATAACCTCGGTATAGAGCTGAATCATAAATCATAACTACAGATGTATCACATGAGAGAGATGAAAAATCATCTTACTCTACAAATGGCACATTCATCATCATATGATCGCAGCTCTTCAGGTGTGGCATCAGGAAGTGCTCCATGCAGGGTACTCAGGGCCATATTTAACTTGATAAATCCCTTGATCCGCTTTACTATAGCACTTATCAAAGCCTGCTCATTGTACAAAAATAAAATAAGTGCACAAAAATAGTACCTCAAAGAAGTGAAACAGAAATATTTACCCGCAATATCAGGAAAAGGACAGCATCCACAAAATGGAAAGCCATTCCATGAAGCCACCAAATGTGCAAGTAATGACCAACTGACATTAACAAGGTCATCAAGTCCAAGCAAAACCCAACATTCCGATTAAGTATGCCCTTCCATTCCCAAAAAGAACCTACAGTCACATTTGTGGAGGAAAACTAATGTAAGAAGGCCTCATATGTCAACAATATAAGAAGCGTCTCCTTGTTATAATGAAACAGCTAGAATATTATCAAACTGAAGTTATCAAACACTAAGTATCTTGAAATCAAATTAAAATACAAAATAATCTGATAAAAGAACCACAATTTATCCAGAATCCAATACTAATTGTTAATTGTGTCATCCACAAAAGGCATGGGCAAAGATGTGCACTATCACATATATCTTTAGACATCATAACTGGAAAAGGGACTACATGACTATCCCGCCATAAGGCCCATAACCCGCAAATTACAAAAGGCACATAAAGGCAAGGGCTTAACCAAATGTCAAACTACTAAGTGCTGAGATTGGAAGCAGCCCAACTGGTTGATGGCCTTAATAAACATGTTTTCTTTTCTAATTTCTTACTTAGTATTTCTCACTAATTAAATAGTCTTTATCACAATGATTAAAAAGCATACCCTACGCGGATTAGAAACAAGACAGGGTGCTTCGTTAGCAGCACATACCTTCTGTCCTAAAATCACGATACCAAAAGTGAAGAAAGCATTGGCAAGAATGCATACAAGAAAGGCTACGAAGAAAGATGACATTACGATAGAGGCTTGAAAATACATATAAGAAATTAAATAGATTTGGTTAACTAGGCTCTTCAATAAGATATAAAGGACAAAGAAAATGTGGGATAAATGGAGTAAAAGTGTCATGTGTGGTGTGCCTATGTATTAGAATAAAGGAGAGCTAATGAGCTATACAAAATTGCACCAATCATCGTGAGGTTAAACTTATTAATGCTGTGAAATTATGAGAGTAATTAAGTAAAGACTCAGACAAAAGACCAAAATATTTCAAAATCAATTTGGTTTCATACTAGGAAGGTCAACTATGGAAGCTATCTTCTCACTTAGACCAAAAGGTTAAATTTAAGAAAATTAAAGAAGACGAACAATCTTCATATGGTTTTTATCAATTTAAGAAAGCATACAACAAGGCACCTACATATTTGATTTGGTGGATTTTTAGGGAAAAAGAGTGTCCCAAGAGGTTATCTTGATATCATCGAAGATATGTATGAGGGAGCGGCAACTAGGGTAAGAGCTACCTGTGGAGAGAGAAGTGAGTTTTTAGTAACCACAGGTTTGCATCAGAGGTCAGCATTAAGCCCTTATCCTTTTGTGGTGATTATGGATGAGTAACAACCACTCATGGTCAAGAGGGTGTACCCTTGGTTTATATTGTTTGCAGTTGATATAATTATGGTAGATGATTTAAGAGAAGGTGCAAATGTGAACCTTGAGAGATGGAGGAGGCTTTAGAATACAAGGGCTTTAAAATAAGTTGTATAGACAGAATATATCAATTGCAACTTCAGTAGAAATGTGCAAAGAGATAAAACTCCTACGAGAATTGAAGATCAAGAAATACAACAAAGAGATTCCCTCTGATATCTTGGCTCTACAATTTGCTTGGTGGTGAACTAAGTAAATAATCAAAAACCTAACATTTATGAGCTACAAGAGAAAGAAAAAAAAAAACCTTCCCTTATGAAATCTCGGTAAATGTTCAATTGTATGGTATTTCCATGTGATGAGTTATGGATCAATAAAATGGTCCTAACCTGTTCCTGATGCTACCAATGTGCTTATTGGGAGTGCACTGAAACATGAATACACAGTCCATCTGTATGATCACTGTATGAAAATGACAACATTTGGGATCCATTTAACCGCCACCACCTAGTCTAGTACTATGAAACAAATTGGAGGCACAAGGTTGGAGTTGGGGGAACCATTCCATAGCTATTGCTATATAAGTGAGCCCCAAAGGACAAATTTACATTATATATGCATGCATGAAGAATAAAGAAATTGTTAAAAAGTACCAGCCACCAATCCATCCATCAGTCTGGATCTTCGGCAATCTGAATCACCATCCACTGAATCGCGGTGCCACATGTCGAGGAAATGAAGTCCATGAACCATTATGGCCTACAAATAGTATTGGATGTCGAGGAAAGTTATCAGCTGGAGTTCTCTCATAGGGAAGCCTTCATGTAATGAAATGACTTATAGTAGTTAGTACAATCCAAATGAACTCAAAAGTACCTGTAGTGTCTCAAATGCAATACTGACAGGCTCAAAGAATAATAGAAGACAAATATTGGTATGTAAAGCTTTGTATATTAGCACACACAACTTTATCCTGCAAGTCACAATCATACATAAGAAATGTATTAAAATTAATATTCATTACAACACCATAAATGATTAACATGGCTTTGAATGTAATATTTGGTCAATGATCAGGGACCACCAATACCCACACACACACACACACACACACACAGAGGGATATATAAATATATATATATATATACATATATATATACCAATTACAACCATTGTATTGAGAATATCGGATATATTAGTCCAAATCCATGTGAAATATCAGTCAACACCAGTGTAAAACAGTAATTTTTTTGTTGCCTACATAGTAAAGCAAGCATGCAAGTTTAGAATTGAATGGAAAGCCTTGATTTTTATATTTCAGATACGCTCTAGGACATAATAGAAGTAGGCATGACCTTATAATATGGTAAGAAAAATGTACATTGCAGCCAAGGTTGAATTTTAAGGATAAACAAAGCACCGATATGGTAATCAAAGTCGCAAGTCAGTGTCATCCAATATTAATAATCATGGTGAACAGCGCTAAGCACTGCCAGTGCCACATGCCACCAGCAGAATTTAACCCATCAGGATTTCACTATGCTGATGACTAGCAGTTATCAGCACTCAAAGTCCAAAATCTTCTTATTGTTTATGATCTTTATAGTTGCAGAAAGATTGTGTTCTTTCAGTAATTGACTATTGTCTATTGTTAAGTATATAACAAGGAAAGAAAGATTATTTTATATGGAATATTTAATTGATATTGATTTCTGCTAAACCAACATTTTCTCTTTCATTTATATTACTATTCTCTTCCAGTTTCTATTATTTCATTAATTTAGTTGCTTATGTCACCATGTCAATTTTTTTGGAGATGGGAGACATTGACACACTTGCAGTCGTGCACTGAGGACAGCGAGAATTGGAGCAGGAAGGTAATTGATGGCTATAACAAAACGAGTTCTCAAAAGTTATTAATGTAAATGGCAGGGAAGCAGCACCAAAAGAAAATAATAAAATCCAAATTGGGAGCAGAAGCAGCAGTGGCTTCTCAAGTAGATTATTCCTCCAACCAAAAACCTGTGCAATGTGTCCAGGTAAAATCCTCATAATTGCCTCAAAAGACTTTGATTTTTATAAAGGAGGGGCAAAAAAAGTAGCAACTAGGGCAAATAAGAAAAGAAAATGGAAGCCTTTCTTAGCTAGACAGTATAAACCAGCTTCCACACCGACACATATTGCCCACCTGTATCTGCCCAATAAGACTTTATTGGGAAAGAAATAGGGAAAGCAAATTAAGGAAATTAAGAACATAAAAGGGAAGCCTCTTCTTTTCTAGACAGTGGACACCAACTTCGTCACCAAGTAGCCACCAACAAACTTCACCCACTTGTTTCGAAAGAAATACTAAGAGAACAAAGGCACCCATCATATCATTTAACAGTTATCGTTAAGCCCATGTCTAATAGTCCAAAAAATTTTTATCAGCATTCTTAATCAACCCATGGTTCAAAATAGCAGCCATTGCACTCAGCCACAGCCATTGAGGCTGCTATGCTATTTTGAAAATAGTGGCGCTACAATCTAGAACCTAGTAGTGCCAAGCATTTCAATTCAAAACATTATTTCTCCTATTTCTTCTCCTCAATAGCCTTTCCTAAAGTTGTCTCTACCCTTATATTGTTCCAAATCACTAAAAACACACAAGATTGGCTGCTGCACAAGATTCGAGTCTTTTGATCACTTAAAATATTCACATCGCTACACTGCCGCGTATTGTCAGCTACATAGCGTTTCAGCAACTTACTGCTAAGCCTGCCGCAACCGCTATTTTGATCCTTGAATCAACCTACATAAATTCAGAATGAATTGCTCAACAGACTTTACCATGCTGGCATGGGACGAACTTACTACATATACTCCTTAAATGCACATTAATACTAGATAGAGAAGGCAACCATAATGTTATCAAGCATCTAAAGGCCCAAATTTACAGTTATGCAGAAAAGGTTGGGAAGCAATACCAAAGTAAATCGATAGAGAGAACCAATAATAAGACATGAAAAAAGCCAAAATATGTCCACTGAGTTGCAGAAGGGGATGCATTCAGCCGTTCAAGCCGGTCCCTAGCCAATGATTGAAACATCTGTGGACCAGGTGCAGAAAGATATGCTTACATATAGATGATACAGTCATTCATTTGTTTCGAAGCTACAACCAACAGGCATATTTCACATGCAATACCTTCAAGGAACAAAGAACCGCCAGCCAAGTTGACCAAAGAGCAGCTTGAAAATTAGTAGGTGGCACTACTAGAGGAAGAAACATTCCCTGGTCAAACATGCATGATAATATCTTCATCAATTATTGTAGAATGTAAAATGAAGAAACTATTATATTCAAAACCACTTAAATTTAAGTCTTCCAATAATATAATAAGGGATCAAAAAATAATTGGAAGTACAATTCCAAATTCCCATTGTTGGGAAAGTAGGCCCACCAGCAGCTTACAGGGAATCTTTTTCTACAGTGCAACTCAAATGACAGTCTTTTAAATTCTAAATAATAAATGAATGTTGACCAATAGTATTCTAAGTTTTAACAAGTATCATAGGAAGATATAGTCACTATCACCTGAAATATCCCCTGCCTATTGAAAAGAGTGGAGAAGAAATCAGTCCAATAACCCTTGGACAGCAGAACAGCCCTGATTCAATGAAGGCACTCTGGCCTACATCAGGTCAGGATGTAGACTTCATAAGATTTTAATACAAATGATGGAAGAATTCATGATTCCACTCGTCCCTCCAACATGGACAGACCAAGGCAGTTGATTGCCTCAGCAAAACATTAATGCAAATGATAGTGGAGACAAGAGCAATGGATATGATCCACTAAATTGAGATGCGCAAGGATTGCCTCCTAACGATACCAAGGACTGCCTTCCCTATTTTTGGGGGGCTGTTGTGTTTTTTTTTTCTGTTTTTCTGGTGAAATAAAATTTTACTGTTATAAAAAAAAGATACCAGGACTCCTTTTTCTTTTTTGGGCTCCGTGGATGTTCAGCCAGCCAACACGGCAAAGACAATCGCTTTAGGGACTGGACTTCGAAAAAGGCCTCCCATTTGAATTTCCCCCAAGTAATTGTTGAAGGGGATTCTTTTTGTACCATAAGATGTGCCAATGGGCATTGTCAGCTATGATGAACATATACTTAAAAATGGGCAACGTATCGCGTCATATTATATCCAACACTTCACTTTTTGTATGTAAAATCCGTATTCGGTCGTGTCCTCGCTGTCAGGTCTTTGGGAGATGGATAAGTCTCAATGTAATGAACATGTCATATCACAGCCCGAGTCATTCTCACTATTTAAATATTAAAATAACTGAAATTTCATGTATTATACTCTAAACAACGAGAAAGTTTCCCAGCAAAAAAAAGTCCACTCAAGGGCAATATGTACTCATATTAATTCCATTCCATACAACCCCAATTTACTATGGATTTCTAATGACAAGTCTCTTTCTTTTTGTAGCTTCTTCCGCTCCTATAATAAATTCTCTATTTAGTCATCCAGAGTAAATAGTAATTTCTTCCACGTTTAGCTATATGATACACGACTACAAGTTTTTACAGAATTTTAGTGATCTGTTCATGTTAGTAACTAATTCTCTCTGTAATAAATGCTCTCTTTATTACTCTGTAGTACATAATAAATGTGAAACATTTATCTTTTCCTCATTTAGATAGGATTAGTAGCAAAAAATTTCCCATTTAGGAGTAGTAGCCATAGTTAAGAATTTCGTTTCAGACCCCACATCAGTTTGGCCACCGAACCAAAATATTTTAGCCAATTCTGAATTTTGTCAAAACATTTCAGAAAAATACAAGTATATATTCAGAAAAATATAAAACAAATATTGAAGTTCAAAAATAACATATAAATTGAAGCATTTAATTTATACCACTGATCAATAATGCAATATGTTATTTCTATATGGCCATGGTTTAGGATTTTGCCCAAGTTTTCTTCAAAGAAAACTAAATTCATTTTTTTTTAATTTTCTTATAAAAAATTTAGATTTGATAATATAACAACAGGCTCATTTCCTATTAGAGTGAAATTTGGTTAGGGTCCTATTTCCACTTCATGTGAAATTTGGCTAGCGCCCTATTACAATCAGAGTGGAATTTGGCTAGGGCCCTATTTCCTTAGTGAAATTTGGCTAGGACCCATTTTCTATTAGAGTGAAATATAACTTGGGCCTACATAAGTGGGACATTTATTTTATTTCAGTTTTGGGGTCAAATATGGCTAGGCCCATTTATTTCATTTCAGTATGAGTGGCTCAGATTTTCAATGAATTGGATTGTAGGTTCCATTCACTCTAAAGGAAGGAATTCTCTAAGTTGGTGATTAGAGGATGTGTAATTGTGTATTCAGTGGCTTAAAGGGAAAATGGGCCTTTTGCCTCATTCACCAAGCCAATGAAAGAATAATGGAAAAAGAGCTCTCTCTCTCTCTCTCTCTCTCTCTCTCTCTCTCTCTCTCTCTCTCTCTCTCTCTCTCTCTCTCTCTCTCCATCCATATATATATATATATCTTTTTTCCTTTAAAAAATAAAACTCTGGTTGAAACTCCAAATTCTGGCCATTTCAACCGAAATCTGGAATTTCAAAGAAAAGTTCGAAAGCCAGACCGAATTTTTTCAGTGGGGTAGTTTGGTTTAGTTTGGTTTGATTCACTGACCAAACCAAAAATTTTCAGTGAATTCAGCCAAACCAAATCTAACTTCACAACTATGGTGGTAGCACATATTTTTATCTTCCAAGCAAATATAGAAGTAATAAAAGCTTGGAATTTACCCTTCACTATGAGTTGTGACATTGTAACACCCTTACTTTAATCAGGTAAAATCCCACACCTTTTCACCTTAGGAACCCCTGTGCATGACCGGAGTAGGATTTTCAGTCCATGCCGTCTATAAAAGTGGGACCCACCTAAACTAAAGCATGGACTAAAATCCACGCACAACAGCCATGTAGGAGTCCCATAGACGAAAATTACCCAAAAATCCCCTATGAGCTTCATGCAATGTTATTAATATGATGCTCCCAAAATAGTTTTAATTACACTTTTCAACAGAGTTTTCTTTGATTCCTAAATAAGTAGAGCATGTTATGCTCACCACAAACAAGCTTTCAATGGGAAGATGTAGCAGTTCTGATTGTTGCCAACATGGTCGTACAAGCTGTATACTATTTGTGCATGACACATGTAAAGAGGAAGATGTCTAAATTGAAAATCTTATAATCTGATGTCACAAATTTCTAAAAATCGAAATCATACTGCAAATCGTTCAAGGGGATGAATCAAATCAAATCATACCGTGAACCAAATTGAAAATTGGAGGCTTTTTAATTTTTGTTATAAAAATGAAAAAATAATTAGAAAGGGGAAAAAGTAGCTAATCATGATCCATCCATTTTTCATCCATCATCATCAAAGCTTGGTCCCAACTATGTTGGGGTTGGCTACATGAGTTTTGATTGTGTATTCGAATTTATCCTAAGCCAAATCCTCAGATAAGTTGCATGTCTTCGTAGCAGCACAGATATAATGACAAATGATACTATGATACAATCATATGAAGAATATCATTGAAGTAATATAAAAGAATATTATAAGTGATATGTGGGAATAGTTAAATATGTTTAAGACGTACATTTACTAGAAAGAATAAACAACTTGCAATTTTTTATTTTACTTAAATCAATCAATTAAAATAAAATCCAAATCATCAACCTTACATAGTTAGGATGTCTCCTAAAGTTCAAAGGAAAAAGAAGTTTTTATAAAGAAAAAAACAAAAGATTGAATGTAGGATAAAACCCCATCCATACATACAATCAAATACTTTAGTCAGATGCTTGTTACTTAATTATCTCTAAAACTTTCCCAAAATCACAAAAGAAAATGACATTTTCAAAATAAAAGTCTAACAAAAAAGAAAATGGTATGAGATAACAAATATTAACCTCTTGGTTGTGGTTATTTTATTCCCACTCAACCGAGTCGCGCGAATTATGAGATTCCACAAAACAAGGATCAAACTTTAAGATTCCCATCCGAATCCTAAAATTCATATGCAAATGAGATTTGTTGCATAGATAAGAATCGTTTTCATTAGGATCCAATACAAATGCTATGATTCTAACAACAATTAATAAATATCCTTGTCTTCTTTTTCTGGAGTATTGATGTTGGTCCCACTTCAATGTTTTAAATAAACATGCCGGTCCTCTATTTTGACTGTATTTGAAGTATTTAAGAAAAAAATGGGCCAACAAATGTATGACCAAGAGCCATCAACTATATAACCTGTTGTAGAGTTAAGTATCAACAAAAACATTGATTCAGTATATTGTAGAAGGTATGATGCAGGCCAAACCATAGGTCGGCCAACCCATTGGGTCTAGTTTAAGGCCCAACCAGACATCCATTTATTTAGGAGTATTATTAAGTTTGATTTTATTAGGATTAATATTGGTGAGTTTCCTATTTTGTTTAGGCTTATTCAGATATTAGAAAATATTGTTTTGGGGATCAAGCCAACTCCTCTATATAAGGATGTCCGGCCACATTGTAATGGCATTATGGCAATACTTATTATCAATTAATATTTAAGTTATGAGAGTTTTCTCTTCAGTTATGGTGTTTCTCTTTGTCATGAGTGTGCCCTAGTGGCCGAATCCATCATTGGATTCAATCAATCCTTCGATAGATTGATCTAATCTTTGATCGCAGATCTGGGGCTGCGCCAAGGTCAAATCTAGGCACCCTTTTCAATACCTAGACGGCTATACCTACCTTTCTTTGAAAGGTAACAAAGATTTTATTAAGAAAAAATAACAAAACAAAGAGAAAAAAGCCCAAGTGACAAAGCAGGCAGCCAATGCAGCAATTATCTTTCTTTGAATACTTTTGGTTGTTGTAACAAATAGATTGACCATATGCTAAAAAATGAGGAGACCTAGTCAATAGACTTCAAGATCCAGTCCATAGGGGTGCCGACTTCTTGATGTTATAGGATTTGTGAATTGTGATTGATCTCAACACTCATGTTTCAAATTTTGTAATTAAATTTTCGCATAACCAAACCAATAGCTAGAGTAGAGTCTAGACCTCTTTCTGTCTCCCATGTGTGTGTCTACATGGGTATAAATAGAGGGAAAATGTTTTCCTGCCACACACGGTTCTCAAGAGAACTACGCATCCAGGCCATATCACATGACATTCAAAGGTGGGTCCGGATGCGTGGACGGCTTGAATTCATGAAAACCGTGCCCAAGAAAACGTTTTCCATATATAGAGTAGGAATGCTCTCATTTTTTTATGCCTTCTTTCACCATTTTCTCATCCCTTTTTTTTCCAGGGAAAAAAATGAATGGTAATAAATGGGTTTTATTGAAGGGAGGCTTTTGGTTTGTGAAGTAAAAGAATGTTGGAAGGTAGAAAGAAGTTTTTCGATTTTTTTAATGCATGTTCCCAGGTTTTCCCTATTATATTTTTATTTTTGTTGAAATATAAAATTAACTACAAATTATTTATGATTTCCTTGGGTTAACATTGTTCTTCCATCCATTCATCTTTTGACCGTACGAAATGATAACATGAATACTCTCATAATGTTTGTCCGTCGAAAGCAGGCTTATCATTTGTAAATAAATTATTGTTATGAGAAAATACGATAGAACATAAAGTTTTCTTTAAAACATAAAATAATAATAACTTATCAATACTCTATACTCTATAGATATTTATTTTTAAGATTTATTCTAGTTAAAAACTTGCCTTATTCTAACTTTTATTTTCAATAAATACTTTTACGCTACATGTGATTGGATAGCCCACTTTAATTTATTCTTTGCCACCATGCATCACATGGGTCTATTGCTAGTGTAATCACCAACTGGTGAGTTATCCCACTTAGCAAATCGCTCTAAATAATGTTCAGAATAAGTCAACAATGCCTCAATAACCATTTAAGAAACCATTTACAAACAAAACTACTAAGGATATAGATTACAGATTGCATCAAGAGAGTCACAAATAGAAGGCCTTTGACAAAGTGCAGAAAAAACGATAAATTCAAATAGAAAAAAGAGAGAGAGAAGGAAGAAGGAAAAAGAAGAATAAGACGAAGGTGCTAAAGGTGCAAAACTGTTATTCTGCCATAACTTCTCACCTAGAGGACTAGAAAAATTAAAACTTTAAATAAAAATAAAAACCCTATCATCGTCAATTACCTTGTAAATAACATAGTTCACAAGACATTCCAGAACTTTCCGGGTCTCAGGAGGATATAACTGCACAAAGAAAACAGCCTGCATGGAAAGAGAAGATATTCAACAAAGTAATATCACCAGTCTTAAAAACGAATGTTAATTACATTTTTCTATCCACCGTCCATAATGACATGCAAAAAGATGATTTTAGGTATCAACTATTCAGTTCCTATCCTATAAGAAAAGATGATCACAATCAAACAACACAGTTCATACTAGATTTTTTTTATTCATTAACAAATTAGCACTTTCCTAGGAAACTTCAAGTGGAAATATTTGAAGCTAACAGATATAATAAACCACAGGACACAATTTTTAGAAGTCAAAAACAGAAAGTGAACACAACAAGTGTAACACTCTAATCTCCTTTCTCAAACCCTATACAGTCTTTAATTAGTTTCTTTCTCCCTGTAGGATGCAAACTTGACTTGCCAAAACATATGGACTCAACTTCAATCAGCCAATAAAGCTCTCACATTTTGTAGAAGCTATAGTGTTGATTTTGTTTTGCACACACTAGCAAGAATGTTATACACTGACCACACCTAATTCAGAGGCCAACCCAAAAGACAGGTAAAACAGTCATTAAACCCTAAGCTGCAAGAGTGCAGTCCAAATCCAATACTGGTTCGAGGTGTCCAGTTAGCAAATCCTGTGTTAGGTGTCTAATTAGGCAAATTCCAAAACACTGCATTCATGGATTGGATTCAACATAATACTCAATAAGTTTACATATATAGATTTTTAATATAACTAATATGCCAAAAATAGAACCATAAAAAACTTGTATAAATTTACTCTAAACAATCAAGTAATGAACATTCAATAACCTCGATAAATTTAACAAGAGTAAAAACCTTACACTATTTTATCAACTGCAAACAAGGTTTGAATTAGAAACAGAAGAATCCATGAGTTGCTCACGTGAAAGAACCTGCCCAGTACTATAGAGAGATCCTTGCCCCCACATCCAACTTCCACCCGAATTGGAATGGCATCCAACAATGGACTGAACGGCCTTAACTTTTATGCTATTAAATCAGCAAGTCATTAAATTGACGGTTATTATTATCTAAAGGGGGTTATCTTCTAGCCAACCTCGAACCACTATTAGACCACCCTAGCCTACTCATGTGAATTGAATGCATCAAAGTGCGCCCATAAAGATGGGTGCAACCCAGTCACCTGCGATCCTTGATGTGAACCACTTTCCATTAATCCAAATCTCTCAATTATCATATCCCCTCGTGTACCAACATGTGCATAAGACCCACATTCCCAGTCATGTGTGCAATATTAGTCATGTGTGCAATATTTTAACATGAACCACCTTTGGTGAATTCAAACCTTTCAATTGCCATAACCCCACGTCTTGCAATGCACCTGTCCCAAATTTCAACCTGGAGTGATTTATTTGTTCGATTGTTTCATCTTTTTTCTTCTTTTCATTTTTTTCTGGAAAGATACCTTGATTGGAGTGATATTACCATTGAATTAAACCAACTTACAATTGATATTTATGAGAGATTCCTTCATTGATATGCTAAGCGGATTTTATCAATCCGCACATTTACAAAAAGCTCATAATAATAAAAAAAACTGGTTTACCTTGAGACACAGACTGAGTAGAATAAACACATTAAGTGAGAAGCTCAACACCAAAGCAATTGTAGCATAAGAACCCAACAGCAGCTCCATCACATGAGCAGTGTTCTCTGAATTAACACCCTCTACCTCAATCACTCCATCCAACCTAATCTTTCTTAGAGCTGACTCAATCCACCAGTGGAGTCCTACCACGCTAAACCCCGTACAGACGGCAGAGACAGATAAATAATTCACACCCATTTCAATGAAATACAAACTCCCTCAACACAACCAATTCTCATAAGAAAACGTTCCACAACCCATCCAAACACTTCTGGCAAGGCCAATTACAAAACACACCAACTTTTTCCTGCAATTCAACCATATAATCAGTTGGGTACCAGTAAATTTCAAAGCTGGAACTCACTCACTCAACAAGTCCTGCACAATGAAAATCGAATGAAAGTGAAGCAAGAAAAAACACCAGCCTTCAACGATTTCACGAGAAGCATGTATCAGAAAACCCCAGACAACAAAAACTCAAAAATCAAACGATGCAAGGAAGAAACGCACATTTCTAATGGAATTGAAATGCAGAAATCAAACATCCAAAGAGAAGAACCGATTGTTACACGCAGTATATATATAAAAAGACGAGGAATTTAAGATCTAAAGTCGAAAACCTAATGCGATCGATCAGAAAACGGATATGAAAATGGGAATTCTAAAAGGTGGGTGGAAAGATGGGTACCGATCGAAAGTGACAGGAAATGAGGAATCCAAAAGGTGATTAATGTGAAGATCAAGAAGGAATGAAAGATGAAGTTACTTACAAGAGAGATTTTGGTTTTGGGAAATGGATGTGAGAGATGTGGGATTTGAAGATGGGAATTGGGAGATTTGGAGAGAGATTAGATTAGAAAACAACGAAAGAAAATGAGGTCAGAGCAAGAGCTGTATTTCTCCGCGAACGCACTTTTGTACTTTTTGGGCTCCTTTCCTTGCGTCCGTCATTTGGGATCGCTCTCGCCGCTTTATGATGTGTTTTTTTTTTTTGTTTTAGATCCGCTTCGTCTCCTGTTGCTGGTTTTGGTTGATGGGTGGGGTTTGGTAGGGGTTAACTCCAGCCTGGACTGGTCAGGCCTACCCTATTTGACTCAGCCCACTTGGGCCGGGTTCTTCTAGCATTGACTTTTAGAACTCGGACTGGATTTCATGTAAAGTCTTGGCCCGTTTAGTTAACGCCAGGCTTGGAATAATCGATAGAAAGATGGAAGCATGCCCTGGCCCGCCCCAGCTTGAATAAGTAATGGATGTTAGATTAGTGACTGTTAGATCAGTGACTGATTTACCCAAACAAGTGATAGAAAGCCGGGGCCCGCCCAGTCCAACTGACTAAATGGGCACGATCGGGCCTGACTTGTGTAACTGTAAGGCAAGCCCGGCATGGCGATGCACTAAGGCTTGTATTGGGCTTGGGCTGAATATAGGCCTGTGCTTCTAAAGTGGTGGCTGGGCTTGGGTATGCCCCGGATTGGCCTCTCCAAATACATCAATATACGCACATGTTATGACATGAGTTGAGCTCCTAGGTTACATTTATGCACCTGGAGCTCAAACTTGAACTCAGACTATAATTCCATGCAAGTTACAAAATCCTAACCAAGCCCAGCTGGAATCTTGACGTATAATAGACCACTGGGCATATGTGTAGGGCCCAAGTCAATTTAAGACTTTTTATGTCACTAATTATTTGTCATTAAGTTTTAGATTTTTATTAAAGAGAGTTGTAATTATGATATTTCTAAAATTACTTAATTTCCTATTTTGATTAGGTTTTTTAGACCCTAAACTTTGTTTTTTCTTATTTATATGCGTCATACGTAAAAGATGTAATTCTCATAGAGTTGATTAATAAGATTTGGGATATGTCCATGAGGTGCGTCCTCGTTATTATCTCTATGGAGTCGTGTTCAAGTCGTTATGGGCGCATGCTTCAACACCGATATCGCATTTATACATAAGCCCTAACCTTAGATCCTTCATTAAATATGAACGAGCTTGATCAAAATTTAATTATGGTTTGGACCGAAACTCTATAACAAGATTAAAGGTTTTTACACCTCAACAAAAGCTCGCCAAAATTATATTTATTCTTGGAGAAGATCTATCAAGTTCGCCATGCACAACTTCTTTGGGAGATTAATCTTAAAGAACTATAGTTACTTGTTTTTTTAAACATAACTACTTCACATTAAAACATTAAAAGAAAGGAAAATCCTCATAAAAAATCCAATCAACTCTAAATGCTCGAACAAGACAAGTTATTATTTGATGCATAATTTTTAGATCCAGGGGAATTATGGCTTTATTTTAGCTTTTCGATGGATTTTTGCAGGCTCTTTTCTTCTCTACACAATGAAATACAAAAAAAAAAAATTACAAATTTCACGATTACAAAAGTATATTCTTTTCTTTAATATAAATTTCACATTCTCTGCATATCATATTAAATAATTCATATATTAAGCTTAAGTTTAACAATATAAAGTATAACTAAGCTCATTTGAGAGAACGTCGACAGGCCTCTCAATGCTGTTGGGTCGGTCTGTCATGACGGTCTTGGGCCCGAAAGACTTTTGTTTTGAATAGACCTGGCTAAAAAGTCAGTCTGAAACATATAAACAAACCATTTGGTCTCTCTACACCATGTTCACAGGGGCTTCATCTATAGTCTGGCTTATGGTTTAGGACTGGTTCAACCAATCAAGTCTTGGGGTCAAAGAATTGGCAACACAAATATGTTTCTTGGACTACCATGCTAGACAGTGGAAGGGATACTAGTACTACTCAAAAGTGCAAACAGTTTGAAGAGTATAAGCCATCTTTCTCCAATGTATATAGACCTATAGACCTACGATGGGTTACAATGTAACATGTCTTTCTCCAACCAGATGGGTTACGATGGGTTACAATGTTTCTTGGGCTAGGAATCTCAACTTGAACCCAACACAAACATTAAAAGCGTAGGGCTGTCAAAATGCCATACGACCCGTTAACAAGACACCAATCCACACGATATTAACGGGTTCGGGTGGGCTCTTAATGGGTTCGGGTTGTTAACGGGTCAAACTCGTTAACACGTTAAGTTAACAGGCCGTGTACTAATTAAATCAGTAACCCATAAACAACCCACTTAAACCCGTTAAAAAAAAATTAGTCCCTAAGTGCAGCTAGAAATAATTTATATTCATAAAGAATAAATTGAAATTTATTATTTTATAATGGGGTTTTAGGTGAGATCCACTCGAGATCCTCACTTACAATTTCGTGTGGCCTATATATTTTTCTCCATATATATTCTTTTATGGATTTCCTTTTAATTTTTGAAATGACATAATTACTTAACGAATTAACTGGTTGGGTCGTGTAACCCATTAAATTAGCAGGTCATGCTCGAGTTGGATTTTTGGACCCGTTAATTTAATAAGTCGAATACTGGTTGAGGTGATTTTAACACGAATTCATTAATTCGTAAACCAAATTCGTTAACACGACACAATTGAGAGCCCTATAAAAGCGTATACCCAAACTATGGATTATGATCAAGTTGGTTGACTGGTCACACTGCAATGAATTGACCTGGCTCGGCTACAACATCTGAGGTTGATGGGTTGGGGTTGAACTTTTTCTTTTGCAAGGAAACACTAGTATAAAGCCCATGTGATGCACAGGTTTTGTCTCATGGAAATTGAATAATGAATGAAAACACATATCCAAATAAAGTATTTATTGAAAACAAATGCATAAATTGACTGAATTGTAAACTCATTTCTGTGAGCATTAGAATACAAATTCATATTATAACATAATTAATTAAAAGCAATTCATATGCAGCAATCTACTTGGTTCTTGTTTTTTATTCTTCCAAATTAAATTATTTTTATATTTGGTTAATGTTTATATAAGTTTGAACTTTATTAAATCTAGTTAGATGTTCACTTTTAGGCTACATGCAATCTACTTATATGAGAAAATGCAGCTTGAACTACCAAAATATTTTTTGATTGACAGTCAAATCAAATCTTATGGTGGCCTACCTAAACAACATATTATTTTGGGATGCCACAAACAGTGTTATAATGATGGTGAAGCATCTTAGTGACAGAACTGTCGATGTGAACTGTGGGTTCCATAGAAGGATGGATGGGTTAGATGTGATCGGTTCATACATGCGTTCCGAGACAAAGGATGGTTGGGTAAGTTGGTCACTCACGGCAGATCCTATTTAGGTAAAGGTGACATGTGCAGGATATTAATTTAGTAGGTCTTTAAACATTTAAGTTAAAATTGTGAATAATAGCTCTTCATGATGATGTGGCTAGAGGAGAGGAGATAATCAGCTTTCTTTTTCTCCATCAAGTCAACTTTTAAGGTATAAGAATTGACTCTGGCTACAAATAAACCCATTCCAAAGCCAAGATAGTGTCTTTTATAAATTTATTTCTTTGCGTCCTCGAGCTCTAATGCTTCACATATTTGTATATTTTTATTTAATTATATATAACCTAAAGCGATATTGAGGACCAAAAGGAATTAGTCATGCTGCCTAGGAAAACAAATTAAAACCCTAACCTGGTCTGAATGAAACTTACACCAGAACCTGACCTGAATTAATCATGAATATACCTAGGGGTGTTTATGGGCCTGGCTAAGGCACATCCAGGCCCAGTACAAGCCCTACATGGGCTGTAAAAGCCAAGCCTGAGCCCGCCCATTTAATCAATCGGGCCTGGCTGAACCAGGCTTTTTTATCACTTTTGTGGGCATTTGAGCAATTATTTGGACAAATTCAATTAAGTTACATGCATTGCTTACATAAGTCGGGCGGGTTTACTTAATCCAAGCCCGGCCCAAATGGGCTGGGCTCGGAACAGGCTCAGTTTGGCCTGGTTCATGAGCGCCCTAAAAATACTGAATTCCAGATGGGCCCTTGATGTAAATCCCCTACTCTGAGTACAATTTGGACTCAGATAGTTTAACTTGGGTCGATTCAAACACTCAAATTTTTGGGTTTCATTTTCTTCTCAAAGGGTACAAAAATTAGAAAACATATCAAGTTTTATATAATATGTCATATGTGTATGGGGTACACCGATCAAATGTTGGTTCTCAAATCCCAAGCCCAAACCCAACCCAAATCTATGCAAGTTTCAAAGTGCAGTTCTAAAATGCAACTTCCCAACTCGAGTACAATTTGGGCTGAGATCATACTTCAGTACCCAAACCCCAACCCCAACCCCAACCCCAACCCGAGTCTCAACAAGATCCGAACCAAACAAGCAACCCAGATTTTACATTTGCTGGGTCTCTCTGGCCAAGCCAGCGTGTGTTCACACAGCAGACCAGACCGTACATGCAAAAATGAATGCAGGACGCAGGTACTTATAAAAAGAGGATTACATACAAAATGCCGCTATCCATTTATCTTCTACTGCCAGTATGTCGAAGTAGAATTGGTGGATCTGAACCACCAACTAGTGAACCGTACTATGCACGGCAGTAACATCAATATTTCACCACACAAAAACAGGGAGAAATGCTCATTGTCTTTAATACTGGCTGTTGGTTTGTCTACTTGTCCACCAATGGAGACCCATTATCCCTGGTAACTGGTAACTGGTAAGTTTGGGATTTTGAGTAGTAGATTTTTCTTCTTCAATCTATATGAATGGGGCCTATAGAGTATAGACCAAATAAGAAACTTGGAACCAAAATTTAGAATTTGTATCTGGCATTTTGGTCCATATCATTGCCTGGATCCTTCTCATAACGGCTCTTCTGAGCTTAGGTTGCAATGCTGCATGTAAGTTTGTTGGCCAGCCCATTCCACTGGCCATGTTTACTTAAGTGGCAGTGTTTATCAATTGGGAATTGGGCATAAAACGTGGCTATATGCTGTGTTTACATTTTATCATTTTATCTTATCTTTAAATAAAGGGGTTGTTTGCCATAATAATAATAATAATAATAATAATAAAGGGGTTTTTCTAAAAAAACACCTTGAGATATAGCTTGATGAAAAAAAGCACCTAACCTTTTAAAATTTGTGAAGAGATCCCTTGACTTGGAATATATTTTTTATAACATCTTCAACTGCTTTTTTAATCATCTCAAATGATTAAAAGACCAAATTGCCTTTTATTTCAAGCCCAAAAAACTACCATAATCTAGATAACTACCGCAAGAACCTATGCTAAGCACCGGTATGGCCCATGTGGCAAGGGTTCCCTGCTCCATCTAGCTATTTTTTAGGTTCTTTTTATAAATAAACATATAATAATTGTGTGGTTTGATGGTTAGGTTAGGTTAGTTTTATTTAAAAGGATATAGGTTTTGAGTTCAAATATTTAAACCTTTATATTATTTTAGCTTTTTACTAAGGCTCAATAAAAAAAAGTCTAACGACTCATCACTTAACCTATAATTATTAAATTAACAATTAATTAATCACATTCATTTTTTAGTAGATTTTAGCAAAGAACTTATAAGATTTTTTTAATAATTAACAAGAAAATAATGAACAATTGATTTCCTTTCCAAAAAACAGATAACGATTGATTAGAAATTTTCTTTACCAAACTGTACTGTCAACATGTGGAGCTCCATTTCTGTTCTCTCAAACTTTATTCTATGTCCTCCAACTTCACTCCCATAGCCCTCCACCTTCACCTTAATACAGTCTCTCTCAAATTTTAGATCTTAATCTTTGTTTACTCACCAAATTCATTTGAGAAAATGTTTATATCTAGCAGTTCGTATCAATTTTACCACGCCCTCCATAATTTGGGAGTGCCTCATCTAATGGACAGGGCCGCAACAACTTCGTCCAACTCCAGTTCTACATCCCAAAACTAAGTTTTCTATAAGATGCCGCCCGATAATGGGACCTAAAATCAATGAATTTATATATATATATATATATATATTATATATATGAAGCGAATTGAATCCAATTGGAAAATTAGTTCAAATTGATTTTGAACCTGGGGCAATTTATTTTGACCCTCGCCCTTCTCTCCCTCTCTCTTAACTCCTTGAAATCCTCTCTCTTACCTTCTCATGATGTAGTCACTACAACTATTCCCCTTCCACTCACCTCTCTCATGTAACGCTTGCAAACGCTTTCCATATCATCTCCAACATTCTAAGGTCTTCTGCCTCAAGATGAAGGGTGGTTATCATCAATCCCTCACCGAGTTCAGGACCGGCGCAAAACAGAAGGAGGTCGCTCAGCGTACTCTTTTGGTTTACAAATCCGCTCAGGTTGAGAATCTCTAAATCCTGTTCTCTTTATCTTTATCTTTTTTTTCTGTTCTTGTGATTGCCGATAAGGGCTGGAGACTCGATAAAGAAAATGTCATCCTATATCTCTAGACTGGACATTTGTTTGAAATTTAATTTCATGGTTGTGTGGATAAAATACCGTAATGGCGAGATTAGGCGAGGGCTACGGTAATACGCTAGCCGTTTACCTCGGTCTCGGTAATCATAGCCCAGCAGCTCGGCAGCTCAGTTAAGAGTGCCAGCTCAGCATTACTCAGCCCGGCAGCTTGGCGTAGGTGCCAGCTAAATGTCAGCCCAACCGAACCATTCCTGGTCCCGGTAAAAGTACTGAAGGCGGAGTGGGCCATCACACTCCTCTGAGAAGTACGGGCACGCCCTGGCAGATAGGAGCACTCATTTATGGCCATAGGATCGCTCATTTATGACGATAAGAAGTTGGCTTTATCATCCCTTAACATCAACTGACCGAAAGCATGGAAGTTTCTGATGGGATGTGCCCTTTTTACCTACGGCCGAATGTCAGGATAAGGCCTGATGGGACCTTACCCCACCTACCCCCACTCATGAAGAAAGAATGAATGAGGAATCATCTACATATACACATGGGATCAGCCCCATGGAGGTACACGTACCCCCAGCACTTGAACTCTCACAATCTCTCATTCTCTTCTTCCTCCTCCTGCTTAGTTTTTCCAGAGCTAACTCAGGCATCGGAGTGCCTTCGGCTCACAGCAGTCAGGGGCTCTGACCCAAGCCATTTTCCTTTCCATTTCAGGTTCTCAGCGTTCACTCTTCCCAAATCCTACATCTTAATCTAAGTGGGTGATTTTTATCGCCTACAGTTTGGTGCCGTCTGTGGGGGAATTGAACAAAAAGCTCACAAACACAGGCACCATGCCTCCAAAAACCAGAAATGGCGAAGGACCCTCCAAGGGCAAGGCCCTACCCCTACAGCCTGTGCTGGTTGAAAACCTACCCTCTCCACCCCCTCGACAGAGGAGTTCAAGAGAAAGGTCCTTCACGGTCCAGACAACGTCGCAGTCAAGAGGGCTGACAATGCGTTCTCTCCACAAGGTTCCTCCTCCAGAGCAGCCCCGCCATAGCAGAGAGCATACCAGGCGAGGTGAAAAATCTGTCACCAAGCTAGGAGAAAAGTCGGCGCGGGCCAAATCCCAGTCCCACCATCAAGTCAATCTCGACAACGAAGACCCTGTTCAGGATGGCATCAGGGCTCAGAATTGCCTCATCCAAGAGCAGGAAGAGCTCATCAGATGACTCAAGCAGCAGCTCCAGGAGAGAGGTGGGGCTCGGAGTCTGCCTCCCGTTCGCAGCCATGCTTCGGGTCTTCCACCTAGGCACGACCAAGCTCCACCCCCGTCGCACGAGCGGGACCTGAGGCACATCCTCAATAAGAGGCGTGATCGGGTCCACGATGAAAAAGGCTCCAGCAGCAGCTGTGTACGTGTAAGCCCCAAGAAGCAACGTTAGCTGCCGGAAGACGAGGCCGAGCTAAAGCAATGGCTCGACCAGCATATCAAGCAGACTATCCGCCAGAATATGGAGATTGCTGGTATTACTCGAGACCAGTACAACACCTTTGAAATTGAAGACACTGGCGCATTTCCATTCTCTAGGGATATCAGAAGGTTCACCCTCCCTCAGAAGTTCAACGTCCTGAGGTTCATCCTGTACGATGGAACCTCGGACCCTACAGCACATCTTCGACACTTCGTCCAGAGGATGTCGGTGTGGGGTGATGACGATTTCCTGAATTGTCGAGTCTTTTCCTCCAGTTTGGGAGATCTCCCCCTACGGTGGTTTTGCTCGCTCCCTGAGGGCTCTATCTCCAGTCCCCTACGGTGGTTTTCCAGGCCCATCGTGTCATCCCGAAGATAGATGCCGACCTCATGGCCCTTCGGATGCGAGAAGACGAGAACGTCACCCAGTTCGCTAGACGATTCTGGAATATGTATAGCCAAATCGAAAGCGCTTCTGAGGAGATGGCTGTGAAGTCCTTCCAGTAAGCTCTGCAAACCGGGCATCGAGCTTTTGGCGCAGTTGGTCATGTACCCCGTGGCCATAATGAAGGAGCTGATGACCCGGGTGAACCGTTTCATCCGAGCGGAAGAAGACAAGGTCCGAGGTCGGGAGAACTTCGGCCTCACCCAGAAGGCTGCCCCAAAGGGTGAAAGCAGGTCCTCCAGGAGGGAGGACCGTCGTAGAGACCCATCCCCGAATCGGGGCAGGGCCTCGTCCCCAGACCGGCGCAGGCCCCCCTCCACCTCGGCAGCAGCCTCAGGGAGCGGCAGGAAGTCAAAGCACGAAGCTGCCAACTTCAAAGCGGTGAACACAATCTTCAGGGAGCCGATCTATAGGCTCTTCGGCAAAATAAAGACGCAACTCTGCTTCAAGTGGCCGCAGCTAATGAAAGGCGACTCCTCCTCCCAGGACCAGGGCAAGTTCTGCGCCTATCACAAGCAAAGCAGGCACAGAACCTATGAGTGCAAGAGCTTCAAGTCCCACCTGGCGAATCTTGTGAAGGAGGGGCACCTGAGGGAATACATCAAGGAGGACGGCCGAGACCACAGATGACCTCCGCGCCAAGAGGAAGGTGGCCAGGACAGCCAACCGGAGGGCATCATCAATGACATCCACCTCACTCCTCTGCCTAAGGGGGAGCTCCCAGGCCCGTGCCGAGGCCAGGAGGGCCTCCCATCAGAAGCAGGTGCTGACTGCCGGGCCAGAGCCAGCTGCAAAGAAGGCCAAGATGGAGGGGCCCAGAATCTGGTTCTTTGACAGGAACTTAGAGGACGTCAAACTCGCACATAACGACCCTCTAGTACTCACCTTGAAGCTGCAGAACTTCTTGGTTCAGAGAGTCCTTGTCTACTCAGGCAACTCGTCTGAGATCGTGTATTACGATTGCTTCAAGAAGTTGAAACTCAAAGATGAGGATCTCTAGACGGCCCATACCCCTCTGGTCGGCTTCAGCTCAAAGCCAGTGTACCCGAAGGGCAAGATCTCCCTCAAAGTCCAAGTAGGAGGCGCCTCCAGGCAGGTCGACTTCCTAATAGTCGACGTCCCCTCCCCTTACAAAGTCATCATGGGGAGGACGTGGCTGCATAGCATGGAGGCCGTGCCCTCCACCCACCATCAAAAGCTCAAGTTCCCTTTGGAGAACTAGTACAGCCGGACTGACGTGATCACTGTCAGAGGCGACCAACACATGGCCAGGCAATGCTTGCTGGTCGTGCTGCCTAGTGAAGCCGAATCACCCCAAGTCCACATGACTGAGCTGGACAGAGAGGCTGAGCTCGGGGACGTTGGCAGGGCTCCGGCACAGAAGAGCGTAGAGGACCTCACCGAGGTCAAGATCGACCCTGCCGACCAGGACAGATTCTTCCTGATAGGGAGCCAGCTCCCCGAGCCCGAGAAGACAAAGCTGCTAGACCTCCTCCTCGTGAATAAAGAGGTCTTTGCGTGGACACCCTATGAGATGCCCGGCATCGACCCAGCAGTCATGTACCACAAGCTGAATGTGGACCCCAACCATAAGCCCGTGATCCAAAAAGCACGCTGAACTCGAGTCCCACAAACTGAAGCCGTGATTGAGGAGGTTCAGAAGCTGCTCGAGGCAGAAGCAATAAAAGAGGTCCACTATCTGCAGTGGCTGACCAACACAGTAGTGGTAAAAAAGAAGACGGAAAAATCGAGGGTCTGCGTAAACTTCACCGACCTCAATAAAGCTTGTCCCAAGGACAGCTTCCCTCTTCCAAAGATTGACCAGATCATTTATGCCACTGCCGGACATGACCGCATAAACTTCCTCGACGCTTATTGGGGATACCACCAGATTCCCCTGTACGAAGCAGACCAGGAGAAGACGTCCTTCATCACACCCCTAGGCACCTACTGTTACAAAGTGATGCCCTTCGGGTTGAAGAATGCAGGGGCGACATATCAGCGACTGGTGACCAAGATGTTCCAAGCGCAGCTCGGTAAAACTGTGGAGGTTTACATTGATGACATGATCGTCAAGTCTAAAAGGTCACAAGACCACTTGACTAACCTCGCTCAGATATTCGACATCCTCCGCCAATTCCAGTTGAAGCTGAACGCATCCAAATGCTCTTTCGGAGTCGGTTCCAGCAAGTTCTTGGAGAGCCTTGTCACACGAAGGGGGATTGAAGCGAACCCCGACCAGATCACGGCAATCCAGGAGCTCCAGAGTCTGACCTTGGCAAAACAAGTGTTGATACTGACTGGCATGGCTGTCGCGCTCAACCGTTTCATCAGCCGAGCTTCTGACAAATGCAGGCATGTCTTTCAGCTCTTGCACAAAGGCTCCAAGTTCCAATGGACGCCGGACTGCGACGTCCAAGAGGGCTGGCGCAGGCATAGTCCTCCAGTCTCCGAAGGGCTTTGTCATCGAGCAAGCTCTAACACTCGGCTTCAAGGCATCTAATAATGAGGCCGAGTACGGACTGCTCATCGTCGGACTGAACAGTGCCAAAATCTTGGAAGCTCGGCGTGTAGTGGTTTTCAGTGATTCTCAGTTGGTAACGGCCAGCTCAGTGGAGATTACCAAGCCCGGGACGACAGGATGGCAGCCTACCTAGCACACGCGAAGGGACTCCTCTCAGAATTCGAAAGAGACGAAGTCCAGCAGATCGGCAGAGAGTCCAACTCTCATGCGGACGCCCTCGCCAGCCTCGCATCGGCTATCGAAGTCGGTAATAGAAGAACTGTGGAAGTGGAAACTCTACAAGAGCCCAGCATCGAACTCCAGCGACCTCGGCAGTTCATGTGTGTCAACCTCGGTCCGAGCTGGATTGATCCAATTATTGCCTACCTGAAGGACAACCAATTACCCGAAGACAAAACAAAAGCTCAGAAGACAAGGTTGAAGGCGACCCGGTTCTGGCTCTCCCCAGATGGCATACTCTTTAGGAAATCGTTTACCGGGCCCTACCTCCAGTGCGTTCATCTAACCAAAGTCGAAGATTTCCTCTATGAAATTCATGAGGGGATCTGCAACAGTTACATTGGAGGTCAGTCACTAGCCTATTGAGCTATCAGCCAAGGTTACTGGTGGCCATATATGCAGAAAGACACCTAGCTCTACGCCAGAATATGTGAAAAAGTGTCAGAAGTTCTCCCACTCTCTCCATCAGCCAGCGCAAGACCTGAGCCGGCTCTCCAGTCCGTGGCCCTTCGCCGAGTGGGGCTTGGACATTGTAGGACCGTTTCACCGAACTCCAGGGAACAAGAGGTGGCTGATGGTAGCCACCGATTACTGCACCAAATGGGTCGAAGCCGAGCCTATGTCCTCCATCACTGAACAGGACACGAAGAACTTCGTATGGAGGAACATCATCACAAGGTTTGGGATCCCGCGAACTCTTATCTCGGACAACGGGACACAGTTTGATTACAACCTCTTCAAGAGCTTCTGCCAGGAGTACGGCATTCGAAATGTCTACTCCACCCGGCATACCAGCAAAGCAATGGCCAGGCTGAGATCTCAAACAAAGTTATCCATGAAGGACTCAAGAAGAGACTCGACCAAGCTAAAGGAAGGTGGGCAGAAGAGCTTCCAAGTGTCCTATGGGCGTACAGGACGACTCCAAAGCGTTCCACCTCGGCTACACTGTTCTCCCTTGCCTACGGCATAGAAGCAGTTATTCCCCTTGATATCGGCCTTCCGACCTTGAGGTCGGAACTCTGCGACTAGGGGCCGAATGATCTGAATGTGGCCAGAGAGCTAAACTTCGCTGAAGAACGAAGGGAGGCAGCAGCTATCCGCCTAGCCGCCTACCAACAGCAGTTGGCTAGGGGATACAACCAAAATGTCAAAGAGAGAAGATTCACAGTGGGAGAGCTAGTTCTGAAGAAGACACTTCCTGGCGACAGAAGTCCAAACAAAGGCAAACTAGTGCCTAACTGGCAAGGGCCATTCAAAGTACTTTTAGCGGCTTGAAGATCCGCGTACAGACTTCAGGACATGGAAGGCAAGGAGCTGCCACGGCCATAGAATGCAATGCACCTCAAAAAATTTTACTACTAAAATGTACTCGGATTCAAACATCAATAAAAAGATAATTTTTTGAATGGATCTCTCTCAAACTGCTTCAAATTAGACAGCTCGGCAGCAATTCCAGCACCCTGGGGCACGGTGATAGCCCCGGCTCGATAGCTCAGTCAGAGTACCACCGCCCTCAGCTCGGTGGCAACACCACCTATGGCGGCAAAGCCAAAAGCAACCTGAGGGCACTGTGATAGCCCTGGCTTAGTAGCTCAGTAAGAGTACCACTGCCCTTAGCATGGTGCCAGCACCAGGTACGGCGTCAAAGCTGAAAACATGCTAAGGGCACAGCCCCGGCTCGGTAGCCCAGTAAGAGTACCAACTGTCCTTAGCTCGGTGACAGCACCAGCAATGGCGGTAAAACCAAAAATGTCCAAGGCACTAACTTCGGCGCTTAGGGACACCTCGAGTTGTTGGACCAAGGTGGATTCCTTCGTTAAGTCAAGATTGGCAATCTCCGCTGAGTGGTCGTGGGTACAGGTTTGGACCCCGGTTCGTGAACCGAGCTTGGTTACTTGAAGGGCTGAAGTCCAATTTTAAGCTCACGGGAAGTAATTCGGTTACCGAGACTACCTACTTAAGCAAAAGAAGCATTCTATACACTCATTTCATCACACAAGGAAGAACTTGAGCCATAATATCAGAAGAAAGAAGTGTGTAAAAGAAATCATTGTTCCATTGATTTGAATATTCTTAGTACATCAAGCAAAAGAAAAAGAAAATACAATAAAAAATATATATACAGAAAATCAGAGGATCGCTGCATCAACGTTGCAGTCAATCTCTGGAGGAGCTGTAGACGCGACCGTGCTGGCTTCGGGGACGGTCGGGGTGGCTTCGGGGACGGCGGGGACAACTTCGAGAGTGGCTTCAGGGAATGTCGGGGCAGCTTCGGGGGTGGCTTGGACGGCTTCGGGCGTGACCTCCGCCGTCGGAGGAGCTTCCGAGGGCACGACGGCGTAGGCTTCAGCGCTCGCTGCTGGAGGGGCTTGGGGAGACGGCTCGAGGAGAAGGGGCGAGGCGATTATGGAATGGAGATCGGAATCCGAGCGGGGAAACTTGGGGGGATTCTTGAAAATAGGGCTATCCCCAGGAACCCCAACCTTTTTTAAGGTTGTTTTCCATCCGAGCTCCTAGGCTCGGTCCCGAATCCCTGGCAACTGCGCCTTCTAGCCCGCCGCCAATTTCCCAGCCTCCTCCGCCACGGCAGTGTCGAGCTCGGCTACGTATTTCTCCTCGAGCTCGGCCTTCTGCCTTGCCAGAGCAGATTTGAGCTCGGCCGCCTTCTCCTCTAGAACGTTTTCCAGCTGAGTCTTCGCCCGCCACGCTTCAGCATGAAGGTCGTTGTTGGCCATTCTCAAATTATACGCGTCCGTCTCCAACTCCTCCACCGAAGCCTGGGCGCTTTTGAGATCAGCAGCAAGGGTGGCGCTCTCAAGCGCCGAATCCTTCGCCTCCTCCGTTAGCCGCGACACCTCGGCCTGAGCCTGCTCAAGGACGGCAGCAAGACTGGCGCTCTTGCTCACCTCCTCTCTCAGCAGCCCTTCCTTGGCCTCCAAGGCCTTCTGCAGCACCTCCTTTTCGGCTTGCAGCTGCTCCTTCTCAGCCTCCAGCTTTTCCCTCTTAGCTGCCCAATCATTCGCCTTCGCTTCGGCTGCCTCCAACCTCCCCATGCTTACCTGGCATTTTTGCACCACCTGTGGAACAAAAACAAGTGTCAAGAGAAAGAATACCGCAGTTAGAAAGCTTGAAAGAAACCAAACACTTACCATTATCAGTGACCACACTGACGAAAGCATCAGCGATTCGCTGTCCATTGTCTCCCACTTGGCCATGTCCAGTGGGAGGGTGCAAGCTCCCCCAGCGCAGCAACTACCTAGGGGCTGCCACCCCCACGGTCCGTCACCACCAACAGCCTCCCCAACGCACCCTCAATATCCGGCCTCCACGGGACCAGCTGAGGGGGTGGGGGAAGGAGAGTTGCAGCGAGTGATGACGATGATGGGCCGGGCGGGACCTCGACCCTCGCCCTCTTCTTGGCGTGGCGTTCCTCCGCGACCTCGGCAGGGCGATCACAGCCTCCTGCCCTTGGAGTAGAGCCCATAGGGGAATCGTCGATGGTGATGACTACCGAAGGCGAAGCAGAACCGACCTCGACCTCGGCCACGGCAGCGGGGATGGTCTCGGACTCGGCGGCAGCAGGAGCGGCCTCGGCTACAGCAACAACAGCAGTGGAAGGCGGTAAGGCTGGAGCGCTGCTAGCAGGCTGGGGGGCATCCAGGGCCTCGCCCCTGACGTCCCCAAAAGCCGCGGCAGACAAGTCCTCTGCCGCGTAGCGCGGGCGGCGATGACGCAGCATCTCAGCTTGTTCTTCTGAGCTTGAAGAAGCCGAGCTCGAAGATGCCGAGCTTGAAGAAGTGCTGGAGGAAGCTACGAGTTTCTCCCTCCGCTTCGATGAGGGTCCGGCCTCGGCTGCCGCGGACTCGGCAGGACCCGAGTTTGGGAGCGGCACTGAAGCCTGGTCACTAGACTCGACCAGGCGCTCGGTGGGGGCTGGGGTCTTCACTAGCTCCGAGCTAGTGCCTTCTCCGTACAGCACGGAGTCTATCCCGATCACCCGCCTCGAGGTGTTGAAAGACTTGTAGTGCGGCGTATATTCTAACAGGGACCACGCAACTCGGCTGTGGTGCCCGCGGTAGTTCCTTACCTGCTCGTGCTAGGCAGTGTTTACCATCCAGCGGTTTTGATGGGCGTGCTGCCTTCTCTGGCGAAAATCTGCATAAAAGAAGGATGTCAGTCCGGCAAAAAAAAGAAGAAGGGAAAACCGCAAACCGAAAAGACTTCATCCTTTACTTGGAGGGATTCCCATTCTGCGAGGGATCTGGACCGTTCTGCCAGCTTTTGTCTCGCCGAACTCCCATTCCCCTCTGACGAACACTTGATCTACGCCCGCGTACCGGTTGGAGTCCTCCAGCAAGGTGATGAAGCCAGCACGGCCGACCCTTAGCCGGAGGTAATGGGTGTTTCCATCTGTAGACTTACAGAGGTCATATGTCTCCTCGATGTCCGGGAGACCGAGGTCGATCCCTAAGATCTCGTTCAGCCGCACTGCCCCCATAATGATCTTGTAGCCATTAAGGAGCAGTTGGCAGGGGCACAAGTTCCACTCCCAGAGACAGTCCATGAGGAGTGGGTGGAGGGGGAACCGGACCCCCCCTTCCACAACGGAGATGTGCCAAAATGGCATCCAGCCATCGTCCATGACGAAGCCGTCGTCGGGGCCATCTGGTCTGACCTCTATGTTGGCAGGAATTTTGTACATGTTCCTAAAGATTGCTATAGAAACTGGGTCTCCTAACTGGTGCCTATAAACCCCCATTTTCTACTTAGAAGAAAGAAAGAGGAAAGCAGAGAAAAACCCTACAAAGGGGACTGCGCAGGAGAAGGCGCTAGCAATTTGCAGGAAGCAGAGAGCTTAAGGAGCAAAGAAGTAGAGATTTCAGTAGAGCGTAGAAGAAGAATAAAGTAAGGACGAAGGAGACGCCCCATTTTATAAGGGTTAGAGGTGTCGTTTCGACTTTCGAGGAACGCCTTTAATGAAGAAACGCCTTCGATAGGGCACGCCTTTAATGAGGCATCACCTCAAGCAGCCCTAGCGTCCTTTCGAGACGATTGTGCGGAAGCTGAAAAGGCGACACGTGCCACCATCGACGCAATTACTAAAGACCATTAAATGCCTCGGTCAGGTGAAGAGACATCTTGATAAGGACCGCACATCAGCAATTGTCATCAGGATAAGGAGGGACTCCCCTCTTCGAACCGAAACTCCGTCATCTCGGTAACCCCATCGCACACTTCAGCAAACTTCTCTTAAGCTCGGTAGAGGCACAAGCTAGGCAGAGTCACTTAGCTTCCGACCTCAACAAATTGGAGATCTTTCAGAGGTCAAAAGCTAGGGGCAATTGTGTGGGTAAAATACAGTAATGGAGAGATTAGGCAAGGGCCACGGTAATACTCTAGCCGTTTACCTCGGTCTCGGTAATCATAGCCCAGCAGCTCAGCGGCTCGGTAAGAAGCGTCGGCTCAAGAGGCTCCCCCGCTCGGCAGCTCGGTTAAGAGTGTTAGCTTAGCGTTACTCAGCCCGGCAGCTCGGCGTAGGTGCCAGCTAAATGCCAGCCCAGCCGAACCATTCCTGGTCCCGGTAAAAGTACTGAAGGCAGAGTGGGCCATCACGCTCCTGTGAGAAGTACGGGCACGCCCTGGCAGATAGGGGCGCTCATTTATGGCCACATGATCGCTCATTTATGGCGATAAGAAGTTGGCTTTATCATCCCTTAACATCAACTGACCGAAAGTATGGAAGTTTCTGATGTGATGCGCCCTTTTTACCTACCACCGAATGTCAGGATAAGGCCCGATGGGATCTTACCCCACCTACCCCCACTCACGAAGAAAGAATGAACGAGGAATCATCTACATATACACATGGGATCAGCCCCATGGAGGTACGCAAACCCCCAGCACTTGAACTCTCACAATCTCTCATTCTCTTCTTCCTCCTCCTGCTTAATTTTCTCAGAGCTAACTCAGGCATCGGAGCGCCTTCAGCTCACAACAGCTAGGGGCTCTGACCCAAGCCATTTTCCTTTCCATTTTAAGTTCTCAAAGTTCGGTCTTCCCAAATCCTACATCTTAATCTAAGTGGGTGATTTTTATCGCCTACAATGGTTATTAATTTGCTTTCCTATACTTGAATCCATCTGGTTATGTTGTCCGTGAATAGATCTTATGTCTATATTGGTCAGTTCTCTTTGAATTGGATTTCTAAACGTTGCCATCCATTTGGTAGACCAAACTCTGTATTTGTATCAGACAATCTGTTTGTTGGCTATTTGCTGGACCTAATAATTTCAATTTAGAAATCAATATAGATTAGATCTTCAAGTCTAACTGCTTATTATTAGGTTGGGTATTTGAACTTGATCATCTATTTCAATATTTTTTGCATTTGATTTAGTGAGAGATAAAACGCCCAATAACAGAATCCACCATTATATATATTAACGTCATAGATTTTTTTATTTGATGAGGCTGTAAGGAAGGTTTTTTGGTTTCTTTTTATTGTGGTTTTTGGGTTTTCTCCTTTTAAAAAGAGAAATCGATTTGGTTGTTGTTCCTTGACTCGATCTAGCTAAATTTATTTTGGGATCTATTTGGATACAACCTCATATCAATAGTTATCTTTCTTTGGTATCACTTATCAGTAGTTATATAATTGAGTCCCTTCATGCCTGTCTTATTTTTGGAATCTTTTTCCATACTCTAAACTAATTTCCAGGATTTGTAATCCATGTGAGTTACATGCAAATCACTTTTCTTACAAATTATCAATTTAGCATTCAGAGTACACCAATTGTAGATTTCTATATGAAATTTAGCTCTAATATGTCATGTTTGATCAAGGATTCTTTTATTTTTTTCATTTATTGACACCAACTAATAGTGGCTTTCCCATTTTTTTATGTCCAAACTTTAGACACCTGTTGTCATAAATTTGTAATTACATCAATGGTAATTTCAGAAAAAAGTACAGTTTATTTTTGAAATTTTGAGATGCTATGCACCTTTTGTTCATGAGTGTCAAGTTTCACTATAATTCATTTCAAGATTCTTTTTCATGTTAAATTTTACAACTGTTCATTTATAAACTTTTGTATCCAAATGATTTCTAAATGACACTTGAACTTAGCATGGGCCTCCTGCACAATTATTAAGCTTTCCATTTGTCAACATAGAATACTTTTTTACTCAACAAGCAGGTCTGAATTAGAGTCCTCTAATGGACATTTAAACCCTACAATGATGTATCTATTCATTTATGTACTTGCTTAGAGCTAAGTCATTACTAATCTATTTCTTCATTTGCTAAGTCATGCATTTGGTTTCCATTTAGATCTATTAAAATCCTATATTGGTTCTTTGTGATATGTATTTTTAAAATTTTGTTTGATTATTTTTCCCATTTAGATCTCCTTGTCTAGATCCTAGGTCTCTTTCTCTTGATGGTTTATATATGTTCTTTCTCATTTTAGTTTGCCATACAGAGGTTGTGTGAGGAGAAAGAAATACAACTTATGCTACCTCCCTTCGGGTTAGTAAGATTTTGTTTTGCTATATAGTGAATCTTGCTTATGTATTTCTCATTTTTATGAAATGAAAGTTGGGTGACGAGTTTTTTATTTTTAATTTTTTTTTCAATGTCATTTGATTATTTTATTATTGTAAGATTTGGGGCTATTTGAATCCGACTTTTGTTTATCTTTCTTGATACGAACTTTGAATGATCATTTTTTTCTCTCTATCTATATTCTGTCTCTCTTATCAGGCCACAAGATCTTAGTGTTGTTATTCCTTCAGACTTTGCCCCCAAAACATTCATAGCGATTTACATGTTGAGATTCCAAGGTATTTAAATTTAGATTTTGATCATATGCCCTTTTTCATTAACTTGATTAGTTGATTTTGAATTATTTCTATATCTTTATTCTCTTTTCACTAAAATGATGCAATAAATATGGCAAAGTGGGAGTATTTAATTTGAGTTTTTTCGCTACTACAAATATAAACTGTACGAGCATTGATGCAACTAGGTGGGACAGGCCCATTTTGTTGGGATTGGTCCCTTTTGTTGGGACTCTAAAACAAGCCCTCTTTTTTTCTACTCTACAATTTCAGCTCCTACAATTCAAAGGCATATCTTAGAATTCTTATGAACTCAATATTGAGTAAAAAAGTAGGCCATATGATTATGCTAAAACAAGGGCATAATGGCTGTGCGGACTTCTCTTCTCTTGAGATATTGCATGATATTTGCTCTATTTTTTCTTGGTCTCAAGTGTTATGTCTACAAACACATGCAAAAATGATATCTGAGTCTAAAGTTTACTTAGAATCTCTATTTGAGTCAAAAGTTCACTGAACCAAGTACATCGGCTTACTATTACTAGGGATGGCATTTTTAACCCGCCCCGCTCCAACCCGAAATGCCCACCCCGACCCGTACGGATTTTCCCCGCCCCGACTCTTAGACAGGACGGGGACCAGGCAAAAAAACACCCCGAATCCTGGGCGGGGCAGGGATGGATCTGTTTCTTGACCCGCCCCGTGCCGCCCCGCCCTGCCCCGGCCCGAACCGAAATTATTAAGAGGCTTTTATAATAAATAAACATTTTTATATGTAAATGTATATATTGATTGAAGACTTTTTTTAACCAAACCCTGGCCCCCATCTCTCACACCTCTGCCTCTCAAGTCTTTACTCCTAGCCTACCTCCCATCTCCATCTCCCTCACGCAGCATCAGCACCATCATCTCCCTTTCAGCCTCTCCATCAGAACTCCCCATCACCCACCACCCTCTCCATCTCCTACTCCGTTCGCCTCCATCTCCATCTCCTCTCCTCCATCGCGTGACGCTCATCATCTCTCCTCTCCCTGCAACCCATCTCACGCACCACCATCGTCATCTTCCTCCGCCAAACAGACCTCCATTTTTATCTCTCTGCCCAGCCGCCTACGCCCTGCTTCTCCCTATCCACTCTCTTCCCTTGCCCGCTGATTCTCTCTCTCTCTCTCTCTATAGAAAGTTTGGTACTTTTGTTTGTTTCTTTGTTTTTGTTTTTTTCAATCAAAGTTCTTCAAACCATTGGCCATAGCATCTTCGAGGGTGACGATGAGGCTTGCTGTGGCCTCATCTCGTCCTTTGATTGTCCATCCCCCAATGGCTCCTGTAGGAGCCTCCACTATTGTTAGTACTCATCCTCTTCTTCTTTCTGCCATTGCACGACTTCCTTCCGATTTTTCTACAGCATATAGACATCAGCAGCGAGGAAGAGGAGGACCTCGTCGATGATACCAATTGATTATATATAGACATGAGAGGTATCAATTGGAACTATATTCAACAATTCATCTTCCTTCTACTAGATTTACAATTCTCTATTATCATCTTCTACATCCAGAGTGTCCATCCACTATAGTACTTCTGAAGGATTTGGAAATTTGCTGGATTTCAAATACCTTCAAATTAGAATTATATATATTTAAATATGCCTCTTCTCTTTCCACTCCATCAAAGATATACTCACTATTATGGATCAGACTAGTTCACCTTATCGTTGATTTTAGTTGTATCCAATGTGAAAGGAACAATTTCCCAATGTACCTATTTTAGTTGATTTTGATGTTGCTTACAAGGAGCTCTCGCTCTGGCTTTGAATGCCCCCCAGACTGCAGGCTAGGTCTAGGATCAAGATTGTCGATTTTTTTTAAAGAGATTTAAGATCTCATTTTTCTGGATTTGTTGGTACTATATTTCCGCCTCCCTTTCCAGATGTTTTTGAAAGAGGTAAGAAGCAAAAGACCCCTCTTTCCCTCCTCTAACGCTCTTTGGTGCATGTTTGATGTAAGGAATTTTCATGTCTAGCTCAAAAAATATTAATGTTATATCCCATTTCCGAAGGAAATGAACTCTTTTACTTGTATTTTTAGGAATCCCAAGAGTTAGCTTGGAAGGAAAATGAAAATACAATTTCTCCCCAAAGAATGCAGAGGTCTGGAAATGTTTTGGGATCCCACGTGTCCAGGATTCTTTACATCCAATTATCTCATAAAAAGCCAACACACTCATGGTTTATTGTTGTTGACACCATAGTTTTGTACACATGCCTAGGGATCTCTAGATCCTTAATTAAAGTAATCGCTCCTATACCACTAGTCAACAATCATTTTCTTTGGTCGGTGGAGTTGGTGTTTATGACAGTTCACTATTTTCATGTCTTGGGTCTTTTGCTTACCTCTTTGTATGGAGAACACTAGCTTCTTCTTGATATTCTTCCTCTATCTGCTTTAAATCTTGATGATGTTATTTTGTATTTCTTCTTTTTGTTTAATGATAATTGCATGTACAAGTTTTAATAATAAGTTAAAGGGCATCGAAGTATATGATTATAAGAGTAACAACTGCAATTTTCTTCATGTTATGAGAAGGATGGATGGAATGATTTGGAGAAGCTACATATATAAAGGAATGCATCTATTGCATAAAGGAATGAATCTATCTCGATCTTCAATATCCAGTTCTTATATATGGCTCATTTAAATGACTTTTTTTTAATCTTTAACTCTTAGAGGGCACTTTTTCAGGGCAACTAGCTTTCTCTCTATGCATTTGTTTTTTGTCATTAAAGATATTAGTTTGATTACTGATCAAGGTTGCACCATGGATTTGTCATGCCTTTTGTTAGGCCCCGCCCCGGATTAATCATAATTAAAGCTAATTAATCTCAATTAGTGATACTTAAGCATGATTAATTGTACTAATTGTGATTAATGAACAAAATGAGTTGGGTTAATCTCAAATGATTGAATTAAGCCTAATGAAATGAATTTGAAGGGGATTGAGTTGATTAAAATGAGTTTAAACTCAAACAAGGTAAGCTAAGGACCTTTTTGTAAGTACGAGTTTTCACGTATTTTGTCAAATACAGAAATTCTTGATACCAACGTGTGTATCTCGAAGAGTACGTCAACTTTCATAATATACTTGATTTCATTTGACATAAAGTCGGTCGAATGGGTCTTCATTTAACCCAAAATGTAAATAAGAAGAATGGAGGAGGACTTTAGTGCAAAAAGTCAGCTTATATAAGCTAAGAGATTGCTCATTTCCCATTTTTCAAACCCTAGGCAACTTCCTTCCTTTCTCTTCCATTTCTTCTCCATCAAGAGTGAGGATTGAGAGCTTACAAGTAGTTTTTGAAGAAGCTTAGTCATCTTCATCTTCCCCATCAAGCATCCTCCATTATTGAAGAACTTGGGAGATTCTTTGGTAGAGTTGTGCCAAACCAAGCCAAGAGAAAAGGGGGTTTTTATCAAAGAAGCTTAAGGAGGCAAGTATAAACCCTACTTCTGAATGTTGTTAGTATTGTGGTTGTTAATGAAGATTTCATATAGTGGGTTTGTGCATTTCCCATTTAATGTTGAATGGAATGGTTGTTATGGATTGATGGAGTGTATTAGGAATGTCATTAATGTGTGTATTAAATGGTGAATGAGGAGTGGACAGGAGGTCCAAGGCTTATTGCAGGTTGTTGTGAAATAAATGGAAAATGAGTGAAGAAGAGAGAAAGTTGCAGAAATCCGGACTGGTTTTCTGAAGCGTTCGCTCGAGCGAACCACTCTTTGGATGAACGGAGTGAAGTTCTGAAGCATTCGCTCGAATGAACTTTGTGTTCGCTCGAGCGAACCACTCCCTGGATGAAGGCGCTCGAGCGGACAAGGGTCTGCTCGAGCGACCATTTCTCTGTTTGAGTCAAAGTTCGCTCGAGCGACCACTTCTCTGTCTGGGTCCGCTCGAACGAACCTGATACTGAACGGGGCATTAATTGAGGTCGAAAATTTGGCCAATCGATCAGACAATTGGTTTTGGATTTCGCAAGAAGCACGGATACTTTTGGACATTTATATGTTCTCTAAAATTAGCTTTGTGGCTAATTAATGCAATTAGAGATTTGGTGAGGATTGGATAATGAAATAGAAACCTTAAGAATTGAACCCTTGAATTAATAATGGGTTAAGTGTTAATTGATTTGACTATACCTCTATGGGTGTTAAATTATGGGGACTCCAATGTACATATAAATATAATGTGATGTCCATCTAAAATAACACGTAAATTGGATAACCACGGATGCACCCAAATGGTAGGTAGGAACTGTAATAGAAATTAGTAGAATCGGGTAGTCAGTGATTCTCTCATGCCAGTATATTCTGTATCACTTCATTCCAATCTCACAAGATTGATGGTAGTGTTTGTCTCTTTTCCATTGTTAAGGATGGAATCACTGTATAGAATTGAATCCATAAATGGATTGATAATGAAATGTATTGACCCTTGAGTCTGACACTACCTAGCTATTGTATGAAATTCTAAATGAATTAATAAATGATTATGTACATGAGGCCAGGGTCATGAATGGTGCGCCCTTCCGCCCTGAGCCAAATGACTATTCCTACTGCAGTAAATGGATTTGGGGGCGTTCCGAAGCTCCGTGGTGATGCTAGTGTCCCTGGCCCGGACACTGGTAAGTCCCACAAATTCCGATCGTATCTATGGGTACTGATTGATGCCTTCCATTCGGAAGATGAATCCTTCCTTTGAGAGAAGATGGTAAATGACATGAAATGACAGGAAATGAAATGAATTGAAATAAAAGCTATGGTAGTTGCCGTCTTGTACATGTTTATTGAATGACTTATATACTCTTTCATTGTCTAGAATTGGAATTGTTCACTAAATATGTTGAATGAATCTAATAATGTACTAACAATTGCTATTGCAAATTTTGTTTATACATTGTTGAACCGTCGTATTCATTAGTGTTATTGATGGCATTACAGCCCAATTGCCCATGCCGGCCCTGCAGCGGCTCCGGCGGCAGCGGAGGAGATCGTTGTGGTTCCTCCAGGAGGATTAATTGATTGGGATGGTCGGAACACTATTTGATATGGTTGTTCGAGTGCGCAAAGTGGACTATAGATATTTTGGAAAATTCTTTTAAGAATTATTTTGTAATAGTTGAAATACATTTTGAAAATGTAATATTATGGGAACTTGTATAATCATCAATTTGCATAGTGTATAGATATGCTAAAGTTGATGAAAGAAAGAAAAAGAGCGATACATGTATAAGGAACTTTATTTTGTATACATGTACATTTTGAATTAATTATCAATGTATATTTCCGCAAATTGTACAATTGACAGGTATATATGGATGAATGTATCCCTTGTGGATTCTGTTTTAGCTTAGGTTAATTCAGAGTTCACGGAAGTAAGTATGGTTCACGGCTCTGGATTATCATAACTCGGGCCCGGGTCCGGGTCGTGACACCTTTTCGCTGGATTGATATATTTACTTACCAATCTGCATCTTGTATAGTGCATCTTGCTTTTCCAAATGTGTTAGATAGCAAAAATTTTGAAGGGGAAGACGGCTACATTCGTAGATTGTTTAAGCATATTTTCTGTTCTGGTGGTTTCAACCTACTGTTTTACTTATGTGGGTCTTTATGTGTCAATTGGGTAGTGGAAAGCATAGTGATGTTTTTCCTATCTGTCCTATTGTTTAATGCCTTTGTTCAGGTGCTTCACATCTGTTATTGATAGAACAACGATGCTTCAATGAGTTCTTCGGTGGAAGGTAACTGAGGAAAATTAGTCTTTACAATAATTCAGCTCGTGAGATTCTTTTCAATTCCTACTATCCATCATCTATCCATCATGGGGACCATCCTGATACAGCCTATACATGACGGGCAACAATTATCATACAGATCGTGGGCTAGCATCCCCTAGTCACATGGCACTCTGTTAGTTCAAGTTGTCAATTGTTCTTCTGCTAAAGTGATTCTCTTAACCGTGATATGGTTTGATAAACCTTTGATAGCATATGGCATTTGTGTTATTAGGATGACATTCTAAGAGGTTCAGGAAGTCACGAATTACTAACTAAATTTGTGGAAAAAAATATGAAAAGATACAGAGGTTCATGGAACCTTATACGAGGTACAAGTTGGATCCTAATGTAAATTTTTATCATCCTTTACTCTAAAGTACACGTGCCAAGGTTTTGTAACTTCTCGAATCACAGCTACCAAAAACATTCTTCCCATCCCTCTCCACATTCCCCATCTCGAATTAGCAGCCATCTATCTTCATTTTCTGAGCAATGATTCGTTTAATTTGCTTGCGATTGCAATACATATCTCGAATGCTTTTATTTTCTCTCTTAAGCTTTAGCTTTATTTACTCATCCTTTTTTACCAATTCATCCCTTCAAATTAAAAGGTCAATCTAAAAATATTTTTTTTCATTATGTTAATGAAAGTATTTTTATTTAGGTTTTTTTTATAGTTAGGCCTGGACTTAGCAAGGGCGTACTATACTAGTATAAAATTGATTAGGCAACTAGCACTAAATTGAGGAATGGAAGGAAATTGATTGGGCAATTTTGGTAAATTTTCTTGTTAATATTTAGTAATCCCTTCTTGATAAAAATCTTATTCTTTATTGCTTATCTTTATAAACAATTGAATAATAAAACCACATCAAGATTATCTGATATTATAAAGAGAGATGATAAAAAAAGAAGATACAAGATCCATCCAAATAAAATAGTTCAGAATCTTAATAATTTTAAAAAAATATGACCAGTGAGGGGAAAATCCAACGATATGCCAATACAAAAATTAAGATCTAACAGATTTTCGAATATATTATGTTATTTTCATGATTTTCAAAAATTTAGTTGAATTTGGATTTATTCGATTAAAAAAATCAAAATATTCCAAAATCCAATCAAACATCGGGTAAGAAGTAAATGCGCGTGTATATATATATATATATATATAACAATAAAATGCCAATTATTCCAATTTTGACTCTTAGATGACTCTCAAATACAACAATTACCTGATTATTTGGTTTTCTTCCAATATCTCAATGAATCTTTTAATAATTAATTATTGAATTTATTTGTTACCCTCATATGAATATAAGAAAGAAGGAAAGATGTGTGTATATATATAGTGTTGTACCATCATTCATAAGTCATGCATAAATATGATTTTGTTTGACCACAACAAACTTATTACACTTCTCATATATATAATACGAACCTGACCATAGAATACTCATTTTGTAATGTATTTATGATTAATTTAATATAATACACTAATATGTGTAGCATCATGGTTAGATTGTTATAACTTATCACACTAATTTATGCACCCATCTGTAAATTAAGTTCAAAAATCTTAAGGGCCAGATCCAAGTTCTTTTGCTACGAATTTTTTTTTTATTAAATGGGTTACACCCCCAATTTGAAACCTATCTTAGGCCATCCTAGACCAAGCTGTCCAACACATATAATATCATAGATCTCTTGTATCTTTAAGTGTTATTCAATGTATCCCTCCTTTATTTATGAATTAATTAATATTGTGGGCTTATAAGAAAATAATACTCATACATTCATATTACATTAAAAAACGTACCAAATCAGACAAAAGAAGAAAACAATTATTTATTAGGATTATAATCTAGATGATTTGCATGGGGTTACGAGGTCAGTCCATGTCCAATCCATTTAACTATAGGTCACAATTTCTTGATCTATATATGACTGGCCTGATAACAATACTAGCAAAATAATCCGTGTTAAGCACGGACATGTCTGTCAATAATTTTTGTATAAAATAAATAAATAAATAAAATAATGATTAACTTAAATTAAGTTTTCATATATTAAATACAAAAAATCATATGATTAAAATGTAAGTAAATGACCAACTACAAAATAAACACAATTAATAATTTATAATATATTATTAAACAGTTAGCAAATGACAACTAACAAAAATGCATAACCATGAAAAAAACAAAAGAAGAAATAGGAACAATAGTATTAATATGAGTCAACATTCTAAAAGTCTAACTTGGTTTATGAATATATCATAAATAAAGCCTAACCGACGTTAATGTTCGAAAAAATTATAAGCCTCATTGGCTAGGGTCTCTGCTTCATCTAACTCATTTGACATTGTTCTAATAGAATCTTATGTAAATGTGTTGTGTGGTGTAGTGATTAAGCTATTTTTAAGTGCTAGAGGTCATGACACAAGTTAGTTATTTTAGCTTTTTTGCCCAAGCTCCTTTAAAAAGTGAAAATTGAAGGAATCTAACAAAATTGAACGATTGGCTTTAATATATTATAACTATCACAATAACTCATACTAAGGACCGGCTATGTAGTTAGAGTCCCCCTCTCCATGTACCTACTTTCCAGATTTCTTTATATAAATAATTACATGTAAGTGGGGATATTGCTCGTACAATGGTTTTTAGACCTGACACTCGCATATGAACTGATGCAATCGTAAATATGATCGCAAGTGCCAGAGCACAATTAGGGTTTCCATAGGAACAATCACACGATGAAAAGAGCTCTCCAATGATAAACCCACAAGAAGGGAATTTCTATTAATTCGAAAACCGAGATCATTGATCTCTACAATGCCATATTTATAATAAAAGATACTTAAATCCTAAGAAACAATCCTAATCAACTTAGAAATAAAATGCAAATACTATTCAAATTAGAAACTAATCCTAAATACAATCTTTGCTATAATTAAACTAATGACAATTAAAAAAAACTCTTAAGCATCAATGGGTCCTACATGTGGCCAATGAGTGTCTCATGTTAGACATTGTTGCTGCTGCATCATGAATCGTCCAAGTCTAGGTATTTCCCCACAAAACTGTTCGTGCGATATCACGCATCGAACTGTGCGATGTCGTAGGGCAATGCGATATCACACGTTTCACCCTGTGCAATATCCTGAGGTCGTGCGATGTCGCACCATTTTTGTACGAAACAGTTCTGCAAGAAATATTTAGATTTCACCTATTCTGGGGCAAATGTCAAATTTAAATGCAGTTGTACACGCAATATCCCATATAAGTATTGTGTGATATGGTGGTTAGGTTAGTTTTCATTTGAAAGGTTAAAGGTCAGGGGCTCAAATCTCTTATCCTTTATATTATTTTAGTCTTGGTTTTATTTACCAATGCTCAATTTAAAAAAGTCAAAATTGAAAGGATTCTGATCAAAATTGAATCCAATGCCCTCGACTTTAATATATTATAATTAGTCCTAATCCAATTTCTTTAAGCATCATCATTACTATAAGGCATGTTAAGATCAAACTCCTTCTGAAGATGAACTAGTATAATCATTAACACAAAGGAATTTTAGATAACATTTAAGTTATTTGAGTTATGACAACGTGATGGGTTTAAAATAAGGGACATTTTAGTTTTTTTTAATTGCTTAAAATGGTAGAAGGAAGAAGCAATTTAGAAAAAAAAAGTGACAAGTATTCTTTAAAATAGTTTTAAAAAAGTAAAGGATCTTTAGGATTTTTTGAAGGTCAATGTCTATATAAGATTGGAAGCGAACTTCAAGGTTGTTTTTAGAAAAATCTATCTAATAAACCAGAGTGTGGAACTCAGGGTTTTTATACAAGGCATGCAAAGAGACTCATCATTTCTTTTCCTTTTTCTAGTTTCTCTTTTGTTTGGTTGGTAAGTTAGGATCAAACCCATGATTTAATGTCCTGGTCGCTAGGTAACAGCTCAACACTCTTCTACCAACTTTTTAAACCGTCTGTGTTTTTGGCAGACATCTTTGTTGCAGGGAAGTGAGTAAAAGGTGTTCTAGAAAGGAAAAAAAGGGTGTTCTAGTGAAGTCACAGCATTATTTTTTGGGCATACCTGGTGGATGCAGGAAATCATGTCAGGAGAGGAAAGAACACAGGAGTATCCTTCTTTAGCAGTAGTCATAATAATAACAATGGTGATAACGAAGAAGCTGAAACGAACTTTTTTTCTAAAGACAACAAGAACCATAAGCATGAAAGAAGGAAAAAAGAGATATGATCCTTTTGCTTGAAGTCCACATGGGGATTTCCATGGATATTTATCTTTTGTGGACCATGAGAGGCTTTGATTGATCTAGGTTATTTATAGCACACACTTGCATTTGTCCAATTATCACTGATGGCCTGTTTGGATGTATAGTGAATTTAAGTATGGTAAGGTGAAGCAACAAATAATATAATGGTGGTTTATGGTGGATACCATTTTGGATAAAGGTACCATATGTAGGATATTCATTTAATAGGTCTTAGACATTTAAGTTGTGATTGCAAGTAATAACTCGTATTACTAAGTGGCTTGATAACTCTTATTACTAAGTGGCTTGATAAAAACAGAGTCGCCTTTTGTTTTCCAACAAACACAACTTTGAGTTATAAAAATGGTCCCACGTAGATTGTCATCCACATGAAAACCATTGACATTATTGATAACCTTAGTTTTAAGCAGTTTCATGCTAAGAAGCTCTTTTTGTGTTTATTTTTCAAAATAGGATATATGACTAAGTATGTAGGACAATTGGCCTTGCCAAAGACAAAAGGTCCTTGGGGATTAGAAAATTCAATTATTCATCTGGTATCTAATACAGCAATGGCTCCATAAACTTTGTCATATGTAATATTTGAAAAATGGTCAAAGAGCTCCTTTTTCATTAGATAGAATTGAGAGAATGAGCGAAGAAGGGTTTTTTTTTTTGTATCTGAGTGGGGTTAATTACAGCCTCTAGCCGTCTCGCAAGGAAGTCTTCGGGTGAGGCGAGTAAACCTTGGGTGAGGTGGGGGAACCCTCCAGTGAAGAGAGTTGACCTTTGGCGAGGTAGCACAACCTCAGGTGAAGAAAGGTGTTTGTCCAGGTTCTCAGTTGTAGGCAGAAAAGAACATGCACCCCGTTCTCAGCAAAGAAGGGGTTATGTCGGGTCGCACTCTATAATTCCTTTAATCACATGGGTATGGGGATAAACTAAGCTACCACTCAACACATCCAAATCATGGCTTTCCTAAACAATTCACCACATACCTAAACATGTCCCCACGCTTTCCTTCTCCCTCACCAAAACACAGACCCTTCCTCTCAATTAGAGCCACTCATTCTAATAATTGGACCTATTTTACCCAAACACCCTCAACATTTTTAGTTTTGTTTTTTCTTTACATTATATTTGGTGGCTGTGGTGAAACCTTAACAGTAGGAAAGGTACTAAACACTAACCAAATTATGTCCATTTCATGTCGCATATGAAATTTAGGCACCATGATTTAAACATTGACCCACCTGAGTTCTGATTGATACAGGTTTTTCAACTGGACATCCATAGAGACCCCACCATTATCCAATTCACACATTCAATCACTGGTACACTTTCAACATATCATTCACACAAGCCAAGATCAACAGGAGAAGATATAAATTATTATTTTTAACTTTTAGGGGGTGTTTGGAAACAAGATATATCAAGAGATTTTGCCATATTATCTACTAGTTTAGAATATAATCTATACACTAAAAAATGAGGTGTTTGGATAACTTAAATAGTATATTACAAAATCTCATTTTCTTCTAAAGACCTTCATATTACATTATTCAAGGATATGCTATATAAAATAATTTTTTGTTACAAAATCATTTTTATATACGAAAGAACTCATGGGTAACCATTAATTATAGTGGCCGGTTTTAATATTAGTGAACCTTATTGCAACTATGACTCTTAATATGAGATTGGCCCCACAATGCTTACAAATTTAATGTGGGGTCCTATAACCATATCACGATTACATAGCCCTTGTTAATATTATCAATATTATGAGAGTCTTACTAATGTCACACTTGGGACCCTTCGTCGTGATTACTAACATTAGGTGAGTCCCATACTACCAAAATTAGCAGAGTTTTTTAATTAATTACCAAGTTTGAATTGTGTGATTATAGTTAGAAGTTTGTCATCATTAAATGAGTCTCACTATTTGATAGCTCCATTTTGTTAATATGACTATCAATATCAAATGGGTCCCACAATGATTTCTCATAGATAGATTCATCAATAATGCTTAACATTAGATAAGGTTTTAGTAAAAAAATAAAAAAAATAGATAGGTCCATTTGCGATAATCACCATTAGATGTATTATACTATGGCTATCAACATTTTGTGACCTACATTAATCAAACAACATTGCTTGAATTTCAAGATTTTAACATTTAATTCTGTGATTTTTTTAACAATAGTGGGTCCTACTATGATTATTGATACATGTGATTACAAATTAGTGGGTCTTGCATTGGGTCAATTGATTGCTTTCATTCCATTTCTTATTTAGTATATCATCTTGTGAGTTTTTTTATAAATTACCAAATATATCAAAGGTATATTGAAATTTGTAAAAATTGTCAAACACCATAAGTGACACTATATAATAATATCACACTATTTTATTCTATAATAATGAAATCTTATAATATTTAAACTTGTTGATATTATATTATGCAGTCATCCAAACACCCTCTTAGACCAAAAATAAAATCACATCGATATAACTGATACATGGAAGAGGATCATATGCATAGGGGATCTATATTGGCTTTGCGCATGGCCAAGACATTTCCGGTATCAATACTCATATCAATGTGTGGGCCTCACTTATGTAGAAGTTTCACTCTGATCAAATGGGGTAAAGACTAGAATTGGTTGCAATGCTCTGGTGAAGTTAACCCAAATAAATCAGTCATTTTCCCTCGACTAGCTGACAATTCCCCCACATTGAAGAAAGAAGAATGTACCAATTACACTGCCACATTAGCGGGTAATCATTGATTTGTGGATCCCGCATGTCACTTGATTAGAAAATTACCAAAGCTAATAGTCTTGGTTTCATCAACCAAAACAAACAAGAAAGTGACAGATGGATAAACCAAGCAATAAATGGGAGGTCCTTTCAGTAATTACACTTCAATGGCCACTACATACTTGCACATGTGTTGAATCAAATACAATGCATGCTAGTTTTGAGAATAAAAAAGATTGTATTAACCACCTAATTCGGCCGTTACATGTTCCAAAACAATCGGCTGTCTTCAGGGTTATTAATTTAATAAGACCTTCATTTTCTTTGTCCACAAATATATTGGGACCAATGTTCTAAAAATCATACTGAATCCGCGGAGTGGACAGTTTGGATCGTCCACTTGGACCATCAGGTCCAACCGAGGTTGATCGTGATGTAGAAAGTAATAAAGATTTTAGTTTGAAATAATTAATGGTAGATTTGACAGATTCAACTATCGATTTTTACTGATTTTGGCTCGTTTATGGCCCACACCTAGTTTTAGGATATGTTTGGTAAACGCCGTGGAAGAGGAAACGTCCACGGAATCAATTTCCTACCATAGGAAGAGCAGATCCTTGTCATCACAAAATTTAAACACGAATGAAGGGAGAAATGGGGTCATTTCATCGCTGCACCAAACACCTCTAGCAAGGTGCCGAAAAATTCTTTTCACCGCAAACGCTGCTACACAAACCAATCTCCTTAAAAACCAACCTTGTTTAGTAAGAGACTAAAAATACTTGTAGGGTGAAATGAAGTCAAGTGAATAATTAAAGGGTGAATAAAATATTAGAAAATTATAATTCCCAAGACTTATATCCACTCTACTTGTGGTACACTTAAAACCAATATGCTCCATATCATAAAGTCCTCACAGCATATCGTAATCTAACCATCCAGGTTTTGGTCAACGATGATGGTGTTGTAGTTTTTTTTTGGTAAGAATTCCAAGATAGTTCGTTAAGAATACCCAGACACTTTATTATTAGTGTTTCTACTGAAAACAAAGACAGTTCTGTGTAGCATATATTCATGTACTACAGTTTTTCAGGTGATCAAGTGTGAAACGAAATTCCGGCTATGAGCTAATTACCGCAAGTTTCAAACTTGTATTCTACCTAAAAAACAAAAAACGATTTCAAACTTGTGAATAAGTAGTTGGTGGGGGGCTCCCTATGATGCGTGCTAATTATAGGATTACAGTAGGATATCTGGAAGTATTGATCTGGATTCGGTGTACAAAAAGAAATTGGCACCATGGTGGCCACCTATTTGAGGGCCCCTGAGTTCAATGGTTACATAGACACTTACAAAATCATTAAAATGGGGTCTCGAAATGCATGGGTCGGGTCATCTGATTACAGTGATAATTGGCCCACTAGTAACAGATAAATGCCTTTTATTAGCATTTTAAACCCATGTTTATATTGCATCTAAACAGGCCACAAACTAATTATTATATTTGAAGCTTGTGGCATGTTGTTGGGGGCTTTTAGAGAACTTGTTGTGCATGTGCCTGCGGAAGCGTGAGTAGCTACAATTGACAATCAAGCCACACACAAGAAGAGAGAAAATTATATGAGAGATTTACGTGGTTTGGCGGAGTGTTAACTTTCACTTCCAAAGAGAATCCACTCTATTTACTATTCTACTCTCTTTAGATCTAGGGTTACAAATTATATTAAATTTTATTATCTTTGCAATCTTAGCCCCTAAGAAAGTCCCGATATAATAACCAAAATACCCTTAGTCCAAAGTCCGGTCCGTGGATAACCCAATTGATCAATCTGGTAAACGCAGAATACAAGACATAAACCCAACATGGTAGTTCACATTTCATTTGTATTATTTATATATGTTTCCATGTGTAATGGTTATGCATTATCGAATTTGTTTGTACTCTAAGGGTGCTCGTTTTTATGTTTATAAAAACAATATTTCAAAATATTTTATTGTATTAATTAGTATATTAAGATCTAATCTAAAAGTTCCTTCAAATAGAGATTACTACTAAAAAACTTGGACAAAACACAAATTATGCATCATTGTCCTACACTCGCTTGGCTTATGAACTTGCAAGTTGAGTAGAGTTGCCTACAGTCGGATTGAGGAGATTTTAGACCTTGTTAACATTACATCGAAAAAGAGTATAGATGATCACCCACGCAGATCTAAAGGTTTAGTTGATGCCCCACTAAAGAAAATGGAAACACAATCACTCTCTCAGATAATTGAGCTCTCCGCTTTCTACTCCATCGATATTATTTTGGGGCTCCAAGAGCCTATGTAATTTCTCTTCTTTTCGCTACAAAGTACAGTTTATTTATGAGAGACACAATCCATATTGTTTAATCAAACTCTTCACCTTAATGAGAGTGTGATCAAAATCTAATACCTCACTCGTCATGGTGAATGATCATGTCCGGATTGGAAAAATGCATATGACATTTACTCTTTAATCATTGTCATATGCACTGTTTCAGTCCACCTGGTGAAGAAATCATTTAAAAATTTTGGATGGAACAAAGTCTCTGGGACAATGAAGATCACTCAAGATACACTGTTGTATGGTATATAGATATATATGCATTTATTTGTCGCCATTTAGATCCAGAGAACAAATTAGCACTGGGTGTCATTGAACAGTTCAACCTTTCCAACCTACTTAGATTTGCAAAAAATCCTATCAATGGCTGGAAGAACTTAACAATGCGTCAGTGCTGTAGATGAGTAAGGCAAGATCGGACCCGGATTGTTGAATTAAAATTCTGGACGAAGGAGAAGAATCCAATAATGGCGTTGACCTATTGAAAATATGAACCATTCAAAATAAGTATTTTTGTTCTATGTATGATGTTTACAAATTTTGCTCAAATAAGAGTTGATTCCAATATAAGTTTCACCATGTAATGTTTAAGATTGTGTTAATCGTGTTTTTCATCTTACAATCAATCTTATAAGTGACATAGCTCATAGAAGAGTAAATTTTGAAGACGTCTCTTAAGCTGCTAAAACTTTTTTTTTTAGATGGATCTCATTGGGACTCAAGGAACCAGACCCCTCCTTGACACAAGTAGAGGCACCGGGGATTAGAAGTGAAAAAAAAATCCTTTCAGCGTAACATATAATGAACTCCATGCGGTGAAAACTGATAATGGTGGGCTTTCAGAAAAGGGGTGGGGAGGGGAGGAACTAGAGTGGCCTTAGCCTAACCATGGTTAAAAAGAAGAAAAATTCGCATGATGGACCCCACTTAGAGTCCTCCAGGAGCTTCTTATTTCTTTTGAAGAAAATGCAAATTAATGTTGAATAAAACATAAAATAAACTTCAAGTATATAATAATACCACCAAAGTAACCAAACAAAACACCAGTATTTTAAAATGACAAATTTAGAAAGTAAAACCCTAGCCATGAAAGATTTTGGAAATCTTAGAAGAAAAATCTCGATCTAAAAATAGTTACGAGAATGAGACCAGCAACGTGTTCCTAACACTCCCTACTTACATTTTGAGGTACTAATATCTTTTTATTTTTATCTTTTTTTATGATGTGGGTATTCCTAATTAAAGTTCTTTAATCCAAAAAGACTAATTCCCTAGGTGGCGCCAATAAACCCAAATGAACACAATAGGGCAAATCCAGGGTGGCTTCGAACACAAGCCGCTAGGAGTAAATCCATACCTTATGCCACTTCATCAACTCTAAATAGGTGGGCGAGATACTAATTTCTTGAGAGAAGATGAAACCACGTGGCTTTCGTCACGCATTGGAGTATTAAGACTCAGAAGATTTTGTTACTTATGATGGAGCTTATGAATGTGGTTATTAGAAAGAAAACCTTATGCTTGACTTATATGACCCTACCATAATTTTGCAAATACTTCTTTTTATCTGATAGAAAAATGATAGATTTTCCCGATATGACTTAAGGGTAGAAAAAACAGAAGTCGTTTTCAAATACATAATTTATTAGCAAACATATAAAAGTGAGAAACAGAGAATATGCAATAAGATTAAAAATAGTCTTGCCATCTATTTTTTACAATAGTGTTTTATAAACTTTATTCTTAAATTATTGAAAAGAAATTGTAGGTAATTCCACTTTTTCCACGACATGTTTGAGTGTCACACTCCACTTTTAAATGCCCAAATCAACTGAATTCTGAAATGGTAAAAAAAAAAAAAAACGAAACAGAAACTACGGAATGACATTTGTATTAATCAACTTTGCCAAGTACCCATGTGATGGCAAAGGGCACCATCCCCCTCCGGAAATATGATCAGAAGTTTAATGTTTTTTATTCTATTATGAATTAGCCTCGCAAGAGTAATATTTTTTACATGGGCCCCCTCAGGTGCACTCTTGAAAGGCACACACACCCAGTGTTAGATGGGATGCGGCATCTCATCACACGTCCCTTCCAATGGCTGCAGAGTAAGATAAGGTTCTCGAGCACACCTGAGGCTTTCCTTTTTCATATAGTAGACCTGTTAGCAGATTAAGATTTTTATTTGAGAGGGGCATACCCAAATAGCAGTTGGGTTTTGGGGTCAAAACCCAAAATTCTCGAGTGGGTTTTAGGAGCATGTCCAGATTTTTCAAGTGGATTTTGTAAGCATACGCGGGTCCAACGGGGCCAGTGGCCCCAAATCAAGGTATGTAGGTCCACCCCTGCCCCAGTCCTGCTACATTGACGGAATGTCTAAACTTTCATTCTAAAAGGAGTTAGTTGGGTAGGATGGGCAGAGAAAGATTTTTCTTGGATAGGCCATTACATATAAGGAAGGCTATTTGTGAAAAAACACCACACTGATTTTCAAAACTATTCAGGTGGTGGGTGTTCTGGTCCAACTCCTATCAAAGTTTGAGAGGTGGTGGGTGTTCTAATGATGGTCCAACTCCTATCAAAGTTTGAGGATGGCCCATATAAGAGGGTGACTGATTGGGACTCCCTCTCTCTGATGTCTCATGTCTCTCCCTGTTTAAATTTTTTTTATTTTTTATAACCCAGCTGAGGGGTCTAGGACCCAACTCTTTGGTGAGATAAGCAGACCTTGGGTGAGATTGAGTATCCCTTTGATGAAGAAAATAGACCTTAGATAGTAGTAAAGCTCTCTAGGGAGGAAAGGTGACTGGCCATGCTTGCAGGATCCTATCCCGGCCGGATAAAAATTGTCACCTCGCACGACTGGGGTAAAAAGCCGTTATGCTCCCTGTTTTAAACCGAGTTTCAGCCTCTGCCTATCTTTCTGTTTTCTCTATCTAGGCTTTACACAATTGATCTCCTGTCATCTTCACCTACCTTTCAACAGCTCTTCTAAATCCTATTCCTAATCCCATGTTAGCTCTTCCAACATAAGGAGCACAAACACAGCATGCTCTCGCGGCGCACCTTATCTTTTACTGCTGAAAAAGACCACACAAAATAGGGGCAGAGCGAAAGAGAAGATAGGGCGTAGGGAGAGAGAGAGTAGAGGGAAGGGTAAAGAGAAAGAAAAGGGCGCTTTACTCCTTTTTTATGTTGCACGCATCCATTCTACAATAGGGGCCAGAGGGCAGCAGTACAGGGCGCACTCCTGCCCCATTAACCACAAGAGAAACACAACAAGAAGCAGCAGAAAAAACTCAATGCAACCACCCCCTTTTTCCATGAAAACAAGCTTCAGGAGCAGTGGAAGAAAAAAATGAAAAATAGGAGCAGTCATTACAGTTAAAAATAGCCGATTTAAGGTTCATGCTCGCAACATTTTCAGCCCCTCAAATCCCATAGAAGTTGCTGTGGAGATTTTTTTCTCTCTCTATCTCTCTCTTACTCATCATTTACTGAAAATCTCTCTCTTGTTGTGATATTGAGTTATTCTGGCTTTCTGGGTTTTGTTGGGTTTGTGTGTTTTTAGATGAGGGTCGTGCCCTTTCATTTGCAGGGGAAGGGGGTCTTGGATTTGGACGTAGCGGCCGATTTTTCGGGTTTGGTACCAGCGAAGTGGAAAAAGAAGGGTCTTTTCGGGAGCACGGAACCAACCTCTGTTCTGGAACAGAGAAGGAGCCCCAGCCCTCAAACTTCAACATCGATACTGTCTACTTCATTGGGCGGAAGCAGCGGCTCCACCGACACCGCCGGCGTGGCAGCGGTTTCCGGCAACCCCCTCCACCAATGGCCGACTTCCCAGGACGACAGCTCGGCCGGAGCTGCGGCAGCGGGGACGGACGGCGGCAGGAAGGAGGCGTGGGCGCCGGAGCTGCAACCGGTTCCGGACCCCTTGGAGATGAGTAGCGCCGGAGGAGGAGGAGGAGAGAAATGCGGCGGCGGAGGTGGTGGGTATGGGATGGAGGAGTGGGAGAACATGTTGTCGGAGTCGTCGGAGGTGTCGCCGGGGAATGACCGCTCGTTCTTCCGGTGGTTTATGGGCGACGTTGATGACCCATCTCTGAAGCAGCTGTTGCAGACCGGTGGCGGAGGGCCGTCGGAGTTCGAGGGTTGGGTACCTGGATACTGCGTTGCGGAGCCGGGTTTGGGGTTTGAAGGAGGAGTTTCAGCGCCGGGGAATGTGAATTTGAGTTCCATTGCTCCTCCTTTGGCTGCTTCTACTGCTGCTACTGATTTTGCTTTGAACAGCAGCAATCCTCTTTCCAATCTGAAAAGTCCTTTCTTTGGGGGCAATAACAACAATACTCCTCAGAACCCAATCTTTTCTGCTGCTACTAGTAATGCTCTGCCTCTATCTCTCCCTCTTTCCCTTCCCCAGGGTGCATTTTATCAGCAGCAGCAGCAGCAGTTCGAAGGGATTGATGAAAAACCACAGCTTTTCAATCTCCAAAACCAGCAACAAGCCAATCCTCCACCTCCTCCTCATCATCATCAAAACCCAGCTTTCTTGCTACCTTTCTCTTATACCCAACAGGAGCAGCAGCACCTTCTTCCACCCCAGCCCAAGCGCCACCACACCACGGTCATCGACCCCAGTTGCCAGTTCCCCAAAACCCCTTTCGCCGATTCGGGTCAAGAGCTTCTTCTCCAGCGGCCACCGCCACAGAGCTTTGTCAATGAACATCTCATTCCTGATCACCTCCAAAAGAGGCAGGCGAAAATGAAGGTGGTGGGTTCTCTCGAGAATGCAAACCAGCGGGCATTGGTCGACCAGCTCTACAAGGCTGCTGAGCTGGTCGAGAGTGGGAATTTCGGACACGCGCGCGAGATATTGGCGCGGCTCAATCACCAGCTCTCCCATGTTGGGAAGCCTCTACAGAGGGCAGCTTTCTACTTCAAGGAGGCTCTGCAGCTGCTTCTCAAAACTGCCACCACTACCGGTTGCAACAAGACACTGGCTTCCTCTGCTTCTCCCCTGGATGTTGTTTTCAAGATCAATGCATACAAGGTCTTCTCTGAAATCTCACCTTTCCTCCAATTTGCGAATTTCACCTCTAATCAGTTGCTCTTGGAGGCTCTTGACGGGTTCGATCGAATTCACATAATAGATTTTGATATTGGGATTGGTGGACAATGGGCTTCTTTTATGCAGGAGCTTGCCATGAGGCTTGGTGGGACTCCTACCCTGAAAATAACTGCCTTTGCATCCGCATCATCCCACCACCCTCTGGAGCTCAGTCTAACTCAGGAAAACCTCACCCATTTTGCAAATGGTCTCAACATCTCATTCCAATTTAATGTGATTAATATCGATGCCATTGATACTTCGACAATTATGTCACTAGGTGCATCAGCAATACTTAATCTCTCGGACAATGAAGCAATTGCTGTGAATTTCCCGGTTGGGTCTTCCAATTTGCCGATACCCTTGCTTCTACGTGTAGTGAAACAGGTCTCCCCAAAGATTGTTGTTTCAGTTGACCATGGATGTGTTCGAAGTGATTTTCCTTTCCCCCAACATTTCCTCCATGCTCTCCAATCCTACTCGGTTTTGTTTGATTCACTTGATGCTGTCAATGTGAATTCTGATGCAGTACACAAGATTGAAAGGTACCTTCTCCAGCCGAGGATTGAGAGTGTCGTGTTGGGGCGGCACCAGGCAGGTGAAAAGATGCTACCATGGAGGGCCCTATTTAATTCAGCCGGATTTTCACCTCTACCATTCAGTAATTTCACAGAGACGCAGGGGGAGTACATGGTGAGGAGGCTTCAAGGAAGGGGATTTCATGTAGAGAAGCGCCACGCATCTCTGTATCTCTTCTGGCAGAGTGGAGAGCTCTGCTCAGTATCAGCTTGGAGGTGCTGAGGGGCACCATTTTACCAGTTTACAGGCATGTTTCGTTTACTCCAATGAATGTGCCATTTAACCTATTACAATCTCTATCTTTTAACTTATTCAGAAAGTGTGATTGTCTTTTGTGGCACTGTTTATTTTCTCTTTTGCATTGTCTTGCCTGTGGCAAACTCAGCCAAGCACATCTCTTTTCAATATGTTTTCATCAGAGAAACATTTGAGAAATTGGGGGTGTGTGGCACAATTCTCATTCTTTCTTTTAACATTCGTACCACTGTTATGTTGTGTTAATGTTAATATGAGAAGTGGCTCTGGCTTTTGGGTAATATCTACTTGTGATAAAACTACACGGGGAGAAGCTAAAGAAGAATTTTGTGCGCCAATTTTTTGTTTAAATTTGATGAAACTTGATATGAATTGCTAGGATAGATGCTATGCTTCTTTGTATGCCTATTGCTGCTCTCTTCTTTACAATGACATAGCTATCAGTTTCCTCTGAATGACCAGTCGTTGTATTCAATTGGTAAGTTGATGAATTTGATGTCTGTATGCCTGATTAAACGTTTAACTAATGTGATCGTGGCAATTGAAACACAAGTATTGTCTCTTAAGGGACACCTAATGACTGAACAATTAGGAGAAAAGCCTACTTGATGAACGCATTCATGTGCAGTATAGATTTGAACTTTGTAAAAAAATATATAAATAGTTGTATAATATCAGCCATGTTTGTCTTGTTCTCCCATGCCAAGGTAACATAACTCGTCTTTAAAGTTAATCACAGTAGGTTCAACTTGGTAGCTTTTACATGCACATAAGTTACAATGCTGGTTCAGTGCTTAGCCGAAGAATACCTTTTTTCACTTTCACTTTTAATATGATCACTCTGTAAATAAGAATCAAGTGTGTTCAGCTTGGCAAAGCCGAGTGTAACTCTCTTCCAGAAAAAAAATATATATCATTTTTAATAAGATCATTTTGTAAGTAAGAATTGAGTCCTGCTGCTAGGCAGAGCCTTCAGCCAAGTGTAACTCTCTTTCAAAACTGGCAAAATTTTAAATAAGTTTTGCAATGTCTAAGTTAAGTCTTTTCGTTTACAATACCAAAAGTTAAAAATTTTCTGAGGTAAATTGTGTTTTTTTTTTTTTTTTTCTACTGATGAAATTTAGTCTGCTTGTGTGCACTTGGTCATTTTGTGCTGATGCTATCACCTTAATTCCCTAGGTTCCCTCTCATTTTAATCTTAACATTAAGGTGCAAGCCATGGCTACGACGTTCTTGTGTTGGGCTGTTGTTTTTGTTCACCATCACCTTCCTCAGGTGCAGTGGTTAGTGCATTAAGAAAGTGAGTGAATGAGGTTTGAGGTTTTCAATTTAAGGATGCCACTTCATGGTGGTGTATTCTTTGAGAGTCTGTTGGAAAGAAAGTGCCATAAACTGCACCATCACTTAGTTTCCCTTGTAATGAAACAGGTTAGAACCTTTAGCCTCATTGTTCTAAGGGTGTGCACTAATGAGCAGGTCATAAGGTTCATTGTCAGTATTGTTGCAATTTAATTTGTCTGTAGTAACTTTGTGCAAAATAGAAAAGATGATGCGTTCATGAAGCCCATGCATATCATGAACGTTCATTATTGCTGCTACTATTCATTTACACACATTTGTATCAAATCTCATTCTGCTATTAGGATCATAGAGATAATATCCATCTGTACATCATGAAGCTTATTCCAATAACCAATATAAAAGACAGAAGTATCTTAATGTACATTTTGCTTCACAGATGCTGCATGGTATTTACCCACATTTTCTTGTTGCATGAGATTTGAACTTCAATGGCCAACCAATGTGGTTATTAGTTGTCGTCACTGTTTTTCTCCATGACTCCCAAGAAGAAAATGAATGTTAATCATCCAAATTCTCTGCGAATGTCTAGTTAGATATGATGGGATCAACTGCCCGCCAAGAGAAAGAAACGGTCAGCCTAGAAGATCTTTCTTGGGTCATTTTCTCACTTTTTTTAACCAGATATTCTGATTTCTGATGGAAGAGCATGAAAAAATTGACACCCAGATCTTTCTTAGACCTTTTACTTGGCATGTTTGATTGAACAGCCCAAAGACGACACCCCATCCCTTCTCCCTTGACTAACTGCTTCAGAACACGACCTCGAAGGTACCATTCAATAAAAAGAAATGCTTTCTTGGATCACCAGTTGGAATAGATGTTTGCAGATGGACTATTCACCCAATTCATTGTACTCCAATTAACAATCCCAATACTAACTTTATTGCATTAAATTACTTCAGTTCTTAATTACGCATTTCTCATATCAATGAATTGGCTATTGACTTTCTTAAAGGTTTTTAATTAGTTATTTGTTTTTCTACTTTCCTTCACTGACACGTCCAATTACTTGAATTAATTTAGAGGTTGCCGTGTCTCTCTTTGTCTAGCACAAACTAAGCTTATGTTGTCCTGGCCGGCTTTGTTTCATGTTGCTTGTGGACACCTCTCAATCAAAGCACATGGTCTATGTTAGGTTGCATGTGTTACATAGTATTTTTCCTTCTCCCATCCATTATCTTCTGGCCCTTGGTTGGACCTTTACACCATTTAATTCTTAAATCTTCTGTTATTAGAGCCTGGAAGCGCCTTTTTTCAAATAAGAAACAGAAAAAGAAATGCTAGCCCCATGTTGCAGGGGGAGTGGAAGTGTATATACAATTGGAATTTGTACATATAGAAAATTGCATGCGAACATGCTGAGTATGGACAAAAAGCCTAATATCATATTTTAGAGCTAAATCTACTCCTTAGTAAGTTCCTTTTCTCTTTCTACCTAGTGTTATTGCTACAATTGTTTATTGATGATGTCAGTTTCATCGAAATTGGAATTCTAAATCCTGCAACAACCTCGATAATGGCAATGATTATAATCAATGTTTGTACTTCCATGTGCTTTATTATTATTAGATTTTTCTAATCTGTGTTTCTGAGTTGTTTAAAATGGATTTTTTTCCGTGTTGGAAGTTTGAAGATGGAAAAGAAGAGATTAATAAATTGTACAATAGCTTTAGGCGGGAGGCTTTTAAGGTGACTTTGGCCATCTGAGTTGGTGATGAGGGGATGTCCAGCCTATTAGAGTGGTTTTTAGGCTTTAGTTTATGAGGAATTGATCTGGTTGATTGCCCAATAAAAATCTTTGCTATTGGTCATCCTCCGATTAAAGTGGCGTAGTTACCTCATATTTTATAGGTGTGGGATCATGTGGGTCCTACTTACCATTGCCTATTTGATCCTTCTCATTTTCTCTATCACTCTGTTGTTTCCCATTTTATATTAGAGAGAGTAAGCATTGTGTGCTCTTCCACCCAATTGTTGTTTTTCAGTGGGGTCCACCTGGATCTGTGGCAATAGAGAGAGGCATTATAATGTAAACGTTTGGTGGTGGATGATGAGACTATAAGATATCAGGTGCATAAAGTTATTGTAGACCCCCTTAGTTTTAAGTCCTCTTCGAAGTCTTTAAGTTTTAAGTTTTATGGCTATAAATTGTACGATTTTAATATGATATATCCAGCAGTTACCAATGGCTGGAACAGTGTTAAACTAGGGCCGTGCCAATATAAATGGGGTTCCATGCTTGTGAAGCGAATAGAGTGTAGGCGGAAAAAAGACTAATAAAAGTTATCAAGAGAATTTGCCTTCATTTCTTTTGAAAAGACACAAGGGCACTCATTAATCGGTTGAGAATCTGTTGGTAATATACACTTTAGGGCCAGTTGATCTGGATGGAATACATTGGAATTGAATGCCAATGAGTTAATAGCCAAATGAGCTCCATCATTGAAGAAGTGAGGTAAAAGAACGAAGAATGGAAGTAACCATATAGATGGGACGGTGGCGGATATACATTTCCTATCTTCCTTTCAATTTCCATTAATGGGTGCTATTTAATAGTCATTTTTGGATCTTCATGTTTGATTATTCATACAAAGTCTTCAAGTCCTGAAGTATTGGAAAGTAACCTTCAAATAATCTCTTAATTGAAATTGAATCAAGACAAATTGCAAACTAAATACCCAATCTTTGCCTTGGTAATTCAGATAGTAGGAATGTTGGAATCTCATCTATACATTGTTCCCCTATTTCTCGTATCCATCACCTTTCATATCTTTAATAATTTTTATGCGGCGCTAATTTTACTATAAATTCTTATATATATTCAATAACAGCCCTTAGTGGTTTTCTACCGTCTAGATCCATTTTGCATCCAGGGTAAGTGATGCGGCAATTTGCCTTTTTATAAGAAGACCAAAACTCACATATTTACTTTAAACTTCGGAATGGAACGGTAACCCTGCACTAATTTATGATTCAGGAGTACGGAGGGTTGAATTCATAATCTCCAAGCTGCAAGAATATAACCGTCAACAAAATCTTCACTAATATATTTGACATTACACCGCCTAAATCTGTGATCTTAGACTGATACGGCCTGGATGGCTTGTCAGCTTTTCATTGTAAATGTCAAAAGTAATGAGTAACAGGTTGAAATTTGGATGGGCAAAATCTCCAATATTATATTTGAATCACATGTAAATCTGTGATCTAAGATAGATATGGGACTACATATAGCCTGTCAACCTCACTGGTAATGTTTAAAGTAATGAAGTTACAGATTGAGATCCGGATGGAGAACTCCATAGGAAGTTGTCTCACCTGTAGTGGGGTTCAAACTTTAATGGCAATTGTCAAACTGTCAAGTTCCTTCCATTTCACTGTGACGTTGAAGTTGTCTGTTTGCAAAGAAATGCCTTTGGGGCTTCATTTGCCCGGTAAACATGAAATGTGAATCTCAAAATGACAACCCATGAAAAATGGGGCCAACCCTCTTTTATCTCTTCGCACGTATCAGCGTAAAAGAAGCCTATCAAATCTTCATTTGCTGGGATTTTCTAATTTTCAGCCAAATGTGCTACTATATATAGCAAGAAAAATATGGGTTTCATCTGGATGCATGCTAATTCACGAGGGTAAAGGAGATTTAAGGGACCATCATGGATTGTTTCGCTGAAGTTGAACAAGCATGCCCATAAGGGTAACCTTGTAGGGTGGCCCACTATCTTACTAAATATGGATAATCTGGGATAAACTTTATACGGCCTCATTGAGAATAGGCTTATGTTTGTTTTCTTGTTGGTGTCCGAGTATTTTTTTTGTGTTGTAGCTTGTTTATTGGCCTTTTTTTAATGAAATCTCCCTTGCTTAAAAAAAAAAAAAAAAAAAAAAACCTTTGCCTGGGCTTTTGTGGGGGTGGGGTGGTGAAGTGTAGTTTGGTTGTTTTGATTTTTAAAAAAGCACAAAGAGAAGGAAGGCAGGAGTGTTGGGATTACCCATTTCCATATCAAGCATACGCCCTATTGCTGTGTCTTCTCTTCTTTATTTCCAGACTTCTACTTCTCATTAAAAAATAGATACAACTATGGATCAATCTCCAGATCTATTGGATAAAGACTTTGGGTAGCCTGGGCGTTTGGGTTTGTGAGAATGTACTAGAGGCAAAGAAAAAACATAAAAAGAAATGTACCTTTTTCAGTTAGGTGCTTACAGCAAATATACCTTGTAAGGTGAATTTGTTATATTATAACAATATGATATTGCCTTGAATATTTCTTATTACAATTTTAGAATGATGAAATTCAATTCATCGTAAAAAAAAAAGAGGATTTTCTCAAAAAAAAGCATTTAATGCGCACGTGTGACTCGATCAAGCACTTTAGATGTTGATGCACCAATTAAAGCAATTGGGCCAAAAAACCCTTCTTTTTTACCAATTTGGCACTTGATCGATATCGACCTTAATTTACACTACTTAAGGTCGGTGCCGACCCTATTGTCATGAAAAGTTACAATTTTTTGTAAAAAAATAAAAAACCAGCGTCGGCACCGGCCCTGTATCAAAATTAGGGCAAGAAAGTTACTACTTTCTGCCAAAAAGTGCAATAACCTTCGTCAATACCGACTTTATAGTAAATTCGAAAAAGGCAATTATGTACTTGTAGCAAGTGACTTGCATGGGATTACGATTCAATGCAAACTTATAATGTAAAAAACATCCGTACATCATCTTTCTAGCTGAAAATAAATATATACGTATTTTTCAAATTAAGGATAATTTCAACACATAAACACATCCCATACAAAGACTATCATTGTCATTTAATAAACTTTCCAAAAATATTGTTCACATACAACCCCAAAAAATCACATCGACTATTATATATGTCACATACATACCATTTTTCTTAAAAAATAAATAAATAAATAAAAATAAAGGAAAGAACCAAAATAATTCATGACTTATTCTTTGGATCAAGTTTCATAAATTTTATTGTTGAACTGGTAGGTTTTTGCAGCTCCCACGGTTGTATCCCCGCTCTCTACAGTTTGAACAAGTTGCCACCATTCGATTGTGATGTCGATCTTCCACTCGGATCCCGTTCTTCTTTGGTCAACCTGGCTGGGAGGACTGTCTCGGTCAAACGATGTTAATATTGCTTTCTATCACGGGTGTCATGAATGACATCACTGTACGTCCTCTGATACGTGCTTGTGAGGTACTAATGCTCGCAATAATATCATGCTCAATATTCTCTAAAAATAAGTGTTTTCATGACAATAGAGTTGGCACTAACCTTAGGTAGTGTAAATTAAGGTCGGCACCTATCATGTGCCAAATTGGCAAAAAAGTAGGGTTTTTCGGCCCAATTACTCTAATTAGTGCACCAACATCTAAAGCGCTTAATTGGGTCACACGTAGGCATTAAGTTTTTTTTCCAGTAAAATTCTCTAAAAAAAAATGAATGTATAGTGACATTATCACAGCAAATGCAATAAAATGACAACAGCTTGATCAAAATTGGCAATTGTCACAACCATGGGTTTGTGGGTTTGGTCATCTTATCATTCAATAATAAATACAAGAAGATATTTGGATAAATATGTGGGTTGAAGACAAATAGCCAGTGGCATGGTGGAATGTGCTGCCAGTGCTGGGCATTACGACCTTGAGAGGGCCCATTTGTTTGAAGGTAATTTTGACCGGTATTTTCTATATCTGAAATTCCTAGCAGCAATACCAGTTGTTGTCTCTCTAGATTTTGAATTTCCAGTCTGAAGGGTGAGAGCATCCATAACAAGCACTGTGAAATCTCCCTCTTGGGGCCAGTAGACTTATCAGAATTTCAATTTCCAAAGTAATATTATTGTAAAAAACAAGGCGGGGTACAATATTTGGGGACTTTACAAAACCCACCACTCGAATTCTCAAAATTCTTGCAAACAAATAGGCATGAGGTTGTGGGCGCGGATCACTTTACCTATCAAAGAACAAAAAAGGTTTTAAGCATCTTTTACTTTCATTTCTAGGTTTTATTATTTAAAAATGATTCTATTTTCAACAATATTATCTCTTGCAAAAACTGTAAATTAAAAATTAGCTACATATTAATCTTTCATTGATATTATCCCAATGATCAATATGGCTCTTCAATTTGTGAGCTTTCAGTGTTGTGGAGCAGGTGGGTTTTAGACCTTTGAATGATGGAGGAAGCCTCGTACAGAACTTGAAATGATAACTCATAACTGTGAGTCTGTGACTGACAACTCATATTCACTGCTTTACCATTTGTTATCGTAAGTCGCTTTCATTCTCCTTCGTTTTCAATTATTACAATCCATTTCCTGAAGAGACTCTCCCTGGCATGGCCATTGTTTTTCGAACCCGATTTCCATGCTTGGTAAGCTGTGCGCCTGTGCGTACAAGTGTGAAAGTAGAGGAATTGATCGCCTTTTGGCTTCCTTTACTTCCCTTTCATTTTGGTTCTGAATTCAACTTCAACTTTGAAAGAAGGTGAACCGTAGGGAAATTTAGAGCCTCTTTTAATAATATCTAATGATTGTATTCTTTTCACTAAAATTACTTATTTGCAAAGATTATAAGCGATAAATAAGGATATTTTACCAAGCTATTGGTAAAAAATATTTTTGAGTTAAGAAAAATGCAACTGTTAGATTTTATTTCATTATAACTTGTTCCGAGAGTTCACGGTAATCCTCAAGAAGATATTTAACTTCCTAGCCTCACACATGTTAGTATTACATAAGGTAAAACTGTCGTCAACAAAGAATAGACGTGATATATTAGGGGCCTCTCTATCTATCCTCACTTCTTGAATGGATCCCTCTTCCTCAACTTTTATTAACATTCGTGAAAAAACTTCGGCACCTAGAATAAATAAATATGGAGATAAGGGGTCAACTTGCTTTAAGCCTCTATATGACACAATTTTTCAAAGGGGGGTCCATTTAAGATGATAGAAAAGGAAACTGAAGAAATACATTCCTTAATTAAGTCAGTGAGTTTTTTACTAATTTCAAAAGCTAGCAACACTTCCAAGATAAAATCCCAAGCTTTTGCCCGGTCCATATTAAACCCCATGACTTTATATTTTTTCCTGGTCTTAAAATGGTGAATCACCTCATGAGCAACAATATAATTATCAGATATCAGTCTATCAACAAAAGCACTTCGGAACGGTCCAATAATGTTAGGAAGAATAACTTTAAGCCTATTGGCAATGACTTAAGAGATTATTTTATAGATAACATTGCATAAATGTATAGGTCTATAGTCATTTACATTATTGGCCCGAATCCTCTTTGGGATAAGAGTTAAAAAGGTTTTGTTAATAGCTTTCAAGGAGCAATTATACTTAAAGAAGTCTTGAGCGATTTGAACAATATCCATTCGCACAAGTCTGCCACTTTTTTTCTTCTTTTTTTTATACTATCGGATTCTAATCCATTGGATGGAGGGCCCAAAGGGAAACGGGGTAAACCCCCCTGTAACTCCAGTGTGGTAGTACAGTTTCGAACCAACAATCTTCATGTGCAAACCATAATCTTATGTCAACTGAGCTACCCCTTGGGGTTCATAGGCCTGCCACTTAGTTGGGTTGATATTGTTCCCAATCAAAGTGGATCAAATTAATGTCAGTGTATCTGGCACCTTGAGTAGGGCCAAAGAGAAAACGTCCCTCGCGATTCTGGGCCAAGGTTCAATCAGGAAAGAGTGGGTCCTACTTTTGTCTGCTATGGAAAGGTGTTAATGAGGACTCAAGAAAGGGTCTTTACAAGGGAATGCAAAGTGCATACATCCAACTCTGAAAAGGTAATATGGATGTGGTTGGCAACTCTAGAAAATGAACCTGGCACAGGATACACTGAAGAAGAAATCAATCAAAACCAGAAGCAAAGCGAACTCATCTATATGAAGAAAACTAGAACTAGTAGACAATGCAGAAAACTTGAAGAAAAACTCACTAAGGACCTGTTTGTTGGATGGATTTCTGATGAAAATTTCATCTGTTATATATTGGGATTTTTAAAATCAAAGTTGGTCTATCGAGTGTTTGGAGTCCAATTTTTTACTCTAAAAATTCTACCTTTTGAAATATCACTTTTAGCTTTTGAATTTTTCAAATTTCAACTTACCAAATATTAGGATGTACTTGGCATTTTTCTTTTTTTGGTAAATGGATGTACATATCATTTGGTAACAACATTTGAAGAATTTGTAATTCTCCACGCTAAAAATAATTCAGAATTCTTACAAAACAGCATTCCTATCATAGCGAGTGCACAAGTCTATCTCTCGAGCACGATAAAGTTCGAGGCTTTGCAAAATGAGGTCCATCCATGTGAGGCAGAGGTCTATTTGCTTATTCTCAAGATCGTTCTATGTGGCACAAAGCGCAGCTTACATTATCGTTTATTTTCTTCATGTAAATAATGTAATATAAAGTCTTTTAAAAGAAATTGACTTTTTATAGGAGGATACACTTGTGTACATATATTTTATTTTCAAACCCCTGCTAAAATATTTTGCGAACATCGAGTTTTATAATTTATACTATACATCTAGAAAACAACATTTGATCAAATCTAGACGGTATCAAATGTCATTAGATGAAATGGTCATGATAATATTGATGATAGTGATGATGAAATGGTTGACTTTAACACACAAACTACATAATATTGAGCCGTCCAAATCCAATGCATCCCTTTGAACTAACGACCAGCTTCAGTGGGACTCATGATTCATATATTTTTATTAACATGCATGCATGTGCATTCCTCTCTCTCACATGTTTGCAGGTGCCGCCTACTATAACCTATCATGTCCGTACATGATATAGATAGGACAAAGGCACATCTATCAAATGCTTGAATTTTGTACATAAAAAGTGAAGTATCAAATTTGATATAATGTGATACGTTGCCCTTTTTAATACGATAGAATATACTGCACGTTTTAAAGTGTCTGTATACATAGACTAAAATTCACTCTTATAGAGGAGTACCGGCTCCTCTTGTTCGTCGGAAGAATAATAACATGTGTGAAGAGAGCAGTTCCATAGCAATCGTTCCAAACTTCCAACCCTTAAAAAGATAAGTTGTGTGGGCATGGAATTGGGTCAAAAGCTGGCGGTTGTTATCATGAAATTCTGCTTTCATTTTCAATCACTATCTCAGTGTAGTGTCCACGCAGATGTCCTGGTCCCGTTACATACCAATGGCAATGCATCTTTCTCACTTCTCCAAAAAGCTACGAAGTCCCTGTTTTGTAGCCTTTGACCAACCACGTTGTGCCAACAAGAAGCATTTGTTTGATGAAGGGCAAAGACATGTATGATTATGTGGCCAAGGAACAATGTGGAATTTTCTTATCCAATTAAAGGTTAAAAGGGCAATGAACAGTCGTTCTCAAACTTTGGAAGGTTGTCAAGTAATACAAAGCATTGGATGGCAATGAAAGGGGTGCAAAACCAACCCACTTGAAGCCTAAAGGTAGCAAATGAATAGAAAAAGCTACTTCTCCTTACCATTCACATACAACACTCCCTTTCTTGAACTTGCCATGTTTGCTTACTTTTAATGGTGACCATAGTGGAGAGAGAGATCACACAAACAGGTGGCACATCCATGATTTTTGATTGGGTGGGGCTAAACCTTTACTCGGTTTATTAACATTTTCATATGAATAATACCAAAAGAGAAGATTTATTGCATTTAAATAGAAGTAATTTTTTTTTCATGCTTAGATCTCCTGTGCACTTGAAGGGTCTTCCCGCTACTTTTCTCAAATTTAGGTTATCATCGATTCATTATCATCAAATAAGCCTAAGATAATATTTTTTTTATCCTAGGCGTTTGAATGCCATGCCACGGTGATTTGGGTGAGCACCTATTTACCCAATTTGGATTTCCAAATGGATTTTATTTGGATTTAAAGAATTTGGCTGCATGTACTTACCTTAGTTGTAAAAATAATCTCCTATAGTTGGTCATAGGCTCATGGCCAAAAAGAAAAACCACCACTTAAATGTAACTTAAATTATTCACACAAGAACTCTAAGACCTTGTTTTTATATGAATTGAAGATTAAAGTATGCCCGATAGTGATTTGGTCATCTTGTAGATATGCTCAGATTTAGTGATTTAGGGCTTAGGTTTGGATTAGGATTTGAAAATAAGATTTGGAGATTAAGGGCTCAAATTTAGGTATAGAGTCATTAGAATTATGCTATATCTAAGGAGGGAAGGAGATTGTTAAATTTAGGTATAGAGTCATTAGAATTATGCTATATCTAAGGAGGGAAGGAGATTGTTTTATTTAGGGCTATTTGGTGTGGGAGAGACTAATCACGAGAGGACCAGCGATGAAAAGTTCGATTGTCGTAAAGAGGATCTCACACTCTCAATAGAAAGAAAATGTCGAAAGAGAATAGCGCGAAGAGGATCCGGTACTCTCTCGACATGAAGAAAATGTCAAAAGACAAAAGTGTTTTTACAAAAGTTTTGTGACGAATGGTTTAGACGTGGGGCGACTATTTATTAATTATAAGTGGGACATGTCCAAGCCCATTCAATTTTCTAAGATTTTCAAAATAGACCTGGGGCGGTCGCCCCAAGTCATATGCATGTCGGTCCGCCCCTGCACAACAAAGCAAGATCTGGGCCAAGGGCTGGCCCAGGCCTACTCTGACCTAATTGATGAATGGTTTTGTCCACTATTGGCATTTGTTGGCAATACTTACTCTTTTATTTTTATTTCTTTGGCAAAAGGCAATACTTACTTGGATTAGTGTTCTTCTTCTGATAATGTTGTGGTATTTTTAAAATGTTATTAAGCTTGAAATATCGAGAGAAAAATGGGGTGATTCCAGAATAGAATATGCACAAGATCAGGACTCAGAAATTCTCTGTGTTTCTTTTTTAATCATGAAAAATCTATAAAAAAAAACAGTTTTCAACCGTAGTTATGTTTGTTTTGTATTTATTCTTCATTTTAAATTATTAAAACTTATTTTATTTTCATGGTATTTCATAAATAGTATCCTGATAAAGACACCAAATTTGAAAATATTCCCACACTTTCAAAGATAATAATTTTCAAAAATGATATTTGTGACAAAGATATTGACTGGGCCTTTGTCTACGACAAACAAACGGCTGATTAAGAGGCTCGGCCCATCCTGGGCAATGGGCCAACTACGTTACCATTCATCATTGTACATGGGCTGGGCCTTTATAATTTCAAGTCCAGAGGCCTTAACCAGCTGAGAATTGGGCCTGATAACTAAATCAAGCTGGTTATCCAGGCCAGTGCAGCCCGGCCCTTGTTGCAACAATAGAAATAGTGAAAATCTTAGTCTGCCGGCTACCCATTGTGGGCCCCTCTTATTTTATGGTCCATGTGACCCACACAGCAAGGAGAGAAGTCCTTAGAGGTACATCTTTCTTTTCCACCCAAATATTTTAGACCGAAATCCTAAAGTTGGGTGGATGCACACTTTTGAAGCCCCCTGAAACAGACTGTATGGAAAGTATAATGATAAACTACTTTTCATTAGGAGGTGGGAGGATGCTTTTGTTATGGTGAAGCCTCTCCTAGAAGTGAGGGATTCGGTTCCACCCAAAAATAAGATGCTTGATGAGACATGAGCCAGCTTTTAGCCCCCTTGAAGTGGTGAGATATGGTGGCCAAATGCCAATAATCACCCCCTACTTGGATGGCTTCTTAAGCTCTTTCTAACCGGCCAAAGCCATATTAAGTCAATATGTATACAATCTCAAGATCATGTGACAATGATGTATTTAAAAATTATATATAAATATAAATAAATATATATATATATATATATAAAGAATCTCCAACGAACCATATGATTAGGTCCATAAGAAGAAGAAGATGATGGAGATATTAGCCTGTTTTGTTCCACTCATAAGTCAAAATGGTGGTTTTGTGGGTTGTACAAGTATGTTGGCAGTAAATTCTCTAACTCACAAATTTAAAAAATTAAAAATATTTAGAATGATGTAGAGGGTTAATCTTAATATGTATCGTATTAACACATAAAATATGGGTCAAGCAGACTGATATATTATCAGTAGTATCAGCCTATGGACCGACAATATATAGCTGATACAACACACCCATAAGGTCGATAATTACTTACTTGTTGATGGCTATGCAATACGTATGACCGTATATGTATTTGATATGATAGAGAAAGAAACCTAAAACATATATTCCTTTGAGATGTGCTAGATCTGTTACAGATGTCCTAAACCAAAAAGAAATACCATATGTCTAAAAGAGATGAAGTTACATACATGTATAAACTTAACGGGTTAAAAATTTATGTTGTTAGTTAACCAATGATATGTCCATATAGCATTAATCTTACTCCAATCTAAGCTTCTGAAGCATCAACTTGGAAGTTGAAAATCAGCAAAAGTTGTTAGCAAAATATGGAGAAAACAAAATCATAGGTTAAGATGGCCAGGGTCATCTCGTCTGAGTGTTTTGGTCCACAGCCCATTCAAGAGGCCAGTGACCAACGAACCCATCATTAATTTGAATGGTCCATATGAGGATAGCCTAACATTTTAAATGAAAACTACAAATTACATCAATGAAAAATGAAAGTTGATAAATTCATGATTTTAAGGCAAACAATACTCTTAAAGTGGGAAAAAAAAAAAAAAAAAAAGTAGGACTAGAGACGTGCGTGTGCGAGAAAGGTAGGCTTGACATCAAACTATCTTTTGCTGCCTCTTTTCTAGATGCTTGGCCACCATATCAAATCCCCCTTTAGTTAGTTTCCCTTCATTTTTCTTTATGTGGGCGTGGAACCAACGCATTCCTTCCTTCCCACATATTTTTCTCATTATATATATACCAGAACCTAAAGGACAAACTCACGTGTGTCAAAAGCCAGTGGATGGGACCCACACCATCTTCTCTTACACCTCAAGACTCTTGTCTCATTTTCTCCTTTAGAGTCTGGACCCAAACAGTGCATTTCATTTTTCTCCTTTGGTCTTTTATTGCCTATAGGGAGTGGACTTGGCTCCACAATACTTGCATGAAACCACTCGAGTAGTGCTCTCTTTTTATTCTCATTCCACTCCAATCTTTCCAGTTTATCTAATAAATTTCAACCCAATAATTGCAGTGTGTGGTTTTCTTTGTAAAATTCTTCCCAATGAACTTAAACTAGTTTCTACTTTTGCTTCTTCCGGATTATACCCAAGTCATTACCATGTACTCTAATAACGTATATTAAGCTACTAATCACATATTCACATTGGAGCCACAATGCAGATTGCCGACAGTTGTGCAGATGTTGGCTCCACCTTGACTCCATTTTTTTCCACCCCAGAGAAGTTTGATTTAATCACATGTGAAGTTCTATGATGATAAAACATAATATACACAATTCACGTGATGTTAGTCGTATGATTAATGACAAACTTAGTATTGGTAATGATGCATTTTTTTAATTTCTAATGTAGAATAAAGTGGTCTTAAAGGGCGAAGGAAAGGTTGGAGTCGGCAAAAGATCTTATTAGCACTGCAAAACTCCGGATTTAAGCTATAAAAGAGAAGAATATATTCACTCAAAGTTGGATATAAAAAAAATCTCCACATCAATCATTCACAAGTTGCAATGTGGATTAAAATCAGAGGGATGAAGATATGAGGTCCTTGCTTTTAATTCAAGAGGGAATATCGAAAATGAAGTACATGATTGGGTCAAGAATCTTCTAGAGAAACTTTTGAATACGACAATGGGGAGGAGTGTGAGTGGAGGTGTAACTGTAAGCAGTCTGGGCCCAAGTTGGGTCAGATTATTATATTATATTTCATTGATTTTACATATTTTACTCAGGTGATCAGGCTTAGGTATATATCGTCCGTACCAGACTGGCCTATACCCGATTATTATTTGGACCTCAAAAGTACAAAACTTGTTATTAACTTTGAACACCTTGATGACTGCCACTTGAAGGTGGCCATTCTGTCACAAATTGAGATACAGCACTTGAAGGTGCTATTTGTTTAATAAGTATTCAGTTCCAAGGATTTCTAACGCATGATCTTCTTCTATTAAAGGTGAAGGGTTAAAGGCAAAGATCACCAAAGGGTCACCAAATAATCTCCTGTTGTAGAAAAAACTATGATCGATGGTCATACCAAATCACCTCCAGCTATGATTTCATCAAGACCTCCACCTTTGACACTTCACTGCTCACCTTGTTAATGGTTATGCAAACATGCATTTAAAACTCGCAAGCGAGTCTATACCATGACCAGTACTGTAATGCTACTACAAATTCAATAAACCACTACTTATTGAGTTCCCAGAAATTAATGGGAAAATGTTTTCCAACAAGGAATATTAAAGAGTGAGGGACGAAGGATATAAGGTAGAGATTGTAAATAGGATAATTGCCTTTCTTAATATTTGATTTGCTAGGGCAATAGACTGGGCATTTATTTTCACCTCCCTTAATTCATTTTCCATTAAGGGTAAGATTGTTTCTTTGTTTCTTCAATTTTAGTTGCTTTTTAGCAATACATGTCTTAGAATTCCTAAGAATTCAATTCCAAGCAAACAAATGAGACCTCAGTGTTTTGATGTGATTCTGCTAAATATCCACTGAACTCTGAGGCTTTAAAATCTAGGGCCAAGATTATTTGATTTCAGTGTTTTTTTAACCCCACACAAAGTACACTTGATTGTCATCACCCGCTCATGGGGAACATTCTCAAAAACGCCAGGCGCAAAAAAAATTGGTTTATTTATTTACTTTTCCCTCTTAGCCGATCTCATTCATATCCTTTTTAACGTAGTTTTAAAACTCAGCCGAAACCAACTCGTATGGCCCATTATGGACAGGTTTTTACCATGAGTTGGCCATTTGTATGGGCTAACCTAAAACCTCAAATTTACTGAAACCCCATTCTCCTGCATTGATATTGCCATTTAGTTTATCTTATGTGTGCTTCAACACTGAAAAGGCAATAAATAAAAAAAATGAGGATTCCGTAATTTCTTGAAGTTTCTGAACAATTTTTAGTGCCTTTTCAAATATAAAAGTGTTCAGAATCTTGTTTCAAAACAATACCTTTTAATCCATGCTTTCCAGCTGCAGTGTATATGAACCTGTTACTCCAGGAATTTTTTACATTCATTCTTTTTTTACCCAACAGGACTAATCTCCCAAGTGGCACCCGCTAAACCCAACATATGGGGAGCTTATGCCACTCCACTAGCTCCCGGGTGGGTACATTCCTTTCTTCTTATTTTACCAAGTTTCACGTCTTCGCAAGGCTCAGAAACATTGAAATTAATTACTTCCTACTTGGATGATTCGGCGTTTTGTTAACTATGGTCACCATATAGATTTCCTGAATTACCAGTTGTGCAAGTTGCAATCAAACTTTCACACCTAAAAGGGCGGTAATTAAAGGCTGAACCACACACAGAATGAAGCCAGTCTCATCTGTACGTTCCTTCTCACTGAAAGAAACCTCAGCAGCTCCCATGTCAAAAGGTTACAATCCTATAGATGACCTAGAAAACCCGAAACAAAATGAAAGAAATGCATAGCATTCAAATGAAAATGAAAGAACCCGCCTGGGTGATGATGGCTCACAGGCATGAGGCATGGGTTTGCTCCTCATGTCTTGTGTTAGAGTCCCACCCGACTTACCTGGTACACATGTGTTGTGGGGTCGTGCGTGAGGCCGGGGTATAGTCATGTCAGGTAAAAATACCACAGAGATACCATGCCATTAAAAAAACAAACAATCAAGCATTAGCTAAATTCAATACCATGCTTTCTGCCAGTCATAAATCATTTGGCGTTTGCTACGCAGTTGTTTCCCTATTATCACAACATCTAAGATATATTTCCATTCCCAAGTGAAGAAAATGATAGCAATGAGCGAGCATTGAACATTTATGAAAGATGGTTATCCTTGCAAATGAGCTAAAAAAGGCTCCCTGGTAGTTGTGTCATGTCTTTCGACAAATGAACATGTAAAACAAGTATTTTGATAAACAGATATTAGGGAAAACTCAGAATTAGGAACTCTCATCCAACTGCTGGGGAGATGAAATACATGAATCTGTTGAAAATAGTATAAATCACCTCAACATTTACAATTATCTATTTTCTCTGTTGAACATTTCTTTCAGCTTTGCTACCAGGAAAGAAAGTGCAGAACTTCTCATTTTGAGCTTTCTGTTGAAATTTAACCACGTCCTGACTCAAACCCAAAAAGGCAATATGGCAGCAGGACCCATAACCACCGCTGTCCCTCCTATCAAGTAGTCCACCTGTACGGTAAGTTTTCACCACTGGCAACATTAGGCATTGAACCGAATCAATGGACAGAACATAGTAACAGATATTAGTCATTTAGTCTAGACAAATATAATGTACACGTTCTGAGAGTCATCAATATGCATGAGATCAAACAATGTCGCTTAAGATGGTAAGTCTCCAGAACTGAACATCATAAAAGCTTCTGTTTGTAGATCATAAATCCCATGTAGCAAGATATCAGTTATAAACTTAAGATGGCCTTTTTCAAGTGATTGAGATCCGAGACTGAGCAACAAAGTCCCAATCACAGCATTTCCCCCACTCAACTGAAACTTAATGCAAAGTTCTCCTCAGTTCTTATTATAGCCTAATCTATGACCAAAAATTGCACCATATCCTTATTCAAGTTTTTATTGGTGTATTTTTACTCAATATTGACAAGATTAAGTTGCAGAATGCAGCAGGCAGCAGCAGAAGTCTTGTCAATATAATAATAGCTCATTTACTTCTTTACCTCAAAAGCTATGATACCTGGATACTTCAAAATAGGCAACATATTGTACCACCTTGTATCCAATGCTTTACACTTTTCTGTAAAATCTATATACCTATCATATCCCTGCCATGTCCATATTGTATCTATGTCGTATCAGGGCATCAGAGCTCAAAACCTGCAGGTAAACACTTTCCACGTTACCTGAAAGCACTCGTCTGTTGCCCGTTACCACATGCTTGGCTTACTTTAAGTTTGCCAGACCATGAAAAGTGAGTAAAAAAGAAATATATTCCAGTACTTACAATTCGTATTATATCCTTTCATTTTCTTGTTGTTCTTTCTATATGCTCTTATAAACTACAGTAAGTACCCATCACATGTTCGCACATTATCCCCACTCTTTTATTTTGTATATCTTGCAAGTACATGTTAAATATTCTTGCTTAACAAAAATACTAATACAAAATTTCTCACCGATGTCAAGGCTTGGTTATCCAAGATCAGTCTAAGGGCATGCTTGTGAAACACTTTTCCGCAAAAAAGTAGACGGTTTTCCACGGAGAACCCATTTTTCAGGCATTTGGTGTGGAACATTCCACGGAAACACTTTCCTGCCTCGTCAGCATTTTCTTTGCTAATGCTGGAAATGAGTTTCCTATGGAGGGATATGGGAAATGGATTTCTTCGGAAAACTTCTCCCTCTTTTCCTCACTCTTTTCCATTTCAACCCAAAACCCTACAACTCTTTCATTTTTTATTTCTTTAAATAAATTAGTATTTGATGTTGAATAAATAATATACATGTTATGTTATTTTTCTTCAAAAAATTGTTTCACCGAACAAGAAAATTTGATTTTCTATAAGGAATCCACAGCCGCACCAAACAACATTAGCTCCAATTCAACGAGGAAAAAAATTTCGCACCAAACATGAATTTCTAAATTCTGAGGAAATCTTTTTCCGAGGTTTCCATTTCTATGGAATTTGCTAACGTGGCAATTTCCTCTTTCCACGGAAAGGGTGTGTACCAACATGACTGTACGTGGAAAACTATTTTTTCGGACAATTTTTCCTTGTAAGAGAGGAAAGCAGAGTCCGATCCCCAAACAAAATGTCCAAGTATGAAAGACCTAGATTCCTTGACACTGGCATCACACCTAATCATGGGCTGAATCAGGTTCCCGAATAGTGACCAATGAAGTTCAAAACTCCAAAAGCTGATGTGCTCATAGGCACTCATGCAAAAAAGTTGCACTGAAAATTAAATAACAAAAGGCCTGCTATCAAATCCAATTTATTTGGCATATGGGATATGCTATCAAACTAGATAAAACAGAAAATGTATAGACTGCACCTAACAGAAACTTGCACAACTAAATTACAAGGTCCGGATAGAGAGGTAAAGGTAAACTGGATCAGACCCATGCAATCAGCATAAGGGTACAGAACACCATCCAATTGAACAATGAACTTAATCCTAAGTAAATGCGAAGTTGGAAGAAAGTCATCTAAGTAAATGCGAAGTTAAAAGAAAGTCATCAATATCATTCCATTACACATCCCTTAGTCAAGTTAATCAACCACTGTCTCCCTCCTCATTTCTGGAATGATCTGCATTCACTGGTCTCTTCTCACTAACCATGTCTTAAGGAATCAACTCAGGAAGTGACCTTATGTCAAAAAAAACATAGTTGTAATTGTAAAAAAAAAAAAGAAGAACCTCCCACAATGTTCATAAATTGCATAAAAAGGAGGATAAGATTCCACAACCAATGGGGAATGGGATTAATCGCAAACTAGATTGTAAAAATCAAAACTCAATGTATCAAAGCAAATACTGCATATAAAGAACTACAGATTTGTATCCATGGTGCTGACACTCATAATGTGTATCAAAGCATTGCGATAATGTTCATGGATGACACAGACAACAGAATAAGACAGTCATAGGCATGGACCTCGTAACAGAGAACAAGCAGTTGAGTGGATATCCTTCCAACTATTATTTCATTTAAGATGTTATATTGGATAATTGTACAAAAACATTAGCAACATACACTACACTGATCCTGGATGTTCTAGGTTTGCTTCATAGCAAGGGGAAGGGAAAAAGGTAAGGTGGTTGTTTAGGGATTTAAACCAATCCATCACATCTACTGCACCTTACTGACACATCATAGGCATGAGCCTCATAACATAGAACAACCAGTTGAGTCAATATCCTTTCAAAAAAACTTTCATTTTAACCCCGAGGGGTATCTCAGTTAGCCTAGGACCACGGTTTGCCCCCAGAGGTTGAGGGTTCGAAACCGCACTACCACACTGGGGCCATAGGGGATTTACCCGGCTCCCCTAGGCCCGTAGGGATTATTTTGGCCCAAAGGGCTGGGACACCCACCGTTATTTAAAAAAAAAAATCCTTCCCAAACTATCTTCTCATTACTATGTTGTATTGGATAATAGTACAAGGATATACAACATAGGCTAAACTGATCCTGGAAGTTCTAGGTTTGCTTCACAGCAACATAAATACTTTTACTTGAACATGGCTATACCTAGTTCAAGAGGGTGCATCTCTTCCATTTACGGTTGTTAAATTGTCTTAAATATAGGTTATATTCCAAACAGGTAGACCTTTGGAACTACTTATAACTTATAAGGTTCAAATCTAATGACATTATGATTTCCCAATTGCTCCATCCAAACATTTTCATCACCAAAGAATTTCCTATATTGGTTGCCTGTTGATAACTTGGGCATTTTAAATACTTTCTGTTCCTTCTCCGTGAGAACACCCTCCTTAAAAGATCAATTCCCAACAGGCAGAACTGGACGCACCTCATGTTTCGAGTTTATATATTGTCAATTGAACATAAAATTCTCATGTCTTCTATTGACCTCCCATTAAGCTTTTCCACCCCTTTATTTGCATCCCATTCAATTTTGAATCATATGAATGTGAAGCCTCTGTTCCCCCTAGCAACTCAATCCATAGGAATTACAAATATAATACAACAGGCCATACCTCACCAAAGGATTGCTTTGTTCATGTATTCCAGCAAGAAAATGACATAAAGAAAGGCATTCAAGACAACCCCAATCCAACCTAGCTCCAAAGCAAGATCTCATACTTCATGAGTCAAGCTCACATTGCTCAGACTGAAATCTTAACAAAGGCAGAAACCTTGATGGCATTCAGAGGAAACTCTAGGGGCCATTTGGAGACTCTAGTCTAATTAATAAGGGCAAATTAGATTAAAGTCTAAAATAAAGCTCTAGTTTTTAAGTTCTCATTTACAATAATAACTCTATTTGGTAAAATTATAAATAAATAAATAAATAAAAAGCTCTTATTTCATGAGGTAAGTGGGGGCCACCTTTAGGAATTGTGGTAATTGGGCCCACCATTTAAACATTACAATGTAGAACCCACCCCATGCGTCGTCTTGAAAATTTTATGAGGCCATTTTTGTCAAAATACTTGAAATTTTGCATTGTCCACTTTCATTCGTTTAGCTACAAAAAGAAGGCTTCCAAGCTCTTTTTTTTTAAGAGGGAAAAGCTCTAATTTGTAAATAAGCTCTGAAAAGAGAAAGTGCATTAGACGTTTACCAAACACTCTACTGTGTAAATAAGCTCTAAATCATAAACTAAGAGCTTATTTTTAGAGTTTCCAAAGTCCAAAAGCCCCCTAACTAAAGAAAAGGCCATGTCACATTCTTGATATTTACTGGTATTCAAAGCCTCCAAAGTTTTGGCCTATGACTCCCATTATATCTGTATGATTTCTCAAGTTAATTCAGCAGCCTTTACTTCAGTAACATCTTGGTACTTGAATACTCTATACATAAGCTTCTTGAGACTTTCCTTCTTGTATTTGTTATCTCATGGCAAATGCCTTATATTTGTATTCCGTTTTTGAATAATGTTCTCGTTGACTTTAATGTCCAATTGATCTCTTCTTTTGTGACAAGAGTCTGTACCACAGTTGGAAGGTTCTCATTGTTGCAATCACGAGGTTGAGGGTCCGAGTCATGTTACCTGTCAAAGTAAAGAAACATATAAATAAATAGATTTCTTCTTGTCCTAGGATGCCTATGGTTTTTTCTTTGGTTCATTCCATTTGCTATTATTCCATCCCTTTCTTGTTGAGGAATAGAATGCTTGTGCATTATAGATATTAATAGTATACCTAAAAGTTTTTTTTTTTTTTTTTTAATTATTACAGCACTTTTCAATGGTTACAAAAACTGACTCTTTCCACCAGGACACCTCCTCTTCATTTTTTTTTCATTTTCTTTATCTTTATTTCTATTTTTTATTGGTAACATGAACCCACAACCTCAAGGTTGCAATGGTGAGTACCTTCCACCGTGCTACAAGCTCTTGTCAAAGACGCCACGCTCCATCAATGAATCAAGCAACCCAAATTATTTTCTTTCAGCGTCAAGACACCAAAAAATTAAATGATACAAAGCTTTTGCTTAGGAGTGGGAGTTTCTCGAAGAGCTGGAAGCCTATTCGTGCTGCCTCAAACTCCTCCACCAAGAACTAACAAGCCCCACAAAGCTCCCATGTTCAAGCCACATGCTCTTGGACCCAGAGACAGTACGGCCCCACTTAATACCCAATGTTTATAAAGAACCAGCACCTTGTGCAAAATGGGACAAGGAAGAATAGCGTAAGCAGCACCATTTAAGTAAGCCTACCACTCCTTTGAAACTAAATATAATCCAAGTCGCAGATATCTGGTTGTCTCAATTATTATTAGCTGCCCCTTCCCCAACAACCAGCATATCAATTAATTCTAGTTGATCAAAAGTTGGAAAAGTTCCTCCCAATTAAAGATTATATAACTGTCCCTTAGTTTTTATAAGAGATATGAACGCTCTTGAGATCACCCCAAAATGTGCAAAGTGGATCTCCATCTAGATCCTCAAAAAGTTCTCTAGAAGCCCTCTCTCTCTAGAGGATCATTGGGACTATACATCATAATGAAGCACAATGAAAACTCATCATCATATGACTTGAATTTTTAAGGATTGCACACTAGGGATGGCAAACAGGAAGGATTGACAAGGAATATCTATGGGTTGAAGTACAATCCATATCCAAACCATTTTTAAAAAGAGTCAAGTAACTTCAACCCGCCCCCATCGTGGGTCAACCTGATCTGACCCACATTCAATGCTTATCAACGCGTTTAATCACTTTAACATGACCCAACCTATATAAGCCTGGCCTAAACCCAAGCCCTTTCATATTTTAAGGCTATATTTGAGTAAAGCTACAGGCCAAAAGAAGCTTGGCTCAGTCCACATGACATGAACTATTCTAATTACAAAATATTAGACCCAAAAATTGATTGAATGGGTTTACCCATAGGCTTGGCCCTAAACCAATGTATTTAAATGGGTTAAGCAGGTTGACCCTAACCCAACCCGTTTGAAAGCGGGTCAGGTTCTCCTAACCCTTAATATATTACGGGGCAGGTCATGCTGGTCAAATGTTGGTTGGGTTCCGGTCAGATTAGCAAATCAGGTTAGATTTTTCCACCCCTATAGCACACCCATAAAAGCATCTTTAACCTTGATATTATATTTTCCTCAAATCACTGACATCACCTAACATATCAATAGCTGGCTAAAACAATATAAATTGTCATCCACCAATCCCCAAAAATATGCAACACTAATTGCACTCAAAGAAGTGTATCAGTTTCATGGATGTAAATAAATCCATAATTATATCCATAATATACCCTTAGAATGTAACCTTCACATTAAAAAGAAAACATCCTTCATGTGCATGCACTTTTCATTTGATCCCAAACCACAAACAATTTGAAATGGTGATCTTCATCTCAAACAAGTCATGCACCCTTTCCCCAGTCCCCTATCAAAATTCATCTCCTTTTATGGCCCAATTACTTTAATACACTTAATTTAGAAGTGAATGTTTCTTAGTTCTCTCCTTCCCTTTGCATCCCTCATTCATGCCTGCTCCAATTCCTAAGGAAGCCATTCCTTTCAACATGATTTTATTTAACTTTGCTTGACAGATTGTGTTGGGTGCTTCAGTATAGTTCTCTTGTACCATTCTAGCTCCATTAATAAAATTTGTTACCATTCAAAAAATAAAAATAAAAAAAAAATTCTGACTACACTCCATCTTCATTGCTCAAATAAGATAAACCCAACTTAGGCAACATCCAAATTCTCCTGTATAGGGACCATACTGATTCCATCATTCCTCAATATGTTTCCCAAATCTCCCATTAAGTTTACCCTAGCTATGTAGTCCCTTAGAGTAACCTACCAATCTTACCAAGCATCATTTGTAGACTTAACAATCTTACCGAGCATCATTTGTAGACTATCTTGCTCAGCAACCAACATAACTTGCAATTGGCTCCTGGTCTGAAACGTCTATAATAACCCAGGCTTTGGATTCCTTTCTGTGTGTGTGTGTGTCGCGCAATGTAGGTTATGGGTTCTTACTATGAAAACGAATCTTCATATGGACAAACTAGTTATGTGAGTCTTGGACATAGAACTCTAAAAGATCCTATGAAAATCCCCCTAGTACATCTCAGAGGACAAGCTACCACTGCAACCAAGACTAAATCAATCTTCCCCAGTCTGGTTTTTTTCTTTCCAACCAGAGAAATCTTGGACCTGAGTAGGTAAAATAACCTACGAGGCAATTCTTACCTTCATTTCTTTCTTGCAAAAGATGCCACATCGGCACAGTAAAGGCAATACAGAAGGCAATGGCTTCCATCCCACAGCTAGGAAAGCCATTAGCTGTCTGATTTAGGTACTCTCCAATTTTTTATAAGCCATTGCTTTAAATTGCAGTTTTGAAGGATTGTCCTCTCTAGATCCATGAACTATGGCAGCAATTAAAGAACAAATATTCCATGGTTCCCTAACTATTCAAAGAAAAGGCACTCCTAGTGCCAATAGGAAAGCCAACCATGAGGCAGAAGCCTTTCATCTTTTCAATTTGCCTAGATCATACATGTAGTGTATGAACATGAAAACAGAAAATCATTTTATTATTTTATCTATTGTAGTATACATCAAGTGTTGAATTAAGTGGTAAAACAAGTTGCATTGAATTTGAAGCGATGACTTCCCTAAGTGACAAGAAAACCTCAAACCATTATTCTCAAGATTTATTTTTCTATTGAATAAGACAAGTATTACAAACATAAAAGGAGAGAAAAAAAATCAGCCTTACATCATTCTCAATTAATGAAAATCCGACCATGAGTTTCTAATACATAAGGAGCCCATTATTGGGTGATCATTAACTCGATGAGTTAGACATGGGAACAGTCATTCTACTCATTCCTAAAAAATATCACCTAATATGATTTCTTGCACACAAGTGCCATCCATGTGCAAGATAGACGAGGTATGCTCAATTTGCCAAATATATAACACCTCTGCTTTTGTGACCTCATCAAGTATTTGATGCACACGGGCACACAATCAAGGGCAGGCCCAAGTGTCAGCGAGTGGGTGCGGTCGCACCCGTGAGACTCAAGAAACCCCTTATGTAAAACCTTAAAAGATTCGATTTTATTATTTAACTTATTCACTTGGTCATTGCCCACCCTACTCAAACGAAAATCCTAGGCCCACCATTGCACACAATCACCAAGCCTAGGAGGCCCATCCATCTATATATTTCTAGAGCCAGCTTATCTTAAGAAGTTGATTTGTTAGGAGATTTTCTATTGTTAGAGTGTACAATAGGGGTCTTGGTTGTAAATGGTTAAAAATAGAAATCTGGAGTTGAGTTCTGTCTCTTTCAAAGATGATCCTAATTCAGGTGTCAAACAAACTCCGATTTGTATGAAATTAGGTTCATTTGATGGATCATTCAGTTACATATCCACCTAGCCCAAGATTGTGTAATTCTGGTATGATTCAGATAAGTTGAGAGCCATTTTCTAACAAGGTTGGCCCAATTATGTATTTTGTTAACTTCAGTAGTAGCGTTAGAGAGAAACTTATTCACATCCCTTAGTCGAGTAGATAAATATTTGTATCCATAAATTATTGTATCTTCTCTCTTTCAGAGATTCATTCACACAATGAATAAAATTTATCGCTTCCTTTATGGTTGATGTGGATAGATCCTAGGAAGAATCTTAGATCTAGTGGTGGTGCTAACTAGCATACGTGGAGGTGTCTTGATCGGGCTGATCCTTTCATTCAATTTGCCAAGTGCTCAAACTTACACTACTATTTCGGATGTATGTTTTTTTATGAGATATTAAAAATAATAATAACAATACATCCTTGTATCTTTGGCAATGTCCCTACGCTTGACTAGCTGAACATACTCGTGTGCACCAATGAATACCACAGCATCCTCTGCCACTTTGAAAATCCATCCTCCCGCAAAAACAAGATGCCAATGAAAATCCTGATTAGATTCCATAAACAACCAGTTTATTCAAGTGTCTTCCAGCTCTCTCTCTCTGTAAAAATTTCATGTCCAAATCTCTATCTATTTCTCCAAAAAAATTGGGTGGCTGGGAAAGCATGGCAAGGCGAGCATGCCAACGAGCTAGGCCAGGCATGCGTGCATGGGCTTTTGGGCCTGGTCACTTCCTTTTCCTCTTTCTTTCACTCTCACACTTAGTCATCCGCAAGACCCGTTCCCTGCAAAACACAGTCTTAGCAGGAGAATGTTGTGTACTGTTCCCATGCTCCTCTGCCGAAGAAGAGAACATTGCCTCAACAGGTCTGTTCCACACCCTATTGGAAGAGGTCCAGAAGTCATTTAGGATATCATCTGCTGATCCCCAATCTCTCCCTCTCTCAATTTATCAGATCTTCCCATCTTCTTGTCTCAAAAGATCTTGATCATATTACCTCTTTCCTACCTTTCCATTCCAATTCTCTATTTGCAAGCTACAAGGATTCTGAAAGGGTCCTTGGGTTCAAGTCAAGTACACCTGCTTGAGTTTACGACCAGTGAAGCCACTCAACTAGGAAGTCGTGATATCCTAGGAAAGACGTCCAAAAGAATGTTGCAGGTTTTTTTTTTTTAGGGTGGGGGAATCTGCCTTTGAAATTTACTGATTTAATTGATCTAAAATACTAGAAATTCCCTAGAAACCAATAGTTTAGGCAGATTTTGGTATTTAATTGCTAGTTAAATTCAAGATATCTGGTGTATGGGAGAACCCCAAGGTCTTCATTTTTAAGGCAACATGTCAAACGGTGGCAGGTGAGGATGGAATATCTTCTTAAAGCTATGAAAATTCTGTATGGGTTGTCCATAGATTGCCCCAACGAAAATGAATATGGACCCACTGGAACAATTCAAAAAACACAATGAAAATCAGAAAATTTTGATTGGGAAAATGAGATTCTGAACCATTTAGAGAATTTCAGATCCAATCATAATCATCATCAATTCATCATCAAAGCCTTGTCCCAACTATGTTGTGGCTACATAAATTATCTGTCTCCATTCCGATCCATCTTGAGCCGAATCCTCAGATAAGTTACACTTCTTCATATCTATTTTTACGACCTCCATCTACATCCTCTTTGGCCTATCCCTTCCCCTTGGTGGGCCATTAACCTTCATAACCAGACTTTTCCTTACCGGCGCCGTTGCCAGACATGCCCAAACCATCTCAAACAGGTTTCTCTAATTTTATCCCCTATTATTACTACCCCTAAATGCTTTCAAAAGTGAAATTTCTAATTTTATCCTTCCTAGTTTTACCACACGTCCCCTCAAAATCCTCATCTATGCTGCATCCATTTTGTGCATATGTTGCATCTTAATTACACAACATTCTGCTCCATAGGTCATAACTGGTCTAATGTTGTCCTGTAAAATTTTTCCTACAATTTTGTCGGCATTCGTCGATCACAAAGCACTCCAGAAGCAAGTTTTCACTTCAACCATCCTGCTTTTCTCCTATGTTCGACATCTTCATCATCTCCCCATCCTTACTAATTATAGAGCCAAGGAAATGGAAAGAATCACTATATGGTATCTCATGGTCTTCAATTCTCATAGTAGTTTCAGCTCTTTCTATATGCCCACTGAAGTTACAATCCATATATTCCGTCTTTGTGCGACTTACTTTAAAGCCTTTGGATTCTAAAGCCTCCCGCCATCTCTCGAGTTTTGCATTCACACCATCTCTTAATTCATCTACCAACACTATATCATATGCAAATAACATATACCAATGTACCTCTTCTTGAATATGAGTAGTTAACTCATCCATAATTGGTGCAAAGAGATAAGGGCTTAGGGCTAACCCCTAATGCAAACCTAGTCACTGGGAACTCCCCTGGCTCTCCACAAGTACTTCCCAAACTTGTTAGTGCTCATTTATAAATGTCTTTAATAATTTCAATATAACCTCTTGGAACATTACTTTTTTTTAAATCCCACCAAATTAAATCTCTATTTACCCTGTTGTAGGCTTTTTCTAGATTGATGAAGACCAAGTGCAAATTTTTCCTTCACTCGATATTTTTCCATTCATTCCCTAGGTGAGAAAATAGCTTCCATCGTTGACCTCCTTGGCATAAAACTGAATTGATTTTTAGATATCTTGGTCTTATGTCTAAGTCTTTGTTTCATTACTCTCTCTCTCTCTCTCTCTCTCTCTCTCTCTCTCTCTCTCCTCATAGCTTCATAGCAGGACTCACAAGTTTAATCCCACGATAGTTGGTACAGTTTTGTATATCTCCATTTTTCTTATATATAGGTGCTATAATTATCCGATGTTTATGCAAAAATCAAAATTGCTAAGAAATTATGGGAGGCCTTGCAAAAGGAGTATTGTACAGGATATTTGAGGTCCAAGAAATATACTGTAGAAAAAGTTTTTAAATTCCAAATGAAGAGTTAATTTGTGATAGTCCAAGTTAAGAAATTTTCAAATTCATGAAGTCCAATTTGAGGGAATGGACCTACTCGCAATTTGTGATGAGCAGTACCATTCACAAGCTCCACCATCTTGGAAGGATTATGGGACCTCCTTAAAACACAAGAGAGGATCCCAATACCCATCTATAGATGCAAGAACAGCCTCATGACCGTGACTCTTAAGGGTAGGGATTTTGAACATGCGGGAAAGCCCAACCGATAAGGAGAAAATCTGATTGGAAGAAACCAAAACAGAATGTACTCTAGAACAAGAAAAACTAGAGGAGAAATAATCAGAACCAGAACCTTAAGCCCCACAAAGATATCAACAAAAGAAAAGAAATCAATTATTTTGCTTATGGGCCACAACAAAGTAAACAATAACAAGAGTCAAGCTAATGTCGTTGAAGACAAGGAAGACAACTTTGTGGCAGTGGTGACAGTAAGCATGATTTGCAACAAAATAGCTTGGTGGGTTGAAACACGCGTGACCAAACACCTGTCATGACTCATGACAGAAGTGCATTAGTCTCCTACGAGACTGTGGGAGATGGACAAGAACACTACATGGATAACTCCTCTACCACAAAGGTAATTGGTAAGGTGAAAGTAGTGCTTCACCTCTCATCCAGCAAATTCTGACTTTGACCGAAGTGATTTGTGTGCCCTAGGTTTGGAACAGTTTGGTCTTTGGTTCTATATTGAGCAAAAGTGATTCAAATTAGTTTTTGAATCAAATAAAATTGTATTTATGAAAAAAAGGAAATTGTAGGTAGTGTGGACCTAGGATTTTCGTTTGGGTGGGGCTAAATGTTTGTTAGATTTTTTTTCACATTAACAATAGCAAAAGAGAATAGGTTCAAATTACTATGCTGCGCATATTCAAACCACTACGTCCATCAAATTAAACAACATGAAGCACATAAATATGAACATTCATACATCAAATTGCAAGTACAGAATTAACCAAGAAAAATCTACATCAAACCTACAGTTGAAGTTTTTTTTAATATGTTATAAAAAATTAGAGAGAGAGAGAGAGAGAGAGAGAGAGAGAGAGAGAGAGAGAGAGAGAGAATGGTGAGAATATAATATACAATTGAAAATTTCTTATATTGAAAACTTCCAACAGCAACTACAACTGCTTACCTCTCAAAATTCTGAGTGTTTTTTAAATGGTGAGAATTCATAAAACTAGTTCTATGAAATGCCACTTTTGGCATATACAGTTAATATATTTTGAGTTTCCATGCTGCATTGTAATTGAGCTTTTTTTTTAAACAATGTGGTGACAATATTTAACGAATTAATAAAACCCCCAACAAAAATTCTGAGAGTCATGCAAACAAACAGGCCTTAGGCAGGATATTTACTAAATAGAACTATGTTTAAACTGACTTAACTGACTAAATGGCCCACATCAGTGAATCTCAATATCAACAGTTGATCTATATAATTATATCTAACAGCCCAAATGTACATTGTGGAGAAAAAGGATGGACCAGATTGGATCTAGTAAAGGATAGAAATGAGAGAAAGTTTCTTGAAAAAACAGGATTCTACTATCCCCTCCGCATGAAGCACTGTGTTGTTTTTGAACTTGTACATTGTTTCTCTCGTTGTGTGAAGAAGGAAGCACTTTAGTGCATGTAAGATCTCCAACAGAATTCTAAATTTCTAATCTTTTCTCTGATAGCATTTCCTATATATTTCAACAGTAAATGATCCAATTCATGTGGAAATCTATATTTCAAACAAGGGATTTGATCCAGTGAGAACTATTCAGACGGAGTCACCGTAAGAACTTTTTTGTGGGGCCCGCTGGGGTCCCATTATGGGATGGGACCAGTGGGGATTGAAAGATCGATATGGGACCACCCCAAATATCAAGTTTGGCCCCAATCCCATGCTCCTAACCCCTTCATCCATGGCCGACAACCCCAGTCCATTCGTATGAGCTAGGAAGCACGGATACAGTATTTTGGGTTGCGTATCCGTATCCCGGGCGTATCGGACACGGATACGGTCAAAATTCGTATGGGATACGCCTTCTGCGTATCTGAATTAAAAAAAAAAAAGCCCGACACGTGCGGGACACACGCGCGATACGCACGGGATACGCGCACGACTCGTTAAGTGAAAAGGAAGAAAACGAAGAGGATGAAAAAAAAAAAAAAACGAAGAGAAGAGAAAGCAGTGAGGCTAGGGCTCGCACCTGAAGACACCGTCGCCATCGCCTCGCTCCTCCGACCACACCGTCGCCATCACCTCGCTTCTCCGACCACGCCGACCACACCGTCGCCATCTCGCACTTCCACATCGCCATCGCAGTTTCTCCAACCACTGACCCTGCAGAAAAACCCATACCCTTGCCGCTGCAGCCTCTCCACCGTCGCCGCTGCAACCTGTCGCCGCTACCTCTGCTGCTAGCCTGCTACAAGGGACACTGCTGCTCACAGGTTCTTTTCTCTTCTTTCTTTCCTTTTTTCTCTACTGCTGCAAGCCTGCAAGTGATGGTTTTCTTCTCATTTGGGAAGCTTTTGCATCTTTTGTTCCTTTTTTTCCCCCAATTTGTTGTTTATGCTTTCATGTTCATAGTTCCTGATTTGCATTTTTTGGGGTTTTGTTCCATTTCTTCCAATTTGTTGTTTATGCTATGATTTTCACAATTTTATCATTTATGTGGTGAAGTTCAATATGCAGGGATGAAAATATCGGCCGCTACGCTACATATCGGCCGTGGCGGCAGCTGCCGCCACGCTAAATTGAATTTAGCGGCTAACGCACCCGTAGCGGCCCGTAGCGGCCGCTACGCAAGCGTGGCGGCCGCTACGGGCCGCTACATGGCGCTGGGGGGTGATAAAACCCCCCTGACGACTTTTTGTTCTACCTTTTCAACTTTTTTCATCTTCCTTCCTCTTTTTTCTCCATTTTTACTGCTGTGAACCCTTTGTGTGTCCCCCTAGTGGTCCCAACTCCATTTTGTCAAGATTTGTTGCTACAAAATCAAGAGATTCAACTATTCTAAGGAATCTAAAGAAGATTCATCATCAAGGACTCATGGATTAAAATAGCGGGTGGCAGCCGATACATATCGGCAGTGTTAAAAAACCACCCCCCCCCCCCCCCCCCGACTTTTTCACTTTTTTTCAACTTTTGAGATTATCACTCTCTAACTACTATGAATCACAACTTTTAAGGAGGGGCACAGGTTCTGAAAGCAGAAATTCGATTTCTAAGGAAGAAATTCATAAAAAAATTCTGGTCCGGGGGCGCTGCCCCCTGGGCCCCCGCGAGCTAACCGGGCAGCTCGATCCCCGCCGGGGGATACCCCCGGACCCCCTTTGCGAAACGCATGTTTTAAAGAAGTGGCAATCATGAAAACAAAAGGATCCTACTTGACCATGATAGCTAGGCCTCTTTTACTGGTTGTCTTTCTTCGTTGTGCTTGGATGTCTATTATTATCATTATTTGTTAATATATGATATTAAGCATGTTTAATTATATTTGGAATGTGTGTAGTAGTATAGATATGGTTACCTATTACTACTAAATTTTAAACTGATCTTAATTTAACTGTTTTAAAAGAACCCTCATTGTTAAATAACTAAGTGGGAGAGGCCCGAGAGGGAACTTCTTAAGTTCCCACGGTCTCCATCATTGTTTTGTAGGAGATGTAATTGATTTATGTGTTGACCTTGGAGTCTTCCTCTTAATCGGATGTGTCATCTTTTGAGAGGACGAGTGTTGACCACTTCATTTCTAAATTAGTGTTGAATGTTGAGTTGTTGAGTGTTGAACACTTCATTCACTTGATTGAATTTGAACCTTTAACCTTGAGGCTTAAAGTATTGACTATTAATTGTTCAATGTTCACTAATGACCTAACTCTTAAGTCTTATGCCTTTATTTCATGTTCTAGTTTTTTTTTTTTTAATGAGCTTTTCATTACTTTCTAAGTTAGCATGACTAAAGAACATGAATACATGTAAAAAAACTAATCATTACTATTATTTTCTATTTATATAGCTATACAGGACCTTATATATTGAGGGCACCGCTACACCCCCTTTTCTTACTTACTTTTGCAAAAGAATCACATTTTCTTTCATTTTACAATTTTCTGGATTTTCTGGAATTTTTTCAGATTTTTTTGGTGAGTATTTCAAATCACACCGCTACGCCGCTACGTATCCCCGCTACGCTACGTATCGCCCGCTTCGTAGCGGTTTGGCGGCGGGCGTAGCCACCACTATTTTCATCCTTGTCGATATGTTTATGAGGTGTTTTTTGGGTAGAGAGTCTCGATTTAGGGTTTTTTTGTATATCTTTTGTTGTGTTTGTGTGCTGATTTGGATTCAGAAATCAGAAGTATGCATTCATGGTTTTTGTATACCTTTATTCCTGCTATCTGTGATTGACTTTGGGATTTCTACTTAAGAACTCAATTTTCTCTGCACTTTCACTAGGGTAAGTCAATAGGCCAGATCTGGGCGGGCTCATTAGGCATTAGGCAGGATTTGTTTATCTCAACAAATCTGGATCTAACCTCTGTTGCTCATTTACATCATCTTTGTGCTTGAATTTTTCCCCAGTGAGTATCATTGCATATTATCCATAGTTTAATCAAATAATGTATCTGTCTCTATAATGGAGAAGTTAGTGGGCAACAACGTGTGCCATCATGTGGGACTTGATTGTTTATTTATTAACTTGCATTTTATATGTGGTAGGATGGCTTATTCCATCTATTTTTACTGGTTTGAGCCCTAGGTGTTGACTCCTTATGTTTATTCTGCATCAATTCACAAATTCATGGATACCATTTAATTCTCAATTCCATTATCCTTAGGTGATATTTTGTATTTCCAGCAACCAAAGTTTAGTCATATGGCTTCTAGTACGGGTGCTAGCCATAGTACTAGTGTGTCTTCTCCACTTAATCCTATTGAAGAAGATGCTCACCACCCTCTTTGGAGGTATGTGACAAAACATCAAAAACTTGGTGATGGAGGGGAAAATGTGTCATGGCAATGCAATTTTTGCCATCAAACCAAAAAAAGCTCATACACAAGGGTAAGGGCTCATTTGATACATGAGCCTGGTCATGCTGTTGCATTATGTCCAAAAGTTAAGAGTAGTGATATTGCGGAGATGAAAAGGTTAGAGGACGAATGCAATGAGAGATTGAGGAAAAATGCACCCAAGAAAGTACCATTGCCAACTTCTAATTTGCATTATGATTCAAAAAAAAGGAAGACGAGTGGAAGTTGGAGTGGAACTGACAGTAATACGGCTATTGGGAAGTCATTTAACCTGAAGTTGCGTGACCAAATGGATGCGGAGGTTGCTAGGATGTTCTATGCATCGGGCTTGCCATTTCACCTAGCAAGGAGCCCTTATTATGTGAGTTGCATCCAATTTGCTGCAAACAATGCTCTTGCAAGCTATGTGCCACCGGGGTATAATAAGCTAAGGAAAAGTCTACTCCAACAAGAAAGGGCTCACATTGATAGATTGCTACAACCAATTAAAGGCACATGGAAAGAAAAAGGTGTAAGCATTGTGAGTGATGGATGGAGTGACTCGCAGAAGAGGCCCTTGATTAATTTTATGGCTGTGACGAAAGTGGGCCTATGTTCCTTAAAGCCGTGGATCGTACAGGTGAAAAAGATAAGTTCTTTATTTATGGTTTGTTGAAAGCAGTGATAGAAGATGTTGGTCCCCAAAATGTGATTCAAGTGATAACTGATAATGCTAAGAATTGTGCGGGTGCGGGGCATCTCATTGAAACACAATTTGAAAATATTGTTTGGACACCATGTGTAGTTTATACACTCAACCTTGCCTTGCAAAACATTTGTATGGCAAAGAATATTGAAAACAATCAACTAACATATGAGGAGTGTAGTTGGATCACGGACTTGGCAGAGGATGTTGTATTTGTTAAGAACTACATCATGAATCACTCTATGAGATTGGCTATTTTTAATGAATTTGTGCCTTTGAAGCTGCTTTCGGTTGCAAGTACACGTTTTGCTTCGGTCCTTGTCATGCTTAAGAGATTCAAGCTCATAAAAGGAAGTCTTCAAGCCAGGGTTATTAGTGAAAAGTGGAGTCTCTACAAAGATGATGATAAGGAGAAAGCCAAAGCTGTGAAAGATTTTTTGTTAGATGACATTTGGTGGGACAAAATGACTTACATACTTTCTTTTACGGCTCCTATATATGATATGCTAAGGGTTTGTGACACGGATAGGCCTTGTCTTCACTTGGTGTATGACATGTGGGATACCATGATAGAAAAAGTGAAGGGTGCAATATATAGGCATGAAGGAAAGAGAATCGATGAGACATCTACCTTTTATGATGTGGTGCATAAAATTCTTGTGGATCGTTGGAACAAGAACAACACTCCTCTCCATTGCTTAGCTCATTCACTAAATCCAAGGTGACTTCTAGTCTTTAACTTTTTTCTTCTCCCTCTTATTCTAAATCATAAACTTATTCTTTTCTTTTTTTTTTCCTATTCAAGGTATTATAGCGAGCATCGGCTTCATGAGGATCCTAGTCGAGTTGCTCCACATAGAGCTATGGAGGTTGCTAGAGAAAGAATGAAAATTCTTAAAAAATATTTTCCTAATTTGGAGGAGCGCAAAAGGATAATCACAGAATTTGCTGACTTCTCTAGCAAGTCGGGAGAGTTTGTGGATGTTGATTCCATTCGTAATCGCTATGAAATGGATCCTAAAAGTTGGTGGGTCACCTATGGTGTGTGTGCACCTTTGCTTCAAACTCTAGCTTTCAAGCTACTTGTGCAACCTTCTTCGTCATCATGTGCAGAGAGGAATTGGAGTACTTATTCCTTTGTGCACTCGGTGGGAAGGAATAAGATGACACCAAAACGTGCTGAAGACTTGGTTTTCATTCATAGCAATCTTCGTCTTCTTTCAAGAAGAACTCCACAATATATGAAAGGAGAAACCAAGATGTGGGATATTGCTGGAGATTCTTTTGATTCGTTTGATGATGTTGGAGAGCTTGAGATTGCACAATTCTCCCTTGATGAACCGGAATTGGAGGCCGTGCTCTTTCGTGAAGGTGGTGGACCTAGTGGCGAGGCAATTGAAGTTTAAGTGGATACATTGTCTATTTGTTTGGGTTATATGCTTATGTTTCTGTAGTAGTTGGTGAAACTTGGATTTTGAACTTGGAAGTATCGAATGTAATGTTTAATGATGATTAAATCAATGAAAGTGCATATTTTATGGCTATTTTTATTGAAATGATGTTAGATTTTTATTACATGGTCATATAAAAAAATATTTAAAAAAAAAATTCAACGTATCCCTGACTTGTCGTATCCTACTTTTTTGAGAAATGGCGTATCTGCGTATCCGTGTCGTATCGTATCCATGTCTCGTATCCGTGTCCGTGCTTCATAACGTATAAGTATATAGTGGATCCAACGGTCCAGTTCATTCATATTGGTGCCAAACACTGGGGCATGTGACTATCAAGGGGTCCCTATCTATTGCAAGGCTTGGATTGGGTGATAGGTGAGCCCTACCCATAGTTCTCATGGTTTGAACCGTGAGAACAATTCTCACCTGATTAGTTCCCTTCAAATAAAACACTTATGCCTAAAAGGAGAATCCAATCTCAAAAGAAAAACTTTCAAATTTCCAAAACTTCAATAGAAATAAACAAGTAAAATGCTGCTATGTTCCATCGCAACAAAATAATCCTTCCAACCCCATTCCAAGTCAAAATCTTTCCATATTTCAAGAAGCTTTTGAAGGGAAACCTTTATGTTACTAATAAACCCATGGATGTCATGGTGGTTGGCAATTGCCCTCTTCTTCAAGGATTGTCCTGTAAGGCATACCAATTGCCAAGAGATTGGTATTTTCTAGAGTTGAGATTTTCGCCAAACTTCATTTTAGATGGCCAACACAGCATCGACATTGGGATGGGAAGGAAGAGACAAGGTCATGGGAGGGATCTACGGGAAGGGAAGGAAGAGACGAGAGGGACAAAGAAAGTGATTGCAGTTCTGGGGCTTTTGTTCATTTGGGGTCGAAAAGGGTGGTGTGACAGGTTTCATCTTACAGGTGCATGGGCCAAATGGCCATAGCCCTTATGGGCTTTTTCTAGATTTGGGTGATATGACCACACCCACTGGCTTATACGTGGGTCCACCCCTGATTGTAGGAAAGACTTACATTTATGAGGGTTTATTTAAATTGAATGTGACCTCTATTAATAAAAATATTGCTTCTTTTGCGTACATGCTTGTCTCATGTGATGTTTGGCATGCTAGATTAGGATATGTGGATTATTCATTACCAAAAAGACACGAACTTAGGATTAATCCCTAAATACGTGGATCCTAAAACCTGTAAAATTTGTATTCAAATTACACTAGAAAACCTTTCAAGAGCATTGACAGATGTTCAAAACTTCTGGAATTAATACATAATGATATTTGTGAATTAAATAATATTTTAACCATAGGGGCAAAAATTATTTTATAACATTTATTAACGACCATTCGAGGTATACACAAGTCTATTTCCTAAGACATAAATCGGAAGCACTTGAAAATTTTAAAATTTATTTATTAGAAGTAGAAAATCAATTAAATAAGAAAAATTTAAATGCTTACATCAGAGAGAGGAGGAGAATATTTATCTAAAGAATTTGAAGATACTTGTAAAAACCAAGGAGTCCCCTATTCACCACAACAAAATGGTATAATAAAAAAGAAACATAGAACACTAGTCAAGATGATAACCTCAATACCTAATAGCTAAGGACTCCCCCAAGACCTTGTGGGAGGAAGCCCTCTTGATAGCTTGCCATATTCTTAATAGGATTCCCTTTAAGAAAAAAACAAAACTCCATTTGAGTTATGGAAAGGCAGAGCCCCCAATATGGGGGTGTTTGGCTCAAGTAGCGATCCCAGTCCTAAGAGAACCAAGCTAGGACAAAAACACTAGAGTATTTATAGGCTATGCAAAGCATAGGAAAGCATATAGGTTCCTTATCAAATTTGGATTAGATAAAGACTATTATCGAGTCTTGAGATGTCGTATTCTTTGAACCAGAATATCCCTACAAATTTAGGTCAAATGAACCAAAGATAACTTCTAATGAGTTGGAGCTGTTAGAAAAGAGTTTCCGCCAGGAACCCTAGATACTGCGTACAGATCAATGCGGAAATTACTTTAAACGAATATGATCAAAGACCATACCTGCGAGATCTCTCTGAATTGATCTCGGTCTTTCTTATCTGATTTCGGTCTTGCAGCAGCCCCAAAATCTCAAGATCTTCTACTATATTCCTATATGCTCAAATTCGCACCAGGGAGTGGCCCTCTTCTGCGAATTCTCTCTCTCTCTAAAACGAGATTTTTCTTCTAATTGACCTAGAGTGCAATAGCACATATTTATAGGCTACAATAGGGACCTTAAGAAGTAAATAAGGATAGGCTCCTTATGGAAGCAGGAAACCCTAATTCGACCCAAATTAGAATCCTAGTTCCATAAATTACAATTCAGTCCACTAGAGAATTATAATTGCACTCCTGTCCTTATTCTCCAAATTTATATTTTGAGCTTCATGTCATTAAATGCTTATTAATCTCCCCACGTTAAGATTTCAGATATCCATCGATTAAATAATTACTGACATCTATATTTAATCAATATCTTGATAATTCCTTGAGACTTTACACTTAACTTATTTGACATGTCGGACACAAAGTCCACCTGCAGGGTTTGACATAATCAAAACTTAAACGCTTCATCAAGGGGATATCATCAATCCCTATTATGGGACGTGGATTCCATCAATAAACTAATATGCACCACACACGTAGTGTAGTCATCCAATTTACTGAGACTATTGACCCATAAAAGATCTCACTCCTTTGTAAATCAAAATGGCAAACACGAAATGTATGTGTCTATTATTTATGTCAAGATTAAGAGTACAAGCACTCATAATAACCATTTGAATGTTAATCATCTTATATAGTCAGTATAAACATAATAAACCCAAAAGCGGTCATGTTCAATACACACATAGCGTACTAGAATGATGAGTTGAAACTATACCATTTCCCGCAGGCAAGACAAGCCTGCTGAAATATCATGCTACAATCGTACCGATGGTGTGTCCAAGTCCATCTAGACTGTGAACAAAAACTTATATTCTATAAGAACCGACAGATAAGTCCTCCGTGTATAAGTAGAACTCTATACACCAACTTGTCTACATTATAGAATAAAAGACACACATACATAATCATAAATAATGCAACCATTTGCCCACACAAAATCTCATTTAGATGAAAAGACAAAATATACTAATTAGTCGAAGACAAATACATAAAAGTATGCTTTTAGTATAAATTTCCAACAAGAGCCTGCCTAATCTCAAAAAACAGATAGTATTAAACCACGCAGAAGCAAAAGACCTAGAAAGGAAACCGACTTTGGTCCTAGCTCTTACACTTGTATTCGAGAAAAATGATCCCTCCACATTTAGTGAAGCTATGAAATCTCTAGATACTGCATTAAGAGAAGCTCTAATTAATGAAATAGAATCTACACTTCGCAAATCACACTTAGGATTTAGTAGGTCTTCCCCTAGGACCTAAACTATTAGGTTGTAAATGGATATTCAAAAAGAAGCTTAGGACTAAATGAGTCCATAGAAAATAAAAAATTTGATTGATTGCTAAGGGGTTCAAGCAAAAGGACGAAGTTGACGTCTTTGATAATTATCCCCAAATAACCAGAATTACAACTACCAGAGAGTTGAGATAGCAATAGCTTCCATACATATTATGATAGTTTATCAGATGAATGTAAAATTCGGTTTTTTTTTTTTTTTTTGAAAGTTGTGAAAATCACATTTCTAAATGGAGATCTAGAAGTGGAAAAACCCGACAGCTATGTGGAACCAGATCAAGAACTTAGATATGCAAGGTAATAAAATCCATCAATGGTCTAAACAAGCACCGAAACAATCATCATCATCAAAGCCTTATCCCAACGATGTAAGGGTCTGCTACATGACTTTTGTTTCTCCATTCTAATCTATCCTAGGCCAAATATTTGCATAAGTTGCACTTTTTTAGATCTATCCTACTATTTCCATCTATGTCCTCTTTGGTCCACCCCTTCTCCCCGAAGGGCCATCAACCTGCATAGAAAGACATTTCTTCAATGGAGCCATTTTTTGCCTATGTTAACATGTTCAAACCATCTCAAATGAGTTAAGTCTTAATTTATAACTACTTCACTATTAATGTTGATCCTAACTTATCCTAAAAGAAATCTTTTTTGTTCTATCTTTCCTAATTTTACCATACATCCATCCCAACATTATCATATCTGCTACACTCTATGTGCATGTGTTGCTTCTTGATTAGCCAACATGCTGCTCCATAGGTCATAGCCGGTCTAATTGTTGTCCTGTAAAATATCCCCTTCAATCTTCTTGGTATACACCAATCACAAAGCACTCTAAAAGCAAGTCTCTACTTCAATCATCTCGCTCTTATCTTACGTTCAAAATCTTCCTCAATCTCTCCATCCTTTATAATTATCAAGCAAATGTATCGGAATGAATATTTTTGTGGTATCTCTTGAGCTGCAATTATCATAGTAGTTTCTGCTATTTGCATATCCCCACATAAGCTGCAATCCATATATTCTATCTTAGTGCCACTTACTTTAAAGCCCTTGGATTCTAAAGTCTCCTATCATCTCTGCAGTTTTGCATTCGCGCCATCTCTTAATTCATCTACCAACACTATATCACTACAAATAACAAACACCGAGGAATTTTCTCTTGATTATGAGTAGTTGAATTGTCCATAACCATTGTAAAGAGATAATGGCTTAGAGCAAATCCCTAATACAAATGCAAACCTATGGTCACTGAAAATTTACATGTCTCTCCATAGGGTAGTTTTCACACTCGTTACCACTCCTACATACTTGCCTTTAATGATTTCAATATAAACTCTTAGAACCCTCCTTTAATCTAGAACCCACCAAATTAAATCTCTAAGTACCTTGTTGTAGGTTTTCTCTAAATCGATGAAGGCCATATGAAGATTTTTCCTCCTCTCGCCTTTTTCCCATTAATTACCAAAGTGAAAAAATATATTCCTAGTTGACCTCCCTAACATGCAACCGAATTGATTTTCAGATATCTTCGTCTTTTGGCTGAGTCTTTTCTCCATTACTCTCTCCTATAGTTTCATAGTGTGACTTATAAGTTTAATTCCACGATGGTGTAACTTTATATGTCTCTTTTGTTCTTATATATATATAGGTGTGTGCGTACATATATATATATAGGTATTACAATGTTGTTTCTCCATTCATCCGGCATCTTCTTTGTATTTAATATAATATTGAAGAGCCTAGTTAACCAAATCCATCCAATTTTTCCTAAACATTTTCAAGTCCCTATCAAAATGCCATCTAGCACTGTAGCCATTCCTATCTTCATTTTTGCCAATGCTTTCTTCACTTCTACTACCCCAATTTAGTGGTAGAAGGTATGTCCCACTAATGAGGTATCCTCTCTCGTCCTTAAGCCTTCGATATAATCTTCATTTAAAAGCCTACTAAAATATTCTCTATCCACCTTTCTTTTATAGCATTGTCCTTGTCCTTCATTAAAAAAATTTGGTCTTACTCTTTATACATTTAACAAGATCTAAGTTTGTACTTTTCGTCTCCCTCATTTTGCAAGTTTGAAAATATCTCTCTCTTGTTCCAACTTATTAAATAGGTCATCATATGCTTTGGACTTTGCATTACTTACAACTTTCAAAACTTCTTTCTTTGCCTTCATATACATTTCATAATGTTCCATATTCCTAGTCCCCTACCAAACTTCGTAACAACATCTTTTCTCTTGAACAAATTCTTGGACCTATCCACTCTACCACCAGGTTTCTTTTGTTAGTTTTATGGTCTCAATCCATTAAGATTGATGTAATAAATTGATTAATTTCTTTATTTATCAATATATTCATGTTTTCCTTTCATGAGATGAATGGTGTTTTAATTACTTAAATGCACATAACCAATACAAATGACATACTGGCTCATAAGATGAACCGGAGTCCACAAGTGTATTAGATGTAACACATGTGTGTGGATGAGATCCACATACATGAGACATGTGTCACAAATCTTATACTTAAATTGATTCACAACCAGTGATAAGATTGGGCATCTCATCTGACAAGGCAGCAGTATTATGATCACTATGAAATAGTGTGATCTGTCTCGATCATAGGAATGTAAAATTCTAGATCATTATACTGGTACATTGGATGTATTGAAGGACCATGAGAAGCACCTCAACAACACTGTCTTTATTTTAAAGTCTGCTCTCATAATTCCCTAGCAATGGGCTCTCAACCCTGAGACATTGATGAACTCAAATTTCTATCTATTCATTTACTTTGAGTCGCCAATGACTGAGGCCAACTGTAGGTCAACACCTCGGTGTCTTGGGTACGTGGTAGTAGGACTATAGGAACATTTAATAGTCAAGATGGAATCTATCTTTTCCCCTTATGCCAATTAATGGATTTATCATTGGTAAGTGTACACCCATCTCAATTAAGAGTTAATTTGATGGTACTAATGATTGCTATAATTAATTGGGTCTCAAGGATAATAAAATATGGATCTAAATTGGTGGGACAGTCTATCCAATTGATCCATGGATAATGATAGAGGGGCCTACTTGTAGTGATAGGGAAGTTTAGGGTCTTCATGTAATTTATTCTTAAGACTGGAGTTCAATTGCATTTATTTAGTGGAGTTATTTGCAATTAACTGCGGGCCCAAATTGCACATGAGATGTGGGGTCGCGATGTTCCAGTTGGAGCCAGCTTTCTATGGAATCCCTAGTGGTCCCCACACTAGCCCGAGATTAGATCTTTACCAATTCTATTTGAACTCAAAAAAGGGAAACCTACTATTTCTATTTGAAGTAAGACTTCTAACAGTGGTAATAGTGGAAATAAAGGGTTACTAATTAATATAGAAGTTGGACTTCTAATTATAATGAAAGAGAGGAGTTGCAAAACTATATAAAGGAGAGGAGAGGAGCACCTTGGACGTCCCACATGCTCTAATCCCTTGGAGGCTCACGCCCAAGGCTCCCTAGTGTGCAAGAGTTGCATTCCTCCTCTTCCCCTCTCTCTCTTCTAGTTCCCTTCTAGTTTCCTTAGAGATTCTAGTTAGTCTTTCTCTTGGAGATCCCACCATCTCTCCTGAGATAAGAGATCTGAAGCGGGTCATAGCGTGGAAGACGATTGGGTATTGAAGATTCTGATTTGCTTTGTGAAAGAGCTCTTTATCAAAGAGTTTAATCAAATTCTCCATTAGAGCACAACCAAACTCCATAGGTATTTTCTACTCCTTGTATGTTGTAGAATTTTGTGGTTGCTTGTTAGGTGCTGTTTCTATCTTCTTGATAGGTTTATTTGATAACCATGATGGCTAAGATTGAGGACATGCATCCTGGATTAGGTTTTGTTGGCTCTTGGATAGGTGATCACTACTTCTAGTTGGTAAAAAGTTTTTGAAACCAATCCTAGAGGCCCACCCACTTCCAACATCTTTATCATAGTGTCCTTTCCCTTTTAATTCTCCAAGTACCTCTTTTGCAACCGTTCTGATATACTTAGGCATTTGATTTCACGTTACCGTAGTTTTTATCATAGTGTCCTTTCCCTTTTAATTCTCCAAGCACCTCTTTTGCAACTGTTCTGATATACTTAGGCATTTGATTTCACGTTACCGTAGTTTTTTCTCTCCAAATCCCATTCTTCCCCCTTGGTAAATTTATCGTTAAATGTTGATGCCCTTTCCCTTTTCAAGGAGAATTGTCTCCTCGGAACAGACTACATGTTGCCGATACGCAGTTCAGCTAATGGGGCCTACTTAGATGCATTTTTATCAATGAGAGAGGGGTAGATGGAAAGGTCTCCTTATGAAAAATGAGGAGCCAAAACAATCAGCCCCACTAGATTACCCTAGCCTTTGATTTAACAGACTTAAAAGTTTAATGGCATTTTAACAATAGATTTTGTTGGGATTCAATCCGGCAATGAGTGAAGGTTCAATGTGGATAATGGGATGACAAGATCAAAGGGAATGCATGGATCAAGGGTGGGCCCAAGTGGGCCCCACAGTGCTGACTGCATATGCAGTCCGCCCATAGAACAATTTCCCCTTTCAAATCCCACCACCTTGTTTTAGGGCACATTTTATTTACTATCCCTCTCTTTCTATTTTTAATGCAAACATCTAGGATCACTATCCTATGTTGTGTGGTCAAACACTCTCTAGGAATAACCTTACAATCTTTACAAGCGAGCTAACCATGTTTTCTAAGTAAAAGTCTATCCGGCTCCTACTAGTTTCGCTTTTATGGGTAATTAAATGATTCTCTCTCTTTTTAAAGTAGGTGCTTGCTATTATAAGGTTGAATGCTAATGTAATTTCCAAGATAGTGTCTCCTAATTCATCCCTTTCTCCAAATTTTTTCCTCCATGCACTATCTCATACCCTCTACTATTAGTTCCTACATACCCATATAAGTCCCCTCAAATGAAAATCTTTTCACTAGTTGGGATTTCTCATATTAAACCATCCATTTCTCATACTAAAAGTCTACTGCTATACCTATTATATTTCTGGCATTGTTCTTTCATGCGTAGTAAAGTTTGTAGCCGTTAGTGAGATCCTTAGCTTTATCACTTTCCACTTTATTGCCGGTAGACAGGTCACATCAACTCTTCTTATTTTTATTTCATCGACTAACTCCATGCTCTTGCCTATCAAAGTTCCTATGTTCCAAATAGCAAATCAAATCCTCCTCTTCTTCTGGACTAATGTCTTTATCTGCACTCGTCCAGATTAATACACAAACCGTTGCCTACTTTTCACTACAACTGAGCGCCACCACAGTTCGTCGCTTAAAGCAATGGATGCCCTAGTACCGAAACAATACATTAAGAAATTGGATCAAGTATTGATGTCTGATGGATTTAGAATCAATAAATCAGACAAACTGTATATTCCAAACATGTTAATAACTCCTACATCATTATATGCTTGTATGTAGATGATAAGTTAATATTTGGTAATGATTTGAATTATGTTGAAAACACAAAAAGTTACCCATATTCAAAATTTGACATTAAGTACATTGGTGAGGCTAATGTGATTTTGGGAGTTAAAATCCATAGACAGTTGGAACGTATTATTTCATCACAATCTCAATATAGTGAGAAAGTGCTTCCAAGGTTTGACATATATGAAAGTCATGGTGTGTCTACTCCTTTTGATCCAAATATCAAACCACCTAAAAAAAAAAGGAGTGTGTCTCAATTAAATTACTCTTGAGCTATTGGTTGCCTTATGTTTATTAAGAATTGTAAGAGACCTGACATAACTCATGCAGTAAGTGATGCAATCTAGCATCAGGCTCAACCAGCCCAGGCCCATATTTAAGCTCAGATTTATCCAAATTTATGAAGCAAGCTTGTCAGGCCTTGTGGGATATTTATAGGGTCTAAAACAGGTCCCAACCTTGCCCAACAGACCACAAGAGATTGTTGATTGGCAACTTCACCATTTTTTGTCACCTTGACTGTTGATATGCCGTTTCCATTAAATCTCCCTTCTTTTTTTTCAGATAACTTGCCATTTTATTTAGGAGTTGTATTTAGAAAGTACTTATTTATGTAAGTAGATTTTCTTATAAATATAGGACAGTAGGCTGGATATAATTCAATTCAGATTCTTATGCATAAAATTTAAGTGTGTTTACTTGTTAATTACATTGATTTTTTTAAATGCCTACTTTCTCGCTCCATTGAAGAAATACAGTGCTATTTGTTAGTGGTCAGCACAAGTAGTGGGGTTTCCCGTTTCGTGCCAACTGAGCACCTGCTATCCTGACAATTCCAACCCAATTTCTGTCAATTCTACTCTAATTCAAGCTGCAAAATTTCTACGAAAAGGCTGTGCAGTCTCTCTACTGGCTTTGCTTCTTGGAGTTGCAGGCCTTGGGCGATTAGGGTTCCATCAGTAAGCAACTTAAGTATATGAGCAATCCCAGTTATGAACATTGGACAGCTATTTTCCAGGTATTTTAATACCTAAAGAAACCATAGAATATAGATTGCATTGTGAGAGATACCCATTGTGCTAGAAGGCTACAGTGATGCTAATTGCATATCGGATTCTAAAGAATCCAATGCCATTAGTGGCTATGTGTTTACTTTATGTAACACCATCGCCTCTTAGAAATCGAATAAACGATCATGTATATCCTAGTCCATAATGGATTCCCAAACAATCGCTATAGCTCTAGACAGTGAGGAAGCAAAATGACTGAAGAATCTATTGATTGATATTCCCATGTGGGACAAACCAGTTCCAACCATCCCTCTTCCTAGTGACAACAAATCAGCAATATATAAAGTACATAACAAAACAAATATTGGTAAATCCGGACAAATTCATCTGACGCATAATCTATTGAGGCAATGACTCAATGATGGAGTGATTGCAATAAATTTTGTAAGATCGATGGAGAATTTAGCCAATCCACTGACTAAAGGACTAACTAGAGAGCAAGTGTCATCAACCTTGAAGGGAATGGGACTTAAGCCATCAATAATTGATAAAAAAAACTTGTTTGATAGGAGATCCCTGCAACAAAGCGTTTAAGGGAAAGACGAAGTTATAATTGGGTGACACCATAACAAACACTTACTGTTTCTGTGAGCTAAACAAGATGGCCCTGAACATGCTTCAGCTACCAAGTTCAATCAGGTTCAATCTTTCCATCTCTGATTTGATTTGAGATTTACTTATTTAATGACTTACAATACTAGCAACTTCCCAAGGAACCAATAGAACCTTCACTTCTCGCTTTCGAGAAAACCTCCTCTGCAATGAATTCCTAGGAATTCAAAATAACAAGTAAGCAAACGTGCCCACATAAAATACCTTTTCTGATAGAACATTCAAAACAATGGAAAATTGGATGCATCCAAACACACCCTATATCAAAAAAATAAGAAAATAATTGGTTCTGCAGCATGGTTTAGTGATTCTATCCAAAACCCTAATTCCGAAAGTAAGTAAAGCGATACATGGGAGAGAAAATCAAGAATACAATACCTCTTTCGATTCCATTCACTTGAGACGATCCGGGCTACCACATATAGAGAGAGAGAAAGAGAAAGAGACAGATTGCAGCAGGAGTTCATCAGTTTTCCCACGCTTGAAAGTTGAAACGACCCCAGCAAATCAGAAAGAGAGTTGTCCAAGTCCATGAGTTTTAGCTAATTCCAGAAAAGGTCAGGTGTGAGAATAGTCTGAGATTTGTCCGGTCCATTCCATTAAGTGGGCCGGGAACTGCAGCAAACATAAATAAGGAGGTTAGAAAGTTACTGAGATTTTCTGAATTGGGCCTAAGGTAATGAAGGATTTATGTTAGCACACATTGGTTCTGTCATTTTAATTATATAAAAGAAAGGAAAAAAAGTGTAAATGGACTGAGGTAGGAAAACTCGTAACTTGGGCTTAATCTCAAAGTCAACGCGGCGTGGTGGTTCAAATGAGTCACCTTTTTTTAAATAATTTTTAAATATTTGAAAATAGGCCGAATACTTGTAAAATGTAAGTATACATTTATTTACATAAGTTATTGATAGCCAATTCAAATAAATAAATTTATATATGCAAGAAAAACATTATAACAAGAAAAATAAAAGAAAAAGATATTACATATTATATAATTTATTATTCTAAATACGAATGTTAATAATCAACTATAAGTTTCAAATTATATTTCAATCATTATTTTTATATTGCTGACTCCAAACCTCATGCGTACTTACTTGAAAGTAAATATTAATTATTTAAAATCATGTTTACCCATTAAATGATATATATAATAAGTTATTAAAATAAGGTGACTCGAGACTCTTTCCTTTATTTGACTCGGTCTTCGTCAAATCGAAATGACTGGGAAGAGTAAAAAGACTTAGGGAGTTTTCCAACCTTGAAATGGGCTAGCATAAGTCGCCATAGGACTTGGGTGGGCCAAATCCAAACCCAAACAACACATCCGAGTTTGAAATTTCAAAAGTACTGGTTTAAGTTTGGGTTGGGTTTCCCACATGAAATTTTTGTTAAATTTATTTTGGGCTTTTTACATCAGAATTCAACCTAGATACTTGATTTACCTATAAACTTATGTATACATAAATATATAGAAATTAAATACACTAAGATAAGCAAGATTATACGTTTTCTTACCTTTATACAAATTTTAAAAAAAAGAGGCAAATCAATCTTAAAAGTTAGGATTCAAAGTAAGATGAGTATTTTGTATTAGAGAATAGTCTCCAACAAACATACTACGCATTGCTTATATATAGCCTAACTCATGGGACGCACTTAGATAAACGTCAATCAATGGGAGGAGTGCATATGGAAATGTCTTATTCATATAAGAGGGAGCCAAAAAAATAATCCCCGCCGCCAAATAGTCCTAATCCTTGATTTAATAATTTTAAAGTCAAATAACATATTACTCTTAGATTTCTCTAAGATTCAACGCATAGGAGGTAAAAGTGAAGGTTCAATAAAGTGCAAAAATCAGGCTTGATTCCAGATCATTAGATGATAAGATTATCAAAAGGCTGCACTGATCAAAGGCGGGCCAAGTAGGCCATAGAGCTAGACTCCACGTACAGTTCCTCAAAGAACATTTCTCAGTCAATTAGGGGCTAATTACAAACAGTCTAAACTTCAGGAACCTCTACTTGTAACTATTTATTGCAGGGACTATTTCAAAAACCACTCATCGATCTCAAACCCAACTCGAACAGTAGTATAGGACCCGGAATCTTCCCGAGCTTGCAGGCTCTCTGCAGTTGAAACTCTTTTCACCACCACAACCAGAAAAACCCTAGAAGTCGAACTTCTCTCTTTCCAGTTTCCACACACACGGAGAGAAAGAGAAAGAGAAGGAGAAAGAGAGAGAGATGGGAATAATCAGGAGCGGCTTCTCATTCATCCTGGGTACCTTGACCGGCATATACGTGGCGCAGAACTACAACGTCCCCAACATCAGGAAGCTTTCGAATACCGCCCTACTCATGGCCAAACACATCGAAGAACAGTACCGGAAGCCCAAGAAGAAAGACGATGATTAGAATCTCATCACAACAGGTTCTTCTTCTCTGTATTCCATTTTTTTAGGGTTTTGGGAATTCGTATAGTAGAAGAACACTCGACCAAAATGCCTCTTCTCTTCACAGCAGAAGAAATTATGAAAATACTTGTCGGAATCCAGTGTCAATTTATTTATTTTAAGATAACGCGTTATTACCTTTGTGTTTCTCTTATTGATTGCAATTTATATATGGATTCTGTTTCTTCGGCTTCAATGGTGATTCTGTTGCTATTCCTTTTATCATCTGGTCTGTGATGTGTAGAAAGATTTATTCTTGGCGGTTGGAGACGATGAGAATATGAAGATGAACAATCTGATGGATTGGTCTTCTACTTGGCGGCGGGCGGCTTAGTACTTTAGTTGATGGAGTATTCTTACTTATGAATTGTGTTAAGTGTAGATGGAATGCAACTTTAATCTGAGAGGAGCCTTTGTGATGGTTCCTTGTTTTGATTTGGGTTTCTGTCTTGATTTTGATTTATTTTCTGCAAAATAAGTTCCAGCTGGGAAAGGATCTTAATGATCATAGTCATATGGGTATAGAGGATGACAATATTAGTGGGAGCTGGGGAGTTGAGGACAGATGATTGGAGAGGGAAAATATGAAGAGTGATGTTCTGATTCCAAAGTTGGATTGCAGAACTCTTTTTGAATTCAGGACCCAGATTTGTTTTGGGATGATTTGCCTAATTCCTATTTGATTCATAGGAGCTCAGAGGAGTTGCTTCCCCGGGTGGGGTGGGGAGGGGAGGGGAGGGGAGGGGAAGATGATTTAAGGGGTGAGTGAAGAGTCAACAGAGGAGACCAAGCAATCATATTTACCATCAGAGTGGGTGTTTTGATTCCTCCTTCTAGATCCCTGTATGTGAGTGATCCTTCACTCTTAGGCCATTCAATAGAAGCTCTTTTAGGAAATCCAAGAAACCAACAAGAGTTTATGGCAAATTGGCCAGTAGTATCTTATGTAGTTTTCGAGTGTCTTTTCATTTGGAGCTACTCACAAGCATAGAGTAGGCTGTTAGTGTAAAATGAACATTTTTTTTTGGGTTATTCTTGCAATTGAACCCTAGGGTCTTGTGCGCTTTTTTTTATTTAAATGGTAACTTTATTGTATTCCAAACACATACAATAATCAACACCATGAAAGAATCCCTCAGGCCTCAGCTACCCCAACCACCAAAACATCAACGAATTAACACCAAACTCAAACACCCTAAACTTAACTCCTCAAAAACGGCCACATAACTATATTTACTCTGCAATCAAGCACCCTTTTCCTTTATCCATATGCGACAATCATATTTAATTGAACTATAGAGATGTAAGTAGTTTTGTCTTTCCTTTTTCTTTTGATCTCTTTTTTAAAGGCACGGTGGTTTGGGCTCTATTAATAATACCTTGAACAAGAGAAATTCATTTTATCATCAAATGTTACCAAAGGAAAGTTCCACCACTTTGCCAACCTTCACCATCTGATTTCATCTGATCATTCCGAGACTCATACTTGTCACCGCTATCTATGCAATTATGAAAATCTGCACTCAGCAAGACAACCTCCTCTCCAGTTTCTTGGTCAGTCTAACTTGATCCAGCACATATTCTCATTCAAAATTGGAGGAGTTTCATCATCGCTTCTTTCAGAGTCATTCAAATAATTCTCTCTTTTTTTGGTGGCAGAATACTCCATAATTTGTATCTACATCTACATGGTCCATTACAGGTTTTCATGGATTAGCTTCCTCAGCATTAACAAACCAATGTTGTAGATGATGTTTCCACAACGACTGGGCCTGACCTCTCACAACAGTTTTGACTTTCTAGTACTGTCCTTTTATCCAATATTCCCACTTTGTTCAGAGCAGCAAACTTATGAGTAATTAGCATTCATTTGGTGAGATGAAATATCGTTTACCACAAGGAGAGAACAATCTGGATTTTTGACATTTGTATTCTTGTTTGAAATCTCAAAGCCCCTCTTTTGACTGCCAATAACCCCTATACAGGCGTATTATCAACCTGACATCTGTAATGTCTCAGTCGACCTAACCCTACCACCCTTAAGTTGGCAAATGTAGATCCAAAATTAAATCCAAGGATTTACTCCATTTTCTAAAACAGCAAGTGCTCTGTTCACCCAAATTTGACTGAATAGGTAAAGCTGTATCCCCTTCATGTCGCCAAAATTTTACTTTTTGCAAGGAAATATTTCCATCTTTATTAGTTCCAAGTTCCAACTGCTAAATGGAGCCTTTGGAAGGCTGTTAAGCAAGGAATTAGGGGTTTGATTGATCCTTGATTCTTGCCATACTTTGCTCTTCATCCAGCTCAATCCTTCTCTTGCTACAATCAATGGGATTCACAACCCATCACATCCATGATTTTTCAATCACGTCTCGTCCCTGGGTCCATCTTAACTATGCTCCTTTCCTGTATTTCATGATCTTCTCTGGCTCCAATGATAGACAAGAATCCTCCATTTTGGATTTAATTACAAAAACCACACCATTGACCTCAAGCAAACTACTTTTGGGATTTTTTATGCATTGATTCACTTAAAGTATTCTCGTGAACATAATCCACTCTCCATCTTTTTGTAAGAGTAATTAATCTCCATGATTGATTCAAAACAAGCTGCAACTACATGGATCACCTTCTCGGGTGATGCATGAAGACAAATCCTCGTTAATTGAATCCATACTGTTTTGGGAGGTCATTATGTGAGATAGGATGATTGTCCAATGAATCCATTGCCAGGTCAAGTGGTGACACTTGAAAAACACTACGGATATGATCTTTCCTCATATAAAATATATTAATTATGCAGATATGAAAGACTCGTATATGTACATATGTATGTATTTTAATTCGCATTACAAGTAAATGAGGACCTAGAGGTTTCATATCATATCCAATTCATTTTATTTATTAGAGGGTATATCTATTCATGATCATCTAGAAGAAGAGTGTATAATTGATATGGGTAGAAAATAGAAATATTCACTAGTAGACAACCACTGTGACTGTTGAGTTTAAACACTTCCAAATCTAGTGGCAACAAAGTCCAACCTCTTCATCTTATAAATGAACCTAAATTGCAAAATTAATAAATAAGGAAAGGAAAAAATGCCATTGATCTGTGTCCTCTGGAACTTGCAAAGATGACACCTTTCGAATTAAGGTATGGAGAACATCGGCCTTAAGATCCTCTACTAACTTCTTACCTACTTTCACAATCCTTTCTTATTAATAAACACAACTCAAAAATTGGAATCACCCTTGCCCTTTATGATCAGCAACCTGTTCTGTGACCGCACTTTGGTTCGGGGGTCCATGTCTTTATTTGAAAATTTTCCTGATTTTCCCATTAATTTCTGCAACTGCTTCATTGATTTGGGCCATATTTTTCCATTTGAACTAAAATTAACTTCTCTCCTATGCGTCTTCTGTCTAATCTTACCACCACTCTATTTGGATCCTGTTCAGTTATAAACCCGACAAACGCAAATCCTCGTTGACTCCTGAATACCCTATGAATGAACACATCATCGACTAAGCCTACTTCACCAAAGTCACCCTCCATTATGATACTAACAAATATTTTGGAACATTACCAACTTGCAAACACCATGATCCATTAGGTCCAATGTAAAGCACCATCCATGATCGCCCGTCTCTGTTCTTCCCTTTTTTTTCACTCTCCTCATACCCTCCTATAGTGTCTCTAACATGCATGGACAAATCAAATTTGTATCTTATACACTTTGTAGTAATACAGCCACCTGTTTAAGACAAAGCATATATTATTACCTGAAAAGATAGTTTCTCACTGCAGATATCTCTTTCATTAATCTGAAAGTAGTTGAATTAAAGGAAACCCAGCATAAGAGTCGATGAGTGCACAGCATGAGTAGACATGAGGTGCTGCCCAACATAGAAAAGCCTTCGAGACTAGCAGTCCCAGTGAATGGTGACAATGTCCACGAGGAGACGATAGCTTGATTTTACCCAATTTGTGTAGTAAAGAATATGTTATTCTTCCAAGTTTGTGCATAAGGTACCATCTTTAGCTTAACGTGGTTATATTTTAGGTAGCTTTGTAGATGACAACCCCACAACCAAAACCCCACCTTCACCACAATTGATTATGCAAAATTTCGCATCCATCAAGGTTTGTCTAACAACTAAGGACGGGGCAACTTTGGGGCTCTCAAAGTAGTAGTGGTGGTGGGATGGGGCAACATCAAAATTTCACATCATGTTATAGTATGGTTCTCATATTTTGCAAAAAAGTGCCAGACCTTCCAAAAAGACACCTCGTAGTTTATGATTTTTAATGTAGGATGAATCAAGTATGGACATTAAAGATGCATAGCTTATTATGAAATGAAGTGGCAGTGCAGTAGGCCTGTTGCCCCACAATAATGTTCTTAGGTCGTAAAAGTAAAACTTAATTGGGAAATTTTTCTGTTTTTTAATTAATGAAATCTTAGTATGGTGTTATAAAAAAAAATGAAATCTTAGTATGGTTTAATGTTTCTATAGGCTTTTCCTAGAATTACAATCCTCTTTTCGGTTTACAAATCCCATAAAAGATTCAGTTTAATATCAATTGAAATCTGCAATAACCAAACACCACCTACAACACACATGGCCTTAGGCCTGGGTCTGTTATGCAAATTGGCAATATTAGATATGTAGATATTCTATTTTGCATGTATCCATACAGCTTCTTAGAAGTTTGTGCGTCCACTAAGTAGAAATGGATGATTCACATGAAGTCACACTGGATATGTTTCTTTACTGGAATTTTTGTCATGTTGGGGAGTTTTGGACGTGGTGTGACATCTTATCCCTGGGCATTTGCAATTGCCATGTTTCTTCACAAGCATTTCAAAATAACCCTTTGTAATTTTTGGTGGAATTTCTGGATGCTCAAGTACAAGGAAGCATTCAGGATTTCCTCCATATATGAGAATTTCAAAATTTTCCATACAGGGATTCCAAGAATTTCAGTAAAGTAACAGGCCCTAAAGAGGAGCTGTCAGTAATCGGTTTTGCGTGATCCTTCAATATAACCCATGCAATTAGGGTCTAGATCTGGGAATGCTGTTGGAGTGTTATCTGAGTATTTTCAGCTTTCCCAAGAAGATAAGCTGCTTTCCACTCTCGCTTCTCCCACTCCAGTTGTGGAGCAAGTGCATTCCAAGAAATCACACGTGGTAGGTCAGTAAAGTACTCGGCCAATGCATTGACTCTGGCTGCTTGTAAACCATTTATGCAGTGTTCTGTCCAACCCTGTTTGTCATTGTAGTTATGCAGTATAGTTTGCCTATTTTGCACATTGAATTGGCTCTTCTTTTTTTTACGTTTTCTTTTTCTTTTTTTTTCTTTTTTTTTTGCGCGCACAAAAAGCAAAAATCCATTCTAATTCTTCTAATTCCTCCAAGCTTTTCAGTTATTGTCTCTAAATTTTTCTACAACTGCATTTTTGTGAAGATCTTTACCCAGCCAACAGTAATGAAGATCAACACCTAGCCAAACAATACCTGCTGCTTGCTTCACATTAACCCACTCTTCCCCATCCTGGTTTTGACGGGTAAAATGACTCCAAGCAGCAACCTCTTGGTTGTGATAATGATCACCTTTCAACTGTACTACTGTCTGTTGTTCCAACAATGTAGGTTCCTTTCTACTAGTCTTGAGCACCTAAAGCCTTCACATCATGTTAAGCTGAAAATAACAGGAGTGATGGTGCCTGCGTGGCCCAGTCTCCATAGTCCATACACACTTACGAAACTGGAGCCAAGGCACTTTACCAATTGTAAGTAGATTCACCATACAGAATTTCATGGGCTTGAGGAAGTGATCTGACTGCAACTTCTACTAAACCGATGCACTTAGGGGACTGAACTCTCCTGAAGTAGCATAGTTTGAGCATGCCTGGACATACAGAAGACCGCTGATATGAGCCATCATCCAACACATCTGTACATCCTCTTTTAGGTCCTGCAATCGCCAGCATCTTGACACTGTTATGATCTGTCTTGCTGTAGCAATTGCCTGGTTGTGGGAACTGTTAAAAGCAAGGGAAATCCAACGTTTAGAGCAGGATGATGACTGCACGTTTTTGTGTGGAAACATATATTACACTCTTTGCCGTCTGAGTTCTGATTTTTACAACGGATACAATGAGAATGTCCAAGGCAATGTTGTTGGTAAACATGTATAAAGTATTTTAGCCAAAAAAAAAAAAAAAACATGTATAATGTATTACTCTTCCATCTTTTATAAGGAATGAAGCTGCCCATTACCGTGGAAATCAAGATGGTGCTGCTTTGGCCAGCTGATCTAGATGGCGGAGCGTGTAGGTTTAAGATCATGTTATAGACCTAACTAATGCACTAAAAGCCCCATGACTAATGAAACATGTAAAATTAAGCCCTATAATCATATAGGGCCAGATCACCATGCTTCCACAACTGATGTCCTTGGCGGCTGTCACTTTGGCGGCAGGTAATTCATTTCCCCTGTTGAGCTGGCTCACACTCTGCTCTAGGTAGCCCTATCCGCGGCATCTCTCACTTTAGCAATGGGTAGCCTTTTTTCTCTTTTTTTTTTTTTTTTCTCTTCAGATGGCTCTCACTCTAATCCATGTCATCCTTTTTGGGACTTGAGACATGGAGGTTGGGTCTGATACCAAATTTTATAGACCTAGCCAATATGCTAAAAGACCCATAACTGATGAAACGGATCAAATCAAGCCGTAACTATTTAGGATGGTAACAAATCAACAACCATTTCTGTTATTTAGGATGAAAGGATGATAGAGTTGGTCTTCATAATCTGCAAGGAAACAGGGATTTCCCCTATGAATTCTTGGATAGGCGCTGTCCTTAATAGCAGTTGTTTCCTAGTAGAGAAGCCAGTGTGACATAGGCAAATCACTGGCATGGGTCATTGAATCTGGCGTCAGAGTTGTCATTGAATGTTAGCATAACAATCCCAACTCTCGACATTGTTTTGGATGCTTCTCTCTCTCAAAATAGGATGCAGGACAGAATTTTGAGATTGGCTCTATAAAAAAACAAGAGGGCTTTAAGATACTGTCAACCTTAAAAATCAAATTCACAAGACAATTTAGCCTACCAAATTTTGGGCTAAGATATGGATGATCGAGCATACGCGTGCGCATTAGGGGAGGGGAGAGAGGGAGGGGATCTTGATGGGGGAAATTTTGTAGATTTTTTTTTCCCCTCCTTGTGGGGCAATTGGTCTGGGAGCAACACTAACACTTGAGCGCCAAGGGATCCCTGGGCATGTGTGAGAAACAAGGGCCTTTTTTGGCATTGTTCTGAGAACGTTTTGTTTTCGAGAATGAAAGAAGCAAAACTTATTTGGCATACTTTTTATCCATTTGTGCACTTCTATAAAAAAATTCCCTCTCTCAATTGTCCCTCAAGAAAATGCCTGCCACAGAAGTTTTTATTTGTTCATTATAAGAATGACGGTGCCAAGCATGTCTAAAGTGCTAAGACCACTCAACCATGAGTGTGATGGGTTTTCGAGTTTCAATTTTGGCAGATTGCACGGGTGGGCTGGCAGGTTTAACGTGAAGGGTGGGTGTCGTGGGTCACAAAGTGAGTTCTACGGGAATTTGGGTCATCAAATCAAAGTAGGCTCTAAATCAATGCAATGACCATCAGTGGGAGGAGGGGAGAACGAAAGGTCTCCTCATAGATGAGAGAGCTATATGGTTAGTACCACCATATTATCTTTCCTCTTAAGTAAAGAGCCTTAAAGTTTAATGGCATCTTAACCTTGGAAGTTTTTGAGGCTCAATCCGATGGTGAGTAAGGGTTCAATGAGTGCAAAATCAGGCCTGATTACAGATCATGAGATGACAAGGTGTGCCCAGGTGGGCCATATAGAACTTAAATGCACTTGCGGTCTCCTTGTAGGAGAACACTAGGCAGCAGACTCCTCAATACTCCCCCTCAAGTGATAATTCAGCCGGCCCACTTTTGGCGACGTGCTTTTTTCTTCTTTTTTTTTTTTTTTGCGCCAAATTGTTTCTCCTGGGATTCAATCTCATAATCGGCTGACTCTAATATCATCTTGAATTTCTTCAACTGGCCATTCCTACCAAAACCTTAAGGCATTAATAGAGGCAGCGAAAATACCTTTTAATATTCCCCCTTAGGTGGAGCCCAATCCTCAATACTAATCCTGCACACATGCTTAAACCGTAGAAATTCTGACAAATGCGATGGACGCGTGAGTGTCAACATTGCCACCGCTAATGTCAAGGTTATGTGCGCCTTCAAGTATATCAATGCAGATGCTCTATTTTCTTTTCCTGTGGGTGTGGCCCAACTGAAAGATGGGGTAAGTAATACGCGACAATGGTGTGATATAATTTTATTATTTGGCTCTTGTAAATACTCACACACCCATACACATGCTATCCAATATCAAGTCCTTAACCAAAAAACTAACAACCAACCAGGGATACGAGATGCTTCACCACAACGTGTGACATGGCTATTTAGAACACAATTTCAGGCCAATCAATCGGCCAAGATAAACAGAATTGAAATATCATTCTAGTTTATATGCCTTTTTGAATGGGTCACCTTATACAATGTCCGGGCACGTTTTCTTTTCCCAACAACCAAACTTAATGGTAATGAAATCCAACAGTCCAATGCCTCATCAGATTATCAATTTGGGGACCACCAATTCAAAGAGCTAGGTGTGAAGGGATTGAATTGTGATCAGATGCAGGCTCCCAAATAAAAACATAAAAGAAGCACCAATGCAGGGCGTGCCAGAGCATTTGGCACAGAAAATAATTGTGGAATTCAGTCCATACTACATTAACATTTTGTGTTTTTTGTTAGCTATGGCTCCGGTGGCATGTATCAAGACATTGGTATCAGCTGAGACTTAAAACCATAATTTCATAATTCAGAAGCCCAAAGATTGGTTTTAAAATTCAGCCACCCTGACAACAATTACCCTGGTCTAAAACTGTAAAATAATATAGCAAGGTTATCAGTCTAAAGCCTAACCACCATTAAGGATTTCCACATTATTTCCCACGCAATTAACTTTCTAATAAAAGAGGAGCAAGTTGGACCAAACTGTTGTATCAGCAGCCATCAAGGAAATAGTTCTACCAGTGGCCATTATGACGCCTGTAATCATTCTTGGAAACATGATGGATAGTGCATACCTGTATTAGTAAAACAATTTCATTGCTTCTTTCCAGAAAATCAGGATCAGGTTTCATTTCTCTTTAGTTAGAAAAACAAGATAGGCAAATATTCTATTGTGGTTTATTCTCCAACTGAAAACTAAATTGAAAAGGCATAACATTTTTCTGACTCAAATAAATAACGATCATGAGTTTGCTAATAGGAGCCCTCAAAAAAAGGCTATAATATGTTTACCAAAAAAAGGCATTATACTAATCACTTCCCATTCCTGAAAAACAATTCCCAATTCCAAACTCATCAAAGATCCAAGAAAAAAAATGTCTTCGTTCTTCATGCCACTGACTCTCAACAATAGCAACAAAATAACCAAGTCAAACAGTTTCACCGTTTGAAAGGTGGGAGATGAGATAGAGGAAGGGAGAGAAAAGAAGGAAAAAGATGCAAGAGACAACCCGAGGCAGCTTCTTGTCATGTCCTCATTAGATACCCCATAAGGATTCCCAGAAAGGCAACAAGCACCATGAACAAGAAGGAGAAACCACCACCACGCCGTGTACTGACTTCTCGCCTCAACAATTCCTAAACAGTAGTAACCAAAGAAAATAATTAGCAATGAAGCAATAAAACATAAAAATACACAAACACAAAAAAATCTCATATCAACACACACATCTGTGAGATCCAAGAGTATAGATTCCGAGTAATCTGAATTGTCTACGTATTGGCAGGGCAGGAAAGGGAAGCCATATGGCGATACAAATCACATATCAACCATTGTTTTAAAAATCAGTCCGCACCTACCAAGTCGAGCTGCATCCTGAGTAGCCTCACTGATTTCGATGGGAAAAGGGCAAGATTAATATTTCTCTTCAATGTCATGTTGTGACAAGAAGGTGAATTTGAAAGATTTCAATAACATTTTATTTTTTTTGAAAGAATAGCATTCAAAGATTGGAGGTAGTATTCATTCAACTCAGTAAAAAGCAAAATGTGGCCACTTAATACCACTTGAACTCATCCGTAATGGTTAAAACACAACTTAAAATTTTAGAATCATAATTCATAGGACACCCTTTTATATTTTCTTAAAGATTTATTTATCATTTTTAAAAATCCTATAAGCGTTTTTCGGCTCGAAGGTGGAACTATATTTGCGCCGAGTACCATGCACCTTGAATGAGTCAACTCGACTCAAGCAGGACCAAGTTGGCTGCCAAGTAGTTAGTTTTAAAAGCCTTGATATCAAACATATCAGTATGATTCTCTTGCAAGTAATAATAATAATAATCGGCCCGTATCTGCAATATGATCGAGTATAGGCGTGATTGCGTGAATTTGGATATCACACCAATACTCTGTATTGGGTTTTTTCCCCCTTGAATGGTACTCAGTATTGTTTTCTTGAAAAGCCAGTCTCTACAGGCCTGATTTTTAAAACAATCTTTGGGAACCTGCATGTATCTAGACTTTGTTTGTACATATCTTAAGCCAATGAGAATTTGGCAAAGGTGATTTACTTCCATCATCATCAACAACAACAAAAAATACTCATCAAGGGTCGGCACATTAATGGATTACTTTCAATTGACTATACAAAAACTATATTATATGGATCATTATATTATGATTCTTGCATTTATAAAGGCAAACACACTAAAAATCCATTATGAGCAAAGGCTAATCTTTTATCATTTTTTAAACATTGCCATCATAGCCTTATCCAATTTACCGAGGGTTGTCTTGACAGGGTCTACTACATAACTACAGTAACCACAGGAAACAATTCATGTCTTGACGGGTTCTACAATATAACTACATTCATTGTTAAATGATTATTAAGGCATTAGTTATGCTACTCTCAGAAAACAAAGAACTCTAGGAGGAAATCCTAAAATAGTACCAGCATTACCCTCAAAGAAGCCACAAATCTCAGTGAAAGGATCATCAACTTTTCTGTCAACATAGCCATCTAGTAAGGATCCCCTACAACTCTTACTTTTCCACAGCACTAATCAAAGCCATGCTCCCTTCAACTGCACATTCTAACATGTTCTTCTGCAATACTTCATTCCAAGTGCTTCTGGTCTCCTCCCCCTTCTAGCTTCCTGCACTTGTAACCCTTCAATTCACGACAACTGTGCAGTCTCTGGTCTACTTTTCTGTATTACATTACAATTCATCTCAAATGATATTCCTTATTGCAGCTATTTGTAGGTTCCTTCTTATGCGCACAAAATCCTCATTCTATCCTCTGTGGTAATCCCACACCTGTCCTGGCATGTAAATCTACAATTTTTTAACATTTCTTTTCAAAAAAATAAAGGACTGAGAAAAGAAAAAAAGCTCCTAAATCAGCCATTACGCAACTGTTTTGTGCCCGGCTTCAGCACTGCATTTCAGAACCATGACGTGAATAGCAGTGTTCTCTCCTTCCTCATGAAAGTAGCTTTGGAAAAGAAACTCATCCTTGATGACAACTTGAGGATATATATATATATATATATATAGAGAGAGAGAGAGAGAGAGAGAAATTCTCAAAAACTCTCCATTTAAAATAGGGGAGTTTTTTCCCTTTCTGATTTGTCCAATGAGATAGTGCCAACTCACATGTGCAAAGCAAAATAATAGGAGACAACCAGTTTTAAGGAGTAGATAAGCTAGTTTTAAGAAGAAGATCTAATTAAATCATTTAAAGATGGAGAAAACGTAGGAAATAAATATGATTAGGATAACTGTAAGTCCACCTCAGCAACCTCTCTCTTAGCTAATTCGTTGGAACTAGGGGCATTTTGCAGCCCTTATCTGTGTGTGCTCGCGCGCGTGCGCAAAAAAAGGGGAGAGAAAAGAACATCCTTAGAAACCCAAACATTCTGAATAAATTTGACATAGCAACAGATTTGCATGAACACAAGATACTGTACACAGAAGGCCACAGCTAAAATATATGGTCTCCAACAAGCACCCTAGCCAAATCAACATTCTTAGAGAAGTGTGCTAAAGCTAGCAAAAAAAAAAAAACACAAATCATTCAACAATGTAAAAAAATAGATTCCAAGCATAAAATATTAACCTTAACCAATCATTGCTGACAATGTACAGACAAAAAAAAATTGAGTGGGCAAGCAAGTCAATATATATTAGATGTTTAAAAGGAATTCAGTAGAAGCTCTCTCACCAATTCCTGATGAAGTTTATTGTTTTGCCGAATGGCAGAATTTTTCTCCTCAGTTAGCCTTAAAATTTGAGAGTTCACCTGAGGAAAAAAACGAAATTAATTTGTGTATTATTCAAAGCAATGACACAATATACCAGAAATGGACTAAGTAGAACACTGTCATTTTTAGAAACAGTGACTACAGATAAAGCTCTGACTTCAACAAAATGGATATTAATCAATACCAAGGTAGGTAAAATATGTATAATGGAATGTTTGGCACTTCTTGGTAAGGTGTACAAAATGAAACTGCAACTGCAGAAGGTAATGAAGCCACTTGCAAATTATACAGAACAAAGACATCACCTGCATTTTACTTTAGATATAGGTACTATCACACAAAATGGAACACCAGGAGCACATGAATGCTATTGTCCACATGCAATCTACATTGAAAAGGACACTATTTTTCAGAACCTTTTCATGTCAAAATGTTGGGCATATTTCAATGTTGCACTTGGGAGACAACATAAAGTTGTCTGTTTTTCTTTTTTACTTAGCTTAGCTGTTATTGTCTTTCAAATTTTCGTTCTTTTTCTGTTTGGTAGAAATTGTCAAAGCTTTATTAACCCAAGGATTACATGATCAGAAAAGATTTCTCAACTGAAATGAGAACAGCTGCTTTAGGAAGAAATTACACTTTTATTCTTGTATTCTAGCAGTAAGCAAATATAACCGTACATTCCCAAACTGTAACGTGCAGATACAACTTAATATAACCGTAGCATGCCATGGATATTACAGGTCCACAGATTTTGCATAAAGTGCTAAATGTGATGTGCAGATATGTAATATACCTAACAGATTTCTAGTTATGTAGATCCAGAGAAAGAGCAAAAGAGATATTTCAAGGCCAAACACTCAATACATCCTAAGCAAACCGATTAAAAAGAAAATAAAAGAGAAAAAAATCCTAAATCCCTAAACCCAACTCAATTCTACAAATGGCCCTGAAAGGCTTCCAAAAGAGTTTTTTGAGCTTATGCATAATGACTCCAACAATTCTATCCCAAGACATACAATTTAATGATCATCCATAGCTTCAACTAGGTGGACAAAACTAAATGAAATCAGCAGTCAACCTGAAATTGTGATGAGAAGGCCACCAAAAATAGAACAAAATCAACTATAAAAATATAAACAAAAAAGTATTCCGAGGGTCGAAGCTCTTTAATCCCATGAAACACCCAACTCTGTTACCTTTTGAGACTTGAGAGACATAAGCACTCATTTTGTTTCAAGAATTAATAGTAATCGTATTAATTAAAAAAAGGAGTCACAAACATGAAAGAAAAGGAAACAAAAACAAACGTAGGTATAAGAGCATTATACCTCTAAAGGACAGATACTATCAACCCCCTGTTTAGCCAAAGCATCCCCCACACTATCTGCAGATCAACTAACATGACAAATGACCACTTGCATAGAAACAGAGAGAGGGATTTGATCTCATTGAAGAAAAACTGATATTTTGAAGGACCCAATACAGTTGAATTCAAGGGCAGATGTAGGTGTTACGATGCAGGCGCAACCACACCCGGGAGATTTGAAAGATTCCTCAAATAATACGTTAATTTTATTTTTATTTTATTTAACCTCTTAACTTGATCATTGCCCACACCACCCAAATGAAATGCCTGGGTCCACCATCGGTTGAATTCATCCAAGTTAAAGCATCGAGTTGAGAAAGTAGTCACTTTCTAAAATTAACACCTCTAGAAAATTGCCCAAGGACATACAAAGAGCTTCCAATATGGTTAAGACCTCCACCTCACTGGAATCTTTCACCCCCACTTGCTTGGAAAACATGAACAATAATTTACCATTAGAATTCCAAAGGACACTGCCAATACCCTCCAGGTCTGGTTTGCTTCTTGCCACACCATCAACATTACATTTCAAGGAAAACATTACATTTCAAGAAGCCATGAGGGGGAGGGTACCATGATACTGACTTCATCTTGTGGGGACCACATTTCATGCAAGTATCCCAATTTCTCATAATGTCATCTAGATTTACATCTTTAAATTCCTTCTTGGCCCACAACCACTTTGCCACTTGAACAACAACCAATGAGTAGAGCATCAACTGAAAATCTAAAGCTACTAAAAATTGTGTTATTTCTTTCTTTCTATAGACCAAAGAATTGCCTCCACACCAGAAGACCGCATTCATGCAAATGACCCAACCTCCATGGCTTCATTCAAATCCTGAAAAGAGTTAGGGAGACACCAACAGAGCCCCACAAAGCTAGAAGAAGTTTTTCCAAATTTGCACCACAAATTCTTTCCATAACTCTGCACTCCATTGTCTCTCTCTAAATAATCAGATGCTCGTTCTAAAGGTATACTTGGGATTTAAAAAAAAAGCTACTTCAAAATATATGAACTGCTGTTTTGGGCATAAAATGAGCTAAAAAGGTTTTTCGGGGTGTTTTTCTTCTTCCTCCTCTTTTTTTAGATGGAACTTAAACACAAAAAGGTTAACAACCAATACTGACTGCTTTTGAGCTTTATGGATAAAAAAAATTTTAGGGGTTATATTCAAAGTTGGCAAGTCTTTTATCAGATTAGATTTTTCTTTTAGTTTGCTTATGGTAGGTATGTACTATGTACTGACACAGGGAAAAGGACATTTTAATAAACTGACGGTTAGGCCTGCATTGTTATATGGATCTAAATGTGGGGACAAAAAAAAAAAAAAAAACAGAACAAGAAGACAAAAATGAATGTGGCAGTCAAAATTGATCTATGGATTAACCAGAAAAAAAAAAAAAAAAGACTTAGGAATAAGCACATGAGAGAAAATCTATGGATGGCTCCAAGCCTCCAATAAAAGAGTTAGTCAATTTACTGAGAAAAAAAAAGATGATTTAAAATCGAGCAATGTTGTCAAAATAGGCTTGTGCTTAGAAGACCAAAAATAGCTTTGTATGGAGACAGAAAGTGTTGCAAATACAGGGAGTTTTTTTGAATGGTTATAATGATTTTCTAGGGAAAAAATACATTATAAGAGTGTTTCTACTCCAAGAACAAGGAATTGGGAGGCAAGGGATACTTGTGAGGTTCAACTCTATGATGTGTAGAATCTTTAAAAAGAGCAACTTACCATGTCAGAGATGCAGTGGACAAAACACAGATGTGGATTCTTCTAGTACAAATGTAAACATTATTTTGAAAGAACATAAGATTTTTAAGCTTTTGAATTCAAAGTAAGATGCTGAAATGTTTATTACTGGTTTATTTAGAGAAAGATTTGTATATAATTTTTCTTGGTGTAATTTTTGCACAATAAATTTCATTTAAAAAATAGGTGTCTATTTAAATTTATAAATTATCCATGAATTATGGATTTCGGGATTTGTTGAACAGAACACTTTGCACTGGTATCAGATTCTGTTACACATAGCCTTACTCATGTAACTTAAATTGTAATCAAGTTGATAGAAGTGACATGTTACGGCTGTAGAGTGACAAAAGCAGTCTATATAGAGATGATTGACGTATAACTCATCACCCTACATAGACAGAATAAGGCTTCAATGATGATGCTAAGAATTGGTTTTTAGCATTGTTATGAAAATCGAAATCTTATAATGATCATTCAAGGGCCTGAAACTAATCGCATCATGAATTATATCGAGAATAGTAGGCTTCTCTGTAAAAAATGAAAAATAATAATCATGATCATCATTAAAGCCTTGTCCCAACTATGTTGGGGTCAGCTAAATGAATTATGTTTCTCCATTCCGATCTACCCTAAGCCAACTCCTCGTATAGGGAAAAATGAAAAATAATAATGAGAAGAAAAAAATTAGTTACTCATTCCATCCATTGTTGCATCAATGCAGTGACAAATCAAACTATGATACAATCATATGAAAGACATTGACATACATCAATATACTATACTGTAAACTATATATGCATGAATAGTTAAATATGTTTAATATATAATGCTACTCGGAAAAATAAGCTAGCTTCAATTTTTCTGTTCATAAACAAAAAATAAAAGTAAATTCCAAACAATCAACTTTACATGGTTAGGAAGTGTCCCTTGAAGTTTAAAGTGATTCATGTGGGGGAATTTTTTGATTTAGGATATCTAGTTTTCTTAATGATTTAGTTTCCTTTAAAAATTAGAGTCCTATTAGGAAATGGACGTTCAACCCTTCATATAAATATGTAACCCCTCCATTGGGAGAGACGACTTATCATTATTCAATAAAGATTATTACGGTTTCCCTATGGTTGCAAGTGTTCTTCTTCAATTGAAGAGTGCTCATGTGTGTTTAATTCCAAGAGGAATTTGGCCAACCCCCTTTGTAGAGTTGGTCCTCGCTTGAATCCATATAGGATTCGGCAAACTCTCCCTTGTAGTTAAGCTTGTGCACATTCATTCCACTTTCGTTCATGGATCCAGGGCTGCATCAAATGAGAACCAAGTTCAATAGGGAATTTTTTTCCACATTTTCTGCTCTAAATCAACATCTTGGAAATTTTAGGTCAGAAGTAAATGGTCATGATATTTTGCTACGGCACACAAATTATTCCCATACAATATCACACATCATGACAAGATTCAATAAGCTAAACACAAATCCCAACAAATGACTACAGCCTACAGGAATCACCTCTGCAGACTTGTCTTGAGGCTCATCCAACGCTCTTGAAACCTGCAAGCATCACGACACAATTACAAATTTCACCCTTAAAAAAGAAAGGAAGAACACAGAATCAAAGAACACCAGTTCAAAATCAAAAGTGACCACACAACAAAAATTACATGAGTGAAATCCAAGGCATTCAAGTTCCCATTATCAGACAAGAAAGCCCTAGGTGACGAACCCTCCTCAGCTTCCTCTGGAACTGGCGAGGGCGGTTGTGGTGGAGATACATAAAACACTCTCAATTTGCATTCCTCAACAAGATTCCCCGACTCCTTATTAAACTACATGAATGCACAACCAAATCTTCAGAAAATCAATCCTTCCATAAACAAAAAAACAACATCCAAACACGAATCAAAATCTACCATCTCCGGCGTAATGTCTTTGGCAATCGTGCGAGGGTTCGCGATAACACACTGAAGGAGAAACTTATCCTTGCATTGCATATCCGGTGGCACCTCTCGCTGCGCCTGCATCGTAACTGAACAGAAAAGAAAAATTCACAATCTTTTTCCTCAAAATGATCAAATCAAAACCAAGAAAGAAAGAAAGAAAGAGAAACAGAGCATTAGATCATCATCCAATCGAATTCACTTCATTCAAACCATTAACATCGCATGTAGAACGAGGCACGATAACTCCAGTGTTGGGACGGACGCAATATTTCTTCGGATTCGTCGTCTTCACCTACCAAAATGCACAAATCGACATGAATCACATCTTCAAACCATCAAAATCACTGATCTACAAGGCAAAGAAAAGGAAATTGGGAGAAGAAGGAGAAGTGAAGATTACCTTAAAAGCGACATAATTGTCCGTCTTATTCGACAACTGAAGCGAACACGAGATCTGTTTCTTCAGCTCGACTTCTCAATCCGAAATCGAGAATCCAAGAAAATTCAGACTCCAAACCCTAAAAAACACACAAGACAAAAAGAAAGAAGCTTTGAGAAGAAGAGAAAACTGACAGGGGAATCTGAGTTCCTGAGGCTCGACGCTGATCAGGTCTCCGGAGCTCATGGCGAATGGATTTGAGGCTTGGAGAGAGAGGACGAGAAGCGCCAAAGTTTCCGAGTTTTCCTAAGAGGGGAAGCGAATTTCAGCACACTCGTATTTGGAGTTGGAGGGGAAAAGACAGGAGCGGTAGTTTTAGTTCCTAGACTTCCTAGTTTTACAACGCTGGCCTCTTTTTCTTTGCTTTCGTAAAAGCAAGTGCATTTCGCATTCAGGTCGTAAACCAGGGGTCGATCCCGGGTTGCATTCGGCTTTGTGGAAAGTGACATGACTCACCGCTTTGGCTACGTTACGTTGTGTGGATTTGGTTTACGTGCGCTCCTTTTGCCAGTTGCCACTCTCACTTCATTGAATTTTTGGATGCTTTCAACTGTTTTCTCTCACTATCACTGTCTTTATATTATATATAACTCAAAAGGTTTTCTAATGGGTCAAAGAATGTGATTGTCCAACCCGGACTGTGATATGAAACTGTGAAGAATCATGATGTGAGTGTGCTGGAGACCATGCAGCCTCGTGTGCTGTATGCAGGACATTACCTAGAGTCCACAATGTCTTTTTTAGGTGACGGTTCTAAAAACAAGCTTACGGGTGCAATGTCGAATGTCAAAATCTTAAAATTTTAAGTTGTACCACTCCCCTTTACATTTGATGCACGGTTCGCATTGGACCCTGCCTGTTATTTCTTGGACTTCAACCAATCATCAATGGAAATTGCTTTGCACTGTGCTGATAATAATCTTTGTTTGACTGGCAAAGAGACTTGTCTCGGAACCTTTTCAAGTCTGGAGAGATTGACATATTCTTGTTTGCATGGATGTGTCTAGCAGAGGACTCGATATTCCTTCAGTGGATATTATGATAAACCAACCAATGATAAAGTCAGATTCACTATCAAAATAACTGTTCTATGTAAACTGAATGATTATATATTTATAAATTATGGCATGTGGCATGTTGGATTTCGCATTTCATATTTAATGGATAGTAGTTTCCTCAGCCTGCCAAGATTTTGCTCAATCAAACTGCCTGAAAAATGTTTTATAAGGTCTCAGGCCTGATTTTGCCCAAACTGTCAGAAATTTTCCCTTTGAGATTAAGAGGAAAATGAAGGAATTAAACCTATGCTACAGATGGATTCTTTAAATTATTAAACTTCATGGCATCACTATCAGGCTCTCTGTTTTTTTTTTTTTTTTTCTTTTTTGGTAAATTGGCTGTCTACTTGTTAATTGTCTTTATTGATTATTCAAGTACTAATTTAAAATTGTTTGTAGTAGTTAAGGACTCATTTGGCATCATTCCTAGGACATTCTATTTTAGGAACAAATCGTGGAGAACTTATTTGGTAACTTTTACCAAAATTATTTCCAATTAGTAGCATTGGGATAATCATATTTGGCAATATTTCTTAATTTGAACTTTTTTCGAAAAATTAATATTACTACATCCATGTTATAAATTAAAAAGCAAAAATTCAATCATTAGAAATATTCATATAATCATATTATGTTGAAAGATATATTATAAACTACTGATTTATCTTTTTTTAACTGTTAGATTTTGCCGCCCCCTAGGGTGTGAAAGTCCATTGTGGGACTCACTAAAAACCCAAGCCATTCAAAATTAAAGCCTTTCCCTGAAATCGGATTTTCCAAGTTTTATTACAATTAAGAGTCAATACCACCACAACATTGAACATAGGATTTTTATTTTTATTTTTTTTTTTGAGAAAAATGGTTGTTTTAAGCAGTTGATATTGGGCAATTTTCACCTAGCATGAATGACAAATTGAAAAAAGGGGTTGCCAAAAGCATCCCATTTTTTGCGACCTAGAAGATAAAACAGTCTAAGCTTTTCTCAATTTTCTTACAATCCATGATAAATTAGATTGCCAAAATTTCCGCCCTTTTCATTCTTGGCTTTCCGAAGAGGATCAACAAAATTCAAATTTTCAATTGGGACTTAAAAAGACCACAAACGGTAATATATTAGTCTAGACTTTTTTGTAAATATCTAAAAATATGTGATGAATCAATCAATGGCTGATTTTTGACCTCCTAGCCGTTTTGGGCATTTTGATGGGTCGGATCTTTTTTGTGGAGCTCATGAAGAAAAAAAAGAAGAAAAGATACTGTGTAAAAGGACGTTTCATTAGGAGCCGTTTGTGCAGAGGGAGATGCCGCATAAAACAATTGAGAAGGTGCCGAAACATCGGTTTCCTTCCTCAATCCGTTCGGTGTGACGAAGTCTCCGTGGATCCGTGATTTCCGGTGCATCTTGATTTTTGGTTTTCCCCTCCCAACGATGATCCGTGTTTTTCATCTCCCTCCATCAGAAAGAAGTGCCGCGGAAGAGGAAATCTGAGTTTCTTCTTCCAGGGTGTTGCACAAACATACCCTTAGCCTTTCTTTGCATGCGAGGAAAGAGAGAACTCCATGGGAAGAGGGGAGGTGGGAGTCCAGAAGTGAGGATTCTGTGATTTTGGGCCCTTTTTTAAGGATTTGCAAAATCTTCTTATATGGTTAGAAACTTATCCAAACAGGGGTTACTTGCTTCTGAGGAAAATTGGCGAGGAATCCTCGACATTAACTGTTGGTAAATGTTTTCTCTATTTCCATATCAAATGCACACGATTTTAGAAATTATATTATTTCAAAACAGTCACTCTACAACTCCAAACACCAACGTTCAATTTTCTTTCTTAGAAATGCCAGAATGCCTTAGAAAAATTACGCCAAACACGCCTCTAATAAATGCATTAGCTTTTCTTCTTTTGATATCCAACTAAAGCGTTGCAATGTTCATTTATTGACTTCCACAGATTCTTACATTAACTCTATTTGTTTATTTATTTTAGGTGAACTCGTGAATCCCCGTCTTTAAATGTGTTGCTTTGGACACTTTGTATTAGCGTTCGATTTGACACACATGCCCCGTGGTGGAACCAGAATATACACCGCGGTAGGGGGCAGCAATAGAACAAAAATAAGTCTTTGGAGGGCCAATGTAAAAAAAAATCCAAAATCTTTTATAAGATATTGAGGGTTTTTTTTTTTTTGCAAATTAGGAGTGGGGGGTGTCCCTGTGCCGCCCCTGCACAAGCTTGTAGTGATGCAACTTAAGTACAAAATCAGTTTGTATATAATAGGTAAGAAGTTTGTATATATGGGTGCATTTGGTGCTGGCGGTTTGTTTCTTCTTCTATGGATCAGCAAATTCCACTTGGTTAGGTGGGATTCCGGGATCCCCTTTACCGCTGATTTGTAGGGTTAAAATGAGAATTTTTTTTATTCAAAACCCCGGACGCAGCTGAACATGAGTGAAAATCCAGAGCGCCTTGTCTCCACCACCTTCCGCGCACATAGGCTCAGCACAAACGGCCTTTAAATGCTCTCATATCAAATGTAAATTTGACTTAGAAATAGGAATCCCTTTTTTTTATCTCACGAGGAAAATATCCCATAAAAATAGAAATTTTATGGGGAGATTTTACTTGCGCAGATAGAAATTCTGCGCGGGAGTATCAACCGACATTAAGGGCATGTTTGGCAACAGCCGTCGCCGTGGATTCCTCGCCCAAAATCTACGATCGCGCGGATTTCCATGTTTGGATCAGCATGGATTTGAAGAGGATGAAGAGAAGATTTCTTCTCTTTTGATTATTTTTGGAATCAGACCCCTCCCCCCCCTTCGGATTTTCTCTTTCCACACAATGAGGGATTTGCGGAGCTACAGTGCATTGAGGTGTTAATTATGGGCAGAGCGGTTTTTGCATTTTTTCTTATCTCTATGGACCCCCACAATCAAGATCCAAACCAATAATAGTGTTAAGAAGGTCCCAAACGGCTAGCTCACCAAATTTCAACCGTTGATTCATCTTAGATCTTGAGATATTTGCATAAACGTCCAAACCGTTCGATGGTAATTTTTGGGCCAAAAAAGGGGATTAAATCCAGTTCCTTTTTTTCAATTTTATGGCTCCTGTGGGCCCCACAATCATGATCTGAACCAGTAGTTATTTCAAGGAGGTCAAAAACGGCTAGTTGACTAAATTTCAACCGTTGATCATTCTTATATCTTGAGATATTTGCAAAAAAGTCCAGGTACTAAAATATTAAATTTTTATTCTTGTGAGCCCCCTTTGCACGATCAGAACCGTTCATATTTTCTAGATGACCACAAAGTACTTGGAGGTGAAAGTAGATGTCTTGATTTTTCATGAATTTTGAAAATTTTTATAAAACATATTTATAACTATTGGATTATATATTCTACAATCTGTAGGAATCCTCCCTTCATTCAAACATGGAACTCTCTTTGGGAATCCTACTAGAGGATTGTGGCCTTCTTTGGAGATGGAGATAATTATCTAAATAGAGGATTCTTCTATGTTTGCCAAAGGTGCCCTAATTACTTTCCTTCTTTCACTCTCTAAACCACGTTTGGATACTTTTCTTGGACTCCGGATTTACCTGACGGAGGATTTTAATAATGACCGTCCGTGAGGATTTGGGCGATCTGATCCATCGGAACTAATAAATCCTCACTAATAAAGGGCGTATAAAAGAAGTTTTCTTCGCAAGGGAAAACACAGCGTGCCCTAACCGGTGCGAGAACTCATCTCCACTGTCGCCCCTGGTGGTCTTCTTCCTTCAGTCTCGTCTCTGCTAGCAGATAGATTCGTAGTTGCCCGAGAGAAATCGAAGCTCAGCAGGTCGGTCACTCTCTCTCTCTTCCCAACCCCGAGACTTAGCAGAGCCCTCTGTGTCTCTGTCGCCCAAATCCTTGAAATCCCAAATCTACATTTCAAATCCCAACCCCTCATGATCAAATGTCAATGAAAACGAATGAAAAGAGGCCAAAGCTATGACCTTTCTTAATAATATACATTCAAAACGTAAAATGCTACAAAACCCAGATCTGTATTTCAGTTTTCACCCCTCCAAGTAAAGTTTACTACTGATTTTTCTGCACTGTAGAAACCAACAAAGATACAGACTTCAGTTAACACTGGTGAAGAAAAGGGAAAAATCCAGATGCCTAGATCTATATCTCAGTTTCCAACCCACAGAGCTTTAAAAAGAAAAGATTGGAATAAGATTCGATCAAGAAGGAGATGATCCAATGCCTGATCTAGAAAGCATAACCACAATCCTTCTCTGCAACTCAAAAGGAGCTCTTTCCCACTTATAGATTAGGCTGTCACTTGCAGAAGAGCAGAGGACCCACATTGCAAATATAAAATATTTTAAAAGCCAGAGGCTGTTTTCAGCAGATCTTATAGTTTTTGCTTTGTGGGTATTAAATAACAACAGCACCCATGATAGCTCTGCAACAGGCCGTTACTGCTGCACCTAGGGAGATGAGTATTAAGTAACAACAGCATCCCTTTTAGTTTTTTTTTTTTTTTTTTTTTCTTTTTTCTTTTTTTTCTGGCTATTCACTTTGTGCATTGAAAGTAATTATGGGAGTTCAAGTTAGAATATTGCCATTTGTGCAATTAACTACTAAACCTAGCCCTCTCTCATTTTTGTCATATGTTATTCACTTTGTGCAATGGAAGTAATTATAGCAATTCAGGTTATTCACTTTTATTTTTATCATATGTTTCTCCATATCTGATCTTACTTGTTGGTTTTTTCCAATTGAATGTGAGAGTCATGTTATGGTGATATTGATAATGATTGACTAGTAATGTGGATCTGATGTTGATTTCCATATCATGTTATCCAATGACGCTTGTATTTGTGGGTTAAGTTCAATTTTGCTTGGAGTGGATTGACATTTGGTGTTTTAGAAGGCCCCCTTTCTTTTCTTTTTTTTTTTCTCTAATTGTGACTTTGTACAATTGCATTTATAGTTATAATACCGTTTAAAGTATAAAGTCTTTGTGTAAAGTTAGTTGAATATATAAGTAGCTTGCTTTGTTTTGCCATAGCCAATTATAGGTAAACTTGTTACATTTAATTAGACTGTGTAAATGGAATGTTTGTATTTTAAATGATTCTTAGATTAAGGTAGTTAAATGCTTGTATAACATGTTATGAGTGTAGTAAAAATGGGTATACTGGAGATGGCCTTATTGCTTAGTTGGTGTTTTTTCATATATGCTTCCTTGGATGTTTAACACTATGGAAAATGTAGGATGTCTGAACCAACTAGCTCCAAAGGTGCGGATAAGGCTACATCAAGAAACATGAAGTGGACAGATGCACATGATGATGTGCTCCTCCGCATCATGCTTGAGATGCGTAAAGAAGGCAAATGCATCCCTGGAGGGTTTACATCGGAGGGATGGGGTTTCATTACAAAGGAAATGCAAACAAAGTATGGGCCCAAATTCTCTAAAGATAAGTTGAAGAATAGGTTTAAGAGTTTGAAAAAATGGTATAGCTCTATGAAGTCAATGCTAAATCTAAATGGGTTTGAATGGGACAAAGAAAGGAAAAAAATCATTGCTGAAGACAAGTTGTGGGATGATTACATTGCGGTGAGATTTTTATTTAATTTATTTTTATATTTTTTTTATGATATACAATAATAGATTGTGAATTATTATGTGTGGAATGCAGGCACATCCTAGACATAATATATATAGGTCTAGGCGCATGCCCGACTACCTTATCATGTGCAAAATATTCGGTGACTCAATTGTCAATGGTCAAGAGGAAATGGCTACAAATGATATTGCTCGATCACCACCATCTATACATAACGATGCCTTAGATGATAATGGCATGAATATTGATGATGATGCCACACCGCACAATGAGGAGGTTGGAGATGAACACATCTCTACAGTTAGGGGGCGTAGTGCAGCCCCTAGAGGATCCTCCCGTCAAATAAGAAGGCGCCAAAGCACGGGGGATGCGATGGTGACAGTTGTCGGGCGCATGGCAGATGCAATAGAAGCAATTTCAAGGAATATAGTTTCAATGGAAGTCCTCCAAAAGAGGGTGTGGGAAGCATTACTACCAATTGATCTAGAAATGAAGGTAAAGATAAAAGCGTTTGAACAGCTAGGGAATGAAGTGAAGGCCTCGCAGTTTTTGGCCTTAGATAACGATACACGCAAGCTTTATATACTTCGCTGCCTTGACCTCGTGTAATGTGGTGCTTTGGGTTGTTATGTTAGAATTATAAATTGTGGTTTGCTTTTGGTGGTTGTATTGGACTCATTTATGCTTCTTTTTTTTTACTGACATGTCATGGATATTTTTATTACTTTGTGGGATGTCTTGCATGGAATGACTTTTATTAATCTTCTTGGAATGTTAAGGCTGTCTTTTATTAATTTGTGGGATGTTTGGAATGTCAATGACTTTTATTCCTATTCTTGGAATGTTACGGATGTGTTTTATTAATTTGTGGGATGTCATTCATGTTTGTTATCTTCACCTGAAACATGGATGGACAAGATCGTGTGTTACTCTTGAAAAAAAAAAAAAAATAGAAATGCCCTCCCGTTAATCAGAGACTTTGTAACAAAAACCTTCATAAATTTATTCAGAGTATATGTTTGTCACTAGTCTCTATGATGATGGATATAAGAGAGGGATGGTGGTGGTGAATATAAGAGAGGGTGATGATTGGTTTGAAATATGTTTTGATGGGTTGACATGAAGGTGCCAAATCTGAGATGGGTAGGCGGTGGGTTAAGTTGGAGATGCTGATATATAAGATGTGATGGGCATTGGTGATGAATTTGAGATGTGAGATAATCAATATTTGTTTGTCTTTTTTTTTTTTTTCAGCAGATTCCTCTCCGGTTACACAACATGGATTGGGAGGAATCATTGCGGACTCCTCTATGCTAGCCAAATGTTGAATGTGATGAATCCTCACTGAAGAAAGTCTAATTCCGTTGCACCAAGGATTCCTCCGAAGGGAGGATTCCTCTCCCATTGCGAAGTGTGCCGTAAAAGAATAATTGGGACTCCATTCAAAAAGCATAAGAGAATGTTTACAAAAGAAACTATCCTAAAAGATCCCTAGGGTCGAGAAAAACCCTAGGGATGGACATCCATATCCTAAGAATGTCCACATGTATCTCTATTTCCTTTTCTTTGAAATCTCCAATTAATTTTCTATTTTTAGGGAATCTTTTTTTTATCTCCACATGTTGAGTTTCTTGAGCAACTTGAATTTCTTGGGTTACTTGAGATGCAGGTTTCTAAATGTCTTGGGAAATGGTCCAAATGTGGCGAACCTACTACCTGGACATCTAAGTATCTAACATGGTTTGGGCCCTGGGCATTTGGCGCTCAATGTGGTTTGGGCTCAATACAACTTGAATGCTTCCTCATCAAATGTAGCACAAGCAAATGCAAACTTTGTAGCACCCTAATTCTCAAGCTAAATCAAACATAGTGCACCATGTTGCAGATGTAAAGATTAGAAATCCAACTTTGAAGAGTTTCTTGGTATGGATTAGCGGGAACCTCTTGCTTGCAGACATGTCCGATTCAAGGTGCTTTCCTTGTCAGGATCCAAGCTTCTTAGTCTCTTCATTTCCATTGGTGTCATGTCAAAGGAGTTCATATCCACTAGTAAATTCTCTTGAACCCCCTGCTGATTCTTATGATTGGACTGAAATTAAAGAAAAATTGACCTGGTAACGAATAAGATTGTGAATTATAATTAACTTCTTGTATTCACTTGCTATGCTTGGTAGTTCTTAGAATCGTTAACCTTTCAGAGAATTCCTGTAACTTCAACAGTACATCATCCTTTTCTGGGTCTTTACTCTTGTTAAGAATTTCTATAGCTGGTCTGTGGCTGTTCTTATATTTTTTACTAATTACTATAAGTTGGGTGCAGGTTCTTATATTATTTACTAATTACTATAGGTTGGGTGCAGGATTATATTCATCGAGTGGGCAGAACTGCACGTGCAGGAAAATCCAGGATTGCAATATCATTTTCCAATCAATATACTTGGCAGTGGATTATAGAGATAGAGAACCTCATTGGTAAGGACTTTGCCTTGTTTCTGCATTGAAGTAATAGAGTAATACAGCTTAGTGAATCGCATTTCTCTTTGTTGTATCTTAGTTTCTTAGAACTTTGGTTTGAGCTTTTTGGAGCTGTAGGCTGTATATCTTTGTATTTTGTTTTGCTTTTCTTATTTTTCAACTTCATATGTTTGGGGGTTGTTGGCAAGCAGTTTTCCCTATTCCCTTGCGCGAATGATGAAGCTAGTCTGTTGATGGACCACGTCAATGACGCCTGATTCTCTGTTATGGTATCTTTTACTCTGCATATTTTCTAGTGAAATTTCTTTCAGGAGTCTGGACCCTTGGTTATCATTGGCTTTTGTTTTTAAATAATCATGTAGAAAATCAAGGCTAAATCATTTACGAGAAAAAAACTGAGAGGAATAAAATGATAGCTCCAACTCAAGAGAATCGAAGAAACCCAAGAAGCGAAGATAGTTCCAACTCACAACTTTTCATATAATTCTGTCAAATTATAATATATGACGCCAACTGAGTCCTCTGGCTACTATAAAAGTTAGAATCTCAATTATATATCTAATTAAGTAAGACTCATTTGACAAAGGTTGGACCCTTCCCAATTGAGTCTGACAATTTAAAAGTCAACTTTTCTGCTCTCTCTCTCTCTCTCTCTCTCTCTCTCTCTCTCTCTCTCTCTCTCTCTCAACGTAACTGCTATCCCATCAATGCCTCTATCTCATCGCCCCTCTTCATTTTCCCTCTCCCATCAGTCTCTGTTCGCTCAATGCTTTCATCTCCTTACTACTCGACTCCATTCCTTGGCACCGGTCGCTACGATCCCCATGGCAGGTACCTCTCTCTCTATCTTTCTCCCAACCTCTCTCTCTCCCTTTGCTCTGTCTGTCTCTATCTGTTGCTAAAGAGATGGTGAGGGCAATTAGAATAGTGATTTGCCCTATTGCAGGACATTTGTTTGAAGGAGATAAGGAGGGAAAAGGGAAGAGGGTTTGGAGAGGAGAAGAAGAAAAGGAAAAAAGGGCTTTTATCCGGCATCGTTGTATGGTTTTCCCTTTTATGGTGTTATGATCAGATCCAATTTGAGCTAATGCTCATCTACTCACATTATTTTATTTTATTTTTTGTTGCTGAGTCTTTTAGATTTGTGGTCCATTTCATCACTCACGCTTTTGAATAATTTTCTTGCTAGCAATGCAGTACATCACAGAAGATGCAAACTCTTCTTCTCTAGCCTTCTCAATTTTCCTTATCAAAATGTTTATTTCACGGCCTGATACCTTCATCGATCTTTATGTTTCCATTGCCTCCTCTTACCTCTACCATGCATACTTGTAGAAATGCTCCAATCCAATCATCTCAGTTTAGGCCACCATCATCATCTTGATATGCTTGCCAAACATAGATTTGAAGAAATCATCTTTGATTCCACTGTGCCAGCCAAACGTGGAATGTAATGAATCTTATCCCTCGTAAATCCTCATTGAGGAAAGTCTCATTCCGCAGCACCAAGGATTCCTCCGAGGAGAGGATTCCTCTCTAGATACCAAGTGTGCCCTTTAAAGTCCTCAAAACTTTAGAACAACGGCTGTTTGGATTTTTCTTCAGATTTATGGTATGTGGCCTTTTTATCTTCTTTTCTTTACTACTCAACCATCTACATTGTGATTTTCTGGTATGTGGCCTTTTCAATTCTTCTTTGGTATATATTGTTGATTTCTTTTGTTGCTGTAATTGTAAATAATAATAATTATTTTGTTAATTTTCTTTGCTTTTCTTCTGGTATCACTTTGGTTTGAGTTTTCTATTTTGACTCAATGTGCCTAACAAAATTTCTCTATGTTTGAGTTTTCTGTTGATTCTTTATATAGGCTGTGCTTCACAAAATGTCTCTTTGCTGTATTTGAATCATACGGTCCACCAATCCACCAACCAATCAATAATCCTAAATATAGGGCAACAAATATTATTTTATTTGAACATTGGGAATGTTGAAAGCGGCTATATGAAGTGTTGTGTTTGTATCATGCCTTTATAATTAGATGATATGCAGTTGCCAAATCGTCATGAAGTTGAGATTTCTATGTACTGGTTAGGGTCATTCTATGGTCGAAATCTAATATATTATCACGTAATGCTTTTCTTTTTCTTTTCTATTATGACCACTTCCAAAGTGTAGTAATATGACTTGGCTTTTTATATTATCAGCCACTAGAAACAAGCCAATTTACTACGCATTTTGTATTTGTTTTTTAACTCTGCAGCCTGGGTTCAGCTGGGATGATGTTAAACAATCATGGATACAAATGCAGATTAAAAAATTCTTCATGATTGAGACAATATGCAAACACAAACACTAGAGAATGCCGAGAGCCACTCCTCCTGTGGCTTATTGGAGGTAGTATGCCTATATGATCTGATAGGAGTTGGACCAAATTTTTTTTAATATCCATACGGAAGACCAACTCAACTTTGAACAACCAACTTCTTTGCACTTCTATGCTCGGTGTAAGGTACATTGACTTTTAATTTTTTATCTTTTAATACTTGGAACTTCTGAAATTGATAAAATTCATTCTCACATGCTTAAATCCATGACCACTCAAGACGGTTTTACAGAATCTCTTTCTGTGCGTTTTCAATCTCTACTTTGCCTTCTCTCCCTTCTTTTCTTCTCTCACTCCCCTTTCATTGTAGGAAGCTTTCTCTCACCCTTTCTCATTGTTGCCTACCAAAAACTCCCGGGAAGTCATCTCATTTCAAGCATCAAATCCTTTGCAGATTTCTGATTTGGAGGAGTTTTCAAATCTCCATTCAGCGAATTTGAGGGCACGTGGTCAATTTTGATATTGTCGTTGGTTTGTAGGCATACCTCTGAGCCTGTGTCATTTTGTTCTAATGCTCTACTGCTAACAGCTTGCTTGGGCCGGCAGAGTCTGGTGATTGGGGCTTCTACAAAGATGGTGATGTGGTAAATGATATCTTTTTATCCTTTTCTCTCTTTATTAATCTGTTTATTTGCTGTTTTATTTGTTTCTTTGGACTTTAGACAGTTCTCATAAGAAAAATGAGAACTTGAGTTTATTCATTTAAATTAATATTTTCAATTTTGAGAAGACTCCCTCAAATCTTTCTTTATCAGTGTTTGTGTGTTTGTGTGTGTGTTTCAATGGTGCTGTAGTCATGAGTTTTTTTGTTGTTAGTTTGGTTTTTTGATAGAGAACTGATCAGAACATGATTACTTAATTTGATTGGGATGAATAATTTTAGTTTCATTCAGAAACTAATTAAATTTAAAAACTTAGAAGTGTTAGTTTTTTCCATTTTCATATGATGGGAGAGGGAGAAAAGTGGGGTTTGATGCAAATATGAGAGTTTTGTTTCTAGCATAAAGCGTCCCTCTGGTAATCTTGAGGGCCCTACCAACAGTGTTACATGTAATGGCTAGCGCATCATGGCCCCATAGTTTTATTGGTTAGGATTAGGATCTCTTTCTCTGGTTTCCTCTTCAAATTCAAAACCACCGTGACTAATTACATACCAATAATACTTATCCCTAATTTAAATCTTCGCAGGTTTAATCCTTACTCTTTCATAGTTTGTGATTTCCTTAATTTGAACTCCCATATTTCTTGGACTCTTATAACATCTTAAAAGAAATATATTATAAATGAGAAGGGCTCTTCTGAGCTGCAGCCTAAGTTAAAACAGTGTTGGTATCAAAAATCAAAGTCGACTATATTTTGCATGGTTGAACTGTTTGGATTTATCTTGAATTTGAAGACAGTCATTTGAGGCAGTTTGTAATGAAGATGATTTTGTACACGATTTGAACTTAAGAAAACATAAGTTGCATCTTAGAAGAGCCCCTCTCATTATAAATATTTTTAAAATATAAGACAATAGTTTTATTTTAATTATCTATAACTTGTTTTAAATCAATTATACAAAGTTATTTTCAAATATTTTACAAATCATAATTTTTTTGACAATGGATATAGTCTGCAAGTAAATGCATAAAAGATATTAGTCATTCGATAACTTCTAAGAAACTCTGTACTAAGATATTACCAATAAATTATTGGTTTGTTTAACTGTTTATGTCTATCAATGTAATAATTTCTATTATTATTATTATTTTAAGAATGGTAACTAACATTTTTTATTTAAATTTTTTTCCAAAAAACATTTCAAAGAAAAATCTAAATCTAAGCCTATTTTATATTTCACCCGGAACCCAGCCAACTCACTACCAAACTAGGAACATATTATATTTGATATTCCTTATATATTTTTCCCATATCAATATGATTTATACCACGATATCATATCTCAAGTTTCTTTAAAATCTTGAATTTTTTGTATTAATTATTTATTTAAATTCACAATTTTTTTAAACCAGTTATTCTTCTCATCAGCGATTTTAATTTTAAGCCTATGAACTTTTTTGAGAAATAATCCTATTCTAGAATTTATATAATATAAACACTTATATGAAATCAAAATCTAATTTCTTATTGATTGATATAAAAACTAAATGATACTTTGTAGGGACATTTTGCTAGTTATTTATTGACCATGTTACCTGAACCGATTTCACCAAAGTTAGAGGCTAGATTATGGAACTTTGTGCGTCACTTATATTAATTGGAGGCTAGGAAATTGCCTTTAAATTGCTGTCTACCACGAAAGGAACTGTGTTTTGCTTAACCTATGAAATCATTAAAATTTAAGAGTGCATCGTCTTGAATCTTTGAAAAAAAAATAATAAATAAATAAATATATATATATAAACAAGGTTCTCGTAAGCTTGAGCTTAGGATAAAACTTCGCAAGCTCATGCTTATGGGACCTACCTTTGGTCCATCCAAATGGATCAAACACATAACCTCCTAAACTGCACATGTCCACTAACTTTCGGTCAGATCCGAATTTATTGGACCGTTGGATCAACTATGTATCGATCCAAATTGACTGTTGACTATTAAACTTTTGGACCCATGGAGATGATAAAAATCACGGTTGGGACTGATTTTTTATAGGGAGAGTGATCTCAGAGAGTCCTTGAAATCCCTCCATCCCTATTTCCATGTGAGTCTCACCACACACTTGAACTTACCTTGTCGTAAGCTGGAGCAAAAGATAGCCGGCCCGGATCGCCTAAATTGATTCTTGCCATTAGTTGCCAAAATTTCTAGTTCGGAGGAATGCTGGCAACTTTTTCCTAAATTAGCTCGGGTGCTCAAGCAATTGAATGGCATCATATGTAACGTGGCCCATCTAACCAAACAACATTGCTGGGTTCATCTAACCAGATCCGTTTTGAAATAAGAGTCACATCTAAAATCTCATATACGCTGGAGTGGAGCCCGTTTAACCATGTATAAGTCCAAAGAAATGTAGCGTTGTATGCTAAAGAACCCTTCTAACAAAACATCATAAATCTCACATGCCGCGGTTCACATCTAGGCTCAACTATGGAGAAAGTCCAATTGAATGAAACATATGCTATGGCCCACCATCTAAATAATAATCATAAATCTCATACACTGTGGGGCCCATCCAACTGTGGAGAAAGTCAAATGCAATGGAATGATATATGCTATTGGGGCCATCTAACCAAACATAATAAATATAACATGAAAATGAAAGTCCATAGGCAATCAAAATAATAAGAACTACTTAAGAGATATAAATAAATCCATGAAAACCCAATGCCTAAAAATAAAAAATTGAAGACAAAAATAAAAGAAAAAACATAAATTCATGAAAACCTATCCCCCACAGAAACTAAAAAAGAACCCATCAAAATCGAGAAAAAAAAAAAGATAATGATAAAAGGAAAAAAAGTATTAAACACCATAAAATACATAAAAATTGAAATGTATAGAAAATAAGAAGCGTGATTTAAAAGAAACAAAAAACCTATTAAAAATCAATACAAAAGAACAACCAAAACTGAAAAGGAAAAGATAAAGAACCATCAAAATTGCCAATGACAACGACAATGTCATCGTCATATTTTGATGGCTCATATTATAAATTATTGGTTTATCCTTTCCGAACTGTTAGATTTTGCCGCTCCCATGGGTGTGAAAGTTTATCGTGGAACTCACTAAAAATCCAAGCCTTTCTAGAATAAAGCCTTTCCCTGAAATCGGATTTCCCAAGTTTTATTACAATTAAGAGTCAATACCACCATAACATTAAACATAGGATTAAAAAAATCTTATGAATTGTTAATTATATGCTGTTTTAAAGAAATTTTAAGATGTTCGGATTTTAATGGCGGGCCTCGTGGTGGAGCTCTATTTGCTTCACTCATGTGAATCGTTGACTGAGACAAAAAGATCCAAATTTGTCTAGGATGAGCCCTTTTGAAGACAGACGAATCCCAGACTTTTTTGGTGTCTCATTCATTGATGTTTTTCTTTTTTTGGGTAAAGAATCGCTGATGATGTTATTGTTAGGATTTCAGATCCCTCTGGAGTTGTTGGAGAGAGTCGATACCAGTTTATTCTGCTTTTACAAGATGCCAGCGTGAGAGCAATCCTCTATCCAGAGGATTCCTTTATTCCCCCTCCAACCATACTATCCTTACTCAGCATTTCTAAGGGGAGGAGGAATCACACATTCAATGTTGGGCAAACACCCGGGAATATGTGGAACTGCACTACTCTACGTCCGGCGGTCACACGTTTTTTCACAAATTTCTCATAATTTGTGATGAATCAAGTCCTAAAATTTGAACCAAATAGCGTTTTTTTGCTTTCTTGAGCTGATGGACGGTTTGGATCTTGCAAATTGGACCCACCAATAAGAAAAAAAATAGTCTTTAGGTTTTGGATTTTTTGGCAAATATCTCAAATCTAATATGAATAACAGTTGAAATTTGATGTCATGGACGTTTTCGGCCTTCTGGAGCTGATGAATGGTCCTGGTCATTAATTAGTAGCTTACATGAATGAATGTCAAATTGAAATAACGAGGCTGCCAAAAGCGTCCCATTTTTTTCGTCATGGAAGAGAAACGGTCTAAGCTTTTCTCAATTTTATCATAATAAATGATAAATTAGATTGACAAATTTGGCCCCCTTTCCATTCTTGGCCTTCTGGTGAGGATTGACGATTTGGATTTTGCAATTGGGACCCACAAAATACCACAAACGATGATATATAGGTCTAACTTGTTGGTAAATATCTAAAAATCCGTGATGAATGGTTGGTTTTCGACCTTCAAACCATTTTGGGCATTTTACATAGAATGAATGGTTCGGATCTTCTTTGTGAGGTCCGTGAAAATAAAAGAAAACTGAAAAAAGGTGTTGTGCAAAAGGACATAAAAAAAAATACTGTTCATTAGCCTTTCTTTCACGCGAGGAAATAGAGAACTCCATGGGAAGAAGGGAGGGGAGAGTTCAAAGTTGAGGATTCTGTGATTTGCAATGTCCAATTATATGGTCGGTAACTTATCCAAATATGGGTTCCTTGCTTCTGAGGAAATTCGACAAGGAATCCGTGACATGGACTGTTGACAAAGATGCCCTAATGCCTAATCATTTCTCTATTTCTATATAAAATGCACACAATTTTGAAAACAATATTATTTCAAAACAGTCACACTACAACTCCAAACATCTGTGTTCAATTTTCCTTTTTAGAAATGCTAGAATTGCTATGGAAAACGATGCCAAATAGGCCTCTATGAATGCATTGGCTTTTATTCTTTTGAAATCCAGCTAAAACGTTGCAATGTTCGTTAATTTATTGATTTCCTAAGATTTATACATTAGCTTTATTTATTTAATTTTATTTTTTATTTATTTTAGGTGAACTCATGAATCCCGTTTGTTTTAAATGTATTGCTTTTACACCTTGTATTAGTGTTCGATTTGGCATACATGCCCAATGGTGTAATCAGAAAACCAATGGTGTAATCAGAAAATACATCTTGGTGGTGTGTAGGGCTGTCAATCGTGTCGTATTAATGAATTCGGGCTGCAGGTTAATGAATTCATATAAGAATCACCTCAACCCGTACACAACAGGACCAAAAATCAAACACAAACACGACCCGTTTATTTAATGGGTTACACGATATGTCCCGTTAACCTATTAAATAATTTTGCCCATTTTTTACCATGTCAATTAATACACTCTTTTGCTAATGAAATGAGAGTGAAGGAGTTAGAAAATGATCTTTTATATGTGGATTTTAGGGTTTCACTTCAACCTTTTCAAACTTACGAAAATATCCCTCATTTTTATCATTTATGTCATTTATCATTTGCGGGGTTGTTAATGGGTTACCGGTTTTATTCATTAACGACTCGCTAATTTAACGAGTCCGACTCAATAACAACATGAACCCGTTAAAATGCCTCCCAAACCCATTAATCTCGTGTAGGTTTATGTCGTATTAACAGGTCACATGGCATTTTGATAGCACTAGTGGGGGGGGCGGGGGGCATAATAGGAAAATATAATTTCTATGGAGCAACCAATGTAAAAAAAAAAAAACTTTCGAAATCTTTTAGGAAGTTAGGATTGTTTATTTAGATCTTATCTTGTTTATACTAATTAACTTATCAGTTTGGGTCTAATTTTGATGTAGAAGGATATAGGCATGTCACTTTCATTGCCATGTGGGCTCTTATTTGGCAACATTGGAAGATCGAGTGGCAACATTGGGTACCTAAGTCTCTAGCCCAATTAAAGTGATTTTGAGAAGAGGTTTGGTATTATTTTGCCTAGTAATTAATTCTTAGTAAGTTGTGTCTTATTTTGGGAGTGTAAGTTGACTGTCTAGTAAGTTGTGGTCTTGAATGTAATTATCTTTGGGATTTAGTAATTAAGCATGTATTCATGGAGGTAAAATGCTATATATGCTTTTTGTATATAACACCACCCACACCACCCCCCCCCCCCACACACACACGCGCGCGCGCTAAGGTTTATAGGATTTGTAAATAGGCCCATGAGGTTTTAGTATTTGCATATAGGCCCCTATATCTTTGTCGCGACCCCGGACCGAGATCCGGGACCGCGACGGTGGTGTGGACGGGGTAATGAACTACCCTTAACAATGATTATACATTTCCTTAATTTCCCACAGGTTTCCGCGGTGAGGATTCCACTCACACTCATAGAACATTTACATTGGTGCGGAAGCATGTGGCAAATCAAACTCTTGATCCATTTTCATTAAATGAGACTGATAATACACAAGTATGACATGATGTCAGAGTGAGCAATGATCTTATTAGCATTCCCAAAGTTTGAAGTTAGAGTTTAAACAAAATATCAAGTTAAATTAACATTCCCCAAAAATAATGGCCAACAAAGGCCAGTACAACCAAAAGTATAAATCATGTAATATTCAAAAATCTCACCAAAATGTTACGTAGCTCCAAGCTAGACCAAATGTCTACATGACATTGTCAGCTTGTCATTCCACTAATCGTTGCGGTTCACCGACCGCCTCCTCTGGCTCCTCCTCGTAGGCAGTAACAGGGGCTGGACCTGAGTACCACAAAGATGGGTCAGACACGACGGTCTGGCAGGTGGGTGAATAGATAATACCAAGAAAGAAATCAAAGCATATCTTAGACATGACGAAAACTTATTAAAACGATAACTGTCATAAAACAGGATGCATGGTTCATTTAAAGTACAGATGCAATATAAATCATGTAGGGTATTCAAGGTACAGGAACTGACTAAATGGCAACCACACTAAAGCTAAATCCTCTCTATCACTAATGTGATGAGAGCACATTCAGTGCGTTGGGCTCGAGCACACGAAGTGACGAGAACCAACATTATATACATATACATATAGCTAGGCAAGACCACGGCCGCGGAACCGGGTAACGGGACAGGACAGGATCCAAGTTGCAACTGGCGGGAGCACAAGGGGGAGGCCCAAGTCAATTGATCAGACTGATAAGGACGTCCAAGCTTAGTGGTGCCGACTCATAGGTTACATGAGAAATCAAAACATATACAAACTATATCAGTATAAAACACTCGGGTAGGCGGGGCATGGTGCTCGTAAGCACACCTTTCATTTCATTATCTGTTCATGCATAAACGGGGCTGGCAAGACATATCAGGTATATAAATCAGAATTTGAGATAAAACCAGTAGGATCGGGTAATTATACATATAATCTGAGTAAAACAATGCAATGAATCCTTATACCATTAAGGACTATATATTGGGGCATCCATATTCAAACAACATGTATAAGGATCTTGTATGTCTATTATTACCCTTAGTATGGTACTCGAATGATAGAGGACATACCAACTTTCCTTATGCAAGTTGATGACTCCAAAAGTCCCAATACCTTTCCGAAATGGTGTTTCTTTCTAAGTCAATCTCCTTATGTCATCCCCTGGTCTTTCCAAGGTGGTGGGGCATTAGAACAACCCATCCAAACGTTTAAATACCATATCTGAAAACAATAGAAAAGACTTAGGAATTCTGGGTGAAATTCGGTCACTAGTCGGTTAGCTGGCGGTTAGCCGCCGAGGTGATCGGCGGTTAGCCGCTGGATGACCGCGGGGCTGACCGCGGTTCACCCTGCTAAAATATAGCATTCTGTGTTTTTAACCGCGCATCTCGGCTACCTGGCGGTCACAGGGTTTTTGGTTAGCGGTTAGCCGCGAGCTGACCGCGGTTCGCCTGTCAAAACACGGCATTTTGTGTTTCTAACCGCATCTGGGTCGGCTAGCCGCCAGTCACCTGTCGGCTAGCCGCCAAGGTGACCGCCCGTTGACCGCCCAGCTGCGGGAACTACACATCAGGTGTAGATTTCAGTTCTTTCTTTCCCAAACCCTTTCACCTCAACTCCAACCAGTTCCTAACATGAAATGGGCCTATTCCCTTCCATTTAACATTTAATCATTTCCACCAACCACCATTCCATCAATGCATTAATTCTTCTACCAATACAAATCTCATTCAATGCAAGTACAAATATCATTTAAGAAGTTCTAATGACCAAAATAAACTTTAATGAATGAATGCATACATTCTAAAAAAAATAACTAAGAGAAAACTCATATCAATAAGTACATTTCCAAAAGCATTATGAAACATAATAAACTAAAGGAATAGGAATAGTTCAATAAAACAAGAACTCATTCAAAACAAATCCATTCATTTACTTGCCTTGGTCTCCAAATATGCTAGTCAAGCTCTAATCCCACTTTCAAGCTCAAAATCTACAATCTACACAAAAATCCCCAAAATACATTCATTACAACCCTAGAATGTCAAAATCAAGAAATAGATGGAGATAGCTTCCAATAATCAAAGTGAAGTACCTCCATGGCTAGAAGAACACACAACTAAGAGATGATAAGAAGAGCTTACATGGAAAGTCCTCTAATGGCAAGAGCTTGCTCAAAATGTAGCTTGGAATGGAAGGTTCTCTCTAAAAATGATATCAAGATGAAGCTTTCATGGAGGGGATGAAGATTACCACTTCCATTTTACCTTTAGCAATAGGTTTGAGAGAGATTGGGAGAAGCAAGAAGCAAGGAGCAGGAAGAAAAACCCTAGGGCTGGGTTGGAACTTCTCTTTGTTCTCAAGGAAAAGTTGCAGGAAAAGGGGGAAGAAGGAATGAACTCCTCCTTATATAGAAAATCTGGATGGGTCCACAACATAAAAATCCAATTGGGCTAAAACATCGCTCTACGGGCTTCGGATGGATTCGATGAAGAAGGAAGAATCGATCGTCGAAATTTCTACTTTCCAAAAAGTATATATTTTACGAGTTTCGGAGACATTGAAAATAGTGTCCAGATTTTGTGTAAAAAGACTGTTTTACCCCTATCAATGGAAAAGTAGGGTTTAGAGGTCTCGAACGGAAACGGAGCAAATACAAAAGTTGTCGGGAATAATAAAATACATTAAACGGAGCAAATTACAGATTTCCAGAATTATTAAATAAATCCCAAAACTAATCAAGACACAATAAAAGGAACCACCAAAGGGCCCCACTAGATCAAAAGAGTTCCCAGAATTATTCAAAGCTATATAACTATTCTAATCCAGATTTAACCAATTTCCACTAATCTCACTTATAAATAAGTCACGTCTTAATTAACACTAATCGGAAACTCTCGGGGCGGGGTCTTACAATCTTCATTTTTATACATTCTGTGTCCCTAAAATCAATAGTCTTCCAACCACCATAGGTTTTTAGAGTAATATGACTCTTTTGCCCATCTCTTTTATCCTTATATGCATAATTTCAAAAGCTTAGACTCAATTTTTTTTTATAAAGCATTTAATTTTAACAATTGTATTTACCGGGAGAGAATAACCATCTATAATTCATATTTTCTTATCAATACAATGCTCATTTCATTAAATCCAAATTGATCATGACGACCCACACCTATACTTATAACCAGTTATGATTTATCCAACCCACACATGGCCTACCATTAGATTGATGAAAGTTTCAAAATACATGATTATGCTTCATGTGTAGGGGGTGTAAAAAAATTATTGAGGAACAGAAAAATAAAAATAAAAAATAGTTTTTAGAACTTGGGGTGGGGGGGTTTGGCTCTCTATAAAAGAAATATTGGGGGAAGGGATGTAAAACATATTATTTTTTAGAATTTGCAAAGGGGAGGGGAGGATTTTAAACTTTTCTCAAATATGTGTGGGAGGGGGGTGTTTAGATCTTTGTAAAAGAAATATTGGGGGAAGGGATGTCAAACTTTTTTTTTTTTTTTTTGAATTTGCGGGGGGGGGGGGGGGGGGGGGGGGGGTGGAATTTAAACTTTTCTCAAATATGTGTGGGGGCTCCCAGCTTTGTACCTGGGTCCACCTCTAATCATGTGCATGAGAGATTTATCGAGAGAAACCATTGGGACTTAAGATAAAATTATGATATTTTTGTAAATAATAATATACTTATTTTTGTTTTACGGATGTAAGGGCAAAGTATCATTGATATAAAAATCCAATACAAATCTCACGGTGGCTGCCCATTCTTGTTGGGAATATTGATTTTGAGGACAAGAAAGATATTAACAATGAAAAGGAGAGGCCTATTTACAAATACTAAAACTTCAAGGGCATATGTACAAATCCTACAAACCTTAGGGGGGTATATACAGAAAGCCCTTTCTTGTAGGAGTCCCAGGGTGGGGTAGATGACGTTTGTTTCATTTTAATTAATGTTAACTCATTTGAGAGCTTGGCTCCTTCCTTTTATCTCTTATTATCTATTGTTGTGATTATTGTTTCTTCATGCGGTCTCCATTGTATCTTTCCCTCGTCAAATTTAAACTTAGGTATGGTTAGAGCCTTATAAAACTCAAGTTAATAAATTGAGGTTTGGGTGCAAGTTATGCAGGTCAACCCGACGTGCAGTAACTCACAGTGGTTACGTGGGTCTAGTCAGGTCAACCTGAGTGGTGGATTAAGATTTTTCTTACCTGTTTAATAGACGGGTCGAATATTGGTTGACCCGTCTAGTGTGGACTCCACATGTCAACCCGATCCACTTGCCACCTCTACATGCATGAGATGCTTCTCCATTTCTTCTTTTGATGATCAATGTTGGGCAACAAAGGGCATGCAATAATTGTACATAAAACTTAAAGGGGTCGGAACCAAGGTGAAATTGGACCCGTTTAGGTCATGGGTCTGGAAAAAGAACCTATGCCCTGACCCGTTTACTTACCAAGGCCTAAATAAGGACCCATACTTGGCTTTTAACATAATGGAACCTCCGGGTATTTGGAGAATTAGGAACCCATTTACATCCATACCTTTCATATGATATAATGCACTGGGTAAGGGGAAGGGGAAGGAGCTGATTTCCCATTTTTATAAAATAACTTTTGTTTTATGTAAATTCAAAAAGGACGCACGGACCAATCTCATGAAAGAGTCAACGCGTGTAATTGATCGCAATGGGGTACTGGGGCTGATTGATGGACGACGCACTAGGCAAGGACAAAGTTGATATTTTATTTTAATGAAATAATTTGTTATTTTCTATGAAAACAGCAAGATTTAAGAACCAGTCTAATGAAAGAATCCATTAATGTGATGGTCCGCACTGGGCATGGGGAATAGCTAATTTCCCATTTTGATGAAATAATTAATGACTATAATGAAAACACAAAATTATGCAAAAACCAATTTAATGAAAGAGTGTCACCCCCCAAATTCCAATTCCCTGAGAAAAGAGGGAAGTCCGAACCATGGGACACGACCTTATATAATTTTCTTTTACAATCACGATCGTAGTCCGCATTGTGAAAATATTTAACACCACAACGTTTAATAAACGACAATGAAAAACATGAGTATTAGTTAGGGGTGAAAATCTGGGTTGTGCCGGGCCAGTGCCGGGCTCGGTTGTGCCTGGGGCAGTGCCGGCACTGCCGGTGTCTGATATGCGGGCCCCCCCCCCCACCCTTTTTTTTTTTAAATTGGAGGACACAAAATAAAAAACTTGGACTTAGACTCTTTGACCAATTTTATTAAAATAAAAAAATTAAGAGAAATAAATAAGTATTATAACACTATTGATGTTTTGAAAAAATACATCAAATAAACTTTATTTCCTTTACATTTAAGTTGCAAAAGTTCAAAAAATTTACAAGTTTGAACTTGGATCAATATATATATATATATATAATGAAATTCAAACCTTTTGATAAATGAAAAAAGAATTACAACTTTATAAACTTATGATACATTCTAAAAACTAAATTACAACTTTGAAAACTTATGAGATATTCTAAAAAACAAATTACAACTTTAAAAACCTATGATACATTCTAAAAAATAAATTACAAGTTAAAAGCCTATTATACATTCTAAAAAAAATTATACTATGACATATGTAATGTCGCTAGCTTATCTTTTATCTCGAATTCTTCATTGATGTGTTGTTCCCTATCCTCTACTTGGTACCAATCCCGTAAGCACATGCAGGTCTCAACTATTTATTCTTGAAGCATAGTTTTCATGGGGTCAATAAAGCGTCCACTTGTGCTAAATGCCTGCTCTGATGCAACTGTAGATGCTGGTATTGTTGGTGTATCACGGGCAATGGCGGAAAGTACATGAAACTTAGTTTCAAATGATTTCCACCATGCCAAAAGATCAAAAGCATCTTCTTCATCATCCGAGATTGGAATAGGATCGCTCCTCAGGTACATTGTTAATTCATTTAAGGTTGTAAGAGGATCCTCCGGAAGAAGAGGAGTTACTTCCGTGAGGTTTCCTCATAATACTCCAAATGGCCTTTTTTTTTCCTTTATTTACTTGGGGAGGGCCTGTTGGGACCGTGGGTGCTATGGATCTATCTAATCGGGTAGCATAATCCAAATAAAGTGTTTCTAATTGTGTCTTAACTGTAGACATGTTATTTATATTAGTTGTATTCATGTTAGAGTTTATTTCATCAAGAATGGTTTCTACACCCTTTGATTTCAATTTAGGGTTTAATGCAGCAGCTATACAAAATGTTAAATGAGCTATTCTCCAATATTGTGAAAACTTTACCTTCATTTGTACACACATAAGTTGAAAAATGTAAAAATCTCTATACTTTTTAAAAGTAAGACTTATTTAATAAAAATGGGTTAAAGCTTGATCTGATGTGGGATAATATACCCCGTAAAAAAAAATGTTGCATTGTGAAAAACTTCTAAAAAATCTCTTATTATTTTAAGAATGGTCCATCTATCATCACTTATAAAAATATTTTCATGTTCCAAATAAAGTTGACAATATTGATTTAGTGTCATTTTATAGGCACATACTTCTTTTAACATTTTATAGGTAAAATTCTATCCATGCTTTACATCTTGTGATATTTTCTTTGGTTTTAAACCCAAATTTATACATATGTCCCTCCATCATTGTTCTCGCGAGGGAGAACAAAAAATATATCTTACAATCCATTTAATGCTCTCTAAATCATTTTTAATAGATTTTACTCCTACTTGTACAATAAGATTTATGATGTGGCATGTACATCTATTGTGAAATAGAGATCCATTTAAATCAAGTTGAATCGCAGGTTTTAGTAAATCTGCTACGACATTGTTAGTGCTTGCATTTTCTAAAGTTATAGAAATTATTTTATTTTCAATTTCATATTCTCTAAGTTGTTCAAAGATGGTGGACCCTATCCTAGCACCAGTGCGTGGGAATTCTAATAAAGAAAACGCAATCATTCTTTTCTGCATCACCCAATCATTATCAATATAATGTGATGTGATTGCAATGTACCCCAAATTTTGTTTGGAGGTCCATAATTCTAAAGTTAAAGCCACTTTTTTCAGGTATATTTTTAAAAACCTATTTTAAACTCTCTTTTTATTTCAAAAAAGTTTTTATTGCATTATTTATAGCAGTAACACTAGATATTTTCTACCAAGAAGGAACAAAAGTTGACCTACAAAATCTTTCAAAGGCTCGATCTTCGGCAAGTATAAATGGTAATTGGAGAACTATTATAAACTTAATAAGTTGATATCTAGCATTATTAGGGTCATAGTGAAAAACTCCTAAACCACCAGATGAATCTGTTCGAGAAAGTTGTGTCTGAATGAGCCCACCTCTTACCCCAACATCAGCGGTATTCGTGGTTTTGGGCATACACTTACTCATGTGCCTTTTAAGGTGGCCAGTGCCGTTTGCTGATTGGGTACTGAGGAGATTTTTGCAAATTTTACATTTTGCCTTTTTCCTTTATTCCTCCTGCGGGATTTGGGACCTTAATTTTAACAAAATAAGACCATATAGGAGAAGTCAAATTTGTTTTTCCTTTCTTTTTAGTTGTAAAAGCCGAACATGCAGGCTCTACACTACCAGTGGGTCCGGGTTCTTGGGGATTATGACTATCTATTTCTATGCCCTGACTTTGATCTAAATGAATATATCTAGAATCTTCTTCATTTAGAGAGAAGTCAAAGTTGAAAGGTTATGATGGTTCAGCCATTTTTCTAAATAAAGTATTTTAAAAAACTTAAATAAATAATTATGTATAATGTGTTTTTTGTGATAATTTATATAAGAAATGAGAGAAGATGAGACTTAATATATAATATTACTATGTATATCAGTATATTATTACTAAATAAAATTCAAAATTAAAAATAATAAAGACCTTTACGAGAGAGGGAGAGCTAATGGAGAAGTCCTTAGTTGAATCCTCCTTAGTTGAATCCTCCATTTTAGAGAAGTCACTCTCACTCTTCACTTCTTAGAAAACTTTGTAGAGAGTGTAGACTTGAGATTGAGACTTAAGAGAGCTTAGAGCCTTAGAACCTTAGAGGGAGTGTGAGAAACGAGAGAGTAAATGAGTGTAGAGAAATGAGAGGAATGATGACTATTTATAAAATTCATAAGTAATAAAATGACATAAAATACCCCCTCATACGACCGTTTTATAGCAATTGGGGGTATAATGGTAAAAAAATGATCAAAAGACACTAATACCCTCCCATTTGACCGTTTATAGCTGTTTGGGGGGTGGGGGGGGGGGGGGGGGGTGGTTTAAAAATGTAAAAAATTATGCTTTTGACCTTTTTTTGAGAGGTTTTTTTTTTTTTTTTTAATGACCTTTGGGCACTTCGGGCCGGGCCGCCCTGGGGCTTGGGGCATTGGCCCAGCATGACACAAATTTTATTCAGGTCATGCCTCGGGCCTGGCAACCTTGGCCCAGCACGGCCCACTGGAGACTGCCGGCCTGGCCCGGCCCAGGCACAAATTTTCAGTGCCAAGCCCACGCTGGGCTAGGGCCGCCCGCCCATATTTTCACCCCTAGTATTAGTTAATGCATGATATAAAGCTAGGCAAACTATCCATCGATCATAATTTTAAGTTGCGAAAGAAATTATGCCACCAAGGGCAGTAGAAGTATAGGAAATGTAGGTGCCAAAATTGACACGAACTTAATTAGATGAATGTAGAATTCTTTGGGAAAAGACCGAACGCCTGAAACCTGAAAGGAAATGAGAGAAACAGAGGTTAAAGGCCCTGGCTGCTGTCGGCCGAAGGTACTCCGATGCCTAAATTAGTTCTGCAACTAGACAAATGATGAGTGGAGAGGAGAAAGGCAAGATTGAGTGTGCGTATATTAGTGCGTACCTTTCTGGGACTGACCTTCTGCATATATATAGACGGGAGTCTCATTGACCTTTTCCTGAATGGAGGTAGTTGGTGGCAAAGTCTCATCGGGCCTTACCCTGACATGGTGGCAGGTGGAGGGAGAGTCTCATCGGACGGCTTCCCATTCATTCTATTGAAGTGACAGCCTGATAAGGACATCTCCTTTTTGCTATCAGTCGCCCACCCAATCTGACAGCACGTCCTATAACGTGTCTGTACTTTTCATAGAAGCATGGTTATACTTGACTGATACCCAGTACTCGTACCAAGATCAGTAGTAGCCATGAGATAGGTGTGTCCTGGCACTGTTGCTGAGACGCACGTAAAGCTAACACTGCTGTCTAGCTGCATGTAATTGGCATTGCTGCTTAGCTGGCACTGCTGCTTAGTTGGTATTGTTACCGAGCTGCATATAGCTGGCACTGTTGCCGAGCTGGTATTGTTATCGAGCTGCATATTACCGAGACCAAACTCAGTTGGTACTTTTACCGAATATAGTACAATCTTGGTACTGCAGAAATGCCCCCACACAGAAAAGAAAAACACCAAAATAAAATTTAAAGATAATATGATAAGGCTCTCATGCACAACCATGGTGGCTACACTAGGTCACCTGCGACCCAATTGCGAGGCTCTTCGACTGATGTCTCAAAGAATGACTCATCTTCAGGGGTAGGGGAAAGAAATCCAACCTACAACACCAAGTGAAAGAACATCACGTTTTGATAAATCCGGCAAGATACAGCATATAAGTAACACGTTATCAAAAAAATAATCCTTAAAATAAATTGTGAACCAATCGTCCACCCCTTTATTTAAAAAATATTTCTAAAAATACTATCAAAAATATTGCAGTAAAATGGTTTAAGAAATAATGTGGTAGTTTAAAAAATGTGCCTCTTCAAGACATACTTGAAAAAATAGGATTATTTTCATATTTATGGAACTCCAAATAAAATGTTTGGTGCATTTCAATAAATGCATATTATATTGATAATAACTGGATTATGCAAAAAAAAAAAAAAAAAAAAATTCATTCTCTTTACTTGAGTACCCACATACTTGTGCTATGATAGGTCTACTATCCTAGAAAAAAAAAGAGAGTATAATATAAACAATAGAATAATTTCCATAGCTTTAGATAATGCAAGCTCCGACAATAACACAATTGCTATACTAGAATTTGCGCTCCCACTAAATACAAATGGGGTTATGTTTCACAATAGACGTGCATGTTGCATCTTAAGTATTATAGTAAAAGATGACTTAGAATTTATTAAGCTGATCATATAAGTAATTAAATACATTGTAAGTTAATATTTCTTATCTGCTTCAAGAAAACAATGTTGGAAGGAAATATGTAAAAGTCTTAATAAAAATCCCCAAAAAATACAACCAAATGTAAAGCATTATGAAATGCTAAAAGAAGCTTAAAGTTATAAAGTTGCAGTTAATTAATATTGTACTTTATATTTATCACGTATAGATATTTTTATAGGCGAAGAAAATTGACAAGTTTTCAAAATAATAAAAGATTTTTTTAGAATTTTTTATGATGTAATCTTATTTTTTTGGGGTATGTTATCCCATATCAATTCAAGTTGTGAACGACTTTTTATGAAATTAGTATTGCTTTTAAAAATATAGAGATTTACCGACTTTCAAGTATATGCGTACATCAATGTAAATGAAGTTTTCACAATATTGGAGAAATGCTTAATTAATATTTTGTTTAGCTTTTGTATTGGATCGTAGCTTAAAATTAGTAGGTGAAAAAAAGAAGAAGACTTTACTTGAAGCAATAAAACAATAATATGAATGCCAATAATCAAACCTTATTCTAAACGACTTTTTATGGAATATTATACCCAAATGGGCAGGCTTGAAAAACCCTCTACCCCTATGAGCCCTCCTCAATCACAGGGAGGAGAAATGACCTTTTTCTCCGGATCCAGTCAAGTTATGAATGAATTAACGATATATCTACAAATTGGTCCGATTGAAGTCCCAAATGATGACCGACTTCAACCTTTTTTTTTGGCCAGGTGGAAAGCAAGTGAAAGTAGATTTCCCATGCCTTTTGCTATGGCCCTGCGATTTAGTCTACAATTGCATCGAAGCAAGTATTTAGTGATGGAAACATTCATGTGTCCGTGAGACTGGTTTTTGGCAGGAAGGGGAAGCAAAGTTTAACGGCGGAATAAGAAACAAAAGATAACTCTTTAGCATTACAAATTACAGTGTTTAAAAAATATCATGGTTGTAAATTTTATAAAGTTTATTTAAAGTTATAAATTAACATCATAGTTGTAGATTTCATTTTAAGGAAATTGCCATACTTGTAATTTTGTTTTTTTTTTAAATTTATAACTTTTGTAAAATTGGAATTATCATCAAGCTTGTAAATTATATTTGAATTTGAAAGTTAAAAAATATCATAACATTGTTGTAAATCTTATTACAAGGAATATAATACAAATCAAGTTTAATTTTTTATTTGTAAATTAGCATCGATGTTTATGTATTTATTTTGGTAATTTTAATTTTATGTCAAGGTGTAAACTCCTCACCCCACCAAGGAAAAAAAAAAAAAACCTCCACAAAGACCCTTTCAATTTATATAAGAAATAAAAAAAAATAAAAAAACCAAAATTCAAAAACTTAGGAGGCATATGGGCTGGCTCATGGGCCGTGGTGGCCCAACCCCTAACCGACCTGGGCATGACATGGCATGACCCGTGAAACTTCATGGGTCCACAAGGCCAAGCCCACGCACGGCGTGTTTTACACCCTTTGATAAGGCTTTGATATGCATTAGCCTAGAGTTCGGATCTCTTATTTCAACGAAACATTGAAATACAGCTTCGGCCTTTTCCCAAGCGCCATCGGTATATAATAACATGACAGCTAAGTCACCACTTTTAAAACAAGAAAAATAAAAAAATCAGCGAATTAACCTTTTTTCACCGGTGGCAATCGGAGATGGGCCCAAATAGTATTTTCCCGATCCGGACTCATAGCCTGTCCGGCTGTCCCTCCCTGCCCATGAACACCCAGTACATCAATTGTCTTATAAAATACCCGTGCTTTATATATATAATAAATATTAGGCTTTGCTGTGCATTAAGTTATTAACCTTTTAGGCACCCGCCAAAACTAGATTACTAAAATTCTCAAACATTGTTGATGAAAAGAAAATAGTGATACTAGGCAGGTACGAAACTAATTTCACTCCGCCGTTCCCCGCTCGCCCCGCCCACTCCACTTTAAAACGCCCTAAAAACGCCAAACGCACTGTCTCTCTACTGCAACATCTCTCTCCTGCGGTGGAGCTCTGGAGGTATTTCTTCTTCGTTATTCCAGCGTTTCCCCACCTTAAGTTTTGTTAGTTTCCTTTGTTTTTAGGTTTTAGGGAATGATTGCATTTGATTGTGTTTTGTCAATACTTCTATACTCAAGAGATAGCAACCATTTATTAGGGCCAGCAGCAATCCACTACTAATACTAAACTAAAAGAAAGAAACGAAACGCAGAGTCACAGTTGTAGCATCTAGCACTTGTAAACGGAAGAACGAATCCAGTAGCACTTGTAAACGCGAGGGATAGCAAAGGAACTGGTTAAATATTTGTTGAGATTTGTGTTATGGAATTTACGGTTTGGCTTCTTCACTCAGCGATTTGTTTGTGAGCAGAGCACCCTCACGTTGGATTCAGTTCCGTTAATATCTCACCTTTCTCATCCCTCACTCGTCTGCTGTTGTTCTTTGAACGTATCTAGAAATTCAATGTTTCTGGGCTTTGTACCAGCTCTATTGATTCTGCTAAATAGAGAAAAACCCAAACCCAATTCAGTACTGAATCCCATCAATGGCAATAACCACCACATGACCGGTTCAGATCATTGTTTACATTCGCCACCCATACGGGGTGGAATTCCCCTCAACTTACCGCCTTCTCCACACATATACAGACAATCGCAACCTACAATTTCCAAACCATCTCTTCAGTCATGAGAATTCAAATGAAAAATCCTCATCGAATTGCAGCGAATTATGTGCAGAATGTGTTCAAATAGGAAACCCTAATTCAGAAAAGGGTAATAAAAAAAATTTGGGGGAGAAGATGATAGAGAAAAGCTGAGGTTTTTCTGTTGAATCTATGTTTAAAAGAGAGGAATTGATTGGAGGGATGAGATTTGAAAACCTGTTATATTGACTGAATGAGGCAGAGAGAAGCGGAGAGGGAGAGGAGGACTGATTCTCCATTTCAGCTTTTTCTTTACCCTTTTGGCGGGAAGTGGGAAAGAGTCTTCGGACGCCCAAACACAGCTTTCTTTCTTGCGGGAGTTGGTATATATAGGTGTTGGGCAGGCTATGGTATGCGTTTGTGCAGTTTTGAATTTAAGTCGTGGGAGCTCCTGGTCCGCTTGGCCAATTTATTGGTAGATTAGTTGGTGATGCGCCGCCATTTCACAAAAATAATCAGGGATTAATTCCTGGTTGTAGGGCCCTTGGTGAGAGACTTGTGTGAGTACTTACTTACCCAAAATATGTAGTGTTTTGGCCACTGGCTGCTACGCCCACTGTAACCATTACTTTGATCCTTGAGCCAAGTAAATGTATCTTCTTCTCTTCTCCTTATTTCTTTTCCTTTGAGTTTCCCTTTGCACTCAAACCCTAGATTTACAAACCACCATCACTCACCAACTACCAACAAATGCAGATCTATACCATCCTCACCATTAAAATGCCTCTAAACCACTGGATCTACACCGCCAACCCCTGATTTTATCATCGATCCATCCAACCCTTAGATCCCACCATCCGACCATCGTAACCATCATCCACCTTAGCCGCCAACCATGCCTTTTATCAGATCCATCAGATCTGATCCATTCACCCATATCTTACCGATCAACCATCATCCCATCAAATCCAACCATCCAACCCCTACTTGACCGAATCCTAAGTGGGTCCCACCAGACTTGGATTACCCTTATTGGGTCCCGCTTGATCAGCCAAACCACCATCGGAGGTGTATTTTAGCCATAATTTCCACTATTTTCACATCTTACACTCCAATTAACACAATAAGCCAAATCGCAATTTATTTTGGGCCTTTAAATTGCTGTGGGGGGATTGTTTTAAATCTGAACTTTATTCTTCAAGCCCAAATTACACATTGAACCAATTGCAAAGAAGTTGAGCCTGGCTTTTGTTCAAATCCTCGCGAAGGGACAAGTAATTTACTTAGATTAGACTATCCCTGAGCAAGTGGAAGTTTTAACTTCCATTAGGATCCTTCCCTCTCACTACTAGAGGGCATTTATTGCAGGACTTGTGACATTGTCTTGGATCATTACAAATTACCACACTTAATTTTCAATGCTAGATAGTGTGGATGGTTTGATTTATAATTCATTATTAATTATTAATTTTCAAATTGATCTCAGCATTTCATATTAGGCTAGATTGCATCGTTTCTTTTGCATGATGATATTTGATGGAACTTTTTTTTTCTCATTCAATTTCAGATTAAGGGCTTTTTTTTCTAAAAGTTGTAAGTAGAGTGGTAGATCAATGTTGTTGTTATTTGGTTTTGGTGTCTCTAACTCAAGCTTGCAGCTTGGTCTCCTTGTTGGAGGAGAGGTGCCTCACTGTCATAATACTTGTGTGGTTGGTAAGAGTGAGAGTTCACAATTGTTCTCTGTTTCTTTCCTAACAGTATGAATAAATGCCATGGCGGCTACTGAAGCTAAAACATTTAAGAGCTTGGGCTTATGTCAACAGTTGGTTGAAGCATGTGAAAACTTGAAGTGGAAAGAGCCTACTCCGATTCAAGCTAAGGCCATTCCTCTTGCTTTACAAGGTTTAGTTTGCTAATTATATATTTATTTTTGATCCTTACTGTTCTAATTCAATTGCTATTTTTGCCTTGCCTCTTAACATTTATATTATGTGTCAATTTTTGATGTAAAAGGAAAAGATTTGGTTGGACTTGCACAAACGGGTTCTGGGAAAACTGGGGCTTTTGCTCTCCCAATTCTTCAGGCACTTTTGGAGAACCCAAAGCCATTCTTTGCTTGTGTGCTTTCTCCGACGAGGTTTGGTTTTACTTGAATTCTTGCATTCAAAATAAATTTCTTTACCCTTATTATTGCATTTTATTTTTATTCTATTTAATTCTTTGTTATTTTATTTTATTTTATTTTGTTTTATTTAGGGAGTTAGCAATTCAAATTGCTGATGAATTTAAAGCTTTAGGCTCTGGCACAGGTGTGAAGTGTGCTTCGGTGAGACTGTTGGACCTTTTGAATTATTCTTTCAATAGAGCAAAGATAGTTTATTATAAAAGTCAATAATAATAGCATTTTTGTTCTTGATCAGGTCTGTTAAAATCTTTGAAAACATTTATAAGCATATAATTATCTGAGCACAACTGTCTTCTTGTGTCAAAGGTGGGTTGTAAATATATTAAAGATGGAATAAGTAGTCAATGCACAAAAAAGACCTAACAAACAAGATTGTGACTCAAAGGTAGCATTATACCCGACCCAACAAGCAAAAGAGCACATTGAATATAAATAACAAAAGCCAAATCCCTCGCCAATCGCTTACTTGACCAGAGCATTTTCCATCCCATCATGCTAAAGACATAATTTTTACAAGATAGAAATGGAATTTCCAAGGCCGCACACTTAGGGCACGTTTGACAACGGTCTACACTAGGGAGAGGAATCCTCTATCCAGATGATTCCTCCGATCCCCTTATACAATGCTTTCTTCAGGGAGAGTTTCTTGTGAAGAAGATTCAGTTCATTCCAGGTTTGGCAACACCATTGATTCTGTGGATTTGCATATGCTACATCCGATGATCATAAGTTTTTTGCCATTTTCTTGCAATCCTTGATGAATCAAGCTCCAAAAATTGAACCACTAATCATTTTGGGCCTTCTACAGTTGATGGGCTGTTTAGATTCTCATTGTGGGTCCCACAGAAAAAAAAAATTAATTTCTTTTGGTGGACGTTTTTGTAAATATCTCAAAATATTGGGCAAATCAAAGGTTGAATATTGACCACATGGCCTTTTTCTAACTTACTAATAAAATTAATGGTTTAGATCAACCAAGTGGGACCAATAAGAAAGTGTTCCACAGCCAAAACGGTACCCAGTATTGCCATGCGCTGTTCTCTGAAACCAACTTGAACTTGTTACTGTTCATCTGAAGAGGTATTGTATGGATAATCAACTGTCGTCCTTTTTCTTCATTTTTCTCGTTATCCATAAGGAATCAGACAACCAAATTTGACATTGTAGCCGTTTTAGGCCTTCTGAAGGGCCTGGACGGTTTGGATTTTTAAAATGGGCCCCACAAGGCGTGTTTCCAAAGCAAAAGGCAATGACCTCTATTGTACCGCCCGCGTCACTGTTCATCTGCAAATCAGTGAGAGCGTGCATTTTGGGAACGCGATGTGGGGAGGTCGGACATTCATTCTAGACGCTTGTGAGGACTTTGTCCGTATTTTGAGGATTCCTCTTATATGGTGGCAACCATTGCCAAACTTGGATTTTCCTCGCAATCAAGGAAAACCAGCAAAGAATCCACAGTGCGGATGGCTGCCAAACGTGCCCCTAGGGAGGAAACCCTAGAGATTGCATTCAAAGAATCACTTTCCATTATAAGCTTGCCATGAAACAAGGATGGGGAAATCTGAAGAACTTCCAAAATAGCCAACACCTCTACTTCATTCGAATTTGACACACCCAAATGCTTGGAGAACACAAACACATCACTTTTCCTTGGCCATTTCAAAGAATTCCTAGGTCTATTGGACCTGGCTTACCCCTTGCCGTGCCATTGACATTAAACTTTGTCCTCCGGGGGAGAAGACTGAAAATTTGAGATCCTCTTTGTCTAGAAGGTCCCCAATCTAATGAAGCATCAAGGTTATGAATAATGTTGACGGGTTTTAAGCTATGTAACTCTTTACTTACCGAGGCCATTTAGTTATGTAGGACAACGCCCATGATAAGAGATCGTCAAAGGAGCGCCTAGAGCCTCTAAAGATCCTTTTTTTGCTCTCGTTCTAAAAGGACCATAGACTAGCTAGGGGGAGAGTGTCCAATGGATATGAATACAACCATGAAAAGGATTCATCCTCCATGCCTTAACCTAGGGATCTTAGAAAACATCATGAGGTGTTGCTTTAGAGAATAACCGACAAAATTTATTGGAGTTGTCTATGTCACAATGCAAAAATACATGAGTGATGGACTCCAACTACTTTCCACAAAGAGAGCACATACCAGAGATAGGATCCCCCTTCTTCTGAGGTCATTCGCCATATACATCTTTCCATAGACCACTAACCGACAAAAAATCTCGACTCTTGGAGGAGCCAAGCCCATCCACCCATGAGAACTTGGAGGGAGAAGCTCCAATTACGAATCCAAATACCTATAGAAGGACTTTGTAGGAAATTCTCCAAGAGGGCAAGGCTTTCAAATACAAATATCTGCCTCTCCCCGTAAACAAATAAGTTTGAAAGCCCTAACCAACTTAGTGACCCCATAAAACATCAAGAGGAGTTGTATCGGAAAGGAACCAACATTTATTAGAGTTGTCTACTTCGCAATGCAAAAATACGAAAATACATGAGTGATGGACTCCAACTCCTTTCCACAAAGGGAGCATGTATTGGAGATAGAATCCAAAGCGATCCCCTTTCTTCTGAGGGCATTCACCGTAGACATCTTGCCAAAGGCCACTAACCAACAAAAAGTTTCAACTCTTGGAGGAGCCAAGCCCATTCACCCATGAGAACTTGGAGAGAGAAGCTCCAATTACAAATCCAAAGACCTATAAGACTTTGTAGGAAAGTCTCAAGAAGGGCAAGGCTTTTAAATACATATATCCGCCGCTTCCTCCAAACAAAAATGTTAGAAAGCCCTAACCAACTTAGGGACCCTATAAAACATCAAGAGGTATTGTATTGGAAAAGAAACTATATTTATTTGGGTTGTCTACGTCGCAATGCAAAAATACATGAGGGATAGACCCTAACTCCTTTCCACAAAGAGAGCACGTATCAATCCGAAGGGATTCCCTTTCTTCTGAGGTCATTCTCCGTAGACTCTTGCCAAAGATCACTCACCAACAAAATGTCTCAACTCTTGGAGGAGCCAAGCCCATCCACCCATGAGAACTTGTAGAGTGAAGCTCCAATTACAAATCCAAAGACCTATAGGAGGACTTTGTAGGAAATTCTACAGAAGGGCAAGGCTTTTAAATACAAATATCTGCCGCTTCTCTGCAGACAAATACGTTAGAAAGCAAACACGACAAGTGCTTAGACTCTTGTAAACATCCCCCTTAAGACACATGCCCCTTCACACTCATAACATTCTAAAACAGAAGACTATGTGGAACGTGGCCCTAAACAATCTTTGAAAGACACTATACAATGGACCCCACTCTCAACCAATTATCACACCAAAATCAGACATTACTCCCAACCCCCATTTTAAAACTGACCCCTCTAATGAAAGCGAGCCCCCCAACATTTGACTCATCCCGAAATTATGACATTATGCCACTAACCCAACGGCCGATACCCGCCGATACTAGGGGACAATGTAGGAACCTAAACCCACTAGCACAACCTCAATCCACAATCGAAAATAGATCAACCTCTGGATGGGGTTGATCGAATCCAAAGAAGGTTAAGGCACTAAGCCGCACTCACGACAAAGAGAAACACCATAATTGGAGAGAGAACTCAGAACTTGGATGGATTTTGTGGGATAGTTGAATTAGGGCTTTGGTCGTGGAGGTTTTGGCAATTTTCGAGTTCGGGACGTGAGTTTTGGAGTTGGATTTTGGGGATTGGCCAAGTGTAGGGTTTTGGATGGTTTGAGAATTGATAGGGATTTTGGCATTATGGCTTAGGGCCTGATGAATTGAGTTTGGATTTGAAGGGGATTTTAGGTTTAAGGGTTTCAGATTGAAGGGTTCTAGGTTATGGATGTCCAATTAGGGTTGGTGATGATGGAGATTTGTTTCTATTGGAGGCTGTGTTTCGGGAAGGGTCTGGCATAGATAGGATGATGGGGGTAATGATGAAATTACTGAATGATGATGATGAATGGAATGGGAACAATTAATCAGATTATCTTATTATTCCCGTTTAGGATCCTTTGCTCTGATACCAATTTGACACAACCTTCATCCACGATTGAAAATAGATCAACCTCTAGTTGGGGTTGATCGAATTGAAAGAAGGATTTAAGCACTAAGGCTTGCTCACGAGAAAGAGAAACACCATATTTGGAGGGAGAACTTAGAACTCAAAGATTAATTGATAATAAGCATGAATTACAATGAGGCTGCCAGCTCTCTCTCTCTCTCTATATATATATATATAGATAGATAGGGAGATGCTCACCATACTATGAGAGATAAGGTGGGGACCCTCACATTTAAGTTGTTGGCATTGGATATGGATGTGAGGGCCTCCACCTTATCTCTCATAGTAAGGTGAGAGCATCTCTCATAGGAGCATCTCTATATATAAATATATATATAGTAGGATCAATGCTCTTTGTTACTTGGACACTAAGACTTTCCTAAACATGGAGTTTAAATAAAATAACAACACATATAATAGTAATCCTAATAGGATTAGAAAATAGAATTAGGATAGAAGAGGAAGCCACGGTATCTCTTAGTCATATTGTTCCTGTGGGCTGAACCCAATGGATCGTGTTGACCTATGGGGTCATTGTGTTGACCCAGTTGCTGAGAACTGGTGCGGCATCACCCACCCATCCCCACCATACTTAGAAGCAACAACTTTCCTCAACAAAGGTTCTTTCTCCTCCCTAAACCTCGACCACCATTTCGACAATAAGCCCAATTCCTTACCAATGCTTCGAAGTATGCATTGGACCTCGTCTGGCTAGTTGTCTTATTGAGGGACAGATGCCAATCTACATGATTCCTCTTTAAAATTGGGTCCTTGAGCTTTCTTCTTCTATTATTTGTTCACACAAGTCTTCGTCTTTGGCGCTCTCTCTCTCTCTATATATATATGTATATGTATGTATTTGTTCACACAAGTAATCAACTCTTTGCTGATGTATGTATTTGTTCACACAAGTAATCAACTCTTTGCTGAGTGTTCATCTATGGTTATAAGAGCCCATGGGAAGGTTCAGATATCTAGACCTAGCAGCGGAAGTGTCACAAGAAGATATAGAGCAAGTACAAGTGGTGATACGAAAGTGCAGACTTAAGGCATTAAGTCTGCACTCTCCATTCTAGCAACCTTCTCATCATATTTTTTTCTTGTTTTTAGTTTCCGACTTCTTTCCAAGTACAACCCCTCATTGCTTGGTTGCCTCGTTTCGGGGGGGACCTTTGGACAACCTTTTATATCTCTTACGTGTGTGCGAAATACTGTTTAAATCTGTGAATTTCACCAGTCATGGTTTTTTGACACCATTTACATTTAACCTTATGACGGTCCCCATTGACCATCTCTCTTTGTGTTGCCATCTGGGATCAACTTCTCTCTCTCTCTCTCTCTGGTGCCATTGTGATCTAAGAAATATAATGTGAAAAATTAGAGAAATAAAAGAATAAATTAGGCTATTTAACATACTTATAAGTAAGCTAAAAGAATCAAATGTCTCAATTTCCTCGTGTTGTAGCTAACATACCAAGATCCACTACATAACTTCAATATGCTTTCTAATCATACTATAAAAAAAAAATTTTAAAGATTTTTTTTTTGAATAGTTAAATTAATTAAAAAGCAAACAGTACAAGAGACTTGTACTGATAAGATGAACAACAACATCGATTCCCCGAAAAGCAAGAATTGTACAAAACAAACCCTCCAAAAATACAAACTAGAATGACAGAAACATGATTACAGACAACCCCCAAAACATGACTATAGGGGACAGCCGCATCTCTCCAATTGAACATGATTTGGTCTACAGAATAATCTCTGAAAATGGGATTTATTAACACCCATTGAGCCACATAAAATTTAATCTTTCCACAAATCAAGTCTTCATTCGTTGCAACTCCTTCAAAACATCTTGTGTTTATCTCCTTCCATATATGCCCAATTATTGCAAGAAAGGTTAGCTTATGTTAGATTGTGTGGTCTCAATCTGGTAGATGATGTAATGAATTGATTTATTTCAATATAATCATGCTTTCTTTTCATGAGATGAATGGTGTTTTATTACTTGTTTGCACATACTAATACGAATGACATGATGGTTCATGAGATGAACCGGAGCCCACAAGTATATTAGATATGACACATGTATGTGGATGAGATCCACATGCGGGAGACATATGTCACAAATCTTATACTAAAATTGTTTCACAACCGGTGATGAGATTGAGCATTATTCTGAGGAGGTTGCAGCATTATGATCGCTATGGGATAGTGTGATTTGTCTCAATTATCGGAGTGTAAGGCTCTGGATCATCATGCTGGTACATTGGATGTATTGAAGGACCATGAGAAGCGCCTTATGGAACTCTGTTTTTGATTTAAGGTTTGCTCTCATAATTCCCTAGCAATAGGCTCTCAATTCTAAGATATTAATGAACTCAAGTTTTTATCTATTCATTTATTTTGAGTTACCAATGAGTGAGGTCAACTGTAGGTCAACACCTTGGTGCCTTGGGTATGTGGTAATAGGATTGTGGGAACATTTAATTGTCAAGATGTAATCTATCCTCATTATTCCCTTGTGCCAATTAATGGATTTATCATTAGTAAGTGTGCACTCATCTCAATTAAGAGTTAATTGGATGGTATTGATGATCACTGCGATTGATTGGGTCTCAAGGATAATAAAATGTGGATCTAAATTGGTTGGACAGATTTAATCCAATTGATCCATGGATATGGATAGAGGGACCTACTTGTGGTCATGGGAAGTTTAGGGTCTTTTTGTAATTTATTCCTAAGACTGGAGTTCAATTGCATTTGTTTGGTGGAGTCATTTGCAATTAACTGTGGGTCCGGATTGCACATAAGATGTGGGGTTAGGGTGTCCCGGTTGGAGCCAGCTTTCTATTGAATTCCTAGTGGTCCCCACGTTAGCCCAATAATAGATTATTAGTAATTCTACTTGAACTCAAAAAGGAAAGTTACTAATTATATTGGAAGTGGGACTTTTAATAATTAGTAGGAAGAGAAGGACACTTGTTATAATGAAAGTAGGACTTCTAATTATATGGAAGAGTTGCTTTTTTGTTATAAATAAGGGAGAGAGGGTCATGAACGTCCACACCCTAGGAATCCACGCCCAAGTGCAAGTGTTGCACACGCCGTCCTCTCCTCTCTCTTCTAGTTTCTCTTTCGGTTTTCCTTAGAGCTTCTAGTTGGTTTCTTTTGGAGATTCCACCACTCTCCTTGAGAAAAGAAATCTGAAACGGGCCATAGCGTGGAAGACCATGAGGTCTTGGAGATTCTAATTTGCTACAAAGAAAGAGTTCATCATCAAGCATCATCAAGCAGGTTGCCAATCTCTCCATTTGAGCACTATCAAGGTCCCAAGGGAATATCTACTCCTTGTATATTGTAGATTTATTGTGAATGTATGGTGATGCTATTTTCTATCTTAGAGATAGTTTATTACTGATCATGGTTGATGATTGAGGTTTTGGTTCCTGGATTGGGTTTGTAGCCTTATGAATAATTGATCATTGCATCAACTGGGTCAAAAGTTTTTTATAACCTATCCACGAGGCCCACCTACTTCCAACAGCTTCCACATCTCCTTCCCTTATGTGACCCGATGGGAGGTTTCTAAGCCATAAACAAGTCTTAAACATGCTTTGGAAAGACCCAACTGCAACCAAACCAACTAATTGCAGTATTCCATATCAATCAAGATAAGAACCAGAGTAATAAGAAACTTGTTTTGGATTTGAAATTGGTTTCTCCTTTCGAGATCGACCCTCTCATTAAATAAAATTTTTTTTTGAATGGTAATGCAAATTTATTAGAAGCAAAATAGTATAAGAGACATATACTGAGAAGTAAAAAAGGGAAGCAAAAGAAAGCCAAACCCCAAAGCCGCTGCTTACTCAGCAAGCGAAATACAATTATCAATTACAAGATTATCGCTTCCGACACCTAATTTTGCTAAAGTGTCAACCGCCCCGTTTACAGACCGCTTAATGTGATTAAAGGAAACTTCAAGCTTGGATACTGATACCGTCACCTTGTCACACAAATACAGTAGGTGCCATGGAGGATTAGCAGAACTAGAGGCCCATCTTATGGCACATAAAAAGTCCCCTTCCACAATGAATTTTCTAAAATCCATCTTGTCAGCTTCGCGAAGAGCTATCTGAAGGGCAATGATGCAGGACGGTTGAGTTGTCCTGGTGGGGTACATGTAATCCTTCAAAGTCATGGGTGGGTCCACATGATTAGCTATTTTTTCTTCAAAAATTGATGAACTTCCTATGATGGTCAATGCTAACTCAGGCTCTATTCGAGTCAACCTTCGATTTTCGCGTTCCCACAATTTTTTCCTTTCAGGTTTGGATTGCATGCACCAGGTCTAACCTAAAAATGTTAGCCTAATCTATATGTAGGGTCCTACTAGTTCTAATATGATGCACAAATAAATCAAGCAGTCACGCACAAGGATTGAGCACAAGAAAAGTCCTAGGGTTGGCCTAGACACTAGACAGCTCGTAGTTGGTGAAGAGAACACGTGGGCCTCCAATTCAGTCCTATGAAACCTTAGTTGACCAGGCAGCCACCAGGGAGTGGTGGGGATGAACCCTCTTAAGTACCAGTACCTTGAACAGTTAAACTGTTGCACCCTCAGGAGCAAAGGCTTTCTTTGGCATCAACTTCGGTCAAGGAGCGCAATTGGTGCAACCGTCAGTGGTCTTCGTCCTACTGAGCTTGAATCCTAGGGTCTCATTGCCACTTGATTTTAATTAACGTTTGATGCCCTTGTGGGGAATGATTAAACCTAGTTTTTGCAAGAATCCGTTGATAAATCCGGTTCTTATCTTTCTGGGGTCGACTGTGTGTCAATCAAGCATTCACACTTTGCAAAAATTAAATCATTCGAGCCCCACTTGCAAGTAAAAGATTCGTGGGGTAAAGTTTAGAAACTCTTACAGCGGGTTCACGCAAATCTTTAAACTGTGCAAGCTTAACCTAGTTTTTATTTTTTTTATAGCAATTTTAGCAATTCTTAGAGCAATCTTAGCAATTTTGAGAGCAACTTGTTTGCTGAAAAGCAATCCCCGAAATTTCCTTCCTTTTAGTGTCCTTTAAAACTCGGATTGTGACCTCAAAGAAAACAAGTGCTAGATCTAAATAAACTACTAAAAATAGCTAACAATTGTTAATAAAATTCCTAAATTGAAAAATCAACCTAATCTAAATTTCACAGCCCTAAACTACTGCAATTTGAATGAAAGATGCACTTCTAAAACTCCTAATGCAGTCTTAAGTTAAATGGAGACCTTGCTATCAAGTGCTGCAAAAAATTCCAAGTGTTGGAACCTATTGCGCAGGCCCAAGTTTACAGATCTATACGATCCACTCTTATTAATAAAAACCAGAAAACAATGACTGGGATGTAATCTCCTAATATGCAAGAATCAAACAAAAAAAGCAGTGACTAAAAAGGATAAAAACGAAGAAGTTATGCTATCAAGAAGTTGGCTACTTGATCAAGTTTTTCTGCTGATTGCAGAATCTGCCTGACTGATTGGCCTTGTTCATGGCACTAAAAGTTGGACTTCCAAAACGTATTTTTCTCTGAAATTTTTAGAGTTCAAAATATATATAACAAAGTCCAATCCAGCAAAATTTCAAGTCAAAATGAGTCCTTTTGACTGGTTTTCAAAGTGCGAACTTTTGGGCAAAAACCAGGCCAAATCTGTCAAAAACTTAGTGCTGAAATTTGTCATCTATGTAACCACTTCAAATCAGTACGAAATTTAATTAAAGCTCAGGAACCAAAACTTGAAAAACAGTAACCACAAATATTAAGAAACACAAAAACTAAACCTAATGCAAGCTATGAATGCAACTAACTACAAAAATATGCCATGATATGCAAAAACTAATGTTAGAAATCCTAACTAAAAGGTTCTTTTCGAATTGGCTCTCTGGCAACGGCGCCAAAAACTTGATGTGATCAATATTAATCATAAAATACCGCAAGTGCACGGCTGTCTAGATGTGACAGTGGCAAGAACGGGTTGAACCCACATGGAGCTAATTAAAGAAACTTTTAGATTAAGAAAACTAATTAACCAATAATTAAGGAAAGTTTTGAGTATTTAGATATAAAAACAAGCAACTAATTTAGAAATTCGAAATCTACAAATTAATGAAAGTGATTAGAGCATAGGAATCCAATAAGCATCCGCAAATTATTTATCAAGTAATCCTAACTTGTTCCAATTTTTACTTCAAGTCAAAGATAAACCAATGTTTTTAATTTGGAAAATCTAACTTTTAAAATCCCTTTTTAATCATAAAAACTCAAAACTTGAGACTTCCTTCATCTCATAAAAGAATAAAAATAATTTAAGAACCACCCATCCATCAAAAGATCTAAATCCTAAGCATGGCCTATCAAACCTTAGCATGAGTAGTCAAAAACTAATTTTTATTTTTAGAAATAAAAAATGGAGATTTGCCTAGGGCACAAAGACAAGCCTATTAATCATTAAGCACATAATCATGGAACACAAATTAGAATTACTAAATAAATAAAAAAAAGTTAACTTCATCCATAGCTCTAATAAAGAAAATTAGCCCGCCATTGCAAAGAATGCTTCTTGATTTGTCATTAAAAATTGCATATGGACAACTTCTCCTTCACAAAAATTCTCCTTCAAAATAAATCCTTGGACATGGCCCAAGGCTACCAAAATAAAATAAAAAAACACTAATGGAAAACAAGAAAGGAGGAAAAGAAAGAAGGGAATTGGAGAGAGGGAGTGTTGCACGTGAGATCCCCTTTTGGGTTGGTTTTATAATTGTTGATGCCTCCTTTTTAGGAAAGAATCTCCTCTCTTTTAGGACTTGTTTCCTTATTTGTAGAGATTTCTTGCCTAGGACTCAAGCTAGGCTTCACACTTGAAAAGAATTTGGATTGGAGAGGATTTGTTACTAAGTGTGGTCTCTTGGGCTCCAAGTTTTTCCAAATTGAACTCTTCAATACATCTCTCATGTTGCCAATTTTGAAAAACTTTTTGTAATTTCCGCATAGAATTATAACAGCCAACTTCCCAAGTCATATCTCCCTCAATATAGCTTCGATTTATGCAATCTTGGGCTTCACAGATATCTAATCGAAAAGAGCTTTCCAACGGTAGGTAGATTGCATCAATCCGACACACAGTTTGAAAGTTTTGACCATATCAATTTGCTGCCCCTGAAAAATCCGAGAATAATTGTGCGATTAAGGGAACTTCTATGTTTGGCATGCAATGGGTTGTGCGGGACCATGTTGGACGTCCATGGCATGTTTGGACTCTTTATTTGCTTTCTTATTTGATTCTCTTTCCATATTTGTCATGCTTCTTTACTTGCAACTTTGACTCTTCATCTCTCCTTGCAAAGTTTCTAATTCTCTCTTTCGTTCTTGATTGTGGTTTCCAAATGTAGCAAGTCAACACCATCTTTCTAAATCTGAGTTTCTTCTTTCTTTTTTGAGAATTTTCAATTTTTCCAACTCCACCAAGATGCTAAGATATGTGGACCCACCATGAAGGGTGTCCCACCTTTGATCTTTCTTAAATTTCACCAATGCAGGTCCTACTTTTGATTTCTCCTACATAAATAAAATAAAATAATGTCAATAATAATCAAGTGAGAAATCTAGATGGACTATGCATGGGACCCTACATGCCTACTTAATGCACTAAAAATACCCAACTCTCGAAAAAAATACATGGTGTCAAAATTAGCAGGTATGCATTAATGAAGCCAAAAGACCTAATTGTTGGGTGATGAATGAGATTAAAATCCCTAATTTCACAAAAGTCATGCAATGTAATGAATTTTGACCAAATTTGACTAAGATTCCAACTTTGACCCTCAAATGCATGAAATCATGAAATTAAGTGTAATTCTATGCAATTAATCTAATTAAGTACACAAATGCATATGAAATGATGAATGAAAGCTACAATTTTGTGAACTTATCAGGCAATCATCTCAACCTCATTTACTATTTTGAAACCTAAAGGACCCCAAAAAGAGATAAGCTTACCACTAGCACTATCTCTGAAAACACCCACAATACCTGATTGGCCGGGGTTACCAATAGCACTCCCATCGAAATTAAAGCTTTACGGTACCCAGCGCGGGAGGTTCCCAGGTATGGCAGACTCGGGGAAGAAAGGGATGTGTGAATGCCACCTCTTTCCAACACCTATTGATATCATCTATAGAGTATCATTGAAAATTAGGAAGGACAGAGACCCAAGAAGCGATGAGGTATTTGACCTTGAAAGCCATGGCTTTTTTGGAGGAGGAAACCCCTTCAAAACACCTTGAGTTTCTTTCTTTCCAGAGGGTCCAAATGACAGCCAGAAAAGATGTTTTCCACATTATCTTACCTCTAGCATAGCCAACTCCCATAGACCAGGCCTGAAAGGAAGCCTTCAGAGAATCCTGCGGGACCCAGCGATAATCGAACCATGATAGGGCCGAGCTCCATAAAAAGCTAGCCACCTCGCAATGCAAAGCATCCCTCAAGCACATAGGACAACTGTTAACAATAATAATGTTGCGCTTGCAAAGATTTTCTATAGTGAGGATAGCATTCGAAATGGCCAGCCAAGCGAAGGCCCCTACCCTTGGAGGAGCTTTAGACTTCCATACCTCCTAGAACAGAAACTCTGATAAGTCTGAAGTAGCACCGCCTCTCAAGGCCAAGAAAAATGAAGCTACAGAGAAAGGTCCATCAATTGTACTTGTCTAGACTCTTTTATCCTTTCGACCATCCATAATGTAGACACTACTCAATACAGTAAGTAGAGCTACAAAGTCTTGGATCTCTCCTTCATCAAGATTTCTTCTAAACACGGGAGCCCAAACTACTTGATCACCAATTTTGAGTAGTAGTCTCTCACCAAAACCGAAACATCTCGAGCACAACGAAAAAGATTAGGGAATTGAGATGCCAGGGGATAATCCCCCACCCAGGTATCCATCCAAAATTTGATATTGTCCCCTTTCCCTACTCTGTAGCGAATCATGGAATCAAAAGAATCCCTACCAGACAACATGTCCCTCCACAGTTTTGATTGGCTAGGTTTTGTCTTCTGGGTATCCCAAGCATCTCTGAGAACATTATACTTGACCATCACAACTTCCTTTCACAATCCATTCTGACCATCACCGAGCCGCCACAACCATTTTCCAAGAAGAGCTTCATTGACTAACTTAAAGGGTCTAATACCGAGACTGACTTCCTTTTTAGATTTACAGATCTTGCTCCAATTTAGAAGATGTATTCTATTCCTTTCAGCCCATAACACCCCCCCCACACCCCCCCCCCCCCCCCCCAATTACGCTGAAGTCTTTCCATGTGCTGAGATACTGACATCGGGCATTTGAAGATCAACGTAAAATAGATGGGGAGATTAGAGAGAACTGATTTGGTAAGGGTTATCCTTCCTCCCAAGGATAAATAATTGGCTTTCCATATAGCCAGTTTGTTACAAACCCTTTCAACCACCGGGTCCCATAAAGACCTAGATGCTGCACCCAAACAAAGCGGAAGGCCCAAATAGGAAGTTGGGAGGGAACCAATTTTACAGCCCATGACATCTTCTAATTCGCATATTTGGATATCATTTGTGCGGACTCCAATCACCTTGCTTTTGAAGAAGTTCACTTTCAAGCCTGAGAAAGCTTTGAAGCATAGCATAATGGCCTTTAGATTTAAGATATGATCCAAGTCAGCATCACAGAAAGTTAAAGTATCACCTGCAAACTGTAGATGGTTGACTACTAATGCACCATTAGCTACTTCGAAACTTTTAATCAGATTTGTGGAATTGCCGGTGTCTATCATCCGGCTTAGAGCTTCACCCTCAACAATGAAAAGGAAAGGGGATAAGGTATTGCCTTGCCTAATTCCTCTCTCGGCTTTGAAGAAGCCTTTGGGTGAACCATTGATGAGAATAGAAAAATGAGCTGATGACACACATGCCTTTATCCATGTCTTCCACCGATTACCAAAACCCATATGGCCTAGCATGTAAAGCAGGAAATCCCAATCAACCTTGTCAAAAACTTTCTCAATGTCTAATATGCAATTCAGACCCGGCTTCTTTGATTGGTGCCTCGAATGAAGACATTCATTAAGCCACTAATACACTATCCAGAATTTGTCTCCCCTTGACAAACGATGTTTGGTTCTTTGAAATGATTGAAGGTAATACCTTTTGAAGTCTACTAGCCAAGACTTTAGCAATAATTTTGTAGATGCTACCAATCAGACTTATTGGGCGAAAATCTTTAATCCCTTCGGCACCTGACTTTTTAGGGATGAAGGCAATAAAAGAGGCACCTATATCTTTTGAGAGAAAACCCCTATTGAAGAATTCTGACACAAAGTCCATGACTTCCACCTTGACATCCTCCCAAAAAGTCTGAAAGAAAGGCATCGAAAATCCATCCGGACTAGGCGCTCTATCACGGCCCAGATCAAACACTACCGCTTTCACCTCGTCTTCAGAAAAAGGTTGCTCCATCCATGTAGCCTTTGTAGCATCAATTTGGCTGAAAGGAAGATTGTCCAGGAAGGGACGGTTCCACTTCTTCTTAGAGTACAAGTTTTTAATGACGAGAGTTATGTGCTCCACAATGTCCTCTTTTCTCTAAGTGCTGATTACCATCGACTATTACAAAAATTTTGTTGAATCTGTTTCTTGCAGAAGCCAAACTATGGAAAAACTTTGTATTTTTATCACCTTCCTTAAGCCATTCACACCTTGATCGTTATTTCCATTTCACTTCTTGCTTAGACAGCTTCCTTAGCAACATATTCTTCAAATTCAGTCTTTGATCCCTGTCCCTCAGCAACAAGAATCCCAGCTTCGTCCTTGATGTCTAATTCTTGAATCTTCTGAAGAAGTTCAGAAATTACAGTCTCCATCGAATGATAATGGTCACGTACCTAGTCCTTGATTTTCATTTTCAAAAGCTTTAGTTTTTTTGAGAGCTTATAAGCTGCCCATCCGTCCACCCTTCCCTCTTTCCACCATTCTGAAACTAGATTCGAGAAATTTTCCTCCTTCAACCAACTTAGCTCAAATCTGAAAGGATGAGGTCCCCATCTTTCAAGATTCGAATCCAGTAATGATCAGAATCCCTTAATCAAGGCTACAAAATATGTATCACAGTAATGTACAATCTAAATATAGCCAAACAGAATCTCTATAAAAGGAACTGTACAATGTGTCTTTGGCCAAATCCTATCAAATGGATTTACTCAATCTGGGCCTGGATTTGAGACAACTATACAGGTGGGCTTGAGTCGACTTGTGTCTTGACACCCCCCTCAAATTGATGTGGGAGAATCAATAAGCATCAATTTGCCAACCAAGAATTGATGCCGAGGTCGTGGGAGTCCTTTAGTGAGAATATCGGCATTTTGTAGATCAAAAGAGATGTGCGGAAGGGTGATGACACCACACTTGTATTCATCTTGTATAAAATGGCAATCAACCTCAATGTGTTCGGTGCGCTCGTGAAATATTGGATTTTCCGTAATAGGAAAGGCGCTAGTATCATCTGCATAGAGAGGTGTTGCATTAGCTGCATGAAAACAAATATTTGAAAGTAACCCGCGAAGCCAAAGGATTTCTGAACAAGTAGCGGACATAGCATGATACTCATCTTTGGTATAAGATTCCGAGACCTTATCCTGTTTCTTACATTTCCACATATCAAGCTATCACCCAGATTCGTACACCATCCTGTTGTAGAACGCCGAGTGGCTGGACAACCTGCCCAATTAGCATCAGAATATGCTGTGAGAGTAATGGGGCTATTCATTGAATAAAATAGTCCATGAGTTGGCGTTCGAAGAAGATAGCAAATGATTCGACGGAGAGCAGCCAAATGAAGATGCTTAGGGTTAGTCATGAACTTATTGACTAAATTGACAGCATAAGAAATATCAGGGCGAGTGATCGTCAAATAGACTAAGCTTCCCACCAAACGACGATATAGAGAAGGGTTAGGAATAGGATCACCATATTCTTGTTGACGTTTGACATTTACCTCTACCGGTGTGTCAACTGGAGCCGAGTTTTGAAGTCCAGCCATATCAATCAAATCAAGAGTATATTTGTGCTGATTTAGTACTATTCCCTTAGATGATTGATGAACTTCGAGACCTAAAAAATAGTTCAAAGGTCCAAGATCATTCATGTGGAAAGAATCATGAAGAGAAGCCTGAAGTTGATGAATCATATCTGCGTTAGGGCCAGTAATGATGATGTCATCAACATAAACATGAAGAATAGTAATCCCTTTGGATGCATGATGTAGAAACATGGACGGATCATAAGGACTTGGATGAAAATCCAAGTGAATAAGGGCATCTTGAAAATTTTCAAACCATGCTCGAGGAGCCTGTTTAAGTCCATAAAGAGAACGACGTAGTTTGGCAACACTACCCTGTGGGTATCCTGAAATGCCCTATGGAATTCTCATGTAGACATTTCTTTGAGATCACCATATAGAAATACGTTTTTGTTGGTAGAGAGGCCATGACTCAGACGCATAAACACTAAGAATAGTCCTAACAGATTTCCAAGAGCGACAAGACGTGCCTTATACCGACTCAGAGTTCCATCAAATTTAAGTTTGATGGAAAAAATCGATTTGCATCCAATCGGCTCGATAGAAGGACATGGAACAACATCCCAAGTATGATTGTGCTCAAGAGCATCAAATTCATCCTGCATAGCTTTATTCCAACATTCATGCAGCACATCCTAAGAGTGTGTATGGAATAGTGGTGGAGGACATGGTGGCCATCAAAGAAGTGTGGGTGAAACCATACCGGTTTGGAGGGACTGAAACATGAGTTGAATGACGTAAAGGAGGATTTCCAGTTGGACCAGTTGTTGGAGGTGGATGGAGAGGAGGACTGCTTGTAGCCTCATTATCATGTTGCCTTTGATACACAAAATTACGATTAAACTTAACAAATGGTGTTTTGTTAGAAAAACCAGGTAACGTCATGATGGAGAATCTGGGGGATCAAGAAATTGTTGAAAAAATTTTGGTTGTAAAAAAAAAAAAAAACCACATTCCGCGAAATACGAATGCGACGAACTTGAGGATCGTAGCAAAGAAATCCCTTTTCGATACTAGCATATCCAAGAAATCCACATTTTGCAGGCGCCGTGAGTTTGGTACGCTTAGTAGGGGGTAGATGAACAAAACATACCGAACCAAAAACATTGAGATTATCATACGATGGTGTGGTGTTATGTAACCGGAAAAAAAGGTTTTCATTTTTAATAGAAGAAGAGGGTGATCGATTTATAAGATAGACTGCCGTAGAGAGAGCTTTTGCCCAAAAACGAGGAGGAATGGAAGATTTAGGAAGAAGGGATCTAGTTACATCAAGTAGATTTCTATTTTAACTCTCAGCTATCCCATTCTGTTGGGGTGTGCATGGGCGGGTTCTTTGAGAAATAATCCCCTTTTGTTGCAAGAAATTTTGAAATTCTGTTGAGACATAATCCACCCCTCCGAGCCAGAACACAAGATTTTAATGCATTTGGCATTTGGAGAACTGATTCTCAATATATGCTAAAAATATCTTGAAAACAGTGGAGACATCATCTTTAGAATGAAAAAAATAGATCCATGTAAACTGACTATAAGCATCAATAAATGTCACAGAATACTTATAATGCAAGTGAGATAAATTAGGAGCAATTCCCCACACATCACTATGTATCAATTCAAAACACTCATTGCTAAAAGAAGTAGATGTAGGAAAAGGAAGATTCTTACTTTTCCCATTTTACAAATATCACAATCAAAAGAAACATTTCTAGAAGAATTGTTCAACACACCAGAATTAAACATGAGATACATAGTTTTGAAATTTGGATGACCAACCTTACTGTGCCACAGTTGGCAATTATTTTGAACAGAAAAACAAACCAACTCATTTGCATTCTTATTCCTAATTATGGTAGATAGATTAAGTGGAAATAAGCGTCCACATTTAGGCCCCCTTGCGATCTCCTTCCCCGACATCTGATTCTGCATAGCATAACCGAAAGAAGAAAAGGAGATGTTACGGTTATTTTCAACAAGTTGTCCAATTGAAAGAAGATTCGATGTTAAACTTGGACAAAGATAAACATTTTTCAAGGGAACAGAACTAGAAACATCTCCAATGGCAATAATAGGGATTTTTCCTCCATCAGCTGTTTTGATGTGATGGTTTCCAGTATATCGTTTCAAATTGGAGAGATGTGCACTGGATGATGTCATGTGATTAGTTGCCCATAATCAAGGTACCAAATAGGAGGACGAGGTTTTGATTTACCTGACACGCCAAATGCAGACAATGCATTGACAATCATTTGTTGAACTAATTCAGGGTGAGGGCAGAAGAACCAGGTTGCGCAGGCATTGAAGTGGAAACGGCATCAGCAGTGGAGGAATCAGATGTGGCAACATATGCTCGGGGATTTTGTAACTGCGGACGTTGACGACATTCCGTGATGATATGCCCTTTCCTTTTGCAGTAATTGCAAAATTTCTGATTGCATCGAGTTGCTATGTGGCCAAATTTTTTACAACTGTAGCATTGCACCCTACTCATATTGAGTCCGAGCCACTTGAAAAGTTTGTGTTGCCTGAGGAGTCTGAGCATTTTGATGAGTATGAGGAGTGCCTTTGACAGAGTATGCAGCAGTATAGTCTCAGTTTTCTGTCATAAGACCGCCTTCTTCACGAAGAAGTTCATTTAGACAGATATCCAAGGATGGCAATGGCATCCGACCCATCGGAGTAGATGTGAGTGTTTAATATTCAGGATGCAGTTTCATTAAAAAATGGTCTCTTTGACTGGATGCTTGAAGTTCTTGAATTGTGATAAGAACCTCCGCAGAAACTTTCGAATATTTGATACTGTCATATTCAGTCCATAGGTTTCGAAAGCTTGAATAGTAATATTGAATGGACAAGTTACCTTGTGAATATTCTGCAATTTCACATTCCAATTGAAACTGTTGTGCAGAATTATCACGATGATAAACTTTCTGCAAGTACTCCCACATTTCTTTTGAAGTCTTGTAGGGTCTAAGGTTCATAATTAGATGAGGCTCAACAGATCCAAGAATCCAAGTTTTAATTTTGGCGTGCTTGGTGTTCCACGAAAAAAATTAGTTTCTCATCATTAGCTGGTTTAGGATCCGATCCAGAAATATACCCCCACATCTCTTTAGCTTCAAGCTACAGTTGAAACTGGAATGCCCAAGCCGGGTGGTTTTTCCATTGAATTGAATCAATTTTACTTCAGATTTCTCCATCTCTAATTTGAGTTCACAGATTGGATAAAACGATAATACCACACAGTGAGCAAAGCACTTACCCAGAATTTTCAGCAGCAAAAAATAAGCTAGGCAGATTGCAGAAGACAGATCTGTTATCATTTCACAGATATGAACAAAAAAACCCTAACGATATGTACGAAACAGGTCTGTCGACCTATATTTTGGTCAAAGAATTCCTGCGTGGGGCCCACAGATCAACCTGATTGAGGATCAGATCGGAATACTTAAAGCAGACTCAATTTTCTTTTCCAGCAGTACAGGTTTCATCAAAATCCATTCATAATCCAAGATTTGGCATGGCTGTGATCAAAACTATTTCATAAAACTGGAAAATCACAAATCTGATCAAATAGCCTGCCTCTGATCTCGTAAAAATGTTGAAAAAATCTCCAAAATTACCAGGAGAGGGAGTCAACCAGTGCTGGAGTGATTATAAAAGGCTTTGTGATGATCGCAGTCGGGCCACTGTTGATCACGATGAAATGCAAAGGGGTTTTCTCCCACGGATTGCTACCAAGTCACATATCTGTGATCTATATCTTTCCTAGGATGCTCTGATGATGTAGATCCCACGAACAAGTTTCTCCTTCGGACTGTTTCAGGACAATATGTCGAAATAGATGCTCCGCAAGATATGTCGATAGACAAGAAACTCAATACCAAGAGACGAAACCGTCTGAGGTTACTGACCCAAGACTTGGTTCACTAACCCAAGCTCTGATACCGTATCAATCAAGATAAGAACCAGAATAACTCTAAGAAAATTGTTTTGGATTTGAAATTGGTTTCTCCCGTGGAGATCGACTCTCTCATTAAATAATGATCAGAATGCCTTAATCAAGGCTACATAATATGTATTAGAGTAATGTACAATCTAAATACAGCCAAACAGAATCTCTATAAAAGGAACTGTACACTGTGTCTTTGACCAAATCCTATCAAATGGATTTACTCAATCTGGGCCTGGATTTGAGACGACTATACAGGTGGGCCTGTGGGCCTGAGTCAACTTGTGTCTTGACATTCCAAATCTTCACAGCACTGTTGCACCGTAGGAGGAGGTGATCTATTGTTTTCTCATCTTCCAAACTCATATGGCAGATATTGACCACAATCTTCCCTCTTCGTTTGAGATTATCCATGATAAGGACTAAGGATCCATCTTCGGAAAACTAACCAACCAAAGACCACAATTCTTTGGCGGGGCCTTGAACTTTCAAATATTTCATTATCTGGGATCTCTCCGTCCTTGTGGAAGTCGCCGAGTAAAATGATGATATGGGAAATGAACCATCTTTCAAGGCTTTTCAGATCCTGGCATCCTCCCCTTCTTCCGAGATAAGCACATCCCTAAGAAGGTTTAAAACGGATAGAAACTGCATTTCCTCAATGTCCCACAGATTTCTTCGAAAATGGGGCTCCAAATCACCTCTTCATTGGTACCTTTTCCAAAATAGCTTTTAACCTTAGCTTCCTTCACCAAAGCACATTTAAATAGTTCTGGGAATTGCTTTGCTAGCGGGCACTCCCCTATCAATGTATTTTTCCAAAAGAGAATCTTCTCCCCAAAACGAACTTGATACTTGATATTTTACTTGATTTCTCCTTTATAGATATCATGCCTTTCCACATCAGTAAGAATCTATACCTGCTGTCTTCAGTCTCCTAGGTGTCTCTTTGATTGCCATATTTGGCCATCAATACCTTCCTCCATAGGCCTTCTGATTTGTCCCCCAGCCTCCATAGCCATTTCCCTAACAATGCTTCATTCATGCTCGTGCCTATTAAGGGAGTTGATACCCAAACCTCCTTCCAGCTTGGAATCTTAGGCCAATCCACTGGATGGAATTTTCTTTCCTCACACCTCCCCTGCCACAGAAAACCCCTTTGCGGCTTCTTTATGCCGTTGATCATTGATATTAGGCATTTTAGAATGGAAAAGTAATAAAGTGGGAGATTTTTCAGTACTGCTTTTAAAGGAGTTTTCCTACCTCGCATAGAGAGGTGAGTGGCTTTCCAAGTAGATAGTTTCGTTTCCATCCTCTTAACCCCTGGATTCCAAACCGATTTCTTCACCCCCCTAAACAAAGTGGAAGGCCCAAGTATTTAACCGGAAAAACCCCACTTTGCAGCCTAGGACATTTGCAAGCTGACGTAAAACCGAATCCTCGACTCTTATCCCTATCAACTCTCTCTTGAAGAAATTTATCTTTAATCTTGACACTGCTTCAAAACAAATTAGGATGGCTTTTACATTTCTAATTTGGTCCTTAGATGCTTCACAAAAGATGAGGGAGTCGTCGGCAAATTGTAGGAGGGATATTGATGGGGTTGTAGCATGCTTAAATTAAAAGAAATTAGTAATTTACATGCTTAACTTCCTTATCTTTTTAAATTGAAAAAAAAGTTTCAAAAATAAGAGACTAATTTTTACAGATTTTAAATAATATTTTTAAAGAAAAATTACTATTTGTGAGTGGACGACTGCATATGCATAGATCTAGCTTAAACCAATAGATCTAAGTGGTAGGCACTTTGGCATTTAAATATCCTAAAGAGAAAATCGAAAAAGAAGATAGAGGATTTTCCCTAAAAAAGGACATTAGGTGACCACCATTCCGAAAAGCTAATTGTAAGTGCCCTTGCACCAAATTAGTCATTTTGCCCGAAAATGTTTTTTTTTTTTTTTTTTAGCATTCTCTACTAGAGTCCCTATCGACCTTTTTTTTTTAGTGTTAAGGGTCCCTAGCGACCTTGCGTTCGACCCGTTTATACATTTTAGGGCTTAGAAGCACGATTTTCTCTCTTGTTTGTTTCCTTCTTCCTTAGGGTCTACTACGACTCCACATCAGCTGCCATGCATATTCATAGTGGTTCCCAGCGGTCCTCCATCGACCCATGGTGACATGGAACTAGGAATTATGAAATGGACTTTTGTAAAGTAAAAAAATCATGTTTTAGGGCCAAGTGCAAACTCCACCTTTCCATTGGTCTGCCCCAAACAATAGCATTTGCACTTTAATGTTCTCCACCAAACAACGGCATGTGGCTTTAAGGGTCTTCAAGAGGTGGGAATATCCTACGGAGGGGAAGAGGGATGGGTTTCGTGCATTTATAAGCGTACACCGCAGGGTTGATAGAGGCCCTTAACATTACAAATAAAGATCGATTGAGACCCTACAAATAAAGTAAATGGGAGTTTTGTGAAGGTTAGGATGGACCGTAGGGTCTTAATCGACCCTTAACATTGCAAATGAAGGTTGATAGGGACCCTAGTAGAGAATGTTAAAAAAAATACGTTTTCGGGCAAAATGATTGATTTCGTGCAAAGACACTTAAAATTACCTTTTGGTATCGTCGTCACCCAATCCGTTTGTTCCAGTTAAATCCCAAAAAGATAATGAAAAAAAATAGTTTTTACAGATCTATATAATAATTTTAAATAAAAAATTAGAAGAAATTATTATTTTTGGGCATACATGCATAGACCTAGGCTTAGAACCATAGATCTATGTGGCACACACTCAAAATCTTAAACTAACCCAAAAAAAAAAAAAAACCCTAAAAAATGAAAAAAAAAAGATTTTCATTATTTTAAAAAACAAAAAGTTGAAAATACATTTTTCCCAACAAATCAAGGGTGAAAAAATTATTTATAAGCAAAAAGACTTCCCATCCTCTATTCTAAACAATCTGAGCAAGCTGTAAAAATGAAAAAACACGTCAAACTCCAAAAAATCAAGAATCCCTCTTTTGGATGAATAGTAGATTTGATCTTTGGTTGGCTAAATCTCTCAAAATACAAAGATTTGATCTCAAATCTTGCAAAGAAAAAGGCCTTAGCACACTTAAAAACTCTAGAAGGGTAAGCCTCCGGCAGTTGAAACGGGGCAAAAGAAGAGTTTGTGATATTTATAGTCGTCCAAGTCCGTCACTGTGAATTCCACGTGGTTGAGACCGAGTCCCTAAGGATTCGACCCAGTATGTGCCAAGTCTGAGTCGACTTAGCTGATTTTTTAAACCATGCTTTTGTGGCAAGTTGCTTCATGCTATTGCAGCTTGTGATGGAGTGGTATTGGATGGGATGAGGTTTAGCAACTTATTGTTGTGATGTGTACAGTTATTATTGCTTATTGTTTTAGTGCTTTGGAAAATTGGGCAAATCACCCTTGTTTTGCACCAAAGAATGTGGTTATCCTAACACAGACAATTTAGTATGCGCTTTGACTAAAATGATGGAATAATAGAGAGAAGGGGAGTTTGAAGTAGAAAGAACCATTGGGGAGAACTTTCAATTTGACACTCGTTTATAGCACTTGAAGTTTTTGTTTTTGTTTTTGGTTGTTTGTTTGTTTTTTAAATCTGGAGATAGCGCACTGACTGACTTACATATTACTTGAAGGATACTTACAACCCTAAGATTCTATTGCATGTATTAAACCTTTTATCATGGGTCCATTGAAATACATGTACATGCCATGATATAGTCTACATGATAATCTGTGTAATAAACTGTTACCTCAATTGATTTTTATTTTAACAACATTCAGAGGATCTCAATAAATGGTTAGATATCTGAATTCTGAAGTATCATAACTTCGGTATCCCTTGTTGGTTGACGAGGCTGGCTATCTATTTGTTTTTAACTTTGTAAATATGGATTTGTGTCGCAGCATTTTTCCCTGTTCATTTTTTCAAGTTTTCTCATATTGTTTGGTATCGATTTAAATGAATAATATATGGATGATATCCAGTTTGTTTTCTTTTTGTCCATCCATAGTATGATGTAGGTTTTGTCATATAAGACTCTGATATGTGCTTGCCACTTAACAAGACTAATCTACTTTACAGCTCATTGGGGGACTGAACATGATTGAACAAGCAATAGCCCTCGGAAAGCGACCTCATATTGTGGTAAATCTTTATGAACTCTAGCCTTATTCCTTTTTTCCCCTACAATCTTTCTCCTGCGTCTTTGTGCCAGTGTCTCTTTTGGGTCTCAGTCACTACTCACTACTCTTGGAGTTAGTTGACATCAAATTGTTGGTAACTTTTCTTTCTTTTGTTTGGTTCTATTTTTTTTTTTTTTGGTTGTATTTGTTTCTTCAATTTCAACTGCATAAAATCTATACCAATGTAATTGATGTAACTTGAAAACTGAAGTACTTCACAATTTTAGTTGGACAAAAGAGAATACTATGATAATGAAATATTTGCAGTGTTTGTGTTCAGCAGTTTCTGAAAAATAGAACAGTGTTTGGACTGAGCTGCCTTCGCAGTTGCAGAAGTCTTCAACATATGCTGAAATCAAAATCTGACCACCTTTTAGAACCAAATAAATGGATCAAATGTAAAAGTTAATTTGTACGTCCTTCGTTTTCAGCAGTTATCGTATTGCCCTGAAGTTCTACATGTAGTGACAATTTTGCTGGTGAGATTAGGTTATCGATCATGGCATTAAAAAAATTACAACCAACAGGAGGCATATAGCTCGGCGAGAAGACAATGTAAAATTCTGTAAACACGAAAATCTGGGAATTGGAAATTTGGAAGGAAACATTTGTTTTCTTTTTTGGGATTGGTGGCAAGAAATTTTGTTAAGAAAAAGACAGTATCGCAAGGTGGTATTAGATACTTATGCTGCAAGAACCAAGATACGCAACAATTCAAGATTACATCATGAGACTTACAAATGGTTCAGCTCTATTTACTCCGATGCTTCCACCTTTTCTTTTGCAGAACGAACAAGATAATGAAGCGTCACCTAGACTGTATTGAGATTTCGAAGAGCATTATCGGGATTTGCCATCATAGTTATGAGATTCGGTCCGTTTTGGCTGATTTCTCCGAAACTATTCTGTTTGGACAGTTGTCTGAAACGAACGACCCTCCCAAAAAATTTTGGCATAAATTTCGAACCTGTTCAGCCGATTCGGTACAATATCTATGATTTTGGATGAATAGGTTCGAAAATCCTCTATTCGGCCAAAATTTTTAAAGGAAAAGGAAGACCTTAATCCCTTTCATTCTATCCTCTCCATAGTTTTTAAAGGAAAAAAAACCCTAATCTCTTTTATTCTATCCCCTCCAAAATTTTTAAAGGAAAAAAAAAAACACTCTAATCCTTTTCCTCCACTATATGTTGTTTGATTGAAAAAAGGAGGAGGTCGTGTATGAAGAAGACTTCACGGAATAATAAAAAAAAAGAATGCAGAAGAAGAAAACAATCACGTACCTAGACTGGTGTGCATCTGTGCGTGCTGTCGCCGCCTCTACCAGCTGCCATCACTGCTGCTACCAGTCGTAGCTGCTGCTAGTTGCCGCCGCCCCTATTCTCCATCTCCTCTTCTTTCTTCTTCCGTTTGTCGTTTAGTCGATAAGGCAGAGGCGAGAGGGTTTTCATTTCATTTAGTCAATAAAAAAGAGGTGAAATGAAAACCCTTTTGCCCTTCTAATAAGCCAGAAAGGGTCCAATAGCGGGTCAAGTTTGTGTGTTGCACTCGTGGCCCATGGGGCTTATATATTAAAACTATTTTAGCCGTTTAAAATAAGCCTCTACTCGTATGTGGGCCCTAGAAAATTTTACTATAACATTAAATAGGGTCTTAATCAAACTTCACCCCCACGGTAAAGAAGAGTCGAAGGGCTCGAAAACCCCGTCGTTCTCTTTTCTTCTGGTGCCATCTGTGACACATGCCGATTCGTATCTGCATTATTCTTTGATATTGGGCCAGGCTAAATATTAACTCAGGTCTGGTGGATTTGACTTGTTTGGAGTCATGGTTGGAAAACTCTTAGAGTTGACTCTTGACTATCCCGAGTCATTTCAGTTTGACAAAGGACTGATTCAAAAATAGAAATAGGGGAGCCTCGGTCAAGTCATCTTATTTAAATAAGTTGTTTGCATTCTAAACCATTTAATAGGCAAATCTAATTTTAGGCAGTTAAAATTGATTTATAAGTAATTGTGCATGAGGTTTGGAGTCAGTAATTTAAAAATTATAACTGGAATGTAATTTGAAACTTATATTTAAATTTTTACATTCGATATTTGGACTGTCAAATAATGTAATATGCAATATTTTTTCTTTTATTTTTTTAATTGTTGTACTTTTCTTGCATATATAAATTTATTAATTTGAATTGATTATCATGAGTGCATGTAAATAAGTATATTTTTAATATTTTACAAGTAATGGATTCATTTTAAAATATTGTTAAAAATTATTTTTAAATTTTTTTGACTCCCCCAAGTGTCTGTGTTGACTCTATCCGAGTCAATTTTTTTGCATTAAACAAGTGGAGTCTGAGCCACGAGTCATTGACATCAACGGCCAACCTACGCATGACTCATCACTGTAGCAACAACTATCTGGTCAGATCAATGGCCCACATTTGTTTTTGTGATTATGAGGCCATCGAACGTCATATTCCAGATATGTTTTCTTTAATGTTCTCATGATAGCGAGATCAATAGAAAAGGTCAGTCCATTATTACTTCTAAGTCAATATGAAATTTCATATAAGTAAATTCTACAGTGAACTTCAAAGAACGATATGTGTGCTTAAATATGGAGAATGGTATTATGAGAATGAAGAATTTTTAAAGCAATTTCTTAGTTTGGGACAAGGAGACTTGAAAATAATTGAATATTTCAATCAATTTTCATGGTTGCAAGATGTATGTGGATTAGATGATAGTGAGGGAGATGATTTAAATTAGTTTTCTCAGTGGTTTGAGACCTGATATGTTGGAGAAAATGAATGACTGCAAGGCTATTCATGAGGCATATCGGTAAGCAATTCTTGTTGAGCACATGCTAAACGGTCTTTTTTGCGAAAAACTAAACCTGAAGAAGGAAAGTCCCCACAAATAACAAAAGCCTTTGTTGTGAAACCCATGGCAGATGATATCCTGACTTCCATTGAAAAGCCAGAGCAGGACACAAGATTCCACGTCTACATTTGGCTTCGACCTTGCTTTTTTGGACGATATTGAGCAACAAATACAAGCGGTAAAGGAAAAAGCCACGAGAATTGAAGGATTGAAAATAATTAGCAAGCCAACTGCATATTCGGTGTATTTGATTGTAGTTCCACTTCTGGAAAAGCTAATTGTATCATCAGAGAGCAAACCTTTTGTTGTAGTGAGTTCAGAAGAAGATATCTTCGTTGCAGTCCCTCGCATTGACTTTGTATTCGGTGATCAATGATGGAAACTCAAGGATTGCATTTAGATATAACATATTCTATAATTGAAGCATCCAAAGGTTTGGGCGCACATTAATACAAAATCCAGACATCAAAAGAAGCGATGCATCAAGCCTTATTCAAGTTGGAAGAAACTTTTGCGTAGTTTTTCATGATGTACATAGAAGTTGAAGATCAACCAATAGATCGGAAATTCATCTAATGGGTTTTTGATCCAGGAGGTCATTTGTAGAACTTGAGGTCGAGTTCTCTCCAGGTTGGTGAAAACGATGCAGGGCATCACTATGGGACCCATGGATGAAAATAGCTACGTAGCGGCCGCTATATCGGCCGTAGTGGCCACCACCGCTATGCTACGGGGCCGCTACAAGGCCGCTACGACCGCTACGGGGTGAGAAAAATTCCTACTTTTTCAATTTTTTTAAAATGCATAATAAAACTTATTTCTTTTCTTCTTCTCTTCAAATAACATTTCTACACAACTTTTCTACCCTTTTATGCTTAAAAGAACACCAAAAAGTACATGATCTTGCCGAATTACAGTCGATACAGAAGGTTATTCTCTAAGTACATCCTATTAGACACTCCATTTGGTAGATGTATTTTTTTCTCTGGGTACTCTTAAGTCTTGACTTCATAACATAGTTTTTTCTTTTCTTAGCCTTTCATTAGTTTCTAAGTTAGCATAACTAAGCAACATGAACACATGTGAAAAAAATGATCATTAGTATTATTTTCTATTTATACAGCGATACAGGACCTCATATAGTGAGGGGACTGCTACGCCCCCTTACCTCAGTGACTTTTGCAAAAAAAAAAAAAAAAACATTTTCTCTCATTTTCCAATATTCTAGATTTTCTAGAAAATTTTCATATTTTTTTGATGATTTTTCCAAATCGCACCGCTACGCCACTAGCAGGCCACTACGCCCGCCGCTACCGCTATTTTCATCCTTGATGGGACCCAAGTGATGCAAATGCAGTTTAGTTTCTTATTCTATTATTGAGTTGTATTTAGGATTAGTTTTCCACTTTTATTTTAATGAGTTGTAGTTAGGACAGTTTCTATTTTTTGGATTAGTTTCCTAGTTTGCTTATGTAACCTGGCCCCTTAATTTTTATTTTATTTTAAATTTCTATGATATTGTAGAGATTACTTTGATAGAGTTGATGATTAATAGATTTGTGGGTTTTATCGCTTATGAGGTGTGTCCTTGTGATATTGTCTTTGCGGAGACTTCTCGTTGTGCTTTGACACTTCTTAACGTGCTTCGGCACTTCCATGCAAGCCTTAACCCTAGGGCCTGGATGAAGTATATAAGCTAATTGGATGAGCCTGGACCAAAATTGTCGATTCCAATTCGTTCCCTGTTCTGGTTTAGCCCTGCTGTGGAACATTTTGGCGTTCCGGTTAGTTTTGGTTTTCTGTTCTGGAAAAGATGCCATTGAAAAATATAAAGTGATAACCTTACATTAAAAAACATTGAAAGAACCTAGAAAAAAAAAAAGATTTCAGAAGCTTCAAACAAGATTTAAAATTTAAATGAGAAAATTTTAAAATTTAAATATATGGACATTTTCATTGCACATGAATTATTTGAGTGTATGCACCATAAAAAAAAGATGCAATGGCTCTTGACAGAGAGATGTGGAGAGGGAAAAAAGATACAATGGCTGGAATCTTTGGGGAGGGTGTTCCGTTCCGCACATGACCAAATCTCGAATGTTCCAACCACTTTTGGCCGAAATGGAATGGAATTGACTACTATGGTATGAACATATGAATTTACATAAAACTCAGACTTTTCTGTCTCTTCGTCAACTATATGATGCTGATGTCAGCCCTAGCCACTTCCAAAACTATCTAGAACTTGTAAACCAGTACCTTAAAACATTGTTTTCAAAATCGGAATCATATCGCAAATCGTTCATACCCATGAATTGAATTGAATCGAATCGCAGATCGTATCGTGAATCGTAGGATTTTTTAAATATTTTTTTAATAAAAATGAAAAATGATTAAAAATTAAAAGAAAAAAAAACTAATTATTCGTAACCATCCATTTCCCCATTTATAGCTATATAAATTCAATAACAAGAAAGCCTATCATACAATCATATCAAGAACATGATAACATATATTAATATATATATCTATATATATATATAAATGAAATAAATGACATGTAGCTGTAAATAGTTAAATAAGTTTAAGGTATTCATATATATATTTATTATCTTTAAATAAAAAAAAGATCCAAGTCATCAATTCTTACACGGTAGGATATCTCTTTAAGTGAAGACAGTAATCATGAAGAAAAAAAAACCAAAATAGATTAAAAAGTAGAAGAAGAAGTTATAGACAAGCATCATACAGACAATCGAATGCTTTAATTAAATCTATGTTCTTGATTCATCTTTAAAACCTCATCAAAGCCGCAAGAAATTCTTATGAGGTTTTGTTAATTATTAAATGACATTTTAAAAATACAAGCGATAAAAGAAAGAAAGAAAGAATAAAGAAAGAAAAAAATGGTAAAAGGTCATTAATATTAACTTATTGGTTGTAGTTATTCTTGCTTAGCCGAATCACTTGAATCGTAAGATTTGATGAAACGAGTATTGAATCGTAGGACTCACACCGGAATCGTAAGATTCATCTATAAATGGGATTCATTGCATTGATACGAATCGTTTTCCTGAAGATTCGGGATACGAATCGGAATTCAAGATAGGAATCGTAGGATTCTGATAACTATGCCTTAAAGTCCTTGAGGCCCCATACTTTTGATGCGTAATAATTTTGGAGTATGAATTTGAACTTTCCAAAGCCTATGTAGAATGGATTGAGCATCGCAAGGTGGTCTAGAAGCATTCACATAAGAATTAATAGAGATTTGGGGCCCAAACAGTCTTGAATATTTGATTAAACAAACGTCAGGGACTGTTTTACTATTGCAGTGAATAACTGGGACTTAGTTGCAAATTTGTAGAACTTCTTTAAACAGTGCTAGATGTGGAGTAACTTTTGGCAGTGGGTTGGTGTGTCAAATCCAACCCAATCCATGGAGTGAAGCCACATATAGGGTCAGCCAAGCAGATTTGCTAGATGCTGCAGGAACAACCAGAATTTTAATTTCTTTAAAATTTCTTTATATTTTTGCTTGATTTGATTAGGAAAACACTTTCATAAGAGTTCTAATTATGGTAGGAAGCTTGCTTGGCAAGATTGACATGGATTTGTAGGGTTTTGGGTGTGTTTTGACTTTTGAGTGCTAGTTAAGCACCACAGTAGTCACTGTCACGGTTCATGCCACTGTACCCATGAATAGTATTTTGCAAAGTAGCAGTTGCTCTTTGTTTTATCCCTCTCCCTTGTGTCATGTGGATACTAAGGTGATTGAGAAGGCTCTTAAGGTGAGTTTGGTGATTTTCTTTTTAGCATTGTTCCTTCACCATTAAGTTTCCGTTCATTTACTGCATATTAGTTTAGTGGCTGAAAAATTGTCTGGTTTTGGTTATTTGGGCCCTAGCATTCTGATTGTGTCAAATCGGACCTGTGTTAGCTTTTCACAACAATCCAAATAGGACTGAATGTTGGATTCTAAAACCGTTAAATTTGAGGGCCACGAATCAAGGGGTTGGGATGATCGAATGTACTAGACGTAGATAGGTTCCATCTGGCTCTTTTGATCCCCCACCTCTCCCATGATTTGTGGACTGGGGCCACACAGTGCAGTTTGCCCGGTCTCCTGTGTGAGACATCCATATGGAAGCCTGACCCTATATAAATTATTTTTGAACTTTTCAAAATTACCCTATAGAAGATTCTAATTATATCAGTTCTATGAAGACTATGTAAATACTGAAAACTCTGTATTAGTTCTTTGATGACTTTGTAAATACTGAAAACTATGTACTGACTCTCTAAATAATTGAAGTAATCAGCTGCTATCTCACAACGGGATTAACATCCTTTATAATTTTCTTTTCTTCCATCTAGATAGTGTAATGTACTATAAATATAATGTTTTATATATTGGTATGTTTGTGTGGGTGTACTGGTGTATTTGACTATTTGGCCATCTTGAGCCTCGACACATTATATTCATGTCTGATATTGTCGGTAATGTTGATGTCCTATATAGTTTTGTTTAAACTAGTGGTTTGTTCTAGCAACTAAGTTATTCACAAGTAATTTATTGTAGGCATAATGTTGGGTTACCATGTCACATCCTTCTTTATTGATGACTTAGCTGTTCCACCTGTCCTTCTCTAACAAAATGTCCTGGATTCTTCATAGTTGGTTTTAAGTCTACAACTTTTCATGAATGGTTTATTAACCGTTTTGCTCACTAGTGGTTTGCAGATTGCAGTAGGTATAATAAACTATAGCATGAGGGGCTGTTGATTGAGAGTCCCCGTATAGCATCCTCCTTTTTAATCTATTTTGTACTTGCACGAAGTAGATGTTTTGATGCAGTCTCGATTTGACACAATTGTGCTGTCTAGGGCCCAATTAAACTAAAACCAGAAATATCCAGCAAATATGGTTGTTGTGGGCAAGTAATAGAAAATTTCGGAATTACTAATATGCGAGGGACTAATCTAATCAACCCAAAACACGAACCTAGTAACCTTAGAGCCTTCTTAGTCCGCTAGCATCCACAAGACACTAATGGAAAGAGGAAAGCACACATCGATCTATGGTTTTATTCACTATATGAAACTTTCGAACAAATCCATCCTGTCACTTAACTATTGCTATGCATATGTAGCACTCAACCTCAAAACCCTAGTATTCCTGATGAGGACATCAAAGCATTGGATTGGAAAGTATACCAAAGATGGAAGAAGAGGGCTCCCTACCACCCATCTTTGTGGTTGGACGAAATCTACTTAGGCCTAGTTCAAGGATTTAGAGGCGATCTACCATTGGATCATGATTTCAAAGAGGATTTCAAAGGAGATCCATTGTTGGATCGTGAGTTCAAAGGAGATCTGCCGCTGGATCATACTTCCATCATTGATCAACGGTCATATCTCATTATGTCACATCCCCATTATTAGTAGAAGACCCCACACTGGGATGGATGATTAGAGAGTAGAAGACCCCATCTGCATAACATCAGGGAGTCCCCACCCTGGGAAGATGCAAATGGGTTGCTATGGAGTTGTTGGGCTCATTGGACCCAATTTGATGGTACACCCACCTTTATGATCTTTTATATAATTTATTTTCATGTTTGGATTTTATTTGCAATTAGTAAATATTGGTCTAATTGTTTGTTTTAATCTTAGCCGTAGATTGCTTTTTAGTGGTTGAGATTAGATCTAGGGTTGTCTTCTTCTTATATACATCATCGTAAAGCCTCTTTGGCTTCTTAGACCTGATTACTGAAAATTGTTATACTTTTGAGAAATCTCTTGCAAACTGATTTGGTGCGAATCCAATGGTATGTTGATTATTGGTAATTTCTTCTTCTCCAACCCCGAACCCAAAGACATACAAACATCCAGGGCATACCCACATATTCGAATGGGGGCGGTTGCCTCTGTTAGACTTGCGTTTGGATTCAAAACTCACATGACATCTTGGGTTCTGCCTCCAAAACCCACATGAAAATTCCGGGTGCGCTCCCAAAAGTCACTTGAAAATCCTGAATTTACCCATAAAATCCAACTACCTATTTGGGTTTGCCCTACTCAAATGAAAACCTTGGGTCCGCCACTGCAAACATCCATCCAGGGCCATTGACAAACCCAAACAACCCACAACCTTAGCAATACTTACCAGACCTTGATCAATCATACCTTGGTGCAAACCCAATTGATTGATTACCCATAATCCCCAAATCCAAATGGCCACATGTCCCAAAACCCAATCCCATCAGTCGACTACCCCAAATCCCAAATTCCCACAATCGTAAAACTTTTGGTGAACATTCTTATTGCCAATAACTTCATATCAACTAAATCACAGCCATATACTCGGTTGGTCCTATTTTGAGCCTAGCCTGTTCTTAAATCCTCAAGGGAAATCAAGAACATTCTAATTTGAATAAAAAGGTGATCCCTAGGCCAGTGGAGATCGAGTATTCCATTGGAAACCTCTATCAAAACCAAAAGGGACTTGCATTGTAGGGTTGTGAATAGGCTTTGTAATCGTTGCTTAATTGATAACTTAGAATTCAACATATCTTAGAGTGGAATTAATGCTATTTTATAATCTGAATTATGATTATTAATTTTTCAAATTAATTATTAATTTGTCAAATTATCTCAGAACCTTCATCTCAAGATTGTGTTCACGGTCCTGCGTCAAATCCTACTATAATTGAATCCTAATACAAATAGAAGTCTTGAATATTGTTTCTCAATCAAAACAATCTAAATGTACTTAAAAAAGAAAGAAAAATTAGCAATTTCCAAATTTTAGGTCGTCCCACACAACTTGGGTGACTCAGACTATGGGCCCCATACGGCCGGCCTGTTGATGGAGTGCTATGTTTTGAAGGAGGGGCCTTGGGCGACCACTTAGTTGCTTCTTTTTTTGTGGATTGAAATTGGTTCAATCATGATCCCAATTCCCAATACAGCTGCAGGATAGGCCTTGTTTGGTTCTGAAAATTGAATGAAACCCCTTCCCTTATCTTTTATTCTCCAAACAGCCCCTATAATTCAATTTAAAGTAAAATTCTGGATTGTTTTGGCCCGAACTTCAAGGCATTCATCTTACGCATACTAATCAAATACTGGGGGTGAATCTGGGAAATCATCTTTGACATCCTCATCGCTCATGGGCCATGGCTTCTATGTATTTCATCTTTTGATATTTCCTTGTCACATGGATCATCCAAGAAAGGGCTTACAACTCCTAAGAAAGTAGATTTCGTAGGAATTTTCTCGTGAGTAGGTCTAACAACAATTTTGGCATTGTCTTTGTGGACATTTATATGTTCTTATAACCATTGTGAAGTGTGTGATAGTCATATTGCCATGGCCTGCCCAACAAGATACAACAGATATCGATTGGGAAGACACCATACATCATCATGATAATGACCACCAATATAGATATAAATTATTGCCTTGTGAGTAACCTGTACCTCATTCCCGCACTCGAACCATGAATGCTTGTAAGGATTTAGGTGCTTCTTTGTTGGTAGCTTGAGCTGGGTGATAGCTTGAGCGGTGCGCTTGTGACGGTGCACGCGGCATGGAAGATAGTCATGAGAGGCTAATCATCTTATGTTAGTGTCTTTGGAGTGAATAAGATATTGTGAATCATCAAGGATCTGCCGGACTGCCACCATCTCTATAAGTAGTATCTACGTCCACAGCTTTTGGGCTTTCATCAAACTCCTGCTCGTCTTCATCTACCATTTGACCATTGGACTCATCTTCCTTTGGGCAATGTGGTTCTCTCTCTTTCTATACTCCGAAGATATGTGACCGAGCTTGTTTGATGCAGATGGACCTCAAGCCAAATGTGTAGGGCCCAAGTAGATTTTGTATTTTTATTTCAGTAATCATCTATTAGTTTCTAATTTTAATGTAACTAGGACAAGATTCTAGTTTCCTAGTTTAGTTAAGTTTCTTATGGCTTAAGTTATGTTTTCCTATTTATATGGCATTGTAGAGAAGAAATTCTCAGAGAGAGGTGATTAATGAAATTGGGTTTTCCCATTGAGGTGCGTCATCGTTTATCGTCTTTGCAGAGACTTATTGTGTCTTTGGACACATGCTTCGGCACCCCATTGTGCTTTGAGCTGATGCAACCTAGGGTTAAGATGCAGGTATTGGAGCACAATTAGGGTTCCGAAGAACAATCACTCGAAGAAGAAACATTCTCCAACGATAACCCTCTAGGGAAAATTCTGTTAACTCAATCTTTAATATGAGATCATTGATCTCTACATTCTACAATGCTCTATTTATAATAAAGAGTCTTAAAGACTAGGAAAGCAATCCTAATTAAACTAGGAAACAAAATAAGAATCCTATCTAAGTTAGAAACTAAGCCTAATTACAATCTTTGCTAAAATCAAAACTACTAAAAATATGAAAATCAGAATTTCATGAATTTCATGGGTCCCACATTTGGCCCACGTACTTTGCTGCATTGATACGGGATTGGTGCTGCATCATGAGCACTTCCCACGCAAGCCCTAACCACTAGGGCTTGCATCAATTGTTATTAGAGCCCAACGATCCCCGATTGGTCGGCGTTGGTTACCCCTACCCATCGTCCATCACTATCCATCTATCCCCGTTCATCATCCGCAGCGATATCCCAATCCCATTCCCTACTTCCTGTTCGATCGAAAAACCCCACTGACACAATCCCTCCACTTCCCCTTCCATCACGACTCCTAGCCCAATCCATCTCTATATCGTCAACATCCCTTCCCAATTCCCCTTCCCAATCCCACCACCATCCCACCGGCAAAGAAAAAAAAAAAACCCCTTTCGGCCTAGCTCCAGACTCTGCCAATCCCCAAATCAAGCCCATCCCCATCGCCATTACTCCCCACCCTAGCCGACTCAATCGAAACATCCCAAACCCATTGTCCACTTCCCCCTTCTAGGATCACCATCACCATTCCAAACACCTTTCTAGAAAACATACCATAAACCAGGAGAAGGGATAGAGAGAGAAAACAGGAGAAGAAGACAATGAAGAAGGGAAGAGGAGTACCGTGTGCTATCGCATCGCCAGACGTCGCTGTAAGTCATCCTCGCCATCATTGTCGATGCTAGCCATTGTTGATATTGCTCCACGCTGTGTCGTCATCGCCACCAGCACCTCACGTGTCTCTGCATTGTTGAAGCTCTCGATCGTCATCGTCGTCATCTCTAGCCATTCCCGTGTCTGGTTGAAGCCCTCTCCTCTTCAAGAAAACAGTAGCAACAACAAAGAAGTAGAAATAAAAAAGAATCTCAAAGAGTTTGACGTTTGAGTACTTGAGACCATTCATTCTCCTCCTGGACGGTGCCAGACACGAGGCAGCAACAAAAAGGGATATGGCGTGTATTTTATGTGACACGTGCCTGGCTAGTTTAGTAGGACTGAATTTAATTTGGGTCATTGCCGGGTCGGGCCATGTCATAGTCCAGGTTGTGTTTGGTTTGTTCAAGGAGGAGGATTCAGCAGTGAAACTATCATTGCTGACATCATCAGAAGAGGCCAAACAGCAGGGCAGAATATTCTTTGGGCCATATTAGGCTCATCTCAAGTCGGATTTCAGATCCATTTTCTTCATCGGATTCATGGTAAGCAGATCTGCACATCAAGTTAGTCCATTATGAAATTCCATATCAGTAAACTCCACAATGCACTTCAAAGAGTCAAATATGCGGGTAAATATGGAATATGGTATTTTGATAATGAAGTCTATTTTACGCAAGATCTTGATTTGAAACAAGGTTAGTTGTCTGTTTTGCATTACTTAGACCAATTTTCAAGGCTTCAAGATGCATGTGGAATGGAGGATGATGAAGAACATGATTTAATTGGTTTTGTAAGAGGCTTGAGACCAGATATAGTGGACAGAATGAATGATTGTACGACCATTCATGAGCCATATTGGGAAGCAATTCGTGTGGAACGCATGCTAAAACGGTCTCCTCTGGAAAAAGTTATGCCTCCATTAACGGCAGATCATGTTGAAAAACCAATGGTAAAAGATATTAATATTGTAAACACTTTTATGGGTAATGGTGATAGACAGGCGGCTAGAGAAGAAGCATTAGTTGTTGAAAATCCTCAGAGTAATTCTCAGTTTCTCACATTGATTTTGTATTCGGGAATCAACAATGGAAATTTGGAGATGAACAACGATGGATAGTCAGAGATTGTGATTTGATGGTGCAGGTTTTACATGTAAGGCATCCAACAGTTCAATCGCACGTCAACACAATTTTCAGCCTTAGAAAGCAATTATACAGGAGGCTGCACATGGAAGCTGTAGATGGATCAACAAATCGGAAGTTTGTTAGATTGATATTCGATCCAGGTGGACTTTTACTGAACTCGAGGTCGAGTTCTTTCCAAGTCGGGGATAATGATGCATATGGACCTCATGACACATGTGTAGGGCCCAAGTGGATTTAGTATTTTTATTTCAGTAATCATCTATTAGTTTCTAATTCTTTTGTAATTAGGATAAGATTCTAGTTTCCTAGTTTAGTTAAGTTTCTTACGGCTTAAGTTATGTTTTCCTATTTATATGGCATTGTAGAGAAGAAATTCTCAGAGAGAGTTGATTAATGAAATTGGGTTTCCTCATTGAGATGCGTCCTCTTTTATTGTCTCTGCAGAGACTTATTGTGTCTTCGAACATGTGCTGCGGCACCCCATTGTGCTTTGAGCACTTCCCACGCAAGCCCTAACCCCTAGGGCCTGCATCATTGTTGCATTAAAACCACACATGGTTGCCTTGCCCTTGTGACGGTCATTTGGATCCACATTTAGTTGACCTTTCTGATTTAGTCGAGCTGATGGACCACTAGCTTGTCTTATTTCATGTGATGCCCATTATTCTATGATCCACCCTTATCTTTAGCTTTTTGTGAAATTGGTGCTCTGGACTAGGGAATCTCAATCTTTTGCGACTCTTCAATTGCAGTCGCGTGCCGATAGGTTTCAGTAAGTGTGTAGCATGGACGAATTGGCATGGCCTTCTGTAGGGATGGCCGTAGACCACCTAAATATCTACTCACCAGTTGTTTCTCATCTTCCATTATATTATTACGAGCCAATTAGTAGTCACCGACGGAGCGATCACCTTGTTGGAGATAATGCAATTGCATGACATGTTTATCTATAGTGGGAGTTAGAAAATAACCCTTCAAATGCTTCTTTATCTTCTCTCACGAGATGGTTGGTAAACCACCCATTCGTTGACGGGACGTTTGAAGTTGTTCCCTCCACACATCGGTTCTGCCACTTTGGTTAATAGCAATCAATGTAACCTTCTTATGATCAGCTAAATCCTCAAATGTAAATACCTTCTCCACGGTATTTAGTCAATTATAAAACTTGTCACGTTTCATCGATCCATAATATCTACATATTTCTAGTTTTACATTTAAATCCCAATCCTTGTGTCCATTCCATATTTCAACGTCTTCTTACGGGAGATCTATTATGGAATGGGTTTAACAAAATTGCCACTGTTTGTAGGCAGTAAGATTGGTTTTCCGTGTTGAGGAGTGGCTAGAGTACAACGTACTCAATTTTAGAGAGAAAAGTAGAAATAAGTACAAACACCACACAAGGCTAAGAAATGTGTAAACTTGGATTTCTCATTAATTTTTGGATGAGATGATCTTTGGCGCATCAGTGATTTTGAGTTGACAATAAGCTCTTGGAAAACTCGTTGACTGCCAATGCTCTTGGTACGAAACCTTTTTAGATCAACCGAGTGACTTGTAGTGTTTGAGATCTAAGGGAATTCAAGCCCTCAATTAACCTGTGTGAGGCCCCCAGCGTGTTTGTGAAATATCCATCAATCTCAATTGTTTGTATGGGTGTACATATATGCATGGACAAAGAGGATAAGCAAACCCAAAAAGAAAAAAGAGGATAAGGAAATGGCTCATGTTCTAGTTAAGAATGGCAATGGGTCCGCCTAACCACAACTGGGGCCGGACTAACACGTCATGCACCATACCCGACTGCCTCATCACAGGCTAATGGTTTGAGATACCAAACTTGCCCCTTGACAAGTACAGGTTTGGCAAGTTTGTTAATGGTTGAATTTTTGTTTTATTTTAAATATGAAAAATTATTTGCACATCATGAGATTTGAACTTTTTAATTTTTTTCAGGTACACACACTGGTACATTCTAACACACCCCCGCACACTCATGAGATTTGAACCTGCAACATACGTGTCATTGCCTACTACCACCCGCTAGTGAAGTTTTATGTACAAAACCTCACTAATATATGAATTGGAGATAAATGGGCAGGACGAATTGGAAACTGCCAAAATCTAAATCTGACTTGGGTTAGAGTTGGACAACCATGTGGATTCCGATCAACCCATTACCGAACTCACCCCTAGTAAAAGCGGGTTGGAGAAGTCCCATTTTTAAACTCGTCACCTTTAATCAATCCATAATAATTGGTTATTTCTAGTTTTACATTTAAATCCTGATCATTGTCTTCATGGCATTCCATATTTCGATGTTTTCTCATCAGAGATCGATTATGGAATGGGTAGCAAAATTACCGCTGTCAGAATCATCACTAAAACTGTCACGACCTGAAATCCAGGGCCCCTCGAATCCTGTGTTGTGATCAGTAAGCATATATGCCACATTTATAAGTCAAATCAACATTTGCATAAATTTTAGGCATTTACGTAATTAAGTCAAATCCTTTGTTTAAAAGCCCGAATCCAAATAATAATGAATCAATCCGACCATACTAAATGAAACCATACAACTAAAACTGTCACGACCTGAAATCCGGGGCCCTCGAATCCTGCGTTGTGATCAGTAATCAGATATTCCACATTTTTAAGTCAAATCAACATTTGCATAAAATTGAGGCATTTACCTAAATAATTCAAATCCTTGATTTAAAAGTCTGAATCCAAATAATAATGAATCAATCCGACCATACTAAATGAAACCATACAAAGCCTGTTGAAAGTCTTTAATGTTTGAAATAAAACAATTAAAATGATTAAAACTAATCCTCTATTAAAATTGGTGAGTCTTGAAGTTGCTCAGCCGCAGATATCAAATCCTATTGCTTCATCATCCCCCTCCTGTATGTTCTGTTTACCTGGATTGGAGCAATCCATAAATTAGTGCAACTGAGTGACTAGAAAATCTAATCTATGTGCGTAGACGATCACTTTTAAACAAAATAATATTGTCACAATAATAAAATAAAAGCATTCATTAAGGTCTGATCAAGGTTAGCTAAAAGCAGCCTCTAGAGAACCGCCTAACCACCTTACGGCGCAGGCCTGTAAAATCATCTCATGGATGCCTCTTCACATAAAGGGGCAAACCTACAGTTTTTGAAAATAGCTGACCTGTAGTCTGGGAAACAACGTAACTGACCTAAGAGTCAGGGATGAGCATATAACTAACCTATGAGTTAGGGAATGACATATCTGGCCTATGAGTCAGGAAAATAACGCATATATCTTGGCCTTGGTATGTGCTAGTGTTCTAGGGGTGTCCAATGGGTCGGTCCCAATTAATCATGTTATATGAAGATATCTTATTCTTGCAAATCACATAAAACATCATTCATACTCGAACAGACTTCTTCGTTATTCTCAACACCTACAACAAGGTAGCTTGAGATCAGCCCCTTTTACACGAATTTCAGATTTTATTATGCCTCTCACCATTTCATTATTGGTACCCGATTGTGTAAGGACAATCAAATAACTAGCCTCTCATAGGTTTGGGATGCTTTCTTAATTACCAATAGGTTGACTCATAACCATGATGTTCAAATCTCCATTACATAGCACTATTGTCCATATGTGATGTGATGGAACTGAAGCCACCATCGCATAGGTCAAAGTGAACTCTTGGAGAATCTTCTAACTTAAACATGCCAACACCATCAAGTCCAACATAGTAATCCAAGTCCTAGCGTTTGATCAACCCTTATAACCCTGTGTAGGACTTGGGCCATCCCCAACACACCCATTATCATCATGAAAACCCTCTCCAACACTTAGGTGTGTAGGATCTGGCCATCTGCAACGCACCCATTATCATCTTGAAAACCTTCTTGCAATCAAAACTTCGATCAAAACTTGTTTGAACCCTTGTGGGCCTTCTTGTGATGTTCAATTGGCTCCTTGTATGCTTCTGTAACTTAACAAAAATTAATGCTGCATGATTTTTAAGCATTCTTATTCAAGAGTTGTTTATAAAGAGGAGCTGTTGCTTATGCTTGTTCTATAATCTGTTATTGACAATATTTACTGGTGTTATTTATGCATAGGTGGGAACTCCTGGCCGCATTTTGGACCATCTGTCTGAAACAAAGGGTTTTGGCCTTCGCTCGCTTAAGTACTTGGTATGAACCCTCTTTTCTTTTTTTCTTTTAATGTAACACACGTTACTTGTAAAGATGATTTTGTGCGCTATAGTTTATCTTTGGATGCGTAGTATTAGGTTTTGTTCTTTTGTAAAGTGTCTTCATTGGTACATTTTAATTGTTAAGTTGTGATTTTAAGCGAATAAAAATTAATTTCTTTTGAATCCGAATTGAGTGAGCATTTTTATGATGCTAAGGTTGTGGCTAACAATATTTCCCGTCTATGTGCATCAGTCTTCTCAAAAATGATTATGGATACCTTTTCCCTTTCTCATCAAAATATTTTCTAATTTTAACCCCTCTCTGGCCATTCAAAAATAAAATAAAATAAAATAAAAATTTAACCCCTCTCTGGGATCTCTGACATGTATATTAAATTGGATTGAATGGTTAAGGATGTATGATGTTAGTGTGGGAATTTAAAGTTCTCTAAGAAAAAATGCTTGAAGGAAACCAAACAGACCTTAGGATTGAGGATGAAACCCTTTGGTGTAAGGGTTAGAATCAGAATTACCTATGAGATCAAGGTTAAACCGCTTTCGGCATATTCAAAAGAGGCGGCAAGTGAATGGAGGCAACCTCAAAGACGAATCGCAAGGAAAAAGATTCATATCTATGTAATGAATCCTATTTATAGGAAAACCTTAGGATTCAAGTGTGAATCATATGATTTGATGCTTGTTTTATCGAATCTTATGATTCAAGCTCTTTGTCTAAATGTGATTAGCCACAATTAATAGGTTAATATTAATATATATGAACTTTTTTTAGTTAATTCTATTTTTAGAAGCCTGTATATTGATTAGTAAACCCCTTAAGATTTTTTTGGGATCTTTGGGAGATTTTAGAGATAAATAAAGAAGATGCATGTGACCAAAGCGTTCGGCTAGATGTATGGGATTTTGTCCTACAATTAATTTCTTACTCTTTTTTCCGTATTTTCTTCATGAGCACTTATTTCCTTTCATAACTTAAGGAGACATCTGAACCACGTAAGGTTGTGATATAGGTTTTATTTTTTTTTTCTTGATTTAAAGATAACAAAAAGAACACAACAATTTGGTTTTTGCTAATCTTAATATGTTTTCGTACATATCATTTTGATATATATATATATATAGGGTAATATTCAGGTGAGAACTAGTTCTCACATATTATATGAGAACTTTTTTATGGGGCCCAATTGTGGGCCCCATTTGGAGATGGAACCAGGGGGGATGGAAAGATCTATGTGAAACCACCCCCTTCATCCGTGGCCCACAAGTTTAATGGCTTCATATTCAAAAAAATATTCAACCCTCGATCCAACGGTTCAGTCCATTCGGATGTGTGCCAATCCTTTAGATTAGTGACTATCAGTGGGTTCCCTATTGGTTCCTAGGTTTGGATGGGTTGCTAGTTGGGCCCCGCAAAAAAGTTCTCATATAATAGGTGAGAACTAGTTCTCACTTGAATATTTCCCATATATATATATGTATGTATGTGTGTGTGTATATATATATATATATATATATAAGAAAAATAAAGTGGGTGCTGACCCATCTTATAGGTATGGTACCACTATCATCTTCTTTCCCTCGGGAGTCATAGTTTATACCGTGCCTTAAGAAAGGGACGCATAAACCACTCATGAAGTTTGCACAAGAATTTTGAAAAACAAAATAGATTGAATGAACCTTGGTACTGCTCTTAGGCCAATCAAGGGAGTGACGGGAAGGAACTCTCCGGTGAGAGGCCCGAGCGGAACGTCTTCATCTGTCTCCCTTAATGCTTCGCTTGGATGAATAGATGACTAAGGACCTGTTAATGGTCAACTTGGGGACCAAGAGCACGGTTACCTCCACCGTCCGGTGCCCAACCTCCCCCAAGGTCTCATTAGAAGTGGTTAGTCCTGGCTTGACTCGATCGACAACAGCTCATGAAGACAAGACCGTTCCTCTTGGGCCCATAAGGCGCGTGCTCACACACACATATATTGGGAGATGCTCCCTATGAGAGCATCTCTCATATTTGTGTATCAATTTCTACTCTTGGTGTGAATCTGGCAGAAGGTGCTCCAATATCATTCGTATCTTGACGAGGAGGCAGCGTGACTCAAAATCTGTCTTGCTGACCTCGTATGATCTGGAGCATCGTTGCAGAAAGTATACCACCATACATCTACATTTATCAAACGAAGTATAAATTAGTTAAAAAATATTTAAAACCCTTACACATTGTTGTTTAATCTATAATGTGATAATATAAAAAACTTTATTGCATAGTACAAAATAAATTACCCGGATCTATTTTATTGCAAGCTAATCTTCAAATATCAGACCAAAGCTCCCCAGTCCGCATATCTCAACTAACTAAAATTAAATTGGAAGTATAACTATTAAGTATGACAAAAGCATACAGGTTCACACATTAATCTTTCATAACAAAGAGAATAGATGATGTAATCATATAAACCATCTTACTTGAGAAGTTTTTGCTTCAGCGTCAACTGTATTTTCAAATCCTTGAAATAGTTCATCTTGCTTGGAGAATTTTCTGCTATAAGAGCATGGTTGACCTAAGTAGCACGTCCATAATTCACAATTTTCATTAAATACCCATTTAGCAATATAGAAATGAGTAACTATGCATGAAATTTAAGTTTTGAACTATGGAAATGAAATACCTGTTGCATTGATATCTTGATGCATTTGATGATTCCATCTATTGTCGATGATGTTCCATTACTTACTAGTAATCATTGACTCCTCTTTCTTTTGATCTCTTTTGCATAGCAAGTTTGGCTGAATTCATAGCATCATAAGCATAGCACATAGTCGGCTTCTTGTGGCCATCAACCAGTTTCAAGACTTTCAATTGCTTGCTTGAGTGCAAAATTTTGTTGGCTTGTCCCAAAAAGTCTCACCAAGAATGGTGCAGGATACTGTGCATGGTAGAGGGTATTTAGAGTCCTTAGCAAAAGTAGAGTGCATGTAATCCATGGAAGTGAACATATGCATAAGTGCCACCTTGTGACAACAGAGACTTATAGAGACATAGAGTGTGTAGCACTGGTCTTAATAGCTCAAAGTTATTTGATAATCTTCTTAGGCTGTTTGTCATGGAGTTGTGGTTATAAATCAACCACATAATCATTTGTCCCTCCTCCTTTGGGACGAGCACTGCTTAGATTTTGCTGTGTCCTCTGGCATGAGATCTGCCTCCCATCAGACCCAATCAATATGTGGTGTCTTTCTATGTAACAGCCTGCTGCCTTAAAGGAAGGTGAGTTGTCTGTTGACACTTGAACAACAAAATCTTCTCCAACTGTGTGACTGCTCTCCGCAAATGAAAAAAATGGAATTTTGAGTCCTTGCCATGGCCTGATATGGACTTAAGAAATATTGTTCCTGTCACAATAGTCGATCATTTAACAGTATGGTGTCTGGTAGGGTCAGTCCATCGCACATCAAGTTATAACCTTACTAGGAGCATGTGTGCATATTGTATCAACCATGGCCTGATAATGTACCAAATTTGCCACATTTGTGGAACTCAATTTTGACGAAGATTGTTTGAAATGGCCTGACTCATTCCCTAATGCATTGGTCTTTACTCTTTATGCATGTCACCATGGAGAAACATTTTGGGTTCATAGTGTCCTACATAAGACATGAGCAATGTACCCTTGGATAACTGGATGCCTCTGACAAGTCTGACTAGCCAATACATCCCAGAAGCTTAAGCTAATAGGAAGCAGAAGACAAGTCTACTTAACACTCCCCCTCCGAATGGGACTCTATTCGAGTTTGCAACCCACGTGTCTTTCCACGTGATACGCGCCTTTCCATGTGACCTTGGGGAATAACTTCTCCCCGGGGTTTGAACTTACGACCTAGCATGGTTTTTATACCATGTTATGACTGACTAGCCAATACATCCCAGAAGCTTAAGTTGATAGGAAGCGGAACACAAATCTACTTAACACCCTCAAGTGTTGGTCCTACTTTTGGGGATCACTTTGATCTCTAGCTCTTGTAGCTGGTCCTTTCCCTTTTCAGTTTATCTCGCGTTCTTGCCCCTTCTACCAAAAGCACCTGATTCACCTTGTAACTCTTCCACGCTAGTCTGCACTTGTAAGTAGCTCTCTTGGCTTGCTTTCATCAACCCTCTCTCGGCACTCTTTCCTCATACTTTTTATTTATTTATCCTTTCTCCATCTTTTTTTCCAAGTTGAAGGGCTCTTATTAATGGTCTGACTTTGATTGATGCATATGAACAATCTTTCACATCCCCAGAAACATGTCGTAAATGACATTTAACTGGGTGTATCCTACCACTCATGACTTCATGTTAGTGTTTACACTTCACCCTGTTAGGTATCATAAAACTGCTGTGATCCAATGATATGGATTTGTTGGGTACCCTAGGATCGTCTTAAGCATTATGACCATCGTCAAATGGATTAAGCATTATGACCATCATCAAATGGACCAATGAGAACCGGAACAAGTGATCCGGCGCTACAAACACACAAGGTAGAGATTGCACAAAATCACACCTCATGATTTAACGGCTCGGATGATCACCGTGATGAAACATTGAACGAGCAAAGTGGGCAAAGATCACCCAATATATTATGTAATAAGTTACCTTAGGATCACCTTGATGATGTAATATTGGTACGATGATGCTACCCTTAGGATTGATGAAAACAAGCTTGATTATTGAAGTTGATGCAGACAATCACAGATGGGCCATAAGATAAAGAGAATGCGTGTGATACTTTTCTTCTAGGTATAGGGCATTTTATGATCATCTTCTCCTTTAATATACACATGAAGTGGTGCTTGATCATCTCTTTTCTAGCATGCGAATGGCTGAGACACTTGTCTCGCCCACAAGATGAGATAACTGATGCTGCATTTGCTTCCTTGCTGGTTAAGTAAAAAGGTTCCTCAATGGTTAGGCAAGGGCCTCCACCGATGGGTTGGACTCTTGGGCCCAACAAGGCCTAAGTCTACACAACTTATCTTTGTGCCCAGCAACCCTAACTCCATGAGCCAACCCGGTACAAGATCTGTTCGGCACCGTTGGGAATTAGAATCTGCAAAGTAACAGTTATGAGATGAACATTAGATTTCAAATTAATAAACAATGTTACAAAAGAAAATGTCATCTAACATACTAAGAAGGGAATGAGAAATTTGAAAATTTCATATAAACGTGTACATCTAGGTGCCCACTACGATATCCCCATATTTTTTCTAACTCATCATTTTAAACAAATAATAATAAAATAAAAGAAAATCCAGTCTTTCATACTTATTGAGTGAATGAAAATGTGCAGATTTAGGAGAGAGATCTTAATTCTTAATATCTACACTCCACATTATTCTCACATTCTTTCCAAATCATCATTTTATAAAAAAATAAAACAAAAGAACATTTAATTTTACATACTTATAAGATAGTGAATTTTAAATGTTAATGTAGATGTGTAGATCTAAGTGAGGAAACATAGATCTACACATTACATTAGGTCATTATGTTTCATCGTCATCAACTCATCATCATCTGTGAAAGTTAGGTCAGTCCCAACTAAGTTAGGTCAGTCCCAACTAAGTTAGGTCAGCCCTATCCCAACTAAGTTAGGTCAGTTACATGAATTCTGTTTCACCATTCCATTCTATCTTGCCCAAGTCCTCCGATAGGTTAAATCTCAAAAGAAAAAAAAAAGTCCGATAGGTTTAACTCTGTTAGTCCTAACCTCTATACTTCCATCCATGATCTCTTTGGCCTATCCCTTATTTCCTTGAGGGCCCTTCAACTTTTATACAAAAACTTTTCCTAACTGGCACCATTGTTGGCTTGCATTGGATATGTCCAAACCGTATGAAATGAGTCACTTTTAATTTATCACCTATTGTTGCTACCCTGAATGCTCCTGAAAGCGCTTTTTTTTATATTCTATCTTTCCTAGTTTTACCTCACATTAATCTCAATATTCTCATCTCTTCTACACTCATTATGTGCACCTGTTTATTAATTGACGACATTTTGCTCCATAGGTCGCCATAGATCTATGAGCTAGACACTTTTATTTCTAATGTAGAACAAAAAAGAAAAACTAAAGAAAAGCTCACTTTTTAATTTTTTTGAAAGAAAAAGAAAAAGCATAAGAAAATTGATTTTTCAAGAAATATATGGTCAAAAATTTTCCGAGGAAAATCTTCTTCAAAACATCTAATCTAAACTTTATAAGCAAATGAAAACATACCTAAAACCACTCAAATTGAAAAGCCCTCTATGCAAAAAAGCAATATTTGAGCTCCTTTCATCTCTAAGGAGCTTATATTCCAAGGAGTTTCTTTTTGAGGATCCTTTGATCCTCTTTGGGTTAGATCTCTTAAAAAAGAAATAAAAAAACATGATATAAAAAAAACGCAACAGTTGAGCTCCTTGCAGGTTAAAACGTGTTCCCTATGCAAAAACCAGTAAGTTAGAGTGAGGGTATTGAGATAAAAGGGGTTTTTGTAGTCTCCTAGTCGAGTTACTCTGTGACTCGGCTAGGACTTGGTTGAGTCACATTTCTTTTTGTGGGATGGAGTCTGAGTCAACACGGGCACAACTTGATTAGGACCGAGTTTAACACAAGTTGCTTGAGTCAACTCTGACTCAGCGGAGTTATTAATACCATGCTAACAAGAGTTCATCAGGCTTGAGAACCTATGCCAAATCCAGTCCCTTAAGGGTTTTGGACTTAAAACACAGATCTGAGTTTGGCCCATCATGCCAAATGCATCTAGACGCTTGCCTAAACGGAATTGGATTTAGGATGGGCACCAGCTGGATTCAAGCCCATGAATGCCTTATATGTGAAGGTGGGTTCCTGGAGTTCTTTTTCAAGTTGAAAGGCCACCCTCTTTCCAGTAGTATGTGACTACACTGCTACAGATTTCTGATGCATGAATTTAGACCTTTATGACCACTATCAAGCCTTACACTCACCATAATCATGTCTTCCCAATCAGAGAGACAATGCAACATGAGCACTAAAGGATATGTAGGAGATCTGAGTCTCTTGTTTTGTATGTTTTGGTTAAACTTATGGATGATAGTTCAGTTGGGAGCCTTGTTAGAAAATTTTGTTGTCTTATTTTTCGAAATTACTAGTCGGCTTTGTCAAATAGTTATTTACAGTTAGTTGTTTTTATCAAATTAAGATTTGTCATTTTTTAGAAATAATGTAAAAATGCTTGATTGTTCATAGAAATTGGATACTCATTACTTGGTGACAGAACAGTCTGTATCTGTAAATTGTTGCCCTGCCAATTCATTTAATGAAATCCTTGTGGTTGGGGCTGATTACAATTGGTTGGGGGCTGATTACAAACATTCTGATGAAGAGGTTGAATGCTTTCTCTTTTGATCCAACTCCAAGCAGAATGTGGGTGTTTTGACTGGGTTTTATGAGCATATTTAAGTGAAGTAGCCCTGGATGCTTGCTTCCTTTCATTGGACATCACAATACCATTATCTTTCTTCTCATTGCTGATCTTCTGTAATAAAACTTAATTGTTGTAGTTGGAGACGTGGATAAAGATTCCCAATTATGGACGGAAAAGGAAGAGAATTATAAGTTGCTTATTCTAAACATGTGGATGTGTTTCCTTTGGTTTCTCCTTTTATACTTGTACTTGATTTAAAGAACTAGATATCTTTTGGGTCTTATGGTTTTGGTTTTACATTTCCATTGGCTGCACCAAGGAGACATTGTCCCAAAGTCCTCATTTATAAAATATTTCTCTTAGTATTATTTTTTGTTTTGTTTTGTTTTCGGAAGGTCCTAGATGAGGCGGACAAATTGCTGAGCGTAGATTTTGAGAACACAATGGATGATATCTTGAAAGCTATCCCTCGGGAACGGAAGACTCTTTTATTTTCAGCTACAATGACAAAAAAGGTACACTTTGCTTATGTCCTCTACGACCAGGATAGTTCATTTTCTTGGAAAAGTTTCTTAATTTTGACCCATATATCCATTTATGAAACACCACCAGATAGGACCTTTTCTTTAGATTTTTTTTTTTTTTGAAATGTAAATCAATGCAATTTGTCTTTTACAAAATGTACTTTTTTCCTTGATTGAGAATAGATTTGAACTCATACACTCTCACCCCCTATGAGTGAGTTTAGGTTTCTAACTTCCTGAGCTACTCTCTGGGACTATTAAAAATGCATTTTATTAGTTCATTATATATGCACAAGATTCAACAATGGTCCATACCTTACCTGAGATGTGGGATCTCTTTAAGATCTATCATGGCTAATTATGTGTGATTTTTTATATTCATCATTTTTCGATCTCAAATTGTGCCTACAATATTATCGCAAAATTGTTATGAGTATGTTTTGCAGCTTTTGGAGCGCTTTGATTATGGTTTGGGAAAAATGAAGAATTAAATTATAGAGAGCTATGACTTAGAAGCTTTTGTCCCTTTGGAGTTGTGCATATTGGTGATTATATTTGAAGCTTCCATACCATGTTAGCATATGGATAAATATGCCTCTCTAGCTTGGAGTTGTGCAGATTTGTGATTAGATTTGGAGATTTATTTCACTCCTTGGTTAGTGGTAATTGTATACCTTTAGAAGGAACACATTATCTTTCCAAAACGGGGATTTTTTAGTGCCCCTCATGTGTCCAAACTGGGGATTTTTAATCCCTCCAACCCTGTCACCCATCACCCATCTTCCTCTTGAATGTCATAGGATCCATTATTTTGGTGCCTATTCGGATGAAATTAACTGTTCGAGTCAAATAATAAAAAATGATACCTTTTAAAATAGTTAAACTTAAGGGCATGGATCAAGGGTTAGGATGATCCAATGGGCTTGAAATTTTGCACATAGGTGGCTCTCATCAAGAACTTTCGATCCCCTTCTTCCCTATGATGCTCGTGGCCCTTTGTGGCCCCACTTGGGGGTTCTCACGGAGCTTGGTCGATAAGGGTGTATAGGAGAGGAGTCCCCATATATATGTCCACTAGTGACAAATCCAAGCCGCTCATAGCTTATATTCCTCTGCATGTATTGGCACTCATCAAATTTCACCCCAATTGGAGTACTACCTACCTTTGGATTGATCACATATAGAACACATGACTCCAATCATGCAGTTTACATCGATTGATCAAATAGTGGGACCCATTCTAATGTGTTATGTACTACATGAGCGGCTTGGGTTCATTCATTGTGCCTATTGTAAGGGTTCATTGCTCAACTTCTAGAAAGTGGATTACATGGATTAAAATAATGGCCGCTATGTTGTGTATCAGCCACTATGGGAAAACAGTGGCTGATACTCACCGATATGTACATGGATTGAAAAGGGCAGAAAATTTCTTTTTCGATCCCTCCCTTTTTTTATTAAGGGGCTAAGGTGTGGCCCCCAAAGTGGGCCCACCTAATTAAAGATGTAAATCGTCATTTAAAGAAATTAGATTCTTTTTCAGATCAGGAACATGCCGAACCTCTATCAATGTTTTGTTTGTTCCAATTTTAACTGTCTTACATGCTATATTGTTACTCATCAAGACATTACCATCGTTGATTTCTCTATAGGTGATAACCCAATCCCTATTGGGACCCATATGGTAAGAACTACCCAAACTAAGAATCAAATAACGCACTATCGGCATCAGAATTTGATCTATCCTTTGCAATGCTGGCTGAATCATCAAAGGAAGAATCATCTTTCTCTTTCCCTTGCCCTTTCCATTTAGGACAGCTCTTTTTATGACATTTCTTTTTTATGTGCCCTTTCTTATGATATTAATAACATTCAATATGTTTCTTGTTGGATTTAGACTGTGATTTACTTTTGTCCAAACTTTCTTCCTCATGCCACGAAGCTCATCGCTTGGTTATCATTATCTTGTCCTTTCTTTCTTAGTTTGTTTGAAAGAAGGGATGAAGATGTCTTCCATGACTGTTGTAATTAAATGTTCATATGATGGAGGAAAGCTAGATGACACCAATAATGCCATATCCTCTTCTTCAAGATTGATATCCACTTTCAACAGATCATCGATAATTTTATTGAATTCCAAGAGATGATCATTGGCTTGCGTACCTTCATCTGTAGAGTGCATGGATGAAAATAGCGGTAGATGCGGGCGTAGCGGCCCGCCGCCAAACCGCTACGAAGCGGGCGATACGTAGCGTAGCGGGGATACGTAGCGGCGTAGCGGTGCGATTTGAAAAAATCGCCAAAAAAATATGAAAAAATTCCAGAAAATCCAGAAAATTGTGAAATGAAAGAAAATGTGGTTCTTTTGCAAAAGTAAGTAAGAAAAGTGGGCGTAGCGGTGCTCTCAAGATATGAGGTCCTGTATCGCTGTATAAATAGAAAATAATAGTAATGATTAGTTTTTTTACATGTATTCATGTTTCTTAGTCATGCTAACCTAGAAAGTAATGTAAAGCTTGTAAAAAAAAAATTAGAACATGAAATAAAGGCATAAGACTTAAGAGCTAGGTCATTACTCATTACTCATTACTCATTAGAACATTGAACAATCAAATATCAATACTTCAACATTCAAGGTTCAAATTCAATGAAGTGAATGAACTATGAAGTGATCAACAATCAACATTCAACAATCAACACCAATTTAGAAATGACAAAGAGTAGAGACTAGAGAGTTAGTGAAGGAAATAGGAATACCTTAATCACCACCAAAAGGAATGTCTACCAAGATTCAAGGCGCCATGGTCATCCTCATCCCCATCATTGTTATCATTTCTGTTGGCACCATATTGAATTTGATATTGATGAGAATTGGGATCAACAAATCCAAACAAGGCAGCCGCATCATAGGAACTTACAGGAGGTGGAGGTGGATTTCTTTGCATTTCACCATAGTCACCATATGGTCCATATCCATATGAGTAGGACCCTGAAGTTGAAGACTCTTCTTCTCCTTGTTGCGCTTGACCATATGGAAAATATTGTGAGAGTCCTTGTCCACCGTACCTAGGGTCCCACGAATCAGTCCATGATGCTACTTGTTGTCCACCAACATCTCCACCCATATTTCCTTGCTCACTATTACCTCCAGCCCCAGGTGGTGAGTCTCTTCGGCGCCGTTGATAACCACGGCTTGGATCAAATCTTCCAGATGGAGGTAACTCATGTACTTCCTCTACAGGAATGTCATCGTCTTCATCATGTTGATAGTATTCACTAGTACCACCTGTCCCACTGTCTCCTCCTCCTCCAATTCCCCCATGGCTACTCGAAGAGACGGTGGTGGAACTAGCTTTCTCAGAAGATCCAATATGAGCAGGTTCTTTCCCACTCCTCCTAGTCCTACTGGTACCTTCTCCTTGAGGTGGCTGACCTCCTGCAGGTGCCTCACCCATATCCTCATCTATCAACTCTTGAACCGTTCCCTGAAAAGCCGGATCTGAATCTAGCAGTGGATCCTCTATCTCGGCTAGCCATGGGAGTAAGGGATCGTCATCTCTGAATATGTGATCCAGATTAATAGGACAATAAGCAGGATCATCCCTTGCCCTTCTCTCCCTAGTTCTGTTTCTCAACTTCAGATTGTAATGACAGTATACAAGCTTGTTGAGTTTGTGCATGGTAAGCCGATTTCTGGCCTTCGTGTGGATCAAGGAGAAAGTGCTCCAATTTCTCTCACAGTTGAAAGATGTTGTAGTCTGACTAAGGATGCGAACAGCCGCTTTCCTTAGATGTGGAGCACTCTCTCCATAATTCATCCACCAATCAGCTGAAATGCAAAAAATAAATAAAGAAAATTAGATATTCGTAACCCTCAAATCCTTCTAATCAATTAAGATATAAAGATCAAGACTATTGGGTGGGTTCTTTTGTTCATAGTCATACCAGGTGGCATCCTTCCAATCGATCGTTGCACAAGAGGGTCAGCAAAGGTTCCTCTCCTTTGTGTATATATAGATATCTACGATGTGAAAATTAAAAATAAATCAGTAAACCCCTACTGCATGTATGACAATTGGCACTTGGCAGCATAATTAAATTCTCTTAAGTAAAGTAACCACCCACTCACCTCTTGTATGGCATCAATTTGATCATCTAGGTTTAACAATCTCTTTAATACCTCCCGTAATCCTACGCGCAAGTCCGTATCTATTGCTTCGGTATGTAGTTCAGCATTGCGGTAATAGAATTCGGGATTTAAAAAATAACCTACATTAAAAATATGCAGAATGTACTGTGAGCAAAGAAGATAATAAATACATTAGTTAGGAAAATAAAAGGTATTAAAGATATATATTAATTACCTGCAGCATGCAATGGATGGTGCAACTGATCGTTCCAACGGGCATCGATAATTTTGATATATTTATCGTGATATTTAACATTTTCCATAATGGCTTGCTTTGCCCGATCCATTGCCTCATATATAAAGCTCATTGTCGGCTTGTCATCACCATCTACAAGCCTCAACACTTTAACTAAAGGCTCAAAAACCTTTAATACCTTCCTCACTTTCTTCCAAAATTTATTGTCTCTCATAAGGTTTGGGACTTCAAACCCCGGACCACTAGTTGCATTGCCCCATTTCGAAAGAAGCCATTCTTCTGATGCAAACATCTGAATCAGCTCTGTTCTAAACCTTACAAGGCTTTCCATAGCCAGAAAATGGGTTGCAAACCTAGTTAATCCTGGACGCACCAAGGCATGGTTATTTGTGTATCTTTTCATCAAGCCTAACACCCATGAATGATCATATATAAATCTTGTAATTCCTCTACATGCCTTGATCAGTGAAGCCACTTTTGTCTTCCTTCCAATTTCTTCCAAGATGAGATCTATGCAGTGTGCTGCACATGGGGTCCAGAATAAATGGGTCCTCTTGTCCATTAATAACTGACCTGCCTTCTTGAAATTGGCGCCATTGTCTGTAACAATCTGTACAATGTGCTCCTCTCCCACACTTTCTACAACTCTATCCATAAGAGTGTATATATATGTGGCCGTCCGTCTATGTTCAGTTGCATCAACGGACTTCACAAAGACGGTCCCAGCAACTGAATACACCAAAAAGTTTATTAATTGTGTTTGGGTGCCGCTGGTCCACCCGTCACACATGATGGTAACACCATTTTGTTGCCACATGGGCTTAAACTGTTCCACCCAAGCTTTTATTTCTCTATATTCTTCTTCAAGGTATTTAGTGCCCACATCATATACGGAGGGCGCCTGTATACCCCGCCCAGCTTCGGCGGCAACATCAAGAATAGTTTGGAAATATGGGGAATCTACTGCTGTAGGTGGTACGTTCTTATGAATTAGCCATTTTGCTGTAGCTTTGGCTAACCTATCTCTTGCAGACTTCATTACTCCTTTCATAACACTCGATATTTTTGGTTGTTTATCTCCCTCTTTTCTATGTGCTAGAGGATCAACAGGGGGAGGAACTGCTCTTCTAGAGATAATTTCTACATCAACATCCCGTTCCCGGGTGCTAAATGCCCTACGCATGGCCCCCGCAATGCCCTTGCCCTTGCTTGGCTGCTGTGGCACAGTAGATGAGCCCCCTGCATCATAATATTTGCTTGCAGCAAATGTACGACGTTCCTGTTCTTCTTGTTGACTCATGATGGACTCTCGGCGTGCAGCCTCCATCTGTGCATCTTCCTCATCAAAGTATTCATCCCCAAATACTTCATAACGGGCAGCATCAACATCTTGCCGCCTCTTTTCTTTTATCTCTACTTTTCTAACTTTGTTTTGGCCAACCAAAGCTTTCATTTGTTCCCTGACTTCCCTTGGTACTTCAGTACAGCCAGCAACATTACCAGAAATGTGGCCCAAGTGGTGCTTGAATCTTGTAATGCCTCCATTGGTCACTTTCCCACAAAATTTGCATTTGATTTTCAACCTGTTATTATTAACTGCCTCACCAAAGCTCCATGCGGGATCAATATTACGAGGCATTTTAAGTTATCAATAGAAGACTCAATACCTGGCTATAAATAATTAAACATGAACAAGTAGTATGTTAAAAATTAAAAAAACAAAGAAACATGTTAGAGGAAACATATATCTAATGCTTAGGAATCATTCTCTTGACATTTAAGTGGTATTTCATTACTTAAATTACAATTTTTTTTCAAAAATTTTAAAAATCCGAAAATAAGAAAATAAAATAGAATTAGGAAATGACAAACATATGTTGGATTGATCTATGCCAAACATAGATATAACATTTAGGAGCATTTTTCAATACATTTGATTGGCATTCCATTATTAAAAATAAATTTTTTTCCAAAAAATAACAAAAATCCGAAATTAAAAAATTTAAAAAGTCAAAAAAACAAGCAATATATGTTGGAATAATCTATGGAAAACATAAATCTCAAATCAAGGGACCATTTTCAAGACATTTGATTGGTATTCAAATATTAAAAATTATTTTTTTTCATAAAATAAATAAATCCGAAAATAAAAAATAGAGAAAAATCAATGAACATTCAAAATGTGATGGATTGATCTATGTGAAACATAGATCTATCATTTAGAATGCATTTCCAAGTGGTTTCATGGGTTGTCCATGAGTATTCACATTTTTTTTTTCAAAAAATAAATAAATCCGAAAATAAAAAATAGAGAAAAATCAATAAACATTCAAAATGTGATGGATTGATCTATGTGAAACATAGATCTATCATGTAGAATGCATTTCCAAGTGGTTTCATGGGTTGTCCATGAGTATTCACATTTTTTTTTTCAAAAAATAAATAAATCCGAAAATAAAAAATAGAGAAAAATCAATAAACATTCAAAATGTGATGGATTGATCTATGTGAAACATAGATCTATCATGTAGAATGCATTTCCAAGTGGTTTCATGGGTTGTCCATGAGTATTCACATTTTTTTTTTCAAAAAATAAATAAATCCGAAAATAAAAAATAGAGAAAAATCAATAAACATTCAAAATGTGATGGATTGATCTATGTGAAACATAGATCTATCATGTAGAATGCATTTCCAAGTGGTTTCATTGGTTGTCCATGAGTATTCACATTTTTTTTTTCAAAAAATTAATAAATCCGAAAATAAAAAATAGAGAAAAATCAATAAACATTCAAAATGTGATGGATTGATCTATGTGAAACATAGATCTATCATGTAGAATGCATTTCCAAGTGGTTTCATGGGTTGTCCATGAGTATTCACATTTTTTTTTTCAAAAAATTAATAAATCCGAAAATAAAAAATAGCAAAAAAAAAAAAAAAAAACCAAAAATATGTGTGCATCATCAAAGGAAAACATAGATCTAACAATATTACAAGACAAGGAAGCATTTATAGTAGTTAGAAAGAGATTATTTGAATGTGATCTCAAATGTCAACTTACTAAAAAAAATCTAAAAGAAAAAACTACATACCTAGAATCTTGATTACCTTGTTTTGATGTTTGTTTTTCACTTTATTGTGCTCCTTGTGGAATTTGTGGGCTTAAAATTGTAAAATCTTGAAACTACCTCACTTTGGGAGGTTTCAAAGCAAGGAGAAGAAGAAAAAAGTGAAAGAAGTGAACAAGTGAAGGGGAAAGTGAGGAAGAGAGACGAATTGGGGGGGTTTTAAAACCCCCCGCTACGTGGCGGCCGCCACGCTACGTGGCGGTATGTATCGGCCGCTACGCATGCGTAGCGGCTGATACGGCATGTTAGCCGATAATTCCAAAATAGCGTGGCGGCATTGGCCGCCACGCCCGATATATCGGCCGCTACGAATTTATCTATGGTAGAGTGTACAATTGCTGTTTCAGATATAATCGATTTTGGAGAGACTTCTTTAGATAGATGCCCTCGAGTTTTGTCGACAACTCTTCCACGGACGACATGTTGATGACGTTGTATAACACATGATCCGCAAGACACGAGTGGATCGCACTAATGGCCTTCAAATCCAAGTCCTCCCAATCATCATCTGACATGCCTTTTGGTTTCTTCAATTCTCCCTTCAAGGTTGTGCAATACCCTTTTGAACTAGTATATATTGAACTTTGACTTGCCTCAAAGAAATCTTCTTTTTGTCGAATTTCTCCACCTTGAAGTTGATGCTTGTATCTTTTCACACATAATGATTGTTTTCTGAATCACTCACAAATATCCCGTCAAATTGCATTGATTCACCATTAACCAGGTGCACGCATTCGAAAACAGGTTTGAAATCCGAATCTGGATGACTCCTAAATCTTAGAATGAAATTTTGCTCTCTGATTTGGTCAGATTTTTTCTTTGACTTTAATGCGGAACGGAGGGGAGATTTGGGGAGAGCATGATAGAATATATGGAAGGAATATGGAAATCATGGATTACCTGAATATTTGCCTTGTGCCAAACTCTAATTCAGGAAGCAAAGAGATCTTGGAAAGAACTCAAAGACAACTTAGGGAAAATCCCAAAAGCACTCGGATTTTTTTTTTCATTCATTAATCATTGACCATTCTGTTGCCAAAGAAGCTTACAATGCTTTAAATAAGCAAAAGCATAACCCTAGAGTTGAACTGGATTGGACTATACTGTACTGAACTGGGCCCCAACTGGCTGTTGACCCATGGGGTCATGGATCTGTCCTATGTTAACTTCTCCCCGTCCATGATGCCCAGATATGGTTATGGATACGGACACTAAGACAAGGATTGGGGATACGACTCCTCACATTTGAAAATCTAGGATTTTGATGTGGATACTGGCGTCTTAATTTTTTCTTTAGATCAAGTTTGAATCAATGAAATTATCATTGTTTTCATCCCCTTCTAGCATTTTTTTATGGAGAGAAGTAAAAATATTAAAAGAATCAGATGAAATAATGAAATTTATAAGTAGGATATGTTAGACTTGTTCCCTAGAAGTATCAGCGCAATTTCAGGTACCATTACAAGTTTTGTATCGGTCCGATATGGATATGTTGGGCTTGTACAAGTATCTGGATATCATAGCTCCCCATGTTGGAGAGAACTCGACCTCAAGTTCTGTAAATGCCCCCCGGGTTAAAAGTCAACTGTACAAATTTCTAGTTTGCCGCTTGATATCCGTCCTTTGTGCATAGCATGGAAGCATCATAGGATCTTTTCTTCCAACTTGAAGTAGACTGGAGGCGTTGCTTCGTCTGATATTTGAATTCAGTTTCGGTGTGTGATCTGACTGTTAGGTGCGTCAGTTGTTGGCTTAGACAAGTGGATCACAATTCTCTAGTATCAATAGTCTATCCCTGAAGATGAAATCAGTGTAGATAACTTCAATGATCAATTATCCTTTTCTTCTGATGAGCTAATAGGTTTTTCTTGAAATGGGCTTGCAATGAAATCCATCGGATGTTCAGTTGGCTTGCTAATCATTTCCAACTCTTCACTGTTTGTTTATTCTTTCTTGGATTCTTTCATCTTTTGATTTCTGTCATCCATGTAAGGAAATCTGAACCCTTTGTCTTCGGACTTTGCTGAAGTCTTTTCCATATTAGGAGTCCTACATGTTGTTTCTTCAGAATTTGCAGTAACTTTCCTTTTTTTCTTGATCTTGCCTCATGGTTCCTATTGCGCTCATGGTGATCTTCATTATAATCTCAACGGGATCTTACAAGTCCCTCTAGACGAGCATGAGTTCCTCAGTTTGCACCTTCGATTGATGCTGCATAGCATTAATTTGTGTCTTGCACATTCTTGGCCATCGTGTCTTTCTCGTTCTTTGCCAATTGCTCTAAGATTGGTTGGGAAAAACCTTGAATTGGCATCTCAACATTAGTCTTGATTTCCTTTGCCATGGTTTCCACAACATGTGCTTTTGTGGTTTGTTGAGATTTTTCTTAGTGAGACATGGTTTTTCACAGGCGATGATGTTTTAGCATGCACTCAATAAGCATGCATGGTCTTGCAGTCCATAGTATTTTTCAATATGCTTGGCCTCCATCATTCTCTTCGAATCCACATACTTCTTGCAGCCTTGAAAACTCATCGGAATATTTACCAACCGTCAACTCTCCTTGTTCCATAGTAAAGAATTGTTCAAAGTAGACTTTGTTCTTTGAATTTTTTTGAAAATTTCAGTGTCTTCCAATATCATATTGGCTTGGATGTGAGGCCGTAGAAGTTAATGATCCTTAAAAACCAAACTGACCTACCGTGTAGATCTTGCGTTCAGAAGACGGATCGTCGATAAGAGTTCAAATGACCAAGATATCATTGTCTGAAGATCAACAGCTGAGAATTAGTGCTAGTATAACCAGACTGTGTTAGTGGCCTGTCTGCAATCTTTTGCACCTGGGCTTCTTCTTGGCTATCCAATTGGGTCACTGTGATGGACCGGGACTAGCTTATAAAGCATTAGACAACCACAGAAGAAAAAATAATACACAACATTGCCAGTGAACAATGGGTCCCATGTCCCAAAAAAAAAAAATTCCAATAAGCAAAACAAAACCATATAGTCAAATGTAACCATGTGATCAGTGGATCTATGGTAGATGAGTTAAAATCACATCCGTTGTGGGGCCCACTGATGATCACGCCTGAAACTTATCCCAATTGAAATTTCTTTTTGTCAAATATGCGATGAGTGAGGATCGCCCTGTCAGTTCTACCCAAATTATCTTCAAATAGAGGGTTTCTCACAATGACGAGCCAGGAATTTCTCGTACAGGGGGCGAAAGAATTTGTCAATTAGGAATGATAATCAGTGACCTGTGTTTATTTTTTGACCTTTTCTGCTTTTTTTATTTTTATTTTTTTGTAAAACTACAATTTTTGTCCAATGTGGTATGGACACAATCAATCATGTGCTCAATTGGGTAGTGGGCCCCACTCCTATTGATATTTGATTTTAGGATATACCATTAGAGTGGATGGTATTCATTTTGAATAGTTCAGATTATAATTATGTGGGCCCTACAATGGATTTTTGGAAACCTATAAGTTGGCATATAATAGTGATTTTTGGTTATCCAATTGCTGAAAAGTCAAAATGTAGGTAACCCATTCTCTTGCACTCTTTTGTCGATGATTCTAACCTATAATAAGACAATGGGCCAAAAGTGAAAAGTAATGGAACAGATAAGTAATAAAATTAGCCCTTAGTGTCGTCATTCATGCCAATCTAATCTATTCATTTACATAACCTAGGATTTTCAAATCAATCTAATCCAAATCAATAATCTTGATAGATTTAAATAACATGGCATCAAAAACAAAAATCTCACAACATAAAATAAAGAAAATATAAATGACATCAAGAAGTAATTGTATTTGACAAAAATACGCAAGACATGAAAAAAATTAATATATGCATATAAATACACCCATCGAAGAGGCATCCATTGCACTCAAGCAAAAAAGAGAAAAAAAAAAAGAGAGTTGAAGAATTACCAATATGGCTGTATTTGAGAACCAATGCAAATGAGTAATTAGATAGCAATAAAATAAGTGAGGAGAGAGGAGATAAACTTGCTGTGTAAGGAGAGCCAACATCTTGTCCAAAGATGACTTGCTTTTGAAAAAATAAGAAGACAGTTCTAGCCTGTTCTCTTGTAATTTTATTACTTGGCTGTAGCAAAAAGTTAGGAGGGGCAAAAGTAGAAAAAGACGAAACTACCCATAGAAAAAATTTAAAAGGCCTCTTCCTTCGTGATTTTTTAAAAGGGTTGAAGGAGTGGGGGGGTGGGGCGCCTCCTGGCCCCTATGTACATACGTCCATCACAGCAGATCTTGTTCCTAATCCTTTTAGGCCCTGTTTGTTTGCATTAGTGTACGTAGGAATTGAATACATAGGGTGGTTAACATTGAGGTGTTTTCCAGAAATGGGCATCAAATAACATCTTCTTTTGATTCTATTTCCCTAAAAGAAAGGGTCTGTTTGTGTAGCCCTTGTTTCAGTAGAAAAGGAAGGGGACAGGGCGCCGGACTCATTTCATTTGGCGCAGTGAGGATTTCCCTCATCTAGATTTTCAGGCGCCATTTTGAGGAGCCATTGTCTGCATGAGAAATGTACTCGTTTTCCGACGTCTGCTGGTAAGAAACAAACTGCCGCGAAGAGGAAATGCAGGTTTCCGTGGCTATGCACAAACAAACCCAAAATGTCGTTTGATGTTCATTTTTGGAAATTCACCTTTAATCTTTACTTTTAACCTCTGCATGTACTCAATTCCTATGTTTTCTAATGCAAACAAACATGCCCTTGTGATATGGAATTCAGCTTCTCCATTTTTTGTCTGTGTTGGTTTTTTTTTTTTTTTCGTTTTTATAGGGGAAAAGTAAATGTAATCGCTACCAAATCCCATTTTAAATCTGTAAATCTTTTTTGTAGTTGCTTTTCTAAAGGATTTTCCCTTTGTTTATATTTAACTTAATGGTTACTGAATAATGAAAGTTTTACAATTTTTATTTTTCGTAAGAGTGTTAGTTATTTTGATAACTGAAAAGGGTCTGGGATGACTTTATTGCTGCAGGTGAAAAAGCTTCAGCGGGCATGCCTGAAAAATCCTGAGTTGGTATGTTCGAAAATTTTTTCCTTGCTCTTATTATCATAATCATGAAATCATTCTGGTGTTGTGTCATGCAAATTTCTTAGCATATGCCTTATTTTTTGTCCGTAGCACCATTGACTCTTCTTCTTCTTCTTTTTTTTTTTTTTTTTTATAATAAACAGTAAGAATTATATTTATTACTGAAACTTAGAATCACATGGTTCAAAAGTTTGTGCTACAAACGTACGTGAACACGATTGTGGGATCGCGTTAGGATGTTGATTGCTGCCATCAGTTTAACAGTAAACTTCAAGGAACTGAGTGGCGGTGGAGATCGAGATTCCACACTCCTCTCCTTAGTCAGGTCACACTCCATTCAAGCTTCCCGATTATGAAGTATATCATCTAACTTTACATTCTCAAACTACTCCTTAACTAAAAGACATTTTGCCATCCTTAAGACTGCCACAGACAGGATTAGGTTTAGACTGTTTAGTATATCATTTAACTTCACATCCTCAAACTACTCCTTAACTAAATGACATTTTTTCCATCCTCAAGACTGCACACAGATGAGATTGCATCAATAGATAATGACTAACTTCTAAAGATCATATAATTTCTCTCTTTCCAAATAGATCACGGAATTGTAAACAGAATGCTCCTCCGCGAGCATCAAACCACACCCATGAAATGGATCCAATCACCAGTCATCCACCAAATCACACAGAACTTGGAAGGCACCGTGACAGCCCATCTCTGAAAGAAGTTATTCCACAGATGCAAAGCAATATCACTATATAACAATGAATGTGATGCAGGACAGGGATGACTATAGCCTAAATGTTATGATTTGAGATCAAGGAAATTATTAACGGTCATAATTAAACCGCTCCCCAATATAGTTGGGACAAGGCTTTGATGATGATGATGATGAATTGGACCGCTAAAATTGAAATTAAGCACACCATTTAAATTCAACATGCAATTAATGGTGAACCAAGGCTTGTCACAATCTTGCAATGAGATATTCCATTAATTGGAGATGGATCCAAAGGAAGGTTAGGACTTCCACATTGTCTAGGAATCACTGACACAAGCAGATTCGCGGTGCCCTTTTTGGATTTGACGGTAGCTCGGCTCAAGAGTTTACCGGTTGATAATTTGGGAAATTGGGCTAATTAAGGTTCAATTTCAGATTTGAAATAATTAATTCCCATGACATTTTAAAGGCCCAAATTAAAATTCAGAACTGAAATCAGAGTTTAAATGGGCTGAAAAATTGATAAAGAGGGGCTGATTTGGGCTCAAATGTGGGCTGGCCCCACTTGGAAATGGGCTGGACCAGGTTAGACTGGGCCTGGATGGGCTGGGTCTAGTTTGGCCAGGTGGGTTTCGGTTCATATCAGGTTCAGCCAAGTCTGATGGGGCTGATCTTAGGTCTGATGGTGGTTTTGGGTGTCTTTGGGGTTTTATCGATGGATTGGGGCTAGATCTATGCTTGTATGAGGTAAATCCAGACCTGATGTCTGTAGATCTAGGGTTTCAATAATGGATGGAGGGGATCGGTCAATGGTAGAGGGGCTGGTTATGGGAGTGGAGAAGTTTAGATGGTTTGGATTGGGGTTTGGGTTGTGGTTAGGATTCCAACGGTGAGATGGATCTAGATCTAGATTGGATGGAAATCTAAGATGGATGGATGACAGCAAACAAGAAAGAGATGGAGAATACCTGGTGAAAAAAGACTGTCCCTTGGCCTCACGCCAAATCTCCATCGCAGTCGAGGATTAAGAAGATCTTGCAAGAGGAGTCTTCAAGAGAGCTTCCATAGGGATAAGAAGATCCTTTCATTCAATCATCAATAATGGTTTCTCCCATGAGGAGTTAAAATCCTTAAAAGATAAAAGAATAACAACTTTAATATTTGGATGGTCTAGATTAAAACATAAGCTAAGAACTACATCCATCCGTAAAACATAAAACATAAATACATTATAAAAAAAAAAACATAAAACACAAATAAATTAAATAAAGAAAACTAAAAAACTGGTTCGAAAGTGGTTTGCACAAGGGATTCGTGCACATAGAGTATTGTGCACAACTCCCAAGGTACTCCCACTTAAGTTGTGGGTCCCTACCAATTCCCCCTTTTTATATCTTCTTTAATCTTTGTATTAATTCCCTTGGGCCCCTCGATTTCTATTAAATTCTTGCTAATCTTCTCTTTAATCTTCAACAATCGTTCACATTTCGTCCGAACCGAAATGAATTTGATAACTATGCCTGTGGCACATCCCAGTGCGGGGCCTTCCTCATGTCTACCACAGGAGGCCTTTTGGGAACCGTACGTCAGATACGATAGTGGATCCTCATCAGAACTCAGATTTAATGGTGGATCTCCATGATCTTGATGGATTAAGCCTATAAGAGGCTGATCCATTCACAAAGAAACTCGATTTGCAACTTTCTTCTTACGCTGCTGCCACCGGTAGACTCTGGAGTACTTAGGATTGATGTCCCCATCAGGATGGTTAATAATTGTCTCCGTCTCCCTCCTACGTGACGAACACATATCTGCAATATTCTTCATATGATGCCTTTCTCAGATTTTCATTTGTGGACATCTTCCCAGCTATCGCCATCCCGCAAAAAGCATCCCCTCAAGGGACATACCTATGCAATATAGGAATGAAGAAGGGATGACTCCTCCAAGGCCCTATAGAATGTCAACTCCTTTTTAGATATTTCTTTGTTATTCCTTATACAACTATTAATTTTTTTTTATTTTCTAATTATTGTATCATTATTATTTTTTAGATTATTTAGTTTTTTTAGTTGTTCATTATTGATTTTCAATGCTTTTTTTGTTTCAGAAGTTTGTTGTTTTTCTATATTTTTAAGCTTGTACTTTACTCTTTTTTACAACCATTGTTTAAATATCTTGATTTCTTTTTAATCTTAAAATCTCTTAAAGAGTTGTTTTCTAAACATTAACTGATGCCGATAGATAATCCACTTACTGAAATTAATAAATCCCTTTTCTTTTGTTTTTTTAATCTTTCAGGTAGGGTTGCTCATGGACAGGGCCCAGACCGCTTTGGGTTGGGCTTGGTCATTCGATTATAGTATTTGGGCCAGGCTCAGTTTTTTAATTTAGGTACGTTTAATATGTGGGCTGGGCTTGGATTCAGTTGTATGGAGCCTGAAGCTCGGCCCTACCCAAGTATAACAATGGTGTTAGCAAAAATAGTGATGCAAGATTCGAAAACTAGAAAGTTGACACCCAAATTCATGAGTAAACCAATAAAGCGACCCTCAAGATATTGTGAACTACCCAGTTTTTAAATTATCACCAGCTGGTCTCGGGCTTCATGTTGTTCAGGTGGGCTGGGCTTGGGCCAGCTAGTTTAGGCCCGGGCCTGCAGTTTAGAAGCCGGGCCGGGCCTGGATGTTCCTTAGTTTGGCCCAGCCTGGCCGATGAGCACCCCTAGTTTTGGGCATCTTTGCAACCCTTCTTTTATATTACTTTAATATTTAAAATATTGTTAAACACTAGATAATGAATTCTAATTATATATATTAAAGCGAAGGGGGAAGAGGGCTGTGGAGGGTGCCACGTCAGCACCCATGAATTCTCCTTTAAAAAAAATACTTATAAAAACACATAGAATTTTGGGTTTAACGCGGGCCACTACACTCCTCCCAAACAAGTCTCCTCCCTTAAAATCTCAACCCAAACAAATCTCCTCAAATCCCCTCCCTTAATACTAGGAATAGTTATAATCTTAAATCTAATCCCTTAAATCTAGATCAGAATATTGTTTCTAGCAACAAGCGACAAAACTCCTCGGATTTGTTCTTTTCTTAACAATCAAATTCAAATTCAAATCCTCTTCTACCCCACTATCCCTCTAACTGGAAACTCATTTTTAAGAAAGAGATTTGGAGTCTTGATCTTACTATTCAAATCATTATTATCCCAAAAGTCCTCCATAAATTAATCACGTATCTATCCCCTAAAATCTCTGATTTTGCTTAAGTTATCATATATTCAACATTCTAATCTTATTATTCAAATCATTATTATCCCAGAAAATCCTCCATAAATCAGTCTATTATGATCGATTTGATTTTTTTACTAAATCCTTATAATGGATTCTCTCCCGGAGGAGTTATTCCTAATTTGCCTAATTAATTTTGGATACATTCTCTCGGTCAAACATGAAAAGAGTCTTTCCTTATCCCCCTCGATTTCCCTTAAACCTGCAAAATGATAAATGCTAATCCCTTCCATTTTAATACCGGCCAGGGCACGCTAGAATACGCCTGGGAATTTTTGTCTGAAAAATATGGAGGTGCTAAGGAAGAAAGTGAATTGGATTGGAATAATCTTTCGGAAAGCAACGTGGAATTTGGTGGGGCCATGGAAGTAGGAGGAGGTGATGGGTCGATTTCTTCTGCGAGATGGATTTTTGCCTGCTTTGCTGTGTGATTTTACATGGGTCTATGAGGATTAACTTTTTCTTTTTTCATCTACTTCATTTTTTTATTTTTTTTTTCATTTTTAATCGCCTGATGCCACACTGCTGATAGCAGCTATGCAATTGTAGTGACCACCTATGCTATGATTGGGTACAGAGAAACAATGTTTTGCATATTGATAGGAACCTGTGAATTTATTCTATTAGTTTCTTCAAAGAGACGATTTGTGCGATTATATTATTTTTGCATTTTGGAGGATTTCTTATACCGTCTGATGAGTTTATTCTGATGTTAGAAATATCTGAGGCTTCAATAATCTGTACAATACCAAGAGTATGATCTTATTTCTATGTAGTTTTTTTTTGTACTTTTATCTTTGTTCTTACTATTCTTTAATTTTAATAGCACCATAAGTTTTATGTTTTGTAAATCTGGTATTTTTTGTATTTGAACTAATGATATGGCCATCCAAACAAGTTGCTGGACATGGGCCAAAGAACATCAATTTATTATTGTTGTAGGACATCTAATGTTTTCTTCTTATTTTTTTTTTTAATGTTAATCCTGAGTCGAAATGTCAAACCCACAAGCTTCACGTGAGAAGATGAGATTGCTTACATACTATTGAATAATTTCAATACAATGATTATTTTCTAAAGCCTAAAAAATAAGATCAAAAGAAAAGCCCCACCGTATACCGCGCAGGTTGCCTTTATCCCAACAATCTCAGATCAGTTAATATTATTTTAAAAATATAATAATCCATTTATCATTAATTTTACATTTTTTTTTTTAAAAAGACCACGTATATGGATGATTGGAACTAACCAATATTGTATTTAGATATTCACATATTTATTATTATTTATTAATATTATATTAATCTTAGTGCACTTGTAACTAATTTTAAATAATATTTATTTCTTTATCTAACCAATTTTGAAGGGGATTGTAATTTTTAATTAATTACTTATATCTTTTTTTTTATAAGTGCAGGGTCAAACCTATTTATTTTTCAAAGTTTTCACGGTCTGGGCTTAGCACGGGCCTTTGTTGCTAGTATTATATATAGTAAAACGATTCCGGAGGGCGTGGGAGCCCCTTTATTTCAAAGTACAACCTCATGAGCATTGCCACCTTAGAGCCATGTGTCAAGAAAACATTCTACTTGCTATTTTCTTCGCACATTCAGGGGGCCAAATTCCGATTAATGGTGAGCCCACAGTACCCGATCTTTAATCAAATAGAGAATCTACTCGAACAAGGAGGAAAGTATGTCGTTGCTTACCATTGATCTCGAACAATCCACCGTCGATCTTCAATCCAATGGGAAATCACTCAAAGATGCCCGCATGAGACAAGGTGCATAAAGTGTGACGTAGTCAAGGAAGCCAAATCCGAATGATTATGGGCCTAATAAACCCCATTCTTTAATCAAACAGAAAATCTACTTGCACAAGGAGAAAAGAAGAGATTCACCTATTGTAGATCTTCAATCCAAGGGGAGATGCTCAAACAATGAAATTAAGAGATGGAAAATCGCACACTAAAGGAATTAAAATAAAAAGAAAATTACTATAAAACAAGTCTACATTGGACATGCCATTACATGTCTTTAAATAATTCGAAGAAAACATTAAAAAAAATCCTAGATTTAATCTTAGCCTTCAATCTCATCTCCAAACAGTGAAATACCTTAGGGGCTGTTTGGGAATTTCACTAGTATAGGAAAGTAAGGGAAAACCGTACCGAACATTTTAAAATTTTACTTTCTTTTGTTTGAAGGATACAGTAAAGTGAAGACATGTTTTCCATCATGCCTTTATGAGTAAGATTGTGGAAGAAGACTTTTCCCTCTTTTCCTTCAAGTTCCCAAAGATCTTTCCCCTCAACCAAAGATGAAAATCTACTGAAGGGCTGATTGTCGAAGGGTAATGCAGGCTAAACCATGCGTCGGCCAACTCATTGGGCCTAGTCCATGGGCCCAACGGGACATCCATTTAATTAGGAATCTTATTTAGAGAGTTGATTTATTTAGAAGTATTTAATTTGGATTGTTAGTCAGGTTTAGCGATTTATTTTTCTTTATTGTTTATGAAAGTCTTTGTGTCCAAGCTACAAAGGGTTGATTCTACTCTATATATATGGATGGACATCCTCCTTGTAATCATGCTTATTATTATCAATTAATATTTGATTTCTGTGTTTTCTCTTTTCAATTGTAGTTCTTTCCATTATTTTTAGTGTGCTCTAGTGGCTGAATCCACCCTTGGATTTGGTGTGTAGTCCGGTCGGATGGACCATCAGGTGGGTCCTACCCCCGGTGTGCAAGATGCTTTGTTCTGGTTAACTTTCTATGGGGCCGATTTGTGGGTCTCCATCAAGGGATGGGCCCAAAGGTGATGGAAATATCTATGTGGGACCAACCCAAGTATCAAGTTTGACCCCAATCCCATGCCCCTAACCCCTCGTCCGTGGCCCACGAGTTTAATGGATGTATATTTAAAAAAACTCAACCGTTTATCTAACAATCCAGTCCATTTGAATGGGTGCCAAACCTCGGGATTAGTGATCATTAGGGGGCCTTTGTTATTTTATTTTATTTTATTATTATTATTTTTTTGCAATAGTAAATTTTATTTCCACAAAAAACAACAAAGATTACAATCAAAGAAACCAACGGAACTTAGCCAAAACGCAAACTGAAAGAGAAAACGAAGAAAAAGAAAACACTAGACATCAAACAGAATAGAAGAGTGTAACACTCCCTCTTTAGCCAGAGCATCTGCCATAACAATTGCCTCCCTATGAACATGATGAAATGAGGCCTCAAGCTATTTAGCAATGCCCTGCACTTTCTCTATCCAATCTGTCAATCTCCAAGGATGAGAAGCCTTTCCGGAACCCCACTGAATAGTTGAATAAGAATCACCTTCAATAATTGCGTTGTAACTACCCAAGCTGAGCAACTGACGACAACCAATCAATATAGCATAGACTTCAGCTGCATTAGCATTTATAAAGTCCACAGGCCCATAATAGTTTCTAATCACCTTGCTCTCACAGTCTTGAATTACCCCACCAATTCCACCTTTTTGGATATCATGAAAATAACTACCATCAAAATTCAGCTTAAGGACACCGGCAGGGGGACACAACCAAAGAACTTTTCGCACTACTTTATCACGCCAACGTCCCTTCATGAAAGGATCCTAAGATCTATTAAGATCATCAAGAGAGACGCCAACAAACTCTTGATGCTTACTAACCCATTCAGACACCGTCCAAATAATAGATTGAGTAAGCTCCATTATTGATTTACTTTGATTGCAAAAGACTCTGTTATTCCTTTCCCTCGAAAGTTTCCAACAAGTAGCATAAAGAACTGTCTTCCATAAAAGCTTTCCACGAACAAATTTGGTACCTAAACGCCATTGAAGAAAAAGATCTTTGACCGTCTTTGGCATGACCCAATTCACATCAAACAGATTAATAAGAACAATCCAAACTCTATAAGCAAAAGGACAATGGATCATCAAATGATTAACTAATTCTTCATCTCTCAAACATAAAGGACAACCGTTAATAATAACATGCTTCCTTTTTTGCAGATTATCAATAGTTAGAATTTTTTGCTGCGTAGCGACCTAACAAAAAGCCAAAACTCTAAATGGGACATAGGAAACCCAAAAGTTGTGCCAACCTTCCATTCTAACTTCCGATGCAAACAAAACCTTGTAAAAAGATTTAATTGAAAAAAACCCTCTAACATCTGGTTTCCAAAGCCTAACATGAGTTTTGCCACTTGACAAATAATACTTATCAAGACAAACAAGTAAACGAACAACATCAGCAATTTCAATGTTTGTCAAATTTCTTCAAAAAGAAAAGTCCCAAACCACTCCCTTCTCCGATGAACAAAAATAATCTGAAACTAGAGCATGCTGCCTCAAATCCAAAGAGTATAAAGAAGGAAACTGACTGTGCAAATTGGATTGCCCACGGCCACACCATTCATCATGCCAAAACCTCACCCGACTACCATCATGAACCCTGTAACAAATCCACTTATCAAGCTCTATCTTAACAGAAAGAATAGACTTCCAAATACCATAAACATTATAAGTTTGATCAGGCACACACCAACCGTCATTATCCAACCTATTCTTGCAAGAGAGGATCCTTTTCCACGACCTGTTACGTGGAGCCTCCATCCTCCACAACCATTTCCCCAATAAAGCTTTTTTAACCTTTTCAATCGACCGAATACCCAAACCACCTTGAGCTAAAGGATTACAAACAGTCTCCCACTTCACTAGATGAAACTTCCCTCTCTCCATAGAATTATTCCAAAGGGAGTCCCGTTGAATTTTTTCAATCCTCCTCACAACATTCATTGGACATTTGAAACTAGAAAGAAAATAAATTGTAATGCTAGAAAGCACTGATTTAATCAAGGTTATGCGAGCTCCCATTGATAGATACTTACCTTTCCATGAGCTTAATTTTTTCTCAACCCGTTCCACCATAGAATCCCACAAAGATTTCTTTGGTATCCCCAAACATAAAGGCAGCCCCATATACTTTGAAGGAAGTTTTCCAGCTTTACAACCAAAAATATCAGCAAAGAAATCAACCTGACTGAGATCCATCTGCACCCCAATAAACTCACACTTTTCGTAGTTAATTTTCAATCCCGACAGCACTTTAAACCATTTCAAAATAATTTTCAAATTATTCACTTGGGCCAAAGAAGCATCACAAAAAATAATAGTATCATCTGCAAGCTGTAAATGAGTTACCTCATGTGCTTCATTATCAACAAAGAATCTAGAAACAAGCTTCATATGATTGGCTCTCTCCAGCAATCCATTTAATGCTTCTGCCACAATAACAACGTGCATCGGAGATAAAGGATCTCCTTGTTGAATACCTCTCGTACTTTTAAAATAACCTTTCGGAGAGCCATTCACCAGCACTGAAAAATGGGCAGATGACACACAACTATGAATCCACTGGCGCCATTTCTTGCCAAACCCCATTCTTTCCATTAAGTATTGAAGAAACCCCAGTCCACCATGTCATATGCCTTTTCAAAATTCAATTTGCAGACTAAACCAGGACGACATTAACGATTCCTTGAATCAATGCACTCGTGGGCAATGAACACACTATCTAAAATTTGACGACCATCCACAAATGCTCCTTGAATATCTGAAATGATTTCTGGAAGCACCATCCTTAACCGACTAGCCAGAACCTTCGTAATGATTTTATATAGACTCCCAATCAAACTAATAGGCATGTAATCCTTAAGGGAGATAGCTCCTTTTTTTGGGATTAAAGCAATGAAAGAAGCACCCAACTCACCTGTTAAGACACCATTATCATGGAATTCATTACAGAAGATAAACAAATCATCTTCTAGTAACTCCCAAAAGTGTTGAAAGAACACTATAGGAAAACCATTTGGACCCGGAGCACGGTCACCACCAAGATAAAAAACAGCTTGTTTGATTTCGTCTTTAGTAAACCGCACTTCTAAAGCCATTGGGTTAGAGAGTTGTCTAAAAGGAATCCCATCAATCCTTGGTCTCAACTTCATATCTCCTGTATATAATTGATGAAAAAAGTGAACAATCTCTCTTTCAATATCAGCTCTACTTTCCCACATTCTTCCTCTAGCAGAAATGACATTTATACGATTAACACGCCGACGAGCATTAACAATCAGATGGAAATACTTTGTATTCCGGTCTCCCGCCTCTAACCACTTAATTCTTGTTCTTTGCTTCCATTTAATATCTTCCTGAAAAATCAACTTGCGAAGATCTTTTTGGAGTAAAGATCTATTGACACAATCGTCATCCAATAGAATCCCGTCTTCTTCTTTGACATCTATAGACTGAATATCAGCTAACAAGCTTTTCTTTCTAGCCTTAATACTCCCAAATACTTCCTTTCTCCAAACTTGCATTTTCTTTTTAAGGAGCTTTAATTTTTGGGTGAACTGATATCCCATCCATCCTGTAACTGAAAAAGAAGACCACCAGTCTTTAACCAAGTTGTCAAAATCTTTCTCATAAAACCATGAAATTTCAAAACGGAGACGAGGACCCCACCCCAATCTTCCATTCCTGTCTCAAGCAACAGAGGACAATGATCAGAGATTGGCCGGGCCAAACCCCTTTGAATACAATCTGAAAAAAGATCTAACCAATCAGACGAAACTAAAAAATGATCCAAGCGACTCATCAGAGGATTTTCTTGCAAGTTTGACCAAGTAAATTTAGCCCCTCTCAAGGGCAAATCTACAAGATCATGAAAGTTAATCCAGTCATTAAACTCCCTCATAGCTGTAGTAATAGAACAACCTCCTTTTTTTCATTCGAAAACCCGATGACATTGAAATAACCACCAATAACCCATGGATAACGCCATAATCCAGCCACCTGATTAAGCTCCCCCCAGAAAGCATTACTGTCACTAGAACGGTTGGGACCATAGACCGAAGTCGGTACCCAAACTGCACCACACCTAACATCCCTCAACAACGCAGATACAGAATATCTCCCATGTGATCATCCAGCTTAACCCATAGAGCCGCATTCCACACAAGTAAAATACCCCCTGACGCGCCAACTGAAGGACAGAACACATACTGATAGACAGGCCAAGGACAAAAGATCTAAAAGACTGGTCATCAACACTCTCCATTTTCGTCTCCTGTAGAAATAAACATTCACCTTTGACTGACGTAAACAAGCCTTCATAACCGCACGCTTAGAGACTGAATTTATACCACGAATGTTCCAAGAAAGAATCTTCATAAACCCAACAGCTTAACACCAGATCTCTTATCCCTAGTTGGACGGTCATAATTTATAGAAGAAGCCAACTTATCTAACTCTCTCTGTGCTCTTGATTTCTTTCTACTTTGAATACCCACTTTCATACAACTCTGTTCCTCTGTCAACATCTCATGAATAAAACTCCTCAAGTTCTCCATTTTACCTTCCATGGAAATGCTTAAAATTTTCGCAATTTCAAACATTTTCTCCTCAAATAACTCATTAGTAGCCTTCTCTCCAGAGTTTAACCTTGATTTATCCACAGCAATGGCGGCTATGTTATCAGTCCCTACTGTCAGAGCTTGATTCAAGTTCTGATTTAACCCTTCTTCATTCTCTTCTACACTCAAAGAGCCAGCTGAGCAACGATCCTCCCATTTTCTATTATCATCCCCACATTTAGATTCAGACCCACCATCAGAGGAATAAGAGCTTCTCCGAACAATTTCATAGCAAGATTTAATGGAAGAAGGATGAATAGGATCAGTATTATCACCTGGTCCCACCTGGGGCCCACATCGGTCATCAATATCGTCCAGTTGAAGGGGAACGCAATTCCCGTCAGTTGTTTCATTAAAAATAGGACACACATGGGAATTTTGAAGTTCCACGGGGGCATTTAAGTCATGCAATAACTTATGGAAAACCCCTTTAATATAAGGGCAGCTCAAAATCCCCTTCTCTCCCACAGGCGTGCGACAAAAGAAATTCGTCTTCATTGTGCCTTTAGAATGCTTCAGATCTGCAGAGATTTTCGGTTGGATTTTGGCAACTTCAAATCTATCTTCACCCTGCACTTGTGGCGTTACTGAAACTGGAGTGAGAAATTTAGGTAACTGAAAACCCAAATCCCTTGATTCCATGCCTAGATTATTCGGAAAATCTGCCCTCATTGATTCGCCTGAGTTTTCCATCATTGCAGGATTCCGACAAGAAATCTCCGGCATCTGAATATTTTCTAATCTTCTACCTCTTTCTGCAACACTGATACCACTGCAAAAATGAACGCCTTCAACCTCAAGATCAAGTTTTGGTGGCAATTGTCGCTGAGGATCCCTCAAGATAAGAATATGAACCCTATCTATTCGAATTTTCTTCTTTGCTTCTTCATCAGTCTCCAGCACTACGCCCAAGCATTCACCCAAGCGACTAAAAACCCTTTCATTCCAAGCATGAAGAGGAATACCTTCCATCTGGATCCAACTAGGCTGTAGAACAGGTCCCAACACTTCAGTCCATCGATCCACCCTTCGAATCACAGAATCATTCGAACACCAACCAAGTCGAAGCATTCATGAGAAGTTTTCTTGTGAAGTAGGCATAATCCAAAACAAGTGGAATTGAGTCTCTTCACTTCTGCCCGAATCCCCCTTTTAGAGAAAAACCAATCTTGGATAGCATTTTCATTGACATCCAGACAGTAAACGGTAGCAACAAAGGAATTCTCTGATTAGGGTGATAGGGCCCATATAGTTATTAAGATTTTAATAGATGGGCGGCTCCACATTGGAGCCCACTAATTTATCTAAGGCAAAAGTCCAAAAAAGGTAATTTTACTTTTAATTTTAAGTTAAAAAATATGTTTAGCCCATTCAGTTTTCATTTTTTCTATTTTAAAGGCAACCTAAATACCGGGATGAATAATTAGACGAATTGGACGAATCGGCTGAAGTTATAAAATTCGGACTGAATAAGACGAATTGGAAAGAATTCTGGGACAAATAATTTCAGGGTCCCGTTCGTTTCCCGTTCGTTTCGGGAGAGTGAACGAACTGAAATTATTCGGAAATTTCAGCCGAAACAAACCGAATTTCGTAACACTGGTGTGCAGTCGATCCAACGGTGTTCAATACATCGGATGGGTACAAAGGTGGGCCCCATGTTAAATTCAGGGTGTGTGTGTGTGTGTGTGTGTGTGGTCCATTCAGATGGACCATCAGTTGGGCCCACAACCGGTGCGCCTACCCCCGCGTGCGCGTGAGTGAGAATCCTCTTAATTTCCACTTGGCCCTTAAATTTCTGGCCAAACTTAAATCTGTGATAGGTATCTGTTACGTCAATGAGAGGCTCGAACAAATCTCCACTGGAGTCAATACTTTACTAATAGAGTCTATTGCACGATCTAACCCTAAACTAATCGTAATATTTTTTTAAACTTCTTTTCCTGTGTATCTCCTCTTTCCTTCGTCTCCTTAATTCAAATTTTGCAAACATAGAATGGTAGACAGGGAGTCGAGCAATGATTTCTTCATGTTACATCCCATAAAATCTATTAAAATTCCTCCACTAAAATCTCCTTCATGCTAAAAATTCTTTTCTTCCCTAAAATCATTGTTTTAAATCCTAAAACAATTGGAAAACTTCATGTTTAAACGACTCTTTAACAAAATCCAGTTATAACACAAATAGCTTTTATAGAAAAGAGATAATAGATATTTTCTTAGTGGTATTATATATCAAATCATTGAGGCATAAGTCCATAATTGGCTGCAGGTATGGTTCATAATATCAAATTATCGAGGCATAAGTCCACAATTGGCTATTGATATGGAGACTCATTCCCTATTCGGTTTTGTGGTCTATTTGGAAAGAGAGGAATGACCTTATTTTTAGTGGAAAATAATCTTCTGTGGGAATTATGATTAAGGGTATGGTTTTGAGGATTGCAAAATGGGCTTGTGTTAAAAAGGAATTTGCGGACCTTACAATAAACGATATTATGCATAATTGGAGGGTATTTTAACTATGGGAGCTTCAAGGAAGAAAAAGAGGGTTTTTTGGTGTTCTCCCCCAGTAGGAGTCCTAAAGTTTAATGTGGATGGGGCAGCTCAAGGTAAACCGGGGTTAGCCGGTATTGGGAGTGTATTGGGAAATCACAAAGGCAAAGTGTTGTACATGTTCTCCAAGCATGTTGGAATCAAAGATTCTAATGGAGACAGAGTCCTTGCTATTCTGGAAGCTCTTCGCATTTTCACTTTCTTATTTTAGAATCATCTTATAGTGGAGAGCGATTCGTCTGATGCCATATCTTGGGTGAATTCTTTTAAGGGCCCATGGAAGATGCAGTTCTATTTCAATGAGATTCGTCACCTTTCATCAAATTCTCGAGTGTCTTTACATCATATAAGTAGGTCTGGAAATTGTTTCGCGGATTGTTTAGCTAAACAAGAGGTTCACCGTTCATGTAATTTGAGTGCTTTTGTAATGTAGGTGTGGCAGGTGTCTGGTATAGAACTCTTATACCGGAACACTATGTTTGGCCTCATTTCTTTTCTACTATGTACTCTTTTATATCTAATGCATTTCCAAATTTACCGATCAGGAAAAAAGAAAAAAAAGAGTCCATAATTGGCTATAGGTATGGTTCATTAGCATCAAGTGTTTACAAGTGGGGCCATTTTTTTTTCCCACAGTCACGATGTTAGATTTGATGTGCCTTGCCATCAATAGAGCATGCTCTCAAAGTAATCTTTTCAGTTGGAAATCCTAATCCTTGGTTAACAAGGGTTCACATTCAACAAATGAAGGCCAAAAAAAAAAAAGGTCAAAGAAAGGATGGATTGCATCTTACACTTTATTTTCTTTCGAGGCATGGTCCCATCATTGTCTAGGTCTCCGAGTGATGAATCTCCGTATTAGTGGGATTTATCTTCCTATTATTTTGAATCACTTATATTATTTTAATTTTAGAGATTTCTTACGAATGTAAATATGATTAAGATAAAAAGAAATGATTGATGTTATTGTGGGCTCCAGCAATTTTGTAAATCTTCAAGGGCACATTTGGTAGACAGAAATTCTCTGTCCAGAGGATTTCTTCATTCCCCTATAACCATGTTAGCCTCTTTGAGGATTCAAAGGAGAGGGGTTGTTGCATTCCTAGGTTTGGGAAACACCTAGGAGTCACTCAGCGTACCTTAAGTGCTTCTTTGTCTCTGCATTTTGCAATGGGAGGAGGTGCAGACCGAGGAATCAGTGGAAGGGAGGATTTTTTGTGGGATGGGAGGATTGAGAAAATCCTCACTTTTCCTCTCTTTATCTAGACGTGGGTTTTCCTTGAAATTGAGGAAAACTAGAGAGGATTCCTCTCCAAGAATGTTACCCGAACATGCTCCAAAGGCAACTCATCGAGGGGAACACATTCAGTACTTTTTAATTAATGCTTAGATTGGCTTCTTATCCTTTATTTAAGTTAGGAAATTTGTTACGAAAGAGATCTATTTCAAATGGGAAGAAAACATGCACTAGGTATTAATTTAGTTGACTAGAGCCCAAGGTATTTTTGCCAAAGATCTTACCTTTTGTGTGTTTTTGACAAAAATGATCTAAGCAACAAGAGGCATATGGTTCTCCTCCTCCATCATCCAATTTTTCTTCTTCTTCATATTTGATCCTTAATAAACACCAACCCTTTTTCCCTTTATACTTGTAGACATGATCAAGGAATTCTGCTGGCCCACTTTGCAAATTTTTTATTGCATATTTATTTATTTATTTGAGAATATACCTGCCCCCTGCGGTTGCTGTTACTGATATTGTTTCTATTTGGTTTAGAAACAAGTAGGGGATCAGGAGACATTGGGAAAGAGCAAATTTTCATATTTTTGGCAATTAACAATGATGATGTTTTTGAAATTTATTATTATTATTATTATTATTATTATTATTTTGTAATTTTTAACATGGTAGGACCGATTAATAACATTAGAAACCAGTTTAAACAACTCTTACAAAATATGGAATCCACCAAAATAAATCAAGAAAAAGTATAAATTATCTAAAAATGTGATGGGCCAATTGAAAGATTATCTTGCTTAAATTTCAATACTTTTTAAATCCATGATTCTGAACCTCATTTCATATCCTAGATTTTCTACTTCTCATCAATGTTTCTTTTCTCTTAACACACATGAAAATAGTGGTTGTTACCTGTGAAGTTGAGGATCTTCTTCACTAACCATAGCCATACATTCAACTATCATTCAACTTTTTAGTGGTTCATATTTTGGAATTAATGAATTCTTTGAGAGCATTAGTTGTATATATACCATCTAAAATTTTCAAAAATTGTGATATAATATTGTTAGTTGTATGTATTCCTTCTAATTTTCCACAGTAGTGATAGAAAACCTACTTCTATTTTCTCCTCATTATAGCTAGAGATACTAGAAACATATTTTTCATTCTTGTCTTGGGCTAGGCACAGGCGTACTTTTTCTAGTTTATTCATCTGGTAACAAAATGCCAAGACTAGGAATGGACGCAGGGCGGAGGGAGGGGGTGATGCAATCGTAGATACGATCGCTAGTGCCGGGGCACAATTAGGGTTCCGATGGAACAATTACACGATAAAGACACTCTCCAACGATAAGCCCACAAGGAGAAAATTCTATTAACTTAAATATCTAATCTGAGATAATTGATCTCTACAATGCTCTATTTATAATAAAAGATACTTCCCTAAGAAACAATCCTAATCAAACTTGAAACTAATCCTAAATAGAATCTTTGGTAAAACTAAAACTAATAATAATTAGGATTTCATGGGTCTCACATGTGGCCCACAATATATCTCACATCAGGTATTGGTGTTGCTGCATCATTCTGCCCGGCTTGGAAAGAACTCGACCTCGAGTTCGGAAAATGTCCACCTGGATCAAAGATCAATTTGATGAACTTTCGATTCATTGGTAGATCAGCAACTTCCATGTACAACTTCATGCATAACTGTTTTTTATGGTTGAAATTTGTGTTGATGTGCCTTACTTGTAGAACCTGCACCATCAAATCATAATCTCTAACTATCCACGGGTCATCTCCCAGTTGATATTGTTGATCCCCAAAGACAAAATCAATAGGAGAATTAATGTGGGGAATATCAACAACTTGCTTTTCCTCACTTGGTGTTTGCACTTCGGGATTATTAGTACTCATAGGAGAAATTTCAAGGCCAACTGTAGATGTGGAATCTTCTGTGTCCAACTCTGGCTGATCCGTTTGCAAATCCACTAGCATTGGTTCGTCACCACAGTCTGTTACGTGAGACGACTTTTCTTCTTGAGGAGTAACTTCCACTAAATGAGACCTTTTAAGCATCTGCTCCACACGAATTGCTTCCCAATATGCCTCATGAATATTTTTAGTGTCATTCATTTTCTCCACTAGATGGATGGGTAGGGGTAAATCAACGCCGATCGATAGTGGATCGTTCGGCTCTGATACCAATTGATGCAATCGTAGATACGATTGTAAGTGCTGGGGCACAATTAGGGTTACGATGGAACGATTACACGATGAAGACACTCTCCAACGATAAGCCCACAAAGGGAAAATTCTATTAACTCAAATATATAAACTGAGATCATTTGATCTCTGCAATGCTCTATTTATAATAAAAGATACTTCCCTAAGAAACAATCCTAATCAAACTTAGAAACAAAAATAAGAATCCTATTCAAATTAGAAATTGATCCTAAATACAATCTTTGCTAAAGCCAAAACTAATAATAATTAGGATTTCATGGGTCCCACTTATGGCCCACAATATATCTCACGTCAGGTATTGGGTATTGGTGCTGCTGCATCATGGGGGGTTGAGTGGGGACAATTGCCCCCACTAAACTTTGGATGATCGTAGGAAGCCATGGGAGTAGTTTCAAGAATTTTATGGTTCCTTACAATTTTGCCCCCACTCATCTACCTTTTCTTCTACATACTGAGAATTTAAAAAGGGTGTGATGATACTTTTGTCTTTCACTTGGTTGCAAAAGAGTAAGAGACAGAGTCTGGATTTGGAGAAGTCATTCATTGCAAATAGATTTGGCTTTCTTGGCTTCTTCTTTGGAGTGAATTTTAAACCCTTATCCACGATTGAATCACAAAGAAATCTATGGTTTTAGGACCACTAAATTGTGTGGCTATTAAATCAAGGGCTAGCGAAATAATCTCAATAGAATTCCAAGCCGTTAAAAATTCAGTCGCTCTCATTAGTTTGGTTGTCCCTAGATTTTACTCAAATGGGATTTGGTCCCACCTTATTGAGCATATGATTAAAAATGTTATGTGCTCAATCTTATGGTGGAGCTAACTCTTATTGGAGAAAATTTTGGGGAAACCACTTAAGGGGACGGTTTTTAGTCTGAGTAGTGTGAATATTACACCTTGATCATTTATCTTTTTATAACATTAGAAAATTGCTATCAATGGTATGCTCTCAACATCTATACTATTGCAAGCATCATGTCCCATCAAAAGATTACAAGTATTCAACCAATAGATTTTCAGTCATTCACATCTATAACAGGCATTGTGTCACATTAAAGGATCACAGCTAACTAATCAATTTATTAATTATTTATGAATGGACCTATTTACAAGTTATCAACCTGGCATGGTCTCTTCTTTAATTCGAGTGAGATACAATTTCTAGTCCTAAATGAGATAATGATTATTTTGAGCAGTTTGGATTCATTATGGTGAGCCATATTACTTTAGTGTTTTAACCATCCTTAAAGCTTTTGAGAAATTATGTCTTTAAAAGCATTTAGGTATTCTGGAATAGGCTCTTATTTCTTTGGATATTATTAAAAACTATGAAAAAATAAATAAATATATTTTGAAATGGCAAGTAAAGAAATCATAAATATAAGAATATTATCGATCCTCTCTAAAAAGAATTTGGTTCTGCAGCGTTTAGTCAACTATTGTTTGCCCCCATTGGAAGAAAATCCTGGATCTGCTGCTGAATGGACGTCCCTGTGATGTATAAATAACATGTGAAACCTCATCAAGTCCTAAACCTAAACACATCCACTCATCTTACATAAAGACTAAACATAGAATAACCTAGTTACATCAAAATAGAAAGATAATCTAAGAAAATCAACGAGAACATGCTTGGATGACTTGTACGTGAGTTACTTCCGATCTTTGTGAAGTCAATCCCTTATCCCCTTCTTAATGGTAATGGACCCTTAATTTAGGAAATATATCACAACTCAAATGGATAAAATATAGGAAGAAAGAAGCTTGCCTCAGTTGCAAAAGGGCATTGGGTGTTCCCTTTTCTCATTTAGCTTGCGGCCCCCACATGTTTTCCATTTGATGCAAATTTATTAATCCATCTTGAACACAATCATTCCCCCCACCCTCCTCGGTTTTTTGTTGTATAGAGCCTTGATTAAGACGGATCCAAAGCACCCCTTAGATTGTTCAAAGCAATCCAAAGACCCAGTGGCATGATCAATCTCATGATCTATTGGATCAAGGCCGTATGCTCCTGTGTCATTTCTTCATGTTTGTAGGCCCATGTATTACATGTTTTTTTCTTTTGCTAGTATCAATTATAAGGAAGTTTTTCTCCTGCGTTATGCACTCCATGGGAGCACTAATCCAAATCTCATCAAAGGTGAGACTCCCCCTGAATTTCACAAGTCCCGTTGTGATGATGGCACCAATCCGAATGGAGCACAAGAGCGCAGGTGAAATACTTCTATTGTAAATACCAGGGTTTAAAATCTCGGACTCGGACTCGGACTCGGCTCGGGCCGAGTCAGAGTCGACTCGGCCGAGTCGCATGGGACTCGGCCGAGTCGGCCGAGTCCCCATATTTAGTAAAAAAAAAAAAAAAAAAAAAAAAAAGGAAAAATTTTGTTTCTCCTTTTTTCCATCCAATCCATTCATAATTCCATATATAAAGTTTCACTCTCTTCATTGATCATTCTAATACGTTATTTAAGGATAGAAATATAGAATAATAATAACAAAATCGCAAGCTATTTTATAATTTAATTGCAATTAAAATTTAAAATTTAAAACTAAAAAGTAAAAAATACAATGTACATGTTTTCAACTTTCAATATCCACTCTCAAGTCTCAATTTAGTCAATTATCAAGTCAACTAGTAAGATTAATCATCAAAGATGTAACTAAGCTTCAAATTTCAATTATATTTATAGCATATAAAAATGTAAAACCATAGTATACCTTAGCTCTTTCTTGTTAAAATTTAAATGCTAATTCCATGTTGAATGCCTTGCGGGTTCTGGATCTTCATCTTCGTCGTTATTTTGACTTTGACGATAGTATTGAGCAACATCAAAATGAAAAAACCCTTGCCCCGCTCTTGGAGTTATAGGACCTTCTCCATAGTTTGATGATGGAGCCATAAGTTGAAGTTGAGGATATTCATATGGCGGTTGCACTTGTGGGGGTGTTACTCCATACTGTTGTTGCCCATACCCATGCGAAGGACCACCGTATCCACCATACTGATGCGGCAGTCCATACTCAGACGAAGGATCATGAAATTGATCTCCATATTGTTGCTCATATCCGTATGAACTATCAGAACTTGTGATCCAAGGGCTTGATGCCATTTGATGCGGCTGAGGATATTCATCCGTTGGCTCACTTCCTTTTCCTTCACCTCTGCCCCCCTCACGTGACCCACCAATAGGCTCACTTGGACTATAATATACATTAATGTTGTCATGTCCACCACCACGTCTATCATCACTACCTTCGTATGCCTCCTCGTTCTGGCCCTGTTCACCTCCTTCTCGTGAGCCACTCTTGCTAGAAGATGATGTTTTATGCTGTTCCACTTCTTTTTCATAAGTGGCCAACCTTTGGCCTTGTCTTGTCTTTGCATGAGTGCTCTTAGTCTTATCCTTTGACTTTCGCGTGTATTGGAAAGTTGGTTTTGATCTTTCTCTAGCACCCTCGACATGTTCTGAAGTAGAACGTGTCAACTCTGGACCACGGTTATGACCACGTCCCGAGCCTTGCAATGACGAGGTTGCTACACCCTTACCCTTATCGCGCGCTGATCGCGCTGTAGAAGTAGCCGTAGCAGATCTGGAACTCGGCTGCTGCGGTGGGGAAATATGTGCTTCATTCGACTGAAATTCTTCAACATCAGCCATTGCTTCATCGAGGAATGTTGTATCATTTAATACTGGCTCCTCTCTTTCAGCCAACCATTCATCAAGAGGGTCATCTTCCTCGAATATATAATCCAAATTAATTGGTTCGTAGTCGCCGTTGTCTCTTCTCATCAGGTTCCTTGCCCGTAACCTCATGTTGTAATGGACAAAGACCAACTTCTCCAACTTAGCCATAGTAAGGCGATTACGGGTCTTAGTGTGTATCAAGCTGAATGTGCTCCAATTCCTTTTCACATCCCGAAGATGAGGCTGTTTGGCTCAATATTCTTTTTGCAAAAGATCTTAAATGGGGAACCTCATCACCAAATGTAGCCCACCATTCAGCTGTGTTAAAAGACCAAAACAATAAAATCAAATGTTTGTTATAATTCATAAAAAACTATATTTCATCTAATTTAAGTACTGAAATTTGAGAATAATACCTGGATCCATCTGCTTACGACCCAATATGGCTGCGTCTGATCCAAAACTACCTAGAGCGCCCTTGTAGTTTTTCAACTATAAAAGTTAAGATTTAGAAGTTAGCACCTAGCAGTTAGCACTTTTTCAAATTTCAACTAATTTGTGAATAATAATGTCATGATCTATGACATCTTTACCTGGTTAAGAATTGTAACTTGATGTTGCGCGTTATTTGTCATAGCCTCTAACGTTTTTTTCAAGCCACGGAAAACTTCTTCATGGTTAGAAAAGTGTTTGCTATAGAAGCAGCTTGGGTTCAAGTAGTACGCTGCATGCCATGACGTCATTAAGTAATAAGTATTGATTATTAGATTCCAAAATAAAGTAATAAACAATAACTAGTTAGTATTCTATTTATAATAACCATAATAAATTAATAGTCAAAAATTACCTGCCGCATGTATGTCTTGATGCATCTGGTTGTCCCATCGATTATCAATGATTTTCCATATCTTCTTATAATAAGTCCCATACTTTCCTCTGGACCTTTGCTCTATAGCTAGCTTTGCTCTATCCATGGCATCATACACAAAGCCCATTGTGGGCTTCGTATCAGCATCCACTAGTTTCAAAACCAAGACAAGAGGCTCGAGTAAGTCAGTAATTCGTTCTGCCCTCTTCCAAAAATCCTCCCCAAGGACAATCTGTTGTACTTTGCGTGCCAAAGGTTGACGTGAAAATTTTGATTTCACATATGCTGTACTGGTCCACATCTGCATTATGTTAGCCTTGGCACGACAAAGACTCTCAAGGGCTACGAAGTGCGTAGCAAAGCGTGTGATACCGGGCCTCAAAATCTCACGACCTTCGTTCATTTCTCTTAGTAGATCTGTCATGAACTGATGGTTATAGATCAAAGATGTCACCATCTTTCCCTCATCAATAGTCTCACGGACATCATCTAATTTGCCAATGTCCTCCAGCATGAGATCAATACAATGTGCCGCGCACGGCACCCAAATAATACCCTTACCCTTTTCACGCAATTTCTTCGCTGCGGCCTTAAAGTTAGGCGCATTATCTGTCACAATTGCAACAACATATTTGTGCCAATTGTTAACCATGGCCAAGGTATCATCAATTAAACTGTACAAATATTCAGCATCCATTCTATGTCCGCTTGTATCTACAGACCTGATAAAAACTGTTCCCGTTACACAGTAAGCCATGAAATTAATAATGTGCCGCCTATTGTTGCTTGTCCACCCATCACACATAAGCGTGCACCCATACTCCTCCCAAGTTTTGAAGTGATCTTCCAAGTATCTCCAATAATCAGAAACTTCCATGTCAAGATACTTTCCGCCAATCTCATAAGCGGATGGAGGTTTAACTCCGGGCCCCACCTCAGCTATAGTATCAACCATGGAGCGATAGTATGGTGAATTAGCAACATTCGGTGGAATCCGATTATAATGGAAGAACTTTGAGATGGCTCTCCCCATTTTCGTGGCTCTAACTTTCATATCGCCCATGATAGAGCTACTAATCTTTGGTTGTTTTGTACTTTGAGACCGATGTAAGAATGGATCCATTGTCCCTCTCCTTGCTGTGTCCCGATAAGGGTCAGGAGGAGCTCTAGAAGAACCAGCCCCAGCCCGTGTCTCATCCATACGAGCCTGCTCAGAAGCAAATTGTTCACGGCTCGCTCTAAAAGCCCTCCTTAACTCCCTCGCCTCAACATCACCATCACCGTCAGAGTCATCCTCAGAATCAGAAGTGTCAATCCTCTGCATATTTACAACCCTCTCATCAAATTTTTTCTTCTTTTCTTTCTCATTCTTCTTTTCAAGCAACACGTCTCTCATTTCTTTCCTCACTTCAGTGGGGACATTTGCACATGGTCTAGCTTCCCCTTGTATACCTGCTAGGTGTTGTTTAAATCTGTGGATCCCACCACTGAGAATCTTATGACACCATTTGCATTTGACCTTATGACGGTCTCCTGCAACCATCTCCCCATGTTCCCATCCGGGGTCAACTTCTTTCTCTTTATTTTTTGGGGCCATTTGTGATATAATCTAACTATCTGAGTAATAGTAATCTGCACAATCATGAAAATAACAAAAAAAAAATTCGGATTTCTCATTATTTCTTTTTAAAATTACATCATAATCATGAAAATCACATTCTTTTAACCAAAAAATAGTTGAAATTTCATCTACAAACAACCCACACATGTAATCATCTACTCTACATAATTTAAGAATGTAAAATGCAAAAAATCCATATTATTAATAATTATTTTTACAAGAAAAAGTAAGGAAAATATTATTATTGCACATATATGCATAGATCTAGTGTTAGAACCATAGATCCATGTTATACAAACCCAAAATAATAATTTCATACAAAGAACATAAGTAAATAACAAAAAAAAATTCGGATTTCTCATTATTTCTTTTTAAAATTACATCATAATCATGAAAATCACATTCTTTTAACCAAAAAATAGTTGAAATTTCATCTACAAACAACCCACACATGTAATCATCTACTCTACATAATTTAAGAATGTAAAATGCAAAAAATCCATATTATTAATAATTATTTTTACAAGAAAAAGTAAGGAAAATATTATTATTGCACATATATGCATAGATCTAGTGTTAGAACCATAGATCCATGTTATACAAACCCAAAATAATAATTTCATACAAAGAACATAAGTAAATAACAAAAAAAAATTCGGATTTCTTAATTTTTTTTAAAAAAAACGACCCAAAAATTAAAAAAAATGCATTTTTAGAAAAAATAATGATCCTCCAAACCATCTTCAAGCAATATCTTCATCTTAGCATCTTCTCTAAACCATATATGCATGTAGAATCAAGAAAACAAACCTCAAAGTTGAGAAATAAAAAAACCCTCTTTGATGTGAATAGTGGTTGGATTCTTTGGTAGGCTTGATCTTCAAAAATGGATGGATTTGATGATGTTTGATGCTTGAAACACAATTTGGAAGTAGTCTCCTTCACTCTCCACAAAGTAGAATGGCAAAAAAATGAGCATTTTAGGGTTTTGGGGGGCTTTTAAAGCCCCCCCCTTCGTCAACAGGGGGACTCGTCCGAGTCCAGTGGGACTCGGCCGAGTCCCCCTGGACTCGGACGAGTCCCCCTGGACCTGTACCGAGTCCAGGGGACTCGGATCGGTCCCTGCCGAGTCCGAGTCGACTCGGCCGAGTCGACTCGGACTCGGACGATTTTTTTTTCCTTGGTAAATACAAAAACTCCTACACTATGGACACTCACACGCACAGTCCCAACACCCCTCCCCCTTCCCGACGTGCATGTGATCATTTGTCACTAATGGTTGTGTTATGATTGGTTTGAGAAGCAATTATTTGCATAGAAAACTAATGGCTCTTCCCCCTTCCCGATGTGCATGTGCTCATTTGTCACTAGTGGTCGTGTAATGATTGGTCTGAGAAGAAATTATATGCATGGAAAACTAATGCTTTCTGATTCTATAATTGACATGGATGCTGATTCTGTGCTTGTTTGCGCCAGTGTTTCTGTAGTCATTGGTTTGGGAGGCAATCGTCTGCATGGAAAACTAATGCTTCCTGATTATATTATTGACATGGATGCTGATTTTTCAGATTGAGGCTTCCTCCAAATATTCTACTGTTGATACACTTACGCAACAACTTTGCGTTGTCCCTCCTATGCTTAAGGTTCTTTCTGATCCAATTTACTTCTTTATATTTCATCCTTTCATTCCTTCTGTCTCGCTCTTCTTCTTTTTTTAAATGATATATATATATTTTTGAACAAGTAAATGATGATATATATTAAAAGGAGAAATTAGTAAAATGAAGAACACTGAAACACAGAGACAAAGTAATGCTGGTATAAGAGATATGTACCAGGCACCACCTTTGACACCTATCCAATGGGAGCACATAAATTACAAACACAATCAATCCCTTGCTTAGCTAAAGTGTCTGCCATGCCATTAGCAGACCTACTAACATGCTGCAAAAAAACACTAGGACTCCAATGGAAGATGTTTAATCTCATTAAAATAAAACTGCATTTTCCATGGGCCTTTGAAAGCTTTTCCCAAGATATGGCATTGAAAGAATCACTTTCTATGATGAGGCTAACTTGGAATGAGCGATAGTAGATGCGAAGAGCTTCCAAAATGGCCAGGACTTCAGCTTCATTAGTCTTTAACCCCCACATTTTTTTAAACATGTACAACACCTCTCCTTTGTGATTTTTGAGAACACCGCCAATACCAGCCGGCCCTGGTTTACCACGAGCTGCTCCATCCACATTAAACTTTAAACAACCGGAGGGAGGAGGGCTCCAAGTCACTTTCTTCCTCTTCTTTGCTTCTCCTATCAATAAACAGGCTCCCCAATTATACAAGATATTATCTATGTTGACATTTGAAAATTCTTTTCTTGCACATGCCTAGTGAGCAATTCTCACAGACACTTGAGATAGAATATCCTCCCAAGGTGATTCTTTCATGCTAAAAATTCTCTCATTCCTCTCCTTCCATATAGACCAAATAATAGAAAAAGGAATGATCTTCCACAAGATCAGCCCACACCCGACCAAAGGAGATCCCCTCCAAGCCTCCATTAGCTCACCTAGCGACATTGGGGTACGCCAAGCTACATTGCATTTTTTGAAGAAATGCCCCCAAATGTACGAACCAAGACCACAGTGAAGGAAAATATGATCTACCAACTCCCTCACCCTCCCACAGAGACAACACATATCTGAAAAGGAATCTAACATCAAGCCCCTCCTTAAATTATTTACTATTGAGATCTTTCCAGCAACTACCAGCCAACAAAAGGCCTCAACTCTAGGAGGAGCAAGACCTAACCGAACGAATGCCGACACCCCCCCACCCCACCCCCCACCCCCACCCCAACACACACACACACACACACCCCCACCCCCACCCACCCACCTAATAGGACTTGGATGAAAAAGAACCTGTAGAGTCTGGCTTCCACATACGAGAGTCATCTTCGTCACTGCATAAGAAAACGTTAGAAATAAGACTCAACAAGGACTCCAACTCTACCAATTCCGATGGACGAAGAGCCCTCCTAAAACTCACTTGCCAAGACACCTTCCCCCCATACAAGACATAATAATCCTTTACTAAAAACTCTTTATTAGAGACTACTCTAAACACTCTAGGGAACAATTGACATAAAATACCCACCCCCACCCAATCATCAAGCCAAAAACGAACTTTACCCCCCTTCCCCACTTTAAAACATGCCCTTATAAAAAAACAAAACCCCTCGCATTAGACACATCCCCAAAAGTAGAAATGACACCCCACAAACCTGACAACCTGTATCTAGGGACTCTTTCGGGGATGTGTCTAATGCAAGGGGTTTTGTTTTTTTATAAGGGCATATGTTTTAAAGTGGGTTTTGTTTTTCCTTCTCCCTATACTTGGAAACTATTACCCTCCTCCACAATGATTCTTTTTCTTCCCCATATCTCCACCACCATTTAGCTAACAAAGCCCAATTTATCAACTCTAGGTTTCTCAACCCCAAGCCTCCTGCAAATGCTGGTTTAATTACCTCTTCCCATTTCATCAAATGCATTTTCTTTTTATCGCTATTGCCATCCCATAGGAAGTTTCTCCTAATACGGTCCAATTTCTTCCTCACTAAAGCTGGTATCCGGTATAAAGACATGTAGTATATTGACAAATTGGACAGTGGTGATTTAATAAGAGTGATTCTACCTCCAAATGAGAGATATTACCTCTTCCATGTTGAAAACTTCTTCACAAACTTTTCCACCACCAAATCCCATATTGCTATCGACCTTGGACTTGCACCAATAGGCAAACAAAGATATTGAAAAGGAAGACATACTGCTCTGCAATGAAGCTTATCAGCCAAGCTTTGAATATTCTCCTCTGATCAACCAACCCCCACTACGAAGCTTTTCGATAAGTTTGTCTCCAAACCTGATGCTAACTGAAAGCATCTTAGTATCCTCTTTAGAATTGCCAATTCCTCCCAATTTGTTGATGTGAATAGAATCTTTTCATCTGTAAATTGGAGGTGAGTTACAATTTCACCACCATTTCATGCTTCAAAAACCAGAAATTAACCCAATCTCTTTCGCCTTTAGAAGGAGTGCCCCCATAGCTTCCACCACTATAGTAAATAGAAACGGGGAGAGTGGATCTCCCAGTCTAAAACCTCTTGATGCTTTAAAAAGATGAGAGGGAGAGCCATTGACAAGAACTGAGAATGATGTAGAAGAAAGCATTCTTTGATCCACCCTCGCCACCTATTGCGAAACCCAAATCTTTCCAACATATAATCTACAAACTTCCAATCTACATGATCATATGCCTTCTCCAAGTCAATTTTAAATATTGCTCCTTCCTTGCGTGATCTCTTCCTAGAGTCAAATTAGTTCATTCACAACCAAAATCCCGGCTGGAATTTGTCTTTTGTGAACAAAAGCCCCCCTTGGACAGAACTAATGATGAGGGGAAGAACCTTTTGTAGTCTATTTGCCAAAATCTTTGATAAGAGTTTATAAATACATTCCACTAAGCTTATTGGCATGAAGTCTTTCAAAGACACTGGATTTGGCACTTTGGGAACAAGACATAAGAAAGTAGCATTTCTCTGTTCAACCTTCCCCTCCGATGAAATTCAAATAAAAATTGACATAAATTCTCTTTTAGAACATCCCAAGAAGCCTTAATAAAGGTAAAATTAAAGCCATCTTGACCCGGCGCTTTGTCTCCTGCACAATCAGCTAGATCCTTGCCCACTTCCTCTTCCTTAAAACTCCTTTCCAACCATATCTTAAGGTCCTCCTGAATCGAAGGGAATGCAATACCCTCCAATGTCGGTCTTACAACGTCCTCACTAGAATACAATTCTTCAAAAAAATGGGCAATTTCCTCCTTTACCTCTGTTGGTTCCACTAAGAACCTGTTTCTTCTTATGATCTTCCCAATTAGTTAATCTTTCTTCTAGTACAAGCCATTCGATGAAAAAATTTAGTATTCTTATCGCCCTCTTTCAACCAAAGGGCTCTAGATTTTGTCACGCCCCACCCTTCAAGCATGCATGATATTGTCCACTTTGGCCGACGGGCCTCACGGTTTTGTTTTTGATGGGCCAGAACCCATCAAAAGGCCTCATGCTAGACAAAGAGGGTTGGACTCCTTATATCTTTCACTTTGGACACTCATATGAGCGATGTGGGACTTGACAATCCCCCACCCTCAAAGGAGAGCCGTCCTCGGCTCTGATACCATTTGTCACAGCCCAACTCATCTAGCACAATATTGCATGAAGCCTTTTGATGGGTTCTGGCCCATTAGAAACAAAACCGTGAGACTCGTGGGCCAAAGCGGACAATATCATGCATGCATGTAGGGTGGGGCTTGACAAATGGTATCAGAGCCACTCTCAACTAGTTCGAGTGTGGGTCTCCTGCCATGGTCTGGTGTAAGTGGGCGGGTTTCCATGCAGGCGGGCCAAGAGGGCTGGCAGGCTACAGGGATTGGCAGCTGTACAGGGACGTGCAGCCTTAAGGGGGGTGGATTGTGACTTCTCGGAGTCCCACATCGACTATAGAGAGGAAAGTGAATAGGTTTATATGTAGAGCTTACACCCTTACCTAGCATGAGGCCTTTTGATGGGTTTTGGCCCATCAGAAATAAAACCGTGAGGCCCATGGGCCAAAGCGGCCCCACTCTACACGCATGCATGATATTGTCCGCTTTGGCCTACGGGCCTTACGGTTTTATTTCTGATGGGTCAGAACCCATCAAAAGGCCTCATGCAAGTAAGGGTGTAAGCTCTACATATAAACCCATTCACTTTCCTCTCTATAGTTGATGTGGGACTTCGGGGCGTCACGGATTTCTGCCTCCAGGATATTTCTTCCATTCGGCTAATCTCCCACTACTTATGTTTAGCCTCATTCCTCGCTTTCTTCTCATCTTGATCGAGGAATCTATCTTCTTCTAGCTTGTCGCAAACTTCTACTTCCTTTTCTAATTCAGATCTACCGATATCTAAACTGCCAAAAGATATACCTTATTCCATTCCTTGATTTTTCCTTTCAGTCCCTGTAACTTCTTCACTAGAGTGAAGCCTACGAACCCATTATATTCAAACTAAGACCACCAATCTCTCACTTTAGGTAGGAAATCCTTGTGCAATAACCAATGGTTCTCAAACCGAAATGGTTTAGGCCCCCAATTAATCTCATTAGATGCTAATTTTATGGGTGCATGATCTGAGACCAATCTTGGAAGTGCAACCTAGATGACACCTGGAAATAGTTCTTCCCATTCCTTTGATACAAAAAATCTATCAATTCTACTCATGGCTGCCCTTTCTTGTTTGTTGGACCATGTGAACCTTCTCCCAGCTAGTGGCATTCTGCTAGTTCATTCTCATTGATAAACTCTGAGAAAATTTCCATACTTCTTGTTATACGTCTACCACCTCTCTTCTCATGGGGGAACCTAACAACATTAAAATCTCCACCGACGCACCACGGAACTGCCCGCTGTGAAATGATGCTTGTAAGCAACAACCAAAATCCATCTCTTTGTGAATCTCCATTAGCCTGTACACATTTGCCGCAGCCCAAACGAAGTCTTCTTTAATATTCCTGAATTTAATTGCTAGCACCCTTTGAGATCTATTAATGTCTCAACCTTTAAAAGGTTATTGTTCCATACAGTAATAAGACCCCCTGATTCCCCTTATGATGACACCCATTCCCATCCACAACTCTGAGAGCCCCATATGTCCTAAATAGTGTGAGTAATATCTTTAGAAATCTTTGTTTCCTGGAGAAATAGGACACTGATCCTTTGTTTCTTAACCAGCTTCCTCACTGCGGCCTTTTTTTTTTTTCTTTTCTTTTCTGTTTTTCCCAATCCTCTTATATTCCAACTTACAACAATCACTATCAACGTCGCTGTAAAATAAACCCCCATGACCATGACGTTCTTCTTTATACTGTCTGATCGACATCTCCCCTTGTTTTCTTGTTTGATCCTTTCTTCTTGTCTTGGTGTAGCTCTATATCCTCTTTCTCAATCTGTGAGATGTGGTGCAAAATTGCCTTCTCATTTGGCCCAAAATTAATTCCCAGAATTTTACCAACTTCCATCACATTCCTCCTTTCATCCGTCTGACGAAGTTACTGACCCCACACTATGAGACTGTCCATCAGAATTATTGGCCTGCACCTGACCCAGACCTTCGGTGCCGCTTGCATTCCTTTGTCCAATTTCTACAACGGATGTTCCCTGGACCTTACTAGTTATGAAAGAGTTCAAAGCAATAGGATTATCTATAGACATTTGAGACGCCTTTGATTCCCTCCTAAAATGTGCTGACCCCTTCTTCCTCACCTGTTTTCCCCACAACTTCCTCCATCTTGCTGTCGCCAAGGGAAAAGAGTTCGCCTTTACTTTTTTTCTACCTTTCCTAGAAGCATGCAAGGACCCCTTATATCCTCCCAAAGTAGTGTCTACGTCCCATCCGAAACTGCCTTCATCTCTTGTCATTTGTGTTTTCTTCTGTTTTTCACCCACGCTATTTTTACCCAACCTTACATGATCCTTTCATCCCTCTCTTTTGGAAGACACCCAACTGAGATCCCCTCCCTTTGATGATTCTTCTTCCCCAATGTCACAAAAATTTGTAGATGGCATTCCACCTTTGCCGCTATCCTTCCCAGTCATTGACTCTGTCCAGTGAGAACCCCGCACAAATGGCAATAGAAAAGATAAATCTTTATGCTCTTCATCCACATAATCAAAGAGATTGATATTATGCTAAAACATATCGCTGCATTTGTAGATCTGAATGGTGCTTTTATAATGAAAAATTTATGTACCTATTGTTCACCTGATAACATTTAATCTTGCCTCTGACTAATCACTTTGTTCTGGCGTTCTCTTTTTCTTTGTATTTTTATTCAGGATGGCTATCTCGTATATGTTCTAATCAAGAGGCATGGGTGTAAGTCAATGGTCTTCACTCGTACATGCGAGTCAACACAGCTTCTGGCTTGGATGCTTCGCAACCTTGGTTTTAAGGCCATCCCTATCAGTGGTCAAATGAGCCAGGTCCTTTTTCTTGAATCTTAGTATCTTTTTACCCTTTACTTTGAATGCATGGTTTGCTTTGGACCCTGCTGCTTATTTCCTGTTCTTCCAACCTATCATCCTAATGAAAATTGCTTTGTGCTGTTTTTTTTTTTTTTTTTTTTTTTTTTCTTCCAGCGTGTTAATAATCTTTGTTTAAATGTGGCATTGTATTTCTCTCTATTTGAAATTTTGACAGGCAAAGAGGCTTGGATCTATGAACCTTTTCAAGTCTGGAGAAAGCGACATTCTTATTTGCACGGATGTGGCCAGCAGAGGACTCGATATTCCTTCTGTGGATATGGTGATCAATTATGATACACCACCCAATTATAAAGTCAGCTTCACTATCAAAATAACTTTTTTATGTAAATTGGATGATTATATCTTTGTGCATCATGGCATATTGGATTTCGCATTTCTGATTTAATGGCCTGCAGATTCTTCAGCCAGCCAAGATTTTGCTCATTCTAACTCCCTGAAATTTTTTTTAAGGTCACAGACCTGATTTTGCTCAAACTGTCAGAAAATTTTCTGTTACGATTAGAAGAAAAATGAAAGAATTAAACCTATTTTACATATGGATTATTTAAATTATTTAACTTCATGGTGTTACTATCAAGCTTTCCATCTGTTAGATTCTTTATTGATTCTTCAAATACTAATTTAAAATTGTTTTGCAGTTGTCGAAATGTATTTGTTTTTCTTCTTTTGAAATCCAACTAAAACATTGCAATGTTCGTTAATTGATTTTCAAATATTTATACATTAACTTTATAGGTGTTACTTGTGTTAAGACATCCTATAACTGGTTTGCAACAGTTCTTATATTATTTTCTAATTACTATAGGGTGGGTGTATGTTCGGGCGCAAGTTATTATATTAGTTTCTAATTACTATATGTTGGGTGCAGGATTATATTCATCGAGTGGGCAGAACTGCACGGGCAGGAAAATCAGGGATTGCAATATCATTTTGCAATCAATATACTTGGCAGTGGATTATAGAGATAGAGAACCTCATTGGTAAGGACTTTGCTTTCTTTCTGCATTGTAGAAATAGAACTCCAGTGTAGTGCATTTGTCTTTGCATCTTAGATTCTTTTAACTTTGGGCTTTCGGGAGTTCTAGGCCTGTATATCTTTGTATTTTATTTTACTTTTGAACTTTTTAACTTCATCTGGTTGGGGGTCGTAGGCAAGAAGTTTTCCCTATTCCCTTGCACAAATGATGAAGTCAGTCTGTTGATGGAGCGCGTTAACGAGGCCCGAAGACTTGCTGTTATGGTGTGTCTATTTTACATATCTTGTGAAATTTCTTTCAGACCCCTGGTTATCGCTGACCTTTTTTTTTTTTTTTCTCATGTAGAAAATCAAGGAGCAATCATATAAGAAAAGAAACCGAGGAGAGGAATATGTCAATAGTTCCAAGTCCAGGGAAGTGAAGAAATTCAAGAAACGAAGATAGTTCATCTCACCACTTTTTCGTATATTATGCAATCCACTTTACAGATCTATATTAAATTATTTGGTTTCCGCAATCCACTTTACAGAACTCATTAAACTATTTATTGACAGTGTTACTGGAGCTAATTTCAAGTTTTTAACCAACATTAGAGGCTAGATTTTGGAACTTTGTGCTTTAACGCACCAACAATAGAAGCTATTTTTAACAATTTCTTGCTTATGCCTTCAAATTGCCTTTAAATGGTAATCTGCAAAAAAGGAAAAAAAAATAGGAATCGTGTTTGCTTTGCCTACGAAATCATTAAAACTTAGGACCAATCTTCATAAACATGTGGCAGACCGCTTGTGGGGTTCCTTGCTAATTTGGGAGATGCATCGTCTTAAATAATTGTAACAAAAATGTACTTCATGGAGTCGTCCATGGGTTGATGACCATAAATAAATGGCCTGTTTTTCTATGGGCATTCAGACCAAATTTCATTCCAAAGGCTGGGTCCTTTTTTCTTTTTTATTTTTTATTTGCTTGTAAGTTGTGTCCTTCAGATTGATAGCTTATAAAACAAGTGAATTTTTCATAATAGTTTATCCATGTGTTTCTGAAGCGATGGATTTGAAGTTTCTCAATTTCTATTGCCATGAAATTTGGCAAGCACCCACACAAGAGGAGGGCATTTGTTTTGAATAATTTATATTCCGTGATGCTGAGGGAGCATAGGGATTTTTAAGAAGGTTCGGTTCTTTTCTGTGATTTCGTGCTAATATGCTTTTTTCTGGGTGAAGAAATAAAAACTGAGAAATAAATTTTTATAATTCTGAGCATGATTTTTGGTTTTTTTTTTTTTTTTCTGTTTTTATTTCAGGTCTCCATTGAAGGATCGCCAAATGACATGATGATCTTAAAAGCTGTATAGCAGTTGAGAAAAAAGAAGAAATTCAATTTTGGCCGTAGGAGAAGCCATGTCAGCTTCTTGGAGCCCATTTGTGAATGTGTCTCTTGAATATATCTATTTAAAAATACATATGTGCTTTTTCAATAAAATGTGCTCCTTGGACTCCATTTGTGAATGTGTCCTTTTAAAAATACATATATGCCTTTTCAATGAAATGTATCTCTTGGGTTCATTTGTATGGATGTGACTCAATTCAAAGGAATGCCTTCCAACTCTATATATTAAGGTTATTTAAAGTTTTTATATAGTATTCAAGATAAGCAGAAACCATAGTTGTTAATTCCGTTTTGGTCATCATTTCGGTCTAGCATCCAAGATGGAATATTTTAGTACTTCGGAAATTCGGTAAAAAATTTTGGAGTAATTTTTTAGAATAATAAAAAATTAAAAATATATCTACATATATATAAAAATAGAAAATAAAAATAAAATATAAATCATGCATGTTTTGTCATATGAATATTGAGAAAAAATATATATAAAAAAGTGAAAATTGTGCTCCAAGTTGAAATGGGCCGGAATTGATCGTAATTGATAATCGAAATGGACTAGAATTGACAACCAAAATGATCGGAATGAACCGGAGCTCAAACTGAGATTTTTGAGTACTCATTATGTTTCGGCTGGAGGACTTGAACGAAATTCCGGCTGAAACAAAACGAAATTGAAAATTATGGTAAAAATCCTTTATTAAATCCCCGATTCTACTTTAGATTTTTTTTATTGAGCAATTTCATTGGTGATTCTCATTTTTAAACTTAAAGATTTGTAGGATTTCCGAAGGTATGGTAAACTTTTTTGTGAAGGTGCAAATAAATTTTTTTGTGATTTGTGCGATGCTGACGAGGGAAAAAAAAAAAAAACTCAAATAAAAGTTTCTCAATTTCAAACCCACTTTTATGTTAGGAATGTTTTCGGAACCGATTTCTATGCTAATCACCAGCCATTTTTCCGTTGGTGGAGTCTCACCAATTGAGAATAAAGGATTCGTGAGCTAAGTATTGTGTAATAGTGTTCTGTGATCTTTCTAAAAGAAGAGTTTATTGAGGAAACACGGCAAAGGACTACATGGGATAAAGTAACCTACTACAAGAGCCAAAACAGGAAAATCATCCATTCACCCATTCAACATAACCAACCTAACAAATTACCAGACTCGATCAATAAAACCTAAAACAAAGATGAGTTCTACTTTCTTAAAACAAGCAGTAATCCTGCCTCCACCAGTCCAGACACATCTTGTGATATTGGCCATGCCTCAGCCCCCAGCAATCCGAGATGCTGCAATCTGGATCACATCACGAGAAAGGAAGCAAATCAAAATGCATGATAAACCACAGCTGCAGGGACATTATAATTAGAGCGTGCTCAATCAACGCTTGACACTATTTTCACAGATTGGGAATAAATTAAGCACTAAAACCACCAATTTTGAAAAAACTGAGAAAAGATCTCATCGGTTTGGTTAGTGCGTAGTTTAAAAAAAAAAAACAAGAAGAAGAAAGAAGCAGGGCTCCACTAGTTGCCAGCCTGAATTGGTGAAATATAAGAAAAAGGTCGTCTCTCTGAAGGCTTAGAGAAAGAAGAACCCGTGGCTACAAGCAGCCATAGCACTCCATCTACTGTCCTTCCAAACCATACCAAAGGAAGACTATGAATACATAATGCTAGTAGCTAGAGCAGAGAGTATAGAGTAAAAGAGAGTGCTTTAGAGGAGTTCATCAAATCAGCTCTTACCTGGTTGCCCATGGTTACAGCCCGGGCAGCCAGCTTCCCTCTGAAGGCTATCCTACCTCATCAGAGGGTTGGGTCCCAGCCCTCCTAAGCTAAGCTGGGTAAAGAAGAAAAAAAAAAGGTGATACCTGCAGTCAGTCCTCGTCAACCCCACTGCTACTATCTGCTTCTTGTGGCCTGGGTTGTCCGCGCTCACGCAAATACCGTACGTAAGCGCCATCCGGATCCGGGTAATGTTCAGCCTTAGCAAATATATCACCTAATTTAGCATGATAATGGATGATATGTGTCACCATTTCTTGTTTCGAGGATGTATGTGCATCACAGAAGGGCATGCAGCAATTGTACATGCGACCCGCCCTGATCTGGGCAATTTTGCTTACAAACTCAGGGAAAGTCAAAGCTTTCTGTTCACTTAACATACTATCCAGCAGTGTTCCTAATTCATAAATTTCCTTAAACATGTGGCTTTGATTATTACGTCGCACTTGCATATGACCCATATGCTAAGTCAATAGGTGTCCATAAAATGTCTGGGGATACCGTTTGAACTTTTGACATGCGGGACACTGGAACCCTTCCTCTTTCTCACAGGCCATAGTCATGAAATCCAAAAATTCCTTTTCCCTTGCTGAACGGGCAGCAAGGTACACATAGTGATCCCAGCTATTAGCCATTCAGAGGTAAAAGCAATGCAAATGCAGAAAGAAAGGAGGAGAGGAAGAAGAAGAAAACAAAATGCAAGTGAAATGGGATTAACCACCCTACTCCTTTTATAAGGAAGCAACCCCCACCCCCTCTCTGCACTGCACTGTGATGGACCACACTCTTTCCCTCCCAACTCATGAAACCTTTAACTGTCTCTCGGCTCTTAAAGGCCCATCTATGGTGGATTTCATTATCTAATCGTCAGGTTTGATTCGCGGGAATCTCACAGACCCATTTCAAGAGACCCTTCACTGTCTCTCGTCTCTATCGACTCTTGCAGAACCCATCTATGGAGGATTTCATTATCTATCTATCGTCAGGCTTGATTCGCAGGGATCTCTCACACCCATTTCATGAAACCCTTCATTGTCTCTCCTTTCTCTCTCTTTCGACTCGCACAACCCATTTACGGAGGACTTCACCATCTCCTGTCAGCTTTCGATTACCGAGTCCTCCATAGGATACGTCGGCAACTTTAAAGTCTCCAGGCCAGGGCAGATCATCTTCTTATTTTTAAACAATGTAGTGATTAAGTGCCCTGTGATTAGGAACCCATTTCATGATTTATTTTTTTTCCTCATGAGTTTTTAATATTTTATTTTTAAGTGAAAGCTAATCATAGGTGTAGGTGGGGCGAAAAAATTCTTGATGCTTGTTTTTCAAAGATGCAATCAAATTCATTCTTTCATTAGTTGCCAAAATTTCTAATTGGGTGGGAAGCTCCACTTTCAAACTGGCAACTTTTTCCAACAATTAACTCAAGCTCTCAAGCAATTAAAGGTATGTATGATATGTGAGGTGACCCATCTTTAGCAAACAACAGTGTCGTGGCACCTAACTAAGCAAAAGTCCAATGAAATGCAACGTTGTATGCTAAGGATCCCGTCTAACAAAATATCATGATTTTCATATATGCCGTGGGGCTCATCTAGGCTCATCTAACTACGGAGAAAGGTCAATGGAATGAAACATGTGATATGGGCCCCATCTATATAATCATCATGAGTCTCATACACTGTGGGGCCCATCTAACTGTGCCGAAAATCTAATGCAATGCAATGCTATATGCTATAGGGCCCATCTAACCAAACATAAATAATATCGTAAACTGTAGGGCCCATTTAACCAAACATCATATGTCTCACACACACTACAGGGCCCCAATAAACTGTGTAGAAAGTCCAATGCACTGCAATGCTAAATGCTGTTGGGCCCATTTAACAAAACATCATAAATCTTATGTACTATGGATTCCATGTAACCATGCAAAAAGTTCAACGAATGCAGTGTGCAGTGCAATTGCTAAACATGCATTGTTGTGCGGCGCCCTTCTAACAAAAGTGTTGAAATATGGACATCTATTAATGCGCTTGTTTAAATCAAGTGATATTCAATTGAAACTAATGTGCTTATTTAGATTAGTTGTTCTTTGCATTTTCTATACATCTACAAAATATCTCTCTCTCTCTCTCTTAGATTTTCTCTCACACAAAATGCATGTCAAGCAAATTTTTCTTTATTCATTCACAGAACAAAACATTTCCGGAATGATGTTCAAGAGGCTCTAAAGCTCTAGGAAACAAATGAGTAAATATAAAATTGAACGGTTCCCACTACTTAGATAGTCCTATGAATTATGTCAGGGCCAGTTTGATCGAGAGAATTTTTGTTAGAAGCATTTCAAATTCTTTTATTCTTTTATTCACAGATTCTTTTAGTTTTTATTCTTTCAAATTCTAAAAATTCTCATGTGACAAGTAGGTTTCGAAACTTGCAGAATTTAGAGAATTTGAGAGGCAAAAAATGCCGTTTCACACCACCAGCCCCCTATCAGACGAATAATTTCAAGAATTTTGTTAGTATGTTGCCTCAATTTCTCAACAATGAAGATTCTAGTAAAAGACGCATGTTACTAAATAGGTTGATGTTATACAAGCACAAGCTACAGTAGTCTAAGCCAACTCTAATGTGCTGCATTTGGACGTAAATATTTAATCAAGAAACTAAAGGGTCATTTTCATAGACTAAGCTTGTTCGTAAAAACCTAGGTCGACGCTTGACTCTGTAGTCTCTGAGCTAAATTAAGGCATAGATTTAACTCAACAAAGCCAACACCCCTCCAATTACCCCTAACCAACAACAACCAACCCCACCTTGATTTCTCCTTTTTTAACACAGAAAGCTAGGTCGTAAGAATCCCCTTCCCCTGTCAATAAACTACTTCATCATTCAAACATTACTTGTTTGTAGCCCTTCTGCATCTGAGTTCATTCAAACGCATTGCTCGTAGCAGAACTAATCCCATTTGTATTGGTATCTGAAATATATATTTTCTTTAGGTGGTTTCATCAGCCTAGCCTTGCCTTTGATAGTACAACAGATTGGTGAAACATATTCGCATAAAGAAATTACTTGAGTGTGACAATTAAGAGGCCTTTCTTCATAAGCCTGCTTGCAGATTAAGGGAGATCCTGTGCTTATCTGCCATTGGGACTTAACCTCAGACCCACACACCTTGCATCTTCGATGATCAAGAGAAAGCCTGAGAATATTACACTTCCAATCTAAATTGATTGTAAAGAAGAATTCTTCTGGCCATCTTTTTTACTCTACCTGCTGCAGCCTATTGTTTGTTATGCTCAGTTCTTCATAACGAAAATATTACAGCTATAAACAAAGCTAGTCACAATGTAAGTATCTAACAAAAAGCTCGTAGAATTTGTCTTGTAGAAAATTCTTTTTGGAGCAGTATCTGGGTCCCGTTGCCGCAAGTGTCTATTTCATCCGGAGCAAGAAGCAATCTAGTGCTGGATAATTGTGTGCTAAACTTTCAATTGAATGCGAGCTCCTGCATAGCAAATAATAAAATTCTCCTGTCCAATTTCCCATCACATCTAAAATCAAGAAAAAGTTCACTTCTTGATGATTACAATAGCTTTTGGAAGTCCTCATCATCAAATTTTAAATCTGCATCAGCAGCAGACAGTCACTTCATAAATATGTAACGCCAGACAAACACATCAAACGTAGGTAGGACCTCTTCACCAATCAAAAGAGATGTAGCAAGTCTTCTTTAACTAGTAAGGCCTAAAAAATCAGTTTCTGAGATGTACAGCTACCATTGCACTACAGTTCTGTTACTGGCCAACCTTAAAAAAAAAAAAAATGGCCGCATTGATGGATAGATGAACAGAGCGAGCAATTCACAATGAAGAGGAAAAGTCAGAGGGCCAGAATTAGGGGTGTAACCATTTGGTTAACTGTTTGTTTTGGAAAAACCATTAACTGTACCATATTTTACGATTTTCAGTTTTCAAAAACCGTAACCATCCCATAAAAAATGTTAAAAACTAAACCACGGTTAACCGTATTAGTAATTGTCACTTAAAAAAAACCTATTAACCATATTAAACGGTTTGGTTACCGTTAATTGTTACTTAAAAAATATATATATCTTTGACCTTTGGCTTTGCATACATAACACCATTATCGTTTTTCACCTACCAAACAAAACAACACTATCATTTTTCACAAAAATAAACACAACTAAAAGTCTAAAATGATACTATAAAACATCTAGCATGCAATACATTTAGGCCCTTTAGTTTGTTTTTTTATTATTGCAACCGTTCGGTTAACCATGTATTTTGAGAAAACGGTTAACCGAACCATATTTTACGGTTCGGTTCGGTTAAGAACCATGAGTTGAGATTAAAAACTGTGACCAAATCGTGAAGCACGGTTTTCCAATTTTAATAACCGTCACCAAACCATGAAACACGGTTATTAACCGTTGGTTCGGTTCGGTCGGTTAAACGGTTTTCCGGTTTTTTTTACACTGCTAGCCAGGATTGTGTAAAATATGGTGCTCCTCTTGTTGACCATCAGCAGTGGTTAAACCATCACATGAACTTTCATCTAATCGTCTGACTAGGAAGCCCCATGAGCCATTTAATCAATTAATCAAGATCCAAATTGCAGCAAAAAAAAATTATCCTCAACGCTTTTAAAGAAAATTTACTAGGAAATGCTACTAGATAAATTCATCAGAAAATTAATCATACATAAGGGACAAAACAAAACCGCAAATCTATAACATTACACGATTTTCAAGTACTCTCTGCCATGGAAACTTCGATGATGTAATGACTGGATGAGAAAACAAACATATGCAGCAGCTGTATCCATCCAAGGAGGGTTTGATCAAGTACAATGGTTATAGCTAGCATAAATGCAGTGCAATTCATCAGAGATCCTGTGTAACCTGTAAAGACATTGCTGTAGTGTATAACTTTTCAACTGAAGGGTCTGGATGAAGTCCGTCAACTGATATAAGAACTGCCGGTCGGAGCTAAGAAATTAATCCCTGTAACCATCAGACAAAGAAAAGCTTTGGTAAGCACCAGGACAATATTTTCAGACACTGCCACAGCAGTTTCTACCAAATAGTTAAAAGGAAGCAACATAATGAAAAACAAGAGCACTCAACAGGCACTAATGCATAACAATCTTCCTATTTTAGCTTGGACATATAGACTACACCCATTTGTAGTATCAAATCAGCACTAACAACAACACTGTATACTAGAGATGATGATGATGATGATAAATAATAATAGAAGATTTTCTACACTTTGTATTAATTCTAGATTCATTTGAAAACATAAAAGTAGGTTTAATAAATTATCTAAGCATTTCAAAGTTTCTTCACACCTACAACCATTTCCAATTTGACAATCCGGTAAGAAATGCAAATTAAAACTTTTCAAGTATATACGATGAGCATTCTCCAGAATATTAAGTATTTTGCATGTAAGAATGACAAAGCAGAATACTGATGCACATTTCCTCTAACAAATGGTAATACGCTTGCATCCAGTGAGTTCAAGTCCCAGCTTCTGTATTAATTCTAGATTCATTTGAAAACATAAAAGTAGGTTTAATAAATTATCTAAGCATTTCAAAGTTTCTTCACACCTACAACCATTTCCAATTTGACAATCCGGTAAGAAATGCAAATTAAAACTTTTCAAGTATATACGATGAGCATTCTCCAGAATATTAAGTATTTTGCATGTAAGAATGACAAAGCAGAATACTGATGCACATTTCCTCAAACAAATGGTAATACGCTTGCATCCAGTGAGTTCAAGTCCCAGCTTCTGTATTAATTCTAGATTCATTTGAAAACATAAAAGTAGGTTTAATAAATTATCTAAGCATTTCAAAGTTTCTTCACACCTACAACCATTTCCAATTTGACAATCCGGTAAGAAATGCAAATTAAAACTTTTCAAGTATATACGATGAGCATTCTCTAGAATATTAAGTATTTTGCATGTAAGAATGACAAAGCAGAATACTGATGCACATTTCCTCTAACAAATGGTAATACGCTTGCATCCAGTGAGTTCAAGTCCCAGCTTCTGTATTAATTCTAGATTCATTTGAAAACATAAAAGTAGGTTTAATAAATTATCTAAGCATTTCACAGTTTCTTCACACCTACAACCATTTCCAATTTGACAATCCGGTAAGAAATGCAAATTAAAACTTTTCAAGTATATACGATGAGCATTCTCCAGAATATTAAGTATTTTGCATGTAAGAATGGCAAAGCAGAATACTGATGCACATTTCCTCTAACAAATGGTAATACACTTGCATCCAGTGAGTTCAAGTCCCAGCTTCTGTATTAATTCTAGATTCATTTGAAAACATAAAAGTAGGTTTAATAAATTATCTAAGCATTTCAAAGTTTCTTCACACCTACAACCATTTCCAATCAGGCTACAAGCCAACTTGATGACATTTGAACATAGTCACACACTAATTACAACCAATACTTGCAGCAAGTCTGCCAGCATATCCTAAACATTTGTGATTTAGAAGAACCATCACACCTGTTCCTGGACTTGCTGAAATTGATACATACCTAATCAATACTAAAGTAACAGAACCAGCAATTGTCTTTTTTTTGGTGGGGTTGGGGTGGTGGTTGAGGGTTGGTTGAGTCATGCTAAAACTCAATAAAATAAAAGAGATACAAAAGATGGACTCTTCTGGTGTGGGAGTCATATACGTACATGATAGGCAAAAAAGTTCAGTAGAGAAAACAAGGATGACTTTTAGCTATCGTAGAAAGTCTTCACATTCTTTTTTTTCTTTTTTTCTAAGAAGTTAGCACCAATTTTATGCCACCATACAAACTGCGTGTTTGGAAATGAAATAAATAAATAAATAGAAGGTAACTAATCATTATCATCACTCATCAGAACCTTGTCCCAGCAAGGTTGGGGGTGGCTACATGAATTATGTTTCTCCATAGCCAAATCCTCGGATATATTGCACTTCTTCATATCCATCCTTACTACTATCCATGTCCTCTTTGGCTTACCACTTTTCCTTGGTGGGCCATCAATCTACATAGAAAAACTTTTCCTCAATGGTGTTGTGGCTTGCCTATGTTGGACGCCCAAACCATCTCAAACAAGTCTCTTAATTAATCCACTATTGATGTTACTCCTAAACTATGATGCACAGATACTTCAAAGTGGGCAACGTACCGTGTCCGATACTTCACTTTTTATGTGTAAAATATGTAACCCTACCGTATCCATAGCATGTCCATACCGTATCCTTGCCGTATCTGGGCATCATAGCTCCTAAATGCTCCCAAAAGAGCTCATTTATTAATTTTTCCTAGTTTTACCATACATCAATCTTAACATTCTTATGTCTACTACGCTCACTTTGCGTGTGTGCTGCTTTTTTATAGGCGAACATTCCACTCTATAGACCATAGCTGGTCTAATCATAATCCTGTAAAATTCTCCCTTCGATCTTGGTGGTATGTGTCGATCACAAAGCACTCCATCAGCATGTCACCACTTCAACCATTTCACTCTTATCCTATGTTCTACATCTTCCTCAATCTCTCCATCCCTACTAATTATCGAGTCAAGGTATCAAAATGAACCTCTTTGTGGTGTCTCTCTAGCTTCATTTCTCATACGAGTTTCGCTTCTTTGCACATCTCCCCAGAAGTTGCAAAGTCCAAAGCATATGATAGAAGGCAACTAACCTTTTTTAAAAAAGAAAAATGTTTTTCAAGGGACCGTGCATCTAAAGTTTTCTTATGTTTCATGTAGGGCTGTCAATGAGCCGAGTTTCACTTTGCTCAAGCTTGGCTCGAGCTTGTTTGAGCCTTACAACTTGAGATCAAGCTTTGGATGGGAAGCATTTAATTGAGCCCAAGCGCAGCTCAGATAAAAACAAGACAAGCCTAGGTACTCCAACCCGCCTCGTTTCAAACATTAAATATTTCTTTGGAACATGGATTGAGTTCACACTCGAGTGCGAGCTTGAGCCTGAAGTTAAGCTCGAGTTCATACTCCACTTAATTCTCTTTATTTTACCAAAAAAATTTTAATTCTCTTTAATGTGTTGTGATATAAATTAGTACATAAAGGGACAAATCCTTAAATCCTTATTACTAAAGGCTATCGTCAAGCTTCAACAATTTGAATTCATTTACAAATCTATCAACGATTGTGTGATTTCGATTATGAACTGTAGTTGTAAGAGCTTAGTGGTAAAAGCATTAATTTTAGTAGAAATGTGTTGTTTGATATGGGTCCTGATTTTTTTGGTTAGGAAAGTAAGGGGTTGGTTTCAGAGTTGGGGTAGGGGATGGATGGGTGTGGATCCCTTGTCTGCAATATTTCCTAGGTTCTTTAAAGTGGTGTCTAATATGAGTCTGTAGTCAGAGAGTGTCATGTTTAGTTGGTGGATGAGGTTATTTGGGATTTGTCATTTAGGAGAGGGTTGAATCAGTCGAAGGGTTAGAGTATGATTCTTTTATCTAGTTTGCCCTCTAACATTTTTCTTTGTTGGGACGAGGCGAATTCTCACGTATGGAAACTGTGTTCATCAAGGATTTTTTTTCAGTCAAGTCTTTCTATGAGGCTTTAGATTCAACGTCGGCTTCTCATCATCCCTGCTTGCTTGTATGGCTTGGCCTAGCTCCTCCCAGAGTGAAGGCGTTCGTTGATCGGCATTTGCAGGGAAAATTTTCTACAGTGGGAATCTAAGGAGGAGAACCACCTCTCTTGAATGCACAGTCCCCACACATCTCGTAGAAATTATTAATTCTAACCTTTTTATTCACTGATAAATTTTGGACATACACAGAAGGGGCTGATTTCCTAGTCAATGCCCTCCAACAAACGATACTGTCTCCATTACCAACCACAAACTTCACTTAAGTGATGAAGTTTGCACCAAATCTATAGCATTTCCAAGGTCCTCTACTTCCATGGTTAGGAATGAGATCTCGAAACCACCCATTTCTGAAGCTCCATGCTAAACAATCATCACTTTCCTCCAAATCTCTAAAAAGATTTATAAAGAAGCTGTCATCATTAAACTCAGGTTACAAACGCCCAAACCACTTTCTTGCTTGGATTTGCAAGCCTCCTCCCACTTGAGATAGTGATATCTAAGGGAGTTGGAATTACCTTCTTCGAGGAAGAAAAAACTTTGAAGAATTACTTCCCTCACTAATCAACAACAAAATTTGGAAAAGTACACGTCGTAGATCAGGATGTTCAACAGAGTTGCTACACGATAAGTACACGACCATTCTGCAAAAAATATTTTGATTAGTTACACAACTTACTGGCTATTGCCCTTTAGGACTCATATTTGACCACAACCCCATCAGTTTTATGGCCTTAAATAGCGACAACAGCTCTTTATTATGGAACTGCTTTTTGGTAGCTGTTTTGTGGTCAATAGCTAGATAAATGTAAGCGGGCTTCTAATGATAAAATGGATACTCTTGGCGGGCATCATGGGGCGCCTTTACATCCTCAATGGCGTAATTTTCACATCATTTTGAAATTTTGCAATATAAGGATGTGTATATTTTCTGTTAGTTCAATACATTGAACGTACACACGTCATGATCCAAAAGCTCAACTTGGGACAGCCCAAGTCAGAAGGGCTTATGCTAAGTGCATACGGCAGCTCCAATGGAGATTTAGGCCCACCGGTTTTAGGGTGTGAAACAAATCAACATGGTTATGTAGTGCTCTACTTTTCCAGGTGAGCTATTAAGAAGATTTGAACAGAGAGCAGTGGACATAAATGAGGGTTTCCACTTAGTAAGGTCACACTTTCATGGGTGATGGGCTAGTTCTAGTGGAGGAGAACTCAAGAAATGCCATAGCTCGGGTAAATGGACAAATGAAAACACCTGGCTTCTAAGGCATCAAGGAGATAATAAAGGATATTAGTGCCACATTCCTATTACATATCCAGAGAACTTAATTAATAGGTAGATTCTTTAGGATCCAATATGGAGAATACTTTTATTGTTCATGGAGTAAAATATTAATTTCTGTGGTTGTTTTCTTTTTTGCTCCTTTTCTCTACATTTCCTAGATGAAAGCTTCTAGTACATAGGTTTCCTTTTAACAAAATTATGGCTGGTTTTCTAAAGAAAGAGTTTAAAAAAACAAACAAACATGTTTTTCGGTGAGATTCAACTCTTGGTCAAAAGAAACTAGGGTATTCTACAGGTACATTAAAAGAGAAAAATAAAATCATATGATTTTAGAAGCAAGCTATTGGTTGTCATAACAAAACAATGTGAGATAATATTCCTACAGCATAAAAGGTATCATAAAAAAAAATTTCAGATAAATTAATGGCTGAATGAGCTTACCAGTACTTGATCATGCCATCCCAACCACAAGTAGCAACTTTACTCTGTTCCAATGGATGCCACTCACACCCTATGCATACACCTTCATGACATTTTAGAGTTCTGAAAACCTTGCAACTCTTCCAGTCCCAAAACCAGCACTTACCCTCACCATCTCCCGACATGACAAATCGCCCGTCCGGAGAGAAATTCACCTGGCAAGCATACCCCGCCGCTATATGTCCTGCAAACCTCTTCTTCTTGTTAAGTTGAAACCTCTCCCTTGTGCTATATATGAGAATCTGATTGTCCAGACTTTGCGCTGCTAGCCAATTTGAATTGGGATGAAGCGAAATCGAAGGCATTGAATGCATATGAGGCTCACTGATATACTTAATAACAACTGGAATCCCGAACTCCCACACCCGAAGAGACTTGTCGTCACTCGAGGTAACAAATCTCCTATTGTTATCCACAAATGTGATGGTATTTACAGCACCCAGATGCTGATCATATTCTTGTGTGATCTCACCGCTGTTCATATCCCACTGAACAATTTTCTTATCACTCATCCCCGCAAGAAGAATGTTTTGCTTCTCGTCATCCGGATTAAGCTTCACAACATAAGGGATCTTCCCAGTTGAGAACGTCGAGATTACCTTACCGGTCTCCGTATCCCATAATTTGATGTTCTTATCATAACCAGCACTCAAGAACTTAGTCCCATCATTGGAGAAGGAGATGTCGCGAACCGCCTTCGAATGCCCCATGTAAGTGCGCATACACTTGCCAGAATTGAACACATCCCAGATCTTGATCTTTGTATCCATGCCAGCTGATAGAAGCAGATGCCCATGCTTGGGGAAGAACCTGATGGCCGATACACCCTTGGTGTGGCCACTCCATGTGTGGACCCAACGCTTGGGGATGTAGCAATGGTCGTTGGTGGCCTTGGCGTCTTTCGGAGGGGCGATCCAGGACCGCCCCTGGTAGTCGCGTTCCTCCTTCCCATGGAAAGTGGTCTTGTCTGCAACCTCCACTCGCTCAGCCCCGCCTTTCTCCTTCTCCGCCTTCTTCTCCGCGTACTCCTCCGCGTACTTCTTCTGCTCTTCGGTGAGCTCGGCCTGCAGACCTTCCTTCTTCCCAGCCCATGGGCTCTTCCTGTTCTTCTTCAGCCACTCTTCTGACGCAGGGTTTTCGGCATCCGGTCCAGAAGCCTCCACATCCGCTTCTTCTTCATCCTCGTTCTTCGACGCCTTCTGCTCGAGCCGCCGCTTCTTCTGCTCGTGCTGGGGGATGTTGTAGACGGACACCGCATCGTTCTTCTGGAGGGCATCAAGGTCGCCGACGTAGTTGACGCCGGAGGGGGCGGAGGGGTCGGCGGCGTAGCCGTATTTGTGGAAGGTGTTGTACTGCTCGTCGAAGAGGAAAGGGTGGATGGCGGCGCTTTCGACGAAGCCGAGCTTGTGGTTGCGCATGCCCTGGGCGAGGCCGTCCTTGGCGTAGGGGTGGGCGGGGCCGTAGATGGGGGCCCAGAGCTGGTCGTAGGTGGGGTTGAAGGAGACGACGTGCTGGACGGGATCGATGGGGTTGTGGAGGTTCCGGGCGTCGGGATCGGCGGCGGTGAGGGCGAGGAGGGTGTCGTCGACCTTGGGAGCGGAGGTTTTGGAGGGGAGAGAGATGCGGAGAGGGGAAGAGGAAGAGGAATCTGGGGATGAAGGAGGAGTGGAAGATGGTTTCTGTTTCAGTTGCAAGGATTTGGATTCGGATACATCATCTTCTCTTTCGTCATCGCTTCTTTCTATGTAACTGCGGAGCAAATCCATGGGTTTTGAAAACCCTAGTGGCTTTCGTTAGGGAAGAGAAATTGGGAACGCACAAAGCAAGAATCGGCCGTATGCAACTCTGAGTTTCCCCAAAAGCTCAAAAGGTTAAAAAACGAGAAAAAGGAGGAGAGGAGGGAGTGAAAGGCCTCACCGGTTACCACTTCAGATCGTTACTTTGTGGGATGAAGTTGGGGAAGCCTCAAATCTAAGAGCGAAAAGAAAATAAAATACAAAGGGCTTATGGTGGTTAAAAAAAAAAAAAAAAAAAAATTTAAGAATGAGGAAATTTTGAATTTGTATATTTTTCATATGACCGTATAATCTTTTTGTATCTTTAAAATAGAGGTTTCACCTCACTTCACTTTAATAGTAAATTATTAAATGAAAAACCTATTTTTTCCTCTTAAAATGAAGAGCCCACTTAGTTTCCAACAAGGTTATTAAACTCGGGACTCGAAGTCCACTTCACTCGTCCCATGTAAGAATAAAAAAAAAAAACTGACTTACATAGAGTAGATGTGATGACTCAAGAGTCCCGTCTTTTTTAAAATTATCTTAAAAATATATTAAATGCTTATAAGATATAAATATAGATATTTATTTACATGAATTCATGATAACAATTTTGATTTAATGAATTTATATATACAAGAAGAATATTATAATGAAAAAGATTGCATATTACATAATTTGTTAGTTTAAATAATGAATTAAAATATCAAGTATAAGTTTCAAATTACATTCTAGTCATTATTTTTAAATTGTTGACTCATGCATACTTACTTAAAAAATAAATATTAACTGTTTAAAATTATATTTATCCATCAAATGGCTCAAATGTAAATAACTTACTAAATTGAGGCGACTCGATCAAGTCTCCCATATATTTGACTAGGTCCTTTCTTAGAATGAGATGAGTAAGGAGAGTCGAAAGTCAACTCAAAGAATTTTTCAACTATGATTTCTTGACAGCCTTAGGAGAAAAGGGTGCCCTACCCATTAAAATTGGGATAAGATTAAAATAAAGAAATTTCCATGGGAAATCAAAGTTTAACTTGATTAAACGAATAAGTATGCAAAAATAATAGAGGATTTTATTGGGAAAATCCCCTTAAACTCAGTGTAGATCTAATATAGACCATATATGCCCTCCCACCACTTTTTTTCTTTTTTTCTTTTTTTAACTTTTACGCTAAACAGCAACAACACTATTCATTATAGTGTGCTGAGCGGGGATATCCCCACTTAACCGGATGTTTTAAATATGATGAGCGGGGATATCGCCACTCATTATAGGTTTAGAAAAATTCTTTCATTTAAATAAACATAAAATATTTAAGTTTTCATGTATGGTTCAAATAGAAGAAAAGCATGACCAATCAAGAGGTTAGGTAAAGTAATGTACAAATACATCATCATATGATCAAACTGAGTTGAGTAGGGTCAAGTGAAAAAACATTATCACAAAAAAAAAAAAAAAAAAAACCTTTAGCAAATAGAGTTCTTGGAGCACAAATTTAGTTTTGTAAAGAGGATCTTGAAGATAAATTACTACTCTCTCTTTAAGTGTAGCTAGACAATCAAAAATATTACTTTCTATAGATAGTTTGCATAAATCTAAGATTCAATATTATGTGAACTTGCTAGAACTCATCAATAGACAATATAAAAACAAGTCAAGATAGAGATCGTGATGAATATAAGCCTACTATATTTTAAGACATGGGTATGGCAGAGGGTACCATACGTTTTTTTTCATATTATGAGAATGCCCCTTATAGTGGCATTATTTGTCTAATTTTTTTAACCCTCTCATTCTCTTTCTTCCCTCGTTCCAAAATCCATTTCTTTGAGCCATGAGCTCCCTTCAAAGAAGCTACAAGCCAAAGAAAAACTTAATATTTATCGTTCCTTGAATTAAGTAGTTCCATTCTTTAAGAGGATTGACCCTTATCCTGTTCTCCTGTATTATATTCTATATATTGTTTTCCTTCTATGTGTTACCTTTTCTCTATTTTTTTTCATCCCTATGGCCATATTAGAGAGTTAAATGGTAGAAATGTATTATATTCTTCTTAATATCTAAATGAGAGCTGCATTTGCAAAATTTTATATTCATTGAAAAATGTTTTTCTTTTCTGGTACACAACTTTTTGAAGAGAGCTCAAAATACAAAAAGATAGGTTTTGGAGTGCAGGAAAGAAAATGATGGGATTACAAAAAAAGTAAACAAATAAATGAACAGTGTGCCGTTACAATTGGAGGCATTTTCATAACAAAAAAAAAAAAGTATGACACCCTCTGTCACAGTTTTTATGTTTTTGCATACAAGTATTCATCTAATCAAAGTTTAATCTTAGGGTGTGCTTGGCATTGTGCCATTTGGATGTTCTTATGTTTCCACGAGATAAGGCTACGAAAAACATGTTTGGTTAGTGTAAATTATTGTTCTCAATTTTGGTCTCGCGGGAAGGAATCCCAAGATCTTAACCCGCTGGCATAAGAAAGTTGGAACAAAAAAAAAATTTTATTTTAAGAAACAACTTTCTGGCACAGTTAGTTCATACTTATCTCTTACATTTTAAATAGGTCATTTCAAAAGATTTCAAATCCTCTCACTTATCTTAATGGTAGGCCCCATACTCACAATCCCAAAGAAGGTGGCCCCACTTTGTAATTCTTGAAGGTAGGTCACATGGTCACAATCACAAAAGGTGGACCCAAATTATAATTCTTATAATGGTGGGACCACATTATAAGGCCCCATGTTCTATTTTCTAAAGGTAGGCACAACTTATAATTTCTAAATGTGGGTCATGTATTTATAATCAATCAAAAGATAGCCTCACATTATAAAATTTATAAAGGTGGGCCCACATTGTAAATCCTATGAACATGTCCTCATATTCTCATTTCTAAATGTGAGTACCACATTGTAAATTCTAAAGATGGGTCATGTGTCCACAATCACAAAAAATGTGTCACCACTTTGTCATTCTTAAATGTGGGTCACGATTATGTTCACAAAAAGTGGACCCACATTGTAAATCTTATGAATGTGGACCCATATTCTAATTTCTAAAGGTATGTACGATGTTGTAATTTCTAAATGTGGGTCCCATATTTATATTTATAAAAAAGTGGCTCCACATTATAATTCCTATAAAGTGGGCCCATATAGTAAATCCTATAAATATGAGCCCCGTGTTCAAAGGTGGTACCAACTTATAATTTTACAGGTGGGTCCCATAAATGACAATAATAGAGTGCTGCAAATAATAAAGGGTGGGTCCAACATTATAAATCCTATGATTCTTTTGCTTCAGTTCTTTAGAGGAAAACTTTAATAATGTTACTAAATAAATTCTGGACAACATATTCTCAACAGAATAATTTAATATAGTGTTGTCAAACAAGATCTGGAGAATATAGTCTCGGCACAACCCGATCTCAGAACAACCTGATCTGAATACAAAATTAGGAACAACACGAGAACGATGCCAAACAGGCCCTAAATCTTCTCGTAAGAATCCCTAAGTTAGATGCTTCCAAAACTTCCCTATAATATGTTTTGGTCTTATTTAAGATTTTACACTATAGTATAAAAAAATTCAGGTGTCTTGCTCACAATGGACCCACTTTATTTAAGATTGAAAAGAATGCATTTTTACTATGTGAGATATTAAAAATTTTCACTTCAAAATGTCCTGTGATCTATGATATGATTGATCATAGATAGTATAATTTGAATAAATATTATAAAAAAAATACATTTTTAAGTAATCAATCTGAGAGCTGAAAGTAAATGCCAAGTTCCATTATTTCCATTTAATATATTGTGGTCCTATTTAAAATCTATCAATCATAGTACATTGAATAAAGTCAAAAGAAATCATGTGCCTTATTAAAAGTGAAACTTATTTATTTAAAAATTTAAAAATACCTTTCTACCATATTGTACAGGATATGGCAAATTTTCACTTTGGTATATTCTCTGTGACTATAAATAAATCATATGTAACACAATTTAATATTTAAAAAATACCAAATGATCGCTAAGGAAATACAAGAGGATTATAAGATCCAAGAACTTTACAAATTACGCTTTGTGAAATATTGTATCTATATTACTTTGTGGTAATTAACAGTGTTAGTATGTTACTATTCTAATAGTCCTTTTTGTGGCCTTGTGATATATGTACATGTTTTCCCTTTTCAAAAAGAAAATAAAAAACTAAAAATTCTGAATTTGAATAAAATCGAAGAAATGATAGGTATTGTGTTAGCTCCAATGATATTGGAGCCCAGATTATGCCCAACCAATGAAAAGGTGGACTCTATATTGTGTTTAAAGGCAGGTCTCCAGCACGACAATTTCTAAGGATGAGCCCTATTTACCACAAGTTCTAAAGGCGAGCCCCAATTTGTAATTCGTAAAGGTGGATCATTAAGTGGTTAAAAATAAAGATCAAATGTAACTTTTTAAAAATGAGCATCAAATAATCTCTCATTTTAGGAAAATTGAATCAAAAGAAGATTGGATATTAATTGCTAGGGGTGATGGCTATATTCATTTCCTTTCTCTTGGTTTTATTTCCCTAAAAGGAATGTTTATTTAATGCTCATTTTTTAAAATTCACCATTGATCTTCATTTTCAACTTTGTATATAAAAAGTGCAAACAGAGGCCCTCAAGTGAAATTATATAAATTTATGGGCATGTTTGGTAACAAATAAGAAATCTGCATATCTGAGGATTCCTTATTGCCATTAGAAAAGGAAAATCCTCACTAAGGATTTGTATAGCTGAGGATTTCTGACATTCCATGTTTGGTTAGAACTATGAAATGATTGAGAATTTCTTCAATTCACGTTTGGTGCTAAACATGAGAATCCATGGAAAATAGACAGTCCACCTAATATGACTTCTTTGACTATAGCCATGACCCAAATGTGCAATGGTAACAAATGGGGCCCACTTCATGATATTTTTTACAAACTAAGATTTCTCACTACAACCGTGTATAGTTGAGCTTATGGGACCCACTTCATGATGTTTAAACAAACTAAAACCCCTCATGACGGGTGTGTGTATGATAGAAATGATGGTCCCACTTCTTATCCATGGATGAGATTCAAAGTGCCACTACTAATCAAATTACATTCCTTTCTAAATTGCATATAATAGGCCCACCTCTACAATGGACAACATTAAATATTTCCCTCTTCCCTGGAATCGAAAAGCTGAAAAGCACCCAAATTTCTTTCGCAAATCAATGTGTTCATCACAAGCATGAAAAATATGCAATTACATTAGAAGAGTTATTTTACCTTCGAATCCAAATGTCACAGTGATCAAATGAAAAAATAGATAAAGCTAATAATGTTGTATGAAAGTTACATCTGGAAAATTAGGTGCATAAAATCTTTTCTTTCAAGGAATAGAGATGAGCAGAAAATGACAACATTAATCAAAACTAGGACAAGCTCAATAATAAAGACTAAAGTGATGCCTCAACAGTAAAGCAAATGAATACAATTCGCTCTATTAAAAAAAAAAAAAAAAAAAACCCCAAATACAATTGTTGTTATCAACAGGTCCTCTTCCTTACTTTCTTTTACACATGATATTATTTATAGTCTCTTTAACTGAAAATAAAAAAGATGCTATTTACAATTTGAAGAGAAGTGTTGCCAACAATGCCTCACCACCGGACGCTTAATCGAATCAGCACTATATTTACCATCATACCAAGTGTGTGTTCCAACTCCAGATGCTTGGGAGCAGATACTTATTCGCAACATGTTGGTCATGCACCGGTTCGAGTTTCACCAAACTTGCAGGGCTATACCCTATAGGACCGCCAATTAAGCAGTGGGTTTGGTATTTCAATGGAGTTGGTGCCATGGAAATGATTCATCCATCAAAAGAGTTGGTGTCACAATCTGAATCAATAATACCAAACACCAAACATAAGGTAAAGCATTGTTTGGTGAGAATTACATCAAAAATATCAAAAAACACTCCATTTCCATTTGAAAAAATAAAGAGATAAAAAACAAACACCAGTAGTACTACGAAAGCCCATTTCCACTAGGATCCAGCACAATGCATATGCAAACACCACTAGTTCTCTCCTCACCATCAAAGCAAATGTAAGTTATTGATACAATTATCAAACCCATGTCTTTGCAACATTCTGGCAAAACATAGAACAGAATAAAGGGTTCTCCCAAGTGTGTTGGGTGGAAACAAAAAAGTAGCATATTTCCTTCTTACTGCCTCACACCCTCATCACAACTACCATCCAACACACTTTCAAAACTCTCCTGCAGGCTAGGAACTTCGATTCAAGAATTCCTACAAGTTATTCTTGAATGTGACTCCTATAAAATATTCATAAATCACCATAGGAATGGTTTCTAGAACAAATAACCTCCTTGCATATGAAACAATAAACAGGCAAGTTTATGATTTGGTAAGGGGGATACTTCCATACACACTTTAATGAGTCTACAAACAAAATAAATGAGTCCATCTATTTTAGTAAGTTCATATTACAATTTGTATAGAACTCAACTTCATAATTCCCTTTACATAGAAATAAATTCCAAACGCCATTTCAAATCACTGAGAAGAAATGGTTATTAAAAGCACTGTATTGAATACATAAGCAACTTTCTACATGTGACTAAAATATCCAAGATAAGAGGAAAAGGTTACTCAAGAAAAACAACATTTCATCAATTATAAAGTTGGGATGTGCCACCAAGGAGTGTAACATGAGAGCTCAAATAAGATGAATTGGCAGAAGAACAAATATTAGATATGTCATCAATTTTGATGTACACCAAATCAGAATAGGTTTGGACATTTTAACCGAATGTATATATGGTTACGTGTGCGCTTTGTATTTCGCAAAATGGTATGTATTGGTGGGATAGTAAGGCAGAGAAAACAAGTACCTGCCCTATTAGGTTTTCCATCATTGCAGTATGGCATGCACATAATTGAAAAAGACCTGTGAAGTTACTCAAACAAGTTGTGGTTTGAGACATAACAAATAGTGGAAAAAGAAAATTAAGCAACAATAACACTGCAAATAGCCCAAAGCTAAATTATGAGTAGAAAGGCTACTAACACTTGTCATCTCAAAGCCCACCAACATGGGGAACAAAAGATGGTACAGTGCAAAAGCATATTTCTCATTAGTTTCATCGGTTGCTAGGGAAAATCATTTCCTTAATATCATCCCTAGATTTTGGCAGCAAATGTCAATGCAATACCTCCAGAAGCAGTATTGGATTGCATCCAAAACTTTCAAATAATGACAACAGTGGAGCTAGCATCTTCCGACTTAAGTTTATGGTGGCTTTGGCCTATTTATATTTTGGGTTGTCATGCTCTAATAATCTCTTGTAGCAACAATGAATTTCCCTCTTTCTTTAAAAAAGAAAATCATCCTCAGATAAGCCAGGCTCTACTTTATCCCATCTCTAGTTATATTCTGACACCTCTAAAAAGGTATAACTAACAACAAGAGAAAATATCATTAGGTAATGTACAACAAATCAATAATCAAAGTAAATTACTTATGAAAGAAATATAATTGATAAAGCAACAAGAGCATCTAGAAATTTCAAAATCAATAACCAAATGGTAGGAGAGAGATTGGCTCCACATATAGTAATAGGAGAGAGAGGGAAGGGTCGGCATGGGGAAAGAGAAAGAAGAGGGAGAGAGAGCCTGGCAGGGGTAAGAAGAGAGCACCTCACCTGCTCCGAAAAAAAATCAACACGGAACAATGAAACAATGCAAGTTGGAAGAGATTAATGCACTTCCATAGATGATAGGTATGCCAACAGAGTGATTTTTCTTCCTGGCCCTCTTTAGGGAGAGATAGAAGGATCGGTAGGGGCGAGAAAAGGGGGAAAAGGGAGAGGGGGCTTTAGTGGAAGGGGTGAGCGGAGAGAGGGAATAGATGCAGAGAGGTGGATAGAGAGGAAGAGATAAGAGAAAGAGTCTACCGGAGAGAGAGACGATCCTAGAGAGATGCTTCGTGAGACACTTCGAGAGAGAGACCCTTCGCCGGAGAGCGGACACGAGATCGTAAATCACAGGGCTAGAATTTTTATCCGAGGAGTTGGAGATCCAAAGTGGGGTGGTCGTATGCCAAAATCCTTAGTAGCCATGATTTGAAGCGGCCAAAATCATCAGGGATTTGTACTTACCAAACTTAGAATTTAATTGATACCGTGGAAAGCAAGAATCCTTTCCCTGGTGAAACGTGACCTAAGTGTTTTGCAAACACCATGAAAATCAAAACACAAGGAAATTAAGAAGCAAGTGGCAAGGCCATACATGTGTATAGCCTACTCTAGAAGTCTACACCCGTGCACCGGGACAAATCGATATGCTGGTGTGCTAGTTGAATCCAATATGTTATCCTATATTTCATTATACTTTTCACTGTCCCAACTGCCTAGCTAGTTAGAAAAAATATCCCTGGATCAAGCAAAATACCATTTCGTTATCAAATATCATCATCATACGAATCAGCAGCAGGTGAGTACCCCTACATCAATTAAAAAGAGATCCTGAAAAAATGTAGATATTTTAACACTACTCTGTATATGGCAACTGCAACTGCAAACCACTCCTTAATTCCATCCATTTACTGGCCCAGCAAAACGCCAGCCATTACTCAACACAAACCTGCACATGCCAAAATCAGTCCAGAACCTATGAAAACTGAAACCTCAGCAGTCAGCACCCCGCCTTACTATTTATGGTTTTAAAATTCGGCCAAAACCTTCGAGTTGGAAAACAAAATGATATTAAAAACGATGATTCACAAGTTCCTATTTTCTAAATATTAAAATTTATCTCTTCTATAAGAAAAGGGCTGATGCAATCCAAAATAGCAGTCAAGAAACAATATCGTTGGCATTGGGCAATGCAACACCGATACCCATGTCCTCAAACCATGTTACTAATGCTATCTAGGCACCCAGACAATCTCTTTTGTATCTCCATCCTGCAGTTGATGTACTGCTCTTAAACTCAACCAAAACAGAACCTTATATGATGCCATACAGCAAGGCCTGCAGTCTCTGTAATAGCCCTTTTTCCAACCAATCCAGTCCCACAAATCTCCCAACCTAGCATCCAGGTCTCTCTTGAAGCTGTCACATTGCATCAGAGCATATAAACACTGATCAGGGCCAGGATCTTTGATGCTTTACCACAGAACAAGTCCATCAAGAATATATCCCAGGATTACGAGCTATTCTAAAATACAAAAATGCTCTCTCAACAACTACAGAAATTCAGTAACTGATAGCCATAACACGTCACCAAACACCAATTGGTCCAAGAATTGCAGGCCCCCACTTGGCAGCACCTTACAGTACCAAAGTCTGTCTGATGCCCAATTATGTCATGATAATCAGGAAGCTGCAAAATCAAGAGAACAATGAGATAAACTGGAATCTGAAGTCACGAATAAGGACTGCCTTTAAAGAGACTCTGCCACTGCACTCAAGGCCGCCAAGCTGAGAATTAGAAATAATATATTATTCATCATAGTATTTTCTTGACCATCCATCACAACTCCCTTTGATAATGATTTGAAGCAGACAAGGGAAGAGAAAATTAAAAAAAATACTCTCATTTGATAATGATTTGAAAACATCACCCTGTTTAACATTGGTTCCAAATTGAAAGCACTCCCCAACAGCACCCCTCCGTAGATAACAATCTGCTTTACATATTCTCCAAAACGTTTGTAACCAAAAGCACCCAAATCCACAGGCAGCGGAAGGATGCTCTTTCCTCTTTCTTTTTCTTTTTTGCATTGACCATCCTAAATCATTATCAGCATTGCATGACAGCATTTGATACTGATTTTGGTACAATATCCCATCTAGAGTAAAAGAAAAAATACCTTAGTCACATGGCAAAGGTTAACCACCCATTGGTTCCAAAATTTCCAAATGAGGCATGAATTTGGAGACACCAAAAAAAAAAAAAAAAAAAAAAAAAAAAAAAAAAAAACACTGATACATCCTTAACAAGTATGTTGAAACAAACAGCCTACACACCCACACCCACACCCACTTTTAAGGTATGGTTCGAACAAAAATTCCATGACTGATTCAGTTGACAGCATCATTTAATTCAGTAGTGGCCTGTCCGTTTATCCTTCATCCTCTATTAATGAATCAATTCATAGGACATCTCTTTTTGAGCTGCGTCATTTGACTCCAGTTGCAATTTCTGTTCTCCAGGATGAGTCAGTCAGAAACAGTAGGTCCCCATCAATAGGTTCAACATTTACAGTTTCTGGAGCACAAAGGCTGATAGCTTCTACACCCACAAGAATATTATTTGGAAGGGTTTTGGCAATCTCCAATTCTGAAGTAGCAGAATCAATAGTATTGATCATCTAACAAAAGTAACTCAGGAAACAAAGAGAAGCTAACAAGTTGCATTAGGAAAGAATGTGTGCAATAGGGATTTGCTGCAGGTGGCTCCCTATTCAAATACAGTTACTTTGAACGACCATAGAGATTACAGCTTATCGTGGAATTCTAGGAAACTAAATAGATGCACACGGGATTCCCACAAACCCGAATGGATGTTCGGAAGTATCGACCATGCAATAATCTTCTAATGTGTCCACAAATAGAAACATGGAGCTCGGCTAAAATGAAAAGGCACATCACTTTATTTCAGAAAGACAAAAAAGATAAAAGAGCTTTGGGTGAGGGAGGTGGGCACTGCTGCTGCTTCACCCTGCCGCTTATTCTACTTGGCTCTTAGTTGGTTCATTGACCATGCAGCCAAAGCATAAAATGCCAACTACAACTTCTGACAATGGATATTAAACCAAGGACATCTTACTTAGACACGTGTCAAAGCCTTACCTTCTAACAATAAACGAGGATATCATTCAGAATTAGAAGGAACAAAATGGTAAATTTTCAAATACATTAGCACAAACAAAAAAAAAGTAAATTTTCACATACATAAACATATAAACCAAAACCATGTGCAGTTTGATCCCCTTTCCATTGGTGTGACTCAGTTCCAATGAAGATGCCATTTTTCTTCCCTTCTGGCAGGCAAATTGATCATTCACAGTATGCTTGTTCATAGTTGCAAGAGTGAGAACATTTACAAATTTCTTTTTTTAAGTGGCGATGAGAAACAAGCATGCAAAATGAGACAAAAAAATATACAAAAACACAAAAGGGCATTTGAAGAAAAAGAAGAGATACCACGGTCCCATAACAATGAAGTATAAACGCTTTGAAATTCAGTAAATTAAGGTCAACCGGAAGTCACAGACAATATCTGGTGGATTGTAGACAATTTCCGAGGAAATAATAGGGTATCAAATATGTCATATCGATTTCGATACAAGAGGTAAAAAAAATAAATGAAACCGAGCCAGTTGGACTTCTTTTTAAATTTTGCCTACTGGCACGAGTTCGGTTCATCCTTGTGGTTTGCTGTGAATTTGATGGCATACTTGGAATATATAAGCCAAAGGACAATCATACAAACCTAAGCAAGCACAAATGGCTGCAGATAATTAAAGTTAAGCAGGATAGTCTTCACCTGTCCAGTTCACCCATTCCTAAATCTAAAGAACCAAAATCAAGTTCCCCAAAATAAGAGAAAGCAACAGATTTTCCACTAATGCTTCAATGCAATAACAAACTACAGGAAGCTAATAATGAAAGTACAAGAATTCACAATTCCCTTTTCCGAATGGTAACATGAACCAAGCACACAATATGAGATCAATAATACAAATAAAGAAAAGGGTATTTCTTTTTTTAGGCAAATGGGCGAGAAAATGCAAGCCCTAATACAAATAGTTTGAAAGCTTTCTTCATACCCTTCTACAATGCAATCTTCTGCCTAGAGGTTGTGTGAATCTAATGGCACAATTGCATTATATAAGCTAAAGGACAATCATACAAGCCTAACAAACCTAAGCAAAAAAAGATCTGAAGCTGCAGGTAATTAAATTAATGTGCAAGACTGTTCATCACCACTCCAATTCACCACTTCCTAAGTACCAGAATTGTTTCCTTCAAAACAAGAGAGAAAAAGAAATTCTCCATCAACACTTCAAGAGAGAAAAAGAAATTCTCCATCAACACTTCAATTTAATACCAACCTGGAGGAACTTACTATTCCACAAATTGGAAACCACCAGGTAAAAACAGTCCAACCAAGAAAGCAGGACAAAAAAAAGGGGATTGATTATCAATATCAAAAACCTGACTCATTGCTAATCCTGTATTTATGATTTTGGGTAGCAGATACCATAAATCCATAAATGTTTTGCATACCTAACCCTCTTGAGGAACACCAACAGGATCGACCTAACCCAACACCTGTCATTTCACCGTCATTGTCGCTGGGGGTTGCCCTTTCGAAAGTATCTCCAACAACTATGTCCCTACCTCTGTGATGTAAGGAGAACTGCAACTCTTATCACAAAAACAGCAATAGGAATAAGATCCAGTAGATAAAAACAAAACGAGTTTTCAGATGCGCAGGGATGATGCTAATTTATGTGCGAGTGCCAACTTGCTTCAGACATTTGGTGCCTTCGAGATAACATTTGGTGCCAGGTTCAGAGGATACATAAGAAATCAAATAGACATGTCAACCATCCATAGACAAAGATAAGCGAAGAATATAACTGTTGCATTACCAAATTCATGCTCGACCTCCATAGAAGAAAGCCATAACCAGTACCACCATCAACATAATCTACTCTGGTACACAAAGAACAATTCTACACAGATAACAGATATGTTCACATTTCAAAATAACAAAATCAAGGCCAAGATGCAGCAGCATTCAGATATTAACCTGTAGCCACAACCACCACAGGGTTTACTCAAAAGATAGAGAAGGTAACATAACATTGTGGGCGATGATCACTAGAACAACACTGAAAAACAGCTATATTAAATCCAGACATTTTTATTGTAAGGCTGACAAGGTGACAAAGGCTACTCAGAGACAGAAGAAACACATGCTAAAATATGAGATTGTAATGGCAAAGCCCATTCATTTGTTCATTTGCAACTTGAAAGTGATAATACTGAAGCCTAAGGTCAGCCATCTTTAAATAGAAGAAACAATAGCATGCAATGCATCAGGGATTATGGTAGAACTGAACTTAAAAGAAAGTAAATAACAGAAAACAAAAGATAAAGTCTTCAAAAGCACCCCACTAAGGCTAGAGAACAATAGCATGCATTATATATCAGGGACTATAGCAGAACACAACTTAAAAGATAGTAATAACAGAAATTATAAGTCTTCAAACACACCACACTTAGGGCCTACATAAGAGCCGATAGTGTTAACATCACACCACACAATGCCACTTAGGGCAGTAAGACAGTCACTACTACTATAGCTCTTCAAGAGCAGACATAACAAAACACTCACAACCCAACTGGACACTGACAGGAAGACAAAGCACACCAACAACTACGACTTGAACACTGCAGCAAACACCCTCAATCACCACCTTCACGGCCTACTCTTCATCACTATTACCACCACCACGAAGACGCAATACAAGGTGAAGGGTGGATTCCTTCTGAATATTGTAATCTGCCAAGGTTCGGCCATCCTCAAGCTGCTTACCAGCGAAGATGAGCCTCTGCTGATCAGGTGGAATGCCCTCCTTATCTTGGATCTTAGCCTTCACATTGTCAATGGTGTCTGAGCTCTCAACTTCCAGGGTGATGGTCTTTCCAGTGAGGGTTTTCACAAAAATCTGCATGCCACCACGGAGACGAAGGACAAGGTGCAGTGTAGACTCCTTTTGGATGTTGTAATCGGCCAACGTGCGGCCATCCTCAAGCTGTTTACCAGCAAAGATGAGCCTCTGTTGGTCAGGTGGAATGCCCTCCTTGTCCTGGATCTTGGCCTTAACGTTATCAATGGTATCCGAGCTCTCCACTTCCAGGGTAATGGTCTTGCCAGTGAGGGTCTTCACAAAAATCTGCATGCCACCACGGAGTCTAAGAACAAGGTGGAGAGTGGACTCCTTCTGAATGTTGTAATCTGCCAGCGTGCGGCCATCTTCAAGCTGCTTACCAGCGAAGATGAGCCTCTGCTGATCCGGTGGGATGCCTTCCTTATCCTGGATCTTGGCCTTCACATTGTCAATAGTATCCGAGCTCTCCACTTCCAGGGTGATGGTCTTGCCAGTGAGGGTCTTCACAAAGATCTGCATGCCACCACGGAGCCGAAGGACCAGATGCAATGTGGACTCCTTCTGAATGTTATAATCTGCCAATGTGCGGCCATCCTCCAGCTGCTTACCGGCGAAGATGAGCCTCTGCTGATCAGGTGGGATGCCCTCCTTATCCTGGATCTTGGCCTTCACATTATCAATGGTGTCTGAGCTCTCAACTTCCAGGGTGATGGTCTTTCCAGTGAGGGTCTTCACAAAAATCTGCATACCACCGCGGAGACGAAGGACAAGGTGCAGTGTTGACTCCTTCTGGATGTTGTAATCAGCCAACGTGCGGCCATCCTCAAGCTGCTTCCCGGCGAAGATGAGCCTCTGCTGATCAGGTGGAATGCCTTCCTTGTCCTGGATCTTGGCCTTCACATTATCAATGGTGTCAGAGCTCTCAACCTCAAGTGTAATGGTTTTCCCAGTGAGAGTCTTGACAAAGATCTGCATGCCACCCCTCAGCCGAAGAACCAGGTGGAGGGTAGATTCTTTCTGGATATTGTAATCCGCAAGCGTTCGGCCATCCTCAAGCTGCTTGCCTGCAAAGATGAGCCGCTGCTGATCTGGAGGGATGCCCTCCTTGTCTTGGATTTTGGCCTTTACATTATCAATAGTATCAGAGCTCTCAACCTCAAGGGTGATGGTCTTACCAGTTAGGGTCTTAACGAAGATCTGCATCTGCACCAAGAACAGAAAGGATTTAACAAATGGAACATATTTACAGAAGGGCTTGGTACCTATCATGAACAAATCTCACTTACACGAGGATCAGAAAGTAGCTAATACAATAAGGCTTTGCAGGTGGTGGTGGTGACGATAAAAAAAAAAAAAAAAAATTCTAAATTTCATGATGTAAATGATCCCTTAATGTTACACTTTTCTACATAGGCTCCTCAATCTTATCATGCAAGTTAAGCACTTGCAAACCAACATAACTTAAATTAAGAACAAAATTTACAGCAAGCTAGATGTTCACATAGAAGGTGGAGAAACAGTCCTCGGTATGAAATATGAAGGCATCACTTACATAAAGATCAGGAAATAATTTAGTTAAAATATAGAAAGAAATATGGATTTGATGAAGACAAGTATGATGAATTTGAAAAGAGGGCACTGCATATCATCTCTTATATAGTAAAAAGCTGATTAAGGGATTTGTATTCCCTAATGTGATCAATTTTCTATTTGTTTGCATTAGAATACATAGGTACTGAAAATATAGGGTCGTTAAAAATGAAGATTAAAGGTAAATTTCCAAAAATGAACATCAAATAAAATTCTAACAATCAAATACCATCTTCTTTTGATTCTATCTCCCTAAAAGAAAATTTATTTGATGTTCATTTTTTGGAAATTTACCTTCATAATCTTTCAATGCCAATGAATTCTAATGCAAACAAACAGTCCCTAATATGCAATTTAGAGACAAAAATACAGAATCGAAAGAACAGAAAGGAACCCCAGAAAAATAAAGGACATTCGATCATGACAAAAACACAAAGCTGATTTGGAAATAACACAAGGAATCCTGGAATAAAGACATCATGAAGAAGACCCTCCAATACAGAAACACATCTCAAATCATGACCGGAAAAGCAAACTAAGAGAAACCCAATACCACTTCCCCCAAAACAATAGAACAAAGTGAAAGGATAAAAAAAAAAAAGATCTAGGGTGTCTCATCAAGACTCTGCAGACAACTCCAATCACTAAAAGATAAGATTAAAAAAAAAAAAAATCATCCACAGAAACCCTAATCTTCCATTAAATCTAGGGTTTCTTATCAGGACTCATGCACAGAAACCCTAGGCTATTATTAATTAGATCTACAACCAGATCTCTCAATACCTATGTATTCTAATGCAAAGAAACAGTCCCTAATATGCAATTTAAAACAGAAAGGAACCCCAGAAAAATAGAGGACATTCGATCATGACAAAAACACAAAGCTGATTTGGAAACAACACGAGGAATCATGGAATAAAGACATCATGCACAGCCTCACAAGGAAGACCCTCCAATACAGAAACACATCTCAAATCATGACCGGAAAAGAAAACTAAGAGAAACCCAATGCCACTTCCCCCAAAACAATAGATCAAAGTGAAAGGATAAAAAAAGACCTAGGGTTTCTCATCAAGACTCCGCAGACAACTCCAATCACAAAAAGATACACAAATATATATATATATATATCATCAACAGAAACCCTAGGCAATCTTCCATTAAATCTAGGGTTTCTTATCAGGACTCGTGCACAGAAACCCTAGGCAATCTTCCATTAAATCTAGGGTATCTTATCAGGACTCGTGCACGGAAACCCTAGGCTGTTATTTATTAGATCTACAACCAGATCTCTCAGAAATAACAGCAGGAAAAAAGACACCAAAAAAAAAAAAAAAAAAGACTTGAAAGATCATGCACAGAAACCCTAGATTTTCATTCAATATTAGATCTAAACAAGCGGTAATAAGATCATTCAACCGATCATGAAAATCAGAAATTATCAACGAAAGACAATCAACATCAAATAAACGCAAAGAAAGCCTTGGACATAAACGAGAAGACGCTGAAACATACGGATCTAGGATCTAAACTTGAAGAAACACATTCAAAGTCACACCGATTATATGATCTGAGATCCAAGAAACATTCTACATAGTTATAGAATAACCGCATCTTACATCTGAGATTCAACGAAAGAAAGAGAGAGAGCAAAAACTTGGCTCAAGAGAAGGGAGAGATCGTACCTTGAAGAGAAAGTAGGGAAAATATTTCACGAACGATACGAGATTTGACTGTGAGGGGTTTGAGATGGGGTATGGTCATTATAAAGAGATTGAGGCTGCTATCTTTCCGAAGTCGGCAGCTGTGAATGATTATGGACCGTACACGTGTCGAGATGCGGGAAAAATCTGTTTGGTGGCTTTCGCCCGATGAAATAACGACAAAAGGATGGCTATGGCGGTGTAAGGCCCCCCGACTCACGCGCCGATGCTACAGGAGAGAAAGGATCACGTGAGACCGAACGAACGAGTGGACTGAAGTCGCCCTATAAGCAACGAGCTCGTAACCCACACCCCCCGGAAATATTCGACTCTATTTGTCGATTTGTGCGTGTTTGAATCTCTGCCTTTCGCCGTTCCACCACGCGTGGGCGTGGGCGTGTACAAGATCAAATTTCCGTATACTGTCGTGTGGCTGTAAATTTTACTCTTAAAATATAATTAATACATAGTGCATGAGATTATGTTACCACAATGAAATGGGGTTTTATTTTTAGTTTCCATTTGTCATCTTAAGTCTTCATAAGTTTTATGTAGTTTTTAAAACAAAAACAAAAAAAAATGATTTTCATTATAATATGTTTTCTACCCACATTAAGATATAGAGTTCGAATCTTCTATGTAGCTATTACACAAAATTGTATAATACTTTTTTCTAGAACTTCATTGTGGGCCTACATACAAGTAATTTAGATTGTTTAAGATGATATCATCCCCACCACTAATGTTCTCTCTCAAGTTTTGGCTCAAAATAAGTTGTCTCACCGTCCGATTAAGCACCATGACAAAACGTTACTAGCTGCACGTTTCAATTATGGTGGTCAATCGTAAGGTGGGGCCCACTACTTTTGAGTTGAACCTACAAAGTATATGATTAGTGGAGATGAAACTCATCTTGTCCGGTCCGAATTATCTCTGCGTGGCCCTATGATGGAGTTTCATAAAAAGCCAAGGCTTCGTGTAATATCTTTGATTAAGAATCCAGACTCAAGGATATATTATATAGAATACACTTAAATATCTTATAAAAAAATCAAGTGTTATGTACACAATTAAAAGGATGATGGGACAATTCCAATCCGAGTGAAACCTATAGAAGAACCGCCCACCAAGAGGCATTTATTTTGAATAATTTATAATTGTTCAATAGAAGGGCCCCACTAACCTTATGAATTTCCCATGAATTTTGGCCTATTACACTCCATTCTATATCAACTCAATTTTATTGAGGTCGAGCTCACCTTCTTGTCCCATGAACCATACTGAGTCGATGAAATATAATTGTTTCCTTATATATAAAAAGAAAAACACCTAATGGTGTAAAAGACCACAATGCCCCACTGATGCTCATTTGGATAGAATTAAGGTTGAAAAAGTTGTGACTCGGGTCTTGATTTGTCCAACTATAAAATATTGACTTGGACAAAGTCAACTCGACGACTTGGGAGAGTCATTCTCTTTTAACAAGTATTTCAGAAATACTTAAAAATGGATCAAATACATATAAAATTTGGGATATACGTGCATTTACTTGTATAAATAATAATAAATTTAAATTAATAAATTATTACATTTCAATCAATCGTTTTCAAATTACCAACTGAAAACTTCAAGCATTAATTATTTATAAATGACAGACGGTTTTTGCTTTAAATTTGACATAGTCTTCCATAAAAAATAGGTGACTAAGAAGATCGAATTAAGAGTCAACTTGCCAAGTTTTCTTATATTGAATAAACCACATGTAAATGACATGGATGCTCTGTTTGTGTTCACATAAGTGAACACACATGATATTATAAAATAAAGATTTTCAAATACCTAAGTCCCACACAAGATGGTGGAGAATTCTCAATCCAAAACGGTCGCACATATATCGTGGAAAGAACATGGAATGGAGATATGTGGTGTCATATTCAAAATCAAATTTGAAGTCGGATTTTGTTCTTAGGACTTAATCATCTAGACCATATTTCTTATCACAGGGATCTTCCCCCTAACCAAATCCAGCATCTAACCATTGTATACAGGCCTTTACCTTTAATATGAAGGATTACCATTGCTCGGTTAACTCCAATGGTCATGGGCTTTTTATGGTCTGATCTGAATTGGAGGGTGATTTACTGAAGGTTATGAAGTCTCCTTTATTGCCCACTTGGCAGTTTAGATTTCAGATGCTCAAAGTACATGATATTTTTCATGCACGTGATTCAATTCAAGTCCTTCAGATATCCAAGTAATCCTGACGGCTTCTTCGAAGAATGAAAAGGCGTCCAATGCCTAAGAATCTTTCAGATTTGGAACTTCATCAACTACATAATCTTTAATTTGTTTGTGCCCAGGCCTGTGGGCGTTAGAACTTGATGCTTGCCGGCTTTTCATTTGGCTCATATGTGATCATTTTTCCCTTTTCCTTGTCCTTTTTGGAGGACGAAGTATGTACTATTTTGGGTTACACCCACTTTTGAATAGTATCCAACTTAATATTTAAAAAGAAAACAGTGCCATGATCTAATTTAATTATTTCCTGGGTAGGATGCTACATTTGATGGGTAAAATGGAAAGGCAATTTAAATTGGCGCGCGACTGTATTCTTCTTGACTGTCCATTTGATTCGTACAATTACATGAAATCACAAATTATCTGACCAACAAAATTTACGAGCTAAGATTCTATTCACATATTAAGCTGAAAGAAATATGTAGACCGCTTGGTCCCAAAGATTTAAGTCTGTACAAGACTAAAACAAGCTGTTAGTCGGGTCCATTGCAACAATAAACACGTTACGAGGTCAGAAGAAAAAAAAATGGAAAATAAAAAATAAAAACTCAAATTAAACTTAAATATGGGTCACAGGAAAATGTTCTCCTATGAGCAACACATCATTGTGGGGCCCACTTGGGCCCACCTTTTATCAGTACACCCCTTTGATACTCTTTTGATCCTTCGATCTGCCATTAGACCCAGTTTTACACACTCACTATTGAACCTTCACTCGCTGTTAAATTGAATATCAAGAAAATTTACGGTTAAGATGTCATTAGATATCAAGGCTATTAATTCAAATGCTATGATAACACAGCGGGGCCGATTTTTTTTTGGATCTCACTTGTCTATGTGGGGACCGGACCTTTCCAAATGCACTCCTCCGATCGACAAACTTGCATCTAAGTAAGCCTCTCAAGATGGAGTACGACAGTCTAAATAGTCTACTATAATAAGAGAGCATTCTCCCTGGGCTAAGTAATCCTTTTCTACAGAGATCGATAGGGATTTCTAAGTATTACTGGAGACCCCAATGAGATATTTGTAGGAGAGAGAGCATCTTCTAATGGCCTATAGGCAGAATTATACGACTAATTACTACTTGGAGTTATGTATTAGCCTCTGAAGTCAAAACCTAGTAACTGAAGTGGGCTGCCTGATTACTGTAGACACATTACAAGGATCAAGCGATCTTTCTTCAATTTAGCTAGTAATCATTTGGAAGAAACTTCTCCACTAGCTATACAAGCATGGACCCTCAAGTTCTGTAGATCACCGATCATCTTAGTGGAGTGTTGCAGCTAATCTTTTACACGAACCATCTTCCTGCGTTCCTCTCAAGTATTTTTATACGTAGGATATCACACTCAAGCATGCTACTTATGAAGATCAAAACAATTGCCGCACACACACTGTGCACGCGCACATCTCTATTAAGTTTTAATTAAGTGAAAAATATTTGTTTTACTGTAAGTATTCAAAGTTGGCAGGCTTAATATCCTAAAATCCCTCCAATCAATTCTCTACAAATCTAGAAATAACTAATATATTATTTGATTATTGATTTTGATCTTTTAATTATTTGAGCCATGTTTAAATGGACAATGTTTGAAAGATCATGTGATACGTTGCTTTTGAGGTCAACGTCTACCCTCGCTCCTGAGCAATCATAATTATTGTCGAGCCATCGCCCTCACCATTAAACTATTGTTGTACCGTTTTCCATCACCAATTGGTTTTGGGATAAGTAGTACCTCAATGGGGTGTAAGATCCTATAAGTGGTATCAGAACCTGGTAGTTTGGGTATTTGAGTCATGGGACATGCGTTTTGTGAGTTCGCAACAAGAGTCGAGGTGGGTGTGCCGTCCACCCTTGCTCCTGAGCGATTATAATTGTGGTCGTTTCCTATCAATGGGGGTGTAACCTACAGATACATATCTAAGGCTGTCCATTAGTGGGCTCCCTATAGAAACTTGTAAAGAGTTATGTGAAAGTCATTACTAAATGTAGTTGCATGGATGGAGCCCTTTGATATTACTTCATGTGGACCATGATTTAAGTGATCAATGGTCCAAAAAAGAAGCACGTAATACCAGGTGCCTGGAGTGCCATCCATTGGCAGGCCCACCTATAAAAACCGCATGCTACCGTAAAGTGGTTGCAAAATGTGATTAAAGTTCAATCTTGCAAAACTAACACAAAAGACACTTCTAAGGGGGCTCACTACCCAGAAATATCAACTTCCTCATTTATGTGTTACTCCACACAAGGTTTATGGAATTCATAAATATGACCCCATGCACCATCTTCGTGGGACCTACCTAATAAATATTTTACTAATTTATTGTATGACTCGATCGATTAAATATCATAGCCATCTTAAGTTATTCACATTATCTATGGGACTTATATGATGAAAGATTGACATATGTCTAGTGTGTGTGTGTGTGTGTGTGTGTGTGTTGGGGGGGGGGGGAGGTGTTTGCTTTATAATAAAAGACTTCAATTATCATCATCATTCTTATCTTTTATATAGTTTTTTTTATAGCAATTTCAAAGTTAGATGACAAAAGCATTTCGATCTAAATTTTATAAATAAATTTGTTTAGTCTATTTTACTAAATAACATATTTATAATTTTAACAAATCTAAGCTTTCTTTGAACTTTTGCATTCTTTTAATTGTCTTTCCTTTCTACATTTTAAATATTTTATATTTTGTTGTTATTATGACATCTTATTATCGTGTTTAAATTTTGTTAGGGGCCGGGTTGGGCTCAGGCTTTTCTCACTAGTTTTATATTAAAGGAAAAGGAAAGGTCTGCTTCCAAAAGCAAATGTCTGCTTGCAGAGGCAGAAAAGTCAAATTTGCAACTTTTCTCCACTCTGAGAGGAGGAAAACTTGCAAGCAACACTACCACTACATCTACAGGCAACATATGTAGCGTTTGCAACTTTTCATCTGCTCTAAGAGGAGGAAAACTTACATTTTCAGCTATACCGCTGATGCATACGGTGGTAAGGTTGCACTACGATTTTTTCCTTTTTTTTAGCATGTGGGTGGGTCAAGATTTGGGGTTTGGTGTTTGGGGATGGGCACGAATGATTAGAGTTTAAATGCAATGACACCAAATCACAACTAGTACATAATAAATCACATATTTTGTAAATTTGCTTTACTGATGAAATGAAGTGAATGGTTAATACACATGACAACAAAAGTATAGGTTTGATGGAATCAAAAGGTGGAAGAGTCGCTATTTGAATTTCTCTTTTAAAAAGAAAAGTGTTTTTTGTAAGGGCGCTCATGGATCTGGCCCGGCCCACTTTGGATCCGACATGGGTTTTAGGTTATAATAGATTGGCCGTGCACATATTTTTTTTATTTGGACTTGGTGGCTGAGAGTCGGAATCCCCGTTCGGCCCAAATACACAAATAATTATAAGGGAGGGAATAGTAATGAAGGGACTCAAACCCATGCCCTTTCACAGAAGGTGATATGACCAGACCAATTGAGTTGGCCTAGAACTGGGTAAGAAACTCTTCTATTTTTTATTTTTTATTTTTTGTTCTATAAGTCTTTCATGGGTCGGTCTCAGGCTTGATCATCTCCATGTGGACTAGGCTCGAGCCAACAACTCCAAGCCTGACTCATGCTTGCCCCAGGCTTAGGCTTCTAGAACTTATAATTTGTTTGAGTGAATGCTCATACTATACCATAACTCATGCCACTACGTGTTCGTATTCACCCAGGTAACTATTAATCACCTCCTCAAATTAGTGGGAGCCTGAAAAATGCCCTTGTTAATATTAAAATAATAGAAACAGCATGCGGGGGCAACACAAATGGCTACAAGGTGCTATGATTTTGTACAAACTAGCAACACGGGCGGGTGCTTAGCCTGGGCCCACAAATAAAATAAAACTATATTTGATTTAAGGCTATCTTTTGATATACAAAATGAGAAGAAAAATAAATCTAAAACAAACAAATATATCATTTTTTTCATTTTTAAAATTGTATGAATCAAATTATCACTATTTATTTCTTATATAATATTTAAGAACTTATATGAATATTATAATGTATGTTTAATTAGAGAATATTTTTAAAATGAAACATATTAAAATATATATGGAATATATTAAAACTCAAATGAAAATATATTAAAATTTTACAGGAGAAAAACATATATCTTAATATAAAAGTAATATATGTACATATCAAAAAAAATATAAACAAAAAAAATTAAAATATGAATAAAGAAGATTTATAGAGGAAGCAAGATGAGGGAAGGAGTAAGAGAAAGATAAAGATTTGGGTTGATTAGGTGGGCCCCTCTTACCAAAGCTATCATATATAATAATAATAATAATCATCATCATCATCAATTAAGTGCAACTGTTCATCATCCCTACCCATTGTTTAATGGTCACGATAATTGAAGTTCAGGCAATAGATAAGCAAAGTACCATTTCCTACCTAACCATTTATTGTGTGAAATGGTGGCCAAATGGGTCCTACAAAATTTGTTGGACTGATATTGCAATCCACTTGGTTTTACTTGCCTATCCACTCTGACTTGATTAAAATAGATTGAATTCAATTAGATTTCTTTAAAAGAGAGCTATTTTAATTAAACCCCAAAAAAGTAAATTTTGCTAATATATAAATGTGATACAGACAAGTTTGTCATATAGTAAGAAATTATAAAGGAAAAATGTAAAAAAAAAAAAAAAACCCCACACCTATTAAGGGGGTGTTCCAAAACACCTCCATGGATAACACTTATCCAAATTTTAAAATAGTTTTATTTTTCAGGCCTGGGCTTGGCATAACGCCTTTGTTGCTAGTTATATATATTAAAGCAATAGGGAGGGAGATCGTATGGGGAGCTACGTCAATTGGAAAGTAAAGAGACAACCTCAATGACTAACTCTGAAAGGAGTGGATAAACAAGTGGAAGAATTGCCCAATCTTCTTATTTTTCAAAATTTTGAGTTAAGTATTATTCAACTTTATGTTTGAAGCTAAATCCATTATTCGTATTTTGGATAAACATACTTTAGTTTAAAGATTATTTCAAACTATATTATTATGGTATGATAGCTACGTGGATCTACAATTGTGCCCCCATGTCTATATATACTCTTCATTTCTAATAAATAATTTCCTTTTTGTGTCTATATTTTATATATATTCTCATTATTGGGCCTGACCTAAGCACGGGCCTTTGTTGCAAGTTATATATATATTATATATATTAAAGCAAACGGGGAGGAGGGCAGTGAGGGGTACCACGTCATCCCTAAAAAGTCTCTCCTTTCAGAAAAATCACTTAGGGAAAATGGGGGAGGCTTTGCCTTTCACGTTCCTAATCTCTCCCTCTAAGTCTATCCTAATCTCTAAACCAAAAACCTTGTATTGGGTTTGTTTTGTTCATGATAATCAATAGTTGAGATGGGTGTTTTATCAATATTGACCTTCTATCAGATGTGTGGTCAACTTTCTTCAATTTCAACCATAGGATTAAGCTCTCTCCCTATGAATGGGATGTGCTCAAATATAACGGTCATGATAGTGATAGTCACCAGTGGATTGAAATGGGTCAAATAACATATTTAACTCACTCGCTCACTGGTGATATTTTGATTGTGAGATCTTAGCCTTCGATTAGGAGTGACCTACCCTGATCATGTTTGGTCCAATGTTAGGAGACCCACACTGCCACGCATTGAGATAAGCTTGGAGTGTTGGTCATTTTCTCTTCCTATCCATGTCTCTTTGGAGGGCATTCATGCCCATAAAGAAAGTAGGGGTATATAACTTTACCAATTTTTTCCTAAGAGAAGACCCCATAATTTCAATGTGTCGTCCAGTTCTAATAAACCCCATAATTTTTTTCACTCTCATTGAGATTTTAGATTCGAATTTGGGCTCTAATTGGCCTGTTTAGTGTCTGTGTTAGGATTTAAGTTTTGATTGGAAATTGGAGTATACATTTGGACAGTATCTAAATTCAAATTTTAGACCCTGTAATTATGAAAATGACATTTGGACCCTATAATTATGAAAAATTATATGTTTCTTTATGTAAAATTCGTATTTTCATTTAGAGATTTAAAAAATGATGTCTCTAAATCATTAAGTTTTAGTGCCATGGATCAAAAGGTTAAGATGATCTTAAGTTTTTCATGTGGGGGTTGGTCCAAATAGGCCTTATAGGCCATATGGTATTTTTCAGATTGGGTGGGGGCTGAAGCCCCCAAACCCTTACATGTGGGTCCGCCCATGACTACCAAGGGCTAATGGATTGGGAGGCATCGGTCATTAGTAAAGCTTTTGTATGCATTATGTTTATATATATATATATATATTTGTATAATCTTAATTCTTACTTTCTGTTTTCTTTATTATTTATTTTCATAAGATGAATCAGGTTTATTCCAAATCTTAAGCACTCAAGCAGCAGCTTTAAAGAAAAAAAAGCTGTTACTACATCATTTTAGTAAATGGCGTTTTTGTGATCGTATTTTTCATTGACATTTCATTTTGATAAATGGCATGTTTCAATACATGTCCTTTCGGTTTATATATATTTTTATTACAAAAAGATTCAATGTATTTCGATTTTTTCTTTCCATATTTTGGGGATTTAAATTCTAGATATGGGTAGTCTCACTATCACGACACTACACCTAGAAACAAGAAGGTAGTCATGGTCAATGCCTTTAAATTAAAGGGTCCGTCATGTTATGTAAGTTTACACCATTTTATATTTATTTTCATACCTAAAAATTTTTTTAATCTACAAAGATAATAAATTTATTTATTCTAGATTTGTTTTAACTTAATAATATGTTAAAAAGATTCTTAAATTTTAATATATTTTCATTTTTGGTATAATATCTTTTCTCTTATTTCAATTCTAAACATATTCTCAGCTTTGGGCCTGGCTAAGCACAGGCCTTTGTTGCTAGTATATATATTAAAGCAATAGGAGAGGAGGATGTAGAGAGCGCGTCAGCAACACCATAGCTCTTCTTTCATAAAAATATAAACAAAAAATCTATATTGCTTTTACCTGCCACCTCACTTTTCCAATCTTTCGCTCCTTAAATCTTTCTCATTTAAAGTTCATTCACTCCATCTCTTCTCTAAAATCTCTCATGTTAATATCTTTATACAACTCCACTCCTAAAATCTCTCAAATAAATTCTCTACAAATCTAGAAATAACTAATATATTATTTTATTATTGATTTTGATCTTTTAATGATTTGGGCCATGTGTTAAATGGACAATGTTTTGAAAGATCATGTGATACGATGCATATATAGGGCCATCCATTAGTGGGCTCCCTATAGAAACTTGAAAAGGGTTATGTGAAAATCATTACTAAATGTAGTTGCATGGATGGAGCCATTTGATATTACTTCACGTAGACCATAATTTAAGTGATCAATGGTCCAAAAAAGAAGCATGTGATACCATGTGCTTGGAGTGCCATCCATTGGCAGGCCCACCTATAAAAATCGCATGCTACTGTAAAGTGGTTGCAAAATACGATTAAAGTTCAATCTTGCAAAACTAACACAAAAGATGCTATTAAGGGGGCCCACTACCTAAACATATCAACTTCTTTCACTTATGTGTTATCCCACACAAGGTTTATGGAATTCAATCAATCTGACCATTCACCATCTGTGTAAGGCCCCACCCCTTGTGGGCCCTCAATTTGATTTGAATAATTATTAATATGATATTATTTATCTTAATATGCTAATTAATATGGCTTAGTATAATAGTTTGTTAATGTTCCTAAGTTTTAGAATTAGACTTTTATTTAATTCTTTATAGGTATAGGGTGACCCTTGTTATTTATTAAGATTTTAGTTAATCTAGGCCTTAGTTAGTAATTTAGTTTTAATTATGAGAGTGTTAGCATTAAGGAACCTTCTAGAATTCCATCTATTGACCATCTTGCCCATTACCCTATCTCTTCCCCTAATTAAACTCTAAGGACCTTCTAGTAAACAACCACCAACTCCAAACCTATATATTCTAACTATTGCAATAACATGAACCCTAATTCACTCTCATCTTCCCTATCTCTCCCTAAGAAACCATAATTCCCCAAATTCCAGCATAAGAAGAAGTTAGAGATCACCCCCAATTATACTATCAACCTCCTAGGAGCTTGGATTTCTCATCTCTTTCAACCCTCTTTGTAATTTCGAATTGAGGCAAGTACCCTATGCTAGTACCACAGAATGCATGATTTTCTTCTCTTGATTCTGTAAATTTAATTCAGTTATATATATATATATGCATGTTAGATCTACCATTTGAGCTTTGTATTATGGATGTTGGCCATTTGATGGATGGGTTCTCCCATGTGGAAGATCAATTGCCCAGTTGGATGATGATTGGAGGGTTATAAAAGTGTTTTTTATTGTTTGTTTATGTTTCTGTGATGAATGGAGGAGATTAGGGGTGAATTGGATGAAAAATGAGTTGAAGAAGGAAAATTCTAGAAATCTGAAATTTCACATCAGCTCGTGTACCCGGTCGACCGGCCTGCAGCTCGGTCGACTGGGCACACTAAAAATGGAGAAGTTCAAGTCCCAGTTAAGTTCCCTGTAAATTTACAGTCTAGTGTACCCAGTCGACCGGACCATGTACTGTTAGACCCCGACCTAGACTAATCGTAATTAAGGCTAATTAATCAAAATTAGTGTTACTTAAGCATGATTAACTGTGCTAGTTGTGGTTAATGAACAGAATGAGATGGGTTAATCTCAAAAGATTGAATTAAGCTTAATGAAGTGAATTTGAATGGGATTGAGTTGATTGAAATGAGTTTAAACTCAAACAAGGTAAACTAATGACCGTTTTGTAAATACGGGTTTTCACGTATTTCGTCAAATGCGGAAATTCTTGATGCCAACGTATGTATCTCAAGGAGTACGTCAACTTTCATAATACACTTGATTCCATTTGACCTAAGATTGATCAAATGGGTCTTCATTTGACCCAAAATGTAAATAAAAGAAGTGGAAGAGGGTTTAGGTGGAAAAGTCCACTTATATAAGCTAAGAGATGAGTTCATTTCCCATTTTAGCAAACCCTAGGCACTCTTTCTTCCTTTCTCTTCCATTTTCTACATCAAGTGTGAAGATTGGGAAGATTTTCAAGTGTTGAAGAGAAGGCTTCGTCTCCCCCCTCAAGCTTCCTCCATTGTTGAAGAACTTGGAATTTCTTTGGGAAAGATTTGTGTCAAACCAAGCCAAAGAAAGAGGGCTTTTGTCTAAGAAACTTCAATAGAGGCAAGTATAAGCATTTACTTGTTATTAGTGTTGATTATTGTAGAAAATTCATAGTATTCCATTGATTTGTAGCTTTTGTGCATTTCCATTGAATGTTTAAATGGATTTGTTGTTATTGATTGATGGAATGAGTAGAATGAGATGATTATTGTGTGTATTAGATTATGAATGAGGAGTGGACAGGAGGTCCAAATCTATTGCAGGTTGTGGAAGTGTAATGGAGAAGGAAGAGTTGAAGAAGAGAGAGAGTTGTAGAATTTCGGAGTGAAATTCTGAAGCGTTCGCTCGAGCGACCCACTATCTGGATGAATGCGCTTTAGCGGATATGAATCTGCTCAAGTGACCACTTTTTGTTTGAGTTCGCTCGAGCGACCACTTCTCTGTCTGGGTCCGCTCGAGCGAACCTGATGCTGGACAGGGCATTAATTGCGAGTAAAATTTTGGCCAATCGATCGGACCTAACGATCCAATTGACAATTGGTTTTGGATTTTGTAGGGAACATGGATGCTTTTTGGACACTTATATGTCCTCTAAATTAGTTTTGTGACTAATTGGCAAATAGAGGTTGGTGGGAATTATGAGCAATGAAAGAGAATTTTAAGACTTGAACCCTTGGATTAATAATGGGTTAAAGTGTCAATTGATTATGGACTAAACCTCTATAGGTGATAATTACAGGGACTCCAACGTACATATAATATACAAATGTGATGTCTATCGAGAATAACACGTATATTGGATAACTAATGGTTACACCTAAATGGTTGGTTAGAACTGAAATAGAAATGAGTATATTTGTGTAATTAGTAATTCTCTCATTGTATTGTATTCTGTAATGTATCACTGTGTTCCAATCTCATAAGATTGAGGTTACTATTTATTTCCTTTCCATTGTTAAGAATGGAATCACAGTATATAATTGAATCCAGAAATGGATCGATTAATGAAATGTGATGACTTTTGAGTCTGGCACTGCCTAGCTATTGTATTAAGATTCAAATGAATTAATAAATGAATAGATGATTCTTTTCATGAGGCCGGGGTCATGAATGGTACGCCCTTCCGCCTTTAGCCAAATAACTATTCTTACTGCAGTAGATGGATTTGGGGCGTTCTGGAGCTCCGTGGTGATGCTAGTGTCCCTGGTCCGGATACTGGTAAGTCCCACAAATTCCGATCGTATCTATGGGTATTGATTGATGCTTTCCATTTGGAAGATGAATCCTTCATTTGAGGGAAAATGGTAAATGAAATGAATTAAAATGAATGCTATGGTAGTTGTCATCTTGTACATGTCTATTGATTGATTTATTGTACTCAACCATTATCATTGTAGGAATTATCTAGACTTGTCTAGAATTGGAATTGTTTACTAAACTGATTGTATGAGTTTAGTATATGTACTAACATGTGATATCATACGTTCTGTTTATACATTGTTGAACCGTCGTGTTCATTAGTGTTACCCATGCAGGTCCGGCGGCGGCCCTAGCGGCCGCGGAGGAGATCGTTGCCGTTCCTCCAGGATGATTGATAGAATGGAATGGGCGGGATAACCTTTGAACAGTTATCCGTACGCGTAGTGGGTCAGAGGTTCTTTTGAGAATTCCTTTTGAAATAGTTGAAATTTATTTTGGAATGAAATATTTTGAGAACTTGAGTAGTCAACAATCTGCATAGTATTTGAATATGTAATGATTGATGAAAGAAAGCAAAGAAATGATACATATATAAAGAACTTTATTTTGTATACATGTAAAATCTTAAATTGATTTTTTTCAATGTATATTTCCGCAACTTGTACAATTGACAGGTATGAATGAATGTTATCCCTTGTGGATTCTGTTTTAACTTAAGTTAATTCAGAGTTTACAGGAGTAATTATGGTTTGCGGCCCTGGATTATCGTAACTCGGGCCCAGGTCGTGACATGTACCCGGTCGACTGGATACACATGTTTTTGTAGAAATAACTGAGACTGGAATTCTCAGTATGTGTAGGATTTCATGTGGACCCGGTCAACATCATGGCCACGATGTTGACCGGGAACACTGCAAAATCTGAGTACACAGCATGCAACCCCCCAGCTGTTTGGCCTCAGGTCCATGTGGACCCGGTCTACATCATGGCCACGATGTCGACCGGGGACACTGCCAGGATGTCGACCTGGGATGATGTACTCGGTCAACATCTCTAGGATGATGTCGACCGGGCATACTGTGTACAGTGATTTTTCCAGATTTCAGTTCTTTTGATGTTTGATCAATTGTGGGGCCCATTGACCATTCAAATAGACCTCCATTAATGTGCCAAGCACAAATCAATGGCGTGGCTTAGCCTTGACTCGTGAGGTCCACCAAATGGGTTTTTGGGATTTGAATTGTCAATGATTCGACCCTTAAATGTAGTTAATGATATCCGTAACTTCAAGAGCACCAGATATATCATCTTTTGACATCTTAGACTACAGTTAGGGATCCAATTACATGATGAGGCCCTGAACCAAGAGTGGACCATTACTTACTTTGGACCATTGTCTATTCCACTTGATTCTATTGTTTGGAGGATTTTATATATTGTTCTTCTCTCTTATCTTTATTATTGTTATAAACCTGTTAATTAAAGGGAATTGGAGGACCTGAATCTAAGACTACTTAGTGGTGACCCAATGATGTAATTGGAGATAAACAACCCGTGTCTGTGGCTAGGCGGGCCCTTATACGGCCTAAGATTGGGTGTATGGAACCCTGGAATGGAGAGGTTGGTTATAATGGTTGTAAATGGGTATGGACTGGTTACTTACATTATTATAGACTAAGGTCATGGTTGTGGGCCTAATGTGGATCCAATGATGTTTGGACTTGGACTTGGATATTGAACTATGTTCCATGTTATTGTACTTTAACCTCTTAGAAACTTGGTTAGGACCTTGCTCACGCAAGACAAGCCTAGACAGATAGAGACATTTATTTGTTCCTATGAGTCGGCACTAAACATTCACTCAGTTGATCTAAGCTTAGCATGTTGACTGATCATCACTGGTAGGAGCTATATTTATATATTGGTTGTGACTAGAGCTATCATGATGAGCTATGATTAGACGGATGGTGTGATACTGGGTTCGGTCTAATCTGATAAAGGGGTGTGATCGGTGCGATAAAGGGGTGTGATCGATGTGATAAAAGGGTGTGAACGGTGTTATATTTATATATTGTTATTAGCATGGCTGTTATCCCTTGCGTGATTACCTTACCTTTCCTTGCCGCAACTGTTTACAGTATGGGATGTTTACAGTATGGGAGGGCCGTGACATAATATCCCGCGGTATATTCAGCTTGTGTGAATGTGCCACATTGTTATCTGATTAGATTAGATTACTTACATTTCTGATTCTAAACTGTTATTTACTGCTCAATTGCATAGTTTATGTTTTCTTGTTACTCTTATGATTACATACTCGTCTATATTCTCTTTTGTTGTATACATCCTGCGTTATCTACATATGGTGCCTTACCAGATCCTTGGATCTGACCCATCTTTGGTACTTAGGTCTCGACCTTGATCCCGCGGGCGACGAGTACGATGAGGTGCCTGGAGCTGGTGACTATGGGTGGGGGCCAGTTGACTAAGTGGTCGAGTCGGATGACGGAGTGCCTGCACGGGGGGTTTGAGTGCAATTTATTTTGGGCTTTGAGAGGATTTGTAGTGAGCGGGTAGATAGTCAGTATTGTATAAACTTTGATAACCATACTTTGAGATTTTATTGGACTTCAGCCTTATTATATTTGACTTATTTATATGATACTTATTGCTTTCGCTATCTTTTCTTATGCTTCCACAATACAACTGTTGATTATATTATTGTTCAAAAAGTTTTAAAATTTGACCTCACTGCGGATTATGATCTTGGAAGTTCTCGGATTTTTCGAGAAGTAGTGCCCCAAATTCGGGTACTTTAGCGATAACTTCGGTATTCGGAATTGAGGCGTTATAATCTGAGTGGGACCTATGTAATAGATATTTTACTAAATTTCGAAGAAATTTCTCCACCAGCAATACAAGCTTGGACCCTCAAGTTCTGTAGATCACCGATCATCTTAGTGGAGTGTTGCAGCTAATCTTTTACACGAACCATCTTCGTTCTTCTCAAGTGTTTTTGTATGTAGGATATTACACTCAAGCATGCTACTTATGAACAACAAAACAATCGGCGCCTACACACTATCCACACGCACATCTCTTTAGGGCATGTTTGGCAATTAACTAGTCAAAGTGAATCCAGATAAGAAATGACAATGGATCATATTAAAAGTACACAATTTCAAAATTTCCTCCAATTTTTTCCAAAAAAAGTAAAAAAAGCAACCTCTTTTCTCCACTAAAAGATAAAAAAATTTCACTTTTCTATATAGAAAGTAAAAAAGATTCTATACCAAATAATTAAAAACAAAACACCATCATAATACATTATCCTTTATTCTCTCTTGATTTGATGCTTCACCTCACCATACTTCAATTCACTATACATCCAAACAGACCCTAAGTTTTAATTCAGTGAATAGTACTCCTTTTACTGTAAGTCCACAAAGTCGGCAGGCTAAATATTATTTTATATGTTGAGATGGTTGTGTCTTGGAAGTCTTGTTCAGCGGTCGATAAGTCCTCACCTTTCAAATTAGGTGTGTAATTGATCTATCAATCCAGTCCATACGGCTGGACCGTGTTCCAAACACCGAGACCAATGGCTATAGGGGGTCCCAAGTTTTGTATTATACTCAGATGGATAATCAGATAGACCCCACCAGCTCACCAGCAAGTTGAGAACTCGAGCCATTTAAACCCTTGAAACGTACATATACCTGTAAAATGTGGATTCAATCTGTCCAATATCCCAAACATAAATGATTTTGCAAATCCCAACTATCCTTAGATCCCAAGACTGAATTTTGGATCTCAAAAAATTTAAGAATAGTTTAACACCTACTTTATTTGGAAGGAGGAGTTTACCCCAAAAATGACCTTAGACGGCCACTAAATGAAAAGGCCTCCAGTAGTTTATATGATACAAAAGTGGTCATGTGAGATCACTTTCGTTTGTTTATTGAAGTTTTCATTGAGCGACGACGTCGTTGCTAGTTTAAACATTATAAATCCCCCAAAATCCTATTTTTCCTTCTTCCTTCCTATCGTTTTCCCCCATTTTGTGATTTTGTTGACTCCTTCTTCCTCAACAGTTTGCAACATGGTCTCAGATGTTGTTTTTCAACTTGTTTTGGATTGAAGCATCATAGATTATCATGTGGAGGGATTCTTTTTGTCGTCTACCCATTGTTTGTTTTTCAAAATAACGATTCTTGTGGGTTTCTTCATCTTACTTCAATTTCTTTCAACCTATTTCCAATATAGCATCATAAAATTTTTAATATTCGTGCACTACATGTGTTTTTTGCAATAAATTAACTCATTAATCAGTCCCTTCATTTTTCCCTTCTTGATTGGGCTTCTGAATGATATAGTAGTAATGTACATAATCCTGTTGGGGATATCTAAAGGATTTGTGGTTAGAAGCCATGATTGAATCATGTCATTGCATCTTTTCCATGGTGAATGACTAGAAGAAGTAATTGATGGTGTAGTTGAGCGTACCACAAACAAAATAACTTTTTTTTTTTTTTTTGCACTCTTAGTAATGAAGGAATAAATGAATGATGCCCCCAATAATACCAAACATCCCAGTTTGTGTTTAGAGATCCATTGAAATGCAACAAATGATGCCCCCATTGATCCTTTTCCTGCCACAACCACTTTTAATTGCGTATAAGCCATGGCAGAGGGCTTCTAAAAAAATAAAATAAACAACAAATGATTTCTTTTAAGAAATTTTTTGGCCATGAGAAAAGGATACAATTAGCTCAAACCATGTGAACTGAATCATCAAAAGCTGGAATTGTGAAGTGAACTCCCTTAAGCTAAGTTTGGTGGACTCCAAAGTCTAAACCTTAATGAAACAAGACTTTTAAATGAAATATATCATTTCCCAATAAGCATTTGATATTGATGATAACATATCCCAATTCCTTTACAATTTGCTCAGCTTCACGCCTGTAAATTCATCGATTGATTAGCTACAAAGACCTACCAATTTTCCTACTTTTGAATGCCCCATAAGATGATAAATAAAAAAAGCAAGCATCATTAATAGGAAACCCACAAAAAAAAAAAAAAAAAAAGCGATGTAAAAAGGGCAAAAAAGAAAAAAAAAAAAAAAACCCACTAAAAAACGTTAACCTTTTCTTAAAAAAAAACCTGGTCATCTTCCCCTCGACATCACACATACAAAAAAAAACCTGATTTCTTTGAATCATGTAGTGCGGTGCACATCAGAGTGGATCAAATGAATTTTTTTTTCAAATAAAGGTCAGCGTCGACATCGTTGCCCAACATAAAAAAAAGGACAAAAAAAGAGAAGAGTTCGGTGGAAATACCAGTTCCGTATTACATGAACTACGATAAACCTTTTCGTTCAGTGGCCGTCGGAGGTAATTTTTCTGCATGATTTCCTCATTAATGGAAACATAGACTCCTGGTGACAATCGAATTACTAATATTTCCCATCCCAAGGACCCAAACTACTACCTTCAAAACACTGTTTTACAAAGCTGAGCAACTTATGGGCCTCTTTTCAATCATCCACATTGACCTTCTGCACTTCACATCTTCATCATTCAAGCTGTAGAAAAAATACAAACCAAGCAATTGAAGCGTCTCTTTCAGATCCTACTGGCATTCAGGAACGGGCTGTGCTGTTGCTGTGCTGGAATTCAGGAACATTGCACGTGCGACCGAGAGACCCACACGTGCCACACCAACCCCTGACCCACCATTAGTTAGGGTTAGGGTTACAATCCCAACCTCCGCATTTCAATTTCGATTTCGATTCATTAGGGTTTTTCGTTTCTTCTTTTTTTGGTTCTGATCTTTCATTGCTCATGAGATTATCTCAATTTCGATGCTCGCCAGGTTTCAGAATCCCAAGTCTGCTTCTTTGGAAATTCGAATTCCTTCTTCTGCTGTGATTTCCTGCTGTTGTTTTTGTGGATTTTGTGATGGATCGTATGGGGAGAGAAGTCGCTTCCGAAGAGGGCTCTTCGCAGAACGAACCGCCCGACACCGATGTCGCAGAAATTGATCCTTCCCGTCGATACATTCGCGTAAGATTCTTCTTTTTCTAGCAATTTTGCTGACTTCTCTCTGGTTTGTGTTTGGGTCTTTTGTTTCTTATGCTCTTCAATTTGTGGTGTTTCGAGCAGTTTAAAGAAGTTTTGGGCAAAGGCGCATTCAAGACTGTGTATCCTTTCTCTGTTTTATCTCTGGTTTTTTTTTTTTTATTCTTTTTTTATTTTATTTTATTTTTTGTGGTATTAAGATTGCGTTTGGATGCACTTCTGGAATGAATTGCAATAAAAAGTAGTATTGATGAAGTTAAGATGACCAGAAATGCCATTGCCGAGAGACTGGGCTCTATATTGCATTTGTGCTATTTCCCACTTGTTCTTGAAAGGAATGGCAATCCAATTTTGAGGATTGCGTTTGAATTCTAGGATGTTTTACTTCAGTTTGGTTGTTTCCTCTCAACTGTGCTGATTCTTGTAATTGTTTTTCGGTTTTGCTTTCAAATTCATCTTAGTTGTGGGTTTGGGTTTTTTCTTTATTACTTTTAAGTGTAATTTGTTTCCTTAATTGTGTTGGAATTACACTATATAGTTGCAAGGCATTTGATGAAGTTGATGGGATTGAAGTAGCTTGGAATCAAGTTCAGATTGAGGACGTTTTACAGAAGCCACAGGACTTAGAAAGATTATACTCGGAAGTGCATCTTTTGAAATCGTTGAAGCACGAAAACATAGTGAAGTACCACAATTCATGGGTTGATGATCGTAAGAAAACCATTAACATCATCACGGAACTATTCACTTCGGGTAGTCTTAGACAGTAAGTTTGGGTTCTCGTCTTATATTCAAATTGTGGATTGACAGTTTTTTTTTGGGTGTGAGGTTACTGATGAAGTTACTGAAACACTGTAGATATTTGTGGATTGGATTAGGTACCGGAAGAAACACAAAAAGGTTGACCTGAAAGCTGTTAAGGGGTGGGCGAGGCAGATCTTGTCCGGTTTGACTTATCTTCATGATCATAATCCCCCAATTATACATAGGGATCTGAAGTGCGACAACATATTCATTAATGGGAACCATGGGGAAGTTAAGATTGGAGATCTTGGGTTGGCAACTGTGATGCAGCAATCTAATGCACGAAGTGTGATTGGTAATTTGTCTTGTTCTCATCTCTCTTGTTAGCCCCTTCAATTCTTGTAATAACATTTGGTTGTGTAAGATATCAGTTCATGGAACATCGGTAAGAGCATCTCACTTTTTTTTTTTTTATCACAAATCTAGGTTGTATTTATATGCTCCTCCCAGCCTTACTCTGTGTGCGCGTCTCACACTATATCACAAACTCAAGGTGTATTTGTATGCACCTTCCCACCTTTGCAGATAAGCAGTTGGCCATCCTGATGCAGTTGGCCATAAGATATTTTGTTCTTCAGTTGGTTGTGTGATTTTTTCATTGGTGTGTGTTTTACTCTGTGTGCATGATTATTATTATTATTATTATTTTTGGGGTGTGTGCGTGCGGCATTCTCTGAAATGAATTGACTATTAATTGTTGGATATGCAAACAACCAAGAACCAAGACTCATAAACAGACCCTCTAACATTTTATGGTATAATAACAGGCATCAACTGATATGTATCTGGGTCAGTGATGTGGGGAGAGGCTAGGTCGGTGATGTAGGTAGAGAGAGTGATGCCCACATTTTATTGTTTAATGTTGACTAGTATCCGTTTCTGCTTGTTCAACATGTATCACTTTTTTGTGCTTGGCACCTTTTTTTTTATTGAATGTCAGATAATGCACAAGGGGGGGTTACCAGGTAGCTTAATCCTTGCCTTGCGTTCCCTCTCACTTGTGTGCCTTTCTCTAACATCTTATGCTTCAAAGGTTCTGCAGTGATGCCCACATTTTGTTGTTTGATATTGACTAATATATGTTTCTACTTGTTTAATGTGTATCTCTTTTTGCATGCTTATCACTTCTTTTGATCGAATGTCAGATAATGCACAAGGGGGGTTATTGTGCTAAATAATCAACTATTGAAAGCAGATATCTTAAACCTTGACTTGCCTTGCCTTGCCTTTCCTTTCCTTTCCTTTCCTTTCACTTGCATGCCTTTCTTTAACATCTTACACTTTTAAGGTTCTGAAGTGCATAGAAATATGAATATAGGGTTGCATCTCCAACATATGTATGTCGAATGAGTTCTATTCATCATCGATGGTGAATTTGTAGGCACTCCTGAGTTTATGGCACCAGAATTATACGAGGAGGATTACAATGAATTGGTGGATATCTACTCTTTTGGAATGTGCATGCTGGAGGTGGTGACCTTTGAATACCCTTACAGCGAATGCAAAAATTCAGCTCAGATATATCGAAAAGTTACAAATGTGAGTCGTTCAATGGACAGTGGCCTTTTTTTTCAATGCTTGTGCAATATTTTGAACCTGCCACAAGAGAGAGCGACCCTTTTGTCATTAGTTTATAGGTGTTATAGTGATCTCATCTGATTTCATACCATATTAATGCTCTTACAGGGAATAAAACCAGCAGCCCTCAGCAAGGTCACTGACCTGGAAGTGAAAATTTTTATAGAGAAGTGTCTACTTCCAGCTAACCAACGATTGCCTGCAAAAGACCTTTTGAAGGACCCTTTTCTCCAATTGAATGGATCAGTGAACCGTCCATTACCTTTATCTGATATCATAATGCCTAAAGTGGGTGCTTTTGGAGACCGCTGTGTTCTTTCAGAAGAGCCTACTAGTGTGAAGCAGAAGCCCCTCTCTATGGATATTGATGCTGGTGATGGTGAGCCTCCTGTCATTGCTGTAATTGAGAATTCTGACTGTAACGGCACTCACTTTCTGACTTTGGAGGTTCAAAGATCAAAGAAAGAAAATAATTTCAAGTTAAGAGGGGAGAGAAACAATGACAACTCTGTATCACTTATACTACGCATTGCAGATCGAAATAGTGAGCAAATTTCTGATTCACAGTTTCACTCTATAAAATCTCTTTTTAAATTTAGTTTATAATTTTATTTACGGAAAATAAGTCTCTGCTGTTTTTCTTCCATGCAGGACGTGTAAGAAACATTCATTTCCTTTTTTATCTTGACAGTGATACATCTCTTTCAGTTGCCAGTGAAATGGTTGAACAACTCGATCTTGCTGGTCAGAATGTGAGATTCATAGCTGAGTTGATTGATTTATTGTTAACAAACATAATACCCAAGTGGAAACCCTGCATCTCTATTGACCAGCCAGTTGCTTTAGATAGGATCCAGCATCCAAATGCCGCACAGAAGGGTTCTCAGCTGCTTCAACACATGGAAAGCTCGGTTGAGTCTGTCCAGAATGGTTTTGAAGCTGTAGATGTGATGCGCCCACGCACTTGTCATTATTCTAGTTTCCAAGGCTCTCTTCATCCAGAGGGCTTTCAAACACCTGAACATATAGAAAGCTCGGTTGGGTCTTTCCAGAACTCTTCTGAATCTGTTGATTTATCAAGCCCTCCGTCTTGCCTTGACTCCAATTCTGATGAGTGCTCCATTCAGCCAATGTGTGAAGGTGCAACCTGTACAAAGCTCGATAAGATTATTTCTCATGCTGATCCGGAACCCCATGACATGGCAACGTCAGACTATCAGGATTCTGAGGTATCTTTTGTTTCTGCCGGCTCCAGTGGAGGACATGATGCAAAGGCGATGAGCACTGAATCGAGCTCTATCAATCATACTAAATATGAGATGAATATAGAAGTTAGAGACACTATATCTGGAGTAGAAACTGGCACACACTTTGATCCGAAAGGCATGGCGATTTGTAACACTGCAATGGATTTGTCGACTCTCTCTTGTGATGCAAGCAACAGTTCCTCTTTAGTTTTGGCAGATGATGATGATAACGAGGAGTTGAGATTAGAGCTTGAGCTTATTGAATTGCAGTATCAACAAGCTAGCGTAGAATTATTTAAGAAGAAGCTGCAGGCAATGGACGTGGCAAAGAAAAAGTATACTCAGAAGAGGCTGCCTTTGGCCCACTCACCCCCTCATAGTAATTCCTAACTCCTAGAATCTATCAAAGGAAAAGAAATATACTTGTAAATTTAAGCCTGTTTTTTCATGTCTATAAATCCTTGTTCTTTAATTCTACCAAAGTTAGACAAGAGCGTGTAGCACAGTTGAAAGGTGCAACTTGTTCATATTACATGCTTCTATTCTGTTGTGCCAATTTTTGCTCTGATCATTTGTGCCAATTTTTACTCTGGTCATTTGTGCCCTTGGATTATCTTATGAAAGGCCATGTATCATATGGCTAAATTACTAGCAATAATTACAATATCATCAAAATATGGGAGGAGGCATACTTGATTTTACTTGTGTGAGATCTTGCTTAACTAAATCAGATCATATTACAAGCCTTACTGCATTTAGGCACTTTGAATTGATCATTTGAATAAAATGCTATGTTTTATGTGGAAAATTTGCATGTAGCTGGCTATATCATATTTTGATAATAACACCCCTCCTCTCCCTCTTCTTCTTTTTTTTTGCATATAAACTTACTTTCATTAATACAAAAATCTTATTCAAATTCCATGATCTTTAGTCAGTAGCCAGTTTTTACTGTGTAGAAAAATTATTTTGCGTCACTTGAATTAAGTTTGGGAATGATAACCCCAAGAGCCTTTTAAATCTTAGTTGATTTAATCAAGATTAATGCCCGCAATTTAATCTAGATTAAATTAGTTGTAAACTGTTTGCTTGTCCTTGTACAGTAAATATGATGTATTCCATCAACCGGTAAAAACTGGCTTTTAAATGTGAACCAACGGGTAAAAACTGGCTTTTAAATGTCAACCAACATGTATTCCATCAACCGGTCAAAACTGGCTTTTAAATGTGAACCGGAAAAAACTGTTTGCTTGTCCTTGTACAGTAAATATGATGTATTCCACCAACCGGTAAAAACTGGCTTTTAAATGTGAACCTCATTAGAGGGGAAAATCATGTTGTTGGGACCATGATTAAGTGAAAATCGTTATGGAAGTTACCTCTCCCTCAAAGAGTGCTCTTGTTTGGTTGGAAATGTCTAAATAATGCAATCCAGGTGCGTAAACTCCTTCATAGTAAATCTATCTCTAGTAATGCTTTATGTCCAATCTGTAACAAGCTAGAAGAATCGATTGAACATGCTCTCTTTTTGTGTGAGCATGCTAGGGCCTCTTGGTTTGGGTCAAATTAAGGCTATTTATCTCATAATTTTACTTTTGGACCAATATCAGAATGGTGGAATAAGTATATGGAAGTGCAAGACTCTTCGGGGCCAACCATAGATAAAAGCACTACAGGCTTTACTCTGGCTTTGTGGTGGGCCATTTGGAAACGTAGGAATGATTTTCTTTTCAAAGAAAAGAAGGTAATTCCTATAAATACTATACATATCGCTAAAAATGTATTCATAGAGTTAAATTCTATGGAACAAAGAGGAGGAAATATTAAAAACTCTCTGGATCCTAGCTTCACAATGAGAGATCCTAGAGGGGCTATGATCTTTACCGATGCAGCTTTTAGTAAGCTTGATGGTAAAGCAGGTTATGATTATGCCATTTGGATTAATGGCTCCTTTGTGGTTGCAGGCTCGTTGGATGGATCAAAAGTCTCTTCCTCCAAAGAATCTGAGACGAGGGCCATTCTCTCAGCCGTAATCAAAGCAAAGGCAATGGGCTTCTCAAAAGTCCATATTTTGACGGATGCTCTTGAAGTCGTACGTGGAATCAAGGGCAAATTGGATTGGTCTATTGATCCCATTTTGCAAGACATATCAATGGAGGCTTCATCTTTTGAATGTTTTCAAGTTTCTTATATCCCCAAAACCATGAATGTGGTCACGCACAATTCTGCAAAAAAAACTTATAAGGGTGACGGGGTTAGAATGTCCTCCATTTCCTAGTTTTTAGTTCTCTTTGGTTGGTTGTTTCTTGTATTTCTTTTCCTTATGTTCTCATAATCCTTTGTTTGTTTCCATGAGTTCTTCTGCCAACAAAAAAAAAAAAAAGAGAACATTTTCTTACTGCCTCACTGGCACGGGTGTAGAAGTACAACTGTGAGACTGTGCATTGGGAATGAGGTGGTTATTTACAGTGATAAAAAATACAGGTTGGTTATACGTAACTAACCAACTTCACTATTTTAGGCTTCCAGTCTTTTGCTATAAGTACTTATCTCAATGAAAGTAACCATTCAAAAAAAAAAAAAAAACAACTTCGCTATTTTAGTATTACAAGCCTTAATATGTATAGAAGATTTTTATTCGATTGGAAGATTTATAGAATATAACTTTTAATACAAGTAGTTTATTTTTTATTTGTCTTAGATTGATGGTTAGAAAATGTTGTACTTTATTTTTGAAAAACCTCACCTGCCCAAAAAACTTCGATATGGGAAATCCTTGCATGAAAGTTATGGTCCTTCTTTTTAGTTTCTTGTTACTCTATTATATGTACTGTTTATATTTCTTTGTAATATTTCTCATTCAATTTATATCTAACTTTAGCTCAGTGGTAGGCATCTACCGCTCCACAAGAACAGCTGGGGAGAGGCCTTGGGGTAGAGAGTGTGTGTTTGGGGTGTGAGTAATGTACCAGAGAAGAGAAAAGGCAGAAAAGAAAAGGGAAGGAAAGGAAAAGCTTACTTTTAAATATTTATTTATGTTTTATAATCTTTTTTTTTTGTATTTTTTTATTTTACTTCAAACCCTAAGTTTTACCCTTTTTTTTTTTTTGTAAATTCTTAAATCTTTGAAATGCTTTTTTATTAGAATTTTGTTTAAAGAATTGAATGAATAGAAACTTTGCAAGACCTCTTATTATTCTTTGATCCAAACTAAATATTTATTATGTCATTTATTCTTTTTTTTTTAATTCTTCATTTTCTTAATTTGTCTTGTAGGGTAATTAAGGAACCAAACCATTGGAAACCTGCGATTTAAACATGGTCCAGCTCTTTTCACAGGCTCATAGTAATGAATTAAACAGAGGCACGTCAGAGGATGACTTAAGACTGATTCCAGTTCAAGAGTATCTATGCACTATAGTCCTGTTTTGTCCATAAAAAAGGAACAATAAATGAGCACAATCAATCCATCTGATTTGAAATGAGTAGGGAGTCACAGAAATCATGTTCTGAATGCACTAACATTTATGTTGTGGGGGGAATGACTAATAAGAATGAACACCGTTTAGTTAAGATTAACTCAACTTTGTGCTTTATGAAGATTCAAACCCTTACACGGATGTGCTAACCCGCCCATTTTTCACTACAACAGTTGCCATATAGCTTGGACAGTTTCTCAAAAACTCAGTTAAATCAGTTTCTCAATAACCAAGTTTTCTATGCAAATGAGACCATGTAACATGGAAAGAGCGTGTTAATTCAGTTATTCCACCCTCGGTGCAAGGTTGAACTTGCGTTCGTCTAATCCAATAGTAAATGTAACTCCAATTGGACTAGAAACTCATTGTTAAAAGGTTTAAAAAAGCACATCTAATGGACAGTCGGATCGTAAATAATGTGGCTACATTGTTCAGGCAGAATCAGATAACCCACCGGGCTTGAGGCCAAAAGTCAGAAGGCTGTGCTGGCAAGGGATACCGTGGGTCATAAAAATATATGTGGCTACGTTGTTCAAAAATACATCCACTACAGAGTTTCAATTATTCAGTGACTTTATAACATTTTTCTTCAATCTAACGAATGATGCTATTTTGTTTAGGGAGCTCAAGCCCGCTATAGGTTATAAGGACGAGGCCAAAAATCTTGAACGCTTTTAAGAATTCTGAAGATTTGACCGCACTTGACTATTCCCATGTGTAAAAACCTCATGTAAACACTTCATCCATAATGCTTTTCAGGTCGGCATTTATATCCATGTGGCGCAGAGAAGTGTGAAACTGTCAATAGTCATAACCAAATTCTGGTTGACTACTAGTCATTTTAACCGTCCATCTGACAGCATATTCGTTTCCCTTGGGGCCCAGTTGTTTCATGTAATCGAATTCCTAGGTAGGGATTATGAGACTAGTATTTCCAAGGCAGATATCATGGAAGAAAGCGAATATAAAAAAAATTACCATCAGAACCCCCCAAAAAAAATAATTAATTAATTAACCTCCAAAATTAAACAAGTTAAAATAATAATGACAAATGAATTAAGGGTAGCTGAGAAATGAAATCTCAGTCATCGCCCTTGCAATCCAAATCCTTTGAAAGTCAATGTCCCACCCATATCTCCCTTGGAGCCTTCACCTTCCTACGCTTTTTTTTTTATAATCCTTCATTAAAGCCCATTTGACAGTGAATTCGAATGTATTCAATTCAAAGTAAATGAAAGGACTTAGTTGAGATTGTTTCTGCCTTTCTAAGGCTTGACGTTAATACTCCTTCTTCCCGTTCCAACTGGCAGAGCCGCAATGAATGTGGAATGGGAAAACATAGAAAATTAACACCACAAGTAGGGCGAAAAAAATAAACATAATCCAAAATGCCACAATAAATATTGCAGTTCCAGTGCTATCTTTTATTTCTCCTAAACTAACAGAAGCTATGGCTAAATCAGGCGATTGTACAATGGGCTGTCAACTATAAGATAGGAGAGATTGTAAATGCTTTCTTCCTTTTCTTTTCTTTCCCGAAGGAAAAAAATTTCTGAGATGTGCCATATTAAGAGGTGCCCAGGTTCCCTTGATGCATGCAAAAATAAACAACCTATGTAGAAATGGGCGTTGCCAGCCAAATTGACTTCTTAGGCAAGGATGCAATGCCAACACCCAAGCATCCAATGCAGCCCCATCCCTCTTCAGATGGCTGTCTTTTGATCCATGGCTAATTGTACCACAGATAAACAGATTCTTTTGAATGTGATGCATATAATTACAAATATCTCCGCTACATCTTCCGATTACAAGTTATAATATAAGCCTATATACCCCGACGTCTGTCCCATGCAAGCATGCATACATGAAAAGTAACTCAGCCGAAGTATGCTTTATATATGAAAACGAAAGGTTTTGCTATATCATTGTCAGTCTTCATCATCATCACTGAAGTTGCGGACCCCAGATACATGGGATAAGGCTTCAATGAACCAGCATCAACTTTATTCCTTCCATCTGAAGTTGGCTTAGCATGTTCTACTTTGCGCAACCGTTTTATTAAGCTTAGTTCTCTGTCAACCCACAATCTAACATAATTTTGACAACGTTACCGTACGTTACAATAGAAGCACATCAATCGGTACCATATCTCCATTTCTTTGTTATTGATGAAAAACAAATACATAATCTAGTAGTAGAAAACAGAACTTGATGTGGAGGCAGTTGCAACGTAAAAGCAATTATGGTACTAAAGAAAAATTCACCTCAAACGGGCATTAAACAGCATGCAAAATTTTAGAGCAACTTGCTACCTTTGAAATGCAGCAAATTGTACAAAATTTAGATTCTGTGAGACTCCTGCGGCATCAGCAATTCTGCGTAGTCATCAACCACCACCTGTGTACAATGACAACTAATTACCCTCTTATAAGTGATAACAAGAAGTTATTATTATTATTATTTTATAACCCAGGGTATTTCCCGCCCAGCCCACCCCAAGAAACTTTTGGCCCTTGGAGCACATGCAAACCCTCCTATCCAAATGCACCGGGTAAAACTATGGGAGGTGGCCATAACAAGAAGCAATTACTGGCAGAAAAGAGCAAAAAACCTCGTATTTCTGGCCTCCATATGTGTATTCCACTTGCAACTGCTTCGGCTCTCCAGGACAGGGATCGCAGAACCCCATAATACCTGACTTCTTAATACCCTCATGAAGCTGCACCGACAAAATAAAAGGGCACTGAATAGCTTTGTAGGGACAAATATTTAGAAGATTACGCCTTCAGGAAATAGATAGATATGAAAGACTTTGATTATAAATTTTAACAATAACCCTCAGCAGTTACATAGGATGCTGGCATTGTTTAAAAGAGGAATGATCATGTCCAAAAGCATTGCACTGCAATGTGGTGCAAAGGCCTTTGCAGTGAAAAATGAAACCCACCATAAAAATGGTGAGCCACTGAACAGGAAGGTGCACCATAGTCTCCCAATTACAACTCAAATCGCCAAATTCACAAATATTGGTTGCATTTTTTAAATATTGCAATTTCCATGAAATGAAAATATTGCTCTCAACATTACCCATACTATAAAAAATCTTCAATTTTCAAAAACTTTTCTCTAAAATCCTTCGAATCACATCTCTATATTTTCAGGGATTCTTATTTTTTCTAAAGTCCCTTTTTCTCAATATTTAATTGTTATATTACAAGATTTAACCAAATGTATACTGAGTGAACCCTAGAAATTTTGACTTCCTCTGAAGAACTAAATATATATTTTTGTAATAGTAACTTTCATTGAAAGCTAGCAGTACATGACTGTACTGACAAGCTTACACCCAAGAGACGCAAAAAATGCAAAAGCACCATACAAAAAAAAGCTAACTGACACAAAACGAAAGCACCATACAATCAGAAGCACCAAAGAGACCAGAAAAGAAAAGGATCCTGCTAGAGACTGAGGCTCGATTTGAGATTGAGCCACTTCCTTCCAATTTCCTCTGGAGAACTATATTGTTCATCTACTAAGAACATGCAAAATGGAGTCAACCAAATTTGCTAACTGTCCACCATCCGTGGACAGTGAGAGCAAGGACATTAAATGGGACCTTCCCATCCAATGGTCCTTATTCATCAAAGGAGATCCACTGTGCCCTTCCCTCTCATAGCGACCAAATATTCAGGAACCAATCACAGTATCCTTTTTCTTAAGTTCCCACAATTGGAGCTCACTCAATAAGTAAAATATGAAAGATCCAGAATGTACCTTGAGTTGCCCAGAGTCATTCACCAAGAAATTCAGTGGTATGGTGACATCCAAGACTTGCAAAGCCAGTTGATCATCATCTCTTGTTCCATTCCTTTTCTTGAAAGCTTTGCGGTTTCCATATATGGCTTTTGTAATAACTAGTCCCCCTGTTTCTAGTTGCTTGTTTGTTTTCCTAGTCGCGACATTCTGCAATAACTGTTGAGCCTTTTCAGCTGCTGCTCTTGCCTCGTGGACCTGTGCCACATTGAAAACAATGGAGCAAGCATAACCACTTAATGTGTGCAAGTAAAAGATTTTACTTTGATGAATATAATGTAAATAATAGCATCTAACCTATGGGACACGATCAATCATATACATATTTTTTAAAATGTTAATTTACCTGAAGGGGAATAGTTCTTTCTTTTTGAAATAAAATTTACAGTTACCAATAATTAATACACACACACACACACACAAAACAACCATACCCTAACTAGATAACAATCAAGAATAACAGATCTGCTTCACCATACCAGACTCCTCATTAAGGAAAACAGAACAGTGTACAAACTCTTTTTTAAGTCATAGCCCATGGATTGACTAACAATTGATCTCAATGAGCAAATATCAGTAGATGAGGAAGTTGCATTTTGGAAAGCCCTATTCCTTTCTAACCAAATACACCAAAGAACAGAGAAATATGAGATGGTTGAGTGGTAATCCCGTCTCACTTGCACACCCAGGCCCTGGCGCTGCCAGAGCAAGAGAAGAGCACACAGTGGCAGCGCACAAAGCACAGATGAGAATGCACTGGCAGAGCACAGGAATAGGATAGTTTACATTCCTTCTCATGTACCAAAAAAGGGACTAAAGAACACCTATCGCCGAAAAATTCAACAAAAATGTCCTCTAGAAGAGAGGCAGTCATACAGACATTTTGCTCCAACAGATCTTTTATAGCATTAGGCTAAACCCACTGTCTTACAAAGATTTGAAGAAAACGACACCCATTATAAATACACACATATATAGAGAGAGCTTTTTGGATTGAATATTATTAAGAACAATGTTGGACGTCCCACCCTTCATGGACAAATTGTTCTGTTGCTACTGGAATGACCTCTATATCCTAACAGTTACTAGGCTGAAACTTTGGTGTGAAGGGGCTGCACTGATCATAGGTGCTAGCGTATGACACCCAGAAACAGCATGTATACGGAAGGGACATTCCATGGACATGGCAAGGACATGGATTTTACCCATAAAAACTAAAGCATCGGATATGATACAACACGATCCGATACCCATTTTGAAGTATCTATGTATCATAGGTTCTAGGATGGCCCCAATAGCAAGATCATTTCCTGCTATATAAGGCATGGTCCAAAATGGGAGAAAAAATGTCCCCCACATTCAACCAATAAAAAGAGGAGTTAATGAGTTGCTTGGTTGGAGTACTTATCCTCTTACTAAACAAAGAGAAACAGTTGCCTAGTTTCTCCTTTTGAAATCATACATTGATTAACTTCCTACTTCTCCTCCATTTTAAAAGAATTTTTTTTTTGCAATTTTTCCCCCTTTAGAGAACGTGTCTGTATCTCATTGAGGACTAATGAGAAGTTTGTGATGCTTGCCAGTGAGTTCATTATGGAAAATCCAAACCGATCTGGATTAATGGACCCATCTTTTATTAAACTGATCATCAAATTTCAATCATATAGGAGTTGGGTCCACCATGAGAATGATCACCATATAAAACTTGAAAATTTCATACTACGACAATGGGCATGAAATTTGTGATACTCCTCTGTGGAGGCCAGTTGTGAAAAATCATAAGCGATCAAAACAAGTGGCCCCATCTCTTAGGAGCTTGCACCAAATTTCACTCCAATATGAGTTGGGTGTCAGATTAATCACTACATAAAGCTTAATGAGGGCACGTATTAGGAGGTTCCCTTTAATTTGATCGGCATGGATTTTCATAAGTGGGTCCCTTGGAGGAATGCCACAGAGAGTTGTTTTAGCTTCGGAGTGCAAATTTCAAGGGATGGTAGTTATTGCTAGAGTTGTTTTAGCTTCTGAGTACAAATTTCAATGGATGATAGTTATAGCTGATAACATGTATTACATTCATTGGTTGTTGGGGGGGGGGGGGGGGGACCCCTTTTTAACTAGGGCTGCTACAAATTTCACTCCAATAAGAGTTAGGCCGAATGTCCGATTTATCACTAAATAAAAGTTATATTTTTCATAATCAGATGGTGGGCCTTTCATGAGGGCATGGACCAGATGGGTCCATTTACTTTGATAAGCTTGGATTTTCGTAAGTGAGACATTGGAGGAGTTCCCCCAATTTCCCATGATTTGCAACTTGGATTTTCATCAGTGGACCCCTTGGAGGAGTTCAGCCAATTTCTCATGAGTTGTAAATAAATTTGGAACCGGGAGTTGTTTTAGCTTCAGAGTGCAAATCCCAAGGGATGGTAGTTACTGCTAGAGTTGTTTTAGCTTTTGGGCGCAAATTTCAAGGGATGATAGTGATTGCCAATGGTATGTATTACGCTCGCGAGCTGTTGAAAGAGGGGCAAAGAAGTCCCTTTTTAACTAGGGCGTTCTTGAGTGCAAGATTTCAAGGGATGATAGCGATTGCTGATAACGTGTATTACATTCGTTGGCTGTTGAAAGGGGGTAAAGAAGCCCTCCTAGAATTCATGATTCTAGGGCCTTTTTCGCACCAATTCATAGAATTCCTCTCGGAAAGAATTATCAACTCTCCAAATGCTGTCCCCAAAGGGGCTTCCCAAATCCTCCTTTACACTCAAACATCTAGGATACAAAATTTGGAGAACTTGAAAGGCCAAAAGCAACCTTTGAAAACAGGTTTTTGGGATTTCACTAATCAAACAAGGAATTCCATAGAATCAGCAACGGCCACTGCTGTTACAAATTCCCAACACAGAATTCCATTAGAAATTCCTGCAAAAAAGCCCCCCTAAAGTTTCAATTGCGAGTTACATTGTGTTTTTTGAAAAAAAATCTAACGGTTTTTATTGGTCTGAAAAGTGTCAAATTGGTATGAATGTCAATACATGGAGGGAAGTGTACATGAGGTATTGAATTCATCAAAAGTGGGCCCCGCTAAAAGTTATCTTCTTTTTTTTCTTAAGAAAAGTCGAATCAGCTCTCTTCTGAAATTTTTTCTATATATACATATTGTGGTTATGTATATATAGGACAATGTTCTCTAACAAGCAGACTACATCTTGCTAAACTGCAATCTAGCTGGTGGGGCCCACGTAGGTATCAATGTAAGGAGGGCAGATGGAATTCTCTCCTTATGGACAAAGGGAGCCAAAAAATCAGCCCCACCAGATTATTCTAGCCCTTGATTCAACAGCCTTAAACTTTGATGATGTTTTAACCGTAGATCTTTTTGAGATTCGATCCAATGGTGAGAGAAGGTTCAATGATTGTAAAATTGGTTCTAATGCTAGATTATGGGATGAGAAGAGTATCCAAGGGGGCTGAACTAATCAAAGGTGGTCCCAAAAGATCTGGACTGCACGTGCAGTCCACTCATAGGAGAACATTCTCCATATATTGAAGGTCATTTTCAAGAACGACTACATAAGGTCATTTTCAAGAATGAACGGCCGTCCCTAAGCTTGGACCGGCCTAAACTAGGGTGCTCACCTGAAGCATGCAAGTCATGGCGTGCAAGGTCTCAGAGGTCTCCCCATGACCCACCTATGTGAGAAAGAAAAAAAAAAAAAAAAGGAACCATGCAATATGTATGGTACTATTTTGACTTTTCAGGGTCTCAAAGTATAGCTTGCACAATCAATTTATTGAAGGGCCTACACAACTTGGATGAGCGCCAAATTCGGGATCATGGGAGAGATAATGGTTCTTATTGCCACTTACATGCATCCATATTTTGGATTTTCAATCTAACATTGAACATTCGTCAGATGTGTGCCAATTGGAGTGCACACCAATTCAAAAGAAAGGGTGTGTATGGGTTGGTGTTGGGGGTGAATGAAAGTGGAAGGTTTACACCTTATACCGATCACCTGATAACGGATGTGTGGATAAAGGAAATCTTGGACAACAATAGACCAAAAGTTTTAACCTCGCTAACCCAATCTTTGGGGGCCAACTTGTTGCGTGCCAATCACAGGGTTAAAGTGGGAATAGAACCATTTAAAATGAATTAGGTAATGTAAACAATCGGCAAAATCCAATGACTGTAACCATCTGTTTAACGGTTATACAAAGCACTCATAACACCTGTAAAAACTTGGGGCTCCTAAATAGATGGTTAAGGTCATCAAATCATACTAATATATGGCACACCTCTAATCCACATGAAGAGGTTCCAATCCCATCCTCATTCCTAGCCCTGTGATACCTTAAGGCAAATCCAGAGAAGGCTGTGCAAGTTTAAAACTTATTCTTAGCCGGATTTTCCCCTACACGCAAATTAGGCAGTTGCTAAGGACCATCCAATTTACCAGCTATTCAATCGATGGCTGTGATGGTGTGTCCTTCACTAAATTTTATTACAACCACTTATTTCATAATGGTTGACACTTGACACTACCAATGAGGCTGTAGTAGGTGCCCCATTCACAAACACCTTGTTCATCTGATAAGACAACAATGGCCACCAACATGTCTATTTAGTATTTAAAAATAAGCTAAATGAATAAAAATGTAAGAACTGAACTCTACCTGAGCTGAAGATCTTTCCATCTTCTCTTGTGCCTTCTTTCTCTCCCTCTTGAGGTAATAAGGCTTGACAATAAATGCCTGAGTTAACATAATAGAAATAAAATTAAAATATCACAGATAAATGAAGCTAAAGTCGAACCAAACCTCTGCTGCACCACTTATTCGCAAATGTATTTTCTTACATGATTGATAGGTGGAGAAAAAATCTAAGAGCAAAATTTGAAATGCGAAAAACTAGACAATAACCATCCCACTACATTTCGCAAAGAGCAAAGCTTGAAATGCTAAAACAGTCATAGAAAACCATCCCATGAACTTTTAAAATTGACCAACATAATTTGTGAAATTGGATGCATTAAAACAAGATGATGGAATCCAACGAGACAGAAGAAAACAGAAAAATAAAAAATTCCAACTGGCAGGATGTGATTGATAACAATAGTTCATGTGCTACATTCACCAACTGTGACGGCTAGCTCGTTGTTATTTCGTTCCTAGGTGTTAAGAACATTATGGGCAGGTTTGTGCAACAACATTTCAGCTGGAAAAGACGTGTTCCCTGAGGATATATGAAAATCCAATGTTTGGTCAGAAAATTTTCCAAACATACAGCTAGAGGTGAAAGTTGGGCTGGGCCGCCTGGGCAAGGCACGGCCCGGCCAAGTTTTCACCACTACATGCAGCGGAAATGACAAGCCAAGAATTTATGCTTTCGAGGATTTTGAAGTCTGAGGTGGAGTAGGACCAGTGATTTTTCCTTCCTTTTTTTCCCAGATCCGTGAGCTTTCTCTTTTGACCAAACCAAAATTAAAGATTTCATGGCAAGCAGAATCCACACCCTAATGTCCACATAAAGAGTACATTGCAGATTCCACAAGCTTAAGAATCCATGACTGTTTCCAAATGTGCCCTCTCATGGAACTCTGGATGGTATGTAGGATGTAAATGGACCAGAACCTTGACCTGACAATTTTTCTGTGTACCCAACCTAACTAAGGTCTAGTATATGGCACTAGACCCAACTGGAAGCTCTACCTCTGATATATTATTTACACGTCTATTATATTTTTTTAGCAAGTTTAATTGTTGTTAAAATCTTAGGATTCAAAAGGTTCATATACAATCCTAGTGGAAATTATTTGAATATATACAATGAATCCCATTTACGTGTAAATCTTGAGATTTGAGAGTTATTTTTTTCGTCTTACACATATTTTAGTTCATATATGTTTTTTTTTCCCCTGTTTACTTTTGCACTGCCTATTGAACCTTTCACAGTTTTCCTCTTCTGGAAAATACATTTATACATAGATATAAAGCCACAAAGCCCAATAAAGATTTATATATGTTTATCAGTTAATCAACCAATCATTCTTTTCTTTTTTTCGGTTTGACATCCTGTGTGTTGCACGATTCTTGCTAGTAATGATTGATCAATACAAAGAGGCAGGAAAAGGAAAGAAAGCCACAACCTTGAGGAGAAAATAAAGTGATGATGGGATTATCAGTGCCCCAGATGCTATCACTGAATTCAATTGTCTAGAAAGCAAGACCTGTATACATTGCAAAAAATCAGTACAGATACACAAAAACAGGGACAAAAAACAAAGCACTAGCAAGCTATTATTCTTTTACAGTATGTTGACCCAAATCTGAAGGAAAAAGCTAATGCCCAGTCAAATACCATTTGGTTACTAGTCATATGATAAAAAAAATGTTCAAATTTCATGAAACGAAAAACTATAAAACCAGAGAGGAAAATATAGTGTGGAACAGAACATTTAGTTTAAGAACAAGTCACTATCAACATCATCATTGAAGCCTTATCCCATCTATACGAGATCAGTTTCATGTAGTTTTTCACTCTCAGAGTACAGCTCTTGTGAAGTGTGACTTACTACAACCCTCCTTCATCCATGTTTGAAACTGGATTTAAATTTAACATGAATGAATTACAGAAATGAAAAGAAGGTTGCCCTTCATTTCACTCTAGAAGTTCTTATTTGTCAGTTGAAAGCCGCCTTTTTTGTCGGTTGGTAGCTTCTGACAATATTTTCACCTCTAACCCTCTTAAAAGTGAGGAGCCAGAGGGCTTGCCAACATGTTCTCCCTGTCTCTTTTTTTTTTAATTTATAAATTAACCGAATTTATTGATTAGGAGCAAAGGAACAAGAAAAACAAGGGCAATGGGACCTATCACCTATCCCCAAGCCATGGATGGACCCAAAAGGAAATCGGCAAGCAGGCTTTCCCTGCTAAAAAACAAATTACAATCCATCAATAAAGTATCCACATCAAAGTTTCCCCCAAAGCACATAAGATAAATCAATAAATCATCCTTCGACCATGCAGGAGGTCCTTGAGCTCATCTATCCAAGGACCTATCTTCCACTATGGTGAGACCAATTCTCTTCAGACCCTCTATGATGAGACTTGAGAGTGACCTAAGCCTGGTCGGTGGCCTCTTGCATCGCAATCAACATGGCTAGCAATTGTCCTTCTTAGCTACTACCCCGGATGGAGGCCTGAGAAATTTAGGCAAACAATCCCTTAACAGTAGTGGATTAGGCCTCCAACTCTGCTACAGATTACCGATCATATGGGCACCAAAGTATAGTTTCCACCATCATTTTGGCAGTGTGGACCGTACATGGGATGGATGAGATGGAGCTTCAAGGGCTTGTTTCTCTAGAGGTATTTCTGACAAGAATTTGTCATATATTGGGAGTTTCTGACATTGATATGTGGCTGTCCCCTTGGCATTTCAAATTGTTATGTTTCATAGCTGGAATTCTGAATTCCAACCCAGCTGAAAAGTGACAAATAGCCTTAGAATTCTCAGAATTCCAACCCCCTAGCTTTTCAAAATGATGGATGAGCCATGAGGATTTTGGAATTCTATGTGGAGGACAGCATTTGGAGAATTCCAAAATTCTCCAAACAATAATTCTCAGAATCATTGCAAAAGAGCAGGCCCTTAGAATCCTCAGTTAACTCCAATTACAATCCAAGACTTCTGCTAGACCACCATGATTCTGGTGCCAATACCCAAGAGATCTCACCTTACCGATACCCAACAGATCACCTTATTTTTAAAGTATCCATCTCCTTACATATTGACCAAATGGTTGCTACAAAGGATAGCATCCAAAGAGTTTTTTGCCTCTATCCAATCAAAAACCACGACTCCAAGAGTTGGGAGGGCCACACCCTCTGGAAGTAATCAAGAATCAAGATTGGAAAGATCGCCTTACCAATACCCTAGAGATCGCCCTATTTTTAAAGTATCCATCTCCTTACATATTGACCAGATGGTTGCTACAAAGGATACAATCCAAAATGTTTTTTGCCTCTATCCAATCAAAAGCCACAACTCCAAGAGTTGGGAAGGCCACACCCTCTGGACGTAACCAAGAAACACTGAACCATGACATAACTGCATTCCAGACCATTCTAGCCATGTTGCATTCTAGAATAAGATGGTTTACACTTTCCGCAGCTCTAAGGCAGAGGGGGCAACCATTAACAATGATCATTCATCTCCCTACTCCATAAGTGATCCATGGTCAAAACACTATCTTGGATGGCTACTCAGGTGAAAGCAGCTATTTTTGGGGGAGTGCAAATAGACCAAACTTGAATGACCCACTATTTGGAACACCATTGCCATGAAGGCAGAAGTAAAAAAAAAACCTATAACTTCAAATACCCTCGGACACTGATTTTGTCAAGAGGGAATGACAACCAACACTTCAAGCATCACGCCAAGGAACAACCAATCATCATTTTGTTTTTCCTTATTTTTTTCTTTGAGATTGTCAAACATGTCATTTTCTTTTCTTTTTTCCAACATATGCTGGGTGTTTTTGTTGAATAAAAAAAAACTATGCTGGGTGTTTCCAGTGAAAGTGGATAACATATTTATCATTAGAGCGACAATTTTCTGTTGTCCCAGTCTGACACTGATCAGAACTGTATCCACCGCCGGATTAAAAAAAAAGAAAAAAAAAAGAAAAGAAAAGCAAAATGCAGACAAAAACACTGTCAAACTTCAAGGTCCTTAAATGAAGGGGTAGAATGCCATATGGATAAGATTTTTTGTAGACCTATCATCCATTATGAGAGCTTCCAAGTCCCCTAACTCCACCTCCCAGTTGAGTGCGGGATGTCTCACCATATTACCACCCTCATGAAGAGAGGTGGAATGACATTTGCTCCAAAACGCTATTCTTTAACGTGTATGATTTTATAGAAACACCATATTCTTTGCTATCCAAAATGGGAACAATACTTTTCTTTCTTTCTTTTTCTTTCTATTCTTTTTTTTTTTTTTTTTAAATGGTAGAACAAGAGAATCTGTAACAATGTTTCTCTTCTATTCCTTGATTGACTGGGGAAAGAAAATAAGATATTCCTATTAGAACTGGACTACTGGGAAAAATATATATTAAATGACACTTCATGACATTCTAGAGAAATGGATTCCTAACTTTGACCCCATCAAGAATCCTTTCTAACCATAATCGAATTTGAAGTGATGTTCTTGGTTCATTTTGTTCTAGAGATGAATACTGAATGAGCATTTGACTAAAGCTATGTATGGGGTTTTGTCCTGTATCCATTCTTTTTTATTCACAAACACTTTTTAACATGGGGAGATATTATAATGTGTAAGATTGATGATTTGGGTTTTATTTGTATCTTTATTTTTTATTTAAAGATAACGGAAAAAATTATTTTAACTTGTTTATTTTCTCTTTTAACATTGATATCTTAAAATATTTAAATATTTACTCATCACTATCATTTATGATATAGTAATTTATGTCAATGATATTCTTCATATAATTGTATCATAGTCTTATTTGTCGTTGTATTTACGCTGCTATGCATGGATTATAAAGAACTACTTTTTTCTCCTTTTTGGAAATTTTAATTATTTTTCATTTTTATAAGAAAAATTAAAAAACAATTCATGATTTGATTTGATACACCCCCTTAATAGATTTGCAAAATGCTTCCAACTTTTAGAACAATGAATGCAAGGACTGAAGAAAAGAGAAAAAATAATAATAAAAGCCGCTCTTGTTTCTTTCAATATTTTAGACAATGGTTTTTTACTGTCACATGGTTTAGGATGTGCGCACAAAGAGAGACAACCAACAGCACATGCCCATATGCAGTGTAAGCATGGACTATGCAGAGGAAGAAAGCTCAAGTGTCAATTAAGGAGTATTTAAACAAGAATGAAAGGTAAAGTTAAGATACACATGGTGCCTATATAAGCACAAAGGTTAAGACTCATATTACCGGAACGATTAGTTTCTGCCCACCACGATGGAGTTCAAATCTCCAAAAGATTCCCTACATCAAAAGGTCATAAAAGATCAGCAGGATAATGAAGATGTCCAATCAATATAATCATGCTCCATGAGTGACAAAAAAAAATTCTAGGGTACTCAAGAAACAATAAAGAAAGCATGAAATCAATTAGGTTCTATGGAGCAGCAAAAAGTATGAGCAGAACAAGGTTAGGCTAAAGAACTCCAATATATGAAATGACTTGCAATATTTTTTTTCCGGTAATCCTGTAAAACCCTACAGTATTATAACCAAAGATGTCAAGTTCTATATTTAAACAACCAAGTTCCAACTTAGTTATATATAAAATCTCTTCTAAAGACATAGGGAGTCAAGCGAGTTGAAACCAGAAAGTTTCATTTCAGGGCCAAATTGGAAATACATCTGAAATGGAATTCGTAACTATGGACAAAATGCTTAGACATAATCCCATCCTTGAGTTGAGAGAAAATGACAACCTAGCAAATCTTGTTTATCTGTGAATTGCTCACTGAAACAAATCATAATAAACGAACTCTACGACCATTGTTTACATTGTCCCTCGTTCACCTTTGGAGAGATCTCCCTCAGTCTACAAAAAGAATCACTACAGGAGGCATTTTTATTCTTTCCTATGTCTTTTACCCATTCCCCCTACAGATTACACCTGCTTTCCACACACAACCTCCCTCCCTAAGAAGTTGTTTGTGCTGAGCCATGGAAGAGGAAACCCCGCATTTCCTCTTCCGCAGCACCACTTTCCAGATCCTCTCCATAGCAGAAAACACGCCTAAAAAGGCGGTTTCCTCCCTCAAATCCTTGCCGCACCAAACAGCAATGAGGAAGACACTGCCCAACCTTTCCGCGGATGGGGGCATTGCACAAACACCCCTAAAGAGTTCCTACAAACGGTGTACAACCAAGTAGACCAACACCAATTTTGCTTGGTAAAACCTCCCCATTCATTCACAATCACGAGGCAAGTAAACCTCTCAATTTTTCTGAGACCAAGACTTTCTTGCATTTGTGCAATAGGCGCCTCCCTTCCAAGGCAGAAGCACTTGTTTGAATGTGTGGGAGTTCATTCTCGTGTTCACACAATAAGTCCCTTTTACCACTAGGGTGCAATTCAAAATAACAACAATAATAGGAATAAATAATATATAAACCATACTTATTTGGTTCAACTGTAGTTTAAAGTAACGGGCACAATACCAATAAAAAAAAAGTAACGAGCACAAAGGGCTAGACTGTAGCATGATAAACCAGTCCATTTTCGAGCAGATATTTTAAATAAACTGAACCTAAACTTTCCACTTATAAAATTAAAGAACAACATTTGTTCAACACTGAGTTCAGATGATTCAAAAGATCGCAATAAAGGTTTCAATGGCATGACTTTTCCTTTGTACATAGACAAATTCTGGCCCAAAAATTGCTCGTAGACAAAATCTAGACCAAAATTTTGATTGTTCCATATCTCTAGAATGATGGAACTTGTTGATAGGAGTACATGTCCTGATTTTCATGCAGTTGTGCAGCATTCAAAAGTATCCACGTATCAGTATATTCCACATAGAAATAGTCAAAAAATCAGAAAACATATAGGTTGATGAAACAATTAGAAAGATAAAATCAATCCATATACATAAATAGATGTCTAGAACCAACTCCCCATCTGCACACATTGCCTTAATCACCTGAATTCCTATGGTGTAGAGCATCCGAATGGTGCTGAAATCAGATATTCTTCTTCCACCACCAACTTCAAACTCAAGAGCAGTACTGCAAAATTAATATCCATTACATGATGCAAGGAGTTAAAAGAAGATGCTTTGATATATTTTAATTGATCGAACAGTTTTACCATATTTGAACAACAATTATATGTGAAAGAATATATTAAAGTGTCCATATTTTTTTTTTCAAAATTAAGTGCCCACAATGATTATAATCATGAAAAGGTTAGCATTTTATGTTGAACTATTAAAGTTGTTTTAGAATACAACCCGTTAAATGAGATAACAAAGCGAGTTTTAAACTCAGTATATGGAATTGTCAGGAAAGTACTGACTCCTTTAATCCGAAGATTCAGTTCAATCTTGAATGATATATCAACAAAAAGTTAAGCAAAATGAAAACATCATATTCCACAGATAAATGAAGGTATAGACAACATCACAATGTTGCATGACTCCTGTGTATGCATATATTTTTTCATGCTGCAAAAATCATAATCTCACTTTGCATTTTTCCAAGTGTAACCACTAGATATAGCTGTCCTTCTATTTACTACATTAGCATCCACAAAAAATCAGTATTTTCTATATCTGAAGATCTTTTCGTGGTTAAGTTCTGGGCCTTTGATCCAACCACATGATTTGATTATCTTTGAGACATAATAAACAACTCAATTCAAACTTTTTTTTCTGCTGAAATTCAAACTAATATCTGATTTACACATTGTGTTTGGGGTTTGGACGAACCGACTCAACTAAATTTCAAGTAAATTGTTGTGAGAAAAAAGAGAAAAACAACTTCAAAAATAACTCTTTTCTAAGAAAGACTTGATTTACTCATCAAGTTTGGTAAAAGATTTGCCAAATTCTTTGGCCTCTCACACTCAACCCCTTTCTAATTTCCTCCTTTTCGCTATTCTCCCTATTTTGATCGTGAAAAATGGAAATACATATGGACACGTTTGTGTAACAAGAAGAATTCCTCAGTAGCATGGAAAAGCCTCCGATTTTCCAGGTACGCCACATTACTATGGTTTCATGCAATGCGTTTCCACCTGGAAAGAGGAATAAATTGAACTATTTTTCCCTATGATACCCGGATACGGCAAATGCCCCATGGTAGACGTACCGATACAGGTCTAGGTACGGGATACGACAGGATACGGTGGCACCCAATTTCAGGATACGGCTTTCTATTATTTTTCGCCCAATTTTTTTGGCAAATTTTGTCAATTTCGGTTGATTTCTGTTGAAGCCCCTTATCGATCCCTTTCTCTATTCAAACGAAAGGAAAAAAAAAAAAAGATTAAGAGGAGGATAGGTGAAAGAAGAGCCCTAACCTGCTTTGACTAGGGCTGTCGTTGTTCCTGTAGGTATAAATTGTAATGTTGTTCACTAATAGCTCGAGCTTTTGGTGATACTGGTTATTAATATGGTATCACAGCCATAGGTCACGAGTTCAAAACCCATGGGGGCCATGTTACCTCCATCTGTCTCTCTGTCTATTCTGTATGTCCACTGGGTTTCGAATTCGAACGCCTTCCCGTTCGAGGGAGGGTATTGATATAAATTGTTATATCGTTCACTAATAGCTCGAGCTTTTGGTATTACCGATTATTAACAATTCCTTCGAATGGGCTGTTGCTTCGACATGCAAGACCGCTAGTGTTGTTATCGCCTCCAGCAGCAGGTACTCCTCCCTCCTCTTCATCTTCTTCGTTTTCTTTTTTTCTTAATCCGTTCATGCCCTGGAGAGTCGAGATGCTAGCGAAAAGGAGAAATAATCTCCTTGGCTTTTCTAAAGGAGGGCGGGCCCATAGAGCTTTTTGTTTCTTTCTTTTATAATGTTGGGCTATTGGGCCAATCAGTCAGAGGCCCACTTTTCTTTTCTTTTTTCCTATGTTGAACTATTACCTAGTGAGGCCCACCTCATCGAAAATTTGATCCACATAGTGCGCCTTGCAATGTTTGAGCCCTAAATTGAAATAAAATATTGTTCCACCTAAAATAAATTCCTAATTAAATATTTACATGTATATATATTTTTAAATGTCGTACCCGTATCTGTGTCCTAAATTTTTGAAGTTCGCATATCGAACACTTGCTCCCCGTGTCTGCGTTTGTACCCGCGTCCATATCTGGACATCATAGAGTTTTCCTCAAGCCCTCGGAAAACTATTTCTTAGGGTGGGTTGGGGGATCGTGTCCACATCCGAGAGGAAACAAAAATTGCAGAACACAGAATTTCAACATGGTTTCAACAGTCTTATGAATTTCATAGTTTAATTAATATTTATAATAATTCAGAGATTTTACTTGTTTTTGTCAAACTTGGCACAGTTTTTGAGTCAACGCAATGCAGTTCCAAGTCACAACTCATCTCGTTGGACTGTTCATATGACTTCTATTTTCTGGTTTTGGAAGAAACATGCAGAAACAATTAAACCAAACAACATGAGAAGTGAGAACACAAGCATGCTATTGGATCAAATGAGAATCCAGAAAGTTGAGTAGCCATCAATCACAGAATCGAGAGATGAAGTCAACAAAGTTGACTGATGTCTAGATTTAGAAAAAAAAAATACAGGCTAGGGAAGACATATGGCTCTACATTTACTTTATTTTATTTTATTTTTTATTTTTTGATATCCTGTCTGATACTTCAATGCCGAGACAAAATTGCCCCAAGGTCTAGAAATATTGAAACCAGAAGTCTAAACTTTCCAAAGCAAGGAGAACAACTGCAAGAACTTAAAGAATTTCAAGTACAAACCTTCCAATTCTACCAGCAATGCGCCCGTGAGACTTAGAGGAGAAGTGATGAGTATAATGAGCTGATGCCCCAAAGGAACTTGTCCCAACCTACAGAAAATTGGAAATAACTCAAATCAAGCACAAAGTACACTATTGGTAACAAGCTTGTAAATGGCAAAAGAAAATTCACAAACACAAAAATGAAAGCAGAGAAACACATAATATAACAGGATCATAACTAGTGCTTATCATCTATGATGCCCAAATACGGCATGGGTACGATAGGGACATGGCATGGTTATGGAATGGACACGGATTTTACACATAAAAAGTGAAGTATCAGATACGATACGACACAATACGTTGCCCATTTTGAAGTATCTGTGCATCATAGCTTATCATTAGTTTTATCTGGGCGCCACACCATGGGTGGGTCACTGCCCAAAAATCAAATTGCTAACATCTCCCTTCTCTTTTCTTTTATTAATACAGTCACTTTTAAAATAAAAAAATCTCAACCTTCCTGCTGGAGAACTATAAAATATGATAAACCAGAAAATAATATAAGAACCAGAAAATGATATAAGTGTCAAAGTAGAATAAGAACTAATACATTGCAGGGACGTGTAGATTGCACTCACATGTTAAAGTCTTGCCATATAGACATCAATAACTGGCTTTTGGTAACTTCTGTCTTTCTAAGTTAGAAATGTCCACTGGAAGTCAATAATTAATTACCGTAGTGTGTAACTGATTCAATAAACATCAGTGATACGTGGGCCATATATAATCCCGGGTTTTGAACTGTAATGTGTAACCAATTCATTGAAAATGGGTGATATTTGGGACATATATAAACCAAACCTCCCACCTAACCACCCCCGCGGAACACAGTCAATTTGATCCTTATCAAAGTGACATATACCATATGATTACCATTCAAAAAAAAAAAAAAGGACATTTGCCATAAGATTGAATCACTCTTAACTTAAAAGCAACAAATGTGCGGTCCTCTGTCGGATATCCTTGTACAACAAAGGTGATGTTGAGGGCCTAAGGTCACCCCTTATCTCTTGCATCCATAAACGCCAGTGGCCACGTGGGCCTTAAAAGCATGCGAACAGCTTGCAGGGAATATAGTACACGCACGCACATATACAAACATGTGAAGGGCTTGTAGGGAATCGAGGGGGTGGTGGGGGTGGGGGTTAGTGAGTGTGAGGGGGGTGGATTTTGTTAAATAGACCCAAAGCCCATCAGTAATTAGAGGCCCAAAAGCCCATTGTTATATCTCACGTGGGATTGAATGGGAGACAACAGGAGCCTTCTTTACTTAGAATACCAATTGCTGTAATTAGTTTCCTTCTTAACTTAGAACACTAATTGATGTAATTAGAGAGGTTTCCTTTCTTAGAGCCTAGATTAAAGGCATGTAAATACCTATATAATGATGTATAATCTCCATAGAAAGAGACACAGAATAATACATTCTCAAGAGCATTCCAAACTCTTTTCAATCGTGAGTTTGTCATGGTATCCGAGCAGAGTTCTAATCTTCAGTATTAAAATTCATTCAAGGAGTCAATCAGAGAGAAATCCTTCTCTCTTGAAGAACATAAACAGATAGAGGATCTGTTTCAAGAGATCGGCATCCATCCTGTTCCTGCGATAGGCTCAGATCAACTGTGGCCCACCTGCGATCATCACAACATCATCAAGGATCCTTCTAGCCAAGATCGCCCAAATCTTCTAAGTATTTTGGTGATTTTTTCAGAATTTTTTCGACACTGTAAGGTACGTTTTTCTATCATTCTCGTGATTTTTCAAAAACTTGCACAAGTTTTGATCAAGACCGTACAGAAATTTGGATCTTCAGCAGATTGAGTTCAAACCTCTTCCAGTCTGAGCGAAAATTGGGTGCCTAGATAGATCAGGACCCTGATCAGTGTCTAGGATCATCTGTGGGGCCCATGTAAGGGATTTAGAGATCAAATCAAGGACGTCATGGCCTTTTTTCATTTTTTTTGGTTCTCTGTTTGGCCTGATTGGTTTGTTTTAGTGTTTGGATCTGTCCAGTACCTTCTCCAGCACTCACGAACTGTAGTTCAAATAATTTATGGCTGTGTTTATCACTTGTTGTTTCACAGTTTCACAATATACAGTTGAGATGGACAAATCTAAGGTCACTTTGATCAAATTTACTGGAAAGAATTACCCTGCCTGGTCTTTCCAATTTCAAATATATCTAGAAACAAAGAAATTATGGGGATTTGTTTCTGGCACAGACCGTAAACCCACTGAGGATGAGAAGATCTCCTCTTAGTATACTAAAGATGCCAAAATCAAATCCTGGATTCTGGGATCCGTTGAGCCTCATCTGATAATGAATCTCAAGCCTTACCCCACTTCGAAAGCCATGTGGGGGTATTTGAAGAAAATATACCATCAAGATAACTCTACCAGACAATTCCATCTTGAATGTGTAATTGCTGAATATAGACAAGGGAATTTGTCCATACAAGACTACTATTTAGGTTTCCATACACTATGGTCGGAATACGATAGTATTAAGCATGCGAATGTGGCTAACAATGTGTTGATAGTTATTCAAGACCTTCAGGCCTCTAGTCAGCGAGATCAGTTTTTGATGAAACTGTGGGATCAATATGAAAGTGTCCGATTTGCTTTGATGAATCGGACGCCACTACCTTCATTAGATGTTTGCTTGAATGAGCTCTTACGCGAAGAACAACGCCTTATGACCTCGGCTCATATTGCTCAACAGAAGCTTGAAACCTATTCAATCACGTTCTCGGCCAATAAAACTCCTCAGCCTCCGCCTCGAGACTTGAGCAAAACCCAATGCTACAATTGTCAGAAATTTGGGCACCTTGCATCTCAGTGCAAACAGAAAGTCTGCAGTTACTGTAAAAAGTCGGGACATATCTCTGAATGTCATCGCCGTCTACCACGTCCATCAACACAGTATCAGACTCCACAATATCCGGCTCGGCATTATCAAAATTCACAATCTCAGACTCCACACGCATATATGGCTTCCTCGGTTATGCCTGCTCCTCCATCTGCCTCACAGCCTTGGCCCTCATCCTCTCTCACTCCTGAATTGGTTCAACAAATGATTATCAATGCCCTCTTTGCCTTTGGTCTCTCAGGTAAGTCACCGTCATCTTCTACTTGGTTCATTGATTCCGGGGCATCTAATCATATGACAAATTCCCACACCCCTTTCTCCAATATAACAAGTTGCAATGGCCATCTTCAAATACAAACTGCTGACGGTGGACATGTTCCCATTACTGCTGTTGGCGATATCCATGGTCCCGTCCATTTGAGAAATGTTTACCTTTGTCCTAATTTAACTTCCAACCTATTGTCAGTAGGACAACTTGTTGAAAATAATTGTAACATCTCTTTCTCTTCTTCTGGTTGTGTTGTGCAGGACCAGATGTCCAAGAAGGAGATCGTGAGGGGGCCTGAGTGTGGACGCTTGTTTCCGCTGAATTTTTCTAACATTTCTAGGAATCAATTTGACAATAATGTGGTTTGTTTTTCTCTTAGAGATAATTGCCGGTTGTGGCATAATAGACTCAGACATCCTAATTCCAAGTCTTTGTCCCTTATGTTAAATTCTGGTTTATTAAATAAATCTCTTGGTTTATCTTCTTGTGTGCCTTTTGATTGTGCTACTTGTAAAATGGGGAAGAGCAAAACTCTTCCGTTTCCTCATTCCACTTCACACACCTCTAAGTGTTTTGATTTAGTTCATAGTGATGTATGGGGAATTGCTCCAGCACTTTCTCATGCTCGCTATAAATATTTTGTGACCTTTATTGATGATTTTAGTCGGTTCACATGGGTCTATTTTCTGCATTCAAAATCTGATGTTTTTAATGTTTATAAAATCTTTTTGGCTTATGTTGAAAATCAATTTTCCACCTGCATTAAAATCTAGTAATCTGATTCAGGCGGGGAATATATGTCCTTTGCTTTTCAACGGTTTTTGCAAAACAAAGGCATTATTTCTCAAAGATCTTGTCCTTATACTCCCCAGTAGAATGGAATCGCTAAAAGGAAAAATCGACATCTCCTTGATGTCACTCGTTCCCTTCTTCTGGAATCATCGGTTCCTACTCTTTTTGGGTTGAAGCACTGGCTACCGCAGCTCATCTTATCAATCGTATGCCATCAACCTCCATTGAGAATCAAAGTCCATATTACCAGTTGTACAAGACCTCTCCATCCTACGAGGATCTTCATGTTTTTGGTTCCACTTGTTTTGTGCACTTGCATCCTCCTGAGAGGACAAAACTCACGACACAATTAGCTCATTGTGTGTTTTTAGGTTATGCACCCTTCCAGAAAGGGTTCCTTTGTTATGATCCTCACATTCGTCGTTTCCGCACCTCTAGGAATGTCATTTTCTTTGAACATCAGTATTTTTTTCAAAAACAAATTGAGCCTCCCGACTCCTCTTTTGTGTCCTTACCTGGTTTTTCTGACGACCCGTCAGTTGTTCACTTTAATCCTAACTTTGTGTATCACAGACGGAACAAGACAGCGCCTACCAGGGATCCCCCTCCCGATCTTCCTCTTGCATTCGGTCCAACACCGGCAGTTGATCCATCCGGACACCCTTCACTGCGTCGCTCCACTCGGATTTCGATTCTACCAGCCCGTTATGGGTTCTCCCATACTTCCTTAATGGCCACTTTATCTTCCTCTTCCATTCCCCAATCCTATTCTCAGGCTGTGCAGGACCCATGTTGGAACAAGGCTATGCAAGATGAATTGGATGTGTTAGCGCAAAATCATACGTGGGATATTGTACCATCTCCTGTGGGTGTCAAACCTATTGGCTGTAAGTGGGCATTTTCTCTCAAGTTAAAATCTGATGGCTCTTTAGATCGATATAAGGCGCATCTTGTCGCTCTTGGAAATCGACAGGAATATGGTATTGATTATGATGAGACTTTTGCTCCGGTTGCCAAGATGACCACCGTCCGCACTATTTTTGTTGTTGCTGCATCTCAGTCTTGGCCTCTCTATCAAATGGATGTCAAAAATGCGTTTCTCCATGGTGATCTCAAAGAAGTTGTTTATATGCGACTACCTCAGGGCTGCTCATCCGGGACCGGTATGGTTGCCAAACTTCGTCGCTCCCTCTATGGTCTGAAACAAGCTCCTCGCGCATGGTTTGAGAAATTCAGGTTGCTCTTCTCCGCTTGGATTTTCATTCAAGCCTGTATGATCCTTCTATGTTTTTACATCGTGCTCCATCCGAGATCACTGTACTCCTTGTCTATATTGATGACATAGTCATTACTGGTCCTAATACAACCATGATTCAAAAGCTCCAAGCGTCTCTTCGAGAAACATTTCACATGAAGGATCTCGGCCCCCTACATTATTTCCTCGGTTTGGAAGTTCATCAATCGCCTCAAGGCATAGTTCTCAATCGGCACAAATACACTATTGATCTCATTGCCTTGGCTGGCCTTACTGCTTCAGCTCCTGTTGATACGCCGGTTGAACTGAATGTCAAACTTAGTCGCGAGGAAGGTGATCTTCTCTCCGATCCTACTACTTATCGCCAATTAGTTGGCAGCATGATCTACCTCACGATCACTCGTCCTGATATCTCTTATGCGGTAAACCTGATGAGTCAGTTCATGACTGCTCCTCGTCACCTTCATCTAGCTGCTATTTGCCGCAACATTCGGTACCTTATTCGTACACCAACTCGTGGGTTGTTTTTTCCATCCAACAACCCTCTATCTCTCAAAGCTTATTCCGATGCTGATTGGGCTGGTTGTCCAGATACTCGCAGATCAACGACCGGCTGGTGCATGTTTTTAGGTCATAGTCTCATTTCTTGGAAATGCAAGAAACATGACAAAGTTTCAAAATCCTCTACCGAGGCCAAGTACCGCGCCATGTCTGCTGCCTGCTCCGAAATTCTTTGGCTCCGTGGTTTGCTCTTTGACCTTGGTTTTCTAGCACCGGAAGCTACCCCACTCTATGCGGATAATACAAGTGCAATTCGGATTACTGAAAATCCGATTTTTCGTGAACGCACTAAACATATCGAGGTTGATTGTCACTTCATACGTGATGAGCTTAAACGTCATGTCATCAATCTCCCACATGTCTCCACTGAACTTCAAATTGCTGATATTCTCACCAAAGGGCTTCCTCGACCACGCCATCAATTCTTAGTAGACAAATTGATGCTTGTTGATTCCCTCGCATCAATTTGAGGGGGGGTGTTAAATAGGCCCAAAGCCCATCAGTAATCAGAGGCCCAAAAGCCCTTTGTTATATCTCACGTGGGATTGAATGGGAGACAGCAAGAGCCTTCTTTACTTAGAATACCAATTGCTGTAATTAGTTTCCTTCTTAACTTAGAACACTGATTGATGTAATTAGAGAGGTTTCCTTTCTTAGAGCCTAGATTAAAGGCATGTAAATACCTATATAATGATGTATAATCTCCATAGAAAGAGACACTGAATAATACATTCTCAAGAGCATTCCAAACTCTTTTCAATCGTGAGTTTGTTAGATTTATCATGGGGTGTCTCACGTGGTGGTAAAAAGGTCACCCCACGCAAATCAGTGAGAGGTACCTCTTAGCAGAATATAATGCAAACATAATAGTTAGCTTTGTGACTCACCACACTATCAGGAGCACATTTCCCTTCTAACTCCCATACTGAATTTGACAATCAGATGCAATTATACGAATGCACTGAAGCAGGCCCCATCGGGGCTCTCTTTCACAATAAGACTGAGCAAGCAATGTTGATCAGCAAATGACTAGCATACAACAAATATCTATGTCATTATCCACATATGCATGCATACATACATCTATATACATGGCAATGATCAGTTATGTACACACCTACTTTGGGAATGGACCTGGCTCTGGGTGCCACCTGGATGCATGAAAAACATGGGAACAGAATCCTGCACTCAAAATAAGTGCATCCCCCCCACCCCACCCAAAAAAACACCCACGAACACACTCATGCCGCCCCCACCAACCAGCACTCACAATCAGTTATGCCAGTTTTTTAGGGAAAAATGCCAGGCAGTTTCTAGCATCCCTCTTTATATTTGGGTGTCAATGTGTGCTTCTGTATAGGAATGTGTATGAACTATGAACGTATGAATGTATGTGCAGGTCAGTATATACACTAAAAAAATCTTCCAAATGTACCTTGATCTCCCCACTGGCAGATGTTTTTTCATCTTTTCTTTGCCATCCAACAGCAATAGTTGATTCTACACCTAAAACAAGTTGTATCTGAGAAAGTAAGAAACGTTACCATAAGAACAGCTTTATTTTAGTTTAATCATAACCATTATCAGAAGTTAAAAAAAAAAAAAAACACAAGTGTACACATCATCATCATCATCATCATCAAAGCCTTGTCCCTACTAAAAAAAAAACACAAGTGTACACATGAGAAACATAAATTTATTTTCACTTCAACCAAAAACAAAAGCATACTCTGGCTCTAACCAAACACAATGGATAAAAATCAACAAAAAAGTAGATGAAAACAACAACCCAATGTCTTCAAATGCATACCACAACCATTTTGCAGTCCACTGTTTTATTAGTTTGCTTACAACCAGTGATGCCATTCTTCTTCCAGCCAATACCTCTAAATTGCCTAATACATGATCACTACTTGAAACTGAGACCAAATTTAAAATGGAACTGATTTGCAGTTTATTTTGGTGTGTCATACGCAGACAACAGAGAAAAGCACGAGTGCCTAGGGATGTAAACAGTTCAGGTTTTTGTCCCATTATTATGAGCCATGACCAGGCCCATTTCCAATTAGATATCAGAGACCTGGACCTGGGTCCAACACTGATGGACCAGAGTCCAGATCCAACTCAAAATTGATTGTTTATTTGAAAGAAGAACCCACAGTGTAGGTGAGGATCAAACCTGCGACCTTCGAGTTGCATTACTTACCACATGTGCTGCATGCTATCATCTGTCTTGATGTATAATCTATAATATATTATCAGTTAATATAATCTATAATGTTTAATAAATATCACTTCGGGAGTACGAACCCAACTAGACCTGGAACCCGTCCCAATTATCAATGAGGTCCAAAAGGAGGAACCATACCTGGATTTTTCAGGCCGGAACCTTCAAGTAATTAGGTAATTGAAGGTCTATTAATATCCCAAAAACTCAAAGTACCGCATCTCATTATTTGAGTACATCCTATGATGTCATTCTTTCTCCAAATTGATTCCTCTCTGTACCTAATCCAACAGTCATAAGGCTAACTTGTGTATAAATTTGAAATGGAACTAACTTGAAGTTTTGCAGTCTCCCTGAAAACGAAGCATTAAGCAAACCACATAGAAAAGCACCAATGCCTCCAAAACTCAGACCACCCTTTGAAATATGCTAACATGATTCCAACATGTGGCCAAGCAATTGCCAGATAGTGTCTATCTTAGATCTTAACAAGAAGACTGAGATCTTCCTTTCCAGTTGGAAATGAGCCGATCACCCTTCACTTTCTAGCAGGCTTCCTTGTCTTTACCTTCTTCCTTTGGCCTCCATATTTAAAAGAAAATAATAAAATTATGATAAGATATGCTTTAAGGAAGATATCTGAGCATGCACGGAAGTCCATCGCCCTGCCCTCTCACCTCCATACTCTTGGTCTCCAGGATCCTGTTTTGGAGCTTAATCACATGGAAGCCTAGTATTACCCTTACTGAGATAGGCTACGAGGCCTAAGTGCACTGGGGACACAGAGATCAGTTAGAAGGCCATAAATGAGTCAAACTATTGGACCAAGAGGTATGGAATCAACAAAACGACCAATTCAATTCTACTAGAACCCTACTGCCACAAATCTGGGAACATCTACAGTAATGTATTGAAATGAAGTAGCTCAGCTTGTTTGTGGGCCCAGTCACAGAGAATTTGTGAGGACCTACAGCTCCAACAAAAGGGTAGTGATGCTGATGGGTCTGATTGGAAAAAAAAAAACTCCTAAATGAAAAAAAAATCTTAAAAAGGAGTTTTTTTTTTTTTTGTTCTCTCCTTTTCCCCTTTATAATCATAGTAAGCTCAAGAATCTGCATATTGTTAATGTATGCATTTTGCAGGATGCAGAGAATACCACTCATTTGGGCGTCAGTCATTGAGCCTTCCTTCATATCTGGTTCTTCTTCTATGCATTGGAAAAAAAATAAAAAAATTAAATTGAAGATTTATGGGATCCAGTGATGGAAAGATTTGTAAAGAAGTCACTGACAGAATGCGTCACTGCCAAACTAAAGGCAAGTAACCTTAGGCCATGTGTTAGAGCATTTGAATTAGTGATTTACAAATCAAAATCAGCGCCACCAACAAACACAACACACCCCCCCCCCCCCCCCCCCCAACCCCAGCGCGATGGAATCATGGAAGGAGAAGGATGGTGGAATCATGGCTGAAAAAGGGATTTAGGGTTTTGATGAGTGTGGTGCACTGCCATGGAAGAAGAAGAAGAAAGGGAAGAAGTGAAAAAAAAAAAAAAAAAGTGGCCGAATCGGGGATGAACCATTGGTCATGGCCGAGTTTCAAAACTATGATTTGAACCCCTTGAATAGAATTGTATCTCTTGCTGCTGCTTGTAGCACTTAGCTAAGAGCTTCACTGACCAAGACAAAAGGAAAGGGGGATGGCCGATTGCTAACCTCAGACCACAACCTTGTAAGAAAAAGCCTATAGGAGTACCATGAATAGAGAAAACCGACGAACTAACACATTCTTTAATCCAGCCATGCCATCTAAATAACAAACCCACTCTTCATCACATGTAGGAGAAAATCCCAGCCAACGGCCCCGTCTTCTCCGCTTGTGTCACGCGTCTAGCCATTGGTTTGCAATGAGCACCCAGTCTAGAATTGACACCCATGAACAAAGGCTCCTTTGGCCCAAGAGCCCGCTTTTGGGAGGACTCTTTGTAAACATGTTGGGAGCACTATAGCTAGGATCTTGTACAAGTTGACAATGAGGCTGGCTAATAGGTCAATGCAACCGTCTTTGCCTCCACTTCATCAAATTCCCATTCCAACCTATCTATATTCTCCTCCCCAGTTAACTTAAGTTCTAGGTTGTCCACCCTCGGTCTCTCCCACTCCTCTCTTTAAGTAGAACTTGTAATAATCTATCATGAAATTTATGATCTGCTTAACTTATCTAGTCATACAGCTTTCCATGCTGCAATTATCCTTAATTACCTTCTTTCAGCACCATGTCATAGAGAAGAATGGTGTATTCAGGACTGTTGCCTCCATTTAAACTTCTCTTCCTTCAACTTGCTATTGAACGTCACCCACTCTCTCCTCCCCACTCATGTCCCTTGGCATTTCATCAAAAGTTGGTGAACAATAGGGCATTAAAGTTTTTCACCTGCCTACAAAAGATAAAAGCACATCCTCCATTTAAACTTCTCTTCCTTCAACTTGCTATTGAACGTCACCCCCTCTCTCCTCCCCACTCATGTCCCTTGGCATTTCATCAAAAGTTGGTGAACAATAGGGCTTTAAAGTCTTTCACCTGCCTACAGAAGATAAAAGCACATCCTAATTCCTAAGATTATAACTTTGTTGAACAACAATCTTGAATAGACTCTAACAAATGATAAACTTAATAGGCACAACAAAAACTCCATATAAATTTTATTTTTGTGAGAGGCGGAGAACACCACCCATTTGCTCTTATACTGGATCTTAGCTAATATTTTTTCGATGGCAGGCAAGGAGCCTGCCTTCCTCATATTTGGGTCTTCCTTTATGCATTAGGAATCCAAGTAACCAACCAACACTTATAGGATCCAGTTATTGAAAGATACAAAAAGAAGGTATCAACATAGGAGACTTGATATCTATCATTTGGAAGGAGGCCTCATAAAGTCAGCTCTCATAAATCTCCCAATTCATTTTCTATCTTGTGGTGTCCAATCTGTTGTTAAAAGGATTGAGCAAATTTTTATAGCAAAAAAAAAAAAAAGGATTGAGTATCTTCAACTTGAATTTTTATGGAACGCAAAAGAAATCAAAAAATATATCACTTGGTTATATAGAAAATAGTCTACGAACCCAAAATTGAAGGTGGTATATGAAGTAGGATATTTAAGCGGGATAATTCAGTCATGTTGGGGAAATTGTTATGCTGCACGGGTAATCAATAAGACAGCATATGGAGATTGATCTTTTTCATAAAATATAATTTGGAAAATAGATGGTGGAAGGTGTGTGAGGCGACTGCTCATTCTTCAAGGCTTAAGAACATGGTTACATAGTTATCAAAACAAGAAAGCGGTTACATAAGAGTTTTTTCTTGGCAAATGTTTCCTATTCAGTTTAGGAAGGAACTCGGGTGCAATTTTGGTAAGATACTTGGTACGATAACAGACCATTTGTGGAAGCTTTTTCTTCTCTTTTGCCATTTCAACAGATCCCATGCCTTTTGTTACTGATGAATTAGGCGGATTAAGAGGTATGCTTTTCTGTAGCTCATTTTAGGAAAAATAAATCTCAATGATGTTGAGACCGTCATTGGGAAAGCCTCTATCTCTTGTACAAAACATCTCTCTCTCAGAGAGAGTGAGGGACTTTCATATGACATCCTGATAAAAATGGGGAGTTTACTGTTAAATCATCTAATGAAAAGTCGGTGCACAGAGGGGAGCTTCTCAATGTATCACATACAAAGATAAAGGCATCCCTAATTTCTAAAGACTATAGCTTTTCTTTCTTGTTGACTAGAGCTTGAACCACAGCTGAAAAGCACTCATTATCAAAACCAAGGTTGTAGGTTCATGTTACCATTCAAAATAAATAAATAAAAATTGTATTCTTTTTTTTTTTTTTTATGGAAATCTTATAAGATTCTAACAATTTTAGGTGCAACCAAAAACTGCAAATTGCTAATGTATGCATTTAAGGAGGCAGATCCACCACTCATTTGCAAGTTTGGTGTGGAGTCATTTTTTTCATCTACTTGGGAGTGCACTGGGTAATGCCCAGTAGTACAAAAGCTCTTATTGGAAGTTGGTGGTTTGGATGTCCTTCTCATAGAGGTTGTACATTGTGGAACTACGCTATCATGACTGTTGAGGACAATTTGGGCACAAAGAAATAGGATGATTTGTCAGAATCTGGTTATAACATTTCAATGAAGGTGCAATCTTTTAAAAATTTCTTGGGCACTTTGCCTAAAAGGTTCATAGGTAAATCCAAATTTGATCTATGGAGAAGCAGCTGGGGAAATGATGATATACTTTTCCAGCATTTGGGTACTCCTATATTTATAAAGCCTACTTAAGCTTTGTATTCTATTGGTAGTTTATGAAGGCTCACTTACCATTTTATTTAGGGAAAAAAACAGATACAATATGGTTTACCATAATAATTTTTTCAATGAACAAAGTATAGAAATAATTATCCTCTTGTAATCTTCTTTTTCCTAATAAAATCTCACTTGCCTTTCAAAATGAAAAAAAAAAAAGAGTATAGCAATAGATTGACAGTATTTAGGTACGCTTAAAGGGTAATAGTACAATGAAAATTTGTTAACTAATGTAAACTAAACTCACCTATTCTAAAGGGACCACCATAATGCTTGCAATTGGACTTATTTTATTTTATTTTATCCATTATTTTCTAAAGTTTTAAATGTTACTCTTGGGAAAATAAACAAAACAGAAAAAAAAAAAAAGGAATGAACAATGAAGTATGATTACATTAATACATTTTTTCCTTTTGTTTTTTAACTGGTAACAAACATGAATTGAATCCACAACCTCAAGATTGCAATAGTAAGCACCTTCCACTGTGCTACGGGCTCTTGCTAATTAAATAACACTTTAGTAACAAAACTATTAAAAATAAGGTAGTACTCCAGACTGTGCGGTGCACTTGATAAGGACATTATGTTTATCCATTGTGGGGTGGAGGCTGCAGATTCCAGCCCTGGAAGGTACAGGAAGATATTGGAGAGGTAGTGTACCTTCTAGTTACCCACCCTGCCCATTAGGGGCAGGACCTAGGGGGTCCAACAGTCCATTAGAGGCCGATAAAAAATAGTCAAAATTGAAAAAAAGAATCCCAGAACTGAGACAGAATCTAAGAAGAAGCGTACATTTCCATTTGATGTTTCAGAGAGTTGTCGAGTCCAGGTATTGGATAGATTGATTGAGCCATCTCTCAAAGACATAGCAATCCCAGTTGTAGCAGTTGAATGAAGTGATAGATGACTGAGAATAAGGCAGCAAAAAACAAATCTTTCAATTCTGTAATTGAGGTCCGACAGATCAAAAGATGCGCCAAAGAAATGAATATGTGGTGACAGGAATCATTAAGTAAACAAACTAGCATACAAAAGTGTCTTCCCTACCGAGATGTCTGTACCCCAATAAGTGCTCGTAAACCGGCTGTAGCCATAAACTCTATAGAAGAAACTGAAGACAACTGATGCCTCAGCACAGCTGTTGCTGCACCACCACCAGAGTTTCCTGTAACCGCCAAATTTCCGCCAATAGCAATAGTGTTCCGCTTGGATATCTGGGATTGAACTTCAGTAGACATTGCCATCCTACGAGTGATACATTTCAATTGAACATTAGTAATCATAATTGGTGAGAAAATGAAAAGAATGTCACAACAAAAGGAAGGTGCTTGACAGAGACTACACTCAAGTCTCAACAATAACTAGAAAATGGACATGAAGCAAAGTTCCCTAAAAAGATAAAAGATTCAGAATATGACAATGGGATTGCTCCCACAGGAGGTACCAGGGTTCAAACCCTGCTCACCCTGTTGATGATAAACTATGCCAGCTAGTGTGGCAGCCCCCAAAACAGAAGGAATATCACAACAGAACAGAAGCTCATGAATGAAACTCCAGAAAAGAACTAAAAGTTATAAAACTGAAAGTTGACAAAAGTCCATGTGAAGCAATCTGCTATAAGATGAAATAACATTAAACAAAACACTTTGATAACAGCTTGATGGTGTGTAAGTACATATAGTCTCAAGTAGGATTGTTATTATATGTCATGCAACCCAATTATTGTACTTAAGAGAGCATTAAACTCTTAACACTTTCTGCACAATACAGGTATTTTAACTTATGCAAAAATAATAGTTACCACTTCCCAAGAGATATTGCAGTCCTATGTCACAATCAAGTTAATATACATTGCAACATTTAGCTTAAAAGTAAAAAAATGAAATAAAATGTAACACTATTGTCACGTACAATAAAGATTCCAATATTTAAATTAAATTCATAAAAAAAATAAAGTAATATGATACTGTTGCAGCACTGTTTAAACTAGCACTAGAAGAATCCAGCCACTTTGTCAAAAATTCCACCCAAAATCTCGTCTCGTTAGGCACATGTAGATATGTGTCACCATTACTTGTTTTTCTCTCTCTCTCTTTTTTTTTTTTTTTTTTTTGAGGTAGACTATTGCGTTAAACAAATATATTTTAAATATTTATCAGCAATGACATTTTGTACACATAGCAAGTATGCACAAGACCTAAGGCAAGTTATCTCAGCCATCTATCATCAATTTTGCTAAGTCTTCTAACTTAAATTTGTCCCATATAAACTGAGATAAAAGAAAAACTACTAAGAAAGAACTGCAGAACTAGAAAATGATCGTGCAAAGGTTGCATAGACCTTGCTGTACATCTGGGATTATAGGGCCCAAAAGCCCTACTGTTTGATCAAGTGGACTCCCATCAATAAATAGTAGACTGATGGGCGACCCTGATGGTATAGGGTTTGCATGGGTTTGGCCTATTCAAATTTTAAACCCGATTATTTTGAGGACAAAAAATAAAAACAAAAACTATTAGTTGTGATTTTTTGCAGGAATTTCCAGATTTTGCAGAAAACCAACGGTAGTCTTCCGTTTATTGAAAAAAGCACTGTCATACAGATTTCATCAAATATTAGGTACTGTTCAGGCTTGTTCTCTGATCTAAAGCCATCACCACCTCGGCCAGCCCTTGCTTTTTAGAGCTTTCAAGCTGGTCCAAAAACTCTTCAGCAAGTGGAATTATGCATTCACCTTCTGAATCTTCGTTGATATATTTGTCTTAAATCTGCTAATTTTCAACTGGCTTGACATAAACGTCTTCGTCCAAAGTTCTAACTTATCGTTAGCTTGCTTTCTTATCTAACTAATTAGTACCGCATGTCCGCATCACAAACCTTCGATTAAGTTGTCAATGACAGACAAATAAATAGGGGCTCAAAGCAATCCTTGGTTCCACCCAATGTTAATAGGGGACTCAAATGTGATTCCCAGTTGATTTCAACTCCCCACTTATACATGTCATGTACAATTTGATACGCCTATTAGCAATGCATTATTCTTCAATGACTACCAAATCAACTGTCTCAATACTCTCCCGTGTGCATTCTCTAAGGTCAAAGAAGATCATGTGGTAACTTTCCATGTTCTCTCACAACTTTTGCTAAGTTATCTGCATAGAAAATGGCTCTGTTATATACAAATCTAGCCAACAGTGGAACTGGGCCCTGGGGGTGGGGGGCGGAATTTTTGAAAAGCCCTTATAATTTACACAAAATTTTATGATTTCTTTATATTGGCGCCCGCAAACAAATTTTCTATTTTACATAGCGGCCACCCAACTCATATTTTCCGGTTCCACCCCTGTATCTAGCATAAATCCAAACTGGTCCTCTGTAATATTTGATTCCTCTTCTAGGCGCTACTCCATCATTCTCTCCCACTACTTCATTGTATGGCTCATAAGCTTGATAAATCTGTAGCTTGCAAAATTCTGAATATCTTTTGTTCTTGTGAAAAGGAAACACATACTTTTTCTCCATATGTCAGACATTCTCTTTTTTATTATTTATTATTTATTTTCTGAATGATATAAGTTAAGCATTCTTCCTACACCCAACTTTTATTGAACAAATCAGTTACCAAATAATCCTAATTTCCAATTTTCCGAACAGATCAATCAATCCTAATGTTACATTTTCCTTCATCCTACCTAACGTCATCAGTACTGATGCAGGCCAGACCCATGGTCGGCCAGCTAATTGGATACGATCCACAGGCCCAGCAGGATATCCTTTTACTTAGAAGTTTTAATTGCATAAGAGTCTTATTTAGAGAGTTGTGATCTATTTAGAAGTCATTAAAATTAGGAGTATTATTTTATTTGAATTGAAGCAAGTGAATGATTTAATTTCCTTCAATGTTTAGGAAAGCAGAGTCATTACTAGGAAAGATGTCCAACCATTCCGATAAATATGTAATTCCTCTATTAAGAGGGTAGTTCATGATTATTCAATAAAATTGGTATGTTTGGTTTGTTGTTTCTCTTCGATGGAAGAGTGCTCGTAGTCGTAGGTGTTGAGTTCCGAGAGGAATTCGGCCAATTACCATCTGCAGAGTTGGTCCTCATTGGAATCGATCCAGGATTTGGCAAACTCTTCCGTAGAGTTTGTCTACACCCAGTCCATCACCGCTTGCGGATCCGAGGCTGCGTCAAGTACTTCTAGCCTAGATATTTTATTGATTGCACCTCATTTGGTTCTAAGTCACAATTTTCTTCTATTCCATAATCATATTTCATAGATCTTTGAAATGCATCCCCCATCAATTTATAACCTCATCATTTTTAACCAAGACCATTTTCATTATTATCTCTAATGCACCTTGTCTGATCAAGGTCTCTAGTTTTCCTTTCTTTTATCTCCATAGGCTTGTACAAATTCAATGAAAAATGAATATTTTAAATGGATTTAACAAAGTACCACAGTTTAGGTAAAAGACAGATAAAAGAAAGTTTAGAAATGCACAATAGTTGTAGCTCCATGGACTCTTGCCGGTACAGTACTCATTTGCACTGATGATCCAAAACAAAATCCCTAAATGTAAATGTTGAAATTGATATTACTATCACACTTTTCTCAATTCTTTTGGATTTATTGGATTATTTTTTTAAATGATAGAAAGGACAAATACGACGAAAGGAATCAATACAAAAGGCCGATACTTAAAGGTTTTGGACAAGACCACCGATACATGGTCCAAAACCGCATTTTAATCCCATGGAACGCGCACAATCCAAACAAAACTGTTAAAGGCACAAAATCTAAATGCCAAAGGATAGGTAGATCAAACCCTCTCAATAGGCCACCACCATTCACAAACTGCGGCAAAGATAAATTGACAAGCAGTGACCCAGAAGGGCGGACATGCACTGAAGCCTTCTCTTCTTCCTTACGACGCCGTAGCCTTTCCAGCTCTTCCTTGATTTCTTCTGGTTTATTCAGCTTAGGGCCAAGCTCCAAACCTGAGGTAAGCCCTTCCATGCCATATATATCATATATTAGGCGTTTGCGCTCATCACTTAAGATTTCGTATGCATCACGGATCCGTTGAAAGTTTTCTGTAGCAATGTCTTTCATCTGAAATTGAATGAACGTGCCAAAATGAGTCAATTATATATATATATATATAAATATATATATATATATATATATATTTATAAATACTAAGGTTGCAACACTCCCAACACATCATCCAATAAGAAAAATGATAGCACAAAACTGCGATGCCAGCATTATGGTAAGATGATAATGTTAACAAAATCCTGGCAGCACTCACAACAACTTGCTTGGTTATCTAGAAACAAAACAAATTTTTACAAGCATTTTCATAGGCATATATGTATAATTGCAAAATGTGTAGGAGCAAATGAGATATACACGCTACAAGCTCCCATATGCAGTACTCTTCACATAATTCAATCCAAACAGATCTACCACATAGAACTTGTAATTAGACAAAGCAAGGCATAAACTGAAGGAATGCTGAATTTTGAAAAAAAAAAAAAAATGCATTCACTTTCTCTGAGTATTTGATTGAACATCCAAACCACTCTGAGTGTTGTTTTAGTTGGTAGCTTAAAACACACGCGTTCCGATCAAATGAAGGATCAAATGAAGGCCGATAAAGAAAAAAAAACATAAAAAGAAGGAGTCTTGATGAAATCTCAATAGATTGATAAGATTGATTGATTGATTGGAGGAGGAGTGCTGGTTGGTGTGTGTCATGGTAGTGTTGGGAAAAAGAATACCTGTGGGGATTGGTATTTGTCAGGGTGGTAGATTTGAGCCCATTGGCGGTAAGCTTTCCTTATTTCCTCGTCTGACGCTTCGGGAGAGATGTGGAGTAGAGCGTAGAGCTCCCGTTCAGGAGGCGGCCCTGTTTTTCCTTCTTTCATACTCGTTTTTTTTTCCCTCGTTCGATCGACGGTTCCTTCTTCTGAGGGTTTTTCAAGGGCTTGAGATTTCGCAGGAGCAGGCAGAAGAGAGAGGGAGGGGTTTAATCACTGTAAGATAGCCAACAAGACCAAGGAATGATATTACGCTCACGTCAGCCTAAATAACCTAAATTAACAGCGACGCGGCTCGGCTCGGCTCGGCTCTCCTTTGATTGAAATGCGCACGGTTGGATTCTCCCGTGATCAAATCCAATCCAACCGTGCGAACCTTTTATGTGGGCACTTTGCGGCAAAATTTGCACCGGAAAACTCTGATTCACGACCAGACAGACGAGGCACCTTTCATAATTGTCATGATGTGATGATATGAGTTCTAATTTTTCACTCGTTGATCCCTTACTCGCCCGTCGATTAAATCTAAAAAGTATTATAGTTTATATGATATTAATGTTTAAGAGCATGGGTTCTATAATGCTAGAATTTATGACAAGAATTTGGCGGGTGTGTTAGCAGAATTCATCGCATAATGTGATGGCTTGTCACATTACATTTGTAAATACAATATTTTTTTCACCAGAATCTCAAAACTCCAGTGTTTTACCAATAAGGTCTTAACCGATGTTTGAAATTCTTGGAATTTTATTCCCTTTGCTTTTTTATGATATTTTTAGATGCTTAATCACGAATTTCAATATGCTTGAGAAGAAATTCTTCAAACATAAATTTTCTAAATTCTAGTAAAAAAAAAAAAGTCCTACGAACCTTAAATCAAGGGCAGAGATGATTCAGTGTGGCAGGCCTTTTGATCTGACTTTGTATTTTATAAGCGAATAAAAAAGAATAATCAAATGTGAATATCAAAAACGTCCATCAAATGATGTTCATTTGTGGAAACTGAATAAAGGGAAGATAAGAAACTGAATACAAAGTCATCATCCCAGTAAATCAAATTTTTGGAAATTAAATGTTTGCATCTAAGTCTGTACCTAATATCCTTCACCCTCATGTCATGTACTTCATGCTTTACATCTTTAATAATTTGTTGAGCCCATTTGACTATGATTTTTTGGATTCCATGCAAATAAGCATGCCCCTTTGCCTAATTAGTCATCGTGCCTTACTGACTTTCCCATATGTTCTAATTTGTAGGGCAAAATAGTATCATGAGGTAAAAACTATAGAGATTCTTAATGGTAAATGTAACCAAAGAAATGTCAGCTAACATTGGCCTTTCTTTACGGCAAGTAGTTAGGCTTCAAGCAGAAAGTGGTTAGAATCATCCAACTAATAAGTAATAAGGTAGTCATTGGGATAATGGGATCCATAATGACTACTATGCCCTCCTTCCTTGTGTGTGGGCTCTATTTCCACAACTGTAGGTAATCTCTTTCCACGTGCGCAGTCTCTCTTCTCACATGCATGTGCTCTCTCATGGGTCAAGGTCTTTTTGATTGGCCGGGATAAGAACAAAAGATGCTGAAATCTATTAACAATAATTCACAGTCAATATTACACTTCTAATTTGTACATAATTCTATCTAAAACTCGTTTGTAGTAGTATATATGCCACACTTTCCAATACAATGAGATTTGTATACCATTTAATTCCTTTGAGGCACGCCTTAATCCTTTTTCCTTTTTTTAGTGATGGCTGTGAAGATTATCTCATGTTTTTCGTTGGTCATCCTGGTTTGGTGTCACAATCTGGGTACGAGATTAGGATTACTCCGGATAAACCCCGAGTCGCAATCTTCATACTTATTCCCGCAAACTCCAAATTAACCGAAGTTAAGACGAAATCCACAAGGGATAACATACATTCACACCTGTCAAATGTACAATTTTGCGGAAATATATATACATTGATGAAACAATGTAAAATAGTACAAGTTCTTTACCTCAAAGTAAAGTTCAATATGCACATTCGCTTTGCTATTTAAGTCAACCACTGTATATTCAAAATACAATGCAGGTAACAACTATTTACACTCCAAAATGAATACACATGTATTTCTCAAAATATTTCAAAAAGGTTTTTAATTGAATCGCCCTCCGATCTACATCCACTCAATTAATCATCCTGGAGGAATTTGATTAGCCTCCTCCTCAGGCGGCACGGCCTCTGCAATACCGGCACAGGCAACTGGGCCTGTAATGTCATAAATAACACTATGAACACGACGGTTCAACAATGTATACACAAGTCTTTAATAGTACATACTAATAAACATATTTATCAATTCTATAAACAAAATCTCAATAATTCTAAACAACTCAAATCAATGACAGTAATCTATACATTGGAGTCAAGTAACAATACTGGCAAGAATTGGTAACTACCATGGTATATACTTCATTCAGTGGTTCCCGAAAGAGATCATTCAATTATCCGAATTAACGGATTCAATATTACATTCATTCAGTTTTCAGTGAGTGTGCAATTTATTAAGTGGCTTATCATTGAATATGTGTGGAATCTACTAGTGTCTTGATTAGAGATCACTGGCATCACCACGGAGCTCCGGAACACCCCATTCCATCTACTGCAGTGGGATTGTTCATTAATGCATTTCATTAATTCATTTAAGCTCTATAACGAGCTTAAGAACTACTATGTAGTGCCAGACTCACAAAATCAATCAAAGAATTAAACCTTATACAATTTCCTAAACCAACATTCAAGTGAAACGTTCATTATATAATGTATGTGTTATTTTGATGACATCACTTTAAGTGAATTTACACATTATAATAACCTTAGCTAACACCAATGAAGGTTTAGGTAAAACACTATTAACACTAGCCTGAGTCAATAGGCTTTTTATTCAGAAAAATCAGACCTTAATATGAAATTTCCTCCAGTTGTCACTTTGTAGGTTATCTGTCGGTTAACCAAATTCTGGAACTTGATTAACCGAACCCTAATTCGGTTAACCTTCCAGAACCTCATAATTCCGGACAGTATTTCAAGTTCGGTCACTGGCTCGGTCAGGTGTTCGGCTGACCGAACCCTCGAGTTCGGTTAACCGAACATACTTCGGTCAGATTTCCAGAAGCTTGACTTCTAATGAAAAACTCTGACAGGGAACTTCGGTCACCTTTCGGTCATCGTTGGGCTAACCGAACTCATGGGTTCAGTGCTCTCGGTCAGCTTTCCAGAAGCTGGATTTTCCTGCAAGATTGAACCCAGAAAGGTCGGTCAGCCTGTCTACTGACCGAACTGCTCCCAGAAGTTCATAAAAATTTTTAATTGAAATTTCTGAATTTGAACTCCTTGAGTTCAAACAAGTCCAATAGCATCATAAATCATAAGAGATAAGTATACTTGCCCTGTTTGGAAATTAATTAACAAAAATCCCTTTGTTTAGCTTGAACCTTAAGACGAAATCTCCTCAATTCAAACTTACTCCAACCTAAAAACCAAATTCAATTCAAAAGTGGAACTACAATGAGTTCTTTATGCTAGAAAATACTATAAACCATTGAATAGAACCTGAAAGTTCTGTAAACAAGTATAGTACTTATTTGTGGCTTTAAAAGGAGAAAGCTTGAGCTCTTTTTCAAGCTTTTGCTCCAAAGAAATGAAAAGAGAGCTAGAGAAAGAAGATAAAGGAGATGAAGTCCTATCCAAACCACTTTTAATTACTTGAAAAGCTTCCAATCTTACTCTCAATGAAGGAAATGAAAAGAAAAGGGAAAAGAAAGGTGTCTAGAGTTACTTGGAATGGAAATGAGTGAATATGAACTCATTGGAGTTCATCTCAACCTATATAACCCATTTTTGCGCAAAACCCCCTCTTATTTCTATTATTTACATTTCGAGTCAAATGAAGACTCATTTGATCCAATTCTCAACGAAAGAGTTCAAGTCTCCTACGAAAATTAACATACTCCTTGAGATACATGTGTTGGTATCAAGAGTTACCGTATTAGACAAAATACGCAGAAATTCGTATTTACGAAAAAGTCTTATTTTTGTTTGTTTAGGTCAAAATCAACTCAAATCATTCAATGTAATTCATTATCCTTTTACTAAACTCAAATTAATCATTTGAGACAAATTCAATTCAATTTTGTCATTAACCATTCTTAGTTTAATTATCAATGTTTAATTAGCATTAATTTTGATTAATTAGAGTTAATCTTGATTAACTCGGGATGGGGTGTAACATTTGGGAAGTTCGTGGAGTTTTTGAGCTTATCTGGGAGTCCATTTACATTTCTACTAGGTAGGTAGTAATGTTATATTCGTTATTCATTATCCCTACTTTGTATGCTAGTTGCTTCTTATCTGCAAGCATAATGAAGCTTCTTGAGTACAAGGTATCCAGATCCTTTAAAAGGAGATTTTCCTCTCTTACAGGAATAGCATTTCAGATCCGGCCTTCATTGCTACATCTGGGTCATTGGAATGATATATGCATACTACCATCCAACTGTAAAGTTCTTGAACACTAGCGCCAGATCATTGTATAGATAGAACAGAAATTCTTATTATCAAACCCTCAATGATTGAAGGCCTTGACTTTTCATTGTACATGCTACTGATAATCGAGGTTGAACATTCAAAAAAATAAAAATAAAAATAATCGAGGTTGAAAGGCGAATGGAGTAGTTAGGGGAAACTGAAACCAAGCTGTCAATTAAAAAAGGCAATGTGTGAAGTAGCGGTCAGTTATAAGATTTTTACCATTGATGGTCTTGCTAAATATTTTAGGCTTTTCTCATCAATCTCTATTTCTGTTATTTTTGTTTTACTCTCTCTCTCTGTCTGTAGGCTGGTTATTTGTAGTATGAAAATATATACAAGCTGGACACATCATGGATCCCTATCACGCGGGTATTGTCAATATTTTGCAATACAAAACATTTTCTTGCGAAATTTCATACAACAGCTCCGAAATTATTCTTTAACCCTTTTTGCGTAAGTACTGTAATGCCATATCTCTCTCTCTCCAAGTACTGTAATGCCATCTCTCTCTCTCTCTCTCTCACGCAGACACTTGTTTTGCAGGTGGCTAGGCAAAATAACTTTATTTTGATATGATTCCTTTGGTTTGTTTTTGGAAAGGAAGAAAGTAAAATAAATTAAAATATATATCTACATTTTTATAGATTCCTTCCATGTATAAGAAATAAAACAGAATCGAAATTGAGAAATGCTTTGTGTAATCCTGCCTAAAACATCATTGGTGTATTCTTTCTTTTCATTTTTCTTTTTTTTTTTTTTTACTATTTGGTCAGTCTGTGAACTTTGCTGGCACCTCTTACAAAACTGTACATGTCAGAAGTGAATTGGGCACATACCTGGCAATGGCATGCATTAACATCAAAATCAAATAAAAGAATTCCCATGCTATGTGCTTAGAGAGTTAAACAAGGACAAGATATTTTCTTGCTGAAGGACTGCATGAAGATACTACGTGCGGATCCCCACATCCATCAGTTGTTTCTATGTTTTTCTTCAATTTCTTCCTTCAATAGCATACCATCTCCACCAGCATGCCTTGTGTAATGTCTTTTTATATCCTCCTATTATTTTTTTGGTTACAAAAGAAAAGACTTCTGATTTGATTCTTGTGAATTGATAACACGCCTATTTTTTATACAGTGTCACAATCCAAATTCCGGGGCCCAGTCGGATTCTGGATGGTGACTCATAGGCATTATTTACCATGTATAGATCAAATAAAATTCACACAAGGCATTACCTACTAAAATCCAATCTTTTATTAAAATCCCAAACCAACAATAAAGAGTAACAATGTCTCAAACAATCATAAGAAGTCCCACAACATAACTATCATTTAAAGTTTGCTAAAATTATAACTTCTAACTACAGGGCTAGCCCCTTCAACTACTGAGTCTTGAATTGCGTCTCTTTTCAGCCATGCATGCCAAACTCTGGTGGCTGGTCTGCGTCATATTCATGTCCACCCATAGTCCGGTTACCTGGAGGGGGCAACCCAACATCAAAACACACTAGTGAGTGAATTTCCTATTCTAACAATTTTATAGTACAACAGATAACATAAAGTCCACATCATCAATCTTAAGGTTTAACAACAAAGCATTTAATATCCATTCCTAGGGTTTACAAAGCATACTCATTACACATCTTGACCCCAAAGGTCTACAATCAGCATATCAATGATAGATCCCAAGCACGAGATCGTCACCTCACACCGTGCTAGTAGTTGAGAGTCACCATGGTTTCCTTCAAACTCATCTCACTTCCATTACTCGCCATTATTATGATCATCCTTAATATAATTCACATGGGATGCGAGTATTAGATTCAGGTATATATGCAATCAGCCCCATACTTGTCACGTCCCCCGAACCCGATTAGAAAATAAACTGGATCCGGGGAGTGAAATTTAGGGCTAATTAAAAATTTTGCCCTTTAGGCTCAAGGATCGTAAGTCCGCTGTGAGGATATTGTATTTCAAATATCAAGTAATATAAAAACTGCGGAATTCATACAATTCAAGGCATAATTTAAATATCAAAACAATAAATAATCAATCTCATTTATTAATTTAAAGTTGCAAAGAGTAAATAAAGCTAATCAAAAGGTTAATTTAATTACAATGGTCAACCCAATAACCAAGGTCATTTTAACAAAAAGGAGTTAATGAAATAAAGGTCCAACGATGAAACAATTAATGAATAAAATCTAATAAATGTACCACAGTGAGTCACTCTCGTGCCAGGTATGATGACGCTACTCTACGTCATCGGCACGCCACTCTCGCTCTTCCTCTGCTGGTTGGAGATCCTGTGGGATCTCCTCACCTGCCTACTCCTCATAGTAATACTCACCTGGGGTGTCTGCACACCAAGGAATAGAATCAACGACAGTTGAGTAATAGATAAACAAAATACAATAAAACATAGCATGCATCAAGTGTAAGAGTAAAGACGGGTACAAGATCATAAGGATATAAGGAAACAAAACTAGGCATACCACATGAATAATATCCATTAGAATCAATAATAAGTAATCTAACATCATCTAACAATCACCATTATCCAAACAATGCAATGTAAAAATCAAAAGAGAGACTCTGAGGATGTCCAAGCCACCTCCCAGGGTACCAGTAATAATTTAAATCCGGACTACTGATACCAAAGTCTGGCTCCAGGGGGATCCAAGCTCCCAGTCCTAGGAATAGTAGCACGGTCCAAGCCCGCTCCTAACTATTCAACACCATGGACGCCGTCCAAAGTCGACTGCCCACCCCGATGTCCGAGTAACCGGCCCATCAATAAAACCTTCAAACTGCAGTTGGCCATGACATGCAAACAACAATAAAGTAGTGCTGACACGAGGGAAAACCAAGACAAGCAAATCTGGCTAGTTTAACAAGCATGACGTGATCATAGGGATTATCTCTTCCAAAACAATACAAGACAAGTCAAGCACACCTGATAATCCCTTATAACTAGCCAGTCATGTTTATCAATACTTGACACAGAACCCTAGGGTACACTCTAAGTCAGGTCCAAGTCCTAATCTACAAGGATTTAAGTTTCATAATTCATTAGGTGTTTTATGCCAAGAAAGTGTATAAGGAATAATAACAACGGATACAGTTAACAAGTCAAGGAAGACGTTACAATCCAATCCTAGGCAAGTGGCGTCATCCCCGTATTTTACATGTCCTCCTAATAGAGTACGTGTAGGAGTGGATCAATGATGTTTTTAGGGAAATCCCTTGGTATACAATCATGTAAAGCATCAATTGATTCAGTCTCATACACATTCGATTACCCCATGTTAAATACGGAAATACCTAGACAACCCATCAGAGCATGCCAAGCCACATGCTTTGATTTCCAACTCCATTAATGGTCACATGAAGTGGATTAGGGGTTTTCCAACATCTAAGTCCTCAAACCTAAGTTAACAGTCTTGTTTCCAACGAAACATGGTCTGGATTATTAATCTCCATCATTTCCTCATTTTTCGATCTCTGATCGTCACGAAACATGTACCATTGGATTCTACATTCAATGAGGTTTCCAACGGTATATGGTTCGTGAAAATCTGATGAGTGATTCAAGAGTTATGGCTTTGGAAACCTGCTCAAACATCAGTCAAATGGCAAGAGTTCGAACTCTTGGAGGGAGAGTTCGAACTCTCGCGCTCCAAGCCAACACACTAGCAGCGTTGAACGTTTGGGAGGGACGTTCGAACGTTCAACATTTGGTCTCCCAACGTTCTGAAGGTCCAACGTTCGAACATTCAACATTCCCACGCCAAATCACTCGTAGGCTTCCACGTTCAAATGTTTGGAACGAACGTTCGAACATGCGATCCCAGCCATTCTCTGCGAGTCCCAACGTTCGAACGTTCGCGCGCAGAAACCCAATTTTTGACAAATTTCCATTCTGAATCACCTCCAATTCATTCCAAACCATTCTAAACCCTTCCATTGGTTATACCTACACGAAATTGAGCCACAATGCTCTCCCAACAACCACAATCCATCCATTCACATCCATTCCATATCTATTAATTACAAATTAAACATTGCTATTACCAAAACCTAATCTAGCATATTAGGCTTCAAATCAAATTCAAACAACTTGGCATTAGGGTATTCTATCATATTATCAACATCAATCAAATAAACAAGCATCAATGTTAATTAGCAAATTGCATATGTACTTGCCTCAACCAAGAAGAAGATGAAATTGAAGGGGGGGGGGGGGGGAATTCGAAGAGAAGCCTTCTACCACGAAGCCCACAAATCTAATCCGATCAAAAGTAACCTAAAACGCAAGGAAGAGAAAAGGAAAGGAAAAAGATCAATAACAACCTAAATCTAACCATAAGGAAAGATGATTGAAATACGAAAATGAGTAAGGCTAACCCAAACTGATATCAAATGAAAGAGGGGATCGCAAGGGTGAAGATTAGCGGTTAGGATCTTCGAGAAGGTCTCTTCCGAAGAGAGTTCTGAAGCTTTGAGAAGTGAGGAAGAAGGAGAGGGCTGCTGGAGTTCTTTTGTTGATTGTAGAGAATGAGATTAGGGTTATGGGAAAATCTCTATTTAAGAGAAAAAGAGAGGAAAAAGGACAAGCTTGCCCTTAAGTGGGTCCGGTGAAAAAAGGGACGACTTGAAGGGTTTATGATCATCGGATCGCGACGAGCCAAGAAACAAAAATGATCAGCGTGACGGGACCTTTCTAACGAACCCAAAATCATGGCGATTGAAATTTTTCGGAAAAACACTCAATTTTCCCTAATTTGCAAACTCCCCCTCTGCTATGATCAAACGAACTCGAAATCGTACGAAACTTCACAAACACTATTCTAATGCTAAAAAAAACTCATTTATAATCTAAACCCACCTAATTATTTATCAATACATTAGTTATAATAAATACAAAATAAACAGGTCAACGAGCCTACTATTGGGCCCTTGGACCCAGTAAGGTCGTGGACCTTACAATACTTATGCTTGAATTCATTTGCCCCACTTCGATTCCAATTTAGTGTTCATTTGTATGGGGATGATCACCATACCTTCGGCATCATTATAATAAGCAACATCAGTTACATCAATACACATGGTTCACAAACATGCTTAGAAACCCTTGGGGTTTCCATCCAGATCCAGTCAAATGGCCGGCCTTGGTCACTGTTCCAATAACATGATTGATGTCAATGGACTGTAACTTTTAAAAATAGTAGAACTTGTGTGATGGATTTTTAGAGAAGCAAGTCACTTGTGTGCCAAAACATAACACATTGTTATGAGGTTGCAGGTTTGGCCCATGTTCTCATATAAATATTAGTTTTATCCAAGAAGATGTATCTTCCTAGGATCAGCTACGGTTTTGATGGTAAATCTGTTGTTAGTTTTGGTACATACAGTTCAGTATTTTAGGAAATTAGTTTGAAGTAAATTGAAACAAGGAACATTATTTTGTTTGAATGTAAAATGCACGTACTGTTTGAAGGCAAAAAAGCAGTACTATGTTGTTAAAGTTATTAAATTCAGAAATTAGTAATTGATCAAGGCTAGTGTTTAACACTATATCCTTAAGATAAAATTTGCCCCCACAAAGGTGCTAATGAGTCTCTAGTGGCGTCTTATCTCCCAGGATACAATGATCAGCATGAACGAGATGCATATTTATAGTATGCTAACAGGTCTGTTTATGGGGCTACATATGTTCTAAACAGTGTTTGGCCCAGTCCGGTTCAGTGCGGGGCAGGGGCGGCGCTCGTGTGTGGTGGTAACCCCACCTTGGTCTAGGTTCTCCCTTTTCCACAAAAGTGGAATGCCCCGTGGGGCTCATCCTATACTACCAAGGTAAATATATTTATACCCAAAGAATGTTTTGCTTCCAAGCAATGTGGGAAGCAAGTTTACCACTTCCTTTTGTTTCTATGTTTAACATGTTCAAGTAATGGTGTTTATGAGCCAATTTCTCATTCACTCCTTAATGGATTAGAGCAACCCAATACATGTCCTTAAACTACTCATGGAGTAGATTACATTCCCATGTATTCCCACCTAAAAGGATAAGTGGGTCCCACTTGTATTTTAGCTCAAAGTTAACCAAAATAATGGTGCTCTAGGCCATGTTTCCAACATTTGCAAGATGTAGAGTAGTATTGTTTAAACATAAAAAGGAACATGGTCAATAGGTAAAAAGAATAATTGTGAGAAGCCACCGCCCCCACCGCCCAAAGTGACTGAGAACTCAAAAAACCACCCACTTATATAAAGATTAAACGTTCCTATTTCATCTTAATACTGAATGAATTAACGCTTCGTAAAACCTATTAGGACCTAAAATATCTTTTAAATTGTATCTAAGATTAACCATCCTAAAGACTAAAGTAACATGTATCTAAACCTTGATCTTATCATTCGATACTCACTAATAATTTTCTTCGATATGGTCATAATAATGCAAAATTAACTCATGGAAAATGTGATTTAATAGTCAGCAATATCATCTTACAAGGGTTGCTCCATCAATCAGGGATAGGATTGGTGGAACTGAAATATCAAAAAGATCACTTGAGAAAAGCAGTAGGATGTCAGAGAGAATGCATCCGTATACCAAAAAGGTGAGGAATGAGGGGAAAATCAAGGTCATGTGCTACTGAGAGAGATCTCAAAAACAACGACTCTTTTAAATCTCCTCTAATCTAATAAAAGTAAAGTGAACGATCGATCTATCTATTAGTACTATTATACCACCATCCTTAAAGAGAGCTGCACACTACAAATTGCCTTCCACACACTGCATTTAAATAAATAAATAAATAATTTCTAAACTACCCCTCTCCCTCTCCTCCCGTCTCTCTCCCTCTCCCTGCTCCTCGCTCCCTCTTGCTCTCTTCCTCTCCCTATCTCTCCCGCTCTCTTCCTCTCCCCCGCAACCTATCTCCCCGCCCTCTCCTTCTCCCTTTCCCCATCTCCTCCTTTCCGGCAACCTCATCCCTCTTCTCATTTCCTCCTTTCTTTCCCTTTCTCTTCCTCTCTCCCCCTCACTCATTCTCTTATACAAAGATTAATAAAATATCATACCGTCAATTTTCACCATTTTAGTGTGTTTCTGCGATTTTGCTCATTAGGTCTCGAGGGACGAAACAAATCGAGTTTGTTCGGCGAGATAGGGCCGAACAAATCGAGTTTGTTCAACCCCATGTGGCCGAACGAATCGGGGAGAGGGGTAGTTTAGGATTTTTTTTTTTTTTAAATGCAGTGTGTGGAGGGCAATTTGTAGTGTGCAGGTAGCAGCTCTCTCCTTAAATAGATAAGTTTCCTAACCCAGTAAGGAATACGATCTCTAGTTCATTTCGATCTCTAAAATTATTTCGCTTTCCAAAATAGGATCTCACTCTACCGTTCTTCTCTTGATTTATTTATTTATAGGTTTCCTAGTTCAATTAGTATTATTATACCGCCATTCTTAAATAGATAAGTTTCCTAACCCAGTAAGGAATAGGATTTCTAGTTCATTTAGATCTCTAGAATTATTTGTTTACAGGTTTCCTAGTCCAATTACGAATTAACGTGCAATAAGTTGATTTAGAGAACCCTGCTGTCGATTACCAAACAAAACTAGGGATGGCAAATGGCAATGGGTTGGATTTAAATGGGGACTTGCCCCAACCCAGCCTTGACCCGGTCAGGTTTAAATGGGGACCAGTAATCAGGGTAGATATCAACGCTCAACTGAGCTCCAAACCTGCGTTGAGTGTCAATATCGACGCTCAAGTTGAGAGACCAGAAGAAAAAACCATGGGAGGGCCTTTTCTTGTCTGTGACGATCTTTTGGGGCCTTTTTTGTGTATTGGATATCTAATGGGTTTTTTGCCGTAAATCCTCTTATAACTATTTAGTTCATTTTTAAATAGCTTTTTAAATCATTTACAAAAAAAAACACGGCTCTCCAGTTTTCGCATTCGCATCAAGCCTACACCTTATGCCACTCACCCAACACCCAATTGGTTGTGTCATTTCTCACAAAAATGACCAAAAATTAGAAGGTTCAAGTTTTCTCCTCAAAATACGTACACACTGTACACAATTCCTTGTCCTCTGAAAATATATTAAGATAATCTAATTGGCAGTCTGAAACTCTAATCTAATTAAAAAGAGGAGCTTATATTAAACTCTAAAATAAAAGATATGTTTTTAAGTTCAAATTAACAAAAAGTGTGTTGGGTAAATTATAAAAAAGGCTCTTATATCACGAGGTAATTGGACCTTTAGAAATTGTTGTAATTAGGGACCGCCTTTTGTAAACTTTTAGGAATTATTGTAATAAATTACAATGTAGAACCCAATAAAAGATTAACTGATCAATTAGATATTCAGGAATCAAATACTCGTAAATTTGAAGACGGTTTGAATTCTTTGGTTTAGTAGTTCTTTAATTTTGATGAGCCTCATTTACATGGTTTTCGTCAATTCATAGAATTATTGAACTGAGATGAAAACATATGAATTTACTAGCTACAAGAAAAGACCTTGTGATAGTTAATATGGGTCCTCACCACTCATTAATTCATGGTATAATAAGTTAACAATACTTTTGTCCTATTAAAAAATTTACCTACCGTATTACTTATGTTAGTGGTATATTACATCAATGAAATTGGAATAATGTCTGGCCTCAAGCTTTTGTGATTATAATATTAGGTCTCAAGTGTGTTTTTTTTTTCTTTTTTGAAAAATAAAATTTTAACCTACTGAAAGATCAGTATTTTAAAAAGTAGGATTTTTCTCTAATTATGAGTTATAAATATTGAATGCATTTTATCATTGATGTAGAAAATATATGAAAGTGGGATGCGAACTATAATGCAGCACGAATGGCTTGCCTAAATGCATGGTGGGGCCCACCTTTCAAAATCCAAGAGGTTGCATTGTAGTTCTAACCGGCTATGTTGCTGTGGGTGGATTTTTTTTTTCACTTTTTTCTAAAAATACCAAAATAAGGCATTTCATTTTATTTTCAACAATGATTGTGGATGCATATTGCTTAGTTGCTATTTTATTTCTAGTGATTGTATAGGAATTACGTATAATAATCTCTAACAACTCAATGTTCCTAAAATATCTCTTCCAATTTCTCTTAAATTCTCTCACCACAACTCTATTACTTCTAAATTGAATTTACATGTCTAACTCACTCATATGATGTATGACATGGTTGGAAAACTTTTCGAGTTGACTCTTAATTCTCCTAAGTCATCATGCCATAGAACTTGACGGAGTAAAAAAAAATCGTAATTAATTTCATATAGCATAAGTAAATAGACTTGAATCATATGCTCTTCTATTGCATGGATGCTCAGTTTCACCAAGCTTATTCTTCTCATGCGAAGATGAAGTGTCCATAAGAGTATTATTTTCAGGTCCATTGTCGACTTAGGATGGATCAGAGTGGAGAAAAAAAGATATAGTTGGAATAAGGATTTGATGATGATGATGCTAGCCATCGGATGAAGTCGATTGGTCACGATTCCCAAGAGTTAATCAAGCTTGCTAGCTAGGATTGAACTTGAAGAAAGATGAAACCATCTTGCCACAATCTAGACTCTAGAGAGAGGAATTTAAATTGTTCAAACCATATGGTTGTTGCACCTAGACCGATGGGCTGTGTAAGTCAGACGGTACCAGTAAGTAATAGTGTCTGGTATATTACCTCTGATAAATGTGGCCCACACACACCAAGTGACTCATGTTTTCATGAGAAACAAAATATACATATATATATATACACCCTTATATATAAATATATATATACATATATACAGGAGAATATTCATGTGCATCCATCCCTCACCAGACACTTCCATAATTGAAAATTTTCATGTGCAAAAGAGGAAAAGTCATTTATAGTCATATGCATAAAAGAAATATTCATGTGTAAAAAGAGAAAGTTTTCTCACCTTATGGTGAGGGATGAATGTCCCTCATATACATATACATATTTATATATATATATATATATATACACACACATGTGTGTGTGTATGTGTGTGAGAGGTAGAAGGAATCAAAGGGGTATTAAGCTTACGGTTGCAGATTAGGAATGAACTGGCATTTTGTAATAACTAACTGTTGTGGGGAATGTTAAAAAGCAGGGGCAGACACAGGTAAACTTAAATCTAGTTGGATGAGAATTTTGTTGAGAGCTCCAGGTATTCTGACCAGATCATTATTTTATTATCCCTTTTATGTCTGCTATGCGCAAGCCAGGATCAATGCATTGAAAGCTGTCTCCAATTTGGAAATGCTTAGTGAATGTAATGATCTTACCCTAATTCTATGGATGTTGTTTATGGGCCCAGGCCGGGCTAAATCTTGCTTTAGGCCCAGCCAGTTTACTTTTTGGGTCGTGGCATGGATTCTGCACGTGGGAAGGAAAATTAGGCCCGGAATGAATGCATTTTCCAGCAAGATACATGATCTCTTACTAAATATGTCAGGCTGAACATGACCTACTAAGCAGTTAAAGGTTGAGCCAGGAAATCAAGTCTAGGAAAAACCTATCGGCCTGTAACATTGACCAGACCCCAATCCAACTGTGCCAGGCTCTGGTTGGCCCCATGAGCGCTGGGTGTTGACTTTTGAAGTGCGCCGTTCAGGCGGATTAGCTAAAAGCGCTGATTTGGGTGAGTATTTTCTCCATTGGAGACAATGACAGTTCATTCCCTAATAATAGCTTGTTCAGTTAAGTTGTATGTGTTGCTAAATATTTTGGCAGATAATATTTTGAGAGAATGAAAAACAAATTGAAAGCAAGTGGTAGCCTTACTGAGTTACAGTGTATCAAACCATACTGATGGATTAGTGGCAGAGGCACTTAGTTTCACAGTAACAACAAGGTCCTCATGTCTTGAAACTCCCACTCCCTCACACCATTGAGCCAAACGTATGGGCTATTAAAAAAAAAATGTATGGAATAACCCACTCCCCTTTATCACCTCACTCTATCTTCTTTTCGACAGATTGATCTGGAGTTGAAACCTGCTGTTAGTCCCAATGGGGAGTCCCATGTCCCCATCACCAAAGCTATAAATCTGTGTATCTGTTAAATCTAATCATTAATGTCATCTGATGATTGTACATAGAAAAGGTCATATTAAGATTGCTAGTCAGGTGAATAACCAACTTTACAGTGAATGCAGTGACAAACTTGACAGACTCACAATGGGAAAGAGTCTTTTAGAATACTCTCTGAATTGTATTATTTCTGTGTCTTAGCTATGGAGATTGTACATCATTATATAGGAATTACATGCCTTTAATCTAGGCTCTAAGAAAGGAAAAACTATCTAATTGTATCAATTGCTAATCTAAGTTAAGAAAGCAACTAATTTACAACAATTTCTATTCTAAGAAAGGAAAGCTACAACTGTCTCAAGATTGACCAAATCCACGTGAGATATGACATTGATGGGCTTTTGGGCCTTTGGGCTTTAGGCCTGTTTAACACCCCCCCTCAAATTGATGCGGGAGAATCAACAAGCATCAATTTGTCAACCAAGAACTGATGGTGTGGGCGTGGTAGGCCTTTGGTGAGAATATCAGCAAGTTGAAATTCAGTGGAGACATGAGGGAGACTGATGACACCACGTTTAAGCTCATCACGTATGAAGTGACAATCAACCTCGATATGTTTAGTGCGTTCATGAAAAATCGGATTTTCAGTAATCCGAATTACACTTGTATTATCGGCATAAAGGGGTGTAGCGCCTGTGGCTGGAAAACCAATGTCAGTAAGCAAACCACGTAGCCAAAGAATTTCCGAACAGGCAGCAGACATGGCTCGATACTCTGCTTCGGTAGAAGATTTCGAAACTTTTTCATGTTTCTTGTATTTCCAAGAAAGGAGACTATCACCCAAAAACATGCACCATCCAGTCGTCGATCTGCGAGTATCCGGACAACCAGCCCAATCAGCATCTGAATAAGCTTTGAGAGTCAGAGGATTGTTGGATGAGAAAAACAACCCACGAGATGGAGTGCGAATAAGATACCGAATGATGCGGCGAACAGCAGCCAAATGAAAATGACGAGGATCCGTCATGAACTGACTCATCAGGTTGACCGCATAAGAGATATCGGGTCGAGTGATCGTGAAGTAGATCAGGCTACCAACCAACTGGCGATAGGTGGTAGGATCAGAAAGAAGATCACCTTCGGCGCGACTGAGTTTGACATTTAGTTCGACTAGCGTATCAACAGGAGCAGAAGCAGTCAGACCAGCTAGGGCGATGAGATCAACAGTGTACTTGTGCTGATTGAGAAATATACCTTTAGGCGATTGATGAACTTCAAGACCGAGGAAATAGTGGAGAGGGCCAAGATCCTTCATTGGAAAAGACTCACGAAGAGACGCTTGGAGCTGCTGAATCATTCCGGCATTAGGACCGGTAATGACGATGTCATCAACATAGACAAGGAGAATAGTGATCCCGGATGGAGCATGATGTAAAAACATAGAAGGATCATACAGGCTCGGACGAAAATCCAAGCGGAGAAGAGCAGCTTGAAATTTCTCAAACCAGGCGCGAGGAGCTTGTTTCAGTCCATAGAGAGAGCGACGAAGTTTTGCAACCATACCGGGGCTAGATGAGCATCCCTTAGGTAAGTGCATATAAACATCTTCTTGGAGATCACCATGTAGAAACGCATTTTTGACATCCATTTGATAGAGAGGCCAAGATTGAGAGGCAGCAACAGCAAGAATAGTGCGGACGGTGGTCATCTTGGCAACTGGAGCAAAGGTCTCATCATAATCAATGCCATATTCCTGCCGATTTCCAAGAGCAACAAGACGTGCCTTATAGCGATCTAAGGATCCATCAGATTTTAATTTGAGAGAAAAAACCCACTTACAGCCAATGGGTTTGACACCAACAGGAGATGGTACAATATCCCACGTATGATTTTGCGCTAACGCATCCAATTCCTCTTGCATAGCCTTGTTCCAACACGGATCCTGCACAGCCTGAGAATATGATTGGGGAATGGAAGAAGAAGACAAAGTGGCCATCAAGGAAGTATGTGAGAATACATAACAGTCTGGCGGTACCGAAATCCGAGTGGAGCGACGCAGTGAAGGATGTCCAGATGGATCAACTGCCGGGGGTGGACCGGATACCGGAGGAAGATCAGGAGGGGGATCACTGGTAGGCGCTGTGTGGTTCCGTCTGTGATACATAAAATTAGGATTAAAACGCACAACGGACGAGTCGTCAGAAAAACCAGGTAAGGACACAAAAGAGGAGTCAGGAGGGTCAATGTGTTTTTGGAAAAAATACTGATGTTCAAAGAAAACAACATTCCTAGAGGTACGGAAACGACGAACGTGAGGATCATAACAAAGGAACCCTTTCTGGAAGGGTGCATATCCTAAGAACACACACTGAGCGGAATGGGCCGTGAGTTTTGTCCGCTCAGATGGAGGCAAGTGTACAAAACAAGTGGAGCCAAAAACATGAAGATCCTCATAGGATGGATGGGTCTGGTACAAACGGTAATATGGGCTTTGATTCTCAATGGAGGTCGAAGGCATACGATTGATAAGATGAGCTGCTGTAGCCAGTGCTTCAACCCAAAAACACGTAGGAACCGAGGATTCCAGAAGAAGGGAACGAGTGACATCAAGGAGATGTCTATTTTTCCTTTCAGCGACTCCATTCTGCTGTGGAGTATAAGGACAAGTTCTTTGAGAAATAATGCATTTGTTTTGCAAAAACTGTTGAAAATCAGAGGACATATATTCCCCGCCTGAATCAGATCGCAGGATTTTAATGCATGTGGAAAACTGAGTTTCAACATAAGCCAGAAAAATTTTAAAACATGGAAAACATCAGATTTGGAATGCAGAAAATAGACCCATGTAAACCGACTAAAATCATCAATAAAAGTCACAAAGTATTTATAGTGGGCATAAGAAAGAGCTGGAGCAATTCCCCATACATCGCTATGAACCAAATCAAAACACTGAGTGCTGTGTGAAGTGGAAATAGGAAAAGGCAGAGATTTGCTCTTTCCCATTTTGCAAGTAGCACAATCAAAAGACACACAAGAAGAAGATAAACCAGTAGTTTTATTTAATAATCCAGAATTGAACAAAGTGGACAAAGTTTTTGAATTCGGGTGTCCAAGTCTTTTATGCCACAATTGGCTGGAATCGCTAATGGAAAAACAAAACCCATTATTGGCAAATTTATTCCTAGAATGCTTAGAAAAATCCAGCGGAAACAAGCGTCCACACTTAGGCCCCCTCGCGATCTCCTTCCCGGTTATCTGGTCCTGCACAACACAACCCGAAGAAGAAAAAGAGATGTTACAACTATTTTCAACAAGCTGCCCAACTGACAAAAGGTTGGAAGTTAAATTTGGACACAAATAAATATTTTTCAATGGAATAGGACCAGGGATGTCACCGACAGCAGTAATGGGAACATGGCCCCCATTAGCAGTTTGTATTTGAATAGGACCAGTGTATCTTTGCACATTGGTGAGTGGGGCGCAGGAAGAGGTCATATGATTAGACGCCCCGGAATCAAGGAACCAAGTAGAAGATGGAGGGGAGGTACCTGAGAGACCAAAAGCAGAAAGGGCATTAACGATCATCTGTTGAACCAATTCAGGAGTGAGAGAGGTGGAGGGCCCAAGCTGTGAGGGTGCAGATGTAGGAACAGGCATAACCGAAGACGCAACATACGCATGTGGAGGCTGATACGGGGAAGCCTGATGCTGAGATGACGGACGTTGTGGGCGGCGGCGACATTCAGAGATGATGTGTCCCGACTTTTTACAGTAATTGCAGACCTTCTGTTTGCATTGAGTGGCGATGTGGCCAAATTTTTGACAACTGTAACATTGCGTTTTGCTCAAGTCGCGTGGCTGAGGCTGAGAAGTTTTATTAGCTGATAATGCGACGGAATAGGTCTCAGTCGTTTGATGCGCTAGATGAGCTGAGGTCGCAATGCGCTGTTCTTCACGAAGGAGTTCATTCAAGCATACATCCAATGAAGGTAAGGGCGTCCGATTCATCAGAGCAGATCGGACACTGTCAAATTCATGCCGCAGTTTCATCAAAAATTGATCTCGCTGACTAGATGCCTGAAGGTCTTGAATTACTTTTAACACATTGTCAGCCACATCCGCATATTTAATACTATCATATTCTGACCACAGTGTACGGAAACCGGAATAGTAATCCTGTACTGACAAAGTCCCTTGGGTATATTCAGCAATAGCACATTCAAGATGGAACTGTCGCGCAGAGTTATCTTGATGGTAAACTTTCTTCAAATACCCGCACATGGCTTGAGAAGTGGGGTAGGGCTTGAGATTCATGATCAAATGAGGCTCAACAGATCATAGAATCCAGGATTTGATTTTGGCATCTTTTGTATGCCAAGAGGAGATCTTTTTTTCATCCTCAGTGGGTTTAGGGTCAGCACCCGAAACAAAACCCCACAATTCCTTAGCCTCAAGGTAGGTTTGGAATTGGAAAGACCATGCAGGGTAATTTTGTCCAGTGAATTTGATCAAAGTAACCTCAGATTTGTCCATCTTAATGTAAGATTGAAAAAATTTGATTGAATAAGTAACAAACAGTAATCAAACCAAACAATAGTGGTATGAAGACTTTGTTTTGGTGTGCAGATGGCAAGATCCAACGAAGCAGAGAAGGAAAAAAAAAAATCAGGCCAATAATAGTGAAAAAAATGCTTCAGACGACCCAAACAGAACCTGCAGAATCTCCACGTGGGCCCCACAGAATGATCTGAATGCTGATCAGATGATTGATCCAAGAAGCCACAGTAATTTCGCACCTACTGGAACAGGTCTGAACCTATTCCGCTGAATATCCAAGAAACTGGATGGTCTTGATTGAAACTTGATGACTTTTTATAAAGAACACAAGAATGAGCAGAGAGACTACCTGGAGGCTTTGAAAAATCTTGAAAAAATCCCCAATAATCCTAGAAATATCAGGCGACTATGTTTATGAAGTTTTTGGAGAGTGATCTGATGATCTGGAGTGGGCCACCTAGATGGTGAAACTGTCGCAGGATGTGGATAATGCTGAGATTGCTGGAACAGATGCCAGGATCTGTTTTCTTCACGAGAGAGAACTATTCCTCTCTATACCTTGACTGCTTTTGGAGAAAGAAAATAGATGTTCATAAACTTGGCTCTGATACCATGACAAACTTGACAGACTCACGATGGGAAAGAGTCTTTTAGAATACTCTCTGAATTGTATTATTTCTGTGTCTTAGCTATGGAGATTGTACATCATTATATAGGAATTACATGCCTTTAATCTAGGCTCTAAGAAAGGAAAAACTATCTAATTGTATCAATTGCTAATCTAAGTTAAGAAAGCAACTAATTTACAACAATTTCTATTCTAAGAAAGGAAAGCTACAACTGTCTCAAGATTGACCAAATCCACGTGAGATATGACATTGATGGGCTTTTGGGCCTTTGGGCTTTAGGCCTGTTTAACACCTGTTTAACATGCAGTACAATGCGGCTCTGGCTTGAAACAAGTCTCTTATTTTCATTCTGCCTGCTCTATTACCTGTAGAGAAAACATACTAAAGCATCATTTTCTTCACCAATAGACATTTATTCGTCTGAAACACATTTCCTTTCCAAGATCAATAACACTCAATTGTATTTGTATAACTGGGCCTGTTTGGTAATTTTACTTTTAAAATCAAGTGAAATGAAGTAAAGTAAAGCATCAAATCAAGATGGAATAAAATATAAGTGGGTTATGACGGTATTTTATTTTTAGTTGTTTGGTATGGAGTTTTTTTTACTTTTTGTATAGAAAAGTATAATTTTTTTGTCTTTTAGTAGATAAAGGTTGTTGCTTTTTACTGTTTTTGAAAAATATGAAAGGAATTTTGAATTAAAGTGTTTTTTATGCGACCTCTTATCTGAAAAATGGAGGCTTTACTTGACTTTTACTATTCTAGTGAAGTGCCAAACAGGCCAACCAAAAATGACAGAAAAAAAAAAGGGGAAAATCTCACGACTATTACACTGAATATAGTACTTTCTGGTACCTACAATTCTAGGTTCTGTAAGTACAATTCTAGGTTCTAGTACAGGTGCAGAAGATTGTCTACAGTTTAACTAGACTGCGACCAGGGCCTTTGTTATCTGACCCCAGATGACATGTCAAACTTGACAAATATTTCAGAGAAGTGCGAAGAGTAGTGTGGGCATGCGGAGTTGGTAATGACGATCAATTTTGAAAAATAACGAATTGTCAGAGTTTTATAACAAGAAGTCTCAGTTCCTCAACTAGGATATCCTTTATATTATAAAAGAAATTTACAGCAAGACCACTTGCAAAGTTTCATTCCTCAACTGGTCAACTTTTATTGTCAACTCAGCAAGTCAACCTAATTTTACCCAAAAAACTAATGTGAACCGCAGGTTTTTCACCAAGACATCAGGTTTTTCCCCCCATTCTGAATGGTAGTCGTCAATTTTCTATTGAATAGAATTTGGGTTTTCAAAACATTAAATTATAGCAGCACCAAATTCTTGTTTGAAAATCAGAGCAGCAGCAGGGGTATGATGAGTATGGTCATCTCTCTCACAGTTAATTTCAGCCTTACTATTGTTGAACCCATGACATGGAAGTAGATACAACTAGTACAACAAATAGAAAGCTAGTTATGACTTGCAAACTGTGGAAAGATTCCTTTTAGGACTCTTGCCGAGTGATAACACCTGAGGGAAAGGGTGTGAACAAATCTAGTGGCCGTTGCATTTGAAATTTGGGCTGGTTTACACCAAATAGGCACAAGTCCTCAATTGCTCAGTGCTCTTTGGTCTACATACAAAGCGGCAAAGCACAAAGTGGACCTAAAGTGCCATGCCCATGCCCTCGCATTTGCTAAATGTGCATGATTCTGAAGACATACCTCAAGTTTGAACACCGGGACTGCTGAGCTGCAAGATGACCACGGATAGATTGAAGCTCCTGCAAATTCAACATATAATTAAGTTTTCAATGGTCAATGGATAAACTCTCTCTCTCTCAAGGTCAAAATCTAACGAGAGGTACACAATGGCGGATGAAATGGCCCCATCTTTAGCTAACCAGCTACCACTCCATAAAAATAGCAGTCATCTAAAAAAATATAGCTAAAAAGTCATAGAAATTCTTGCAAAAGTTGCAGAAAATTCAAGCTAGAATGAGAATAGCTTGGCCAACTGATTCTCCCAAAAATATCATGATATACTGAAAATAGAGGTGGTCCTGGCTGTACATACATGCAAAGGAATGTTCAACAAGATTAATCAGGCTGGGTCTTCCATAGCTAAAATGAGACCTTCCCGGGCCACAACAAGGCCCACAACCATTCACTGGGGCATACAGGATAGGATGGTCACTTGGTCAGACTATGGACTAGGGATGGTACATCAATCCAGCAGCAACAAATTTACCGGTTTGAATGATAAATGGTTTTAAACTCCTGGTGATTCAATCTAATGGTAAACACCACTTGGATCAGAATGAAACTAGGAGGAATAACAATTGATGGCCCAATGGAAGTTCAGAATGAAACTTGGACGTATAGCAATTGATGGTCCTTCGTCTATTATTGGTTATGACTCAATGGACAGGTGATCATTTTTTTACCTGTTATGCCATGAAGAGTAACCTAAAGCCAAACTTGTGGCCTCACATATTGGCAGATGCTGTAGGTCATGACATTATGTTGGCATTTGGTAGTTTGTTTTATATAAGATGTACATGAATGCCTTTTTATCGCCAAAACCAAGGTTTTTTTTATTTTTTTTTATTTTTTATAACATCGCCGAAACCAAGTTAGAAGCAATTATAAAGCACGTCGAGTGCCATTACATGTCTACACCCAGTCACCCACCATCTACCAGCTCCTTGGATAAACAGGTTTAAAAAGTCATGGCCACAATTAAAATCATATCTTATCTGAACTATTAAAATAATAAATAGGTATAAAATGTCTTATTTCTCAGGCTACAGGTGCTCCAATTCAGGATGGTTTCATTTATAATTTTCTAAATTATGCAGCTCCAAAATATATATAGAAGGGGCGTTTTTAAAATGGGGCATTTTTTATAATTTCCCATATATATAAATATATATATATATATGTTCCGAAATCATGAAACTGTGATCTGCTGAATCATTTCATATCTTGCAAATAACTGAATAATTCTACAAAATAGGACATACCTCGCTAGCAATAGGCACACATCCTTTAACAGTGGTTACAACTGACCTTACCAGTGTGGACATGTTGAGAACAATAGTTTCAGAAACCCCTGCAAAGAAGCATGAATACCAAGACAAAACAGTTAAAACGAACTTGACAAACTCCCTCCATCGTTTTGATCAGAACACTAATAGAACTCTTCAAAACATCTGCCAAGTATTCCAGAAGCTTGATGGCCAAACAGAGTACAAACGTTATTGAAGATGGTGTTAAAAGGCATCTGCTTAATAAAAGACATCCTCAAGAAAGAAGCGCTTAAAAAAACAGAAACAGCCTCAATAAGAACAACTGAAGCTTGGTCTTGCTAAAGAGGTGTTGGGAGATCAAATCTTGTTGTCGAGAATTTGTACGTATTCACCTTGACATTTGATTTGACCCTTTGATCAAGCCATTCTCCTAGGAATTCCATTGAAAACTGCCTAACAGGTCCTAACCCATCAGATCAAAATTTAAACTAAGCCATCGCAATTATCCAGGTTTAGTCCACAGGTGGAACATCATTTTTATTCCTTCAATAAATGGCCCCTCTTCACCAAGCAGCAAGTGTAATTCTAATCCTAGTCCCCTTTTTTATTTTTTTGGGAGATCTATGTTCTTGTCTCCTTAAAAGATATCAGTTGTTGAACTTCATAAAGAGCAGAAACAAGCTCAAACCCTATGCTATAGAGCAACAAAAGGGTGATGAAGAAAGCCATAATTGTGAAAGGTAGCCAGCCTTCTGGTCTTGACTCTTGACCTATTTTTATTGTTAACATGACTTGAATCTAGCACCTTGCAGTTGCGACAATGAGTGCCTTCCAACTGTGCTATGGGCTCCTATGAGCCTTGATGGCCTTTATGATAGCAGAAATTAATGACAGCCTGGAAGTGCATAACAAACAGAAGGAGATGGTTGACAAGTTGACATCTTGCAAGTATTACATAGAAGTCCTGGTACAGTGCAAGACCTAAATCATTCAAAAATTCCTCATTCTCTTTTGGAAAGATAATCCACGTGAATACATAGAAACTGAAGCTTTGCAAAAACATACCACTCTTGTTACCACCAGCCCCGGCAATGAACCAGTTTTCGACTACTGTTGCACCAGCATGTCCAGCTTGTGCAGTGGGAACGTCACCCTGCTGTTTTGGTCTAGAACATTCCATCTGCAACAAATCAATACATGTTATATAAAAACTAATAAATCACTAAAAATTTGCAAAAAGAAAAATACTTGATGAAGTACTCTTACACGCTTAAGTCAAGGGCATGGAGATCATTGAAACATGTAGCATGTGAGCCCCCACCAAAGATCAGTAGGTATCGCTCTGCATGTACTGCAGCAATATTTTCAGCCCTTGGAGATGGTGGCACCCCCCTAAAGAATAATGAAGAGCAGTGCAATAAGATTCAAATGATATACACAGTGAATATCGAAAGAGGAACTAAGAAGACAAATCTTTTTTCTCAAAGAACAAAAAAGTGTCAATATGATTGACTTCAAATTGAGGACATCTTCTGATGAGTTGATATCAATATGGGAATTAACTACAAAAAGTAACTCAAGCTTTTTCCCTCAGCATTTCATAGAAAATAAGAAAGTAGTTTTTGGGTAACAGCAGAGGGGAGCATGCAGAGAACAGTCATCTATTTACACAATGAAGCAACATGGTATCATCCTACAACTAATCAACAGAACCAGTGCAGATGCGCCACACCAAACATTTTAAAGAAGTAGGTGAGTTTAACAACAGCAGCAGCAATTATGATCCAGAAAAAGAAAAAAAAAAAAAAAAAGAATGAAAAAAAATTGTCAGTTAGCCTCTTACATGGCATCAATTTCATCCCAGGTCATTGTTTCCAAGGCAAGAATGTGTAGATCATAGGAGAGACCTCTTTGCATCTTCACCTCCAAACATGACCAAATTAGGTCCAATAAGGGTCACCATCTGGCCTCCACGTGAGACCTACCCAAAAAGCGGAAAATCAATAAGAATACGATGAGCATTTATGATCTTCAACAAAACAAAACAAAAACGCAACTAATATCTGAACATGGAGGCCATTATTTTTAGTCAATAGAAGATAAACAAAATGAGTCAAGATGCTACCACAATATTTAAACAGCCTTCCACATGTGAGTTAAAATACTTCTATGGATTAAGAAAATCAAGATTTCAAACTTAAAACAAGGTTTTAATAACAATTTTGAATTAGAGGGTTTTTTTGTAACATAGGATACAAGGATCTTCTGAAATAAGATAAATCTGCAAAAAGGACTAAGCAAAGACAATATAGAAAATCAGTGCAAAAGAAAATTTACTGCTGACTGTCTTGGTCAAAGAGAGAAGTCTATACTCATGTAAAATAACAGAACACTGTGAAAATTTTTATTTCCAGAAGAGATAATAGAAGTTGGACCAATAAAGAAAACAAAGGCATTTTATGATGTTCCAACAAGCAACAACAGACAAAAAGAGAGCTATAAGAAGCAACAATAATAATAATAATAATAGATTTTCTTTAGCTTTTAAACCTAAGCTGAAATCTTACCACATTTTCATAACTGAATCAAGAAAGATGGTTTGTATAGTGTATGGAAGTACAATCATTAGATGAGTTCTCATCCTAAAATAAGAAAATTTTAACCATATGTCCAAATAAAAGATGGTTCTCATCTTTCAAGGCAGAAATAAACATTATGTTTTTTTTTCCTGAAAAAGAAGTACAAACCGGTATCTTCCCATTAGTCTATAACTTTGACCAAGTCCAAGTTTGCTTATCAAATTCCAGCACTGTCATGAGAGTAAGAGAAGAAAAAGGGCATAAAGTTAATTGAAATTACAGAAATTTACAATACAGATGACTAAGTGTACTTAAAGAAAAAGGAATATATTAAGTGAAATGACTTCAACCTGTAACAGATTCAGAGGAATCTTTTGTAGGTCCGGCAACACAAAGAAGATTCTTTTTCCATAATATCTGGATGAAAAGAATGGGTAAAGTAAGCTCAAGTTGAAATTAGCAATGATATGATGCACAAACATGAACAAAAGTCATTATTTACTACACTTAGTCAAGTGTAGAACTAAAGCTATTCCAAAGATTCCAGTTATTATAAGCAAAAACTTATTGTCCTTACCAAGTAATGACCGGCAGAGGGAGCCAAGCAAGTTGGTGAAGGTGATTCTAGAGTCTCTACAGCCGCTTTCGTCTCCACCTTGGACCATGTTGAAGTCCTTAAATCCAGCATCTGAGATTTTCAGAAAGGAAATGTATAGTGAAGATTAGTAATTATAAGTAACAGTTGAAAAACAAACAAGAACCTGTAGCACAGTTGGAACATGCTCATTGTCTCAACCGAAAGGTTACAGGTTCAAGTCATGTTACCATTCATACGTATACACGTACACATATTGAATAATATCATAGGACAAAGAAGTGGAGAACATAAATCTAATAGTTTAAACTAAACATAAACTTTATATCTGAAAATATTTTTTAAAATAAAATTACTCCTGAAATATGGTTGTATGATATAGCAATTAAAAAGACATAGTGTATAAAATATTTAAAGATATTATAATTAAAATAAGTTATTTCTGGTCATTGGGTATTGATTCTGTAACCATCAAAAAAATTCATTTCTACCAGAAAGTCAGCAACGGTATCTGAAGCAACAGGATGTTACATACAGCAGCTTATAAGACAGATTTCCACCAAAAATGTACATTTTTTCTTGGACGATTGCTGCACCGTGCTGCAAAGGTTGACAAGACTCAATACAGAACTAACCTTTTTTTCAAAGGTATTAATATAGAAGTCGTGCGTGTGTGCGGCGCCTGTGCATATATGTAAGAGGGAGGGGGTAGGTGTCTTTACCGTAGGAGACCTTCTGTTTTAAGGTAGGAGACTTTGTTCTCTTAAGCTCCGGGAGAACAAAATTCCAGTGTTTTAAGATACACCTCCATAGAGTGGAATCAGTTTCTTTAGGAGCACAGTCACGAAAGGTACAAGACCTGAAGTAGCAGCGAGCACAAGACTGGACCCAAAAATGAGTTGGGTTATTCAAAAACCGCCACAAATGACAGAAAATTGCCTGAGCATATGAGGATGCAACTCATTCGCCAAGGCCGCCCCATTCTCATGGAGTAGCAACACTATTCCAACTAATGGGCGAAAGGTAACGATCCCTAGTATGTTTCCCTACCTATAAAATCTTGAACTAAGAGAGCAAAGGAGTTCGTTAATTTTGTTAGACAAGCACTGTGTTGCATAGCAGTAAGTTGGTATTGACATTGTAACGGATTGAATTAAGATACATCGGCCACATTAGAGAGCAGAGCAGATGACCATTGAGACAAATTAGATTGGATTCTGGCTAACGGCCATTTCCAAAAATCCTTATTTGATTTGCCTAAAATCAGGTGTGAGCCTAGATATTGAAAAGAGTTAGCAGAATGATTAATCACTAGGAGAAGTTTAGTAGGATCAATATGACAAGGTGTTGAGGATCTAGAATTAAAGAGCTGGCTCTTAGCTTTATTTATCTCCTGACCTGCTTCAAGAACAAAGGATGAGAGAATGCCTGATAGAGTATGCAGTGTGGAAGAATCCAGGTGGATAAAGAATAAGAGGTCATCTGCAAACTGTAAGAGAGGGACCCTCAATCCTCGTTATGTAATTTGAGGGCATCTTAGTTTGAGAGAGTAAAGAGCCGAGTTAATGTTTTTTGATAGTCCCCACTCCCCACAATATATATATATATATATATATGAGAAAATTTCAGGTACAAGGCTCTCTTACCTCATATATACTAGGTAAGATGTAAGGAATCATGAACCATTGGATCTGAAGTTCGAACCAATGGCCGAGAGTGATACTATATAGCTAAAATAAAAAAAAAGAAACACGAAAACGAGAGCCATCTCTCTCGCTCCTTGTCTCTCCCTCGACGACAGAAACCAATAACTTAGTCACTCCATCTCAACTGCCGTGGATTAGACCCAGACGAACTGCCTCTCTCGGTCTCCCTCTCGCTCTAAACCTATGGTCCCTGAACCGAATCCTAACCCAACCTTTCTCTTGGCACTCCATGCTCTCTCTTAGCCAAGCCCCAATCCTCCTTCCCCAAACCCTAATCTCTGATCCCCTGCTCTGTCAGCAATGCTAGTTTCATTTTTTCCCATTTCAGAGAGGATTTTGAAATTGGTCTTTTAGGATTATGGATTTGAAATTTGGGATTTTTGGGTTTAGTAGGATTGGGGATTTTTGGGAATGAATATGGGAAGTAAAATTGTTATATATACAGGTCTTTGATCTGAGCAATAACAATTGCTCTCACTGGCCCCATTCCAGTCACACAATGCTTACAGTTGTAAAATCCAAGGTTTTTTTTTTTTTTTTTTTCTGGTAGAAGTTGTAAAATCCAAGTTAAAATGACATCTAAATGCTAAAAGCATTACGGAACATCATTTCTTGAGTGGAAGTGTGGAACTGATTCTTCTATTTGGTTTTTAGTTTATGAAAACGTTCTGTTCAAACCACACCACCCACCAAAATGACTGGCTTCACATCAACCAAGGAAATCAACCTTCTCCTCTATACACATTCCAGATTGGTTAAATCTGCTTCAAAATGAGGTTTCTTGGACTGCTGAAAATTTGAAGACTTATGGAGAACTGTTGCACCATTATCTAGCCTGAGTAAATAAATTGCCATGAGATTTCACAAAATAGAACAGTACCCATTTCATGGTTTTGTCAAAGAACATTGGAAACGGAAAGATGTAACAATTAAAAAATAATGAACTATGGGATGCTTTCGGCCCGTGAAAGGAATCAAAATGTATTGTTAATGATGATGGATATTTATAAGAAATTTAACTCAAAGAGGTTGAGATGATTGAAAACATTGGATTTAGGGTTCGCGTAATCCATTCGGGAATGGAATTATTAGGGAGAGAGGGTTTCTTAAGATGGAGCTTCTTTAATGTTGGACTAAAGATGACCAAAAATGGTATTTCAAGCAACGCTTTTTTGTTTTTCCTTTTTATTTCCTGGTGATGAAAAAACAATAAAGGTTATGAGGCAAAGTAAAAAATCAACTTACTTCTATTTCACCAAATCCAGTGTTGATCTCGGCAGAGAATTGATCCCTGCAAAAGAGAAAAAAAAAAAAAAAAAAAGCACTTCAAATAAAAATAAAATCTCTTAGCATCTCTAAATTTAGAAATTTGGTTAAAATTTAAAGCTCGAAGCGTGTACCAGGACATCATTGAACATCAGGGAGGATATTGATATGATCAACAATGCAAGAAAAACCAACGACACAATGATTCTTCTTCTTTTCATTAAAAACCCCAAGCTACTGCACCAAAATTCATTAGCCACGGAGTGTTTTGCATAAACTTACGGAAGTCGTCTCCTTCTCTTAGCCACTTCATGATTTTTTTAGCATATTTGAGAAGAAAATGCAGACTTGCCCCAAACTGACTGGTGTAATACACACAGGCACAGATCAAACCCCATACTCTGTGAATATAATTCTTACCGATTGTCTCTATATAAGGCCACGGCGATGGAGGTGGTGGTGGCAGTGGTGATGGATGTGGGGGAAGTGATGATGGAGGTCGTGACCTATTAAGAAAAACAAGGCGGTGGAGGATTGTGTATGGGGTGGGGGCTTAGCAAGGGAATCACCAACATGGGGTGGATGATCGTGCCATTGAAGCATTGGGTGGGGGCTTGGCAAGGGAATCACCAACATGGGGTTGGATGATCGTGCCATTGGAGTATGGGGGTGGGGGCTTAGAAAGGTAATCAACTGGCAGCTGCGGCAAGAACAATTCTAAAATTGATACTATCCAAAGATAGAGTAAGCAGCTAAGAAGAAATCTCATGTTAAGTTACGGATGAAACCAGGAACAAGAAACGGCAGGAGAGAGATGAAGGCCTGGCCAATCACCAAAGCAAGAAAAAATGCCATCCACAGCAGTAGAAAGGAAACAAGGATTTGCAGAGCCATCTCTTGTTCTCAATCGAAAAAAGAAGAAGAATCAATTAGGGCAGCGAGTATGGATTAGAAAAGCTGTGTTGTTGTATGTTTCTTTCTTGTCCTGACAAAAAGAAAAAAAATTAAGGGAAGACAGAGGCGGGAACATAGGCACGGTTCTATTAATGGGCAACAAGTCCATTGATACTATGGCCCGGCCCGGCCCGGCCCGGCCCGAGTTCGATCCGGTCGTGGCCCGCTTTGGCCCGGGCTCGGATTAAGCAATGGAAAGCCCATAAAATTTGAGAGAAGCTACTTTTCTCATTATCTAAATACATACCCACTCAGACTCTTTATATCCTTCTCTTCCTCTCTTAATCTCAAGTGGTTTATTACCTTCTTTACGGGTTGAGGATGGCTTATATCTAAGCAATTGATTCCTCCCTTGATGCGTGATTAGGTTCGATTGCTGCAAAATAAACCGTCCATTAACATAGTTTAAATGTTGCGCATATATTTTATTGATTGGTGCATATATATATATATATATATCTGGATTTGATCAATTAATTTGTGTGATTTTGGTGGGAACCTCTTGAATACCTTCATGGACGCCCACTATAGAAAAGTCAAGAACTGATTTTTTTTTTTTTTTTCTACGCGATCAATTTCCGGAGAGAAACTTTACCTAGTAGATTATGACCTACATGGTTTACCTCCCAGATTACTATGATATGGGACTGATATTCACCCTTAAATCAAAATCGACCAATTAACTAGTCATTGGAAATATCTCCATTTGTCGGAAGATCAATCAATCAAACAAAGCTGATGGGACCATAGATACTTAAATGTCAATTAACTTAAGCTTAAATGACGGCCCCAATAAGGGTCAGTGTTTTTATTGGATTTTCGGAATCATGAAATTCACTGAAATGGTTTTAAACATTCATGATCAAACAAAAAAACACTCATGGTCCGAAAATTTTTTGATGAGCTAAACACTCTCTTCTTCTTAGTCTTTTTTAAAGTACCCTATATAAAAGAGATGCCACACAAGTGGGAAGAAAATGCCCACTCAAGTGGGAAAGGAAGCCCTAAAGAGGGGAAGGAGTGAGACCAAAGAAGCCACACAAGTGGAAAGAAAAGGGCCACACAAGTGGGAAAGAAAGCCTAAAAATGGGAAGGAGTGCCCATACAAGTGGGAAGGAGCATACCCAAGTATCAATCCCTGAGTAGCGGAATAATATATGGCGTTGCCCATTGCCAACCGAGCAACCCCTCGTTCTTGATTGGGACATTAATGGATGCAACCAAACAAGCCCACAAGAATGTAAGTACTCTTTTTTCACTTTTAGCATTATACATGAAATCATTATAATCGTACACAGCCATGACCTTGGAGATGAAAATTGGTCCCTGAATTCCAAAAAGACTTAATTAGTTGTAACAAGTCCAGCATGGGTCCAGTATTTAAACCCATTTTTAATTCAGGTCCAGGTCCAATGGATGGACTGAAATAAAACTCAGTTCCAGATTAGGTCCATGAGTATTGAATCCAAAGACCGAATACCTGATGCCATATCTATATATTATAAATAAACACAAACTACGTAAATCAAATTTGTATATTAATATTTGAGCCTCGGTTTGGGCTATGGCCCAAGCTCTTTGTCCGGGTATGGGTCCAAGTCCTTCGCTTGGGTGTGGGTGCCCATTAATTCAAATCCCAGCATGACAGCATACAACGAAACCATCCCAAACCTACCCAATTTCATTTCCTTTCCTTTCCATCCTACTAGGTTGCTAATGTAGTGGTATTGGCGGTGCTGTGTGTATGCAAGAATTGAGGTATATATTAACCATGCATAGGATAAACGGCATTTTCTTAATCCTATCAGTTTGCTAGTGAAGAGCTAAATTATGACAAGTCTATCTCTACTCTCTTTTTTTAGATAGACCTATCAAAACATATCCATTAAAAAAAGAGCTACCATAAAAAGAGGACAGAATCAAAAGGAGCGTTTCGTAATGCGAAGATCTACGTTAAATAGATTTTTTTATATTAATGGTTGAAAGTTTTTAATAAATTTTTCGAGTTCCACAAAGTATCAATTGACCATACAGCCGTGGTTAGCATTCCAAAAAGATCTAACGATTTAGATCTTGTGTTTAAAACCCACATAATTCAAAAAATTACATCCAATGGCTCACTTTTTTTCACATATCTCGATATTTGTGATGATCAAACGGCTGAAATTTGGTATCATGGTTGTGTTTGATCCTTTTAACATTTACAACGGTTTGGATCTTGATTTACACTGCCATAAATAAAATAAAATAAAATAAAATAGAAAAACGTTATTGCTCATGGACAAATCTAATATTTAGCATAATACATTAATAGCTGATATTGTTTTGCAAATATCTCGAGATCCACAAGGTATTAAGCCTTGAAAATTAACCAAAAAAAAGATCTAACAACGTGGATTCTGCGTTTGAAGCCCACGGATTTCAAAATTTTGCATCCAATGGCTCACATTTTTTGCCCATATCTCGAGATTGGTGATGATTCAACGGCTGAAATTTAGTGTTATGATTGTATTTGATCTTGTGAACATTTTCAACAGTTTGAATCTTGATTTACACTCTTAAACTTTGAGAAAAAATAAATAAAAAAATAGATTGGGAAGTGAATGGCAAGAACACCGTTTCCCTCTGCTTTCTAGATGCTATCAATAGTGTGTTGTAGGAAATAAAAACATTCTCTCTACACACACATACACACACAAAAGAAAAGAAAAGAAAAAAATGAAAAAAAGAGGTTGCCAAATGCCTCTATTCTCAAAATCTCTATCCAATTTAGAGATTTTAAAAAATAAGAGGCAAAAATTAGTGATGCCGAACAAGGGCTAAGACATTTCTTTAAGTTGGGCATAGCCCCACAAACTAAGGGCTTGTTTGTTTGGAAGAACTATGAGAATTCTAAATGTTGCCCCCCAAAGTAGAATTCCAAATGCTTAACCCCTTCTCTGGCATTTGGAATGCTTAATAAAATTCACAAGCCTAAAAGTATCTTCTCATGTGGTTTGGAATTCTGAACTCCTACAACAAACAGAGTATTTAGAATGCACTGGGACAGAATGTCACATCATGTTATAAATCCCCCAACAAACCCAATTCCTTGTCAAAAATGACACTAACCAAACAGGCCTTAAGAGTTCCAATGCAACGTGCTCATTGGTCCCAAGCCAATATAACCGAGGTTAACGCATTCGCGACTCTTATGTACTCGTCAAAAAATTACATATGGAGATAAGTAAAATTCTCGGTGCTATTTTGCTCCCAGTTGCTTAAAACAAATTGAACTTAACCCACATGTAAAAAGATTACAAGGAGGTTTTTCCTATCAAGCACCTCTAGTTCCACATGCAACGCATGTTGGCACATTGGAGCAGTGCTTTAGGCAGGATCCACATGTACGTGTAATTATAATGAAAGGTTGAGGGAAGGAGGGAAGATTATAACAATTGTGAGTCAAGGACCCCTACATCCATTATCAAATATAGCATTCAATATATAGTCTACCCCAACAGGACTTCGGAAATAGGCACCTTGTGCATGCGAAAATAGAATTACTGAAAAACTCGACACCCTTGTAGATTCACCTTATTTTTCGTTTCCAGGAAAAGAGAATAAAAAGGATAAAATAAATTGACTTGGACGATACGATTATCTCACATTATACAACAGTTGGATGTGGACTCGAGCAGCTCAGGAGATCTGCAGGGAAAAAAAGAGAGGCATTGTTAGAAACCTCCAAACAAGAGAGAGACTACAATTTTCAAAAACACACACCCCCCAGTGTCAGGCCATATAAAGTAGATTACACATGCAATATTTTGCATAAAGAACACTTCAGATATTCTTGTCACTATGAAAGATTTTAACAGATTTTGGCAACCTGGCAATGATAGAACTTTCCAGTTTGTTGGATGTCTCCATAGAGACCCAATGGAAGAATTTTGCAACATTCAGTCACGTCAGTTTTCTACTATGGTGAATAACGACTCGACTTCACAATAAATTATCGAGGCATTCAAGTTCTCTTCAGCATTGTGATTTCTCATTTCTAAGGATACTAGTATATTCCACTGCGTATGCTGGATTCATAACCACTGCATATATTCCAGATCACCTGTTCTTCTCAAAATTTGGACTTTTTAAGTTCTAAACAGCATCATTATATAACAAAAGGGAACTGATGTACATAATAGTTGAAGAAATGTATTTATGAAAGTGGCTAAAATTGAAGAAATAGAGATAAAATATAAAAGAAGTGATGATTGAGGATAAATGGCCATTAAATTATCTCCCCTTTGATGGAAAATGAACTATAAGGGGAGGTAGTAAATGAATACCAGCCATCACCCTAATGAATAATTTTCCATCTCTCCTTAATTTGATTTCTGCTATGATAGCCATTTATGGATTATTCACCTTTATTTCAGAATTCCTAGGAATTCAATTCTATGCAAACAAATGGGCCCTCAACGAGATCAATATGCTACAACAACATTGTCAAATGAAAATTGACATGCCTTAACAATAAGATCAAGGATTAAGAGTTATGTTTTAACTTCTGGCATGCTATTTCCAATGTACAGATGATCCCTCGTTCACAGGAAAGCAATGCACCACCATATTGGCCTCTTCAAAGTATATGATTAAATGAACTGGTTGCTGGCAATACAGAATTCATATATAAATATATATATATATATATATAGGGCTAGCTCTCCTAAGCTTAAGCTTACCTTATCCTAAGCTGAAACAGTGCTGGTCCCATAAATCAAAGTTGATTATCATTGTTTTTTGCATGATGATCGTCTCCAAAAACAGCTTCAGCTTAGGCTTAGGAGAGCCCTGCTCTATAAATATATATATATATATATATAAATATAATGGTCCTATAAAAAGATAAAAGAAGGAGAGGAGCAATCCAACAGTCTAGTCCACTCGGATCCGTGCAAATATTTGGGATCAGTGACAAGAGGGAAGGAGAGAGTGAAGGAGAGAGAGAGAGAGAGAGAGAGAGAGAGAGAGAGAGAGAGAGAGAGGAGGGGGCTGGGGAGGGGGGTTATGTGTGGTCTATGGTCAATTTGGATGGGTCATAAGATGGGCCCCACTATGTGGTATGTACCGTAACGATGTTAAGGACCGTCCTTACAGGATCTCTATATGTGTTCAGTGTTATTGAAATATACCATGCAAAATAACATGGAATCATCCTTTGAATGCACTATACAAATAAAGAACACAGATATGGTAAGGCTCAGAATCCTTCTTTGCTCCTTATAGGAGTTGTATTCTTAAATTATGCATGAGTAGTCCAAAATCAAACTAGAGAACCGGAGAACAATCAAAGACTCAACCAACTAACAAAGACTTAAAGAGTCATAGTATTTTATTCAGATGTTTACAGTGCATATTTGAATATACTTTGAAAATATGAGTTCACCCATAATCTCCATCACAAAATATTCTGAAAAAATTTTTGCAGGATGATTAAAATATTAGCCGATACAATATTATTGTCAGACACTTACAGTTGGCCACCCAGATTGGTTAGATCAAGATCAGGAGCAAGTTCTTGCACGATGTCATTTGGGGGTTGGCCACATTCTTGCATCTTCTGCATGAGTTCAACAATCTTTGTGAAATTACCTGGATCATTTTCATAAACCTTGTTAAGCTTTTTTATGAGTTCATACTGGCGCCAGTAGCGATCATATTCTTCATTGCTTAAACCGGCCTTGTGCTCCTCCAACCACTTTGGATATCTTTCACCAATTTCTTTCATAGGTTCATGAAGAATTTCCTTAGACAAAAGCTGTTGCATCATGGTCTCCACAATAGATTCCATGTCCTAAACAAAGGGGAGAAATAAAGAAACACGTTACTAACTGCAGTTCAAAAAACTCATGGATCAAAGAAAAGTTTGATCAGTATTTTTTGGTAAAAAGTTAATTATTATTACTATTAGTAGTTATTATTTCAAATAATAACATTTAAAAGGTTAATTATTATCAAAATACGGCTCCAATAGATCCAACTAAAATCTATCTGAATTGTCCATTTCGCATTTTTATTTTCCCCTCTTCTAAAATGAGTTTCTATAAATCATATTTCCATGTAAGACTGGGTTTTTAGATTTGAAGAAAAGAAAAAATAAAAAAGTAAACATGGTACTTGTCCAATATAACAAAACTAGTGCTATATTGCATTTATGAGGAACAGTTGCATGATCATACTACACAATCTGCTCTGTCATCAATCAACATGGAAAGGAAACAGAGCAAATCTCACACGCATCCCCACAGTGTCAGCCAATGGGATATATAATATAACAAATCAAAATGTTCAATTAAGAAAGTAAAAAAGGATACTAGAAATTTTAACAAATAAAAATTTTCAAGTTAAGAAAGTAAAAGAGGACGCTATAAATTTTCATTCTTCGAGAAGGTTTCATTAACAATAACAATGGCGCACAAATCCACATCATTTACTTTTACACTGACCCGAAGGTAAGAAATCCTTGATTAGAAATCCTCAAGGGCTTAATGCATTGCACATTATGTAAGGATGAGAAAACAAAGAAATCATGCTGGTTAACTTCTACTCTTTAATGCTTTCAGTATCTTCTCCTCACAAGTTACGGACTTAACGAAAGTATGACTTTCTTTTTCCCCTTTTTGAGGAAACAACAAGATTTCATTATATAATGGGGCACAACTCCAACTGCTCGAGTGAATATAACAGCTCATCAGGGTGATGAGGCCTAAAAAAATACAAATCTAATTCCCCTAGCATACTTCCAACTCACAAGGAGTCCTTAAAATCCCCAACTTAACTAACACAACAGCATCTGAATTTCATTTTTTAAGGGCATCAGCGAACCACCTCCATGAACAGCAACAAGTCCTTCACTAATTATGTAACTGGTTAGCTCTGACACTATTTGCTAACCTCCATGAAGGCTTTGATTTGTCTGCTGACCATGAAGCAACAATATTCATTGAATAGCCTTCTACTATGAGGGGGCCAACAAAGCTATTAACAAAAAACTTGACAACCACCACCCAACTAGCATCTCCTAATCCTGCTTGCCAGCAAAGAATAGAACACCATTACAATCTCCAATAGCCCCGCCAAATGTTAATTCAGAATTCCCCACCAAGAGCCATCTGCTTGAGCTTTACAAAACTACATGGAGGCGAAGAGCCGAAGACCAACTACCATTAGCTTCCACCCCCAGGCCTTTCATGCGTACATTGTGCATATCCGCTCCCCTTAAAGATTCCCTGGCACTAAGCTTAAAACTCTTTTACTACCATGGAAAATGCAATTAGTCACAGTTGATCCTCTCCACTATAGAACCCAACCAACACCCCCCACTAAAAGAAAAAAAAAATCTCCTATGCTAGTAATTTGCAAGTTGTAAAATCCTCCAAAAAACTTATCCACTGGCGGGAAATGGCACCGCAACCACTCTTCCATGAAAAATCCAATAGATTGAGATGAAACTCAAGAAAGTGAAAGAAATCCAAGAGAAAATGGCAAATATAGAGAGTGACAGGACAATGGAGAAAGAGAATAAAAGATTACCAACCAATTCCTCTTTTAACAAACAAATATAAAGAAATAGTAGAGCAATCCTCTTGTTAATATGGTCAAAAAGTAAGAATTTCTTGTTAGTTGCAGTCCAACAAAATGATTTTCCCTTTGAGCTTGAAGCACTGCTGCTAGATCAATCTTAAAGGGAACAATCTCATTGGAGGGAGATGGAACCAAGTCCAAGATTTATAAAAGTAGAGGGTTCCTGTTATGTGACCAATTCTACCATCCACCTCATCAACAGGGATGTACACCCCATTTAGCTTATTTACCAACCTTTGGCTTCTTGTGTTGTGACCAATTCTGCCATCCGTCTCATCAACAGGGATGTACACCCCATTTATCTTCTTAGCAACCTTAGGCTTCAAATCATAATCATATCAGGCTCTCTGAGAAAAATATTCTCTTGATGTCTAATTTAAAGGAGAGCTATTGAGATGACAAAGTGCATAGAGGTGAAATGAGTCTTAGTCTTACCAAGAAACCATGTTCCTGAAGGCAATAAGGTCTAGGTATTACAATGATGCACAAATTACTAATTCCGATACCTATACATATATGGTTATGTATACCATCCCATTCATAACATACTATTTACATCTAGTTCAACATTTTCACTTGGAATGTTTGCCAGTGCCACTACCCTTCAGTTTTATTAAACAAAGTAGCCTTTCAAGCATACCAAACATAACAACAATTTTTAAAGAAAGTTATTGCAACATGACCTTTTATACTTTTTTTCTTGAATGGCTATGGTTATACTTCGTTTCACATTAAAGGTAGCAGCACAACTCAAATACCCAAATCTTGTGGTTGTGACACCGAGCACTTTCAGATATGCTATGGGGCTTTTTTTTATATTATGTTGTGGGCTCTTGGAATATAGGAACCTTGACAGGTAAAAGCATGTAGTCAGTCAAAGTAGTGAAAAAAATGAGAGTTATTGTAGTTTGTCTATACTCTATTGTAGACAAAGTGGAAGAGGGATAGAGCTAAGGAGCTCGCTTATGGTTATAAAACTTTTTGTGCATGAAAGAACACAAGAAATGGAATGGGTATAGTTGTAGATAAGGATTTGAAAGAGAAAATTGTAGGGGTAAAGAGATTGGGGGGACAGAATCATAGCAATTAAACTAGTGTTAGAGGAACACATAATTCATATCATTAGAGCATATGCTCCCCAAGCATAATTAGATGAAATTATCAAGAGCCAATTTTGGGAGGAGATGGATGGTTTACTACGAGAAATTCCAACTAGCGAAAAGATTTTCCTAGGAGGGGACTTAGATGGGCATGTAGGAAAGGATGATAGAGGTTAGGAGAGAGTGCACGGAGGACAAGGATATGGAGAAAAGTATGAGTTAGGAGACACTATCTTGGAATTTACATTAGCACTTGACCTCATAATAGCAAACACTTGCTTTAAAAAGAGAGAGGAGCATTTAATCACTTATAAAAGTGAAACTAGCAGGAGCCACATAGACTTTTTTCTAGTTAAAAAACATGACCGATTGGATTGTAAAGATTGTAAGGTTATTCCAGGAGAGAGTTTGACCACGCAACATAGGCCAGTAGTTTTAGATATTTGCACTAGAAGTAGAAAGAAAGGGGTAGTAAATAAAATGTGCCCTAAAACAAGGTGGAGGGATTTAAAAAGAGAAAGAACGACACTATTTAAGGATAAAGTGATAGATGAGGGAGCATGGGGTTTTGAAGGAGAAACTACAGCGATGTGGAATCAAATGGCTAACTGTATTAGGAAGGTTGCTAAAGAAGTGTTTGGAGAGTCGAAAGGGAAGAAACACGATAAAAAAGAAATCCGGTGGTGTATAGAGATTCAGGAGACGTTGTTACAAAGTTTGGCAGGGAGCTATGAATATGGAAAACTATAAGATGTACAAGAAGGCAAAGAAAGAAGCTAAGAAAGAATTAAGTGATGCAAAGTGCAAAGCAGATGACGACCTATATAATAGGTTGGGAATAAGAGAAGGAGAGTGATATTTTTAGGCTTGCAAAAATAAGAGAAAGGAAAAGTAAACTTAAATCACGTCAAATGTATTAAAAGCAATGACCAAAAGGTTCTAGTTAAGGACAACGATATCAAAGAAAGGTGGAGGGAATATTTAAGCATACTTTTAAATGAAAACTATATAGGAGACATAAGAACAAAAGATCATATTTCAGTAGCAAAGCATACGTTTTTTTTGGAATAATTAGGATAGTGGAACCGAGGAAAGCATTAGAACAAATGAAGACTAGAAAGGCTACAAGCCCAGATGACATTCCGATTGAGGCTCGGAAATGCTTAAGAGAAGTTGGGGAGAATTGGCTAACCAAACTTTTCAATAAGATATTAATGACATAAATGTCGAATGAATGGAGAAGAAGTGTTTTAGTACCTATATATTAGAACAAGGGTGATATACAAAACTGTACCAACTATCGTAGGAATAAACTTATGAGCCATGCTATGAAGCTATGAAAGAGAGTAATGGCGCAAAGACTACGACAAAGATTTCTGAAAATTAATTTGGTTTTATGCCAGGAAGGTCAACGATGGAAGCAATCTTCTCACTTATGCAATTAATGGAAACATATCGAACAAAGAGAAAAAAAATGCACAAGTTCTTCATCGATCTAGAAAAATCCTACGACAGGGTACCTACAGATTTAATTTGGTGAATTTTAAATAAAAGGAATGTTCCAAGAGGTTATATTGAAATTATTAAAGACATGTATGAAGGAGCAGTAAAGAGTGTGAGAAATACTTGTAGAGAGTCAGAGGAGTTCCCAGTGATGATAGGTTTATATCAGGGGTCAACCCTAAGCCCTTATCTCTTTGCACTAATTATGGATGAGTTAACTGCTCATATTGAAAAAGAGGTACCCTAGTGCATGTTATTTGCAGCAAGGATGAAAATAGCGGTAGCGGCGGGCGTAGCGGCCTGTCGCCAAAACCCTACGTAGCGGGCGATACGTAGCGTAGCGGCGCTACGTAGCAGCGTAGCGGTGCGATTTGGAAAAATCGTCAAAAAAATATGAAAAAATTCTAGAAAATCTAGAATATTGGAAAATGAGGGAAAATGTATTTTTTTTGCAAAAGTAACTAAGGTAAGGGGGCGTAGCGGTCCCCTCACTATATGAGGTCCTATATCGCTGTATAAATAGAAAATAATAGTAATGATCATTTTTTTCACATGTGTTCATGTTGCTTGATTATGCTAACTTAGAAACTAATGAAAGGCTCAGAAAAGAAAAAACTATATCATGAAATCAAGACTTAAGAGTACCTAGAGAAAAAAATACAACTACCAAAGGGGGTGTCTAATAGGATGTACTTAGAGAAGAACTCTCTGTATCGACTGTAATTCGGCGAGATCATGTGTTTTTTGGTGTTCTTTTAAACATAAAAGGGTAGAAGAGTTGTGTAGAAATGTTATTTGAAGAGAAGAAGAAAAGAAATAATTCTTATTATATATTTTTTTAAAAATTGAAAAGTAGGAATTTTTCTCACCCCGTAGCGGCCATAGCGGGCCTGTAGCGGCCGTAGCGGCCCCGTAGCGGACGTAGCGGCCCCGTAGCGGACGTAGCGGCCGCTACGGGTGCGGCGGCCGATAAATCGGCTATAGCGTAGCGGCGGCGGCCCCTACAGCCGATCTAGCGGCCGCTACGCTACGTAGCGGCCGCTATTTTCATCTATGATTTGCAGATGATATTGTGTGGGTAGATGAATCAAAAGATTGTGTGAATGCAAAACTTGAGAGATGGTGGGAGGCTTTAGAATTCAGAAGCTTTAAAATAAGCCATACAAAGACGGAATATATGGATTGTAACTTCAATGGGCATACAGAAAGAGCTGAAACTACTATGAGAATTGAAGACCATGAGATACCACAAAGTAATTCTTTCAGCTACCTTAGCTCTATAATTAGTAAGGATAAAGAGATTGATGTAGATGTCAAACATGAGATAAAAGCGGGATGGTTGAAGTGGAGACTTGCTTAGTGAGTGCTTTGTGACCAATACATGCCAACAAGATTGGAGGAAAAACTTTACATGACAGCGAATAGACCGGGTATGGCCTATAGAGCATAATGTTGGCCAATCAAGATGCAGCATATGCACAAAATGGATGCAGCAGATATGAGAATGTTGAGGTGGATATGTGGTAAAACTAGGAAGGATAAAATTAAAAATGAAACTTTTGAGAGCATTTAGGGGTAGCAACAATATGGAATAATATTAGAGAAAGCTGTTTGAGATGGTTTGGGTTTGTCCAGCGTAGGCCAGTAACGGTGTTGGTAAGGAAAACTTTAGCCATGAACGTTGAACGCCCACCAATGGGAAGGGGTAGGTAGACTAAAGAGGACGTAGATGGAGGTGGTAAAAATGGATATGAAGAAGTGTAACTTATCTAAGAATTTGGCTCAAGATAGATTGAAATGGAGAAACAAAATTTATCTAGCCGACCCCAACATAGTAGGATAAGGCTTTGATGAATATGATGATGATGATGCTGTTATGTGCTCTTATGAACTGTCCATATTTCTTATGACAAGTAAATGAATTATTCTTATTTCAAATCAACAAACCAATTAAAACAAAGCTTAACCAAGATATATTCCAATGGTGTCCTATGAATATTCGGTAGAAGTTGAATATTTTCATTAGGAAGACCACTATAGAGTGTTACTGTACTAGCATGCAAAAACGAAGGCTCAAATGGAAGTCTTTCCTTTACAATCAGTTATATAAATATATATATATATTCAAAAGGATACAAAATTAATTCATGGATTAAGGAGAGATTCAAATCTAGTTTGGATTGTGGTTTATTTTCTCCATTTTTTCAGGCTCTTTTCCCCAACCATATATTTCCAGAAAAGGCACCTTAATAACAATACAGATATATAACAAAATCTCTCAAAACAGTGAACATAAAAAAGTAACCACATTCATGCTAAAGATGCACCAGTCAACTACATCACAACATAAAAGAAAGTAACTCAATAATTCATTAGCCAACACATATGAAGGTATGGATATTAACATATCTAAAGCGATATGAAGATATAGACATTACGTCAAACATGGGTGACCTTTCACAAACTGAACACGTAAGAAGGGTTATATTCAACCAAACACTGAAGAAATTTCTAGACATATCGATTCATTTTCAATATATTTGTTCAACCATGAGAAGAGAAGTCAACATATATAGAGAAAACACTGCATGCAAAATTAAATTCCCAATAAAAAGACACAATAATCACGACCATGGTTTAAAAAATCAGCCGAGGCCGAGTTGACTCCAACTCGGCACATACCTAGCCGAGTCGCATGCGACTCGGTGAGTCAACTCGGACTCGGCCATGAACGAGTCAGGTCCCGAGTCTGGTTTTTTAAACCTTGATCACGACACAATGATATTAATAAAACCTCCCAAAAACAGTGGATATGGAAAGACCAGTAAAGTGTAGTTGAAATATAGCTCCAGCTAGAAGCCTTTTGATGGTATAGACCATAGCAAGAAAGATCCTTAGAAAGGACTGTTTAGCTCGAAGAGATGCTGGTCCCCTAAATGTCCTAAGGTGTGCTATGTAATGCATAAGATGATGACATCATCATCATCATCAAAGCCTTGTCTCAACTATGTTGGGATCAGCTACATGAATTCTATTTCTCCATTCCAGTCTATAATGAGTGAAATCCTCATATAGGTTGCACTTCTTCAAAACTATCATTAGTCCTCACTACTTTAATCCTTGTCCTCTTTGTCTACTCCTTTTCCTAGATGGGCTATCAACCTACATTGGAAAACTTTTCCTCCACGGCATCGTCGCTAGCCAGCATTGAACATGTTCAAACTATCTCGAACAAGTCTCTCTTAATTTATCACCTATTGATGCTACCTCTAAATGCTCACAAATGCCCCCATTCACCACACATCCATCTCAATGTTCTCGTCTTTGCTAGACTCATTTTGTACTGCAAATGCATTCTGATTTTTCCCAATCAAATTCTAACATAAATCGATTGTCCTTTGAGAACTTAGTGAGATTCCAAGGACAGTCGGTTGACGTTGGGATTTGATTGGGAAAAATCACAATGCATCCGCAGTACCTGCCGAGCCAGAGAAGAATACCAATTATGATGATCAAGAGTTGTGCGGTCTACTACTAGTGGGGAGAATGCAATAATGTTATGGCATCGTCGTCTTGTATATGCACCAATCCAGAGTCTTAGGAGTATCTCTACTTTAAAGGTTAAAAATAATGCTCAACATTTGAATTGCGACATTTTTCAGCTTGCAAAAAAACAAAATGAGTGTTTATCCAGTTAGCATTAATAAAAGAAGTGTGTTTTCATTTGATTTGATTTATTCTAATGTATGGTATGCTCCTCTTGCTTCTATTTATGGTCATTGGTATTTCGTTACATTCGTTGATCACGCATCTAGACGTACTTGGGTTTTTCTTTTAAAATCAAAAGGTGAAATTCTGAATGTTCTAAAAACATACTATAAAAATGGTGGAAGTAAAATTTGATAAGAAGATGAAGGGATTTCGGTCTGATAATGGTAGAGAGTACATGTCACATGAGTTCCAATCCTATTTATCTGAGAATGGGACTGAAGACAATTCAAGAATTCTCAAAGCCGACCATCTAATACATAAACCAATTTGGATGCAGAAAAAACAATACTTTCAGCCCAAATCATCAAGGACATCCAAAAAAGAATCCAACAAAAACCTTTAAACCTAATCCCAAAACCCTAGAAACAAGGAGTAGAATTCCAACCAGAAGAATACAGGGGGGAAGTACCTGAGTCCCGGCGAGCTCTTCAAACTGCTTGACGAAATCCTCCATCATTTCCTCCTTCCCCAAATCATCCTGGGTTCCGACGGCCGCAGTCGTGAGCTCCAACCCCCGAACCGCCTCTCGAGTCTGCTGCGTCAGCTTCTCGAGAGCCTCCGACACGTGAGAATCCTTCACGGCCTTCTGCTTCCCTTTCTTCTTACTCTTCAAGTCGGGCAATCCCAAACCCAAACCCTGTACAGGCGGCGGAGTTGCAGTAGAAGGAACAGAAGCAGCAGCAGAAGAAGACTTCTCTCCGTCTTTACCCCTAAGAAACGAACAAAATCGAAACGTTACATCAAAAACAGAAGAAGACGAAGAAGAAGAAGGATGAAGGGTTAGAAAATGAAATACGCATACCCCCGTGCAGAACCAAGATTGATTTTGCCGAAATCGTCCAAAGCACCTGCAAATATAATCTCAGTTTTTGCTTTCAATTACAGAAAGAGAGAGTGAAAGCGAGATATATGTATATATATATATAGAGAGAGAGAGAGAGGGAGAGAAATACTGTCGAGGAGTTCATCAAGATCATCTGAGTGGTCGGCCATGGAGAGAGAGATGTAGAGTTTTCTCTTGTTTTCTTTGTTTGTGAAAGAGCCGCTGAGAGAGAACTGTGGGGATTGTGAAGTGAGAAGATAAAGAGAGGGATTATTCCTTGCCTAACCCTTTTGGCGAGGAGGAATCGGTGGAACGACTCTTGTAATAAGAAAGAAACAATAGAGAGGACGGAACGGGGAAGGCTGCAACTTGCAAGCAATCTACATGTAAGCTTCAGCATAAAAAAAGATTCAGGGTATTATTGGCTCTCAGAGTTTATATCTTTCTATTTTAGAGAGATGCTGGTGACCCAAGACTTCCTTTTCCACGTCCTTATTCTCTGCACACCACTTAAGTAAAAAAAAAATTACCGAAACTTTTCTCTATATACACTCCTTTTCTTTTCAAATTATCCAAACCTTTCCACCCTCAATTTCTCTATACACCTCTTTACTCTCACCCGACCCTCTCTCCCTCTCCTTTCCCCTGTCTCTCTGCCTCTCACTCTCTCTCTCCGTCTCCCTACCCGCCCCATGTTCTGTCTTTGATGTCTGCAACTGCAACTATGAATGCTATTGTATTGCTACATTACCATCACCGACGGAATCAAGACGGGTTTCTTTCTTCTACTTCTTTGGTAGTTCGCGAAATTTAGCGTTAGGGTTTCTACCAGAGAAACCAAATCCAGTTTGTCGACGGCAATGAAGCACAGCTACTCCCACCAGCATCAACCGCAAAGAGGACCGATCGCTGCCTTGTTCGTCATCCTCCTCCCTGTCCTCTGGCCTACTCTCTTCGCCCCACTCGACCGTGCCTCCCCCATCGTCTCCGCGTCCCCCTCTCCCTCCCTATCCTTGCCCACCTCTGCCCCCCATTCTCCCTCTCCCTCTTTTTCTCTCCATATCCCACCCCTCTCCCTCTTTTTATCCTTCTCCCCCTCCGGCAGTGTAGCCGGAGCACCGCTGGAAGGGGCAATGGTGGCTGGGCTGGGTTGGGGGTGGGTGAGTATAGAGGGAAATGGGGTGAGGCATGAAAGTAAGAATAATGTTCATTTTGGTAATTTTACAATTCAAACTTCTCTTTCAACATCTTTTTTTACATGAGCAATATTTTTCGCCTAAAAAGGCATCTATCAAATCTCTTCCTCCCCGACTTCTTTTTATACTCACCTACCCCCACCCTTAGCCACTGCCGGAGAGGGAAAAGGACAAGAAAAAGGAGAGAGGGCGGTGGCAGGCGAAGGGCTGCTATAGGGAGAGGGAGAGAGGGTGGTGGGTGGTGGGTGGAGGGGGGCAGCAATGAGAGGGAGAGAGAGGGAGAGGGAGAGGGAGAGAGGGCGGGGATGCTGGGTGCTAGGAGGAAGAAGAGGAGTGCACTGAGAAGGGAAAGAAAGGTATTTTAGAAATAATGGGGTGTGTAGAGAGCGATTTTAGAAAGAAAAGGGTTGTGGAAATAGAAACTTGGGTTGTTACATTAGCAGCTCACCATTTTTTATCTGCCCGACTGTAAAGCTGTTGGTGCAATATCTAGGGCCATGCCATATCGAACCATTTTTACACGACCCCTCTGTAGAAAATATTTAAACTCTATGGGCAAATTTTTTGCTTTAAGTGTACGGACAATATCCCTAAAATCTATAGGATTACACTGAACTGAACTCTAAACCCGGAACTCCCTGTAACATTATCGAAATAGACAATGAATGCCCGCTTAATCGCTTATGGTGAGCTGGGACCTTAATTGGAGAGTCCGGATAGAAGTCCAATATTTGGGCCTGTTTATTGGTTTGGAACTCTGATGGGTTCACTAAATAGATTCGAATAGAATAGTGGTCCAGGCTCAGGTCCATGAATTTGTACTCGAGGATATTTGGAGACCAATTCTCACAGAATTTCATATAAGAAGACCAATAAGTGAGGACCCAGGTGGCCAATTAAGTGTGACTAATATGAGCCCATTTGAGGTCCATGGGCTAGAGCCCTTCTGTCGGTCTTGACTCTTGGGTCTTGGACTTTAGTTTGTGAAGTGTGTAAACCCATTAAAAGTCATGAAAAATGTAACTATTACTTCGAAAATATCTCAATACCTTGAAAAGCCATACAACAAACGTGACAGTTATTTATAGAGAATGTCACGAAACTCAGGTGAGAAATATTGTCAAGAAATGGGAAGCTCACAATATTGTTTTTGGGTTTTCGCAACATTTTACCATGAATCTGTGTACTACTGATTGTAACAATTTTCAAAGTATTTGAAAGATTTCCTCCTGTTTCCAGTTATTTTTATTTGTAAAATGATTCCATATTGTTGACCACATGCAGACGTCTGTTTGCCAATGCTGCCACTTTCTGGCGACTGACATGGGGGGTATCTTTTGCTTAAACTAGTTCGTCTGTATTACTGGGCCTCCTGTGAAAATGCATTCTCCAAATTTCACTCTAACAAGAGCAAGGTGCACCGTTGAATTGATTAATGTATATAAAAACAATAGTTTTAACTCAATAGTTAAGTCTTTACCAAAAAAAAACCTCAATAGTTGAAATACATTTTCATGCCTAGATCATCTAACCCGGATGTGGCTAGCATTGCAATTTAAATATTCATGATACATTAAAAAAATTCATAGTTTTTACAAGACAAGGAGAAGAAAATAAAGGGTTATAAGTACCTGTTTATGTAATCCAATAGCTAGTGGCTTAAAAAAAAAATAGAAGAAATGGAGTAAAAAGGGAATGATAGAGTTTTGATGAAAATTGGACTCTACTCAAAATAAAAAATGAAAAGAAGAAGAAAAGTGAAGATTAGATAAGTGGTTTTGATAAAGAAATGAAATAGATGGTTGCATCAGATAGAAGTAGAGAGAGAACACGCGAGATTTTGAAGAAAAAAAAAAAAAGCAACGTAACTTCCTGTCCAAATTATAACCTACAATCAAAATTGAATCCTGTATAATGGGAACCCCTCGTAAAGCATGGGTGGGATCTCCCGCCCAAAACAAAAACAATAGTTGTTTTGAGTCCTGCTCTGAGACTGGGCGCAATTGATCCTCTAAATGTACAGTGTTAATACATCTGACTGGTGTTACTTTGATGCAATCAGTCCACAAATATCTCCACCTTAATAGGTCAACAGTATTTGCCCATAGACACGGTAGAGAAATGGTCTGGATAGACCACTAGTGAGCCCCCACAATGGAACTGATGGCCGTAATAAAAACAGGCACTCAACTACATTCACAGCCAACACTTATCCCCATTAGTTGATGATCTAATTCTGAACCATAATAAACATAAATCTGAATAACCAGTATCAAAATATTTCTTCAGTCAAGCTGGGCACATTTGTGCCACTTATCGGGAATGGTTTTTTTGCAGAAACACGGAAAGGTTGGTTTATCTTTTCCACATGCACCAAACATGGAACTTTCAGCATTGCGGAAAAGCATTTTTGCTTTCCATGCCTACAGATAAGCAATTGCACAAATATGCCATAAAAATGCACTTTCCCTCTTTCTTTTATGCTGTTTTGGCTGCTCAAGAAAATATGTTCCTAACCAGTTGAGCAACACCTAAGGGACAAATGAGCTAAAAAAGAACACCCACTTCCCAAAAGCAAGGTCAATCAGATATTCCACTAAGATAACAAATACCTAAGTATCATCATGGATCAAAATGTTTCCAACATTGAATAAAAAATTCAAAAACGTTGATGCCGCTTAAGTGCCTGCATGTCTAAACTTGTACCTAAAAGATCATCTTCGAATAGGTAAAACAGCCAAAAACAATGATACTGTGAAAATATGTTTATGCATGGCGCATGCCACTATCTATGGTCGGTCCTCCTAATAACCAGTCGGTTCATCATTTCTAGAACCATTCTATGCAGCTTTGACATCAAGCCCCCGGTAAGACAACAGTATCAGCAAAGGGTGCTCCGTATTCTGGAACATACCCCACTCCAGAAATAGTGTTTTCCCATGTTGGGACTGGATTATACTGGGTTGCAACTGTCACAGCTGTCCCCTCAGGTCTTGGAGTAATTTCTTGCCCATGATATTCTAGCCCGTATTGAACTTGGGTCCCCAAAACTGCTTGTTGAGCTTGATGATTCCCATTGTTGTCAGCTGGCGGCCCTTGAGGATTGAAGCCCATTCCTTGGACATGAGGCATGTAAAAAGAGTGTGGGCCCATGGCCCCATAACCACCTTGTGGGACTGGAAACCGTTTAGCCCGAGATGTATGCTTTTTACCTGCCAAATGAACTTCAAACACAGCCTGGGTATCGCATGTAACATTACACAAAGCACAGTACCTAGACGGCTGCTCCTTGGGAGCCTCTGAGTTGTGTGCCGCTTCTGACGGTCTCAAATGCTTCCCACCCCGTCCAAACTTCCTCTTCTGCTTTGGAGGGTACCCCCAGCTTTCTATCACCCGCTTCCTTCCTGGTGCTTCAGTAGAGTCCACATTTGCAACCTCAGGTTGTTCTGCTGTCTGGTTTTGTTGTTGGATATCCATTTTGTTTTCATCCATACCAGCTACAGCAAGAGAGCTTTCCGGGGCAGAATCCTTTGGCTCCAAGGCAATCTTGTTCTCATCAATCCCATGAATATTCTCAGGTTGCACTGTAGCCATATCTTGTGATTCAGACTGGGCTTTTTTCAACTTCTGCAGCTCTTCGTATCTCTGCAAGGTTTTCTTATGTCGTTTTCCATTTTTGTGCTGCTCGAGGATTTCCAGGGTGTTGCATTCAACCATACAGATCTCACACCAGAAGACCTGGGGAGGTTGTCGTGGTGCCTTAGACGGTTTTGAAGCAAGTGCTGCCGCTGGTGCTGGGAGTGATGGTGGCGATTGTTCTACAGCAGATATAGGTCCTGGGTGCTGTGACAGTGATGATGCAGCTGCAGTTGCAGCATGCGGTGGAAACCGCCGCCCGCCACCCCTAGCCATGCGTCCTCTTCCTCGGAAAGGGAAACCACCATCTGGTCTTGCTGGGGGCCAGTAGCCAAATCTGCCCCCACCCCTGTATGGCCCACCACCTCTTCTGCCCCCCCTCCTGTATGGAGGCCTGCCAGCCTAAAGAACAGCTCCAAAATTATCATTAAGAACTTAAAAAGATAGAAGAGTAACATGCGTTTGCCAAATGACAGGCACTATCAATAAAAAAATAAATGGAATCTAAAAAAAAAAAAAAAAAACCTTGTGCAAAATGCAAGAAAAAACCAAGAAATGGCAGCAACTGAATCCAATGGCGCAACATGCAAGCTGCCCCATTTAGACATATCTTAGCTTTCTTAAAAGAGAATTAGTAGTTGCATTAAAAAAATGCCATTTCAGAAGAATTTTTTTTTTTTTTAATATGCATAACTTTTACTATAAATAAAACAAATTGCAAATATAGACAAAACCCAGTTTCAACATGCTGAAGTTTCAGAGACAAAAAAATTATTAGGATTTAGGAGACAGATCCAATAAATAGCAATAAACATCCTTTAAGGCATCTATAAATGTTGCAATGCAGTCATATGGACAGAGGTATGCCCGTCTCCTGACGGTAATAAGGGCTTGACAACTTTAATTTCTAGGGTGATGGGTGGGTATTCATTTCTTATAAGCTGGAGATGTAGATGCGACCTTGCTTTTCAAGGGGATTTGAATTTCTAGGGTGATGGCTGGGTATTCATTTCCTATCTCCCCTTGATTCATTTTCCATCAAGGAGGGATCATTTTGATGGTCCATCTTCACCGTTGTTTCTTCAATGGACCACTTTTAGGAAATTAAAGACAAAATATTCCTAGGAGTTCAAATACATGAAACAAACGGGCCCTAAAGGTTATGCAAGTTTTACTGAGATAGTGACTAAATATAACATATGCAAATGCAATCATCAACCTTCAGCATAAATCCATGGAATTCAGACATTTATATGGTGTTTTCTTGGTTTAAGTAATAGGTAACAACTGTGCCAGGAACCCATATAGACCAGCCTGCCTGGCCCAGCCCATTTACCAGCCTTAAAAAGAACAGCTCATAGGATACGTAGTAACAATGGTGATGTAGCAGCACCGATATTTCACGAAAGACAGATTCATGCACGAGATGTGGGACCCATGGAAGTCAACAGATTTTCTTATTTTTTAAGTTTCTATTTTAATTGAAGAGTAGTAACTAGGAAGGATTTTTAATTTCTATAGGATTCCTATTGTGAGGACTTGGTCCGGGAGGCACCCTTAACCATGGGGTGTAGCGTGTCAACTACAGACTTCCAACGGCGAGTCTCTGCTATTCCCGCATCGGAAATATCCAAGTCCGGACCCTAAGCTTATAACTCAAACCCCGTATTAACTCAACATGACGCGTTTGAAAGCCGTGCGGTCTCGGATCCCATAAGAACTCCGGAGTTAAGTGTGCTCGCACGGGACCAATACTGGGATGGGTGACCGCTGAGGAAGTCCTTGCGCGCGCGCGTGGGCTAAAGCGATTAATATCATGCTAAGTTGGGCGGGGCTATGACAATTGGTATCAGAGTTGAGGACGGCTCTATTTCCAATGGCAGAGAGTGTGAATACTTGGTCCGGGGCGGTACTCTTAACCACATGGCATAGCGTGTCAACCACAGGCTTCCAACGATGAGTCTCTGCTATTCCCGCATCGGAAATATCCAAGTCCTGGCCCTGGGCTTATATAAGTCAAACCCCATATTAACTCAACATGACGCGTTTTAATTTTTAAAGCCGTGCGATCCTGGATCCCATAAAAACTCCGTAGTTAAGTGTGCTCACGGGGGAGAAGTACCAAGATGTGTGACCGCCTGGGAAGTCCTCGTCGCGCACGTGGGCCAAATCGGATAATATTATGCTGAGTTAGGCACGGCTGTGTTGTGACACCTATTTAGTTTCCTAGTTTGATTAGGAGTAAGAGTATTAGCCCCCAAGAATCTTTCACTATTTATATGGCACTGTAGAGATCATAATCTCAAGAGTTTGAGTTGAATATAATTTTTCTCTATGGGGTTCCATCATTGTGCTGTGGCAACTACGATCCAAATCCTAACCCTAGGATTTGCATCAAATGGTAAGATAACAACAAGAACACGTCTATAAAACTTTCATCTGGTAAGATCTTAAATAGATAATTTAAATAAATAAAAAAAAAGAAAAAAGAAAAAAACAACAACAAAAAACAGACAAACAAAAAACAAAACAAATGTCGTGACTGCCGATATGTTTCTATCACTTAGCAAAAAATCTGTCCCAGATATAAAATTAAGAAGACAATAGAACTGCCACAAGAACCTGTGGCACTCTAGAAGGTGCTCACTATTGCAAACTGAAGTTGTGGATTCAAGTCATGTTACCAATAAAAAAAGAAGACAACAGTAACAACCAAGAACTAGTAACTTCTAAGATTTCTATGGATAACTGAAACTAGTAGATACAATTTTACTATTACTGACAATAAGAAGGCATTTAACTCATCTGGACAAATTGCCCAGCAGCTAAAACTGTTCTCATCCAGTTTTAGGGAACCCATCAAATCACACGGTAACAAAATCAAAACATACGCTTACATTGGGAGGGTAACTTGGTATGTTCTCTAACCTACCCAACTCAACATGATCTCAGCTATTTATAATTCTTATGATGGTAAGCCTTAACCTTGTTAAACATTCGAACATATAAAATCTACAAGATACACAAGACAACGTAAATAATGACTTCTAGTTAATTAACTTAACTGACAAAAAATTAGATAGAAAAATGTCTCCATTTGAATTTTCAAATAAAAAGAGAAAAATGTCTCCCTTTCTTAAACAGGAAACAGAGAAAGGGAATGATAATCTGTTTATGGGTGTTGTTGATGGCATAGATGAAAATAGCGGCCGCTACGTCCGCTACGGGGTGAGAAAAATTCCTACTTTTTACATTTTTTTAAAATGCATAATAAGACTTATATCTTTTCTTATTCCCTCCAAATAACATTTCTACACAACTCTTCTACCATTTTATGTTTAAAAGAACACCAAAAAGCACATGATATCGCCGAATTACAGTCGATACAGAGAGTTCTTCTCTAAGTACATCCTATTAGACACCCCCTTTTGTAAATGTATTTTTTTCTCTAGGTACTCTTAAAGTCTTGACTTCACGACATAGTTTTTTCTTTTATGAGCCTTTCATTAGTTTCTAAGTTAGCATAACTAAGCAACATGAACACATGTGAAAAAAATGATCATCACTATTATTTTCTATTAATACAGCGATACAGGACCTCATATAGTGAGGGGACCGCTACGCCCCCTTACCTTAGTTACTTCTGCAAAAAAAAATACATTTTCTCTCATTTCCAATATTCTAGATTTTCTAGAATTTTTTCATATTTTTTTGACGATTTTTCCAAATCGCACCGCTACGCCACTACATAGCGCCGCTGCGTAGCGTTTTGGCGGCAGCCCACTACCGCTATTTTCATCCTTGGTCGATGGTAGGATACCAGCAAAGGGTGTTCATATATCTGAAGATAATCATGATTTTGGTGAGCTGGAATATAAGAGGGTTAGGAAAACCGGAGAAAAAGGCAGCTATTAGAAAATTGGTAAAAGAAACACAAGATTCGTCTTCTTTTGTTGCAAGAAATAAAGATTTCTAAAGACGTTGATCACGTTATTCAGGAGATTTGGGGGTCGCGAAGTTGTAAGTGGGAGTGGGTGCCAGCCGAAGGTGCTTCAGGGGGCCTTATTTCAGTTTGGAATGACAATATCCTGAAGATGGAGGATGGTCTCAAAACTCAAAGGGTGTTGGCTATTAAGTTCAGTTGTGTTGGGGGGAATTTTTTGTGGATTGGTGCAAATGTCTATGGACCTAATGATGATTCAAAGAGGGAAGATTTGGGCTTCGATCTCAGATATGATAAATCAATGGCCTGAACCGTGGTGTATCGGAGGGGACTTCAATGTTGTAAGGTTCCCTCATCACTACGAGCATGGAAAAATTTTCTGAGTTCATTAATGGAAATGATTAATAGACATGCCTATGGTGGGGAGGTACACCTGGTCTAATAACCAAGAAAGGGCAGCTATGAGCAGATTGGTTTGCTTTCTTATATCAAAGGAATGGGATGAAAAGTTCAAGATGCAATTCAATTGGCAATACCCAGGTATGTGTCCGATCATTGCCCGGTTATGATTTCTACTGATGAAGTTAATTGGGGGCCAGACCATTTCGGTTTGAGAATTGTTGGCTTCTGCATAAGGATTTCTTATCTAAGGTGAGAGTTTGGTGGAGTCAATTAGAGTTTCAAGGTTATGCATGATTCTTTTTAATGAAGAAACTGCAGGGGCTTCAAGCTAGAATTAAGGAATGAAACAAGCGGGAATTTGGTTGTCTGAATGATCGGAGAAATGGCCTTGAAAGAGATTTGGAGGATTGGGATAAAATAGAAGAGGATAGATAGCTTGATCAAGAAGAGATTAAGGCAAGGAGAGAAGCTAAGTGCAAGTTGTGGAAGATTAATCGGATGGAAGAAATATCATGGAGGCAGAAATCTAGAGCTTTGTGGTTAAAGGAGGGGGACAAGAACACCAAGTTCTTTCATCGGATGGCTGATGTGAGAAGAAAGTTCAATTACATTGGAAAGATTAGAAGGGGTAACACTATGCTTCATAAACCGGCAGAGATCAAGGAGGAAATTGTTGGCTTTTTCGAAAGCTTATATTGTAAGGATGATTTTGTTAGACCAACGTTGGATGGTATTGACTTTCTGGTGATTCAGGATGACCTAAAGAGCTGTTTGGAAAGGGATTTTGAAGATGAAGAAATTGGCACAGCTCTATCGGAATGTGCAGGTGATAAAGCTCCAGGACCCGATGGATTCAACTTCAGTTTTATTAAATCTGCTTAGGATGTCCTTAAAGAGGATTTTGGTTGTATGTTGTCAAAATTTCATTCAAGAGGTAAATTGAACAAGGAGATTAATGCCTACTTTCATTTGTCTCATTCCAAAGTTCCAAATCCAGCGGCTTTGTAGGACTTCAGACCCATTAGTTTGGTAGGTTCCATTTATAAGTTGTTGTCAAAGATTTTGGCTAACAGATTAAAAATGGTTTTTCCTCTCATTATTAGTCCACATCAAGGGGCATTTATTCATAAAAGACAAATTCTAGACAATATTCTTATTGCTAATGAACTCATAGATTCAAGGAAGAGAGATAACAAGGAGAGTGTTATTTTCAAATTGATTTGGAAAAGGCATACGATCATGTGGATTGGGATTTCGTAGATTATATGCTGGGCAGGTTTGGCTTTGGTGCTGCATGGAGAGGGTGGATGAGAGAGTGCATTTCTTCCACTTCTTTCTCTGTTTTGGTGCATGGTTCCCCATCTCATATTTTTTGGGCCTCTCAAGGCCTATGACAGGGCGATCCCTTATCTCCTTTTTTATTCACCTTAGTGGTAGAAGCTTAGGGTGGTCTCTTTTCAAAGGCAAAAGAGTAGGGTTTGATCACAGGCTTTGAAGCTAGCAGGGGGAAAGAGGGGGAGAGATTGTCACACACCTTCAATTTGCAGATGATACAGTTTTGTTATATTCTACAAGGTGATACGAAATTGTGACATTGAAATGAATTCTGAGATGCTTTCAGTTAGTTTCGAGTTTGAAGGCCAATTTATCAAAAAGCTTACTGGTAGGGTTGGTTGCTCGAAGGACGACATACAAATTCTGGCAGACATATTGCATTGTAGAAAGGGGACTCTTCCGTTTAAGTATCTTGGTTTGCCTCTTGGGGCAAGCCCTAGGTTGGTGGCTTTTAGGGATCCGGTGGTGGAAAAGTTTGAAAAGAAACTATCTACTTGGAAGAGACAATATCTTTCCTTTGGTGGGAGGATTACTCTGATTAAATCTTCTTTGTCCAACTTACCAGTTTATTATATGTCACTCAATAGGTTGCCAAAGGCGGTTATCAAGAAGTTGGATCGGATTCGCAGAAAATTTTTATTGGATGGAAATTGTCAAAAAAAGGAAAATGCACTTAGTGAAGTGGAGTGAGGAGCTTAGGCCCAAATTGGCAGGGGGCTTGGTAGATTTGGATTTACAAAATTGGTCTCTATTAGCAAAATGGTGGTAAAGATATGAAGAAAAAGACGTATTGTGGAGAAAAGTAATGGTGTCTAAGTATGGGGAGGAGGTATGGGGGTGGGTTCCAAAAAGAGTCCCTAAGTATAGACTGTCAGGTTTTTGGGCTGTCATTTCTAGTTTTGGGGATGAGTCAAACGTCGGGGGGGAGGTTTTGGTTAAAGGTTTGAGCTTTTGTGTGGGGGAGGGGGATACTGTTCCTTTTTGGTATGATGATTGGGTGGGAGTTGGTCCCTTATACCTTTTGTTCCCTAGACTGCTTAGGATTGTGTCCAACAAGTCTTCAGTCAGAGTATTTTGTTTGGGATGGAAATATGGTGTCTGGGAATATTAGTGTCGGGAGGGCTCTCTGTCAGTCAGAGTTGGTGATTAGTCAGTCATTGTCCAGTCTTCTTTCTTTTCTTTTTTCTTTTTTTTTTTTTTTTATGCAGGGACGCAGCCAACTTTCGTATTTGGAGGCCTCATTCTACTGGATTGTTTCCCTCCAGAGTTGGTGATTAGTCAGTCATTGTCCAGTCTTCTTTCTTTTCTTTTTTTTTTTTTTTTTTTTTTTTTTTTTTATGCAGGGACGCAGCCAACTTTCGTATTTGGAGGCCTCATTCTACTGGATTGTTTCCCTCAAGGTCGTTCCATAGGGCAATAGATCCTTTCAGCGTTGTTTCATCTCCTTCTGCAGCTGTACGAACAGGGCTTGTTCCACCTAGAATAGAGGCCTTCTGTTGGTTAGCAGTGGCACGCAAAGTTTCAACAACAGATGTTTTGAGAAGAAGGGGGTTGGTGTCGGATTCCATTTCAGATATTTGTAGTTTATGTAGGAGGGAGATAGAGACAATAGATCACTTGTTCTTGCATTGCAGTGTAGCGTCATCTATTTGGGTTTCTTCCTCAAAGAATGCAGAGTGAGTTGGTGTTTTCCTGGTTCATTAGAGATGGCATTTGAAGGTTGGAGGGGAACTCCGATGGTTGGTAATGGTTTGATCTTATGGAGGATTATTCCTCTTTCCATTCTTTGGTCAATATGGAAAGAAAGGAATGACAGAATTTTTAATAGTAAAGAATCATCTTAGGAGGATTTAATTTCAGCTACTCTTTTGAGGATTGCTAAGTGGGCTTGCGCTAGAAAAGAATTTTCGAATCTTAAGATAGACTGTATTATGCATAATTGGGGTGCTTCTTTGAAGACGGGTGCTATGAAGAGGAAAATGTTCTATCTTGGTGTTCTCCACCATGTGGAGTTCTAAAATTCAACGTGGATGGAGCAGAAAAACGAAAACCAGGACTGGCCAGCATTGGAGACGTTCTATGAAATCACAAGGAGGAAGTTTTGTATATGTTCTCTTAATATGTAGGGATCAAAGACTCTAATGAAGCTGAAGTTATGGCAATATTGGAAGCTCTATGCATTTATCACACCTCATTTCATCATTATCTTATTGTGGAGAGTGACTCGGCTAATGCTATATCTTGGGTGAGAACAATGAGGGGGCCATGGAAAATGCAATTCCTTTTCAATGAGATTCGTCATCTTGTTTCTGACATGCAGGTCACGTTTCAACACATTAGTAGATCTGCAAATGGGATGGCTGATTGTTTAGCTAAGCAAGGGGTAGATAGATCTTGTAATTTGAGTGCCTATATTTTGTAGTTTGCGGATGGTACACTTCTCTTGTACCGGTAATACTTTGAAAGTTGTTCTTCTGGCTGTTTTAGTTGTTTTGTAATAGTCTCTTCTTTAATAAAATTCCTTTGTTACCGATCAAAAAATAAATAAATAAAAAGAGAAAAATGTGATATGAATCACCACCAAGAAATCCTGACAACTACATAAAAACTTAGTCAAGTTGTTATCTAACCTTTTTTTTAACGGTAAATGAGTCAAACCCCATATTTAATTTGTCCAGTTTATATTAGAAATTTAATGTTTGTAATAAAACCAGCCAAATTGACTGCTTCAACTGAGTTCCAAGTCAATCAACTAGTTTTATAGAAATTCCAGCAATGGTCACTAGGGTAATTCTAGGCACAAGAAGTGAAGGACATACTCATCCACCATGCAATTGAGAGGTTCCCTGAGAGGCAGGGAATCCAGCTGTCTTAATGTCTGGAACATAACAACCCCCACTGGGAAACAGATCACTTCAAACAGGGCCTAAATTCACCCATAACCATGGAAATCAACAATAAAACCTCTAATGAGTCTGGTTACTTACTTCCGACAAAGATTTGCCTCTATGGTAGAGTAAAGAAAAACATTGCATACCTATTTCCGGCAAAGAATCCAACACAGCAAGAATCCAGTATGAAGAGAAATCCAGTAGAGGGGCAAGACTGATGCTCCGGGATCCACTTCCCTAATTGAAAAACGACATACTTCAGCATCTCCAATGCCCTAAAAAAATTCTCGACATCGATGAGCGTCAGGGAAAGTGTTGGATTACTATTAAAAGAACTCAGATCCTCGAAGTCAACACATTGACAAATCCCTCCTAAATCGTGGATTCTCCAAATCAGAACAGTAAAATAGCACTCATTTTCATCGCCTTCAATTTTTAAAGCTACGCATCGTGCTGTATAAACTGATGCTTAAAACGGCGCACCCCATCGTTGACACCATAAGTTTGCTTGAATGAATCCATGTAATCAATTGAGGAGGTTATATACACTCATTTGTCAAGTGTGTTCAACTCGCATATCATCAAAAATCATTTGATGATGTTGGCGGACATTATAAGTTAGTAATCAAGATAATAGCTTGCATGCATGCTCACCAGGGTCACTTGAGACTTGCCCAGGTCAAACTGGAATGACCATCTAACCAAGTCTTGAGCAAAACTATCACCAGTTCTCTATGATGGACTAGTTCTTGTAGAAAGCTGATTTACAAATTTCCAAAACGTTGAAAAGTTGTGATTAGCATCGATTTAGGCTTCTCCACAAGTATTTTAGTCGCAAGATATTTCAACAAGGGATCAAATCAGTTTTCATCACTTCTTCAATATATTAAACACACTAAAAAATATGACACGCTTATATATAACCTCCTTCCCCAGGTTGTCCCATGTGTGCTTTATCTCATCATTGAGTTATGGGACATGGGGAACTGATCAAAACAGCATTTTTTGCCCAATTCAGATTTTGAATGACTTGCTCGAGCTAAAAGGGCTAATGTTCATAACTTGACAGATCAACCCGAAACTCTTCCATTGACCTAGTTTTGGAATTAACATGGATACCATTGTATATGTAATGGCCAAGTCTCAAGAAGAAACTTGTTGAGTTTTTCATTGACTCGGGAATATGAATAAAATTTACTTGTCCTATCTTTCTTTTTCTTTTTTTGGCTCCTTTTGCACTTCCAACATTTTATTTGAAATTCTATTTACTCATTTGTGTTCACCGAGACAACGGAAGACTCCAAGTCCACTTGCTCGCTTCCAATCAAGTTCAGGCTTCAGGCAATACCAAGCTTCCAAACACACTGATAGAATCAAACTAAATTTTATAGGGCAGCTCAACAAGCATTCCTGAAAACGTCAGGTTATTGAACAAGTCAGAAGTTCTTCACTAACTGGACAGCATCTTATAAAAAGACATGGACTGAATGTGTAGGTTATAATTGTGTTCCAATAACAAGTGGCCATAATCTCAGATTTACCCAGAGAGCAGACCAAAATACTTTCAACTGTAACAAAGAAACTAATATACTGTAAACTACAAGATTGTTACTGTAAGTATAACACAAATTTATATTATCACCAACACCAATAATTAGAGTAGACCACAAAATTCTCAATGAAAACAAAACAAAAATACTTCAGTGCAAGATGATAAATTCAAGATCTGTTGGCAGTGACTGAATTTGTAAGTACGTGTGGCAAGTACAGGATCTGAGCAGCTAACCAGCTAGGCCCTACCTTCGATGTGCCGATTGCCAGAGCCAAAATTACAATGATAAAAAAATCCTAACCATTTGTTTGGATTGTTTCAGAAAAGAAAATGGTTTTTTCTTTTAAAAAAATTAGCTAAGGGAAGGGAAAGAAATCCACCAAATATATTTTCACTGTTCAGATGGAGAGTCAAAATTGTCAATACACTAATCAGCGTGACTCAAAGTTCTTCATCTGTTGTAAGGTGCTGTTTGGCAAGTCTAATTTATGTGTCCATTTGGCTTAAACTAATTTAAAATATAAAAGTTCTGACTGCTTACATTTCATGTGGATGACTATTGACTGTTGATCAGTTTTAAGACCCTTTGCCTCTTTTTCGGAAAGCAACTAGAAGGTCACTTTTTCAAATAGACATGAATGTCTACAGCAATTAGACACTCTTTTCTTTCTTTTTTGACAAGTTTGCTAATGTAACTTCTACAATATGACAGGTTTGCCTTTATGACGTTATGATAAATTTGCATGCACTACTTTTGCTGTCAGACAACTTTGCTCATTTAAGCTTTTCAATACGACAAGTTTACTTATTCTAATTGAATCAGACATACCAAACAGTCTATCTGTGAAAAGATATAATTGAAACAGCTCTATTTCAAATAGATCTATCTCAATCAACTCTATTTCAAATATTATATATATATATAGAGAGAGAGAGAGAGGCACGCACACACACCACACATACCAGGAAAAAAGAAAAAGGTAACTCAGCGCTAGAACTCTGTACTTTCTCAGCACAAGAACATTATATATGTTAGTTATTTGTAAACACGAAAACTCAAATACAAGTAAAATAACTGAAATATTTAGATACATGCTGAAAGTACATTAGCAATTTCACACTTGAAAATGATTTATGTAGAAACATATTGATTCAAGTTTGGTTCTAACCAATAATAGAATACTTAAACACATCATTTCTTTTATGTTCTCCATCATAGTTGGAAGTACTAAGGATAAATTCAAAGAAAATGCATGCAACTTATCCAAGGATTTAACCCAGGATAGACTTGAATGGCAAAACAGAATTCATTTAGTTGACCCCAACATAGTTGGATCAAGGCTTTGATGATGATGATGAGAGTTGATAAAATTGATGAGATTAGCATGAAATATTAAAAAAGCTTACTAGAGAAGCATATAACCAGATGAAAAAGAAAAGAGAATATTGAGAAAGAGTCTGAGACTGGCATATAATCATATATGATAGAAAGATAAAACCCAATCCAGGATTTTTTAACCTCTAATATATAGACACATGTACTCCCTCTTATACATTTAGTGAAATATATTCCCTGTCCCTCTCTCACTTGTGTGATTGAATTGAGTAAGTGTTCTCGCTTTGTGAATAATCCCAAGACTGCCATTGCAAAGGATTCCAAAGGTTGAGCATTAATGGTGAACATGTAAGACTCCATCCATCATTGGGTCCCGTCTTCATGTTTTCCAAAGTGCAAATGAAGTGGTACACAGGTTGGCCAAACAGGGTACAGACTATAGAGAGATTATTTGATTTGTGCTAATGAGTGATTTATGTAAGGAATAAGCGTCACACATGGACAGGTTTTTTTTTTTTTTTTCCCATTTTCTTGTTCGGGAGAGTGTGTTTCTCATACTTGAAAGATAGTTACTATAGTTCTTAACACTAAACATCTCTTTTTATTACTGATAAGGAAAATTTATATAAGGTAGTAATAGGTAATATATATGAGAACTTTGTGTAAAATAAAACTTGGATTCCCAATTAGAGTTGAGTGCCACCAAGAGACAAGAGACCGCTTTAACTTTAAGCCCCAATCAATTCACCATGGTTGTAAATGATTTAATGAATGAAACCTAGGATGGAGCGCATTAACATATAATGTTCGCAAATGATGAATTGCAAATTAGTCAATCAAAAAAGTAAGTAAATTGTTCATTGGTAACGAGAATGCAATTAAATGATGCATATAACTACAAAGAAGAGCAATTAGGTCAAGTGGTGAGGCACCCCCACCCCCAGATCTGCGAAAAAAGTAGACCCCCTTCACAACAAGGGATGACCAAATCTCCAAGAGATTCCAAGTGATAGACCAAGCTCCAAGTGATAGACCAAAAGCTCCAAATAGAGCCTGGCTGAATCCCCAAGGGATTCCACAAACACAGAAACACTCACAACCAAAGAGAGGCACAACATGGGGGAAAAACAAAAAAAAAAAAAAATGAAGTTCTTCATTGAATAATCAAAGGTGACTCTCCCAATGGTCGGGTTACATTTATAGGAAGGGTTGGACGTCCCCTTTTCCTAGTAGGACTCAAATTTCTAGTACTCTCAAATTTGAAGGAAACTAAATCTCCTAAAACAACCAAATCAAACTAAATTCGAAATTTAAAGACTCCTAATTATATCAAAACTCCTAATTAAATGGCTATTGGCTAGTCTCGTTGGGCCTATGGGCCTGCCCATGAGTCATGGGTTGGGCCTGCATCAAGTGGTTTCAAAGTAGATTTTGCATGATTGTCTATCTAGTACATTAGATTATAACTCTATATATATTAAAGCAATAGGGAGGTGTGCTCCCGAGGGTGCCACGTCAGTGGCCTCACTTTTCTTGCAGCACCATGTAAGCGTCATGAGAAGCCTTCGCTCCCTTATCTTACCTTCCATTTTATTCCCTTGCAAGAAAAACAAAGATTTAGTGTGCCATGTCACTTTTGGGCCCATACTGAATTTCAAAATTTTTCTCCATGAATCACGCCCAATCACACCATAAAGTCCTCATCAGTTTTAGCATTTTACAAATTCCACATATTTAGTTAGCATTTATAATTTCATTTCCTAAGAAATATCAAAACATAATCTCATCAATATTTGACACTACACGGTTTCCTTTTTCTCTTCAAACTACTAATCATTAGGATAAAAGATTGCCCATATCTTGCCATTATCCAAATTAAATTCAAATTTATGCTCGAGTTTCCAAAAAGCGTTTGCAATCAAATCTTTTTTTTTTTAACATTCAATAACAAAGCTAATTCAAAACTATATTACATAAGGCTTCTGTTGTAATTGAAGACAAGACCCCTCTTCACAACTTTTGTAGGTTCTCTCTCTCTCTCTCTCTCTCTCTCTCTCTCTCTCTCTCTCTCTCTCTCTCTCTCTCTCTCGTTTTCTATTCTAAATATTTTGTTTCATGTTTTTGTTTGAGGATCCATGAAACTCCAATGCATAAATTGGATTATTAATAAAGATTTCAGATGATGTTATCAATACCCATACTAATATTTACTATTAGATTCATCAAGCCCGATATATATATAAACCTTAAACATTTATCCAATTCATCGAGCCTGATTATATGAATTTTCCAAATTGTTTTGGTTGTAATTTTAGCTGTAGAAGAGTTTTGCAAAGGTGCTGGTCAAGATATTTGCTGAACAGGGAGGTATGTATCTTTTGGCATTATTCATTTTGTTGCTATTGTAAACTTGAGGTGATTAATTGGTTTAAAAGATATTTTTCTTCTTTTTTTTCAATTTGTCTTTGCAATTGCATTGGCTTTAGACGCTGACGCAATTTTCAATGACTGACTTGCCAAAGAAATCACTGTATATGATTTAACCTGACCAATGCGTATTGATGATTTTTCCCCATAACGGCTTTACTTATTGTTTTTATTTTTATGTTGTTTCTAAATGCTTTATCTTTTTTTCTTATTCTTTTGATATATATATATATATATATATGCATGAGTGTGTGTGTGTATATATTTAAATCCTCTCTGTTACTTCTCCATTGCCTTAATTCTTTTCCTTAAGCAAGTAGTGGGTTTTTTTTTTAAAGAATCGGGCTTTATAACAGACTCAAACTCACACATCCAAGCACACTTGGGATTGTTTTATTTGGATAAGATTTTCAAGTATCATTACTCACTGTTTATAATTCTTCTATATATACTAATTCCAGATCTATATAGCATTAGTGTTGCAATCTGACTTATAAACAACTTTTTTTTTTGGCCCGGGCTTAGCATGGGCCTATGTTGCTAGTCTACTATATGGGAGTTAGTCCTAGAGACCTTAATTCTTGTATGGAGACAAGTGGTGGGAAACATTGAAATGGTCTACAAACAAAATGCATGCGATGGGGATATGACACTAAGGCAAACATATGGAGGAACAAAAAGGGCCTGTTTGTTGCAAGTAATTGAATTCCAATGAATTCTAAGATTTGTGTTCCAATAAGTGTTTAAAAATGAAGAATCAATGGTGTATATCCAAAAGACCATTAAATAACCTCCTCTCTAAAGAAAATTGAATCAAGGGAAGATGGGAAATGAATACTCAGGCACATAGTTACCTAGTTTGGTTACATGGGATCTGAATCTGGCAAGTGGGAGACTTCTAACGAAAGTCGGAAACACTCTAAAAATAGGAATTATCTTATAGAACTTCATATAATAGAGAGGAGAGATCTATATTAAAATAACATTAAAAGAAAAAATAAAAATAAAACTATAGAAAGTTAAATGAGAAGAGGAGACAAAGAAAAATAGGTTTTAGAAATAGAGCAAAACTGAAAATCGTTAAATACCTATCTAATCTCATGCAAAGCATAGTTGCTGACACTCAATTGCTTAATCAAAGTCTATGCACAGTGCGGTGAATCTAGATTGCTAGTTCACAGGGTTGTCGCAATCTCTTGTGCAGTGCAGTGCTTGGCCGGATTCCAGGTATGATGCTCCTTTTTTCTTCACATTTGTTTTAACAAAGAACAAAAAAAAAAAGCGCCTTGGAGAGGTTGACGAAGGAGATGGAAGGTCAAAGATGGGGAATAGGAAAGGACATTGTTTCTCTCTCCATCTCAATCAATCCAACTTTCCCACTTCTCTAGATGTTATTTAAATCTATTTCCTCTAGCATTTTTATTCTCTCCTTCCCTTTTCATGTGTCAGTACTCAATTCACACGGCAATTAGCTAGCCCGCATCCTCAATAGAAATCCAGAGAAATCCCAACTTACAAGGTGGGAAACTCAGTGGGGTCCACCTATTGAAATTTGAACTGTACAAAATAATGGCCCTCCCGGTGCATATGTTATCCTTGAACTATTAATTAATCTGAATTTGATCCACCGTTGAATTGACTTTTTCATGAAAAATGTGATAATAAATATGCATAAGATTGTGTTGATCAAGTTTTTTTTATCAAGCAGTCAATCTGAAGGTTGAACGCACTCCAACTGATGTAAGATTTGAGGATACCCCGCGTAAGTATATGACATGAATTTTGAACAATTCAGATTTCAATAGGTTGGTCCCATTGTGGAGTTCCACTCCTCGAACTCATGATTTCTCTAGGTTACATGCAATCTTAAAGGATCTGAATTTATTCATGTATGTCAATTAAAGCTTAACGTTTCTCTCTCCTTCTGTACACATTGATTGCTCGACCAACGCAAATCTCTGAATGCCAATTAAAAGCATGTCTGTCCTTTTCTTTCTTTGTTCTATACCTTTGGACTTATTTGATATTGAATTTGTGAATCTTAATGAGGGTCTCACCTATGCGAAATCCTAACCGATAAAAATAAATAGCCCCCTTTCATATAAAATTTAAGTGAATTGTACTCCAAAAATAAATTTAGGAGTAAGATTAATCGCTTACAAAATATGTGAATAAAATATTACAAAAGAATGTACTTATTTATAATATATATTCAAATTAGTCTAGTGTATTCATCAAACTCGAACTACGAATCAAGCAAATTGAACACCAAATTAACTAAACCTGCCCCATCAAACTTTCAAATTGGAGTGAGTGTCGAATTGCAAAATGCAAATTTGAATCCGAATTGGTCGAACTGCAAATCAGGTAACTATGCTCGAGCATCACCAAAGTTAGGAAAGCCAATGTCCCATCTACATCACTACCTAATATCCTACTCCTCACCTCTTATCATTCGCGCTTCACCTCTTTAGTAATACTTTGGTGAAACTCATTTGAATCCTATCTATTCAACACATATGTACTCTATGCAAACAAACCGGCCCTCGAGAACATAGTTTCAAAGACGAATGCAGAACACGACGATTGGGTGTAAATTTAATTAAATTAGAAATATAAGGATTGTCATTTGCAATGGTTTGGGCATTTACAACGAAAATCAAGTGCACCAAATTACAAATATGAGAAGAACTGAAGCGCTTCAGGTACAATTGAGCTAAGCTAAATGAGACTGATAAATGTCAGACTGTGGAGTTCTGATAACTTGACCCAAAATGATATAAAAGGACACAGAACTCACAGTGCAGACATCATCGACATGTGACATGTAGATGGCGGTGTTTTTGTTGTTGTGATAATGAATTACAGGGTAAATATGATTACCCCATCCTTGTATAGTTCCATCAAAACCAGCCATTTTGGAAAAAAAAGGAGAGAAACCCAAATTAATCCAAAGAACCCAAATAAAACTAAAAACTGCAACCAAGTAGAAACTAAAGACTCGAGTAAATCAACAGCCAACAAGCAAATTAGCAGAACAAAAACAGGAACCTAATTAAACAATCAGGGCATAAAAAAAAAAAAAAACCAATCCAAAAGCGCCCCAAAAACAACCCTTACATTAAAGTGACCCCCATGCCACAACCGTTCCTGCATCGCCACGTCCGTCTCATCCATCGTCACGGCTGCAACCACATTATCGAGCCCCGAAGAAGCCGGCTGCTGTTCCTGCTGGGGCTGCTCGGCTGCGAGCGCGGCGGGAATTTGCGAAGTTCCCGGAGGCGCGGCGTCGGCGTGAGGGTTAGGGTTCGGGTCGTCGGGTTGGTAGTAAGGGTAGGGCTGCTGATGAGAAGCTGGGGGTTGATAGGGGTGGTAGTAGGGTTGGGATTGGGTTGGATCGTAGGCTTGCGGTTGGGATGGATCGTATTGTTGTTGTTGCTGCTGCTGCTGGGATTCAGAAAGGGAAAGAGAAGAGTACTCCATGAAGGAATGAAAGGAATGGAGAGCAAAGAGAAGGGGAGGGAGGATTGGGAAGAGATGGGTTGGATTCAGTGGGAGTGGGGAACAGTAGGGTTATATGTTGTGGTGTTTTATAATAGTTACCCCTAATGTTTGCAAAAATCTATAAACAGCCCAGATCTTTGTAACTTTTGAAAGGAACCTCCACTTCTTCGTATTACTTAGGCAAATGACCTTGGCTACCTTCATTCACTCTTGATTAAGATGCCATTATTCTTAAAAGGTTGTTAAATCAACCGCCAGTATAATCCGATGGGGCTATTTTTTTATTTTTTTATCCACTTTGTCCGTGAGCAGACCTTCCCCTCCGCCCTTTTTCCGTTAATAAGCTTTGCATCTACGTGCATTCCATAAGTTGAACTACTTCACTCATGCGATAATATTTTCCCAGTTTTTTTCTGCTCAAAGTGCCATCCCGATATCAATATCCTACATGAGGCCTATGCGGGATCCCTCGCTGATCAATCAGCTGGGAGCCACGTTCATCGAAGTTGTGGGTTTTCCTATATACTTTATAAAAAGCCAGCTTTAACTCTAATGTCGGTCATGGTGTATGCTTGTATAGATTTAGCAGGCACCACTCCGGGGATTATCCCATTGGGTAAAAGACGTCTGGATACCCATATCATTATAATAATCAAAACATTCTGATATATCTCGGTCCGCCATAAAAAAAAGATTCTAAAATGGACTAGTATCTCAATCTAGTATGGGTTCAAGCTCAGTTCGTAAACTCATGTCCAACGTTGAGACCATGGAGAACTCGTGGTATACGAGCAACCTGGATTTATATTTTTCAAAAATTTATGCGGCGCACCATGCATAATGTAGACTTTGGATTATGTTTGTGGATGTTATAAGGTCCAAATAGGCATTGGGCCGAGGGGGATAAGGTGTACTCGAACATGCTTATGCAAACAAAACATTAAGCTCGAACATTTTACCCAAAAAAAAAAAAGGCTCAAACATGTTTATACAAACAATATATTAGCGTGACAGCATAACTGTATAATAAATGAAAGGGAGAGAAAAGATGAATAGACTGTGATGACTAGGAAAATGAAGATCGTGATATATAGAAAAACGATATCATAGAAAATTGGATACTTCCCTTATATATATATATATTTATATATATACCCTCTGCATTTTATACGTCACCACACACTTTGCAAGTTCAAATTAAGTTTTTATATGTAGGTGTCACGTGAAAATATAAACTACCCAGAGACCCATTAACCCTTGTTTTGCACAATTTCATCGTCACCAACTAAAGGATGACTTTGTTTGAGCTAATAATAGTTGGTTAGGGGCATGTGTAGTGTGTGAGTTCAACCTTCCTATTGTCATGACCTGATTTTGGATGTGATCTCTCTCTACATTCACCCAAAAATCAAAATTTGAGCTGTGATATCTCAACCCAATTCAATCAACCATGTAAAATAAGTCAAATCACAAATAAATACATTAAACATATATACATCGCCGTAAAGAGTAAATAATTCCCCACTTTATTAAAACAAAATAACTTAAAATATCAATCATAATTATAAAAAAAATCAAATAAACTAAATAGGAACTAATAAAGTAATTTGAGGAAATATAGTATCGTCATAAAATCAGTTTTTCAGTACATGTATAGGGTCCATGATTGGAGTGAGTTATGATAAAAATAAATATATTACTTTTAAATAAATAACAACTGAGATTGGATCCTGAGGACTGTCCTCATATAATGAAAATAGGAATCAATCAAGTAATGGCCAAATGTTCGGCTTAGTAGTTCTCATTCAATTGAGGTTGGTTGCCTGTTGTGTTTATCAATGCTGGTCTCAACTAAATGATTTGTGAACTTTAATTTCTAATTATAAGTCTTTTTTTTTTATCTTTGCTTTTATGGGAGAAAAATGTATTGCATCAAATGACGAAAATGGTGGGTGCATGGAAAATAAAATCACAACTTCTCTCTCTATATATATCATAGAATCCTTTCGGCATACAAATGCAGGTAAGGAATCATGAAAGGAGGAGGAGCTCTAGACCATTCATGCTGTCAAATGTTATAACTAAATTCATCAAAAGAACCAGTGGTCTAGATGCACCCCAGTGAACTAAATTGGTCTTGTTGGATGTTAGAATGTTTGGCCAGTGTCAAATTAGGATTCCTTATCCTTTGTTATTTGAAGATTTTCACCTACGAGTAGGCTAGACATGCACAATTTGGGGTCCATATTGTGAGGCCCTGGAGACAGGATGGGGAGAATATTTGTTTATGGACAAGAGACATGCAGAAGTCAGTCTCATCATATCATCATAGCCTTTGATTTAACAAATTTAAAGTTTAACAGTCTTTTAACCACACTTTTTTATGTTATTTTATAGTCAATCTAACAATGAGCATAAAACAAGGCATGTGCCAAATCATATGAATCTGAGCGAGAAAAAATAAATTAGGATCCTCTAAGTGGGTTTGCGCACAGTGTCATGGATTCGGAGCAGGTTTAGGTTTCATTCTATTGAAGCAACGGTTTCATGCATTGAAGCTCCATGTGCCCTACTTGGATTGCCTTTCATGACTGAATATACTTTATTGAGTCTGGATCTGATGAGGTAAAACTCAATTGTGACCGTCAGTAGACTACTCAAGCTCAGTCACGTCATTGCGGCCAGTCGGACGGTTTCATTTACACACCCAAACCCACCTCCAACCCAATGAAAGCTATACCAAATAAGCTCGGGTCGGGTGCGGTCTTTGTTTTAACCCGACCCATTGCTACCCGCAGTTTTATTCTAAATAAATCACCGAGCGACGGACAGGAGTGACTACACTAGCTTAGCTCCAGACGGATATGGCGGCCTCTGTTCTTTCTCCACGTTCTCCTTATCGTCTCCGTCCCCGTACCGCCGCTCGTCTCCTCCTCCTTTGCTCCTCCACAAACCCTAGAAATCCTCCTCCCATCCTCAAAACCCCAACAAACCCTCCTATCTTCCTCCCCCCGCTCCACCTCCATTTCCGCCCCCTACCCCTGGTCCCTTCCAACCTCTCCTCCCTCTCCTCTCACAAGCGCTTCTTCTGCAGAGGAACCACCAGCGCTTTCTCTTCCGCAGATCCGAAGACAGAATCCGCAGATACTCCGCCTACAGTGGCCTCCGAGAAGGTGGGGAAGTTCCGAAAACGGCTGAGGATCGCGGACATCAAAGGCGGCCCCGACGAGGGCTTGGACCGCGTAGGGCAGGAGCTTCTGGTCAGGGGCTGGGTCCGTACATCCCGCAAGCAGAGCAGCATCACCTTCATTGAGGTCAGTCAGATCGATCGCGAATGCTTTCAAAATCCAATTCAATTCGCAGCTAGTCACTGAATTCAGAATTAGTTTGCATTCGCATTCCGTTTGTCTGTTTTAGGTTTTGCGTGCACTGTAGTTATTTATGTGATTTTTCCGGCTTTTGATGTATTAGGTTACTGACGGCTCATGCCTTTCCAACTTGCAATGCGTGATGAGCTCGGATGCGGAAGGCTACGAACAGGTAATGCGTGGATGATGTAGATGATTAGTCGTGCAACTCCGTAATTGCTGCAAGTTGAACTTCTCATGATTGTAAAATAGTTTATTGACTGGAGAAGAGGTGGGTAGATAATGTTATGTATGCATGGCTATGATTCCTTAAGAAGAAAGTTATGTTCTTTTTCTTTGTATGCATGGCTATGATGAATTCCAATTACGTTTTAGCAGCCTTGTATTTTGGTAGTTTTCTGATATGGAATAAAGTTGTGTTTCTTCTAGAAAATGAGGGAATCAAAGGTGATGCAGCATTTAGGAATGTGGGAAAACTTATATGCTTGTGATTTAGGTAGTAAGCTTTGTAGTCCCCACCACGCAAAACCAGAAATTGAGAAAATAAACATTATGGTGTATATAGATTACCAAATAAATATCTGCATTAAAATTTTTTTTTCAATGAAGTGGTTTCCATTTCTTGTACATGCTTTTGAATCATAAATTGTAATTATGCAGCCCAATAATTATTCTGTTTAGATATCATTATCATTTATATTTTTTTACTATGGTATGCCAATTGTTAACTGTGTAGTAAATTAGCTTTTTCAATACCCGTGTCTTAAATAGGTGGATTCTGGCCTCATCACAACTGGTACCTCTTTATGTGTAGAGGGGATTTTAGTAAGGAGTCAAGGATCTAAGCAGAAAGTGGAATTGAAGTTGGCAAAACTCACCATAGTAAGCAGCACACTTTTTGATTTTCTCCTTGGGAAGATATTGTTTTTAATTACTGTGTATCCTCCTTTTACAGCTGCAGTCTTTATTTGGTTATTACACCTTTTTGGGCACGTTTCTCTAACACGAAGAGTTTGCAATAGAGGAAAATTGCTCCAATTTGCCACATAACTAAAATTCTCTGTCATTTGCGCCAATGACTTTCCATGCAGAAGAGGCACATTCTTGAAATGTTGTTCACAGGAGAGGATTATGAAACGCGATGAAGGTGGGGAGAGGGATCCCATCCCCTACAGAAAAGGAATTCTGTGGAGAGCTGAATCCTTGTGTTCCAAAAATGTTCCCTTCAAGAATTTGCATTTCTAGCAACTTAATGTTGTATGCAACTTCTTGGAAGGTTTGGTTGGAGAGAGAAGAATATGCATTTCTAATCCACGTGTTTTTGTGATTTACTTTCAGGAACATGTCTGGTCAGTCATGCATGTTTCTTTATATAGAATTTCGACCCATTTGTTGGTATTTGTGCTCACATTTTGTTATTTTGTGTGGACCAATTTGTCATTCTTTCCTTTCCCTAGGTTGGGCAGTGTGATCCAACAACCTTTCCCATTCAAAAGAAGAGAGCCAGCAGAGAATTTTTGAGAACCATAGCTCATCTGCGTCCTCGGACGAACTTATTTGGTGCGGTATGTGTCTGCATGTTTTGTCAAGTTTGTCATAAAAATTGATGTCATTGTTGTTTATTGTTTGGGATACTTGTTCTAAACTGATGCCAGTGCCCTAGTAGTTACTTCCTTTAAAAAATCATTGTAATTGCACCACTTTAACTGGTTGCAATTTTCCCATTGAAAAGACTAATCTCTTATTCATCTTATTGCTTGCGTTGCTTCCCAGTGTCTGTGTGAACCATTTATGCATTGACTAAGATAGTTCAGTTATGAAGAATTTTGGACCATGTCTCATCTATGTGGTGGTCCAGAGGTTTGGATAATTGGACACAAGCCATGCATATTGTTGACAATAGTTAAAATGGAAAAAAATGTAAATACGTTTTTTTTTAGAACAGTTAAAATTATTTTATTCCACCAAAAAGAGAGCAAACAGGATAGCTCCCCAATTACAAGGAAAAACTAAAAATAATAAAAATTATACATCAAATAAGATAGAAAGTCTAGAAACTCCTTCCCTAGCAAGACCATCTGCCATAGAATTAGCCTCCCGTAAAATGTGACGAAACGAAGCACCCGTTTTTCTAGATAAATACGTTAAAAACAATCATAAAGGTCCATGCATATTGTTGATGAGAGATAAAAAGGAAAAAAAATGTAAATTATATTAAAAGAAATCATAAATGATCATCTATGTGGTGGTCCAGTGGTTTGGATAATTTAGATTTGGAATCTTTATATGATGTATCATCGCTATATTTACATTTTTCCAATATGTTCTATGTTTGTGCTGCTGTACTTATTATTAGTTTCTACTTTGCTTATGAACATGGTCAGACTATTTCTGCTAAGTTTTATCTATTTATTGGTTGTAATGTGCAAGATGGTTGTAGGTAGCTAGAGTAAGGAATGCCTTGGCATATGCTACTCACAAGTTTTTCCAAGAAAACGGATTCGTCTGGATTTCAAGTCCAATTATAACAGCTTCAGACTGTGAAGGAGCTGGTGAACAATTTTGTGTGACTACTTTGGTATGCATTATCAATTAACAATATCTTTTCGAGTTGAACATTTTTGTTCCTTTCTGTGAATCCCAGTGGGCAGTTCAGGTCAGGAATTGCCACGTCTGCCCAGCCCAACTTTGATGGACCTAGACCTGGAGTTTGAATTAAAACATGTGTGTTAAAGACAGGTTACTAGGAATTGTACTTTTGCACTTGTGGTCAGGATGTTTACACTTTACCATCTGCACTGGATGCCTTTGTTAGTAATTTATTTCATAAACTATATATTAATACGATATTTATTAAATATGCATTTTATGTAATAGCATTGGAACTGGATATTCGGGTATGAGCCCAATTGGACTCAGACCAAGACTTGATTATCAATCGCAGGGGGTTTCAAGGAGAGGGTCTCTACCTGGATTTTTTGGGTTTGAATCTTATGTTAAGCAGGTAGTAAGAGGTTCATTGACATCCCTGGGTGGAACACCGACATGGTCATTTAAACATGGCGATTGCTGTCCTGAAAAGGACTATTTGTTTAGGAGCCATCAAATAGGGAGGGCAAAATGAATAGATTGTGCTATCAAAAAGCGGATTGTTGGTATGGGTTCATAAAAAGGGACCCATTGCTGGGACCCAAGATTGTGGATCTGTTTTGGCCTTGTTAATCCATTCATGTGCGCCATTGATTAGATGATGATGCATTTGACTTCCTAAAGAGAGTCACAAATTAGATGAATGATTCGAACTTTCATATGCATATTTCAAAGTGATTAAATTGTTCCCAACAGAAGCTAACAGGTGATGCAATGGATGACTTTAGTTTAGAGGAATTGTTTGTAAAGATTCATAACTGATAAGTTCTAACTTTCATTTTGGGCTCAATGAAAAGTTTCAAGATGAAAAACAAGTTTGTCACTGAGCCTGGAAGTTGCATGATACTTTTTTTATTTTTCCTTATTTTTTTTCCAATTAACCTGACAGATTCCAAGCTCCCGAGAAGTCGGCAATTCACCAGTCTGTACTATTCCTAAAACGAAAGAGGGGGTGATTGATTGGTCACAGGTAGGTTAGCTACTTATAATTATCATGATCCTTTTATATTAGCCACAAATACATCAATTCACTTCCAAATGTTTAATTTTTATAATCTTAATTATTTCCTTTGCAATGTAAATGCTTGAAGATGTTCAGGAACTTCTAGTTATCAAATGATACTGAATTGCCTTTAAAATTTTGTTAGATCTGTTTGAATTATGCTCGAGTTAAAGAAACTATAGTTTCAATGTAAATGGTTGGATATGTTGTTCACTGCATGGACAGCTCTTTTCGGTTTGTTGGTACTGAGCTGTATTAATTCTCGGTTTTTCGTCTCTGGTTGTGTTTTCTATCTTCTAAGGTTGACATCAAGGTGATTAGGACTTGGGTGTGATTTAAAGCAATCACTCGACTGTGTTTTTTCTGACTATTCTGGTGTTTCCTTTATATTTTATAAGCAATTCTCTAGTAGTTCTTGCTTCTTATGGTGTTGTGTGCATGATATTATTTTGCTACTTAGGGAGGTGTGATCATGCAATCAAATTTTGGCTGTGACCTCTTTACTGTTGTTGGCTCCGATCCTGGACAGGCATGGAACTGCTGGCTAGATGTAACTGGTTCTTTATCCAATCCCCCACTTATCTGGTCAAGGGTTTCTCAAGAAAACCAGCAACTTGATGGTAGTAGGGAATAACTATTTGGGTGGTCTCTATCAGTCCAGACAACCCTAGTGAGAGAGAAAAAAAAAAAAAAACTATAGTTTATGTAACTGGGAAAATTGTACAGTGGAAGCCTGGAAGGTCAATGATGCTAGTTAGGGGTGGCAAATGGGTCGGGTCAGGTCAAAATGATTTGAGTCAAACAGGAGCGTCTGAGGTTTGAAGGCCGATCCCTATCCTACCTGTTTTCAACAGGTTGGTAAAAACCACTCTGTACCTAATGTGGGTCAAGAGCTCTAAATCATGAAATTGATTCTGAAATGCTAGTTATGTTGAACCAGAAGGCAGAAAACAAGACTCTTATGCCTTGGTTACTTCTTTATTTGCATCCTTATAGTCTGTATTCTGTTTTTTGATGTTGCTAAGGATCTTTGAGATGGTGTCATGGCTTCTTATGAACAAAGGAATATATATATGCTCATAGAGACACTTCTTATGAACAAAGGAATATATATATGCTCATAGAGACACTTTCTGTTTGTGCTTCCAGACATTGTCTTGTGTTTGAAGCAGCACAATATGTATGAATTTTGATATATTGTTCATGTTTCTCTTTCTGGTGCTAGGATTTCTTCGGAAAACCTGCATTCTTGACAGTATCGGGTCAACTCAATGCGGAAACATATGCTTGTGCTCTTTCAGATGTATGAAAGTTCTTACTGCTCTAGATCTCTTATTCTTGACATTTATTTTTGATTTTTGACCTTTTCATTGATTAGTTACTTTCTTTTTTTTATTTTCTATTAATTTGTTCATTGCGAAATTGTTTTGTTGGAATTCCAGGTTTATACATTTGGTCCAACATTTCGTGCAGAGAATTCCAATACTTCAAGGCATTTAGCTGAATTCTGGGTATCTTTTGCCCCCATTCTATTTCTTTCCTCTAACAAAACCCCCATCTAATTTTTTAGCAATATCATCAAGTTAATTTTTTTTATTAACAGTATTGATTATGTCACAGTGGGTGACACTGATTATGTCACACTGGGTGACCTTTTATTGATTATGTCACACTGATTCTTTGAAATGAGCATCTGATTGTGTGTCAACCCATTTGTCATTGATGCTCAAGTTGGATTCTTCATGTCAATAGGATTTTTCTAGTTCTAGTTTAAGCATTTTTAAAAGATGTAAGGGCAAGCGATCGGAATGTTGTCCAAACAGGGTAAAATAAAAAAATGCTGTGTGAATGAGCAAATAAGGATGTTCAGAATGGTTTATTGTAGCACAGCTACAAAACAAGTGTAAAACAAGAGGACTTGGACTGCTGGCAACGTAATATTCATTTTCCTAAAAATGTAGGTAGCGTTTGGTTCGCTGTAATGAAGGTTGGAATGGAATGGTCATTCCAAAGTAATGATCATTACCGAGTTTGGTTCGCACAAAAGTGCCGGAATGACCATTACCTCTGAAATGACCATTCCTTTATGTAGAGGAATGGTCATTCCACTGGGGAGGCAGAGGAATGGCCATTCCATTCCTGCCTAACTTTTGGTGGAGACTAAAAAACCCTTCCTCCTCTACCAAAAGGGTGAGACTGAAACAAAAGTGGGCGGCAACGGAGATGTTTCTCTTCTAGTTCCGGCGATGCTTCTCCAGCGTGCAGCGACGACGGAATCCTATTCTTCTTCCTCGGGCGAGACTGAGACGAAAGTCTTTGCTCCGATGTTCTCAGCGCCTGGCAACGGTGAGGGGCGGCGCTGAAACTGGCTCCGATCGTCTTCTTTGGCCAGTGTCTGCAAACACCAGAGCCCTTCGTTTCTTCCAAACCTCTTCCCCTTCCAAATCCGTTTTTTGGCCTCATGTCCGCGACTCTACCTCCGCCGCTGGAGCTGCAACAACTTGGGCAATGACGTTTTTCAGATATCTGCAAATGGCAGTGACAGATCTCCCACACCTTTTGCAGCAGATCTCTCATCTCCACACCAACAAACCCAGAGTCCATTTCTTCCTCCAATTGCATCACCACTGCTTCTCTGCAAATTCGGTCTTCTTCTACAACTCCAATCGGCAACAAAACCCCTCTGCTGTAGTGGCACCTCTAATCAACAAATCAATGGCCCAATTTGAGATCTGCAAAATTAATGGTCTACTTCCGGATCTGCAACTGCAGCACCTGAGTCCAATAGTCGTGGCCCACCGATCAAATTTGATCAGAGCTAGCAACAGGGCACTGCCCTTCTACACGAATCTGGATCCTCTGATTTGGATCTTCTTTTCTGCAATAGGGCGGCCCCAGAACTCTCTTCCCCTTCCCTTAATCATGTAAAATCTTATAATTCCCATCTCCCAGATATTTTATCTAACAAATCAAAAGATCCAAACTCTAATCACATCATGAAAAAAGAAGAACCAGAGAATAACAGAACCACACAAACGATGATTGGATGGTTTATCTTTTTTTTAATTGGATGTAGGGAATTCATGATTGGATCATATCCAAATTTGTCTTCAATTATAGGATCTGGTCAATAACAAGCTTCCTGCATCTTCCAGTTGTGTGTTATGTAAAAAATTCAAACAAGGGTATTTTAGTCAGTTTTATGTAAATTTTATTCCATTCCGGGCATCATTCTAGCGTACCAAATGCAAGAACAGGAATCTAGAATTCTATTACTGGGTTGATTCCTCAGCGTACCAAACGTTGATTCCTAAAACCATTTCAGTGAACCAAACGCTACCCTAGACTTTTGGATATTACAAATTATAGAAATTGCAATATATTCAACTTAAACCTGGGGCTTGTTGTTGTCATTTGACCATTGGAGTTTCTACTTGGATTATTCCTTGGTCTCTGTGTTCTTAAGCCTGATTTTGATGGCTGTGCTTCTCATGTTAATAGGAGAGCAGGAATTAGTGGTGTCAAGGTTCTGAAATCAAAACTATATGGCAAAGTATTCTAGAGATCGAATCTTATTGCGAATTGTGTTGCAAATTATAATATTTTATCTTTGGAAAGAGTAAGATTTTATTTTTAAACCTGAAAAAGTATTCATAATCCACATATTATCAATACAATGATGACAATAACATGATTGTGGTATCATATGAAGCTAAGACCAGATTCAAGTAATTAACAGGTTGAGTCAACCACGAAACTTTGCTGGCTAACGAGTTGTTTCAATAAACTAATTTTTAAATATTTTGATGTTAGAAAATCAACTCAGTTTTCTTAAGAATTGTGTTTTCAATTTTCATTTAAGTATATTTTAATTTCTACCGTTTTACTTTCCACCCAGAAAAAATAAAATAAAAATTTCTACCGTTGCACTAACATGAGACTTGTATTTGTTGCCTTTTAATATGCAAGGATAAAGTGTCATGAGATGACATATCAAGCCTGGTCACACATCAACCGGGCAGGTCAATCGGGCTTCTTCAACCAAAACTCGTTCAAATTGAGTTCAATCCGACTAGGCACCCCGATTGTGATGGGTCAAGTTGAGTCATCTGGGTTCCTAGTCAGCCCACCAGGTCAACCAGCTATGATACGAACTTCATTAACATGTATATGATTTTTGAATACGTTCAAGATCACAGAAGTGATCAATGTATCAGAACTTGACGTGCGATGCCTAGTGGTTCTTTATAAGTAGGGACACTTAATAGGTGTATACCCATACAAGTATAAAACCCATTAGATGTTCCACAAAAGCTACTTTTCAAATCATGGATACTAGTCCATGTGCGAAATGCCTTAGCAACTCCTATTTTGATGAGGTATCACATGGGAAATACACCATTTTGATCTAGGGAATGATGATAAGGGTATGTTTATTCTCCTTATCACTAGGTTTAAGGTTTAAAAAGTCCAAAACTCATCTTTTGTCTCTCTCTCTCTCTCTGTCTCTCTTCTGCACGAACACAGATATGCGCACCCGTGTGCATAGTGCATACTCAAGTGATAAGTAATGTATAAAGTAGTGCAAGAGAGACTACAAGGCCTTTAAAAGACATTAGAATAATAAAGAGAGGGTCATGATTTTGATTGGAACCTGGAATGTTTGATTGATATGAATCACAAGATCCGTTTATGTATTGTACTTACCATTAAAAAAAGTACTATTTTTTTGTGGATTACAATTTGTTAACCTGTTCAATATATATATTCGAAAGTATCGTATCCTATTTTTCAAAAACTATCGGGATTGTAATTTGTAATTGTATTGCTAGAATTTTTTCGGAGTTTTTCCATTCCTCATGGTGATTATAGCTTGTTAGAAGCAGCTGTTGCAGCTGGCAATGTGATTGCTTCTTGTGCGTCTCTGATGATGGGGTTGGTGTATTGTTAGAGGAAATCTGGACAATGTAATTAATTTCCATTGTATATTTGTTTGGCAATTAGGTGACTTGATGTGTCGGAGGCATTTCATTTCAAAATTAGGCAAACAGTGTGTCAGATCAATTGGCCAGAAAAACTGCCAATCTATCTGCTTTGTTTTTTGAGTTTGTTTTTGCTTGAGTACCATTAGTCTTTTATTAAGCTTTGTTGGGAAACACTGTTATGGCAACCCGGCCTTCATGGACTTGATTTCTTAATCTTTTCCATAATGGAAGTATGATTTACCAATGCACTATGTCCTGTTTTGGCTGTCTCAGTTTTTTTTGTTTACTGAGATGTTGGTTAGCATTTTTAAGGAATCAATATTAGCTAGCAAGTAGTAACTGGTTAGAAACACATTTCTTTATGTAAAAAAAAGTAAACAAAAGTGAATGCATTATATTGTGTGGTGAGTTTATTTTTTATTTTTTCCATATTTTTGCTATTGGTTATTGTTTCCTTATCCTATAATTTGACATGAGCTGCTCATGAATTGTTCTGCCTTATGTTTTCAAGATGATTGAACCAGAACTTGCTTTTGCTGATCTGCATGATGACATGGCATGTGCAACTGCCTATCTCCAGTATGTAGTAGGTTACTTTCACATCTACTGTATTATACTTGATATTATTAGTGCGCTTCTGTCTTGTTATATTTTGACTCTTCTATTTATCTTGTATGCTTTGACCATATATGAGTCTGAGTTTCACTACTTACCATTTATACAACAGATGACCCGGGCATGTTAAAGAAATTGGTTGTTATGGTTTTATAATTGTTTGATGGTCATTTATAAATTTAGGTCTGTAGGTCTGGATCCGGATCCAAGTGGTGATTCTGATTGAGAGAGAGAGAGAGATTCTTGCTTTCTATTTATATGATACATGCTATAGATTGTCACCGTTTGTCTAGCCAAGGATACACCCACTTATCTTCAACAATGCAAAACCTATTTACTGGGGGTCACCTTTTTGAGTTCTTCTCTTCCACTCAACCCTATTCAATGTCATGCCCTCCTTACTCTCGGAAGATTTTCTCCAGCACTCCTGTGCTGCAGTCTATTCTGATCAGTGCCGTCGTCATGGTGGGACCTGTGAAATTCAAGGGGGTCCCACCTTTGGGTGACGGTCTGGATGAGGGCTTCCACAAAGCATGGAGCGCTGGAGAAATTTTCTCCAAATTCCTTACCTCTGTCCAAGATCTTGAATGGACTCCCTTTTCTACTAGTACTTGGTAACCCTTTGATTTGTCTCATAGGGGCAGCGATTCTGGCTTTTGGTAAATGTGCCTTAACTATCTCAATCGATACTCTTTGATTTTTCCATGAATTGCAATTATCCAAAAAATACTTTGAATTTACTTTCACGTATATTATTTCTATTACCATATTTAACGGGTATATTCCAAACCTGGGCCTGAATTAAAAATGATTCAAGATATTGGATCTATACCCAATATTGTCATTCTTGGGGATCCATTTTCATCCCTAATGATATCTTAATAATGTTTAAAAGTGTTGATGCCCCATATGGTATTTCTGTAATAATGCTTAATAGGTCCAGTGTTTTGTAATGTCTTTGTGACTAAAATTTTGCTGGAACCGAGATCCATTGGGGATCCAATGATCCATATACCTTTGAAATTCGAATCCGGATCCTCAATACATAATTGGATTTGGATCTGGATCCTGCACATGTGCCCAAATTCAGATTTAATTACCACGGATCCAAATATGACCTGATTTGTCCCTAAATATCTTGTCTGGTTCTCTTCCATGACAGGTAAAGTATGTTCTTGACAACTGCAAAGAAGATATGGGCTTCTTCAATACGTGGGTTGAGGAAGGAATTATTGATAGGCTGAGTGTATGTGCTCAGTGTAACTTTTTCCCATTTAAATCTTTCTGCTGTATCCTAGAATCTGATTAGTATGGCAAAGCAATTATTGTTTTTTGGGCAAATTCCTGCTTCATTTTCAGTAGATTTTAAATGGGACTCTTCCTGGCTTATGTATATTTTAGGTATTCTTCTCTTCTCTTTTAGGATAAATTACAAGAATTACCTTTTACTGTTGACAGAATGTAGCTGAAAAAGACTTTGTTCAGCTGACATACACAGATGCAATTGAGCTTCTTTTGAAATCAAAGAAGAAATTTGAATTCCCGGTACATCATGTTTCCTCATAATATGAATTTGCACCTTTTGTTGCTTCAATGATGTTGCAAATGATAGTTATTAATTAATCTTATCTTATGACTCTTTTCCTTTTTATTATTTATTTTGTATTTAGTTGCTTTCTTGTTTTGCCAGTCCATCACTTTGAGGGAGCTGATCAAATCATTACATGATTTTTTAAAAAAAATTTTATTGTCAAATTATTGTCTGTGGATGTTCTATTATGTATGATCGTGGAGATCAGGATTGAGTCAAATCAAGTGACCTTCCAAATTTACTGATAAGTGATTGACTTTCCAAATTTTAAATGCTTTTATGTTCACCATTCTCATAATCACCACAATCATCGTCATTGTTGTCACCATCATCCTTGAAGCCTTTTTCCATCTAAACACAATTTAATTTTGAGCTCTACTTGTCCCTACTGGGCTGTGTTCTCTGCCATTCTGCTATCTAACATGTTGCTTCTTGCTACTATCTGAGCCCTTATTGACACCCACCTTCTCCTAGTTCCATGTATTTGCAACACTTCAGTTCTCCATGCCGGAGCTATTTAAACACATTCACTTCTTGGACAACATACCTTAATCTTCTCTTTTACTGGAGCCACTCGTATATTAATTGATTATACTCATTCTTGTTTCTTTAATTTCTTGTTAGTCATACAGCATGTTAGCATATGCATCTCAGCTACATGTACTTTATCATCTTTTCATTTCTTTGTTGCCTGCTGTTCTGCTTCTTGTGACAATCCAGATATATCTGCTGGCTTATAAAACTGCCCCTTAATTAAAGTGACACTTGGCAATCACGTCAAACCCCAACAGCTTGTTGTTAAGCATAAATGATTAGATTGTACTCTATGCCTCAAGACTGACTTTCTGGTAATCTTCTTCGATGAACAAGTAGAATAATGAAAGCATTTTCAATCATTCAAAAGGATTGGGGCATAGTAGAGGCGTGCAAGTTCTAGAGATGTTGCAGCCTATTGTAACTAATTTTTCAAATTGTTTTCAGCTCCATCAGCCAACAAACTGTATTTGTCTATTCAAATGGAATTTCTTGGGCGAGGTTTGTAAAATTCCTTTCAATCTTGGCTTCTTGTCCCACAAATAATTTAGTAGAAACAGTTTTGTACAAATATTGTAAAAGATCTTTCTTCAACCAAAGTAATCACAATTTGGATAGATTGAGATTGGTTAGACGCCTATTTAGTAGATTTGTTTTGGACCTTATTTTCATCTACCTATCTTAATTTCATGTACCAGAAACCTTTAGTTGTTTAATTGTGAAGGCTCATAGGAGTCTTCAACTTGTGTTGATTGTAACGGAATGACATTGGTTATATTTTGTGGTGGATTGCCTATGTAAAGATGAAACAAGAGCATCACATTGGAACTGGAATCACATTTCATATTATCTTTTAATGTAACTAACCCCTATGAGGTCCTGAGTTCTGACCTTCAAAACATCTGATCTTGGCTTTTATGTGGATGCTGCAATTTGATAGGTGAAGTGGGGATGTGATTTGCAAAGTGAGCATGAACGTTACATTACTGAAGATGCTTTTGCTGGGTGCCCTGTGATTATAAGAGATTATCCCAAGGCATGTATTGCATCAAACTTCTGGCTCTGACATCTTAAGTCGGCAGAAATATCCTCGTCTTTTATTTCTGAATTGTTACCAAAATTTTGAATTTCTAGGAAATCAAGGCCTTTTATATGCGGCAAAATGATGATGGAAAGACGGTTGCAGCAATGGATTTGTTGGTTCCTCGGGTAATATTTAAAATTGTATTTATGCTATATCATCATCAAAACCTTGCCCCAACCATGTTGGGGACAGCAGTCAGCCAATTGAATCATTAAGAATTTTATTTATACTTGTTACACACACAAGAAAAATTTCTAGGTGGACCGTGTGCATCTAAGCTATTTGTGCATGAGCTCACTTGAAACTTTCTCTCTCTCTAATACATACATACATACATATATTTATATGTTTTGCATGTATGTATTCTCCAGCCTGTTCTCAGGAACAACCATGCTGTCCTTGAGCTAAAAAAATATAAGCCTATGGGGCCTACCTCGGAGCATGCTAGTCATGGGGCCTTTAGGAGTTTGAAATATCTTCCTATCAACAAGAGGAGGAGGAAGAGAAAAAAGTAGGAGAGGGGGGGGGGGGGGGGGGGGGGGGGGGTACTAATTTAGGGGCCTCAAAATTTGTCCAATTCCTAGCTGTTAGGTAAAGCTGGATGGGTGCCAATTTGGGTTCATGCTAATCACAGGAGTAATGAGTCCGAAGGCATTAGATTGATCATAGGGGTGTAGCAGGTGGGCCCTATAGGCCATTCCATGCTTATGAGGATGGCCTAGTGATGCAGGCCAGATCCCATGGGTCGGCCAACCCATTGGGCCCAATCCACAAGACCAACAGGTCATCCATTTAATTAGAAGTTAAAAAGTTACTTAGGAGTCTTATTTTAGAGTTTTGATTTATTTAGGAATCTTTAAGTTAAGAGTTTCATTTGATTTGGATTGTTAAGCAAGTTTAATTATTTAGTTTCCTTCATTGTTTAGGAAAGTAGAGTCCTACCTAGTAGGGGGGATGTCCAACCCTTCCTATAAGTATGCAGTCCCTCCATTGGGAGAGAGAGTTATAATTATTTAATAAAGATTGTTATGTTTCATTTCCCTATGACCGTGAGTTTTTCTCTTCTATTGTAGACGAAGAGTGCTCGTAGTTGTATGTGTTGAGTCCTGAGAGGAATTCGGCCAATTCCCATGTGGAGTTGGTTCTCGCTTCAATCCATCTAGGATTTAGCAAACCCATCGTGGGATTTGTCTACATTTGTTCCACACCCTGTTTGCGGATCCTGGGCTGCGTTACCTGGCCGTCCCTGAAAATATGTACACAGATGAAACATGATCATTGCATTTCTTGGTTGTGTATTGAAACTCTTGTTCCTCTTAGTTTTCTTCTTTAAATGTTTGATTGGTTTGTTAGAGTAGGATGGCAGTTGCTTAGTTTGGATTTGGAAAAGCAAGCATGACCATCTAGCATCTTGCTTCTTCTGGAGACTAGTATCTGTTTACACAATTGGTATAAGCGGAGCATATTTTGACAAAGGTTTGTACAGATATGAGATAACAACCCTAGATTCCAGGGATAGTTTTCCAAGATTGATGCAAATGAAGTAACTGAGTGAGACCGATGTGTAGTGTATCTATGTTTTTATGTATTTGAGTGTATGGACACATTTATTCATCGTTTGGTTCACTAATAACCTAAAAAATGGAATTAAAAAATCTTATGGTCAGCATCATATTTTTGTAGTGCATCGTTGACTTATTCCCTTCTTTGTGGCACGTGGGAGCCTTTAATAATGTCTTTTTTTAATAGGCTGCCACACTGGTCAGTGCAGATTGCCATTAATGTTTTTATTCATTAGATTGGTGAACTTATTGGTGGAAGCCAGCGAGAAGAGAGACTGGAATTTCTTGAAAACCGTCTAGATGAATTGACACTCAGTAAGGAAAGCTATTGGTGGTACCTTGATCTGCGGCGTTTTGGTTCAGGTTATGAATCTTTCTTATCCTTCTTTACACCATTTTATTTGACGATGTTATCGTTCTTTTATTATTATTATTTTCTTTTTTTTTTCTTTTTTTTGCCTTTTGATTGGGATGATGTTAACTTCATGACGGTACCTGGATCTGCATGCACTATTCAACTTCAAAAGAGAAGCTATTAACATTGTGTTATAAAGGCTATGTGAGTGCTTTTCAAATAGTTGTCCACTTATTTTACGTATATGACACAGAACCTGAAAGTTAAAATTGGAGACTGGGAAATGGAGCAGTGAACTTTTCTATTTTCATAGAGGAGCTACTACTGTCATGGTCTAGCTCAAATAGCTTTGTAGATGCATGGTCTATAGGAGACCAAGACCGTTCTAGGCTTATAAACCAAGGGCTCATTAATGGACCAAGGTTAGAGGAGCAGCCTCAATTAGGCTTGTAGTGTTATCTTAGTCCCCCCAAAGTTTTTGGATAGTTAGTCGGGTAGTTGCTGTTTGTTGACTAGGAGTTGGTTACAATATATTATATAGATAAATTTCAGGGAGTGATAAATGATTGGTATTTCTTTCCTTGGTATTGAAGTCTCTTTTACCAATAATTTCCCAAACCAATCAAACACCTTGACTTGGACTGCTAAGCATTCCTTTTTTACCATGAACCTCCTTGTGGGCCTCGGTCAAGTGACTTCTGGGAGTGGTGACAGCTGGCACTGAATCAAAGTGATACTAAGCAGTTTGACCCTGCAAGATTTGGTTGCTTTGACGTTAAGGCTCTATCAAGCATCTTCTTTGGTGATAACGCCCCTTCCTCTTCTTTGTATCTGTATCTTTTTTCCTTCTCCTTTCTTTTTCCCTTTGTTAAAGGTTCAAAGCTCAAGTATTCCACATCCTCCACCATTTCTCACTTTCATCACTGTTTCCAAAAGGCATGTTGCTGTTGCCAAACCCTTTTTATTTATTGTCCATCAAGAGCAACCCCTATTGATTGTACAATCCATTCTCGGCATATGCAATCTTTTAGTTATCCACAGAAAGTAGAAATCTTAATAACATCAAGGCCACATTTGTGCAGCACCAAATCAGCAGAAAAGTAGTGGGATAGGGATCCGGTCTTATGTGCCTATTTTTTCTCTGTGTTTGGTGCAGCTGTACTCATATGGAAATCCTATTTTTTTGGGCGCTACTTTTCGTGAGAGAGGATTTCTGAATATGACCTCCCCCCCTTGGACATGAAAACAAGTCTTACCCTATTTGTTTGCATTAAAATACATAGGAATGGAATACATAGGGTGGTTAAAAACGAAGATCAAAGGTGAATCTCCAAAACCGAGCATCAAATAGCATCTTCTTTTGATTCTATTTCCCTATAAGAAAATTATTTGATGCTCATTTTTGGAAATTCACCTTTAATCTTCATTTTTGGAAATTCTCGGCTGTCCAGCATCGAGTGTCCCTCGTGCTCAGGGCCAAAGGCTCTTGGGCTGGGCTGGGTGGGAGATACCCTGGGTTATAAAAAAAAAAATCTTCATTTTTAACTACCTTATGATGTCATAGTAGTCAATTCCATTATGCTTAGGCCGGAATTGGGTGGAACTTTTCCGATTTGGTTCTGGGCGGAATGGAACACCCTCCCCAAAGATTCTACCCATTGCATCCTATTTTACCTCTCATCTCTCTGCCAAGAGCCATTGTGTCCTTTTTTTTTAATGTTTCATACACTCAAACAGCTCATTTGCAATGAAAATATGTCTAATATGTTTAAAATTCACAAAAAATCTCATTTAAAATTTAAATATTGTTTAAAGCTTATGAAATTATTTTTAATGTATTTTCAATGGCAGGTATTCATTTTATATTTTCTATTTTTCAATCATGTCTTTCCCAGAAGGGAATACCGAAATTGACTGGAACACCGAAATGTTCCACTACACGGCCAAACCAGAATAGGGACCAGAACGGATTTGATAACTATGCCCCTTGTATTCAATTCCTATTTATTCTAATGCAAACAGCGGGCCCTAAAAAATTAAAAACATTAAAAGATTACCACCTTTCTAGAATCAAGATTTGTCAACAATCATAAGTTTCACTAGAGTTCAGGATCCTTGTTCATTCATTGTTGACATCAGCACTAGCCCCACAGAAAATTATGCCTTTGAAATTAGTTCTTTGATGCCAATTGAAACTTGATTTAGGATTTTTTTGGAGGGAGATATCTGGGGTTATAAGAGCTGAGAAAAAGAAGAAAACGAGAAGAAAAGGTGTGTAAGAAAATACTGGCTCAGTGTCCAGTAAAAAAAGATAGCTGTTTTGGTGTTTGGGGCAAAAACATTCTCTCTGTGGGATAAAAACTACTAATCAATTTTATTTTTTTTATAAAAAAACTAGATTAATATGATTGTTGGACACACTAAAAGATGGCCCATGAGTCCCTGGCAGTTGCTCTGCTGGTCAGGGATAGGGATGCCATATAGTGTGCATGGGTGCATGAGTTCGAGTCTCTTGTGAAGCAAAAGACAAAAAAGGGGATGGTCCATGAGACACTTTTAACATATTGTATGTTTGTTCTCCAGTATTACTTTTATTTGGTTGTGCGATGCAGTGTTTGTTCTTCTCCCTTGAAACTGTTAATTTAGCTGTCAAACAGAAACAGATGCTTGATTTTTCATGTTTGCCCATTTGACAGTTCCTCATGCTGGTTTTGGATTGGGATTTGAAAGGCTCGTGCAGTTTGCAACTGGAGTAGAGAACATAAGGGATGCAATCCCATTCCCTCGAACTCCCGCATCTGCTGAATTCTGACTCCACAGAAATCCAGAAGGGACTGCTTCTTGTACCATTTTTCTTCACTTAGTGGAAAATCTCTTCCAATCAATTTAACTCATTAGCCTTATCTATATCAACCTTGTTCATTTAATATCTGTGAGGCCATGACATGTAATGTGAATTGGTTGTCAAATCTGTCTGCTCTTTATCTCAATGCTTCAGCTTACTACAGTGTTTTTTTAAGAGGTGGGTGATTTCACAAATGGCCAGGAATTTGCACTCATTATTCTCAAGTAACCGTGGGAATTGAATATAACTGCTGTTTTCTTTCTTTGCAGCATGATGTTTCTGAGAAATGCACCAACCTCATGAACAGAATGGGAGGAATTTATATAGGATGCAGACCAGAGACTTTCAAGATTTTTTGTATCTGAAGTTTTACACATGTAAGATGAAAGTAGAACATGAGGTGATCGATAAGGGCATTCTCCAGCGAATTTGAGGGAAAACATGATCCATTGGACGGGTTGCTTCTTTTCCACAAAGAATCACAAAGAATGCATGCAGACATTGGTATGGTTGGCCTTCTGATTTGCAGACGGCTACAATCTGATTTGTATTTGAGGGACCCCAAGAAAGGCATTGATGTCTTTGAAATCGATTAAAAATAGCCTTTTGTAATTATGGAAAATTATACTGTTAATTAAGGATTGCATGCCAGACTGCCGGTGCCAGTGTTTGTATCAAGTGTTCTTGTCTTGTTGGTAAGAAATGTTCGACGTTGATTATTTCAAAAAGTGGTTAAAATTGGAGAAATCCACAAATGGGCATCAAGTAATCTCATTTTAATGGAAAAGGAATTAGGTGAGGGGGCGGGGGGGGGGGGCGATGGTAAATAAAGACTCAGCCATCACCCTAGTAATTCGATTCCCATGAATCTACATCTCCATGATATGTCTTCAATCCTCATGTCTTTCAATATCCTTTGTTGGAACTTGGACCCATTTGATGAAGGATATAAATTATAAGGTATCGTTGTAGATGCACCACTCACTTTTCTAGCATTTGAATTACTACGGTGGGCAAATGATTGGGCGCACACCTTGTGGGGTCCACCTGATCATTGATCTGAATGGAATCACCGGTTTCCTTGGGCTTGCACCGATCCATTTGGGCAGGACTGTTGAATTGAGGGCCAATTCTTTTGATATAAAACCATTAACTCTTGGGCATTAGATAACGGGTTAGGATGATCTGATGGGAGTCCATCTACATCTTTTGATCCCTTATCTTTCCACCCCTAGGTGTAGGCCCCACCAAGGTACCTGCCTGGCCTGTACTAGCGTGATGGGGAGATTTGAAAATTTACATTTTTTCAATTTTAACCATAGGAATCTTACAGTTCCTATGCCCTATATATATTCAATTACACAAAACAAATCCGTCCTAAAATTTATTGGTAACACCAATATTAATGCATGGTGGGCTTGCGGTGCTGCTGCATTGTTGAGTATGCTGTGATCTGGATCACTTACCCAGATTCGTTTTCAAGTCATTTTATTTTTCTTGATATCGGATTTGGGTCATGCATATAGGACCTGTGATGGGTTTGGATAAAATCCAGATTGCATTAAAAAAAAAAAAAAAAAAAAACCTGATTAGTTCTTGGTGCTACTTGATTTTGGCCTGGACTCAAACTGGTTACATCCATAGCCATAGGGTTGCCATTTTTCATATTATTTGGGTTGCACATAGAGATGCCCCAATACTAGTACCAGCCTAGTCTATTTTATTATTTTGACCTAATGATGAGGTGGGTTTGGACCCAAACCATTTATTTGGGCAAGCTTGGCCATGTAGCTTGGCCATGTAAGTTTTGCTATGATCTAAAGAAGGGCGTAGGCATCTAATCTTCATGGCTTTAAGGTGGAAATGGGCTTGAGTTGGAATACAAGTTTTCTTGGAAAAGAAAACTAAGATCATTATATCTTAATGGTGAATCTCGTGGGACCCGTATGTGATCATCTGTAACCATTCAAATTAGACCTCTATTTTACTCCCCCCTATGCAATTGGACCTGATTACTCAGCTATCAGGCCAAAAGGTGAATGTCGGACCACATCGAATGTCTGCGGTCTGCTCATATCCTGTCCAAAGTGGGGCTGGGTTCAAGCAGGGGTGGCCTAGTCAATGTCTATCCCAACCAAGCCACATTAGGTCCAACTAGATAAATTGTTCTGTAGGTAAAACCATTGATTTGGTGGGTCAACATATGGTGTGCTCATAACCCCAAAATAAAGATAATCAAACTATCAGTCATTTTCTCAATAATATGCAAAATATTGCTGAAAAAAGTGTGATAGTGTTTGTCCACATCTCAATAGAACATGCATCCACTTGGTAACCCACTAGGCAAGCGATTTGCTATTACATAAAGGATGAGTTACGATTGAGTCAGATCCAACTAAGTTTGACCAAAATGGCCTAACCTGGGTGATAGGTGTCACAACTATGGGCTCAAACTCCACACTCGAATTTCAGTGGGGCCCAAAATTAGGGCATGCTCAATTCTTAATGCTTGGGCCTAAGTATATAGGTCAAATCAGATGACGAATATGACTTGAACTCACAACCTAAGGTTGCAAACAGGAGTACCTTACACCGTGCCACAGGCTCTTGTTCCTTGATAGACCTTTCATCTCACCCCTTCCCCATGACTGAGATGGATCCAGACCACATTTATGTTATTAAGTGGGGCTAGTACCCACCCTTGATACTGAAACAAAAGGAGTGAAGGAGACTAAGGCCATGTTTGGCATCTCTACTCTTTTTCTAACAGACTATTTAAAATAGAGCTATTAAAAAAAGAGCTATAAAAAAAAAGAGGGTATTTCAATTTTAGAGGATTTGCCTTTACGTTTTTTAGAGCCTATGCCTCTATTTTTCACATACTCAGAAAGTGGGCATTTCAATTTTAGAGGATTTGCCTCTACTTCTCTAAAATAGGAAGAGGATAAGGTCATTTACCAAGCGCTCTAATTTTTCTAACCTCATGTCCGATTTAGACAAATAGACAAATAAAGGTGAGAATTAGAAATACCAAACATATACTAAGTAGAGGCGTCTAAAGCTCGAGAGATACTCTACGCAACCTCCACCTCCGAAATTCAATCTCCAACAACAATGGTCCACAGGCACGCCAAACTCAGATACAGAAATAGACAATAGTGCAATAGCAAATGTGATTTGTAACGAGTGGGAATTCCAGTACTAGACCTGCCAAACCAATTTAGATATGGTGATTTTTAAAGACTCTTTTGAGTTTTTGGGTTGGGCCTATATGGACATTTTTAACACAATTACTAAATGGGTTAGGTTTTTGTCAAAGTCCGGTCTAGCTATTTGACCCACTAGCATGAACTGAATCGACCCAATTCAATCAGACTAATTGCACTATGATCAATCCAAACTGAACCCGACTTCCTAATTGAGGGTCAGGATTGATCCCTTTTAACTTTCAGATTAGACCAAGGTTGACAATATTAATCCCTTGTACTTCTTATGCAATTCATGCTCCCACTCACACAAACTACCCGAGTCCCTGAACCGATCCCTTGGTTGTTTATGTGGAAAGAGAAGTGACTCACCATTGAACAACCAATGTATGAATTGAAATTTCAACTTAAATAATAGATAGGTTAGGGTTGTTGAGCGTGCATGTGGCTCATCATGACACGTGTGGGACTCACTTCTGATCTCCTCATTGTAGAGTTTGGATAAGATTGAACTCATGTCATTTGTGGCTTCATGAGCCTCTTCCTTTACACAAGGAGGATGAGGATTAAACAAGGAGACTCCCATAAAGAATTCCAAAAATCAATATATTCCAATAATTTCACCGTGATTGTCTTGAGAAGAAATCCTCTCAATTTATATAAGAAGAATAACCTAGTACAAGATTATTTAAAATTCAATTTCAGCTCACCTACCTAATATCAATCATGAGTTTAGGGTATTTCACCACCTTGATCATCACCATTTAAATCGCACCCACCGATCCATGTGAAGAACTCATCTTGAATATCAAGAGTCGAGTCCTTAACTCAAGGAGATCATCCTACATGTGCAACTTTGGGTTAAGAAACTTCCATGTTAGGTCATTTTAGATGTATAGTTCAGATCTCCCACGTGCATGCCACTAGGAACAGATTGCATTATTGATAACGCAGATACATGGATGTATATAAGAATTCAGTCTTTACACACTATCCCACTAGAAAGGCAAACTTGTATCTTAATCATTGCCTTCCAGTTCTTCTACATGCATGCCTCAAGGAATGCATGATTCATAACATAGATATATAGATGTAGATAAGATTGCACTGTTTTAACACACTAGGCCCCTAGGCAACCTTATATCTTAATCATCTGCCTTTCTAATTCATGTGTGTATGGGGGAAATTCTCAAAAACTCCCCTACTTGCCCCTATTTAATAGCCAATGGTTAGTTAATATTTTGAGAGATTCATCTTTGTAGGGAAATATTTAGGAGATAAAATCGGACATGTGTATCACTGATGACACGTGTCACACTTTAATTGACTAAAAGAGGGGCATTTCTTTTTTTAGAAAAACGCTCTAGGAATTTTGTAGCGTTAACTCGTGTGTGTATATATATATATATATATATGAGAAATATTCACGTGCATCCCTCACCATGTATATATATATATATATAGAGAGAGAGAGAGAGAGAGAGAGAGAGAGAGAGAGAGAGAGAGAGAGAGAGAGAGAGAGAGAGTAGGGCTACGCACAATCATACACAATGGCAGCTCATCATATGAACACAAGCACATGCTCACCATAAAGACAACCCAGAAGTTAAGGGCGTTGGGTTGGATCACATGTTGTGGCGATGAGGCAGTCCACGGTCACCACCGCCGTTTGTCTAATGAAATTAAAAAAAAAAAAAAAACCCATAAAATTTATCCAATCGATCTTGAGATATTTCATTGGGTCCTTTCCACTTTTCATGGTCCACTCCCTCAGGCTAAAATCACCTAATCAACTAAAATATAACCTTCCACCATAGCCTCATGAAAACCAGGTTGTTAGGACTTTAGGACTTTGTTCCTTGGAAGTCTTCTCATGTTGAATTTATAAAACTATATTAGGGAGGAAGAATATAAATATATATATATATATATTTGCACTTGTACTATATTTGCATCTTATCTTGATAGATCTGATAGAATCAATAGACACTGGAATAGGTCAATTAGATATTGTAAAGCCCATGACCTGGTGCTAAAATCAAGTCTTTTGCATCTCTATAAGCAGTCATATCTCTGTTTTCACAGTCTTTTCTGGATTTATTCGATAACATAACTGAGAACCTAAAAGTGGCAACTAGTGGTATAGGAAGTGGGATGTGACTACTATATCCAAAACCAAAGTCCAAACCTACAAAGGCGCAATTGAAGGGGTCCTTTACAAAAATCCAATAAAATTATAATGGCCCCCATCATGGAAATGGTTTGCACCATCAAACTCTGGTCCACAAGTACCCCAAAGAAAGAAGTTAGAAAAAAGGATGAAAGCAACATCAAGACCCTTCAAAAGCGTTAGAGAGACTGAGCAGTTCTTTTCCACTGAGAGGCAAGTTGGAGACTGGAGTCTCCCAGCTCATTATAATAATTTAAAGATTATGCCATCTCCTTGATACTAATGTCATGTTCCTCCAACTACCTAGATTTTCCAGTGTTTACCAGTTTTTACCACCTAGAAACTGAATCCATCAAGTCCTTTTTTATTCAAGGCTATTTGGTTCAGAGGACTAAACCATTGGAATGTTCTTATTAGATGGATGATTCCACATGCATTAGTATTGTAAGTTGTAACTCTCCACTCATAGAGGGCGGATAGCAATAAACTTACTGCTCAAGTTCAAGTAGGAGCTAGATAATTAAGGACTTCTATATAGAGGTCTTTATGAGGAAACCTCTGATAAAGAAGCTTGCTAAAGCGAGAGAGGGGAGTCCCACACTGTGGCTGGGGCCCACCCACATGCCACTAGTGGGCCCCAGTTACAGATGCCAACAAGTGTAGGAGAGGAGGCCCTCACATTCTAGAGGTATAGAATCAATGATAAAGAGGCGTGCAATTTCCTTTTTAATCACTTCGAAACCTTTTTTTTTGGTTGCGCGGCTCCACTGGAATGGTCGGAAAGAGGCAAGTGAATATTCGGATGCACTTAGGTATTTCTTTCAAAATGCTCTTCAACCAATTTTCTTTGAAGTGGGGAATTCATTCAAGCGCATTTCATATCAACTCCATCAGCCATGCAAGAAAACCATCTCCAATGCTATTTTAGATGAGTATTTAGTACCCTTTTGTTCGCATGGAATTGAATTCCTAACTTTTGAAAAAATGGGTTCATTATTAAAGAGGCATGGAGTGAAAGATTTAGGGTAGAGATATAGATGAAACCCTAGCTTTTCTAGAATTTCATCCAGTAGGGTGATGACTGAGTATTCATTTTTCACTTCCCCTAGTTAATTTATTTTTCATTAAAGGGACATTATTTCATGGAGATTGACAGATTTCAAATCTGTTTCTTTAGTTTTGAACCACTTTTAGAAATACATTTCTTAAAATTTTCGATCATTGGCATTTTCCATGAAACGGACAGGCCCATATTACAGACATGTCATGCAAGAAGAATGTACTTCAACCATCCAAGCCTGGTCTAAACTCTAAACTGGTTTTTGAGCTGCTTGACTGGATGGCTCGAATCAATTCGTTTCAACCAATGGTCTAATCTCGTTCCTCAGTGACACCATAATTTCAAAAAATAAAAATGAAGAAGAAATGAAAATATTAAAACAGTTAAAACAGGTTCAAATTGCAGTTTCATGCTTCTCCACCTGTGGGTTTTTCGTTATCTAAATGGTTCTAACTAGTTCTTGAACATCTCAAGTGTTTGAATATATAAAATCATGATCATCTCTCACATTAGGATGTTGTCATAGTTAGTGTCTATCATTACTTGACGGTGGCGGCTGTCCATCAAATATAAATGGAAGTAGGAGAAATCTCATTTTCAGATATTTATGTTTACTTGGGCTCTTTTTTCCACTAATGTAGACCCACATGGCCCATATGCAAACAGACAATTGTTAAAATGGAAAATAGTCCAACCCAGCTATCCGGTTCAACCCTTCTTAATCCATCTGGTGTCACACATGTGAGTTGAAGCGATAGAAATTGGTAGGTGGCTGGAGATCTATGCATTCATGTGATGAGTTGCCGTGCAAGAGTGGCATGGCATATATGGTGTGCCTACCAGTTAAAATCTGGCAAGTTTAGTAGCGTGAATCTAGCAAGGTTGGTGTCCACACATGTCATGGAAAGAATAGTAATAATAATAATACTAATAAGAAACAACAAGTATTGAGAAAGAAAGTTGGGGCATCACACAAGAAAGATAAAGTGAAAGATGAGACGAGGTGCTGGTAGTGAAAAGAAGAGTCACCAATTTGGCATAAATACTTGTATGCGTTCATACTCAAAGACTGGTTTTCTTGCCTTTTGTTTTCCCTAATGAAGAAGTGGAAGGCACGTACAAAGGCCCGTGACAGGCTTCCTGCTTTATCTTGGAAGAGAAGATTTATTAGATTAATTATTTGAAAAGACCCAACATCATTAGCAATTTGATTGATGTAATTTGTGAAAGAATTCTCTCCTCTGATCAGGCTACATGTGCAGTTTAGCTCTATGGGGGCCAACCGCTAGAGCTCACCTTTGATCAGTGTAGGTTTTTTTAACCCTCTTATCCCCTCATGATGTGTCACCATGCCGGCTTTATGCACATGAAACCTTTACCATCATATTGAATCGAGAAAAAATTGCTATGGTTAAAAGAAACTTTAAGGCTATTAAATCAAGGGCTAAGATTATTGTTTGAGGTTTTTTTTTTGCATAACCCTTTTCCTAAAAGGGTCCTTTCCTTTCATTCAAACCCCAATGATAGAAAAGCATCTAAGTAGGCCCACAAGGTGTAGCAGGTAAGCACAAATGCGGTTTTGCTCATAGGTGAAAATCCTCAATTCATGTTGGTCAGGAGAGTCAGATGGATCATCTAGAAAATATTTTATGCCCATAAAAACCAAAATAATGAGAGAGGCCCACCTTGGCTAGTGAGCCAAAGTGCCTCTTTTCATTTATTTGCATTGCCAAATTTTAATTCAATCAGAATCAGACCTACCATACCAGTGTCTCATGGGTCAGTGATCACACAATTTTAACTTGCAAGTTGCAACCAAATGCCTCAAGAGAACGATTTGTATTGGAAGTGAAGTCACACAACCCAACTACCCACCAGGCGAATATTAAATGGTTCTACAAATTGGGAAATCTATTATGGGACGAATCCGGATCATCCTCATGGCATTTATTAAAGGCTTCCCGTCAGAGATGCCTAGAACCTACTGTGGGAACCACACAATGATAATTCAAATCATTCATCCTGAATCCCATACCCTCCAATCGAATATCTGAAAATTTCCCTTTAATAGAAGTTCATCCCACTATTAGATTGCATACATGATTGACAATGGGATTAATGTATTTTGATTAATAATATATAAGATTATGTTAATCACATCATCAGTCATACGCACAATCTAACTTTGGTCAAACTCCTATTGAAGTGCTACGGCAGGATATGTCACTAGAGGAGACGGGATTCAAGATGAATGGTCCAAGATGTGGAAGTTCGAGTGGAGCTCCTTGCGCATGACAGGGTCATCCGAGTCATTGTGAGACTTATTTGTATGTACTTTTTCTTTAAAACATGAATGTGCTTGTAGGGGTATACACGGATCGAATTGGTGCGGATTGGGCCAAATCCGTCACCAATCCGTTGCCTACGGATTGACGGGTTTGTAATCCGTCACCAATCCGTTACTGTTGAAATCCGATCCATGGAGGAGCGGATCGGATCGGATTAATCTGTTCAATCCGTTACTGTACATTAATGGAAAAAGAAAGAAGAAAAAATCCATAAATTTTGAAGCCACTTAATTAAAGGGGCATGAGTTGAGAGCTGTATGCCTATTCTATTCATAAGGTTAGTGACTCCTTACATTTTTTTTCCTTATTTTATATATATATATATATTTTAGTTTATATTTAATGACAACGGATTGGATCGGATTGAATCTGCGGATTATGGGTAAAATCCACCACTGATCCGTTGCTAACGGATTACACAATTTTCAATCCGTCACCAATACGTTGGCCTTCGAATTGGATCAAAATCCGCGGATCGAATCGGATCGACGGATTAACGGATTTTTTGTACACCCCTAGTGCTTGTTATCCCATTGCGCCATATGTTTATGGAGAAAGGCATATATACTAGCCCAGCAGCCCAGCTGCATTCTTTCAACCGCATCATAGACTTTATTCTCACTTGCTCCTAGTTGCATCCATTGCCCAAAGTAGTCTATTTATTTTACTCCAACTACCACTACCACAAATATATGTGATGTTTTGCAAATGTCACAGAAATGTTGTATTATATTTCTGAAACTGGTGTTTTTCTGATTGCATTGTTATGTCTTTCGATATCACAGAAAAAGGAAATATCATGAGAAAATCATAATAGAAATGAAAAATAAGGAAAAATAAAAAAAAATTATCTACTTTTCTAAATTTAGTTTGTATTTATTACTTTTAATTATTTAAATTAATTTGGTTGATGGCCTGCAAGGAAAAAAGATATGTCAAAAGGAAATAGATGGAAGTAGTCAAGAAAATTATGAATAGGTACTACAACCTAACCAATGATTTGGGCCAAGAAAGATTGGAATGGCAAAATCAAATTTATATGGTTGACTCAATTATAGTTGTGACATGGAGCCGGATGACGACGACGACGATGATGATTTATTTAAAACTAATTTATTGCACGTCAAATTTGAAAATATCCCAACATTTTTAGAGGCATTAATCTCTTGAGAATGGTATGTGTGTCAAATGTCTCAATGCCAAGTGTACAAATAGCATATCGTTACCATGGTGGACATCGTGCTTCTTTTTGTAAGCAACATAGTTGTTTGGAGGCTGGAGGACTGTAATTAATCAAGCAATGAACAAGCTTGAATTAACTCAAATATGTCTAAAACACAAAGTAATTGACTATGAGTACATGTTGTATATGATTGTGACCCCCTTGAAGAAAGACGTCTGTCGGGATGTCCTCCAGCACCTGAGTTTTCAATGTTTAGAATTACATGAATCTCACACAGAAAGCAGATACCCCAGAGCCTAAAGTTATAGGTCAAACATCATCTTAACTCAACATGATGCATTCAACCAACCCCAGCCCATAAAAACTAGTTAGAGGAATTCCGAGAATTTAGTGGAGAGTTATTAATTTTTCAAATGTTGTTCTCTAATGGAGTTCAAAATGTTCGAGTACAATTCAACCTTCAAAGGTGGAATATTGAGAATTCTAAAGAGTAAAAGTGACTTAAAAAAAAAATGATAATTTTAGATTATAGAATTACTGTTTAGAAATTCACTAGCACCTAATTCTCACCAGAAATATGTCCAAAGAAATTAACCTTAACCTACTTGCCGTCTCATGCAATTTGTCATCTTGCTCTCATCAAATATTAGTGGATAAAAAAGAAACATACATAAAAGGGCCATTTGTTTCACAGAATTGAACTCCTGGGAATTCTAACTCAACAAAAGTCCGAATCCCCTGTCGTGTCCATTACACGCTTTTCATGAGTATAAAATGTCTATTGAACTCTACCACAGGGCTGATAGATACCCATATATCAGTATTTAGTACCCAATCATTTATTCAACGCGTTCATTATTTTCGCAACTACTCATATCAATGTAGCATTCGTTATTATCACAATATCCAACCATGCATCATTTCCTAGTTTTCCATTTAAAAATGTATTAGATGTGATTAGCCCTTGTTTAAGGTTTATTAGAAAAGTATTGATTATTTAAATGTTTGAAGAATGAAGTTATAATCATCTTAGGAATTATGAGAAGTAACAGCAAGAAAAAAGAGTCCGATCCCACTCGAAAGAGGGTCACCTAGGGCCCCGCAGAAATGGAAAAAAAAAAATAAATCTTTACACATGGGATTTTTCTAACATTTTTTTCACAAATCTCTCAAGATCCATGAAGAGTTAAGATAAGAGATTTTACCTTATGGCTCTTTTTAACTGTATAAAAAAGATGAACCACTCATATCATTAGTTTGGGGCCTAAAAAAATGCTAACCGCGATGTTCAAACCTCAACCTATTTAGCGTCAAATACAGTGCACCCCACTTTGCTACAGTAAAGTGCATAACTGGTTTAACCACCTTCTGGGTGTGTAAGTTTTTCATACAGAAATAGTGTTATATGCACATTACTTTTACATATATTTATTTGTTACATATGTAAATCAATACAAACAAATATCATTTTACGAACTATCATGCGTTGCATGAAAATCATTCATATGTAAATCTGAACTATCATGCGTTGCATGAAAATCATTCATATGTAAATCTTTTATACATGCTTGGTGGAGGCTGGATTTGCTATTCGCGTGTGGCATGTGATATTTCTCAAAAAGAATCATTCTTATCATTTAAGGACACAAATGTCCATGTCATCCTATACTTTTTACATGACGGAAATGCCCCTTCTTACGTGGGACGATTAAATAACATTAAGAACACGACTTCTTGCGGAGAAACCTAGATATGGATAGTACAGTGGAGGGGTGGATGATAGAATTGAATTTGGATAGGGGTGGGCTAACTATCAGTCATATTGAACTATCCTAGCCATAACTTCAGTGTCATAAAGCATAAAAAAAACAAAAGAAGAAAAAAGTGTCATAAAGCATGATCGCTTTATACTTTGCAAACCTCTTATTATTAAATTGAAAGGTGAATAATAGTAGGATAATTAACTTGTGAGGAGGATGCATCTGTACACGTGGTATAACATATCAAGAGATTGATCCCTACTGAATCAGAAGCACGGCTCCCAATCAACTAGCAACCTCATTTTTATGACGCTTTCAAGAAGCCGTGTGAAAGGGCAAGCTGTGGTTCTGTTATATGCTTTGATGATTCTTTTTTATGAGCAGAGGCTTCATGAGCTTTTGTCTCGAACTAATCCAAATAGGCCGAGGAGCTCGCAAATTTTTTTTTTTATATACTAAAAATGCAATAGCAAAAGGATTCTCAAGGATTTAGGTTGTTTCTGATGACTTGGAAGTTGGTGCAATGCATCAATGGAACAAAGGATTGGTCCTCATTTATTTTCATCAATGCAATTTACTATTAAAGTAAAAGTGATGTACAACATCAAATCAAGAGAAAATAAAATATAAGGGAGTTATGATGATATTTTATTTTTAGTGAATTAGCAGGGAATCTTTTTTATTTTTTTGTGTAAAAAATAAGTGTTTTTTGTCATTTAGTAGAGAAATGAGTTTGCTTTTTGACTTAAAAAAAAAAAAAAAGGAATGAGGGAATTTTGAACATGTGTACTTTTGATATGACTCTTTATTTGAAAAATGGAAGCTTTACATTACTTTTACTAACTTTCTAAATTGCCAAACGGGCCCTTAGGGGAAAAAAATACTTCCCGCCCCTTAACATATGTTAATTAATATGGAACTTCAAGAAAATTAGAAACTTATGTATTTCTTTTACTTAAAAAGCCAAAATTAAAGAGCTGATCATTTTAAAGAAGAGGATATGGTTTTAGTTGTAACCATGGACCTCAGTTGTGCCCAATTAAATCTAATTTGATTTGAGGTTAGAATAATTTGATTAGATCCTATTGGGTTCACCCCTAATTCATGCTGATATCTATCAATACCTTTGCCATATAAAAGGTAGTACTGCTCTAGGAGTACTAGCCAAATTTTCAAATAATGGGCCGGGGATCGTGCTGGTGGGGACTAAGATGAATCGGTGTTGCCCATGCCACTTTGTGTCAAACTAGAAGGAGTGTGCTCATCTTAAGATATTACAATTTTTTAAACTTTAAGAAAAAAAATAAAAAATAATAAAAATAGTAAAAAAATGTGCAATCTTAAATTACTTTTATCTTAAATAAATTATAGAGATGTTTGATTTTTCTTAAGGGGAGGGTAATGTTCATCATGAGAAGATCATTAATACATATGGAGCACAAAATCACTAATATATAATAAGTATATATTAATTTAACATTAATGGTACCATTAAGATCACAAGTCACAAACCACGATATTAATAAGAAGTGTGGGCTTAGGGGCCATAAGAGTAGTTAATTCTTCAATATTTAAGATAGCCGTAACCTATATTTCATAAACTTGTCAAATGACTCCAGCTTCATTGTCATAAGCATAAATCACATGTTTATACCAAAAAAAAAGAAAAAAGAAGCATAAATCACATATGGTAGAACCGTACCAATATTCCATGTAGGTCACCAATATCCATAATATTAACCTGTTTTGGATATATACCATATATGTCTCTTTCACATCAAAGTTCAAAACTCCTGGGATACGTTCGGATAATGTCTTCGGAGAGGAATCCTCTGGTTTTTTCGATTTCGAGGAAAATTCACATTTGGGTGAAAAGAGAAAAAGTAAGAGAAGATTTTCCAAATCCTCCAAACCCATCAAAAACCCTCTCTTCCATTGATTCCCCTGTCTCCACTTTCCCATTGAATTTTGCAAATCCACGGAGCCAAAGAAACACTTGAATTATAAGGAATGACTCATCCTAGGTGTTTCCCAAATCTGGAATGCAGGGACTCCTCTCATTAGAAATCCTCATAGAGGATAATATGGTTCCAGGGGAATGAATGAATCTTCTAAATAGAGGAGCCCTCTCTATTTACCAAACATGCCCTTAAGGAAAAAACAAAGATAAAATGGATTCATTTTATTGATTTTCTTCAAGTTATTGTATGACTTACTTTTGTACCAATCTTGCATAGTGCGTGTTAGTCCCATATCAGTTCCCATGCTGTCTTTATGGTTTGTATTGATCTCTCTACAAACACATCAAAATTTTGGTGTGAATGATTAACTAAAAAAATTTAATATAATATCAAAACTAGTTAGTAATGAATCCGAATCTCATAAGAAATGACTCAGTCTAAGAGAGGGCACCAACCAAAGGGGAGTTATGCTTCCTCAATTAGCCAAGGAAATTTAATAGGTATCACCAATGGGGGGGGGGGAGATCAAACCTCCTTCGTCGAGTGAGGCTGTTACTAAAATCAAAGTCACATTGCCCAACAACCCTTGTAATGCAAATTTAGTGGGCCGTTCCTTCGACGACAAGAGAACAGAGATGGCCACCATTCCACTTTTTTAAAAAGAAGAGAGAAGTGAGGAAAGTTTTTTATTTATTTACGAAGGAAGGTATCTTAGCTTTTTGGATCGGACTCATCCTTATAAGTTCATGAAAAGCTGAGTAAATCTCATATAATTTTAGTGTAGTGGTGCAGTTTCAAACCTTCGACTTTCAAAAGCAAATCATGGTCTTAGGGCAACTGATTTACCTTTCAAGATTGAAAGTTGATGGATGTTGCCACTATTGCAAATATAGTGGCCATCTTACTGATTTGAGCTAGAACAAAATTTGTTCATTACAATGGGCGTCGAGGTGCGTAAACTGTATGCATTTACCAAAGGTTAGCTCCACTCATGAGTTCAATAAGGTGCTGCCCTTTGATTAAAAAGAAAAAAAGTAGCATAGCTGCAGTGAACTTCTCCTCATTCTTTAGTTCGTGGGGATGAAATATCAACTTCTTCCAAGTCAATAGTATTTTTAGCATTTATATTTCGATGAGGCACACATGCATCACGAGTGCTGCTCGTGTCCTGCATGCCCTGCTAAATAGCGACCCATCTACAGAACCATTATGAATTGTGCGCCGATTTACACCATGCGCAGCACAACAGCTATAGAACAGAACAGTGGAATCTTGATTGTCCACAGAATGACCTAACTACCTAGTTGACAGCCTGTTTTACAGCCTATATTTACAAACATGGGACAATCATTAAATACTTATCCAGGATCTTTTCATGCCCCTACTCTAGAAAGTTATCTTTGGGCCGTTTCTTTCCTAAAATTAAATTTGCCGTATTTTGTTTTTTTTTCTAAATATGATGTGACATCTTATCGTCTTACATCTATAGATTCTATATTTTTTCACAAGCATTTTAACATTTCAGTCACTTGAAAGGTCCCAAACGACCTTTTATTTTTTGTGAAATTTTTGGATGCTCAAGTATAATGGAGCATTCATGAATTACTCTCCTTATCTGAGAATTTCAAAACTCTCCATACAGGACTTCCTTGAGTTCCAACAAAGAAACATGCCCGTAAGTTAGGATTATAAACTAATTAGTGGAGCCCACTTAATGATTTTTTTTTCTTGGTAAAAAATGAAATTGAAATTGCTTGGGAAGTTGTTGCTATTGAATACTTCACTTTATCTTAGCTATGTTTGTTTGTATAGAATACATAATTATGTAAATTCAACCAAAGAATTATAAAAGAGGTGAGAGGTGAATGATATGAGGTAAGGGGTAAAGGACAGAAGATAGCCAAGTAGATGCATCCCTCCCTTTTCTAGGGTTTGAATTATTAGGATAGTGGTTAGATATTCATTTCTCAGCTCCCCATTGATTCATTTTCCATGGGAGAGTGTAGAGATGTTTGATGGTCGTTTTTGAAAATTCTCATTTGTTTCTTCTTTTTTAACCAATATTCAGAAATAGAAACCATACAGGTCCTATAGTTGGGTGGCTTCACTGTTAGCTCAAATACATCTATGGCATGTCATTAAATGAGAAAAATGGCTTTAACACATAATCTGATAGTGGATTTGGTTTATTAATAATATGCCTTGCTTCAGAGAATACCCTGAACCATAGCATCAGAAATTAGAGATTGGGAATCGTCTACAAAGTGACATGTACCTGTATGTTGATCATCATTTTAATATGATTAACATCGTGTAACTAATCATTTGCATATTCTACTTAGAAGAGAACCCGGTTCACACTTTGGACTGGTCCACATATAGATTGGTGAGGCTCTTAGAACCACATAAAATAAATGTTCCTCTCTTTTATTTGCGTGGCTGAATTCACTCGGATTGAGTTGGGCTCAACATTAGGGGTTTACATGTGATTGATTTGAAGAACGGCACAACTCTTACTAGAAGAAAATTTAAGGAGGGTGTATGCAAGAAGGGAACATTTATTATGAGTACTTCATATTTTTAGTTATGTGCCTTAAAACACAGTGGGGACCCAGTGAAGTGTATAATGAAATTCTTGTAAACCCAAGGCTTGTTTGTTCTCAGAAGATCTGAGAATCCTTGTTCCCCTCGTTCACAGATGCTTTAGTCAAGAGTTCCCAACAACTAGAATTTTTGTTAGGAATTATTGCAAAACAAACATCCCCTAAGTCAAGACTCAATTTTCATTCCTCATATGTATTTTGATCATGAGAGAGAGAGAGAGAGGGGATTCCTTTATAGGGTAACTAGTTAAAAACATCATTCATTACATGGTCAATCTTATGGTGGGAATGACTCTATTCGAGTCAAATTCGGGAACATCCCGTAGTCGATAGTGAAGACTATTAAGTTTCCTTACCTAACCATTCCTACCAAAATCTAGAGGCATTAGTAGAGGCACCATAAATATTTTTTAACACTCCCCCTTGGGTGGGACTCGGTCGATGCATTTTTGGCGATATGCATATTTTTTCCTGTGTTGAGACATGCCTCATGGGACTTGAATTTGCGATTGATTAGCTTTGACACCATATTTGGTAGGAATGGTTTCCTTAATTAACCATTCCTACCAGAATCTTGAGGACTTAGTAGAGTCGGCATAAATACTTTTCAATGCTCCCCATCCGGTGAAACCTACTCCTCAACGCTTCCCCTTGGGTGGAATGCAGATGGCGCACTTTTGGCAACACACACATATCTTCGTCAACTTGCGACCGATTGCCTCTGATATCGTGTTTAGTTTTCTTAGCTAATCATCCCTTAAAAAACCCCAATGCTCTAGTAAAGGCAGCATAAATATTTCCCAACAAGGACGTCCACTTTGAACGGCCCGCATTACCAACAATTGGGCCTCATGGTGGAGTTCTAATCTCTCCACCCAATGTTAGAGACTATGAGTATGCAGACTCATTAAAAAGAAGCATATAAACAATTTTACATTTTCTATTTTCCTAAAATAAAATAAAGTGCATTTCTTGAGAAATGTGTATAGCCAAATATGGGCTGCTATATATAGCTTTACAAAAGGCTAAGGGTGACCACGAACCAATTGCCACAATTCTGAGAAAAGGCAGAAAGCAAAGCCATCGCTTGAAAAATCATGGTCAGGTTTCTTCGTATAAATGACAGCCTGAATGAGATCTACACTTTCTACAACAAAGTAGGGTAGTATACAATGAGAGAGAGAATTGGCTGGGGGTGGATAAGAAGTGGGGTGACAAAGAAGTTGGGGAAATGATCAAACAGATCAATTTTAACTGTGTGATCAGGAATTCCAACCATAAATTTTCACCTTTCCCCACAATAGAAACAGCCCATGAGGATCTACCCAACCAGTGATGTCAGTGGGACATGGTTTGTCTAACACCGGCATGAACTGATGATCTTGAATGAACAGACTGGATATGTTTCCATCAAATTCTCTGTTTTATTCGGAAATTTGGAACTTACTGAAGAAAAAAAAATGATGAGATCTAGCAATTGGATGTGCACTTTCAATGATTTCATCATTCATTGAAATCACCAAACTCCAACTTCACTAAAGCTGAATATCATTCCGTCAAAATTGAAAAAGAATGGATGGTAATTGGTGTAGCCATACATCCAGAGGTTTATGGAAAATTAGGGGCACATCTCTATCTCCATGTCCGTGGAAGAAAGGGGAATTTCAATGTCTATATGACCAGTTGGTGCCTTTAATTTAGGTGTCTTTAATTTAGGAAGTTCCAATTTTTTAACATAGCTATACCTCTTTAAAGGCCAGAGGGGAACGTTCGCACAAAAGAGAGAGTTTTGCTCTAAGCTTGTACATATTTAATTTTTGTGCAAAGACTTTTAACAGTTATGTTGCAAAATAATTTTAGTCAAAATTCATGATTCAGAAATTTTGAGAGTCCAAGGAGGGGAAATGTTCTCCTACAGGTAACGTGTATGCTGTCCAGATCTATGGAGCCCACTTGGACCCACCTTTGATCATTATAGGACCTTTCACACTCTCAACTCTCAAGTTTTGGCACCAGGCTCAGTTTCACCGTGATCGAACTTTTCATCCATTGTTGGATTGAATCAAAGAAATATATGGTTAAAAGACCACTGGATTTTTTGCTATTAAATAAAGGGCTAGGACGATCTAATGAGGATTCTTTTTTATTATCCTTGAGAAGACCTTTTCATATACCCCAACCCCACTAATAAATAGGCATCTATGTGGGCTCCATAAGTTAAACTGTATATGAAAAATATGCACTGTGCTTGTAGGAGAACATTCACCTCACTGGAGGGGACAATCCCGCAATATTTTCTTCTCCTGGTGTGTGTGCACACTCTCCCTCATCTTCTTAACGCATTGTAAGCTCACTCAAGGTGCAATTCTTAAAATGGTGCTCCCCTCCTATGTGGTCCCAAGGGTTGTATTCAATTCAAGTACATCTACGAATGGATATCCCATTGTTCAAGTATCCAAATTCCAAAGTCTTACGTTTTAAATAAAGTGGATATGAAACTTATTTTTTGTTTTGGGAGTAATTCGGATTTAGGTTCAGATCGTTGCATGTAGGATCTGGAACAGTCGGATCTGAAATTGGGTCCCTAACATTTTTTAAGTCTCAACCCAAGGACATGGATCAAGGACAACTACATTCGCATATTAAAAATATATATACATAACTTTAATCATATACCATTCAAATAGCTCCACTTGGAGGTGTTCCGGCCCTTTAAGCCTGACTATTCCCTATAGGCCCATGGGGAGTCGGTTAAATCTCTTAAGACCCAATTGTCATAGCGCACTTTTGAACATTCAACATTCGAAGTAAATTGTAGTCCTAAGCCAACTCAGCTGCCCCTCCTGGTTGCCGTGACTATCTTTTCACAGCCACGGTTAAAAAGATAATTTCTAACATTTTACAATGAGGCCTGGCCATTGCTCCTAGTTTTATTCTCTTTTCCTTTCCATCTGGTCTTTGTTACGTTAAAGCGACCAATCGCATAGTAAAGTCAAAAGAAAAGGCTTAGAAAAGCCCCCATCTTATAAGCAAATCCCATAGCTTAAAATAAAGCACCATATCTTAAATACCAGACAAAACCACTCCTCCCGCCACCCATCTACTTTCTTCAGTATAATTACCAATTACTGCAAAAGTACCCAAAAACCTGTCTACATTTAAAATATATATATTCAAAGTTTTCCATGTACAATGCCCAAAATGTCCTTCACCCAGAAAATCCATCCTTATAAAATTACCAGGATTAAAAAGAAAAATAACCTAAAAGCCATTCATCCCACGTCTGACCATTTTTATAGCACTTGCTTACAGCAACCACCAGTCATGTCAATTCCAAAGTGGAAGCCATTTCCACATAACAAATTGAAGATATTTTGTTTTCATTTCAATCTCCATTTTATAACACCCAACACTAAAAAGTCCAAAAGAAAAAAGATTTTAAAAAGAGTAGAAAGCTCTAATTCCAACACCCACTAATCAACCTTTACCAAAAAAAAAAAAAAAAAAAAAAAAAAAAAAAAAAAAAAACAGTTATCTAATTGCAAGAAAAAATAAAGTAAAATGCCAAAAGGATAATAAGGAACTTGGAGATAGCAGAGAGTTAGGTTCACCCAACTGTACAAAAACAGTATGTGAGATGTCAACATACTCTTATCTGTAAATAAATAATATTTTATGGGTGGGGTGCATTTCATATTCTCCTATTTATAAACAAAATATATAAAAATCAGTTGGCCAGAACAGCAATCTGGAATGGAAACAACCACCATCCAAGACAAGTACTCTTCGATACTTCCAGAGCAACTTCATCTCCTAAAACCACCAAAATTCAACAAAAATATAATAAAATAAAACCCCATTTCCCATTAATCAGATCCACTAATCAGTCATTACAGCAATTTAAGATCCTTTAATCAAGAACAGTTGAAGAAATAAATTACAATGAAGAAGACCCATCAAATAAAAAACAAGTAAAACTATAAAAATTTACCTCTTTGTTGAACCCAAATCTGCATAATTTGAAGTAAAATGCAGGTGAGTTTCAGTTTCCGTTCTACCCCATTACTTTGCTCCGGCATCGGAGACGGCGCTCATGTCGTCGTCTTCTACAGGAGCAGGGAGATTGAGATCGATTGAATTATCAGCGAACTTCGGCAAAGCAGCGGGTGGAGCAGCGGAGAGATGGGATCGCCGGTGGCCGCCGAGGGCCTGCCCAGAGCTGAAGACCCGGAAGCAGATGGGGCATTGGTGGATCTTCCGGCGTTCTTCTCCGGCGCCGACATCGGAATCCCCCACTTGGGCTCGCACCCCGTCAGTGCTGCAGCCCCGGATCTTCTTGTGGCTGGCCCTGTGGCCGCCCAAGGCCTGGTAAGAGCGGAACACCTTTTTGCATGTCTCGCACTGGAACCTGCTTCGGCCTTTTGTGCAAGTTTTCAGCTTGGATTCATCATATTCTTCCTCTTCTTCTTCTTCTTTGGAGTCTTGGGATTCGTCCTCTGCCCTGCCATCTCCCATCCAAATATCCCTCGAAAGCATCATCAAGCAGAGGGCCACGTCTTCTTCCGTGGTCGCGTCGGACACCGAGCTGAGCGGCTCGGGCTCCGTGTCGGGCTTCGGGTTTGGAACTGGCGAGACCCGATGTCGCTTCGAGCGCCTGCTGCGATGGGGTGACTCGGTCTCGCTCTCTCTGTCCTGGACGACTGAGCTGGCGTCGAGTGCGAAGGAGAACTCAGGGTCGGCGAATCGGAAGCTCTTTTGGGGGTTTTCTCTAAGGCCATAGTTGGGTGGTTTGTGATTCTCATCTTCTTCTGAAGAGGAGGAAGCAGAGGAAGAAGAAGAAGAAGATGGGGACTCGTTTTGTGGTTGTTGGGGCTTTTGAGAAGGAGACAGGAGGGTCATGTGAGATCTCATGTGACCACCCAGAGCTCTGCCATTGGAGAAAGTCCTGTTGCAGAGCTTGCAAGTACGTTTTTCCATTGAAGGAGGAGGAAGAAGAAGAGATGGAGATGGTGGGAGAGTGAAAGTTTCCCTTTTTTTTCTTTCTTGGTCTGCTGTCTTTCTCTTTTCTTGTTGGGAAGAGTTCTTTGGAAGTTGAGGAGCTTTCAAGAGGGTCGCTCAACACACTGGCGTACACGTGGCTGTAATTTCGGTGAATACTGTGCGTCCATGATGTGCGGCCCACTGAAATACGTTTCTATTGATCGGATTAAACATCAGGAAGATCCTCTCATTTCTTTTAAATAGAAAAAAAATGGCAAGGCTTGTGGGGGTTTATTTTGATTTTAGTAAAAAAGATCTTGGAGTGAAGGCATATATAGGCATTTTTGTGTAAAGTTAAATCCCCAGGAAATCTGCGAAAAAAGGATTCATTTTTAAATGGTTGCAGCTATTTTTATAGTTTGGTGCAGTGCATTTTAAACAAAAATGAATGTGAAAAACCCCTACTTTTTTTGGGCGCAGAATCCATTTCCTGTGGGTCGTAATTGCTTTTTTGTGGATCCAATTTTTAGTCGTGTTTCAGTGACATGGATTGGGGGAAAAATTGATTCGACTTTTCGCAACTATTATTATTTATGTTGTCTAGTATAACATTTTATTTTATTTTTTGTTTTAAGAAAGGTAAAATATTAATTATATTTTCTTGAGTCCATGTAAACTTATTTTCATATAAGGTAAAGAAGATGTGGATGAGAATAGTAATGACAGAGTCAAAGAAGTGCAACCCATTTAGGAAACAAAATTTATGTACCTCTTTTCCAAATAATTGGAGCAAAAATTTGATGATGACGATGGAGAAATGTTCTAATGATAGTAAGGGGAGGACCATTTGATCTATATCTAATGCCAACAATCAAAATATGAGGGTCTTCTCCTTTATTCTCGTAATAGTGTAAAAGTTATTATCATTTGAGCATTTTCCAATGATGATGATAATGATTACTATTATTACTTTTTTGAAAGATAATGAAAAAATAAAATCCATGCCAAGCGTTACACAATGTGATGAATGCAGTCAACGGTAGAATCTAAGGTCATGAATATAAACATATTTTGTTTTTATGTTAAAAGATTGTACAATCTTTGGTTTCTCTCTTAACAGGCAATTCACCATAAAAAATTAGATATGTTATAATATCTAAGGAACCTATTATTAGTAATAAGCTATTTTCAAAATCAGCCCACAGCTTTTGCAAGTGCTGTAGTTATTAGAGCACCAAAATCTGTGTGGTCATCTTCAAATCTCGAGTGGTGGGCTGGTGGGTTTTTCAAGTTCCACAAAACCCAATAGTCACTGTTTTTCAGTGGCTTTAAAAAAGTGAATCCGTATCTTGGGAGCCCAATTCTCAAATCTCTGATCCCACCTCTAATGGGTCCATTTTTAAAATTAACTCGCTCAAAATTATGTCCCAGTGATGTTTTCTTTTGGGAATTAGTTAAGGGGGTTGGGATCCTAGAGAGAGTCCGCGTACAAGGAAAGATAACCCGCACAAACCGAAAAGAAGCTCACATAAGTGGAAAGGGGTGGTGTACCCAGAATTTAAACTCTGAACAACCAGGTGATAATTGTCATTCTCATTATATTCATTGATGTTAGTGCTACGCCACGTTTCACTACAATTAGAGTTAGGCCCACCATCATTTTAATCTAAAGAAAGCATTTTTAAAGTACAAGAATTAAAGCGAGCAAAACAATGTCTTACGTGCAATCAGCTAGCAGCACTCTGCCCCTATTAGAGTAAAATTTGGCCGAATGCTAATACATGGAAAACATTGATTTTGAGTAATTTGGATTAAGGGTTGAACCCTACTTGTTAAGTCCTCCCTGCCCTTAATGGATAAAAAATGTGTGTCCCATGAGGTGGATGGTTTGGATATGAACGGAGTTGGACTACTTACGTTGGAGTGAGTGGTGTAGACTGTAAACGGTTCATTGGTCAGATGCCAAGGGGCTCCTCTCCACCAAGCATTGGGGGAGAGAGAGTGGAAAACTATCAAGTAGTGGACAAGCATTCTCAACCAAAAGACAGGCACCCGTCACCAATAAAGAAAGACAAAAACAGGGCAATGCATCAATATTTAATGGAAGGTCTACATTTTGCAGTTTGTAGTTGCACCAAATAAAATTGCTATTTGTTAAGAGAGAGATGAATACCTTTCCTTCAGCTCGGGTGTTGGACCTAAAGGTTGTGAAGGATTTGGGCTGGACTCACCTGTGTCTAGGTGTGAGTCCTTTGACAATTGAAGAGTCCCAGTCCCACAATAGGCATGTAATCAATTGGGCAAGTCTGATGGAGGACCATAATGTATTTTGTATCCTGATATACTTTAGTATGGATTAGTCTCCCAAAACGAATCTGATACGATTTCCATGTGTTAGATCCAAGGTTTTGGATTGAGACAAGTGGGGCTCTTATTGTTAGAACTTGTGGACCATGTGGTCCACTTGACCGCATAGCACACGGGTCCCACGTGGATGCCCAATGCAATAAAATACTCCTCCTTTATTTGATATTTTAGAAACCTATTGGAATTGAAAACTAACTATGTGGGTAAAACACCGTAATGACGAGATTAAGGGAGGATCACAGTAGGAGCACTAACTGTCCACCTCGGCCTCGGTAATCACAGCCCAGCAGTTCGGCGGCTCGGTAAGAAGCACCGACTCAAGAGACCTCCACCATGCAGCTTGGTAGCTCGGTTAGGAGTGCCAGCACAACGGGTCAGCTCGGCAGCTCGGCGTGAGTGCCAGCTCAGCACAGTGCCCAGCACGGCCAGGCCATTCCTGGTCCCGGTAAAAACGCTGAAGGCAGAGTGGGCCGTCACCTTCCTCTGAGAAGTACGGGCGCGCCCTGACAGATAGGAGCACTCATTTATGGCGATAGGATCGTTCATTTATGACGATAGGATTGCTCATTTATGGCGATAAGACATTGGCTTTATCATCTCTTAACATCAACTGACCGAAAGCATGGAAGATTCTGATGGAATGTTCCCTTTTTACCTACCGCCGAATGTCAAGGTGAGGATCGACGGGACCTTACCCCACCTACCCCCACTCACAGAGAGAATGGACGAGGAATGTCTACATATACACATGAGATCAGCCCCATGGAGGTACGCAACACGCTATACACAACATACTGTCTCTCATTCTCCTCTCCCTCCTCCTGCTTAGTTTTCTCAGAACTAATTCAGGTATCGGAGTGCTTTCGGCTCACGGTAACCAGGGGCTCTGACCCAAGCCATTTTCCTTCCCTTTTTAGGTTTTTGGCATTCGGTATTCCCTAATCTATAAAGTTCATCTTAATCTAAGTGGGTGTCATGTTTTCACCGCCTACACTAACGGTTGATTTCTACTCAAGATTACTTCATGAGACTGCATTGTCTGGCTTTCCATCAATTGCATTTGTTACCAAGTAGAAGTGACCTGTTAAACTCGCATCAGCCATCCCTATCACACGCCAATTGTGCAAATTCATTCAAGTATGGGTATTTTATATATTGTGTTATTCAGATCTAATCCATTAATGATAATGTTTTGAAATTACAATAGCTTATATAAATCTAACACCTATAAGCATACTCTGTTGAATGAGTCTCGAGATATATAGATATGACTAGAGCTTTCTATGTTAACAAAATGATTTAGGTTTACCGACACGAAAATGATTTTATGACCCAATCTGAGGTAGGTGAGACTTAAAATATTATTTTTTTGAGGATTTTACGGAAAAACCTCGGAATTTGGTCATTTCTCACAAAGGGTCTCTACAGGCCGTGCAACATAAATTCAGTCTTGCCACCACTTTTTTCTTGATTTTCCATTATTCATATTATTTTCCCAAGATGATTGGGAGAAAATGGAGTTGCGAAGACAGTAAAATAGGTTGGAGAAGAGGAAAAAAAAATAAGAGGAAGAAGAAATAAATGGGGTTCTATGTTTTAAGAAAATCACGTACAATTTTTTTTTTCTGACGGACTTCGTTTGTGCTGTACAATCTGCGGGGACCTTTCATGAGGAATGACCAAATTTTGAAACTTTTCCGGTAAAATTCTCTGTTCTTTTCAATCAATTTTTATTTCTGCTTAATTGGGGATTGTGCTCGGACACCTAAGTCCCTTTCCAGCTAAGTTATAATTTGAGGACTGAAGTTTCTTTTTTTTATTTTAAAAATACTTTTCTATACCTACTTCTCTTTTGGTAGAAAACTTTTCAATACAAAGCTAGAGTTGGTTTTAGATATGCATTGTCAGGTCGGACCAGCAAGGATTTGGATCCATAACTTTTGGATATGTCCACACGGATTAGACCCAAATGGGCCAAATCCAAAGTTCACATGCATGTAAAAACAGAAGAAGAAGAAGAGGTTCCCTATTTCCTATATAGGAGGCCTTGGATGCACCGTGACCGCTCATATGAGGGCCTACCGACATCTCTATCCCATAGTGATTCTATCGCCCGAGTGCAAACTTTTTAGGTCCAATGTTTGCTGGTTTAAAGCTTATGCCGTTATGTAGGACCAGTCTTTTAACTTTTAAGACCAAGTCCAGATTCGTTAAAAGGGTTTAAAAGACTGTTAAACATAAAAGAAATGTTCATATATCTAATGCCTAGATATTGTTTCATCATAGTCTGCATGCAACATAGAACCTATATACTGCGGGCGTGTTTCTTTATTAAAATTTCTAACAAAAATTTGCTGTGTTGGGATTCTTTGAACATGATGTGATATCTTGTCTCTTGTCATATGAACCGCCTCATTTTTTTCCATGGAGTTTCAAATTTCATCCACCTTCAAGGTCCCAAAAGATTATCTAAAATTTTAAAAATTCTATTTTCTATGCATTTGGTTGGAAGTTCAAATGCTATACTAAGAGGCGTGAATTAGAATTCCACATCAAGGATAAAGCTTTCTGAGAATTTAAAATCCCTTCGAACATAAATTATCAAAATTCTGATAAAAATCAAAACGCACTTGTCATGCTGCTTTCTCCTTTTTAGAGTTTAGACTACTCCTTTTTGACTTCTGGTTATTCCCTCAAATATTGCTTGTGGGAAATCATGTTCTAAAAGCGTCGGTAAGATTCTTCAATCATGTTCAATGACCATTCTTTTTGTACATTCACTTGCATTTCTCTAATTTAAATCATTTAAAAAAATAATAGTGTTACAATTCCCCTGTATTCAATTCCATAAAACAAACATGCCTTTAAACAGCTATTAAGGTTTTTCCATTTAACTTATTTTTCAGAAATCTTTGGATATATTTGCACTTTTTCAGTTTTTCTAAAGCCTCTCAGTTAGGATTAGTTATTTGCCAACACAAACAAGTCCAGTACCAATAAATAGAAAGACAACGACCGTTGACAGCCTTTGGTGGTGGATCATGGATGACACCCTCTCCTTGAAGTTTGTGCCAGTCTCAAATGAAATGAAGTGAAATGGGAGTGATTTGAGCGTTGAATTAGAATTGTGCAGGCAAAAGGGATTCTTCCTCGTGGGAGGGTGCCCTGCTGCTGCTGCTATTCTAACCACGGACTTGGAAGGCGAGCTGGAGAGGCAGAGGAGCAGCTTTTACGTGTCAAAGTCTAAGTCTTTGAAAGTCATCTAAGTATAGTACTAAAATGTGGAAGTCAGTAGGTACTTTTCAGTGACCCAGTCCATGCGGCACGGCTGCGAGAGTAAGTGGTTCTGTGCGTTTTACGTCAGCAGGACCTGCGCTTGGTGATCTTTGGCGTCCGGACCGATCCAATGCAACTTGCGGGAGCGTCGAGTTGAACACTAGCATGGCCTTTTTATTGGAATTCTTTTACTTGAAGTTGTGTTGGTGGAAACTTATAGGTACCATGTGATTACCTGTCTCTCTAGCATTTGTAAATGCTATGGTTTTTTTTTTATTCTACAATTTTTTTTGATAAATGAATTCTATATTTTAGTCACACAAAAAGTCTTGTAAGACTTTCGGGATTTTCAAAATTTGTCTTTCTTGTCATCTGCAAATCCTCCACCTAATAGGCAAATTTTAGAATTATGCCTTGGAGTATAATTCTTGGGTGGAGGATTTACAAATATAAGGTTTGAAATTCTAAGAATTTTGAAGCTAGATGTTGTTAGAAGAAACACGACTTTTTCAAATGACATTATAAGCTATCATATTATATCCACAAACTCCCAATATCATAACGGCATTTTCAAATGACATTATAAGCTATCATATTATATCCACAAACTCCCAATATCATAATTTACCATTAGGAATTTTGTAAAAAAAAAAAAAAAAAGGCTCTTCGGAGAATTTGCAAATGAATTTCCAAAAAAAAAAAGGCTCTCTTGTTTGAGGAAAAAAAAAAGAATTATTTGATTGAATGGTTAATAGCGTGCAATAGTTTTCCCTGGGGCTTTTGTATAATATCTTAGAGTTTTAACAAATGAACCTACCTATAAAATGTTTAAATTGATAAAAATAAATATTCCTCAAAGCTCATGTTCTCACCAAATTTCACTGAGGCTGGAGACGAGCTGCTCTAAAATCTCACAAAAATTGTGTTCTATTTGTGATTAGTACTCTAACAACAGTATGGGCCCATACTTGATAAAAATCTAATTTTTTTGGAATAAATGCCTCCCTTTGTTCATGATAGATCGGAATGAAAAAACGTTCTTTATGTGGTTGATCCCAACAAAAGTTGGGATAAGGCTTTGTTGATGATGATGAATTGCCCCGTTTTTGGACGGGCTCTCATCTAGTTTCACTTTGAATGAAATTGAACCAATTATAAAATTGATCATGTATAAAATAAATGATTTTTTATTATAATATTTCGTGCAATTCAATTATACTTAAATTCTAGGATAGGCCAATATTGCATATTTTGAATAGTAGGGAGGTACTATTATGGACAAAAAACCTTTTATATTTCTTTATTTATTCACTGTACTATAGCTGACAAGTCTTACCGTGGGCTCAAAATATATTAGAGTGAATTTTCCATATCTCAAATGTGAGGAAGGCAATTCGTGAACGATTCATATTTTAAACAAGGGGTCCCTTTTGCATATGAAGACACATGGGTTTTTTACAATACTTTATTCAAAAATATTTTATTGATCAAAGCTTAGGATTGTCAACATGTATTAAATTAAATTATGCTATACAAAAGAAATGTATTTATTTTGAATGATTCAGATATTAAAGTGGATGAGATCCAATTTAGAGCCTCACAGGGGGTCCAAGAATTCGAAAAAGGGCTAGATTCTCAGTTGTTGAAAATAAGATTTTAACTTTGACGAAATGCCCCTTATTTCTTCTATATTATAGATAGTCCTTAATTTTTTACGCACGTTTTGTACCAGGTGAGGAACCCACGGATTTAAGGAATCTTCATTGCCCCTGGGTTTGGGATTTTTGGTTGAGGATTTATGTAGTTGTGGATTTCCACATTGATACCCGTATCAATGTGTGTAGTAGAGAGAATTGAAATTACTATTAGTGCATCAATTCACAAAAAATAATAATTCTCAACTTCTATGAGAGAGAAGGGGGGGGGGGGGTGGTTTGACCTAGAAATCATTAAAAAAAAAGTAATTTTTACGGGCTTAAATCATTAGGGATTTATAATTGCCAAAGGTGGATTTCTATGCTTTTGTGGAAAGTCAGCAGAAAATTTTGAGGATTTCGATTGCCAAACATGACCTTAATGTACTATCAACCTCTTCACGAAAAGTGCAAGTGAGTCATTGAGACGATTTGGATTCACGAGAGTCACTAGCCGAGATTTTGTGAGATTCTTACCTATGAGATATATGAGTGAAATAAGTGGAATATACAGTGAGGCCCACTCTCCTTTATGGGATGTGGCCAAATTTTACCCCAATAAAAGCTCGTTCCACTATATAATATTACGGATATAATAAGCACATGAATAAATATAATAAGAAAATCATATGTTTCCAACATTACCAACCATATGCTCAAGTTTATTGTAGGTTGAACTTTTTTATATGAAAGTAAAATTTGCACTCTTCCTATATAAGAGAAAAGAGCTTATTTTGAAAGGTTTTTAATTTTTTATTAGTTGTACCTCAATGTACCGTCTTCCTATATAATATCAACTTCTCTCTCTCTCTCTCTCTCTCTCTCTCTCTCTCTCTTGGAAGAGTCTTATGTGTAAAACACAATGATGAATATAATCGTTGGCCATTGAAATTGACCTTGTGGATTTAGATATAAAAAATACAATGGGTGTTAAGGGTAATTAGTGGTTCATGATATTTTAGAGGATAGGCCCCACCCACGTATTTCGCCAAGGAGATGCACCACTATATTTCTGCCCCAATTTAATAACCACTTTTTTTTTTATCAATCTATTGTACTTCCCCTCGTACGGGATCGGAAAATCACTGTAAAGAATTTTAAAATTGAAGTTGAGGGTAGGGCTCCACAACTAGATTAATCATTTTTAAAATACTCTAAGCAAACAAATCTTCCTTTTCGGAGTGAACACAGAGTAGAGCCAAAGAGAAATATATTTATGTTACAAGGTTTGTATTTTCATTAGTGGGCCCTACTAGTTTCCTTTTTAAGGGACTCAAAAGGATATGTAGTGACCAACCATGTGAGCCCGACTGTGGAGTTCTACTTATCTAACGTGGGATTTATCTTGTCAAAGGCTCAGGAAAATAATGATCTTGTTTTTTGGTATTTATGCGGACTATTTGTAGATGAATATACTTATAATGGAAGTTTGTCGGACCATGAATTGTTCAATGCGATGTTGTTGGAGTACAACTGCTTTTCATACAAAAATCGACTCGATCAAGCCAGCTCCATTGAGCAATTGATGCGGTTTATATGGTCGTCGACCTTTGAAGGAAATTTAATTATTTAAATTGTTTGAGTTCAACAATATGAACCCTGATCCTGGTTGTATTTGTGGATAAGAAGACGCCTCACAACTTGGGCTACGAGTAATCAAGGTCGGATTATTACCTATCCCATCTTGGTCAGAATAATTCTCACGAAAGCCAATATCTTATTTCTCTTAGATGGGACCTAAATTAGTATGATCGGAATCTGTTTATGTCATTAGGACCCGGTCATATGAGAATTGTCCCCAATCTCACTTTCAATGAACTGCTCTCACTGTATTGAATTGATTATTTGTGGAACACATGATAAACTAAATTGTTTGTGTGACTTTGAAATGAATTATGGAAGTTGTTATATTTGAAAGTAGATGCAATCTGCAAGAAATTGACAGTATTTGTAAGGCTAGCCACAAATGTAACAAACAGGTCTTAGCTTCCAGTCTTCACCATATATAGGATCATTTCTCACCATCCAAATATACAGAGGTCCTAGCGCTGAGTTTTCTAACTTCTAAAAGAAAGAATGCACTAGATCTCCGCACTATAGAAAAACTGGTTCAAATACCAAACAGTGGATCTCTCAAAGTGCGCCAGAGATAAAGCCTCGCAACGCTAGAAAGTGGACAGACATAGCTGATAAAGCAATGACTCGTTAGCACAAAAGTACACTTGAATCATGCAATCAGATATGGGCAGTTCTCTTTTTAACATTTGTCTATTTCATCTTAACAATGGTGGTTGGGAGATGAATGATCGTCTTAATGTCCAATTAGAGAGCTTACAGCTAATGCATTCCACTTATTAAAGAAGATTCGTGGCCAGTTTGCGAGCCTAGATGCCAAAAGCATCCTTGGCGTGATGATCTTAACAGCTCCTACAGCGTGGGCGTGATGGTCAGGTTGGTCTACGTGATTTCTTTTCATTGTTTTTCCGCAATTTCTTCGAATCACTGAGAAGAATAGTGCTTCAAGCTGTTCACAGGGTCAACTTATTCTATCTTTACCAAAACAAAATGTAAAGGTCAACTTATTCTCTTCTCCCGTGATTCACATGAAGAAACCTGGCCTTGAAAAAGCCGCCTACTCCCACTACCATCCATGCACTGCCCAAACTTGATCTAACTGATTGCCCATCACGCCTCTCCTACATTCTTCACAATCTCTCTGTGTTGGTAGAGTATTTCATTTATTGCTTTTTTCTTGTAGCATTTTCACTCTATCAGAAGTTACTGTTACATGACAGAATCGTGATAATGGGGTGTTATTTTTGACACACATGTTAACTTTCCAAGTAATGATATTAGTGGCCAATTTGGTGTTCCTAACTAAAAGCATGGTCTAAGATTCTCTATGAGATCCCTTTTCTGATATGGTACTGGGATCTACTCATTATTTTTAACTCTTTTTTTTTTTTTTTTTTTTTCTGAAAAAGTTAACTTCATTAAACTAACAAAGGAAATAGCACAAGAAAGAAATAAATAGAAGAGCGAAAAGAACAAATTCATGGTTGAGTGGTGTTGGCTTCTTGGTATCACACACATGCCCAAAGGGTCAATCCTGAACCTTTAAGTTGGAAGTATCACTCCTGGCCAGTTGGCCAACCTAGCAAAATAATAATAATAATAATAAAAACAAAATAAAATAAAATACTTTGTGTCTGTTTTGAAAGGTATCACACATTCACGTAAGTTCTTCACCATCAGTGCTGCAGTTGAGAATCGTTCACTAATTGTTTTTATGGAAGGTGGGTGCCTTGCGAACCAACCGCACTGCCAGTGTGGATTGGGAAAGAACAAAATACTCTCAAATAAAATGTAGGAGAGTCTAGCAATTGCTCCTGTTGTAGCCCCTATTCATGTTTAGCGGAGTGTGAACTCCAAAACTCTGATATGTTGCACCTTGACTGTAATCAAATCCTGCACATAAAGGTTCTCTAAAGAGATTAATGCGATCTACTCAGCTGGGGAAGTAAGTTTGAGTTGTGTTTTGCACAAGATTGATTTCTCTTTATATTTGAAAGCTAAGGGCCTATTGTGTTTGGCAAAAGATTTATTTGTAGGGATTTTATGAAATTTATTCTTTAAAGTATTTTAAATTGAAGAAATAAAAGTGAAAATTCATAAATGATACGAAATAATATGCTCCGTGGTAGAAAATTGATTAAGAAGAGATTGAAACGAACACCCATCCATCACCCTAATATATACCTCATATATTGAGACAACATTCACTATAGCAGAAGTTGAATCCATCATCCAATTAATCATCTCTAAAGCATGTTCGTAGATTACAATGAGAAAAAGTACTCACATGTTTCATTGTAAACTCACATGTTTTACACGTATTCATCTAATGCTACGATTTTAATTTTAGAGTCTCTGGTATCGCATTAATTAAATTATGAGACTGGTAATTGAATATCTCGACTTGTCACATGAAAGCATGGAATGCCGGCTCAACACGTAAAGTAGCTAACATGGTGACACTTGGATTGCAGACTTTAATACCATAGGGCCTGTGACTAGTGACATTGGAGTGACCTAACTGGTCAATAAAGTAGAATTAACTTACAAAAAACAAATTTATTTAGCCATGTAAAAATGGGAGGTGCTCACTTCTATATCCACTTTCAAAAACTTAAATGCAAGAACCCCCAATTTAAATATGAGGGCCTCTGTCTATCTCTCACCAACTTGGTGAGAGTGTCTCTCACTAGAACACCTCCCCATAGAAGTCAAATACAACACAAATTCCCAACTTTTAAAAGTGACCGGATAGAAGAAAGTCGTCACAAGTGGGGTCTACTTAGATGATTGACAATCAAGGACATGCAGAGATTTGGATGTAACTAAAGGGTTGAGGTCAATTCTTGTAACATCAAATGAATTTAGCTTTACTTAGAAGGGCTTCAAATTGACTTTAAGTAGAGTTCAAAAAAAAAAAAAAAATCTTGCTGATTAAATCCAGGGTAGATGATGGTTAGGTTATTGTTAAATTGGGAGCAGAATTAATTTATGGAGGGCAATGTAACCAGGTTGAAAGAGAAAGCAAGGAGTGGTTTGAGGATTTTGTCGACCATAGGTGGACAAAAGTCTTGTTTGGATGCCTTTGGAAGAAGGAAAACACAGGGAAGAACATGCACTGACAGAGGGGGTGTGTGGACTGTGGAGGGTTCGATGCTTTCCCCAAAATTCCACCTTCTGAGATCTGGCCAACCATGTTGTTAGTTTGGACCACTGAACATTATTAGTACATTTAAATATGTCTAAGCATGAATCAATTACTCTGAAGATAAAATGCATAGATAAGCATTTAGTTAAAAAATAGACCCCTTGCACATGCCTCACCTGAGCGCCAGGGCACGTTTGTGTACAATCCATTTCCATGAAATAAGGAACTTGTCATGTCAGCAAATTCTTTAGCAAATAACCATCATAGAAAAGGGTTTTAGTGGAAGGCAAAAACCTATATTTGGTGAAGTTTTTCTTTTCCTCAATAAATTGGTCCTAATTATATTTGGTGCAGGATTACTTGGTTTGGATCACATCTTTGGCCGGCCATGATATGGAGTCAGTAACATCATCATCATAGATGCCCACTACATTGCCCATCCTCAAATCCATCATCTCCTCCTCTTTCTCATTAACTATGGGCCGTCATCATCATCATCGATGCCTACATCCACGACAATAGTGTAATGAATCACATCTTGACTTTTCTAAGTCTAAGGTTATAGATTATATGATATATATAATCTCCACTTTCTTAGCACTTAAGAAAACCCGGTACAAAAGACCCTTACCCTGAACTTGGTCATTAGCTAATCCAATGGTCCGGTCAACCCGAAATACAAGACATGTAATCCAACTTAAACACACTACCATCCTAATGCGAAGACCCATCTCCAAATGACCTGCTAACACCAGCACCCTTCTGAGATAGAATCCAAACTCTCACATCCGAATCTAAAATAGAAACATCAAACACAAATCCCAACTGATCCTTTCATCTTCTCCATTCTCCAAATCTATCTATTCCTCTGCTGCAACGACCATCGTAGCCCTCTGCTACAATGACCTTCACAGCCCTCTGCTACAGCCACCATTGTCCGTCCATCCCACCCAAAAAGAGATAGAGATAGAGAGAGAAAGGACAAAAGAAGGATGGAGAGAGAGAGAGAGAGAGAGGAGAGGAGAGGACCGGAATTAGAATACCTGCCTAACCTCTTTCTCTCAATGTGCTCGGAAACGTGGCTTATAAGGAGTGTCGTCCAATTTCCCTAGGAAATGGAAGTTTGATATTGTCACGACCCGGGCCCGAGTTACGATAATCCAAGGCCGTGAACCTTACTTACTCCCGTGAACTCTGAATTAACATAAGCTAAAACAGAATCCACAAGGAATACATTCATTCATACATACCTGTCAATTGTACAATTTGCGGAAATACACATTGACAATTAATTCCAAAATGTACATGTATACAAAATATGGTTCTTTATACATGTATCGCTCATTTGCTTTCTTTCATCAACTTCAGCACATCTAAACACTATGCATAGCGATGACTATTCAAATTCTCAAAATGTTACATTTCCAAAAATGAATTTCAACTATTCAAAAGAATTCTCAAAAGAATCACCAAAACATTCCTAGTCCATTTACGCACTCAAATACCATCTCAATTGGCATTCCGGCCATCCCATTCTATCAATCCTCCCGGAGGAACCGCAATGGTCTCCTCCGCTGCCGCCGGGGCCGTTGCTGGATTTACACGGGCAATCGGACCTGTAATGCCATCAATAACACTAATGAACACGACGATTCAACAATGTATAAACAAAACTTGTAATAGCAAATGTTAGTACATTACTAAATTCAATCAATATACTTAGTGGACAATTCCAATTCTAGACAATGGAGAATCATAATAAGTCAATCAATAAGCACGTACAAGATGGCAACTACCATAGCTTCCATTTCAATTCATTTCATTCTATTTTTTTTCATGTCATTTCATTTCATATACCATCTTCCCTCAAAGGAAGGATTCATCTTCTAATGGAAGGCATCAATCAGTACCCGTAGATACGATCGGAATTTGTGAGACTTACTAGTGTCCGGGCCAGGGACACTAGCATCACCACGGAGCTCCGGAATGCCCCCAAATCATCTACTGCAGTAGGAATAGTCATTTGGCTCAGGGCGGAAGGGCGCACCATTTATGACCCTGACCTCATGTACATAATCATTTATTAATTCATTTAGAATTTCATACAATAACTAGGTAATGTCAGACACAAGGGTCAATACATTTCATTACTAATCCATTCCTGGATTCAATTCAATACAGTAATTCCATTCGTAAAAATGGAAATGAATAATCAAAGACATCAATCTTGTGAGATTGGAATAAAGTGATAAAATACAATGGCATGAGAGAATCACTGACTACCCGATTCTACTCATTTCTATTCTAGTTCCTACCCATCATTTGGGTGTAACCATTGGTTATCCAATGTACGTGTTATTCTCGATGGACATCACATTTGCATTTATATGTACATTGGAGTCCCCGTGATTAACACTCATAGAGGTATAGTCCACAATCAATCATCATTTAACCCATCATTAATCCATGGGTTCAATTCTCACAGTTTCTATTTCATTATTCACTATTCCCCATCGATCTCTATTTTACATTAATTAGCCTCAAAGCTAATTTAGAGGACACATAAATGTCCAAAAGTGTCCACGTTTCCTACGAAATCCAAAACCAACTCGATCGATCGGCCAAATTTTCGGCCATTTTCGGCCTCAATTAATGCCTTGTACAGTATTAGGTTCGCTAGAGCGGACTCAAGTTCGCTCGAGCGGACCCAGACAGAGAAGTGGTCGCTCGAGCGAACCCAAAGTTTGCTCAAGCGAACTCAAACATAAGAGTGGTCGCTCGAGCAGACCCTTGTCCGCTCGAGCGCCTTCATCCAGAAAGTGGTTCGCTCGAGCGAACACCAAATTCACTCGAGCGAACGCTTTAGAACTTCACTTCGTCCATCCAGAGAGTGGTTCGCTCGAGCGAACACCAAGTTCGCTAGAGCGAACACTTCAGAAAACTAGTTCGGATTTCTACAACTCTCTCTCTTCTTCATTCATTTCTCCATTCATTACCACAACCACCTGCAATCAATTTTGGACCTCCTATCCACTCCTCATTCATCATTCAATCCCCACATTAATGACATTTCTAATCATTCAATCAACCCATAACAATCCATTATAAGGAAATCAATGGGAAAATACATACAAACCCATTTACATTCACAATACTAACAATAATCACAAGTAGGGTTTATACTTGCCTCTATTGAAGTCTTTAGACAAAAGCCCCTTCCTCTTTGGCTTGGCTTGGCACACCTCTTCCCGAAGAAATCCTAACTCCTTAACAATGGAGGAAGCTCAATGGAGAACATGGAGATGATGATGCTTCCACCCAAAACCTCTTCAAATCCTCCTCAATCTCCACTCTTAGTGTAGAAAATGGAAGATGAAGGAAGAATGGTGTCTAGGGTTTGTAAAAATGGGAAATGAGCCATCTCTTAGCTTATATAATGAGCATTTTTGCACTTAAGCCCTCTTCATTTCTCTTATTCACATTTAAGGTCAAATGAAGGCCCATTTGATTAACCTTAGATCAAATGAAACCAAGTGTATTACGATAGTTGACGTACTCTTCGAGATACACACGTTGGTATCAAGAATTTCCGCATTCGACGAAATACGAGAAAATTCGTATTTACAAAAAGGTCCTTAGTTTACCTTGTTTGAGTTTAAACTCATTTTAATCAACTCAATCCCCTTCAAATTCACTACATTAAGTTTAATTAAATCATTTGAGACTACCCAACTCATTTTGTCCACTAATCACAATTAGCACAATTAATCATGCTTAAGCTACACTAATTGGAATTAATTAGTTATAATTACGATTAGTCCGGGTCGAGGCCTAACAGATACCTTCTATAGGAACTCCATTTCCAAACTTCTCAAGGAAATTGGTGAGATGGTGAAAAAGTGTTTCCGCAGACTTTTGCCGCATGAAATACATGTAAAATAAGTTTTTTTTTTTTGGAAAACAAATACTTTTCCTGTGGAAATGAGTTACACAAGCATTCCCTAATTTGAGGAAATTTTAGGCTTTGTAACATTTGCCACCCCCAAAGAATTTTTTTATCACATACTGCTCCCCTCCAAAGTGAAATATCTCGATTCTACCACTAAAATGGAGCCCACTTATTGATAATTCAGTCTGTTTAAAATGAATGCTATCTCCTCCATTGATGAATCATTAAATTTTACTTAAAAAAGGGGTTGATGCTATTGTATGATTTAAACACATGACTCATAATGTGATTAACATAATCTTATATATTATTAATTTATCATAAATCATATGTCCAATCTTACGGTTAGACCAAGTCTTAATTGAAATAAAATTTGTGAATATGATACTAGAATGAATGGCATTCATTTCAAATGGTCCGGATTATCAATAGGTGAGCCCACAATAGAGTTCGACCCATAGAGCCCACCGAAGCGTGACACATCCGGAGCAGGAAAAAAATCATTGAATATATATGTTTGGAAGGTGTGATAGGGGTGGACAATTGTCATGCCAGCATTCGAATTTGAGTAGTTGGAAGATAAGAAAAAGCTGTTGGTCTCTACATGTTATTGTCTTGAACGTTGGCGGCAACAAGAATCAACTCACAGCTTCCAATGCGTAAGTGGGCCCTTTACAAGTTTGAGCCTGCATGTGAAAATCTGATGAGAGAAAGCATGCTTGGGCTTGGGTATTTGAGTTGCACATGTATCATGCGTTGGCCTGTCTGGGCCCCTGTGAGGATGTCCACGCATGAGATAGGACTCGAAAGAACGAAAATTAAACAACTTCGACTTTTTTTCTCGAACACATTGCAACGTGCCGAAAGATCCATTACCCCATCAACTCGGATCCTACTTTGGAATTCATTGTAAGACCCTCTTTTCATCTTCGAGTGGTATATACTGAAATACACAGTGACAATACAAAGACCCAAAATACTGGCACCCCTATATATCTAGGAAATAGGAATCAATGGGGAATAAAAATTGGATGATATCAAGGGGTTGCTGAGGTGATTGGCAACCCCGCACGTCACTCTTCCAACATATGTGGGCTTTCCACTTGGGTGCGCTATCTTCCTCAATTTGTGTGGGCTCCTCTTCCCACATGTGCAAGATTTGAACCTGAGCATCTAGAAAGATGTTACTCCCTACTACCACCTATACTAAAGAGTTTTTATGCACAAAATCTTATTTAGTAATATATACATTGAACATATATGGGGTGGGATAAGTTATGAACAGCTAAAACCCAAAGCCGCCCTGAACCCTACTCGGGTTACCGTCCAGAAAACCATACCCTACCCAAATCCTATAAACACACTACTAAATCAACCCATGTCCCCTTTTAAACCCATTGTCATCCCTAGTTTTGGGCCACCTTGGCAAATATGTCAAATGTAGGGGCGCTCATGGATCGGGCCAGCCCGAGCCCTGCTTGGGCCCAGCTCATTTGGTTGGGCTTGGGCCTTATGTTTTAGGATATGGGCCGGGCTATTAATTTTACTTGGGTCCATTTAATAGATGGCCCTGGCTTGGACTTAGTTATAGAGAACCCAAAACTTGGCCCCGGCCATACTGAAAAATTAATAATAGGAAAACGTAGTAGAGAAGGGACTCACACATTGGCATTTTCACACGCACAAAGAAGACCCAAAACTCTCTTTTTAAATCATATATCAAATTCGGACTTGACTCGGGCTTAGAGTTCTTCAGGTGGGCTGGGCTTGGGACAGCTCCATATGGCCTGATTAGGGCCTCGGATGGGCTTGGACATACAATTTATAAGCCGGGCTGGACATGGATTTTTCCTTAGCCCAGCCGTGAAGACCCCTAGTCAAATGTAACTATGGAAGGAACCTAGGATTAAGTGAAGTAACCTAGGATTAAGTGATCCTTCTCTCTGCTGGTGCTCCAATCATCCAATCAAGCAGCTCACGTGATAGTGATACCCATGGTTTCTGTTTTAAATTAACTTGGGAACAACAACACACCAAGCAAGTACATGACCCAAACAAAACCAACAAAAAAAAAAAAAAAAACCCACCTGTGATACCCATGGTTTCTTAGTACCAACATGTTTCCTTGCATTTCAAAATTCAAATTGCAGAGCCTTCTCTATATCATCGTTACTGTGGGGAGAAAGCAAACTGTAGGAAACGACATCGTTACTGTGGGTTATTAGTCCCATAGTGCAAATTTGAAGGTGAAAGCATTCATTACAACTATTTTGTTTTCTTTCTTAAGTATAGAATAACTTTGTCCGAACATCAGCCGGCTCTGATAAGATTAACTGAATAAAAGGATAAAGTCAAGGAGATCAGCCACATGCAAGGCTACCACAAAGAGTTGACCCAATACTCTACAAGACTTCGATCAAGGAGTTGACTGGGAGTGTTCATGAGTTGGGCCATCCTTCCTTAGGCCGGGCTTGGATATGTAATTTGGACCATTTAATAATTAGGCGGGGCTTAGATTTAGTAAAATAAAGTCCAAGCCCAGCCTCGCCTGTATAAGGAGTGCGCTAAAGATTTGCTAGAAAGCCACAAAATTGACCAAATTAAGCCCAGTTCAGACCCGTCCGGTTGACTAAATGAGTGTGCTAGGGCCTGACTTTTGTGGCCGGTTTTGAGCTTGGGCTGAGATTGGGCTTGTGTTTCTAATTGTGCCAGGCCTAGATATGCCTCAGCCCCGCCAGGTCAGGCCCATGAACACCCCTAGAGTTGACCCTATCCTTACGGGACATATTTGAGAAATTAGATGTGTAGATTACTTGTATGACCGTGTTTTCTCCTGTATTAACTTGCAATTTCTTGTCAATATCTTCTTTTGTATGTAATTTGATACGTATTGTCAATGCAACCAATGTGTCCAATGGGGCCCAGATCGGAAATTCATCTCTGTTAATCTTTGGTATGGGAAAACTCTAATAGTGAACTCAACATCTGCTATTGAAGTTGATGTTTTTTTTTTCCCTTATCTCAACATCTGGGTTATATATATTGCAAATGTCAACGCCGATGAGACAAAGAAAGGTGTATGCCACCATCTCCACTAATGGAAGCCCAAACGGAGTCTCTTCTTCTGTGGTAGGCCCACCAACAGCTGACCTCATAAAACAGCATCCCAACTAATGTTTCAGCGCCGGGACTATCGCTCTATCCTTAACCAGGTCATGGCCTCTTTCGGTGGTGGCCATGCTCTTCACTTGGACAAAGAATACATACAGTTGGAGAAATAAATGACTAGGGCATCAATCACTCTTTGATTTCAAAAAGTAGTATGTTTCTGTTGTTTTTATTGGCTTAAAGATAGGAAAGCATGTAATAACTGGTCTATAGAAAAAAGAAGCGACAAAGGTGCCCATTCCACAAGCATTTTCCAACCGCCCTTATAGCTAGCTGGTGAGGTGGTGAACCAAACAAAGCTAAAATCAAGTCTCCTCCTTTGACTACACTACTAAAATTCCTCCACCTCTCAACAGCATGACCAAAAAGCCCTCTGATTTGAGTGGAATACTGTCCATAACCTTGGCATTGATAGGTATATTGTGCTCATTTCTCCGTTCCTTTTATAGTTTTGATTTGGACATGCAGTGTGCTTTGCTTTTGGAGTCAGCCTTCACTAAAGAGTAACGTGCAAGGTCCAAGCATACACACTTAGAATCCTACTCCCAACTGTTCTATCTCTGTGGAAGCTTTTAGAACTCCAACACCCTAGTCCTTAAGAAAATTGGTTTTTTATTCAAAGCAGTGGGATGAAAATCCAATCAGGACTGAGGAGATTGGACCAGCTCAAAAACCACTAATGAATTACACACAAAAAGAAAAAGAAAAGAAAGAGACAGTAATTATACTTTCTAGGTACAGAATACGCCGTCGTGAATCATGATCATCTTGTTTTAATTAAGTCTTCATGGGTCATTAGTCCCATTAGCAGCTGAACCAATCCCCACTTGCAACCATGGAGAAGAGTCACCGCCCAAGTTGATGTCCTTCAGATCACTTAGCTTGGCTATCTTGATTCTACTATCTGCTTCATCACCCAAATGCAAACTAGAACTAGAGATGTTGTTATTGCTGTTTATTTTCTTCTGGGAGTCATTTTTGTTAGCGTTTGACTGCATCCCAATCCACTGCTGTATGCAGATAGCCGTAGGGAGTTGAAGATGTAATGATCCAAGATTATCCTGCCTCGCCCCAGATGGGTCTTCGACTGGAGCTGGAAGGTTGAGATCCAAGGCCTCCAATTGATTAGATTTGGGTCTTTGCAACAGCTGCTGTGCTGAAGAATTCGAAGTGACCCAATGACATCTCTTGTGCCCGCCTAGTGCCTGTCCTGATGCAAAAGTCCTATGGCAAATGGAGCACTCATGTACTTTGGATTTAGTCTTGGAGGGGTTGATGGATACATGAAAATCCATCTGGGGTACGTGAGGAATCTTAGATGGAATTGATAAATCTTCATGTGTGATGACTTCCTCTTCTACTATGCTTTCGTCCAGATTGTCTGGTTTTGAAGCAAAACAGCCCTTCACCTTCTTGTGACTAGCCCTGTGGCCTCCAAGCGCCTGGTGAGAATTGAACACTTTCTTGCAGGCCTTGCACTCGAACAATCCCTTTCTGATCCCCTTGGCCTTGTCAGAAATGGTGGTCATGAACTCCCGCCGCTCCTCCTCCTCCTTCCCGGCTGTTGCCGACGACTCATCCGTATCCACAGCCGGCGGGTCTACCCGTGCTGTCGACAGCATAACAAGGCAATTAGCCAGGTCCTCCTCCTCCTCCTCCTCGCTCGATGGGACCCTCCTCGTTCGCTTCCTCTTCGACCACCCGCCGCAGCCTCCCCATCCCACCCCATCTATGTCCTCCTCCGGCGAGGACACAATCATCTCACCATCGTCCGAGCTGCTACACTTCCCATGCTCGAAGAACGATTTCCACGACGAGAACTCCTGACCGCAGTTCTCACAGCTTCGGCAGCCCTTGAGCCGGTTCGGATTTGCACGAAGCGCGTACATGCGCTTGTTGCCGGCAGACGCTTTCCCGCCGAGGTTGTCGATCCAGTCGTTGCCCGAGTCATCGTCGTCAAAGTGGCCGGTCTCATCGCCAATCCCATGGGCTCTCATGTGCCCCCCTAGAGCTCTACCACACATAAATCCCTTCTTACAGATCCTGCAGAAATGCTTGAAACTCTGCTGCTGATCCATAAGCACAGCCTTTATAGAGAGAAAGAGGTGTAATACTTAACACAGCCACCAAATCAAAAGCTGTTCAAGGAGCATAAGAAGAGGAAGATTCTACCTAATGTAGAAAAAGAGAGATGATGGAGGTGTTTTTATGGGGGTGCATGGTGTTTGTAGTTGTAGTTGTGGGGTTGAATGGTGCATGTGCTCTCCTTGTTGAGTAAGGGGTGTCCTAGTTTTTAGTTGAGGTGTTGGTTTGTTGTGGATGAGGGGAAAAGGAGCATATGTTTTTGTTTGGGTTGGGACAAGTGGGGGGGAGAAAAAGGAGGGGAGACTTTTTCTACGACTGAGGAGTGGTGGCATGGGAGTAGCGGTAGAGCAATGAAAGTCAACGGTCAACGAGAGGAGTGTGTGTGTGACAGTAATTCTCGGGTGGAGAAAATGGATGATGCAGGGTGTTCCAACTGCTCTCACCTATTCATAACCCTTCTCAGCTCCAGGGCAAGAAAGCATTGGAATTTCTTTCTCATCATCATCCATTGGTGGGCCCCACTACTTTTTATTTCTCATGATAGAAGGTTCATATGTAGGCATCAATATTTGTAAAAATATTGCAAATTGATTTCAGTTAAAGGGCACCTCAGAGAAGTAAGCTAATTAAATAAAATCACCCCAAAGAATCAGTAGCAAAAAAGCCTTCAACTATAGTGGTATATCCAAAATTCTCTAATAATTAAGTAGATGAAAGGAAGCAATAGAATAACTAGTGGTTGGGAGGTGTGCGGATGTGGATGATGATTGGGAATCTGGATCCTTGATGCTTTTAACCAAATAAATCCTGAGTTAAAAGGGTGTAACTTCAAAAGTGGGGCCCACTTATTTACTTTCAAACCGTTTATAGGAGGTATCATTGAATTCTATATCAACCAGAGTTTGTACCAACGTTAAATTGATCGTTGATAAAAAGAACGTGATAATGAACACGCATAAGATTGTATTAATCACCTTTTCTATCAAGCACTTGATTCAACGGTAAAAACTCCCCTCTTAACATAAGTTTTAAGGATGCTTTCTTTTAAAAAGCTTGGATTTTAATTAATGTCTCCACTATAAGTACCACTTCTTTTAACTCAAGCTTTCTCTAGGTTAAAGCCTCAGCGGATCCCGTCTAATGCTGGGGGCATGGCATCGGCCTCATTAATTACTAATTAGTGCCGTCTTTTTTTGTCAATACCAATTAGTGCTAGTGTTGCTTAAAGGGGCAAGGCGGGGCATTTTTGGTGTGACCACCCTCCATTGGTTAATGGTAGCCCCACTGTGGCCCCCACCTGACCTATTGCCAAAATACTTGTCAAGGAGGTGTTAGGTTTGTGTATGCAAGTGCAGTGGCGGTCACAATTTGCCACTGTCATCGCAATTTGCCATTGTCATCAGTTGCATACATCGCAGGTGCACCGCAATTTGATGACTGCGGGAGGATTTTCATCTAGAGGCTAGAGCAGACCACATCAGTGCGCATGCAGCTTATGGGGTCCACTTAAATGCATTTTTATCATTTGGTTGCATCTATATAAGTTTATTAAATTAGGATACAAGTAAGTAAGTCCGTAATTTTGGGTCTTGATCCAAAATCTTTATTTGGGTTGGGCCAAGGTTCAGAATTTTTTTAACAACAGTAGGGGTACTAGACCACTAACCTGGAACCAATTCAGAATATTTGATACAGGCCCATATGTTAAGACCATTTTATTTGATATGTTTATGGTATAAGAGAAGACATACATAAAAAAACACTGAATGGAAAAGTCAAACAGGCTTGTTACCAAGGCCTGGTTCAATGGATGAGGTCTGCCCAATGGACCCAGGCCTGACTAAAGAGAATGGACCCATGATGGACCCAGGCCGAATTCTGGCCCATTGACAGACTTAGAGTGGCACACTATCAGGTTATATATGGTTTTTTTTTTTTGGTGAAAGACCATCACTTCTCTTTTCTTCAACTGTGATTACGTACACTTCACCTTCCAAATTATTGTCTTTAATATCACCTTGAAATCTTTACTATCTAATTCATCAGCCTTTTTAAATTCTACAAAGATTTTAGAAGGATGAATCATGAAAGAGCATAGACGGCTACAACTTACAAGCTCTTGATTCATGCAATTTTTTTAACATTGTAAACTGTCAAATCAATGGGGTGGCCTATCAATTGGAAGGTCTGATCTGCACCATCGATTCTATGGCTTGCAAACTGGATGATTGTAGACATCTTCTCCAACTTTCTTAACTTCAGGGATCCTGATTTCTTGCTTCTAGCCGTCCCTTAGGTTTAAATTTCCACAGTTTTGAAACATAGAGAGAGCCTGAGTGACTCAGAAAGGAATCTTAATTGGGACTGGACTCGGGCGAGTTTGGCAGACCAGATAATGGGGTTGGTTTAAATGGGTAGCCCAACCAAACCTTACAAGGAAGGGGTTTGGTTGTGGTTTGCACCAGTCTGGGTATGTTTTGATTATAAAATTTTGACTTGAGCTGTTAACCAGTTTAATTTGGCTGCTCCCTTCTTCAATGCATTTAGATGATTAATAAACATTATATATACAATAATTTTTTTAAATTTCTTTACAAATATATTAAGTATGAGATTAACTTGTATTTCACTTGATCTGACCTATAGCTGTCTTAAGGCAGGTTTGATATCACAATTCCTAAACCCATCAAGGGCCGCTCAGGTGTCAATCGGGGAACCAAGCCGACCCTTTGTCATTCCTAGGCAGAATCGTTTGGCACAATGCCATTTGAGTCGAGTCAACTCGGTTGAGTCAAGGCTGGTCGAGTCAAAATTTGGATTCATCCATCTATGTGATCCCTACTACTATTTTGCCATTTATTCACTCAAATCAGCAAATACTCCCTCCAAGGGTTCACAAAACTGGCATGAGTAACTTGATTTCCAAGGAATTACTAAAACTAATACGAAGCTTGATTTGAGGCTGATGTCTCAAGTCCCAATCCCCAAGGACCAAGCTCACCAGACCTAATCACATCCAGTTAGCTTCAACACCAATTAATCCCAACCACTCAGTGCTAAAGAGCATATCCACACTCATTAGAGTAGTGGTTGACTGACTGTAATGGAACTTAGTCGCCCACACGATAAAGTGTTTTAAGTGGTATTAGATTCCTTTTCCTAGATCTAAGACAGTAGAAGACTGCCAAACACCATACATGAAACACTAAATAAAGATCCAAAGTCATGATAGTGGTGTGGGTGTAGATGTCAATGCATCGTCTTTCATACAATAAAAAAGGTTCGAACCAACTCCCATGGGGGTGTTGATTGACTGTTTCTAGTTGTTTTAATCGATTGAGTTCGGCAAGAAAATGACAGGTTTTGATATGGTTTGGACCTTAAATTTCTTTTTGGGATCTTAAAGCCCATCATATGGCACTCTTATCTTCTCTCTGCTGGGAGTGGGATCCCTGATTCAATGAAGCCTAGAGTGATCTGTCTTTCAAAAGATATTTTTATTCTTAAGGCGCCCACTCCTACAGTTTCCACCAGGTTTCGAACCCTTGTGGGAGCCCTTTACTTCCTACACCAATGGGCCAACTAAGCAAAAAATTTGAAAAAAAAAGAAGAAAAATTCTTTGTTCTTTGTTGGATGGCAGAATATTGGTTGGAACTTTGAAGGGGTGTTGGATGGAAAAAGGTCGGGTTCAGATCAGGTCCATAGTGTATCAGGATTCAGGACCCAAACCCATATCGCATTCCATGTTAGACTCTGGTCCTGATTATAGGACCTTTACAGATAACTGAATTTAAAACTAAATGCAAAACTAGACCTGAATAAAGTGCCTGGACCTGGTCCTGAATCAAAGCCTAATTCCTTATAAAGTTTTTAATTGAATGAAGATAACATCATAGATATAATTAGAGTATATAAATATAATATGGCTGTCAAACGGTCCTTGGATATAAAATAAATGGACATGAGACCAGGGCCAAGTTTTATTTGGGTCTACACAAAACTCTTGTTAGAAATGGGTAGAAAGCTAGTGTCAGTATGAAACATGAAGAGCTTGATAAGAGAAGCAATTGAGTAGCCAAATATTGAGCTTGAAAAGAGTGGTCTTTAAGCGCAGAGAGGCTTTGTTAAAACGAAAAACTGAGTACATAGGAATGGCCAAGTTCTGTAACTTATCAAGCAAATAGAATGCTGAGTGAGTTTGATAATAAGCAATAAGCTCCAATGAAGACCATGAATGACTGCGAGTCAATGATCATATCATGGAAGATCCTAACCTTTCATCAAAGCAGAAATGTTTTTGACATTTATAACCAAACATTATTGTTGAACTGGCGGTCAAAACTCAAAAAGGCAAAACCCACTTTTAGGGCCTATTTGTTTGGGTAGAGTATACAAGAATCCGTAGTCAAAAGAGCTCTGATATTATTTATTAAAAAAAGTTAGAGGCATGAAGGATATATGAGGCGAGGGACGTAGGATGCGAGGTAGCCATGTAGATGGGATATTTGACTTTCATAGAATTTGAATTATTAGGATAATGACTGAGTATTCATTTCCTATCTTCCCAACGGTCATTTTAAAGTAATCACCGGTGATTCTTTATTTTTAATCACTCATAGAAATACATAATCTTAGAAACTTAAAGGATTTGATTACATGAAGCAAACGGGCTCCTTAATCTTCTTCGCTGTGTACCCTCAGAATTACTGGAGATTGTTGGGAGACAAGCAGCATGGCTGAATGGCCCCCTTATGTAGTGCTGTAAATGAGCTGGGTCTTACCATGGACCTGGACCCAAGCACAAGTGGGTGCATATTATTTACTTGGACCTGAACCTGGATCCAATCAGACCACGACCCAGATCATCTAATCAATTGTTTTTTTATAGATTTGTGGGCGGGACCCACCTAGGGCCTTCTATGAACCATCCAACTCCTCACAAACCACTACCCTGAATGGCACAGATCCAGTACTTTGACACCTATCCGAATGAAATTGACTATTGGACTATAATAAAAAAAAATGATGCCTTCTAGTCGCTAAACTTTGAGGGGATCAAGGAGTTAGAAATGATCTGATGCACTTGAAATTTTGCATATAAAGTGAGTCCCATCCAGATCCATCCAACCCCTCACATACGAGGCCAATCTGTTGAGCAAGGAACAGGCTGGTCTGTGAGGCCCACATAGAAGTATTGCAATCACCTTGGGGATATATAGGTGGTTTGAAAGGTTACTCTCTGATCTACTCCATAGTGAAAAATTGTAACCATTTAATCATAGGTGGACATTTTTTTAAGGGTCTTCAGTTTGTCTAAAATTTGCATAATCAATCGGAGGGCCTGCAAAAATTGGATGAGTGTCAAATTTGGTGGTGCGGAGGCTACTTACTAGTGTGACAGATTAGATTTCCTCCTAGGGCGGGTCATATGGGCCCCATGATCCTGCCTTAAAACCAATCATTAATGTACTAACCCAATCTTGGCTTTAGATTATAAATTCGGGCTTGAGCCTCGGCTTGATCATCCTGTTTTATTCAGACTCGGGCTTACCAATGTGGATTTTGGGCTGAGCTTGTCTTGGACTAACATCCCACACAACCTTCCTGAATTGCAACCCGAGCATCACTTCACTTGTCAATAGTCAATAAGAAAATCGAATTAGATTGTCCAATCACTCTTCATTAGATAAACATCTGTATCACTAGATGATGGTTCCTCCCAATAATTTATGTTGGATATTCATTTCAACCTTTGTGAAAGGTACACGGGCTCGGGTAGCCCGGCCCAACAAAAACCCACTTGTTTCAATTTGATTCAAACTATGTTTAGTAGGTGTAGGCCCAATTCTCATATTGTTATTCAATAGATAAATGGGATTCACCTGGCCTTATCAGGAACATGTATTTCTCCAAATGTCAATATGCCAGCTGCAGATTTGGTTGTTAGAGCCAGCTAAGAGTCAACCTGATCCAGGCTACCAACAATAAATATGCAAACTTGGGCAGACCCAGTCCATTAAACTTTTGAAGCCGAATCTCAATCCACTAATCTACAATTAGATTTAGATTATAGATCAAATGAATTGTTATTATGCATGTTGTTGTAATGCCAGGTTTCCCTTTTCCTGGTTTGAGCCATTGGAGCATATTGTGAGTCAGATCCAAAAAGTTTGTTTCACCGGCCCAAAACAATTATATGGAGTTGTTTGTGCATCTTCCAAACTGTACCAGGACATCCAGGGCGAAGGCCCATTCAGCGTGCTTTCACTGGATTCATTTGGGCCCATCGTGGTTCATCCATGGGTAAACTTGGGCCCAACAAGTAAGCAGACTGGGCTTGGACGTTAACAAGCCAAGATCCATGCCTAAATACTAGGCCTAATCTGCATTATGGACATCCATTTTTCTTCTCTGCCATCCTTATCGAATGCTAAGTCACTAGTCAGATGGTAAGAATCTTTCTAATGAACCTTAGGCGTTAGAACCATAAGATAGCCCATGATTTGGACAGTCTGGATGAGACGCAATTTGGAGCATAAACACTTTGGTTTCCCCACATATTTTGTCTTATTCAGGTGACACTGAAAGTACCCTAGATTATGTGTGACCAAGCAGGATAGTGTTTTTTTTTTTTTTTTTTTGGGTAGAAACAAGCAAGATACTGTTAGGGTGCTCATTGTTGTCTTGATTTGGGCTATGTTTCTAGGCCTATTTGCCTCGGCCCGGTCCTGATTTCAACCCAATAGCCAAATGGACCGAGTTTGAATACCTATGGATTATAGGATATATCCGGTCCACCCAACAAATTTAGCACTAGAGAACCCGGATCCTTAATGAAAGAAGGTATTTTCACCTGGACGCTGATGGATACCTTTAATTGGATATATATATATATATATATTTTAACAAAAACAAAAGAGGGATCCCTGAAAAATGGGTAACATGTAGGGATGTAAACGGGTTGGTTCCTGTACAAGTCCATAGTAGACTCGAGCCAAAAAATGTTAATGAAAAGATGAAACCAAACCTGAAACCGAAACCGGTAATGAGAAGATGGAACTAGAACAGGTTCCGTATATGGTCCGAGTAGAGAATGATTTAGAGAAAAAAAAAACTAGCTTTTATAAGGAATTCTAAAAATTTAAGGTAATATGTCGGGCTTCGGATCCACGGGTCAGAACCAAAGTAGACTAGACTTGAATCCGTTTAGGTAATGGGTCCAAAAAAAAGGACCCAGACCCGGATCTAAATAAAGGCCCAAAAGTCGGTTATTGATGGGTTGGAACCTCGGGTAACGGTAGAAATGGAGACCCATTTACATTTCCATGACATGGAGAAGAATTTACCTTCGTGCTTAAAAGAGACGAAAAGGAGAAACCCAAAGTCGACCTTAAGCCGATGGCTCTAAAATACCCCATACGAGTGGTTGCTTTCTCTGACCTTGCCATAAAAGAAAGGACATAATAATGGTAGGCCAAAGAAAGTCCGGCATACACACCAAACTGAGTAAATGAATATCAAACTGAAGTGATGCTGGCGATTTTGTTGTCTCAGACACAACCAGTCGAGCGTGGTAGCCCTTCATCCAAAAGAAGAAACATGACATGTTAGTTGTAGCCTTCACGAGGCCCACCAAGTGGTTTACTCTTTTCCTTGGATGTAGACCAATGGGGGTGTCCGGTCCAGTTGGCGGTAATCTTCTGGGAAGCTTTGTGCACTTAGAATACATTTTATCACAAGAGCAGATCCCAGTGTTGGATTTTTCACATCCTGATGAGATTAAGTATCCAAATCGTACTTAGACTAGGCTAATAACATTATGTAATATTAACCTGAACTCCAACCAGAACTGGGAGAATAAAGTTATTATCAAGGCCCAACTCTAACACCAACTACATCTTCACCCTGACCTTCGCTTCTCACCTTGTTGATATTTATATTCTATGAACCCCTTCTGATGTAACATCTAGGGAACTCAATGCCACACAGGAGAAAAGGACCCAGAAGAAATTTTTATTTATAAAATCCAAGAGAGTTCTTGAATTTAGTTGAACATTCTGTAATGAAAGAAGGGGCACACCCTGCATATTATACAACATTCACTAAACATATACAAAGAAGAAGAAGAAGAAGAAAGAGGAGAAGGAGGATTACACGAACTGAGTGGCGACTACAGTACTACCTAAGTCTTTGGAATGGCTGGCACAATACCTGTTGATTGGTGTAACTGTTGATACAAAGCAGCCATCCTGTTGTAGGCATCCAAACTATATGGCTGCCATGTAAAACACAACACCATTTGCATTAATTAGAACTACGGAGAAAAAGGAAAATAATATAAGAAAACAGAGTACAAACACACCCACACCTGCCCTGACTAAGAAGTAAAAGGTTCTAAGCTTTATAATTCATTCTAATGCTCGTTCATTGTAGATTCCATACTGGTATTTGAGAGACGTTTCTGTGTGTGTGTGTGTGTGTGTAATGTAACCTCTCGCACATGACAAGAAGTATAAGGCTATAAGCATCATAGTGCATATGCGTGCCTGTAATGAAACCTCTCAAATAGACTCTGAAGTTCATGGTTACTATGGAAATACCAATGCAACCCCAAACTAGTACTACTAAGATCATGGGATCTGCAGTCTACCTGTGTTTGGCAAGCCAAGAATGCCATGGACAGTGGATCGGGCAAGAAACTGCCAGGTGTCGGTAAGCGATCACCCGAGCCATCCCAGGCGGCAGTCAGAGGGAAGAAAGCAGCAGGGTGAAGCATGGGTGGAACTGCGGCGGCATGGCTAGTTTGGTGAAGGCGGTTCATGTCCATAACACCCATCATACTCATCTGGGCCATCATGGACATTTGAAGCTGTTGCATGGATATGGGCATCATCAGTTGGGGGATGCAGCTCATCTTGCTCATCATCTGGACCTGGGCCTGAAGCTGCTTCAGGTATTCGATCACTTCATCGAGCATCGATGCTTTGTCCGTCTATCAGTGGAAGGCACATGGACCATCAGAATCAAATACTAGTTGCTTGAACATGAGAAAGTAAATAAAAAATCGAAGCAGATGGTTCATGTTTTTGCTCTAGTATACACCTTGCTGGAATTTGGAACCAATTTCTGCAGTGTTTTCATCCTTTGGTTGATCCTGTCTCTCCTTTTCTGAAACAATTAGGAATTCCTCCATTAGTTATTCTCTTAAAACAAGAACAATACAACATCCAAATAGAATGAAATTTAATGATATTTACCCTTAACGATTCCCATACTTAAAATCTAGAATTAGACCCTTTCAATTTTGAGCTAATATCAAGGTTGAAATAGCAAGGTTATATATTGAACAGTGGAGATCTACCTTTTGTTGAAATAGCAAGGTTAAAATCATTAAGAGAATGTCTGTAGAGTTGGCATGTTCTATATCTTTTCAGGGCTATAATGGGTTGAGTGCTACCTTGCCCAAGGCAACCACCAAATGTGGTCTATTAAGGGTCAAAACTTTGTTCTTATGGCGAGAAATCGATGCTTAATTGTAAGATTGGGTTGGGTTCAAACATTATGACCTAAATAACAGATTTTAAGTATCCAGATCTTCTACCCTTCCTAAGATAGAAGATCAGCATGAAGATATCTGCTGCATTTTAAGATAGAACAAGTAAGATTCCTTAAATATTATCTAATATTGGCTGATATCTTATTAGGTAAAAGTAAGGGTTAAGTTAAGAGAAAAAAAAAAGGTAATAAGTAACATTTTGTCATTTAATGCTTTTACTCTTAACCCCCTCTAGTTTAGTTTTATCTTGATTTGATTTTTAATTTTATTGCATTCCATATGGATTCGTTGGTCCACATCAGCCATAAAGGGACAGCATAAATGTTACTCTTTACACTAATCTGGGGGTATGACATAGATACAGATACAGACACAGACACAGAATAAAACGTCTAACATATAGGTGGTTACTAAAAACAGGAAGAAAATAAAATCCAATCCAAATATCCAATGATCCATATCTAAGAGAGACTGGTGGCCCACTGATGAACAGACAAGACATGCCGTTATGTGGTTCACATTTGAGGTCACGAGGCCTTGCGAATTTCTCACAGCTATCAGACTGTTTGTCCAATTAAAGAATCTTAATTATCCATTTCACACACATGATACTTTGTTTGCTTTTGCTGACTTTAGCTGCGAGTGGGAACAAATAAAAACTAGAAAAAGTAATAAAAGGAAAAGGTTCAAATTTCTCAAGGATTTCTTACTCGTTCTGATTGGTTATGAACAGCCGCTGCCTTGTTCCTCTTAGTCGGAATGGAAAATCCATCCATCCTCCGCTTCTTGTCCTCTCCACCACCTTGCAATCTCTTTTCCAACAAAAAAATAAATAAAATAAATATACAAGAATAGAATAAAAGCGGAAATGAGATATAGTAAAACTAAGCCTCTTTTTGGTATGTCTATTTTCAACTTTTTTTTTTATATCAGTAACGGCAAAATATATTAAAAACTTAAGAAGGGTACAAAAAAAAAAAGATGGAAAGAAAAAACCTGCGATGGTATTAGAGCTAAATACCAACACAAAACAACAAATTACAAAGGAGCAAGCAAGGCTTCCTCTCTTTCTACCCTCAATTTAGCCAAAGCATCCACCATGCCATTTCTTGACCGAAGCACATGATGAAACTCAACATTCAAAGATGACGACGACCAAGTCTCTATTTTCAACCTGTACTTGTCTAAATATCTAAAGGGATAGAGGTTTGGAAAATAAAACTATTTGTTAGACGTTTTCAGCCTCTATGCACTTTCGAGAAGTAGAGTCAAACCCTCTAAAAATTAAAGCTCCAGGTAGAGCTCTATCCATTTTAGAGAAGTAGAGGCAAACCCTCTAAAAATTTCAGCCGCGGAAAAGCATAAGCAAAAAAAGGAAATACATGTGAACAATAGATTGGGTGTCCTTTTGGGGGCAGTCAGTTTTTCCCTCTTTTCTTTTTTTTTTTTTTTTTTTTTTTTAAGGTTCTTGGACGATAAGTCACAATCCAAGCCATTTGAACTATTTAGAAGATCAGACACCGCTTAAGGTCCAAATTTTAGCGGTTTGATCATCGTAGGTTTTGACATATTTGCAAAAAACATTAGACAACTTAGATATAGATTTTTCCTTTTTTCTTTTTTTGTGGGCATCAAACAAAAGATCCAAATTGTTAAATCTCTTTTGAATGTTAAACATGGCTTTGGGGTCAAACTTCAAAGTTTGATTCTTCATGGATCTTGAGAAATTTGTAAAAAATAAATAAATTATTGATGTACTGTGCTAGGTTTTAGATTGGTCTATTGGCAGTCCGGTTTTTATTATTTTTTATTTCTAGGATAGTAAATCACAATCCAAACCATTGAAACTACTTAGAAGGTCAAACTTCACATTCAATTCAAATTTCGATCGTTGGATGATCACCAATCTCGATATATTTGTAAAAAGAAAAAGGCACACCATTTGATATTATTTCCTAAATTCTCTGGGCCTCAACTACAAGATCAAAACTGTTAAGTCTATTTGAAAGGCTGACCACGCCTATGAGATCAAATTTTAAAAGTTGATTCCTTATGGACCTCGAGAAATTTTTAAAAAACTTTCAAGTATTGATTTTAAAAAGTCTATTTAAAATAGATCGGTGCATTATGAAACACATTTTATGAGTCTAGCTTCTTTTTTCATGGATTTTTGTTTAATGGCTCTCTTTTGGATGGGTCTGTCGTAACAAGTGCAGAGATACTGAATAAGGCCAACGTGCATGTTTGGTATCTCTATTTTCAATTAAGTTTTACTTGTCTAAATATATATATAATAGGTAGAGGTTTGAAAGATAATACAGTTTTTGATAAACAAATCTACCCTCTACGCGCTCTAGAAAAGTTTAGACAGATCCTCTTAAAATGAGAAGCTCGAATTCTGAGTATTCAAAATTTTATGTCTCAGTCAAAAGATGCTAAAAAGACGCAGATGCGCATGAAGAGAAGGGTTACATGGAAAGTTTTACCTGAGCCCTGCTGTGATAAGAGACGGAGTCGTGGTCGTCAATTGTGGCAGGCCTCGTGTGCGACGACATCGACTTCCCAAGGCTCGTCGGCTCGTGCGACCCAAGCGACACCTCCAAATCCATCTCACACGTGTCCTTCGTCACGTGCCAGCTCGCGCTCGCGCTCGCGCTCATGCTCCCGGCCTCCTCTGCAACCCTCCTTCGCTTTCTCCTCCAAGCAGCAGCAGCCGCCTCTATCCTCTCCAGCTCACCACCTCTGCCAAAGGCACCACCTGTCGGATGAGGATCTGGGACACGTGTGGATTCTTCATCATCATCGTCACCGTCGACAGATCGAGTGCGGTTCGAGAGAGGGACGAGGGCGTCTATGGCTGTGGAGCGGTTATGGCACTTCAACAATGGGAGAAGCTCATCGCCTTCTTTGTGGAGAGGAAGAAACGCGGCCTGGTCGATAATGGACTCGAGCGTGCCGCCCGCACGTGGCTTATCCCAGGGGCATTTGTTGGAGAGGGGCCTTGTTGAGGGTGGAGGAGGAGGAGGAGGTCCTAGGCCGTGCATCGCGAGCTGTCCATTCTCCCACGCCAGCTCAGTCACACCATAGTCGAACCTGCAGCGTTAAGCAACAACAGCTGCTGTAACAAGACATGATCATCATCACATGAATAAAAAGAAATGTATCGGCAAGAGTAAGGTTTATTATGTACAATGAAGAGGAATTGGCGCTGGGATGGGCATGAAAGGCGCGTTTGGTGGAATTGTTGCTCACTTCAAGGTCCCAGCTCGGAACGCGATGGCTCATCTTTGTTGCATATGAATCTATTTGAAGAAGTTCAGAAAGAAAAAAAATTAAAAGTTGCAACTGATCTTTAAAGACAGTTGCTAGCTAGTATCTACACAGGCACTAAGAAGGAAGAAGTGTGGAGAGAGAGAAAATGGGATGCATTCTGTTATATGATAGGATGGTGTGGGTGTTAAGGAGAGGGTTGATAGGGAAGAGAGGAGTTGGCCACGTGTGGAGGGAAGGGAGGAGGGAGAGGAGACACGGTGAGGATGCCCACTCCACACAGCTGCACATTGTATCAACGTCAAGGGAAATGCTCTCTCAGTAGGGACAGCTTTCCTCGTGTGGACTGGGTACTGGGTCCTTGTTATTGTAACTATAGATAGCTCCCGGGAATAATTGCTCAGACACCCAATCACTCACTGATTAAGACCCTCGCGAGTCCCTGGTGGCTGTGTCGAGTGGGAGATGGCTACCTCTGAGCTACCAGTGCAGTGGTATTTGGTTACATATGGTAAAGCGAAAACGAGTGGAAGACATGTGGTTTGCAGGTCGCGGTAGATTTTGAACTCATAAAAGAGAGGTAATGTACTGGAAAAGCATAGATAAAACAAATAAAAAAAAGCGGTTACTTTACTAATCTTTCTCACATCACTTTACCTTAAACTAAAAAAACAGAAACATTTTTCTCCAAAAAAACTTTATCTTATTATCATTATTTTTTCTTACACTTTTTTTGTAGATTCAAGGCATTTACTTCATCATTACTCCACCAGTAATATAAACAAACATGCCCAAGTACATTTAATTACATTAGATCGTCTAAAGTTTCTAAATGTTGCCCTACCCTTCCTTAACTAGGGCAAAACAAAAACGACAGTGGTTGCCAATCCTGAAAACTGTTTTAGGGAGTGAAAATCAAATTTTTTTTATTTATTTTGAACCGTTATCAATATTAAACATGTTACCGAAAAAAAAATCAATATCAAACATGTAGAGGCGATATGGGGATTTTTCCTATTGAAAATAAAAGAGCATTTTTGTAATTGTCACTCATCAAGGTGCACACCACATTTTAAGAGTACAAACGGCTTAAGGTGGAGTCCAGATCACCTATCGTAGTTGATACACCTTTATTGTTAGGGGATCCAATAACAATCCGCCACGTCATTCAAAAATTGATATGATTTTGAAGTTTAAAAAGGCTTATATAACCAATCACAATGAATGTATAACAACTACGATAGGTGATCTGGACTCGTTTAAGGTGTGGTTATCTTGTTTTCCATGTTAGGATTAAGCTCTTCTCCTGGGAAAGTTATATTAAGCTTGAGTTAAAGAAAAATAAAAGTGATTAATAAAATATTAATTAATAATTATTCATTAATAGAGCTTTTTTTTTTTAGCACAATGGGGCACACATTTGGCAGTCTGAATTGTTCAATAGATGTGTTGATTAATTTATCCACAATTTCTGTACAAACTTCCAGCCATATTAATCGATCCAGTAATTTTCATTGTCTGAGGATTTGAAATTTGGCTATCTTTTTTTGCATCTGTCCAATCCAACCATCAATCTCATACTGATTGACTTGAAACTTGTGGTATGCCTTCAAATATGTGTCAACGTCATGTGGGCCCTATTTGTGGAAAACTTGACTTCATTATGAAAATATGGTTAATATATATGTAATTCAACCAAAGCTCTTCAAATTGTCCAAACCAAACAATAAATGTTATAGTTGATTGTAGACCTTATGTCTTTTGAATGTTTGGATCTTTTTAAAGTGGACCACACTTAAATAAGCATGATTCAATCTTACTTGACTACATGATGCACATTAGTCTTTCCTATATTAATAATATAACCAGCAAAAAATGGACCTACCGCTACGAATGAGCAAGCAATTGACTTAGATGTGTATTGTGCAAACAGGTAACAATATTTGCAATATAAAATATCATTATGTATAATATGATATTTCTATCTAAAAATTATCTTTCCCTCTTTCTTTGGTTCTTAACTTATTATATATTCTCATTTTTAATTTAGATTTTTTATTATGAAATCTAAAAGATTCCTATGATTAAACCTTGTCTGGTATGGGGAACAACTTGTGTGAATAGATGCAGATTTTGGTTTAAGCTCACTTAATCTATAACAAATTCAACCAGGTGTCACCCATATAGCCAAAATTGAATATATAACGTTTAGCTTTAACATATAATAATATATTAACATTATTACTATCTAGATGAATGTGACAAAAAAAAAAATTACTGAGTCAATTTAAATAGAACAAAATGAGAGGATTCCTGCACTAACTTTGGATTGCAGGATTGCATGTATTCACGAAAAGACTTTTATTTTCTTTCTCACTGCATAATTGGTTTTAATATTAGAAAAATGCTGCACACAAATATGCTCTTGGGCTTTTGAGAGCGAGACATGAAGCATGGTAGGGAGGAGTATCTCTCTAACCAAATCAACTCTTGGCACTTGCTTTGTTATGGTCATTTGGTAGAACCAATGCACATAGAAACAATAGTATTTTCATGTAGTTCATCGTTTCGAAGTTCTTTTTAGAAATAAGCCTGATTTCAAGGGGTTTGTGCTCTTTTGGGAACCTCTTTTCTACTATTCAAATTTTAATGGCCAGTTTCTTTACCCATGCTTAAATTGTTATCTACACTTAAATTGTTTGAGTGGTTGGAAAGTTCAATAATAAGTTGGAGGTCCCGGCTTCGAAACGTTTGGGACCTTACCCGATATATAGTGTCAATGGATGGTGTTGTGTATTTATGATTTTACCAAATGTCAACCGCAAGAGGGTCAACGTGTTCCTCGTCAAAAAAAAAAAAAAATGTCAGTTTCTTTCATGATTTTCGAAGGCGTACTTTTTTTACTATTCAAATCACCAGGGATGGAGCTGTGATAGTGAAGAAATAAATGGAGACGTTAGGTTAGAGATACAATTACAAATGTCCTTTTAATTCCATTTATTATGTTATTATTAGAAATAACTCAAAACAATGCATTGAGCAGCTACTGTAATTACCATGAGATTGTGCACTTCAATTGATCAAATAATTCAATAGCCAAAGGATGTATGCTCTTTTCCCCCTCAACAGTAGAGATGATTAAACCTCCAAAGGAGGCTCAAGATGAAGGTTGTAAACAGGTCGGTTTCACATTAGGTCGTGATTGAACCCTTAACTAACTCGATCATGAATGAGTGGACCAATGCAAAGAAGAAGCCAAAGTTCTGTAACAAATCTACTCCACACGTTTCTCTATAAGGAATAAAATCTTAATTTTATTTTGTATCCATATAAGTTAACAATCTGTTTGACTGTTTGTGACTGACGAATAGATCTAGAATTGTTGTGAGCAAGTCTTATCTAATTGTCTTGGTCTATGTTTAAGCTTTAACTACTTATTTCTTCTTCTCTTTTTTTATTTTGGAAACTTTATTCTCGGCCCGTAATATGATGTTTATGATTATGCTGATAATGTTCATCTATAAATTATAAACACAAGTTCTCTCATTTGGATTTATATGATTAAGGAACTGTTTGGAGCTTAAGGAAATAATAACGAGGTACTAATTTTTATATGATAATGTGTATTACTTCTTTAGAGTTTCTTTATTGTTGTTGTAGTTTGCTTGTTAAATTGTGCGCTAATTTCTTGAGGATTCGCGATTTGGGTGTTGTGGCTTGAAAGTTTATTTACAAATCATTTGTTAGTAGTATGATTCCTTATAAAAAGAAGAAATTGTTTAAAACCATGTCTTTAACTTATGTTATAAATGGTGATTATTGGTGGTTGGCGAGGATTTTGATGTAATCGACCTTATCTTTGAATGAGATATGGAAAAATATTGTAAAAAACAATCAACTACCAATCCACCTTCTCCAACTCTAAAGAATGATAAGAATGATGAAATGCCATCATCCTCGAAAAAAGGGCGTGTAGACGTTAAGTTGACTGATCTTCCCGAAGATCCAGGGTTACGGAATCCAATCTCAAGCTATCATCCTATGGATAGGGACCAAGTCCGAAGAGCCTATCTACAAAAGGGCTCTTGTCAGCCTCATGGCCATAAATTTCCTTATACAGGGTATGGACAAGATAAGAGGTGGTTTAATCCCTTTTTGTTTAAGGATTACGATAGTTGGTTGGAGTACAGCATAGAAAAAGATGCTGCATTCTGCCTGTGTTGTTAGCTTTTTAGGGAGGAAACGGTTATGATGCTTTTATAACTTAAGGATTTAAAAGTTGGAGGAAAAAAGAAAGAATTGAAAATCATGTGGGAGGCCCGAATAGTGTTCATAATCAAGTGTACGAGAAGTGTCCGAACTTATTGAATCAAGAGTAACACATTGAGACGATTATTATCAAGCAATCAAGTCAAGTTCGAATAGATTATCGAATCCGTTTGAAGGCAACAATTGATTTTGTTAGATTTTTTCTGCGCCAAGGATCGCCTTTTCGCAGTCATGATGAATATGAAGATTCAAACAATATAGGTAACTTCTTTGAGTTTTTACAAGTACTTGCCAATCAGAATGAAGCTATTAAAAGAGTTGTATTAGAAAATGCTCATGAGAATCTAAAATTGACATCTCCTAATATTCAAAAAGATATTGTGAATGCGGCTGCCATAGAAACCACTCAAGCTATCATTTTCGAACTTGGAGATGCACCATTTTCTCTTTTGGTGGATGAATCTATGGATATCTCTATCAAAGAGCAAATGGCCGTTGTTGTATGCTATGTGGATAAGCGGGGATATGTGATTGAGCGGTTTTTAGCAATAAAGCATGTTACATACACTAAAGCTCAATCGCTTAAGCTGGCCATTGAAGCGATATTTTCTAGGCATGGGTTGAGCATGTCAAGTTTGTGTGGGCAAGGTTATGATGGGGTTGCTAATATGAAGGGTGATCTTAATGGACTGCAAATGCACATTCAGAATGAAAATCCCACCGCATTCTATGTTCATTGTTTTGCACATCAACTTCAGTTGGCACTCGTTGCTGTTGCAAAAGATAACAATTTAATCGACGCTTTCTTCGAGTCGGTTTCTATGGTATTGAATGTCGTTGGAGGCTCTTGCAAACGTCACGACATGCTCCAAATATACAAGCTGCTAAAGTCGTTGATGCTCTCGATTCGGGCGAACTTGAAAGTGGACGGGGTCTGAATCAGAAGACTACCCTCAAGAGGTCGGGAGATACACGTTGGGGCTCGCATCATGATAGATTGATTGACCAAATACTCATGTTCTCCTCAGTGGTTGATATGCTTGAAATTATCTCAGATGATAATACGAGTGAACACAAGAGCTCTGCCACTAACTTATTGGGTGTATTGGATGATTTTGATTTTTCATTTAAAATGCATTTGATGAGAGATATATTCGGAATCACTAATGAATTATCAAAGTTATTGCAGCGAGAAGATCAAAATATTATCACTGCAATGGAACTAGTGAGAGTGTCGAAGCAACGACTGCCAATGATGAGAGACGATGGGTGGGATTCTCTTCTATTTGAAGTCCATTCATTTTGTGATAAATATGAAATCATCATTTCCAATATGAATGATATGTTTGTTGGACGAAAGCGATCACGACGTAAAGCTGAATTGACAAATCTCCATCATTTTCGAGTTGACATATTCTATGCTACTATTGATTTGCAACTTCAAGAGCTCAACCGCCGCTTTAATGTGGTGAACAACCGAGTTGCTTCTTTGTGTGGCATGCTTGGATCCAAGTGATTCATTATCTACTTTCGATAAAGAAAAATTAATCCGACTCTCTCAATTATATCCAAATGATTTTTCGGACTTAGATCGAGTGAGACTTGATAGTCAGCTTTCGACTTATATCACTGATATGCGCACCAATAGTAAGTTTTTCGGAGTGAAAGGTATGGGCGGCTTTGCTCAAAAGATGGTTGAAACAGAAATGGACATTGCATATCCTTTAATTTATTTGCTCTTGAAATTAGCGCTAACCCTAGCAGTTGCCACTGCTACTGTTGAGATGGTGTTTTCTGTTATGAAAATCATTAAGAATTGATTGCACAATCAAATGGAAGATGAGTGGATGAATGATTGTTTGCTTGTGTATCGAAAAGGACATATTCAATAGCATTGATGATGAGACGATCATGCAACACTTCAAAACATGAAGAGCCGTAGAGTGCAATTGTAAAAAACTTTGTTTTGGAGTTGAGGTGACTTTTGATGAGAGAAGTGTATGTTAGTTGATGTCTAGTCATTAATATGTATTTCTTTCTTTGGGTTGATACCCGAATTTTTTGGAGGTTGTAAACCCTTTTTTTTTTAGGGATGATTGGTTTGCCCTCATTTTTTAGGAGACCTTTTTGTTTTCAGTATACTTCTCTTATACTGTAAATTTTGGAGAAATGAATAGTTATCATTTCAAACAAGAAATATATTAAGTTGATATGGTTAAATGTTTTGCGTCTATTTACATGAAATACATTTTTTTTCTTTTGTTATTGTTGATGTGAAAAAATTCCTGCAAAAGTTTAGCCCTACCTAAACAAAAATCCTAGATCCGCCTCTAGGGATAGGTATTGGTTGGTCGCGAAAGTTCAAGAGGGAGTATCACATGTTGCTCTTTGGGAAAGAGGGCTGCTGTTGTTATTATACATATATATGTATATAAATATATATATATATATATATATGATTAGCACCGACCAATATTTGGTGTTTTTGTACCAGATACCTATTTGTTGGTGGAGCTGAGGCACCAAAAGAAAAGGCTTGACATCTACAAATTCCGTCTCAAACGAAACTAAGAGGATTTATGTGGCCAATGATAAACCACGTGGAATTCAGGTTCCAATGTAGCAAAGAAATGAAGCTATTCGCTCACTGTAAATGGAGGTCGAAATAATGTTTTTATATAAAAACGACAATAAAATGCCCTGATTGAAAGGAAAGTCCCATGCAGAAGTTGACATATCTTTCTATGAACCTGAAATATAGCAAGGTTATTTTCTTGTTACATCTGTTTTTTTTTTTATGTTACTTTTCCAAATCCTTACATGTAAAAAGGCTGGTATTTACCCTATCAACAGATAGAGGTGGTTCCCCTTGTGTTCAAAGAGAAATTGAATTTTCTCCTTCAAAACCTGATCAGTTTGGAAAAACTATTAAAAAAAATCATTTTGGAAAAAAATTCATTTTGGGATTAATTCAGTTTGGATATATTTATTTAATATCAACCATGTTTCTCATAAACTGTTTAGTGTTTCCTCTTCCCATTAGATTTTAGCTGACCAACAAGAGCTTATATATATGATGATAGAGTAAACATTAATTGTTCTAAATTTATTCTAGCCGGTGATCAATAGAGTAGATCATCAAACACTTGAGATTGAAGAGCATGCCAATGCAGTCTATGCACAATGCACCCCCACCGTGTGGTGTTGCTTCTTAAATTTTGAATGTCTCTGCCCAATGAGGTTGCGAGGAGCTTGGACGGGTTGGGCTTATTTTATCCATTTTCAATCTCATTTTGGTGGGGCTTTAAAATCATTGCCGATTGACTCAATTTTTTTTTTTAGAAGTTTTGTATTTTCGAATTTGGGATTGATCTGATCGGACCGGACCGGACCGGGTACCCATTTGAACGTGCTCAACTCACGGGCCTAGTCGGGGATCTCATTGATTTCTAGCCCTGAGCGGCCCAAGAGGATCTGATTCACAACTCTCAAGGGTCAAGACCGAGAGGGCTCGCGGTTATAACGCTTCGTCGCTTCGATGTTTTGATCTCTCCATGTCATTCTCGATTCTCAATCTTCTGCTTCTTCTGCAATGACGACGACAGTTTCACCTGATTCGAGTGAGAAAGAAGAGCTTTCGCCTCCGCTCGAGAAGAAGTTCCCAATCCTCCAAGAGAATCCATGGTTGGAATACGCTCTCCAACAATCTCAAATCCTCCAAAACACCATCCTACATACCACCGATTCCGCCATGCGAACCGCCCGATCCCGCCTCTCCGAAATCCGCGACACCTCCTCCGCTCATTTCCATCAAACCCTAGTAAGAAACATAAGAAAAGATACCATTTCTTCTTCTTTGTTCTTCCATGAAATCCAATGCATTGAATCTCAAAACCCTCATTGCTCTGTGCAGGAGAGTCTTGAAACGATCAAGGACCAGTTTGGAACTTACGAGAATCTCTTTTTTGGAAAGATTAAAGGTTAGTTGGATTTATACCCATCGCAATTTCAAATGCAATTCTCTGGTGATTGTTCTTTCTTATTTTGATAATCATGACTGCTAATTTGCCCTCTTTTTGCAGAGGGCGTGTTTGTGGCGGCTTCGCATCCGCTGATTTCCTGTGGGGTTGCTGCTGGATTGGGAATTGTCATCTTCAAAAGTAGTCTTCTTCACACAATTTGAAATTTATTATAATTCTTCATTTGATGTCTCATATTTGTAATTGTTGCTTAATTGTTCTTCTTGTCTGATGCTTTTTGGGTATCGTAACTTTACGGAATTCCAGTTTTACATATAGATTTGGGAACCAATGGCATTGAATGAGGACTTCAAAAATAGCATGGACCGGTTTTTGGATATTTAAATTAGATGAAGAAGATATTGAATAGTCTGTGACGGAGTTCCAGTGGAACTAATGAGATTTGTCGTGTGTGTGTGCGTGTGCGTGTGAGAGAGAGGGAGAGAGTAGGTGCAGTGAGAACACTCAGAATGACTTGATGAAAGAGTTTTTCTTTGGATTGAAATAGAGGACTATGGGTGCTGCATTTGTTTAAGTGCAAATAATGGGAATTATGTTTTCAGTGGCATCGATGTGGCTATATAGGATTTCCTGTCATGGTTTTGGTTGGAGGAAAAAGTGTTCATTGTCTCTTGATTGCTTTATGGCAGATGTGAGTGAATGGAGAAATGGCTAGTGAGGAGGCTATTGATACTATATTACTATGTAGGGGTTAGGGAATCTAATAAATTGGCAGAGACTAGAGTTCCCATAGACATGGACGTTGAAATCCGGATTAAACTCTCGGCATCAATGTGCTGTCCTGGAAAGTTGCTCCACTATATATAGTTTGTATTTAGAATTAAGAAAAATGAATTCGTAATTTATCATTTATTCACAGAGGATATGGTCAATATATGTCCATCTACATGAATTATGATATGCATTCAGAGGTCTAGTAAATCTAGCATAAATAGTACGGGCATTAAGGACTTCCAATTGAGTTTTTTTTATTGCTTATGTAGATGCTTTAACTCTCCCAAATCTAAACATTAACATAGCCCTGCATGCGAAAAAGGCAAACATTCCAAGGACCTTTGCTCCAGACATCCCGGGACCATGCTATCTTCATGTGGCCATATATTCTTTTAAATTGTAGTCATTTCTTATTTTTTGCTACAATCAATGTTTCAATACACTGTGCTGCTTATATTGTGGAAAGACAATTGGATCTGAAGAAATGTGAAGTAATTCTGGTAAAGTTGAGCAAAATTTAGCTAAAGTTGGCTGCTTAGAAATCCAATTTCTTCTTTTGACATGTGTTGATTCCACATGACCAGAGCTTGTTTGGTTTTCATATGTCTTACTTTAACTGTTTAACAACAATATATGTGACACTAGCAAAAAAAAAAAAAAAAAAAGAAGAAGAAGAAAACAATATATTTGACACCGTGGGTCAGATGGTTATGGATTCCAAAAGCTCCCTTTGATTTCAGAGGAAGGGAGGGGGGGAGATAGAGATGGTTCCTTGGGTTATTTATGCATCAATGTGTGTTTAACTCAGAACCGTATATTTAACTAATAAATTTAAAAGTACCCTTGATAGTAGGAATGCTATAGTAACACATTTTGCTTTTGGCTAGGTAGAATGCTCCACCACATAGGATCCATGAGCTGGACTGAAGCAATCCAGATCATGGGTTGGTTTGCACTGGATCTTAATAGTTAGTGATCGCTAGTTTTATGGGTGATAATAAAAAACTGGAAATAAGTAGAGATCTGTATTACCAATAAAAGAAGGAGATATCTATATCATATTGGATCATAGATCATCTTTCCAAAATTCATTACCCGAGCTCTTTTGAATGCATTTTAATGGGGATTCAAATTTGTATATTCGGGGTTGACCGTTTCATGATCCAATCATATGACAGTGCTGTACTGTGGATTGTTTAGAGAGAGAGAGAGAGAGAGAGTACTAACCCTCCAGCTGGGTCCAGACTATAGACTTTAAAGAAGGGAAGACGGATTCAATAGAAAGGAAAGCCAAAGTCCGGATGGATAGGTTCTTACTTTCTGGTAGATTTGTTGTGCATGAGTCATGTTGATGAGTCACATTAAATGGAAATGTTATCCCATCTTGCATAACAAGTTGGGATCATTGTGCATCATGAGCCTCGACCATGAACTGCAAAATGTGATCCAGGTAAATCTTCTTATAATGTTACTCATTAAGTTTATATTTTATATTTTATATTGAAGGTCCGATCTTTAAATATGAAACCAATTGTTTATGAGAAACGATTCTATACAAGCTAAATTACAACAAGTTATGGTCAATGTGAGCAAGATTGGCATTGAGAGTCTCTCTTCTCATTGAGGTTGACCGTTTATCATAACCAACCCCCATGAATTATGAATGGCCTGAATATAGATCAGACTTATATTCTATTCATCATTTGATTAAAGTGATCTTCCTCACTCCTGGTGCAATGAGAACCACTGTGTGAAGAAAGATATATTTGATCCAGTAGTGGCTCACTTTGATTTTAGCAATTCTAGTCACAATTGATTCGAAAAAAAAAAAAAAAGAAAAAAAGGGAGAAAAGGTGTTTCTTTTTTTGAAATGTGGTGGGGTTCTGTTCTATAGGGCCTATGTTGATACAACGTGGGCCACAATGTTTATAATCCTCTCCATTTTCTTTCATTTTCAAATTTATTTCATGTTGTTCTGTCACTTTGCATTCTATGCTGTGACCTTCAGCTGTTTTTTTCTTGTAGAGCCAAGGCGTTCCTTATTTCTTAGTACACAACGAATATTTCTGAGTGAAGAGGTAGGTCTGAAAAAAATTGTGTGACTTCAATTTGGGATACATATGTTGATAATCTGTACACTGTATGCGATAGTTTGTTTTTTCAGTGTTGATTATCTGTAGACGTTTATTTATCTTTACATTGTTTCTAAATTCTAAGTGAAGAGGCAGTCCTGAAAGCTAGTACTTGCATCCTCAACTTATAGTACAGATGCTGATAAATGGCTTCCTTTATTTCTTCTCAGGCTATGAGAACCTTCTTACGCAATGTTTAAAAGGATTTTGACATTGAAAAGTTGAGTGAGTTTACAATAATAGGTGCAACACCATAGCTTGTCAATGCCATTACTCGGCTGAATTGACCTGGCTCCGCAATCAGGGGAGTTGACATAAGACACGTGACTTTTCAAAAGATTTGGGCAAGTGATTTTCATGGATCACTCCATGGAGCATGCCAATGGAGGGGCTAAAAACCATCTCCATTCGTTTACTAATAAGTATCATTGTGGAACAAAGGTTCTTGCCCCGTGATCACTTCCAAGTTTCCTGGTCAAGAAATGTATTTGCCTTTCAATCCATTCATGAATAGGATTTGTGTGGATCTCTTAGGTTGTCACTTTGTTCATTATCCCCATGAATCCTTGGTCTTCCACACTTCAAAAGTATCATTCTTACATTGAAACGAAGGGAAGATCTTGCAGAACACTTGAGGCTTTGTTACCAACTGATATAACTCAGGCAGCTTGGTCCTCGCTACATTTTTGCCCACCCTAGTTCACAATGAGACCTTTCCAATTCCACCATCCCTATGATTGTCATGCATCCAGGTTGACCCTACAAGAGATGTGTGCACCATCAGTCTTTGTACAGTCTCTCTCTCTCTCGCTCTCTCTCTCTCTCTCTCTCTCTCTCTCTCTCTCTCTCTCTCTCTCTCTCTCTCTCTCTCTCTCTCGCCGGCGTTGGCACTCACCCCCCATTTGACACTCATCCAAATGTCATTTACTATAGATTGAAAACTCAATTGATTCATTGAAAACCATTAAACTTTCAGAGAGAAAGATCAAGTGGGTAGGATGATGTCCTGGAGCTGATTTTTGGCACAGCCTAAGGTGTGAAAACCTTTCCAACCCTCCACAAACCCCACGCCCTCCCAAAATAAATGACAGTCATGCATTCATGCGGCCCCACAGCCATGTTCACTCCTAATTTTTGTTTGACTGGTGTACAGAGGACCATTGTCCTATATGTGTGTGTGAAAGGTTGCTTTAGCTCTGCTTTTTTTTAATTTATTTTAATAATGTTTTTTTAGCTCTGCTTTACTCCACTTTTTACAAAATCCATACTGGTTCCGCCATACATGAACCAACACTCAAATCACCTTAGCGCCTAATGAATTGGCATTGACTCTCATCCAAGTGGAGCCTAACATTGATTGATCATGTGAAAGTAACATAATCAAGGAAGCCAAATCCTAATCACAGTAAACCCAATGAACCCCGATCTTCAATCTAATAGTCTATCAAACATCAAGGAGAAATAGTAGATTTCGCTTGCCTTGATTGAAAAATCAACCATGTATCTACAGTCCATTGGAAAATAACTCAAACCAATGAGAAGGGATAGAAAATTGCATGAAAAGTGATTTTAATTGAAGAGAAAAAAATATCGTAACAAGCCTCTCTTGGACGTTCCACTACAATTGCATATGTACCGGTTCTTTTATGTAGGGTTTTTTTTTTTTTTTGGTTATATTTGGTTGTACTTTCTTTATCTTAACATAAGTTAATGTTACAGATTAAAAAAATTGCATATATAGAGACTTAAAAAATTATTTAAACCCTAGATCTAATCACAGCCATCCAACTAATAACAGAATCCTAATCTTAATATTTCTAGTTACGTTAGAATAAGAAAGAACAACTCATAATCACAAAGAAAAGAAGGAAAGCAAAGAAATTGGAATTGGAAATAGTCTTGGATGATCGTCTCTTTTAGAAACTATGGGCTGCACATGAATATCTAGTACAATATCCTGATATCTCCAGCTCTTAAGAATCCTTAAGATGCTAAAATATAGGAAGCAATGCAATCTTGAAACTGTCTCAAATAGGAGTCCTTTGGCAAAGTAGTAGGTTCATGTGATATTTGTTAAGACCAGTCAGTTATCCCTTTCTATAAGATTTCTTGTAGGCAAAAAAGTAGGTTGAAGCTGCTCAAAATATTTGAAAGATTGAAGAGGATTTCTGGCACTCATCTTTTTTAACGTTCTGCCTTTAGGGGCTCTGGCCCCATCTTATGCAGCTGTGGGACCAGCCACCTGCTTCACATGGATAATCAGACCTGGGTGACCAGTTTTGGCATGGTTCCAACTATGTGCAGTCTGCTTTCAAGGGGCTATTTCACTCTTTTGGACCCCTTTGGGCTTAATTAGATGGACAATTTGACCTATTAAAGAACTGATTTGGATCTCCATTAAATTCAAACATCATTTTCAAATTTGATACCCATTATCAATCCATCTTGACCATCCAAAATTAAATTTGAGGCCTTTTTTCCTTGATTGAGCTCCAATTAGGATGGACTAAAAATCCTTGTAATGGATCAAGATAAAATTGATCCATATAATAGAACGTTTGATCATCACTTATCAATTGGAGCGAGGCCATACACTCCTGGATTAGTAGGACACATTATTAACTCCATTTAATGATGGGGAATCCATGCTCAGTTTTGCCACTGTAGGTGGACTTATCCCTATCCAGCCTGGTTCAGTACTATATCTTTACTTTTTGGTGGTTTCTTCTTTCATTCCACATTTATATATGTGTTCAACTGAAATTGTTTGCTTGTTCTTTTTTTTTTTCCCCCTCTTTTCCAAATAGTCTCTGATTTCAAAAGCTGATGCTAGAGTGAAGGAGTTGCGGAAAGCAATTGACAATGTGAAGTTCGAAAGCAAAGTGCTGGAGGTATTTCTCTCCAGGCTGTGTTTATTTTTGTTCCATTTTATGTAGTATTTCTGCTTCTGCATATTTATTTTACTTTTATCAGATGATTAGAATACCTTCCAAAATGATTTTTTTTTTCAAATCATCATTTTCTGATATGCTTATCTGACTTACTCCAGCAATGCAATTTTGATTCTTTAATTTTACATTTAAAGTTTTTGCTGTGTAAAAGGAAAGCTTGGACTTTTCAGTGTGGATCTTCAGATCACTCTGAGTTTTGTTCTAATCTTTTTCCCCCTTATCAGCTATAAGCGTAGAAATGTGAGTAGGATATTGATGAAAGTAGCCTTTAAAGAACCCTCTTAGGACAAACCTCACAGTGTATACCATTCAAAAAAAAAAAAAAAAAAAATACTCACAATATAATGAATCCAAATATGCTTCCACCTGGACTGGGGAGTGCTAACCCAAAACAATCCTAAAACAGCACACATTTGGTGATTCTACAATTTGCAGAGTTGTTTAGTCTGGTCATAGTAGCTAGGTAAGAAATAGTTCACAAATTATCTAATAGAACAGTCAACTGGGGCAATACTGTTTTATCTGGTAACTCCCATTTCTGGATCCCTTCTTTCAAACTTCTCAAAATCTGTGATCAGCCTGGAACTGGTCTGCATAACTGAACTGTAGAGTGCAATATAGTAGCAACAACCTGTTATAAAATGAATCTCCTTGAAACTGAAGAACCTGGGACTAAGAATCACGTCTAAAGTAGAAGTGCAGGACTACAATTTGTCTGAATTGCAAAACTTGAAAGAAGAAGCAGATGCTGGATATTGGGACAGTCATTAATCCCTAGTAAACCAGAAGAAAATACTTTTTCAAAGTTCAAATAAAATAATCTGAACGTGAAAACTCACAGATTTTTATCGAAATTCTGTAAACTGGAATGGTATAAACAGATTATCGATTGACCTTTTTTCCTTACTCATGTAGTTTAATTGGAAGACTCAAATCTAGGGGGTATAAATAAGCTAAGCAAGCTGAGCTTGGCCAGGCTTGAGCTCAACTGCCTGATACACAGCTTAAGCTTGATTTGAGCTCGAGATTGAGTTTGATTATAGATGAGCAATGCTTGAGCTTGGGCTTGAGATCAGCTTGTTCCTCATACATATGTTTATGGGACAGTTTCTTTTGCGCTCATGCGCTCTGCAGTCCATTCAGATCGGTGCTATCTTCAAAAGAGAAAAAAATTTCCTATTTTTATGTACATTAATGAGCTGAGTTGAGACAAGCCCAACTGAGTCCTCATTGACAAGCCTACTCAAATCTCTTTCTCTCGGTATAACTCAATTTTGACTCCTTATATTTTCTCCTATAATCTTCTAACTACAATAGAACTTAAAGAAAACCAAACAAAGTAATTTGAGAAAGATGAGATCTGTATTCAGACTTTCGCTACGGTCATCTGGGCCTGTGGGACTTTGGCTGGACCATCTGGAATCTTGCTTGGTTTTGTTCGCCTTGGCCTCTGGAGTCCTAGTTTGAGTCAGCTGGGCTACAACAACTTGTGCTTGGCACAACTGGCCATGCAGGCCTGACCTGGGCCTCCTGGCTCGGCTGGACTGGCTGGGTCTGTCTCCTTTGGTTGACTTGTTGTGGTCTGGATGCATCGGATATGATAATTTTGATACACACTGTTTATGCTCAAGTTCATTTTTATGTTTCCTATCATTCTCTTCATTTGGTACTCTTGATTTCTTTTCTTGCATCTGCCAATGTAAGATATCATCTGAAGTTCTTTCCAAGTCATTTCAGGAAGTAATCTTCTATATATTGTTTAACTAGTGAATACTGATGGGGCATCCGATGTTCTTTCAGAAAGTAATATGCGCATATCTTCCATGGTTCTCTCAGAATGTAATCGTCTGTATTATAGCATAATGGCGCCAGAATCAAAAAGTTGGTTTGTGAAGGCTAAATAAATAGCAATACTGGTTGTAGACAAAAAATAAAAATAAAAATAAAAAAATTGATAACCCAGGGTATCTCCCACCCAGCCTAACCCAGCTTAGGAGCCTTTGGCCCTGAGCCCGAGGGACACTTGATTCTGGACAGTCGAGAACTAATCCCTGGGGGCACATGCAAACCCTCTTATCCACATGCACCGGGTAAAACCATGGGAGGTGTCCAACGAAGGTAGGTGTCGAATACAAGACCTCTCCGCTTCTTGAGGCACAGAGTCCTTTGCCAACCGGTTGTAGACAATGCCTAAGCATTGTGCATCATTGCACGATCTTCCCACTTAAACTTGCAGCTTCTTGTGAATTAATAGTTAAGTTGTAGGGAACCCAGTTTTAACGTGGATTAATATTTTGATCAGTTTTTGTAGAAACTTCTCTATTGGGGAGCCTGTTCTACTTTGAGTTTTTTTAGTGTGGATCCTTTTTTAAATCTTGATTCTCCTTAGTCTCATAATAGTGTCTTTATTCTAGTAGCATGAGGGTCTGTTTGCAGATGTTTTCCTTTATGTTTTGTTTTGGTAAAATATTGATTTATCCCACTCTGGTTATTGTTGACGTTAATCTTACCAGCTTTTGTATTTTTTTATTATTTCAGGAGAGTACTTTGCGAGCTGAAGAGGAAATGGGGCGCGGAAGAACAAAACTTAGGTACTTTATGGTTGAAAGCACGAGACTGCTACTTTTCTATGCACCAGGTTGGTTTTTATTCATTTTGTTGACACACGTCTTTTTTTTTTTTTTTCTTTTCAGACAAGCAGGACGTCAGATTCAAGGTGTTATTCGTTCAGCCTACAAGATTGAAAGACAAGCAAGGGGTATGCATACATCCTTCCTGACAATGACTTTTTTAAAGATCGAATTAGCATGAATAAATAATGATTTATTCTTTGAGATGTTGCCTCAACTCCAAAAGAATTTGTGTGTGTTTCGTTAGGCTTGAAAGATATTCTTGGAGAACTTCCCAGCAGAGAGGCATCTCGTTTTCGTGCACAGGTCAGTTAGGCTATTTGAATGGTGCAATATCATTATGGGGCCTTAATTCCTAAAACGATTTTACTGGGTGCCTCCACCAATTTATATCATATCCCAGTATTTTTTTTTTTTTTTGTACCATTGTTTTGAAAAAAAAAAAGAGCCATTTGCTTCATGGTGTACCAAAATGGCATATGCTTTGCATCTCAAGGCACATTGTGGTGTTGCCATAATGGGCCGGTATGATCCATATTTGTCAACGCATCAGTTTTTTGGCTGGCAAATATGTGGACAAGTATGATGCATGTATTGCATGATTATTAGCTGATACGCTGATGGGTATTGTCGATATGACAATTCCGGCAGCAGCTTTCGACACCTCCAACATTCCAAGCTTTGTAATTTAATTTGCGATATGTTTTGCATTAACCAATGCAAATGCATATGGAAAAACCAATTGTTATATAGAATTAAATTATTCGAAACACAGCCCCTCTGAAAAGCACCTAGAAGAAAAATTAAATACGTAGAGCTGAAGACAAAATAAAAATTAGCACACTACAGAACTCCACTTGTCAAGCAGTTTGGATTTTGAAATCTTGCAATGTTTCAGCATTAGTGTTCGACACTCAACTAGTATTCAAAATTAACACACAGATGGCAATATCTATTCTCCTGCAAACTCACTCTAAACACCACCAATTCAAGAAAAAACACAACATGCAATGTCATTTAAGGGACCGCATTCTGTGCTTTGCTTATCCAATTTCCAATCTGCTTGTTGAAACTGCCATATTTGTCAGCAAAATATTCCTGGGTATGGGGCTTTGAGGATCTTGGAAAGAATGCTAGATTAGTGAAACCCCAACTATTTATGAAATGAGATCATACGAAGGTAGACTTGAGGAAGCCTTCAATGGTGGGGTCATTGTTGCCAGCTGTAACCCTCATTGCCCGAACCAGAATGCCCTACTGAGGAGGGCTGGGTATTGCTTTTTCGGGGAAATTTATACTGTTTTCTTTTATTTCCCATCCTTCCAAATGCATGCCAAAGTCTTGAAAATTACACGGGATCTACATTTGGTTTAAAACATCTTATAGGAGTGAAAGGATTGGTATGCACACAAAATAAAGCAGATAATCTCTAGAAAATAATTTTTTTTGGGTTTTCCATTATTTGTGATATACAGATGTCTTTTTGTTTTTGAGTCATTTTTAAAATCAAGCTGATGTGGGGCTGATATAGATGGGCATTGGTTTTTTGAAAAACCGTTATGGATCTGATACCAATACCTAAAACCTTGAGTGCTGTGCCTTGAGGTGCATCCAAAAAGCACATGCCTAGTGCCTTGATAGTTGATACACACCAAGGGGGACATGGGTTTGGAGGAATTTCTGATAGTAATTCCATGTTTTCTGACTGTAATTTCAGTTCCTATCAATAGATCATTTGGAATTTTTTATTTGATTGCTAGAATTAAAAAAAAAAGAAAAAAGTCTTTTAAATTGTCACTTTGGGCATTTCAAATTCCTCAAATTCTAGCATTCTAGATGCTAGGATGTACTTGAGGATTTAGGAAACCTGCTGGGCACACAATTCTGAGAATTTAGATTTCTCCCCAATAGGAATTCTCTGAATTCCAGGAACAAACAAAAAAAAACCCAAAAGGCATATGCTGTCCATCACCTTGAGAAATGCCTGTTTTTGCTTGGGATTCGGATTGGTTTAGATCTAAATAGTGAAAATAGATCAGAAGGCAGACAGATCTTATGCATTTGTACTTTTTTTTAAAAAGAAGCTGGCATTGTCTAAAAAGTTGTATTGGGATTAAACTTGCTGATTGTAGCAGAATTTTGACATTACTTTCATATATTACTCTATCAAGTGGAGAATAGCATGCTGGTAGAAAAATATTATTTTGTTTCATTTTAAATGCCATTTTTCTCACAAGTTGTTGCATTCATTGTATAATGTTTCATCTGGTATGATGTGTTTGCCAGTTACATTTGCATACTTTTTTATCATATAGTTTTCTTGCTGGGCTAGTGAAAGGATGTTACTTCACGTTATATGTTTTGCAGGTTTCTTCCCTTGCTTCTGATGCCAAGAAGGAAAAAGTTATTCTCACCAATGAGGTCTCAAAAATCACTAATTATGGGATTTCAGTTTGATAATTTAGTTTCATCTATGTTGTTGCCTGTACATTGAATTTTCCATAATCCCTTTCCATTATTATGGATTTGTTACCTATGATATTGCTTATGCTCACTTCGATTATACATAAGAGGATAAGATCTCCTCATAACCCTAGGAAAAAGATATCAATCAATGCTGCCGAGCTTTGTTTTTCCCTTGCTCTCTACCATCATAGGAGGTCGCTCTTCTGAGTTTTTGATTAGTCATCATTTTTATGTCATGTAACAATTGTGTACTGAATCCTATTTTCCGGCAAACTATAAAGATTGACGACCTTATTCACTCGTATGGTGTTTCTTGATAGTGTTGGTTGAGCTAAAACACTCATATGTTGATGAACCGTTGGAAAAGAAATTGCTGTGATCTGATGATGCATGCCATTTGCTGATAACTATCGCGTCAGTCAAGTTCGATTGATTGTTCTGTCTTCGCTGTTTAGCTGTTTTTCTTTTAATTGCTTGGTTGTTTCTCTTTGAGCTGGTCAGAGCTGTTTCAGTCGATGGGTTTTTTTAGCAATAAGATTTACTGTTATAAATAAAAAAGTTCGATCACTTTGATTTTAAGCATCCTCCTTTGCATGAGCGGCCACTGGGTTGATGATTCCAGTTGTACCCTAGAGGTGCATGTTCATGTGCAGGCGAGGGGACTCTATCGTATTAACCAGCACCCCAATTTGACAGGTTGCAAGAGAGTAATTATTGTGGGATTTTTTTTTTAAATAGTATAAATCTTTTGGCTCATTTTCAAAAAAGTACATGAGGATTTAAAATATTTTTTTAAAACAAAAGTATAAAATTTTTCCATATTTCTTTCAATACAGTCCTCATTAAAAAAATTTGAATGATAGAAGTACCCTTATAAACCATGTATGTGCAGAGGGGCTTAAATTTCAACTTGATTTGGACAATAATAGCCATTTAATTAAGCTAGTTTTTTGGTCATTTGGAAAACCATATATGCATAAACGTAGCTAAAGTGTGCCCTATTAGGTTATCTGGGTTGGACTTGATCATTTCTCTCTTAAATGATTTATGAAAGGGGAAATTTAAAAAATGAGATGAGGGTGTGTTTGACATTTAAAAGAATTAATGGAGAGGACTTGATTGAAAGAAATATGGACAATTTTTATACTCTTTTAAAATATTCAAATCTTCGTATAAATTTTTTGAGAATATGCCAAACGATATTCCTTTTTAAAATTTTCCCTATTATTGTTTGTATTTAAGTTGTGTTGGTGCGGTCCAAACTCTAATCTAATGTTAGGCTTGCTTTTAAGTCCTATCTGTAGGGAAGCAGCTCTCATTTTATTTTTTTTTCTTTTTAATTACTTATTTACTACGGAAGATGTATTTTTAAAAAGATAACAAATATTTTGATGTCCTTATTATTAGAACTTTCCATTTCATCCTATTTTTTCTCCACTGTAACATGTTTCTCTGATCTGTCCTATTATCCACCCAAGTCTCTAAGTTTTCTTTCCTTTCCACTCTTTGATTTAATTTGTAGTTTCCTTTGATAACCCCATCTCTAGATTTCTCCTAACCGGTGGGAATTCCTGCTTATCATTTTCTCCTCCAAATTGGCCAAAGGCAAGTAGAAATTGATCTTCAATATACAATCCTTCTCACAAGAAAAGGGAAATTTTACCGATAAAACCAAAAAGGAGATCAAATCTAAGAAAATCTTAATCAGTATGAAAAAGGTGTTCAACATTTACGAAAGGCATTATTTAATTGCTAAAATCCTTGCACTTAGCCTTTCTACCATCGTCCCTTACCTTATCTCCCAAAATCAAGCCGCCTTTGTCAAGGGAAGATCAACTCGCCAACGTTCGGCTTTGGCTCATGAGCAATTTTAAAAGCTCGATGCTGAAATTAAAGATATCTCAATTTGCTTGCAATTGGACATCACCAAAGCTTTTTGATAAACTTCAATGGCCTCTCCTTTTCAAAGCGTTCGAATATTTCAATTTTTCCAAAGAGTGGATTAACATGATCAAAGAGCTTATTACAACCTCAAGGGGTTCTCCTTAATAGAAGTCCTTGTTGCTTCTTACCTTCTTCATGTGGGCTGTGTCAAGGAGACCCATTGTCTCCGTATCCCTTCATCCTTGTGGAGGAAATCTTGAACTTTAGAGCATGTTTGGTAAACATCCTCAGAGATGATTTCTGGCAACTTTCCGTGATCCCGTGGAAAACCCACGTTTGGATCAGCATGGAAAAGGTAATGGAGGACCAGAGGATTCTTCATTTGCAAATATTTTCAGAATCCCAACCCCAACCCACCCACCCCCCCAAACCGGATCTGAAGAATCCACGCATCAGTGGAATTGCGGAGCTACAGTGTTCTTGGACGTTAATATAAGCGTCACCGGTTTTTTTGCATTTTTTGGTTTATATGGGACCCACAATCAATATTTGAATCGGTAAAAGTATTAACAAGGTCCAAAACGGCTACCATACCAAAAAACAGCGGTTGATTCCATCTATAACTTGAGATATTTGCAAAACAATGCCCCACCGTTGTTATGCCCCACAGTAAGAAAAAGGGGATTATCTGGCAGTACATTTTTTGCATTTTTTTAATTTATATAGGACCCACAATCAAGATCTAAACCGGTAATAGTGTTAACAAGGTCCAAAATGGCTACTCACCAAGAATCAACCGTTGATTCCATTTATAACTTGAGATATTTGTAAAATAGTTCTGATCGGTGTTATGCCCCATAGTAAGAAAACGGGGATTACATTGGCGGTACATTTTTGCTTTCATTTTTCTGATTTATGTGGGCCTCGAAATCATCATTTGAATCGTGAATAATTTAGAGGAGACCAAATACAAATAGGGACCCAAATTTCAACCGTAGATCTATCATGTATTTTGAGATATTTGGAAAAGAGTCTATACTCTAAAATATTAATTTTTTAATTTATGTGGCCCCCTTTGTACAATCTAAACCGTTTAGAATATCTGAAGTGCCAAAACTGATTATGGGGTGAAAGATCAACCCTTGATATTTCATGGATTATGAGAAATTGACTAAAAACTTATGATTGTTGGATCACACAATGCATAGACTTCATGATTCCTCTCTTCTGCCAAACTTGGAACTATTTTTAAGAAATCCTCTTTGAGGACGACTTGGTTTCAACAGACCAAAGAAAACCTCTAACTGGGTGATTTCTGTCAATTTGCCAAACGTGCCCTTAATGTGCAGGATCTTCAATCAAGGAATTTAATTAGGCATGTCTCCCTTGTCCCCAACACTCCCTGCCTTCTTCTATATGCCAATAACCTCATCCTCCTTCTGAGGCCTCTTCCAAGAGTATCCGCTGTATCAAGGACCTTCTAGTCAAGTATGAATTAGCCGCAGGCCAAGCCTTTAACCTCTCTAAGAGCCACCTCTTTATTGGAAAATGTAATCATTGGAAAAAAAAAGAAAAAAAAGAATCTATTTTATATTTGCTTGACATCCCAGTTACCAATTCTCCCTCTTCTTACTTGGTGCTCCTCTTTTCTTTGGAAGCCCCAAACCCTATTATATAATAAAAGACAGCAAGTGAATTCCTGGGAGAGCGACACGTGGCGCATCCTCCTTCCCTGGGAGAGCAAAACATGGCGCACTCTCAAACTTTTTCCAGTGCCACATTCCGGAATTACCCTTCTCATCTAATTATCACCTAAAATATTTAAATGCAAATCTAAAATATTCTTGAAATAAGATACTTATCCATTCCCTAAAACATAACACACAATAATAACTTTCTTTAGTTACCTTCAATGGGCCCCATGTTCAATTTGTGGGACCCTCATGTCAGATCCAAACATTAATTTTCATCAATGTCATTGGGCTTTTATCATTATATTTGTAAATAAATTTATATTATTGATTATATTATTGAACACCGTCCAATTAATGGCTCACCTGATCAACACCCCATTGACCACCATAGATTAAATACTCAAGCAACCCACCGACACCAGTCAAACTTTCTCCCGATGAAAATATCATCAACCCACAGAACCACCCGCAGTTCCCTCCAAAAAAACAAGGTGTTTTCCATTAAAAATCCAAACTTTTAATTAATTACCAAAATAGGAAATGATTTGAACGGTTGATTACTAACATATGGCCCACCTACCTGATTGTGGAATTGAACTAACTCCAATCAAAATCAAGTTTTTCAATAAGCCCCACGTATTATTAAACCAACAAAAAAAAAAGAATAAAGGCTTTTTGACTATGATTTTAAGATCGGTTAACATTAGTTACTTTCAATGGGCCCCACGTATTATTAAACTAACAAAAAAGAAAGAAAAAAGAATAAAGACTCTTTGGCTATGATTTTAGTGATCGGTGAACATATATGTATTAAATGTTGTTGCATATCAATTTATGGGACCCTCATGTCAGATTCAAGTTGCAGAACTTTGGGGCACTTTTTAGGCAGTATTTTGCTACATTTTTTTCATATTTTTTTCTTTTAGTATTTGGTATGGTTAATCTTTGGAGACCATTGTGGAAGCCAGTTAATTTCAAAATCCACACTTAATATATAATCATTTATATTTACTAATTTAACCAAATAAGTTTTCTCTCATGAGTCTCCATCTTTATCATAATTTTTTTTATTATCATTTATATTTACTAATTTAACCAAATAAATCTATGAGTTCCATTATGAAATTCAAGTCTTCTTTATTTCTAAACTCACAATTTACGGGGGCCACTTTTTTTTTATACCAACACACGAAGAACTTTTTTGATGCAGAGCGGGGGCTACTTTCATAGGTTGTATTCTGCTACTTTTTTCTCCTTATTTTCCTTTCAATATTCAGTAAGGTTAATCTCTAGGGCCCATTATAGACATTTTTCTCCTTATTTTTTTTTAGATATTTGGTAGGATTAATTACTCTATGCGGTCCATTGTGAAAGCCAATTAATTCCAAAATCCACATTGAATTCTGAAATGGCACTCAGTATATGGCTAAACACAAATATAATCAAATCAAGGTCCTAAAGTCTTTACTATTGCATATCAATATTCACTAAGAGCTTTTTTCATATCAAAGCGGGTGCCACCTTCATAGGCTATACTCTGCTACTTTTTCTCCTTATTTTCCTTTTAATATTCAGTAAGATGAATCTATGGGGCCCATTATGAACATTTTTCTCCTTACTTTTGTTTGGATATTTGGTAGGATTAATTAATCTGTAGGGCCCATTGTGAAAGCCAATTAATTCCAAAATTCATATTTAATTATGAAATGGCACTCAATTTATGGCTAAGCACAAATATAATCAAATCAATGTCCTAAAATCTTTACTATTTACTTGATCTTTCCTTAAATATTTTTAGCTACCTAAAATTTCTCTAATGAGTTTCCATCTTTATTATGAATTATATATTAATATTTATTTATAATTTATTTAAATATTTAGAAATATTTCTAATTAGAAATTTTAATAAATTTTTAACGCAAGCCTATTGCATTAGTCACTATGTAAAATTATTGGGTGTTATTTGAATCAAGTTGGAAAGCCAAAGCCCTCTCATCTGCGGGGAGATTGACCCTTGTCAAGCATGTCTTGGTAAGTATGCCTCTGCACATTTCGCTTTCCACTCCCCTTCCTAAGAAAGCGTGTTTACAAATTGAGAGGATTCTAAGGAACCTTTTATGGTCATTTAGGACTTTTGAAGACTAAACAAAACTTGGTTTGTTGGAAACACATCTGCCTCCCAAAGTCCGAAGGTGGCTTGGGCATTCCTAGAGTGAGCGAAGTAAGTGATGCTTGCATACTGAAATTTGGGTGGACGGGAATGAGTGCTTCTTCCATTTGGGCCAAATGGTTCAAAGCTAGATATTTTAGAAATTCCTCCATTTGGAATTAAAAAAATCCTCATGAATGTCCATGTATTTGGAGGAAAATCATATCTCTTGCCGCATTCCTTCGCCTTAGGACTCGATGGTCTGTGGGAGATGGGGCTGCTATTGACCTCTGGCATGACCGTTGGCTGGATGACAACCCCATAGCTTCTTTGTTTCCCCAGTTCATTTTTCCTCCAAATGATATCTTATCATTGTTGATTGCTAGTGGACGGTGGTTGATCCTAAATCACCTCCCTCCAATGCTCAAACTATACTTGCAATCGGCTACCAACATCACTATTCCAACTCCTCCTAGTGTATATTCCATTTCTTGGGTTGGAAATGCAAGTGGGATCCTTTCTCTTCAAGATGCTTGGAACTTGGTGAGATCTAGAGCTGCTACCGTTCCATGGAGTTCTCTGGTTTGGAACAATCTCGCCAATCCACTTATATCTTGCTTTGTTTGGTGGCCGCTCCACAAACGAACTCTGATGCAGAATTGGGCCAGATCAAATGGAGTATGTCACGCCCCCATAAGTGAAACCAAGGATTAAGCATGAGATTAGGGCCAATTAAAATTTTCCAACATTAATCAAATGTAATTTGACCCCACTCATGTCCCATCTGGATCGAAGACCGCTGTGAGGTATAAACGTTTTCTCAAAAACATAACACATATAGCGGAAGCTTCATGAAAGTAAAAGGTATCTTAAAATTGTATAGTTGAGAGCAAATACTGAATTCCATTGACTAAGTTCAAATTTTAAGATAGTTAACAAATATTTGTTACAAAAAGAATGCCACACTAAAACTGAGCCTAATCAAAAGATGGACAAAAGAAAACAAAAGATGTATCTAGTCAAGTAGGCATGAAGGCTCTCGAGTACGGGGTCGATACGGCCAGACAATGCTGTCCGTACAGTAGTCTAGGAGGTCATCGGACTGCTCTGTCTGAATTTCGTCTGTCGCCTCCTCCTCGAGATAGAAGGGTTCGGTATCTATGCACCAAGAGTAGCATCATCAGACACAACGGTCGGCGAGCAATAAATATAAAAAGCAGTAGATATGCAGAACAAATTAGAGTAAATGATAGACAGATCATAAGAATGCAAGGCATTGGAATCAATAATCAATTATCATAAACATCTATCAAAGGATGCAGTCCGCGTATACTAATCACTATGGGATAGTTCCACATGTCCCTCCCGACTCAATATAAGAGCTGTGGTAAAGTAAGCAATAGGCATGGGATAAAAACCCGGTAATCAATCAATCAATGTGGATACCAATAAGCCAACAATCATCACAATCAATCTTCAATCAATATATATCCAATGGTGTACATCCATCAAAAATAAAAAAAGTCCTCACACAGAATGGTACCCCATCTGCATTGGGCGTTAACAGTTGAGTAGTACCTAACACAAGAGTCCTAAACAAACAATAGTGGAGGGCTAGACTTTCTTACATGAACAAGATTCATCAATTAAAGAGAAACTACCTTTCTGTCATCAAATCAAAGTCAAAACCATCAATCTTCTTCAAACAATAACAACACCGGTAGTTCTCAAACAAGCTTTACAATCAAAGTTGTCTAGCCTCAACACTTCCATCAAACTTCAAAACAAACGAAGCATGAAAGGGGATCCTAGTCGTCATCTAAATTATTCATATGATCCCGACAAAACAAAGTAAACAAAGCTAATGAACATGGACATTTCATAGAGAGAGTACTAAACAATACTATTCAGAATCAAAGGCGATAAAACAATCCAATCCTAAGTCAATTGTTACTCCCGAAGTCTCGTACAGTCTTACTAGGTCAGCGAAAGGAATAAGGTTCGCGATACCCATACAAACAATCTTCGTGCATAGATATAAGGGACGGTATCCCGTTGTCCCGTACCGTTCAAGATTAAGATGAATTGAAACCCGAGAAAACCGGAATAAATACGAGGAATCATCGACTCAAAACATTCCCCGAACATAGTCAAATGAGTCCAAAAAGGGTAATCAAGGTTCCACCTAAGTCCATAGATAGGGACAAACCCTTTCAAAAAGGGAAAAATTCGGTCAAACCAAAAGCAGGGTCCGGTCAGCCGACAAGTTCGGTTAACCGAGGGTCGACTGACATGGATACCGATTGCACAAAACGACAAAAAATGAAGCTCTCTAGATTCGGAACCGACAGGTAACCAAAGTGCAGTTCGGTCAGCCGACAGATTGATCGACAATCCAACTCCTCCTTTAGAAAATATCACATTCTGGAATTGGAACCGACAAGTCACCGAGGGTCACTGAACTATAGTTTGGTCAACCTACACCAAATTTGGTTAACCAACTGCTCCAATTCGGTTAACCGACTGCTCCAATTCGATTAACCTACACACAAGTTCGATTAACTGACAATTCCCAAAATCCTGAAACGAATTCTGAGATTGGTTCAGAAATGGGGATTTCCATTCCCATTCTTCATTCACACCTGCAAACAAAGAAAATAGGGCCTTGCCCTCTCCGCAAACATCCATACCCCTTCTCATCAAATCCATCCAAACTAACATCAATCCATTTCCTTCAAAACAAATCCATTTATTATGTTTTCATTAAAACAAAGAAAATGAGCAATAAGGTCATCTAACATCATCAATCTTCAAATCAAGGAAACACAAACATATCAAAGCATAGTTATAGATATTAACTTGCCTTAGATGGAGAGCTTAAACAAAAACCCAAGAGAAATTGGAGAAATCCCTCTTTTGAGCTCAAAATTGGAGGAAAACTTCTCAATCCAAAATCTCTCTACACAAATGAATGCAAAAAGGTTCCAATGAGTCTCCCTAATCAATTTCTAACAAAAAGAAAGAAATTGCTCTAAGCTTAAGAGCTTTGGGAGCTTACCTAGAGGTGGGTTGTGAGTGAAAAGGTTAGAAAATGGTATGGTTGTGCTCTTGGAGGCTTGGGGAAGATGATGGGGAGCTTGGTCGTCGTCGCCGGGACTCCGGTGGCCGGAAACAGAGGTGAGGCAGTAAAGGGGCTGGGGGCTTTGGAGATGACACAGTGAAAAGAGAGAAGAGATGGAAAGAGTGAAAGGGTTGGCTTATATTAGGTTAGACTAAATGGGAAATTTGAGTTTGGTTCTTGAGTTTGCAAATGTGGATATTCGGGCCTCTTCGACGCGTCGAATCAAAACGCGACAGAAGATTAAACTTCATAAAATGCAGTGACCTACCCGATGAACCCAAACTCACAAAAACTCATAATCTCATAAAAGCCTCTGAAAATTTTCCAAAATTACAAACCAACCCCCTACTCTACCCAAATGTACTCGGACTCGCGCGAGACTTTGCATGCACAATCCACACGCCAATACCCGACTCGCTAAGACTCTAAACACTCTTACAAACTAATTACGTAATTAATTATAAATAATGAGGGATTAGGGGCCGGGGCGTACCAGAGTAAATCTTGCCTCCAAATGTGCCTTGTGTCACAATAATGAAGAATCTGACTTGCACCTTTTTTCACATGCTCATTTCCCAAAAACTTGTGGAGTTGGATTCTTTCTTTTATAGGAAAGTCTCTTCCTTCTCCACCTTCACCATCTCCATTATGGTCCTTATTTTCTATAGGTAGAAACAAATCTGAAAGACAATGGGCGGCTTACGTTTTCTTCAATCTCAGTAACACAATATGGAATTGCAGAAATGACGCCACTTTCCAATAACAAATCGGTGACTAATGTCTTGGCCAAAAGACGCATGTCTAGCCACCTCTCAAACTCTACTTGATGCTTGTAGAGGGACATACAGAGGCCGTCTAACAATGTTCTCCTCCTTTTTTGTGGGTGATACCTCTCCAATTAACCTTTGACGAGATTAGTTGTAGTTGATTCTTTTGGCTCTTCAGAGCATGAATAGTTTCAGGTTTTTCCTTTTTGGTGGGCTTCCCAGCCCATGTAATCTTTTAGTTTCGGGTTTCTCCTTTTGGGGGCTCCCAGCCCATGTTTTCTCCTTTTTTCAATACAATTATTAACCTTAAGCACAAAAAAAAAAATCTAAGGGTATGTTTCTTTCATGGAATAATCACCTCATAAATGGAAATGAATTCCGGAGAGATTGGAAAATGAATTACTAATCATATCCTTAAAAAAAAAAAAACAAATTGGGCCGTGCTACCTTATATCCTTCGCCCCATCAATACTATTGTGGAATTCATTTAACCATGAATCCATAGAAATTTAATTTCAAGCAAACAAAGGAGACCGAAAAACCAATGTGCTTATAGGGTGGTGGTGACTTGTAAAGCACCTCCCCTCTGCAAAAACAATTTGAGACCAATCCCTATAGCACTGGTATGCATGTGATTGTTTGAGTATTTCCTAGACAGAAAGGGAAAGTTAACGGGAGTACAAATTTTGATGATATATCAGAGTATGAACTTGGACCTGTTGGGCCTTATATTGGTTGGGCCTACATGATGTCTTCCTCTTGGGCTGTATTAAAACTCAATCTGGGTGTTCTAGTTTTCTACGTACAAATGCATGCGTCTTTGTTGTTTAATATCATATTTATGCTTCATATGAAGTACACGCACTTTCTAAATTTAGTTCCCTTGGAAAATCAACTCAAGCTTTGGAAAGCTGACCCTATTCAAATCAAGTGAAAGCCGACTCCACACGAATTGCACTTTGGTAGAGAATTTCGATCAAAATATGGTTTGGATTTGACTATCATTCATGGTTATTAATTTTGTACCGTTTTAAGCTAAATGATAAAAAAGTTTTAAGTGACTGAAATGAAATTTCACATAAAACCTTTTGTTTTAAATTTCAGCCGAAATGATATTTTAAGTAATTAATTATTTTTATACAAATATATATTTTGCATTTCTTATATTTTCCCAAAATGTAATTCTAAATTTTTTTTTACTAGAATGAATTAAATCTATATTTATTATTTTATTTTTCTAAATATATATTATTTTTATAATTTTTTTAATGTAATTCTAAAAAATTTCGCCAAAATTTCAAATTGGACGAAACCTTTCATTTTAGAGGTCAAATCAAAATAAAGTCTAAATCAATATTGACAACGATGCTATGGGCTCATTGCATATAATAGTCTTTAGACTAGTCAAGTTTGAAGCTTACAGGGGCCACATGGATGAATGGGAGGAATGACTGATCTCACAATACAATCATTCTATTCAAAGGTCACTTGTAAGTTTTGACGATTATCACATTCTCGAACGGTGTAAGTGTAATAATATGTACGGAAGGTTTAGGTTGATACGGAATAGCAGGAATGAGTTTCCCATCGAAACCAAACCTTATCATTGCCATCAATTCTCTCTCCTCTCATTATGTGTGTGTGTGAACTGTGAACCAAACAAGTTGGGATGAGAAAAAATGGGAAAGGAATGAATTTACTACTCTTTTTTCCATTCCGGATTCATAGCTTTCCTTCTGAGCACTGCTCTGACTGTCACTCGTCTTGCATAACGTACAATGAATGGCAGCAGAGGGAACAAGGGACTCTCTCTCGACCCACAGAAGAAGACGAGTGCCAAAAACATGAGAAAAGGGCAAAAAACTGAAGCCCTGTCCTGGGAATAGTGGGGCTGTACACAGTTTTTAAAATATTCTCAATTGAACTGTGTTGCATGAAAGGGAGACCGAAGAGCCCCTGCCCACAAGCCCCTAAATCCAACATTTGCCTCTGAAAAGTTGAGGATAAACAAATTCCTGCACAACTGTTCGATCGATATCACGCACATATTGCACTATGTAATATCCTATAGCCGTGCATAGCATTTCACAAAATCCTACTCTAATTAGTCCTAGACTCTAGAAGAAGATTGATCACGTCCACAACACATGGTTACAATAAGAAATCCACTACCACTATCATCACCATCATCATCGTCGTCACCACCACCGTTATCATCATCCTAATCATCATTACCAACATCACCATCATCGTGATCATCATCTTCATCATTGCCATCACTATCATCATCACAGCACCACATCATCGTCATCACCATAATTGTTGTTGTCCCTACGCTGCCATCATCATCATCGTGTAATAAGTACACTCCTTCATTAAGGGCAAGAGGTGAGGAATTTTCTTTAAAGCTTGCATTTTGGGAGATTATCATCTTGTAGAAAATTTTCTAGAGGGTGAAGGTGTACGAGATAACTCAACTTTCTGAAAGAAAAGAATTGTATATGTTATATAGGCAAACTTCTAGATTGTCAAACGGTAAAATTAGTATATGCAAATTTGTTAAAAAGTAAATGTAGTTTAGGCAAACTTATTATAAAGCTTAGATAAATTTTTACGAATGTTTGAAAAGGCTAACATTTACTTGCTTTTGAAAGAGAGGCAAAAAAACTCTTAAAAGACATCTATAGAAATTTTGTCAAGCAAGACTAAAGCTATCAAATATTTATTTGCATTACTTTTTTATGTCAAAAGGCCTATTCTTATTGAAATTCGTAATAGATTTTTGTCTGTCAAGGAGTTTTTGAAATGTCTCTCAAGAGTCTCCTATTATTCAAAAGAGTTTAAAGAATTCTGAAATTTCAGAATTCCAAGATGCTCAAAAGGAGGCATTTTCAAATCCCACCCCACCATCTAGCATTTTAATTATGAATTCTATAATTTTTTTAAAATTCAGTAGACTTTTTGTGTGGAACTCTAGAAAATCAATTTCTAAAGCTGGATCCAAAACCATCCATGAATTCTAAAGGCCGCCGCATTATAATTCATATAAAGAAGAGTGCTACATTTTCAAAAGATGGCCCAATTACCATATATAATTTTTTAATCCGGGTCCGACATATAGTTTCTTACATTTGATCTCATGTTCATGATTGCAAAAGGTGATCCGTTGTAATTCATAAAGGTAAATCCCATCTTCACAAGCATAAAAAGAACGCTCATGTCATTATTCATATAAATGTACGTGTGTTCAATATCCTACGATGTACACATCAACATATTTCTAATAAAAAATTCTAGTAACCATAAATAATGAATTTATAGAGTTCAAAAAATAAAATATTAAAAATGAATAAAAAAAAGAAGTTTTAAAAATATTAGAGTTTAGAGCTTTATAAAACATCATCATTTAAGATTTTCAAGCATTTCTAGAATATTAAAATCAGAAGTTGCAATTTATATATATTAAAGGAAACGGGGAAGAGGGCTGTGAGGGGGGGTGCCACGTCATCATCTATATGAGTTATCCTTTCAGAAAAATACTTATAAAAACATACAGAGCTTTGCATTTAATGTGAGCCACTACACCTCCCAAATCTCCTCGCTAAACCTCTCCATTTAAACTAAGAAAGATTATGGTTTCATTTCCCTTAAAATCTCTCTTTTCCTAACTTTTCTATTTTATCTTCTTATTTTAATTCTCAAATCACTCTCTAATATTAATCCATCCTAAAATTTGTCCAGCTAATTCTCTTATCCATGTGATTGGGATCCACAAGGTGGGCCCCACATAATTATTGGTATGCAATTGTTGTTAGTTTCCACTCATTTTGATTTCTAATTGGCTATACGGCTTGCACTACAGGCCCCACATGTGAGATTGACACATTAGAAAAATAAAATATTAAATATATATTAAAATATTAAATTTAAATTATTTATTAATTTCTGTAAAATCTATTTTTTTTTCATTAATACCTCATAAAAAAAGCACATATTTCATTATATTTTTTTAGCCCAGGCACCATACTTATCCATTTAATTCTGTAAGCTTACGCTTGTGCTTGTGGGGCCCACCCTTGGTCCATCCAAATGAACCAAATACACAACCCCCTTAAATCGCACATGTCCACTAGCTTTTGGTCAGATTTGAATTTACTGGACCGTTAGATCAACTGTGCACCGATCTAAATGGACTGTTGACCATTAAACTTCTGGAGCCAAATGGAGATGGTAGAAACCACGGTTAGGATTATTTTTCTACAAAGAGAAAGGTCATATGGAGTCGTTGAAATCCCCCTCATCGTCACCCCCATGTAAGCCCCACCACACACTTGAGCTTATCTTATCATAAGCTTTAGCTTAGGAGAGCTGTCCCATATAGATACGCATTCATACTTGTGTAATGGTCAACGCCTTTAAATCCAAGGGGTCGTCATGTTATGTAACTTTACTTCATTTTATATTTATTTTCACTACATATTAAAATATTCTAATATTCAAAGATAATAAATTCCTTTAGTTTATATTTATTTTATCTTAATAATATTTTAAAAGAATTCTTAGATTTTAATATATTTTCATTTTGGGCCTGGGCGTCAAGTGCTTCCCTGGGAGAGTGACACATGGTACATCATCAAACTTTTTCCAATGTTATATTTATAAGATATTCTCAATGCAAATATAAGATATTCTTGAAATAAGATACTCATCACTTCCCTAAAACATACTATACAATAATAACTTCTCTTTAGTCACCTTCAATGGGCCCCACGTATTATTAAACTAAAAAACAAAAGAATAAAGGTTCTTTGGCTATGATTTTAGTGATCAATGAACATAGATGTATTAAATATTGTTGCATATCAATTTGTGGGACCCTCCTGTCAAATCCAAGTTGCAGAATTTGTGGCATTTTCATAGGCAGTATTTTGTCACTTTTTTTTTCATATTTTTCTTTCAGTATTTGGTATGGTTAATTCGTGGGGACCATTGTGGAAGCCAGTTAATTTTAAAATCCACGCTTAATATATAATCATTTATATTTACTAATTTATCCAAATAAAATTTCTCTCATGAGTCTCCATCTTTATCACAATTTTTTTATTATCATTTATATTTACTAATTTAACCAAATAAATCTATGAGTCCCATTATGAAATCCAAGTCTTCTTTATTTCCAAACTCACAATTTACGGATGCCACTTTTTTTTTTTTATACCAACACACTATGAGCTTTTTTTATACTAGAGCGGGGGCCTCTTTCATAGTCTGTATTCTGCTACCTTTTTCTCCTTATTTTCCCTTTAATATTCTATAAGATTAAACTGTGGGGCCCATTATGGATATTTTTCTCCTTATTTTTCTTTTGATATATGCTATGATTAATTAATCTGTGGGGCCCATTGTGGAAGCTAATTAATTCCAAAATCCAAATTTAATTCTAAAATAGCACTCAATTTATGGCTAAGCATAAACATAATCAAATCAATATTCTAAAATCTTTACTATTTACTTGATCTTTCCCCAAATATTTCCACCAACTTATAATTTCTCTAATAAGCTTTTATCTTTATTATGAGTTATAAATTAATATTTATTTAAAATTTATTTTAAAATACTTCTAATTAGAAACTTTAATAATTTTTTAAACACAGGCCTATTGCTCTACTAAAAAGAAACGAGAGCCCAATGAATGCTAAATAAAACGAAACCTTTTTAAAATTTTAAAGTGAGTTGAGTGGGATGCTGACAGGGCAATACGGATCCTATCGGGACGTGTCGTCGTCGTTTGCCGATCCTTATCGTACACGGCGGGTCGGCTAACGTGTATACTGACGTGTGTCCTGGACCATGACCTGATTGGGGTCAAGCCGTCAAAGTCTACGCGTCTTGACTCTGACAAAATCACCCCACTCAGTATCCTTTCCCTTCCTCTTCCTTTTCGATTCTCAATATGGAAGCAAAGAATTTATAATTGCTCTTTGTCCACCATCCCACGCAATGTCAATGATATTTTAACTCTACTTGTGAAGAATTTTTGGTCCACACCATCCAAGGAGAGGGGTCTGAGACCTTGTGTGAAAAGTAGATTATTCCAACTTATTGTGTATAGTTAGCCTTAGCCACATATGGTAAGCTGGTTGATGAATTTTGTTAAAACAATTTTTTATAACAAGAGATTTCTTCTACATCTTCTTTGATTTTGCAGTATTCTATTTCAATCAGCTATTTATAAAGTACAAGTTTTGCTAGAGTTTGGATCCCCCAAGTGATCTATTATTGTAGCTTTCTATAAGTGGGATGTTTGAACCCAGGGGAAGAGCTAGTATACATGCTTTGGGGGCTACTGGAAAATATAGTTTTCTGGAAGGTTTGGTTGGGGGTCATTGCCACCCAAGCCCTCCTAGTTCTGCCATACTGATGATCCAAGCCATTAAAATTGAATGTCATCCCCTTGAGTAGGATATCCTCAAATTCTACATCGATACGACTTAGTCCTAACATAAGATTGAACACATGATTAGCACGATATTATGCAATCTTAATCATCTATATATAATTAATATCGATAATTAATATTGCATAATATTGTGCTAATCATGCATTTAGTCTTATGGGGGGGCCAAGTACTATCGAAGTAAAACTTGATGATATGCTATTGAAGGGAAACTTGATGATATGCTATTGAAGGGTATGGCATTCGGTTTTAACTGATGGATCATGGGTAGGCTCAATAGTTACACACATCCGTCACGCAGGGATGTAGACTTTTTAGTTAGGAGACGCATTCTCGTGTACTCATCGAATTGTCATGATCAGGGGTAGACCCAAGTACATAAGTCTTGGGCTGAAGCCTCACCAAGCCTAAAAATATATATAATTCTATAGAGCCCCAAGGCTTTTTTTTTTTTTTTTTTACAAATTCCGCCTCCCCCAAGGCTTTTTTTTATATAGAGCCCCAACCTTGAAAATTTTATGGGTCCACCCCTGGTCAAGATGATCTTTGTCTAAGTGCGCAATCGGTTAAATGGGGTTGACTCATTATTCCACTAATCGGCTGATAGAGGTGCTTGCTAGCTTATCACCCCACTTTACATGTAGGTTTTAATACCAAGGCAAAGTTTCTCTTATTAAGAAGAGGGTGACATCTTAACCAGCTTGCTTGAGAGGTGAAAGGGCCACCATTCTTGATTTACTGTTCTATTCATCATGTCTTAATATCTATAGCTTGATATTTTAAATGTGATCAATCTAACGGAGGAAATCATTTTAAGGAAATTAAAATTTAATGCACGCAGGGCTATGTCAAACACAAGCCCTGCCCCCAAACTTTTTCTCATTAAAAACATTAAGCTGCCAATTGTTTGAAATTCTCAAATTTCCCATTTTATTAGGGTATTATCTGAAAAGTATCGTTAAAATAAAAAAAAATAGATTTAAGTTAAAAAGTAAATATATAAGTAAAATATTGAATGAATAATTTAAATACAGAAGGAGACTAGTCTACAGAAAGAATGGCGTTTTGGTAGTTTATAGGAAGTTTTTTTTTTTTTTTTTTTTCTTTTTTTTTTGTCTTTCAACAAAAAAATATGCAGTCAAAAATATCATAATTATATGAAAATTTCCCTAAAAACCTTCTAGCGAAGGGAAAGAATGGAAAGAAAAATAAGACAGTATCTCTATGAGCATTCTTATTAATATATTTGGTTGGAACCTCCTTTCACCCAAAAATTAATATACATGGTTTTGAAAAAGAAAGAAAGTCAATCCTCCATTGATATTGACTTTATGGGCCTTGTATTTGAATTTGATTATAAATTAGGTCATAAAAGAGGTTTTGTATTTGGATTTTTTTTGTTGTATTTGGATTTGATTATCAATTGGGTCATAAAGAGGGTCTATATTTGGATATTTTGGATCGAACCCAAGGTAACCAAGAAATCAGTGGTCCATTGCATACTAAAGGTAGGTGGCATACAGCTGTCCTATATCCTTTCAAATTATAAATGCATGGGTTACTTGACACGATTGCGTGAAAGATTAAAATCCAAGTTCCTAGTGCGAATCACTTGATGCTTCCACGTCATTTCATACTGTATCTGCTGATTTTTTTTTTTATGTGTAAAATTTGTGTCCGCACTATGTAAATGGTATGCCCGTATCATATCCATATTGTATTTGGACATCATAGCTTGGATTCACTTCTTATAATCATGGGAGGCTAGTGTGATTGGTAGTTGATGCAGTGCAGAAAGACTTTGATTTTATTACAATGTGGGACCGACCTAGGGTCAAATAAAGCATATGTTTAGTTTTAGAGGAAACCTTTCATAGTGTCCGTTTTTGGGGAAATTACATAATTTTTTGAGTAGAAACGAGCGAATGAACACAACTCAGCGGTTTTGCCGCTGACGTACATTCTTTTTCGGGCAAATTCCATTGTTAGACCGCTTAAAATGCATTTTTTTTATTTTTGGTAAGATTTGTTTAGGTAATAACTTTAGGTAAGAAGGTCAAAATAAGTTTCCGTTTTTTGTGTTTAATTGGTTGTGATTAATAGTTTCCAATTGTGTCTATATCTTAATTTTTTCCTTTTTGGGAAAATTAAATAATTTTCTTGTTATTTTGTAATTTTTCCATTTTAGGGCTTCTTTTTCGTTTTAGGGTTATATATATATATATATCCATTGTAAGCCTAATGGCGTCAGACCAGATATTGAATAAACTTTCATAGGAGTTTTCCCCCTTTGTTTCTTCCAATTTTCGGTATTCAATTGAATCAACGAATATTGATGCCTATTAACTGGTATTTATAGCCGAATCAACAGATTAATAGAATGTTGTTTTCCAATCGTCTGTGTGAATCTTCTTCGTAGACGCTTTCTTTACATCAGTAGTTCTCATTGCAGATATGATTTTGGACAAAAATTATCTCAAATAGTTAATCACAACCACTGGTTTAGAGACCTTAGAATATAATAGTTTTTCCAAGTTACATTTTTCACGAAATTTAATTTAATAGTGAGTATAATTCATATTAATGTCAAATTAAGGTAAATGCTACTTCACGGCGGGTTTTATGAATGCGAAGGGGTTGGAGTTGTTATAGAGTGTCTCATGTAGTGGCAATAACAACTACTTCTCACGCAATCTATGAGAGAGAGATCTCTTAGCAAAATGTAAATTATATGTGTGTGCCGCACACTTGTATCCAAGAAATTATCCAAATAACCCACCTTTTAGTGCCCTTTTGAGCTTTAATACTTAGTTTCACTTTCAATATTTAACCCAATCCTTTTACACAAGCCTCCCGCAAATTGGTGTTCATCCGAATGTCTCATTTTACTTGAATATAATCAATCAGTCTCAATTGTAAATAGGAGGGTTTGCATGTGTTTCTGCGATTTAGTTCTGGTCTTGGGCTGAGTTTGGTTGGAAATACTCTTAGTTATCAAAACAAGATATTTTATATTCTTCGGGTCTAGTTTCAAAGTTCAAACCTTTTCATTGTTTTACCTCCGTTGATTGTCATCCGTGTAAGTGAGCCAGAAAACGAGTTGTCCAGCAAATCATGTATAATTGGTATATAAAAGAGAAAAGGCCATGTCCTCTTCTCTGCGAAAACGACAGGAAGCTCCTTCCACACTTTCCACACACGGAGAGATAATTCAAGTAATACCACATACATGAACCACTCATACCTCCTCCTTTCTCCGTCTCTCTCTCTCTCTCTCTCTATATATATATATATATATATTTATATCCCCTTGACCGACCGTCCGACCTTCTCATTTGATTCCTTTCTTCCTTCCTTCCATTCAACCTCTTGGAACTCTCTCATGCCTCAAGCTCCGGCCATGGTCGATCACCCTTCCGTCTGTTGCATGTGCGGCGACATCGGCTTCCCTGAAAAGCTCTTTCATTGCGCCAAATGCCGCTCTCGCTACCAGCACTCGTATGCTTCGTCTTCCTCGCCAACTCTCATTCTCATCATCATCATCATACCATAATTGCGTTTATGTGTTAGTATCATATCTCAATCCCGTTATTCTGAATTCCCAGGTATTGCACCAACTACTACGACGAATCGTTGGAGACCACTGTCTGCGATTGGTGCCGGAGCAAGAAGAGAAGCGGGATGAAGCATGTAGTCCCTTCAAAAAGATCTGCAGGCAAGTGTGGGAGAGCCATGAATCGGTCTGAGTACTCAGGGGACAAAATCAAACGGAATGGTTCTTCGAATGATAGAGAGGAGTACAGCGACCATGTGAGAGGCACGCCTTCGCCCAGGCCTGTTGGCCGCAAGTACAAGCTGCTCAAGGACGTCTTATGTTGAAGATAATGTGATGATGGTGATGATGACGAAGTTGAGCTGATTATTCTATGTATGTCTGTGCAAAGCGTAGTCACTGTAATTATCTCTTCTTTTCATGTCTGATGTTTCTTGGGGATGTTCCATTCCAGCAAGTAATTTGATGTTGAGTTACAGAAATTAATCAACACCTAAAAGGCATTTTGGTTAGTATCAGTACCACTATTTTTGTTAGAGATTCCGAATTACTTTAGCACCTGTTGGTGTGACCATGATCCGAGACTCGGTCGCTCTACCAAGAAGACTCGTTCAATGATCAATCAACTAAAGATACAGAGAACCAACGCATGGAAAGTTGTTCCCAGATAAAATTAGGATAAGACTTTGATGAAGATGTTGATGAGGGCCATGCAGATACTTAAAGAAATAGAAATTGCAATGTGCTCTTAACTTGGGTTCTATATACAAAAACCCTTCGTTTTGCATTTCTCTTATCTCAGTGTGGATGTTACTAATTAGCACATTTATCCAATTGAAGAACTTGCTTTTTTTTTTTCTTTCTTTCATCCTAATTCTTACTATTATGGTTATGGTTATGGTTATTGTTGCCACCGCGAACCTACAATATACGATTCCACACAAATTAACATTACTTCCTGGGTTTTTATTCAGGGCTGCATGGGTACTGATTTTCTTTTACTGTTTTTTATTTTCTAAATAACACATACCCATCACCTTGTGGTTGCGACAATATGCACCTTCCAATTGTGCTATGAGCAAAGTGGTATTGAATTCACAATATGAACATTAATGTGTACATATCAATCAAACAAGGCGAAGTTTATTAAGGGAGATCGAAATTTTGAATTAATAAATTAAAAATGCCAATCTGGCCCACACATTAGGCCCAATGCTGAAGATTGGAAGATGGTTATAAATTACTGACTCATATTGGCTACAAGGATATATAATTCAGTTTTTTCATGGATTGTTGAATTCTCAATCTATTGGAAAAAAAGAGCACTTCTATTGGAAATAGTTATTTCTTTGCATCAATAGCTTATCTTGTAGTGGAAAGTGTAGAACGCTGGTTTGGGTGATCTGCTAAATTGAGGCTCTAAATCACATGGAATCCCTCCAAGGATTCAATGCACTGGAAGCAACGTGGGGGAAGAGTTCGTAGAACCAGGAACTGCTACATTTTCGATGTTCATTGAAGGCATTTATGAGGCTGTTACTGTTTCTACTTTCCTTGTCCGTATCTCCTTTCTAGGATCATATGTAGCATGCGGGGTAGCAAAACTTGACCTTGCTACTTTCTGACCGAACCCTACTCAGTCACGGGACCAAGATTTATTGACCTGCATTTAAATGTGTAAGCCTAAACCCTCTACATGAAACTATTTGAAGTGGACCCGGCCCACACATTTTTAGCAAAGCAATTGTCTGGGCACAACTTTTGTGTTGCAACAATATGCAGGTGATGTCTTTGGGTGGTCCATTTATGATTTACTTGTAAAGAGGGGTCCAAATCTAATAATAGCAGCCAAAAATAAAAATAAAAGCAAAAACTAAAAAACAAGTCTGCTGTATAGCAATCTGATTGTAAGATGTGTTAAATACTCCAAATCTGTCCTAATGATCGTTGGTGCTCACTGCGACGGGTAGAAAACACTAAAAAAAAAAACAGATCGAGACTTTTAACAATGGAAAAAATCGGCTTTAGCGCACTTTTTTGCAATATTAGCGGTGGCTTCACAGCTGAAAGCCTCTCTTTTTTCTCTTTTTTACGCAGTGAGGATACGTGCTCCTATTTCCAATGGAATATTGGGCATGAATTCCGTGGTGTGCAGGAAGATTCCACCAATCCACCCAAACAATGAATCAGAGTCTTTACCTTTACAGAGCAGGAAAAAGTCCATATCCTCTAGGGCTATCAAAACAAGAAGAATTCACAATGCTGGTCAATTATGAAAAAGTTAAATGGATCAAAATGAACACTCTCTTCTTAACCATTGTTTTGTAATAGTATTTAGGTCTATCATCAAGTTGATAGCCTATATGTTACATGAATAAAGTATAATGAAAAAGTGAAGTCTTTTATTGTACTCAGTCTGACACAACTATTAGATTGAATTTGGCAAAAGTTATACATGAGGAGGGAATTTAATTTGATCCATGTGCGAGTTTTTATATGTAGGCCCCACTAAGGGACCTCACGTGAGTGCAAGCCTTGGAAGAAGGCCATTGTTGAAAAGGCAACGATTTCTCATCATCAACGCAGCACATATGGTTGTAAAGGCTCACCTAGGAGGTTTTTTTTTTTTTACCCCAGCTTCAATGGCTAGGACTTTTTTTTTTTTTTTTTCTTAAGAGAGCCCGGTACACTCGGGAAGAAAGCCCACCGAAGTAGGAAGAAAGCCCGGCACACCCGGGAATGAAAGCTTACCGAAGTGGGAAGAAAGCCCGCATATACACATGCAGAAGTATATAAGGGGGGAAGTGGGGGTTGAATCTCAGACCTCCCCAATAAGAACCCAACTCCTTACCAGTGGGGTAAGGAGCAGTTCTTGGCTCGCCTAGGAGTTAGTGGAGTGGCATTAGTCGTGGTTTTGCTCGTTATGTCTTGTATTTAAATTGCCTCAAAATTTTTAGGTGTGTGTTCGAAAAAGAGTCCTATTGAGTAAAAGCCTTATAATAGGCCTCAGGGATGCCCGCGTCATAAAGGAAAAATATGGTTGCGAAGACATTACATGCCCGGGATAATGTTAGGTTAATTCCAAACGCCTTTTTTTTTTCTATAAAGATATTGGTGGGAAAATATTGTAATAAGAAAGAAAAAACAGATTAAGAAATACATAGAAAGTTTGGCTCATCCTAAACCCCAAATCTTTGCATGTACTTAAGGACTCTAAATAAACGAACTTGGGCCGGCCCATTTCCTACATAGTCAGACTTACATCCAACCACTGGGGCCTGCGCTGGATCCAAAACTGAGTCTGGACTCTTCAAATGCCGCTGGCCTGGAAATAGGTAAGTTAAAGTTCGGGCCGCATGCAGGGGTGGAACCACATGCGGGCCCGGGGGGCAGGGCTTTGAAAAATCCTTTTAAATGACCAAAATGGCCCCCCCCTAGGTTTTTGGAATTTTTTCTTACCCCCACTCCCCACCATTATACCCTTCCATCATCTCTTGATTTTTTTTCTTATTCTCTCTCCCTTTCAACTTGTTTTGTATAGTGCCAAAGTAATAATAGAGATTGAGAAAGTGATCTCCATTTGTTTTCAGAAGGGGTTGGGTTACTAATTACTATCATGATAAATGGCCTAGATTTTTTTACAACCCCACTTACCCACTTTAAGGTAGCTTAAAAGAAATATATAAAGGATAATTTTAGTATCATGACTCATGAGTCATGAGGTTGGGTATCCATAAAAGTAATATTTATTTACACCTTGTGTTTATTAAGTTGTTTGACGAATGGTTCATGTTTTTTATGCTGCAATTGATTCTCAATTAAAAGAATTAAATGGTCGGTTTAGTGGGCACGTAGTAGAGTTGCTTGTTTTTATCTTAGCTTTTGATCCTCGAAATGCACATGAATCTTTTAGAGGCGATGATATTTGCAAGTTGGTAAACAATTTTTATCCTTAAGATTTCACAGAAAATGAGAAAATGTAATTGAGAATGCAACTTCATCATTATGAGTATAATGTAGTTCGACATTCAGACTTTCAAAAATTGTCAACTGTTTCTTATCGGTGTCAATGGTTGGTAAAGACTTAAAAATCAACAATCTACCAACTTGTTTTTAGAGTGATTGAATTTGTGCTTACTCTTCCAGTTTCTACTGCAACTACTGAATGATCATTCTTAGACATGAATATTATCAAAACTAGGCTTCGCAATAAAATGGAGGATGATTTTCTCTCTGACTCTTTGATTGTGTACATTGAAAAAGAAATTGTTGAAAAGCTTAGCACAGAATCAATCATAGACGATTTCCGATATTTGAAAGAATGTTGAGTTTCATTTTGATAGATGATTGAGTTGAAATGTACTAAGAAATAATTATTTTACGACTATTCTTTGCTTAAACAATTATTTTGTTAAGACTGAATAGATACTGGTTTTGTAAATTTTAGTCTTGAATCGTAATATATTTTTCATGCTTGAACTTACAACTATGTCAAAAGAAAACTTAAAATTATGATAGTTATAATAATTGGTGAAATAAAAAGTCGCCCCCCCCCCACCCCCCCCGAGATGAAATCCTAGTTCCGCCCCTGCCCGCATGCAACCCATTTTCTGCCTTGTGCTCTCAAGGAAGCTGCCCATTAGTTCTTTGAAACTATTTGAATCTGTTGATAAAGATGAACAGCTATAATCTTCTTTCACAATCCGGCCGGGGTTAAAGAGAATTATATTATATGGAGAAAGAAGGACAATAGAGCACAAACAGAACTAAAAAGACAACAAAACAGAAAGCCCAGACCCTCAAACCAAACCATGTCTTGATTCAGCCAATAACTCAACTTAGCCAACAACTGAGCTACCTCATTCAAACATCTTGAGCTTATGGGACTCGCCCTCTAAGATCTTGATTTGGGCGTAATTATTAGGTCCATAGATAGGTCGGACGTCCATAACCAGCCAGCTGATTTGACTTGCCACCCTGGGCCTGTATGGCACTTTAGTAATACAAAATAAGTCAAGTAAAGCCTCCATTCTTCCAGACATGATGTCAGATCAAATGTATTTTATTTAAAACTCTCCCCATCTTTTCTAAAAAAAAGTCAAAAAACAACTACCTTTATCCACTAAAATCCGAAAAAACTACATTTTCCCATACAAAAAGTCAAAAAGACCATAACAAACAACTAAAAATAAAATATCATCATAACTCACTTATATTTTATTCTTTCCTCAAAATCAACTTTACTTCACTTGACTATATTAGTAGAGTTACCAAACTGGCCCTAGAGGGTTGTTTGGCAAAACCATGTGATATTGTGATAGGAAAAGGATTTGCATGTGCAAAATGACGCACATGTGATACGCTTTCATATGCAATTGAGTCACATAAAAATACTTTTTGTTGTTTGTCCTTTTTACATGTACCACAAAACCACAGGAAAAAGGGGTCATTATGCGTCAAATGGTTCACTATTTTTTTTTCAAATTTCTCAAAGTCTAAGATGAATCAAAATCTAAAATATAATTACCTAGCAGTTTTTTGGCAAATAAGGCCAATGATTTGGATTGTGAAAATGGACTCCACAAGAAAGCCCAAAATAGGAGAATTTAGGGTCTGCACTCTTTTGCAAATATCTCAAACTCCATGATGAACCAACGGATGGGATTTAATCAAATTGCCATTTTTCATCTTTGATGAACTACTAACGAATCAGATCCTAATTTTGAGGCCCAAAAAAGGACTGGTAGTCAAGGACATCCATAACATGTCAAATTACTTGGTTCAATTCAACAGTCTACATATTTTTTTATGGTTTCTTGAAATCCATGGAGAGTTAAGATGTTACATTTTCACCTCTAGCTGTTTATTGCTTTCTAAAGAGGATTACTGGTTCAGATCATGAAAATGGGCCCCGGAAAAGTCCAGAATGGCAGATTTTAATGTTTAGATCTTTCTGAAAAAAACCTCAAAATTCTTAATGATACAACGGTTGGGATTTAAGTGCCTATCCATGTTTGGGCTTTTAAAGAGTCTAAACGGTTCAGATCTTGATTAAGAGGCTTGTATGAGTAAAAGAATCCCCCTCCACTTGATTAAGAGGCTTGTATGAGTAAAAGAATCCCCCCCCCCCCCCCCCCCCCCCCCCACTAAATTGATGATGCAAATTCACTATAGCACTGCATTTTGGTTGTCATTTTTCACATAGATGCGATTCCTTTTCACATCTCTCCACGTGCAAAAACCTTGTGGCCGAAAAAGACACCCTTTTCATTCCTCATCTATACATGTGATACATAAATGAGTTTAGTCAAATATAAATTAATGTGGTTCCATTAAGCACACATCATTTTCACAATAACCAAACAACCCCTTAGATTTTGGTTCAAATCGGAAAGCCCTGCTTTGAAATAGAGTCCATGAAAGCTATTCATCTCCCAACTATCAAATTATGACTTTTTTTTCTATGCATTCAAAGGGAACCACAAAGTTAGTGGGTCAGTAGCATTAATGTATGATGAGAGAGCCACCCTTTGACCCTTGTGAATCAAAAGCCATTTAATCAAACTCGATTCCTCTGAAGTGGTAGGCGCCCTAATAGCAACTACACGAGTGGTGTATTGTGGGATTGATCACATGTAAACTGGAAATTAAAACACGAGATGCAATTTCATTCAATGATGTTTGGGGTATTCTAATTCATGCGAGAAGGATGTTGAACGATTTTGGATTTACAAAAAGGTGTGTTATGTAGCTAGATTTTCAACCACCAGAGCCCAATGAAAGGACGGTGCAAGATTTTCAATCCTAAACGTCCACATAAGAAGGACCCTAAATTTGAGACACATGGAAAATCCCACACGGCTGGGAATGCAGCTGGAGAAAATCCCCTGCATTCTATTATCATGGTCAGCTGATCTGGATTTTTTTTCTTTTTGTAATGGATCTCTACATACTGCATGAGAACATGGGCTGGGCAAAGACCCATAGAAAAGTTTACAGAACAGTGTGAAAACCAGAACTTTTCCTCATATGTCATGCTAGCCTGCATCGACTGCATGTAGCTATGACAAGCACTTACAAAACAAAACTGGTGGCCTTCAGGATTGGGGTCAGGGATGGGAATAGAGCTGGTTAAATGGGAGGAATTATCTGCTTGGAGCAGGTATGGATTTGTAAAGAAAAATGTGGTGCGGATTTGGATTTTGCCCATCCCACCCTGTCCTGTTTATTATTATTTTTATTTCTCTAAAATATAATATTCAAAAATATTTGTATCTCAGCTGATATTATCTCCCTATATGGGGGACATTCATATGCATTTATCCCTCACCATAGGGTGAGGGCACTTTCCATTTTTGTAGATGAATCATCATTTTGTACTTCACCCTATGTACTTGAAATCCCCCTTTTGTACCTGAAAAATACCATTTATAAAAGCATCCCTCACCTTAGATGCACATGAATATTTTCTCTATATATATAAATATTTATATATATATTAGACCGACATGATAGGTATCCTTCAATGAACCAGGAAAGGTTCATATGAGAAAAGTGTGATTTCTGATGCCGAAATGATAGGTATCTTTCATGGACTAGGAAAGGTTCATACGACAAAAGTGTGATTTCCGATTGTGGCACATCCAGGATTTTCATTTAAGGGGGCCAACAATGGCTATAAGGTTACTTTCTTCATTATTTTGTAATATAAGCGGGGAGAGGGCTTATTTCGAATGGACCAAGGGCTGTTTGGGATTGAATTATTGATTGGATTTTTTAAAAAAAGAGCCTTGGTGGATTTTTTATGATCCAGCGGGGCGAATGTCCCCGAAAGCTAATGTGTAGGTCCGCCCATGATTTCTGATACGTTTTGGTTTCCCCCAACTTGTACCATACCCAACCCGTTGCCATCCCTATTAAAAGTGTTGGGACCAGCAGTTTGAAGGGTTGTTTTCATGGAAAAGTTCAGGTGGGCCGGGTTGAATTTGCAAACCCATGTTTGGGCCTACCTTGATGCATTATCATCATGGGTAACTCGGTAAGGTTTGCCCTCATGGGATCTAGATTCAATGAGAAAGTGTTTTTTTTTTTTTTTCTTTTTTTTTCTTTTTTTTTAATATAGGATTCATTTGATTGTTCGGCATTTAATTCATTAGATTAATTCAATGTGATGCATTATAGTTGCCTAAAATTGAGGAGTTAAAAAGGTAAGAGTCATGAATACAATCAAATAGTCTGCTCTTTGGTAGTAAGAGATTCCCAAGCCATTATCCTAAATCAGATTGCATTCAAGTGAATTTTCTACTACTTGCCCGGCAATGTTGTATGTTGCTTTGCATTGAAGGTCTCAAGCTGGGTTGATGGAAGGTAAATGCCAGGCTCATACTTTGATGTCCATTGGCAGTATGGAAGAAAGGATAAATTCTTTTTTGAATCTTCTTGTCTTTGGGCCCAAAGTTCAGCCCTGGCCAACCGGGTAAGGGCCTTAGTAGTGAGGGCGAGGCCCTTCTCGGGGCTTTGGCCCAGCTTTCAAGGAGAAAGAAGCGAGAGCCTTCTTACTTGCAAGAGAGCTAAATCAAAGGCTTTTCTAAAATTCTCATCCTGTAGGATGCTTACGAAGTGATTAATGCTTTCAATGGTGAAGAGGAATGATATATTAATTCAGTTATTTTGGATATTAAGAGATTTTAAGGGAGCATAGTTTGATATCCCAACTGATGTTAATGGTGAGTGGTTTAACAATTGCCTGCATTGGTTGCAACTGGCCCTTCCCATGTAGTTTGGTGTCTCTTGTATCATTTTACACCACCAAAAAAAGCTAGTACACTGGGTGCAGCTTGGGTTTGCCCCCAACAACCGCACTTCCCAACCTCAATCATAAGATTGGCTCGGGTTGGGATGGGATTATTTGTCCTGATGCTTGAAGCTTCTCAATGTGACTATCTTTTGTTGTTGCCTCACTGGCAAGGGAATGACATTGCAATCTTTGATACCAAGGATTCGGCGTTGGTTGTCTCTCTTTGAAAGCCAGATCCCTTGCCTCTTAGCTTCTCAACATGACTTTTGTTTAGATTTGAGTGGGCTCGGGTTTGAGTGGGTGGCCTGTTTCTTTCCTCTAATTCCATACAAGAATAATTTGTGATGTTAGATTTTTTAAGACATAATATGACGTCTTACTTATCCTCTTGTATTTGCAAATGTCTTATTTATTACGAAGCATTTTAAAATTTCAGTAGCTTGAAATATCCTAGATAACTTTTGAAAATACATAAATTTCAGCCACTTTGTATTTTGGTAAAATTGCTGAATAATCAAATACAAATGAGCATCCAGGAATTGTACTGTACGTGAAAATTCCCATTGTAAAGAAACAGGGCGACTAATTAAGTAAAAATTCTTCAAGGGGGCTGTCATGTGTACAATGTACATTAAGTTTTGAAAAAGTATGGGGGTGGTCAGGAAACTTTGGTGGGCCATGGCCCCCCTCCCCTGACTGGGTTGAAAGTACTTGGAAGTGGGAACCCAACTCTATCAGCTGATCAAACTCGACCCACCTTGGGTTGATAAACTAGCACTAGGGGTAGAGTAGAGTTGAATCAGGTAATATATGCATTGTTGTCAGGTTGGTTTTGGTAACTGCTGAAATTTTACCCTCTTCTCTATGGCTTGGAGTTGGCGACAAATCCAACCCAGTACAGGACAGCGACCCCCTCTTCAGAACCCTTGCAATCGACCCAATTGTTTCTAACAAAGAAACACAATAAATTTATAGGTCGTGGGGTTGTACTTTTTAGCCATCCATCATCCCATTGTGGATTTATTCAAAACTATTGCACTTGGGTTGCACATCTTTATGCTAACAAATAGGACCTCATTTGCCCTCGGAAGAAGATAACCCCAATCTCTTCCATTTACATGAATACTAAACCTATGGTTTACATCATCCGATCAGATATGGCACCAACAGGGAAATACCGGAGGGGTCTTAATGAGAAAGAACGCTAGCATGCCTATGGTGCTCTGTACTTATTTTTACTATGTTGGAATTTTGGATTCGTAGTGTACAAATGTGGTCTATTGGATCCACCTAAACTCACTTTCTCTCTCTTTCTAAATTAGTTTCACCTTAAACAGTGCTTATAAAGGGTGTTGAAGCATTTCGTATTCATACTGAAACAAAATTGCATTTTGATCGTTGGACTGGCCTTTAGACTTGACATTTATCCAAGACTGTTGAAGTTTAAATATTTTATATAGAGTTATGTCGTACAGCAAATATGCTATATCCTATGGATATAAAATTTCGCATAGTTTAAAAAGTGCATTATAACATGACCCTAAGATATTGCAAAGTGTGATATATATGCGCTAAGAATAAGATATCGCATGAACAACTCTACATGGATTGATTAAACCTCAGCCGTTGATGGACAAATCTCAAATCTTAAAACAAATATATGGGCAAAATCCCCAGTAGAGCCCAAAACTTTGATATTATAGAAGCGCAAAGTAGCAGTAAATTGAAGTGGCATGAGCTTATCATGCAAGAGAAGAGACCGGGTGGATGAAAGAACTTTTCTTGTTTATTTTTTTTTTTAAACAAGTGGTCCAAAGATAAGTGAAATTGAGTTGAGATAATTTTATTATGAATCTAGAATAAAAAGACAAGTTTGTTAAAAATCTTCTCTATAAAATTCATCCATGAATAGTAATTTTAGACCACCATTAAACCAATGGTTGAATGGTATTTGCGCCTTATTATCACACACATGCCCAATGATTTCTCCCAGTTATTTTAGTTGAAAGCATCACTCCTGCCGACTAACAAACTTTGAAAAAAAAAGAAAAAAAGAGGATACTTTGGACTAAAACTCTTGAATCATATATAATGTAAATGTTCATTGTGAACTGCAGCTGGTGTGAGTTATTTCTAGTGTTTGGTCCCACGGGACGACACTCAATGGAATCATCTCTGCCAGCCAAGCCAATGCCTTTAGCTGCTGCCTGCTGAATCAAATCCAACTCATCCTCCCATCCACCTACACGCATTTATCCAGAGGATCAAACACCACCTCTCCCCAAAAGACATGGACACTAAACTGTCACACCTGAAACACAACATGCCATTGAAACAGCTCGCTGCTGAACAGGCTCCACTCTCCACCCTGTTCATTCGAGGGCCCCACTCAAAAGAACCCGTATTATCAACTATCATCATCCAGCAATCCCTGCCATCTTTTGATTTGATAGGATCATGCTTTTTCAGTTGGCCTCCATTAATGACCACAGCTTCACCTGTCTTGTCACCTTCCCTTCCCTTCACACCCTTCTCTTTTCCTAGCAACTACACACAGCTCCCTCCCCCATCCACTACATCACCTTACACGTGTCACCTCCCCCAGGCCCCACCTGCACGTGCTTACGTGACAGCCCCACACGCGACACCGACTCTTCCCATCTCCTTGTTGCAGCCTTTTCGCATTTCCCCTTTTAGACCCTCTCTCTCTCTCTCTCTCTCTCTCTCTAGCTATCTCTTTATTTGGATGGAAACTAGAAGCTCGGGCCATTCTATTTATCTACTGTATCTATCATTGAATGAAGAAGTGTGTAGAGATAGAGAAAGAGAGAGAATGGAAGATGGAGGCTATGGAAAAGGGTTTGGTAGCCATCAATGGCCTTCGGACTGGAATGGTTTTCTTCCAACTTCGTTTGTGAACAGCAGCAGCAGCTGCGACGACGGTAGGAATCTGAGAATGTTGTATGGTGGGGGAGAGAATGGGCAGCAGGTGATGGGAGGGGGAGGGGAGAACGTGCACTTGACGTGCCTGAACCTTGGGAAGAGGCACTACTTTGAGGATGGTGGGGAGGCGCTCGGAGGAAAGAGAGGGAGAGGTACGGGCTACTATCAGACTTCCTCCTCTTCCTCTTCTTCTTCCTCGGCCGTGCCGAGATGTCAGGTGGAGGGATGCCACGTGACGCTCACGGATGCTAAGGACTACCACCGTCGTCACAAGGTGTGCGAGGCGCACTCCAAGGCGCCCAAAGTCGTCGTGCTTGGTGTCGAGCAGCGATTCTGCCAGCAATGCAGCAGGTCAGCTCAGTGTAGAGCCTGTTTGGAATGAATGTTTAGATTCTGAGAATAAATGAAGAGAAATTAGCTTCGCAGGCATTTTCTCCTATCTTTTATCTCTAGATTTTCTCTGTGCAGAGTGTCTGACAAACAAGTTTTTTCTTCAATCATTATCAGAAGAACGAAACATTTCTAAGAATGATGCCAAACAGGCTTTTAGTGTTTGATGTTTTCTTGTTTTGGTTACCAAATGCTTCTCTTTTTGGGGTGGTTTTGTTATTTGTTGATTGATGGGTTTTGTTTGTGGGGTTAGGTTTCACGTGGTGTCTGAGTTTGACGATTCGAAGAGGAGTTGCAGGAGAAGGTTGGCTGGTCATAACGAGAGGAGGAGAAAGAGCGCCAACGAGTTTATTGCGAGAAACCCATCTCAAGGTTCTTTTCTTTGTCCCTAGCTCTCTCACTCTCATTCTGGGGCTGTACTGCGTTAAAGGACGTGTGCTGTTGTTGCTGCTGCTGCATGCCAATTGTATTAGTTAATTATGGTTGTATGGTAGCAGGAGCAGAGGCACATGCTAAATTAATTATTTACCTAGAGTACTTTCTGGAACTGGATTTAGAGCACATATGACATAGGAGGGACTAGAATAACTTGCTTGGGTGGGGTTTTTTAAGGATCCAACTAGATCTGACATGCTTTATTAGATTTTTTTTTTTACTATTAGGTTACATTGTAGTCGTCATCATTGCTTAAGAGCAATATAGGGGCTTTGACAAGGGCTTAAGAGTCGTCAATTTTGGCTCCGTCAGTGTTGTTGGGATTCGGCTAAAGCGGATACAGATTGCCCCAACATGCGGTGTGAATGATCAACTTAATTTTGAACGGCATCTTGTGCAAAACCATGTTAATTTGTTGGAGCTAAAGATAGGTTTTGTTCTTCATTGGCTGAATTTGTCCCATATGAAGGAGTTGACCTGGTTGACTATCTTGTGTCCTCTGATTGGATCCCCCAAACAATTGATCTAGTTGCATTCTAATGTGTTTTTTTTTTTTTTTTTTTAAACACCAAACATGCGTAGAATATGTAGGAATTGAATAAATGGGGTTCATACCAGTAAGTGTTTTAAAGTGAAGATCCAAGGTGAAATACATAAGAATGACCATCAAATAACCTCCCCTTTAATGGAAAGGTAATGAAAGGAAGATGGGAAATGAATGCCCATTCCTCATCCTAGTAATTCAAATCTTAGGAAAGTCAATGTCTCATCTACATTCTTGAGTATCCTTCACCCCTGCCCTCATATCATTTACACTAACCATCCTTTGGTGTGGTGCTCATTTGACCATAAGCTTAAATCCCAATGTATTCTATTGCAAACAAATTGGTCTTAAGGGAAATTCTATAGGCATTAGGAAGCTCTCCAAAATATCTATTATTCTTGAAGAAAGGCCCACAACTTATGAGTGAAAATCCTATTTGATCGGGTTTCTCTATCTTCATAGATCATTTACTTTTATGGAGTTCACGAAGTCGATTGGACATCACAAAATGTTTCATTTGTGTAGGTTCTTTAATAATGTATTGGAGATGAACAATTTTTCATAATTACCATTGTCATCTTAGTCATATCCCATCCTAAGTGACAGTTTAAGTTGTTTTTTTTTTTTCTTTTTGCTCTAACCCTTCTTACCAATCAGGAAACGTTGATATTTCGAAGTAGACATTTTTGCTTACGTTGAGTATTTCAATTTTACTTTGGACTAGATTAAATGGGTGAATCACCACCTAAGAGAGCTTGGTTGTGCTTTTCTTAGATTTGGGTGGGTTGGTTTGGGTTTTAGTCAGCCAACGTTGCCCTCTTTACATATTTTCTTTGTAGTCAGTGGGTAGAAGACATTGCAAAAATTGAATTATATTGAAGTGCTGTGGGTTCAGAAACTCCTATATTCAAGAGAAAATCATTATCATCAAAGCCTTATTCCTAGTATGTTGGGGTTAGCTAATCACGTTTGGTTTGTGACAGAAGTTTATATAGATTGGCTTTCAAGAGAAAATATGTAATATAATTATTTTTTTAATAATTTAAAATTAAAATATTCAAGTATGAAACCCGATCTGAGTCCTAGATGTGTACCATTCACTGGCTCAAGTTTGGGATCGCATTTCATAAACCTCTTGTGAGTTGGGTCAGTTACAAAGTGGAGGCAGGTGCTAGTCGAGGCAGGATTGGGTTTAGGCTTAACCCGTACCAAAACATACCTTTTGCCATCCCTATCTCATGGTATCCAGATCCCTATGCCACAAATATAGTCGATACTTAGTAATTGTCACGATAGGATCAAATCTTATTGAGATATTAACAAGGTGGATTAAATTCATTCTTAAAATGTTATGTATTGTGATAATGCATCCTACTGTCGATATTTTAGTAAACAAAAGGCCAAAGGAAATCTTAAAGAAAATGTGCCTTAGAACTTAATTGTAATTGAGCTTGAATTCAGAATTGAAAAGCAACTAAATAAGAGGCCTAAAACCATAAGGAAATTCTATTGAGACACTAAGGACGTAAAATCTCTGTTTGACTTGAAACAGTCATTCTATGGGGCTAAAAGAAGATTTACATTTTGGAAGATGTGAGTTTTCGCAACCTATGCCATTTTAGTGGACATGCATGCAGCCTTATAATTAGAATTGATTGTATGGTGAGATCAAATATGAGAATTAAAATTTTCCTTGATCAATACCTTTAATCTTCTATGGCAATGGCAAATCCAACTTGCAATTTTGAGATAATTATCTCTATTTCTGATACTATTAACAATTGTTTTTTTTTTTTGAATATTTTTATTTCCAACAATAACTTCCTAATGTATCCCAATACGCAACCCAAAACTGAAGTATCACGATTCTTCCCTTTGATGTTACCTTAATATTGCTGTTTGTGGTAATGAATCATGCATGTCATTGCAATGGGGGAGCAAGCCAAATAGAAGAACTCGCATTGCATTGGGTTTAGAGATATTCAAGCTCGAACTGATGACTTCCACCATGTCAAGGTGACACTAGCTTTGAGTTAGATCCCTTCCTTGCTCCTATCAAGAGATAGAATTGACTAAGCCTAAAGGCTCGAGAAACTCAACGCCACTATTCCTGAACATCTCGGGGGACCTCCTTTTTGCACTATTACAGATACAAAAAAATGGAAAAATTGGTTTTGCTTGTGAACTGCTCCAATCGAAAATGAGATTGAATACGGATTTGAGCCATAGCACATGGTTTCATATTTTTCTGATCTAAACCGAGTATGTTTTATGGGAAGAAGATTTTGTTATAATGTTCTATTCGATATTGGTAGGAGAAGAACCTGACTCGGTATTGTTAGAAAAGGAGAGATCAATTTTACTTGCTCAATTTATTGAGCCTCCTTTTTGCTTTGAACTAGGAGATTCTTTTTGATAAATTCCAGTCTATTTGAACTATGAGATTCATTGGCTGGCATGCATTGAGCACAACTCAAACCTTGGTGCTCCCAATAGGAGTAGATATGCCTATCACCAAGCCGTTCTTTCAAGCCTCAACTCCTCCCTAAAGGTGCGGCAAACTAACTACTTAACAGCAGTTACTCCTATTTTCTTATTTGATTCCTCCCTTTCGTGGCGTCTAACGTTTCACCTTATTATCAGATGCTCTTTTGTGACTTCCCTTTTGAGGTTGTATTCGCCACAAAGATTGAATACCCTAAGATGTCCCTAGCAAAAAATACTTTTACACCTGCCAGCTTAGGTAGACTACAGAACTGGGTACAAAGGAAGTAATTCTTTTAAACTTGGTGGATGCATGTAGCTCAATGACACAACTCTCCTCATCCATCTTTAGTGGTCTACACCACTCCTAGATGTAACCCATAATCAGTACAAATTTGGCTGGAATAATTTTTAGTTCTAACAATGTTTTTCCAAGAAAAATTCTAGGATAAGATAGGATTTTTTCCCGTAGTGCATATAGCTTGAAAGCATGACCTGATGATTTCAAGCAAAGCTTTGAACCATTAAGCTAGGCTAAGATTGGCTAGGTTTAATTTATGTTTACCAAAATATCTCAAAATATAAGAATCTTAATACACTTTTTTTGTAGTATTTGTTCTAAACAATGTCTTTTATAATTTCAGTTTTTTTCCTTTTCCTCATCAGTTTTTTTTTTTTTTTTTAATGAGAATTGTCCACTGATGCTGATATCCTAATAAAATTTAAGTTTTTTAAACTTTCCAATTTCTGTTTGAGTTGAGAAATTACTGAGATTGAGACCCATGACAATACTTGTGAAATATTTTTCAAGAGATTGATGACATGTACACATGCATTGTCACAAAACATTTGCAAGGCTAACACCTCAACTGATTTACAAAAAAAAAAAAAGGCCAACATCTCAAGAGTGCCTTCTGCAAGAAGAAAGCTGCCTAAGAAAAAATACTCAAGAATTATGATGTGTCTTGTCTCATAGACAAGACCTCTTAAATAAAGGTTCAACAATTTTTTTTTTTAAGAAATAACTAATTAAATCCAATGTTGACCTTTCATCTGACAGTATGTAAGACACAGAATGAATAAAAATCATAAAGTAATAACATATTCTAACTGGGCTAATATGACATAAATGCCTTTTGGGGATAACCTCATTCTTGTCATGCAATCCTGTTTGGTGGAAGGGCTGGAGTCAAGCAATGGATATGAAATTAGGGTTCCATTGTTTGATTCCTAGATAAATGGAATTGATCTTTGAATTTGTATCCTTCACACTGAAAAGACTGGAAGATTTGGTGAAAGACGTTGGGGAATGGGGCGATGACGATGGTGTTATCATTGATTGGGAACAATTCTAGCTTTGATACCAAATTATGTAGACAAGATTCAGGTTCTTGCAAAACCTCTTTATGGCTATGGCCTTCTACAAGAAATCTTTCCAAGAGAAGATAATCTTAAAAATTATAGACCAACGTCCTACTCATTTAAACCAAAAAGCCCTCTTAAATAAAGGCTCAACTGATATGATTTCCTAACTAGAAGTAATCTGTCCCCAACCTGTACCTCAGCTGGTAGGGACATAGGTGCGAGTGAGAGTGAGGAATTTGAGTTTCCAATGTACACGCCACATCTAACAATTCTTAAAGCGGACAAATAAATTACCTATTTAACTGATGAGTGCAAGAATGAAGACATTTTGGGATAACCACATTCTTCTCAGGTGAGCCCGTCTGGAAGCTGGGGTGAGCAAAGACATTTTGGGATATAATGCATTCTTCTCAAGTGAGCCAACCTGGAAGCTGGGCTGGAAGCTGTTAACACCAGCTGGCCCATGAATGTTAGGCCCAGCCCATCAATACACTAACCCACCACGTGGGATACTGTAATTGACGAGTATCAATGTAACATATTCTATTCCTATGTTATAGCTGTGTAATATATATTCTTTCCATATAGTTAGATTGTAATTGCCTTTATTAAGGCTAAGAAGAGATTATAAATGGAGCAAGGGTTCGATCAAAGGGATCATCCAAGTTTTCCAAGTTTCTGTTGCCTATTCATGGTTCTGTCCCGGTGTCACAGCCAATAGATTCTTGGCATCAACTTCGATCTTCACTACTTGAGACAGTGAGGCCTGTATCTCATTCAAGATAAATCAATACAGAATTACAGATTAAGATCTGTATTCTTGGAGTTTTAGTCATCTTGGACAGAGAATAACCAGCCGATGAGCAAGGATCAACTGTGGCCCACCTGCGATGATCAAGATGCCCTCAACAAACCTATCTATGACAGCCGACTGGTTATCCTGGGAATTCTGGTGATTTTTAAAGAATATTTTGCTGCCTCGAGGTAAGATTTCTGAACACCTTTGTGGATTTCCTGTTTTTTATAGAAGTTTTCATCTCAGCCGTCCAGTTTCTTGGATTCTCATCCAAATTGGGTGAGACTTGGTTCGTTGGAAGCAGAAGATCATTCCCTTACATCTGGCCCACAATCAGATCCAGTGGCTAAGAATAGGGTCGATAGGCACCCTATTTCATTGGCTGTCCATTGCTAGCCCACTAGTGATCATCACAAGCACTAAAAATTTTGGTCCCAGCATGGTCAACTGATATTCCTAAGAATAATAGTGATTTTTTCAGATTTTTTTGAACATCTAAGGACTACTTTTTGGCCCAGCTTGTGCATTACCGGTTTTTTGAAACTGTTTTGATCAGCACCATCCAAGTTTGTTGATATCAGTTGGCTTTTCTTGTAATTTCGTCAGGGGATAAGCATCTAATCTATCTGGCCTGGACACATCTCTGATCTAAGATCAGGTCCATCAGTGGACCCCACCTTGGGCATCGACCATCAAAAACAAGGTCTCCTGGTTGCCATTTTTTGCAACTGTGCTATTTTTTTTCTTTCTGCTGATTGTGTTAGGAATTCTGCTGGGGTAATTTTACATCAAGACTTCTCTTCGAAAAAAAAAATTTTTCCTGTGCATCTTACTATCATGGAAAAGAGTGGAATCTCTCTTGTTCAGTTTAATGGGTCTGATTGTACATCATGGGCCTTCCAATTTCAGTTCTACCTCAAAGGAAAGGAATTATGGGGTATAACGCATTCTTCTTAGGTGAGCCAACCTGGAAGCTGGGCTGGAACCAGGCCCTGGCGCCCCTAAATCTTTAAGCCGTTGATCTGGATCACAAACTGTGTGTTAGTGTCTGTGTTTGGTGGTATTAGCCATAAAGATAGCAATCAACTATCCAGTTCTACAGGATCCAAAAAACTTGCCATTCCACCCATCAGGCCATTGGAAGTTAGCAATATATAAATAGCAAATGATCCCTCCTAACAGATCATAACTTGATTGTAATCCTGTGTTGTTAACCCGTCAGGAAGACCTTTTTTTTTTTTTTAACTCTTTAATAATCATATCCAACTACATAAACAGTTTCAGAAAGATTTTTTTTTTTTAAATGGCAGTATTGCAACTGATTTTATGAATTATATTTTTAATCATGGTGATATTAAGCAAGGATTCCCATGACAGTGCATCACTCTACACGAGTTCCAGCCCAAACGTTAACTCATGCCACATTGTCTGGAATATGATCAATTGTGAAGGTTAACTGGATAAGTGATCAGTCAAATCTGACATTCAAACTGATCAAAGTAAGTAATCACACGACACAGATTTACGTGGTTTGGCGAACTTGCCTACATTGACAGGGCAACTCATTACAATGATTCCAAATCCTTTTAACACTTAGCCTACTCTCGCTTCATAGGTCTCAATCTTGCTCTCACGGCCTCTCCCCTTTAGCCCCATGTGATTTGGAAGACCCTGACACCATGGGAGAGAGAGCTTATGCCTCTCACAGAGTCTAGGGTTACAAATTCCATCATATATATATTCTCCGCTCATTGGCGAGCCCAATGAACTAACCTGGTAAACCCGCAATACAAGACATAAACCCAACAATAACCTATGCAGCCCACCTTTGAAAATCTTGTCCATTGCTTTCTCTTGACTATGTGCCTGCCCTTTTTGGTGAAGAAGCCAAATTGCAGGTATGAATATGATGATGAATGGATCCAGGCAATCTATGGTTTGCATTTGTCAACAGAAGCCAGGATGAGCAGTAACATGTTGGATCTCTATATGCATTAATTTGAGTTTTCATCTGCTTTTCTTTGCAATTTAAGCATTTGACAGTTTAATGTGGAATAGAAGTAGACTTATGTCATTACGAGCAATGGAAATACTAAATAGATAAGATCTCAGTGATGACACTTGATTGAATGGAGAATGACTTCTTGTTGATGATCTACACAATCCTTGATTAAGGTGTGATTTTTTAATCAAATTCCGAAGTCAAATTGAAAAGCTTGATGAACCACTTGATGCTTGAATAGACATTGCATCTTGAAGATGATACTTATTATTACTTGAACATAGGAGACAACCAAAAGCCTTTAAGTTGCTTGCTAGAGCATAAAACCAGAAATCTGCAACTGAGATGAACATCATTTAATTCTCTATGATTCTAAATTTTTGTTTTACAATCAGACTAATTCTCTAGGCACTTATTGTTTGCTTAGAATACATAGGAATTGAATGCATAGGGATTCATGGTCAGATGAGCTCCATAGATGGATTATCCAAGAAGGGGTGAAGGATTTAAGGTAGAGAAGTAGATCAAGCCCTTGACTTTCGTAGGATTTGTATTGCTAGGGTGTTGGCTAGCTGGGTATTCATTCCCTATCTTCCTATGATTTAGTTTCCATTAAAGGGGAGGTTTTTTGGAAGGTCATTTCATATATTCACCTTCGGTTCTTCATTTTTAACCTCTTACAAAATTGCAGTGTTTTTGGACCAGTAGGGATTAAAATTACTTGAAACAGACATGCCTAATGTATATGTCATCACCTTATCTTTATGCATGTGTATATATGAAGTACTTTTATAATTTCTCTAAACAGGTAATTGCATCATTCCTCACCTATTTCACCTTGGCGTCCTATTATTTTTGAGCATATGTTTCTAGACGTTACTGGATCAGATAATCTGATATTATCCACTAAATGTATCTTGGTTCTGTGTATGTTAATCAATTCTTGCCTGGCTGGTAGTCATTAGAGTTAAACCAAAGCTGACAGTTCCATGTTTTGAGTTTTCAACTCCAGCAGAGAACAGTACAATGGATCACAGATTTCCATCCATATCATCGATGACGGGATGTGCTCTCTCTCTTCTGTCATCTAAAACCTCTTGGATTTCTTCAGCGGACCTCTCTTCTCGATCCAGTGCTGCACTTCGTGAACTTATTGCGGAGAATCGCGCCAAAGTCCTTGCGAAGCAGCTTTTCTCTGATGGGGACCTGCACTATGTGCATAATAGTGCAGCCGAGGCTCAGGGGTACCTCACCCATTCTCAGCATAACCAATTCGATCCAGATCGGTCTGAGGCATGCCGGTTGTTGCCTAGTTGGAACCACTTCCATGAGCCCTCAATGCATGTAACTTTGGACCTCATGCAGACGCCGGAGTCATCTTTTGGGTTCATGTCAGGAAGGAGCAGACCCAAGGAAGAGGAAGAGGAGTGCTGTGCGATATGGAAGTCTCTAGAGGATACTCATGTGGTTTGAACTCTCTTAACTAATAATCTTGGCATGTTCAGATTTTTTTTTTTTTTCAATTCCAATTGTAGGCCTTCTTTTGTAATTTCTTTGTTCAGGTAACTTTATGGTTGTGTAAAATATTGGTGCACTTTGAGCCTCGCATTTGTTAACAGATGGTTATGGCATGAGGCCTGACTTTACCCGGGGCATGTTTGATAGCAGAATCAGGATAAAGAATGAGCTCTGATCTGATGAGAAGAATCTTGGTTGGAATGCTTTCAATTTAGATATGATATCAGCATTTTAAAAACTCCATATTTCAGAAAGAGTGGGGTGAATGGGAATCCCATTTATTGGATGATTTATAAAATCTAGGCGTTTCAAAGAAAATGGATTAGTATTGCATTCTGCTACCAAAATGTTTTTTTTTTTTTTTTCCTTCACTGCACTAATTGTTCTAATAATGTCTTGCTCCTAAGGATGTTTTAGAATGACTGTATTATGTGAGAGAACCAAAAAGTTTGATGCTTTTATTGGCAGCTAGAATCTAGTTAGTGGTTGATACTTCATACTGTTCGATAAAAAATGAAGGTAGTTATATTCTTTTGCTGATTGGAATTTTTTTTTCTTGGATTTCAGTATCCGTCGAAACCACACTGTGGAGTTCCCTGAAGCAACTTGTATGCATGGCAGATTTTGGATATGCATAATGCATGCATGGTGAATGGTGGGTATCAAAGCTGGAATGCTGATTGCATATGAATTCCAACTTCATTGGATAATGAAGGCGACAGGATCAAGAGCGAGTTAAACAGTTAAATTGTTTGGGGGGTGCCTAGTAATATGATCCTGATCATTAAATGAGGATAAGTTTTAGCCTGTTCACAATCTCTTGGAAAGTTCCTTCTCAATTATTAACCATGCATTTGGCAGTCACTTGGGCCTTGGACTGCAGTTCTGTCAGTTGGAACATTTCCCAGTCCCTCTCAACTTAATGAATGATGATTGGGTTTACAATGTATTGAGTGTGTCCATCGGGTAGTGAGTGTTTGTTGGTATAATCACCGTCTTATAAAAAATAAAAAAAAATACTACTACCTGCAGGCGACTGTGGACTTCTCTCTCTTTGTTATAAACAGGGAAAATGACCAAGGGACTGGTTCAGCCCCTTTTTATCTTGCAGTGTTACTGATGGCTGAGGCAGCATGATGGCCTGAGCTTAGACCAGATTGGGCTGGCCCGTGAGCTAGACTTGGGCCTATTTTTTAGGAACAACAGGTTTTGAAATCGGTGGAAATAAATTGTTGCCCCTATCAATTTTGTTGAAGTGGTTGGGCTGAGTTATATGTAGTGCCTTTTCGTTTCTTGGTTCTTTTGGCTTCGGGAGCTTTATTTATTACAAATCAAAAGCAGAGTACAAGGGCGCATAAAACTGCACAATCTAAAATAATGCAACAGACAGTAAAACATCCCATAAGTGGAACCAGAAAGCCATATGCCCATATCAGCGGCCATAAATGTGAATAGAGTTTTCAAAAGTTCCTCTTGAGGGCTCGTAGCTGCTGCATGCCATCAACTGCATCTGGATGTGACCTTCTGCTTGCACTTTGCAATGCCTACAAGTACAGAGGCTCAAAATGTATATGTAAGGCAGTAGTGAATATTGTTAAAGATTGTGTGGCGAGTTATATGTGTTGCCTTTAAATTGAACTCTGAAGGGGCTCAATTCTGTTAAGGCAAATCCTCAATCCCTTTTAAATCTATGGGCGGCTAGAACTAAAAGCTTCTATCCCTTCTGGCTTGTAAACGTCTGCTTCATACCTTTTGATTGGGCCACCATCAACGTCTTATACATCTTAGTTTTTTAGATTGCTAATCTATGTTGACTCTTATATTCTAATAAGCTTGCATCTAAAAAGAATCAGCATTCTTTAGAATACTGTTCAAGTCTGATTAGATTTGACGCAGGGTGGGATCCCATGAATTTGATTTTATTAAAGAGCTTGTTTGTTTGTATAAATACATAAGAATTGAGTACATAATTATTTTTACGAATATACAAGAGTAATCATAAAAAAATAAAAATAAAAATAAAAATAAAAACCCTTCCTCCTCTAACGAAAAGTGAATCAAGAAAAACTTAAAACGGAATATTCAGATGTCACATTTGTAATTCAAATTATAAAAAAAATTAAAAAAGAAAAGAAAAAATCACATCTACATAACTACATAGTATCCTTCAACACTCATCTCATATCATATATGCACTTCACACATTTGATCAAAAGTTGTTATGCATTCTAGATTTTAAGTTTAAATGTAAAACAAAGGGGATCCAAAGTCTTGCAGGCTACTGCTCCTAGTCATCTTCATTTACGAGCACTGCACGTGCATGTTTTGCAGGTTTCTTTCCACTAATTAACCAGCACCTGCCATGTGGCATCTGCTACTGTGCAGTGGTTGGGAGGGCCCCACCCTCACCAGCCCACCCACCCACTCATTAAATAGCATCGCAGGGGTAGCACAAGATGTCGGACCCACAGTGCAGAAATGGTCCTACTGCTGCCTTTGAAGGGGCAGCCTTTCTTGTCCGTTGTGACCCAACAAAGTCCCTATCTAGGACAAAGTTGGCCCCTGATGTCTGTCTTCTTATGTAGACAAATCTGGTATAGAAGCGCAAGCTTGGTAGGGGCGTTCACGGCCCAATCCGACCGGGCCAAATCAGGCCAGGACCGCATTGGATTTGATACCCAGGCTCAGGCTCAGCTCAGTTGCAAAGTGAACACTCCTTTTACACTTCACCTTTTAAGCATACAGCAAAGCAGGACCAGCCCAATCAACTATAGGGCAGAAATTAAGACAGGTTCAACGCACGATCCTAAAAACAAAACAACCTAATCCAGCCTCCATGTCACTGGCCCATGAGCAGCCCAGAAAATTATAGCTGAAGCCCAAAATAAAAGGCCACAATGGTTCGTCCCAAGCTGTAGCTTAGCTCGCAGGGGATGTGAGAGTAAGTTATGACTTATGAGTGCATCATCAATTCAACTTCCCATTGTATAAAATTTAAAAAAAAAAAAAAAAAAAAAAAGACAGATTTTCTTCTAAAGAAAAATTAGTCTTTTGGCTTGGCAGTGAACAGGTAGCTATTGGGCCCGGCCCATATGGAAGGTATATAGGCGATGGTTAACAATTGTCAGTCACACCGAGTGCACTCATAGAGTAGTCATTAATCTGTATTTAAGTTGATGAATTGGAAAGTACATAGTCGAGAAGGGGCGTTTTTGTAAATCTATGCAACTTTTTGGTTATTGTCTCACGGGGGAAAAAGGCTAGATGGGATCTACCTAAGATTATTCTGCGACCTTGACCTCTTCCCAATTTTGTTTGTACTAGTAGTGTGCATCAGGAAGGGGGGCTGCATTAGGTTACCATGTACATCATTACATGGCTTAGGTATCATTGTGATTCCGCCACTAGATGCAGGGGTGGAAGTAGGGAGAGGACCATGGCCCTCAGGGCATGTTTGGATAGGCAAAAAATAGAATAAAGTGAACTTAAATGGGCTCTAACAGTCTAAAATCTCAACTCTATCCCGTTTGGATGAATCTGGCCCAATAGATGAAGTAATGTTGTGAGCCACATATATCCTATTTCACTTCAACTCTAAATACTTTCATTTTTTTGAGTAAAAGTGGATTATACTCCAATCCTTAACTTCAAAATGAGCATTCAAATGGAGTGAAGTGAAGTACTCTACTTTAACTTCAACCTACTCATTTTCACTCCACTTCACAGGTGAAATCTAATTCATTTTACTCTACTCTTTATTTATCCAAACAGGCCCTTAGATTCTCATCTAGGAGTGGAAGTAGGGAGAGAACCATGGCCCTAGATTCTGTTAGTGCAGAGCTACTTTCCACGTAAAAGGAAGTGGGGCGAGGTTGGGGCTGGATTTTCTTGCACCTTTTCAATTAGTTTTGGTGTAGCATGGATTCATCCCTCTTAAATTTTGAGGCGCAGTTTTGAAGTTTCATTTTTTTTTCCAAATTTTCCCACCACCCTTAGATGGAATCAACTGCCGCAAAAGAGAAAATCCAGATTACCTCTTTTCCGGCTGTACACAAACACACCTTGAAAAATTTGGAAAACCTTTTTTGGGCTTTACAAATGGTGACCTTAGATTTTTGTTTTTGGCACAGTGCCCCTCTTGACAAGATTCCTCCTTCAACACTTGCCTAGGTATTATGTTTTCAAATATTCCTATGCATTCACCTTGCATTGAACTTACAGGCGAGATAGCATGTGAGGCCCATCTAATCATTGTTCTAAATTAACTATCCAAATCTTAGCTCTCTGTTAGGATTTTGAGTGTTGGCTAAATTCACGGTTGGACAAAACTATGTGTCTTTTGAGTTGTATTTCATATTTAAAAAAACACTCCGAAAATAGAAGGTTGGAAGGACTCTATGAAGAAAGTCTGAAAGCATCAGAAGAAGAAAACTAGGAGAAATTGCTCTGAAATTCCGGATCAACCAGAATGGGGTCCGCTCGAGTGACCGGTGCATCCACTTGAGCGGACATGAAACAAAACCTCATTCGCTCGAGCGAATGGTGGGTCCGCTTGGGCGGACATGACTGCAGAGTCCTACGAAAATTAGAAACTTCTTTCTAATTATGCCTAAACTGCTTGTTTTAATCCTAATTAAGTTAGGCAACTTTAAGCACGTCCAAATAGCTATTAAAGGACTCAATGGCTATTCTAAAAGTACACCTCACCTCTCAAGTTCTGAATTAGAGATTTAATTGAGAGAATTCCTCTCTAGAGATTTATTAAGTCGTGCTACCAAATTCTCTAGAGCCAGTATCTTCTACATCCTGTAGAAGATTATCTTCTTACGAGAAGATTTGAGGAGTTAACTGCTGTAATAAGTCTGTTGCAATCAACGGTGTGAAGTCGTTAAAGTGTGAAGAGACACGATGTAACTTCAGTCCTTAGGTAGGGGATATTTAAGGAAAAAATCTGAGTTTCTTGTAATTGCAAGATTCATAGTGTTTGATTAGACCCAATTTGGATTTGTAGTTTTTTACCCAGTTAGGGTTTTCCATGTAAAAATCTGGTGTCCTTGTGGTTTGCTTGTGATTTTATTTCCGCTGCATATTTATTATTTTTACATACTTTTTGGACTGACTAATTGAGTGGACCAATCTAGAGATCTCGAACCCTTAAACTTTTACTCTCCCCTATATGTCATTTGACCGCATGGGTTTGCACCGAACATTGGGATTGGACAGTTTGAAAAATGGTAAAATAATGAACTCAAACTTTATACGGGGCAAGCTTTTAATACACATGGATATTTCCATCCCTGCGATCCTATGATATTTGGGGCTCCACTGTTTTACAACAATAATAACTTGAAACAAAGAATGGCAACTTAAGTTGCATGGAGTTCGAACCTCGAGTACGAAACCTTTTTTCGCTTATGTAGGCTCCTTTTTCATTTATGTGGGCTTTCTTTTCACATGTGTAGGCTCCCTTTCTACTTGAGTCGGTTGCTTTTTCATGTGTATGCGGACTCTCTCTTGGGTCCCAACCGCTTGACTGGGTACAGAAAGAAAAAAAAAAGTTTTCCCCAACAAGTTCATTCTCATAGAAAAGGGGCATATATAATGTTTTATACCACACTCATCAAAGTTCAACAAAGCCCCAAACCCTAAATCTCTTTCTTCTTCCATGTCTTCTAGTAGACTACGTCCACTCCACACCCCATCAAAACTCTAAATCCTAAATCCATCCGGCTTTTTCTTTCATATCCACATGTCCTTTTCTTCTTCTTCTTGAGTTCCCATTATCTCACCTCTACATCAAAATCCATCCCCAATCTCTTTATTCCTTGGGCCAGTTTGGCAACGAGACTAATAGAGTCAAGTGAAATAAAGTTGATTTTGAAGAAAGAATAAAATATAAGTAGGTTATTATGGTATTTTATTTTTAGTTGTTTGCTATGAAATTTTTTTTGACTTTTTGTATGGAAAAATAGAGGGTTTTTTTTTTTTTTTTTTGTATTTTAGTGGATAAAAGTAGTTGTTTTTTTTACTTTTTTTTGAAAAAGATGGAGTGAGTTTTGAATTAAAGTGCTTTTTATGTTATATATTTTCTAAAAAATAAAAAATTTATTTAACTTTTACTATATTAATAAAGTGTCAAACTAGCCCTTATGTCTCCTCTTCTCCACCTGTTCTTTCCACTCTTACAATGGTACACTACTTAAACTTCCTCATCTTCTTCCTTAAAAGATTAAAAATTAAAATGAGCACAAAACATAGGATTGAGATCCAACTCGGCCAAGACAGGGTCCAATTTCAAGTTTTCAAAAATCGAATGAATCCTAGAAAAATCTAAAAAAAAAAAAAAAACCTCCAAATACTTAAGAACCAAATATCAAATTATCACTTATTAAGATAAAAATTCTAATCATTTCTCTCTTTTTCTTAAAATGTGGTAGGTATCCAACATGAATCCACGGCCGGCCAAAGTATTCCCCGTGGGAGCATCCGTGCAAAAGTATAAATCGTGGATCGTGCAATTCCACTTGCATTCAAAGTCAAAAGGATCGTCAATCCTCATGATTCAAATTTTCGGCGCGAGACGCGCGGCAAAGCATTGCCTTTCGTTTAGCGGCATTTGATTTGGACACCTTTGTTTTTATTTTCCTCTTCTAACTAATACCAAATGTATGGTCAGGATTTCATCCCTCATGTAACTTTCTTTTATCTTTTGGCACATCAAGTGTGGGGCCCATGGATTCCTTGATTGACTCTAATTCGTTTTGTGTGACTGAAGACTGTGGAGTGTGGAGTCCAACCTTTAATCTGAATCAGTTCAAAGCAAACATATTTCATTCAAATTAAGCTGAGTTACCATCACTGTGACAATGATCATGTGCACAATATGTAATTGGGAAAAAATTATTCAATTTCCATACCCAATTTTAAAATTCATAATGGGCATTGCCAACCAATGTTGCAAATATCATTATAGAGACCATGTCAGGATAATTATGAATTCTCTTTAATAAAGGCATCATTAAGATTTATCATTAAAATCTAAAAGAAGAAATATAGAAAATATTGTGTGGATAATTTGAAGGGAGCTGCTCTCCTGAGCTTCAGCTGCAGCGTGTGATGGGCTGTGTGGCAGTGGCGGGACTTGTTAACATAAAAAACACGAAATGAAGGCAGTTCCCCCTCTCATTTTCATTTCCCACGTTTATCTCCATCACGTTTCGTTGCCCCCTTTCAGCTGCATCACAGACCAAAGGCTCTCTCTCTCTCTCTCTCTCTCTCTCTCTCTCTCTCTCTCTCTCTCTCTCTCTCTCTCTCTCTCTTCAAATCTCAGATCGTCTCGCTGCTGCGATCTCTCTCTCTGCTGCGCTCCATCTCTCTCTGCAGCGATCTCCCTCTGTGTTGCTTTCTCTTCCTCTCTGCTGCAATCTCTCCCTCTGTGCTACGCTGCAGCTCCCTCTCGCTGATGCGATCTCTCCCTCTCCGCTGCGATCTCTCCTAATCGCTGCTACGATCTCTCCCTCTCGCTGCAGATCTGCGTTGTTGCCCTCTCTCTTTCGCTGCAAAAATGCACTACTGCTCACTCTCTCGTCGCTGCTGCTCATCTCTCTCTCTCTCTCTATCTCTCTCTCTCTCTCTCGTCAATCTCTTTCTCTCGCTGCTGCTCACTCTCTCTCTTGCTGCTGTGCTCCCTTTCTCGTCGACCCCTCTCTCTCTAGCTACTGCTCTCCCTCGTGTCGAGCTGCGCCTCTCCTCATCTCACCCTCTCTTGTCGCTGCAGATCTGCAGAAAATAGAGTAAGAATGGGTTTTGGTGTTGATATGTATTGCTGGGATTAATTTGGGGTTTTTGTCTTCTTTTGGGGGACATGATTTTGCATTAAAAATTTTAGTATATTATCGGTTTTTTTTTTTTTGGGCGTTGAGTACAACTCTCATGTATGGTTGATGTTCTTTTTCAAATCAATGATGTGGGTCTCTATGTTATGAGATTAAATTATAATCCTTGAATCTGTTTTCTTTTTTTTTTATTGTTTTTCTCCTTTGTTTGATCCGTAACCTGTTTTCCATCTCTCTTTGAAATTGCAGGGTCTAGAAGATAATGAGTTTGGGAGCATGTTGAGAAAGGAGGATTTGGATATGAATGGGTGCTTGATTTAGATGGAGTATTGTGTTCTAACATTGAGACCAAGTTCTTAATTTGATGGAGTTCAAGAGATGGTTGAAAGATATTGTGGACTAGGATGGATTTTTCTTTGTTGCATCTCTTTTAACCTGGGTCTTTGCCCATGGCTTTGTTGTTCTCATTTGCTGTTGGATTCGATACTATTAATTTTTCTAATTTTCTTTGAGAAAAATGAAAATGAGAGTGAGGAGTTGAATCATCAAGCGACAAAAGGAAATGGGTGGCAATTGCAACAAGTGTACTGCAATTAGGATGGTTTTGTTTTCTCCTTTTGTTTTTCCTTTTTCCTTGATGTCATGTAGCAATTGATTCTGGTGTTGATTCAGATAATGTTATACAGAGTGTAAGTTTTTCTTTTCTTTTAGGTTTAAGTAATTGTATGCAGACAATTTAATTTTTTGTCCAATGAATTCAAGCATACCAATTGATGCATTTGATTTATGTTTGTAGATGGTTTTATGAATTATCAAGCCAGCAATATCCTAAATCATACATGCAAATCATGTTGTTTTAATTGGTTTTTGTTAGATTGAGATATGACGTGGAATCTACATTATAAAATCCATTTGTAATTAAGGTAGACCAATAATTTTGCAATATTCATGTTTCCAGTTGGAATGATGGCTTCTTCACTTAGTTTCATTCTTATTTTGGGTGGATGTGATCAACTCACTTTGTATGATTGCAAGCTAGAAGGCTCCATTTATTAGATCCATCCATGATAATCATAAGTTATCATGGCATAACTAACAATACATTGATTCTACTTAGGTTTCGCCATGTTCTCAAATTGCCTCCGCAAGTTTTCTATGTATGTTTGAGATGGATCTCAAGGCACTTGCCTTGTCACTTTCTGTGTTGAGTGGGCTATTACCCTGCATATCTCAAGACACTTCGCCTTCCACCCAGATTTTGTCAATCGGGTTAAAAAAGTGCCATAGTTTAAAACATAGCAAACGTGGTTGTACTGAACTGAAAATTAGCAGATTTTATGTCCATGATATGGACTTGGAGATCCCCGAATTGCAGCCAAAAACTCCTTCGAGAAGTAGGCTAAAAAATTCCCTAAACAGGGGTACTCTGCAACATCTGTGCAGATTTTGTCCACCGACTTGAAAAAGTGCAACCGTTGAAAACATCGCAAAAGTGCTTGTTTCTAACTAAAAATTAGCAAAATTAAAGTTCATCATATGGACTTGGAAATCCCCAAATTTCAGAAAAACTGAACAGCGGGAAGTGGGCTAAAAAATTCTCTAAACAGGGGTACTCAGCAACGTCTGTGTAGATTTTGTCCATCTACTTGAAAAAGTGCGACTGTTGAAAACATCGTAAAAGTGCTTGTTTCTAACTGAAAATTAGTAGAATTAAAGTTCATCAAATGGACTTAGAAATCCCCAAATTTCAAAAAAAATGAACTGCGGGAAGTGGGCTAAAAAATTCCCTAAACAGGGGTACTCAGCAACGTCTGTGCAGATTTTGTCCACCGACTTGAAAAAGTGAGACCATTAAAAACACCGCAAAAGTGCTTGTTTCTAACTAAAAATTAGCACAATTAAGGTTCATCATATGGATTTGGAAATCTTCAAATGTCAAGAAACATGAACAGCGGGAAGTGGGCTAAAAAATTCCCTAAACAGGGGTACACAGCAATGTCTGTGCAGATTTTGTCCACCGACTTGAAAAAGTGCGACCGTTGAAAACATTGCAAAAGTGCTTGTTTCTAACTGAAAATTAGCATAATTAAAGTTCATCATATGAACTTGGAACTCCCCAAATTTCAGAAAAAATAAACCGCGAGAAGTGGGCTAAAAAATTCCCTAAACAGGGGTACTCAGCAACGTCTGTGCAGATTTTGTCCACCGACTTGAAAAAGTGCGACCATTGAAAACATTGCAAAAGTGATTGTTTCTAATTGAAAATTAGAATTAAAGTCCATCATATGGACTTCGAAACCCCCAAGTTTCGCCCAAAAACTCCCTCGGGCAGTGGGCTAACCAGTTCTCCAAACAGGGGTACTCAAAAAGGTTTCAGCAGATTTTCCGATAACGTAGGAAAAGTGCTTGAGTTGAAAATGAGGCAAACACGATTAATTCCTACCCAAAAATTGTAGATTTGAAGTCCATCATATGGACTTCGAAACCCCCAAATTTTGTTCAAAAGCTCCATCGGGAAGTGGGTTAAACACTGCCCCAAACATGGGTACTCAGCAAGGTTTCAGCAGATTTTCCTCACAGGATAGGAAAAGTGCGCTAGTTGAAAACGAGCCAAACGCGATTGATTCCAACCCAAAAATTGCAGATTTGAAGTTCATCATATGGACTTAGAAACCTCCAAGTTTCGTCCAAAAACTCCCTCGAGAAGTGGGCCAATCAATGCCCTAAACAGGGTACTCATATTTGATTTTTTGGGTCCTCAAATTGGATTTTTTTGGCCGAATTGGGTGTATGCAATGGCTAGCCCCAATTGTACAGTCTCTCTGTGCATGAAATGGCTAGCCCCATAACTCTAAGGTTATCCATCCAGTTGCATATACTAGGACTCCCACAACAGAGAAATACTACACAAGAAATAATACACAACGGAGAAATCTCATAACAAGAAATCTCACCATTCTCACAAACACAATCCATCCATTCCATGAAACCACTCAAGAAATAATACACAATCCAAACACTTGCATATACTAGACAAATTCGATGCATTCCGTCCATTCCATAATTTGCAATACATCATCCTCTAGAAATAATTTACATTCATAAGACAACAGAAAACATTACTAGACAACTTCCATCCATTCAAAAAGGCTAACCCCATAACAAAATGGTTATTCATCCAATTCAAAGTCTAGAAACAAAGGGTTCAAACTTCATAAACTATCATACATCATTCCTTGCAAACCTCATCAAAGAACTACAAGAACACCCCACTCATTATGTCACACACCATTCCTTGCAAACCTCACTTGCATACACTTGTTGATGGAACCTTCTCTGCACCTTATCTGCATAAATTCAAAAACCCTCTCAGAAATCAAAGTGGTGTTTTATAACTGTCCAAGTTAGTTGGACCAGAAAATAGAAACTGGTTAAAAGTAACACATTATTTTCCCAAATCCCAATAATAAAAGTCAGGTACAAGACAACTGTAATCCTTCTTTTCTAGATTAGTTGTTGCAACATAATATTTAAAGTTGAGAATTTCTCAACCGAGTCATGTTGTGTTGGATTCAAGTCCTCCTTAAGTTGAAATTGAATTATGAGATTCTAAACAAACGCTCAGGACAAGGCATGATACCTGCAGTAAGTTAATGACCCAGAATGCTGCTGAGCAGGTTGTTGTGTGTTTCTGCTCCAACATGAAGAGGCAGCTTTCTTTTATCAGTTTGCCTATAGGTTTATTAGTATCCAATACATGGTGAAATTTCCAAAATGAAGATATGGCGGAAAGGAAAAAGGTATAGTGGAAATTGGAGAACCAACCTGAGCAATCTGTAAAGCAAGGAACGCTACCTAGACAAAGACGAGCAGGCAAAGTTCCTTCCAGTAGACATTCTCAAGAAATGGGACCTGTAACAATTACGTAAAATTAGTATTAGTTGATAGAGATACAAAAAACAAAAGTAGCACAATATTCACCTCTGTATCTCCAGAGGCCTTGGTTTCCTTTACAGCAATATTGCTTGGAGCACTAAGGAGAGGCTTGGAATCTACTTCTTCATTGCCAGAGACAGATAAAAGGGGAAATATGAATCGTAATAAAAAACAAAACTTCAATGCACAACAAGAACTCAAAACACTATTTGAAAGTACTCGGAAAAGTTGTTGAGACAAGTTAAACAGATCAGAAACTGAATTAAGGGGCACTTGTTCTTTAGAATCTCATATAAACTCAAGCTGACCCAAGAAGTTACTCAAAATCTCTTGTTCTTTAGAATCTCATATAAACTCAAGCTAATTCAAGAAGTGACTGAAAACCTAAAAAAAAGAGAGTCGGAACAAACTTCAAATTTCAAGAGGTCAGCTGGATACTCCAACCCAGTTCCAAATCCAGTTTGGGGGTCCTCATTCTTTACCAAACCGACCTTGGATTTCACACTTCAAACATTGTTCATGAGATTGAAAAACATGGGGGCAACTTACCATTTACCAAAACACCAGAGAGGGATTGTAGAAGAGAGAGGGCGAGTGCAGACGACAAGGGCCAGACAGTTACAGAAGAGAGGGGGAGTTGTAGATTTTCTGGATCTCGCCAAAGGGAGGGAGTGCAGACAGAGTGATGGTCCTCTAGGTGGAGATTGGAGGGCAGGGCGGAGAAATTGGAGGCATTTGCAGCAGTCCATCTTGCTGCAGAGGAGAGAGCGAGCGAGACGAGAGAAGAAGAGACGTCAGAGAGAAGGGAGAGAGTGAGCGCAGCCACAGCAAGGGAGAGATGAGCGCAGCAGCAGAGAGAGAGCAGCAGCACTCGCAATGAGGGAGAGAGATCAGCTGGGAAGCGAGAGAGGGAGAGATCAGCTGGGAAGCGAGGAGAGACACGCAGCAGTTCGACGATTGGAGAGTCTGGCGAGGGAGATTCGTCGATGGAAGAGAGGCAAAGCGAGATCAAGCGAAGAAGGAGAGCTTCGCTGAGAGAGAAAGAGAGAGGCGAGAGACAGAGGAGAGACAAGGGAGAAGAGAGGTAGGTCTAAGATGAGAAGGGGGGAAACGAAAATTGGGTGGGCCGTTGAAATCACACTTAATAAGATGTATCAAAACCCACACGCTGCAACGGTCCACACGGTCCACAGCTGATAGTAAGATCCACTGCAGTGTAGGAGAGCACTCCCCTAATTTGAATATTAGGAAAAAAAAAAACATAAAAAGAACAGACTATGAGAGGAAAGTAATTTAGAGAAGTAAGAAATAACAGATATTGTGATATATTTCAGGCAAGGACATTATAATAAGGATTGTTCCTTGATGTAGTGTTAAGGATATACTGTCTCCATAATTTGGTTTTGATCCGCCCCTTTGGGTGATATTTTTAGTGACTCATCAATGATAATAAGGTTGATTTGAAGCCATGAGAGGGTGTGGAGATTTGCTTGAGATTTGATAACGTGGAGATTTTGGAGCCATGAAAGAGAGAGGGGGACTTGGAAGAGAAGAAGAGGAAAATGCATCTGGGATGGGATGGGACTTGACAGTGTCTGACTCAATCGAACTACGTGATGATCGAGTCTGAGTCAACTCAAATTCGTCCAAGTTTTAGAAATTTGGATATATATGACCTTTAACTTTTGTAGGATTTGAATTATTAGGGTGATGGTTGGGTAGTCATTTCACTTCTTTGCTTGGTTTAATTTTATTTGAAAAAGGTTGTTTGATAGTCGTTTTGGACATTCACCTTTCGGTCTTCATTTTTAACCACTAGTAGAAATACTAACATCTTAGAATTCCTAAAAAGTACAGTCACATGAAACATGCATTCCTTTAGTGAGAAATTCTTTATAAGAATTTGTGATGTTAAAGAAAAATCTAAGTGCACGTTGGTTTAGGGGGGTTTCCAATGAAATTTTAATGTATTAAAAAGCATTGTCAGTTGTTGTCTATTAAGTATTTTAAAATTATTTATTTGATTAGTAAGATTTTAGAATTCAACCTATTGAAATGGCAGTGGAATATGTTGCTGACTTCAAACAAGTTGTTTATGCATTTGTTATGGAAATGTGATAATTTAAGAATTTCTATTCTTTGTACCAAATCTCATCTGCTAACTAGTCCTACCAAAACATCGAGGCTTTGATGGGATGAGTTAGCAATGGAAGTTCAACATGGTAATAGATTTACCAGGCTGTGGGTTCTAATAACAAGAGGAACGACTCAGCATTAAATATTTGCGTAAGAAAATATGTGATGACAGGCAGACATCCAAGAGGGATGTTGGAAAGTACTTACACTGCATCTGTTAGAGCCTAATAAAGATTATGGCAGAGTTGGCTAGGGAAGAAAATTTAGTAATTTATGGTTCTGAGCAGTGCAATGAACTTTAAAAGTAAAGGAATATTGACTTGGCAATTTAATTTCCTATTGTTGAGTGAAGTCGTTTCCAATGAAGTCAGAATGAAGATTCATCATCCATGTAAAAAGTGAAGGTGGCACATTTGCATTTCATGTTCTACGGACATGCCTAAACAAACCCTAAGCTCATCCTCGATCCGTTACTTGATATGAATAGCGGCCACAATCAAATTGGAGACGCCCATTATCACCATATATAGAATCATCTCCTTGTGAAGTTTTATTTTATATGATTTGGCAGCCGAAGCTTTTATTTATAGAAGACAAAACCTCACAAACTGGTAAAATAGCAGCTCTCTAATGGACATTGCCTTTCTGGAAGGAGTCTGGATTTGCTTCATGAGCCGGAGTTGCCTTTGAATATGGCAAATGCTCGAGCCTTTTAGGCATCTCTCTTTTCTTTTTCTTTTTCTTTTCTTTTTTTTCATTTAAATGTCTCACACACACACACGCCCACCTACTTGCTTTGAATTATGTATCATGCTAGCCCTAGTTTTACATTGATTGATATATTAATCGCCAGTGAACTTTTTATCATAATAAATTTGCATGATATATAGCTTGTTTACCTTTTATGCAGATGATTTGGAATTGGGTTTTACATTGTGACATCTACCTATATAAATATGTAAGTGTTACACATGTGAAACACATTGCATGTTTTTCAAAATCATCATTTTCACGTGAGTAAATTAGTATATGCAACAGTTTTAGATGTATTTCGATTTTCTTCATGAATTCATCAAAATCTAGGAAGAATTAAAATAAGATTCTATTTGTCTTGATGTTTACAATTAACAGAAGAATATTGAACAGCTTGGGTCATGAATTAGGAGCCCAAAAAGTCCACGAAATCATATCGGTTAGGATTTTTTCATAAATTACTCAAAATCTATCGAGATTCAAGATCTCCGAGCTTACTAGTAGCAAAAAAAAGTTTTGAAAAGTTTGGATTGTAAATTTGGGACCCACAGAAATGAAAGAAATGGTCTTTGATGAGACCCATTGATCGTAAGCTCCAAGTGTAAAGCCGCGATGTAGTAATAAACTAGTGAGAGCATATCAATCCATAGCGAGCAATGTAAATTAATGTTTCTCTTCAACTTGTACCTACCCTAATTAGAAATCTAAATATAGCCTAAAAAAAATTAGAAAAGTACATTATCATTCCTACTTTCCAAAAATTATATTAATTTATTCCTTTCCATTGTTTACTTTTCAAACTCTCCAAAAACACCAAGATATGTGGTCTTTGATGAGGCCCATTGATCGTGAGCTCCAAGTGTAGAGCCGCGATGTAGTAATAAACTAGTGAAAGCATATTAATCCACAGGGAGCAATGTAAATTAATGTTTCTCTTCAACTTGTACCTACCCTAAATTAGAAATCTAAATCTAGCCTAAAAAAAACTAGAAAAGTACATTATTATTTGTACTTTCCAAAAATTATATTAATTTCTTTCTTTCCATTGTTTACTTTTCAAACTCTCCAAAAACACCAAGATATGTGGGTCCACCACGAAAGCTGTCCTACTCTTGATCTTTCTCAAATTTCACTAATGTGGGTCCCATTCTTGATTTCTCCTATACAAATTGAAATAAACAAATTCAACAATAATCACATGTGAGGAATTTAAATAGACTATGCATGGGACCCTACTTGATGCACCCAAGATAACCGACTTTCAAAAATAGATTTCAAAAAATGGTAAGTTTCATAAATTTATGCAAAAAGTGTGATTTTTGTGCAAATTATGTATGAATGCACTACAATGAATCCTAAATGCATAAAAACATAATTTGACACTAAATGAAGTTCTTTAATATCAATAAGCTCTTAAAATGGCCCAAAATGTGTATGAAAATGTGCGCTTTTCAAGACGCATCACCCACAAGAGAAAAATCACCATGAGGAGGCTGTCCTAGTTCCATTTACAAGAGACGTGTGTAAATGATTTTATCACCTTTTCATATGCATAAAATTTGGTGATGATGCATATCCATGATAGTGCAAACAAACATGACGATGCGCATCCATTATGCATATGAAGCATTTATATATGCAAATGACTAGAAATAAATAACCAAGAGCTAAGATTATTTAATTAGCTCAATATTTTGTAGACTTCTAATCCATGTTTAATCTATTTTCATCTTCGTACCTTTTTTGATTTCGTGCCTCTAAGTAGGCCCCGTAAGAGGTGAGTGTATTTCAAGGAAAAACTCCTAAACATCTTTCAACCTGGATTGTTATCCTTCAAACAAAAGTGTGTATATAGAGCAAATTTGTGACTAAGGCCATAAAAAAGCCTTTTGTTAATAGAACAATTTTCAACAACATGAGGTTGCTCAATTGGATATCACCTGGGTTTCCAATGAACAATTCCTAGGTATGCCATTCTTCCCACATTTATGGGCTGCTACCTTTAGACACGTGTTTGGGCTATCCCATTATTGGACTTCTTTCAGTACAGCCACTGCTGGACTTCGAGATTTAACCCTAAAAATCTATGTAACTGGCTTGGGAGGAACCCAACTCAGAATGGATGGAAAATGAAGGTCTTTCTTAATCTTGCCACTTAAATGCCAACGAAACATCTACATCACACAAAGCCTTGTAATGCGGAGAGTGTATGAATCCCAAAGCAGGATCCTTGCTAATCAATGTAAGTAAAGTAAGTGCATACTACATTAATCACGGAAAAAGAAGGGATTGGACATGCGTGATTCCATTTGACAATGACATCATTGAATTTGGCTAATCTTACAATAAATGAGAGTAGGAATTTTAAATTTTTTGAAGGCTAACGGTTAGCATCTGTTACTGGGGCCCACATGTGATTGCACGTGGGTAGGCCCCAATCACATATTAACCTTCTTAATTATAAAGCAACTTCTCTTTATTTAGGGGATGAGGAAATAAACTTTTGCTCCCTATGCTTCTTATTTTGATAAGCAAGAGGCTCCCCTCTCCCTATGAGGCTATTTTCTGTAGGTTAACCACCTCTCCCCCACCCCAACCCCACCACGCCGGTTCAATGAGTCCTTTTGTTACCATAAAAAACAAAAAATAATTGATTTTGGATCTCCACAAGTATTTGATCCTAATCAATATAAGGTCCATCTTCACATTCATAGCGGCCAAATCAAATTTGACTAAAGCTTCCCCAATGCCAAAGTCCAACATCAACCTCATTCATTAACTTACAAAATTTGAGATTATCATGTAAGATCTCAATTCATCTTTTTATATGTATATACATGAAATGAATTACTTTGGATGGTGAATGAATCCCATGGAAAGTCAAACTTGGTGCATGCTCGGGTTGCACAGAAAATTCGGTATCACCGCAAAGTCGGATAAAACCGGACAGTTACGATTGGTTTTATAGTAGATCGGTTTGGTTTACGGTTTGAGAATCGTAGAAACCGCTTAGATCGGTCGGTTATCTATTTGAACCTCCGGTTCACCGCTTAAACCCAAACGACCGGTATATTATGTAATTTGCATCCCTAAAAATTGGAATAAATGCAAAGGATGGGGGTGTCATCATTTTGAAATTCTCAATTTCTAATTAAAAAAAAAAAAAACGATCTACCCGACCGAACTGAACCAAATACTTCGGTTTGGTAGGGTCTAAGCCATCTCCATTGGTCGGATCAGATTGATTAATTAAAAAACCCATAGGTTCGGTTTGGTGGTTGGTTTTAGTGCTAAACCGATCCTAATTGCCCACACGTATATGCCTTGGCCTATCATCGGTAGTGTAGATTACTCATCTACCTCAAGTTAAATAGTTTGTTTGAGCTAGGGAAACAATATATTGCTACCATTAAAAAAGTTCAATGAATTTTGTTTTGATTATTTATTAATCCCAGCTTCTTTTATTTAGTGGTGCCACTGAGGTCAAGCCATCTACAAAGCGAGACTTGCCGAATTAGATGTCCGACTTTTGCAACAAATGCCAACTTTAGAAGAAGCATGAGGCACCCCAATGAAAATGAAACTGTCACCATGGGCTTATTATTATCTTAATCATTATTCATCCTAATTCTATCTAATCTTCTCCTCAAATCAACTATGTATGTTAAGACTCACCACCATCATCTTTCTTATTAGTATTATTATCATTGTAAACAAAAGGAGTAATTAAGAAGTGTGAAATGAGGAAAGAGAAATGAAAAGAGAAGGAGAATTATTTTAATTTGGATAGAAGATAAAACTTCAAAGGGTCCTATGATATCCCTTTAAAAGTGATAATCAAAGAAAAAAAAAAGAGAAAAACTAGATGAAAGTGAATAATTAATTCTGATCTCCACACTACAACTTTCAGCAATGATCTATATCATTTGTTTCTTTTTCAGATTTAATTTAGGAGATTTAACCGAAAAAGACAGATTAGCTTACCACCATACCAAAAAGGTAATTTTGAGTGCCCTTGCACTAAATCAGTCACTTTGTTTGAAAACGTATTTTTAATTTTTTTTACATTTTCTACTAGGGTCCTTATCGACCTTTTTTTTTTAAATGTTAAAGGTCCCTAACGACCCTACGGTCCATTCTAACATTCACAGAACTCCCATTTACTTTGTTTGTAGGGTCTCGGTCGACCTTTATTTGTAATGTTAAGAATCTCTATCGATCCTGCGGTGTATGCTTATCAATGCACGAAACCATCCCTCATTCCCTATTCTTGAAAAAAAAAAATGACCGTACTTGACTTGCTTCCCATCCGTATGATATTCCCACCTCTTGAAGACCGTTAAAACTACATGCCATTTGTTTGGTGGAGAACCTTAAAGTGCATATTCCAGGTGGAGAAGAAAGTAATTGATTATCTTTAAGCCTAGTTCCGGGTAGACGTCCCTAATAGGAAAAAAAAAAGTTGCCAAGACCAACTTATGATTCTTCCTTTTCTTTTAGGGCCTGTTTAAATAAGCAGGTCATAGATTATCATAAGAAGTAGAAAAGATTTCTACAATGGTAAGATTTCTACAATGGTTACAGGAGAACACCGATGAAAGGTAAATGTCAATATAGACCAAATTCACCTTATTTCCTTACCCCAATTTCATATCCAAAATCACCAAAATCCCCAAAATTATGGTGGAGAAGAGGGTGAGCTGGAGAGAATGCAAGACAATAGAGGAACTTTGGTTCAGGTGGAGAGATTGAGAGCTAGAAAGAGAGCAGGGACGGTGAGAGAGAATGGGAAAGAGAAAAGGACTGAGAGGTCGGCTGGAGACACAAGGGCTCGTCTTTTGCATGGCAAATACGATTGGGGAAAACGTCTTTGGGTCTGTGGGGGTGTTTACAGGATTTGTTATGGGCGGATCAATGGCCGGAGATGGGAGCGCAAAGCGGAGATTTTCTAGATCTGGCCGGAAAGAGGAAGTGCAGACAAGAGAGGGAGAGAAGGATGAGATAGTGAGAGCTGACCTGTCCTAAAACAGGGTTTGTGAATATAAATTATCTCTGCTACTATCTCTACTTTAACCAAGTATAGTATCCACTGGGACAAAATGTGAGGACCCGTTCTTAGAAATACCTAGTGGGACCCAATTTGATCAAGTCAAATCCTTGATTATCCTATTTAATAAGTGATTAGCACGAGTAGTTGGTAATTCCCATTAATTTAGCTTAAACTATAAGATTTAGACCCTCGTGAGATTAATAGTAGTTTCTTAGAATAACTTTCTAATTAGGAGCCTGAGTTATAATCTTAACCATATATGGTATTTCCTACTTTAGAATGCTAATTAATAAGAGTTAGTGGAATAGATGGCTAAGGTTCCTAAGTTTTAGAACTAGCTTGTATATATAATTATTAATAAATATTGGGTGTTTATTGTTAATTTAATAGGTCTTGATTAGATTAAGACTTAGTTGATATTAGAATTAATATGAAGGGCATTGAGAGTTAAGTACCTTCTAGAAACCCACCTAATGACTTATTTACCCATGACCCCATCTCTTTTCCATTTTAAACTAAATTACCCTTTTGGTAATTATCCTAAACCCTAAGCTATAAAAGCAAACTATTGCAAACATTAGCCAAAAACCCTAATTTACTCTCATCTCTCATTTACCCTATCTTCCTCCCCAAGCAAACCCTAATCCCCCAAAATCCCAGCCCAAGGAGAAGCTAGGAGACGACCCCAATTGCTCAATCAACACCTTAGGAGTTTGGAATTCGCATATCTCTCTCTCAACTCCATCACCAATTCCGAATAGAGGCAAGTAGACATGTTTAGATTCTTTCATTTAATTGATTAATATGCTTAGAGTTATAATTACTATCTTTGCTGGATGTTTAGCATGATTTCTGTTTATGGATGGTTGATTGAATGAGGTGATGTGTGGGATTATTATTCTAGGCCTTTTTATGTGTTTTTTGCCATTGATAGATGAGAAACCCCCATTTGGAAGATCAATAGCCCATTCGTGATGAGATTAGGATGTGGGAGGTGTATATGAAGTTTGGGGATGATCAGTGTAGATCTGGGTTGGATTTAATGAAGTTTTGATGGAAAATGAAAAGGGCAGAATTCTGAGAAAAATGTGGAATTCGTGTATACCCGGTCGACATCATCACCCAGGATGTCGACTGGGCACACAGGGGATGCTTCAGTAACAGGGAGCAGAAATGGTCATAGGGTACAGCCCCCTTGTACCTGGTCGACTGGCCAGAAGGCCCGGTCGACCGGCCACACTGCACTTTTTCCCCCACCTGCCAAATGTTTGTGGAAGTGTCGCAGTGTACCCAGTTGACCGGGTGGACTATGATGTCGACCGGGGATACTGTAGAATGTGATTCATGACTCTTAGTTAGCTGTCCATTTCCATAGAATGCCAGGTCGACCCGGGGACCCATGATGTCGACCCGGTACACTATAAACAGTGATTTTCCAGATCTAGTTCCCCTTTTTTATCTGATCATGTGTGGGCCCTGTTGACTTTTCATTTGGACCGTTTGGGACACGCTGGACACGAATCAAGGGCCGGGCTTAACCTTGACCCGTGTAGCCACCTAAGTAAGGTCTAGTGTTGTAAACGGAACCTGATTCAATGGTTATGGATGTCCTATGATGCTAAATATCTTCAGGAGCACCAAGGATACATAGTAAGCATCTAGAACTCCGTGATCACCGTCTTAGGAGAAGTAGGGCCCTAGACCTGAATGGAGGGGCAGCAATCTTCTATGGATTTGTGACATATGGCATGTATATTGATGAAACGGACACTGAGGCTGGCTGGTAGGTCCGAACTTAGGATATTGGCCTTGAGAGGTACTATAATCAGGACATTGCACTTAGGGTCTGATCCATGATCACGGTCCGTATTGGATGAGATGTCAGGACATGACACTTGAAGTCCTGACCTGTAATATTGGAAACTTAACGGTAGATATTAATGGATGGACTATATAATGAGATAATGTTAATTAAGCGTATTGAGAAGCGGAGTTCATAAGGGTATGCATTATTAACTGTTGAGGATTTTAAGGATAGATTACTTATACCTGAACTCTGTGCCTCATGCCCTTGACTAACATCGTCTCATATTAATTATTATTAGGTTATCCAGTTCGGAGTATCCCCACCTAGTGGTCTGTAGGATTTGTGGATGTACGATTGGTCTGCCGAGGGTTATGATGCCGGCATGGACATTGATATTGAGATATTGTTGGTTGACACAGTAGGTATCGGTAGGGGAGGGGTACTGAAACTGCCGGCGCTTGGACCGGGTGTGGATGGACGATGATGTTGATTTAGCACGTAAGACAAATGGTTAGGACTTGGCTGTGGTTATGAATATTACTGGTTGATCTAGCACATAAGACCAATGGCTGGGACTTGGCTGTGGCTATGGACATTGATGGACTCTTGTACGCTCCTACTCGATGAGACAACAGCGATAGGTGGCTATGACCCCCATGGTTGATGTTCATCGACAGTTGTCGGGACGACGACGACGGGTTGGCTCTGACTCCCACGTCCTTTGTACTTCAACTGTGGACGTACATTGTGTGCTCTTATGGATGTATATTGGATGTATTAATATTATGTATTCATGATGTAATTGCTTAGTATATTTGACTGTCGACGTTGACACGGTTGGATCCAGATACAATGATTGTGAATAGGGTAGGGTCACTTTCTCTGGTTACTCCTGTTAGTGGTGATACAGATGTATTTGCATGGTTTATACGATATATTGATGATTATGGCTTCTCTTGTCTATATGATATATTGCATCTAACATCTATTATATTATTATCTCGATTACGGTTAAGGCACTACACTCCACACTGTTTATGTTGCACTCTGATATCCTATATTATTATTGATGTACTAATCACGTAGGTTCAGCTGGGATCAGGTATGATCTTCTTCCTTATTTGTTTATATAATGTATTGCCATCTAAGCATGCCTATTTGCCTGGCTCATCGAGCCTGACCCAATCCTTGGTGTTTTCAGGTATATTCTCTTCCGCTTCCTTTGATTGGTAGAACTACTTGGCGGCTGATCCGTTGCCGCAGGGTTGAGAGAATGGTGCAATTGGTGCACCGAGAGGCGTCTATCAGATGGATCTCTATTCTTTCCTTTTATTGTAGTTAGCCGTGTTGGCATATGATTGAATAGTTAGCTTAATTATAGAAAGTACCTTGTAATCCCTTAAAGTGAAATAAAATTTTAGAACTCTGTCCATCTACATACTCATATGAGATTTAAACTTGATTATATTACCGGATTTTCCGCATCTCTTAGGTACTTTCTTGTAGCACCCCGAAATTCGAGGCGCTTAGATTTTGGGGTGTTACACAAAAAGGTTAAGCTGTGTTGGTTCCTTAATTCCTATTTTAGTCATAATTGAAAACAAAGTGTTGATTCCTAAACTGATCCTATTAGAAAACGAAGTGTTGGTTTGATGGGGTTTGATTCCTAAATTAACAAATTAAAGGACAAAGTTTTAATTCCAATCAAAGAAAAGATCTCAGGGTACGAATCCACTCTAACCTCGCACAATGGCAAGTATAGATCTAGGGTTTCACTATCAACACTAAACAGACTCGTTCTGGTTACAAACCTTCACAGTGTCAACAAATAAAGGATTTGGATGTAGATCGGGGCATAACCTATCTCTATGGCATAGATTATTCTAGATCTAATAACACATTCAATCAAGCACTGATATATGACTTAGTATTCAAATCTAAAAGATTAAAATACCAAAGAAAGACATATTGAATTAAGAGAATAAAATCCAATCAATGGATAACATCATTGTCATATAACCAAAAGCATTTAAAGGAAAACCCTAGAACCTATTCATCACCGTAAACACAAGATTAGGGCTTCATCGCAACCATAAGATAAAGATTTAGTTACTCATGGACGACGATTGGCGAAGAATCTCTGACGAAATCCCCATTGACGCTCTTCCGAAGCTTTAAAACATTGCTCCCGATCTTTTCCCAAGATGTGAATATTCTTCAAAACGAGTTTGGAACCATATTTATAGGTTTTGGGTCGAAAAATCTCATCGAAAACATGTTGGAGGCGGACCTCATTCAGGTCAGGTGTCTGGACACCAGGAACTGGGCATCGGACGCCAAGAAGCAGAGGCTTTCTGGTCGTTTTTGTGGCCACGCGTCCGAACGCCCATAGGCAGTACCTCCGGGTCATTTCAGATTTTTCTGAATTTTATTCAATTTTCTATGTTTTTCACCAATTTCTTCCCAATGCTCCTACGGCATCTGTAAACATGAAAATAGCATAATTTGACTAATTAAACGCATCGGAATGTATACCAAAGTCTAAATTGAGGGGCCTAAATGGTACATTTTAGGCTCTCATCAAGAGCTGCAGAGAGAAAAGTTCATCAAAGCGACTGCTTTGGCCTTCTTCTCAAACCTGTGATGTGAAGGTTAGGATTGGCCGTAGGGTTGCTAGAGACCCTTAAAATTAAAAAAAAAGGTTGATAAGGACCCTAATAAAGAATGTTAAAAAAATACGTTTTCGGGCAAAATGACTGATTTGATACAAGGGCATTTGAAATTATCTTTTCGATATGGTCGTCATCTAATCTATTTTTTACGATAAAATTCTCTTTAATCTAAGACCCAAAATGAAATTGAAATCCAATCTAACCATATTTATATCATATTCTATTATTTTATTTACATCTAAAACACCCTTGGGGTGAGAACATGGGACTCAACCCACTAAATGGACCACAACCAATTCACCAAACACAACAGGCCGACCACAAGTCAGGATAAGTACCTGACTAAAGATTAAATGGTCAGTGCAGGGATGACCCACCAAGACAAGTCTAACACTAATATATGGTATAACCCAAAGCCCTAATTCCTATTCTTCATCTCTCGCTTGTCAATTGGTATGTGCACAAACTCTCTAGTCTACAATTCCCTTTGATATTGAACTTTGTCAACAGTTTTTTTTTTTTTTCCAATTAAGCACAGTATTGCAATAGTGTAATAGGTAAAAACCACCTAGCATCGAGGGTCGATCACCTCCTTTAATCAGGGAACAAAAACTATTCAAAACAGACAGTTATCTTTATCTCTAACTAAAAGAGAGGTAAGAGAGAGAGAAAGATAAAGGATACAGTTTTCCCCTCAACAAAACCACTATACACAGTATGTGATAGGCGCCATTTCTGTTGGTGCCTTGGTGGGGACACACCACATGTGATTACATGTGGATCCCATCAATAGATGCTTACAATAACTTGTGTCTTTTTCTTTTTTCTTTTTTCATCTCTCAATTTTGATGGTATCATTTTCAATATATTCACTTCTTATAACCATCAATGCTTTCATCAAGGTATCCGTTGGTGTCCCACCATTTATTATTTGAACTAATTCGGTCTTAATTTTGAAATAAAAAAGGGGGGAGAGAGAGAGAGTGTGTTAATTTTAAACCTAATAGACAGATGTAATAGCAGTTGAATTGTGTATTCTGTGCGTTGGAAGAGGTATCTAAGTCTAACCCATTTAATAAAAAGGTCTGTTATGAGAGGGCCCTCGACTTATACACTCCTCTTATCAATCTAGTATACATAGAGTCCAATTGACCCAGATGGAAGATTCTCGATTTCTATATTCTGGTCAATTCATAAAAAAAAAAAACCCACTTTTTATAGAGTCTAAAATAATATATGTAATAGGGTTTTGAACTTCAGATACTAAAATTAGGTGTAAGAATCACATGCTCAAATGGCATTATCAGACAAACAACCGTAAATCTACTCTAATTGGGCCCTACTCCAGCACTGTCCTCACTCTCCAGCAAAGAAAATCTCACATTAAACGTTAACAATCAAAACAAAAGATCATTTTAGAAAAACAATGACAACTGACGTATTATGCTTGAAAAATCTACCACTGGTAATGTGAATGTCCCTCTCACTCCTGCCGCCCTTATCACTTCTCACTTTTTCAGACCCAGGAGGCCTGACCCCGGACCGTTGCCACTCACCAGTCGTCCACCTGGACCCACCATGCGTCCCTGGTAAGTGGTAACTTTTCCAGAAATTTCCACATTGCACGCTACCAACCGTCCGACTAAAAAGATCCTACTTGTATCAACGGTGAGCCGCGCGTGGCGTTCAAGTCGCCGTTATGGTGATTACCCATTGGTCCCATTCTCTAATCTTCTTATTCTAAAATTTAAAAAACCCCTGTCGCTCTCTCGCATATATGCGCCGTTGCGTTTGTTATTTGATGAATGGGAATTTTCAAATAAAGCATTACGATTTTACTTTATTTTTAAAAAAGGACATAAATTTCAAAAATAGGTTTTAATTAGGATCATTTGGTCATTTGAAGTTTGGGAGTTTCATTATTTTCTTTGCACATCCCAATAATGCCTGAACTAATCCCAACCCAAGCTCTACCCTAACCACCACCACCTCCTCCTCCAGCAACACTCTCGGAGGGGGAGTGGAACTGAGAGAAAGACAAGAGAAAGGGAGGAGCCACTTGGTGAGGTAGAGTGGTGAGGAGCGGCTGAGCGGGCTGAAGATTTCGGTAGAGTTGACGGTGGTCATGGTGGTGGACGAGAGAGGGTGACAAAAAGAGGTAGAGAGGGAGTTGGAGGAGGAGGGCAGGAAGAGGGAGACAGGGAGACAAGGGTAGTTTGATGATTCTCCATAAAGGGTATATTGGTAAGAAAATTATTTTTAAAATGGTGAGTGTGGAAAGAAAAAATGTGGTGTGCACTTAAAAGTTCTACTCCCAGCAACTCCTTTCCACAATTTTTTTTTCAAAATATCCAAATTGGCATTCATTTAAAGCTATCGTTTTTCTCTAGCAGCTACTACTTGTCGCTAATCACCTTGAAGACACTAGTTGATGTCAATCACTGTGAGGGAGTCGATGGTGAAAAAAAAAAAGAAGCAAAAATGACAAAGTGAATGAGAATTTTACTTCAATCAAAGTTAATTTTGATATTTAAAAAAAAAAAAGACTGAAGAAAAAAGTTACAGAAAAATGCCTTTAAAAAGCAGGTTGTTATTGATTGAAAACTTATTGGAATAAATTTGAATATTAATTTGAAAATATTTAGAACTTATGTTCTTTTTTAAAATAGTGCAAAAACATAATCCCTTTTTTGACACTTCCCCTCGTTTCATACCCTACAATGCCGGGAACAACCAACATAACATGTAGCTTAGACGCACACTCCCACACTCCACAACACGCGCATATTCATTCAACTTCTCTCTCTGTCTCTCGTTTATCTCTTCGTCCGCATTCCAAAATCCCCTGAAAAGTTAAAAACCAAACAAAAGAACCCTTACCCCTCATTACCTGACTTGGGAAAATCCAATTCCTGGAAAATCTCCCGCCCCGCTCTGCTAGTTCTACTACTCTCCTCCATAAAAGCCGGCATTTACATCGAGTACAGGGAAAGTGAAATCACCTTTTCCTTTCCTTTCCTTTCTAAGCAGATGCTCTGTTTTCTCCAGATGACTTGGCTTTCTCCTTCTCCAAACTTCCATGAGAAAAAATCAATCATCACAGAACAAGTAGAAGAAAGAATGTTCGTTTCCATGTTGTCGTCTCTACGCTTTTTCTCTCTTCTCTAGGGTTTCGGCTTTGGTTTTTATGAGATCGGATTCTCGTCTTTTGGAGATCGATGGGAGAAGGAAAGGCGCGGAAATGGAAGCTTCAAAGCTTGCGGATTCCTCCGTCGAAGCTCGCGATTTTGGCGACGGAGAAGCAGCTGCAGAGATTGCAGAGAAAGGCCATCTCTCGCTACTTCTTGTGCGGATCGATGCTTTTTGCGCTCGCTCTGATCTCGCTCTTCACCGGCCATGTCACATCCGACATCGAGTGGTATTCGCAGCGTCTCGTCAAGCGAGCTTTCTACTCTAAATTGGTAGGTGTTCTTCAATCCTTACAGCGTCTAAAATCTAAATGCAGTGTGTTTTGGAATTAGAATGCTTTCTGGTTTTTGTGAATTTTGGTGTCGCTCTTTCGATTTTAGTAAAGTTGATGTGAATGTGATTTCGTTTTGGATGTTCTGTTTGTGTTTGGATCGAGTTCTTACTGGTTTCGTTTGTTACTCTTTAACTTTTACGTAGAATGTTACTGATGTTAAAGAGTTTCAGGGCAGTGGTCAGGAGAAAATCGATATATGGAAATCTCAGTCTTCAAAGTTGTACTATGGTTGCAGCGATAGAGGTCCTCGTTTTCTTCGTAAGTGCTCTTCTTTTCCATGGTTTTTAGAGAATCCTCGCGAGAATGGGGGGTTTTGAACTTTTGAAATTAGTGGGTATCTTCTACCTTGCAATTCTCTGCCCTAATTTCGTTGGGGAGGATGTAGTTATGCTTGGTTGGCTTACTCTGTGGAGTGGAAAAATTGTTTCTTTAGATTTTTTTTTTCTTCTGGTATGACTACCAAAATCAAGAGAAAAGTTTCTATTCTTCCGAAAGGGTATGCAGTGGAACGAACTCACAAAACCCTGCATAATTGACTTGACTTGTGTCATTTTTTATTAGAATGTGGGTGTTAAATTCTGGACTGGCATTCCTGTCTGGCTCTGTTGGCTAATTGATTGATAGAATGGAGCTATGAAAATGATGATTTCCATCAGGCCTTGCTCGCTAAGGTGCTCATGTGGACAGGAATTATGACCTCTTTGGTGGCTGATTGTTGAGCAACATCAGCTGAATCTTGAGAAAATGAATTCATCCCTGAGAATTTGGCTGAACCGCAGCAAGAAGTAAGCTGTCTTTCTACATTTTAAGTTTGAGTTGCGAAACAGCTCAATTGATGAAAATTGCTGAGATTCAGCTGGTTTCCCTCAAATGAATGTGGCCAGAAGAAGAGGCCCTTATTTCTTTCTAGACTGGGTCACAGGAGGCATAACGGACACTTGGGGTCTTTCTGATGGAAAGAATTTTGAGTTCATGTTTGGAGGGGGTTTCAGATAACTTCAATTTCCTGTCTCAATGGAATTCCTCAAATGCAAATATATATATATATAAAAAAGCATCTTAAATTCTGTAAGTGGGAGAATTTCAAAGGCTATTTGACACACTTTATTGTAGCAAATTTTGGTGTCTCCTGGATTCTCTCCATCAGACACAGAATTCAGAAAATTTGGAGTTACATTTCTTCATAGTTTCTTGTGTCTCAATCATTGTTTTTTTTGTCCATAATAGTTACTAATCAAATATAATAAATAATAAGTCCTTAATTCTCTGATGCTGATATTGACTAGCACAAGTGAATTGATTGATTGCTAAGTCAAGTTACATTTTCAGAAACTAAATAACATAATGTCTGCCCATTGCTCTTATTCATACAGCTGATGGGTGTCTATTTGCTTTCTTCTAAAATTTAGGTCCTGCACGTGAGAGATTGTCTAATGGATACTTGCTCATTGCAACTAGTGGAGGGCTAAACCAACAAAGAACAGGAGTAAGTTGAGGTTTTTCTCATGCACAGAACTGAAGTTCTAAATAACATAATTCTCTCGTAGTATTGATGCCCACATTTTAACTAGGTCTAATTCTTCAATGGAAATGTAGTATCTAACCTAGTAATCTGAAAGAATGCAGAATGAACATGTTACAAAAGCTTCATTTGAATTTATATTAATTCTGTAAGATTTTGACACAAGTTGGGTTAGGCTCAGAAAAGAACCTATTCCTTATTTGGTGTGTAATCTAGGATTTTTCAACCTTGCGCGACAGATATCATCATTAATGTATGGGCTATGCGCCCTCGGAAATAAACCTTAATATTTGCAGTCCTTGGGGCTGTACCAAGTGAACAGATTAGCATCTGTTCTTTCTACAGTGGATGTTGGCGTCCTGCTATGCTGTCCCTAGAACTGTAACTATGCACAGCCAATTCATTTTTGTTGGCAATTTAAATTCTTCTAGTGGTGCAGTATCACATTCACACCCTTTCTTATTTCGCCATGATACTTCAGAACAGATCAGGCTTCTATTAGTTGTGCACGTCCTTAGTGTAAAGTGATTATGGTATATGGTAAAAGCATATTATGTTGCAGATCTTTGCATGTTTTAGTGCCTTCTTAGTTTTGTTTTGAAGAAGCCACTAACCTTTCTCCACATAGATTACTGATGCAGTGGTTGTTGCACGGATTTTGAATGCTACACTAGTCGTACCTGAGCTGGATCATCATTCCTTCTGGAAAGATAATAGGTGACATCAGTTTCTATGAGATATTGCATTGTACAATTACCATAATTATTGTATTTATTATTATTTAATGAAAGATGCCTTGGATTACAGTGACTTTCTCAACATCTTTGATGTTGATTGGTTCATTTCCTCCCTCTCGAAGGATGTTACTGTTGTCAAAAGAATTCCAGATAAAGTAATGAGATCAATGGAAAAGCCGCCGTATACAATGCGTGTTCCAAGGAAATCAACTCCTGAATTCTATATAGATCAAGTGCTGCCCATACTCTTAAGAAGACGTGTAAGGGACCATGCAACCTGTTCTTGGATTTGATTTCCTTGTATTATATCCTTTTCATAAATGAATTTCTGGATATTCTTCCCTGAATCTTTTCATGCGAGCTTGCAAATGTTATATTGTCTTGAGAAGTTACAACTTACAACGATCCGACATAGTGTACAGAACTGAGATATTTCTCGGAACCCATTTTTTGTTGGTGGGAGATAGTCCATATCAGAATGAAGTGACTGTCAAATTTGAATCCTTTTTGTTCGGATAATGTCTTCCGTCATGTATTTGCTACAGAAGCTTACACTATTAATGTTTTGCAGGCCGTGCAGTTGACAAAATTTGATTACAGGCTCACAAACAGACTTGACGATGAATTACAAAAGCTACGCTGCCGAGTGAACTATCATGCATTAAGATTTACGAAGCCTATATGGGATCTTGGACATAAAATTGTGAAGAGAATGAGAAGGATGAGCTCACGTTTTATTGCAGTACATTTGAGGTATCGCATTTTGCTGAATTGCTAACTTATAGATACTATGCCAACATATCTTAAAAATTGACCCTATCATGCAAAAGACACTAGCATAAAAGTGAATTCTGGATCCAACTTGGGATGGGCAAAGCCTGAGCCTGCATAGTTCATCCTGCATTGAAACCCGCTTCGGAATGGGTGTCTTTTGTCTCGGGCCTAGATTTTGAAGCTCCATATAATTCAGGCCAGGCTTGCGCTCAGACCTCAGATACTTAAATTGGGTCCACATACCTGTGCTGCATCTTAAACTTAATATGTTGGCTGTCGCCTCTTCATCAGAGCAATTCAGAATCAGCATTAATGCTCTTAATTTATAAAGAGTAACAGTAATGAGGATATGAAACTTCTTGTACAGAACTATTCATTTTAGCCTATTAAATAAGGAATAATCCACATTAAACAACACATGCCTCACAACAACTTCCCTAGATGTCTGGTGCATCAAAACCATTGAATCTGAGTATTTGCTATTTAAACTTGGATGATCAGCCTAAAATCCATGTCTGCTTTAAACAAATGAGTTGTTTTGATTTTATACCATTGCTCCTATTGTCAGCCAGGCCAGGGCATGCCAATTTAGGCATTATCCTGCGTCAGGCCTACTCACATGCAATTTGGGTTGGGTTTAGGCTAGGTCATGTCAATACCAACCCAGCTTACTCAAGTTGTACCTCTAAAATGGATACTTGGATTGAATCGAAGCACTCAGTCTTTGTTGGATCCTTGTAACACTTGTGCGAGAATGCAGCGCGCGCATATATTGGGATCAGTGCTTTGGTGTAGTGGTAAAAGTCTCGGGTGCCATGTGTGACAGTGCAGGTTCAAGACCCGCGTGCAAGCACTTAGTGCAAAATTGCCAAAGGTTCGGTTTGTCTCCAGTTTGGACCCTCCCAGGACCCTGTTTCGGTGGGACTGCACTGGATGATGACCTTTATATATATATTATGAGACTCGGTTTCTGGCCGTTGGATCTCAAACTAGATCCAATGGCCATCTTTATTTCATGTGAAAGGACAGATAGCTGAAAGGGTTTCCTTCAACGATCTTCTCTCTTTCGTTCTCCATACCTAAGCGTATGGAGAGGAAGCAATGAGATAGAGGAAGAAGAGGGGAAAAAACGCAAGGAGAGAGGAAAGGAAGAGAAGTGGTGTTGATTGAATCCAAGTTCAGTAGATTCAATGGTTTCAGGGGTTCTGTATGCGATGAGAAACATGAGCTCTCTACCTCTGATCATCTTGTTGTGGGGAATTGAGCTGTACACCGGAATCGAGCTCTTGCCGGGGAGCAGAAAGATGCTTGTTTTTTGGGTCGAAAGTCATGGTGAAAAGGGCGAGTGGCGCAACCCCGGATCTTCGATCAAGTAGACCAACCTTTCAGATGAGGTTGATCGAATCCAACAAGGGATTCCACACAAAACAACAATCACAGCCATGAACTCATGGGAATAACTCACGTTACTTGAATTGATTGAATAAAGCATGCCAAATAACAAGAGCGTTCTTCTATATATATAGAACACACTATTTCTAAACTAATGAGGATATTGAAAATAGTAAAATACTTATTCCAACTAAAACCAGAATTTAGAAAGCAATCCTATTAAGCAACTAAGTAATATTACTAATTTAGATATTGTCTCAAATAAGGATAGGGATCTCTGCCAAATCAGAGATCATGTGGACCCCATCAGGCGGGTCCATCAGGGCCTGCGGGTCCTCGTAAAAGATAACAGGCCCAACCCAACAAAGGCCCATGTACAGCCTCCCACACGTGGGATATACTCAAGATTGTTAGCTGATTTCTCTCATTCCTTGTATAGGATAGAATATATTCTTTCCATTCTCTGTCTTCTTTCCATTCTTTTGTTTATTCTAATTTGTACTCTTTACATAATTAGAGCCTTGATTAAGGCATAATAATCTTATAAATAGAACTGTCGATGCTCAACAAAGGCACGACCTTCTCTCCCACCATTACTCTTCTTCTTCCTCTCCTTCTTCACACAATATTACATGGTATCAGAGCACTGTGGGATCTCTCCATATCAGCACCAGGTCTTCTCCCGCATCTGAAGACTCTCTCTCTCAGTAGAATCTCTGTCGTCATTCTGCAAGGTGACCATCCAAGGTGGGCCATCTTCAGATCATCCAGAAATCAAAAACAGTCACCACCACAGTGGTTGACCCTCTTCTCTAAGATTTATGGGCATTTTTTTAGTATTTTTAACACATCAGAGGTAGGCCATCGACTGCAACTTGTGCTTTCACAGTTTTATAAGATAGTTTTCATTAGATCTGTTCAATTTTGCAGATTTTCATCAGTTTGCCTTGCAACCTGTTCTGGAAGTTAGTAAAAAGTCTCCCACAGAAAACTGCATTCTCTAATCAGAGGTCTGATCCCATTGTGGGCCCCACGTGACCACTCCAGCACCAAAATAGTGGTCGTCTGGCTCTTTTGTTGTCACTGTTGGGTTATTTTCTGTTCGGAGTTCTTCTTTTTTTTGCTCCAGTTATCCATCCGAACCAGTCATTCAGCCTCTCTTGCTGGTTCTTGTTGACTAATTGCTGTTTAGTCCTCTCCATCCCTCTCTGTCAAAGGGATTTTTAGATATCATACTTTAGAAATCTGAACCAGATTTCAAATTTCAGACACCATTCTGAACTTGATTTCAGATTTTTTTTTGCTGCTTATTTCTGTCCGGATTACTATTTCAGTGTGGTTAGTGACAAGTAGCACTACTGTTTTGCTGACTTTCCTTCTCTGTGACACATTCTACTGCCTTTTTGAGAACATGGAAAAGTATGATGTTATTCCCGTTAAGTTTAATGGGCAAAATTATATGGCCAGGTCATTCCATCTGAAGAACTTTGTAGAAGGACAGGGGCTATTTGGTTATCTTGATGGAATAGTTACAAAACCTTTTACTACAAGTACCACAGACTCCAAAGCTATAGCCACCTGGTCCAAGGAAAATGCCAAAGTGATTACTTGGATACTCAACTCTATTGATTCCTCTTTGGCCATGGCTCTTCAAGCCTATGCTACTGCCGCAGAAATGTGGGCTTACCTTAAGAAGATCTACCATCAAACCAACAAAGCCCGGAAATTTCACTTGGATAGTGAAATTGCTAAATTTACTCAAGGGGATAGATCTGTGTAAGAATTCTTTAATGGCTTCCTCACCTTATGGACTGAACAGGATTCCATGTTGATTCAGACAGTCTCTACTGGCTTTCTCTCCGAGGCTCTTAAACTCCAAGAGGAAACTCATATTAGCCAGTTCCTTATGAATCTATGGCCAGAATTTGAATCGGTTCGGTCTGCCCTCATGAACCGAGAACAGTTTGCTAATCTTGATGCCTGCTTTCAAGAAGTACTTCGCGAAGAACTTCGTCTCACCTCTCAGCGGGCTATTCTTGAAGAACCAAAGGCTTTCCTTGCCCACATTCTGGCTGACTCTGCTCTTTTAGCAACCCTCAATCCAAAGCTCACTCAATGCTATGAATGCAAAGGATTTGGTCATATTGCCAAGAATTGCCGCAAGAAGTTGGTTTGCCGCCACTGCAAGAGGTCTGGTCTTCTTATTGATGACTGTCGCAGCCTTCAACGACGGAATGCGGTGCAGCCGAAGAAGCCTCCCTCCAATCTGCCAAACTAGCATTTTCCTTCCACATTCCAGGCCTAAGCACCATCATCTGATGTAGGAAGCACTTCATCTGGGGCTGTATCCATGACTCCTGCTCAGATTCAAGAACTGATCTAGAGCACGGTTACTTCTGCATATGCGTCTATGGGCATCTCTGGTGGTCGGTATCAAACTTATATAGCATCTCCTGCTTTTCATTCCTCTGCTTATCTTTCTTCTCCTATTTCTTCCACCTGGTTTTTAGATTCAGGAGCCTCCAATCACATGATATCTGTAGAACATAGCTTTACAGATTCACACTCTTACCTTTGGAAAAGAAAAAATAACCACTGCTAATGGTGATCAACTACTCATTTCGGGAGTTGGTACCATTACTTTATCTGGTGTTTCTGGCCAGTCCATCACTCTTCCCAATGTTTACTTTGTTCCCAAATTATCAGCCAATAGATGATGGCTATCTTGTTCACTTTTCTTCCTCTGATTGTGTTATATAGGGGCGGCAAACTAGGAAGGTGATCGTGACGGGCAGTAAACATGGGCGCCTGTTCTTGCTGGACATTGGACATCATTCTCTCTTTGCTTCTTCTTCTAATTTCAATAAATTGTGGACTGTTTGGCATAAACGTCTTGGTCATGTGAACAATGCACATTTGCTTTCCGTGTTTAAAATTGGTTATTTGGATTCTACTATTGATAATAAAATGATGTCTTCTTTCTCTCGATCAAAATGTGAAACTTGTTGCTTAAGTAAAAGTCATATTTTGCCTTTTCCTGTTCATAATGCTCGTGCTTTGGCATCATTTGATATCATTCATTCCGATGTTTGGGGAATTGCTCCTACCTTGAGTAGAATAGGATTTAAATACTATGTGACCTTTATTGATGACCATTCTCGTTATACTTGGATTTACTTTATGCGCATGAAATCTGAAGTCTTCTCCATTTTTCAAAATTTTTATAACATGGTCCAAACCCAATTTCAGAAAGCAATCAAAATTCTTAGATTAGATTCCGGTGGAGAATACATGTCTCACGAATTCTCTGCCTTCCTTTCTGATAAAGGAATTATTCACCAAAAATCTTGTCCACATACTCAGCAAAATGGGATTGCGGAAAGAAAGAACAAACATATTCTTGAAACTGTTCGTACTTTGTTGATTGCATCCTTCGTTCCTCCCAAATTTTGGTGTGATGCTGTACAGACTGCTATGCATCTTATCAACCGTATTCCTAGCACTGTTCTAGGCAAGACTACTCTTTACGAAGTTCTCTTTGGTCACACACCTTCATACTCTCACTTACGTGTTTTTGGTTACCTGTGTTTTGTTCATCTTCCTCCTACTGAGCGCACAAAGTTATCTCCACAGGCTGCTAAATGCATTTTTTTGGATTACAGTAATGAACACAAAAGGTTTTTGTGTTATGATTAATTGGAAAAATGCATGCGCATCTCTCGTAATGTTATTTTCTTGGAACATATTCCCTTCTTTTCTTTACATTTGGATAGTCATCCTATTGTTGTATCCTATCTGCCACAATTCTCAGAGTTCACTTCTCCATCACCTTTTCCCAAAGTCTATGTCTGGCGGAACAAAGTCCCTCCTCTGGCGACTCCCTCTCCCGATCCTCTCCTAGCGCCGTCTACTGAATCTTTAGGTAATGATCATTCTTCTGATCGCACCATTTCTCTGCGACGCTCTAGTCGTCCTTCTGTTGTCCCTAACCGCTATGGATTTCCTGCTCTTTTTACTTCCTTAGATAGTACTCCTATACCCACCTCATATTCACAGGCCTCAAAGGTTCCTTACTGGCAGGATGCTATGGTTGACGAGTTAGTTGCTCTTGAAGCCAACCAAACATGGGACTTGGTACCAGCCCTGATGGAGCCTCTATAATTGGCAGCAAATGGATATACTCCGTCAAAGTACACTCTGATGGGAGTCTTGATCGCTACAAAGCCAGATTGGTTGCACAGGGATACAAGCAGGAATATGGAATTGACTATAAGGAAACATTTGCACCGGTGGGGAAAATGACCACCGTTCGTACTCTTCTTTGTGTCGCGGCAGCCCGCAACTGGCCTCTATGGCAAATGGATGTAAAAAATGCTTTTCTACATGGCGACTTGCGTGAGACTGTTTATTTAAAACCTCCGCCAGGATATGCTTGTCCTCCAAAGCATGTGTGCAAATTGCGGAAAACTCTTTATGGGCTTAAACAAGCTCCCCGGGCTTGGTTTGATAAGTTCCGGGCAGCAATCCTTCAATCTAGATTTCGTCAGAGTCACTCTGATAGTTCCCTCTTCCTCATATAGACATCGAAGGGCTACACATTCCTCTTGGTCTATGTTGATGATATGATTATCAGTGGAAATGATACTGCCGGCATTACGGATCTCAAACACCACCTTACTCGCCACTTCCGAATGAAGGATCTTAGTCCTCTCACCTACTTTCTAGGGCTTGAGTTTGTGCGTAACAAATTAGGCATTAGGGTCCTTCAGCGCAAAGATGCGACAGACTTGATCACGTCAGTCAGGCTTGATGATGCTCACACTTTTGATACACCTTTGGAATTGAACACCAATATCAGTTCCGATGATGGCACTTCCCTGGATGATCCATCTGTTTTCCGGCGGATAGTTGGTAGCTTGCTCTACTTAACTATGACTTGGCCGGATATTTCTCATGCAGTTCATACTGTTAGCCAGTTTGTTAGCAATCCCCACAAGCCTCACCTTGCTGCTGCATTGCGCATCCTCCGCTATGTTAAAGGGACTCTTCATCATGGTCTCTTCTTCCCTGCTGATACTTCTCTGCAATTATCAGCTTATGCGGATGCTGACTGGGCTGGCTGTCCGGACTCTCGGAGGTCTACCACTGGCTGGTGTATGTTTCTTGGAAAATCTCTGATTTCATGGAAGTACAAGAAGCAAACCACTGTCTCAAAGTCTTCTGCTGATGCAGAATATCAGGCAATGTCCTCCGCCAGTGCTGAAATTATCTGGCTCCACCGCCTTTTGTGTGAATTGGGTATTCCTGTTGGTAGTTCCACACCTCTCCATGGGGATAATACAAGTGCTACCTGAATTGCCAACAACTCTGTCTTCCATGAAAGAACAAAGCACATTGAGATTGACTGTCACTTCATCCATCAACATGTGGTTACTGAGAAGATAACTCTGCCCCATGTCTCTTCTTTTAACCAGTTGGCGGATATCTTCACCAAAGCACTTCCCAAACAGCGTCATCATGATCTAACTAGCAAATTGATGTCTTCAATTTTACCACATCAATTTGAGGGGGAGTGTAGAAGATAATAGGCCCAGCCCAACAAGGCCCATGTACAGCCTCCCACACATGGGATATACTCAAGATTGTTAGCTGATTTCTCTCATTCCTTGTATAGGATAGAATATATTCTTTCCATTCTTTGTCTTCTTTCCATTCTTTTGTTTATTCTAATTTGTACTTTTTACATATTAGAGCCTTGATTAAGGCATAATAATCTTATAAATAGAACTGTCGATGCTCAACAAAGGCACGACCTTCTCTCCCACCATTACTCTTCTTCTTCCTCTCCTTCTTCACACAATATTACAGTCCTAGTCCTGGGTCGGGCTGCATCAGCGAGCCTTAAAGAAGAGTGTTTGGGTTTTTCTGAATTCTCTTGGCAGAATTTCCTCAACCCTTCCAATTAACAGGCTGTAAAGAGGAATTATATACCATGAGATTGAGTTTCAGCCTTGGCATTTTATAAACCTTGAGATCATGGTTTTTCTAAAAAGAAAAGAAAAGAAAATCACTAAACTATATCAGATCATGGGTACTCATTCCCATATCCATGTTGGATTTCATGAAGTGGGGAGATTTATCCCTCACTCGTGTTGACATTTGGCCAATTTAGGATAATAGAGGCCAGCTGTGGTTCTTCAGTAAGACAGCCATGGATGTCACGCATATAATTAAAAAAAAAAAAACTGCCAGTGGATGTCATTCATAACCATGTGATTGCCAATTCTTGTGATGCTTGTTCTTTTGGATGCAGGCTGGCTATGGTTAAGAGCCCTTGAGCTTATTTTATGCTGCTAACTCAAGAGGATTTATACTTGAATCACTATCACATACAAGCTCATTTCTGAGATTTATCTTCTGTGTCACTCTTGTGGTGCTAGCCAAAGTGGTGGAAGTTGCACCTCGTGCACCCCCTCGGGTTTCTCTGGCTTTGTCAGCTCAACCGAGACGACATAGGTTTTGTACACAATAAGTCCAAATCTGAACTGAAAGAGAAAGTGACGAGTAGAGTGGTAAAGCACTCTTAATTTCAGAGTTCTTTTTCCTATACCCTGATTGTCTTTCTTAGTTATGACTCACGGAAGTAGATAAGAAGTTTGCATGCTGTAAAGTACTTTGGTACCTTCACTGCAAACTAATCACTGGCAACAATGATTCTTCAGTCCCACCTGATTATTCTTGCAGAAATGGAATGATTGGTTCTAACTGATATACCCCAAATGAATCACGAAGGGTATCTATCAAGTACTTTTAAATCCTGATACCCATACTTCCATTCATGTAGCTGGGTTATGTTCATAATCTCCGTTGAGAATGGAAGAAGTTTCCTTTCTCCTTTTTTAGTAGGAATTTCTATTTTAGTTGGAAGTTCTGAGAGAAGATACTTGTTGGATGAAAAGCTTTGTTTACATTTTTTTTTGTTTTTAAGCTTTTGAAATAATAGGTATTTCTTCTTTCTCATCACATGTTCCCATCTTTTCACTTTTTTAAGTTCTTGGGTGCCATTGGAATGCTGTCTGTAAAAATCTTCGACCATAGCTCAGCAAAACAAGAGAAATACAAAAGAAAGCAAAAAATAAAAAATAAAACCAAATTCTTGTTTCCTTTCATACCATGCTCAATCCTCTCCCCTCTCTATTTCACTCTACCCGTGACCGCAGATATCCATGAGCTTCTATCCAAGAAATCATCTAGCTGCTCAGCAATGCTCTTGGTTCCCGGTTTCAACATCCCAAAGCACAACCCTTCAAGTTCTCCAGTCTCTTGAACTGTTGCATTTCATGGATGCAAAAGGTCTTGCCTGCTAAAGAAAGAACTGTAGGATATCAAAGCTGGCTTGAGCCCATAAGGATGTCTTTCCAACACCCCCACCCACCGCCGCCCCCCCCCCCCCCCCTTCTCTCTCTCTCTCTCTCTCTCTCTCTCTCTCTCTCCCACCTTATTGCTTCTTCTCCCAAGGTTTTGGTATGCAGAATGAAAAAGGGACGAACGTTGAGGAAAACCCTTTCAGCTGTCTGTCCGTTCACACGAAATAAGGAGGCAGATCCAACGGCCTGGAATTGAGCCTTGTGAAGTCTCTCATGAGAGTCATGTGAGAGGGATCCCCACACACATGCACGCACGCACACACATATATACTGGTTATCAATGTGCCCGGTGCGTAAGTTGCGCATTGGAGATGAGGCCTGCCTAGGGGTGCATTCACGTGGACCAAAAAAATCCCCCCTATAGTTCACAGGTCCCGCTGAGTTTGCACCCATCCGAATGGACAGTACACCATTAAACTTGTGGGCCCCTAGATGAGGATGATGGGATGATTGGTTGGGGCTGATTTTTTGCACAGAGGAGGGGCCCAGGGAGATCTTGTGATCCTCCCAAGTCCTAGCCACATGTGGGGCCCACATCGAGGTGTGCAGAGTCATCCAGTGTGTGCACTGGAGTTCTCTCTCTCTCTCTCTATATATATATATATACTGCTAAGAGGTACTTCTCACAGCTTGCATAATCGGGACCCACTTAGTTGCATGCCATTCCTGAGAGGATGGTGTGACAGAAAGGTCTCATTTTGGATATGATTTTAGGCAAAAATCATCTCAATCAGATAATTGTAACCATTTATTTCCTTAATGGGATTATCTCTGTAAGGATAGATATAAATTCATGCTATTCACTGTGATTTCTGGAGAGATATACCAATGCCTCATGATTTTTTATTTTTTTATTTTTTTAACATTTTGTTGTTCTCTTCACCTGGAACTGATGATTATTGTTAATTTTTTTTAACAGATTTGAGCCTGATATGCTTGCATTTTCTGGTTGTTACTATGGTGGAGGCGACAAAGAGAGAAGTGAGCTGGGTGCAATCAGAAAGCGCTGGGCGACACTGCCTGTGAGATTGCTATCCCATGGAAAATTTTGTTTATGCTTCTCTGTCACAAACCAATTCTGGGACAGCTATAAGCTTGCTTTTATGGAGCTCCAATGAGCACTCTTGTGAAAGCAAGGTTATGTAATAGATGTTCTGTGCCTATGTTCCACCTCTTATCCCTCCAGTTTGGTTTTACTCTACAGAAAAAAAGACCCTGGAAGGGATTTAAATCTGGATTGCCCTTGAGACTAACATTGCTATCACCAAGCAACATAAACTGAAAGACATAACTTGTGTATAATGATAAAAACCTATGAGTCCCGGATCACATTAGCTGAAGCAACATGCACACCAAAACAGTTTAGGTTACTGCCCTGGTTTAATAGATTGTTCCTTATACATACATCAAAACAGATGATAACTTGGGTAAACAATAATAATGATGAAAACCTATGAGTCCCAGATCACATTAACTGAAGCAACATGCACGCCAAAACAGTTTAAGTTCTTGCCCGGGTTTTAATAGATTTTTCCTTATATATAAATCAAAACAGATTAGACCTCACATATGGACAGATGGTTGTTGCAATTGGGAATTGAGAAACCAGCTGGCTTAATTATCCAGATTAGATTCCAGGAACGCATGCATAATAGTGGAAGAAGGAATATTAGCATATGCCCTAATTCTTGTCCCTCCATTCATCTAATGTTAACAGTTTGGTATGAGAGCCCTTAATAACTATCCAGATTCTGTCAATACTTGAAATAACTAGAAAGCATTGTCCTTTATTTTTTATTTTTTTGGATTGGTAATGATGAAATATATTAAAGGATGAAGAAAAGATTACAAAAACCCCACTATTAAGAAGCTAAGAGGGGCACAATGGTATAAAAGCATTATACCAATAAAAGCAAGTTACATTGTGATAGCAACCAAATTAGAAGACCTATCCACCCCTTGCTTAGCTGGCCAACCACTCAACAGGTTGAAAGACCACTTGAATTAAAGACAAAAGAGCTCTAATCTTATTCAAATAAAACTAAAATTTCCAAGGGAATATGGCCAAAGACAACGCGCATGAGATATAGCATGAAGAGAATCACTTTCTACCACTAATCTTGAATGAAAAGAAGACAAAGTGAAAATCCAAATTGCTTCTAAGATAGCTACAATCTCCGCTTCATTAGACTCCATACAACCCACATGGTTCAAGAACAATGCCAACACAACTCCTTCATTATTGTGAAGCACCTCACCAATACTCACCAGTCCTAGCTTTCCCTTAGCAGCCCCATCCACATTGAACTTTAGCACACCTTCAATAGGGGGAACCCAAGAAACCACCTTTTTATCCTCCTTAACCCCACAAAATAAAGAAGCCTCCCAGTTATTCTACACATCATCTACTCTTAAACTATCAAATTCACTCTTGAAAGGGGTCCTTTGGCAATTTTAGCATCCTGGGCGACAAATCCTCCGCCACAATGAAGACCCTCTAAAGTCTAAACACTATCATTCTTTTGTTGCCACACCAATAATAAGATAGCAAAAGGGATAAGTCTCCAAAGAACCAACTTGTGCCCGTAAAAGCTAGAACACCTCCAAGCTTCAATCATCCTTGCTAAAGACCCTAGCTTGCACCAAAGAACACCACACCTCACAAGAAGCCAACATCACTAAGAATGAGAAAACTCGCAGTGCATGAACAAGTCCACCATCTCCCTCCCCTTCAAGTACAACATGCTTAAGTTTGAAATAGCTTTAGAAACTAAGCCTCTCCTCTTAAGATATCCGCCATAGAAACTTTCCCCAAGACTGCAAGCCAAGTGAAAGCCCTAGGTGGAGCGAAACCCTACCAAGCCAGCAAAGAGGAGACTTTGGCTTGTGGCAAACCTTCTTACTCCCTAGAAAAAGACTTACAACTGAAGCCACCAGTTGGGCTTGTCTTCCAGATACAAGAATTTGCTACATCCCTACAAATGAAAATGTCCGAAAGTAGACTAACCAACAACCCAAACTCAGACTCCTCATATTGATGCAAGCCTCTCCCGAAAGACACATTTTGAGGCCCAAACACCCCCTCACCCACGCAACATTCTTTAATTGAAGCCCACTTGTTGACCACCATCTCGAACAACCTAGGAAATGACAAAAATGAAGGACCTAATCCACCCAATCATCAACCCAAAACGAACTTGACTTCTGTCCCCCACTTTGAAACCCAAATCTCCACAACCATCCATCCAAAAGTGCCCAATTTTTAAATTCCAGGTTTTCCAGCCCCGCCTTAGGCGTAAAAACCTCCATCTGACAAGATGCAATTTTCTTTTGTCACTTCCTCTCCACAGAAACTCTCCTTAGACGATCCAGCTTCTCCCTAACAACTGCTGAGAGAATATCCTTAACCTTGAGGAGAATTACTGATAATAAAAAAAAGAAAAACCTTGAGGAGAGTCAAAAGCACCTAAGAATCCTCTTTAAGACTACAACCTCCTCCCACCTTGAAGAGTCAAAAGCACCTAAGAATCCTCCTTAAGACTACAACCTCCTCCCACCTTGAAGAACTAAGAAGGATGGTAGCATCTGCAAACTGAAGATGAGTGATAACTTTTGCCCCTCTACCAACCTCAGAGCATTTTGTGAGACCACAATCTTTAGCCTTAGAAAATAATGCGCTAAGATCCTCAACCACAATGATAAACAAGAATGGAGAAAGAGCACCCCTTGTCTAAGCCCCTCTACATTGTCCTTTATTGTTACCATCATGAAAAAGGAATGGATGTTTTAATTATGAATGGATGTGTTTTTGGAATTTATGATAACATCTTCATTTATCTCAATAACGGTCAAATACCCGTTAATACTTGCAACATTATTCACATTCTGAACATTAGAAGGTTTTTTTTTTTTTTTTTTCTTTAAATCATTCACCTATTCTGTTTGTGCTGAAGAAAATTCTCAAATCAGATGTTGAGATGAAATTAAAAGCACCATGTCTTCGTTTCCCTTTGCTTTACACTTTCTAAGTTTTATAGGATTCTTTTTTTGTATCATACACCTTTTCTCCTTCAATCCTATAAGAGGACGCGTATTTGAAGAATGTATTATTGACAGGATTTGAGCCCCGAGGGAGAGCGGAAACGAGGGAAATGTCCACTTACTCCTCATGAAGTGGGTTTGATGCTCAAAGCAATTGGTTTTGGAAATGACTCGTACCTTTACATTGCGTCAGGAGAAATATATGGTGGAGAAGAAACTTTAAAGCCTCTTAAAAACCTATTCCCAAACTTCTATACCAAGGAGATGCTTGCCAATGAAGACTTGAAACCTTTTCTTCCCTTCTCTTCTCGACTCGCTGCCATTGACTATATTGTATGTGATGAGAGTGATGTTTTTGTGACCAATAACAATGGCAACATGGCCAAGATTCTTGCAGGCCGAAGGTATCAATCCAAACTTCATTGTTTTTTTGGCCTGTTCTGCTTACTTTCCAATTAAAATCCTTTGATTTTGTGACATCTCTTCTGATTTTTCAAGCTTTTCTATTATAATCTTTTGAATACACAGGAGGTACATGGGACACAAGAGGACCATCAGGCCAAATGCAAGGAAGCTGAGCTCTTTATTCCTAACACGCCATGAGATGGATTGGAAGACATTTGCCAAGAAGGTGAAGTCATGCCAGAGAGGTTTCATGGGAGAACCAGAAGAGATGACCATAAGAGCAGGAAGAGACGAATTCTATGAATTCCCTTCCACTTGCATCTGCAGGAAACGATATAGAGCCAATTGCCAGAACTCCAATAATACAGACATGCTTCATAGACCAGTAGCAGTTGAACCAGAAAGTAACAGGGAGAATGATGAAGGTAAAGTAAGTTTGGGTAGACCTGATAAAAATAGTACAGGTGAAGAGCATGCATCTTCAGATGATGAAGATACAGACCAAGAGGAGTTTTTGCCTGATTAAAAACTATCATGTACATTGTCACATACATGAAAAGGAAAAGCAGTTAGCAGCACCAATATGTGCAATGCTTCTCAAGCTGCCGAGTCTCAACTGCCTGATTAAGTCCAGTGGAGGCTTCAGCATACCCAATTCCCGTCATATCATTGGCTCAGTTGCTTTGGTTTGGTTCAATCGCCACAAATTGAGAAAGTCGGAGCCATGTATAGAAGAAGTGGCTGGTATGATTAGCACTTGGTCCTTATATCTTTTTGCAACATGGGTGCAAGTGTTTTTATGCCGTCTCTGCTCTAGGTAGACGACTTTTGGCAGCCTCAAAGGAGGCCTGTCCTATGCTATGCTACAGTTGTGTTATATGGCAGAATTTCTCATCTATAAGAGTGATCCGCATGCATTTTTCTAATGGGGCCTGCTGCGCTTTCTTGCTTCACGCACAACTACCTACCACGAATTGGCACCGGGCCCTATTTTGACACTTAACCTTTACTCAGAACTGGGTTGATTCTGACCTAAAAATTTTCAGGGGCTGAAAATCGTCTGATCGCTCTAATGTTATTATTGCTTTCATCTGTGTGGGCCGCATATCTCTTGGTACTAGTTCACATCATAAGGTTTGTCCAACAGCCCAACAAACAGGAAAAAAAAAATCAACCGATTGGATAATTCCTGTCTATTTGATGAGGAAAGTATCTCGATGGTGTAGGAAGTAATCAGCTGAAAGAATGTTGTCCATCCACAGTGCAACATGATAAATGGTTCGGATTCATATGAAGGTGTACCAATCTGTCAGAGCGGTGATCTACTTATACGTAAGGACACTGTTATCTAGGGGTATGCATGGGCCCGGCTAAGACATAACACAACCTGACCAACCTTTAGAGCTGAAGCACCTATCCGTCCCTAGCTTGACATGGGCTATAAAAGCCTGCACTGAACTCGGCCCACCTTAAAAACTATCGGGCCTGAGCCCAGCCAGCCAATAAGAAAGGCAGAAGCCTGCCCATTTAGTTTGGCCAGAGTGGGCTGGGCTCGCTCGTTCTTCTGTATCAGGTATTAAACTACATGTACTTTTGCAGTCCAGGCTGTGCTTCAAGCTTTCTATCACGTTAATACAAACCTGACCTAAATATTAAATAGGCCCAAATATTAGATCTCGGTCTGACCCAAGTACTGAAACCTAAGGCCAAAAACGTTATTGGCCCTGGATGCTCCCGGCCCATGAATTCCCCTGCTGATACCTAACCCCTAGACCACTCAATCCCGGATTCCTAGAATTTGAATCCCCTCACATTCAGTGGCATGCTTCCTTTAACGGAATAACTTAAAACTGTAGCAGACAGCACAGATTTCATCATCTACACTATCACTGCTGTGTATTTGGAAATGAAGACATGGTGACCCTAAGCATTTCAAGCCCTTCAAATGGTATATAATAGGCAGTCCAATCATTTCCTGGCAGAAAGCATGGTTTGCTGGAAAACCCTCAAAATCTCCCTGTTTTGCACTTCGCCAAATTGCAAAAACCAAGAAAATTCGTAGTAATAGTGTTGAAGCTCAATGTCTGGTTTTTGAAATCTAGTCTTGAACTAACTCCAGGGTAGGGAAAAAAAAATTATCCTCTTTATTTATTTTTTCTGCACAAAGCCGTTCCCGAGCAGCATGCATTCAACAGTCTTGTGTGCATTTTGTACGCAGTTTTCCAGTATTCTACGTATTGGCAATTAAACAAACTCATATTTCAGAACTACGAATACATACCTTGAGAAGATAATAAATTCTATTAAAGAGTGACCCCATCAAATAAACCAATTATCTGCCTACCTAGGGGGTTTAATCACAATAAATCAACACCACTTACAAAACCCCTAAAATCATGGGCTGGGGCAATCACATTAAAACACAAACCACATCATGCCCTCTGCATCCGCATGGCTCCCAGACAAACCAAGGCGTGCATGCTCAGAAGAAAACCACATTTTTATGAAGGCAAACTTCCCAAGTGGAAACCTGATCCAGTAGCCTACCCTGCGGTCCACTTGTATTCAAACCATTGGATGCAAGTCATTCAATTTGCCAGTGGAGATACTTAGTTTCAGAGACCAAAGTGTTGATGACGCAAAAGATTAATAAATTAATAAAGCCATTTGACCAAATCACTACTATTGTTTCTTGGAAGGATGGTAAATCTAAACGGGATTATTGCCTCAAATGACTCATTTGCTCTTGATGCCACCGGGAAAGCCTACCTGTTGTCCGATTAGTATATTTCATGCAAAGGGAAAAGCAAGCCATATGTTGCTCCTCAAATTATATTCCAAAGTAAAAAACCAACCACAGATTCAGCCCCCCAGTGATCCAAACAAATAATGAGAACAGCAAGAGGAAACATGTAAATACCTGCAATTCAACCATCTTCCTCTTGACAAACCAAGCAGTGCCAGAACTAACAGGATCTGCAATAGTCTATTATACTCAACTATATGGTCTTCATGAGCATGGATACAGACTCGGTACTCAATCCCATGAGATAGAATTACCATGCATTTCTTTAGAGGTCTCATCATTGCCTCAGATTCCTTTCAGCTAAAGGATAAATCAGCAGACTATCTACTCTGTTCAGTTACTGATCTTATCAGAAGAAAAGAAAATGAAACAGAAACATACAACACACCCTTGGTAGAAAGGATGATATGCTACTATATTTGTCTGCATTAATCAACAATGCCTAATAAACTTGTTGACTTTAGGATAGAAAAGGTATTGAAAAAGGGTAAGATAGAGAGATACCCACCAGTCAAGTTGATGAACAAACTAGCATGTGCACTAATTGAACTCCTGATGCTCGACTCCTGCAAATTCATGACATTGGCTGGGAAGCACCTCTCTCTCTCTCTCTCTCTCTCTCTCTCTCTCTCTCTCTCTCTCTCTCTCTCTCTCTCTCTCTCATACACACACAGGTGGGGTAAAAAACTAAATGATTAATTAATGTGAATTCTATGACATATTACATCTGTACCCAACATGGACAGTGGGCTCTATCTCCTAAAAACTACAATTGTATATACAAAACAGTACACGGGGTTTTTCTTCAACAGTCATCTGTTCCTTTTTTTTCCTACCACCCTACTTTCAAAGGACAAGTCATCTGGCTCTCTAGAGAAAACCTTAGCCCTGCAAATTTCTACTCTCATCCACGGTTATTCCCTGTATAAATGTACAAAGTGAGCTTCCACACATTACTGATTCGAAAAATGCAAAACTCAAGCATAAATGTGATTTACCTCTTGAAGATGATCCGCTTCTGTAATGTGCTTTCACACCCTTGTCATGTGAAATTGGGGGAATCTTAGTGATAATCAAGGAGCTTTGTAGTCCTTCCAATAACTGTAGAAAGTAAAAAGACCATGCTTATTTCACAACCAAAACCATGACAGCAAGCAGGTTACTTGCCAGACGAGCATGCATGCAAAGCACAAAAAAGAAACAAGAAGTCATTCCTGTTCTTCGAAGAGATTTCCTCTACATCAGAATCCCTAAGCATGCCTGTGTAATGCTGGAATTCTGCTATCTGCAGAATTCTGCTTTCTCAGTTCTGCAGAAAAGCAGTTCCAAACTCACGAATAGGAAATGGATTTCCACATACAAGAAGAAAAGTTATTTATTCTTCCTCTTTCCACAAGGAAAAGCACCGCATCGGTCTGTGGAAAAGTGCCAAGGACAGAAAAGCAAAATCTTTTCAGTAGAATTAGTGTTACACAAACATGTCCTAAAAGACAAGACAAAAAGGAGAAAATACATCATTGTTAATTTAATTCCATTCAGCTGTGCCAAAATGCTCAGTCTTTGTACATGAATCAGTACACCCAGCATTCTGGTCCCTGTTTCAGTCTGTTTTCATTGCTCCAGTCCGATTTCGCCTTTTTGCCAAGATTTCTTTCAGTAAAGGTTTTTGTATTATTTTTATTTTTATTTTCAGATTTTGACACTTACATAGGGATTAGCTAATGAATTCTGTTTCGCCATTCCCTGGGCCAAATCTTAGGATAGATTGATAAACCTATCATTACTCTACTTCCATCCATATCCTTCGGCCTACCCCTTTTCCTTGAGAACTATCAACCTGCAAAGAGAAGCTTTTCCTTTCCAGCACCATCAGTGTCTTACATTACGTGTCCAAACTAGCTCAAACGAGTCTACTCTTAATTTACCATCTATTGATGCTACATCTAAGTTCTCCTAAATGCACTCCTTTCTAATTGTATATTCCATAGTTTTACCACACATTCATATCAACGTTCTCATCTCTGTTTCACTCATTTTTTATACATGTTATTTCCACATTGGTAATGCGTCAATATCTCGTAAAATATTCCCTTCGCGCTTTATTGGTAATGCGTCGATCACATAGCACTCCAAAAGCAAGTATCCACTTCCACCATTCAACTCTAATCCTGTATTTGACATCCTCCACCAACTCCCCATCCTAACTAATTACAAAGTCAAGGTATTAGAAAGACTCTCTTTGCAGTAACTTGAGCTTTAATTCTCAAATGAGTTACATCTCTGTGCACATCCACACTGAAGTTGCAATTCACATGTTTCATCTTTGTATGACTTAAATTTAAATCCCTTGGATTCTAAACCCTCCCACCATCTTTCAAGTTTCGCATTCATGCTATTTCTCAATTCATCCACTAACATTATATCATCTGCAAACAACATGCACAAGATACTTCCTCTAAAATAGGAGCAGTTAACTCATCCATAAGGAGTACAAACAAATGAGCGTTAAAGCTAAACCTTGATACAAACCTATAATCACTTGAAAGTTCTCTCTACATGTAGTTCTCGCACTTATTACTACTCCCTTATAATAAATGTCTCTAATGATATATCGATACAACCTCTTATCTGTCTCTCTACATGTAGTTCTCACACTTGTTACTACTCCCTTATAAATGTCATTAATGATATAAATACAACATCTTAAGACACTCCTTTCTATTTGAAACCCACCAAATCAATCTATAAGTACTCTATCGTAGGCTTTCTCTAGATCGATTAAGACCCTACGAAGATTTCGCTCTTTTTTCTCTGTATTTTTCCACTAATCATCTCAAAGAGAAAATAGCTTCCATATTTAACCTCCTAGGCATGAAACCAAATTGATTTGTCTTTACTCAATTACTCTCTCCCATAGTTTCATAGTATGACTCAAAAGTTTAATTCCACAGTAACTAGTGTTAACTTTGTATGTCTCCTTCATTCTAGTATATAGCATTATAGGTACCATAACACTTCTCCATCCATTCAACATTTTCTTTGACTATCTTCTTTAAGAACATAGATCCAACAAATTTCTCCAAAGCTTTCCAACCTTTATCAGAATGCCATCTCAACCAAATCCATCCAATTTCTCCTAAGCATTTCCAAGCCTCTATCAAAATGTCATCTGGCCCCATTCTTGTCTTCATTCTTGCAATGATTTATTTACCATTGCTACCCTAATTCTGTAGTTTACTTCTCATGCAACTGGCTTGTAGTGATGGCTTGTAGCTTCGTTATATTAAACAATGCTACACACACCATCACTACAAGCCAGTTGGCACAAACCCATACTAGAATAAGAACATGATCTCAATAGTGAGGGAAAAAATGTAAAATTTGGAAAAACAAATAAAGAATGAAATGAGAAATATCTTGAATTCCCTCAATTTGGAAAGCCAAACATTCGTTGTTATCCATCCACACCGTATTCTCAACTAAACCCTCAAAAAATAATTTTTTTCTTTTGGAGAGAGTCATGTGATTCTCGTTTCTTTTCTTCCTTTTTTTATTTCTTTTTTTTTTCTTTTTTTCTTTTTTTAAATGGTGACTGTAATAATTGCTCATAGGAAACTGTACAGTGTAAGAGATATATATACACGGTACTAAAAGAAAAAACCCAAACAAACTGGAGAAGAGCGACCAAAACAAAAGGGAGTGGAGCTAAACGCCAAAAAAGGACTGATTTTTTCTTTTTATTTAAAAAGGAGAGAATTTAGGAGTAGATGGCATTTTAAAATTATGCTTTTTCGCACCTCAAATTCTTTGCTCTTTAAAATGAAGAGTGAATCTGAAAAATAATATGGGCATTCGTCTTTAGCTTTCTTCTAAAAGATGAGAAGGAACAAACCTTTCTATCCCCTTTTTTTGTAGGAAAGCTTTGCTCATTATTTTCCTTCATGCATGGCAGAAGAAGGCACCCCATATCTCAACGATTCTTTTAAGTAGAGAGTTCCTTTTTTTTTTTTTTTTTTTCTGGCAAGCCTTCAAAGTTGAGTTTAGTGTGGCTCTTAAGTGGGGCTTAAGAAAAATGAAACTAGGCTTAAAATATGCATCCTCTAGGGCTTATTTCTTGAGTGAAATAATTTAAACATTACAAAAGAAATGCCCTATTCTCCACAAAATTTTAACTCAATAAAATATGGTCCAAACATCAAGTTGGTCCACTTAAAATAGCTCAATTGTTTATAATAATTTAGTTGAGTTTTCTTAAAATTATCAATGTGAAGGCCATTTGAGCAAAATATGATAAGGACTACATACTAAATGGGGAAACCTTTTTCCAATGATTTAGATGTTTTATAAATGGGCCCATTGTTGTGGAACTCTTCTCTAATTCATTGTTTTCTTTTATTTATTTTTCTCGTCTTTATTTCATAGATAACAATGGAGGCTTGAAATCATTAGTAGGTCATAAAAGAAGTGCCTCCTATTCTATGAGATATTTCACTCAAATACAATGTTGGCCTACTGTCAAAATGATATCTACAGTGTATTTATATTTTTATAATATTTATCTAAATGTTCTAAAAGTTACTGTTGAACATTTAAGTCAAATCTTTAGAAGACTATAAGGGAATAATGGGCCATTTTTTTAATGGTTTAGGTTTTTCATAAATCCACTAACATTATCGGTTGATCGCCGCCACTGTCCACCTGCACAATTGGGGCTGAAATATCCATGACATTATTTTTTGAATCCAAGCGCACACGTGCGTGACACACAAAAATAATTGGGAAACGTGCTTGTGATGCTTAGAACAAAACAAACATAAAATAAATAAAAAAAATCAAGAGTGAGTTTGGGCCAACCACTTTGTAAGCGTGGGACAAATCTTTCAATGATCCAGATCATTTAGATCCCCTATGCATGGATAATGCAGCAAATGCTTATCCAACAATAAGGACGTCAAGATCCCTAGCTTCATGGATAGTAAGAAAATTAACAAAAAAAATGACCCATGAGAGAGAGAGAGAGAGAGAGAGAGAGAGAGATGATGATTATGATGATTTATGGGGAAAGAGTTCCTTGCTTGTCCACAGTGGTCTAGCATAGGAATGATCTGCATCACTCCATGATGGCACCACACTCACAAAATGACAAATCCAAACAGAGTGCAGACTCGGTGTGCCCTGGTCCAAGTCGGGTCAAGTCCCAACACCACGTTATGTATTACATATCGTGCTTGTATACAAAAGCACACCCATAGCTCAGTTGGGAACATGGTTTAAAAAGGCAGCCATTACCGTTTCATAACAGCCGTTATGAAATGGCTATGAAATGGTAACGGTCTATGTTGTTATGTTATTTTCAATATAACAATCATAACGGTCACGGTCTCCAAAAAAAAAGTGAAAATAAAGGCCCGTAATGGTCATAACAGCCGTTAATTTGAAAATAATGGTCATAATGGTCAAAAACTCAAAATAGCAACTGACAATGGTTTTTTCCCCCCTTCTTTCACTTCTTTTTTTCCCAAACCATTTGTGGTGCTTTCCGAGATTGTTCTAGAACTTCCCAAGCCTTCTTTTTCACCAAAACTCCCAAGTGATTTGCAAGATTTTGGTGGATTCTCGTATGAAGGCTTCTTCTCTTCTCAACCACAGTATTCCTATGTTCATAATCCAATGTTTTAATTAATTAATTCATCTTGATGTATTAGTAAATGTTACTAGAAACTTTAAATTCACTCTGAACTCACTTGCCGATTGAGTAATTGAGTACTACACTGCTACTATTACTAGTTTCTTGAGTTTGAGTGTCTAACACTAATGGTTAGTTCAAAATTAAGGTTACAATGCATACTCTAAGATATGTGATTTTTCAACTTATTTTAATATATATACATGTGTAAATTATTTTTAATTCAGAACAGAACTCGCAAGTTTCAGGTAAGCCAAGACAATGATACAGGATGTTATGACTTAGGAGGACTGATCTTTTGCTTTAAAGTGTTTTACTAATAGAAAAAAATATACTGTTTTCTAGCATTATATAATATTCTGGATTTTTAGATATTTGTATTTTTTTGGGGGTGAAATAAAAATTTGCTCTCCGATGGACCGCAATGAATGCGAACCGTTACGCAATGCCGTGTCATAATGGTTTTCCGGGTTGACCGCGATGGTGACCGCGACCGTGGTTTTAAACCATGGTTGGAAGTGGAGGTATGGTATAGAGTTTGGTCTATACCATAAGCATGCGAGTTCAAACCCTTCCTGTGACAATAATGTCTGATTTTTCCTTGAGTCTGTTTTACAAATAGGTCCATGTACTTTCACACAACCTCAACAAAGGGCCTTATATTTTGCGTATTTTATAAACCCTCCCTCATACTTATAAAAGTTAACTACACCCTCAATTTTTTTAGTTATTATTATTTTATTTTTTGGGCTTAAAAAGGGCCTTACCTTGTGTGTGTTTACTATAATCTCCTCAAACTAGACAAAGGTAATTAGAGTCCAATTTTTAATTTTGACCAATTTATCCCAAAGAAAAACTCAAATTACTTATCCCTTGTGTTAAAAAGATAAAAAGATGATTTTGCCCTTTAAACTTTGAGGACCAAAAAACAACGGTTTGGATCATTTAAATGGCTTGATATTATATATTTCCTAATCCACATCCAAGCCTTTCAATCATCATGCTCCATTAGTCTTCATGTATCTAGGTAGGCCCCACTAAAAGTAACTTGAGTTAATGAAATTTGGTGAGCTTAAATTAAGGGTACTGATATCATTTATTGATAAAAACTAGTAGTTACATCTTACACCGCCATCGACTCGGTGCTCAACATTATTGAACACCACTATACATGAGATAGGATACTGCTTAAAAAGCTTAACTTTCAAACTTATACTAGCTTTATATTATTTTCTATTTTCTATTTTTATTTTAAAAATTACACTTTTAGGACCGGCACAGCCATACCGGTCCGGCATGAGCCGCACAGACTTGGCATGGTTCTGAGCGGCACAAAGACCGATACTGGGATTTAAAACCATGGTAGACTCTCATATGTTGTGGATTGTACAGTACCTTAAATAAATAATAAGATATAGATGTTATGATAGAACATTACTAAAGATGGTGATTTACCCTCGAAGTTGGTTGAATTCTCCGATTAGACCTTCGGGGTTCAATTGTATCAGGGTTCGTCCGTCCAAGATTATTATCAGAGCTCCTTTCTTCATCTCTGGCCAACTTTTCACCAGACGGTACACGGTTGCCTTTTGAAGAAGGTTTCTTCTGAGAGGAAAGAACATCCGATGGAATCCCCAGCGATGAAAATAACATAGGAGCCTCAGCTGCTTTGACAATATTAGAAAAGGAACCAGCTTCATTCAGGTTATGTTTGTTTTTTTCATGATGCAGGGAAGAAGCTTTCGTATTCAGCGAAGTATCTTGACTTGAAGTAGAGACCACTGACAAAGAAGAATTATCCTTCTCAGGCATGCTTCTACCATGAGCGACATGAGCTTTCCCTGATCTTAACATCTTGGGCTTCAAGTCGACAGCCGCCTTTCCCTTAAAGTCAACTTTATGAGTGTTCTTCAATCCACGGGGTCCTTGAGGCATCAAATATTTTGTAAACTTAATTGATTCAGATCCTTCACTAATCTTCGGAGCCCGATCTGCAATATAATGTTTGCTTACTTCCATAAATTTTCTTTTCTTTCCAGGCTTAGGAACTCCAATAACAACTCTTGATCCTTCCTTCTGCAGGCCAGTTCGTTTCATTTTATGCAAATTAGAATTCTTATCTTCTACGGTCACCTTCCCAACAGAGAATATCCTTTCTTTTTCAGACAGAACAAGTGACCTGGACTCTTCAGGTTTCTTTAAATCCTCATTGCATGGAATCCTAGACAGCTTATCTTCTCCTCTAGCAACATCAACTTGGGGATCAACCCCAGCTTCATGCATTCCCAACTTTTGTCGTTTATCCTGAGGGGCATCACCCTGAGCAACAAAACAGACAGGAGACAACAGATATTGCAATTAACATCAGATCTTTCTAAAAATAAATATCAAACACTACAGTCAAACACAGTATCAGATGCAAGGAATAACTCACCTCATGCTGAGATCTATTATTTTCTCTTGACCATTCCATCCATTGCCCATCCTTCCACACAAGGGAAGGCCGAAGATTCCAGGTTCTGACAATTGACGACTCTCCCCCAGCTAATAATAAATCCAGAAAATAAAAGCTAAATACTTATAAAGGGTCACAGCAGTTAAAAAAAAGAGAGAAGGAAACCAAGATGACTGTACTATTTCTTCATAGCTACTCTTAATAATGAGAAAGAGACTCATTATGCACATAAGACACCTATGAAAAACTCATAAAAGAGGAACAACCATCAGAAGAACTGGTCAAGTTGTACAAGGTATTTGTAATACAATTAAGGGCACAACTTGAACCAGCCCAGGCCTGAGCTTGCATGTCTTGGCTCACCTGATGCCCGAGCTGCACTGTACATTTGCAGGCTTGGGATTGGCCTCAGGCTTAATTTTTTTTTCTTTTTTTCTCTCTTTTTTTTTGTAACACCAACAAATAAGGCTGGGCTCAGTTACCCATGTGCAAATGTATATGCAAATGGTTTTTATATACTAATATATGACATAAATATTCTATACACACTTTATATGCATCTTTATATCTTAAAAGAGTAATTCCTCAGCTATAATTACGTTCTTGTAAACATCTAAATGTCCACCTACAATATTACCCATAAGGATTACAATTATAGCAACTCCATAATTCCCTCAAATTACGTCTACAATTACTCACACATCCCATTCCCATCTAGTGCACACCAACTCTAGTGCCCATAAGAACTATGGCTATAGCCAACTTAGTAATTCCCCAAAAAACAATCTCAATTTCTATCCTCTCACATCACGTCTCGTCATGTCTCCTCTAATCGTCTTCATCTTCTCCTTAAATCTCTTCTACTCTTATTCTCTCTATTTGATTTCTTTTATCTCTGACTCTCTTCATATCCTCATCCTATTCCTACTCTCCACTGAAGAAGACAGAGACCTCCCTGTCCCCATTCTCCACAGAAGTCCCCTCTACCAGTCCCCACTTTGGGGGAGAGAGCAACTGCTCTTTTTTTTTTTGTTTTTGTTTTTGTGTGTGCAGGGACCCAGATACATTGCTCTACAGTCTACACAGCTTGCAGAGTATTGAGTGGCATGCTGGCCCTACAAGATATAAGAAGACCCCATGAACTAATCATCCACCAAAGCAAAATCAAACGTATGTCGATAACCATCGGACGGATGACAAGAAGATACTGAGGTGAAGCTTCCAGTTTTATTTCTATTTTTTTCCTGATTGGTAACATGACTCAAACCACAACCTCAAGGTGGCAATAATGAAGCTCATATTTTGGCTACTATTTTATTACCTTACATCAAATTGCTATCAACATCCACTAGACTACTACTTTTTCTTTTTCTTTTTCCTTTTGTATATAAAGAGATCTGTGTTATGTTGGATCATAATAAACAGGCTTAGCAAACCCAAGGGCAGGTAAACTGGCCATAACCCTTATCAGTATCAGATATCTAGCCCGGACTGAAGCAGCCCAACCAAGCCCAAATTGCAGTCAGCTTTTAAATGTAACATGGACTCTGGCTTGCTGATTCACAGGCCACATCCAGGCTCAGGACCAGACATAATCCAATGTGGGCCAGGCTTGGCTATATCAATATTCCACGCTGCTCACCTAAGTCACACCTCTAACTAAATAATCGAATGAAACTTAAAAGGAAATAGCTAATCTTAAGGAGATAAAAATAGGTGAATTTTATAAGCACCTGTAAGTTGAACAGTCAATTTTGTTTCATCTTCCTTGCTCTTTTCTGTCACAACTCCTTCCCACCAACTGAACGTTAAAAAAACACCAATCAGATTAGACAAGAATGCTCAAAATCTAACAAGATATTTTGGTCTGTTTGTGCGTATGCATGCATACATAAACCAAATAGCTTTAAGCTTTTGTGACAGCTTGTGTGTGCACGCATGTGTTTGTATAAACCTCACAATCTTCATGATCATGACCGATACATGCAGACAGTGGAGAAAAATCACATGCAATTGTAAGCAATGGGAATACCTGGGTTTTATGGACTCAAATTTCCCTTTTTTCCTTTGTTTATTTAATTTGTGGCATTACTGGACATGGGCATCCAAACCTGGATTCATTTAATTGAATATTTAAAAGAGAGGATAAGGGACCAGGCAACTATTGGAGGTTTAAAAAACGCGACCAATTTATATTGGGAAATGGAGTCCGTCCCGAAGACCAATGCATCTGATTCAAAGTTTCAGAAAGTTCACTTATTGAAGCCTATTGTAATGGCCTGCTCAAGTGCAGCACATGCCACACAATAGTGTATAAAGGCTAACCTAGCCTCTCCAAAGATTCCAGAAGATACTTGAACATGTAGGATACTTCTAGATACTCTATTAAGACTCTAGGCTTCAAGTTCATAGTGTAGTGTAGAATATTCCGGAAAGGCTCTAGATAGATCCTAACTGTTAAACCAGATGTCCTGTGGAAAGATCTTAGCCATTCAATGTGAGGCCATCAACTAAAAATAGGTGTTGGCCATCCCAACATTTGGTCAGTTCGGTCTTGTGAAGCTCTCTCTAGTGCAATAAAAGTTCTCTTCATTATCCTAGTAAACTTGTACCAATGGGAAGGTTGACCTCAGAGCAAGGGGACAGGCTAAGAATTAGGGGGCTTGTTAGGTCTCTGGCACTATGCAGTGAATGTAAAAATTAGTGTTGCAACAATAATGAACAGCATGATAAATACATATCAATCAAGCAATTGTCGATGAAAATTCACAAACTTAAATGTTCACTTTCTCTTTCAATCATCCACTTAATGTGAGAAAGCTTTAGGGGAAAACAATTTTGGCTGTCCTTTCTCCAAATCGCTTTCTCCTCCAATCATCTGCTTTATTTGCAAAAGCTATAGGGGAAAACAATTTTGGCTATCCTTTCTCCAATCGTTTATCAAAAATAAAATTTGGAACTTCATTTCACCAAATTGAGCCTTGTTAAGCACAATGATGACCCTCTTTACTAAAGGTTAAAAATCTCAAATTACATCAAGGAGTTGTAAATGTATATGTTTAAACTTCAGGCAATGGAGTGGAGAACTACTGAAACTCAAAATCTCCTTCATGCTAGAGTCCAATATGCACTTGGAATTATATATTATTTGAGAATGGGGAAGACCCCTCAGAATTCATTGTTTTCTGCTGTTCTAAATAGGTTGTACGGTTTTCCATACTCTTCAACTAATATATGGCCTTTCACATTCTACACGTAAAAATTCAGTACTATAGTATGATAAAGCCGATACAACAAACATATCAATTTTTAATGGATAAAATGGCAACCATTAACTGCTAAACTTTCCCTATTAATGGCATAGACTGGAGGCGTTTTCATCACTGGTGTAATGGTTTCTGATGATGTTAACAACAACAATTGTTAATGGCACGCTTAAAGCAAAAATGGGGAAAAAACTTAGGGGTGTCTTTTAGAGAACAAAGCATCTGAATTTTTTTTAACAGATTGCCAACATTAACCACACGGTATGATCATCACTTTTAAAATAAATAATAATAACAAAAATTAAAATTATACACACAGCCCATCAACCCAATCTCCAACATTTAGTTTAATAAGTTAAAACATGCAAGAGTTCTCAGTATGCACTTTAGGAAGTTTCTTATGTGTGAGTGTAGGCCATCCTACAAAGTGGGAAAAAGAAAAAACGCCCCCTTTCAGTGGGGCTGACCTGGATACATGAAAATTAAGGGAAGCATGGCACTAGAAAGGCTTGGATCTAGATGAGGAGAATATGAGATATCAAGCTGATCAAATGATCCTAACCCTAAATTTAAGCCCTTAAAGTTTAATGGCTACACACCGTGAAATAATGTCTAGAAAGGGGTATAAAATTTGGATTAGTGCCAATTATTAGGTCAGTGTGTGAATGGATTGAATTGATTAAAAGTTAGTCCTCATTATGGAAAACTCAAGAAAGGCCATTAGGAAAGTGGCTTATCAAGAGAAGACTATATATATAATATTAATATATTTACTGAATTAAGTTACATATAAATGCAATAGCAAGCTTACCCATCATGCATCCATGCATCAACCTGGTCCCCAATAGACCATACATAATTCCCCATTGCCTCTCTGCGTCGCTTCCTTGTTCCTTCAAATTTCATGGCAGTCACAGGATGAGCAATGCGTATTCTAGGAGCTTTATTACCCTCACCTTCAAGTGATATCCACTCCTTGAGCTTTTCAGAGCCTGAACAATGACACAGAAAGACAACAGTGGATAATGAATAATAATGGTAGGTCCCTTGAGGAATGGAAAATGTGTAAATAAATATAGCTTCTTGATCTGCTGTCCTAATGGTTTCAAGACTTGTATGAGTTCGAGTATGATAAATGACTTCTTCTCACCACTAAAAGCAAATGATGGCATAGGCTTCTGTTGGTTACCTTCATGTTGCAGAAGTTTATTGTGACAGACATAAGCTTTCCCATCCTTCAAACTCAGTACCTTGGCTGAAAACCAAACCCCTTGAAGACCAGTTTCATCAGAAGCAACCTATGTAATGCACACATAATTGACAAGCAAATAATATAAGGTAACCACTAACCAAACTCCAGCTACGAAAACGCATGAGAAGGCTTACAAACTGATACCAAGATGAAACTAGACACTCAAAGTTAAAATAAAATTACGTTGCATTCCACTCATTAATTAATTTCAAAACTCGCAATTATAGATACAGAAGACAAGGATTAAAAGTTGGTTAATGTGAGTTTAAGACACACACCTCAACATCAGAACCCTCCATAATGTTATTATCCTTTGACATCCCCACCTGCTGATATCCTTCATATTCATCATTTTGGGAAGCTAAGGAAGCTCCACCCAATCCCTTTTCACCAGTCACAGAATCCCAACGCATCCCGTTTACTGATCCTGCATGGTTCCCCACCGGAAGATTAGCTACTTCCTGTAAAGGCATATATCCTTCATCAGAAGATCGCAGTGTGCCTTTCTTGTTTGATGGCCGCCCATGCAAGCGTTTTGCAGGTCTATCAAGTCCCTGATCAGAACCATCTATATTTGAATGCCCCACTCTGCTTATATCATTTGGTTTAACTTGCTCAGAAGACGCACGCTGCACTCTCCAATAACCATCCGAACCAGCTTCAGCTAATTCACTTAATGTCAAAGGTATAGGGTCGCCCATTGCAATAATTATCCCTGCCTGTGATACGGCCTCCGCTGCCAGTTCTGCAGCTTTTACTACTGCATCCAAGTTCTCTGCTCGTTTTGCAGCAGCTGAAGCAGCTTCAACCCTCTTTCTGGCAGCCTCCCTTGCAGCTAAAATAACTGAATTGGAACTGTTGATTTTGTCATTTCCTATCAAGATTGAAGCAGGACTGATCATTCCTAAATTCTTCGCACTGTCTAGTAGACTAGTTTCAGAAGGCTGAATAGAATTTCCCATTTTAGACGTACTCATAGCTTCATCAGCCATCAGTTTAGCCTGCAAAGCAGCATCAGATGCAACCTTAGCAGCAGCTGCTGCAGCCTTCGCTACAGAAGCAGCTGCAGCTGCAGCAACAGCTGCAGAGGCCAATTTTAGTTCAACCTCAGAAATTAATCCTGAACTCTTCTGGATAGCTAACTGACTCCAGATTCCTTGGCAATGCTTAACTGCAGAAGCTGCAACGGCAGCAGCATCTTCAGCATGTAGCTTAGCCTGGTCTATTCTACTGCCTGTCTCGTCAGAAAAGATAACCCTCCGCTCCATGTCACTGCCACCTACTACCTGATAATGAGTAGAGGGAGCAATGGGAGAACTAACTGGTAAAATGCCACCAGAAGCAGCTCTCAATTCAGGGTGAGCAGGTGAAGAGACGGTTATTGATGCAACTAATTGTTTGGCAACACCAGCAGCAGAAGCTGGTTCGGTTCGAGGTAGGATACTCGAACTGATCTGACCATGCTCCTCAGACATTAAGTTCTTTTTCCTCTTTCTAGATTTCTGATCAGCAGACGCAGGCTTTCCAGATGATGCCACTGTCCTCTTTGCCTCCATCGATACAGAAGTACCTGCAGGAACACTAACAGAACCCACAGCAGTAACCGAAGGACTAGAAGTAGCAAGTGGCATATTGGAAACACGTGGCACAGACGAATTTCGAACTGGCTTTACTTGAACTGCTTCTGCACTAGGCAATGCAGAATAGTGCACACTGGCATCAACTGCTGAAGGTTGAGGAGAGACAACCCATGGTAGAGGACATGGAGACTGGGATGGCCAATGAGTAGTGCTTCCTACATAATGCCGCATCTGTGGAGATTGATAAGGATGCAATGGTTGTAATTGATGATGAGAATCCAAGAATGGACCTCTTGGCATGGTACTCGGTTGCAAGCCATCTCGAGAAGGGGTAGAAATGTTCCATATAGGGGACATCACCGAACTTGCAATAGCTGAAGGGGCACCCTTGTTGCCAGTTCTACCAGCATGTGTACTTAAGGTTTTACTCTGAAGGGGAGTGCTCTTTGACAGTTGTTCAGAAGTCCAAATGCCTGCAAAAATCAGTACTCCAAAAACAAGAAAAATCAATCAAGAGACTCATATCTCACGAATATTACTGTTTTAGCAAAGCGAAATACCTGGGCGAGAATGAACTGGGGTCTCAGGGGTAGCAACTGGTGATTTCTGGTTGTGAAATCTTTCTACAGCTAGACGCCACACATTCTCCCACAAGCTCTTTCCACCATCTGGACATTCAAGACTGTCAGAACTTTCAGGCTTCATTTGAAACTAAAAATGTTCAAATAAAATGGCAGACCACACTGAATACAAAGGATTGCAACATAAATGGAGTACAAACCCCGGCTGGTATCTCCAAAGGCAGATTGCATACACGCCTCATCAGGTGGAATACCTTGACTGCAATTAAGCATTGAACAAAAGTAAGGCACAAAGGGAAATGACAGAACATAAGAGTTCCGCAAGTATGAAGACCAGTTGTCCGATGGCAACATGACAACTTTTGTTAAAATGGCATGTGGCATGTTGTAATGCCCACTTGCCCCATTAGATAAAAGAATCTACTAAAAATCAGCCAACCTAGCCATTTCAATCCATATGTGATCCGACTAAATGAAAAGCATGGCCCAAATAAAAACCAGTCCCCATGTCACAAACATCAACTTAGATCTGATAGCTAGTAATGACCAATGGATTAGTTTCCAATTAGGGATGCAAACGGGCCAGATCTAGGAGGGAACCATGATGAATCAGGACATGGATCCATCTTTATAGTTCTGGATCCAACATGGAATTTTATGGCTGTATCAGATTCGGTATCAACTTAAGAAAAAGGGAAGGGGGGTCCAGTTCGGATTCAAAAGATGTTGAGTGCATTAGTATAATTGAATAAAAGAGCTTCAAAATAATTTTTTTAAATATATATAAGTGGGGCTATTAAATGGTATAACATTAAAGCTAAGTAGAGTCTCAAATATGAATATAACTCAAGCTATTTAGGCCCACAAAACCTGTATACATTTAATATCAACCCTATTTCCAATAGACACCTAATCCACAAACCTCTATCTTATCTAGTGGGGCCAATGGACCCCACCAACATTTCATGTGAAAGAAAGAAGTTATCAGGTGCTCAGCAACAGCTGGTTTCATGCCATGTTCCGGCCTATTTGATTTGAAAACAATTCTCTAAAATAGTTGGATGGTATAACTATTTAAGCCGAAGCCAGATAAAACAACTATCAAAATAGAAGGTGTTCTACTCACATCAAGGATCCATAAACAAAGATCTGAGCACGCAATTGGAATTGTTGTAAATCTGTGAAAGGCTGGTGAGATATTGTCAAAGCAGATGAATTCAAATCAGGCAGATTAGATGCTGGAGCAGCTGGAACACAGGATGACTTAAGACTACTGCCTTCAATACACGAATAGTGCCTCAGCTCTTCAACTGGCATGGACTTGCTAGTCCCAGCCAAGTTTGTTAATGCATTGAATGGACTGCTATCCTTTGTCTTCTTTTGATGGGATGATCTTTTACTAGCCTTCTCATGCGTGCCAGTTTTCTTTTCAGTAGCAGTCCCAGATACTGACTTAGTCCTATTTTCATTGGTAGCCTTGCTACTCGAATGCGTTTTCTGTACATCAGATATTTGATGGCTTCCACAAGAGGCGCCTTGTACATTTTCAGAAGGAGCATTTCCTAAACCAGATGTTGCCAAACCTTCTCTAGTCTTTAGAGAAAAAAACATGAAAACAGCAATGAAATAACTAATATATTTTTTAAAAAAATGCAATCAACAAATTTAGGTGAAGACTGCTAAAAGACACATGATACCTGAGACAACACAGAAGGTTGAACAGGAGAAAACGGTTTCCATCCTCTGTCATTTTCACTTTCAGATGGATCTGCCAGTGAGCCAACCTTAAATGTGAAGCCTTTGTCATCTTCAATGGTAGATTTGACATCATTAGCATGAGGATGAATGTCAGATTGTGCATGGTCATTAGAAATAGAGACATTTTGCTGTGAGGGCCCGCTATTGCCACCCTCTTGATGATCCTTTTTGCTCTGATTGGGCTCACTGCAACTAATGATAATGGGTGAATCACAGTTAGGTTCATCGAAAGTTGGATTACCAGTTTCAGCTTCCAACGGATTTGATTCAGTATTGTTTTGAGATGAAGTAAGAGGCTTTAAAGATGTTTCTTCGCGACAATTCAAAGCAGCACCTGAAAAGACATCCAGAATATTACAAAAGAGGGCTTGTGAACCAAAGCAAGATAGGATTTCTACGTTTTTATCATCCTCTTAACTTTAGGATGCTAACTTGGGCAGAAATTAAAATTATAAATTTGATAATAAATTTGGTGAAATCGATAGCAAAGCATGTCCAGCATCAGTAATACAGATAAATAAAGATAAAACCAAACTTGAATTGGCATTTAATCTGAAAAACCAAGATACATGCCAAATCTGCTCACATTGCATCAATCACCAAAAGTTTTTGGTGAAAAGTCAGTAACACATGGATACAGATCGGTGAGATTCTGAACAGCCCAAGCTAAATTGGCCCAGCCCAGAGATTCACCAAAAAGAAATAGCTGCGCACCAAAAAAATTCAGGCTCCAAAAAAAAAAAAAAAATCTAGCTATGTAACAAAAATGTCTATTGAGAGTAGTCAATGGCACAAGAGACCAAGCCAGAATAGTAAAAAACATGGTTTTAATTTCTAAAAGATCAGCCAAGTCTAAGTCTACTCAGACTCGACAAATGCCAAGTTGAGTCACCCCCAAACTATGATGCCCAGATATGGATTCGGGTACGGACACAAAAAAGGAGATAGGGGTTATGAGTTACGACTCCTGCACTTTGACATGGATACGGATATGGGTGTTCTAATTTTTCTTTTGATCACTATTGAATTAATGAAATTATAATGTTTTATGCTCCTTTCTAACTTTTTTTATGCCAAGAGGTATGAAAATTAAAAGAACTATGTAAACTAAGGTCTTGGTAAGTAGGATATGCTAAACTTGTACCATAAAAGTATCAAAGCAACATCAGGTACCGATATGAGTGTCGTATCAGTCTGACACAGATAAGTTAGGCTTGTACAAATACCCTAGTATCATAGCCCCCAAGCCTCCTCGTGGGCCAAGTCCAATGGTTTTTAGGCCCCTAACTTGCTTATTTCCCAATTTTTCTATCCAGAGAAGCCTTCCACGGCTCTTAAAATACATTTTGCACTGATCATGGAAGAGCAAAACCACATTTTTGGAAGATTTAAGTATGTAAAGATAGGAAATATTATTCATCAACTAAGTAAATATAAACGCAAGTCTTAAAATTATAGATTCGTAGAACGCCATCGTCTAATTTTTTAGACGCAATTCTAATTTTCGTAGTTTTTTAAGGCAATTGGCCTCTAGGTGCAATCCAGCCAAGTCCAATGTGACTCAGGAGTCAACTCAAGTCAAGGGTGACCAGGTCGCACCAAGTTTGTTTTTTAATATCTTGGTAAAGAGAAAGCCAATTGGCCTCTAGGTGCAATCCAGCTGATGAGTCCAATGCGACTCAGGAGTCAACTCAAGTCAAGGGTGACCAAGTCGCACCAAGTTTGATTTGTAATATCTTGGTAAAGAGAGAGCCAATAACAACTCAAAGGTTCGAAAATCTACAGCCCGGAGACTTTGTAGCAGTTAATGGGGCAAGTACACAAACAGCAGCTCCACAATATTCTAAGCCAGGTAGTTCATTGTGCGTATCTAAGCTTTCCACAAATTTGACTTTGTTCACACACAGGATCATAATGAAGCGGAATTTCTTGCCTTGACTATTGGGATGCTAAAGGCTTGCAATCAGGGCCTCTTTCCTCGGAGGTGGAAGGCAATTCCACCTGCACCATTAGGTAGGGTGAAGGGGTTTGCAGTCGTCTTTGGAGTTTGGAACAGAAGACAATTGATAGAAAAGGTTAAGAATCTCATCATCTTGCCTCCACGTTTCTCTCTCAAATGCCAAGGACATCTAACTCTGTAGCAGACCTAGCTAAGAACAGTGTCTCACATCCAATTCTGATGCTCTATTATTAATCCGATCAGGCTTCTTATGTGAACCTGGTTTCTCTTATTTTACTTTCCAGTTTAATTTTCACGCCTTGGGAAACGTCCTGCAAACCCCTGCTGAAGCACAACCCTATGCACATGAGAAGTCAGGATCAAGAACCTTATGCATTATCCCTGATTGAAGTATGTATCCTTGATTAAGCACAGCACTATGTACATTCAATAATTCACAACTACCAAAACACTGGACCATCATAACATATAAAACCAACCTTGTCTGGTGATTAAACAGTAAGTAAAACATTCCGACTGTTGTTTCAAAAGATGGAGAGAGAGAAAAAAACCTGGCCTCGCTTCATTTACTTATAAAGAAGGAAAAGGTTGGGAAAAGTCAAATTTGAAGACGAGGGCATCTCATATAAGCCCATTTTTATAGATACCTGCAATGTGCAAGGCTGCAACTTCGTCCTCTTTAGATGAAACTTCCAATACCTCACAGCTACCCAATTCCTTCATTTCAGGAGCACGAGCGGTAGGGACAGACTTATCCACAGTGGTATTAGACTGGGCAGCACCCACCCCAGGTTGCAGCTCTGCTGCACTGTTACAAACTGAATCCTGCCCAGAATCAGAAACAGAAATCGGACTATTAGATACATGGGACTTGCAGTCTCCCTCGGCACCAGAAGCACAAGGCTCCGTGGAGATTCTATTCGCTGGCCCTTCTTCCCTCCTATTCAAGATAACAGAATCCAATATGGGTACATGCGATATTCCAACTTTCTGGTCAACAATTTCATCTGTGACTTCGCTATGTTCATCCAATTTTCCTAAAGAAGCCAACTTGGCAGCATCACCCAAGTTAATTTCAGTTGACGCTGCGAGAAAAAAAATGGTTAAGCAATTTCATTTGTAAACCAAACCCCACCCCCAACAAAAAATGAATAAATAAATAAATAAATAATAAATAATGGAAGGAAAAAAAAAACCCAAAAACAAGTAACACCGAACACACCCCAAAAATAATAATAAAATAAAAAGAGCTCCGAAATACCTGCAGCCGCATCCCCAATAACCAGCTCACACTGCAATCCACACACATCAGAGGTTATTGTTGTGGTACTTACTCCAGGAGATGGGGTTTCTGCCCTCTTCTCCGCGATAGGAGAACCATAAATTTCAGTTTCACTATTACGTGGACCGGATGATAGTCCCATGTTCTCCTTTTCAACAACAGGAACATCTGGGTTTTCACTATGAGCACCAGTCCCACTTACTTTATCTGTCCTTGCAATTCCTGTTACTGCAAATTCAGAATCCTCTGCTGAATGGATTCCAAGAGCATCATCACCATCTTTTACTTCTACTATCTCCAGTGGAGCATGAGTTGTATTGGCTGTGGCATTACCTTTTGAAATTGAATTAGAAAGATCTGCATTTTCATCATTGCTACTTGCAGCCAAATTAGGCTCAATTTGGTGCTTTCCTTCCATTACTATCAAAGATGTGTCATGCGCATTTCCTTTTAAGTCATCACTCATCTCAGTGTCTTTTCTCACAACTCCACTTTCAATTATACTGGCATCAGCTTTCAAGAGCTCAACGGGCTTCTCAAATAACACATTGCCATCATGCCCTATTTCATTTAACGATAAATCTGCATTCAGCGCCAAACTGGAAGCACTTTTTACTTCATCTGTGCATCCATCTGCAGGGTGTTCTCCACGATGCTGACCATCCATCAGGACATCTTTGCTGAAAACCGCTATTTCCCCTGTCTGAGCGTCATCTTTCTGTAAACTTGCTGACTTGCAGCTAAATACAACCTCACTGCAGCCATCTGTTCCTTCCCGTGGATTCTTCTGATCGTTCAACACCCCAGCACCTACAATAGAATCCTTCATCGATGCAGCTAAGGCATCAACTTCCACACACTCCACGGCATTATTATCAGGACTGCCTCTAGTCATTCCACATGCGGCAGAACCATGATCATTAGGAGCACTCTTTTCTACTGAGGACAAAATTATATTTTTCTCCAAGTTACAATTCTCAGCAGTAATATTTACATATGTCTCATACTTTTCACTAGCAGAGATTGGATCCAAGTCGGACAAATTTTCAAATCCAGAATTTTCATCTTGTTCGATATGTTGCATATCATCAGCTTTCGGGAGATTCCATGCCGCGTCTTTACTAGGACCAGGTGTGCTTTTCGGTCCCCTGTCAGAAGGAAGCATACTATCTGTATCTATGGCATCCTCCATCTTAGAGGGAAGAGAATCATCATGATTCAAACAGAGATCCATTTGATTGTCTAAGCTACCCAATCCTTCACAGACACGTGATTCCTCATTGATATTTTTTTTAGTATTCATCTCATCATCCCCAACAGATTTCAATAGCATCTCAACAGATTCAGAGGAAGTAGCCTCAGACCACACATTGTTACGCATTGAAATGGAGCAAGATTCAGCAGCGCTCGAACTGAACTCTATTCCACTATTTCCCTGTGAATAGTCTTCAATCCAGTGGTTTTCTTCTTGACTTGGGATGCCCAGTAAAACCTCTGTTTCAACTAAGTTATCAAACTTTAAATGAAGTTGCTCATCTAGATCGAATTTTGGAAGAGCATATGATTGTAGGCCTGGAGGAAATTTGTTGTCTTCGCCACCTAACTGAAAATTTTGGCTCCGAAAATCACTGTCATCATAATCCATGAGTGTATCCCTGCAATGACAAGCGGGGGGAAGGGAAAAAAAAAAAAAAAACACGTCCGAAGAAAAACAAAATTTTAGTCTCCACATTTTCGTAAATACCCTAAAAACTCCACTGGTTTTGTCCTAATTGCCGGTCCCAAATGTATGAGATTTACATCAGGTAGGTTGGCAGCCCACATAAAACTTTGAAACTTTTGTCGCAGCTACAACATTTTGAGGCCTCGCAAGTTACAAATCCAGACCAAAAGATATTTGTTCAGTTTGGCCTTTTGGTGTATTTCTTATTCAGACAGACTTTCTCATCCCCACCCCCCCCCCCCCCCCCCCCCCCCCCCCCCCGCGCCGTCTCCATTAGAGAAACGTCGGAAAAAAGTCCGACGTGTAGATTACTGGTGTAGTGTGTATTGAAGGATTAGCTTACATTCAAATGGTAAAGCAGGTATGTTAAGGTTTCAGTTAATCACAAGTAGACCCACCCTACTAAAAAGCTTCTTATGGTTCCCTTCTAGCATTGTTCCAACTAAAAATACTTCATCCACATACACAGAATCACACTATATGTGGGAAATGAAAAGCGGGTGCCAATCACCAGCAGATATCACTTCACTATGAGTGAATTCTGTGATGAGAAGTGGCCCCACCAAGCAAGCATCACTTTTCACTTTCATCAGATTCAGATGAAAGTAGAAGATTGAAAGACATAAACGAGTAAATTTTTACACATAACACTCAAACAAACTCACCAAAACCCCATTGCTCAACAAAAAAGTTCAATTTTAAAAAATAAAAATAAAAAAATGAATCTTTCAATTTGAAAAACCCTAATTTTGCACATCTTTAACCAATTCACAAACCCAAGAAGATCCAAACCGAAAGAAAAGGCAAATTTCACCGATTGATTTTCCAACTTACACGAGCATATGCGGCGCAGAAAGAACCAAAGTAATATAAGAAAACTGACAAATAAGGCCATAAAACTCTACTTAGAAAAGAAGCAGCAATTCCTAGGATCCTACCTCCCTCCATCCGGAGACGAAATCGAGGCCGTTGATCCTCCAAACCCTCGATCTTACGGTCCACAGCGGGCTCATTACCCTAGGGCAAACCGCCTTAAATAGCAACAAACAGCGACAGAAGAAACCCTATCTCGGCCCCCTTTCGGCATGAACTCAGGGAGGCGGACGGTGGCCGGAGAAAAGAAAGAGGCCGGCTGACGTCGGATTCCGAGCGGTGACGTGTGTTTCCCGGCGACGGAGAGGAAGTGAAAAGGTGGAGGAACTGCGAAGGAGGAGAAAAAAGATCGTCGTCGCTTTGCTCGCGCACGCGTTCTTCGCACGGAGGCGGAAGGAAAATTGTGTGACTGAGAATGGGATTTTGAAACGGGATTTTGAATAAGGGTTTCTCAGGTTAAAAATGGGCCTCTATTTCACTTAATTTACGGAAATGCCATCAAATTTGGAATAGGACAGTGGGGTGCGTACTACGCACGCTAGCGAACTGCGGGCAAGGGTTTTTTCGGGTGAATGTTGTCCAGTGGCTTTTGGACACGTGGCAACTGTGCACAGGATCAGAGCGGACAAGGGTGGGTCCCATGATGGAAGTGCCCGGTGGTAAGAAACACGTGGATCGATTATACGTGAGCCGACGTGGGTTTGGGTCTCCGTGGTGTACTCGGGCTAGGTAGGGGCAAAGTTTGCTGATCAGATTCCGTGGCGGCCCACTGAAATCATGCCAAATGCAAATTCTAGGGTGATCAGAAGCCAACATATGATGCCGATTAGAGGTGACCTTTTCTTTTTCTTTTTTTTTTCTTTTCTCTGAAAGGAGATGGTGACCATTAGTTTTTTGAGCTTGACAATTGTAATTGTTATAGAAAAAGTTGTAATTTTTATTTTCTTTCTAATTTAAGCCAACGAAAGAAACCTCGTGTAAGAGAAGGTGGCATGTGTCCTAAGTTGATCATTGGACGGAAACGGACATTTTACCAGTGGAGCATAGCGTGATTCTTTAATTCGGTCTTTGTTAGAAGATTGAATGGATTGCAGGGTAATTCTACTATTGATTTCTCCCTCAAAGAATATCAATTTGTTTATATATTTGATGTTTTAGCCATTTGTGTTAGTTGGAGACTAGAGACTAAGAAGAGAAGGTGGCATGTGTCCTAAGTTGATCATTGGACGGAAACGGACATTTTACCAGTGGAGCATAGCGTGATTCTTTAATTCGGTCTTTGTTAGAAGATTGAATGGATTGCAGGGTAATTCTACTATTGATTTCTCCCTCAAAGAATATCAATTTGTTTATATATTTGATGTTTTAGCCATTTGTGTTAGTTGGAGACTAGAGACTAAGAAGACTTGCTTGTTGTATTCAATTCATGAGAGATGGACTACGGCATGTTTATTTGGAGTGATACTAGACTAGAGTTCTACTTTTCTAACTACATTGTTAAGAAGTAGTTGTAAACGGAGTCTTTGTAATTTCTTATTTGATAAGTTGAATTTCAAAACTTTAATCTTTTGAATGTTACCTTTTCTTTTGGAATATAATCCTCGCTTCCTTAGTATTGAGCTATACATGAGCATTTAGAATTATGCATTTTTAAGCATTTGAGAAGAAATGTAACATAAAATGCAATACAAAAGATTTTAAATGTAAAAAGAATATTTAGATAAGACATGATTTACATATGAAAGCTTAAAAAGGATTGCATATAGAATCTATAATGCCCTTATTGATTAAGGAGATTCCTACTTTCCCTTTATCACTAAACTCCTTGAGTCATTCTTCATTTCAATAGCATTAGAAGGTCCAAAAAAGTAAATGCATGGTTACAATTCTTGCACCCAAACACTTCGTCCCATGTTATGAACACATCCCGTGCATTTTTCGCCCCCTAACAACAATTCTCTATTCTGATCAAGCTGTTTTTAGTACCACTCGACCACCATAAACCTAATTATTGGCCACCATCGACCCGATCATCTTTATTTGCACAAGTGATGAACCTGAATCTCCAATTGATTCTCTTCATGGATGGAGAACTTTGGAAAGAAACACGTTCCATCGATGTTAATCCATGTCATGAAGTGTGCTGCAAACCACCTCACATTGAGGATTAGCCTTTGAAGTCCATAGGTCCATCCAGTAAGGCATGAAGGTCCATCGATTGTGACTTCAATGATCAAAGCTGTAGAACAAAAACCAGTTTTCAAAGCCTCTTTGATCTTGCATGGAAAATAATTCCAATTGCCTTTACAGAAGCGGTTCCTGGAGATAAAGATATACCTGCAAAGGAAGAAAAATAAAGCCATTGAATTCAATTAAATAAACAAACCAAAAACACATAAAGGGATGCAATGGACAACAAAACAAGGAAGATACATTTGGAAAGAATAATTTGTTCCTAGACTCAAATTGAAATATGATTTATTAAAATTAAAGTGGTTTTGACAAATTCATATCATCAGGACTTAACTACTTTGATTTACAATGACACATCATGAGTTAGTAAGATGTATATAGGTGATTTACAATTTCACAATGGAGAAGCGTTCCCTCTCTTCTCTAGAGAACAACCTTAGTGGTATAGTTTGTAATGCCAAATCTGTAGGCACCTATATAGGTTGGGTCAAGTTTGATACTAATTATTATTTTGTTTTAAAATAATAAGTAGTTTTATTTTAATATATAAATATTCAACTTCTTGACGAGGGCAAGAGTCAAACGTGAGATGAAGCATCATGTGGTGTGGGGTACAACAATGGGCATACACTGGCAGAGATTGATAGAGCTATTGTGGTGGAGCAATGAAGTAGAGCACCCGATGTTCTCTAAGACTTAGACTAGGCTAGTTTAGGATTTAAGAAACAAGGTATGACACCAACATTTAAAATTTGTGAAACCCTTTGACTGGGCTTGCATTGTAATGATCTCCTACACATTTTTTAGATATCACAATTGGCTCTTGAAGACCAAGAAACAGTGGTGGATCAACTACTCTCCTTTTCTATAACGTAACAAAAATGAAGTTGAGGAAAAATGCACCTGAAAAAAAAAATGAACTAAATAAACAACTTGAATAAAGATTTGCAGCTAACTTGCTGCAAAAGAGAGATGAGTGAAAAGATTATTCATCTACATAACCACCTTCTGACCATGGATTGCAACACACCATCTACATCTATATATATGGAATCAAAACAGTCTAAGTTAATCCCCTTAATATTTCAAGAATTTGACCTACAAAATAATCTTTGAAAGATTTTGATTCCTAACGTATTACTCTATTTACTGAAAAATCCAATAATGCACTGATTGTTACATATTAGAGATAAGGTCATGAAGATTGTAAAAGTTATACTTCAAAGATTTTGCTTCAACATGTGGAGTGTGGAATGTGAAATAGTGTAAGTGCTTCCCCTTGTTTTTTCAAGATTGAACTATAGGTAATGTTTGAAAGATTGCAATTTGAGCTACAAAATAATCTTTCAAAGATTTTTGATTCCTAATGCATTACTATATTTGCGGAAAAATCCAATAATGCACTGATTGTAACATATCAGAGATTAATTAGGCCATGAAGATTATAAAAGATCTGGTTCAAAGATTTTGCTTCTATATGTCGAGTGTGGGATGCACAATAGTCTAAGTGCTTCCGCTTGTTTTTTCCAAGATTTGATCTATAGATAACGTTTGAAAAACTTTTATTCATAATGCATTACTCCATTTTATTGAAAGATCAAATAATGCATATATTGTAACATATACCGTGCACATTAGAAATAAGGGTATATGAAGATTGTAAAAAATATGGTTTAAAGATTTCGATTGTAATGCAAAATAGTCCAAGTCCATCCTCTTCCTATTTCTAGATTTTGATATAATCTTTGAAAGATTTTGATTCGTAATGTGTGAATCGATTTTCTGAAAAATTTAATATTGCACTTATTGTTTCATATCTTATGCATATCAAAAACACGGTAAATAAAGTTTGTTGATGATTTATTTTAGAGATTGTGATTCTGTCGATGGAGTGAGGGGTGTAAAACAATTTATGTTCATTCCCTTGTTATTTCAAGACTTTGAACCACAAATAATGTTTGGAAATTTTTTTGTTTCTTAATGCATTATACATTTTCTCATCATTTTCTTTTAATTTTACCATCAATTTCATCACTTTGGATTGAATAGCTAGAATATGCAATGAATAAGAGTTTTGGTACGTCACTAATTCATAACCCCCAATACATCTAATAGAGCCATTGCAGTGACAAACAATATGGCTAGGCGAAAATAGAGTTGTGGGGAGGATCCCAAATACTTTGAAAATTACATTGTACATTTTACATAATGCCCACTCAATTGTTTTAGGTATCTTTTACATACTTGACTTCTCAGTTTTTTTATTTATATTTGCCTCCTCAAGGAGATTTCTCCTTTCGTGGCGACTATCAAGATGTCACGTATTTTGTGTGTGTGTGTGTGTATATATATATATGGAGAATATTCATGTACTTCCATCCCTCGCCATAGGGTGAGGGACACTTCCATAATTGGAAAATTTCATATGCAAAAGAGAAAAAGTCATAAATGGTCATATGCATAAAAGGGATATTCATGTGTAAAAAGGAAAAGTTTCCTCACCCTATGGTGAGGGATGGATGCACATTAATACCCCCCTATATATAGATATATATATTTATATATTTTCGTAAAGATGTATATTCAACAATTGGAAAGTAGCATGCATATGTTTTGTATTTTGTGTAGTTCAAAATCTAGTTGGGCTTCTTTAGAAAGTAGTTTTGAAGTAGCTTTGACCTATCAAAGTCAGCTTCAATTAGTAGGTCATTGTGTTGGCCGTGGGAAACTATGACCTAGAGATGAAAATGTGATAGGTTCAATTTAGGACCTTAGTGCTAAATCCCAAATCGGGACAATACCTATTTAAGATCTAGACATTACGAAGTTACAAAACTATTCGCATACCTAATACTAAATTTATATTATTGACTTATCCTATACCAGGAATCAAATAGACTAATATAGGATCCGCCAATCCACTTGGAGCCCAAGTGTTGAGGCTTCTCCTTATCCATGAAGACAGCTAGGAACCGATCCTTAGGTTTGTTGGATAGGCCGCCTGGATAACATGAGTGTGTGTGTGTGTATTAGAGCGAAAACAAAAGGGGTAAGATCCAAATAGTTATGTTGGATAAGACGATGCAAGCTCGTCTTTAGAAGCCACCAGGGCCCATGCCAATAAGGGGGAGGGAGATGGAATGATCTTAAAGAGACCTAGGGAGAGGAAAATATCAATCACATTATATTATTTGAGACCCTAGAACCATTCGTGTAAGTTTGATGGTATTAGGTGCATCATTGGTTGGATTTCAATCCAATAGTTGTTTCAATTAAGCATCATTTCTTCCAATACATTTACTTTAGAGTTTGTATGTTATGTATTCATACATGTGTATGATCCATAGATAATGTGTTTCTTCCAAGTTTGCTTGTGATGGTCCCAATTGGATCCAATGAAAAAGACCCTTTTTTTTTTTTTTGAAGGAGGCTTGGAGCCTGAGATACTCGCACACACAAGGAGAGAACCCACGTGGGGATTGAGAGTGTGAGGCTCACACATGCGAGAAGAGAGAACCTTCATGCACAGGGAATGATAACTCACACAAATGAGGAGATAGGAACTTATACATGTGAGAAGTGGGGGCGACTAGGGTCGATCCCTGGCTACCCAGGTGAGGGGCAGTTCTCAACCAACTGAGCAACCCTTGTTGTAGACTCAAAAGGAAACTATTTACTATTCAAGGAATCCAAAGAACCATAGGTTTGCATAGGGAGGTCTTACGTCACGTATTCTATCTATTGTTGACAACGGTAGATCATGGGTTCTAAGTGGAAATTCATAAAATATGGAGGAAGGAACCATGGCTATTTGATGAAGTGATCAAGGGACTCTTCAAGTCATCGACCACCAAGAGTTTTGATAAGTCGAGATGAATGTTCTCTCCATTTGGATCCTCCCACTACACTTCTTCAAAGAATCCGTAATTGTGAAAATCAACAAACGGGTGTGGGGTGTTCAAGAAATATAGTTTAATGATGAAGGTGCCTCATAATAAAATATTGTGTAGGGCTGGGTAGTCATGGACACCCATAAGGTCACTTTTCAAAACCAAATCCTCAGTTAAAATATTTTACTTTCCACAAAGTCGTAAAAGACCCATGTTTGACAATTTTAAATATATGAGGATTTAGACCATATGAAATCCTCATATTTATGGATTCTTAGGTCTCTTCTCTCCACGGGGGGCGAGGGGGCATATAGGATGTGAAAATTCTCGGCTGAAAGGGAGAGCATGTAAATCATCATATCTATGGATTCCTCACTTATTACCAAACATAACCTAAGTATTCCTTAGCATGCAAATCCTCAAAAAAGAATGCCCCATTTCAGAGCAACGAGGAATGCTTGAATTTGCAAACTCCTAACCTATTACCAAACATGACAAAAGTGTTTCATCCATGCCATCAGTAGGGCTACAAATGACCTAGGTCTGGGATGGAACCATCTTGTATCTAGATCTAAAGCCCATTGTGTAATGGATGGATCCAGATCTGGCCAAAACCTATCAAATGGATCCAGATTTCATTTCCAACTTCAGAAGGGATATTAAGGGGCATAAAACGCGAAGAGGTCATATAATAGATTTTAAGGGAAAAATCATTTAGTGAGAGAAAGAGATGTTTCCAAAAGCAAATAAAAACTAAGATATTTCGATAGAGATAGAAGAAGATATATATTACCATGGATGAGTAAGGGTTGCATTCTGTTAAGATCCCTCATGTAGAGATCGTCCTCTAAGCATGGATTGAGTTCTACAATCCCATATCCACCTCATTTTGCATCTTTACCTCTTCCAGAAAGAAGGCAATGAGAAAGAGAATGAGGAATTATACCGGTGAGAAACTTAGCAGCATGAAGACTAAAAGAAGAAAAAAAGAAAAGAAGTATGAAAGAACTAACGAGAAGAGCAAAGTCATTTAGAAAAAAAGAAAAGAAGTATGAAAGAACTAACGAGAAGAGCAAAGTCATTTAACTATTTCCAAAGGAGATGTTGTTCATAATTGTATAGGCATTGATGACGTGTAGACTAAGCCAGAGGAGTGCTAGTTGTCATCATTAAATCATGACGTGTACTCAATTTTCTCTCTCTTATGATTGCCGGCTATTTGATCTACAAGTAGAGATAAAAATGGGTTGATTATGAGCCGAAATCATACTAGACCTGGAATTGGAACCATTTCATAAAGGTGGATCCGATTTTGGGTAGGAACCTTTTTTTTCCTTCAAAACTTATTGTCTTTGGTCCAGGCTCCTTTTCATTTAAAGTAATATTGCCGACTTCATTTTTCTTAAAACAGGGTATCATTCAACCCAAAAATCCAAAAAGGGATTTCTTTCAACCGAATAACAGTACATAGGCTACCTTCCACAACTAATATATCCAGGAATCTTCCAAACTAGTATATAGGTCCTTACATGAAGTTTCTTACATTAGCCTATTCAAAGTTTTTTACATTAGTCTACCTTCCACAACTAATATATATAGGTTCACAGTGTGGGATCTTACCTTGTCCACATATGTCCACGATAAAAACCAAGTATTTTAATGGCCATTAAAAAATTGCACATTTGATGATTGATTTGTTGGTTTTTGAAAATCAATTTTGATTCAAGAAATAGAACAAAAAAGAATTATAGAACACCCCCTTACTTCTGCCCTTTCCTTTCTAACATACTGATATATGTCAACTGTGATCTACTCATGGCCTTCATATTGTACTAAAATTAGTACGGCTCATAATTTACACCAGTTTGAACATTAGATGTTATTATCATTAATTTTTTCCCGATGGGCAAATCCACCGTTGAATCTTGTCACAATAAACCTAGCTACATGATGAATTGCTACTAAACTATAATGAATTTTGTCACAATAGTCCGCTTGCTTACAAGCGGTAAAGTACAGGTGAAGGTTAACCAACCCACTGGTCACTTAATTTTTCTCTCTTTGTCATGTTTGGGTGAGCAAATAAAGTGAAAAAAAAAAAAAAAAAAAAAAACAGGCCGCAACTTTTTTTACCACGAGTCACTTTTTTCCCTTCTATAAAACTAAAAGTAAAGTATGGTAAAGTAAGTTAATTCAAGGCAAAAACCAACTACTTTACTACTTTCTCTTATACAAAGTAACCACAAACATTACTTCACTACATACTTTATCTCATATTTGCATTGATGTAACACTTATTTCACCTTTATTTTACCATACTTGTAAATAAACATGCGACAAAAGTTAAGGCCAATATCACTTGATTGAATTGAAATTGTGAACTCCCCCTAATCCACATCCAAACCTATTTATTTCCTTGCTATCGGGCATCAAGGTGGAACCCACACGACCGCTATGTTGTCTAGTGTGATTCCTAAATGGGATGTAGTTCAAGGTACACTGATCAATGTAGGACTGTTTTGAGTGGGGCACACCATGCAAATAGGTTCCACCTTTTGTCCATCTTTGTCTTTTTAAAGGCACTATTTTCACTTGAAGTTACAAGCTCCCCAACCTTGCTTTGGTCCTCTTTTCATAAAAACCTTATTTGCATTTTAGTTCATATATATTTTCTCAATTTCATTTAACATCAACACATATGCTTCAATCATGCTTTAGGAATTGGTCGTTAAAATGCGTAATGCAACTCCAGTTACTAATTTATTGGAAAACCCTTAGAGATAGCATAGTTTGCCAGGACTACGGCTTAAGAACCGGCATAGGAACCGGCTTAAGGTCACTTGCTTAGGCAAAAGCCTGATTTACTCAATGTATATGAGAGGTAGGGACTTCATGTGCTCGAGGAAATGGTCGGTTCTCGAAGAGGACAAACACCTTTGTTAAAAATAATAATAATAATAATAATTTCTAATATAAAGTGAAAATAAATCGGGTTCACTGTTGTTTTTAATGTAATGAGAAAAACAGTAACTATTTTTTTTCTTCTTTTTTTTTTTAAAAGAAGAAAAGTAGTCGCTTGAATAGCCTATACGAAGAAAAGTTTGGATCTTCCTTATAAATGCAAGCATTGAGATTTATCATTTTAAAGTGCCAAAGAGGACTTGGATAAATTGACTCAAATCCATATCAATGAATTCATCAACTACATTACACATCCTTGGAGCTTCTTCTAGATGCCACCATTATTTATTCGTGTGTAGGTAAGTACAAAGAGGACCCATATGCATGATTTAATGAAATTGTAATTAGTTCTTCCCACGTGTACATTTTGGTAATTATATGAATCTGTCGTTTCCGTACTAGAATAAAATGTCTCTTTCTTTGCTGGTATACTTTTTTCATCCTTATCTCTGTCCTCCCAGTAAGCTTCTCCGTAGATAACTTTCGGAGTCAAGGACAAGCTTGACTTGCATTTTTTTCAAACGCATTCTTAGAAAAGTCATCAGGTGAGATTAGAATATTGTTTTTTTTTTTTGTAAGACTAGACTAGCTATAACTTGGATGGAAGTCATGTTGTGAAAACACGTTTTGGGTTATGGTTGCCTAATTCTCAATTCAATTAATTTGCATTCGAATTTGCACTTTCTAATTCAATACATTTACTTGATTTATCTTTTTTTTAAATTCATTAGGGTAGATTATTTGAATTGCTACTCATCTTGTCTAACTCAAAACCTTAGTTCCACAAGTTCAATAAACTAATTAATTTGTGTCTCATACAATAAGTCCATCTCCAAAGTTCACATCTAAAACTATATAAAATGGTTGTTCTTTGCATCTATTTTAGGCCAAGAATTACTCAAAAGGACTCATAATCAGATTGATTGCATGTAAAAAATAAAAAAATTAAAATAAGACTCAAAATAAGATCGATTGTATGTAAAAAATGATTAAAATAAGAATCAAAGTGAAATTTCACATTTTACTTGTGATCATGTTTTTAAGGTAGGCAAAACTAATAGTGCCCAAATGAAATTAATAGGTTAGAAAACTAATAGTTTTGCCTACCTAAAACTCCAATGTATGTCTTAGCAATATATTAATTTGATTTTGTGCCCTGCTAATACATACCTCGGAATTTTAGGTAGGCACAACTATATGAAATTAATACACTGATCGTTCCCAAATAAAACTGCAAATTATCAGTAATAAGCAATCAGTAGTTCCAAGGCTTTCCAGGTGACCTAGGCAACCATGTTTTGGGGTTTAACATCTTTTTTGCGCTCTCTTTTCTCAAACATAATTGTTGGTTTTACTTTCGTTGATGGTTGTGAGGTGTGACCTTCAATATATATATATATATATATATTTTGTACTTCTGATTGATGGTTGTTAGTTGTGACCTTAAAGTTTAATTTTTTAGGTGTGATTTTTCAACTATGCCTTATAGGGGTGCACATGGGCAGTTTAGATCGGTTTAGAGGGAAAACCATCAACTAAACCAAACCCATCGGCTTTCTATTTTTCCAAACCAAATCGAACCACCCATGTGCTTAAACTGAACCGGTTCAGTTTGGTTCGACACGGTTTTTATTTTATTTTATTATTTTTTTCACAAAAAAATTGCAGTTCAAACTTGGTCCATCAAATGGAATGAGGAGAAGTTGTAATGAACACTAAAATATATTTCATAATTCCTTTCAACCAAGGAAACATGCATCAAATGATGGATGAACTCTTTCCATCCATCATCCGGTTGTGTAATTGAATGGACCAGGCCAGGTTCACCCGACTTTTCAGGCCAATGAGTTAAGGCAGTTTAAATCTTCTGGTAAAATACACCAACAAAATGGTCAGGCACGTACCTACTTCTTTGCATAAAACCTAGACTAGACTACCTTGCTTGATCCAGACCAATGAATTCAACACAAAATGAACTAGTGGCTTTTTTATTTTTTGCCAACAAGATTGGTTCGGGTGGAATGTAGCCCCAATTTTGAACTAATTGAGATGGGCCTCTTCATAGTTTACTTTCTCTTATGTCAGACCAAACTCCTCGACAACACTACTAAAAACTCAATAATGCACACTTCTTGTAGAACTTTCATCAAATATGTAATATGCAAGCAGAACATCCAAACGCTTTCCCAAAAGCTAAAATAGTCAAAACTCAATACTCAAGTTAATGCATACGGTCAGTTCGGTTTAGGCGGTTAACCGTGGGTTCAAACCAATAACCACCGATATAAGGTGGTTCTATGATTTTCAAACTGTTGACCGAACCGATTTACACAAAACTGATCCGAACCACCCGATTCGGTCCGGTTTTGCGGTATACTGGATTTTTTGTGTAGCCCTAATGCCTTCTTCGTAGGAATCCTGAAAAAGAAATTTGCTTGTTGTTGACTTGATTGGTAGCTTTGAAAAAGAAATTGTTTGACATTTCAACAGGGGAGTTCTGATTAGGATAACTTTCCAAAAATAACTCTTGTGTTTGTTTGTTTGTTTTTGTTTCGTTTGTTTGTTTTTTTTTTTTTTTTCAAAACTCTCCTTATAAAGTGATGACCACTTCCTTTTTTTGATTTTTTATTTTGTAGAAATACCTCATCCATGTTGATGTAGTATCTTTAGATATTTTACTACCCATGATAGGTTTAGGCAATATTGGCTAGCCCACTTTGCAATGGTATGGGCTTATATTTAATCCCAATGGACTAAGCTAAACCAATGATTTTGTTTCCAACTGAATAAACTGGCCATTCTCATTGGTAAGTGGTAGCGGTTCTCACTTTGCTGCGCAGGGTTCGAGCTGTGGGTATGTCACTTCTTTCCACTTGTGTGGGCTTTTTTTCCGCTTGTGCGAGCACCTTTCCCACTTGTGCGAGCCTTCTTTCCATTTGTACGGACTGTCTTCCCTTATGTGTGCAAGCTCTCTCTTAGGTCTTAGCCCCCTTTGCTGGGTTACAGAAAAGGAAAAATGAAGAAGAAAAAACGGAATGGACTGGCCATGTCATGTCTCTTAAAGGTCTGAATAGATTGTCTAGTGAAAAATGAAACACAGGTGGGTCCAATTCCACTAATGAATTGGGCCCATTTCAGTATTTTAGGGATGTGACTTGATCGAATCATATATATTATGCATGTACTAGTTTTATTTTATTTTATTTTATTTATTTTTATTTTTTTTGTACTCCAGCCAAGGGGGCTTGGCCCCAAGAGAGAGACCGCATACACATGGGAAGGTAGCCCACTCAAGTGAGAAGGAGGCCTATGCAAGTGGGAAGAAAGCCTACACAAGTGGAAAAGGAATCCGTATAAACGGGAAAATGTGACGTACTCGGGGTTCAAATCCCGGGTAAGCAGGAAAGAACTGACACCTCTTACCACTCAGGTAAGGAGCCTTTTTTGATGCATGTACTAGTTGGGATGGGCTTGGACTAGCTTTTGTAATGGTGAGTAGAGATGGTCTTGGGTTGGGTTAAACAGGTAATTTGCCTCACATGGAAACTGGTTTTGATGGATATAGGTATTTTATATTTCAACCCAAGTCAGGATTTGGGTTTTTTTTTTTTTTTTTTGGTATGGGGTGTGGGGTTTTATATTTCAACCCAAGTCAGATTTAGGGTGAGCTTCAGGTTTTGGCCTTCACGATCCACTCTGCGCGCACATATTTATATAAGGATAGCATGTCAACGTTTGGTGTAGGTTGGGGAAAATATGAACTTAACCCAATTCATACCTGCCCGGCCCCAAACTTGACTTGTGAGGGGCTAATGATATGTGATATGAAACCCAACTTGTTTTTTTCCTTTTTGAAAAAAGATATGGAACCTACTTTCTTGTTCCCATTGGATTGAGTGCCGAATTTTTTTTTCCATCTAAAGTCATTAAATTTGTGAGTCACGAAACAAAAATTAAAATCATGAAATTGATTTGAAATTTCATATCTACAGTGGTCTCCTTCAAATCTTTAGATCCCCAACTCTCTCACGATCTTTGGGGCCCTAGGAGATGGAGCCATCTTACATGGCATCTTGCTTGCATAGGAGTACAGGCCATGTATATTATATAGAACTCAATAATATCAGTCAGGATTAGGATTTGAACCTACAACCTTCTTAACTCTTCAAATGTTCTATACTCATTGCATAATAGAATCTTGTTATACTGTTATAACGAAAATATACTAACTTAATATAAATAGGGCGGTTCCTCCCCTGGTGAGGGACATGAGTGTGTGAGTAGAGTGTTTAAATTCAATTTCTTGATATGGTAAAAGGAAAAAAGAAAAAATGTTGATGAGGCATGTTTGGCCGAAAGCAGTAACAAACTCAAATTGACCCTGAACCCAAATTGGCTCAACATCTATAAACCCATGCACTCTGAATTTAAAAAAGAAAACAAAAAAACACTATTACCAGAGACTACCCATATCAAGGGTGGGTCGAAGTCTATCACCCGTTTAACCGGATCTGTTGACAGCCTCAATTTACATATACATTAATACTAATTTTATATAAAAAAACTATGACAACTTTAAAATACTCAACACTTCTTTATAATTAAAAAGAGCCAAAACACTTAGAGCATGTTTGTTAACATGCAAGGATTCAATATCTCCGATGATTCTTCACTACCATTGGAATAGGGATTCCTCGTTAGGGATTTGTATAGTTAAAGATTCTATATTGATATTGGTGTGTATCGATGCATATAGCGGAAGAAAAATAAGGTTCGGTGTGCAAATCTGCTTAAGTAAAGATTTTCAAATTTTATAGGGGGTGGTTGGATATGAAAATTCCAACAAATGAAAATTTTCATTCCTCCAAATCCTCAGAAATTTACAATTACTAAACATGGATTTACCACAACTTTAGGAAAACCAAAAATCTATTCCCTGAAGATGTGGTTGCCAAATTTGACCTTATGGTCGAGTGATGTTGGCACCTAAGTTTCACACCCGAGCATGGGTCTTGTCCTCAATTTAAAGTATCACTCCTACACCGGTAGGCACTTACTCAACATAAGAAAATTAAAATAATAGAAAATAAAATAACACTTATCAAGCCCAATCTAATCCTCACCCATCATGACTTGCATTTGTTATCAAATATCCTAAATCCATCGTAAGTAGGGTTAGGTAGAGTAAGTTGTAAAAGTTTGGCAGGGTGTGTATAGTTTTATCTTGCATGCCTACCCGTCTTCACCTTTACTGATGACATGTGCCGTGAGGTCTTGCAATTCAGGATGCTATGAGCCTCCGAGAAATCCTCTGCTGGAGTGGAGAAGTGTAAATGATAAGAGGTGAGGGGGTGAATGATACAAGGCGGCAATGTAGATACGATCTTCACTTTTCTAAGATTTGAACGGTGATGATTGGGTATTCACTTTCGATTACAGGGAGCTTATTTGATAGGAAGCTTATTTGATGGCCATTTTTATATATTCACTTGAATCTTCATTTTTAAGCACTTATGAGTTATGTCATTAATTCTTACGTATTCAAATTCCTAAGTATTCTATGAAAACAATTAAACTGCTCCGAGTGTTACGGGTATCTTTAAATTCTACTCGGTCCCACTATAAGTTTGAGCAAATAAGAAAACATAATAATGAATAATGCATAGGATTTTGTTAGACACATTCTTAATTTAATGGATACTCTTCAAATTTTGAGGATATGTATATAATTGGAGAGTAAGTGCAGATTTCCACTCCTTTTAAACTAGAATTTCTCCTATTAAAGTACTCATAGGATCCTAGAGTCTTGCACATGAAATTGCCCAGCCATTTACATTCAAAAGGTCAATATGACCTCAACAATAAGACAGATGATCACAGTACTCTCAATACTTTGGTCCCTCGGGTCAAGATTGACAAAGGACAATGAAGATGGCCTAAGAACAAAACCGAGCTGTAGGATCTAGCCTCGACTCGACAAGACTTGTAGCTCCATTGGCCAAGGCTCAAATGCAAGACGTCCAATGTGCCAAAATGTTTGGATCTTGACCCAAGGTGGACTTCAATCCAATCAAAAGCAGACCTTGTTTTGTAGTGGTTTTGTGAGAAAATTGAAAAAAGAGAAATAATTTGGTCTTGCTGTTGTTAAACAGAACTTGCCTTCTTCTGAGGATCTGTACCTGTGAATTATACCTTCAAGAGCGGCGAGACTCGTAATTAATCTTATGGAGCTCACCTCCCCACTTCAAGAAAAATTTAAGCTCTTCACAGTTCACACTCATTATTAGGCTCTCCAATTGATCATGCAAATCTTGACACTCATCATATTTCTCTTAGGGTTCGGGCAACTTTAACTAAAACAATAATTCCCTTCACCACATTGTTTCATTTTTTTTACAAAAATAGTTCATGATGAGACCTTTCAAACCTTGATCCCTGATGACTGTTATACTTTCATAGGAGCATACAGATCAAACCGAACCCAAATTGGGGAACAATTTCGCCATTCTAGAAGTGCCTTGCTACTTAATGGTTGTGTTTTCTCCACATGATCAGTCCAACAAGCAGTTTATAACCCTCATCGAAGTAAGACTTGAACCAGTTCCTATAAATGGGTCCTACATATGGGCCCTATATTAGATGGCCATGTTAGATGGAAAAAGAAGTGAGCCCCACATTGGTCAAATATGTAATTAATGCCATAGGGAGTAGATGTAAAGATAGATAACATCGTTCCTCTCAAGTTAAAAAAAAAAAAAAAGGAACCAAACAAGGTCTGGCGGACTCCGTTTGTGCTGCTCGAGATAGGAGGGACTTCTTCATGCAACATTCATCTACCGGGAATTTCCCCATAAAAATCCTCTTTTTTTATTACATAGACTAGAAAAACATGACCGTGCTTAGCCCAGGCAATATAATCATAATATTAAAATGTATAAAAAAAAATTAATGATCAATTTCTTTAAAATCAAATGCAAACGGTTATAATGTTGTCCTTTTTTCAATAATGTTGTCACTTTCTTATGAATTATGAAACTTTTTTTTATTTTAACAATCTCATATTATATATTCATTTGGGTTTAGTTTTATTGTAAAACGATTATTATAGAAAATTAATGAATATATAAGAAATCATATAAAATAGTTATTTCAAAAGTTTGATCACCTATGCTTAAAGTACAATGCATGACTATGAAAATAACAACAACAATATTTATAGGGGTCAATATTCTAAAAATATAGTTGCTCTTATAAATACCTCATATGTAAAGTCCAACTCCAAGTCAACATTCCAAAGTGGGGCTAGGGTCCCTTCCTCATTAACTAATTTTAACATTTTGTTGAGAACTATTAGAAAAAAAAAATTGCTCTGTGGTGTCGTAACAAGATTGCCAATTTAAAACCTAAGTGTCCTGAGTTTGAATATTGGCACATACAATGATTAATTTTTACCATGTCGTTAAAAATACAAAGGCCATGTCTAATGTAGGCTAGACGGGTTAGCCCGACCCGAGACTTAATGGGTGCGGTTGCAGGTTTGCAATCCGTTTCAGATGCAGGTTGGTCACGGGTTAGAGGTCCAAGAAGTGTGCTCTACCTCTGATCCTACCCGATTTAGCCCTGCCTGACCCATCTACCGGCCCCGGTAAGAAGAGAGGATGTGGGGACAAAGAGAGGGGATTGAGAGGGGTCAAACTAAATTAAACTGGAGCTGATTTCAATTTGAAACCAGTTCACTTCATTATATATAATTGGGCATAGGTCCAATTTCAGGGCCTTTGGTTTGGTTACCAACTAAATAGGTGAGGATCTGAACCATAAAATCGAGAGGCCCACTCATTGAGGATGAGCCAGGGCTCAGAATTTACAGCAACTAGAGGTCCCATGTGTTTGTGTGTTTTTTTTCGTTATACTTTGTTCAAGTTCTTGCAGCTACATTGCTAAACTCGTTTTAACTGTCATTGAAAGGAGAATGGCTCCTTACCTTAGTGGTAAGGAGTGGCAGTTCTCATTGGAAGGCCTTGGGTTCGAACCTTGAAGTTTGATAAATTTCCTTTTGGAATAAAGTAACAAAGAGGTTTACCTTTTCAACTCAACTTGGAGCTCTAAAGCAATCCGACGTCTTTTTAGATTCTTTTTTTAAAGTTTGATCTTGTAACTTTTACTTTATAAAAGTTTGTCAATACTACTTACTTCATGACGCATTAGCTCATATAACTTTAATAGAATGAGTAGTTTGTGTTTTTCCTAATTGAACGAGACATATCAAACTATCTATTTGTAAAAAGAGTTATATTGAAATAAACTCTATTTCAAATGAATCTAAAATTGAATCAGCTCAATTTCAATCAAATTAGACTTACCAAGCATGCCCTTTTATTCTACTATTTCTATAGATAGGTGAAGCTAATGAGATGTTATAAAAAAAAAATCCCTATTGGGGGTTTCACAAATCTTCCCTGGATTAATTTCCTATGAGTGCTTCCTCAGCCCATAGGAACGTGGGAACATCTCATGAGAGCAATGCCAAAGGAGCCCAAGGTGGGAGGGAGGTCTTCAATTTCTAGAAGCCCGTTATAATATATTATAGACGTAGGCATCGGTTTTAAAATTGGAGTTCCAATTTGCTAATCAATTGCAAAATTAGACTCTAATCTCAAATCAATTTTGAGAAATTGGATCTCAAATCAATATCAAGAGATAAGCTCTAACAATCAATTCAGAGTCCACTTTTTGTTAAGCTTCTTTACGTGAATTTCAAATTTTAATATATATCTATTATGGATAGGTGATTAAAAAGTGCAGATGAAAAAATCTACCTTGCTCAATAACTCTATCCAATCAAGTTAAAATGAGTCTTCTTTAGGTGGATTTAGAATTTTTATATATCTATTTTGGTTTGAAAATCCTTAATATTTGTGATTTCTAAAAGTGGATCCTTGATATTGATTTATACATATAGGCTCCATATATAATAAACTTTTTTAAAGTAGGCCTCATATTCTAATTCCTAAAGACAGAGCCACATGCAATTTCACAATTGATTGTTTGAGTTTGACTTTAATATTGACTTTATTTTATCTTCTTTCAAAAAAATAGAGATATATCTTATCTGTTATGATTTTTCTTATAAAAAGATTCGTTTAAATAGAATTCACAAGATATATATCTTATCTTTTGGGTTGCTTGCAATTGAATAAGAAAGTTTCGTATAGTAACTAAAAGATTTTGTTACATGGACCCACGAGCTGGCCCACATGCCCATCCTAATCTTTAGTTTTTAAATTTGTTTTTATAAATTAAAAGACTTTATAGGCTTTTAGGGTTTTCAACTTGAAATAAAGTTGAAATTACTAAAATAAATACATAAACATTGATGTTAATTTACATAAGACTTGAAGTTTCATACTCATTTACATAAAAAAAATATTTACTTTGTATAAATGTTGGGCTAGGCCATGCTTCGAACTGTAATAAATGGTACATTTGTTTGTTTTATATTTATTTTCGCATTAATTAATATCTCATAAAATAGCCACAAATTGGACTTTTTTAATTTTTGGGCCCGGGCTTAGCGCGGGCATGCTTTACTAGTTAATATATATTATAGACGTAGGCATCGATTTCGAAATTGGAATCCAATTTGCTAATCAATTACAAAATTGGACTCTAATTTCAAATCAATTTAAGAAATTGGATCTCAAATCAATTTCAAGATAAAAGCTCTATCAATCAATTGTGAGTCCACTTTTGTTGAGCTTCTTTATGTGAATTTCAAATTCTAATATATATCTATTATGGATAGGTGATTAAAGAGTCCAAATGAAAAAAATCCACCTTGCCCAATAATTCTATCTAATCAAGTTAAAATGAATCTTCTTTACGTGGATTTAGAACTTTAATATATCTATTATGGTTAGAAAATCCATAATGTTTGCGATTTTTAAAAATGGATCCTTGATAGTGATTTATACATATGGGCTCCACATACAATAAACTTTTTTAAAGTGGGCCTCATATTCTAATTCCTAAAGACGGGGCCACATGCAATTTTGCAATTGATTGTTTGATTTCGATTTTCATATTGACTTTTTTTTTATCTTCTTTCTAAAAAATAGAGATACATCTTATCTGTTATGATTTTTTTTTATAAAGAGATTCATTTAAATAGAATTCACAATATATATCTTATCTTTTGGATTGCCTTGCAATTGATTAAGAAAGTTTCATATAGTAATTAAAAGAATTTATGTCGAGTGATATGTAATATATGTACAATTTCACAACAAGTTATATTGCAACTTTGCAAGGCACCCAAGATCCCAGTTCGAAAAGAAATAAATGTCAAATCTTTATCAATGACCTTTTCTTTCTATCTTTTTTATTCATGCCTGATGTGTACCTCTTAATTGGTCTACCCTTTATAGGATGAAAAATATTTTGATGGGTTGTTTGAATATATTATTACAACAATTAATATTGTAATTGGTCTTTCAAACCTTTCAATTTTATTTTTCATTCTCAATAAAATTCATTCAAAAGTATCATTAATTCAAGCTTCCATTTAGTTTATGTGAAATACAAAAGCATGCATGGCAGAATACTTGATTTTGCAACTTTTTCTCCGCTCTAAAAGGAGGAAATGCGGTTCTCACCATATACGTTGGGGTATACTTATTCTGCAACTTTTCCTCCACTATGAAAGGAGGGAAAGTGTATTTTCGGATTATTTTACAACTTTTCCTCCACTCTGAAGGGATGAAAAGCGGTAAAGTGGTTTTTTGGTAACCTCCATCCACAACAAGTTATAAATTGGGCCTTTCCAGGGATAATTTTTTTACATAATGCCCCCTCAAGGATAATTGTGGGACAACTTTAAAAGTTAGCATGTTTTTCCTCTATATTGATCCTCATAAAGTATAGTCACGATATATATGACCACCCATATGGTATTACCATCTAAACTATAAACAAAGAAATAATCGACTAATTACAACCAAGTTAATCCACATGAAGTGACTGGGATAAGACAGCGCTAACTGAGAAGACACCCAACCCTCTAATAGCAAGGGTATTATAAATGACAATCCTTTTAAAATATACTTAATCTTAGACCTAACCTACCACCACATTTTAATATGATCAACCACATAATATATATGGGAAGTGATCCCATGTGCATGGCTTCATGCCCTTGGCGTTGTGGCCCCCACCTGTTGGCGAACATGGGGATGGGGCTGAAGGGTTAATGATCTAGTTGGGGCCCTACTATGTATAAAAAGATCAGCCCCATTTGATTATCATTATCCTTTCATCCATGGCCTGCAAAATTTCACGATATAAAATGGCTGCACAGTCGATCCAATGATCTAGTTCATTATTGGGTCCCACCATAATAAGATGGGGTAATGTTCTCATCCATACGACTCTCACCATCTTATGGTAAGAGGTAACTTGATGGAGCCCACCTTGGGCCCCATTGATCACGGACCGGGGGGATGGAAAGAGCCATGCATGTTGGATGGGCTCAAATATCATATTTGGGTCTTTGGGGTCAATCCCATGCCTCTAACCCATTTATCCGTGGCCGACAAGTAGAATGACTTTCTATTAAAGAAACACTTTTCCTTCTATCCAATGATCTAGATCATTTAGATCGGTGAAGACTCAATGGATATGATGTAATTCATAGGGTCCCATGTGTGTATGGTTTAGATGGATTATAAGGTGGCCCACTATATTGCCCTCACTATAATACGGTGAGAGGCGAATGCATAGAAAGATTTCCGAAATATAAATATATGGAAACTTAAAGAGAAAATCACAAGTTCTTAAGGAGGGATACCAGGAACAATGGAGGACACTTTGACTTAAAAGTTGCTCGGCAATCAATCACTAAATTAGTAACTAAACCCAGTGCGAGTTTCATATTTTTTGGGCTCACCTCGATCACTCGAAGTATACCAATCATATCGTTAAAATGGGTCCGAAGCTCTTAATGCTAAGCATACAATTGATTCAATTTAATGCCAATCCACTGGTAGCCCAGTGGTAAGGCATCTCTCTATCCACACATGTAATTAGGAGTCAGTCCCAAGTCTCTGTTGGCTAGGGACTAGCATTAGTGTGTCGGGTGTCTCGGCATGTATAAGAGCAAAAAGACTCGATTTTAAGGATGCAAACCTATTAATTCCTTGCATGTATAGCCATTAGTTGTAATGATCAGGCCCCCCGATTCCACCATATTGCTGTGGTTGGTCTACATCAAGGTAGTCTCCAGGATACAGCTCATGCACTTACTTTTTTGGGCCCCTTTGTGATCCAATGTAAGGTTTTGAGTGTTGGCATATTTCATGGGATTGAACAAAACTTGGGTTTGCTCTATGCATTTTTCTTTTTTCTAAAATGGACTATAAAATTCCTTATCAAGAAAATTCTCAGATTGCAAGTTTTCTGAAGACTGTCAATGGGCGTTCAAATGTCTCCTGTTTATGTCCAAACGGACCATAGAAGAGCAAATTGCAAGCCAAAGACCAAAGAACACCAGAATTCGAACGCTCAATAGCCTCGTTCGAACGTGCTTGTTCAAAGCTTTCCAAGCCAAAATACCATAGAACTCCATAGTTCAAAGGCACAATAGCCATGCTCGAACGTGCTTGTTCGTAGTCTCATCAAGTCAAAATTCCAGGAGTTCCAATGCTCAGCAGGTGCGTTTGAACGTAATTGTGCAGTGTCTTTCCAAGCCAAAAGACCAGAGAGCTTCAACGTTTGAATGCTCAGCAATTGTGTTCGAACGCATTGTTCAGTGCATTCCAAGCCATTTTCCAGGTAGCGTCAAAGTTCGAATGTTCAGTGGGCACATTTGAACGTTCGTAGTGTTGAAGTGTTTTTGAGTTGTTTCAAATGTTCGAATGTCCTTTAAGTTGCATTCGAATGCACGTAACTGTTTCCTTTTTGGGGCAAACCCTAGTGGAACCAACTATATAAGAATCATTATGTTTTACCCTAATTGCCTCTCTCTGACATTCCATGGGAGGTTGTAGACATTTTGAGAGGATTTTTCATTCTTTAGAGAGATTTATTCCTTTTGTACTGGGAATGCCATTTCTAGAGTCCGGATCTTCAATTCTTTGTCCTGTTCTCATTTCGGAGTGGCTTCAAGGTAAGTCAAGCACGGTTGAAGATGGACGATGAGTGGTCGGCATGAGATTTTGCAGTGCTTAGATTGAGATACAACTGGGGAAGGGTTGTAAGTTCTCTTGTAATTTTCTAATTCTTAGTGTTTGATTATTTTCGCTGGACTGGTTCCATATCCTGTGGGTTTTTTCTGAGTTTGGGTTTTTCCACGTATATCGTTGTCTCTCTCTTGTAGTGATTGATTGTTGATTTTCTGATTATTGTTTTTGTTGTTTAAATTACATATTAGAGATCTGATTGGAGACCTTAAACCCTAAATTGGGTTTTTCAAACCTTCATCCAATTTCCCTCCCCATCTATTTTTCTCTATATTTTTCAACTATGAACATGATCCCCTCATGTTGGGCTTAGATCAACATGAAACACTAAAATAAAATGAGAAATAAGCAACATTTAATATGTGAAAACTAAATATACAGTAATAACATCTGAGGCATGAAAGATACAGAATAATTCAGACTAAATATAGATCACTCTTGATATCACCGAAGATCTTGAGAGGGTACTTTTTTGGCTTTGTTAATGAATGAATGATGGAGTGTGGATAATGCGCCACATGATTTGAGGACAAGGGCACCATGCCACTCTTCCATTAGCTGGAAAATGTGGTCAGTTTAAAATTACGAAGTTCATGATGCACATGATACAATGGAATATGCTGGATTATGCTCTTTAGCAACATAATTCAAGAATCAGAGAACTCAATTGATAATAAGCAGTGGAACTGTGGTTGAACATGATTTGGGGTCGGGCTCTTGCTTTGTGCTAAAAGTAATGGGTTGACATTAGTTTTTTTTTTTTTAAGATAACCCAGCTAAGGGGCTGGTTCCCTGTGAGACTCGCACATGCATGGAGATACTAGAAACTCATATATGTAAGAAGTGGGGAGGCTAGGTTCGAAGCCTGGACCTCTCAATGAGAACTGTTGCTCCTTAACACTGGGTTGACATTAGTTAATACTTGATATCTGACATCACAATTAAATATTATACAGAATTACAGGTACTACAAATACAGCCCATTGGGGTCCATACTCACAGAATAATTATTTTGGCATTAATTTTTTTTTTTACTCTAATGCAGATAAAAGTGGTGTGTGGAAAGATATTAATAAATGAACGAAAGATGTTTGGGATAAATTGTGCCCACTACATCGTTGAACGAGCACTATGTTTACAATTACAAGGAGGAAATCAAAACTCCAATTACAATCCCTTGAATTAAAGATGATAGATCTAATCAAACAGAGTCTATATCCTTTGAGCTCATGAGGCTTCTTAATTGATCCTACTTATTAAAAATCAAGACTGCTCAAATTTATTTTCTCTATATTTTATGGGTGTTAGCTAATTTCACTCTAATAAAAGTTGGTCCAAATAATTAGTTATGAAACACATTAATTTATAATAATATCTTATTCATATCTTTTGAAAGTAATCATTCTAGCGGTGCTCTAACCTATTATTGCAGTTAAATTTGCATATAACCCATAAAAAGAGGACATCTATGTATCGAACTCTTTATATTTTTATTAAGTGGACCTCACTGAAGAGCCTCGTGAATTCTCTTGGGTCTGAGGCATATAGGATCCAATGCAATCAAATTATATAAATATAGCTACCCTCAACTGTCCAAAAGATATCTTATAAATTTAATACAATGAGAGAGATCTAAATAGTGTAGTCCGTAGGATCGATACAGTATCATGTGAAGCACACATTTGGGCCTATTTGTTTCTTGGAAATGAATTCCCCAAAATCCTATGGTTTTTTATTTGTATAATTGACAAAAAGTAAAGAATTAAAGTTGAATATCTAAAAATGACCGTAAAAAAGTCCTCTTTGATGGAACAGATTGAATCTAAAGATGGGAAAAGAATACCCAGCCATTACCTAGTACTTCAAGTCGTAGGAAATTTGAGGTTCTATATTGATATTGCTTACATCCTTCACCTCTTACTTCTTTAATAATTCTTAAATCACGAGCTCATCTTACCACGGATTACTGTATTTGTATGCAAACAAATAGGTAATTATTTGATGGTACATCAGTATATGAAATGTATCAAAACTTATATTTAAAGCCAAACCCAACTCAATCCAACATAGGACCATGACACCTTTTTTCTTATCTTAAACAAAAGGACATGGTTCATCCTTTTTTATTGGCTTTGTGTTCGTGTCATAACCCTTTTCCTCTTTAAGTGTCGATTTGTCGACCATTAATTACTACTTGAGCAGTTGTCTTGACACCCATAATTTCAATAAATCATTAGAGGTCGGTGGGCGGCCACCAATCATTTGAATCACTCCACACAAAGTTACATGACCTCTCATCATCAGCATTTTATTATACTAACTTGCCCACGGTCGGTGCCGGCAAGGCCCACTTATCTCTATACCACTCTCCAGAGTCCAAGCTATAGTTGTATAAAAAGAGCATAGCATACAGATTACAGACACCAACACAAGCTCTCTAGTTATCAGCAGCAGAGAATACAAGATCACCATCTTCTCCAACATGGTCAAGCTCTCTCTAGGCAGCTTAGGCGACTCCTTCAGTGCCGGGTCGCTCAAGTCCTACCTTTCAGAATTCATCGCGACCCTCCTCTTCGTCTTCGCCGGTGTTGGTTCTGCCATTGCTTACAGTAAGTTACATGAGCGTTACTCCTGTTAATTGTGGAGATTGTGATGATAGTTGTACTGTTGTAGGCTATTGGGTTGACAATATGGCCTTTGTTGTGCAGGTAAGTTGACGTCTGATGCGGCGTTGGACCCGGCCGGGCTTGTGGCGGTGGCGGTGGCTCATGCCTTTGCTCTGTTTGTCGGAGTTTCCATGGCGGCCAACATCTCCGGCGGTCACTTGAATCCAGCTGTCACTTTGGGATTGGCCATTGGTGGCAACATTACTATCCTAACTGGCATTTTTTACTGGGTGGCTCAGTTGCTGGGGTCTATTGTTGCATGCTTGCTGTTGAAGTTCGTCACCAATGGCAAGGTGAGTTAAATTGAATCCAGTTTAAGGACAGTTTTATCCTTTTGGAAATCAGCTAGAGATGTACATGAATTCTTTGTGCGTTCCAATGACCACAGTCTCTGTAAACGTACGGCCTGTGAAATGCTAAGAACCTCTGGACAATATTTTGAAGCAGGGTTCTAGCAATTTTGCAAGGTGTCAAGCTCTTCACTTAGATGGAAAGATACGCCACATGAGTTAGATGCCTATCTAAAACTTGTTATAGTTTGATTCCAGTCCAAACTCTTTTAGGACCATGGATTAAGACAATAGGGGATAATCGCTCGATAATTAACCAACTGCTTAATCAGACGTGAATGGCAGAAGAGCCACATGATTTCTAACCTTATATGGATCAAGAGCTATTGAAATAACTATACAATTTAAGCTTTGTAACACTTGAAATATGAATGGAATTCGAGTTACATATAATTCACAAAAAATAAGAATAATTTTTCTTGATATTGCACAATACCCTCCTTGGACAAATGAACCCTTAACTTCTATCATTTTCCTCACTTGGTTCTCCTTCTACTTTGCAGGCTATTCCTACACACGGCGTGGCTGCTGGGATGAGCGATTTGGAAGGCGTAGTAATGGAAATTGTCATAACCTTTGCATTGGTCTACACTGTCTATGCAACAGCAGCTGACCCAAAGAAGGGCTCCCTTGGTACCATTGCACCCATTGCAATTGGGTTCATTGTTGGGGCTAACATCCTTGCAGCCGGTCCCTTCAGCGGCGGTTCGATGAACCCGGCCCGGTCCTTTGGACCCGCTGTTGCTAGTGGAAACTTCGCAGGTAACTGGGTGTACTGGGTGGGCCCACTCATTGGTGGTGGCCTGGCCGGGCTGGTCTACGGTGACATCTTCATTGGGTCCTATGCCCCTCTTCCAGCTACCGAAGACTATGCTTAAAGAATTTTCTTTCTTTCTTTTCTTTCTGGATTTTGTTTCTCCTGCTGCTCCTGTTAATTTGTGTGGTCATTTGTCAAGCACGAAACTTTGTGAATAAAGCAAGTGTTCTCTTCGTTTTCCAATCGTAGATGCTTGATGATGTGATATAAAACACTTCTCTAAATAGAGAACATAATCATCTGAGCCAATGTCGCAAAAAATTTTCTTTTCTGTATTAGAAAGGATTCAAATTTACACACCCATGCACACCATATGTCTGTCTCTAAATAGCTGAGCAACAGACGGGGACCAATGTTGCAAGATTTGGGATAGGGATAGCATTGGGAATTTGGGATAATTATTTTGTGTTCTTATTATGGAGAAGACATCAATATAATATAAATAAATTTTAAACTAGAACTCAATGTGCAAGGTCATCAGCTCTTTTGGGTTAACAGCCCTTTTCACCTAATATTGGTGCAATAATGAGGTGGAATTCTCATTTTTTAAACTGTCAAGATAATCCTATTCACCTAACCCATCATGAGAATTGTTCATGAGGTTCATTACTTATCAAGAAAGTTTGTGTGTTCATTGGCACTACATGAGTTGTCCAAATTCTCAGTCAAGGTATCTGGGTTATCAAGGTGATCAATTGACATCACTAGCTGTAGGGGACTTGGGACTTTGAGATAGAGCGGCTGTGGAATAGGTTGGTCAAAGTCTTGGACCAGGCCTTTCCAATGTTCAAGCCTTTTCATGTACAGAGATCACCCAAAAAGCAAGGGCCGATGAGGACCAAACATGAGGATACTCCAAAACTAGGCTCTGTTCACATCTCATCACATGTGATAAATGGCCATATCACTTTGTTCTCATGTTACATCTATTTGATCGTGAATTAATGTTTAGATTAAACATGTTTTAGTTGCATTATTTTCAACAATCAAATATCTTAGTATTTGCGATAGTAACCATATATAGGTTCCAATTAACAATCATACTTCTTAAATAAAAAGGACAATGTCCAAATAAGTTACAAAGAAAAGGGATTAGCCATAGTGAGAAATTCATGGACTTGTGTTGATTTTATTTCTATAGCTCATGTAGGAGAAATAACTGGGCTTCTACAGCTCATGTACAAGGTTTATGGGGACTATTACATGGCCACTACACACCTGGATCCATTGTCACGGTCATATTTTCAGAAATAAGTATATTATTTGGATTGCAAGAAGTAGGTACTACAATGGTGATACGATCAATATCATAACAACTGCAAACAAATCAATTAAGAACCCTGCTGCTAGAGTAACCGAAGTAATTCTTTTCTTTTTTCACCGCGATGGCAGGGTAACGTACATTAGATGAAAGAGGATTTCTTGAATCAGCTGTCTATAAAAAGAAATGGTCAGTTTTATCAACTTGCACTAGTGGCCCAATCAAGGAAAATAAAAATGAATGGTAAATATGAAAACAAGTGAATTCCTTAAATTATCGTCTTTGATCACAAATGTCTAAATAAAGTTGTTCTCTTCTATGTACTTAATTCATCAAACCTCTTTTATATAGTAAGATCCATGAGGCCATGCCAAAGCATCTCATGCATGCATGCATGCCAGTGTGCCATCACTAGCAATTTTCTTAAACATCATCACTAGGAGAGGGTTGGATGGTTGGCGGGGACAAGACATTTTCATACAAAAGTCCAGCGATCCCTCCCCCAACCAAGGGCCCTACCCAATAAACCCCATGATTCTTGAAATCCCCAGTGATTAAAGCAGGCCCAAAAGAGCGGGCCGGGTTCATCGAACCGCCTGTGAAAGGACCAGATGCTAGGATGCCTGCCCCAACTACAAATCCAATTGCAATGGGCCCCATGATCCGCAGTGGCCCCTTCAGATCTCTTGTTGCATAGACAGTGTACACCAGAGCGAATGTTGTCGCACTCTCCATCACCACACCTCCAAAGCCAGTCATCTCTGGAGCCATGCCATGAGTAGGAATTGCCTAAGCAAAGAAGAAAGCACTCACTAAGTTATCAATAATTTTACATGAAAGCAAAGAAGAAACCACTCACTCAAAGTTATATTAAGCACAGGAGAAGCATGATGTAACCCATGTTTGGAATTGGTGAATCTGACTAGGACATGAGAGAATTCTCTTAGGCCTGTAAATCCAAGAGAGGGGTCTATTTGTTTGCACGGAGTTGAATTAACAGGAGTTTATGGTAAAATGGGTTAAGATGAATTATTAAAGAGGTGGAGAGAAGGATACAAGGTGAAGATGTAATTGGACGGGGCGAGTTTTCTAAGAATTGATTTATTATAGTGACAGCTAGATATTTATTTTTCATCTCCTTATTTCATTGTCCATCAAAGGAAACATATTTTAAGAAAGATATTATTTATAGATCTTCAGTCATTCACCTTCGATTCTTCAACTTTAACTACTCTGAAAAATACTTTTATTAGAGTTTCTTAAAAGAAAAAAAAAAAAAAAACGGCGCCCATCATAGGGCAACTTTTTGTGGGTTGCCAGAAAACCTGATCCATGGAAAATCATTTCTGTGTTCTAACCAAGTGCTCACCTCTCCATTGGAAACAGTTTTTCATGAAATTGCGAAAACGCCAATTTGCTTTTCCTTGTGGCTGTATGAAAAATGGAATATACTCTTTTCTTTAAGTATAACAACTGGGCCAAATTTCATGATTTATTCGAAGTTGGGGTTGCTATCACATGTTAAAACACCCAATTTCACTTCATTTGTTTCGTGCATTGTAATTTTATTTTACATGCTCAATTTAGCGGTGTGTCCAACTCAAATTAAACTAATATTTAGCCTCACATCAGTGACATCACTAAATGGAATATTATAGGTGTGCCATCAGATATTTCACTATGAGGAGCATCAAAGGATTAAGCATATGGCTAACCTGGCCGGCAGTAACCAGCACAAGGAGGAGGCACGCCATGGTGGACCCCAGCAACTGGGCCACCCAATAAAAAATGCCATGTAGGATGCTGACATGGCCACCAAGCACCAACCCAAATGTAACGGCAGGGTTTACATGCCCCCCTGACAAATTTGCTGCAGTGTACACGGCCACGAACAAGGCGAATGCATGGCCCATTGCTACAGCCACAAGGCTAGTTTCATCAGAGGCCACATCTGATGTCATCTTACCTACACAAGGAGAAGCCCATCATCAACATGAGACTCTAGCTGTGTGCCCCCACCACACCAGATGGACGGTAGAGATTGAAGGAGGAAGTCCGCAATGAAAGAAAAAAAAAATTGTCTCACCTGCAGAGATTGCAGATCCTACCCCAAAGAAGACAAAGATGAATGTAGAGATGAACTCTGCAAGACATGATTGGAGTGTGTTGGGGCTAAATGCTTGTTCTATCACATCCAGTTTCGTCCCCATTTTAACAAACAATCTTTCCATTCCATGCATTTCGTTCTTAGTGTCTTCTTATATGATGATGATGTTGATGAGATTGATGATTTTATTTATATGTGCTAAAACAGTTTTCAGTTTCTGCATAACTGATGTATATAACTGCTTGTAACTTCCAATCAAAACGTGTTTATAATCAGAAAGAGGAGAGAGAAGATGGACTGGGATTTAATGGCCACTAATTGGACGGTATGGATTTGGCCGATGAGCAACCCAAATGGATTATCATCTATCCACAATGGGCCCCACCAAGTTGATTGTCCGGATTGATATACATTTGGCACTTTGGATGAGACGCGGATGCTTGACACTAATGTGGCTGATGGGCCTAATCACAAAAAAGTATTGCAAGAAACTGAAATAAAATCAAAATGATGTGTTCATTCTAATCAAAGTGAAAAGGCTACCTAAAAAAAAAAAAGGACCCAAAGTGGAAAGGGTACCTAGATGTTTGGTATTCATACTTGGAATTTTGGACTTTTTTGGACCGGGTCTTTCAAGTAGCCAGGTAATTGGGAGCCCACTGACATCCCTACTTCCTTGGTTCGAAAAGAGAGTTGGTTGGACTTAGTGGGCCTGCTTGGGCCAGGCTGATGGCTTTATTAAACGTACACAATATACTGTAAATAATATATATATATATTTATCTATACTTGTAAAAGTGACCCTATGTATTTATATCTATATATTGCTTATATGACCTTGACCAAGCTGATAAAGTTTTATGACATGTATAATGATTTAGATTTCAATTAAATAATACAATATTACATAAGAAATACATAAATATAAAAAGTAATTCCTTTTGAGTTATGTCTAACAGATAGAATTGAGTAAAAAACTGTACCTATGAAATAGGTCTAACCCAAAAATAAAGAAAAAAACACAGCCTATCACAGACCCCCACAAAAATAGAAATATTCCGTTGCCGGGACTTGAACCCGGGTCTTCCGGGTGAGAGCCGGATATCCTGACCAACTAGACTACAACGGATTGTTTGAGGGGCTCCATGTATAATTTCTCTTAATCATTATGATTTTCCGAGCCCACCCATGTCCCACTGAAATTGTTCGACTGAAAGAAAGTAGAACACATCGAGGAAGAGAAGGTGACAACAGTAAAAGTACGGACCCATACTTGTGGTCTTTCCCATCACCACTAAAAGGGACATCCGTTTATATATATGTGTGTGTGTGTGAAAGAAGAGGACGGTGAGATGCTCAGAAGCTAAACGCTGGGTACTTGAAGACGCTACCACAGGATTGGCTGCGTCTAATTACATCTTACTAATTCAGTGAGTCTCACTAAAAGCACGAAACAGAGCTAATTCGTCACGATTGAGATTTTAATTTCAAGAGGTTTGGGTTTGAAAGTAATGATCCCACAATGGGATTTCTCCAATTCCCAGCATTACTGGATCTATTATTCAAATTTGAAACTTTTGCTTTTGATGGTATAAACATCTTTTATCTAATTTATTAAGTTACCTATGACCTTGAATAGAGACAAGCTTGTGATTCAATTTCATGCCTTGGCAAGAAGTGATGCTATTGGCTAATTTTCAAAAGAACGGGGGTAGTATGTGTCAGCAGTATTGGTTGGGTTTGTTATCGGAGATGGGGATGAAACATTATATTTGAAAAAAAGAACTTTCTTTTCTATTCTATAAAAATATAGCATGTTTCACAAGAATACAAATAAATAAGCAGATGGAAGACCTGTTAGTTAAATACAATTGGAGATAAGGGCGTTGCAAGCTTCACCATGATATTTTACAGGTAAATTCAGGTCATCCCTGTGGGACACAGGGATCTTCATCCTTGCAGTGAAGGAGCACAAAGGTGAACAAGCAAATATATTATACAAGGTTAACATTTGATACAAAGATCTCAAGTCTGAGAAACAGACCATTAGGTAAGGAACCACCAGCCTGCATCTCCTAACCTGCAGCCAGATGATATGGACATATATAAAATCGTCATCATCATCGTCATAGCCTTGTCCCAACTACATCGGGTAGTTCAGCCAGTTGCATGAATTCTACACGTCTCAACCTCAATCCATCTACAAGGGATACCTGTGAGTTTTCATATCTTATGTGAGCTACAAGCATGCAAAAGGAGTTCAATTCCTCAACTCTGCTTTCCAGATTTCAACTCCCAGGATTCTTTCAGAACGGGTAAACACTACAATTGGGCTCTGCCGCCCCCACCCCCACTTTTTTATTTTTTTTTTCCCTCCCTTTAAATGTTTCAGATTTGACCTCTTTTCTAATAACAAGGCACAAGTATCAGGTTGGACCTCTTTTCTGCTAACAAGGCACCATCAACCAACTTTTTTGCATGTTTTCCATCTTCTGGTCTAAAAGCATGTTTTACCATTTAGGGGAACCAAAGGGGACTTTTCAAAGATTCAAAAATAAGAGCAACCCAGGGCTCAGCAACATGCACCAAATCAGCTTAGGCTTACCCAATGATAAATGCCAAATAGGAAATAAAATTGCAGGACCCTCCACATGAAATAAAGAAACTACCACAGTAGAAAGTACAGTGCCATTTGACAACTCCGGAAAGCAAAAGAATTTGTGCTAAGAGTAAAAAATGACCAATTTGAAATCCAATCTCTTAAAACATAGCATCGAATCAAAACAAGTCTCTCTAGTCTTTGACCACATAAAATAGTAAACCAACACACAATTCCCTCTTTAACACCATTCCTACAAAGGGTTGGACAAATATCCAAAACAAACAGTAAGAATAAAGATCACCAGGATCAACGATAGCGGCGAAGGGACAGTGTGTTGTTTCTTTTCCAGGTTGCCCTCCGCGATGGCCTTGCTTTGTGATGCAGGTGGCCTTTTCCACGAAGACCCCTGTACTTCTTCCCAGCAGAGGTAAGACCCCGGAGCTCCCTGTGTTTGTGAACTGGATTGCAGATCCAGTTAATTCTGGGATCATTGCGGATAGCATTATGAGCTGCATCAACCAGGATTACCTCAAAATACTTGTACGTCGAATCCTGCAGGAAGTACGTGAGAACATCATTAGTGGACAAGTCAACAGCTAATTGGAAGAAATGGTGTGGAAGGGTGACGTAATTCTGCCCACCTCATTAATCCAATAGGAGTTGAGCACCTTTAGACCTCCCAGTCTCCGGCCCGCTCGTTCCTCTGCTACTGATCTTTTGTTGCGTTGGAACTTCAGTTGGGTGATACCCTGGTTTTTGGGCTTACCATACACAATACCCTTGGGAACAGGCCTCTTGCGACCACCACGTCTGACTCGGACACGATAAATCACATATCCCTAGGCAAATAATAGTGGGGGAAAACACAGAATTATTCCTTTATCTATCAATAAAACCAAAGGTTTGTAAATTTACATGCAGTGGAAAGAGCATGGATCCAGCAAGTGAAACGAACATGACAATCAATGCATCAAGAACTAAAAAACAGTGTAACATATAATTTCAAGCGTAGTTTTATGACCCCATGGTTCACAAGTCAGAAACTGCCCGAGTAAACTAGACCCAATCACATACTCAATGGCCGGGTTGAGTTGAACTCAGTAGGCCAAGATTTAGTCCACCCAACTGGAGGACTTGCAACTCACTTGTCTTGCAACTCCGTTACTCACAGGCAACAGCTACAGTAAGAACAAGAAGGGAACCAACAGTTTTTTTGGACGTAACAAGACATTTTCTATCCACAAGTGAGAATTGCTGACAAGGGCCAATCACTCAAGTCCATTAAAACACTGCCACGGCTTGAGAAACAGTACGTTTCAAAAGGCTAAAGACACAAAATATATAGTTTTCCCCCCTTATTCTAAATTATGTTGCAAGATAATAAACTCCATATTTGTTACATTATGCAACCCATAATCAGTGATCGGTTTGCTTTCTAGAGTCCTGTTACACAACAGCCAACTTGGAGCATAGTTTTCAAAATCGGAATCGTATCGCAGATCGTTCATACCCATGAATCGAATCGAATTGCAAATCGTAGGATTTTTTGTTTTTCTAATAAAAATAAAAAATAATTAAAATTAAAAGAAAAAGGAAAAGTAATTATTCATAACCATCAATTTTCCCATTTATAGTAGTATAAATATAATAACAAGTCTATCATACAATCATATCAAGAACATTATGACATATATTAAATATATATATATATATGAAATAAATGATGTGTAAATAGTTAAATAAGTTTAAAGTATCAATATGCATTTTTTATTATCTTTAAATCAAATATAAAAATAAAATAAAATCCAAACCATCAATCTTACTCAGTCAGATATCTCTTAAAGTTAAGAAAGTATTTATGAAGGAAAAAAAAATAAAATGGATTAAAAAAAGAAGAAGATATAGACCAGTACCTACAATCAAATGCTTTAGTTAAATGCATGTTCTTTATTCATCTTAAAAACCTTATCAAAGCCACAAAAAATTCTTATGAGGTTTCGTTAACTACTAAATAACTTTTTAAAAATACAAGAGATAAAAGAAAGAGAGAATAAAAAAAGAAAAACGGTAAAAGAATATTAATATTAACCTATTGGCTGTAGCCATTCTCGCTTAGCCAAATCGCGATGAGGATTCGGGATACGAATCGTAGGATTTTAATAACTATGACTTGGAGAAATGACACTAGTGAAATCTTTATACATTCCTTGGTAATCAACTAATGTTTGAACTTCCCATCTTAATCTCTAATAAGCATTGTTATTAAAATCAGAATTTGCAAATCATTCAAGGCCCAAATCTAATTGTTAATAAAATCATATTGTGCACTTAAGGATTTTAAATTGTTTATAAATAAAGAACAATAAAAATCAGCAATAGGCATTGGTGAGGAAATGTTTTTCTATGCAGGTGGATGGCCAGAAGGAGTAGGCCAAAGAGATTTGGATTATCCAAAGATTTTGCTTAGGATAGATCAAAATGGAGATACAAAATTCATTTAGCTAACCCAAACATAGTTGAGATAAGGCTTTGATAATGATGATCACTGGCTACTCAAAAATCCACCCATAGTAGCCTTGTTATAGTGACAAGTAAGACTACGATACAATCGTATAAAGATACTAAAAGGTTTATTTAAGTTATCAACATCTTAAAAAAAAAAATCAAAATAATCAATGTTACATGGTTAGTCAGTGCTGCCCAAAGTCAAGAAAGTGATTCTTGAAAAATCAAAAACAAAAAAGCAAAAAAAAAAAAAGAAAAAAAGAATGCGTAGTGAAACTCATTCCTACAGTCAAATTCTCAAGTTGCATGTCAAGCATCTCCAAAATCCCACAAATTCCTCTCTTTAAAAGTCTTCTTGGTCATTAATTAACTCTTAGGGGCCGTTTGTTTACAGCCATTTGCATATGTAAATATTACACATACATGTTTACATTTGATTGAGCTGATTTACGCATGTGATGCATAAATGAGGTGTGAAAATGGTGTATAAATAACACCATTTTTACATGAAATTTTACACATTTGAAAAAGTGGTAAAGTGGTTTACACTTGTGGTACTAGAGCAAAGTGTGGGTACATGCACGAACACACTCAGCTGACCTGGGTTCGAATCCCACCAACTTTTTTTGGGAGTTTTGTAGGCCCCTATAATTCATGATCCAAACCGTTCATCTTCTTTATATGGCTAAAACGGCTAGGAGGTAAAAATTCTTATCTTAATCCATCATAAGAAATTTTGCCTTCTGGCATGCTAGGCATGCAAGGTCCACTGATGTTAGATCAGACCTTACTAGAGCTAGGCACAGAGATAAACATGGTAGCCATAGGGACAAGGTGCAGCACCCTGAACAGTTTGGAATGGGAGGCCCTAGGATCAAGTCTCTTGCTCATCTTCAGAAAACCATGTTTCCAGACAGAGGTATGGAGCTCTTAATCTCTAACTCAGACAACCATGATATACATGAGCTGGAATGTTAGGGGAGTAGCACGTAAATGCATGCTGGGTCATCTAAAACAAATGATAAGGGACCATAAACCAAATGTCTTAGTTAGTAGAGATGAGGATCCATCAAGATAGACCTGAATGGGTGTTACAGTTCTTTCAGCATCTTTTTTCCACGAGTGAGATAGTGTATGGTACCGGACAATCAGGAGGAATCTGGGTTTTCTGGGATGATATTGTCCTGGATCTTATTCCTCTTCAGAGTACAGATTAGTACATCTCCTTTAGAGTATCCCCCTCAAACCCGACGATAATCCCTTTATTTTTTCACGGCTACTTATGCATCCCGACTTGAGAAGACTGACAATTGTGGTCCTCCCTATACCAGTTTTAGTCAGGCTGCGTAACTCAGCCAGATGCATGGCTCATGATTGGGAACTTTAATTAATAGTATTTTGGGGAGTCATGAAAAAGTGGCAGGAGAGACAGACCCTTGAATAGATGCAAATAAGGACTTTAGAGTTCAGACTTTTTACGGACCAAACCCAAATGATTGACGTTGGATATAGAGGTCCCCATCTACTTGGTTTAATAACCAGCTGTACCCCCCATCGTATTCTAGAACACCTAGACAGAGCTTCGGAAATGCCACCTGGATTCAACATTTTGGGGGACTTGTGCATGAAACATTTGGCTCAAGTAACATGTGACCACTGTCTCTTTTGCTATCAAAAGGTCAGAGTCACCTGGACTCCCAACTCAGCTCCTATATTGAAATCTTTGGGCCCTTCCACCAGGTTTTAGAGAGACCGCCTATAAGGGTTGGAACCAATCTAAGGACTGTAATCTTCCCTTAGGATGCAAATTAAAAAAATCGGGAGAAAACTCTAAATTTACATGAGTATAGGGATTGGTAGAAGGGAATCTTCCAAGTCAAATTTGTCTTCTAAATAGAAGAATAGAGGGCATCCAGCATTGCAACTACAACCTGTTCCCTCCTTTTTTTCCAGAACTTAGAACGGAATTTACATGTAGAGTTCGATGGTAAGCAGGCCGAACTATAACTTCTTTGGAAGCAAAGACCAGGAGTCCTTTGGCTAAAAGAGGGTGACAGGAACATGAAATTCTTCCATAGAATTACAAAGGCCAACTTCAGAAGGAATTTCATACACTTCCTCATCAATAAGGATGGGGAGGAGATTCAAAACAAGTATCAGTCAATGAAGATGTGCTGGAGTTATTTCAATAATATCTTCAATGATCAGAAGGAAAGTTCTGGCCCTATGATCTTACCCCTATCCTCTCTCAAGAGGATAATGATAAAATCATGGGAGCCCCCTCGAAGGAAGAAATCTAGAAGTTCATCTTTTTTATTGGAAAGGACAAAGCTCCTAGCCGAAACCTTACTTTTTTCTGGAAAGGGAACTTATATATGAGAGAGAGAGAGAGAGAGAGAGAGAGAGAGAGAGATAGATAGATAGATTATCAAGCTATTGTCAAGTGATGGCTGGCTTGTGGCAAGTGAGTATGATTGGCAAAAACTTGGTATGTTCTCTTTCTTTTGCTATCTAATATAAGTTCCACTTTCTAGGCAAAAAAAAAAAAAAAACACTTGGCCATTCTTAGTCATAAAAAGAAGATGAACGGCTCAGATCATGAGATTGGGGCCCACAAAAATAAAAAATAAAATAAATGATGACAGTGGGGTTCTAACCCCAACCTGTTTAGCATCATGCACAATGCTCCTGCTTTGCTACAGCAAGGTGCTTAACTAGCTTTACCACCTTTCAATATGTGTAAATTTTCAAAGCAAAAATGGTGTTATTTAAATAACGTTTTCACACCTCATGTACGCAACACGCATAAATCAGTGCAAACAAACATAATCGGGCATAACTATTACGCATGTAAACCATTTACATACGTAAATGACTACAAACAAACCACCCCTTAACAATAGAACCACCAAAAAATGAAAAAGAGAGACGGAAAAATAACTAAAAATAGTAATTCAACTGTTGTATTTCCTTTCTAGGTGAATTGCCTTAAGCATGGGGTTCGATACAACATGTATCAAATCCTAAATCCACGTGTGAATGGGATTCATTGTATAAATATGAATCTCTTTCCCAAGATTTGATACAAATTATAGGAAATTTATATCTTAAATCTTAAAATTCTAACAACTCTACGAGGGCAAATTGAATCCCTCTACCAGTAGGTAAAGTAACGCTAAACTTTAATGGAAGTGCCCTGTGAAACACCTTGTCTGAACAAGTGGGAGGAGTTCCTCATAATAGCCCCTACTCAGTTTTTATAGTGTCTTACCCAACCAGCTCCCTGTCACTGAATGCAGCTGAAATGAATCAAATGATACTCAGCACATCAGATTGTTATTAGCCTTTTTGAATGTCAGCAAAATAATCATAGACGGTGATTTCTCTTATGCCCAATATTCTGGAAATTGAAATTGTATTACAAATCTTTCATGAGGATGAAAAGAATCATATCATGAATAGCAGGATTCTTTACTTTTCTTATACAAATATTAAATAATAAAATTTACAAAAAGAAAAAAGTAGTTATTTATATTCATCAACTTTGCATCCATTGCACCATCAATATAGTGATAGATAACACTAGGATACAGTCATATGAAGGCCATTGACATATACATATATAGTTAGGTAAGGATTAAGGTATCAAGTTGCAAGGAAAAATAAACAAGTAGCAGTGGGATTTTTTCTCCTTCCTTTAATCCAAAAAATAAAATAAATGCAAATCTCCTGACCTTACATGGTTAGGATTTCTCTTTTAGTTTAAAAAAAATTGTTCATAAAGAGAAAACACTGAAAAATATTAAAAATGAACGCAAAACATAACCAATACATACAGTTAGGCACTCTAGTCACATGTTTGCTCCTTGTTTATCTCTAAAACAACCCCAAAATTTCAAAGTTTCTTAAGAGGTTCTGTTAATCACAAGAAAACCTTCTAAATAATGAAAACGCTAAAAAAATTAGAAAGTATGTAAAAGGAAATTCTAAATTAGCCTTTCAGCTACAACGATTCCCACTTAGACGAAATGCATGAATCGTATGATTTGATAAAACAAGTATCAAATCGTAAGATTCACAATTGAATCCTAATATTCAATTGTAAATGGAATTACAAAAAAGACACAAATCTTTCTCCTTAAGATTTGAAATGAATCATAGGATTCAGAAAACAATACTTGTGCCATTCAATGGGAAGTGGCAATTGCCGATTCCCATAGGGACACACAGTTGAAGTGGTTGTAGACTTGACTCGCTCTTTACAAGCATCGTTTACACATGCAAAAGGTGCAGTAACAAGGCAGCAAACTGTTAAACAAGAAACTGTCACGTGTCAAGCACTATTTAGCAATGGAATTATTATTATTATTATTATTATTTTGATAACTTTAGCGATGAAATTATTGTGGAGCTATCATGGGCTGGTCTAATCCTTGAGGTGTTGTTTGGCAAGTCCACTTATTGTGTCTATTTGAGGTAAATAGATGTTATTAGTGCTTTAGGCCTGTTTGTTTGGAGGTATTTCTGACGAGAATTGCAGGTTGTGGGGATTCCTGACATTGGTGTCAGATCATATCTCGTTAGCATTCTAAATGCAGAGCTTGATTGCGAGGATTCTAAAAAATCAATCAAGCTGAATAGCCACTTTTAGCCTTTTGAATTCTTAGAATTTCAACTTTCTGAATGCTAAAATGTACTTGAGCATTTGAAATTCCACTTGAGAGACAGCATTTGGAGAAGTCTTCCAGACAAGAATTCTTAAAATTTTTGCAAAGAAAGGCCCTTATACTGTTTGGCAGAGCTCGTGTGGATGTCCAATTCAATCAGCTTTAGGGCCTTTTTTTTGTTTACAAGAATTTTAGAATTCTTGTTTAAGAGAATTGGAAATTCTCCAAATTTTGGAATTCTTGTTTAAGAGAATTGGAAATTCTCCAAATGTTGTCCCCCAAGTGGAATTCAAAATGCTCAAGCACGTTCCAGCATTCAGAAAGCTAGAATTCTGAGAATTCAAAAAGGTTGAAAGTGACTTTTCAGGTAGATCGGTTTTCAGAATTTTAGCAACCAAAGACAGAATTCCAAATGCTCAAGAGACACGATCTTCCAAGCATAAAAAATCCCCTTAACCACAATTCTTGTCAAAAATACCTCCAAACTAACAGGCCCTTAAAAACCTTTTTGCCTCTTTTTCAAAAAGCAACCCTGAGGTAACTTTTTCAACTAGGCATGAATGTCTAAAGCAATTAGACACTTTTTGCTCTTTTTTTTTTTTACGAGCAATCATATAACTTTGATCAAATAAAAGTTTGCTTGAACTACTTTTACGGTTTTACTTTACGACAAACTTGCCATCATTACTTTTTCTAGAAGACAAATTTGCTTGTATTAATTTTACCATAAGACAACTTTGCCTACGTAACTTTTCGAATATAACAAGTTTGTTTTTTCTAATTGCATCAAACGTATCAAAATCTTTATATGTAAAAAGGTCTAATTGAAAGAACTCTATTTCAAAAGGATATATTTCAAATAACTAATGAGGGTGTTTGGAAGCTCTAAATACGAGCTCTTATTTTATGATCTAGAATTGTTTACCTACGAGATCAGTCGGTAAACCTCCAATTGCATTTTCTAGTTTTAGAGCTCATTTATAAATTAGAGATTTCACCTCTAAAAAAATAAGCTAAGGGGGTGTTAATTTTTAGCGTTTTTTAGCTAAAGCGAATGGGGGTGGACAATGCAAAATTTACAAACATTTTGGAGAAAAATGAGCTAATAAAGTTTTCAAAATAACATAAATGGTGGGTTCTACATTGTACTCTTTATAAGGTGGGCCTAATTAGCACAATTCCTAAAGCCCCCCTGCCCCCCTCCCCCAACCAAAAAAAAAAAAAAAAAACCTCACTGAATAAGAGGTTTTTTTTTATAATTGTAAGTTAAAATTTTAAAAATAAAGCCCTTATTTTAGACCTTAATCTAATTAGCTCTTATTAATTAGATTAGAGTTTCAAAACTGTCCCTGATACTTGCCAAATAGGCCCTTAGTATATTCTTATTCAGAAGGGTCCTCTTACATTTGTTTTGCAATGTTTTTCCCTCGCCGGAAAAACTGCAAACTATCCAAAGATTTGGCTCAGGGTAGACTGGAATGGTGAAACAAAATTCACATAGCTGAAGGAGTTGATGACCAACAAAGGCCGATGATGAGGGTCTTTCACTACTTTTGCCAGTATATAGAACTCATCCATTGTCCAGCTCTTATAGTTAAACTAAGTTCAGATTTTTCCAAACCAACACAACACTAACAATAATAAAGAAAGCACTGTATCATAAATCATAACACAAACAGTTCAATAAAGAAGTAACAAAACCTACCTGCTTCGCTTTATATCCCAACCTGCGAGCTTTATCGGGGCGCGTCGGATGGGTCACACGAACAATGGCCGGATGTTGTCTGTACTCCCAGCAACGCACCCTCTGCAAGAATCGCATCACATCGGACTGTTTCTTCCTCCAAAGCTCCGAAACATACTTGTAAGCCCCTTAATACCCAAAAAAACCAAACAAACAAATAACTACACACACAGAAAAGAGACTAATCCAGAACTAGAGCAACAGTCAATGTTAACTAAAAACCCATCATTAAAACATCAGGAAACAATCAGATGTCACCAGGAACAGAAATTCATCGATTTGCAACAAATAGTACCAGATCTGAGTGACTTCGAAGCAGATAAACAGAAAGGGAAAAGATCAGATGGAAACGAGCAATCAATGAAAGATCATAGCCCATTTCAAATGCCAAAACCTCATAAAGATGAAATGATGTGCAAAAACCCTAATCCTAGATGAATCATTGCATCTACGAAATCTTTTGCGGGAAATGGAGAGAATCAGATGCATTGCAATCAGATTTTCTTCATGAGATGATGAGTTTGAAGCTTCTTACCCATCGCCGCAGAGATTTGGTGCTGAGCTTCTCTCTAGGGTTTTAGTTGCAGAGTGGGCGGCGAGTTATTTGATGCCCTAGGCTTTATAAGGGGAGGTTTATGGATGAGTGGGATCTAGATCTAACTTCTAAGCCGTTCATTTCGGACAATCTTGACCGTCCATGAGTACTCATAGAATGGAAATTTTATATATAACCACTTGAGTTTTGGTGCATACTGAAAAAAACACCTGGGTTTTGGATTTTACATATAAGCACCTGTGTTTTTCTTGGCTTGCATGATCAGTCAGTTGTACGTTGGCCGGCAGGGTCCAACAGGTCGTTTATAACCTCTCCAAATGAGTTTCCATTAAACCACTCCAAATGTACAAAAAATGCTTTTTAATGACATGCAAGCTCTGTAGTTTTTCCTTAACTAAGTTTGACCTTGAAAATAAATTAAGAATAAATTATTAAAGTCATCTGGTTTAATGGGTTGGGTCAGGTTGGCTAACACATAACAAAGCGTACCCTAACTTTTAAATAGATAGGTTCGTATTGAGCTCAAGTCTGACACAAGCCATAAGTGCTTGGCCCGAGCCCAGCTCCACTTCAAACATGTTAGACCTGAACCCGTCCATTTTGTCAATCAGGTCGTGCCAAGTCCATTACTAAGATGAGTGAAAGAATATCAACATACATCAAAACCACAAATCAAACTACCATATGTAAATTGGAATGAGGTTTATCGTAGGAAGAAGAAGGAAGAAGAAATGAAGAATCACTCTCTCCTCAGGTGTTTAGACTTGAAAGTTCAAAAAACAACATTTTGGTTGGAACTTGAGAAGGAAGAGAAAGTAAAGGGAAGACAAACACTAATCCCACATTAACCCCTTGTGTTCGCTCTGTGCTCACCATGTGGCTGTGTAACCCCTCGTATTATTTATAATGAAATAAAAGATAAAAATGAACTCTGCCTATGTCTTTTATTTGGGAGGGTCAGGCTTAAGTTTTATATCCCTTTTTTCAAGCCCAGCTCTTATACTCAACAGGCCCAAATTTAGACCCAAGCTCAACCCTAGAATTGAGGCCAAACCAAGTTCCATGGACACCCTAGGTCTATCCAAATTTCCCAGATTTTTCAAGAGTATTAAAATGAGACACATTGAAGAGGGACTCAATTGAGAGGGACCTATCCCCTAGGTCTAAGGCCGAGTATTACAAGTATAAAATGTATGCCAGACGTTGAGTCATATCAAGAAATGGCTAGCCAATTCTTATCTTAGGAACTGCCCAGCCATTAGGGCTCACCTAGAAACATGATGATAGAGGTTTTAGGGGTTCGGAAGGTCTATCTGTTAAGGTCCATCTGTTACTTTCCTACGTGCAAAAAGGAATTATCAAATCAACATAGGCACTCTGTTTGGGTGTCAAAATTACTTGACCAATTGGAGGACCTATACAATTCAAATTTTTAAGTGGTCAATTGGAGATCCTCTCTCCATACACACGCACATTGGTGGAATTTAGGGCCACGAGTTGGCCATGGTCTCGCTCAAGACATTTATTTGCAAATCGTTTTAGTTTTAACCTTTTGTCCCTAGGGATTAACTTCTTTTATTTTTTACATTGTAGTCCTTTCGAGAAAGATTTTCTCCCTCAGCTCTTTGCCACTTAGCTAGTTGATTTTAGAGATGTGAACTCTATATGAAGAATTCACATTTTATTTGCTCTTCCATTACTAGATGATAAAAAAAATATATGTTTATTGTTGTCCCACATTAAATGCTTTGAATCAAATCTCATTTCCGCCCATTACACTATATTAAAGCCAACGATTTTAGCTTTAATTTTGACCGGCAGTTATACTACTTTAATTTTAATCTTCCATTCTTTCTTCTCTCCACTTTTCAACTCCTCAATTATTATCTTACTCCACCCACCTTTATCTTTTCATGAAACGTCCTTCCATTTTATCCTTTATCTTATGTTACCACTCATATAATTGCATAACTTGCTTGTCTTCTTCTACATGCAACTACTCTGATTTTGAAAAAGTTCGAGTTCTCAGCTTCATCGTCTTCAAAGAAATGATGATGAAGATCAAGGGTAGAGTTTTTTTTCCAAGTAATTTCTTTATCATGATTTCCTAACCTAGGACTATTGTAATTAAATTTGAAGACTTTACATTTACATGATTGCATGCCTAAATGCATTCAAGTAATATATTTAAAACTTAATAAATCATTAACTTTTGTCATAAATCTTTGTTAATTAATTATTTCTACAATGACTTTCACATCTCCAACACGGGCATATTTTGCTAGTATTATCTTAAGCGCATCTCAAACGTTCATTTTGGAGACCCCCTGCCAACTTGAAGCAAAGAATCCATCCATCCATAAAAATGAAAAAATGTGAGCATAAAATGTGCTATTGTAGGACTCAATGTAGGAAATGGATGATATACCAGGCAAGAAAATCCTTGGTTGAATTTATTTCCAACTCATCAATTAGATGAAGGATTTTTCAATTCTTGGATAATAGAGTTAACAATGCTAGATTTGCTTCATGGGTTTTGATCTCCTAATGATCCACTGTGGTAGACGTGAATTTTTAGGGCCTTTTTGTTCACATATAATTAAATAGGCGAGGGCAAATGTTTAAAGGATATAAGGCAGAGATGTGCATGGACTTTGACTTTCCTAATAATTGAATTTGTAGGATGATGGATGGGTTTTCATTTTCCATCTCCCTTACATTTATTTTCAATTAATAACCTAATATGTTTTGTGCTTAGTATTAATATAACTTATGATGTTAAATGTGAAGAAGCAAGATCATATCATACCATAAGCCCCGGTTCGAAGGGAGAAATGCTTAGAGAGAAATCTCATCTTGCTTAACATCAAAAATATTATTATGAGAAAAATAACATCAAAAGTTATATTATGAGAAAATTAGGAAATGATCAAGTGCGTGCAGCCACTGTCTGCACTAGCATGCAAATAGTACCCTTGATTCGGTCTATCTCCTAGCCATGGCCTCCATTACAAAGGAATGAGAAAGGTCCTAAGGTCGCCATGAAATTTCAAAAGAGTGTTAAGGTCGCCGTGAAATTTCAAAAGAGTGTTAAGGTCGCCGTGAAATTTCAAAAGAGCGTTATATTTTATATAAACAATTCAAAGATGTTGATAATATCTTAAAAATCTACATTCCAAGAGAGCAAAGAAACGATTGCATGGTATGACCTTTCACTAAAAATGGGACCCTCCCAATTAAATCTGCTTATAGGATTTTAACTAAAATGGACAATGTTGTCCACAACTCCACATTCAACTGAAAGTCCCTTTGGCGCATCCCTCTTCCACAAAAGGGTTTTATTGTTTGGATGAAAGTGTCTCAAAAACACGATTCAAGTGTGTAAAATCTTATTTAACAAATCTTTGTGCTATAATGCCATTTGCCCTATATGTGAAAATCATGATGAGTCGATTGAACATGCCTTATTCCTATGTAATAATGCTAGAGCTGCTTGGTTTGGTTCTAGCCTTGGCCTAATGACTCATTCGATCTCATCATCATTAATTTTGGAGTGGTGGAATGAATTCCTTAAGAAAAGTGAATCGACTTCTAATGAGACAATTGTTTAAATTAAAGCCTGGGTCTTGGTCATGTGGTGGGCAATGTGGAAAGCCAGAAATAAATTCATATTGTTGAGATAAACCCCTTTAAAATAATAAAATATCCTAATAGTATAGTGGCTGGGTCGAAGATCCAGGTTCAATTAATAAACCCCTTGGGAAAATTATTGATCCCAGATTTTGGCTCATATAAGGATGTGGCCTTGGTTTTTCCATATGCCTCTTTTAGAAAATTTGATGGAAAATATTGTTTCAGTTTTTCTATTTGGCTCAATGGTAATATTTTTCATGTAGGTTCAATGGAAGGTCCAAATATCTCTTCCCCTAAAGAGGCTGAAGCGAGAGCCATTCTCGCATCGCTTTTAAAGGTGAAGGAATGGGGTTTCAACAAGATTCTTATATTGTGGGATGCTCTTGAAGTAGTGCAAGCTATTGAAGAGATTTATGATTGGTCCATCACTTCAATCCTGTTTGATATCAAGGCCTGCTTCTTGTCTTTTTTATTTCATAAATTTTCTTCATATTCCTAGAGTGTTTAATCAGGTGGCCCATGAGTGTGCTAAGCTAGATAATGTATTGAGTTCAGGGTCTTTATTGTAGGGGATTGTCTTTTTGTATGTTTGTTGCCGGGCTCGGTGTCTTGGTTGTCTTTTGTTTTCTTTTATCGTTTAATGAAGCTTCTCCTTTAAAGTAAAAAAAAGCAATGCAAAGGCATAAACAACTGAAACCATGGACAAGCAATTAATGAATGATATTTTTTCTGCCTCCAGAGAAGAGGAGGAAAGGGCAGTTGAGAATTTTTTGGGGGAAACCATCCAGCGCCGGCCCTGAGATTTTTGGGGCCTAAGGCAAAGATTTCAAAGGGGGCCCCCTTATATATTGTATACAAAAATTAACTTTAAAAAATGGGCCATAAATTAATCATTACCAAAATTCAAAACATATATAGAAAAATCAATAGTCATTTCATCACTTCAAATTCATTTAAACACTACTCTTCTAGCATTTTTTGCTGCAGATGTACTATTCAAAGCTGCGTAATCAATCTTATCAACTATGGTCTTCTCAATTGACAATATAGCTAATCCATTCAATCTTTCCTATGACATGGTTGACTAAAGGTAAGACTTGATCAACTTTAACTTTGAAACACGTCTTTCCACAGAGGTAACTGTAAATAGTGTAGTTAGCAATATTCTATATGCAATCCATGTATTGGGAAAACAACCATCCATTACCTTCAAATAATTGAGCAGATCAATTGGCTTTGTTGTTTCTTTTGGCAAAACTTCTTTCAACACTTTCAATTGTGAAAATAAGTCTCTCCCATCAATATTAGAAAGCGCATCATTGCTCAAAAAAGTTTCAAGATTAGCACAATACGACAACTAAGCTTCATCATTGGTAGCATTTAAATCCTTCAAATCAAACAAAAATCCAAAAGTTTTCTCATATACTTAAAAACTATTCGAACCGGCTTTGAAGTGATGAAAAAGCTTGATCTACAATATATAAGAAATACTTCACTCTAAAAGACTCTTCAGCTGACTGTGTCACCTCTTCACTATTGTTCTCATCAAATTGCTTCTTTCTATATATGATTTGTTTTTCTTAAAATGCCGGCTCAACATTCATCCTAGTTGCAACCTCTTTAGCTTCAATCATGGCCTCTACAAATCCAGTTTCTCTATACTTTTCAGTAAATACAATAAGCCATTTCAACTGATCAACAGCAACATCTATGTGCATGTCTTCATTTTGAAAAACATTGCTAACGGAGTTAACAACAAATAATAAATTGTGCCAAATAATCATGCCAACTAAAAACTCAAAATTGCCAATTCCATGTTCTGCTAAGGACTCCGCATCATTCTTTGTTTTCGGATCTTCAGTAGTGTGGGCCAATTCAACTAAAACATTTCTTATTTGTGGGGCCTGGTATCTTATAACTTTAACACTTTCCACACGACTTTTCCAACTTGTTTTCGACAATGGCTTGACCATGAGACTTTCTACATTATCTTTCAACAATTTTCACCTCTTTGGCGAAGATGAAAACAACAAGTATATTTGTTGTACCACTCCAAAGAAAGATGTAGCCTTAGGACAAGAGTTAGCCATATCACAAAGTGCAAGATTATGACTATGACAACCACAAGGTGTATAGAATGTTCTAAGATTTATGTTGAGTACCCTATTTTGTACACCCTTGTGTTTTCCTTTCATATTAGATCCATTGTCATATCATTTTCCTCTTATATTATCAAAATCAAGTTCAAGAGTACTCAACGCTTCTTGAAGTACATTGAAAAGCCTAACCCCGTTGTATCTTTCACCTTTAAAAATTCTAAAAAGAATTCTTCCACCTTTATTGAACTTGTTGAAGCATCCACACAACGAATCACAAGAGACATTTGTTCTTCATGGCTTACATCCGAAGTACAATCAAGTATAATCGAGAAATATTTTGCTTCTTTAATTCTTGCAATGATTGCATTCTTAATCTCACACGCTAACATTAGTATCAATTCATTTTGAATTTTGTGGTTAAGATAATGGCAATGAACCTCACCACTTTCAATTCGCCGAAGGTGCTCTTGCATTGTTGGATCAAATTTGGCAATCATTTCAATTATCCTTAAAAAAATTCCATTCCTCTCTTGATAAATCTTCTCATTGTCCCACGAAAAGTTAAATTATTTTTTACAAGTGTTTTCACCACAGCCATTATCCTTCGCAACACCCTTTTTCAATGTTCTTTCTCTCTACTGATTTGTTCTTGCACGCTTTTATCAAGGGTTTCATTCTTGTGCAATCTCATATCTAATTCAATCCATTTACTCATGCACATGAGATGATGATTACTACTTTCATGACTTTTTAACCTTTTACCAATATTTCTCCGGTCTCTAAGTCCATCATTAGCCAATAAAGTCTTGTTCCCCTCTTCCTTAAACGAGTTACAACAAAAACAAAATACTTTATCCAAAACATCCGAATATATAAGCCACTTTCTATCATGTTTCTTTCCATTGGATAAATACCGGATGTAGTGTGTGGAAGAGAAGTGTCTATTAAGATCATCTTTAGGATAATTGACATCGTCAACTCTTCTTTTAGGACCCCTTTCTACTAAAAAGTCTCGTAAATTATAATCCATCTTATCCCAATTACTCGGATCATCAACATTTGAAAGTTGAAATTCTACATTTTGGTCTTCATGTTGACTACCATCATTCTCATTGTTATTTTCATTAATCCACTGATTAATTTCCTCATCAAGTGTCTCTTCATGCTCTTCATTTACTGAATCTATAAATTCTTCATCCTCAAAATTTTCAACTGGAACTGAATCATTTGTTTGTTTCTTGGCAACAACAAACTTATCAAGAGCTCCTGATTGAGATTGAATAAGTGCATCAACTTTTCATTTTTTTTTTCAGACCCTGAGAGGCACTTTTTAGGATGCATGAAAACAATCTAATGCAGAACTCAAGAACCAACGATCAATTCAAATTCAAAAACTTCCAATTCAGGTAAAATTACCGAAGTTGCGAAACAATAGAGTGCAAGGCCAGCATCAATAACTCAATGTCTCAATCAATACCATAAGAGCATCTGTAAATCATTAAATCAAATAAACAACAATCAACAAATTTGCCAAACATAATCCATCTACAAATTATTTGTATTTTCATAATGTGATGATTCAACTGATTTTTTTTCTTCATAATAAGCGAAAGATCATTTAATTTAATTGATATTGTGGTTAAACTTAGTGGTACCTTTTCTTATCCTTTTATTTTTATATTGAGTTTATGTATACAACAAATTTTTATATAGCAAAAAAAAAAAAAAAAATGTTAATCAATAGTCTTGTCCCCTTAAAAGTCAAAAAGATTAAAAGAACAGATAAAAAAAATAATAGCTCATTTTTAAAATATTCTTTGAAACTTGGAAAGGAGATTATGTTCAATCACTTGATTCTCTTTCCACCTCGTCAGCACAAAGCTGTGAAACACATAAACGAAAAGTCAAAAACGGTTTTGCAGTCTAAAAACCCAATTTTAATTGGGAATAAGGAAACTCAGTTTTGAGAGAGAGAGAGAGAGAGAGAGAGAGGGTGTATTTGATCTCCGAAGTCGAAAGTGAATCGGCATCCAAAACTACTCTATAATAGCTTATCTAATCTTTTCCAATTTCCAAAGTTTCATACTCTTTTTTCCATTTTTTTTACTTTTAAATATAACACAAAATTATTAATTTATGGCACTTTTGTAATGGGCTGTTTCAAAATTGGGCCATTTCTCATATCTTGGGCAGCCTTTTTTTATTTTTTACAGACCTATATATTATATGGGCTAAAGAAATTTGGGGCCCCAAAAAATGGACAAAGATTGGGGGCCGGCTCTGAAACCATCAGATCCTCGTTCATGCTATCCATCATGGTCTTATTGCCTGTGGTCATTGCACATGTCCAAATTTTCTAGATCAGAAATTGAGAATCTGAATTGGGTGGGATATAAAGCCCAAATGATTTTTTTTTTTTTCACTTTAGCCATATGGCGTAATACCTGGACAGAGGAATGAACCTGGTTTGATATAACATCGTTTTCACGTTGAGCTCCAATCAAATGATGTTGTGCATAAGAAAATCAGGACATAGATGCTTCCTTCTGTAGAGGAAAGGTCTTTAAATTATTTTGGTAGTTATGGATTCCACAAACACAAACATGCTAATTTGACTTGGGTTGCCGTTCGGTACATGAAATCCACAGAAATCATTTGATTCTTAGAATCTGAAGTTCTGAACCCAGGGGCCGCTCAAGCCCTAGACAGCCACGTATTAGGCTGGCTCAACAGGCTGGAGTTGGGCCCCATCTTCAGAAACCATGAAACGTAGTTGTGGATTTTGATTTTGAATCTAATTAGCTTTAGTCAACTTGGTTCGATAGATCACCGAGTCCAACTGGTCTGCTCAAATCTGAACCAGTATTGAGACATGCAGACTCTGAGACACCTGGGTTTCTAGTATAATTAACTCTCAGTTGAGTTGGGTTGGGATCCACACTGGATAATGATTTTTTTTTTAACTCCCTTTTGTCTTGTAGGATGAACATGGGCTGGGCTTATCTTTCTAGCAACCTGCCTAGTGCGAATATTTTTTTTTTGGGTACCCACCTAATTCCAAATAAAAAAATTCCAAACAACATTTCTTGCAAGCAATCCGATAATTCAGATGTTCTTTACAGAACAAATAGAGCTAGCAGTTCAAAAACTCCTTGAATCCAGACCAATCCAATAATTCAGCTGTTCTTTAAAGAACAAATAGAGCTGGACGTACAGACTTCCTCTAATACTTAAACCCAACATAGTTGTATTTGTAGATTTAAATATGTGCTGCACTGGGGCCCCTAGCCAAATCGTGATTCTCTTTGTCGACCCAGATGTGCAATGAGTTCCACCAAATCATTTAGTGGACCCTGTCATTTGTTCAAAGATGGGGCCCATGTGTAAATCAAGCCTATAAAAAAAATAAAAATTCATCAACTGGTCATTGCATGTGAGGGCCTTGCAAGAGCCACTTAGACTTGGGTGAGACCAATCATCACTACCATACGCAGTTAGGGACACAAAACAAAGCTTCTGGAGAGGAGGGCAACGTTTTTGCTGCTGTGACATATGTGTTGTATCATGGATGCAGATTGCAGAGAGAGGTGGAGACACGTACAACAGACGCAACCAAGTTTGGAAATGGACACAGCACGTGGCAGTCTTCTTCTTCTACAAGATTGGAATCGTCGGAATGCCTAACACGTGTGGACTTCTTTCCTCTTTAGCAGATGCGCGTTTGGAAGTTGCATGTGACCGTTGAACTTGAACGCAATCCACTAAATTGACTCTAATACCCTCGGAGTACACACCGCCCCTGATTCTCCATTGAAGATATTCCGTCACCAGCATACATCATATAAGGATTTGTTTGTCTTTACAATGAGACGGTTGCATGCTGTGCATATTTCTAATTTAATAGGGTAAACGAATCTTTGCATATCTACCTCTTCCGTAAGAAATTGAAATACTCTACATGGAGAATAATAATTTCTTATTTTATTTTTTTAATTAATTTTTTTTTGCACCAAACAACAAAATAGTTGTTGTACAAACTATTAGAATAATTTCCCCATCTATTGGAATTTGGGTGACTTCATGTGAAAAACATAATTTCCAGTGGAGTGGCAATATGTAGAAAAATAAAAAAATCTCCCATAAAACTGGGGTTTTCTCAAAATCGAGGGTTAGGAAATAAATAGGCAGGACTCAGTTTGGGACCTGATCAACATCAATCAAACTCAACTGATGCAGAAAAAACTCTATCAAGACTGCTCAAGATTAGAAAATAAATAATTAAAGATACTCATAAAAAAAATAAAAATTCATTGAAATACTCTTCTACTATATGCGCATATTGATAGCTTGTTGAAGCCTATTTCACAACAACATGGACCAATTATCCGCCTTGACGTTAATTTTCTTCAATGTTTGACCAATTACTCTAAAGATAAAAGTGGGTTTGTATCATCAAAAGAGAATTGAAACATGAAATAAAGGGCCTCAAACAAGGCTACTAGCAAGAGCAACAGGTGGAGGTAGTTTTTATTTTTATTTTTGCATTTCGGCATTTATAGTGTTGATAGAGAGGAGGGACTTCATGTCCACAGAAAAATAGTCGGTTTTTGAAAATGCTGGACACCCTCTTTAAAATGAACGGATAAATTATAAAGCCATAAAATAAATGCTCAATGTAAGAAAAATTCGGGTATTGACAATAAAAAAAGTTCTAAAATTTCTACATAGGGATATTTTGTATTAAAAAATAAAAATAAAAAAAATGGAAACGAATCACCTAAATATAGGAGGAAATAATGCACGCGGTCCATGCTTCGTGGCATCATTGTAATTTAAGGTGAACATGAGGGCAAAGCGCGAAATGTTCGCGCTCTTTTCCTTCCCTCGTCGCATTCATCCAGGGTTGGTATTTGGTTCTCTCTCTTACCTTTTCCGAATCTCTCCCTTTGCCTTCTCTCTCAAGCAAATTCGCCGTGGATTTCTCTTTCCTTCTCTCTCCCTCTACAACCAAAAACAAGGAAAGAGAAATCCTCCATTTTCGGCGATTTGGCAATTCCTTTTCTTCTTCTTCTTCAATCCTCTGCTTTCCAATCAGATCATCAATTAAAGGTATGCACATCTTCCTCACTTTCAACGCCAACTCATGCAGATTCTTTCACATTCTCAATCAATTTCAACTTCTCTTATCATTTCTTAATCATTTGTTTCAAGACCTGATTTCCGCTCATTTCATTAAATTCTATGATTGCCAATTTCTTATAGCAAATGATTCAGTTCCATTATTCTTTCTTTCTATAATTATCTCAGGTACATGTTCCTTGAGTGAATTCTGAGTAGGCATCAATTTGAAAGGGCCCAGTTTAGGTTTCTGCCTTGTTAGAATATTGTCCTTTTATAGAATATAGAGAGAGAAGGAGAGATGCATATGGGTAGATAATTACAATTGCTTTGATCCATGAGAGAAAAGATCCTGGTTGAAGAACAGGAGATTGGATGATGAAATGAAGAACATTAAGAAGATTTCACGCAATATGGAGATGGGATTCAGACGCCATTGCCGAAGTGGTAGTAGGATCAACTGGAGGAAACTGGTATTGGCTGCTTGTGTCCTGACAACTGCGATCGCCATTCTTCGGAATGGGGCAACTCCTTATCCATTAACCATATGTTATCTCTTTCCATCCGTCACAATTTCTTCATTCAAGACATCAAGCAGAACCATTCTAGTAAATGAATCTATGCCGCCTCTGGCGGTGCTCGAACAGTTTCCTCATTCAATTGCTCCACTTGGTTTGGTAAATTCTACTCTTTCATATGTATCGATTTCAGACATGGAGAGAATATCTGGAGTTTCTCAAGAAGAGAAGCTTCCTCATGAAAGAGAAGAAGAAAAGGCAGTTCTTGAGCTATCCCCAAATATTTCAATCGCTCCATCTAGTATGGTGAATTCTACTGTCATAAATGTATCAATTCCAAATGCGGAAGAGAGGTCTAAAGACTCTCATTGGGAGAATCTTGCTCATGAGGGAGAAGAAAATATTAAAGGGGAGAAATTCAATAGCCCAAAGGATGTGGTTCAACCTCCTCCAACTGTCTCTGCTCCTCGGAAGGGTTCTCGTCCTTCACGTCGAGAGGTATAGCTTAGATTCCATGTTCTTCTGTTTTAAAATTGTGGGGGATGATGAGGACTCTTGGACAATCTCTTTATGCTGTTTTGTTTTGTTTTGTTTTACAATATGTAGAAACCTGCATTGTCCTTATCACCTGATCAAGAACTTTTATATGCCAAAAAGGAGATTGAGAGTGCCCCTATAGTTACTAATGATCCTGATTTGCATGCTCCCATATTCCGGAATGTTTCAGCATTCAAAAGGTGAGTTTCTATATCAACAGCATTTGGAACATGCAATACTACCTATGTGGCATGATGGATCCTTTGACATGAGCAACCTACCCGTGTCAAACTTCATCGAACTCCTCATCATGGATTCTTCTAGTACTCATTCAAACATTATTTTGTCATTGATATGATATTGTCAAGCCTTTTTCCCTCTCTTGAAATCTAAGTATCACTTGATTGTGTAGAGTAAGATTTTGTTGTTGTTGTTATCCTATTTTGTATTGTGTGTAGTAGGATTTTCCAATTTGGAGTTTTGGACACCTCACAAGTATTTACTTCAAATAGACTAGCCTGTACTCATGCAACTTAGCATATAACATTATGAAATCAATGGCCCAGTTGTGTAATTTTGGGATAATCCTTTCCTTGCTTCATCTCTTCCTTCATGATGTGATCTGATCTATTTTGGATCGATCTACAGTGGGAATTGGGGGTGTCTCTGCAAACAGACGGCACTTCAACATCTCAATCTGCTAAGAAACAACAAAACACAGGCAAAAGACATGCAAACTCAGCACCAAATCACTTGAAAATCACCACATACCATGAGATCCGCACACCAAACTGCTGTGATCTGCACAATGTCCAAGAATAGGCACTGTTGCAGAGAAAATAATGAAGAAAACCAGTCAAAAGAATGTGCAGGCTACTTTGTTGTTTTCATTTATATTGGTTACTAACCAAAGGAAGCCCTAGGCACAATCCATCAAAACTAAAGAATCAGAAATAGGAAAAAATAAATAAAATCCAACCATCAATTTTTTTGAGTCAGTAATGATAACTTGTATTAAAAAGAAAAGATATTACAGACTACTCAAAATAGAGAACGCAATATGAGAGTAGCCGGTATAAGAGAGAAATACTAGCATGCCCAAACTACACAACAGAAGCACTAAGATTACAAGATCGAACAAACACTTGCTTGGCTAGAGAGTCTTCCATTCTGTTCGCAGACCTGTTGACATGTCAGACTTGAGACTTAGATGCTAAAGCTTATATCTCATTAAAGTAGAAATGCATCTTCCAAGGGCCCCTAAAGTATTTCACCCACGAAATTGCATTGAGCAAATCGCTCTTCACAATAAAACTGCGTTGATAAGCAATGCAGTAGATACAAAGAGCTTCCAAAATGGCCCCACCATCCCCGGTTTGCCACGAGCTGCTCCATCCACGTCGAACTATAAAACACCGATCGGGGGAGCACGCCAAGCTATGCTCTCTTTCTTTTTTTTTTGAGAGTCTCATCCTTGTGCAAGCACCCCAATTATGTAACAAATCATCTATCTTCAAATCTGAACATTCTTTCCTCACAGAAGCCCATTTAGCAATCCTCTCTTTCCAACCGTCAATTATTAATTTCCTCTAAACAAAGAAGTCCATAATATCAAGAAATAGGAAATAAAGGGGGCTTGGGCTGCCGCCTGCTGTAGTGCAAAGTCTCTTTCAATGAGGCTGCCTCAGGGCTGTCAACCACCTGTGGCTTGGGTGTGGGCCTGCTGGGCCATACTGACTGGCCAGGCCTACTCATAGGCCTGGTTTGGTCATGTCACATGGCTAGAGGGCCTGGTGGCCTGGTCAGCCCCCTCTTGTGGATTGTTGACCAGTTTTGTTCCCTTGGGCCCTTGATTTGATCCCACATGTGCATGTAATCAAAGGGCCAATTTGATAATCTCAGCCGCTAAATCTTCATCACTTTAACAAGCATAATAGGGCTGTCATTTTAGAATTAACTGTTGAATAAATATCATGGAAAAGTTGATTTTTTCAAGCAAACCTGTATCTAGTGTGATTCTTTTACATCTTTCTAATTGGAGTAGGGAGTTCTAAGATTGCTGTAAGGTGATATATAGATTTCATCTCATACTTGAATTCGAGGGGAGTTTTAAGATTGTTGTACGGTGGTATATAGATTTCATCTCATACTCGCATTCGATTATTGTGAAGTATTCTTTTGCCTGTCATAGTTCTGCAGTGTGTGTTCGGACAAACCCACTGATAAGCCTCGTGCTTTATAATTCTTCTCCTTCCATTCTATTTAGTGAGAGAAGTGTTATGTTGAGAGTACACTAGCAAGGCAGGCTTGTCAATGTGTTATCTCAGTCGTTCATCTTGCCGTTCCCATGGATGGGATGTGTAAAAATCCCGCCAATTAAAAAGTGTCATTAATGAAGATAGCTGACAATTCTAAACCACTGATTCCAATCATCATTGATGGACTGTGTGGTTGTTAAAATCTGTAGACACTGCAGATTTTTGGATGTGACTTATATAAATGTAAGATGAAAAGTACCAATTACCCCTATGTGAGGACAAGAGGTATGCAAACTAGCTGAACCTATATATGCATTGTATGCGCACGTGCGTGGATGTGCATTAGTGTGTGCGTGCATGCGTATGTCTGTGTGTCTGTATGTCTATGTCCGTGTCTGTGGTGGGAGGGGGAGAGGAGGGGGTATGGGCCCACCTGTGATTAGTCCAACCTCCAACTGCTGCAAGTTGGCACCCACCCCAGTTTCGCGAGGATATAAACAGACAGAGAGAGAAATGTTTCCATATGAATTGCACCGTATGGTTTTACCATGTGAGCATATCCGCCAAAGGGAGGCCCAAAAAATCAGCCTGATTAGATGGTGATAGCCATCAATTTAAGAGATCAAAAAAATATAATGGTGTAGAGTAAGGGTGACACAATCAAATTTGACTGGGATCAGATTTAGGTGTATGCCAATACTCATGTGGGTGGTTGTATATCAATAGTTTACATTTCCATTGGTGGGCACCAATGGCATCTATTTGAACAATCCCTGCAGTACAATTATTGCTGTGCAGTGCCAACAAGATGGTTGTATTTATACAATTGATTGAGGAAAATTGAATTTTGACTTAATTCTCATTTTGCAGAGCACCCATTATGCTGTAACCTGTAGGGGTTATGCAGAGAGATGTTTCTTCAGTGAGGAACCATCAAACACCAGTTGAAACTTAATTGCAAATTTTAGCCAAATAAATCGTTTAGTTCTTTCTTAGGAACCGAAATCTTGGCCACTACATGAGCTTCTAGTCCACCCCTAACTTCTTGCATGGAAGATCACTGTCTGGCGGGGGAAATGTTCACCAAGGCCACCACAGCCTCTAGGTGAAGAGCCAAGTTGGCCATAGTTTGCTGCTGTATGCTATTTTTTCCCATACCCTAATTGTTATATCTCGCGGAGAAAATGTCTCCCTGTATCATTCATAGCATCTTCCCTATTGTGCACCTTTTGGTATTTGGGTACATTAATACTTATATTAAGCTCATCCATAGGGTCCTTTACATGTCATTTGGCTTCCAACAAGGAGGAACCCATAATCTGTATGCAAGCCTACGATTTTGGAATATTTGTTGGAAAGTTAGACAACATGGATTCTCCTATTATGTTAAGTTGATTTTTTCACATTGTGAACCATCTGGTGTATTTATTCAAGGTTTGCCATGCAATGCATCTAGAGCCTACTTACGCAATACCAACTTCACAAGATTTCATAGCATGTCTTAGAAAAGTCATCAACAGAATGGGATGCAATTATTAATAATAATTGTCTAGTTTGCAGAGTTCCATCAGTGTAGCATGTATATGAGTGTTTTGGTACTAATTCTTGAATAGTGATTGGGAAATGTCATTAGCTTCTTATCTTGTTCCTAGTTGGATTTGACCAGCTTTTCATTGGATGCAAAAATTTTCATCAGTCTCTTTATAGGTCATGGATACTGTGAAATCAAGATTCCTTTTTGTAATTCTTTGGAATTTTCTATTTTGCATGGCTCTGTTGAATGCATTTTCTCCACTTCTTTTTTGTTTTAAGATCACTTTTTGTGGTAGTATTGAATTTTTCACCTAGTGGCACTAATTTCATTGTCTCCTTTTTCATTTTGCTTTGTTTCTCAATTTTGTTATTTTTGCTTCTATGATGCTGATTCATCATTTTACTTATTGTATGGTATCGTTGAACTATTATATGTGCATGCATGCACTGTGGTTATCAACAAGCATGCTTTATATTGTACTAGATGATACTGAAGCAGTTCTTTTTTCTCCATTATTTATATGTCATGTATACCAATATATTGAAGGATTCGGAACTGTTAAATTTTCAGGAGTTATGAACTGATGGAAAAATTACTTAAAGTTTATATCTACAAGGATGGGGCAAGACCAATTTTCCACACGCCACAGCTCAGAGGCATTTATGCCTCTGAGGGATGGTTTATGAAACTAATGGAGGAAAACAAGCAGTTTGTTGTGAAGGATCCAAACAAGGCCCACTTGTTCTATCTACCATATAGTGCACGCCAGTTAGAGCTTGCTCTTTATGTCCCTAACTCCCACAATATGCGGCCACTGTTACTCTTTCTTAAGGACTACATTAACACGATCTCTGCCAAGTATCCTTTCTGGAACCGCACACGAGGATCCGACCATTTTCTTGTTGCCTGCCATGATTGGGTATACAATATTTCAATTTTGTTTCCTCTTGCCATGCTCTGGTTAAATTGTATCTTTGGATTTATGAATTGGAAACAACATTTCCTTCCATCCTAAAGCATTAGCACTATCATGCATATAGTTTGAAATATGACAAAACTGTTGTTTAACTGCCTGACTCCTATGTGGCATGATGTTAAGGTTGTCGCTCTGTTTGGGGGAACTTCTACTTGGTCGTGATCAACTTAGCAAGGACCCACATTAAAAAAATTGCTGTTCCTTGACTATCAATTGTTGAATAGTGACTTGCATGTCCAAACACTGCATCTCATATGCTTTACATTCTGATAGTAGTTAGAAATTGTCAACCCAAACGTGGGTGAAGAGTTCTGAAATTTTATTTGAACCATCATTTTTAAGCATTGTTTGTAGATTCTCATCTATTTGTGCCATCTTCTTTAGGGGCCTTACACAACAACAGAGCATGAGGAACTGTGTAAAAACACCATCAAAGCTCTATGCAACGCCGATGCCTCAGAAGGAATCTTTACCCGTGGAAAGGATGTTTCATTGCCAGAAACAACTATCAGAAACCCCAGGAAGCCTCTTAAATATATTGGTGGAAAACCCATCTCTCAGCGCTCGATTCTCACATTTTTTGCAGGAAACATGCATGGTCGTGTCAGACCGACACTGCTCAAATACTGGGATGGCAAAGACGAAGACATGAAAATCTATGGTCCCCTACCTAATAGAGTCTCAAGAAAGATGTCATACGTAGAACACATGAAGTCGAGTAAATTTTGCTTGTGTCCAATGGGCTATGAAGTAAACAGTCCCAGAATTGTTGAGGCAATCTACTATGAATGTGTGCCTGTGATCATTGCAGACAATTTTGTGTTGCCTTTTGATGAAGTGTTGGATTGGACTGCATTTTCAGTGGTCATTGCAGAGAAGGATATACCCAAGTTGAAGGAGATACTCTTAGGAATTTCTTTGAGAAGATACATTTCTATGCACACGAATGTTAAACAGTTGAAGAAGCATTTTCTATGGCATAACAAACCAATCAAGTATGACCTATTTTACATGATTCTACATTCAATTTGGTTCAATAGGCTGAATCAGATCCAGCAGCAATGAGGAAAATTCTTCCGAGTTCGATTGGTGCGTTTTTAAAAATACTTGGTGTAAATTGAAGACTCTGCAGAGAGTAATATTTTGGCAATGACAAACGAATCTTACTTGGAGCTGAAGGAAGGTTACATCTTTTATGCTTCAAACAACCAGTAAAGCTTTCTTGTGAAAATCTGGTGGTACTCATCTTTTTCACGGTAACTAGGATTGCCAGTCTAAAATGTATTGTTGAAAGTACAAAGATGGAGCAGGACATCAAAACAACAGGAGGCCGAAGTGGGAGCAATCAACTTCTGGTAAAATAATCAGTCAGATATTGGCTTACAAATTACAATGCCATATTTCCAATTGCATTATGAATTGCATGTTCCTCATTATTTATGAGAAGTCTTGCACAGAAATGGTATAGGATTCCAATAATGTGCAATGTGTTTTCTATATTATTATGATCGGAGCACTGTGTTAAGGCTACGTCACACACACATATATACCCAAGATCATACAGGTGTGACATTCTCCCCCACCGGAAAACAGAGCCGTCCTTGGCTCTGATACCATTTGTAACAACCCGGGCCCACCATCCATAGGATATCGTCCGCTTTGGCTCATGGGATTCCAATTCAATCTTGCCTCATGGTTTTAAAAGGCCTCATGTGGAGTTCATGGTTAGGTCTCACACATATACTTAAGATCAGGACTAGCATGTTTCCTATGTGGGACTTATGCACCATTGCATACCCAGTCCTTATCGGACACAATGTGGGACTTATCACCACTGCATACCCAGTCCTCGTCGGACCCAACACCCCCATAGGCGTGACATGCTCCTCCACTGGAGAAAAGAGCTGTCCTTGGCTTTGATACCATGTAAGATCCCATGTACCAACTTTTCAGCTTCAGCTTTTGGGTTGGCACATGCATCTTACAATCTGACTGAATCAACCCCAATTCCATAATTATGTAACATTGTCCTGGACAAGCTGACTGATATCATGTGTTTTATGAACAAGGTATGACGACTGTCAGTACATTTATTAGAAGACAGTAGTTCATATGAGTATGAAATCTATTATAAGTGGAAAAAAAGAAGAAAGGATTAGATAAATACATGGAAATATCTACAATACACTTGATGAATCATTCCATGCAATGTGTGAGATGTCTGCGGACTGAAATAAGCAGTTCCTACCTAGTACTTCGCGAAATTGCCATGGAATATTTCTAATGAAATGAGAAGTCTTGCACTGTGTTTCAACTTGGCCTTTTCCCCCTTCTACGAAATTGGTGTAGTTTCATTCTTTTGTCCCTGTTTTAGTTTCTAAGTCTTTAACTGCTGAATGCTTTTGGCTGGATGGTGGTGCCTTTTCTATTTCTTTGGAATTTCTTCAAGTCTCGTGACAGCCTTGAAGCTGTTTCCTCTTTCTTCACCTTTTGATGGATTCTGTTGTTTTTAACTGCAGGGGCAGAAGCATGGGGAAGAATAACAAAAGAAATGATAGAAGCTGATGATATTCTTTTAATCCCTTGAATTCACAGTTCCATTTGAGACTACGATAAAATTATATTATGGTGAAACTGGTCATGAATCTCAACTCTCTCTCTCTCTCTCTAAGATGCTCCAATGAGAGATATCTCTCACCTTCTCATTTAAGGTGAGAGATAGGAGGTTGGAGATATCTCTCATATAGGAGCATCACACACACACACACACATACATATATATATAATGAGGTCTTCCAAGCATCACATGATTTTCTCATAGGAGCTTAAATGCTATCCAGGGGACTCGCTTGAGTTTATGATGGTGGATGCTTTGTCTTGGGCTGTCACTAATAGCACTATCATTCGATGGGTAATGAACATAATAGGGGCTGCCATGCATGCTTGCTAGGCCAGAAAAAAAGCGTGTAGGATCTGTTTTGTATTAAAATGAGTACCATTCATTACCTGTGCTGCCAACCATTCGTTTGCATGCCACAGCTGGGCATGGCGTTCTAAATAAAATAGGAAGCTGGAAATTCTGCATAAATGTCGCGTCTCCTGTGGATTAATGTCTATTGTGAAAAAATAATCAGAAAGGTGTTTGCCCACCAAATGCATGGTTCTGATGCGGAATATCAGTCCAATGCAGCTTTGCTTGGATGAGAAGCATGGAAGCAGCCACAATGGTTGAAGCAGTTTTCTTTTGTGACTCCGGCTCGACTCATCCAATGCGGAGGAAAAAAAAAAAAAAAAAAACCAACTCTAGACATTCTAGAGAGTCATGTTTCTTTTAATAATTTCAAAACATTAATAAAATGAATCAAATTTCAAAAATATAAGTAAACATTTTATTTACACGCATGGCTATAAAAAAAAATTATTTACATGTATTTATGATAATCAATTCAAATGAATAAATGTTTATATGTCATAAATATGTTGAAGCAGTTTCCTTTCGTTAATCAGACTTGACTCATCCAATGTGAAAAAAAAAAAAAAAAACCTGTAGAGATTCTAGAGTCATGTTTCTTTTAATAATTTCAAAACATTTAAAAAATGAATCAAATTTCAAAAATATAAATAAACATTTTATTTACATGCATTTATGATAATCAATTCAAATGAAAAAATCTTTATATGTCATAAACATGTTAAAATGGGAAAAATAAAAGAAAAATATTTTATTTTACATGTTATTTCAAATATCGAATAAAAGATCAAATTTAGGTTTCAAAGTATATTTCAGTTCTTTAAAAAAAAAGTATATTTCAGTCATCATTTTTAAATTGTCAACTCTAAAGCTTTTGAAAATTTTAAAATCAGATTTATCTATCAAATAATTCAGAGTGCACTTAATTTATGAAAATGAAGTTGGCCAAGTCCTTCCTATATTTGATTTAGCTTTTTGTCAAAACGAGATGGCCATGGAGAGTTGGAAAGTCAACTTGGGAAGTTTTAATTGTAACTTAGAGTTGGTGGCAACTTAGAGACCAGGGTTAAAGGGTTGGATTGATCATGGGACAGGTGGACCCCACAAGCCTCGCTTGATAATAGCTTGGCCATCCTTGACAATCTCTCTGGTTTTTCTCTTTTCTTTTTTTTTTTTTTTTGAATCTCTCCCCCACCACCAGAAACCACCCCCCCTTTCTTTACAATACAAATCAAATGCGTAAAAGTTTCTGAAATTTGAATAAGATTTGTAACTTTATCCATTTGAAAAGATTTTGACATGTTTTAAAATAACATAGGAAAATGAACATGCTAAGATAATGTGGTTGCTGCCATATATATTAACTAAGAAGAAAAGTTTATTAATTTCGATTTTAAATATATAAAAACTCTTCTGTTTTTAAATATTTTATAAATGAGAGAGAGAGAGAGAGAGAGAGAGAGAGAGAGAGAGAGAGAGAGAGAGGATGGCCAAGCCATTGTCAAGTGCTGGCTGGCTTGTGGGGTCCACCTGTTCCATCATCAATCCAACCTGTCACCATTTATGATATTATTCGATGATATCATAGAATGCTATTATTATTTAAAAAAAAAAAAATGGCCCACCACCAGCTTGGCCATCTTGATTGATTTGTAAATATATAGTTAGAGTGCATGAATATCTGAAAGACATTTTTTTAAATTAGATTTAGCTTTGGGATTGCAGTTTCACAGTAGACGGCAATTATCATCAATCAATAGTTCCATCATGCATTTTTTCTTTTTATGAAAAAGGCCCACCCATTTAAAATGAGGACCAGGAATGAATTTAAACAAATCGTATTCATGTAAAGATATTTAGGCAAAAGCATCTAAAAACTATTCATTTGAATCTATTAATTCATTAAATCATTTTATTGAGGGGGAGATTAATGAGACCACATACCTCTTGAATGGATTAAAAAAGAAAACAAACGGAGATAAGGCCGAAAAAATAAGGCTGCTGAAGAAAAGTTTTTCATAAAAAGATGGAAAAAGTGAAACCGAGCGGTGGTCCAACCGGCATTTAAGAGGTTTTAGAAAAAATGATATTCCATGATATCATGGAATGAGGGTAAAAAGAAAAGGCAAGAGGTCTTCCCGAGTAGTTTTGATGAGTTTGGGTCTTTGGTCGATTTATTGGGTTTTAAGGGGACTTTTTTTTCGTACAAACTACTCTCTTTTTTGTTTTTTAAAGGAATGTACCTCTGATACTTAGATATCCCATTTAGTCAATTTGGACTGCATCTACCGACTCAGGTAGATTTGGGCCGAAGCTAGGTCCATTAATAGTCACCAACAGATCCTAATTAATAGTCCTACTCCTACCCCTAACAGATCCTAATACCAGGCAATGGACCACGGTTGTCAGTGGCCCGGATTTAGACTAGAGGCCAGGTCTAGGTCTAGGCCACCAAAAGGGTTATAGAGCCCGAATCCAATCAGGACCCAAAACTGTTCCTGGGTACTGGCCCAATCCAATTTGATAAGAGTTTGATGAAGGCCCAGCCATTACAGAATTTGGGTCAAAATTGTAGTTTTCTTTCTTTTCTTTTAGCTGTCTTTGGAAAATTAAAAAGTATAGATTTTCTATAAATAAACTAATATTATATTATACTATTATAATATCTAAGGATACATAAACAATGAGTCTGAATCCTCTGAGGCTTTGCCCCAGCATATGCCATGACCCAAGGGCTTGGATCTTTTGGGTCCACAAGTAGAAGGACCCGAGCCGATTGGTCGTGTTCCTTCATATTAGGTATGTTTCGGCCCCATTGAATCAATCATCCAGACATGGGTCGCACTCGGGTATTGGGTGGGTCACCAACTGAACAACCTAAGTGAATCCCATGGTGGGCCATCTGGATGGAAGTGGCAGTGTACGGCTGTCATTAAAGGTAAGACCATTCTTTTGGAGTATGCCCCACCACAACCTGCCCAACTTTAGATGCTTTTTGTCCTTTCTTTCACACACGAAGACATGGAATCTTACAAAGGAGCAGTGGGCCATGGCATTGCAACAGCTTAATGTACGGCCCGAAGACATATCATTTATGAAGATTTAAAGAAAAAGAAAAAACAAATTAGGTATCCACGGTACGAAAAAGCTGTTCTAAGTGCCTTTGTACCAATTCAGTCATTTTATTTAAAAATATAATTTTTTTAATATGCTATACTAGGGTCCCAATCGAATTTTCTTTTTTTTTAATGTTAAGAGTCTTTAGCAACTGTGTGTTCAACTCGTTAGTACATTTTATGGCTTAAAAGCCCAACTTTTTCTCTTGTTTGTTTTATTTTTTTTCCTCAACATTGACTACGACTCCACATTAGTTGCTAGGCGTAATCATAGTGGTTCTCAGCAATCCTCCATCCAGCCATGGTGTCATGGAATTAAGAATTATGTAAAGAGTTTCTGAAAAGCAAAAAATCATGTTTTAGGAAAAAGTACAAACTCTACATTTCCATTGGTCTACCCCCAAAGAATAGCATATGCACTTTAATATTCTCCACCAAACAACGACATGTGGCTTTAATAGTCTTCAAGATGTGGAAATATTCTATGGAGGAGAAGCAAGTCGAGCATGATCCTTTTTTTTTTTTTATATTTAGAATAGAGAATGAGAGATAGGTTTTGTGCATTTATAAGCGTACACCATAGGGTCGATAGACACCCTTAACATTACAAATAAAGGTTGATTGAGACTCTACAAATAAAGTAAATGAGAGTTCTGTGAAGGTTAGGATGGACCGTTTACCTTTTTGGTATGGTGGTCACCTAATCTTTTTTTTTTTTTTTTTTTGTTAAATCCCCTGTAAGGAATTTTCAAACTGAGAGGAATGAAAATAACAATTTGGCAAATAAGAACAATAAACAAGCACTGACCTTTGACAACATTTGGGTATAGAAAAACATTTTTTTGGGCAACTGTAAAATTTGGAGGATTTGGGCGAATGAAAATCCACATTTTCAATTCCAATCTTTCCTCACAAGATTTAAAAACCTTCATTTTTTCAAATTTACACATGCCAATTTTTTCCATAGGGATCAATATATAGACTAATATTGATGTGAAATCTTTAACTATACAAATCTTTAGCGAGAAAATTTTGTTCTAGGGGAGATATAAATTTTCAAACATGTGGATTTCTCACTTTTTACTAAATGAGCCCTAACCCAAACCACTTTTGTTGATCTTTACATGCTCACAGATGATTGTCATGCTCTCAGGTGAATTGAATATATGGGTCCATTTTCTCTTCGTTTTTATTGGATTCCTTTGCTAATGTTTTTCATGTTTTCACACGCCCTCGTCCTTTTCAGGGTTTTTGTTTTTTTAGAAACCCAGACTTTTAACTTGTCCCAGTGAATCCAAAATACGACTCATGTTAAGTCGTTTTCAGAACTCTTTTTAAATGATACTTATACATATCAATATGTTTTGCATATTTCCTTATATATTCGGAGGACCCATTGCTACTTTTAGCTTTATTCCCACTTACCTTTGTCTTTCACCAACAGTCATTGATGAAATTATGACAATGATGAAATAAATAAAAAAAAAACAAGGAAAACAAGGAACTACTGCTACAGGAATATATCAAACACTCTCAGATCATTCATGCTATGACAAGAGTTGACTTTTAAAGGAACACACTAAGTTTTAAAATTGATTAAGGGTCATTTGATTTGGAAAATTCGAGCAATCACTGTAAGGAGAAATCCAAGTTGCCCAAATTGCTTGTGTTAGAAATTTCTTGGGTCTGTATATAGGCAAAAAGGTGGAGCTCAACCTATTTGGGAATTCTAAGATTTTGTCTGATGTTGAATTCCTCAATTTCTATGTTTGACATTGAGAGCTACCAAAAGATAAATAAAAATAGCTGAAGAATGCTCCAAATTCTGAAAATCCCAGGTTTTTTTTCTTTCTGAAATTGACATCTGATATGTTAGTTCAGACAAGAAATCCTCAAACTACTGTTATCAAACAGACCCCAAATGTCATAGTTGTGTCACAGGCTAAATTAGCTACCCTTTTGAAATACTTTTCATCAAAACACAGAAGTTAGTGGGCGGGTGTGAGAGAAACTCAGAAATCTTTAATAAAAGTGAATTCTTTAGGGATCGTTTGTTTCTGTGCATTTACATATGTAAATGAACCCATAGGCAACGATTACACACAATTTATGTTTTTGTTTGGGAAATTTACACATCTTGTGTGTAAATGACATGTGCATTTGGTGTGACTTTTGTAGGAAAAAGTGCCCGAAACTTTTACCACGTGGAGAGGTGTGAAATGGAGTCACACCATGCTTGCTTTCGCCCTGCTACAGTACCAAAAAGCCCAGGGATGCCTTTTTCAATTTTTTTTTTTTACAATGGGCCACTACATCATGATCTGAACCGTTCATATTGTTCGGGAGGTAAAAAATGGCTATGGTAACAAATTGCAATTCTTGGATCATTGCAGTTTGTGAGAAATTTACAATAAAGTACAGACCGTTAAATGTGTATTTCTGGGTTTTTGTGGAGCCCATTTGCACAATTAGAACCGTTAGTCGTCTTTTAAAAGGACGTTTCCAGCTAGGAAAGCATATCTCATGTATCGATTCAATGTGGATATTGTAATATTTTTTAGAAATATACCAACCGTTAGATACATTCACTATTGCCACAGTACTTACCACTAGTTTAAAAGGCATACCCTTTTTTTCCAAATTCTTTGATCATCTAGGCCTCTAATGCAAGATCAGAACGGTAGAAACTCTTCATAAGGGCATAAATGGCTAGTTGCTCAAGTTCCAACCGTGGATCCTTCATGGATTGTGAGATATTTGCAAAAAAGGCTAGTCTGTTTGATCTTCAATTCTGATTTTTGTGGCCCGCTTTTTCCCGATCCAAACCATTAATGCTCTTTAGAAGGCGAACAATGCTTGATTGATCATGGATATTTCAAAATTTGTGAAAAAATCATGAAAGAATATGAACCATTAGATGCAATCAAGTTCACATTTGAAGAGGTGTGAAAATGACAAACAATGAATTATGTTTCACATGTGACTTATTTGCATATGTAAATGACTTACATGTGATTCGTTTACATATGTAAAGCATTTTCACATCACATATGAAATTAACAAAAGACCCCTTCCAGAAATTCCACAAAACATGCAGGTGATAAGACTTGGCACTTGATTGTGGACAAATTCCTACATGTGGTAGTGATGGCTTGTCTTGATTGCATAAGGATGAGTACAGTAAAAGACACTTCAGAGAGAAGAATCACATGCAAATGATTGCTAAAACTTGTCTGAGAAAGATTCAGCAATGACAAAAACAATTTTGGCCATCTCAACTATCCTTTTGAGGGGGCATTCTATTGATCAGATATCCTTTTTCCTCATATTTCTAGTCTTTGAATATCCTAAACTTTAGTAAATCAGATTGTTCCTGTTCTCCTCTGTATCATGAAGCTTCTTACCTTTGAGACCCAAAAGCGCCCAAAAATAAAAGAACAGTGCATCAAAAGCATACAAGTATCTTAGCTTATAATTTGGGCAAAAGCATAGGAACTTGCTTCCAACATAAAAGAAAGAGAAGGCTGGCCCTTCTAAAATTCGATGCTTTGGCTACGCTGACTCTTTATATTACTCCTTTTCATCTGCATATCTAAGGAAAGATCATCACTTTTATGTTCTCATTATCATATAAATACTTTATGATTTAAAGTTAAACTATTGCAAACCATAGTGTAGATTGTTGTAGCACATGATGAACGTGACATTTTTTTATCCATGCCGGGTAACTAATTGGCTACAACTACAATCATGTCTTGGCACAACTTGCTCGATTTGACTCGTGAACCATCAATGAGTAATTCTTGAGGAAAAGTAATAAAAAGGAGAGGAAAAGTAATCCTAACCGTCACCCACCTTTACTTTACCTCCTTTGGTAGACAAAATAGAATGGAGGAGTAATCTCCGATCACCATCCACTTATCACAAACTTAACCGGCAGTCACTTTTTTGTTTTACCTCAAAAAACTAAGGTAATGTGTGATATTATTTCCAAGGCAAAAATGCCTACTTTAGGTCTCTCTCACTTTATCTTATTCAAAACAAATGCAAGCAAGCATTACTTTATCAAATACTCACTTTAGCATTGATGTTACATTTACTTTACCTTTGCTTTTATCACATGTTTTATCACACAGGTAAACAAACAAGTGGTGCAACTTAGGTCGGGTCTAACCCTATACACTTTAATGCCCAACCTGACTAAAAGGGGATTTCACTATTTCAGCATAGGCTTGCTCAGGTTTGATTGAGTTTTGGGCCTGAATTTTTAGAAGCGAGATAGAGTAAGTTTGGGATTTGAATACCTAAGTATAATTCTAGTATCTAACTCCTTGGGTGAGGCTAGGTTCGGCCAGGTTGCACACATGTGGGTGGAATGTATTGGCTAAACCTGAATCAATTCCATTTCTTATTTGGGATGAAAACATCACTCCAAACCCAATATGGGGTTCAACCTAAATCCTTACTTAGAAGATGGGATTTAGGCCGGTCAGTCATAGCGCAATTAGTTAAATTGAGATATGAGGCTGATAGGTCATAACAAATTCCGACCAAATCAAACCTAACCCATTTATTATTCAAGGTTTTGAGACATAAATCCAACATGAAAATGAATATAAACTCAAACCCAACATAAAAATGAGTCATCCCAACCCTAAATAACAAAGTTCGGTATACTCTATATGTTTGCCTGTCTTATACATAAAATATCTACGGCAGCGCTAGAAAATGCTGAGACATTTTTTTGGAGAAAAATGCCCCTCTCAATGGGACCCACTAGGATGCATGATGACCATGAAAGTCCGTTGGATGAAAAGATCTATATGATACATACCCAACCTGTTTATCCATAACCCTCAAATTTACTGCTTTTAGAGGCATCATTTTTCTCGGGTTTCAATCTAATGGTGAAGAAAAGTTGATTGAGTGTCAAATTCGCACTCTTGACAATTCATGGGGAGGAAGTATGTGCGTGCAAGGATTGGATTGGCACAAAGTGGTCCCATAACCAAACAAAATTGGGGTTAGGTGGGGTGGGGGGGTTTAAAGTGGGGCATTTTGTGGAATTTTCCAATATCTATACACGCAAAATTTTGTAAAATATGTATGTTTCGAAAACCAATTCAACCCAAGTCAACAAAGCACAATCTGAATTGCACACCGGGTAGGGAATTTACAATAAGAGTCAGATATGACTTGTATCATTGGGCCTCACATTTCTATTTGGATTTAACCCTAATGCAATTGAGGTTGGGCTTGTGTTCTAACTCTCCTGTGCCTATACTTTTTTGGCGACAAAGTTGCCAATGATGGAAAGTAATCTTCCTGGATAACGTGCTTTTGTCCCAACTGGAAGGGAAAAACCGCGTAAATAAAGAGTCAGTGATTTCCAATCAGCTCAACTAAGATGTGCACGTTGTCGAGATACATTAATGGAGGACTCCAAATGACAGCTGTATGATGCTGAGAGATGATCAGGTGGTCCCTAAATCATTCAAGCCTTTGCATATATGTATAATATGGAAACGGATCCCCGTTTCTGTTTGGACCAATCAAGGGGAGATACATGAGGAGAGATGATTTTTTTTTCTTTTCTTTGAAAGAGATGGGATATGCTGACTTGACATTTCCCCCAATGTGTCACCCCCTAATTTGTCCAAACAGGAAAACGCTGTTTGGACCAAAAAGGGGATCTGCTTCCGAATAATATACTATGGTAATAATGCTTAATGTGGGTGATTAGGGAATGATGTTGACATGTAACATAGACAACCACTTTATACATTTTACATAGTAATCTACATACAAAAGGTCAATTCGACGTAGACGTTGATGAAACTAAGAAGGATCCAGATCCATGCAGCTTCTGGGGGAAGTTCTAACATGTTCTTTAAAGTGGAAAATAATGATTTCGGTTCCTACAGAGTGAAATTTGGTTCACTGCCTTCAATCTTGAGCACTATGAATGTAAATTTGTACTGGCGATCTTGTGGCAACTGCACTAAACTATTGATGTTGACATGATGAAAGACAACGGAGCAGATGCTTCAGCGAAGTCATTTCCTGGTGAAGGATACTAGGAAATGTAAGGTAGAAAGTACTCTTCAGTACCTGTAGCCTTTAAAGCCTGGCTTGCCTTCCCCTCATATTTCCTGTCTTATTCCAGATGGGAGGACCGTATCCTCCACATTCATAAATTTGCTCAACTACCCTAACCACCGTGTTGTTAGGTCCTTAACACATATTTTACAGCTTAAATTGGAGGTGATACCTTGATAAGAGATAATTTGGCTTAAGAACAGTTGTCAGGGTTGAAATTCATAAATCTTATAGGCTCTAAAAGCTAGAAGGTTCAATAAGTGGTTATGTAAATTTTAAGGCCCTTAAATGGATGATTATAATCACATGGCAGATGCTGGAGGTGCTCACAATTCGCATAAAGAGCTTGATGACTTTTTTTTTTTCAATTGAGAGAGCAAACCAAGGTTGTAATGGTTATTTTACCTGCTTTCAAACCGGATCGCTAGGCCCCTTTACCATTAGGTGTATGTTACACATTAACAATCTAAAACTAGATGAATCCATATCATCCTGCAGACAAGTGCAGTTGGTAAGGAATGTAAAAGTCCTCCGAGGGGAGGGAAGGCAGCTAGGTTAAAAATATGCAATTTATGATTTAGGGCTCTCTATATTAACTAGTTGATTAGCTATCAGCCAAAGCATCCTAGGCAACCAGTATATCACCATAGGAAGAATGATAAAAGTAAAAATATTCTCACTCTAGTTAGTTAATTTTATAGCTTTACGTTGAATATATTAATATGATTTTTGGTAGATGGTAAATCTAAAAATCTTCATATATCCATTAGATAATCCAAATGTTTTCATATAAATATTTGTCATTTTAAAATTAAGTATAATGATTATGATTGTATAATTGATATTATTTTGATTGGCCCCCTAGTACATCTTGTCTTCTCTCCGTTATCACCGGATCACCTAAAAAGCTTCCAATTTTTTGTGGAGATTGCATGCATGGGTTCAAATACTAGACTGTGATCTGGACCAACATTGCAAAAACAATACATAGTGCCAATTGATATCAGTATATTACTGTGTTGGAATAATTTCTATTTCAAATCTACCCGCATCTAACTACATCATCCTGTATCTGTTTCTTCAAAAGCTTATGTTTATAAATTAGTATTATTTTTGCTAGCCAATATTTTAGAACCATGATTACATGACTTCTTATTGGTGAAAAAGTGACGAATCTTTCGCCTTTTTCCCTGTGGAGGAACCATCTAATGAACTCGTGACAAGTGGCAAAAATGTATGTAGAAATAGGCCTTGGATAGATTTGGTAGTGATTATGAGGTCATTTGCCACTTAATTTTTGAGTGGCTCATGTTGGGCTAATTGAGAAATGTGCTTTTCCTGTTCGCCATACACACTCCAGAGAAGAGGAAAAAAAGAGCATCCTACCTGCAAATCAACAGGGCCGTGATTTTGTCCTGTTCCCATGGAGGGCTCCCACATCAATTTCCACCCTTGGGAGGATCTCATGATACTTAATCATGGTAGGGAAGGTGATGTAGTTAAATATATTAGACCCAGATCCTTCCTTTTATGTGCTAGATTGGTTCTGCAACTTACTACATTTTAAGTAAGTAAAAAGTTTAAACAATGGAAAGTGGGTGCTGCCACCATCTCCTCCATATCTCTAAAAGTTTTTCCAATATAGGGAAGATCGCCTTGGAGACAGTGGAGTCAAAAGACACTCATTTTCATAACATACTCTCTCCAAGACTTGTTAGCAACGGTGTTGGAGGAAAAATCCATCGCACAAAATTAATGTGAAAAAATAGAGAGAAAGGGAACATCAAAGAAGCAGAACAAGTTGACCGGTGCCTACAAAATTCAAATTTGAGTGAGGCTGAGCTTTAACAATTTGGGGTTTCTGATTTCTTTCCTTCCTCTTCTTTTTTCGTCCGCTTTCGATGATGTGTCCCTTTAATTTTATTAGTAGATCTCATTAAACTGACTCTAGATAGATTTAAAAAAAAAAAAACACTAAGTAATAACAAAAGGTAAATTCAAGATGTGTACATCATATTTGAAGCAGATATACAAGCTATGGTTCCCAGAAGAAGGGATCCTCGTGCCGGAATCCAAAGTCTGAGGCAGCAGGCAGCAACGGCGGCGACGTGGAGAAGAAGTGATGGGTGGGGCTGTTGAAGTAGGTCACATCGTGGATGAGATCCGGCAGGTCAAAAAGAGAGTCATAATCGTCTTCCGTCAGGGGAGATGCCGAAGAATCTGTTGACAAACTTGTGTCAATTGCACAAAGAGATTGGCCCGGCCCTCCTTCCCGGCTCGGCTCGTCAAATGCAGTGGCCGCTGCCTTGGCCGCCGCGGCTCGAATGTCCTTAGGGGAAGTGGTGGCCGGACGGGGTAGCTGTTGGGCTAGTTCCGGGAAATTAAGGTAGGCGGCTCGGCCTTTGATTGTGAGTGCAGCTACATCGTGCGCTCGAGCCGCCATCTCCGGTGTGGGGAATGTCCCAAGCCAAATTCTTGACTTCTTCCTTGGCTCGCGTATCTCCGACACCCATTTGCCCCAATTCCTCCTCCTCACACCGCGATACATCGAATGCTTGCCGCCATTGCTATTACTATTCCTTTCCTGCTGCTTCTTACCCCCATTGCCATTTGTTTCATTCACCTTATTGTTGGTGGTGCTGCTCTTTGCGGGCTCTTTCGAAATCTTCGAATTCGGGCCGGACCCCGATACAGCATGGAGGCCCAGAAGCCCAACAGAAGAGGAGGTGGTTGTGGTGGAGGGGGATGAGGAAGAGTAACTGGCTTCATCTTCAATGGTGTTTGCCTCTTCCATATGGCAGAGGGAGAGAATTGGGATTGAGATGGTGCATGAATGGAAGAAGAGAGACTTTTATGGGGGAGTCTAGAGAGTAGGGTTGATGGGAAATAAAAGAGTGCATGGGTCCACTGCAGAAAAGGAATTGGGGTGTGCTGTTTCTTACCTACAATGATTTTTTGTAGTTTTTGCTTTGAAATCTTTCTTTCACCTTCCTTTGGACGATTCTCATTTGATGATATCTATCAATGTCAGTGAATGTAACTGATGCTTTCTTGACACATGAGAAGCAGCGAAGGTGTTTTTCCATCAAGTGTCTCTATTGGCCTCTACTGTTCTCTACCTCTTCCTATGGAAGGCCGTACGATGGCGGGCCTCAATTTCCCTTTTGCCAAAGGCAACAGCGTGAGAGAATCTAGGAAGATCTTTGCACTTCCTGTTGCAATGCAGTAGACGTGTAGGCAATCTGTCCCATTTATCTAGTGCCTTCAGATGTGAATGCCAAAAGTGCACGAATACCCGTTTATTAGATGAGAGTCGGGTCTGTCGTATTGTTGCTCATCCGCAGGGACATGCGAGTCTAAGTAGAGTGCGAGTTAGAATTCTAATCTAGAAAGGAAAAAAAAGGAAGAAGAAGATGGGTCAAGCTTAAACTGGCTTAGCTCGCTTCTCGACCCCACTTTTTACAACCTCGAGCTCAATTATAAATGAATGAGGTAACCCGGCCTAAGCTCGGCTTGTTGTTTTTCACCAATATTACCATATGTTATGCACATTATATGTTAAACTATAATTATGTTTATCATATGTTGATCCACTTAAATATAATATATACAGGGAGATACTCCTACGAGGGTTCCTCTCATGATACTATGAGAGTAATTATGGGAGCCCTCATATTCATATCTAATACCAACAGTCAAAATATGAGGGCTCCGACTCCTTACTCTCACTGTACCGTGAGTGTCACTCTCACATGAGCATCTCTCATATATATAATAATAATAATAATAATAATAATAATAATAATAATGTGCATAAAGAATATCTCTGATTAATCTTGTTAAGGGCCCTATTTGCTGATTCATAAGCTTATCTAAAATCAAATCTAAAGATCATTTCATGATGGAAAGGAAATATCACAGAAATCCTATAAATAGGATTAAGGGGTTATAGCTCCTTTCTACATTGATACCTTGATGCGCCATCGATATCACGTATGAAAGTGTAGTAAAGGAGTGTAGTAAATCCTCAAGAAAGGGAGCTATCAATTGAAAGAGATTTGCATGCATGACTTTCATTCTCATGGAGATCTGTCCTAATAACAATAGATCAAATTATTGAATGTTAATTAAGTTAGATAAACATAATTATGTGAAGCATATATGCAAATAGAAGAATCAAATGAGCTAATTGAAACTTGAGTCAACGCCGAGCCCCAAGTCAAGCTCGAGCTAAGGCAAGTGAAGCTAAATGGGCTCTAGCTCGAACTCCTCTTGAGTAGCACATGAGTTGAGCTTGAACTGAAGCTTGCAGATTGAGTTGAGTCAGGCTGGCTTGTGATTTAATATATGTTATCAATATATTCTAGAGGAATTTATGGGGAAAATCGCCCCAGGACAGCATACGTCCCACCAAGACCTAGTTCCATGTTGGTTAAGGGAGGGGTCCTCATGTGGCATTTTTCTTCTTCTTCTTCTTTTTTTTTTTTTTTTTTTGTCGTTTTGCAATATGGTCGATATCAACCATCCCATGGTCGATACTGTCTTATTTGCTGAACATAGCAGAATGGTCGATATCGACCATATCGCGAAATAATAAGAAAAAAGACGAATCTAGGTTTTCTCCCTTGGTTGCTGGTGCTGCTCCATAGCTTGAGAAGAAGAAGAAGAAGAAAAAGAAGATAGATAGAGATGCAGGTGACAATGTGAAGCTGAGGAGGGGAAAAGAACCTCATTCTCGGCTGATTGCACATGGGTTTGGATAGAATGTCTTTGCGATGACGGCGGTTGTGAATATGTATGCAAAATGCAGGTAGATTGAGGATGCCGTAGGATGTTTGATAGAATGCCCAAGGGAGATTTGGTCGCTTGGAATGCAATTATTTCTGGGTATATGCACAGAATGGGCTTCTAAAGAGAGCATTGGAATTTGTTTTTATGATGCAGAGAGAAGGAAAGAGGCTTGACTCAATAACACTTGTCAGTGTCTTTGAGGTCTTATGCTGATGTTGGGTCTTTGAGGATTGGTAGGGTTATCCATGGCTACACTATTAGGGCTGGATTTAAGTTGCTTGTCAATGTTTATACAGCACTTGTGGACATATATCCGAAATGCGGATTGATTGGGATTGTTAGGTTGGTATTTGAGAAGATGCGAGTTATGAATGTGGTCTCATGGAATTCAATGATAGATGGTTATGCTCAGTGTGGAGATTCAGGTGAAGTAATGACCCTCTTTTGATAAGCTATGGAGTAGCACCGGTAACCAAGGGAGAAAACCTAGATTCACCTTTTTTTTCTTATTATTTCGCGATATGGTCAATATCGACCATTCTGCTGTGTTCAGCAAATAAGATAGTTACAAGTTAAAGAAAATCTAACTAACAGAATGGTCGATATCGACCGTTATGTTGTGTTGAAAAAAATCTGACTGACGGAATGGTCGATATCGACCATATCACAAAGCAACGAAAAAAAGAAAAAAGAAAAAACCCATATGAGGAACCCTCCCGTATCTGACATGGAACTGGGTCCTGCTGGGACGTATGCGGTCCTAGGGGGGTTTCCTCGCAAATTCCTCTATATTCTATATACTGATAAATATAATACTTGTATTATTTTGTACAATGATTGACCCAAAGTGTGACAAAAAGTACTTTTAACCCTATCAAATAGGGACTTGTAGTTTATCTTTATCTTTTTTCCTTTTGTAATGCATTTTACAATTCTTTTTTTTTAATTGAGGCAAAAAATAGAAAAAAGACATGTAAAATGCACTGCCCGAAAATAAAAAAGAACTAAACTTGTGTATTCTATGGGGGCCAAAACTTCTTGTTTTTGTCGTAATGAAACAAAATCAATTCCCCCCCCAACCCCACAACCCCCCCCGCGCCGCCCCCCCCCCCCCCCAATGGTATAAGTTTAAGGGCACGTTTATGTAGTTTTCATGGAAATTTAAGTTCATAGACTTTTAGTTTTTCTTGCCTCCCAATTAGAAATACATTTCCATGGACTCATGCAAAATTGCTTGCTTTTGATGCTTTTACCATCATAATGCTTTCGCTAAAAAAAATATAAAATAAATGGAAAAGCCTTTCCTTTTCTTTTAGTGAAAAATGGTTATACAAGCGTGCCCTAAGTTTTATAACTGTATTTGAAGTAGCTTGGCCGCCAAATCCTTTGTCTCACCTACTTTTTTGTAAGTAAGAGAAGTGAAATTCGATAATGGATTGCATGTTGATAATCTGAACCGATCAAAATGAATGCCCTCCTTGTACATGAGATGTTGAAGAATTTCTCCTAATAGGAGTTGGCCCTCTTAGTCTATTGTTAGGTTTTTGTGTGTTGGCTAAATTCATGGGTTGGACAAAACTCTAGGGGTCCATTGAGTTATATTTCATATTTAGAAAAGGACTCTAAAGATAGAAGACTAGACGAATAAGAAGACGAAAGCTGAGAGAAAAATTGCTGAAAGTTCGAATCATACAGAATATTGTTCGCTCGAGCGACTAATGAATTCGCTCGAGCAAACCCCAGACAGAAGCTGTTTCGCTCGACCCACCTTTTGTGATCGCTCGAGCAATGATCTGATATTCAAATACAGTGGCTTGTTCGTTCGAGCAAACTCCCAGGTCGCTCGAGCGAACCTGGGCGCAAATTTAGAAACTTGCTCAGTTTTCTCTCCTGATTTTTTTCAAAGTTCGTGTTGTTGAATCCTAATCATATTCTAACACCTGAGGCACGAATCCAAGGCTATTTAAAGGACTCGAGGGCTATTTTAAAGACACACCTCACCTCTCAAGTTCTGAATTAGAAATTTAATTGAGAGAATTCTTCTATAAAGATTGATTAAGAAGTTGTGCTGCCAAGTTCTCTAGAGCCAGCATCTTCTGCATCCTTTGTAGAAGATCTGAGGAGTCAAGCGCGGGATTGAGTTTGTTGCAATCAACGGTGTGATGTAGTGGAAGCGTAAAGCGATACAAGGTAACTTCAGTCCTTAGGTAGGGGATATCTGAAGAGGAAATCTAAGTTTCTTATAATTGCGAAATTCATAATGCTTGATTAGATCCAGTTCGAATCCGAGGTTTTTCACCCGGTTAGAGTTTTCTATGTAAAAATCTGGTGTCCTTGTGATGTGTGTTTATGATTTTATTTCCGCTACATATTTATTATTTTTGCACCCTATTGGGCTCATTTATTGAGTGTACTAATCTAGAGATCTTGCAAACCCTAAACTTTCAATTGGTATCAGAGCGGGTTACACTAAGTTGTTGTGTTTGATCCAAAGAGATTTCTAGAATGATACTCAATCGAGAAGGGACATCAACTTCCAAGCCCCCTGTAACACCCCGTACCCAAATCCCGTATTAATACTAATTAATTGCTTGGTTAGTTAGTAGTTTAGTTAGTAGGTGTGTTAGAGTCTTAGCGAGTCGGGTTTGGCGTAGGGATCGCGCGTGCGAAGTTTCGTGCGAGTCCGAGTGCGTTTGGATAGAGTAGGGGGCTGGTTTGCAATTTTGGGAAGTTTTCAGGGGTTTCTATGAGATTATGAGTTTTGTGAGTTTGGGTGCATGGGATAGGTCTCGTCATTTCATGAACTTTAGTCTTCTGTCGCGTTTCGATTCGACGCGCTGAAGAGGCCCAAATAATCACTTTTAGCTCACCAAGGACTTAACCCAAATTTTTCCAAAAATACCCTCTTATATTAAACCACAGCCGGATGACGCATTTCCATCTTCTTATCTTCATTCAACTACATCCCTTCTCTCATTTCTCTAAGTTATCTTCTAGCTCTTTCTTCTCTTCACAGTTGCTTAGCCAAATACAATCTTTGGAGCTCATCTTTGAGGGCTAATCCACCAATCTTCTTCATCAAGACTTCAAGAACTCAACCATCCAATTTTCTAAACTTTTCATCAACAAATCACTCCAAGGTAAGCTCTCCAAGCTACTAGACTTAGCTAATCTTCTTCCTTTGGATTAGAAATGGATTAGGGAGACTCATAGCAACCCTTTGCATTCATTTTTGTAGTGAAGTTTTGATTTGGAACCTTTCTTGAGCCTTAGAGGAGTTTCTTCATCACTTTCTTCTTGAAATTTCCCTAATCTCTTCATCAAGGCAAGTTAATATATATGTTTATGATTTGATATGTTTTGTCTTTCCTTTGATTGATAATTGATGATGTTTAGATGACCCTTTGCTCTTGAGAGTTGTTTTTAGATTGAAAACATGATAATGGATTGAAATTGCTAATGAAATGGATTAGGACACTAATGACTTGATTAGAGGATAGGATGGAGTTTTTAAGAATTGTTTACACCTACATATATGTGGACATATGTGAATTTTAATGATCAAGAACAGAGGAAGGAAAAAGCCCCAGAGTGCATGAAGCAGCCTAGGTGCACTGCCAGTTACAGAACTGATGTTCTGTAACTGCAGTGTACCCGGTCGACCGGCTGGGCATGCGGTCGACCGGGTACACAGCGCCACAGTCGACCTGGTTCCCTGTGTACGCGGTCGACCGGGCCGGGTCAACTGCAAGAAGCTGTTTTTTTTGGTTTTTTTTCCTATGATTCCCTATGCTTTGAGGACCTTAGGGGGAACCTTGGCTAACCTTTCTAGACTCATTTGACTACATGTGAGGACGTCTTGAGCCCACGTTCTTCACGTTACTCCGGTTGTATCGGGAATCAATTTCACTCCATCCTGAACGGTACGGGACAACGGGATACCTTTTCTATATCTATGCACGAAGATCATATATTCAGGTATCGCGCACCCTAACCCTTTCGTTGACTGAGTAGGATTGTACGATGCTTCAGGTTTAACAATTGACCTAAGATTGGATCGTTTATTGCCTTGAATTCCGGATTGTACCGTCTGGTACTGTTGACATGAAAAGTTCATGTTCATTAGCTTCGTTTATTTGTTTTGTTTTGGGATCACGTTTGAGAACTTAGATTGATGGATTTAGGATCCCCTTTGATGTTTCGTTATTTCGAAGTTTGATGGGAGTGTTGAGGCTAGACGGCTTTAATTGGAAAGCTTGTTTGAGAACTACTGTATTGATGGTTTTGACTTTGATTTGATGATGGCAAGGTAGTTCTCTTTGCTCATTGAACCTTGTTCACACAAGAAAGTCTAGCTCTTCACTATAGGGGGGGGGGGTGGGTTGTTTAGGACTCATTGTGTCAGGCACCACTCGACTGTTAACGCCCAACACAGATGGGGCACCATTCTGTGTGAGGACTTTGGATTGAACGTCTGCGCAGTACGACTTTTTATATTTTGATGGTTGTACACCATCGGATACATATTGATTGACTTTGATTACTCAGGCCTTTTGGTATCCATTTTGATTGCTTGCTTGCCGGGGTTCATCCCGCGCCACTCTACCACAGCTCAAATGTTGAGTCGGGAGGGTCATGTGGAACTATCCCGTGGTGTATTAGTTTATGTGAGTTGCCTCTTTGCTAGATGGTTATGTTAGTTGATTTTGATTCAAATGCTAGGCACTTTCTACGAGCAGGATGTTATGCATTTCATATGATTTTGTTTCTCGTTTACTCTTATTCGTTCTACATATCTGAATGATTCATATATATATTGCTTGCCGACCTTCGTGTCTGATGATGCTACTCTTGGTGCATAGGTACCGAGCCCTACCTAGCTGAGGAGGAGTTGACGGAGGAAGTTCAGGCGGATCAGCCTGATGACTTCTTGGAGTATAGTACGGACGGCATTGTATAGCCGTACTGACCCCGTACATGAGCGCCTTCATGATATCTTTTGTGTAATTTCATCTTTTGTTTCTTCATCTTTTGATTAGGCCCAAGTTTTGGATGTGGCCTATTGTTGTAAATAATACTTTTGTTTAATTGTTTCAAACTTGAACTCTAGTTACTACATGTGATCAGTTTTGCTCTTAACTATATACTTTAAGATACCATTTGTACTATGAAGCTTCCGCTATACGTTTTATGTATTTGAGGAAATGTTTATACCTCACAGCGATCTTCGATCCATATTGGGACATGATTAGGGCCAGTGTTATTATTAATGCAGAAAATTTTTAATTGGCCCTAATCTCACGCATAAACCCCGGTTTCACGATCGGGGGCGTGACACCCCCTTTGCTAGATGGTTCTAATTATGCATATTGGAAGCAAATGATGATTGGGTTTCTTAAGTCCATAGATGATGATGTTTGGGATATTGTTAAGGAGGGTTACTCTAAACCAATAATTGTGGCTAATGAACAAACTGTTCCTAAACCTAAAGCCCAATGGACTAAGGATGAGACGCATGACTCCAATTGTAATAACAAGGCTATGAATGGAATGTACAATGGAGTATTTGCTGATGAGTTCCGTAGGATTTTCACTTGTAAAACTGCAAGACAAGCATTGGAAGTCTTGCAGACAGTGTGTGAGGATACAGACACGGTGAAGCAATCAAAATTGCAAAGGCTGACTAAAGAATTTGAAACCATCTTGATGGAAGAAAATGAGACCTTTGATCAATTTTATACCAAGCTAAATGATATTGTCAATTCTGTTTTTATTATGGGTGAGGAAATTCCAGAAAACAAGATTGTCAAGAAAATTCTGAGGTCTCTACCTTCGAGGTTCGATTCTAAAGTTGATGCTATAGAAGAAAATAAGAATCTTAATACCCTCAAGGTAAATCAGTTGGTTGGAAATCTTCAGACATTTGAAGCAAACCGTCTGGATAAAGGAAAATCAAAATATAAATGTGTTGCTTTGAGAGTCATCTCAGAATCAATAAAGAAGACTGAAAATAAAATTGAGCCTGATTCTGACTCTGAGGATGAAGATGATATGGCTAAAATGTTTAATTATTTCAAGAAATACATGAAGTCAAAACAAGCCAAGTAGAAGAGTTCCAAATCTGAGAAGAAAGAGTATACTAAAAGAACTAAGTGTTTTGAGTGCCAAGGCTATGGTCACTATGCCAATGAGTGTGCCAACAAAAAAAAAAGGTACAAAGAAGAAGGCTTTCAACACAACTTGGGATGAATAATCATCTGAGGCTGATTCTTCAGAAAATATGAATGGCAAGTTTGTAACTTTCATGGCTAAGTCTCTGTCTAACAATGAGATTGATGAAGATTATGATAATGAGATGTCAGATCAAGAGAAAGATTATGAAGAGTAGTACCATACTACCTATGCTAATTGTGTCAGGATGACCAAGTATGGTAACAAGATTACTATCAAGTTTAAGGCCGCTCAAGAAGAAGATTCTGCATTGAAGACTGAATTAGAGCAAGCGCTTACACATGTTCACCTCTTGGAAAGTCAGAAAAACTGTTTTGCTGACAATTTGACTACTGATGGTCAAAAACTTGAGAAGGCTGAAAAATAAATAGTAAATCTAAAGAAAGAGATAGTGATTATGAAAGCTGAGAATCAAGACCTGCAAGGAAGACTGAAGATCACTCTGCCTGAGCTAGAAGTGAAACAAGTTTCGCTAAACAAAATGAACATTGGTTTGAAAATTCTTACAAACATCTTGCGTAGTCAAAAGTCTCATTTTGACAAAAGCGGTTTTGGTTATGATTATGGTGTATCCACTTCAAAAGCTAAAGGTAAAACAGTTTTTGTTTTAAGTGTTGCACATGCTACTCCACATAATGCACTTTCATATAATATGTTGAGTAGTACAAAGAAAAAGAATGTTTCACATGTTGATCGCACATCCACTTGTCATCATTGTCGAAAGAAAGGACATATTCGTCCCCATTGCAAGAAGTTGAATAGTCTACCAAAGACCAAGCAATGGCGAAAGAATTTTTCTCCACCCAAGACAACTCCAATTTGAGTTAGAAAATTTGATTTGCCTAAGGAGTTTGATCACATTGTGCTGAAAGATCAAACTACACAAGTGTGGGTTGCCAATTATAAAAAGCCCTGATCAAGGAAGACAAGCTCCCACCCCCAGCACTGCTACGAAGATACATTCATGAGGAGTTGAAATTGAGCGGGAGCCAATGCATCTAGATTGACAAAAGCTGCATAATATTTGTTTATCAATTAAGGACAAAAAGGGGAAATATGGTGACAAATCAAGGGGGAGAACAAGCAGTCAGAGACAATGCAGGAGAACAAGAAGTCAAAAACAATACAGATCTACATGTGCTGATTGCCAAATTTTTTTCAATGTATTTTGGGTTTTATTTTGGGTAGATCAAAATGTATTGTCCTATGGAGTTTTGTCAATGAATTGCCAAAGGGGGAGATTGTTAGGTTTTTGTGTGTTGGTTAAATTCATGGGTTGGATAAAACGCTAGGGGTCCATTGAGTTGTATTTCATATTTAAAAAATGACTCTTGAGGCACGAATCCAAGGCTATTTAAAGGACTCAAGGGCTATTCTAAAGACACACCTCACTTCTCAAGTTATGAATTAGAGATTTAATTGAGAGAATTCTTCTCTAGAGATTGATTAAGAAGTTGTGCTGCCAAGTTCTCTAGAGCCAGTATCTTCTGCATCATTTGTAGAAGATTATCTTTTTGTGAGAAGATTTGAGGAGTCAAGCGCTATATTGAGTATGTTGCAATCAACGGTATGAAGTCGTTGAAGCGTAAAGCGACATAAGGTAATTTCAGTCCTAGGGTAGGGGATATCTGAGGAGGAAATCTGAGTTTCTTGTAATTGTGAGATTCATAGTGCTTGATTAGATTCAGTTTGGATCCGTGGTTTTTCACCCGATTAGGGTTTACCACGAAAAAATTGGTGTCTTTGTGGTGTGTGCTTGTGATTTTATTTCCACTGCAAATTTATTATTTTTGTACACTGTTGGGCTGATTTATTGAGTGTACCAATCTAGAGATCTTGCGAGCCCTAAACTTTCATCTACCATAAAACTTAGTATGTTATAAAACATAGAATAAAACCTACAGTAAAGTCAAGTATAAAATACAAAATAAAATATAAAAACGGAATTAAAATCCCATATAAGAGGAGGGCATTCATTTTGACCAACTCAGTTCTTTAATATGCCGATTCCGCTTTGAAAATTTAGTTGTCTCACTCATGGAAAACATGAGTAGGATATAAGATTGAGGATGTATTAAACATATAAGTACATATAAAAAAGAACCACAACATCATACTAGAGAAAATGCTTCTTATGAAGTGGTTCAAATTTTAGATTGCAAGCTGTTGTAACTCAGCCATGGAGGATGCAAGCTGTCTTTCTCAAGTCAAGTCCCTGTAATAATTACATGCACTTGACAGTGATATAGCCATCGCCGCTTTGAACCAGCTTTAGTCATGTTTAAATATTTGAATTTTGAAATGTATAGACTCTTGTCATTTACAGTAGTTGGAAATGAAATGTCATTGAGTTGACTAAGCTTCTCTTTCGTTTTCATTTCACTCATTAACTTTAGAGGCCAATGTCTTACATGCATTTGAATAAACTTCTAACCACAGGTAGCTTTTGTACATGATTTGCTCATATTCATTGGAGACTACATTTTCATCATTAATATCTGACGGTATCTATTTCCTTTTTATCATTATGCAGACTGGTGATGCCTTGATGGTTTGCCTCCCTTCTCACACGAAGGAACTTTGTTGGATTGAGTAATCAATCTCTGTTCGAAGAAGGCAAACAATAAAATCTCATTTTCAAATTCATATGAATTCTACGTGTGATCAATTTTAAAGGTAGGCCCAACTTAAGTTGGAGTAAAATGTACATGCGGGATACAGCTTGTAGCATTTAATCTTTTCCTTGTGTTTTCTTTTTTATTACAGAACAATGTTATTGGTAATAATATTGAAAAGTATTTATGTTGCCTCCACTAACCTCTCTAGATTTTGGTAGAAATGGTTAGCTAAAGAAACTTAATATGATATTAAAGCCAACCGGTTGCAAGTTTGAATTCAGAGATGAACAATTCGGTGTAAAAAAAATATGTGTATCACCAAAAGTGTGCGAATGAGGTCTCGCATGAGGGGAGTGTTGGAGAGTGGGCTCCACCCGAGAGTAGTATAGAAAAGCATTTATGTTGCCTTGTTACATCCCATCCCGAGTTAATCAAGATTAACTCTAATTAATCAGAATTAATGCTAATTAAGCATGTTTCATTGAACTAATGGTGGTTAATGACCAAATTGAATTGGATTTGTCTCAAATGATTAATTTTAACTTAATGAAAGGGTAATGAATGTTATTGAATGATTTGAAGTGATTTTAGACTTAAACCATGTAGGACAAGGACTTTTTCGTAAATACGATTTTTCGTGTAATTCGTCGACTACGGTCACTCTTGCTACCAACGCGTGTATCGCAAAGAGTATGATAATTTCGGTAGAAGAATTGAATTCTTTTGTCGAGAATTGGATCAAGTGAGTCTTCATTTGACTCGAAATGTAGATAATAGAAATAAGAGGGGGTTTTGTGCAAAAATGGGTTATATAAGTTGAGAAGAACTCCAATGAGTTCGTGTCCACTCATTCCAGCACAAGGGTTTGCCCTAGACATTTTTCTCCTTCTTTCTTCCATTTTCTCTCTATGTATGTGGTTTTGAAGAAGTTTCATCCACTTCATCTTCCTCATCTTCTCTTTCCATTTGTTTAAGGTTAAAACTTGAGAGAAACTCAAGAATTCTCTTCACAAGGTTTCAAGTAAGTGTTTTAGATGTGTTTAAAGAACTTCCAAGCTTCATTCAGTGGTTTTGAGTGTTTCTAGTGCATAGAACTTATGGGAGTTCTATATTGTGAATTGGTTTTGATTTTAGGTTTAAAAAGGATTTTAAATTGGAGATTTCGTCTCAAGGATCAAGCTAAACAAAGGGGTTTTTGCTAATCAATCTCCAAACAAGGCAAGTATGTTCATCTATGATGGATTAACATGATATTGGACTTGTTTGAACTCAAGGAGTTCAAATTCAAAATTTTTAATTCAGAAGTTTTCTGAACTTCTCGGAGCAGTTCGGTCAGCCGACAGGCTGACTGAATCCTGACCGACCCTTCTGGGTTAAATTTTGTAGAAAGTTTTAGTTTCTGGAAAGCTGACCGAACTAGGTTCGGTCAACCGAAGTCGCAATTCGGTCCACCGACAGGTGACCGAATTGCTGACCGAGCCATCTGGAGCTCTCTGGATTGCGAATCGTGGGGGTAATCGAACTAGGTTCGGTCGACCGCCAGGTGACCGAATTCCCTTGAGAGATGTTAGAAAAATGAGCTTTAAGAAAGCTGACCGACAGCGTTCAGTTAACCGAAATTAACCGAACTCATGAATTCGGTTAACCGACAAGGTGACCGATGTTAAGTTCATGAATTTGCATATTTATGCATCATTTTAGGATGAATTAGGGGTTCTATTTGGTGAATTGCATCATTATTCATTTAATTCCATCATCTCATGCATTTTCACCTAGAAACCTGAACTTTTATATTTTTCATATATTTTCTGCATTAATTTAGAACATTATGCAATTTTTCTTCGAAGAGTCCCAGTTGGAGTAAAACTCTATCCGGATGGGTCCCACTTCAATATGGGCTCTTTTGTGTTTGATGTGTTGAATTAGAATGTGCAGAAAATGAGAATTGCAGGCCTCTGTCACGGGCCCACTGTTCAAGCATATGAAACGTCCCACATGGCAGGGTCCGCAGTTGTTGCAGACTTGAAATTATTAATGGATAATTCAAAGAGTAAAAGTTTGATTGGAATAAAACAAGAAGAATTTGAATAATCCACATCTGATATCCTTTCAAAAATGAAAGTTGTGCAGAGATAGAATTCATTGCGAATCAAAATTTAAAAGTTAATCCCATTTTTTTCAGGATAACTCATCTTCAAATGACCATATCTTTCAATCCGACCGTCGGATCGATGTAATTTACCTACTGTTGGAAAGCTTATTCAGAGTAGATGTCCGTGGAGCCCAAGATTGTGCAAATCAGAGCTAAATCGACAAAGTTATGGGCCCGGAGATTTTCATATTCATTTTTAGACGGGATTGCACTAAAATCCACACCGTTGATAATCCATTGCTGCATATCCCTTGTGGGACCCCATCTGAAGACTAGCCAAGCCATCCAGAGGTTTCCAAAAGCTTCCATCTCATTCAAATTCAAAAAGGATAAAGAGATATACCTTATCAATGAAGATAAACCAAATCTGCAGAGAAGGTGTCCAGATTCAATGTATCTGTAAGATAACCGGGAATTATAAAAGGAACCAAAAGAAAGCATACGGGATACTCACCCCCCCCCTTGGACGTCCACTACATTATCTCTCTCTCCTTCTCTCTTCTTTTCCTAATTAATAGAATTAGAGATATTTTTGGGTATTCTGGAGCCCTGTTCCAGAACTAGGTTAGAAGAGTGTGAGAGAAGATTGTAATTGCCATGAAGTTCTCAATGAAAATCACATCTTTTGCAATGGAGGAGTAGATCCCTGGATCAGAGTATCAGATGAAGTTAAGTGTTTCTTATCATTAATTTATGTGATATTTTTGTCTCTTGCGTATTAATTATAATAATAAATCTGCCTTTTGTCATTGACAACCTATGCTATTTAATTTTTTTATTTGAACAATGCTTTAATCATGTATGTTTTCTTAATAGATTATTCTTAGATTGAAATTCTTTGATAATCTATCTTTGATTAATATGTGATATTTAGTTAAGTTCATAATTTCATTAGGTGAAGGGGATTTTTGCCTTAAATAAATTGTGGAAAGTTGTGCTCTTTGATAGACAAATTATCCGAATCAGAAACATTGATTTGTTTCTGATTTGAAGGATTTTTGGGACAAATTTATTTTATCAATTGCATAGAATGATGGTGGGACTACTTAATGGATTCATGATATTCTGATCTGCTTTTTATTATATCTTATTTCTGCACTTTAGATCTAGAATTTTCTTAATTTTATTATTGCTTCTTATTATCTCTCTTGTCATTATCATTGATAAAAAAAAAAATCAGATTTTAAATTTTAACTTAGTAGTGCTCCCTGTGGGATCGACCTGTAATTGACACTGTCTCAACAAGACAACTGTGCACTTGCAGTATTAAAGGATTGAATTTAAAATCACATCAACCGAACTTGAGGAAATTTTAGATTAGGGTGTTATTTTTCTGAGTAAAAAGCCTATTGAGTCATGCTAGTGTTAATAGTGTTTTACCTAAACTTTCATTGGTGTTAGCTAATGTTATTATAATGTGTAAATTCACTTGAAGTGATGTCATCGAAAATAACTCATACATTATATAACGAACATTTCACCTAAATGTTGGTTTAGAAAATTGTATAAGGTTTAATTCTTTTATGATTTTGTGAGTATGGCACTACATAGTAATGCTGAAGCTCGTTATTGAGCTAAATGAAATGAATTAATGGGATGAATTAATGAAATAAATTAATGAAATGCATTAATTAACAATCCTACTGCAGTAGATAGATGTGGTGTTCCGAAGCTCTATGGTGATGCTAGTGATCTCTGATCAAAACACTGGTAGATCCCACACATATTGAATGATAAGCCACCTAATAAAGTGCAATCACTGGAAATTGAATGAATAATTAATGAAATACTGAATCCGTTAATCGGATAACCGAATGATCCATCTTGGGAACCACTGACTGGAAAGTATATACTATGGTAGTTGCCAATTCTTCTCAGTATTGTCGCTTGACTCCAATGTATAGATTACTGTCATTGATTGAAGTTGTTTAGAATGATTGAGATTTTATTTATAGAATTGATAAACAGGTTTATTAGCATGTACCATCATAGACCTATGTATACATTGTTGAACCGTCGTGTTCACAGTGTTATTGATGACATTACAGGCCAAGTTGCCCTTGCCGATCATCCAAAAACCACGCCGCCTGCGCAGAACGCCTATCAGATACCTCTAAGTGGATTGACTGAGTGGGCATAGATCGGAGGGCGGATTGATTAGAACGTTTTGAAGTGTTTTGAGAAATGTTGTATATATTCATTTTGGAAGTAGATAGATGTCACTTACATTGTATTTGAATATGTAAAGTGTGACAGAATAGGGAAAGAACTATATCCTTCATTGCAAATAAGGAACTTTACTTTTGGTAAAGTAAATGATGTAATTATATTGTTGTCAATGTATGTATATATGTTTTCCACAAAAATTGTACATTTGATAGGTATTGATGTTTGTAATCCCTTGTGGATTCCATATTAACTTTGGCTAATTCGGAGTTTATGGGTGTAAATATGTGATTGCAACTCGGGGTTTGTCCGTAGTAATCATAAACTCGGGCCCGAGTCATGACATTCCTCTACTAATGCCTTGAGGTTTTGGGAATCACAGGGTGTTGCTGTGGATAGCAACACCCACTCCCATAGCCCATGGCAGGAATCGGTCCCTGGTAGGGTGGTTTAAACTTCCTCTCCTGGCCATTGAGCCAACTAAAAACAAATGCCTTGAGGTTTTGGCAAGAATGATTAGCTAAGGAAATTTAATAATAATCGTCTGAATGTCGACTACAAAACCATTAATAAAAACATATAAAAGGTTTCGTGAAGTTTGCATTTACCCTTTTTTTTAACCCAGCCAAACGGGTCAAGACCCATGAGATCCCAGCCACGGGGAGATAACCTTATTATACAAGGAGATAAGAGCCACTCACACGAGAAGTGAAACCTGCTCATGCATGAATAAAACCCTAAGATCGATCTCTTTCATTTCTTATTCTTTGAAAATTGCCCAAGATTACTTCAATGAAATAAGGTAAGATACACTTCAATGAAATAAGGTAACACATGATAATAGCAATGGCTGGTGGGACACATCTTTCCCCACAAGTAATATCCTGGTGAATCTAAGGCGACTTCTTTGTCATGTGACCAGTTTAGGCTAGATTGCGTGTGCTTGGTATGTAAAATGTCCTCCTTCAAGCGGACTGCATGTGCAGCCTAGCTCTATGGGAACTATTGATCAAGGCCCACCCTTGATTAATGCAGCCCCTTTGATTTTATTCTCATCTCCTGATAAGACATCAGGACTAATTTCACACTCATTGGTCCTTCACTCACCGTTGAATTGAATCTAAAACAAATCTATTGTTAAAATATCACTAAAATTCAATGTTGTTAGATCAAGGGCTAGGACAATCTAGTGGGGTTGTTTTTTTTTTGCTCTTCCTTGTCCATAAGGAGACCTTCCATTTTCCCTCATCCCATTGGAAAATATATATCTAAGTGGGCGTCACGAGCTGAACTATATATTAGTTATATCATATATGCAGTGTTCTCATAGAACATTTTCAGTTTGGTATATAGAAGGTAGAGGTGCTCAATGGCCCTTCCAAGTAGAGGTGCACAAAAAATCCATTGATCCGTGAAATCGATCAACAGATTTTTAACAGGACCGAAGGTAAACGGATTGGCTTGTAATGTGTTAGCAACGGATGGGTGACGGATTTCACCCTCAATCCGCGGATTCAATCTGATTCAATCCGTTGACATTAAATATAAATTAAAAAAAAAAAAAACTTAAACTTAAGGGGTCTAAATATAAGTTAAGAGGTCTAAATATATATATAATTCATGGGTCAAAATGTAAGAGTTCAAGGTTTCAGTAGATGGAGTGTGATTTTTATGAATTTAACATCATATTTGGCTTTATTTGTTGAATAGATCTCTTTTGGTTGTAACGTAGATAAAAATAGCTCTTTGTATTGATCAATTGGGTGGCTTCCAGGAAAAAAATATATATTTGTATTTTTTATTTTTTGGATTGTTAACTTGTATGTTGAAACTCTTTACAACATGTTTGGTCTCTTTCTTTAATATTAGATTCAATGGATTGAACCGATCCGATTTGTCCCTCCACGGATTAGTTTTTAACAACTACTGATTGATGACGAATTCCAAATCCATCAATCCATAGGTAATGGATTTGTGACGGATTTGGTATAATCCGCACCAATCCGATTTGTGTACACCCCTACTTCCAAGCGAGGCCAAAGCTAGTACAAGCTCAGTCCATGTATTTACACAGGCCTCGCGTGACGGGTTGATTTTGGTTTTTGGTTTTTTAGGATCCTTTTCTTTTTTCTTTTGCCCTTGTGGCATCCTTTCTTTTGTTCTTGTTCCTTTCTACTAGATTTAATATAAGCTTATTTATAGTATAAAAAAAAAGTATCTATAAGCCTCATATTTAGGCCTGGTTCCGGTCTAAGACCATTGCAAAATCACACAACCCCTCTACGTTAAATGACAAGCCAAGTTAGGCCTATAAGCATGTATGGACCTAGACATGATCCATTTGACGGGGGACATTCATGTGCATATTTCCCTCACCATATGGTGGGGACAAACTTAATGGGGCCCACCTAGGGCCCTACTGATCATGGGACGAGGAGGGATGAAAAAGACATCTTGGATGGGCCCATATATCAAGTTTGAGGTCATTCCCATGCCTCTAACCCGTTCATCCGTGGCCCACAAATTTAACGACTTTAAATTAAAGAGAAAGATCTGACATTAATCCAACAGCCCAATTCATATGGATAGGTGAAACTTGATGGATCTAGTGTACTTAAAGAGGTCTCATGTGTGTAGATGCTTCAAATATATCATAAAGTCGGTCCCACTATGTTATCCCTCACCATAATATGGTGAGAGATGGATACGCATGAATATTTTCCCCATTTAACAATCTGGTTAGAATACTAGGACCGGATAAAGCCTATGTCAAAACGTTTTAATTATCTAGAAATGATGGTAAACATTTGTATACGTGGGTATTTGATAGTTTAAACCACTAAACTGGTTTCCTTTTTCTTTTATTTTTTATTCTTTGAACCATGCTAAAGTTTAAGACCACTTGTTCTATATATTGATATGATGTCCCATGGTTGAAGAAATTAGAGTTTTTTATTGACAAAAAGGTCCCAATATTCTCACAAAACCTAAAAAATACCCCTATACTTATATTTTTTTTTTACTAAAACCTCCCTTATCTAATTTGGCAGTTCAATGTTTTATTTTGAGGAATTTACCGCATAGGTCCTGGTAGGGCACCATACTACTTCTGAGGTTCTAGAAATACCGTATATGTGGATAAGGTCCTCAAGATGTGTTTTTGTAATTTTTTTTGTTGTTTTGCGATATGGTTGATATCGACCATTATATCATTCAGATATTCTTCAGCATGTAACTGTCTTATTTGTTGAACATAGCAGAATGGTCGATATCGACCATATCGTGAAATAATAAGAAAAAAGATGAATCTGGGCTTTCTCCCTTGTTTGCTGGTGTTGCTCGATAGCCTGTGAGGGAGAAAAAGAAGAAGAAGATACAGAGAGGTGCCGACGACAATGTGAAGCGAAGGAGGGGAAAAGAGCTTCATTCTCGGCTGGTTGCACATGGGTTTGGATAGAATATTTTTGCGATGATGGCGGTTGTGAATATGTATGTAAAATGTAGGCAGATTTAGGATGCGCGGAGGATGTTTGATAGAATGTCTGAGAGAAATTTGGTCGCTTGGAATGCAATTATTTATGGGTATGCATAGAATGGGTTTGCAAAGAGAGCATTGGGGTTTGTTTTTATGATGCAGAGAGAAGGGAAGAGGCCTAACTCAATAACACTTGTCAGTGTCTTTGAGGTCTTGTGCTGATGTTCGGTCTTTGAGGATTGGCAGGGCTATCCATGGCTACACTGTTAGGGTTGGATTTGAGTTGCATGTGAATGTTTCGACTGCACTTGTGGACATATATGTGAAACGCGACTTGATTAGGATTGTTAGGTTGGTATTTGACAAGATGCGAGTTATGAATGTGGTCTCATGGAATTCAATGATAGATGAGCTCAGTGTGGAGATTCAGGTGAAGCAATGGCCCGCTTTTGATAGGTTATGGAATAGCACCAACAACCAAAGGAGAAAGCCTAGATCGTCTTTTTTCTTGTTATTTCACGATATGGTCGATATCGACCATTTTGTTGTGTTCGGCAAATAAGACAGTTACATGTTGAAGAAGATCTGACTGACAGAATGATCGATATCGACCATCAATCATGAGATGGTTGATATCGACCATATCGCAAAAAAAAAAAAAAAAACACCTTCAAGACCTTATCCATATATACGGTGTTTCTGGAACCTTAGGAGTGGTATGGAGCCCTAACGGGAGGCCACCTAATTTCGTAATCTATATCAAAGTCTTTCCATTGCCATGTCTTTCTTGGTTATCATGCATTTGAGTGACTCAACCACTCAAAATAACTTGAGTTATTAGTGATATTTGATAAGCAAAGCAAAGGGTGTTTTTGTCATTTATTCGGAAAAACTAATGGTCACATGTGTCACAGTCAAAGCAGGGACCTTTTTGTGAGAACATAGACCAGGACCCTTTTGGGATTGTCTGAAAATAAGGGGGCCTTTTTGTAAAAATCTCTAAACAAAACTTAAGTCCTATCTATGCTATTGCGTCGAATTCTATGTAAATAAATTCAATATCCAGATGATATGCTCTTAAGAATGCAATTTCAAGATACTACCTTTAGTTGTTAAATCTTGTGGATATAGTGTCAAAATAATGTTGTGTAGAGTCCAAATAAATATGAAAAAATGGGTACTAACTTGTAAATACGGCACCATAATTCATACCACTAAAAACAAACATATCAACATAGTACATTTATTATTTTTTCATGACTTTATCCCTAGAAGTTGCATATTAATCATGGTGTATTTTTTAAAATCTTATGATACGAGTTTAACAGGTTTTCCATAGAAGAACTAGGCCTCTAGCCGCAGTAATTAAAATCCTTCCATGATAACTTTTTTGGGCCGACATGGTTTGGATCATGGTCTCTATTCCTAGACAGTGATTCTTCAAGCCCCAGCTGGGAACCAGTGTCTTGTTGCCATCCTGATTATTGGGTTGTTGAAGCCTTAAAAGTCCCTCTTTTTTTTTTTCTTAATTCATCCTACTGTACACTTGGCGGCCCTCTATATTAATTAGATGTGCAATTTCATATAATCCAATACATTCTCTTGCCTAAAGATCCCTTTCATGATTTTCAAACTCCCTCCAAATCGATTACAGTAGGTTTTGTCAATGCCATGTTGCAATTTCAACGTGTCTAGTCCTATATCTAAAATGGGTTGAAACTCTATTCTCACCGTCTTTGTATTCTATGTTGACTTGAAGAATAAGAGATTTGAAACTTTTTGTTTCCTATTCTGTAGATTTTTGTTGGTTCAATGAAAAGGGCAGAAACAAGGCGATCAACCAGTGCAACATTGCTGCTGTATATCAGATGATAAATAGGAACTATCCAGTTCACCCAGATGTCATACTCTTGGTAATTTGTTGTTTTGCTGTTTGCTACTTGGAGTCAAATCAAAGACTTAAGCGAGCTTAAGGTGTTATCTAGATTTTAAAAGAGAATCCCACGAGAAAGTCATCTGATAAAGAAATGAATCCAGTGTTCCCATGTAGTGTTTAAGTAACAGATTAGTGCAAGACATTAAAATTCGTCCATGCATAATTAAAGATTGAAAAGACTGAACGCGACTCTGATGTGGTTGCTTCGAGGAAATAAATGAATTGCCAACCAAAAAATTTCCACCTACTGTGTAGAATTACTATAATTTGGTAGATGGTTGATATAGTTTTTAGCATAGCATAATGTGTAATGAAATGAATTTTCTGTTTTCACCCTGCCTGTCAAGCCAGGCCCCATTAGTTACAAGAAATTTAAGCTGCTCAAAATAAAAACCTCCTCTTGTATGACAGTTGTAGAATTTCAGTCAAGGAGTCAACCCCACCAGATAGAACATTTTATAATATGCTTTTAAGTTGCTTACCAAAAATAATAATAATATACTTTTAAATATTATTTGTGAGCAAGTTGACCGGAGGCTCAACTCATATCAAAGTGAGATTTAGGAAGGCCTTTGTAAACGAAAGAATGTTTATTCTGAGTGGTCTAGAATTTCAAAAGTGGGCTCTATTGAAGAGCTTCATGAATCTCTCATCAGTATAAGCCTCAAAGGATCCAAGACTCTTGATAATATTAATAAACAATTACTATTAATGTTACAGGGTTTTCGCAAACTATTATATTTAGCAATTTGAAAGGTTGAGGGTTGAAATCATCCCTCTACCATTAAATTTTTTCCACATATATCGCAGATTCATTTCCATTCCACGCGATGAAGGATAGGAGGAGAGCTGCTATTTTTATACAAGAATTGGTAATCGTTGATTAAAGCATTGTTTGCTCTAATAGATCACAAGTTGGTCATAACGCATTTGCTTCGTGAAGATAATCCAAATGCCTGCCTTAAAAGACCATGTCGTGGAACACTATTTTTATCTAGCTGAACTTCAAAAAGACATTTCAATATTTTAAACAATGACACCATTAGAAAGTGTTGAATCACTATAGGTATTAGTTTCTTATTTCTTAAAATGAAATTCCTTTTTTTTAGGTGTTTGTGCAGTCACTGGAGATGAGGTAGGGGGAAAATGACAATTTAACTCGACATAGCTGAGACAGAGCTTTGATGATGATAAGAACACTAGCTCAATGAATCTCTCTTATAAAGGGTACGTTGTGTCCAGTATCTAATGTCAAGTCCTATGGGCTATGAAGCCCAGATGCGGCATGGACACACCTTGAATATGGCAACGAGACCGACTGTATGCATAGAAAGTGAATTACTGAATATGTTACAATACGATACGTTGTCTATTTTAGGCTATTTTGGGGGTTTCCGTGTTTCATAGTTTGAATCACTGGGCTCTATGTCCTTGTGATCTTATTTATCTCTTTCTTTTCTGTTGTTTAGTTATAGACTTTATAAACATCCAAAAAGTCCAAAAACCCATTAAAGTACAAAGATCTAGTCTCAAAAGATACTTTACCAAGGCCTAAAAGCTCCCAAAAGATGCTTTGTGCCAATATAAAGCCCAATTATTGGCTAATGGCACATCAAGTAACTAAAACCGAAAAGAGAAAAGCTAGCCCATGTGATAAAAGCCAAAAATAATAATAAATAGCCAAGAATAATTGCATAAGAACAAAACACTGAAGACAACTACATTCCACATATAACAGATGGGTAAAATGGGTGTCTTTTTTTTATTATTTTATTTATTTGGCTAGATCGATCCCTGAATAGTCAGGCAGAAGTTATCCTTACATTCACAGTGGATAATATAAATGTTGAAAGTCCATAAACTGACAAAACTAAGGCATACAAAATATTAAGATATGAGAATTTAGTTGCCAACTTGTAGTATATCAGATCAGCGCTATGCGATGGTTTATTTTCATCATGGGCAAAGGGTAATATAATGATATCTACACGGGAGTTTGCAAGTGGATAAATTTTGTAGTCTCATGGAAGTCCACCTTTACTTAACCCTACCCATTCATATTAAATATGGGGCATTTTCACCTATGCATGTCTGCAAGCATTCTCACAAAGAGAAAAACACTTTCGGGCTCTACTGCTATTGGACCCACCATCCAACACATCCAACTCCTGGTTTTCATAAACGAAGTCCATTGCCGACGTCAGTCGCGAAAAAAAAAAATCGCTATTAAATATTACCATGGAATATGCACTCACCCAAATTCAACTCTATTCAAAAGAAAATTGCATGTACATTCTAATGTTTGATCAATTCAATGGCACATAAACTCACAAACTCCATGTAGCCTTTGCGCCTGCTTTTCTCTGTATCAGAGGAAGTGCTTTACCACTGTTTCAATAATGGGTTCGCCATTCTACCAAAAGGAAAAAAAAAGGGTTGGCCGTTTATTACAATTATTTCATAGTATTAACAGTTTTTCCACCTACTTATAAAAGAGATTTTTTTTTTTCAGCAAAACACGGATGATCATTACTCTTATTTCAACCTGGTTGTTGAATACTTGGGGAGTCCTCCAAACGGCGTCTTTATGCAAAGTTCTCCGTAGTCCTCATAAAAAATGAGGGCATCAATGAAGGCAGACAAGGGCAGTGAAGGCTAGTGCTTCTGATGGATGAATAAATGTGAGATGGCCCACAAGTAGGTTTAACTTTTAAATGATGATTGTTATGCTGATGTGAAGATCTTCAATGCCATTGCCACCCGACGTTGGCCCTTGTATCTCCTTCGAATTGAATTGAATGGAGAGGTGTAGACTAGATAAGAACTAAGAAATCTGTACTGACTGTGACTGGTGTGTCACGACACATCACTCTCCTTCGTCGACCAATGCGAGAAATCTCTCTTTCATACATGCAGTTAAGCCATGGGCCTTGATATATTTGTAGAGACGACTACAATTTGATGTGTTGTTGCTACCATGGTCTGAATGAGACAGCTTGTAACCACTCATCTTACATAATGCTTGCCTGCCTAGTGTTGTGCATTTTGAGGAGTGAATTTCTTTTCATATTCTCAAGGTGTCAGAGTTTTACTGATTTACTTCTTTAGCAAATTATAAATGATTGTTAAGACTTCATTTAAATTTAATATTCAGTAGATAGAATTCTAGAAAACCTGATGGAGTAAAAAATGACTTGAATAATTTCTAAGATATTTTAAATTCTGAAATTCTTAGATGATTTGGAGAGAGTGGAATTTAGGATTTGTCTGTTTGTAAGAATTCTGAGATTTCTTGCGTGTGGACAGGTGTGTGTGTGGGGGTGTTGCTGTGGCTGTTGATTTATTAATTCCCCAAATTTTGTCTCCTGCCTAGTTTCACAAATGCATAGCACGATGTAATATTTTAAAAACTGGAATTTTTAGAATTTAATCGACCAAATAAAAGTACCATTTTATTGTATGCATTTTATGAATTCTTACTGATCAAATAGGAAACAAAAGTACCTTCAAACAAATGAGTTAAAGCCCATTTACAATTTTTCGTCAGATTAGTGGTTGAGGAGGGATATAAGTCAATATATTGTTGGAACCCTTCCTCTTCTACAATTTGATTTTCAAGATTGACGGTTGTGTAAGACACGTGGAAGGCCCAAACAGGTTTATATGAAGTCTTTCCAAAGGCATTGCTTAGGTGATGTGGGGCTTTACTTTACCAACACTAGGTGTGTTGGGAAGCCCCACATCCATTGCTACTAATCTGGTATTTCAATTTCGTGAATATATAAAGTATATAGAAGTAGATTGTGACTTCATCAGAACTTTCTTCCTAAGAAAGCAAATTTCTCTCTGTCTCATCAACTTGCAGACATTTTCACGAAGGGCAAACAAGAGCAGGGAATAATTTCTTCTTGGTGGGGGGGGGGGGGGGGGGGGGGGGGGGTGGTGGTTGTGGGATCAGAGTAATCATGTGCTCGTATGGAACATTGTATCATTGAAGAGGAACACCATGTAGATTAGCTTTTAATTGTAATTATATTTCTTTGTCATCACTGACATGGATTAGATTGTACCATATTAATTAGGGGATACAAATCTTCCCAATTGGAGGATTCTAATTGCTGTGAAAATGTAGTCATATTCAATATATAAAGAGGTGACCTCTCACAAAGAAGGCATCTTATCCATTCTAGCAACTACTCTCTTCTTACATACTCTCTCATAGTTTACTATCCCTTGCTTCTCTCAAGTTAAGAGGCTATCACGACTCGGGCCTGAGATTAGGATTACTATGGCTAAATCCCGAGTTGCGATCTCCATACTTACTCCCGTAAATCCCGCATTAACCGAAGTCAATACGAAATTCACAAGGGATATCATACATTCATACCTGTCAAATATACATTTTCGCAGAAATATATATATATATTGACAATCAATTTAAACCGTACCAGTTCTTTACATAATAGTAAAGTTCAACTTATACTTTTCATTTCCTATTTAAGTCCACCATTGCATATTCAAAATACAATGCAAGTGACTACTATTTACATTCAAAAGGAATATATATGTATTTCTCAAAATATTTCTAAAACATTTTAAATTGTTCGCCCTCTAGTTCACGTCCACTCAATCAGTCCTCCTGGAGGAACCTGATTGGCCTCCTCCGCTGGCGGTGTGGTATCTGTAATATCAGGACGGGCAACTTGGCTTATAATGTCATTAATAACATTGTGAACACGACGGTTCAGCAATTTATACACAATTTCATGTTAATAATTTGTCTATCAATTCTAAACAATTCAAATTAATAACATTTACATTCATTTATTCGTTCATTTAATTCTTTCCTGAAGGAAGCATTCAGTATCAGTGAGTACACTTTATTAAGTAACTTTTCATTGTCTTCAATGGCACAGGGCAGAGGGCACACCATCCATGATACAGCCTTAAGAAAGGACTCATTTAGTTTCCATAGTATACACTTTATTAAGTGACTTTTCCAATGTGTGAAATTTATCAGTGTCTTGATCAAAGATTACTGGCATCACCACGGAGCTCCGGAACACTCCATTCCATTTACTGCAGTAGGATTATTCATTTCATTTCATTAATTCCTTTCTTTTCATTAATTCGATGCATTATCCATTTCAGCTCAACAATGAGCGTAATAAATACTACACAGTGTTAGATTCGGATGAATAAGTCAATTCAAAACAATAAATTCAATTAAATTTTTCTAAACCAAACATTCGGGTGAAACGTTCATTATCTATTGTATGTGTTATTTTTTATGACATCACTTTTAATGAAATTTACATTAGTATAACCTTAGTTAACACCTATGAAGGTTTAGGAAAATGCTACTAACACAAGCCTTAGTCAATAGGCTTCTATTCAGAGAAATCAGAAATCAAATCTGAAATTTCCTCAAGCTTGGTCACCTTGTCCGTCACATGTCGGCTAATCGAACTCTGGATTTCGGCTAACCGAACTCTGTCGGTCAGCTTTCCAGAAGTTCAGTTTCCGGATATAAATTCTGACATTCTTCAAGGGAATTCGGTCACCTCGTCGGTTGACAGAAGTTACAGTGTCGGCTAACCGAACTCGGTTCGATTACCTCTCGGCTCCAATTCCAGAGAGCTCAGCTGAGAGCTCAGATGAGCTTAGTCAGGTAATTAGGTCGACTGTCGGTCGACCGAGTTGCAACTTCGGCTAACCGAACCAAGTTCGGTTAGCTTTCCAGAAGCTGTAATTCCATACGAAATTCAACTCAGAAAGGGTCGGTCAGGTGTCGATTATCCTGTCGGCTGACCGAATTGCGCCCAGAAGTTCAGAAAATTTCTGAACAGAAACTTTTGGAATTGAACTCTTTGAGTTCAAACAAGTCTATTAACATCCTACATCATGAGAGTTGAGTATACTTACCTTGTTTGAAAAGTAATTAGCAAAAATTCCATGTTTTGCTTGGCCTTGAGATGAAAAACCCCAATTGAAACCCTTTTTTGAACCTAAAACCAAAACCAATTTCACAAATGGAACTCCTATGAGTGCCTTGTGCTAGAAATCATTTCAAATCATCAAAGAGAATTTAGAAATTCTATAAGCAACCTAAGTCACTTACTTGTAATCTCTTGAAGGAAATTCTTGAGATTTTCTCAAGCTTTAAACTCCAATAAAACCAAAGAAGAAGATGGAGAAGATGATGAAGATGAAGTATCATCTTCAATTCGTTAAGCTTCCAAACCACACTTGATGGAGAGAATTTGGAAAAAAGAAGAAGAAGAGAAAGGTTGGGTCGGCTGTGCTGGGAGATGAGGGAAATGAACTCATTTGAGTTCATCTCAATCTAAATAAACCCATTTTTACAATTAACCCCCCTTCAATTCCATTAATTACATTTTGAGTCAAATGAATGGTCATTTGATCCAATTCACATCGAATGGAATCGTTCTTAGTACGGAAACTGACGTACTCCTCGAGATATACGCGCGGGTATTAAGAATTTCCGTATTCGACGAAATAGGCGGAAATTCGTATTACTTGATTTAAAACCTCTTCAATTAGTTCACATTCATTCATTACCTTCTCATTAAGCTCAAATTGATCATTTGAGACCATTTCAATTCAATGTGGCCATTAACCCATTAATTCAATAAAACATGCTTAATTAGCATTAATCCTGATTAATTAGAGTTAATCTTGATTAACTCGAGACTTGGTGTTACACAAGCTAAGCAATCATTTTCTACCACAATAGAGATTATTTGATGTCCATTTATAGAATTTCTTTTATACTCCTTTAATTTAAGCTTCTTATATATGAAGGCATTTTCCTAGAATCTCTAGAATCCTAATTTGAGATATAAAAGCAAGCTTTTAGAGATTGTTTCCTTACATTGACTAAAGTTTCATAGAATTCTAAAGGAATGCATTCCTAGGAGTGGCTAAATCTTAAAAGAAAACAAAACAAAAGTGAAGATCGAGAAATGGTTATATGATTACGTATCGTTTAGTGAAAATTAATGAAGGGTAATGAAAAATGAATACCAATCATCACCCAAATAAAGCTAATTCTTAGAAAGCAAAATCTAATCTACATCTCCACCTTATATCCTTCAGCTTTTTAATAATCCTTTGTTGAAACCCATTTTACCAAAAAAACCTTAGGAATTCAATTGTATGCATACGAACCCAAGGGCACACTTAAGGGACTCTTTTTGTATGAAAAAGGTGTGAAAAATCTGGTTTCTTTTTTACGTTGAAATGTTTTTTTTACGTTTGGTGCGGCCATTTTTCCGCAAGAAAAGGCAAAAGGTCTAACAGTAGGGCCCGTAGGGTGGCAAACAGTCGGATTGGTTCAAAACAAGTCAGGTTAACCTAGGTAATTACTGTTGAAGTCTAACCCATATGCAACCCTTTCTTAATAGGTAAGGTAACTTCAATCTGCACCCAATTCAGTTCAACCCAAACCATCCCACCTAACCTACATTTAATATATATAAGTCAACCCATCTAACTCGGCCTAATCTGTAGAGCCTTCATCTAAACACAATCCATTTCAAATATTAAAGTTTATTTGAGATAAATTGGAAGTTCAAAAAAGCTTGTGTAAAAAATGATTTTTTTTTTTTTTTGGTGGGGGTGGTGGGGGTAACCTTAATTAAAACTAGGGCCTATTCTCCATAAATCTCTACAATGGAGCCAACCTATTGAAGTTCAAACCATTAAAAATAATGCCCTTGAGGTATATGTGTTATCTTCAAATGTTGTTTATGTCAATCGAGGATTTTCCTACATTGGATTGACTATTTGATGTAAACATCATAATGGATATATATAATATTGTGTTAATCATGGTTTTTTATTGAAGGAAAATATTCAAGTGAGAATTAGTTCTTACTTATTATATGAGAACTTTTTTGCGAGACCCAACTAGCTACCCATCCAAACTTAGAAACCAATAAATAACCTCCTGATAATCATTAATCCTAAGGATTGTCATACATTCGAATGGACTGAACCGTTGGATCAGTGGTTGAATATTTTTTTTTAATATGAAGCCATAAAACTTGTGGGCCACGGATGAAGGAGTTAGGGGCATGGGTTTGGAGTCAAACTTGATACTTAGGGTGGTCTTACATAGATCTTTCCATCCCCCCTAGTCCCATCCTCAAATGGGGCTCGCAATTGGGCCCCACAAAAAAGTTCTCACATAATATGTGAGAACAGTTTCCACCTGAATATTACCCTTTATTGAATAGTCAATCCTATGGTGGAACAAACTAAGATCAACTTATATTATTGGAAGGCTTTTATTTTGCTAGGTGTGCCCCACGGTAGAGTTCCACTGAAAAAAACTTATCTTCAAAAAAAAAAAAAAAAAACAAAGAAAGAAAAAAAACCGCAAGATTTCTCCATGTCAAAGCCTCAAAGGATCCGGATTATCCTCATCAACGGCCACTTGTGTGCCTTTGAAGCAAATACGTTGAGAAACTGAGACTACTTATTACTGTACAAGCTTCATTAAACGAGGTTTATTGAGGTCTAGACAAGATACGTGAGGCTTTTGTCAGGTGCCAAAGCATTAGGTACAAGTGATTTTTCTTTTTCTTTTTCAAATACATTCAGAAAGCAGCTCAGCCGGCATGTGGTTTGGAAACAAAAAAAAAAAAAAAAAAAAAACCCTTCATTTTACCAGTTAAGTAGCTGGAAAACTCAAACTTTATTTTTTTTAATCAATGTGGCCTTTCATTATATAAATAAATCTTTCAAAGCTTTTGAAAACAGGTATTATTTTAATAATCTTCTTAAAACAAATATTAAATTACAAACTAGGTGCACGTGATCCTTTTTTTCTAAAGGTGCATGTCCTATTTGGAAAATTCTAAGGGTGTGTTTGTTTGCTTACATAGAATATATATGAATTAATTTTAAAGGATATCAAACTTAAATGAGCTCCACCAAAGCATTGTTACAGTGATAAGCTCCGTTGAAGCTGAAGGATTATAGAAGAGTTGATGTGTGAAAGATATGAGTTGAGGGGTGTACTTGATGCAACCCTCGCTTTTAAAAGGACCCAAGCATTTGGTATAGGGGAGTTTGAATGACAGGTGATCCAACCGCCTCTGTAGAGATATAAGCATATATCAATTCAAGTTATTGCAAATCAAATTTCTAAGATAAGGCAAGGCTAATTAATATGATAAAAATGATTAGTTATGAAATCACGAGGTGGGAAGTGAGCTACATCTCCTTTCATTATATTAATGTAAATGGATTGATGACTAGGGACCGATCTCTGGGTCCTGGGAGTCTTCTCTCTACCCCACATATGCAGGTGTTCTCTCCTCACTTATGCAAGTGCACCCTCCCTGGGTGTGCACTGTGCAGATGTCTTCTCCTCACTTGTGTAGCTGTCCTTTCCCCCAGGTATGTGGGTACTCTCATGGGTCCCCGCACCCTTGGCCAAGGTAACAGAGGAAAAAAACAAGTTTATGGGTTACTCCAAAACAAACAAACAAACAAAAAAAGAAAAAAAGAGGTGTCTGGATTACAAGAAGTCGTTTGTAGGTGAATATGCACCATGGTCACTCTTTGTGCCTTGCTTTCCCAGGGGAGTGATGAAGTCATTACTAGTGCTCAAATTGAACTGAGTCGGGACCATTTAAATTTTAGGTCTGGATTTGAGTCCACTGAGTTGGTCCTTGTGACATAGCTCATTTGCTTGCATGGGATCGAATGCATATAACTCCCAGAACTGGGGAGTGATGAAGTCATTACTAGTGCTCAAATTGAACTGAGTCGGGACCATTTAGATTTTAGGTCTAGATTTGAGTCCACTGAGTTGGTCCTTGTGACATAGTTCATTTGTTTGCATGGGATCGAATGCATTCAAATGTATGGTCAAATGGGCCTCAACAAAGGATAATTAAGGGGTTGATTGTTTGCGCTCATTTACATAGGTCAATGATGCACACACATGAGATATTTATACATGGGGTTGATTGTCTGCATTCATTTACATAGGTAAATGATGCACACATGAGATATTTACGCATGGCCAAGTTTGTTTTCACTTATTTACAAATTGTAAATGAAGGTTGTCAATGAGGTCATCTTCATATCAGAATTTGTACACCTAAAGATGGGTGAAAGTGTGTATCTCTCTGAGGCGTCTAATAGGCCGCAATTTTCAAAACTTATTTTTGTTTTTTGCAATTATCGTGGGCTCCAAAAATATTAATCCCAACTATTCAACTTTATGAATGACGTACTATTAAACCCTACAATGCTTAATTTCATGTCTTAAATACTCATATAGTTACCACCTACTTGTGAGCCTAGAAACTTCAATCCAAACTATTGAAATTATTTATTGAACTAGTAAGCCACAGTTCTCAAATCTTCGTGGATCTTAAGTATTATGTTAAAAACACCAAAAAGGAAAAACCTAGTCTCATAGGTCTGATTTTGGTACAACTTTGTGGGCCTCTAGTTTATCATCCAAAATCTTTTAATAACCTCAAGACTTCAAGTTACATATCTTAGATCCTAATATATTTTGAAAAGCATGAGAAAAAAAAAATCTAAAATCCACTTTCTGATTATCTGCATTTCTATGGGCATCCATCCAATTCATGGTCAAAATCATTAAATATTCTCATAGATATGATAACTCCAATACATGAATTTTATATCTTAAATCTTCATGGAGTTTGAGAAATATGCTATCTGCAGGGAGGCAAAAATTTTCAACTTATGTTTAAGACCCCCTAATACTATTTAATAATGTAAAATGGTGCTTCCGATTTATGACACACGCATCAAAATGGACAACAGATTGTATCATATAGTATTTGATACTTCAATTTATATATATATATAAATAGGAATGTTTATATGCATCTTTTCCTCACCATAGGGTGAGGGACACTTTCCTTTTTGCACATAAAGACAAGGAAGTGTACCTCACCCTATGTACTTGAAAATGTCTAAAAAGAGGAGTGTCCCTCACCCTATGGTGAGGAAAGATGCATGTGAACATTCCCCATATATATAAATATATATAATTAGTGTCTATGCTGAGTTCATGGCGTGTCCAGTCATATCCGTGCTATATGTGGGTCTCGTAGCTTCTTCCAATGCATATGTAAATTCAATTTAATATCCGATGCATGAAGGACAGACAACTTAAAAGTATGTGAGCCAAAAATAGCATTCATGCAATCCATACTTTACACACACTTTATCTCCCTCTTACCTCTTTGTGAGACATGACTTGGGGGTCATTTGGAAACTCTAGTCTAATTATAAGAGCTAATTAGATTAAGATCTAAAATAAAAGCTTTAATTTTTAGGTTCTAATTTACAGTTAATCTATTTGGTAAAACTATAAAAAAGGCTCTTATTTCATCAGATAATTGGGGTAAAAAAGGCTCTTATTTCATGAGATAATTGGGGCCCACCCATAGGAATTGTAGCAATTGGAGCCTATGCAGAGCCTACCTTTTAAGATTCAGAATGTAGAATTCACCAGTTGACTCATTTTGAAAATTTATGAGATTGTTTTTGTCCAAAACACTTGTAAATTTTGCATTGCCCACCTCCATCTGCTTTAGCTTAAAAAGCTCTATAAAGAGCAACTCATTTTTAGAGTCAAAAGCTCTAATTTGTAAATAAGCTCTGAAAATAGAAAACACTTCCAACCAATCGAATATGTAAATAAGTTCTAAATTATAAATTAAGAGCTTAATTTTAGAGTTACCAAACACCCCCTTGGATTTGGACCCAAAACTAGATTTTTGTTATTTAGGTTTCAATGCAAACAGACCCAACCGACCATAACATGAACCGTTCCAATTATTAATTTCTACAAATCTATTAGGGCCTGTTTAGTTGCAAGAATTTTGAAAATTCTAATGCAGAAGAATTTCAAAAGGAGCATTTAGAATTCTCAAGGGACATCACCTGACACTAAGTAATCATTCTCCCAAATAGGGGAGTCAATTTCTCGCTTGGCCTGCTCAGATCCAACCTGAGAATTTAGAGTTTGGCTCCTACTTCCTGGGACACTAGTTTTGACCTGTGTCAATCAATTCAGTAAAACACATCACTGTTTTTTTTTTTTTTTTGAAAGATTAGATTTTCTTTCATTTTTAAAAAAGAATTAATATGTATAAAGAATGGAGATAACTAAATAACTGCTTAAAATGCAGTTAACCCGCCAATGGCAATGGGGCATACCCCATTAATTACAAGCCCACAACCCAGGCCAAGTAACACTACACAACGAATAATGTGCATTGAGGGTCTCACCTGAAATGTGGTCAAAATGCCTATACATATTATCCAAAGTCCTGCTAAGAGACAATGATCTGATCTGGGAGAAATGCCATGATATTGAACATTCTGAAATTGAGCAAGCTAGCACAGGCCACTTTCCTCACTTTAAAGCGTTCAACACATGCTGATTGAGTAGGATCCTTAAGAATTTTGAGCAGTCGGCTATTCCTTTCAATTGAACTACATGTTACTCCTCCTGTAATTATTTGAAGTAGAGAAGAAATGCCCAAATAGAAATCCAAATCAGATTGAATAATGCATCTTCCGATTTGTCTCCATCTCTCCAGAAGTTTCCCACTAAAGATTGGTTTAAATGGACAATGGCAAGGCAACAAACTTCAGGATCTTTATGAAGGAGGCAGGTTCCATTGACTTGCAAATTTGTTAGGTAAAGAAACACCAACATGCACAGCACGACTCCTTTTGTTGGTGCCACATCTCGTACCGATGACCTAATGGTCTAATCCATAGGTTTAAACCATCTTGACAAGGCAGAGATTGGCACAGCACGACTCCTTACTTTGCTTAGAATATTATGTAAAATTGCCGATGGGTGAGAAGCCTTGTTCTTAAAAAATCTAGCATTTCTCTCCTTCCATATATGCCAAACATAAGCTGGAAAAATCAGCTTGCCCAAATATCGAAGTTCAGGCTGATGAGCATCTAATCGTCCAAGAATTGACAAAATCATATCCTATGGAGAAGGTCAAGGAATCACCGGTAGGATTTTTTTTTTTTTTGTTTTTTAAAGAATCCCACTCCAAACAGTCAAAGAAAAGGCATTGCAAAGAGGTGAGTCGCTGTCTCCCATGTACAATCACATAAACATCATCTTGAATCACACTCTACATTACTTCTAAGGAGTACTTCTTTAGTTATCAAGCATCCCTTAAAAGTCATCCATACACAGAGATTTTTTTTTATTTTTTTTATACTGCTTTTAAACCACACCCATTCTACCCAATGAGGTGGAGTATAATTAGCATGACAATGCACAATATCATAATTGTTGTGTTCATGAAAATCAACCTTTCTTGAAAGTCTCTGTTATAATCTCCACATCTGCTCTTGACGGGGGACATGTTGCGTGAATCCGGATCCTCTGATTCTTTGGCCTAGAGAAACCCTGAGGCAAAGGAGTGGAATTCCACAAATATGCTCTTCTATTGAAATCCGAACTATTCAAGATAAATATCCATAAGATATATGGGACAAATCCTAAAATGTTATGTCAATCTAAGGTCATTTTACTGTTGGATTGATAACACAATTTTACGCTTGTTTATTATCATGTTTTTCATCAAAATGTTGTCTCCAAATAAATATTTGTGACTGTGTGTTATTGTATTTATCAAGTATTTTTATGTATGGAAAGGGATGTGCCCACCCAAATGGCAGTAACGTTTTGGGGCCTACCCCAAATGATAGAAATTTTAATGTCGCCTGCCATACTCAATTATGAAAAATATAGTTAACAGCTTGAATTCACTATAAATTCCAGCAGACTCAGCCAAATTTAATTTCTAATCAATTCTATCAAATAACTGGTTAAAAACTTCAAAAAAACAGAAAAAAAAAAAAAAAAGGATAAATGAAAATCTGTTGAAGATCAGATCAACGGCCAATCTTTATAGGCAAAAATACCTTAGAACTATCATTTTGGTGGCTCCACTGTTGTAGTTTGTCTTTTGGGAGGGGCTTGCAATAGTTCTTATCATTTGACTTAACTTTTAGTATTATGATTGATTGAGCCCCACTGTAATTTTCATCATTTTTTCACGAGTTCTTCTAAAACCAACATTAACCCTACAATCATATCAATACGTTTCTTTGAATAAGAGACAAACATTTCCACATCATCCAACGCAGACCACAGATTAGTTCGCCAAACAAAAAACGAAAAAAAAATGGTCACTTGGTTGGATCAATATCACAACTTTACTAAAATAATTGAAATGGCAACATCTTAGTATCCGTACGTATCTATAATCAAACTACAACCACAAACAGTAAACCATTGTTTTTCTCATAATACAGCATTTAAGTTTTAACTAGAATGCTTCAATTAATATTTATATTATGTAAGCAGCCACAAACTGTCATGTCTTCTACTAAGGGCCAGGGGGCAGGTTGAATGCAACGTATATGATATAGAGAAGAATGGCAGCCGGAGTGAGAAGCCCAAAGAAGAAAGGGTCCATCATCTGGCTCAAGGCCACCAAAAGAGCACTGGCCATCAATACAACTGCTATGGTCGTCATGCTGTCCATTCTCACTGCTCACTGGCGCAGATAGACAAAAACTTCCTAAGAGAGAAGGATGATGATATGGATTGATTGGTGGGTTTCGCTGGAATGGATTTATAGGAACAGTTGGGATGCATTTGGTGCCCCATTGGACATGAGTCTTGATCAAGATGACGTTTGGGAAGGGATACCGATCGATGCTTTGGTTTGCATTGGGACACTTGCATATGAGATGGGGAGGTTATCTGAACGGTTTGACTGAAAGTTGTTCAAGTGCCTCTTTGTTTGTCCATGTACTCTTTGCTAGACCCGGACAATAAACAGCCACCATGACCTGATGAGTGGCAAGGTACTAATATAACTTCAAGAAATACAGGGGAATTTGAAGCCCATCCACATCCTCTTAAGCCCAAGTAAACTGCACCACTTTACATGTGGAAATGCACTGCACCAAATTATAGAAAAATCTTGTATGAAGAAAAACCACCAATATGATTCCTGAAAGGAGTCTTTCGAGGCCGAATTCGTGGATTTTGTCGGGGCTTAAGTGGTATGTTTATGAGCTTGAGTTTCCCATGGATGTACTTCTTTTGGTGAAGGCATGTTAGTCTCCTCAACACTCTTCTTGCTATCAGGCTATGATGGTTTTTTATGGTCTAGGCGTAGGCAAGCCTAAGATTGTGAATCACAACGCATTTGGTGCTCAGGCCTAAACGCAGGATCGCAATCAACCATGGCCATAAAATTAAATCAAAGGCCCATCTTATTTTCGCAAATCATATGTACTTTTATTCACACTAAATATGAAAGCCGGGCTAGAAATTTAGGCTCTTGTTCAGCCCACGGGCCTAAGAGCACGGCCCAATTCCAATAGAGTGTCAGTCATGTTCAGGTTGAGCTTATGCAGGTTTGACCCAAAAGTACACCAACGTTAGTGTAAAATAACATGCAACGACAATATGAATGCAAATACATCCCCGAAGTAATTATATATCTAGTGTCCACAAAGCTTAAATGCACACGTCAATGTGTGGCCTACTTGGGGATGGGAACCAGGTGGGGATCTCTTCATCTAGTCGGGGTCTACTTGTGACAAGAAATGGGCCCCATATAATCATCCTATCCCCTTTTAGGGTGGCCAGCAAGTTTTAGCCTTTTTAAAAATTGACCCGTCGATCCATCGCCGCAAACCATCCAGATGGGTGTGAAAAATGGGATCAGTGTAATCAGGGGTGTCCTCTGCGTGTAGTCTATTCAGATCGGTCATTAGCCGGGCCCCATTATGATGTGTGCGTGGTGTGAAAAAGAAGTGAACAGGGTCACTACCCTATGTCTGCTTAAGTAAAATTTAAAAAAAAAAATGAGGAAAAAATAGAAACCCTAAATAAAGCCTAGGTAGGAGGGTCATAAGTGCAATGTTTCCACTGTCATGAGTGTCGGAAAAGCTGCATTTGTAGGTTTTCCGCTGCCTGAAGCGGCGGAAAAGTTATATTTGTATTTGTAGCTTTTCCACTGTTTATATTTTCCGATTCTTCCCCTCCAGGTCTGGGTTGCATATGTGGTTGGGTCCATATCAAAATGCATGACTATCAAGACATTATTTCTACTTAACTGCATAGTGGGGCCCAATTAATGTGATCTCAAGATCCCATTAGACCTTTAGGTAGGTGAGTACATGACATGTCATTGTATATTCTCGAAATCAGAGAGCCCAGAAGAAAAAAAAAAGCCAAATCCCTATCAATCATATGTCCCACTATCAATTAGAAAAAGGGGCACTAGGGACTTCACTTTTATACATCATGATTGAAAAAAAAGTTTTAGGTTTACCACAAACAGGCTTCTACCTCGATTTGGCCTGGCTCAGGCACCCGGGTTGGGTCCTTACGAATTGACTTCCAAGCAACAAGATGCCTGAAGTTTAAATAGCCATTTGTTACAAACCGAGATGTGGAGATCATCGTGGGGCCCATCTACTGATTATCAATCTGTTAAAATTGAATTCAATGCCTAGCATATTCTCATATTTTACTTTAATAGGTTTTGGTCCTAGTATAAGATCGAAAATCTGATTGATAGTGTAATTAATGCATGAAATTTAGGATGCATAAGCTTGTGCAAATCACGTCATCAATCCTGTGTTCAATCTTATTGCATGATCAGATTCTATTGAAGTAGTATGAGGGTATGCTACCGGAGTTGCTTACTTTCAATTTTAACCGTTTGAATCATCAATTTATGGGCGCCATGGTGAGTTCCACACATCCCACTCATCGAACGCGCATAAGAGTCCACACAGGGGATCTTAGCTCATTGTATGATCGCACTCAAAGTTTTCACACTGAAATTGGATCAAAGATTACTTGGAATGGAGTTTTCTAGAACCTCGCAATGTTTGACTTTCAAGACTCAAGAGGTAAAGTAAATCCATGGGAAAGTATTTTCGATTGTCAAAAATTTATTTTCAATTGTCAAAAATTTACTTTAATCAAGGAGTAGAAAAGTAAAGTCCCTAGTGCCCTTTCTTCTGATTGATGGTGGAACATCTTAGCATCTTTTTGTTTCCTCTAGGCTTTCGATGTGGAGATTACACAAGGATTACAAGTCATGTGCACGCCCATCCATAGGGAGAGAAATTAGAAAATCTGTCGGTTTCCTCCGCATGAGAGGAGCAGTGGAAAACCTGCGAAGGGATAGAAGTTAGGCGGAGGAAAACTTGGCACGATTTGGTAGCTTACCTACTGCTTCCCTCACTTCATGTCATTTACTGGAAAGTAGGGATACTTCTGGGCCAAGTGACCATCAGCTCAATCTGAACATGACGGACGCTATATTTGAATTGGGCTCTGCTCTTAGGCCTGTGGGCTGCACCAGAGCTTAACTTTTTAGCATATTTAGTATGAGTAAAAGTACAAATGATTTTTAATTTAGATGGGCCTCAACTTTTATTTTAGGCCCATAGCAAGGTGTGGTTGTAACCTTAGGCCCGAAAACCAAATGGGTCACGATTCACAATCTTTGGCCCAGCTAGACCCAAACAATAAAAGGCAACATTGTGGGATAGCAAGAGTGGCAAGGGTACTAACATAACTTCATGAAATATAGTACAGCCACGAAAACCTGAAGCCCATCAACATCCTCTTAGGCCCCAGCTTGGAGCTAAAAATCTCCGATTTCTGCATTGAAAGACTCCTTTCTGGCATCGTCTTGGTGAGTTTTATTTTTATTTTTATGTTTATTTTCTTACTATCATAATGGTATGATATGAAGATTCACTAATGTTGCATAAGAGGTCATAATTTTATTCAGACAAAACTTTTCTAGAATTTTGTGCAGCCCAGTTTTTGAAAATAAAGAGGTGCAATGCTTTAGAGGAAAAAAATTAAATTAATTTTCCTCAGGTTCATTAAAAAAAAAAAAAGGATTATTACATTCATACAAAAATGAATTAACATGGAGTGCAAAGTCCCAATATTAACAAACAAGTCTATGCTCTTGCGGAAAAAAAAAAAGGGAGATATTTGCAAAAAAATTCCAGCTCTCACATAAAAGGATTGTGAGATATTTGCAAAAAATCCCAGACCATTTGATCTTCAATTTTGGTTTCTGTGGGCCTCTTTCCCAATCCAAACCATTAACATCCTCTTTAGAAGGCCAACAATGCTTATTGAATCAAATCTCATCACATGATCAACCATGGATTTTTCAAAATTTGTACAAAACTGTGAAAGACATGTGAACCGTTAGATGCAATCAGATTCACATTTGAAGATGTGTTAAAATTGATAAATAATGGATTATGTTTTACATGTGACTCATTTGCATATGTTAATAACTCACATGAGTCATTTACATATGTAAAGAGTTTTAACATCACATGTGAAATTAACAAACTACCCCTAATTAACGTGGTGCATTCTAAGCCAACTCGTTCACTAGGGAATCTGAACAGCTAATAATAAATGTTTCTCTTGCATGGGGAAAGGCAAATTTTTTGCTCCAAGTTCCTCTTGCTATTAAATGTCGATCCGTCCATTTGCTAATGGGCATTGAGGGAAGTGTTAAGTGTCCATACAGACTCCTTTTTTGAAAGATGCAGACACCAAACGATGAAAGATGAAGTCAGAAAACCAGAACCAAACCATTCGTTTTACACGGAAAATTGCGTTAAAAACATGCAGTCATACCCAGGCGATCTGAAGCATCCTTCATGCATGTGTATGTGCGATAAATCCACATTACATAAATATTCATGTGAGAACCATCTACATAAAAACACACCCCACATGTTTCAATGCTCTTAACGTTCAAGCAAATTAGTGTATAATAATACCCCAGATAGTCCAACAGATAATGAATTATATGTTCACACAAATTATTCACCTGGTGCTTTACAATGACTCAGTTTGATTTTAACTTATGTAAACCCCACCCCCGCCCCCACTCTAAACTTGGAATTGCATGAGTGTGCCCCCCAAAATCATTAAGCATAAAGCAACAATCATTAAGCATAAGAAAACTACACATGTTTTCACTTGCAAATAACAACTGATGGAGAGATCAATAACCTCATTTTAACCACCACTTTCAAAGCTTTGCTGTCCGCAGTTGTTGCTTCAGCAAAGGCCGAACATATTCATGGTACCCGTCAGGGACAACTGAGTCATTGAGTGGATCCTTCCATGCTTCCTCGTAAAGCTTTGGATACACATTTCCGTCATAGCGACCAAGAATGGAACCGAGGAAATGGTCGGTGTAGTTAAATGCATCGACGAGGGCTACGGCATTCGGACGGACCTGCCAAAGAACCATGAACTTGTTAGGTTAAAATGAATAACTAGCATCCAACTATGCAAGTAGCAGATTTTGATTTTGTAGACACATTTCACCAAGGGAGCAGCACTTGAAATCAAGTTCCTGAGGACAACCTACTGCTTTCATTTTTTGCCTGAACCATTATGCAATGACCCAAAAAGATTGAACATGTTATTAATATGGAGTTCCCACAAACTGTGATTGGATAGGATATAATTTGGCAGCATTTCTGCCTCGTCTTTATAAGACCAGAAGTTGCAACCACATTCTGTATGATACCATCTTGCCACCTTTTCTCTATGTTACCATTATGCATCACTAGCAGTGGCTGATACTGGTCTGGGGAGAAAATGTCAGAAGAAACAGTATCCTGCCTGTGTTATTTCTAGTTACTGAACTGCTTCTATTCGCAATATAACAGATGACATCCAGTCTGTCACATTATTCAAACTACTTGTGATTTGGGGATAAATCAAGCATTCCCTGAGTTTAAAACAGAATGATAGCATTTGCAAAATAATACGCTCAGAATTTGGAACTGTGAATGTCTCCATATAGACCTTGGCATAAAGAGATCTCAGCTTCTCATTTGCAAGAGCAGCTTGCTTGGGAGTGATGCACCCAGTTGAAAGGAATTCACCCAGATGCTTGTGAAGCAAAGAGAGTGCATAGATGCCACAAAGAGCCTGTAGCTGTTCTTTTAATCCCATTCCATCGATGTCTCCTTGTATTTTATCAATGAATCTGAAAAAAATAAATTTGTCAAATAACAAGTGCCATGAATGCAGCAATGACCAATATGAGAACCTGAAAAGCATGACAGATGTGGCCTTGGGATCTGAATAGAAGAGACAACGGAAAGAGAAACAGAAAGAGAGGAGAATAAAGGAGAAGACTGAAGAGAACAAAAAGTTGTTGAACATCCTGATTGTCAGCTTAATGCTTCCAATTTTAAATAAGAAGGGTTGAAAATAGTTTGTAGGGGTTCTCAAAAAGAAAATGTTTTTAAAAAAAAGTCTCATCGATAATAGGTACTAAAATAGATTATCCAATTTTGTGTGAAGCAAATAGCCACTAAAGGTATCAACAAATTAGGTTAGTCGGTTTGATCTTCAGGCCTGGCACCACATGGGCACTACAGATGGGTGTAATACCCATCTCTGACACCAATTTTACGTACAGAAGCTGTTCCCAATATGTCTTGTTGCATGTGCAGTGTGTACCCAGGTAACATAGGTCCTGCTGGTGCACAGGGTCAAGCCTAGGTTCAGGCCCAATTAGAAGCCCAACAGGTTGTTCCACTGTGAAGTGAAAAATATAAATTCATCAAGTCAGCAGGATGTGCCTAGTAGTGTATGATTATAAACTACATTTACATTACCTAATTAGAAAGTGCATAGTCAGCTGGACACGTGTATCAACATCCAACAACTGCTAATAAGACTTGTTGTGTTCAGCAAACAAACAAAATCGGAGACGCATTGTACAGTGTACACTTGAAATCTTCATTAAGAATGCAGGCATAACAATTCAAAAAAGAAAAAATATAAATAAATAATGCAGGCTTGCTTATATAGACAGACAAAACGAACTTACTTGGAAACAACAATCAACTGGCAGTGAGCAACTGCAGCCTCTGCTAAATCAGGAGAGAGTTGGGAAAACCCTGAATGAGAAAGAACATAGCATTATATATTTGCCTCAGCAAACAAAATACCTTCTGAGGTTCAAGGCCCACGTTATTAGATATACATCATGAAATAGAAAGACGATCCACACTCAATTCACAAATTTGTCATCTTTACCATAATTTTCTAACCAAATGGGTTTGACCAGAAATGGTTATTTATGGATAAAATTGGTCAGGATGTTTAATGGGTCAGCAAATTAATTTATTATTTTTTCATTATAAATTTGTAAAATTTGTAATGAATAAATAAAGAAAAACATGTAAGAGTCTATACATATATATTATGATAGAGATATCTAGAATATTTCATATTCAAGTTTACAGAATTTTGCAGGTAAATGAAGAAAAGATTAGAGTCAGAACCATTACCAACACCAGTACAAAAGATATTCTATGGATAGAAATCATTTGCAAAATGAAAATTTCAAAATCCTTTACTATATATCCTTATTAGTGATTCAACATCACAAACAACACCAAGAAACAAATGGAAAGCATCATAAGGACTATAGTCTGCTCAGGAAGCATAAAAAATTAATTTAAAGTTTGAGAGAGAGAGAGAGAGAAGAACTCTTGCTTTTGGGATTAACTGGAAACAGATTAGAAATTTCAATTTAGGTGTTGAGCAAAGTGCAAACAAAAAAGGATAAGAACAGCTTCATAAACACATTAATTGAAAAGAAACAAACTGGGAGAAAGAAAATAAAGGAAAACAAAAGGGTGGTTTAATTCTACTCACGAAAGGCGGTGAGGGGGGTTGCAAGAGGGATTTTGAGAGCGAAGTAACAAACAGGTAGGGCGCAAGTTTTTGAACCTTTCACTAAAGTTTTACTTGAATTCAACTCAGCTAGTAAGTCTCAACCAGGCCAGGTCAAATGAGCACCTAGTTGACCCATGAGTCAACAGTGTTTGAGACAAAACTCACCCCAGTTGGGTCATTTCTGACCCATTCACCCAGTTAGGGATCAGGCCCATCAACACAGACAAGTTCGTAATTGATTGCCAAGTGTGAAAATGACACATCTTTACAATGATAAATTTAATAGGTAAATAACAATAATATCAACACTGCACAATGTAACAGCCGTGTTCTCCTTTTCTTTTCTGAAAGGTAAGCTATGCAATAAGAGAAAACCAAAATTGCCTACAGAAAACAAAAAAAAAAAAAGACGAAAAATAAAGAAGAAGAAGAAGAAAAGGTATATTTGGCACGTAGGGATTCAGAAAAGATGGTCCAAAGTCAGAACCACATCATGATTCAATAGAACTGGAAATATCAGAAACACAGTCAACCTTGCTTCTCACATTTTGCTTTAATAAAGTGTTGAAATATGGAAAGACAGGCTACCAATTAACACAGAGAGGAAACAAACATGGTCTGGTTCATACTAAACACAGTTTAAGGCACAAGTGTGAGAAAGAAGCACTGAAATCAAATCACATGGTACGAAAAAGGCAGTGGCACGAAGATGTCGTGCATTTAGATTTCAAGAGAACGTTAAATGGAAACACAAGTACCTTCTTCTGGATTAGGTGCCTTGCTTATATTTTTAGCACAAGTAACAGCTAGCCTAAGAGCCCTTGCTTCAAATGCCTCCAGTATGAAAGAAGGCTTCAACCAATCCTCAGCTGCATAGCAGAAACCCAACACATGTAAGCAACAGAAACAAGATAGCAGAAGGTACTCGACCAAAATTATCTAACGGGATAAGTGAAACTGTGAATTTTGATATGATGCACAAGTCTAACAAGCAATAAACATTTCAAAGTTTCAACACCTATAAAGGAAACCAACACCTATAAAGGAAACAAGGAGGGAGAGAGAGAGAGAGAGAGAGAGAGAGAGAGAGAGAGAGAGAGGACTTTACAAAATGAATTTTGAAACAAAACCAAATGCAAAAGGCAGCAGCTAGAAGTCAAAATCATTCTTAAAAACATTACATAGTATGTTGTACTTTTAACAAAAACGATGTGTGATATTATGAAAATTAAAATTTTTTTTAGTCGCAATAGTGCCTCGTGTAAATATTTTAAGTTACAAGATATACCACTACGAACATCAGAAGTACACTGCATTAAGTGTTCTGCTCTTTGCATATATGCCGTCGTCCCAACAAGCTGTTTTCCAGATCCCAGCTGAGAAACAGTCTTCATGAGAAACCTTGCAACCTACAAATAGACAATAGCAGCACATCAGGTAATAGCCTTAACAGTGAAATATACAGAAACAAGGAAGTTCGACATTTTCTCATGAGTTCCTAATGAAAAAAATAATAAAAAAAGATGTCAGGCCATTAGTAAAATTCCTGAGCTTAAAAAAAAAAAAAGAAGAAGAAAGAAAAATGTCAATACCATGCTTGGGCTTACAGTGTTACATCAGGAGAAAATTTTGACAAAGGACCTTACAGAATGAGCAGTGTGAACCCTATCCACTATAGAACAGCAGCTGCCATTTTTCTTCCAACTGTCAAATACAACTCCAGCATTTTTCTTGGAAATCATTTTGATAAAGTATTTACGAATTTTTCCAGTCCTATGGTGGTTTTAGCTCAAAAGAAGCGGAAGAGGCATCCATGTTGTCATGATCTATCAAATTTTGAAAATGGGGTTGTCGGTACCATAGTGTGACAGACTATATCTAAGACAAGATTAGAGTGAAGGGCATTTTCAAGCTTTTTTATTCTGTAGGAACAAATAAGTTCTTTTTTTTTTTTTTTTTTTTTTTTTTTGATAACCTGAAATGATAATGAAATATGTAGGAACAAATAAATTCACATGCATTTGGAATAACCACATTATCCAGACATGATTATCGAGACATTAAACAGAATTTCCCAATGTGACATGCTGAAAACATTTCTTTTTCTTTTAAAAGAACATGCTGAAAAAAATTTCTCTCCATATCTCGAGAATCAATTTTTATCGAAGTTGAAAAAATGACATGTTCATTGTTTCATGTATTATTATTCTCTGCAATACCATGAGTACAAGCTCCAATTGTTGGAACTTGGCATTTTTATGATGCTCTTACAACCGTATGGCTATTTATTTTTTATCAGCCATTTTTTTCTATTTTATTTTTTATTTTTTATGGCTATCTTTTTCGCCATTTTCCCCTTTTTTTTCACATAGGTATTATATCTAAACTCATACTGTCTAACTTTCTTCCTAGAGTGCAGTAGTAACATATTTGCCTATTTCTCTGTTCCATATTTAGTTATCATCTTGCTTTATTTCTTTCGATTTTTTGTAATTCATATTTAAGTTAGTTTTGTACTTCTAGATCAGGTTTTTTTTCCCCCTTTAACTCCTGAACAAAATGAAATAGCATGTTATTTTCAACTGATGCAATTTTTATTTGTGTTTTATCCAACAGAGAGTGGATAGAATCACTAAACCTCAAAATATTCAACAGTTTATGGTCAAGAATTTTGACAACCACATCAATTAAAAAACCAGAGATTTGGTTCTGGCTCAGGAACAAGATGTGGGGCTAATGAGTATATACTTGGATAGATGGGTCCCGAAACAAAGATATCTTGACATACAATTGGGGTTCTTAAAACTGCAATATAATATAAACTCCATACACTCTCAAACAGAAAATTAATCCAAATCTTGTGAAGTCTTATGACCTATATTTTAAAGAACAACTACAGTCTGTTCCGGATCTGAGGAAGGTTGGAGCACAGAATGATGCAGATACAGAACTGGAGACTTCCAGATTCAATATGCATGGATCTGGATATGGATCCAAATTTCTTCCAGACTGGAAAACAGGTTCCATACCCATTTTTTCCCAGATTGAAATTGGATGCTTCACGTATTTGGGAAATCGAATACCCACTGGCATCCCTAGCTATGATTGATGAGCACTACATATAACAAACATGTATCGCTTGTTTGGACCTCCAGATATGCCCTTTGATACCACTATTTTGAGCCGTGCTCTCACTCCCAGTGGTATGATTCGATCCAAAGGTGAATCTTTCTTGTCTGGAAACCATGACTAGGACCTTTCATAGGGGAGGAAGACAACCAATTTTTTTCCCTGAGGTTGGGTGGACCCACCATACAGATTTCACAAGTATCTTTTTCCATACTTTCTCTGATATGTAATCAATCCTATATATAAAAATATCATTGTTCTATAATTGACTATTATATGCTCTGAATGCGCAAATACAATTACTAGTAGTATAAACTGACTGTTATATACTGCTTACTCTTTTGGAGTTCTCCAAATCAGAACAATATTAGATTCAAATTAACTATTATTAAAATTGCATTAATTGCAACTGGTGGGTAAAGATTTCAAATCCATGTAATCAACATTTAAAGAACTACTTAACCAAAGATGGCTGAGAATTCCAGCATAGAAAGATGCAGTTGGTTAAGCTGCTATCTAACCCACATAACTCACAAACCTGCAAAAGCAGAACAGTATTATCTCCCTCGTAAGTGCAGGCAGGGACATACACAGCAAACAGCTCCGGAAGTCCACTGCTACAAAGGTAACCATGGCCACCACATAGTTTCCGACATTCTTCTATCCCATCCTGCAAGTAGGATAACTGGGCTCAGAATATACAGAATCCGCAAAATAAAACGTACCAAATATGCTAATCGCATACAAAGTAACAACAGTACATTTTACCTACACAAACTGCATCTCTGAAATTTTAAATCTAGTCATTCCAAAGCAGCAAAAAAAATAAGAAATAACAGTAGACTAAGTCCACTTTAAGCTTTGATGCATCTGAATGCACCCCCAAAGAAGAATCGGGAGGATATGGGAGTGAGACACCAACAAACAAAGCAAATATCACATAAGGTAGGCTACCACTTATCCCTCTTCCTGGCTGAAAACGAAAGTGGGTTTGTACCAGATAAAACATGATACAATTGACAATTACTTCCAATTAGTTCCACCTGCATGTGGTTCTTGAGACATCCAAATATAATCTCACAAGACTTGCATAGAATTTGACATTTGAAAAACATTAAAAGATTTGATAAAATTGCTGAAAATTACTAAACCAGACAGTTTTTTTTTAACTCATGCAATACTTAAGGGGGAAGTTTATTTACAGCAGTGGCAGTGGTTGTCAGAGACTTCAAGCCAGCAGTGCACGCATGAGCTTCAGGCAACGTTGAGAATTCATTGGCTTGCAATCGTTTAGTTACATCCATGTACAGCCATTTCAACCACTCCCCCACAAATCTAAAAGCATATGCAGAAGCCAACAGTGGGAAGAGCCTGCTTTGCTGAGTTTTGTAGTCAATCACCTAAGCAAACAAAGGGGAACAATATACATATATCAGTTACTACTAGACAAGCATAATGAACATTAAAAGCTAAAGACAACAGTACATCTACAGACAAACCTAGCCATCTATTTGTTTTCCTTTTCTTTTTGACAGTTGCTGTATTCCATTTTTCTTTTCTTTTCATTTTTCCACTACTGTTGATTTATATTTCAAATACTGACCAGTTAGGATCTTTCAATCTGACAGATTTACGAGACTCATAAACATCCTAGACAACCAAATTGCAGGACCCGCATGTACGAAATGCAGATGCTACGACTTTAGAACTGGGCATGAACAGAATTTGATCAACATTCTCATCTCTGCTTCCATATAATGCACGCGTGGTGCAGTATCGACTTAACAGAGCTCTCAAAGTCTAGTTCTGATTTGTGCACAGTTACAAGATCTATAGTTTTGGTGTTTCTCCGTAGGGTAAAATTGGGGATCATTCATAGTTCTTTTACAACATTGGACTCTCTCAAAAAACAAAAAACAAAATGAAATGTCACTCTCTCTCTCTCTCTCTCTCTCTCTCTCTCTCTCTCTCTCTCTCTCTCTCTCTCTATATATATATATATATATGTATATGAGTTATCAAGTGCGCCTGGTGCACAAGCCCACTTGATGGTCCATTTGGATGGACTACACACAAACACCCTGAATTTCACATGGGGCCCACCTTTGCACCCATCTGAGGTACTGTACACCATTGGATCGACTGCACACCCATTTGAATGGACTGTATGCCGTTAAACTTGTGGGGCCTAAATGGAGATGATAGGGGTCGGGGATGGGGCTGATTTTTTTGCACCGATGAAGGGCCACGGGAGATCTTTTGATCCCCCTGGACACAATCCTAGGTGGGGCCCCATGTTGAGGCGCGCGCACTGGATATATATATGGGAGATGCTCCCGTGAGAGTTACTCTCACGGTACTATGAGAGTAAAGGGTGGGGGCCTTCGCATTTAAGCTGTTGGCCTTGGATATGGATGTGAGGTCCCCCTCCCTTACTCTCATAGGAGCATATAGGGAGATGCTCCTATGAGAGTTACTCTCACGGTACTATGAGAATAAGGGAAGGGGCCCTCACATCCATATATATATATATATTTATATATATAGGGAGATGCTCCTATGAGAGTTACTCTTACGGTACTATGAGAGCAAGGGGTAGGGCCCTCACATTTAGGCTATTGGCATTGGATATGAATATGAGGTCCTCCACCCTTACTCTCACAATACCGTGAGAGTAACTCTCATAAGAGCATCTCCCATTCATGACAGAGTTGCTAGCCAGTAATCCCAAAACCAATTGCTGATAGGAAACTGCACAAAGAACTACTTAACACCCCTCCTTGAGCGGGACACCGCCCAAATCCGAAGTACACGCCCGCACAAGACTATAACGCGGCATGGGGCCTTCTTGCTTTGAGCACTTGTGCACGCACAAACACACTACGCAGGATGGGGCATTTTTCCCCTGACATATATACACACACACACACATATATATATATATAGAAAGCGCTAGACAACTCCCGGGCATTTTTTAGGAGAAAAACCTCCTCCTAATAGGACACATTAGGATGCATGATGATCATGAAAGTTCGTTGGATGGAAAAATCTATATGAGACCTACCTATATGCAAGATTTGGACTCTAAAGATCATCTTAACACTTTGATCCATGGCCTGAAAATTTAATTGTTTCAGAGGCATCATTTTCTCATGATTTCAATCCAACAGTGAAGAAAAGTTGGATGAGTTTCAAATTTGAACTTAGTGACTATTCATGGTGAGGTAGTGTCTGTGTGAAAAGACTAGATTAACTCAAGGTGGGCCCCATGACTAAAAAAAAGAGGGGCAGAAAATGGGCATTTTTAAAGTGGTGTGTTTTGGAGAATTACCCTATATATGGATGAACTCTGCCAGTTTTTTTATTGCCGGTCCTCGGCCCGAGTAAAGGAGGAGGGTTGCGTTAGGTAGATTGACAGCCAAAGTAAAATTTTGTCACAACCCAAACATGAATTCTGAGATTACAATGTTCCAAGATCATGCTTGGGCGTTCCCCGCTTTAAGCAAAGCATCGCAGCATCGTCTTGTTACAGTGGAAAGTGAGCAAGAGCTACCGCACCATTATGGACAAGTGCGGCTAAAGAAGTTAGACCAGTAGCAGAAGAAGAGGAAGATTCGACTTGCTACTTGGAATATAGGAACCTTGACAAGCAAGACCATGGAGTCGGTCGAGGTAATGAAATGAAGAAGAGTTAATGTAGCCTGACTACAAGAGACAAAGTGAAAAGGGCATAAAGCTAAGGAGTTTGCCAATGATTATAAACTTTTTTATGCAAGATAGAACACAAGAAATGGAGTGGGTATAGTTGTAAATAAGAATTTGAATGAGAAAATTGTAGGGGTAAAGAGATTGGGTGATAGAATTATAGCAATTAAACTAGTGTTGGGAGAAGACATAATTCATATCATTAGTGCATATGATCCCCAATCAGGATTAGATAAGAGTGTCAAGAGCAAATTCTGGGAGGAGATGAATGGTTTACTACGAGAAATCCCAACTAGTGAAAAGATTTTTCGAGGAGGGGACTTAAATGGGCATGTAGGAACGGATAATAGAGGATATGAGAGAGTGCATGGAGGACAAGGATTTGGGGAAAAGAATGAGTTACGAGACACGATCTTGGAATTTGCATTAGCATTTGACCTTGTAATAGCAAACACTTGCTTTAAAAAGAGAGGGGATCATTTAATTACTTATAAAAGTGGAACTACTAGGAGCCAGATAGACATTTTTCTACTTAGAAAACATGACCGATTAGATTGTAAAGATTGCAAGGTTATTCTAGGAGAGAGTTTGACCATGAAACATAGGCTGGTAGTTTTAGATTTTTCATTAGAAGTAGAAAGAGAGGGGTAGTAAATAAAATGTGCCCTAAAACAATGTGGAGGGATTTGAAAGGAGAAAGAACGACAGTATTTAAGGATATAGTGATTGATGAGGGAGAATAGAATTTTGAAGGAGAAGCTACAGCGATGTGGAATCAAATGACTAATTGTATTAGGAATGTTGCTTAAGAGCTGCTTGGAGAGTCGAAAGGGAAGAGACATGATAATATAGAAACCTGGTGGTGGAGTGTAGAGGTTCAGGAAGTTGTTCAGGAGAAGAGACGTTGTTACAAATATTGGAAGAGTAATAGGAATGTGGAAAACTATGAGATGTACAAGGAGGAAAAGAAAAGAAGATAAGAAAGTAGTAAGTGATGTAAAGTGCAAAGCATATGATGACCTATATAATACGTTGGGAACAAGAAGAGAGAGATATTTTCAAGCTTGCAAAGATAAGAGAAAGGAAAAGTAGGGATTTAGATCATGTCAAATATATTAAGAGCAATAACCAAAAGGTTCTACTAAAGAACAACAATATTAAAGAAAGGTGGAGGGAATATTTTAGCATACTTTTAAATGAAGACTATATAAGAGACATAAGAACAAAAGAGGATACTTCATTAGCAAAGCATACTTTTTTTCATAGAATTAGGGTGGTGGAAGTGAGAAAAGCATTAAAATAAATGATGACAAGAAAGGCTCCAGATGACATCCCGATTAAGGATTAGAAATGCTTAGGAGAAGTTGGGGAGATTTGGTTAACTAGACTCTTTAATAAGATATTAATGATAAAGAAAATGCCGGATGAATGGAGAAGTGTTGTAGTACCCAAAGAAGCATAGACACAACATGACACGAATACGACGATACGGCATTTCTCAAAAAAGTAGGACACGGACACGTCTGGGACAAGTTAATATTTAATAATAATAATAATAATAATAATAATAATAATAATAATAATATCATTTAAACTTTATAATCAATTTAGCAATCAAATAAATAAAAATTCAAGTACCAGTGTACCACGGTATCAACTAACAAACATATTAAATTATCAGATAGCAATACAAAACTGAAACATAATTCATAATCATTAAACATGAAATATACATAGTTCCATAAAATCCATACAAAGAAAAGGGAGGATCATCAATGTCCCCTGCATTCCAAAAATACAAAAAGTAAAAAAGAAGTCAATTTCCGTCTAAAGTTTACTCAATTGATGCAATTTCAATTGCCTTAACATGTCCCCAATGTGTAACCCAGCGTGTCCAGGAAATAAAACATAAAAAATAAGCAGGACACCATTTTTGGTGTTGGACAAGTGTCCGGGTATGTCCATGTCCGACACGTGTCGGACACTAACATGATGGCCCCGGAGAGGTCCGTGCTTCCTAGGTAGTACCTATATATAAGAACAAGGGAGATATACAAAACTGTACCAACTATCGTGGAATTAAACTTATGAGTCATACTATGAAGCTATGGGAGAGAATAATGGAGTAAAGACTAAGACAGAAGACCAAGATATCTAAAAATCAATTTAGTTTTATGCCAGGGAGGTCAATGATGGAAGCTATCTTCTCACTTAGGCAATTGATGGAAAAATATCGAGCGAAGAGGAAAAATCTACATATGATCTTCATTGATCTAGAAAAAGCCTACGACAGGGTACCTAAAGATTTAATTTGGTGGGTTTTAAATAAAAGGAATGTTCCAAGAGGTTATATTGAAATTATTAAAGACATGTATAAAGGAGCAGTAATGAGTGTGAGAACTACTTGTGGACAGACGGGGGAGTTCCCAGTGACCATAGGTTTGCATCAGGGGTCAGCCCTAAGTCATTATGTCTTTGCATTGATTATGGATGAGTTAATTGCTCATATTCAAAAAGAGGTACCTTGATGCATGCTATTTGCAGACAATATTGTATTGGTAGATGAATCAAGAGATTGTGTAAATGCAAAACTCAAGAGATGGCGGGAGGCTTTAGAATCCAAAGGCTTTAAAATAAGCCGTACAAAGACAGAATATATGGATTGCAACTTCAGTAAGCATATAGAAAGAGCTGAAGCTACTGTGAGAATTGACGACCATGAGATACCACAAAGTGATTCTTTCCTTTACCTGGCTCTATAACTAGTAAGGATAGGGAGATTGATGAAGATGTCGAACATAGGATAAAAGCGGGATGGTTGAAGTGGAGACTTGCTTCTGGAGTGCTTTTTTGACCGATGAATGCCAACAAGATTGAAGGAAAATTTTACTGGACAACAATTAGACCAACTATAACCTATGGAGTAGAATGTTGGTCAATCAAGAAGCAACATACGTACAAAATGGATGTAGCAGAAATGAGAATATTGAGGTGGAAGTAAGGTAAATTTAGGAATGATAAAATTAGAAATGAACACTTTCGAGAGCATTTAGGGGAAGCAACAATACGAGATAAAATTAGATAAAACCCATTTTAGATGGTTTGGGCATGTTCAATGCAGGCCGACAACAGTGTTAGTAGGGAAAAGTTTAGCCATAAAAGTAGATGGCCCACCAAGAGGAAGGGGTAGGCCAAAGAGGATGTGGATGGAGGTAGTGAACATACATATGAAGTATATAACTTATATGATGATTTGACTCAAGATAGATCAGCATGGAGAAATAGAATTCGTGTAACCCAACATAGTTGGGACAAGGCTTTGATGATGATGATGATGACCCTATAAATGGATGGTAATTGGTATCATGGCTTGAACCTGCAACCTTGTCATTGCAACAATGATTACCTTCCAACTATGCTACAGGCTTGTCAAAATAAAAGCAGCACTACTTTTCGCACAATTTTTTTCTCAATAAAAGCAGCACTGCTTTTCACACAATTTTTTTCCAAATAAAAGCATCATTTTCTCTATTATATGACTTAATGGCATTAACTTTGCCACTTTTTAGTGCCAGTACCAAGCCTGGATAAATAAGGAGGGTTGTGTTAGGTAAGTTGATAGCTAGCGTAAAATTTCTCACAACCCAAACAAGAATTTTGAGATAACAACACTCCAACCTAGTTGTGACAAGGCTTTGATGATGATGATGACGACGACGACTACTACTTAATGACATATTATAGTGCTTAACCAGAAGAATACAGTCAATATGGGTTTCACAAAAAAAAAAAAAAAAACCTTGACCACGCAGAAGGAAGAGTTCACTGAATATAAGAATTTATCAAAGCCACAAAATCATTATCATTTGGTGCAAACATGTGGGACCCTTGGGATGGATCCAGGTGTCCTTGGGACTCCTCTTGAAAACTTTTAAAGCTCTAGCTACTCCATCATGGATGGTGCTTGATGACAGACAACCTCTTCTTTGTGGTCAAAGCCAAACCAACTTAGTGGATAACTTTCATCTATGAATTTCTAATTGATTAGTCATTGAATATACATCATGCAGTCTTTCTTTTCTTTACTTTCTTCCTTTCTTTTTTAGAAGGTGACAGATCAATCATGCAATCATTGGACAGCCTGAATATCAAATACAAATTTGGCCACCACTATCAGATAAGGTAAATGTAAAGTGTTGTGTACTTTTTTATATGCGATATATACTTTTGTGCAGAACCTATCTAAGGATTTGGCCTAGGATAGACTGCAATGGAAAAACAGAATTCATGTGACTGACCCAACGTAGTTGGGACAAGGCTTTAACAATGACGATGATGATGATAACGACCTTTGTGCACATCCGTGGTATCAACAGTTGTTGGGCTATGCTATTGAAGATTTATCCTCCCTAGTTACATTTGACAGGTTGCCCTAAACTTAGAAGTGAACCTAGTCTTCTAGAGTAGTTTTGTTCAATAAGAGACCCACAATTTTCTTTTAGAACTGTCCATTTTCAGGTTTTTGCACACTACTGAGTGACATTAGTTGTGTATTCACAAGCACTGAGTGCCCAATTATGAAGCAGATAGACCTCAGGCGACATGTGTAGGGCCCAAGTAGAGTTAGGAATTTTTCTATTTGTTTAATTGTTATTAGTTACTAGTTTTCTTTGATGAGTTGTATTTAGGATTAGGTTTCCAACTTATTTAGTTTCCTAGTTTACTTAGGTTCCTTAGTCCCTAAGTTATGCTTTCTTATTTATATGGCATTGTAGAGAAGAATTTCTGAGAGAGTTTGATTAATTGAATTGGATTTTTCCATTGAAGTGTGTCATCGTTATCGTCTCTGCGGAGACTTATTGAAGTGTTCTCGGACATATGCTTCGGCACTCAATTGTGCTTTGGCACTCCACACAAGCCTTAACCCTAAGACCTGCATCAAATTACTTTTTGGTGCTCTTTGGATCACCTTTTGTGCTGAAGCTGAACTTTAAGTTAAGATATTGCTTGGCTGCCACAAACTGCTCGAATTTCCAAACCTATGACCTGTGAACATAGTTGTTAATATCGTTTTGAACCTCATTTCGCTCTGGCTTGCAAAATGAAAAGTTTCGGCCAATTTGGGATTTCAGCGAAACTTTTCGGAATTATATTTCGGGAAAAATATAACATAATATATATACAAATATAAATAAAAAATAGAAAAAATAATAAATATAGATTTAATCCATTATAGTAATTTTTTTGAAATTATATTTTGTGAAAATATAAGAAATACAAAATATATGTGTAAAAAAAGTAAAAAAAAAAAAATTAATTAAATTCCATTTCGGCCGAAAAGTCACATTTCGGCTGAAATCCCGAATTTCAGCAGAAATCTTGAATTTCGGCCAGATTGACCGAAATTCAAACCAAAAAGTTTTGGCCGAAACGAAATTTCGGCCACTTGGCCGAAACAAAACGAAATTAATAACTATGCCTATGAATAGTTGGGTATCTATTAGCTCATTGCTGGATTTTCTTTGCTATTCATTGTTAAATTTTTTTAGCATGGGCTGAGTATGGAGGGAATAGCTCGTCTGATTGGTCTGAACCAATATGGACTAAAGTAAATTTGGCCTGGATCGACGTGATTTGTGTTATAAAGCATATAACAATAACATAATAAAAAAGATTTTAACATATTTTCTCATTTTACACTTCCAGTACAGTCCACTTATATTGAATAGCTTTTAATCGTATCTTTCCTCATCTCAATGAAATACACTGTTACCAATTTTATAAAAAAATTAAAAAATTTCACATGCGGCCCTTTTGAAAAAGATGTCTTCTATTACCTGAGTCTCAGGACCACCATCCTGAGAACCAAATTGTCTTCGAACAGCACTATACCTAACGGCAACACAAACTGCCCGAGATAAAGCAGATGAAGCATCTGACACAATGGTTTGGCGCACGTAAACCATTGTACCATAAACCAGCTGTCTGGGAACATCAGATTGCACATACTTCCCTTCTCTTGTAACCTGAGAGACACTGCAGCATTTGTAGAACTTTAGCAAACAGTCATTCTTATAAGTGAAGAACTAAGGATGCAAGGATAACAAACATTTCTGATCTACTAACAAGCTTCTTTCGGTCTGGTACATATCAACATTTATCAATGGGAAAGGCTAAGATGATGATGACGTACCAAACAACATATTAACATGTAAAATAAGCAATGTGTGTATCACATGTATAAGATACTGTAATTTAAGTAACAGATAAGCTTTTTCCAAAGTCAAATAGAATTATGTTACGTGCATTCTTTGAATGAGCAACATACCCGTGTGGGACATGTCTCGGACATGACACTTTCAGATTCTTCATGGATTCTTGGACTACTAATTTGGACATTGATTTGAAGTTATAATTGCATGCTTGCTTTTAAAACCCAACTAAAACATCAAATATATATTAGTCGATCATTGAAAGCAAGATTTGGGCAGTATTCTCTGTAAGTGTTATTTTTGCATTTTTTTTTCAAATAAACATTTGTTCCTTTGAATATTATGCTAAATCCAAGAATCCTATGTTTTGGGGTTAGTCGAATCAAACAACTCTTACCAGTACTGGATTCCAACACATCTACCCGTAATTCATGCAACTTAGATTCCAACAGACAGCTACTGATATAAATGATAGCACAATACAATACAATACAATAAAGATGTGCCTTTCAAGTAGTGATCCATTTACCAGTAACAGTAATTAGTAACATGGGCCATAGTGTAATTCTTTATTCCAGCAGGATGTTACTAACATGTGAATCAACCAACCTTTATAGACCAAAATCATTTGCAGCAACCAAGTTTGAAGGAGAAATTGAAATAAAAGATCTCCACATGTTTAAATTTAAATGAACCTCCCATGTTTAACCATTTTAGATTTAAAGCCTTCTAATTTAAGGGAAGGGGTTTGAACGGTTTGTTCAATGATCAATTGTTTTCACTAGAGTTCTTTATAAAGGCCCCCGTATTTTCATGCAAGCTCAAAAAGGCCGCAATATCTTGTGTTCTTACTAGAACCTCCCCTAAATAACAGTCAAACAGTACAAAAAAGTAACTACTTTTTCTTCACAATTTGTTTTTTTTTTTTAATACTACCAGTCAAATGATTTGATTTACCCCCAAGAAAATGACTCAAATAATAATTTTGCCAAAATGCCCTTTTCACAAACATTACTTTTTGGACTTTAAAACAAGGGGTCCACCTTTGATCAATCCAACCCATTCACACAAAGCGATACCTTTGATTGGTACTAATCCCATTTCACACTATTTAATTGTCATTGAATTTTATCATAAGATGTTTGTATAATGTATAGCTATTAAACTTTCAACACCTAAAACTAAGGGCTAGATCATTTGATCGTCATGAATCCACATACAAGCCTTTCCATAGCCATGCCTCCCTTGGTCATCATACATCCATGTGGGCCCCACCTAACTTGAGTTTAGTTAGTCAGATCTACTAATTTTAAACTCAGGGTATTTTTGTCGTTTGTTTGTAGAAAAAACTAACAGTTATTTGTTTCACCATTAGAGTATGGAGGTTTTAGTAAAAATACAAAATGCAGCCAAGGGGCCTTTTGAGGTTGTCTGAAAATACAGGGGCCTTTGGGTAGAAACCTCTTTTCACTAAAAGGGCCAAAGCAAAACTGCAGAAAGGAAAAGCTTTTGTAGGGCAAACATGTATGTGAAAAGCCAAAGGTAGCTAATAAAACAAAGAAACAGAATGATTGCAATGTAGTAGATGTGAGGCCCCACCCCTGGTGGGCCCTCAGTTTGAATTAAATAATAATTAATAAGGTATTTTCTACTTTAATGTGCTAATCAATAAGAAATTAGTAATATAGTTTCTAATATTCCTAAGTCTTAGAATGTAGACTTTATTTAACTTTAATAGATATTAGATGCTTTTTGGTTAATTTTAGTAGGTTTTGATTTAATTAGGATTTGGCTTTCATTAGAAGTAATAGGATGGCAAATGAGGGTTAGAACATTCTAGAATTCCACTTAATTACCCAAATACCCATGGCCCCATTTCATTTTCATTTACAACCAAAATACCCTTTTGGTCATTAGCCTAAAACCCTAAGTTATAAAACCTAAGCTATTGCAAACATTGCCCTAAACCCTAATTCCACTCATCTCTCTCAATTGCCCTATCTTCTTCCCCAAGCAACCCTAATTCCCCAAAATCCCAGCACAAGGAGGCTAAAAGACCATTCCAATTTGCAACTATCACCCTATTGGATCTCTTCTCTCACTTCAATTTTCCTTTCTTCTACGCTAAGGCAAGTACCCTATGCTAATTCCACTTGATGCATGCTTTCTTTCTTTGTTTTTGTAATTTCAATTCAATTGAGTAGAGATGCATGTTTAGATCTTCTTCTTGAGCTTGTTTATGGGAAAATGGCCATTTGATGGATGGGTTCTCCCATTTGGAAGATCAATGGTCCGGTTGGATGGTGGATGGAGATTATTGGAGTGCTTTTGTATTTATCTATGTGATTGTGATGAATGGAGAAGGTTTGGAATGGATTGGATGAGAATTGGATTGAAAAGGGAAAAGTCCCAGAAATCTGGAATTCAACCGTCTGCGTGTACCCGGTCGACCGGACCCTGTCTTGGGCGACTGGGCACACTAAAATGGCAGAAATGCAAGTCTCAGCTATTTTCTTCTGAAATGCGCACAGACAGTGTACCCGGTCGACCGGACCCTATCTCGGTCGACCGGGCACACAGGAACCTGTAGAAAATAACTGGGACATGTGTTTCTCAGTCAGAGCAGAAATGTTGTGTACCCGGTCGACATCACGGCCATGATGTCGATCGGATACACTGGATTTCCTATAGAACCCCCTTGCTGCTTGACGCCAGGTCTCAGTGGACCCGGTCGACATCACGGCCATGATGTCGACCGAGGACACTGCAGGATGTCGACCTGGGATGTCAACATCCAGTTCATCCGATTGACATCCCAGGGTGTGATGTCGACTGGGCAAACTGTGATCAGTGAGTTTTCCAGATTTCAGTGTCTTGGTTGTTTGATCATTTTCGGGGTCCATTGACCATCCAAATAGCCTTCCATTAAGTGTGTCACACACGAATCAATGTCACACACGAATCAATGGCATGGCTCAGCCTTGACTCGTGGGGTCCACCAATTGAGGTTTTGGGATTCGAATCGTCAATGATTCGACCCTTAATTGTAGTCTTTGGTGTCCCCAACTTCAGGAGTACCATATTTACTGTCTTTGACACCTGAGACTACCGTTAAGGATCCAATCACCTGATGAGGCCCGAACCAAAAGTGGACCACTACCTAGGATTGGTCCTTTGTTTATTTCCACTTGATTCCATGCTTTTGAGGGTTTTTATGTGTTATTCCCCTCTCTTATCCCTTTTGTTGTCTTAAACATATTAATTAATGGGATTGGAGGACCTAAACCTAGGAATTACTTAGTGGTGACCCTAAGTTGTGTTTGGAGATAACTGACCCGTATCTGTGTCTAGGCGGGCCCTCATACGGCCTAAGATTGGGAATGTGGAACCCTAGATTAGAGAGGTTGGTCTTTAATAGTTTGTTAGCTCATTGTGTATGAGCATGGGATGAATACTTATGGAATGGACATGGTATGGTACTTGTGTTACCTCAGGCCACAGTTGTGAGCCTTGGAGTGGATCCAATGATGTTGGATTTGGACTTGGATATCGGACTGTGTTCCATGTTGTTGTACTATAACCTTTTAGAGACTTGGTTAGGACCTTGCTCAAGCAAGATAAGCCTAGACAGACACAGACCTGTACTTGTTTCCCGAGTCGGCACTAAACATTCACTCAGTTGTTCTAAGCTCAGCCAGTTGACTGATCATCTCTGGTAGGAGCTATATATTGGTTACTTACAGCTATCATGATGAGCTGTGATTAAACGGACGGTGTGATACCGCGTCCGGGTTAATTTGATAAAGGGGTGTGATCGGTGAGATAAAGGGGTGTGATCGGTGTTATATATTGTATGTTATGATTATTTCAGGACTGTTACCCCTTGCATGGTTATTACCCTTTCCCCACCGCAAACTGTTTATGGTATGGGACGTTTACAGTACGGGAGGGCCGCGGCATAATATCCCGCGGTGTATCTAGCTTGTGTGAATGTGCCCTTTGTTGTCTGATTAGATTAGATACTTTACTTTCTGACTCTAAACTGCTTATTACTGCTCAACTGCCTAGATCATGTTTCTTTGTTGCTCATATGATTATGTACCTGTCATTACTCTCTTTTGTTGTATACATCTTGTGTTATCTGCATATGGTGCCTTGCTAGATCCTTAGATCTGACCCATCTTTGGTGCTTAGGTCCCGACCATGATCCCGTGAGTGACGCGATCTACAAGGCGCTCGTAGTTGGTGACTACGGGTGGGGGCCGGCTGACCAAGTGGTCGAGCCGGAGGATGGAGAGCCTGCACAGGGGGATTGAGTGCAGTTGTTTTTTAGATTTGAGAAATTTTTGTAGTGAGACATGGGTAGATAGCAGATATGTATAAACACTTTGATAACTTCATTTGAGATTTATATTAGACTTCCGCATTGTTACATCTAATTTATTACATGATACTATTGCTTCCGCTATCTTTTGTTACGCTTCCGCATTTCAACTGTTGATTATGATGTTGTTTAAAATGTTTTAAAATTTTGACCTCACTGCGGACTACGATCTTGGAAGTTCTCGGATTTTCCGGGAAGTAGCGCGCCAACTTCGGTACCTTAGCGTTATCTTCGGTATTCGAAATTGGGGCGTTACAGTAAACTATGATCAAACAAAGTCATAAGGCAACAACCCCAATGTTCTCTGAATTTATGTCTAGAATTCAATATGAAACAGAAAGGAGATAGAAGGTAAAAGGATATAAAAAACTAAAAGGAACCATAACAAAAGGTTAGAAGGTAGAAGGATATAAAAAACTAAAAGGAACCATAACAAAAGGTGAATGTTGAACGAACCGCATCAACATTTGATTTCTTGGAATGCGGACATGATTAAACTGTAGAACACCATTATCCATAGTGTTGTATGCCCCATTTCCAAATTTCATTCCAATATCACCAATAGTGATACCGGGAAGAGGCAAGTGATCGTCTAAACTCCGTAACTGAACAATGAAACCTGTAGATTAAAATTTTGAAGGTTTACTATAAACAGAAAAGAAACTTCTAGGGACTGGGATCTAAAAAGAAAGTAGGCCAGATACTTACCATGCACTCCATGGTCCCGACCATCAATGATAAGACGAGCATAGATGACTGCATGGGTTGAAACTTTACCAAGGCCACCAGGCCACCACTGCACAAAAAAAAAAAGCGAAAAGAAATGAGTATAAGACATCTAGACTTCAACAACAATAAGATAACTGTACAAGCTGACCGCCTGCTCTTGACACACAAATGAGATAAAAGTCCATTCTTTTGGAGTACAGGACATCAGTTCGAAAGCTGTGGTAAGGTCGTCAATGCTCTTGATTTAGAAAATCCCTGCTGCCCCTTAGGGGCAGGGCAATGGGAGGATACCACTGCCCACTAGGGACAATGTGAAAATTAGTAATGCTAATAAATAAATCCTAAAAATAAGTATAAGCATATTTTTCTCTTAAGAGGCAAGTCATTAATCCATACATCCCAAGAAAAAGTATGCGGCAAGCATGCATTAAGAAATCTAGGGGATGTTTGTTTGAACCTACGTACATAGGTCTCCCTTCATTATGTGAGCAGAGCAGCGTCCAAATTCCACCAATGAAACGTGGATGGTGGGCCCATCCACAAAGATGTCGTAAATAAAATGGGGAAATGCCAAGAATATAGGGATAGGGACATGTAAATATAGAAGAGATAGAGTAATCAAGTATCAGATACATTACAGATATGACACAAATTTTGAAGTATTGAGCTGGCAAAGATGCTGAACCCACATATGGAGACGTGTAGTTGGGCCCTAGCCATGGATGTGTACAAGGTGGCCCCCAAAACCGCAAACCAACCAACCCACCCCCCCCCCCCCCCCCCCCCCCCCCCACCTTTTTCTTTTTTCTCCCTATTCAAGGGAGATGAGTTTTTTTCTCCCTTTTCAAGGGAGATGAGTGCTTGCATGGTGGAACTAACCCATGGTTTCCTGTGTTTCCTGTGGACCCCATCATGAACATCTGTGCAGGGTGGGACCCATCCATGGTGGGACCAACTGACATTTCTTCACCTGATTGGGCAAAAAATGTTGTCGAGTCTGTTACATAGGAATTTTCCATGTAAATTGGCATTGGTAGACAAAAGTGAAAACTACAGGTATCCATGTATTTTGATGGGATAAGGCATAGATGATGACTGTTATGAAGCATTTGTTCGTATGGTATCAGATGCAGGGGTACCAGCTACTCACAACTATGATGTAGATAAGTGTTCCTAAGTTCACAACAAACCATACACAGTTCAATCATTACATTTGGTCCACCCTAGAAACTGGGCCCCACCTTTTCATACCAATAACTTCTTCTGTGATGGGGAAGCAGGGCAGTAAATGCTCAAAAATGACAATCAAAACCAGATTATTTCTCCCTTGTTAAACACAAAACCCATAGTTATCCATAACCCATATGCAATTTAGGAGTGGTGAAAGTTCGACACAACCCAAACCCGACTCGCCTGTGACCCGCTCAGCCCGCATGACCTACCAAACTCATTTAAATGGGCTACCTTCCCATTTAAACAATTTGGTGGTTTAATATTTTGGCACTTAGAATGTTTTATATGAAATGTGACAAGGTTATATTGGGCTTTTTTTGGCATACAATTTAACTCAATTTAGGGATAATAATTGAAATGGATTGGGTTTGGGCCACGCTGCTACAATTGGGTTGGTGATGCAGCCAGACCCAAGACTAGGACCCGCAGGCCTTGATGGACCCATCTGATGGGGTCCACATGATCTCTGATTTGACAGAGATCCCTATCCCTATCCCTATTTGAGACAATATCTAAATTAGTAATATTACTTAGTTGCTTAATAGGATTGCTTTCTAAATTCTAGTTTGAGTAGGAATAGGTATTTTACTATTTTCAATATCCTGATTAGTTTAGAAATAGTGTGTTCTATATATACAGAAGAACCCTCTTGTTATTTGGCATGCTTTATTCAATCAATTCAATTATCATGAGTTATTTCTCTCTGAGTGTTATGGCTTGTCTTGTGCCCTAGGTCTGGGATCCTTTGGATTCGGTCAATCTCATTCTTGAGATTGGTTGACAGTATGACAGAGGTTCCGCGGCTACACCAGTTGGGTAACTTGGGTTAAAAGGGTTGACCCACATTGAATGCGGGTAATGCGGGTTGGGTCCGGCTGACTCAAAACAGGTGCGGATTGAAGTTCCAGATATGGATTGGACTTCAACCTGTAGATATATATTGTCAACCTGACCTCTTTGCCACCCAGTCATCCAAAAGGAAATTTCCTGGGAATTTCTCATTGCTCAAATTACTGAAAGGTGAGCCCGATTTCTACAGTCTCTGTTCGGACAAGAAAGGCACCATCTCAATCAGGCACCAAAAGCACCTCCTGCGCTTGTGTTAAACTGTGGACATTAGAAGGGGGTTCAAGTTTTCCAGGATTACCATCCATCCCAACAAAATCTATCATTTGCAAGTGTTGGGACTTGGGATTATGTTGATATTTCCGGAATGTCGCCATCTCACTTTTATCTAATTTCAGTTTCTTAAGTCATTCTTTCAGAAACTCATCACATAAGGATTTCCATATGGAGACCCAACAGCATTCCAAACACAATTCCTGTCAGGAGGGAGGATCTCAGAAATTTCAGAAATCACAGCACTTTAAATGGGCCCATTCTCACTTTTATCTAATTTCAGTTTCAAAAATCATTCTTTCAGAAACTCATCACATAAGGATTTCCATATGGAATCCCAACAGCATTCTAAAAACAATTCCTGTCAGGAGGGAGAATCGCAGAAATTTCAGAAATCACAGCACTTTAATGGACCCCTAGTACGAATAGCTATAAAAATAAAACGTAAAGGGAATAACCAAAGTCAAAAGAAAACTATCTATCAAGGTACTCATGGCTGAAATTTCACCAAGTATAAGAAATTTGTTGCCTTGTCACTGTGATTACTCACTTTGCTAGAAGTTAGCGTTGGACTGTGAATGATGAATTCATCAGATTTTGGATCGAATGTAGCAGTAGTTTCAAGTCCTTGAACATTTGAACCATGACCGAGCTCAGTTTGTGCATAACAGCCAATTATTTGCATCTTATACGCCAATGTTAACCACTTCTGATGTTGCTCATCAGTGCCTTGTCCTTTTATAGCAGGTACAAACATGCCCTACAGAGAAGATGGATAATAGGTAAACAACTAAGCAAATTTGTAGCATTAAAATGTAAGAGGAATTACATGGATTTTAAATCTCAAGATATGAATTATGATAAATGATCCAAACAATAGGACAAGGAGGTCGCACAAGTAGAAGGTCATCACCCAATGCGGCCCTACCGAAGGAGGGTCCTGGGAGGGTCCAGACTGGAGACAGACCTAACCTTTGGTAATTTTACACAAAGTGGTTGCTCGCAGGTCTCAAACATATGTTATCACGCATGGCACCCAAGACTTTTACCATTTCACCAAAGCAATGACCCTACAAGAGGTCCCACAAGTATTCTACTTAATCATAAAAACTAAACAATGACAGATGTCTACTAGAAAATTACAAGATTAGTTAAACAATACCACATTATTTATTCTATGTTTAATGGAAGGCCAACCTCCAAGGTTTCCACCTTCTATGATATATTGTAATAGTTAAACTGTCGTGATATTCGACATTGTATCCCTCAATATGAGGATAATGAGATTGTATCCAAGAAGTCCAACAATTGACATACCAGTCTTGCCCAGGTGCACTCTTTGGCAACCTTAACATACATTTGACAGTGGATCAATTAAATTCAACTTGACAACATACAACACAGTGAGGAGAGTTCAGCAATTGCAGTTCCAGGGAACTACTTCCATTGCTTGTAATTTGCCAGTTTAGCTACCTTGTGTGCTTTTTGATAAAGTTTTATAGACAATATTTCGAAAAAACCAAAAATACAAATCGCATAACTACAGAATCAAATTCAACCAACAAAGGATGAAGGTAGGACGCATAACACTGAAATAGATCATGAACTGAAAATTACTCACCCAATGTAGATCCGTGTAAGCAGGTTCATCCACAAAAAATCTTAACTTGGAAGCCTCTTCTTCTGTGGTGACAAAGTTTGGTTAGTTAAATTGTATATAATGGAAGAAACGACAAATATGCTGCAGTCAACTACCTTCCCACAATAGTATCTAATAGAGAATTGTGAATTTCTAGCAAACATATCTCCGGCAATAAACTAGGGTTGGGTTACATTACACGCACACGCATGCGTGCACACACACAGACATGCGATTAAGATATGGCACCAAAACAGAAGATCGTTCTAACCTAATGTACTGATTAAACAATCAAAGACTCATGATTTTAGAAAGGCACTACAGTGATACAGCTCATATGGCTTCATAAAACTTGAATTGAATGAAAGGAAGCTCCCCTGCAAAACCTCAATAAAGAGGAAAGTTCATTGTAAGCACTGTTCTTCAGTCCATCAGACTGGTTGTCTTGTCTCTTGTTAGCGTTTTCTTAATATAATATTCAGTTACCAATATAAAAAAATGAAATCCAAGAAATGCTGTACAGAAACCAGATGCTTTGATTTTACCCTGATCTTGGAACAGTCTTTTCTTGGTCAAGCCAAAGCATTACTAATATTTCTCACTGAAAACTAATCTAAAACCAAAGTGCATTTTGTGAACGGTGTATATGAACTGGATTACAACGATGCTAACTAGACATAATTTATGAAGATAAGAAAGTTCCATCCAAGCAGACATGATATATGGGAATCTTAAAACATTATAAGAAAATGATGGTGTTAAGTGTACAAGACTTGACCACATGATCGAGAAGGTACACTCCCATTTGTGTTAAAATATAACTTTCTTTATGATGATTTACCATCATTTAGTTTAATCAAGGAACTGAAGTGGGTTATGAGAAATTAACCTATGGTAAACAGTGAAGATTGGCACTCGACTATGCATAACCAAGAACAATTGCTGTCAAATCGGCACGAACATTTATGTTGTATTCATGTTTCTCCAATGGAAACAATGCAAGATAGTAAATAACTAAATGTTATATTTAACAAAATAAGTGAGAGCTAGAAAAATAATTGGATGGAAAAATAACGAGGAAGATATCAGGTACCTGTATATGACAACTGTATCATTTTGAACAATGTAGTATGATGACATGGGTAATAGATAGTCATACTTCAAAGGATACTTGAACAAGACTAATTGCATTAAGTTCATTCGAATCAAAGCTGTTGCTACTTTCAATAAATTATTATAAGAAAAGTTTACAAAGGAATGAAAGGATTGCTAATTCACCATGGCATGATATGGCTCCTTAAAAAATTGATAAATTTTTATAAGTTTAGTTACGTCCAGCATGCTTGAAAGACTACTTCAAAGTTGTTTATTGAGCAGAAGAAGAAGAAACACAGGTACAATGTTTTTGTTTACAAAATTTTAAAAAAAAAATTTAACCTAAACAATCTGTTATCAATGGGATACCATATCCATATCTGTATCCTGAATACCCATTTCTTGTATCCATGTACATTGTAGTATCTCTAATTGTACATCAAAGCGCACAACAGATATTTTGACTTGGTGAGTCTACCTAGCCATAGGACTCAACAACTTAGAGTCAACTCATCCATACACACCAATTCAAATAGGAAACTTTCGTTAGCTCCTTTCAAGAATGCATACACATGAAGTGGAAATTATGACTTGAACTTGCAACCATGCTCTCACACAAGCATACATGTGCATCATGTGGTACAATGCATTATGTTGTAGCTAGAGTCTGCTTTCCAAAGAATAATGTAAAAAAATTGAAAAGGGACACTTATAGGGCCACTTCAACTTCTCTCCCATTTCAATGTAGAGAGGGAAACCAAAGGAAGGCTTTTCTTTGTGTGTGCAAGTAGTGAGAGAGAGAGAGAGAGAGAGAGAGAGAGGTGCCAATTTAATTTAAACTATCACCATAGAAAATTAGTATAACTGTAAATGTAAATCCCACACTCCCAATAGAAAAAATTTTAAATAATCCTTTTAGCCTATATGGTTTTTTATTCACAAGAAAACTTTTGTGCAAGGGGAGTCCAAGATAAAGTAAGCAAACAATAGTCAATGGTGTCTCAAAATGATCTTCATAAGGAAGAAGTGGTAATCTAGCCTCACATAAAAACTGTTAAACTTCATGCTGTAATAAGAGACTATTGTTGCAAATTTTCCAAATCTACACCAACAGAATTAGGTAGTGACACCACATTATAGATGATGAATTAAGATCTTAAGATCGATGAAACCTGAAAGGTGGAGCTCAACAATCCGTTTCCATGCATACGCTGCTTTTCTTAGTGTGTTCTTAAATAACTCCTTCCTACTCAATGTTGCTCTGTTATCTTTACGAAAGGCCTACAATAGAGAAAAGGCACAATTGAACTCAACAGTTAGCCTGTCAGTTACAACTATTAAGTCAATCATCTACATGATACAATATTAATGGTGAAGCCTATTGAACCAGCTTTTATATGTTATAATTCATTGAACAGAAAAGGATGGGTAAATGAATGAGACCAAAATGAATTGATGCAAGAAATACCAAAAATTTCTGCAACTTCTTTTAATAAAAAAATATTTTATGGCCAACTCCTTAACTCTTCTTACCCTCGAAGGTGTTTCATAAAAATAATGTCAAGACTTAGACCATACTAAATTAGAAATGAGAAATTCAGGCCAAACACTAAAAAAAACGGAAGGAGAAAGTGACATATTACTCCTTAGAGCCCCTGTATAGCCTGTATAGATAAAAGAGATAGGGAAGGGGAAGAACAACAAAGACTTGGAATGAAGTAGTGGGAGGCGACATATTACATTGGTGAGCAACAAAGTATTCACCATCCCCCAAAAAAATAAAAGCAACAACGTATTTATCCCTAAGTAGGGATGAGTGGAGAATAACTCAAAAGGCTGATCATAATAGATGGGAGAAGCCTTCAGGGATGACATTGATGAATGAAGTAACCAACTCATCATGATCATCAAATCCTTATTCCATCAATCTAAGGCCTTAAAAAAAGTTCCTCTCTAAAGCTCCTCAAGAAAAGCCAAAAAAAAAAAAACCCACACATAATGCCTCTTTATGCCACCCTCTGACTGGCCAATGAAACAAGTACTTATCATTGACGTTGCAAAGCCCAATTTAAGGTCACATGAGTTATCATTTTTCCACTCAAACCTAGTTAACATCATGCTCTCAGTATCTCCAAAATAATGACATGTAATTCCTCCCAACTCCCAAGGTCTTGAATGGCCTCTCTTCTCTATGCACCTTCCAGAAGTAATCAGTTCGATTCGTCTCACAGGGGCAATTTTTTGTCTTCTATAAAAGCACCCAAACCATCTCAGATGATATTCTTTGATTTTCTTTTACCTCAATTGCCAGTATCCTAAAATTACCTCTAATGTTCTAGTCTCTAATTTGATTCTTCATAGTGACACTGAACATCCAATTCTAAGCATGCACATCTATGCACTCGGCAAATTGGATAGATGTGCAGTTGTAATATGGTATCTAAGAAGCCATCTGTAATTCGGTGAGTTCATAATAAGATACCATATTAAGTGAGTTCTTAATATGAACTGGCTCGTAATATGGTATCTAAGAAGCCATCGGTATAGATGGTATCCAGTTCTTAATACGGGTATCTATGACGCACCAAATTACAACTGGCTTCTTAGATACCATATTAAGCGACTTGGAAGAAGCATAATTACAATCTCATCGCTTCCTCTAAACTCTAATTCAAAATTCCAGTCGATTTTGCATTAAAATGCAACTTAAGCCACAACAAGGAATGACAAAACTGCAATGTCAATATTGCATTTAAAAGCCCACATAAGTTTTCATATAAACAGCACATAAGTGAATTCAATTCATCACAATAAAATCATGAAATTGGTTACAGTTCCACTCTGCTCACGAGATCATTCGTGTTGTCTAGATTTCCAATACTGGGTTTTGGATAAAAGATGGGTCCCACCCCTAAAACAAAAAAATTTTAAAAGGGAACAAACACAGAGCTAATCCGGCCTGAAAGAAAGAAGAAACACCCTCCCAAAAAAACACAAAAATAGAGAATCCTTGTCCCTGCTATTGCATCCCAACACCCCAATTTTCTCAAATACCCACTTCATGGATTCCCGAACAATCGTAACTCGGATTTACCCCACATGGAAATTTCAGATCCAACCCAATCCCAACAGAGATGCAGAACTACTTAAATGGGTGTAAATCAAAGAAAAGGGGAAGAAGATAACATCATAAGCTGTTGAAAAAACAAAGCAAGACACGAAAATAACCAAGACCCAGATGTGAAATCCTGTCAATGAACCTAGAAAACAAATTCAGATGAGAAAAGAAGCTCACGGGATCGCTTGCAACGAGGCGAGACATCCGGTCGGAGACTTCGAAAGCGTGCCGAGAGCCGGCCCAAACGATCTTCATGGCTTCCACATCGAATTGGGCTTTGTTCCTTTCATGCGCAAGGTGATCTACTTCCTCCATTTCCTTCTTCTTCTTCTTCTTCTTCTTCTTCTTCTTCTTCAAAATCCACTGAAGAAAATAAAGCGAATTGACCTGATCTTTCTCTTCCTACATTTAAATCGTATGACCGTATTCTGGGTATACACCTAACCCCACCATGTGTAGGCGTGGCCTTTTACAGGTCCCCACATGTACAGATATAAAATGATTCCATTTTCCCAAGAAAGAGTGGGGTTGAATGTTTAGTATCACTCCACATAAAAGTCAAATGGGAGGCATGGCGAATTGGAGAGGTTATTCCAATCCCACCCATTGCCCATTTTTTCAATTTTATCAATTTTTTCCTTTTATTGGAAGTATGGTTGCAAACGGGTGCGCTCCAGGTCAGAATTATATCAGACTAGGTTTAAAATAACGATTCCGACTTTTTACTCGAAACCTATTTTGCTTGTTCCATATTCGATTTCGATAGGAAAATATATATTCGGTTTTGAAATGGAGTCCATCGGGAGGATTGAAACTTAATTTCAAAATTGTTTTTAATTTTTATTTATTTTTTTAAAATAATCATGTTATTCAACTTAAAAAGTTTATTTTAAGGTACGGTTTGTAATAGCAAATACTCACATGTCGAGTCTTGGGTCCACAGGTCGAAAGTTATATGGGCCCGTAATCGGGCTCGTTTATTAATTGGAACCTAAATTGGGTTCCGAAATTGGACTCATTTATGGATTAGGACCTAAAATGGGTTCTAAACACTTTTTTTTTAAGGTCGAAACTTTCAAGTAATCAGATAATTGGATATCCGTTTGCAATCCTAATTGAAAGACTCCGTGCTCGTCCACTTCAACTTAGGAATGCAAATACATCACTTACCAGCCAAAACCATATTGGACTCGGAATTGAATTGCTTCTACATGATGGTTCTAATTTTGGATTTGATTCCTATTTAAAACCTATTTGATGAATTCAAACTTTATTTCGGCAAAAGGACTAGGATTTGATTCCAAAGCCGTTTTTTATTTTTTTTAAGAAAAAAAGTTTTTTTTAAATAATAATATCATTTAACCTATAAAAGTGCATCAAGTTTATTGCCTCCAAATTTAAACATGAGACAATAGTCCAATCAGAGTTGATTTTAAGCTATAGTGTGCAACATTAAAAGCTCGCATCCAACCTTTTTTTTTTATTTCTAAGAAATTGATCTCAATACCTAGACAAATCACATTGGCTCCTTAACCAACTAACATTAAAAGCTTGCATCTAAACTTTTTTTATTTATTTATAAGAAATTGAACTCAATACCTAGACATGTAACACGGGCTCCCTAACTAGCTGTGCATCAATTGGGGCAATTGATATCGATCCAATATTTGGACCACAAAGGTACAGTAGAATACGCATGTGCAGTTTTTAGTCTTATGGTTGATAGATCCATCAAACAAAGCATTTGAGATATAACAAAGGTGCAAGCAAATGGGTTGGATCCTACGTTCGTGGATCGGAATTTGCACGGATCCAAAACTGTTTATGTATCAGAACATAAATATATATTTCAAACACAATTTTTTACAGGTCAGAGACTCTAGATAATCGGATATCTATTTCCATGCCCTTCAACCTACTGAGACCTATTTGTTCGTAGGAATTTTAAGAAAATGTTGTCCTTAAGTGAGACTTCAACTACTCGAGTATAGTCTAGCATTTAGAAAGTTGAAATCTAAGAGTTCAAAATTCTGAAGCAAGTTTTCAGGCACGTTGATTTTTACAATTATTATAACTATATGCAAAATTAGAAATGCTTGGGAGATACAATCTGATATAAGTATTAAAAGTCTCCAACACCTACAATTATCATAAAAAAATACATCCAACCAAATAAGCCTTTAGGGCCTATTCTTTCAATAAAATTTATGACAACAATTTGGTATATTGGGAATTCCTAAAATGATGTGATGGCTTGCTTTATTTCTTTTTCAGAATTTCTAAATTTTAGCCACCTAGAAGATCTCAAACGACCTTTGAAATTCCAAAGTTCCAATTCTTTTTCTTTTTACTAAATGTCTTGGATGCTAAAATACAAAAGAGCATTCAAAAATTCATAAGTAGAAGAATTTAGAAATTCTCCAAACAAAAACTCTTTAAACCAAATAAAGAAATAGGGTTAATAGAGGGCATTTGGTGCCCTTCACAAGTTGAGCTCTAATTGAAACCAATCTCTTCTAGAGCGTGTTTGGATGTACGGTGAATTGAAGTAAAGTGAGGTGAAACACCAAATAAAGAGATAATAAAATATAGGAGGTTTTGATTCTATTTTATTTTTAGTCGCTTAATATGAAATCTTTTTTACTTTTTATGTAAAAAGAGGATCATTTTTGTTATTTACTGGATAGATGAGGTTGTTTTTTGACTTTTTTTTTTATAAAGAGGAAATTTAAAATTTATGTACTTTTGATATGACCTATTGTCTTTATGTTGATTTTTTTTTATAGAGAAGAAATTTAGAATTTATGTACTTCTGATATGACTCATTATCTTTTTATTATTTAGATAATGGAGGCTTTATCTCACTTTATTTTATTTTACCGTACATCCAAACACGTCTGCAGTACAAGGATTTTAGATCGGCTCTTAAAACTGATTTCCCTTTTATTTTTCCTTTTTTAATGAGCACAGCCACATTTTGCTACCATATGATTCACATCATGTGCGGATTGTGTGACTAAGTGGAGTCAGAGTTGGTTTCCCAAAAACAAAAAAATGAGTTTTCCACATCTTGATAGAGATTTACCCGGGAAGTCTATATTCGTATCCAATGAGGGGGATTATCGTTATCTATAGCCAGTTGCATATCGTGTAGGATTTCTTTTTCCTTCTCTATATTGGAGCCGTCTCCACGAAATCCACGTTCCTTCTTTGTTTATTCATGGTTCCTGATAAGCTCCTTCATTCAGACTTCAAAAGCACGTGAAAATCTTTCAAAGGAAATTTATTGCCTTGAGCTCCTTTGGTCGGTTGTAGCTGTAGGGCGCGGGTCCCAACCGCCCATGGGTTTGGACTTTGGGCTTTGGAAACTCGTACATAAATTACACAGATTATAAAGCTTATGATCGCGACCCACATGTCTTTTTTCTTCGTTGCAGGGGCTAATGACTCGTGAGTAATGCATTGCTGCCCCTGCTAGTTCTGTGTCTTGCATAAGGGCATACGCAAACAAGATACATAAGATAAGCTGCAATGAGTCCGGATCCCCTGTTTCGTCCAAACAGGGGAGCCCTGTTTGGACGAATCAGGGGGCGCCACATGCGGGGGCGAAGGGGGGCGGAGGAAAGAAAAAAAAAAAGCTTTCCCTCTTTCCTCCGCCCCCGCATGTGGCGCCCCCTGATTCGTCCAAACAGGGCTCCCCTGTTTGGACGAAACAGGGGATCCGGTTCCAGCTGCAATGCATGGCCGACAGCGACCAAGTGATGGGCTCACATGAACAAGATGGGTCGGTCAGTTGTCTTATTTAAATGACATTTGATGGCTCTCTTTTTTTTTATATAATTTTTCTTTCACTTTTTTTTTTTTTTTTGTCCCTTTGATTTAAAATTGATTGAAAAAAATGTATCAGACAGTTTCTAGATTTGCTTAACAAAATTTATGTGAGTGTGTGATTTAATCAGCTTTAAAACTGCCTTCTTTCAACCGGACACGCCGTTTTTTTATTATTCTTTTTAAAATTGCATATACTATTTTACTTAATAATAATTTTATAATATGATGATTTTGCCCTTATAACTTTTATAGTATGACTAGCTAGTTTAACCTTTTTATGAAATCAAACATAACAAAGGGTGTGTGCATATAGTTCTAATTGAAATAATTTTGTTTCATAGAGATCTATTAAGCTCTATTTCAAATGGATAAGACTCCTATACTTCTTTTCAGACGCTCTTTCAGTAACTAAAAACTCAAGATATATATGCATTGCATGTGGATTTTCTACATCCTAGCTTTCATAGAAGTAGCCATCAGAATTACGAAATAGATGAGACGTCAAATTACTTTTCTACCTAGAGGGTCCCCCGGAACCCACTAACCTGCCCCATCTTTTTTCTTTTTAATGCAGCAGAGACCTCAGGCACTAGCAGCAAATGCGACAGAAGATCTGAACATAGCATTTAATATAATCATCAATCCTTCATGATGATCTTCACCAAATCTTTATCCCACGTACTCACATGAGATAAGTTACCAAGTCATGTTCTTTCACTCAACCATAAACTTCTTCACACTGGAGGTCCATATTTATTTTTCTCGATCCCAAGGTTTATCAGCCATTTGGTGTAAAGTAATATAATCAATAAGTCCAAATGCATAAAGCCATTACTCAAAATCCCTCAAGTGGTACAGGGTTACGTTGGCTGAGTAAATGTCTCCTCCCTAACCCCCACCTTTCTATAGTTTGACTTGACCCTGTCGTCATTGTCCAAATTTGGTAACGATGCTCCAAGTATGAACGATGATGCCTGTGAATCCAAGGAGAATATGCATATCTCTCAAGGATGCTCAAGTACGTATAATAGGATATGCCCCTTGAAAACAACGATGGTGTGGTGGTGGTGCAGCCAACATAGCAGGCCGAATGTCAAATTGTCAATGGCCGTCGAAGCAATCAGTTTTCAGGGATAAAAATCTAAAAGGTTTAGAGCCATAACCCACTGGATCCAGAATCCAAAGGCTCCAACCAGACCCCTATCATTTGTTGTTGGATCAGATCTACTCAACCAAAACCCAGCTTGGGACCTGAATGTGTCATTACAGATCTAAATTTTCATGTCAGGTTAGGAATTGTCATCCAAACTGTTAGTATTTTTGTTGGTTAATTTATAGGTTGGACAAAACTCTGGGTTCATTGGGTTGTATTTTCTATTTTATTTTAAAATGGACCGTAATTGGATTGTCGGCAACGCTGAAGAGAAGAATAGAAGAAAAAAAGGAAGACCGGGCGAAATCCATCAGGCTCGATCGATCGGAGCCTTTGTCCGATTGATCGGACAGTAAATGCACCCCAGTTAAATGGGCTGTCCAATCGATCGGATGGCGGCGCAGTTTCGGAAAAATCTCTTATTTTGCTACGAATTGGTTTCCTTTTGAGACTTGGTTTCCCAATTTGAGTCATACTTGTGCTCTAAGTCTAAGGCACGAATTTAGGCCTATAAATAGGGTGTTGCTCTCAACCCTAAAGTGTGAGTGTGCATATTGAAAATTAGAAACACCATCTCTTATTAATCTGAGTCAGAGATATCTTAGAGTGAGAGATTATCCTCTAGAGCCATTGAGAGATTGTTCTAAAGGGCTGCTCTAGAAGATTGTTGCTGCTTCTACTTTCTTGTAGGAGATAGTTTTATCCTGACTGACAGGATGCAAAGAGATCAAGTAAGGAAAACGGGGCATGGTGGATGTTGTGTCAGTGGATTCTTTACAAGAATAACTACAGTCTTTAGGTTGAGGTACAGGCTGAGATAAAAGGAGCTTGTGAGTATATCTTGTAATCGTTCGTGAATTCTTGATTTCTGGTTTGTGGTTTTTCTCCCTATATAGGGTTTCCACGCTAAAAATTGTGTCTACCTTCTTGTGGTGTGTGATTGGTCGATAGCTAGTTCTATATTCTGATTGGTTATTTTCGCTGCACGTTGATTGGTTAATTTAGAACTAGTATATCCATTCTGGTAACCCCTGCAAAAAACTTTCACAAACTGCATTGGATGAGCAGCAAACCTCCGATGAATCTCACTTTTTGATAGATACACGGCTAACCAACAAACCATCAGAACCTGGTTTGGTTCCAAATATAAACCCACTACATGTTCTAATAATAGTAAAATAAATAAAAAGTCCGAAAAGATTGAGGAGCTCAATTCAAATAACCCCAGCTTCGTCCTAAAAATTTCAATCCTTTTATGGCTTCTCTGCCAACCCTTCTCCTTTCAGGTGTGCGTCTCATCTTTTTCTGGAATCACTTCTCAGATTTAAATTGCAAAAATGCCATTCTCTTGTACCCCAGACTCAAATAACAGTGTTTTTTTCATTTCTCTTTCTGATTAGATGTGCAGTTGCTTAACCTCAATTCTCTGTGTATTTCCCTTGTTCACATTGAAAGTCACCTAAAGTTCATTTTTTTTTATCACAGACATATTCATTTAGAAACTGCATTCACACTACTCAAAAGGGGTTATAAAAAAGCAGTTCCTGCTCTCGTTCATGAATTCACAATTATATAGAAGAGTAGAAGATCCATGTCAAAGAACCCTACTTTAAGGCAGTGATGGAAGAAGATCCATCTCAGCCGTCGCATTAGTTGGATGGTGAGCAGTCCAAAATCCAAAAGAGGACCTCAACTAGTTAATATTGAGCGTGTGAATTCTTCCTGAGGGGCCACTACGTAGAAGAGGACCACATATAAAAAAGTGCACATTTTTTCAAAATATATAGGGCTTTTTTGAAAATCTTGGGAGGCCTTACATAAAAATCTATAAAATTCCCTAAAACATCAGCGGGCTTTTTTGAAAATTTTGGGGTGCCGGGTATGGCCCTGGCAAGTGCTTCTTCCAAAATCTATTTATAAAGGAATGAAACTTATAATTAAGTGTGGCGAGTTCTTTGCTATCATCGAGAAAGCGAAGTTGAGAACTGCAATTTGGCTGCAATGTTGTGCACAGGTAAGACTGGAAGAGTTGCCACCAAAAGTCACCCACCATACGTGTGAGTAGCCATGCAATGGAATCATGGGCTCTCCTAACATATTGGTTGCAAGTTGCAACAGTAGGAATTGCTCTAGCTGCCAAAGAAGGTGGGTGTAGCTGCAAAAGAGTTTGTGCAAAGAAACCGAGCCCCCTTATCCAAACTTGTCACATCCCAGTCCCGAGAATTTCCAGATTAGGGTGGTACCCCAGGTGTGACACGCGTACTCCCGTGAACTCGCACCTGTTCAGAACAAAATCCGAATTCACGAAGGAGAAATTTCCACATTTCACGTGTGAGGATTACTCACCGACACCTGTTAAACAACATTTATTTGCGGAAGCATGTATATCATCAATAACAAAGCCATGAGCAATCTATTAATCAATCAAATATATTACCATTAATCTATAATAAAACTAATAATTTAAACCTCTTAAAAGCATAGTACACAAATACTCTAATGAATATCTTTAGATGCTTATCTCAATGGAACATAATCATAATACAAATGCAAAATAAACTAATCATATGTATTACCTTAAGCTAAGTGCAATATGAAATACTTAGTCTCAAACCCAAGATGACCACTCTGATACGTACTCCAGGTGTCAAAGTTAACCAATATGCTTATCAATCAAACCTCTAATCTGAATGGTTATTAGTAATTCTCTTTGGTGTCCTGGATCCCTGTGACACTAAGTGTAGCACCATGAATACGACGATTCAACAATATATATGAGCAATTAAGATTCAACACATGTTATTCAAATTTCGAATTTAAAGACGAATAGATTAAAGAGACCAAATAAAAGTCAACTAGGCACATTGTGCATTATGAATAAATCATGCTTTATCGAATCAATAATCGAATATTCACTTTCTAGTTGGCTACTACATTTGCTCACCCTCTCCGATAGAGAGCGAATCTAGTTGGGATGTCACCAGCAGCCCGGCCAAAGGCTAGCTGGCTACCCGGTTCTGGAGTTCCGGTGCTCCAGACGACATACTGCAGTAGTCTCGAATAACTAAACTAAGTTTAACCCCATCAGGTATCACAAGGTCGAAGCTAAGTAGTGCCGAACCATTCGAATCAAATAATAATAAAATGGAGTAAGACTTTACGAATCGAATAATTTCTAATCGAATCCATTATTTCATTTCCTAGTCTCAAATCATTTCTAATCGCATCGAATCAAATCGCATACTTACTCCTTTCGAATAACACATCAATGGATGATAACATTTGTAATACAATTTGTGAAATAATACGAATAATGCAATAATAATAATAATCATGTGAATATTTAAGGGCAATAATGAATTAATCCCAATATGCAAATGCAAATAAATTAATGGAATCAAGAATATTTACTAGTCAATCCTAATCTAACTACCCGTAGTCTCTAACCATCCATTTCAATGTAACTTTAGATAATTCGATACACGTGCTACATTTTGTTGATGTCACGTTGTGTATGTGTGAGGTACATCGAATTTCTCTAAATCAACACCCATGGCGAAGTTCTAGACGAGACAGATAAGCACATGAGATAATCTCAGCCCAAGATTCCCATGTGTTACAATTTCCATTGGACAATGATAGGCGGTGATGGGTACCATTCTATGGACCTACAAGGTCAATCCTTTACAACCCAGAAACCTTATTAGTTTAGTGTTTATGTCACAATCATCCTCAGGGATTGATTATGAAGAGTTTAGGCCTTTTGAAGTGGAATTAACTCCCTTAGTGGCCAATGGTTCCAACCTAGGAGTCCAACTAGAGTTAAAGTCCCTTTTTCCAAAAGAGATAAGGCCCGTTTCAATGGTCCTAATATTTACTCTCTCCCAATCTCTGGTCATTAAGTGGTGTATACCACTGGATTCCACACTTCAAGAGCTTTCCAGCGGTACGTGGAACGGAACTCCAAAATCCGATATACGGATAAAAAGTTATGGCCATTCGACGTTGGCATGTCGGGCCCAATGGGCCGACCCGCCCGAGCGGGCCCAATCCGGCAGGCCCAATTCCGGGCAATTTCTGAGTCTGAAAGTGTCAGGTTGCAGCCATTCTTCTCCTATTTCAATTATCAACCATTCTTAGACCATGTTAGACATGATTTGAGCCCCCAAAGCTCCATGTACAAGCTAATTTTATCAACCCACATCCATTCTATTATCCATTAACACTCATATCTATAGAACCCATTTCACATTATGAATCCCCATTCAATTAAAAAGGCTGAATTCTAATATTCAAGGGAAATATAGCATTCAATCAAAGAATCAATTAACATGCATAAATCCAATCTGCTCATACTTGCCTCTTTTTGGTGCTCTGCACTCTAATTCCTTCCTTTGATTTAATTGAAGCTAAACCCCCTAATTTTCTAAGCTCAAGCTAAACCCTACAATGGTAAATGACTGAAATGAGATGAAATCATTATGCATGCACTGTAAATTACTTCCAACTAGCATTACTAAGCCATAGAACACTTTAGGAGAAAGAAAGCTTACCAAGGAAATGGGCATAGAGAAGATAATGATGAATGAAGCTTGAGGTTGGGGAAGATGACGAATTTGAAGATGCGTTGCTCCCTAACTCCTCAATCCAACATGCACGGTCCTCTAAATAGTTTCAGATCAGGCTTCACAATAAGGGAAAGGATATGGAGAGGCATAGCTCCACCAAGAAATGTGTGGGGAGATGAAAGAGATGAAAAGGAGTTTGTGGAGAAGATGAGATAAGAGGAAGAAGATGAAGTTGCGGCTCCAATCCTACATGCACAACTCTCAGCTGTAAGCTTCTTGAAGAATGAAAATGAAGAAGAAAGAAGAAGAAGATCAGGAGCAGTAGAGAAAAGCTCTCTTGTTCACTTAGAATGAAAAGAAAGAAAGAAGATGGAAATCGTTGGGATGAAGGGTAAGTTTTGCTCCTTTTGCATGCAAGCCTAGGGTCTTACGGGAAATTTGGGAAAAGGCCTTTTGATGGAAATGGGCTTGAATATGAGTTGGGTTGGGTCAAGTTGGGTTGAAACATGAAAATCAATGCTAATGACATGCTTAATGAAATGCACATGAAGACCTATAAAATTTATACACACACTAATAAAACTATTAAAAGGTCAAACTCTACCTAACCAATGTCAAACCCCACCAATCTAACTAATCCAACATAAAACCAACCAAAACAAATATTATACACCTAATCAAGATTAATTAGGCATTAAATACACTTAAGCGGGGTCGGGGTCTTACAAAACTCCATTGGATATTGTTGTTGGAAGTTCGTAAAAGCCAATAACTAAACTGGAGAGAGAGAGAAACTAAACTACAACCACATGCAACCCTTTTTTATTGGCATCATGACTTGAATCCACAATTTTTGAGGTTGCAATGGTGAACACCTTCCACTATGCCACAATCCCTCGTCAATTGTCAACCACATTCAACTTGATAATTGGAGGTACAGATATCAATACTCCCCGGAGACGATAAGAGAGAGAAGTTAATATCATATGGCACTAAATGCTTTCATAGGTTCAAGCATTCTAAGCCAAAATAGGAATAATAATTCAAACAAGCACTACATCCAAAATCACTCACCTGACTCAATCAATTTTAGATAGGAACTGCAGTTAAATCAGTTCTAGGGGAATAGACCTGAAATAACAAGCATGCTGGTAAGTAAAATAAAATAAAATAATGGGTAGGTTGGTCGTGTAAAAAAGAACAGGATTAAATTGAGGCGAAATCCTTATATAAAGCACACAAGTTGACATATACAAGCCTCAGTAGCACTTTATTCATAACATGGAACCCTTCAGGACTTATGAGCACAGAGCTAAACTCAAGCTTCCAGACCTAATGTGAACACCAGATTCATCAGACTGCATGGATTGGACTGCTGCTTGAATTCATGCTTGAGCCACCTGTGGCTGGGTTTGCATGGAAAGCTGACTGTCTAGCTGACCCTTCAAGCAGTTGCAGAGAAAGTGATGAAGGTGCCATATGACTACGGGATTCTCCCAGGCTCAGTTTTGACATGCCTACAAGCTCATCAACATTGACCGGGTTTGTTGAATGTACTGCTGTTGGCTTGACAACTTCATGTGCTTCTTTCTCCACTGTCTCTGCTGTGTAACCAGGCCAGAAAGGGAATGAAAATGGCAAGTACGGTGAGAAATAGCCAGGGAATATTACTGGGTAACTGGAGTGCAAGACTTCTGATTTTGGAACAATGGCTTCTCCATTGTTAGAATTCGTAGAATCCATTGAATCGCATTGATCATCAAGGGCTGGAGGCACTGGCAATGGAACAGAGCTTTGTGTTTCAGGCTGCTCATGGCTTACTGGGAACAGATCTTGTGCTACCACAGGGTTGTCAATTGTCTGTAGTACGACAGACAAGTAAAGATGGATGATTGGGGAAAATAAATCTAGAATGAAATTATTTAAAAGAAAATTGTTTTCTTATGATATATTTTTGTTGGAAATCCCAGCATAAACTAACATGTCACAAAAATTTAGATGCATAAACAAAACAGGCATGCATGCATTAGAAATGAACACATACACACAAACACAGAGAACAGACAGGTGCACATCACCCGCAGACACACACACGCGAGAGAGAGAGCGAGAGAGAGAGAGAGAGAGAGATACTTCATCTGTAACCATGTCAAACAGGCTTGATCTTCTCTTTCTTCTGGTTGCATTGGTTTGGCGGATGAAATATTTCTGAGCATGACTGGCCACCTGAGTGGGCGTCCGTGATACAACAAAATTACGTGATATACCTCTCCAATCACCTTTGCCGAGCTTCTGAAGGCCAAGAAGAAACATCCTGTGCTCATCTTCAGTCCACGGCACACCTGCAAATCATCTTGTTATAAAAAGAAAGAAAGAAAAAGGTAGTACATGTGCACTGTGGCATATGAGATTATGAGCCTTGAAAGCAGGCAGATAGCAACACATCCTCATGTGAGGTTGTGAGTTTAGCATTCATGTCAGGTAGTGTCTAAGCCATTTTCCTTTTTATCATGCTTATTTAATTACTAAAGAAAAGAGTTGGAGAAATGTAGAAAAATCATCACACAAAGCCTTATCCCATCTCTCTCTGGTTCGGTTTTTGAGGGACAGACTACAAAGTAATAGGTAACAGGGAAATTCTAAAGAAGAAACGGAAAAATGACCCCACACCTTTTACCTTGTCGAGTGCCCATTTCCATGACCTCATTTGACTCACAAGAGTCCCACTCTTCCTAAATCCAACCCTCTCATTTCACACTCCTGTGATTAAGCATTGGTACAGGTCTCACTAGAATTGAAGTGATATACACTGTTGGATCAAACAGCGTGTAATTCATATGGTTTGCTATCCAATAAACCCAATGGCTTATATCACTCTGATTGAAGTGATAATTGGGTAAGTGCCTATTCACTGCGAGCATGAATGATGTATTGTGGTGATGTAAGTGGTTGAATCGAGACAAGGTGGGTTGGATGGAGGTGTTATGAGTGGGTTCGTAGGATCAAGAAAAAGTGGGCCCAAGATGGTTAAAATGAAGTCATAAGCATGAAAACTCCCGTGAGGTAAGCTTTTATAGTAAAATCTTTGTCACCATTCAGAAAAAACACTACCATGAGGTAAAGGAGCAGCATAATTGGTACTAGCAATGAACATTTAAAAGGAAAAGGCACTAGTGATGATGATGAAGTAGAAGATAACAATTGACAGCACATCATCCAGTCTCTAGTGTCATCCAGGCGGTATCTACCATACAGTACAACCAGCGTGGGTAAAAATTGTTTATAATAAAATAGCTGAGATAGAAAAGTCAGAAATATAGTCAAATATGAGGAATTATAAGTTCCTGATACATCAGGAACTGTACTTTAGATGGCATGCAAATGTATCTTTTAAATGAATTAATGCAATTAACAGAGGCTGACAACATAATATGTCATTTCAATAGTTAATCATAACAGATAGGTTTAGTCCGAAGGTATGCCAGCACCTTTTTAACACTTCAGTAAGGAGAAAATATCATCTTTCCATATATGTCTCCATAGTCTACACACATTAAACAAGTCCTTGGCACTGTCTCTAGTTTCTCCAAGATTCCATTTCCATCTTGTTCAAATTCTCATAAAAATTTGAACTCTAGACAGTTCTTTCTGCCTTGAATTTCCACCACCACCTTCTCTCCACACCCAAACAGACCCCAAGTCTACAGGCCAAGTTATATATGCCCTTTTCCTTATATCGCATCACATATCATCGATGAAGTCACCTCTAAATCCATAACAAGCAGGGGAACGGAGTGAATGACACTGTCAAAGAAATATAACATAACTCAACCCAAGAAGAGTAGCAACAATTCCAAACCCCATTCTGGAATCCAACACCAACTCATGACACTTATCATACCAAATAGCAGAATCTATTACAAATTTGGACCAGCAGACAGCTGTTAAATGTTTAGGCCCAGCTCTGATGCCCCAACAATCTCTATCCCTGGAAAATACCTTTCCATCCAAAATCCCAATTCCCAAATCTATTCCATTGCAGATACAGATTCGGTGTGAAAAATGATAAAATCCTTCCAAAAATATGTGCCATCAAATTGCACAGCATAATTGATAAACAACTAATCTAGCACAACATTCAATGCGCATAATGCTCGAGTCACAGCCAAACATATCCATCACTACATAGTACGCATCCTACAGTTCACAATGCTAAAGACCCATTTCTGTCAGTCTCTTGATAACATTGACCAAAACTTTTAATTCGGGGAGATACCAATCATACAACATAATTCATGAAAAACTGTAACTGTATTTTTGGTTTATCATCAGACATGAAAGATTGAAACTTTAATAATTCCTAGAACATCTTCAATATTTTTTCCCCAAAAAAGAGCTAAACAAACCAAAAAGATTCTCTTTTTGGCCCATAAAAAAACCATGAAATCAAGGCATAGGCATAACAAGATTCACCCAAATATTCTAAATCCCCAAAAGGATAATAATAGGCAAACGAAAGAAGATTAAATACAGAGAGGAGGTGTAGGAGGAGAAAGATCTTGCCTCTCTTCCGCTCACGGGAGGCTGAAGAACAGGAGCCATGGGCGAAATCCTCCGACGCGTAACCTTCCGCGGCCGGTGCTGCAGGCTCCGGATTCTCGCCGGCGCCGGAGTAATGCGAGAGATTCCCCATGCTGGCGCTCTTCCGGATCGATCCGTCCGTCAATCGGACGCCGAAGAGCTTGACCCCTCTGTTAGGGCAAGTTCTCAAATTGTGGCCGTTGTGGCTGCAATGCGAACACCTTCTCGTCATCTTCTCCTTCGATCTGCAACAACAGATTTCTCTTCTCTACGATCGAAATGACATGGAGATTGAGAGCCGGAGATTCATGAGCTGAAAAAAGGGTTTCAGAGAAAGTGGATTTCTAGGGCTTGTTGGAGGGAGGAAAGTCGAAGAAAGCTACGGAGAGGGATAGGGAGCGAGAGAAGGAGGATGGAAATGAAACACGGTCCGTGAAATTCAGTTCAGATTCGAAGATTTAAAACATCGGTGAGGAGTATGCCACGTGGAGGTTGCCAGGTGGCACAGTATAATCTAACCGTATATTTTCCTTCCCGCAGACGAGTTAGACAACGATGTTGTGTATGTAAAACAACTCATGCCCACAGGTTTTGCTTCGTTTCTTGCAACTCATCAACTGTTGGTCCTAAAAAAGTGAATAACACAATCAACACAATCTTATCCCATTGTGAAATTGACCAAAAATATGATTAAGACAATCTTATTCCCCAATATACAATAGACAAGAGCCCATGGAAAGGTCTTTCTGTGGACAAGGACAGTCAGAAAATCATTTTCCTCCGGCGGTGTTGATTTAACGGCCTTAAATCCTGATTCTTTAATATAATTCAAAGAATTCATGTTTGGAGGAATTTCAAATTCTCTAAATGATGTGCTCTTGGGGTGGAATTCCAAATCCATCCTCTTAGTGGAGCATTTGAAATCCCAATGTATTCAAAAGACGCCAACATAGCAAATGACATACATCAGGAAGCATCTTAAAAGTAATTTTTATAGATTTAATTTAATGGTGAGCGAATACTCAATGAGTGCAAAAACTGATGTCATACATCAAATGACAACAAAATTGAAGGGGCTGCATTGATAGAACGTATGTCCTATAGAGCCGTGTCCACTTGTAGGGGAACAATCTCCACACAATCTTATGCATATGCATCAATAAATATTTTCTATCAAACAATTAATCTTAATGTGAAACAACTCCTAGGGGTAAAATTTGAAAATATACCATACACTGAAAGGAGTTTACTTTGTATGGCTCGGATTTTATCAATTGTGGGGCCCATTAAGCAGTCCCACTCCTTTAACTCAGAATTTCTCAACGTTGAAGCCTCAAGGATCCAAACTTGTTTGTTGGATTGTGCGGTGCTGATCTGGACCGTCCAAATTGTAGGCTCCATATGGGAGAACTTTTGGAGTGATCGGATTATCTCAGACGTCGACTTGTGCCGTCCACAATGGAAAGGTCAAAGGTAAAGGTCTAATGGATAGGGTGGTAATGGGTCTACCCATGCAGAAACTTGTTCAAGCCCATCCCACTTAACTATATGATTTAATGTTCAGGCCTGAATCCAGTCCACAGGCCCGAAAGTGAGGTCGATGCCAGGTCCATTTACAAAACATATAAACTTTTCTGTTAAAAATGTTGGGTTAGGCGTAGCCTTTAAATACGGGTGTAAAAACAGTGTCCAAATCCATCCCAATTATGTGAATGGGCACAACCGGGCAGGGCCCATAAACACCCCTGTGAATTGGACTGTAGGCAGCCCCATGGAATCAGGCATTGCATTGATGGGTCAGAGTTCCATTGCTTCATAAAATCCCATCAAGGGCCCATCAAATGAATGGTGGAAAATACCAGAGGATAATAATGCTCACAAGCATTTTCATGTCCATATGCATATTGTAACCATGAGTTCAAACTTCAAAGCACTATAAACCCAATCCCGCCAGTCATTCCAGATCTGTGAATTTTATGGGTCGGCCACTTCAATTATTTTTCTGCTTGTGTCAAACTTAGATGTTATTTTTAGTATAAGATAGAGGAGACAACAGAGCTTAAAAATCTTTTTTGTCATTCAGCTTTTAAGAGAGATATAATCCAAATGGTATGTACATCTCTGTCTGTAGCCATGTTCCTCGATTGGCTTGATTTGAATTACACAAAAAAGCAAGGGATTGGGGTTAACCTATATATTGTTTTACTAAGGGTCGTTTCTTTCCATGCAATTGAATTCATAGGAATCCCTCTTAAAATGGGTTAAAATAAATAAATTAATAAAGAGGTAAGGAATAAAGCATATAAGGTGGAGATGTTGATGAGATCTTGATTTTCCTATATTTGGTTTGCTAAGGTAGTGGCTAGTTAGATCTATTTGAATAGGCTCCCTTTTAAATAAGACATAGACTGCCAAATAGGCCCTATTAGTGATTTACATCTAATCAATCTTTTACTGATTCATTTCTTCCTGATATGCTTACTAAGAGCGTAAGCCTTGGGGAATATTTGATCACTGGAAATTGCATCCAAAACTTTTGTAGCGGGACATTTGAGATTCCCATCAGATCATGCTAGATAATGCTCTTTTTTATTAATGAAATTCACAAGACTGGCAAGAGTTTAAAGGTCCCATATTAGGACTCAATATCACTCTGCGTAGATGAATTCACCCAGTGATTTAAAGAGTCAAAGTTCGAAAACAGTTCAGCGGTAAAAGAAGATTGGATTAAACATTAGTGTCAAATTGTATACTTCAGCTAATTAGTAATTACCAGGTAGGTATATTATATACAAAGGGTATTGATAACTGTAGTTGAGTCCCAATACAAAATGAGAAAGGAACATAGAAAGAGAGGGGCATTTTGAAGGAATTTGCCTTTGATTTCAGAGATTACTTTTTATCTAATTTTGTGTGTACACTATGAGTAATCGGTTGCATTTGGAGAAAACAACTGCTACAAATTTCTTCACCTCCATTTCCACTAGCATTTTTCCTCATCTGGAGCCTAAGATTAGGAGAAAAGGCAGAAAAATAGGAGGGAGAACAAAATCTATAGTGAAAGTTTGTTCTATTCAAAGTATACTCCACTTTTTCTTCCATCCAAACAAGTGCTAAGGTTTGCTCTAATAATTGAACTCGATGGAAGTGGAGGCCCATGTACTAAATGACATCAACTTGGGAAGTAACAGTACAATCCACTGATAAAATGATGCCAATTTGATCAATGATAGTACTTCTATTTAATAAACTCGACTAGGGTAGTACAATCTGCACCATTGCTATCCGACATGCACTAAAAAAAATTTGCAGCACAATACAAGCATTGTGAAGCCAATCACAATCCACTGATATAAACAAACAATTTATTTAAATGTGAGACGAAGGCGAAAGACACTAGCATTTGTTGGAGCCTAGAGAGAACGGTGGGCCCTCGGATCATCTCTCCTCAAATAAGTTTATTTGTTGGTGCTGATACCTTCCTTGAATTGCAACCACCCCAGTTGAATTTTAAGTCCAGTTGACCCGAGGGGATCACCTGGATTCATGAAACTGTGGGAAGCTTCATTTAAATGGATGGTTAGGATGCCTGTGACCCTGTGCTTTTGCATGGGTGCTCATGTGTCGAGTCAATCTGAGCCCGATCCGGGCTCAATCCGCTTTGGGCTAGGCTTGCATTAAGTGATAGAAAGCCCAAAGGGCCTATGTAAGGAATGCATGTAATTTAAGTTAATTAGTCCAAACAATTGATCAAATGCCACAAAAGTGATAAAAGCCCGGATAGGCCAGGCCCGATTGATTAAATGGGAGGTCTAAGGCCTAACTTTTATGGCCCTTGTTAGAATCGGGCCGGTGTTTCTAAAGCCGGGCTGGGCCCGGATATGGTTAGCCTGGCCCAAATAGGCCCGTGAATACCCCCGAATTTGACCCTATTCGCTAATTCGATTCAAATCTGACTTGCATTTTACCAGCAAAATTTGACCCATAGTATATATGGGTTTATCGTGGGATTAAGAAAACCTAGCCTGCATTAAAACGGTCAAACACCAAAACACCCCCCAAACCCATTTTAATGGATTAGGTTAGGGTTAATCGATCCGCATATCTAAACTCATTTAAAGACTTTGGTAGCTTGGCACTTAAAACGGTTTGTGTTATATGGAATAAGCCAAGCTGGTGTTTGCCTTCTGTTTTTTTCTTTTTTTTTCCTTATTAGCCTCTATATTTTAAATAGATTGGCCAAGCAGCTATATGTTGAGTTAGGTTAAATATACGGACCTATAGTAAACGAGGGTCATGTGAGTTGGCTCAGGTTGATCCGCATCCACATAGGATGTACGTTGAAGTAACTTGCAGTTGTTTAAAAACAGGCCATATACTGGTTGGGCTTCTACCCATAAAAACCCTTGTCAAGTTAACCCGTTTTCACCCAACCTGACCTGTTTACCAGTGGCGGAACCAGAAAATATACTTTGGAGGGTTCAATAGGAAAACAAAAATTTCTTAAAAGGGCTATTGTAAAAAAATTCTATATTTTTTATAAGATTTAGGGGCTTTTTGCAATTTTGTGGGGAGGGGGCGGGGGGGGGGGGGCACCTGGCCACTACCAGCGTCTCCCTAGTTCCACCCCTACCGTTTGCTACCCTAGACTTATATTGTGACTAGATTGAGTGGCCTTCAAAGTTGTAGCCAGCATTAAGTCATGGGGGCTTCTTACAACTAATGAATCTAAAAATGCTAGCGTATAGCTATGCTTTCTCTTCTTTCACGAGGGCGGTTGAATATAAAACACTTTGCATGCAAGTTTGATGGGCGAGAAGGCAAGTAAGTGACAGCAGTTTTCACTTCCTCAGAAAACCTTTTCTGAGATTTTTAAAAACTATAAATTTTGCTGATGTGACAATTTCATTTTTTCATGGAAGTTGCTTCTACACAAACATGCCCTAAGGCATGTCACATTTCCTCACAGGTTATAAGAGGGTCTTGATACCTCTTAGAGGGTCTCTCAGGAGGGGGCGCGCCTCTATAGTTGATGTAATGAACTTACCTTATTGACTCTTTTTGGTTATTCGATACTTCCTTGTCGTTTTTATTTGCATTTAATCGGATGATTAATAATACATGATGTGACTGTTTTCTTTCTTAAGAAACTATATAACATACTTATCTCTTTTATTTAATTGTCTTCGCTTTTGGCAAACAAAAAAGTAGACATCCACAATTGGCCCCCAAAATGATAAATTCCTCTTTTTTCTTTTTCAAAAGCTGATTCTAACAAGCATAATAACCACAGAAGCACCATCATTACACTAAAAAAATCATTTGATACCCCCATCCCGCCCTCTAGAGATCCGAATAAAACGACATTTCTAAACTACAAGTCCACATGAAGACTTCTCCATTTTCTTATTGGCAATTGATCCCAGTGGGCCAAACGTGCAGATTTTGGAGCTAAAACCGACCTTTCTAACTTGATCCCAGCCATCTGATTTTGCAGGTGGATTAAGTTTTTGTTTATCAACCATCCAAAATCCGGCTCATTGATTTCGGATACATGCCACTTCATTTTTTTTTTTTTCTAACGAATGATTCCTAATTTTTTGGAATGGACTAACTTTTTCGGGCGCAAAAAAAAGTTACGTAAAATTTTAATTAATTAATATTAGGACCTCTAACCCTAAAACGGTGAAAGTGCATGCGACTTCAATTGATTTGCCAATAGCCACAAATATCTTACTTCGTGTGGGACCCACAAAGGATCTATACACGGATCGTCCGATCCCTCGAAACCATTATATTTGTTGGCTGGTTCCAACAAAATCCCAGAAGCTACGATGCAGCCACGACCATCTGACACGTGGCGCCATGTCATTGGCCAACAACCAAACGCCCGAGAAAAGCCAGTATTTTCCACGAAAAGATCTTTCCCCCATTGGAAAATTCCCGGGCCAGTTTGAACTGTAACTTGGAGCAGCTCCTTTTTTTCTCCCTCTCGTTCGATTCTGCTGCGAATAGAGAGAAAGGTGTGGGATCTCGATTCTCTAATCTCCGACGAAATTAGGGTTTTTTTTTCCTTCAAGTCGTTTGCGAGTTCATCTGTTTTGATTCTTAATCGCAATAGGTATAAACGAAGAAGTCTTGCAAAAGTTAGGGCAAATCCGTTGCTTCCTAAAAGCAAGCTGGGATTTCATTTCTCCATATGTTCGATCTATATCAAATGGTTGTTTTCTGTTTTGTTCGCGTATTTTGTCCGATGCTATTGTTGCAGGATCCGCTGTGTGAAATTAGGGCTAGAATTCCATGTTTTTGGTGAAATATTTCCTTTTTCTGTTCTCTATTTTGGATTTGTGTGGAATGATGGATGAAGAGGTTGACGGAGATTGCTTTATTGCGTGGAATTAGGATTCCTGTTATTGTGGATGATAGAAATCAAGTTGCGTTTGGATGTACCCTGATTCAATAATCCTGTAGTTTTTTATTTTTATTTTTATTTTTATTGATGATTGAATTTGAGATTCATAGCCATGTGTAGTTGGGTCAGCGTGGAAGAGTGAATCACATGGAGTGGGATCTCATTTTAGATCTTTTTCCGGTCTGAATCCACTTCACTGTAGAACATGATGGATGTTAATTTGGGTGCAATACATCTCACCTGTTACATGGCTAGGTTACTGTTTTTCAGCTGGACTGAGTGCCATGAACTATGTGATTGTTAACCATGTGCATGACAAGTGAGGCTCCCTGTGGCAGAAGGCATTCCAAGAGTCCAAGTCCAGTGTTATACAACACACACCAACTTGGGCTCTGGAATGCATCTCTGACAGCATTCCACCTTGTAGAACCACTATTGATGGGTTTAAAGTTTTCAAAATTTTTTTTTTTTTTTTTTTTGAATAGTTGACGGGTGTAAATTGGGCAAGTTCGATGTGCCTATTGCACACGACTCAAATTTGTTGTTGAGAATGACTCTGCATGCTCATATTTAAATGAATGGGAGTTGGTGTTGTGCTGAATGGATTATTATCCTTTCCCCTATGCATTTGAAACTGGGCTCTTATTTCCCCAACATTTTAGTTGAGTTAAAAAGGGCGTTGGCCTCAATGGAGATGTAGGTGCTTGTTCCTTGAGACTTCCTAGGTCATCCAAATGTAGCCTTTCACAGGAGAGTTACTTACATTAATATAAGATTGAATATTGGATTTTCATAAATTTGACAGGTTTCTTTTTTATTTTTTTGGTTCTACTTGTAAAATAGGTTATTTGCCACTTTTTTGCTTCTTTCGGTCATTGACATCTGTCGGTTCCCATGCCTTCGCCTGTCTCTCCTCAGTGGCATGAGAAGGCAAGTGGGTTCTTTTCATCTTCAGGTATGCCAAAATTACTTGATGCAGTTTGCTTTTTTGTTGAAGGGAAGGATAGCTTGTAACCAACCAGTTGTGTCCACACGTGCATGTTTCTTCCGAGTGCAGGGGTCAGGCTTAAGCAAGCTGGGCAATCTGCTGGGACATTTGTGGGGGAAGTGGCAAAGGATGCAGGTGATAATGTTGCTGGTGTGGCAGAAAAGGTTGGGTCTTTGGTGAAAAGAAGATGGGGTCTTATTCAGCAATCGAGACGACAACCAGAATTTCGAGAAAACATACAAGAACGCCTACGTTCTGCTGCCACTTCAACTGGAACACTCCTAAAGAAGGGAATTTCGGAGACAAAGGATAAGGTTGCTGTAGGAAAGATGAAAGTTGAAGAGGTAGTTGGTTTAGGATTTAGGGTTTAGAGTCCTCTTTTAACTTGAATTTAAGAATTTATTAGTTTTCTTTCCTAGTCATAGTTGCTATTTTTTTCTACATACGAACGTATATTTTAATCGTGTGTATTTTAATTTTTAACTACTTAATAAAATTTTATAGCCATAATTTTTTTAACTTGTTATGGCAGAATACAATTTTTGTTATTGATGTGAATCATGGTCATTGATAAAAAATAAAAAATAAAACTGTGAATCATGGTTATACTGATACACACTCAAATTAGCCTGGATCTGCTCAGACCACTCTGACTCAAGCTTGAACTAAGCCATGCAGTTTCAACTGAACTCAAAAATAGTATCAAAACCAAACTTGTAAAGTTCCAGCGAGTAAACCAGACCAAAACAATTCCAATATAACACCAATGGTGCCCCTTAATCGTGTTGCTTAAATCACCCAATCATATTGAATCCAATATGGAAAGGGCAAATATTTCTGCTCTGGTCACACATTCTTTTCAGGTTCCTAAAAGCCTGAAACAGTTGTTAAACTATGTCTGGATCTACCAGTGCATGGCTTATCCAATTTTCAATTCAAGAGTGCCTGACGGCTCTGAGAACTTCTGTCCCATAAGTTCAATGAATCCAGGGAAAACTTAAGGTTTCATTAAACTTGTGAATGCTGCTATACCAATATTAAACTTATTCAAATGGCCAGGTTGATGTCTGAGTTTGGCCAGTTGATTCCAAAATTTCCAAACAGCAATGACACAATAATTAAAACTATCCTGAATCATTTTAAACTAGAGTCAAATTAATGTATATAGAGGAGCAGCCACACCATGTGATTTAATCAGTAAAAGTAGGTACAACATTCCTTTTCAAAAAAAAAGTTAGGTACAACATTGAGAGAAAGCAAGATTGTCCAAAGAAGGGTGTGAAGGTTTCAAATCCTAACACAAACACAGGTTTCAAATGAAAGCTCTATAGAATCTTCCACATAATTGAAGGACTTTCTCTGTTTTTTTCTCACTTAATAGTTACTCAAATGCTTTTCTTCCAATTAGAATAATGTCCAACTGATGTATTAGCCATTACCTTCCTTAAAAAGGAGAGAAGTAAAGAAAACAAATCTAATCTAAACTATTGATGATAACACAAGATTAGATCAGACACCATAGGAAAACCAAATACTTATCCCACTCGTTAATCTAAAAGTCTTTCTCTTGCATGAGACTTGCTACAATTAACAAGAGGACCCAAGGGCCCCATGTGGACAATAGTTCCCATGCAATTTTGGCTGTCTTGTGTCATCCTGGGGGCCATCAAAGATGCCTCAATTACTGATAAAAAAAAGTCCATTCTTGGTCTATTGATCTAGTTTTTTCTAGTTTCTTAATCATGTAATTAATTTGTTAATAGGATTCTATCAATATTTATATATTTTGCTAGACTGTACAAACTTTTGCAGCAACATATCCTAGTACTATTCAATATTATATATACATATACATATATATATATATTCCCAATACCTATAGGTTGCATCTAAAGGACAGTTCATTGGAATTTGGAACACAAACAAAACACATAGGAACAATGTTTTGTTTACAATCTTATGTACAAGAGAAGCAAGTCTGATCTTTGAAGAACAGTTACACTTCAGGTGGAAAATGGTTTTCAAGGAGAATGATTTTCTGCTGTTTTGTGTTAATATTGTCTGCATCTTTCATTTTCTGTGGTGAAAACATTTTTGGCAACATCTGCACAAAGCAGATTTGTAATCAAGTGGTAGAGAACCAGTTTTAGCAGTCTTACACAATAGGTAGAAACATATTTCACCATGGAATGTTTCGTCACACCAGACAATGGAATTGTTGAAAATAGAACCTTCCACATAAAAGGAAATCAGTGTGGAAATTAAATGCCACAGAGAACAGTTGCACGAAGACCTTCATGTTTTGTACTTTCCCTACGTACAGATGATTATTAGCAGGTTAGATTTGCATAGAATGAATGAAGAGAAAAGAAGAGTTCTGAACTCTCCCTGTAAAAAACAATGCTGCCTTTGATGGATATTCAATCAGCTGTTGGTTCCATTTTGAACTCTGGGAAGATTAGGCTGCATCCAACAATTTTAGTATCATAGGTCCAAAAATTGCACAACAAATACAGCATTGTGAAAGTTCTGTCAAGATTTGAAAATTGCATCCATTGATTATAATTTTGATGCCAAGGTCGACCGGATTGACGTTGGATTCAACTTTTATTTGTAGCACTCCTTAATTGTACCTTCCACCAGTTTCATTACTGAAACAACTCAGGATTTTTATGAATCTTGTTATGGTCTTTTTTTACATTTCAATTAGGCTGTAACTTAAGATGTCAAGAGCCATTATCAGTAATTTGTTTTAGTGGGTGCTTATTTCAGGCAGCAAAGAAGACTGCACATAAAAGCAAGAGTATTTTGAACAATATTGAGCGCTGGCAGAAGGTACGCAATCTGAATATAATCTTTTTTTTCCCAATCCAATTGCATGCTTGGCACTCCTAATGTTGTTCATCATGCTACAGGGCGTAGCAAGTGATGATGGTGAGTTCAGCATTTTTCTGGCTACTATGCGATTTGTCATTTCAAAGGTTCTAGGATTTTTTTAAAGAATGTTGCTTTTTAGTGATGTTATAAAGTTAGGTTTCTTAGCTTTGAAGTTTAATGTGGTTCTCTTTTGAAGATGCTATCAGTCTTTCCACACTGTTTTGTCTATGAAAATTGATTAAGGAAATTTCATTTTATCATCTCCTTCCCCAGTATTTGGTATCCCAATTGAAGTAACAGTACAACGGCAACAATCCAGCAGGCCCATCCCTCATATACTGGTCAAGTGTGCAGATTTTCTTATATTGACAGGTAATCTAAGATAAGAAGGGAAAAATGGTCTTTTTTCGTACTTCTGAATTGGACGACAATACCAAATCTTTATTCCTATGCATTGTCAGGTTTGCATACAGAGTACTTGTTCAAATCCATGGACGACAAGAAAGCTATTCAGCAGTTGATTTCTCTATTCAACCAAGGTGTCATCCCTTGAAGTCGACTTTCATATCATGTTAAAAGCAGTGAAAGTATAAGTTTTGCTTATGCCACTGTAATGATATGACGATCGTCTAATTTGGGCTTTACAGATTGGAATGCATCATTGCCAGAAGGTGTAAATCCTATAAATGTTGCAGCTCTAGTGAAGTGTTATCTTGCGAGTCTTCCTGAGCCACTTATCACGTTTGAGCTCTATAATGAAATCAGAGAGGCTCGGTGCAGCATCCGTGACACAAGAAATGTATTGAAGAGGCTGCCAAATGTCAGATACACAACTCTAGAATTTGTCACTGCACTGCTACTCCGTGTAAGCCAGAAGTCATCAGTTAACAAGGTAATCATTCATTCTTTTTCCCTTCTTTTATACGTACACTGCACTGCTGCATGCATGTTATGTGTTTCGAACATAAATACCACATACATGCATGCATTCCTAAATATTTATAATACATGGCATCAAGGTGGAGTAGATGCCAATTAATTATGTGATGCAGATGGATGCGGCTAGCCTTGCTGTGGAAATGGCACCAGTCATCATTTGGCAGAAGGGTGTTCAGAGGTCAGATTTTTCTAGTCAGCTTTGGCTTTCCTCTCTCAATCAGTCATCAAAAAGTTCTTCGAACACCATGGATCCTAGTACTTACAGTGCGTGGGACATACTTGCAGGTGATATGTAGTTGATTTAACTGTTTTCTTGACTTAAATACTCTTTTTTGTATATCAAATAATTGACCCAAGAGATGTCAATTAATTATCCTTGATATATTTCACATTTATTTATGTCTAGGAACATTTCTCTGCATTCTGCACAGATGAAACAGGGAAAGGTTTCTCAGTTTCAGATATACACTAGATGCTATGTCATTCAGTGCTCTGGAACACTTTGCAAATTTTTTTTTTTTTACCAAGGGATACGTTTGCTCGTGATTGGGGAGGAATCAAATCTCTTTTCTGTCTCATTAAATTTTCCACTGGGGCTGAATGTCTCTCATATCAATTCTGTAATATTGCTTTTGTGTTTATTCTTTCTTTTTCCCTTTTTTTTTTTTTGAAGAAACCATTTTGATCACTTAAAAGTAGAATATTCTATGAACTTTTTGCAACCATGGGCAAACGACTAAGAAAGAGGAAAACAGGCAGAATCCGAATACGAAGACCAACAAGACGACAACACAACAAGACACCTACCACTACAAATATAACAGACCTGAAGCACCTATACAAAACTATAGAAAAGGTCTTTCGTCTTTAGGTACACGCCATTCGGTTCTCAAAATTATTTTTATCAAACTTGAAAAAACCACTCCTGTTCTCTGGACCTGCACTAGTTGTGATCTAAACTCCCCTTCTTCAAACTGTAACTGCTTTTCCTGCACATACATTTACTGAGTGTGAAAGGGCATTGAATTCTTAAATTTCATAATAGATGGAGGTTTTAGTTTGGATAGCCGCTCTGCAATTTTATTGCACTCTCTCCTCCTAAAGGAGACTTGCCAATATAAGTCAGAATTAAAAATATTAGTGATATTCTTCCATAACCTCATTAATTTCCATGATAAATTCTGTGTGTTCTCTACTGCCTTAGTGATGATAAGTGAGTCTCCTTAGATTATAATATTTCCTATAGATTCCTTCTGAGAGAGAAGCAATCCTTCCAGGAGGGCCATAAGTTCACTAGCTAAAGCATTTGAAGCCATTTTAGTTCCAGAGTAGGCTAAGAATAATTCTCCAGTATGATACGAACGATGCCTACTTTCCTCGCCCTTCGATCACCTTGATTGTAGGTGCCATCAAAGTTTAATTTAAGGACTGTGTTTGGAGGTGGGGTCCATTTCAATGGAGGGGTGTTATGAGGCTGTTTATATAAAGGCACCGCCCTCCATTTTTGGATAGGGATTATGAACTTGGTCACAACAAGTTTTGGGTGAAGAGGTTGTACATTTTGTATGGGACAGAAAGGGACCAAAGATTTTTCAAGGGTAGATGTGGCCGAACAGGGGTAAGGCCGAATGGATTTATATATCTTTGATTGAGCAGGTTCCAGCTGAGCTCTATTCCTAACAAGGAATGTTAGATCCTCCTAAGGGAATTGCTAAAATTGACTTCACCATTTAATTTTCTATAATTGACTGTTCTAGCTGTGTCTAGCTGTCACGCCCCTGAACTGAGGCCCTGATAATCAAGTCCTTAATTTGGGGATGCGGCGCGGCGAGTCAAAAAATTCCGCCCACACGCGCTAATTATTTCCCCACAGGATTCCGCGGTGAGGATTCCAGACGATCCATTACAACCAATTAAGTCAAATTTCACAACAAATAGTAATGTACGGAAGCATGTAGCAAAATAAAATCCAACGAACCATAATAATAGATAAACAAGTTTGCATCAACAGGAGAAATATATTCATAAGCATAAACCTAAAGTTAGTTATAGTTGTGAGGATCACAAAAGTGTATTAATTTATACATCCCTACAAAAAGCCAACAACCGCTATAAACAAAGTTCCCAAAAATACACATCACTCCCCAAAAAGTGTTATCGGAGCTCGATCCTAACATGATGTCTACATGACATCATTTGGCTGCCACTCGCGCTCTACTAGGCTCTACCGCCTCATCCACGCGCTTCACCTCAAAGGCTGCGGGCCTGACATCTGACACCAAACAGAAAAGTATCAGACACGACAGTCTGGCAAGTGAATAAAATAGATAAGATATATAAGTTTTATCTATGCCATATTTAAAATCATAAAAGTGTATTGGAAACGAAATATATGTACAAAACAGTTTAACTAAACAATTGCTGCATAAACAAAAATTTATAATAAAACATTTCAAACTAACTGATAAATATTCAAAACATCGGCAATCCACATTTAGCTATATTCTCCTTTTGTTGAAGTAACAAAAGCAAACAGGCAGAAATCGTTGCCATATAAAATGGCCAGACAGAAACCGTTGCCATACGAGATGGTCGGAACAGACAGAAACTGTTGCCATGGTCAGAGCATACTAACAGAGGTTCAAACTGCAGTTAGCAAATTATAATTTAAGGATCCTAAGCCGGGTGATCAATCTGACAAAGTAATCCAAGCTTAGTGGTGCCATTTGAAATCCGAAACAATATAGTTCAAATCACTAAACATAATTCAAACTGATGGAAGGACTACTCGATATCAAAACAGTCGGAAAAATCTCAGAATAAACAGATGCGTAGCCTTATCCATGTTTTTTAGACATAGAGAACAATTCAATTTCATACACCATGCATATACCAAGAGCGCATCATTTGATTGCTCGTGATCTTAGAACTAGAATATCGGATTTTTATATAAATAGATTGGTGCCCCGAAGGCAGACAACATTCTAGTTCTCAAGCACACGTTATCAAGTTGAAGGCTTTTAGAACATCCTGGGTTTTCATTCAGATCAAAAACTCACAAATCTCCTCAATTTTTCAAACTCAGTCAACTCTCGGTCACCTATTGGTTAGCTGAGATAGTGCATGTCGGTTAGCCGATAGCTGAGCGACGGCTGATTGTCACCCCAAGATCAGGAAAAAATCACATTCTGGAAATGGAACCGAAATGTGGTTTGGTCAGCGAAAACACGATTCTGGAAATGGAACCGAATTGAGGTCGGTTGCCTGTCGGTTAGACGAACTGGCGTTTGGTCGCCACTTCGGTTAACTTTTCTGCGTGCAGATTTTATTCAAGTCAGATTTCTGAATCCTTTCCTCCTTCATTCTCCTTCCCATTCCTTTATATTAAAACCAAATTTCAGTGCTCCAATCAACTCCATTCCACCACAATACAATTCCATTCCAATAACCATTAGCAAAACAAAATTTCAAGATTCAACATAAGTGATAAATGCAGAAATATAAAGATTCAGATTTCAGCCTTGTAAAACAATTTATAATCAAGCCTTTTTTCCATATCAACATTGACTCAAAACTCTGCAGAAAACCATGCATGATCTGAACACAAAATATTAGGAAATCAGCAATGCATAACTAAGGGTGACAATTCAAATGAAGAGCATAATTTTATATCAAACTTAGAAAAAAACACCCATTCCATTGCATGCAATCCATTTCGGTTTATTCACTTGCCTTTGAGCTCAAAAGGATCCTAAAACACTCCACAAATCTCCTTCTCAGCTCAATCTCCAGTCTACACCAAAAAGCCCCATGGAAAACCCATTCAAAGTCCACAAAATTATGGAAAACAAGGGAGTTCTCCATGAAAACCCTTGCATGCATGATAAAAGGTTTCTAAAAGCTTGAAAGAACACATGATATCAATAAGGTAGTAATGGCTTGCCTTTAGGTGGTTCAAACAAGAACAAAAGCTTGGAGAAGATGATGAACCCAGCTGAAATCTCTTAAAAAGGGTATCAATGGGTAGCTTGGAAGATGAGAAAGAGATTGGTGCAATTAGATTTTCATTTAGCACTAAGGAGATGGGACATGCAAAGGAGAGAAGGTAAGAAGAAGAAAGGGTCTCCCCTGGTTTAGTTGCAGCAAATGAAATGGAATGAAGAAGAAGGTGAAGACGTGGGTTTTCTTATATATATGAGTGAATTGTGGGCCCCAATTGCCCTAATACTTCAAGGCTTTAAAACTCCTGTTTGTGGGTCCTGGATGAAGTCGACGAAGAAGAAAAAAATGATCGTCGAAAAATCTAGTTTTCAAAAAGTTTATTTTCCTCATGATTTTCAAATTTCGAAAATTTATGCACAGATAGTGTGTGAAAGACTGTTTTACCCCTTTTTCCTTGAAAAACGCGAGTTCAAATGCAAACGGAATAAACATGAAAGTTGCCGGGATTAAAATAACAATTCCAAAAATATAGAAATCAATATTTTTCCGAAAACCAAAGCCAAATTCCCACTCGTACACGCGTCACACGGGCCACCCCGGGCCCGGTCAAACCAGACTCAACACACTCAAAATTTCCCAAAGCTATTCAAAATTCGAATCTAACTAAAAATCCAAGCTAATCGTCCTCTAAATACCACTTAGGAACTAATCTCGATTAAAATAATAATTAAATATACTAAACCTTGATCGGGGTCTTATACTAGCTATGTCCCATTCCAACTGACTGGTGTTTGGATGATATATTATGAGCTCCCCTGACTAGTAGAGGAATGTCTTCTTGTCATAGTAATTACTGGTGCAAGATCATCCTTTTATGGTGATCTTTTACTATCTTTCAACTGTACTCTGCAACAGGAGAATCATGTGATTATACAGGTATTTTAAGTAACTCATTCATCTTTTTTAAGGAAACTCTCCTGGGTGTGTTAAATAATACCTTAGAGGGTGTTTACAAAAATCCTGGGTTATCATCTATTCTTTCATCATCATCGTCGTCGTCATAGTCGTTCTTGTCATCATTATTATTGCTTGGCAAGAGTTTTGCCATCATAAGCGAACACAATGCACGTGGGAAATCATATGGCTTACTGTCCCACTCCACTATTAAAACAACAAATGGTCATGACTTTGACAAATTTCATTTCTCGTCTTTCTTGTCACAGATGAGGAAAGTGACTTGGATGCTTCCTCTCCCATTCCCTTGGATGATGGCTTGTCTACTGACTATGGTGCCATTGAGGTGGTTCAGTGCCTCATCGACCATCACAACGCCATTTTCACAGATGCAAATGAAACGATATGGAGATAATGCTGGATTAAAATTTTCAATGTTAGAGTAGAAAATGTAGCTGCTGAATTTGCAATTTTTATGATTGAGCTGTAAACATTCTCTGATCATGGGCTTCGTATTATTTTAGCTCAAATATACCAGAACAGTGACGTGGCATAAATATTCTACTCTAACTCAAAATCTTAGTTTGTCTGCATGATGGCTGCGTATGTGAAATTATCTTCTGCACAGGATAGCTATTAGATTTTTTGGATAAGATTTGAATATGTAGCATAATTTTTTCTTATTGAGGGGTTCTGATAAACTTAAAAAGGTTTGTTTGGGTTAATGGAAATAGGTGGGTGGGAAATGGTTAATTTCCATTTATATCTGGGGATGTACCAAAGGTTTTCTGTTTCGTCAGTGCTTTCCTGGAATGGGAAAAAAAAAAAAAAAAAACTGTTTACTTGTACTTTTACATACTTCTTTTTCCTAATAAATTGTTTTATGTTTGAATGCAATTTCCCAAGGATTGACCATTTTGCTGAATATTGCAGTTTTGGTGGGTAATGGTTTTTTTTTTTCGTATACCAGATCTTTGTTGCATAAGGAACAGTCACTCTGAGGTTTGGGCCTATCATTTTATTCGGTTGGATCACCAGGCCATATCCGCTTGTATAATTGTCATGCTGAAGTATAGTTTCGTAATGGCAAATACACATTCACCTGATCTTTACCATAAAAAATTGATGGGAAATAAAATGGAGATCTGGAGGAGTATTCTTTAACTGATAGTTGGGAAGATTCTAACCATTGGATCAATGGCCCGCATAAGATCAGCTGTCATTAAATAAATGTAAAACTGAATTCATAAGTATTAGTTGCAATATGCGTTCCAACAAAAAAAAGGAAAAAGAAAGGAAAGAGGTGGGGTTTAAAGATATGAATGTTTCAAAAAAAGGATTGTGACAGGTAAGGGGTGAAGGATGTGAAGTAATGAGACCGCCACGTTTCTAGGATTTGATTTACTAACTAGAATGGTGGCAGAGTACTCAGTTTTTTTTATTTTTATTTTTTATCATCATCCCCTTCGTTCATTTTCTATGAATGGGAGATTATTTGATGCCCATTTAGGGGTCTTCACCTTTGTTTCTTCAATTTTAGCCACTTTTATCGAAATATTTTTTCTAAGAATCCCTCAATATCTTTGAAATTTGATATATATCTTTGGAGTGAGATTTATAAATGAGGAAAACAGTTGCAACTTCCACAAATGGCACAGCTTTAAAGATGGAATCCGGAGATGCTGATGACAATCCATAATCCCACCAGAAAGGGCCATGTCCATTTGTCCAGATCTGCTTTGCCATTATCAGCTGAAATGAAGCTGCTTGACATGGGTGTCCCGAGGGGACAGACAAATGTCAGGACACGTGGGTGTCCAAACACTACTGATTTAAAGCAATTATGGAAATGAGAGACATCTTCACAAGCCTCCATGCATTTAAGCTACCAGAGAAGTTTCTATTAGAACGATCCAATGCCAGAGAAATTTGGATATTTTTATCCCTATAGATTTCCTATGACAACAAATACAACATGCGTAAAATGACAATCTCTAGAATTTCACAAGGCATAAGCTGTGGAATCTGAAAATGAAAGATTACCATTTTCCTTGAGTGAAAATCAACATAAGCAACAAATATCCACTCCCTTTCCAAAGACTAGCATAGCAACAATTCAAAACAAACAGTCACAGTTACCCTACTTAAAAGAGTAATAGATCGAAGAGAAACGTTTTTAATAATGTCTGGTTCACACAAAATCACTCTGAAGAGTTTGGTAGGGGCTCAAGGTGATCGAACATGTCCGCGGGGAAGTCATGAAAGAAACTGTCAGGCGTTGTCAGGTCATTATCTTGCCGCTTGGTGCAGTGTTGGTTTACGTCCAACTGCGTAAATGGCAGCTCAAATGGGAACTGCAGGTCCTTCTCAGAAGCGTCGCGATATATGTCCAGAAAGCTTGCATCAATGAATCCTGTGGTAAGGTCATGGCTCCATGACAAGGGCGGGATGTCTAATGGTTGCTGTGGGAAATGGGTGGGTGGGAATTGTAGTGAAGGATCCAAGCATGGCTTCTTGTCAAGATGAATGAATTCATCAGGTGCCTGAAGGTTTGTTTCCAGATTAAGGAAGTTTGGGTTGATCAAGTCTGGCAATGGTACCATCTTGATGATATCTGAGTTCCCCAAGCTGTACATTGGTTCACCACATTGGCCGTTTGAAGATTCTTCTTGAAATGGCATGGAACAGAGTGCTGAATCCTGGAAACAGAAATTACGTTTACAATTTAGCATGATGCATTAATTTTTAATATAGTTCTTGATCCAGATATGATGTATCTGCTGGTATTTTTTAACTACAAACCTCTTCAAATTTCATCCTCTCTATGTTCAGGCCTTTTTTTTTTCCTTTCTGTTTTGGTCACATTACTCTAACCCCATAATTTCAAGGAGGAGATACTGGGCTACTTTCACTGTTCCACGGGTTCTAGTCAATTATATGTACGTTTATGTCAATTGTCTAGACTTCTATGCTGTACTTGCATCTAAAACCATTGATTTACTGGAATTAGGATCATATGAGGGTTTTGATCCATGGTGATAGTGTGTGGACCAATCATGGTCCACCATTGCACCCCCCGCCTATGCATAGTGCAGCAGCCTAGCGTGCATGAGGCTCCCCACAGTGACATGGCAGACAGTGATAAGTCCGGTCCACTTACGGACACCATGGTGTAAAGCCTCACAGGATCCGGACTCTGAATTACTGTGGTCCTTATCATTAGAAGTAGCCTCCTTGGATGGGCTTTCGACTGCTCATCACTAGCAGCAGCATCCTGTCGAAAATATTATCAATGACAAGGCGTCGGCCACAACAAAGGTCAAGGATTAAGTCTGTACAGAACCTTCTTTTATTATTAAAAATTGTGAAAACTGATTTTACTTTGTAAATAAAGGCAAGGAATTGAACTGAAAGACAGTCAACTGATTATGTTCTCTTACAGAAATAAGAGCCCCAGAACTATTTTCATCAAGATTCACCTTGTCTTTAAAAAATATATTGTAGAAAGCATAAAGTCTAATTCTAATTCTAATTCAGAACTTAGTTACAGAAGATCATACAAAATAGATACATTTTGCTTACCTCTAGTGCTTGAGATTCACAATGAAAAACAGGGAGTTTTGAATGATTCTTATTTGATTTGGGTGGTGACGAAGTCTGTAGAATACGTGCTAATCTTTTCTGCCTTGTACTCCAGAAATTTTTCACATCATTATCTGTTCTTCCTGGTAAGTAGGTCGCGATTCTCGCCCATTTATTCCCAAATTGCGCTTGTAAATCAATCACCACCCTCTCCTCCTCTGCCGAAAATTTGCATCCACTTAAAAAAAAAAATGTTCAATTGTAACACAACAACACTATATTCATTAGCAGCCATATAACAAAACAAAGGCAACACTGTGTCAATGGTTATTGTAAAGATGTTAGTAAATAATTAACCGTAAACAGAAAGAAACCCACAAAGAGAAGCCAATTCATGCAATAAATAAATGAACCAATAAATCAAAGTTTGGAGACACACCAAGAAAACTAATCTAACATCATGCCAATTGGTTGTTTCCTTCAGATGTCATTAGTTACTAAGCACAATCTTAAACGAGTTTGGATTGTAATAATAAAAGATTTTCAATGACCCATTGCAGGCCATAAAGAAAATGGTTTCACTCTCAGAAACAGGATATGATCAGATTCTCACGTCTTTAAATTCGGTTTAAGCTTATTAACCCATCGAAGACGGCACGATTTGCCTGTTCTTGGCAACAGACCCTTGGATCGAATGGCGCTCCAATCGCGAGGGCCATACTTGTTCACATAGTCCATCAGTATCTCATCTTCTTCAGCCATCCATGGCCCTTTCCTGATTGCCATCCCATCATCTCTTCTACGTCCTTCCATGGCTAAATCTCCAGTTTCATTTCCTCAATCCTTCTTTCTGACCACTAAATGGAAATGCTCCAAGGCATTTCATGGTTTGAAGTTTAAACCAAAGGTTCCTGAGAATTCAAAATTTTCCACACATGCCCTTTTGTATATAAGTGACGGTTAAAAACGGTTGGAATGGGGTCTATCCACTACAAGCCCCCACTTCCCCCACTTCCCTCTTTTGACGATTCAAAATGTTGAATTGTGAAAATGCCCCTGTTGTTGGACTATTCACTCAGATTTCCGCAGGATTTTCCAAAAGAAATTGAGGGCCACCCGAATGTGGGGCCCACCTGAGAATAATGAATGATCAGGAATCTGGATCATCCATGGAGTGCTGAGATTGTGCTCAACATTCTTAGGTGAATTCGGGTCCTCAAGAGGGAAGGCCTCAGAGAGTTAATTCACTGTGATCAGCCTGATAAATCCATGTGGGGCTGTGAAATCAAAACTGTCAAATCAGGGTTGCCAAATTCACATGTACTAGTCCTGTGCCAAATTTAATCGAATTGGAACTGCGCTAACTGTCAGGTAAAAAAAATATGTGTATTATATGTGATCAATCTTGTGGGGGGACTAAATATTTGATTGGATGATATTTGCCCGAGCTGGTACTTGGGGGAACAGTGATTTTGAGTGGTTTGGAAAAGAGATGGGGCTCACCGATGGAATTATAGGGCTGGCCTAAGAAGATCCAGATGCAATCTTACCCATCCCTTTCTAGCAAGACATGGTTTCCTACGCATGTGCCTTGAGTTGGTTAATTTGATCAGTAGTTTAGAATTTCTGATACTCGCTCACTGAAGACCTGAGTTGATGGCTTAATTCAACATGCAAGACCTTGGAGTTGACTCGTCAAGTCTTCCACAGCAGATGGATAAACGGATTCGGATCACTTCAGAATCATTAAAAAAGTTATGATCAAAATGCGCTACATCAGCCTAGATTAAACCATCATGTTTTCAAAGTATGCTCTTCCTTCCATTCCATTAAAGAGACACGGTTCCTTAAATCTTATAGAATAAGGCTGAAATAAGAACCTCTAAATACCAAAGACCAACGAACCCAAATAATATAAAACATTTCGAACATATGAATTTATATTCCAATGGGTTGCAAGGAATATTAAAGAATGGAATGATTGAGGGATATAAGATGGAGATATAGATGAGACCTTCACTTTTTTAGGATTAAAATTATTGGAGTGATGGCTATGTATTCAATTTCCATCTCTTCTCATTCATTTTCCATTTTAAGGGAGAGATGATTTTTGGGATGTTCACCTTTGCTTCTTGAATTTCAACCATATTTTGAAATACGAATCTTAAATTATTAAGGACATTTTTGTATCATGTAATGGAATACCTAAAAGTCTATTTCTTTTTAGTAGTTAAAAAAGGAAGAACCAAGGGTAAATATCCAAGAATGGGTATCAAATTGAATCAAGGGAAGATGCAAAATACGTACACATTCATCAACCTAGAAACTCAATAGATAGAAAAAGTCTAGGTCTCATCTACATCTCCACCTTATCCATCAGCCCTAACCTCATTAATAATCCTTTCGTGGAGCTCATTTAGCCATGAATTCATATCCATTCAATTCCCATAAAGAAGATAACAAGTTACATGTGGAATGGGCATGTTACTACAAATGATGCTGCTGATGCAATAGCACAAACTGAACATAGACATCCAAAATTTGTTGGAGCTGGTTTTGGCCTTTTCTTTTGCTGTCGACAAATAATGTTTGCACTGCAGTCAATCCATCATGTGTCCATGTGTTCTACACAATCAATACGACTGTGGGCCTGACTCACATTTCTATTCTCGGCAGCAAGCTCGGACATGGAGGTGTCAAAGTCGTCATGACTTGTCCATAGATATAGAGATCGACAGGTAGGCCTTTGCAGATTGTACTTTGGAATATTTCTTATTCTTCTGACCTAGATTGCTGAAATAAGGGTCAATAATGAATGTAGGTAGTGAACTCTGGATCCTAGAGTTGCAACGCTTGCAAATCCTAGTTTAGTCAGGATTAGGAGTACTAATCCAATTTGCATGTGGACCATAGAGTCTGGATCTTCCCAAGGCTTAAACTTAGATAAAACTAAGTTGAAGGAGTGGAGCTTCACAGCAAAGCCCACTAATTGAAAATTTGAGTTTCTCAAAATACACGCCATTCCAATATATAGGATACATCCAAATTTTACTCCCATAGAAGTTAGACCCACCATAAAATTTGATTAGAAATGTGATTTACACAATCTTATACATATTCATTAATGATGTTTTTATGAAACAGTCAATCTTACTATGAGACTAACTTCGAGTAGGGTAAAATTTGGCAACAAGTAACACACTGAGAGTGTTGGGTGGCAAAGTGGAAAATACATGCGATCAATGAGCACATGATGCACAAACACCATCAATCAAACAATCACATACAAGAACACAACAATTTTGTGTGATTTGGCAAGAGTGCCTATGTCCACAAGGAAGAGAAACTCTTGCCAGTAGTTTCTCTCCCCCTCCCTCTCCCTCTCCCTCTCCCTCTCACTGGTGTGGATAGGGTTAGGGTTATATTTACATCAATATAAATAACATGTTAAAAAATACAAAATACCTATAACCCAATTACACCTAGGTTAACCCACAATGACTAATTCAGCCAACCCAGAATACAAGACATACCCAATAATCTCAAATTGGCTTGGATTCCATCAATTCCCAAGCCACTTTGAAATATACTCGAAAATGTTAAGATTATTGGGTAGTGTAGTGGAAAATACTTATGATCAACGATCACACGATGCACAAACACCATCCATCAAGTAATCATGCACAAGAACACAATAATTTTACGTGGTTCGGCAATAATGCCCACAGGAAAGAGAAACTCCCGTCACTAGTTTCTTCCTCTTTCTCTGTCAGTGTTGTGCATGGGAATAGAGTTACACTTACATCAATATAAATAACCTAGTCAAGAGACCAAAATATTCTCAAACCCAATTACACCTAGGTTAACCCCAAGGACTAATCCAACTAAGAAGGACTAAAAGACGTACTCCTGCAAGGAGAGCGTTTATTTCAAGCACCTTCGATTTTTAAAAGATAAGCCCCGCTGCAAAGTTCCATTGCTACAACTCGTGGTCCAAACTTTTTTTTTCTTTTTTGTTAAAATGGAGGATAGGCTGTTGGTTGTCAGTAAGGATGCAATCCTAAAATGTCTAACTAACAAAAAGCATCTCCTATAACCACGTGGGAAAAGTGGTAGGTCTGATAGTTGGGCCAAACACATACGAGCCTATGAGATCTTGCTTGCACTTACAAGTAAAAGTGGCTGGAGTTGGTCCCCTTCGATAGGTAGGTGATGGGGCCCACACATTGTCCTTTTCTGCTATGGTTGACTGGTAGATAGATGGATTGGTCAAGAGAGAGCGTTCATCTTTCTTTATCCATTTAATTGAGTCTCAATCAATTCAATTAAATGATTCCCACTAGTAAAAGGAAAATGTTGCAGCCACTCTTAACTAGAAAGAGAGAGGCCCTCCACTTGGAAGAAAAAGGGAGAGAGAACTCGAAAGAGAAATACTGAAAGACCCTCCTCATAGAAGAGAGAGAGAGAGAGAGATCAAATTACTAAAGTGTCCCGTCCTACCAGAGATTCCCCCATCACCAGACCATCAAAAACCCCAACCATCTTTTCTTTCCAATGCAATTTGGAGAGGCACACTCTTTCGACATTTCCTTTGGAATCTGATTCCATAAAAACCATCCAATGAAGCTTTCCTGATTTCAGTGTTTACTTTCAAAAGCATATGCTAAAACAGCAGTGGGAGTTGGGCTAAACTCTTGGTTGAGGAACCCCTAGCTTATTTTCAAGTGGGACAGGTGATTGTCCCCAACAAATTAGAAAAAAATAGTGCAGTTGAAGAATTAGCTTTATCGGATGTTGTTAGCTAATGAATTTTAGGAAATGAAATAGACAATTGACATTAAAACCGAGAATGAGGGGTTGTACAGTTAATTGGGTACCCTACTTCTCACCCTAACCTAAGTGTCTTGGGTTTGATTTCTGAGTTCTTCTTCCACCGTAAAGAAATCTTTTACTATGGCGATGTCTCTCCTGGTCCAAACGCCTACAAAGGGTTCACAACTCTTAAGAAGCGTTTGATTTGCTGAAATAGTTTTAAGCAGGAATGGAATGAAGAGTGGTACGAGTTTGGAATGGAATGAGGTAGGAATAGTCATTTTTATTCCAACGTTTGGTTTTACTGAAAAATCAATCCAGTAATAGAATTTTTATTCCTGTTCTTACCTTTGATACGTTGGAATGATGCACAGAATATAATAAGATTTACATAAAATTGACCAAAATACCCTTGCTAGGATTTTTTATCATTAAAAATCTTCTTATTTTAAGCTACCTAATTTATAATTATTTACCTATTTTGATAGATCATCATTAAAACAACCTAAACAAACATACCTACAACATCATTTACAATAGCTTAAACATCATCAAAATATCTAAATAACACATTCCTAAACTTAAACATCACTTAAATTAACTAAATAAAGTAATTAAGTTAACATTCATTCATAAGTTTAAAAATAACATCCACATTTTGATGTTATAAAGGGGCATTTTGGTCTCAAGAAAAAATTATAAAGGAATGGAATTACCATTCCTCTGCCTCCCCCGTTAATTGATGATTCCATTATATGAAGGAATGGTGATTTTGGAAGTAATGGTCATACCGCAATTTTTTTTGTAAACCAAACACGGAAATGATCATTTCACTGGAATGACCATTCAATTCCGACATTCATTACAACGAACTAAACGCTACCTTAGACTTTAGCCATTTATCACTCTTCGCAAATACTTGATTAGAAACTCCTCTTCCATTCATTAAGACTAGTGGCCTTACCGAAAGCTGCAAGGGAGACTTCTATGCTTTCAAGGAACAAAAATAAAGGTGTCTCTCGTTAACACCACCCATCTTGCAGGCCCTACTACGGAAGAACTAATAAACTTAAAAATGATTGTATTTTAAATTGAGACCATCTTGTGTGCCCGATCATGGATGAACCAATAAAATAAAATGATTTGTCTTTTTAACGAATGAACTAATATAATTAAATAATTTGCCAAGCAAGGCATTGATAGGTTGCTTCGTTGGGTAGGTCTAATTATGTTCATAGGGTTGGAGGTGGCAGACACATGTTTTAGAGACCCACTATTTATAGTAGGGCTATCATTTTAACCCTTTGATCAATGAACATGACCCTGGCCCTGACCTTAAGTGGGCCCTACTTAGATGGGAATTCCTGGCTCAGTAAAACGTTCGCCTCCTGAGGCTGAGTGCTCTTTAAATCTTGGACTACATCAAAAGACAAGACGGCTTTTGACTGGAGTCCTGTTTTATGTGATTCATTATTTAATTATTTTTTAATTGAGTTATCCACGCCTTATTACTTGTGAAGTCACGCAAGAGTTTCCCAAAAGCAAAAGCCACAATAGCTAGAGGGTCCTTAATCCTTTTATGCTATGCTCAGGTGTAGAGGTGGCTGATGCCTACCATTCCTTACAAGTGGGGCCATATCGAAATCCATAGTGTTGATTAATGTCCCCACCATGGATAAGGGATGCATCAAAGAGTACCCCTGAGATTGGGAGATCACAGCCATTCGATTTTCCTGGACTGAATTTCTTGCTAATGACCATATATTAGTGGGCCACCCGTCAAGAGTTAGTATATTCTTTCTAATCCCAGATGTGGTAGATATCTGCTCTACTTCAAGTGTCTTTATGCATTGTGATGGTTGTAATCACTAACTATTTGTTTAAAAGAATTTTGAGAATTTTAATTATTACCCCTCAAAGTAGAATTTTAAATGCCCAATCCCCTTTTAGCATTTGAAATGCTAGAATGCTAGAATTCTAAAAATTTATTAAGCTAAAAGTGTCATTTAATGTGGTATGAAATTATGAATTTTGGCTTGGAACGAGAGTATTCGGAAATATTAGAAATACCCAACAAGCCCAATTCCTTTTAAGAAATCTTTTTAACCAATCAGGCCCTAAGAATGGCCCGCGAAGGATCCGTGAGTAATCCAAACTAGGGCTTCTAGGGCGTTACATGATGAGGGTCATGGATTAAGGCTTTAAGAGGGAGATGATCTCTATAATTAATCAACTGTTTAATCTGATGTGGGCCAGTGGCAGGCAGGCCACACAATTTGTAACAATCCCAATCATTGAAATTTTGATATCCCCACTCCCCAATAGACCCCAGTGATGCAATGGTCCAGATCTCTGAAAATGGGCCACAGAACCAGGGACCCTGAGCCTGATATTTCTGTCTAGTGTCTACACAAGCCTCACCAAGCACTTTAAATGCCTTCAAAGAGAAGAAAGAGGAGTACAAAAAGAAAAAAAAAGGAAAAGCACCAAGAGAAAAAGAAAACAAGGAGTTGCTTTCAGGAAACCATTCCATTGCAACAAACAGTTATATATCAACCAACAAGCAACAGCAAATGCAGGATTAGAAGGCACCGCCTTATAGTATCGGATAGCTGGAACAACACCACAATGTTGATCATGGCGTTTGGATTCTCAGTTCTACCTTTAACTTTGTTAGTCCCACCTTGCAGATTATTCACCCTTTTCGTCGCCAAAGTTCAGAAGATTTGTCAAGCTGTAGCTAGTTTAAGGTCCGGATATCCAACAGCATGGGCTCGTCTAAGTGGAATCCCCTCTGCTTCTTTCAGAGTACGCCCAACAAGCTACATAGGAAATCTTTATCAGGTTTCATACATGTAAGTTACATGCCCTTTTCTCAGTGATTCCTGTGTGGGTTGCTTCAATTTTTAGCTACACTCTTTTATCTGAACTTCTTCCTTTGTTTTCTTAAGAATTTTGGGTTCCTATAGCTGGTTTGATCTCATAACAGCCATGTTCTTCTCTTTTTCAGTACTTAGTTTTGATGAAACCAAAGATTTGGAGTGGAGCATGCCTGTAGAGGATTTTCTTCAGTTTTGGGTGAGGATTCATGAAGCAAAGTGCTCAGACTCCATTGAAAGGAATCTGGAATTTGCTGTTTCTTAGCTTCTGTCATATGAACTTTGTAAAAGTATCATTTCTCAAATGAATATGCAATGAGATGTGCTTAATTTTTGTGTTGTGAAAATAAGTATGGGTATTCAATCATTTAACAAGGGGGTTTACCTTTTCTTTCTATTTAATGAGAAGTGAAATTGTAGACTCCATATGTATTAGCACAGTAGAGGAATTGCCCTGTTTTATTTACTCAGAAAACTAGGAAGCCATCATCCTATCATCTTTATTGTAAGGGGAAGGTGCTTAGAAGGTCAGGCCATCTTGAAGATCCCAAGTGGTCAGGTTCAAGCATAGATAAAGGTATGTTTAAACTCTTCTCTAGTTTGCTTTTATTTAAAGCTACCAATATTCTTATAGGGAATCTGATACTTTGATCCATTGCGTAGAAGTAAATTAGTAAAATCTTTGAAGAAAATATGATAATGATTCTAAAATGGAAAAGTGATCAGATGTGTAAGATCTTATTCACTCTTAGGTAGCAGGAAATCTCTGTTAGTTTTATGGTCTTAATCCATTAAGATTAATGGAATAAATTGATTAATTTCTTTATTTATCAATATATTCATGTTTTCCTTTCATGAGATGAATGGTGTTTTATTACTTGTTTGCACATAATTAATACGAATGACATGATGGTTCATGAGATAAATCGGAGTCCATAAGTATATAGATGCAATACATGTGTTTGGATGAGATCCACATACGGGAGACATGTATAGCAAATCTTATACTTGAATATCTTCACAACCAGTGATGAGACTGGACATCTCATCTGACAAGGTTGCAGTACTTTGATTACTATGAGATAGTGTGATTTGTCTTGATAATCAGAATGTAAGATTTTGGATCATAGTGCTGATACATTGGATTAATTGAAGAACCATGAGAAGCACCTTATGAACAGTGTCTTTACTTTAAGGTTTGCTCTCATAATTCCCTAGAATAGGTTCTCAATCTTGAGACATTAATGAACTCAAGTTCCTATCTATTCATTTGCTTTGAGTAACCAATGAGTGAGGCCAATTGTAGGCCAACACCTCGGTAATTTGGGTATGTGGTAGTAGAACTGTGGGAACATTCGATGGACAAGATGGATTTTATTTTTAATATCCTCTTGTGCCAATTAATGGATTTATTATTAGTAAGTGTGCACCCATTCAAATTAAGAGTTAATTGGAAAGGTACCTATGATCATTATAATTAATTGGGGCTCAAGGATAATAAGATATGAATCTAGTTTGGAAGACATGTCCAATTGATTCATGAATATTGATGGAAGGGCCTACTTGTGGACATAAGGAAGTTTAGGGTCTTCTATGTGATTTATTCGTAAGACTGGAGTTCAATTGCATTTAGATAGTGGAGTTATTTGCGATTAACTGTGGGCCCGGATTGCACATGAGATGTGTGGTCGCGAGTCTCAGTTGGAACTGCCTTTCTAAGGAATTCCTAGTGGTCCCCATGCTAGCCCAAGATTATTGGAAACATACTAATTATAGTAGAACTGTAAAAGGAAATAGAGAATTACTATTTCTATTTGAAATGAGACTTCTAATAGTGATAATAGTAAGTTACTCATTATTAATGGAAGTGAGACTACTATTTTTATTTGAAAAGAGAAAGTTACTAATTATAATGGAAACGAGACTTCAATTTAAATTAGTAAGAAGAGAGTTACTAATTGTTAGAGAAGTGAGACTTCTATTTCAATGAGAAAGAGGAGGTGGCTTGAAAGCTATAAATAAGAGGAGCTAGGGCTGGACGTGCTCCATGCATATCCCACCTAGGGATTCATGCCCAAGGCCTCCTAGTGCAAGAGTTGCACATGCCTCTTCTCCTCTTCCTCTTTTAGTTTCTCTTCTAGTTTCTTTAAGAGTTTTCTCTTGGAGATCCACCTATCTTTTTGAGAAAAAAGAATCTGATACGAGTCATAGCGTGGAAGACGATTGGGTCTTGGAGATTCTGATTTGGTTTGTGAAAGTGTTTCATCATCAAAGAAAGAAATCAACTCTTCCCTTAGAGTACAATCGAGCTCCATAGGAATGATCTACTTCCTTGTATGTTGTAGATTTCGTGGTTGCTTGTATGCTGCTATTTCTATCTTCTAGATAGAGTCTTCTACTGTACATGATCATGAGAAAGAGGACATAGATCCTGAATTGTGTTTTGTAGCCTTCTGGATAGTTGATCCTTGAGTTAAGTGGGTCAAAAGTTTTTGAAAATTTGTCCTAGAGGCCCACTTATTTCCGACAATCTCCAATCTACAATAAAGCCTATCACACATTCTATGAAACATCGAACCACAGAAATCACTTGCGGGGACTGGGTTCATGAGAACCATTGAAATACAAAAACATCTTAAACCCACATCTTGTTTTTATACTTTCAGTATAATTTAGGGTCCTACTGTACTCTCAAGATAAATGCATTATACAAAAAATTGTAAAAAAGCATTAATTTATCTTTAATTTGTTAATATATCTGTACCATGGTTGCCTAATTGGCTAACTTGAGTGTAAATTTTGGCTCTTTTAAAAGTTGCTGAATTTGGATTGGGACAGCTTGTATCTGACATCCACAACCATGTCCAAACGGAAACAAAAGTTGTACTGGCAGATAAATTGTTTTAGGTTTCTTGAAGTTGCCGAATTTGGATTGGGACATCTTGTATCCATGTCCAATAATGACAGCCCCATCCATGTGAACAAATAATTTAATAAACCTTTGAAATGTTAGCAATCTTGTTAGATGGTCCCAGTCATAAAAATTTCTACATGGTGCCTCCTCAAGGAAAAAATACATTGCTCCGCTTTTTTATCTAGAAAGGGCTCCAATGAAGACATCCCAATTTGTCATGTTTCAGGACCCTGTAAATTTGAAATGGCATGAAGCCCTGAACACAGAAGAAAGGGAGGAACTAACTAGGCCTGAATAATCCAAGAGCTAGGTGCAGTTCCGATGTGCATGTATGCATCCTTGATTCTGTTTTCAGCTTTGCAGTGTTCAGCAGTAAAAAGGAGAGCTTCAATCGTGTTAGGAACATCCCTCTCTTCAGCCTATCATGGGAGCCATCTCAAATCCTTTTGAGTCTTGGATTCATAAGAAACTAGCAAAATGTCCCCCGTGCCAGCATTAGAATTTTTTTTAAAAAATATCATTTAATTTTATGACATAAATAAAATCTTTAAATTTGATTTTGTATTTTTATATTTTTATAAAATCTAAAATAAAAATATTTCTTACATAAAAAAAATTTATAGGCTTTCTTAAAAATCACACAATTAAAATTCTAAATAAATAATAAATATGGAAAATCAAATTTTTTAGTAGAAACATGAAATATGAAATATGACATATTGAGATGAGAAGAATTATAAGAAATTTAAAATATGCGATCTTTCAATTAGAGACAGGTTTGGCAGTGAGATGGTTGGGTTCATGGTAGGTATAAAGGTTTTTGGACTTTGACTTGAGCTCGGTTCAGTAGAGGCTCATATTTTGGTTTGTTTGATTTCCATTCGCATTGATAAAATTATTGCCACTTACCTTTATCTAAAACCTATATTATATGACAACAAAGATAGCAAAAAAAAAAAAAAGGTGATGAGGGAGGCCAAGCCTTGATGGGGACCAAACGGAGAGAGATGGAGATGTGTTCCTAGGCGAGGAAATGGGTGGGGAAGAGAGAGATTTGATCGCCATTAAAGAGGGAAGAGCAGTAATATAAGGGAAGACGTGCTTTGGAAGAGGGAGAGGTGGGGAGTGAGTATTAAATGACATTTTATTGAATTAAATTAGATTAAATTCCTCACACAATCATGAAACCAAGTATTATAATCACCCAACATATTGCTATTTATTTCTATGCATTTTATTTTAATGAAAAGTATTATCCAGATCTGCATGCCTTTTCCGGAGGTACCCGCCTTCCTACAAACTTTTCTTCATCCTTTCGCTTCCTTTCCACAGAATATGATGTTTGATATCTTAGAAGAGGTGAGCTATCATTCATTTGAAAAAGAAAAAGAAAAAAACCTACGATAGATAGATTTTTTAAACATAATTCATATATTTACTTGTCTCCTCATTCCACCGAAATCTCAAAAAAAAAAAAAAAAAAAAAAAAAAAAAAAAAAAAAAAACACTTGAAAAGGTGGAATACCAAATCAGAAAGAGTCAACTACCACAAAAAAATATCAAGCATACAAAATCAAGATTTTGAGTTTTGATCTTGATGTCACACTTTAAGGGTGTATCACGTCCCGTCACCACACCAAGTATAGCAAGATCATTTTTCTTGAGATATCATTTTGCCCTTTTATCTGAGGGCACACCTTGTGCAGCATTGCAAGATTGAGCTTTTCAATTACTGTCATGAATGTGCAGAAACAGAAACCCATCACCGAGTGAATACTTGAAAAAAAAAGTGTCAAAACAAAAAGTGTCCCAAATCATATCCCTTCACTGAGATGACCATCTTCCATCTAATAAGGATGCTGAAAGTTTCACACAAAGGGCAAAAAGGTGATAAGATCATCTTTCTTTTGCTGCTTCTTTGGATCCTGCTCTCCTGAAGAGCTCCCTCCATTTTTCCAAAAAATCATCTCATCAAAGTCACCCACGACTTTATCTTCTTCTACACCTCTAGCGCAAGATCCTACTGGGTTTCTGCTAAGTGCCTCTTCTTTCCTAGCCCAGGGAGATTCATCTAGTTTGATGGTCATAGGTATCTTCACAGGAGCTGGTTCAGGTGGGACGACTTCAGAAGGCTTCTTCAAATCTTCATACCAAGGAAGGGATTATGGAGAGATGGTTGTTCGTTCTGGAAAGGTGAAGGGTTTCATTGATTTTACATGAATGAGTTAATTAAGGAATTAGAAGTTAATTGGTGAAATGACTCTTACGTTGGGGAAAGGCATTAAGTCAAGAAATTTAATTTTATTATATGTATTGTATTAATGGAGATTAAAGTAGAGATTAAGAGAATTAAAGAAGAGATTAAATTGGATGACATGGCATAAGGAAGCTGATGTGGCTCACAGTCAAAATATATTATAATGGCCAAAATCAATTGCCTCCAATTGCATAATTTCTCAATTGGAAACAGCCACTGTCATATATAATAATTTGTGAGGTTCTTCAGTGGAGCCCATTTATGAAAAGTCTAATCGCTCAAAAATAAATGTCCTTTCTTATATGACTTCAATGAAATTTTATTATAATGGGATGTTGCAACAAGATTAAATTGATCACTTATAAAACACGTGAATAGAACATTACAGAGTAGCTATTCGGAGGTTCCACTAGTTTAGTCTTACCAATATCTTCACAGCCTTCCTGTTTGTGGCTCAACTCTATATAAGCACAAACCAAAAGAGTCAATGGCACCACTTTGGGGGCTGATAGCTTGCTCTCTCTCTTAGAAAAAAAAAAAAAAACTTGTTCGGCCGTTGCCCATAGGTCCCTCAAATTCCATAGTCTGGAATTTTTTCCACAATTCTATAGCCTTCATTGAGAAATGGAAAAGCGATGCATTGAAAACAAGGGGACTGCTTCTGAAGCAGTTAAAGAAGTAAATGAACCTCAAAACATCTAAGTAGGATACGGTTAAAGACGATAGCTGAGAACATCCATTAGCACATTAGTAAATAATCCATTAAAACAAAATGACCAAAGTTAAAACCAACCACCATATGTTAGAATGTCTTAGGTTTGCAACAATTAAAGATCTCTCGGGAAACAACCCAATAATACCACAGATAATAAATCTGAACCTTAAAATGAGTTAAATTTTACTTCAATGTACCATCATAAACATCCGATCCAACTAAGGCTAGTCTTTACAGGGAATTACAACTCTCGTCTTTTATCCTTTCTTCTTTGAAATAAGTGATCCTTTGTAAGCAAGAGAGATGCCCGTGGATCTATTTTATAGACCCATAATTGCTATAATCTCTCCTCCCATCAAAGAGAGAAAATCGCTATGATTTGTCCCTTGATCTTAGCAATAAATGGCGACTCAATAAAATCCTTTTATTGACGGAGAATCAAACCATAAATGGATAGGATATGAGAGAACAAATCCACATGTATATGTGGTCATGTGGGTCACATCAAGACACCGTCCAAAACCATATCGATCCAATTAGCAGAAAAAATATAATAGGAGAATGGATTCTGATGTTTTTAGAGATTAGGTTATTAATATCCACTTTCCAGTGAGATGTATGGCCTAAATACTTCAGCACAGTAAGTGCTTACCCTAAATTACCAGGTGGCTGACAATGCCTAATCCTACCAGCTGAGAAAATACTTATAAGTGTTTTCTTTTTAACACTGATATCTGAACGTAGCATGGGACTCTAGAAGTGTGAAGCAAAGTTTAATGGGTTTTATCTATCTTTTGCAAGGGATTTTCCGATCCAAAATAATCACAAAATTGCAATTTTTGAGGAAAAACCCATGTGTGATTAACTTACCTAATCACTAGATTTTGCGAAACTGCTTGAAGGTTTCAGCAGAGGATAGCAGTAAACACTTGTAATATGGCAGTCTAAGCTCCAACTAGCATGGGAAACTTAGCCTAAACATGAATGGCTATTGCATAAGGCCAATGCAGATAGTTGATGACATAAGGCCTTTTGCTGCTTTGCGCATACATGCGGGTCATATGCCCGTACATGATGTCCGTTAAGGAGCCTCATCAACTCTATTTGAATGGTCAGCACCAATACTACCAAAAAAAGAAAAAAGAATAAAGAAAGTGTCCTCAACGTATGCATTTCCTAGCAAAAGAGACAGAGAGCCGTTCCCACCTTTGAATGGGATGACGGACACCAACTTTACATGGATTTCGGGGGATGGTAGAGAATACTTGAGACACTGGTGATCACCTGCCTCACGGCAATCTCATCTCCGTCTTGTTCTTCTGCGTCAATCGTGCGTTGTCTTTATTGCTATCAGAGCTGGTTTATTGGGATCATCTCTAATCAACAAGTTGGATCTTTGCATTTCACGGCTGATTTGCTTGTTTGGTAACTTCACTGGTAAAGTGAAGTGAGGTGAAAAGTCAATTTAATAGATAATAAAAGGGCCCAATTATAGCGGTCTTGTTTTCACATTTCTCATTTTCTGTGAAAGTAGAGATTTTAGGGGCCCTATTTTAGGGGGACTTGTTTTTGGCTTCTGGTTTGTATCTTGGTAGGCTTATGCTCTGTCTTTTTTTAGTATGTACTGTCATTTGTACTTGGTAAAAAAAGGTCCTGCTTTACTTCTGCTACCAGTAACCCTAGCCCTTTTTAACTTTAATAAGCATAGATCATCAGATGGAAACTTAGCAGCAAGGCAATCAGTTTGGTAGCAAAATCAGACCTCACTGCTTACATTTTGGGTCAGGTCCAGGCTCTAATCTAACTGGAGAACAAGTCTCAGTACTCACACAGTTTGGTAGCAATATGACAGCATTCCAAAAGGCCATAGTACTGGCCCATTTGACGGGTCTTTTTTTTTTTTTTATTGCTGGCCCATCTTACGTAATTAAGTGATTCATTTAATAGGTTGGCCCATTGAATAGTTAGTGTGCTTGCCCATTTGACTGCACTACTGATAGTTTTGAAGAAAGTTAAGGCCAGATTGCTGCTCCATTTAACTTGGTTTTGTTGTCTCATCTTATAGAAAGTGCTGGCCCATTTGACAGTTATTTCGCTGGCTCATTTGACTTAGATCTACTATGGACAATTATTATTTGGCCCACTAATTTAAGACCCTATATATTGCCAGGCCATTTTATTATATACATTCACTTCTGGTGTCTCAGTCAAGACTATTAAAATTGCTAGTGGTTAGTGGGCATGACAAGTATGTTAGGCCCAAGTCGCATCTCTAACATTACATTAGAAGAATCTTATATGGGCTGATTTTTTTAACCTCGAGTGATATAGGGCCTAATAATGACTCCTGTGTGCCTCCCCCTTATGATCATAGCTGATTCGTGCCAATTAACAGTGTACCATTATGATTGAGGCACATGACTGTAAGCCATTGGATTCTCTTAATACATTTACTGAACCTGATCAAGTGACATATGCGGGCTACATTAAAGAAATCACCGTGCACTGATAATAATAATAATAATATCTCATGATGTAATAAATTCTTCGGCTCATCTTGGTCCAAGAAATGTAGACCACAGTCAATAAGACAAAGTCCATCGTAATAGACTTGTTTTTACATGTTAGTTTTAAGAATCTTTGTAGTTTGGCCTCCTTAACCTGTATATGACTTGCACTTAATACGAATGCAAGAGTCGATCTTTTAGAGTTGCATGAGCCTAGACTTAATGTTTCATGTCTATTGTGATTATTTTTTATTGAAGTCATCGCTAAGTCGAGCACAATCGCACTAAAGGGGTTGGGTCAGTGACAACTAGTAGGTTAGGATATTTTGAGTTGTTTCCTTTTTAGTTTAATTTGGTTTAGGACATTTAGTTTAATTTTCTAGGATTATTTAATATTTCATCAGGTGTACTTTTGTTTCTTTGTATTTTAGTTTTGTAGGATACAATAAACTTGAGGTTCTTTGTGTTCCTCTTTCCTCTTTGGATGAAAAAACTGCATTTTGACCTTGGAAACTACCTTATTTCACCACCTCCATGACACCAACCACTTTCACATGTTGTCCATAGCATATGGAGCATGTCGATAGCTTATGAGTACTAATGAATTGTGAGATGATCATATCCAAATCAAAAGCTATGGTCATTCAAAATTGACACTATCATTCAAGCCAACTCATTTCTAGCTTGTTTTCTTGTTTCAAAAATTGTTCCGCGACTTGTTTTAGATCATTGCCTAATGCTGAGTTTCTATAATCAAGACCACCAGTGTCATCGATTGAGTCCATATATCTGAAGAGTTTCAGAATTCAGGTGTGTTGTACATAAATAAGCACGTAGCCCTTTGTGCCTTAACTGTAATGCACCGTGACCTTCTTTCCAACATCCAATATTTCGTTTTTGGATTGTTTTGATGTTTATATCGAGTAATTCAACTGCAAAAGAAATGGCAGGAGTGCGGACATGGATATGCCTTGAGGTTGTTGCAACCCAAGTTTAAAACCTGTATCACTCTATAGCTTGGCTGGGTAATCCACTGAGTCAACAAGGCAAGCTGGCTACTAAATCAGATTTGCGCGCTTTACTTGGCCTGGTGAGGGGTAAGTTCTTTTTTTTTTTAATTTTCTTTTTAGTATCCCAGCCAAGGAAGGGGCTGGAATATTGTGAGACTCGCACATACGAGAGGTGATGGGAACTCGCTCTTGCAAGGAGACACAACTTACACAAGCGAGGTAATGAAAACTCGCATGTATGAGGAGACACAACTCACACACGGGCGGAGCTGTATTAAGGCCTGGGGGGCCCTTGACACAACCCCACCACATCCCCATCCTAAAAGTTAAAAGGGTAAACTGAGACCCTATATTAACGAGATTAGTTCCAATGGTGGGCTCAGTACTACGTTTAAAAAGGGGGGGCATATGCAAATAGGCAATGCGAATCTAGAAAAACTTTGGGGCATCTGTGAATGGTTCATAGTTCTATTAGTTGTGTAGATTTAGGTCAGTGGGTCAACTAGTATAGGCCCATGCTGTTTTGACTCATTTTTTAATCAAGTTTAAAACACCGACTCAAACTAACTGAAGACAAAAAGGGCAAATCCGAACCCTAAATCACCGGGTCAGGATTGGGTTGGCGGACAAGTCAAGAACTATCATACCCAACTGCCTAGGGATTGGTCATTAGATATGTTTGTTCTTCGCACTTGTATGGGTACTCTTAAGTTTGTGAAAAAAATTAAAAATAAATAAATGAATTATTGTGGGATGAACCCCATCTAACATAATGCTCCAATGATCTGACAATTGACACCATGCAGATGTCTAACATCCTGCAGACCTAAGTGCTCAAAAAGTAATAATGAAAAATAAAATAAAATAAAAACACATATAAAAATATGAAAAATGATTAGGAACCCTATGATGTGATTTACATACACCCATGATGGTGATTAATTAAATCAACTACCACAGCTGGAACTTTGCATCTCTACCAATATAAACGTGGGATTCAATCATGCTGCTGGCTAGATGCTAAAATCATGAGAGAACACTGATCGATCTTATTCTATTAGCCCTGTATAAAAAAAAAAAAAAAAAGAGGATCAAGACCGTCCATTTTGTGGCCCATACAGCAGATCATCACACCCTCTCCTATTTTTCCAATTCATCTACGTCAGAAGCACGTGTCATGCAGTTTCCTGGGAACTCACCTCGGTCCGTACACCACACGTGCAAAGTGATCGGAACTTAATAAAAAATTAATTCAATAGTACGGGCACATGGGGACCAGCTAAGCCAATCACGTGGAAGGTGGCTCACAAAAAAGGGCCCCACTTTCCCCGCACGTGTGCTCCACATCCTCGATGCTTCCTTTCCAACATTTCCCGATCAGGAAACTCAACGGCTGGGATCATTCCCTGCTCGAGCGGAGGACCTAGAACTTCGAATTTTGATGCACGTGCTGCCAAGTAAGCAGGTGCTGGCAGGTAATTGTTTTTCAAGCTCCACGACCATTGACCGCCAAGGCGATGAGGTGGTGGGAGGACCACAAGGAAAAGATTTTGAACTTTGACTAGATCCCACGTGTGGTTTCAAAGGATCACACGGGTGCCTTTTTGCTTTTTGGCCTTGGCCTCCTTTCCTTTCCTTTCCTTCTAGGATGATCCCAAATGAGGGTTGGTATGACAATTTCACACTCTTCCGGAGTTAGAGGTCTTGAAATCGATCTTCAAGTCTCTCCTCCTCAGGAATAGAATGTTGAGTCCACTAATGCCGCTACTTAGGGGCCACAGGAGTTTTATCTAGCTTATTTCCGAGTACGGAGTAATTAATCGAGCCCAAAGAATTGGAAACCCTCCATTAGCAAAAATAAAAAAATAAAAAATAAAAATGAGGGTGCATTTTTGTAGATGGATAGGATTTCTGAATTCCCTCTAACGTGAAAAAAAATATAATAAGAAAAAGTTAATTTCTCAATTGAATTTTCGCTGCACCAAACACAACGAGGGAGCCATCAAAACATGCTACAAAGCGAAAGCCTGCCTTTTCTTTAACAAATGTATGCACAAATTGGAGATGATGTAAATCGTCCGAAAACAAGTTAGGTATTAAGAGGGGTTTCTTCGTGAACTTGCTATAACATGAGCAGTTTCTTAGATTTTTGTTGCCATTGATCTTGTCAATGGTAATATTAGGTGAAGCTAATTTTTTTTTATTTTTTTATAGGTACCAAAAAAATAACTTTAAGTGGCCACTGCACAAAACATGAAACTTTAGCCATTAGTGCACCAAACAGAGAATCCGTACAGAAAAAATAACTTTTTTCACCATTTTTTTTTTTGTGGTTTCACTCGACCTTCATTTTCTGTGTTGAGGGTCGAGTTCGATCATCACTATAACAAGTGAGGGTTTTCATTTTCCTTGTTGAGGGTCGAATTTGACCCTCACTATAACAAGTAAGGGTCGTCCACGAAGGTCGCATTCGACCAAAATTGTACATGAGTTTTTCTGACTTTAGGTACAGGAAGAGCAGTTTTTTAATTGGAGTTAATGCTTGCGTTGAATGCGACCATGAAAAGCACGAAGGTAGGTCAAATTCGATGCTGGGAATTAAAATATATGGGGGTGAACTTAATGCCCATCGTCGAATTCGACCTTTCCTTGTGTATTTCCAGGTCGAATTCGACGCTGGGAGGAAAGTAGTAAAAGAAAAAAAAAAACTTCCATTCTAAGAAAGGTGTCAATCAAAATATAACTATTCCAAAGTTAATAAAACCCTCCAAAATCTAAATACAACAATTAACAAAGACAATTTTAATCCATTCACATGCAACATTAAAATTACATCCAATGTTAATAAAATCCAAATTCAATAACTTTACAGACTGCGACTTTTAGACATGAGTTAAAGAACTTCCTTTCTACTACTTTCCTGTTAATCAAAATACAACCATTCCAATCGTATATTCCAAAGTTACAGAGTTACATCTTATCTCAAAGTCAATAAAAGTGACACACCAACTGCCTTGTCATAAAAGGTCACGGAGATTGAGTCTATCTCCATTTAATTCCCACATTCGCTTGAATATCTCAATCAAAATCCTACGGCGGAAATATGGCATGTTAGCTTGGGTGAACCGAACTGGGCGATGGAAAATACAGTGCTCCGCAAACGCACAAGCAAAGACACCGCAGTCACTTCCATTCTGTTGACGGGGAATGCCCTCATTTACATCCATCAACCACACCCATGGCTCCGTCCATCCGTATTCTTAAAACCTTCGGTTAACCACAGTTTCTGTAAAGAAGATGATTTAGTGGGTGAGTTCATTTAAATGAAAGGATAAAAATCAACAAGAATTGAATGAATACTCACCAAATCAACAAGAGTTGAGTGGAAAATGTGAGTTTAATTTCACAAGTTCATGCAAAAATCTTGTGAGTCAACCTTATACTGCCAATTCATAGTAAATGGGGTGAAATGTTAGGTCAGAAAATACGTTTTTAGAGCTTATTTAGTTTATTGCGTTTTTTCACTTCTTTGTATGAAATGCAAATGCATAAAACAATAAACTAGTGCTTGAATTCCCATGAAAACTCAAGGAAATTGTTGAGACTACGGATACAAAAAAAGCAGCTTCTAAACCTTAGAGGAAAGATGCCCAAAACAGCAAATAAATTCATTTAAAACCCATGAGAAGTTCAGCCATGGCCATATTCTTACTCATTCATTGCATATGTATCTTAGATTAGAGGGAAGATGCCCATGGGAGGTGGAAGCAGACAAATACTGCTTTTAACGCACTTTCCATCTTCTAAAATATGATTCGTAAGGGTAGGGCATGAAGGGAAGACGGGATTCAATATATAATAAATTCTATCTGAGGGTCGAATTCGACCTCCACCGCTAAAAAGCAGCCTCTAAACCTTAGAGGGAAGATGCCCAAAACATCAAATAAATTCATTTAAAACCCATGAGAAGTTCAGCCATGGTTATATTCTTACTCATTCATTGCATATGTATCTTAGATTAGAGGGAAGATGCCCACGGGAGGTGGAAGCAGACAAAGACTGCTTTTAACGCACTTTCCATCTTCTAAAATATGATTCGTAAGGATAGGGCATGAAGGAAAGACGGGATTCAATATATAATAAATTCTATACGAGGGTCGAATTCGACCTCCATCGCTAAAACTGAAAGTCAAATTCAACCACAAAAAAAATGGTAAAAAAATAATTAGGAATCCTGTACGGATTTCCTATTAGGTGCATGTTTGCTTAATTAATATTTCGTGTTCGGTGTACTGACCACATAAAGTATTTTTTCCTATAAAAATCCCTTTTTTATATGTAAACTTGTCATTGTAGGACTTTTTAGAAAATTCTGAGTGTGTTTACAAATAGATTTTTATCACTGGTCGTGTAGATTGGATGTTGACGAACATATTACTTCTGCGGAAACTCCGATGATTATTATTGGAGAGAAGGCCAATGAAAACTGACCACCAACAAAGAAAAAATAATCAAGTGATGTAATGATTATTCCTCTCAAGGATTTGAGTTTCATTGTCTACCTGTCTCTTTGCTGAGATTTTTCTAGTAAAATAAAGTAAAAGGGGCTAGATTGGGTGAGTTGGGATCCAGTTCGGCGCAACTAAGGAGAGATCTTTTTAAGAATATATAATGAATCCCACTTGTGAGTTGGGCTCACCATACCACAGTGCTTAATGTTGGACTGAACTCCTAGCAGTTCAGAAATTGTGAAAGATTCTCCAATTTTATGGAAAACTTATGCTTCCTTTTTTTATGTAAATAGCTGCTTAGAGGTTTTTATTTTTCGTTTTTTAACACAGTAGTGGCCTCCCAACTCTCAAGGAAAATTTGTTGATTCTGCCATTGACAATAACTTTGTTGCGATGGTTTGAGGAGCTCTCTCAAATTAACATCATTTTAAGAGTGTGTTTGTGCACGCAACAGTTGAAGTCAAGTGTTAGTGTGGGTGTAGGTGGGGTGGGGAATCCGAATCCTTTGTGTCACCAACAATTTCTATCCTTTTTCTCCATAATTGTGTTTTCACAAACGCACCCTAAGAGATCATAAATCTCTAAGGCTCTCAATCATATGATTGAAAGTTAAGACAAATGAACAACTTCACAATGAGGCTCACTTATTAAAATTTTAAATTGTTCAAAATAATGACCTGGTTGTCTATACAAGATGTCATCAAAAAAATTTGTAATGCAGTCAATCTCTTTCATCACATTTCAAATTCCAAACGTGTTAGATTTTCAATATATGAGTTTTACTCTCTCTGTTTTGTTCTTCCTTTTTTTTTTTTGAACTGAAGTACCATTAAACTAACAAAAACAACTCCAGCAAAACTCCTACGATTAGGGGAAGCAGCCATACCGCAAACCCAATCTATAAAAAAATCATCCCAACTAAAACTTCTGCAAAGGCAATAACAATACTTGACCAAAAAATAAGCACCATCAGTACTACTCCTAGGAACAAATCGAACATAACAAAAGAGAAGGAAATACTCAAAAGATCAATGTCCAAAATAATATGATTAAAAGCCCAATCCTCTTTTTGTTTAAGCCATCAATGACCTCTTTAGCATCCATCAACAGGATAAATATGGAAAAATCTCTTCTAGAAGCTTCTTTTAATGGAAAGAGGATAGCTACGCTTCTACTTCTTTAGAGGAAGAGACTCTTGGCCCATAATGAGTGCTTGCACCAATAAAAAATATTATTTTTCAACATGAAATAGCCAAAATTAGAGTTGCTCATCTTTAGCCCTAGAAAGCCCATTCGAAAAAATCATTATTTTATCCTTTCCTGCATGGCATATTGATCTTGGGGTAGTGCGAACCGGCAAAACAGCATTTTTCTTTCTTTACATATATGATTAAAACTACATATATTTGGCAAATGGGGATCACTCTAAACTTAAAATTGTTGTAGCTTTACTTGATAGTTCCTCAAATCTCACTCACCTCACAAGAAAGACAGCCGGACCCTCCGGACTACATATAAAAGGTTTCTTTGATGAGAAGGGCCAGCATCATGTGCAGGCCACATGGACTAGGGACGCCTCCAATGGATAAATTTCTTAAGAAAATGAATTATTGGGAAACACGTGGGACAGCTATCACGCAAGCATGGGACACGCAATCATCACTGCACCCGACATAACATCTCCCACTCCTGAACCTAGGAGGGCAAAGACACTGAATTCTCTGAGGCCTAATCCAAGGGTCAGACCTTACCATTGTTTCAAGTTCAAATGGCTCAGAGTCACTCACCAAGTCTTATGTTTCAAAATAATGCCGATGAAAATTTTTATTTTTTTGACAAGGGGGTATCCAACTTCACTTTAAGTACCTGACTAGTCTTTCTGGGTGGTAGTCTCTCCCTGTTTCTACTCATCGGATTCGTCGGGCTATATAATAGCATGGGATCTCAACGCATTGGCCGGCTTTGATGCTGAGACTTCCGAGTGGTTACGGAGTGCCCCACTCACCGGTCAGTAAAAAGAAAAAAAAAAATGCCTATGATAAGATTGACGGAGTCTTGATCAATAAGAAAAACAAAATAAGTCAAAACCATATATTTTTTCACGATCTCAATTTGGTGGAAGAAAAGGAGTGAAACTTCACCCATTGCAGTTTGTTTGGTGTAATTGAATTCTAAGATGTTGTAAGACTTTGTATTTTATGAGTAGTTAAAATAAAGTATCACATGTGAAGAATGTTGTACAAGAAAATCACCACATGCAACTCAGTCTTTAATGGAAATTGGATCGAAGAAAAAAACAATGAGCCCATCTAATAATTTTAACACTTGATTTTAAGGGCTCTATTTGAGTGTTACATTGTTCTAATTCAACAATGAATGCAGTTAAATTAATTCAAAATGGGATTGCTGAAAGATAAGGGAGGGAGGGGGGCACCGTGTCTAATGGATAACCATCAATAAATTGAAAAAACAAGCATTACTTAGAAACTTAGGGTGTGTTTGGCATCGTCCCATTCGGATGTTCTCATGTGCCCACGAGATAATGTTACGAAAAACATGCTTGGTTAGTGTAAATTATGATTCCCAATTTTGGTCTCACGGGAAGGAATTCCAAGATCTTAACCCGTAGGCATAAGAAAGTTGGAACAAGAAATCTTTATTTTTTTTTAAGAAACAACTTTTTGGCATAGTTGATTCTTACTTATCTCCTACATTTTAAATAGGTCATTTAAAAAGATTTCAAATCCTCTCACTTAACCTAATGGTAGGTCCCATGTTCACAATCCCAAAGAAGGTGGCCCCACTTTGTAGTTCTTGAAGGTGGGTCACATTGTCACAATCACAAAACGTGGACCCAAATTGTAATTCTTATAATGGTGGGGCCACATTATAAGGCCCCATGTTCTAATTTCTACAGGTAGGCATCACTTGTAATTTCTAAATGTGGGTCATGTATTTACAATCAATCAAAAGATGGCCCCACATTATAAATTCTATAAAGGTGGGCCTACATTGTAAATCCTATGAACGTGTCCCTATATTCTCATTTCTAAAGGTGGGCACCACATTGTAATTTCTAAAGATGGGTCATGTGTCCATAATCACAAAAAATGTGTCACCACTTTGTCATTCTTAAATGTGGCTCACATGATCATGATTACAAAAGGTGGACCTACATTGTAAATCTTATGAATGTGGAGCCATATTCTAATTTCTAAAGGTATGTACAATGTTATAATTTCTAAAGGTGGGTCTCATATTTATATTTACAAAAAGGTGGCCCCAAATTATAATTCCTATAAAGTGGGCTCATATGGTAAATCCTATAAATATGGGCCCCGTGTTCTAATTTTTAAAGGTGGTATGAACTTATAATTTTACAGGTGGGTCCCATATACGACAATAATAGAGTGCTGCAGATAATAAAAGGTGGGTCCTACATTATAAATCCTATGATTCTTTTGCTTCCGTTCTTTAGAGCAAAACTTTTATAATGTTACCAAACAAGTTTTGGACAACATATTCTCAACAGAATAATTTAATATAATATTATCGAACATCTGGAGAGTATAGTCTCGGCACAACCCGATCTCAGCACAACCTGATCTAAGTACAAAACTAAAAACAACACGAGAACGATGCCAAACAGGTCTTCAGAAGTTTCATGTCAGCTATTGTGAAACCTTGTGAAAAATGACAACAAAATTGTCATTTAACGAAGTTTGGCTTTTATCCCAGGTTGGAAAAGGAAAAGTTGGACATTGGAGCAAAATCTGATATGCTTTTCCCTTAAAATGTGACAAAGCATGTCAAGGGACCATTTATTCTCTGCAAACTATTAAAAAATAAGTATGACATATTTTTTTTATAATCTTACAGCTTGTTCCATTTGAATGTGATGCCTTTCCATTTTGAGCTGTCCCATTGTAGACATCTGGACAATGAACTTCTGGCCTTCTCCTATCATCACTCATTTTTAAACATTTTCAACGATTATTGTTATCTGTTGGCATTTGAAAATGTGGAAAACAAAAATGTGGATGCTTTACTAGGTTAAAAAATCAAAGAGAGATTTGACAGTACAGAAATCTCATAGAAACAAAACCCACTTCTCATTTTTCTCAACTTTAATGTCCTTGAGAGAATAAAAAAGTGAAAGGTGCAGAAAAAATGGAAAAAAAAAATAGTGTGCTACATGCAATATGGGAAATTACTTCCTTTAACACGAAGGATTTCCCTTTTTCTTTCCTCTCCTCCAATTGTTAGAAAACTTCCCACCTAGTGGTCCCACATTATATCCTCTACTTTTTTCATGACCCATGCTAGCTATATGGAGGCTGATTCTTAATTTGTTCCTTAGAATTAAGACACTACATAAGACATGGGGCATTACTTCAATGGAATCTATTCATCGCTTCAGGTGTATGAGAGAGTTGTAGTTAGATTAAAGAGTCTTTAAAGAACCCCAAAAAAAAGAGAGAATCAATTTATGTCGGCATAAAATAGATCATTAAGAAAATCAACATGAATTTATGTCGTTTTGTTTCATTTTTTATTTCATTGTTTTCAGATTAAATGTGAATGTCCTATATACAAAATACATCTATTAAGCTCAACGTGTTTTGTGATTCGAAGCTCATTTAGTCGATTGAGTAGGGTAGGACTAAGCTTTTGTTATCACTTGTTTGAGTAATCTAATTGCTTGTTTAGATAAATCAGTCACTAAAACATATGCATGACTCAATCAAATCGGGCCATGATATTAGGATTTTGTTTCACTTAATTCAAATCCCCACTCTCTATTAAACCGGCCATAACATTTAGATTCAAGCATATAAATAAAATCTCATTTCAAGTGGTGTTGAATTGCCTGCAAAATAATCTTAATTATATACGGCCATTGATTTAAAATGAAAAAAAGAAGAAAAGAAGTAGATGAATTCGAAGTAGAACTAAACTATAAAAAAAGGGGTTAGAAACATTGAGCCATTAGAATATTGAAGTGGGCCACCCCACATTGTTAAAGAGGTAGGTGAATGAATGAATTATGATGGAGGTGAAGATGATGAGTGGTGATGGAGAGTTCAATGATTGTGAGGAGGAGAAGGTGTCGGTACCCTCGCAAGCAAAACGACAAGTTCGTTCGTTCGTGGAGACCACATGTCACACCCCCCGATATCTTGTCGTCACGTGTAAGGGCACGACTTGTTGGGCCACGTGAGCGGAGGCAGGTTTTCCTCTTAGTGCCACCTCCTCCCCACGTGACCTTCAACCCCGCATGGTCCCACTCTACCCTACTCCTTGACCCTACCATGACCTAAACTCCAGTTTAGTAATAGTTACCCACGCCGCCACTCTTTCATTTCATTTCGGCTCGGCTCGGCTCTCAGAAATTTTGTATGGGTTCCTAGAAAGCGATAATGGGTTCTAAGCACCATATTTATTTGATCACGTATGGGTGCTTATGATAAGGTGAGCACATCGTGCCTAAATACCTAACAAGGCTCACCTTATGATCCAACTAAGTAGACCATAAAACAGAGCCTCACCCCTCTCTTGATAATAGCCGTCTATTTTAGTTTTGGTTCCTATCTGAATAGATTAGACTTAGACCATTGATCTAATGTGTTTTCTTTTCGTGAAGTTGGCATCTGTTGGTCAAGTGGTGAAGATGATGATTTGAGCTTCCATCACTCTACATAGGTAGATGAAACGGAAATCAGTCACATCTCTAAATGGGTTCCACAAGAAAGTGTGCTACCTTATCGCGAGCATCACCCTAAATAGGTAGATGGAAAGGAGATTGGTCACATCCCTAATGGGTCCCACAATAAAGTGGGTATCTTATCCCGAGCACTGGTCTCCCGTACAAGGGGCCCAATTTTCAAATTGGCTGTTTGTGTGGCCACCCTAGCTGTGCTAGTTAAATTGTCCCGCATTGGAAGTGCAAAACACTTTAATATTTTCTTTAAGATGCCAATAAGTGAATTTAAAATGGTACACTCCTTTGATAAGGTAATATTGAATTTGTGATGGGTGTAGGCCTAACAATATTGTAAGAAACACCTATGAAAGATTCTTTTTTTTTTTTCCTAATATATCGATAGTTTTGAGGATTTGTGCTTCGTGATTTATAAACGTGAATAGGCTAGCTGTTGTTAGATACTGTACTTGGTTCACATTAAGATGATTGATTGGATGCAATTAATGTAACTTTTCTTTTTTCATTTTTATTCAAAAAACTCATTGATGGGGAGTTTTAATTACTTCTTGGCTGTCCTTGCAGTACTTTGTTTTGAAAAATAGATTCCTCTTAAATGTTATTGTCGCCATTGTCGAGTTATTGCATCAGTATTACTATATTATCAGAGATAATAGCTGTTGATGATTAAAACATTTATCATCACATCATCACATGCAATAAGGTATTTTCATGAAACTTTTGTAATAATATAGCAATAAAGCTGAAATACAACCTAACTTATAGGTTGTAGATGCCCAATGTGGGTTTGAGCTGTAGCTTGTGTAACAATAAGCTTGATTTTCAAGTGCCGGAACCCTTTGTTGGAGCTTTGATATGCGCATTTGGTGTGGACTACTCAAGGTACGTCAAGTAAAAAAAAACCACATGCGGTTGCTGTTGGTGATTTTGGAACTTGATTCTAGTGGGGGAGCAACTGTACCTGTTTTGTTCACTTATGGGGACGTGTATAAGTTGCGATAGAGGATCCGGACTCAATGTTTAGACTAATATGATTAATCTCACAAGCATGAAAATCAAAATTCAAACTCAGTTAAGTGTAAAAGAAAAATATATCTCTTGTGGTAAATAGGTTGGGCTAGCTTTGGACCCAACCTTCAACATATGTAGCCTAAAAGCACGCCCATATCTTAAGGAAAAAAAAAAAAGCACACCCATATCAAGCCCAACACAATCTAAGCTCAATTTAAGGACAAAAACTAGATCAGTCCATGGTTGGGGACACTTTTTTCTATACTAGTTTGGATTGGTGGTACAGGAGTTATACTTTCAGTACAGGATCTAGAGATCCATCGATGCGCATGTATGTGAAACTATAGTGACAGCAACGCTCAAACACGAGTGTGTTGAGGGCCGGAGACACATGCCACACTGCTGAAAAAGTAATTTGTTACTTCAATCTTCAATTGAATTAATGTTTTAGACTTAAGCCTGTTTGGCTGTTTCAATGTATTGTGAAAGGTGGGAGCCTAAAAAAAAATAAAAATCTTAACGCCTGTTAGATTGCTCACTGTCAAAATCAATGATAGAGTAACTGTGGAGGAGCATGTATTAGATTGTTCACTGCTGTAGTCATAATCCAAACCATTTAAAAACCTTAACACCAATATATTATATTGTCGGCATCCAAATCTTCAAGTCAAACAACAAAAATCTGCTATAGATTGATTACATAATCAAATTAATATCCAAATCTAATTTACTGTTTGCTTAGATCCTTTTGATGATTCCCAAATATCACTCAAACCACCAGCAGATAGTAATGGAGTGAAATTAATGCAATCACATAATTCACACAACAGGGGTGGCCCCACTATAAAAATTTACTCAACGGTGAGGACCACAGTAAAGGAATTAGTTCTCATAATGATAGTAATGAAAAGAGAAATTCCAAAATTAACCACAATAACTGGTCAGAATAAATCGACCACAATAACAACATAGTAACGGCAGTAACCACAGGTGTGATGGGGGTTGGTGAATGTTGACGATGAAATCAATTCATGATGCCAATTAAAAGTGAAGATATCATGATTTCTGTTTTTTTCAAGTTCTCAATGATGATTAGAAAAAATCATCAATTTATGGAGATGACATGTGGGCACGGTCCATGTGCTTTGGTCGCATCAATAATTGGTGAGTCCACTGTTGGATGAGAGGAATCTGGTCCGACCAAACGACTATCCGGCTCTGCTTGTGGTAACTAAAACCCATTTCAGGTTAGATTTCAGACTGCATGGCTTAAATTGACGAGAAATGTTTGCGACAATGGTGGGGTTACCAATAAATGGGACAAGTCAATATTGCCGGCCTCGCTTACCATTGAGGTGATGTTTCAATCATTTTGTTTGCACACCTGATTAGTTTAACATTGGTTCTATCCCAAACCATCAGTTGGTTGGGTACACCACTTCTCACACGACCGCCCGAAGCTTTGAGCGGAGGTTCATATTCCTGTCTTAGGAAGTATATTTTTATTTATTTATTTATTTATTATCTATGGTTGGGTTTCCGGAGCTCCTAGCCTTTTTCGCTCAAAGCTAGGAGCTCCGGAAATTGATTTCAGGTTAGATTTCAGACTGCATGGCTTAAATTGACGAGAAATGTTTGCGACAATGGTGGGGTTACCAATAAATGGGACAAGTCAATATTGCCGGCCTCGCTTACCATTGAGGTGATGTTTCAATCATTTTGTTTGCACACCTGATTAGTTTAACATTGGTTCTATCCCAAACCATCAGTTGGTTGGGTACACCACTTCTCACACGACCGCCCGAAGCTTTGAGCGGAGGTTCATATTCCTGTCTTAGGAAGTATATTTTTATTTATTTATTTATTTATTATCTATGGTTGGGTCTCCGGAGCTCCTAGCCTTCTTCGCTGGTTTATTGACCGCTACACAAATATATGCGCATGTTCCTTGAATGGTTAAAGTAAAAATTGCAATAAAGTAATTCCAACATCGGCCTTTTCTCCACTTTGTTATGTTTGCTTGATTACGTAAGGTAAAAAAGAAATCCTGCAAACCGGACTAGTTTGGCACTTTACTAATACAATAAAAATCAAGTAAAGCTTCCATTTTTCTAGACAAGATGTCACATTAAATGTATTTTATTCAAAATTCTTCATCTTTTTTAAAAAAAAGTCAAAAAGCAATTACCTTTGTCCACTAAAATCCAAAAAAGCTCCACTTTTCTATAGAAAAAGTAAAAAAGATTCTATAACAAACAACTAAAAATAAAATACCATCATAATCTCTTTATATTTTATTCTTTCTTCAAAATCAAGTTTACTTGACTTGATTCTATTAGTAGAGTTACCCAACTAGCCCCGGGAAATATATATAAAAAGCTCTAAAAACAGTGCAGCACGTCAAGCGCGAAGTCAGACCCATCTGAAGGCCTACATGAGCTGAAGCTGGAGTCCGGAGCCTCACAAGACCAGCTTGACCATGGTTAGTCGAAACAGCTAACCGTGGTTAAGTGAGACAATACAACCTTCACTCAGATTGTGATAGTTGGGCCCTGACACATGTCATGATTGAGGTTTGAATAGACATCATATCTCTCTTTCTCACTCTCTCTCTATCTCTAGCGCTATCTAGTATCTACCACTATATAAGCCTCTTCATCCCCCTCTTTTTCCCTCACTCTTTTCCTGCCTTTTCCTTTCCTTTACCTTCTGCAACGAAAGCCCAAACCCTAGAAAACATCTACAGAAGTAACAATGTTGGTGGAAAAGGAAGATCTAGGTCTGAGCTTGAGCCTCAGATCGAGCTCGTCCGAAAATCGCCATCCTCTACAGTTGAATCTCATGCCGTGGAACGACCTCTTCGCATCGACAGGTACTTTGATGTGGAATTTATGGAGTTTCTTCTCTCCTTTCTCGATCTTCTTTCTAGATATCTCTAGATCTGGTGAAAGATCAGATTTTTATACTTCTTTTGCAACTGGTAAAAAAAATCTCAGATCTAGTGAGGAATCTTTATTTATTTTTTTCCCAAACTGGTGAAAAATCCTGTTTCTTTTCTCCTTTTCCCCATTGTTTTTAAGGGAATCTCTAGATCTGAAGAGGAATCCGGTCTTTGAGTCTCTTTTCTTGCCTTTTATGTTTCGATGGTGCTCTTGTTTGGATGGTTCTTTTCCCTCCTTTCAACAATCCAGTCTTCCAGATTTTTAACCTGATTTGAAGATCTGCATAATGATCTCGATTTCTCTGAAATTCTCTTTCATCTTGCCCTAAAAACAAAATCGAGTCGATGCAGAGAGGAGTTCCGAGACGATACGACCGTTCCTCAAAGGCATTGATGTGAATCGCAAGCCATCGACAGTGGATTGTGAGGATGAAGCTGGAATATCCTCTCCAAACAGCACCGTGTCGAGCGTGAGTGGGAAGAGGAGCGAGAGAGAACCGAGCGGAGGCGATGGGATAAGCGACGACGAAGACGGTGGAGAAACATCGAGAAAGAAGCTGAGGCTGTCGAAAGAGCAGTCAGCAGTGCTTGAAGAGAGCTTCAAAGAACACACCACTCTCAACCCTGTAAGCACATAGAAACAATCTCTCTCTCTCTCCTGTTAAGTTTTAATTTGCCTATCAGTTCTAGAGATAATGTTTCTAATTGTGTGATTGTGATTGAAATGAATGAACAGAAGCAGAAGCTTGCGTTGTCGAAGCAACTGTATCTCCGGCCTAGGCAGGTGGAAGTCTGGTTTCAGAATCGGAGGGCAAGGTAAGGACTTTGTTGTTGTTATTAGGTTTTTTATAGTTTTTTTTTCTTATTTACCGACCAAAAGTTTTTAGAATTTACAAATAAGCCCCTATGCTTCATTTAATGTTGCACCCTACTTTAATGTTATTATAGCAACTCTCACAATATTAGGAGAGTAAGAAGGACCCTCATTTAGCCCATTGGCATTGGTTATAGATCCAATGGATGTCCTTTTTTTTGTAATAGTGTAAGAGTTATTTTCATATAAGCATTTTCCTTTCTTATTAAGCATTTTGATTTGCTCCGGGATATGAAAAGTATTAAAATGATAGCTATAACGAAACCACATGGACCTACTACTACCTTGGAAAACCTAGGGTAAGTTTTTATAGGGAAAAAGTGGGAAAAAGAAAACTATTTATGTGCTACATTTCAAACTATGTTTGGTGGTACCTGTCTCATGATTGCATGGAAAGACAGTTCCTACGGGTTGGAAGTGGTTTTGATATTGATTCTAGGTGAGTGCACAAACATGCCCTTAGAAGAGTAGTACATACACGACGGTTCTTTGCCTAATAGAGCCTTATTGATATATTTGTAATATCATTTCGAATCAGGACAAAACTGAAGCAAACGGAGGTGGACTGTGAGTTGATGAAGAGGTGCTGCGAGAGCCTGAAAGAGGAGAACAGGAGGCTGCAGAAGGAGGTCCAGGAGCTGAGGGCCCTTAAGCTCTCCCCTCATCTCTACATGCACATGACTCCTCCCACCACCCTAACACTCTGCCCCTCTTGCGAGAGGGTCGCCGCCACCGTCTCTGATCAGGCAGCCCCTCATCGACACCAAGCCCCCATTTCCATCCCTCCCTGGGCCCAACCTGCTGCCCCTTTCATCCGTGCCTTGGACGTGGCTCCTCACTAAAACCCCCATCCCATTGCTTATTATTATTATTATTATTATTATTAGTATTAATCACTACTAAGGGTACTAATTTGAAAGCATTGTTTTTAACTAACATATATATGGGAAAAGATTGAGAAAAAAAAAAAATAGAGAAAGAAGGTGAAAGGTATTTGTTTTAGGTCTCCATTTTTTATTTCATGAGATCCTTTGGTTGGTTAGGTGGGTACTACTTGCTGGTATTTTTCTGGTCTTCTTTTGTTACTAAATGTATTAATTATGAAGAGATAGAAAAAGGGCAGGAATTTTCTATAGGTGTGGGGGGGTTTGAGTTGGGCAATCAGATGTCACATGTATTCCAAATCAACTTGTGCAAAGCTTTTCTGTTAATCTAAGTTGTGATCATTTGATGTGACTTTATTGGTTATCTTATTCCAGACTAATTTATATATTAAACCGAATGTTTGGTGGGATTGGATTCTTGGTAAAGCCGACACATAACATAATGTAGTATCTTAAATCATGACTTTACGGCACACTGAAATCATTACTTTTTTTTTTTCAACTTGCAAGTCTGACGATGGGAGGAGAATTTCTCAAGACACGGAACAGTGGACGTCACTCTTAAATACTCAATGTGTCTGGTTGTTTGAAGAATCGTGAAAGGGTTAGGTTAGCTGCCAAAATGTTCAGTGGAAGAAAAAAATAAAGACCAAGGAGCAGGCATGTGAAAATCTTCCGCGTGCAGATTAGACCGTGTTAGAGAGATTACCGAAAACATGATCCATTCTTTCTGTTTTGGCTGCTACATATGCCCACACTATTCAACTCCCTGTCCAATGAGCTACAAGTGGATCCATCTTGGGTTCCGTCATCAGCTCTATCACTCATTATATTCATTGCATCTAAATTTTCTAAGAAAAGCTTGGTGGGTCAACCATTGGGAAGGACTCCCGCTCCTTGTATCCCAAAGAAAAGAAGCGAAGAGCAAGTTCATCACATGTTTTAGTACAGTCAAATCCAATGGTGGCCATCTTACATACTTAAATAATAGCTTACATTGACCATCTTACATACTTAAATAATAGTTTACACGTTGATCACTACATAGGGTATTAGGGTTGATAACAGGCTTGGATTTTGAAAAGGTGGACCTCACCATGCATTGAAGAGTGCTACTACACCATACTGTAATGCAGGGACACTATTGTAATTCTGTCCTTGTATCTAATTCATACAACAGCTAAACCCAACAATGGGCAAAGAATGAACCAAGTATCTCCATGAGTAGGGGATGATAAATGTGCGTTGCTGAAATACACAGAAATAAAAATCCTAATTATCTATCAATTGAGCAAATAGGAAGGAGGAAAGAAAGAAATCTAAGCTCCTAACTTGAACAAGAAATCATGGATGTTTGGGAAAGACTGAAGCTATGTATGTGCAAATATCAGAATAAGAGCTGAGAATCAGGTGTTTGGAGTTTTGCCTGCTTCACAAGTAAACAACATTGCTCGACAGAGGAGTCAGAAGGGCTTCTTCTCAATTCCTTGGTAAGGTCGCCGGCGACGAAGAACAGACATCCCACGATAGCATGGAATGATAGCAAGAAAGTCAAAAATAAATAAATAAATAAATAAATAAATAAATAAAAGGTCAGAAAATATTTGATCCCTCCGCCATTTTACAAGGGTTTAATGCTATTTTTCCCTAAAAACCCCTTTTATATGATTTTAGAATCACAATAAAATTATAAATAGAATCATTCTGATATCTCGGCCAATATAAATTGCTTAGCAATATTCGGTAGCATACCCATGTGGGAGTCGGTGGAGTAGCATAAGGTGTGACAGTGCTCCCCATGTATTGTGTCGAAACCCGCCCCAAATTTGTATGTGTATTTGTGTGGGTTTAGTAGGCGTGGTGTTTTTGGATGGGTAGTGAAATGAGTTGAGGTGAGGTAAAAGCCCGTTGGGTCAAAGACCTTAAGCATGACAAGGTCTCTAAACTAAAATAGTGGAAATCACCACATCAATGAGAATAAGAACACAACTCCAAAATCAAAACCTGTAATTAGGAACGCATAACCTTATGACTGTATTGAAATATGTGGATCACGATTGCCTCATAACAATATTAAAGAAAGTAAAGATAAATGAAATCGATTAGCCAACGGTCCCAACCTCTTGAGAAATTCAAGAGGTTGCTCCTGGACGCCAGCGCAAGTAGCTGGGCCTGGGAACCGGGAGGTGGAAAATGGGTCAGGTCGGACCCATTTATCAAATGAGAATGGTTACTTAGTCTTCTTGATGTAAAGGATGGAGTCCAATTGGCCAAGGTCCATTCATCTTTTTTAAGCCCATGGATTAAAATAACTCATTTAATAAATTACATTTTGGATGGAAAATTAAAAAAGGCCAATTGCCAGTTATATGGCTTCTGCAGGTTGGCCCTAACCCAACCCACTTAAATGCGGGTCAGGAAAATCTTGCCCGTGACCGACTTGTAAATTATGTGGGTCATATGCTGGTCAAGTCAGGCCAGGTTGGCGGGTCAAACTAGGTTTTGTCAACCCTGCACATGGTATCCACGTAAAAGCTGTGAAAACAGCTAAACAGTACTTGATAGATTTCTTCTCCTATCTTTTGTGAGGTTTCTTTCTATGTTGTAAAACTTGTATCTTGGACTCAACTCATCTGGCTCTAAAATATTCATTTGGAGGGACGAGTAAATTTATTACATTTCAATCTATCATTTTTAAATTGCCAACTCCAAACCTAAAGCATTAATTACTCGTACCAATCCTTGAGCCCTTGACATCGGGTATGTATCTGACTCGGCTGAGTTTATCCTATATCTGACTCGGTCTTTCATAAAAAAGAGATGATTAAGGAGAGTCAAGAGTCGACTCACTGAGTTTTCCAAACCTTGGTTTCTTCTAAATCACAATAAGAATGATCATGCACAGCTGGAAAGGAAAAGTAATAAGCGTGTATGCAACACAAATTGCTCCACAAAAGAGGTCCATCAAATGCAGTGATGTTGACACATCGATGAACAGGCAAATGTTACAGCGGTAAATTACAGATAGGAATATAGTAGAGGCTACAATGGGAATGTCAATCAATGATAATGACAATAAAAAAAATAAAAAAAATAAAAAAGCAGCATTAAACGGTATTTGCAGTATCTGCAAGTGAACGAAGTATACAGCCCAAACCAGCTCTTTCTGTCAGCTTTTCATGAATTCGCAAGCATTGATCACATGTTGGCCGGTCTCCAGTAGCCAATCCTCTATATAAATACCTGCAATTTTGTAATGGTGCAGTTAAGTTAGCTGACAACCTTCCAAAGAAACTTTGCAAGGCAATATGGATGACAGACATGTTCCGAGGAAATTCTCTCTACTCGATGCAATACAGTATTCATGTAGCTCAGCTTGTCTAGGCCATCTCTAAAAAGTCTCTCTCTCTCTCTCTCTCTCTCTCTCTCTCTCTCTCTCTCTCACACACACACACACAGAGTTAAATATGAACATTTACACAGGTTTTTATTATTTTTCCAACTTATTTTGTCAACTGAATATTCACACATGTTAAGAGGTCATGCCAGCTGGTAGGGAGTAGACTATAGCTCGTGCCTTGTACCTCCTCTATAGGGAAGGATACTCCTAACCAATGCACCAAGGTATTGTATGGATCATTTATCAACAACATACATCACAAATCATAAGAACATTTTACGTACATGACACATTAAATAGAACATAGATTTATTGATATAAAGAAGCAAGAGAAAAGGAAAGAAGGTCCTCCAAAGAAATCTCAGTTTGTTTTGCTTCTTTCTCTGAAAGGAAAAAAGAATTGAAATTTTTTAGGAAATAAAAAATAAAAAAATTTCAGTTTGTGATGGTGTTGATGTAAATAAATTTTAAAAAAATAGAATACAAAAGTGGTGACAATCAGAGTGCAATTACACTTGTGATCTCAGACTAAAGCCTAAAGCCATAGTGTGGTCCTCTTCTAATATTTTGGTGTAATTTTTTGTACAGGGATCTTCGGACTTTTTCTTTTTTTCTTTTTTTTTTTCTTCTGTTGCTAATATATCTTCCTTTCCGGAAGAAGAAAAAAAAAAGTTTAAAGCCATAAAAATTGGTATATGTAATGGCAGAAACCTGTACATATCAAGCAACATGACTCAGTTTTGAGCAAGTTTAAAACTATGGTCCAGAGTAGTAAGCTGATATGAACAAAAAGGACAGTCACATTTCAAGATTCACAATTCACATTGTCCCATAAGATTTAAAAATAAAAATAAAAACAAAAACTGATTGAACAAGTATTGAATATTCACACATGTTTACAATTTCTCAGCCTTTTTGTTATGTTGAAGATTTCTTTTAGATCGACCTCAACCTTTTTAAAGAAAGTGAGGCTCAATCTAACTCAAATCAGTATGGGACAACAAAGTTGCCAACCAACATCAAGATTTTTATTTGCTACCCTCAATTTATTGGAGCAACTTCTTGGTAATGAATTTAGCACATCCTAACTACACATAGCTGGACCTGATGTATTCTCAACACTATTGGCAGTTCTGTCATAACCAGAGATTCTGTGTGCTTAGAAGTTGAGTTATGCGTACAAACTAAAATAAATAAATAACACACGTCTGTACATGGTCTGTAATAAAATCTCGAAGTTGCCAACCAATATCGAGATTTTATTTGCTGCCCTCAATTTATTGGAACAACTTCTTGGTAATAAATTTAGCACATCCTAACTACAAAGAGCTGGACCTGATGTATTCTCAACACTATTGGCAGTTCTGTCATAACCAGAGATTCTGCGTGCTTAGAAGTTGAGTTATGTGTACAACCAAAATAAATAAATAACACACATCTGTACATGGTCTGTAATATGTCAATTATTTCTAACCACAAAGTGTTTCCATTATTAAGATTGCTAGATGGGTAAATGGATGATAGCAGATCAATAAAGTTAAATTAGAAATTGTCTAATAGAATGGGAAGTTTATTTTGTGCAGTTGCAAGTCTTTTCATTGCATAAAGTATGAGGATATTTATGCCCTGTTTGGCATCGTGCCAATGGTTTGTTCCCGTGTTCCCACAGGATAAGACTATGAAAACCCTATTTGTTAAGTATAATTGAGAGTTCCCAATTTTTGTCTCACTAGAATGATCCCTACAATTGTGTGCTGCTCGAGTAGGAAATCAAAAACAATTTTTTGTTCCTTTTTTTTTTTTGGTACAACTTGCTGGCACAAAAGCTCCTCAAGGAGGACTCTCGACTCCCTTCTCACCTCTGCTCTTGCTGTCTCCAATGGCTCCCCAAGGTATGTCTCTATGTTTCCTCTCTCTATCTCTCCCCCTCCCTCTCCCTATATATATATATATATATATATATATAACAAGGGAGATGCTCCAATGAGGGATTGGGTGGGGGGCCCTCAAATCCATATCCAATGCCAACAACTTAAATGTGAGGGCCCACATCCCTATCTCTCATATAAGGTGAGAAATATCTCTCATAGGAGCATCTCCCATATATATATATATATATATATACCTATCACTTTCTTTTCTCTCTCTCTCCTCACCCCTCTCCCTCTCCTCTTCCCAATAGTCCAGACTCCCAAAACCCATTTTACCCAGCCACACCCCCTGTATCTCGCTCCCATGTTTGGATGGGGATGCAGGGTGGGTTGGAGAAGGAACAGCACCCTCCAACCATTTTAGCGTGCTCAAAATGTATGAGATGATGGAGATTTTTCAGCCAAGGGCATTTCATATATCCAATCTTCTGCGTCATCTAATGGATCCTTATTTAGGGCAAACGAATTTACGAGTGGTTTGAGGGTGGAAACCATGAAACACAAGAGAGACTCTCTCTTCTATGTATCAATTACCTTCCTCTGCCTTTTTTTCTTGAGAGCAAAAAATTTTAAAAAAAAATCTGAACAAGATTGAGATGGAGCAACGGAGAACTAGGAGACAAAACAATCCTCATCCTTTAATCTGCACTCTATCTGTTTCCCTACCTCTTCCTTCCTCTTTCTCAAGCACAAAGCTCAAAAAACACACTAAAAAGAAGGAACGAGAACTTGATGATAAGGAGAGTTGGAGAGATGAGTGATCCTCTTCCTTTCTGTTATCATTCTCCTTCCCTTCGTTTCTCTTTCCGTCTCTCTTTCACTGTATGATTGTTCGTCCCATCATATGTTTTAAATTTTCATGTCTGGTGATGAAGACGAGTTTCGTTCCTTGTTGCAGCTATTATACCTGAAGAATCTTTAGTGGGGCCCACATAATTATAATCTGAACCGTTGAAAATGAATACTATCCCCCTTATTGATATACCTCAAATTTCATTTCAATAGGGGCAGGTCCCACCGTCCGATTGAGCGCATGATGGAAGTGTGATTAAATTCATGTCAGAAACTAGCAAACCAGCTTGGAACTCCATCCTGGATCCACTTAATTATAATCCAAACTGTTAAAGACGAATCCCATACCCACCAGGACCCATACTAAAATTTCATACCAATAGGAGTGGGGCCCAGTTTGTCTGATGGAGCACATGAATGGTTGTGCTGTATGATATCATATAGAAATGCAGCTTGAAATAAAAATAAAAAAGACATCACGTTTCTTTACCACAACCATCCAAACACCTTCATTTAACCAAACAATCGCTATTTTAATTACCAAACAAGTTCCATATGGCATATTTTCAATAGAAAATTTTAATATAATGTTGCCAAACAAGTTTTGCACAGAACGGTCTCAGCACAACACGGCCTTGCCACAACCACATCTCAGAACAAAAATCGGGAACATGGAAACAATGCCAAACGGGGCCTTAATTTCTTGCAAGGATCTCTTTTGCAAAAACTAATATTGACTAAAATCATAATCACCAAAAAATACCTGATACATTTTCGTAGTTTCCATAATGCCGTGTCTTGTTCTATTATATGTTAAACTAGTAGGTAATCAGCTGTTCCCCTAAAGTTCAGCATAGGCGATGCTTCCAATAAACTTATTCATATGGTTATTCTAACAAGCACCATAGCAAATAAAAAATCCACTGTCAAAGTTTGTAGTCCAACTCATTGGAAACAAGGAAACTATGAAAATGGACAGAGGTTTTCCAGACCGATATTTTGTTAGCATGACAAAATCCTGAGAAGTTCAGGAATAGCGAACTGAATACATCAATGTATCCCAGAGTGAATTGTTTGTTTGAAGCAGGACACGGAAAAGCAAAACCAAGTCAACTTGGTTTTCCTCAAGTTTCAATTCTTGGGTATCAATGTGGCATGCCCTAAGAATACATGAGTATATTAGTTAGGGTTGGAATTATCATTATGGAGACCAGTGGCGGACCCAGGTCCAAACCAGGTCCTGAACTTGATGGTCTAGCCCATAAGAGTGAAATACCAACAATGTGTGATGGGTACGACTGCCTCCAAATCCCATCATCTGGGTCTGCCCCTAATGGATGCCATATTAGTGTCACCCAAAGCTGATAAATATTGAACCATATCAGGGGCATCAACCCAATTGCATGCCAATATACTGTATCGTGGGTCTCCAAACTGATATGTATTGACAATTACTGTGAATACCATGCAATAACTTCAAACCATGATCAAAATAGTCATGCCACTAGCAGAATAATGACACCTAAAATATCAGCTAAACAATAATCTAATATATTTTACCAACTTACTGGAGGTTGAAACAATTGTGTGGCTAGTTCAGTCCAACTGGTTCAATTAGAACCAACCATGACATCATAAAGAGAAAATATCATAGAAACAAAAGGAATAAATTAGCAAAAAAATGAGTCAACATTGCTAGTTCAGCCTGGTCCAGCCGCTGGTTTATATCAGTTTAAGTGGTTTTGTCTGGCTTTTCACTGAGTAAATGATTTGCTTTGTTCTGGGCCATCCGAGGGACCAATTTTGAGTCTAACACAGCCAATTGGACAGCCCTATTCAGTTTTTCAAACGCTGGCTTTTAAAGTTACATGAATACAGCAAGTATTTCACCCAATTAGGACCAGAAAATCAGCTTAGTAAACAATACTAAGATTTATAGTTACAATAAGCACAACAAACATTTTAACCAACTAGGAGACAGCCAAATGTAAAGTTCATCATCTCAAAAATGTCATCTAATATGAAAATCAGACATAAAAAAACGTAGTTGCAATTTCCACAATTTCATTTTTTATGAGATAAATCATCGTAGAAATGTGTTTTTTCCAATTGAATCAAGTAAGATGATGCTTTGACTTTATTGAGGATTAGTCCTACTATGGAAGAAATATTTTCTTTCTATAGGCAAAGTGAAGACTGAGCAGTGCTCGTAACAATGTTGTTGGCTTGTTGCAAACCTGTGTTTATTAAGGTTGCAAGAAAGTGTGTTTGGATATATATGAATATGATAGAATCGGTATTCAATACAAAGCAAAGCTCTTAAGGTTGTCATTAGCATGAATGCTTTACTTCATCTATTTGCCACTTAACTTGAATGGATGAACATGGTAATTCTTGTTGCGTCATAAGAATTTCCATCATACATCAGTACACTTCCACAAGATCGAACTCTTGTAGGAGCAAATGACAACTGTAGATGCTTCCACCACTGCTTCAATCTTTCCACTAAGAATAGCTTCTTAGGTACAGGTTACAAAAACAGATCTCTGTCCCCAGTATTGTAAAGACCTAGATCTGAAAACAATTGCCATAAAAGATAAATCTAATGCTTCTATCTCCTATTTCCATGAAAATCTATCCAATTCAAACTTGAAAGTCTTCAACTTTTCAAATGAGTTCCATGTTCATGAATGTATCCCTTTACTAATTCAATATCTCAATGTTCCTTCAAAACTATATTCACAGATTCATGCATGAATCGTAAGTCATAACACATCTATTTTATCAATATAAAGCCATGAGCATAAAAACACCAATTTCACCATTTGTAACACACAATGGAACCTCGGGTCTACATAAGCATGCGAAGTCTGACATTTTTTTCTTCCCCAAAATACCTCAGTAACGTGTGATGGTTAGGCACGCCTCCTCCACAAGGGGAGAGATTTCTCCATATGAACTAAGCATACACTTAACAAATAGAAATCTAATATAAACTAAACAAACACTTAAGAAATTAGAATATACAGATAAAAAGCTAAAATGCTATCTCAAGTACATATCAAAAGGTAAAGAACAAAGTATACCATATTTTCCAACCTGTACCACTTACAACAAACATACCACACTTGTCGCCCGCTAAAAAAAGAAAAGAAAAGAAGAAAAAAAAAACCCAACAATGATGAGCTAATTAGAGTCCAACAGGCCTTGATTATAAATTATCGAATTCAGTTGCCACCCCTGGATATCAAATTCCAAAATCTCTAAACATTTAGAGAGACCAAACAGCCTATAACATACTTTGTTGCCCCAGCCACTCTCCATCGCTTCTAGGCATAGATCACACCATTAAATACTACACAATCCTTGATGTCAACATTTATCTCACTATCCACAAAGCCCAGGACAGCTTAGTACCTCACCAAATCAAACTCCCAGATAAAAATAAAAATAAAAAAATAATAAAAAAAGCTAAGGATGCGCTTGAATAAAAGGTCAAATACTACAAGGCTCCCCTTTCTGCAGAGCAGTGAATCTCAAAGCAGTCCTGATTTCCACCAATATTTCAATGTCTTGATTCCCCCAAAACTTTAAAATCCCATTTGTTTCACACAATTAAACCCCTACAACTCTAAAAAAATCTGTTTCTAACAGTGGTTAGAATTGAAGAAACAAAGGTAAAGATCCAAAATCAACCATCACTTAAATAGAAAATGCAGAAGGAGAGATGGAAATAAATGCCCAGCTGTCGCCCTGGTAAAGCAAACCCAGGCGTCCCATCTACATTTCCACCTTATTTCGTCCACCTTTCACCTCTTTCATCTTCCTTTGTTGGAGGCCATTTGGCCATGAATTTCTAGGAATTCAATTCCCTTTCACATAACAAATGCTCTCAATTGCCAAAAAAAAAAAAAAAAAAATGCTTTTGGCAAATAATGAACTACTTTGAGGAAAAATTACAGTAAGAAAACTGATACTACTAGTAAGCAAAGAACTTCCAATCAGAGACAAGAGACATGTAACAATATAATCAACCAGAGATGAGAGAGAGAGAGAGAGTGCTCACTTCATGAGGATGTCATAGTACTCCGGATCCAAAGAAGAGAACATCCCATCCACATCTTTGATCGCCATCAGCGCCCGATGCACCACTATCCAATTCGCCGCCTGCACATCCAAACGCGCACATATCAATCACAAACAGAAAATCCATATCCGAAGGAAACGAACAAAAAAAAAAATCTAACAAAACCAAATCCAAAGAGAAGGAAGAAGAAAGAAGAAATTACAGAACCTTGCATCTCTCGTCCTTGGTGTTGGGAGGAGATCCTTCGAGAGCGGTTTTGAGGGCCTCGACTGGCTTATACCTAGGGCAGAAAAATCAGTATAAGGTGGAGAGATCTAGGGTTAGGGTTTTTTGGAAGAAGAAAAGGAGATCAAAGGAAGGAGAAGGAAACTCGAGATTACTGTTTGAGCAAGCTTTCGATCTTTCGCGATTTGTGTTCGATTCTGGCGATGATTGCTTGAGCGTGATCGGCCTCCAGGGAGGGATCTTCGCTTCCCGCCATTTCTCTTTTCTCTCTCTCCCCCCTTCTCTGTCTCTGGTGCGATGTATGTATGTTCGCGGGATTCAGAGTACAGTATGCTTCACTGTTTGAGAAATAGAGTATGTATAGACAGGTGAAACCATATGGTGAACATGGCAAGGTTCTTCTTCCTACTTTTTCATAAATCCATGGAAAAACCGTGTTTGGGATGATGAAAATCCTCTTGGTTTTTTAAGGAATTTCAGGTCCAACTACTATACATAGGATTTGAAAATCCTCATTTTTACTTCTTTTTTTTTTTTTGGTACCGATAAAGGCATCAATGTGCACATGTGAAATCCCTGCCATTAGAAATCATCAATGGGGAATTCCTTTCCAGGGGCTATGAGGAATCCTCAAACGTACAAATCCCTCGTGGGTGTCCCCTTTGTTGCTGCCCATGAGAAATCCTCAACAATAAAATCCTTGGTGAGGAATTTTCTTTTCTATGAGCAGTAAGGAATCCGTAGATATTTCTTACATGTTACCAAACGTATCCTAGGTGTTGGTGTGTAAAATAATTCTTATCATTTTTGGAGGTGGCCAAAATTGTAATTTTAATTTTAAAAGGTGTATTAATATAAAATTTTGAAAGAGAGGAAAACGTGTGCAGGGGGGATCTCATGAGATATCGTTAAGAAGAGACTTTGTATTAAGGTAAGATTTGAAAAGGGAGATTAATCATCTTCTGTTTGGGGGCTTTGCTAATGGAGTTGAGTAAAGTAAAAATTATTTTGAAGCAATAATAAAATATAAGTGGTTTATAATGGTATTTTAGTTTTAGTTGTTTGTTATAATTTCTTTTTGACTTTTTGTGTAGAAAAGTGAAGGTTTTTTTTTTTTTTTTTTTTAAGAGAAACAATATTGTTTTTTAACTTTTTTTTTTTTGGAAAATATGATGGAAAATTTAAAATAAAGTGCTTTTGATGTAACTTTTTTTTTGTTTTTTTTTAAGAAATGGGAGCTTCACTCTACTTGATTCTATTAGTAGAGTTGCCAAACAATAAAGAAAGCAACTAGAAAGGGATCTCATAATACAAAGTGTGTTGAGATAGGAATTCTTCAAAAAGGAAAATGGTTTAATTAAAGTTGGGAAACTCGTGACTTGGATTTCAACTTATCCAACCCTAAAATATTGACATGGGGAGTCACTTATGTGACTCGGTGGAGACATTTTTTATAAAAGAAAGATTTAAAAATGATAAAACATAGCAAATACTTATAATTTTTAGATATGCATGTATTTACATGTTTTAATAATAATTCAAATTATTAAATTTATTGCATTTCAATCATTCATTTTTTAATTGATCACTCCAAACCTCGGTCATTAATTACTTATATTTGACCTAGCTAGCCCACTTTACCCTAACCTTGGTTTTAAGAGGAAACCATGTGTTTTAATTATTGTATTAATGCAAGAGAGTGAAAGGAAACCGTATATTAAGACATAGATAGCAATATTTTGGGAGGAAACCAAGTTGATCTTATGATCCAATAATGTGTTGGCAATCCAATGAAAGGTTGGAAGATGAGGTGGCTCCATAACGGGTCAAAACCCCTTATCATCACACACATCAAAAACTGCATCGTAGGGCCCATATAGAGATAATCTAGACCGTTTAAGATGAATTCCACACTGTCTAGTAATACATCCTAGAACTTAGTTTAAATAAAAGTTGGTCCCACCGTTTGATTGATGACATGATTGAATGTTGATGTGGCTATTGCTGCTGACATACATTAATCATAGTTTCCATGTTAAAGGCCCAAATTGATTTATAGATTTGAATTATTCATATTAAATCGATGTTGAGGTTGATCCTGAGATTATTGGGAACAACCTAACACTTGCACGCAGGCCTGTCAATTTGGTCCTAAGAAAGGGGGCCCGGCCTGGCTCGGCCCTCAAAAAGCCCTAAAAACGAGGGCTTTTCTTTCTAACAAAAAGCCCTAGGGCTGGGCTTTGATAAATTTTTGCAAGTCCTGATATTTGAGGGCTAGGCTTGGACAATATTAGCCCGGCTCGGCCCCGGCCCTCTTACTTTTATTTATTTTATATATAAAAGATACATATATGTAAATATATACTAAAATGCCCTTATCATAGGCACTTTGTAGTAATATGGGGGATATGATGACAATTTCATACCGACTTACCCATTGAAAAATGTCCAAAAAATCCATACATACATACATACTTTGTTCATTTCATCTATATTTAATTATTTAAGTTTTGTATTGTACTGAATACATAATCAATAAGTGTTGCACAGTGCTTCTAATCCCTTTCTTTTAGTTTTATTACTTCTTATTTAGGCTTTTTATATTATTTTTATAAATCATTGTTAGTGCAAAAGGGGGTGTACTCATTTCTATATATTAATAATGATACACTTTTTCCTCTATAAAGTTGCTTGGGATGTCAACCAATTTTTAGAATTAGTTTGTATGTGCATAGAACTTTAAGGATACGGGGTGATTCAAATATCTTTTTAATTAGATAATTATAACTCTAAATTCTTAAAAGTTTTAACTAATAGTATTTTTAAGTACATTTATTTTTGTTACTGAAATCCAAGAATGCGTAATAGTCAGATCAGTGTTTATTTAAAAATAATGTCAATTGATAAAAGGTATGTGAGTGTAAATGGTTTAAAAATCTCAAAGATAAGACACTGCTGGAATGATTTCATATGTGGAAATTAATTCATATGAAAGTCATATTAAAGTTGTGAAATAGATCATACTGTTTAACCATTTTCCTTCTTTGTCAAAATAAATAAAATCATATGTCTGGAACCCAACCCAAGTCGCCAAAGTACGTATGACTTTATCTGATTAAAAGAAAGTTTTTAGAGATGACTTATATTCTCCAATTGTTTTCTTAATGGCTTGTTTGCAATTGAGATCAGACGAGATAATAGATGTTTTCTTAATGGTTTTTTTGCAATTGATGTCAGACTAGGTAACGCCCAATTACATTCACATTTTTGTAACAATGTTAAAAAAAATAGTTTTCTTGTTTTGAAGCCCTGAGCACTGCCCTAACCCTCGAGGGTAGGGTAAGGGCCTAGAAGGTGAAGGCCCTCCGAGGGCTTTGGCCCGCTCAAGCCCAGCCTTGTATATATTGAGGGAAGGGCTAGGACAGCCTCAGGCCCGGCCCGGCCCGGCCAAGCCCTTTGACAGCCCTACTTGCAAGTAAGTAAAGGCCAAGGTTGGAGGCCAACAAGTATATGGCTATGGATTTTACCAAAAAGTTGTTTCTTTAATTAAAATGGAATAAAAGTTTTTCAAGTCTTTTTTTGTGTCATCTCTCTCTTTGCCGTTGTACATCTTAACAAAAAGTGAAGTTGGAATCCTTCATTAAAGACAGAACACAATTCTACTTTTGCAATTCATGGGGAAGTGCAACTGTTTTCATGTGAATCAAAGGAGTGAGTCTTCGTATCTTACAGTCGATAAGCTGAGAGCCTTAACTATGAGCATTGACATAAAAAAGGGCGAAACTAAGGGCACCTTTGTTTACAGGTAACTCTCATGGGAAGATAAAATTACGACGTCAATAAATTATATGGTTTTTAAATACTTTGAAAAAGATTTTCCGTGAAAGTTATAATTTCTTGTTTGGAGCATAAAGTTTTTTCTCGATGAATTGGTGTTATTGTTGTTTGGTGCCGCTACGGATTCCTTATTAAAAACTAAGATTTACTGTTTGGTGTGACTATGGATTCCTTATTTAAAATTAGTATTTACTAATATTCATCTTTCTGTGTTTTTTTTTTTTTTTTTTTTTTTTTTTGAATGAGTGTGGATACTTAAGAAAGGCCAACAGAAGCTTTCGAAAATTTCTCCTAACAAATAGATACACATGCATCAGCTCAATTGACTCACACACAATTCGGCTTCTTGCAAATCTTATTGGGTATGTTGCTTCACAGTGCGCCATTGTTTTCTTCCAAGTGAGTACATATGCACAGTATATTGTGATATAAATGAGAACATTGGAAAACTGATCCTTCCCTTGAAAAGAAACATCTGATCCTTTCAATTTTTTCATAGTTTGTTGACTCACTCTTTTTACATATAAATTCACATGTAGCAGCTACCTTTATCAAAGGTTGCAGTCTTGCAGATGATCTATCAGGGCTCCTCAAATGACAAACAGGAGATTCCAAACTTGCAAAAACAATGTACCCTTCATTTTATATGCAGTAAGATTAAACGAAAGTCTATCATAATTCACGAGTACACAAATGTACATGAATGGTCTAAAATCTCACATCACGGAAAGAATGCCCATCACAAAAATAATATCCAGATAATCAAATAATAGTTTATTTAAAAAAAAATTTGAAAAAAAAGAGGGGTGGGGGGGGGGGGGGAAAGAAAGAGGGCGGCTAAGTGATAATGTGGTTGTAGGGGGCGTCGATTGCAGGGGAGGCAGGGGTTTGGCTGTAGTGGAGGTGGGGGTCAACTGTAGTGGAGGCGGGTGGCTGCAGGAGAGGTTGGAGAAGAGAAGATGTTGGAGCTTGTAGGGAAGCATAAAGCTTAGGAGACGATAGGGATTTGACATCAGAAATAGTGAGGAAATGGGGAATATAGAAAGGGGGGAGGAAGGAAAAATCTGAAAAGACAAAAAAAACAATTCCATGGAAAATTATAGCACCAAATGCATGAAAAAAGTGTTTTCTGTAGAAAACCATTTCTTTTTTTGTGGAAATGGGCTACACAAATGTGCCATAACCTCAAACGGCATGTAGTTCTAGGGTTCATCCTTCTCTAGTTGGTCTAATTGGTCTCACCATCCTTTCGTCTACCACTATGCTTCCTGGTACCATATGTTTCAAACTCGAAATTGGTCTAGCCCTTTGAATTTGTAACACACTTTTTTAATGACAGATCATAAACATAGCTAAAATATTTCATCAAGGACTATGTCATAGATTAATAGCACTTTAGGTCACCTACTGGCAAATTAATTGCATAAAGCTAATATGCAGTCCCCCTCATGCAGGGGCATACCCACGTTATGCTATGTGGGTGCAGTCGCCCAAATTGTTTCAGAATCGTTCTTAAGAGGGCAATGGGCCGTGTGGCCCTAGCCCCAATTAAAAGCCCAACCATGCCCTGGCCCTTTCGAAAACCCTCTTCCTTCTCCATCGAAGCCCCCAATTCTAGAACCCTTTTCATTATCCGTTGACACTAAAAAATTCTAAGATTAGGGTGGCTTTCGAGGTGTGACACGCGAGCTCGAAAATTCCAACATGTTCCGAACAAAGTCCAAATCCCCGAAGGAGAAAAATCCCACTTCAAGCGTGCGAGGATTACTCACTGACACAAGTCAATGTATCTTTAAATTGCGAAAGCCTATACACCATCAATATCAAAGCCTGAACAATCCATTTAAGTTTCAATAATGCATTTGAAATTTATCATTTAAAAAGACTAATAACTTAAATCTCTTAAATGCATAGTACAAAAGTACTCTAATGAAGAAAACCACTAAATGCTTTACCTTAATGGAAACATGTTCCTAATACGCATGCAAATCATAACTAATCATATGTATAATCATGAACTAAGAACCAAATGACATAATGCATAGGCTAATCCCCAACCCAATTATACTCTGGTATGCTCTTCGATAATGAAGTACTAGAAGATATCCTTAAGTCTTCTTTACTCTAATCGCGGAGGGATGGCTAGTTCTCCTCAATTTCTCGGATTCCTGTGACACCAAGTGTAACACCATTAATACGAAGATTCAATAATATATATAAGCAATTATGATTTAACACATGACATTTTAATTCGAATTTAAAGACGAATAAATTAAAGAGATCAAATATTGGTCCACCAGGCAAATTGTGCATATTGAATAATTCAAGCTTTTTGAATCATAAATCGAATACTCACATTACAAGTTGGCTACTACATTTTGCTCATCCACTACGATAGAGAACAGATCAGATTGGGATGTCACAAGTGATCCAGCCAAAGGTTCTCCTGGCTACCCGATTCTAGAGTTCCAGTGCTCCAGACGACTTACTGCAGTAGTTTCGAATATCTAAACCAAGTTTTAATCCCATTGGGTATCACAAGGTCGAACATAAGTAGTGTCAAACCATTCGAATCGAATAATAATTGTAGGTGCCAAAAACAACACCCACTTAATTAGGAGGAAGTAGAACTTGATTACGGGAAAGACTGAACGCTAGAGACCAGAAAGGGAATGAGAGAAACTGGGGTCAGAGGCCCTGCCTGCCGTCAGCCGAAGGCACTTCGATGCCTGAGTTAGTTCTCAAAACTAAGCAGTGAATGAGTGGAGAAAAGAAGTCAGTTTGTGCATGTATTTGTGTGTACCTTCATAGGGCTAACCCCCATGTGTATTAGTAGATGGAATTCTCCTTTGTGAGTGGAGGTAGGTGGGGTAAGGTTCCATTAGGCCTTACCTTGACACCTAATGGTAAGTAAAAAGGGAACATCCCATCGAAAGTTTTTATTCCCCTTAGACCGCTAACGTGATGGGATGATAGAGCCAACTTCTTATCTCCATAATGCGTTGTCCTATCTGTCAGAGCATGCCCATACTTCTCATAGGAGTGCGATGGCCCACTTCCGGCCTTTAGTGCTTTTACCGAGACCAGGAGTGGGTATTGCCGAGCTGCCGAGCTGTAATTACTGAGATTAAGGTGATTAGCCGGTACTGTTACCGAGGTTTAGCTCAATCTCGGTATTGTGATATTTTCCCACACAATAATAAAACTGGAGTAAGACTTTTCTAATCGAATCACTTCTAATCGAGTTCATTTCTTTCATTCACAATTTTGAATAATTTCTAATCGAATCGAATTATATGCTTACTCCATTTGAGTAACATATCAATGTACGATAACATTTATAAGACAATAGCAATAACAATTTGTGAATAATATGAGTAATGCATATAAACAATTAATTGAATATTTGATGGCAATAAAAAAGTCAATACCAATATGCAAATGCATTTGGATTAATGGAGTTAAGGATATTTACTAGCCAACTCTGATCTAATTACTCGTCGTCTCTAATCGTCCATTACGATGTAGTTTTAGGTAATTCGATGCACATGATACATTTCGTTGGTGTCACTCTGTGTATGTGCGAGGTACACCAAAACCCCTAAACCAACACCCAGGATGAAGTGCTAGACAGAACGGATAAGCACGTGAGGTGATCTTATTAGCCTAAGATTCCTAAGGTTTTATGATTTCCATTGGACCATGTTAATTGTCAAGGGTTTCATGTACATGGCCTACAAGGTCAATCTTTTACACCCTAAGAACCTTATTGGTTTAATTTTTATGTTACAGTCATCATCATGGATTGATTATGGGGGGTTTAGGCCTTTCAAAGTGAAATTAACTCCCTTAATGGTCAATGGTTTCAACTTAGAGGTTCAACTAGGTTTAAAGTCCATTTTTTTTTTCCAATAAAGACAAGGCCCAATTCATTGATCCACATATTCACTTTCTCTCCCAACATCTGATCATTAAGATGTCTAGACCGCTGGATTCTACGTTTTGAGAGCTTTACAATGGTATGTGACACTTCAAAATCCGACGTACAGATCAAAAGTTATGACAGTTTGAAGTTGGCACATTGGGCCTAGTGAGCCGATCCGCTCAAGCGGGCCCAATTTTTCACTTGAGCTGACAGCTTTCTGGGCATAAGCTGACCCGCTTGAGTGGCCAAATGGCGCGGCTCGAGCGAGTGGCACGCTGGGCTCATTCTGCACTCAAAAACTGGCCGGAATTGTTAGTTTTTATGGGATCTATTTTCCATACTTAAAAATCAGCCTTTATAAGGCTTAAAAATGAGCCTACTTGCTCCCCAATCATACATTCATTCACAATCTTCATACTTAAAGCATTATCAATTCCAAATTCAAGAAACCCATTTCAATTCATATAAGATTATGCAAGTTAGGCAGAATTACTACACAATTGAATCCATATCATTTCATTTAAGGATTATCAACATGTATAATCTAAAATTGCTCATTACTTGCCTTAGATGCTGCTTTTCAACTCAATTATTCTCTTTTGGCTCAATTCAAACAAAACCCTCAAATGTTCATTCATGCTAATCCCTACAATGGTGCATGAAAGGAATGAAAGAATATTAACATGCATGTCATTTAAATGGGTCTCCTTGACTCAAATTTACACCCAAATTCTGAATGAGGCCTGAGGTCTCACCTATGGTAGCAATGAAGACTTGTAAGAAGGAGATCTTGACAATCCAAGACTATGTAAAGATGGGGAAAATGATAGGGATGAGGAATCTGCTCTTCAAGTCAAACATGCACAGCTCCTTAATTGGTTGATGGTCTTGTCAATAGAGATGGAATGAGGATGAAGAAACTTAGAGAAAATGGGAGATAAAGAAGAAGATGAAATCACATAATCCACATGCAAAGCTTGATCTCTTTCACTCTACCTTAAATTGGACAGATGAGAAGAAGAAGAAGAAAAAAAGGGGCAGAAGGAGTTTTTTCCCTCCTGGAATGAGAGAAAGAAGGTGAAAAACGATGGAAAGGGCCGGCTGGGTTTTTGAAGTAAATGTTTGCTTTCATTTTGCATGCAAGTACTAGACTAAGGAGATTTAGGAAAATGGCTTTTGTTAAAACAATGGGTCTCATTATGGGTTGGGTGAGGTCCAAATCCATTGAGTCACAACAGAAGAACGACTCAATATGAGATGTCCTACTCCATGCACCCAAAAACCCACTAACACTAAAAATACCCGTGCGAGAAAATACTCAAGAAGTCATACTTCTACCTAACAAGGTCAAAACCCTACTAATCTACCTAATCCATAATCAAATCATGCAAAACATGCATTAGACACCTAATCGGTATTAATTAGGCGTAAATCATACTTAGGCGGGGTTGGGGTGTTACAGGTAATTCACTTATATCAGTCATGGTTGTAGGGAAAAGAAAAGAAAATGAATCAAATAAAAAAGTATTAAATTCTAAAAATCATTTGTTCTTTTTAAAAAAAATAAAGTAAAAATGATAGATTTTAAGAAAATAATTTAAAAATGATTGAGGACTAATCACTCTCGTGGCCATGAGGTCCTACTAGCTATGGGTTCCTTGTAAATTGCAATAGCGTGAAAACTAAGAACATAGTGCCATAGAGGCCAACATATTCATGGTTGAGTGGCAACATAATTTTACACACATTACATGCCTCCTGGGTCCTAATTCGAAGTCTAATGTAGCAAAGGAAAAAAAAAAAAGTACTACAGAGGAAAAAGGCAGAAGGGGTTCCTTCACCTCAACTCTGTAAGTAATCTTAGTCATTGAATTCGCGGCCCGGACAATGACAAGAAATACTAGTTATCCACAAAAACATAGGATATGTTTAAAAAAACAGAACATGTTAAAAAACAAAAGAGTGACTACTTGTTGGGCCAGTGGGTCCCATAAGAAAAAGGGAATGGAGTTCATGTCCTTTCATCTCCGTGAGAGCACCACAAGCCCCCCTCATGTGGACTACCAACATGAAAAATTCTGCATCTTCGGTTTTCTGGATGTCCAAATTGACATTCATCAACATGTATTTCATCTATTGTAGAACAAGGGGAAAGAAAAAGAAGAGGAAACCATAGCAAGCAGTATATCCCTTTCTCAAAGAATGAAATGCAGAAAAATTCAATTGCTGTCCTTCACCTTTTTCATTTCTTTTGAAATTCTCTCTCTAATCTGTGCATCGATACTCTCCGCGACCGTTTCAGTGATGAATTGGTCCAAAAGAAGAAAAAGACTCTTGCCTATTGCCTCCATCCGTTCTGAAAGCTGTAGAAAAAAGCACATCAAGATAAACCTTATTAGGCTCCAAGAAAATTAGTTCATAACTTTTCTATTTTCACTACATGAAAGAAATTATCCCCAAAGACAATGAGAGACTTTTCAATAATATTAACAAATCTTTGGAATTACACAAAGTGCTCTACAATTGTAGACATGTATCAATGGATTGGGAATTATGAGTCTGAACAATTGATAAAAAAATATTAAAAAAAAAAACTTGTGTTGTATTGATTATCATTCGAAAAATAATTGATGATTAATAAAAATAATGTATAGTAAAGAAATACCCTTTAAAGATGAAATCAAATCTAATATATATTGTCTGTGAGATGAACTGGTTAATCACAAAAAAATAGAAAATTTTCCAATAATTTGAATTTAGTGAACATCTTGTTGAAATCCTTTGAGAAAAAATATAATCCAGTACAAGTTTGTCTTTCATCAAGATATGGGTCCAACACAAGTAAGTGAAACCATTGTTGAACCTTATTATATATTATATGGCCTCAATTTGTGTTTATACTTGAGTTTTTCGACATTGAGTCGTTACCAATTAAATTTGGATAATTGCATGTACAAACATCATTACCATAAAAATGAATCCATTTTCTCTTGGGGTTTGCCGAAAGAATATTAGCTATTATTTAAAGGGTTTTAGGAGATTTTCCATTACACTTACCTTTTTTTATTGATGCCCCATATATGAATTTGACAAAATAATTTATTTAAAATGTGAATGGATCATGTATTGAATGTTAAGACTAATGATGACAATCGAACCACATGTTTGACATGTGAAAGCTATGATGTATGGATACTTCAAAGTAAGCAACGAATCATATTGTATTGTATCTGATACGTTGCTTTTTATGTGTAAAACTCACATCCCTACCATTTTCCAGTCATATCCGGGCAACCAGGGTGGATGCTCACATTTCGCTTGAATTAATCCATTCGCATCATATGCGACACGTTGTGAAAACATTTTGCCCAAATTTAATTCCAAAAAGAGTGACCTAGGCAGTTCACATGATCATCTGGTGAAAAGATCACATTGGTCCTTTGTCAAATATGTGATTTCTATGAGTTCAATCATATAAAGGTGGTGAAGATAATCTTCATGTGAGAATATCATCATTCATGACTAAAAAAAGCTCTACAAAAAGAACTTTGAACGACATTTTTTCACAATTTTAATTTTAAAGAAATATATCTACAACTAACATTAGATTTGTTTATTTATAAATATGTACCCTTCAACACCTTTACATGAGAGTAATAACCAAAGTTGTGTTTGGATGTGCAATTTAAAACACGGTTCGTTCTTTTCCTTCTTCGTCTAGAGAAGTCAATTCATTGCAACCTACTGCAGATGATGTAGGCTCTACTTATATTTAACAGAATCACATTTTGCAACTTGTAAACATCAAACGTTCACTCCAATCAAAAAAAAAAAAAAGGAAAAAGGATCAAGCCCATGATAGAATTAATGAAAACGGGAAGAATACCTTCATGGAGCCCTTACTGTTGCTCTGGGGCCTCTTAATCTTCTTAACGTGCTTCTTCTCGATCTTTTTGGTGAGCGGAGGCCCAGCCATGGCTCCTTTGCATCAAACATCACAATCACAAGTCAATCAAACATTCCAGAAAAAGCTTACTCATGAAACGAAAACTAATGCAACAAACTGATACATGCTTTTCATGTGCATGGGGTTGACTGAGTCATTCTATGTTGCATGAGATGAGGCTCAGGACTGGGTCTCAGAATAAAAGTGTCCAATACTAGTATTTCTGTTGGAACCATGTAGCCCTATTCTCAGGGATATTGTTATTTCTTAGGAACGTTGGAAAGTAGCCGTTTGGTTCTGTATCACAAACATTGGAAGAAGAAAAAAGAGAACTTGATTTCATGCAATGCCAAGTATATATAAACAAATATCTCAGAAGTTTTGTATGAAGTTTCTTTAGATTTCTATGAGGGCTCAATCGAAAGGATCGATAGAATGAAAGGGGATTTGAGAACAAGATCAAGCAACCACTTCAAATTTACTTTATATAGATAGAAAGAAGAAATATCAAGAGGGAGAGTACCTGAGTTTCAATGGCTGCTCGAGAACCCTAACCCTATAAGATGCGGAGGCCCTCTCCTTTTGCCTTTTGCCTTTTGGTTAGGGTTTACAGTTATAAATAAGATTATAGTAGCGCTAGGGAGATAAACCTCCTTGTAAAGAAAGAAAGAGACACAACGAATATGATACGTAAGAGGCTACCTTCTTATCCTATACATAGAATTTTTTAGGAAGGCTGAAAAGGAAGGTGTGATTTTCATTTCTCTTTCTAAATTTGCCTGGATATGCGAGTGTGGGCTCCCTTCCTATTGATGTGGACTTTCTTCCAATGCTCGTATATGTGTGGGCTCTCTCTTGGGTCCTAACCCCCTCCTTTGTTGGGTAAAAAAAACAAGTTTGTATATATAAAAAGATAATATATATATATATATATATATACAAACACACACACTAGAGTTTACCTTCTCATGTAAAATAATAAAATATAGAGGGGTTACTTTATAGTATAAAATACATGAATAAAATGTTTCATACAATAGGGGTGAAACACATGAATAAAATATTAAAGAAAGTACATGTATTTTATACATTAGAGCCTACGTTATCATATAAAATACATTAATAAAATATAAAAAAGATATGTATTTTATACATTTAAGGGCTACTTAGATCTTCTATTTGAACCCGGAGCATTGAAAACGTAAAGCACAGATGTCTAAAATTTCACTGCCAAATGCAGGTATAACATTTTTTTCTTTCAAAAAAGCTTTACTTTTATACTTTCAATTTAAAAATGTCCAAGAAGCCTCTCACAGCCTTCATTCATCTAAATCAATTAATCTTGTTTTGGCATTTTTAGGAACTCTTATCCAGGCGATGCAATAGATCCTAAACCCAACCTAATACTAAAAAATCAGACTTGATTCAAATCTAGTTTTAATCACCTGGGCTAGTCCGAATTTGTTAAAGCGTGATATTAATTTAATATTAAAAAAAGTAATATTAATATTAGTACATCATTAATATTACATCAATGCAATTCTCCTATTTGTACGTGCTCTTATATTACAATATGCAATCCTACATGAGTAAAGCCATATTCCTATATCCAACAATAATTCAAAGCAAATCATTACTTTTGAATTTGCAATACCAAATCAATGGTGAAAGTCTAGGCGGCGGCGGCAGCACCAAGGATCTTTAAAACATCAGTACACAACATTAAAAAAATAATAATAAAAATAAAAAGAACTTACCCAAAAAAAAATCAAAAAAGAAAAAGAAACATGAGTGGAATGAAAGAAACCTCCAACGTAAACTAAAAACCATTGCATGTAATGAACAAATCCAAACCATTAGAAATGGCCCACATAGCAACGAAGAGTTCAAACAAACCCCATCAATTAAAACCATATCCTCTTTGTTTATACACGTACTAATGATATTAGACAATGAGAGATACACACTAGCTACTGTTTAATTACAAATTACACTAAAAATAAGAATCCACTTTATAAATTTCACACAAATACACTATTACAATAGACACTTTTAAGCCTACACACTTACAAAGAAAGAGACTCACACTAAACACTTTTCTCAATACCTACAAAGGGAGCACTCACACAAATTTCTCACTACACACTTCACCACACTACACACTTGAACTCTCCACACTTCACTCTCTACTTGAGCTGGTCTTCACTTGACTTCACTTAACTTATAGACAAATGAGGCAAAGTCCCCATATATATAGGTGCGTAAGGTCGGTGGTGGAAGTCTCATGTGGATGGGAAATGGTCAATGTGGCCCCATGCATCATCACACATTATGTCGCTTTGAGAAGGCTCATGTGGATTTTAGAATGGGTAAGTCGATTGTGAGGCGACGAGAGACTTTTTGAATTCTCTAGAAAATTTGAGAATGAGGAAAGAGTTTTAAGGAAACGAAGGGACAGCTAAATTAGTGTTTGACTGACAAATGAATCATAGCTAAACATCACGTTGTTAACCAACCAAAGGATATTTTTCACAATAGCAAAATAGATGTGTGTATCTACTATCAAAATATCTCCCAAGCCACGATAGAAAACATCAATAACGAATTCAGAAAAATTACAAACTAACGGTAAGACTTGCAATGGCGATGAGGAGAGATTATGAATCTCGGAGGCCTGACTTTTCAATTGCTTAATGATTTTGGATTAAATTTAGTTAATGATTTGAAAAGGAAATTAGGGGCCACACCTACCTTTTAGAAGATCACCACTTCACCCACAAGATGGCCTGCTGCCTCAGCCCCTTTGATTTTAATGAGAGTATCTAGGGAAGATTCACCCACTTCATTTCCACATCACCAACCAGATGGCCTGCTGCCTCAGCCCATTGCATTTAATGAGAGTGGGGAAGATTCACCCACTTCATTGCCGTCATCAGGAATGATTGCAGGGCAAGTAACTTTGCACTGACGTAGCAAGCCGCCGAGAGGAGAGTAGTACAAGGGATTGCTGACATTGATCAAGCTTCGTAGGTCAGACTCGCCGAGAAAGGAAATAAGGGGCCCCACACTAATTTCCTTCCCTTCCATAACTTGTCCACCCTCATCATGCTTGCTCTCCAACGTAGGGCCACCTCACATCCCACGATGCTAATCTACCCGAAGCCCATTGCCCTTGCGCCAGTCCTTTTAAGAATCCAGATCTGGCGAAGCTTTACCTCACGGTGAGTATGGTTGGATCAATTACGGTTACATGACGGGCGGTAATGGGTTCACCGACGTTCACCATGCGACAAAGCTCCAAGAGGATCCTGATTCCTTTGACAATGACCGTACCAGTACTTCCATATAGACCCGAGTCTCTTCATTCTCGGGCCTTATATAACCAGCTTCATCTCTAAGTCCTAACCATTGTAAAATATTAGAGATGGCAGTGTTGAATTCAATATTGACCAGATTACTTTCAATTTTGACTAGTTTTTTCTTGAGCGGCCATAATAAAAAAAAATAAAGATACATGTAGGCCAGGAGGTTTGATCTGATGACCTCTTGATTTTTTTAAATAAGTTACCCAACCTGGCTAAGCACTACACTACACAATACTTATATATACTTACTTTTCAAAACAATGCCAATAGTAGTTAAATGAGTATGGACACTAGCCACGTGGATAATGCCCGTACTTAGCACATGTTATTATTCTAGTTACAATAAATTACAGCCAAGTATTTTGGCACTAATTTTTACCATCAATTGTGATTTGGATTTTTTAGTTATCTCAATGAATACATCACATGCTTTACCCACTACTAGTGGTAACTTCGCACTCTCGCAACTCCTTTCTTATCTATCATCTCAACCAATCACTCATATTTCATGCAACCAACTAAATATACTTTTTACTTTTCAATTCGCATTTTCCCGTTCCAACACCTCCCATTCTACTCAACTTTTACTAGCAACAAAGCCCCGCGCTTAGCTAGGCCCAAAATAAAAATATATTAAAATTTAGATATGGGAGTGTATTTTTTTTTTTATTCCAATGAGGATAGGAAGAGTCTATTAAGATAGCTAATTCGAGAGAATCTATAAATTTTTTAATTTTAATTGATTCTATATGAAAGAGATATATATTAGAAAAATGTATAAAATCTAAAAAAAATTAAGTTTTTCAATTTTAGATGGCGGGCCCAATTTCAAGTGGAATGAAATTTGACCAATGATGGTAATGTAATGGTGATTTTGAGTAATTTAGATATAGATATAGCCCCATAAATAGACCTCGTATGGAGATTTAGGGAGGAGATTTGTTTCAGATGAGTGTAGTGGCCCACATCAAAGCCTGAGGCTGTGCATTTTTTTCTTCTATATTTTTCTGAAATGAGAAATTCTTCGGGGCTGAGGTGGCACCCTCCATAGCCCACCTCCCATTTTGCTTTAATACATACTAGCAAAACCCCGTGCTATGCACGGACCACGGAACTACTAAATGCACAGACTTAAACAAATTATTTTTATTAAATTTATTAATTAGTGAACTTTTGAATCCTTCTTTTTGTTGGTAATTGGATCTTTATATGTTTTTCCAGATGTTTTATTCTTTATGTGAGGTATAAATGGAGTTTGATGAAGCCCGGGCACTTGTAAAAATAAAATAAATAAAAGACATATTCTGACCTAAATTATGCTGCATTCCGGCCTGATTTAGGCTTGTAATTCTGGCCTAATCTTGGCCTCTTTTTTTTTTTTACCTATAAGTCTAAACTGGTTTAAAATTAAAAGTATATATTAATTCTGGACTGACTTGAATTTGTAATTCTGGCCTGATTTGAACTGTCATTCTCACCTGAATTAGACCCAGAATTATTGTCTGATTTTTTACCCAAATTTAGGGTAGAATTAGAGCCAATTTTTGTCTGAATTAGACCAAAATCTGGCCCGATTTAGACCAAAAAATGTAGCCTGGTTTAGACCCAATATTATGTCTTGAATTAGAAAAAAAATCTAGCCTGATTTACACGAAAAAATCTGGCCCGATTTAGACCCAATATTCTGTCTTAAATTAGACCCAGAATCTGGCCTTATTTAGGCCCAAAATGTGATCATAATTATGCCCAATATATTTGTTATTAATGAGCAAGTCTATTCACAAATTTGATTTTTAGCTTTTTCATATTAGTTTGCTAAGCCAGTTTTCAGTCTATTTAAAACTCTAATAGCGGTGAATATAAAAGGGAATAAAAATTTAGAAAGAAAATAGGGCACTGATGTGGGATCTTACCAAAATCACATAATCTTTACCCAAGTCACATAATCATGACTTTGTATGGTTTTCAAGTAAATGGATGAGGGAGATGGTGCAGCAGCGTGTGCAGGGAGACCGCACATCAAGGATGTGCAGCAGGTAAATCATGTGAGGAAGAAAGGAAGAGGGAGATAGAATGAGAATAGGGATTATAATGTCATTCTACAAATTATCAAATTTAAAGGGATTATAACTCTCTATATAAATTATTCTATGCAGATTATAATTTTTATCAGAGTACATCATTTAATAATTATTCTATGAAAACTAAATTTGTTTAATTATTTTATTTGTAGTCCTTTTACTCTTTGATTCAGTGCAGTTATTAACAATATAATTATTTTAAACCCAAAATATGGCTTATATATGCCCCAAAATGTGGCCTGGTTTAGACTCAATATTCTGTCTTGAAATGGACCCGAAATCTGTCATGATTTATACAGAAAAATTAGGCCTAGTTTAGACCCGATAAAAATATGGAATTGGACCAAACATCTGGCCATATATAGGTCCAAAAATTTGGAATGAATTATACCTAATATCTTTATCATTAATGAGCTGAAACTCTTGCCAATTTCACTCTCTTTGTGACCATTAATGAGTGGTGAATATAAAAGGGAATAAAAATTTAGAAAGAAAATAGGGTACTGATGTGGGATCTTACCCAAATCACATAATCGTTATAGATTGGGCTGCAATATGATTGCATCATTTTAAGGTGGGGCACACAGTGATTCCATCAAAAATTGATGGGTCACTTTGATTTCTTCAGGACCTACCATAATCACTCAAATCTAGCAATTTAACTATAAAGATGACTATGTACAAATCATACAATCATTTTAAGGTGGGGCACACAATGATTCCATCAAAATTTAATGGTCAACTTGATTTCGTTAGAGCCTACCATCATTTTAAGGTGGGGCACACAGTGATTCCATCAAAAATTGATGGGTCACCTTGATTTTGTCATCACCTTGATTAAGCTCGCAATAAACCCACCATCATTTTAATGTGGGGCACACAGTGACTCCATCAAAAGGAAAATTGATGGGTCAAAAATAAAATTTACACAAATCACATAATCTTTACAGATTGGGTTGCAATATGATTGCATCATTTTAAAGTAGGGCACACAATGATTCCATAAAAAATTGATGGGTCACCTCGATTTTGTCAGAGCCTACTATAATTACTCAAATCTAGCAATTTAACTGTAAAGATGATTATGTACAAATCATACCATCATTTTAAGGTGGGGCACACAGTGATCCCATCAAAAATTGATGGGTCACCTTGATTTTGTCAGAGCCTACCATCATTTTAAGGTGGGGCACATAGTGATTCCATCAGAAATTGATGAGTCACCTTGATTTCGTCATCACCTTGATTAAGTTCGCAATAACCCCACCATCATTTTAAGGTGGGGCACACAGTGATTCCATTAAAAAGAAAACTGATGGGTCAAAAATAAAATTTACACAAATCACATAATCTTTACAGATTATGCTGCAATATGATTGCATCATTTGATGGTGGGGCACACAGTGATTCTATAAAAAATTGATGGGTCACATTGATTTCGTCAAAGCCTACCATAATTACTCAAATCTAACAACTTAATTGTAAAGATGACTATGTACAAATCATACCATCATTTTTAAGGTGGGGCACACAGTGATTCCATAAAAAATTGATGGGTCACCTTGATTAAGTTCACAATAACTCCAAATCAGTAAATAAACTTTTCTGTGATCTCCATTCTATATCTCTCCTTGTCCTCCTCTGATTTGAGTCGATTTTTTTTTTCATATTCTGTGCATTTGGATGAGCAGATTGGAGAGCGAGCAGTTCAATTAGAGAAAGCAGTTACAAAGAGGGTAGTTGAGAGAGAAGTTAGTGGAGAGAGATTAGTCTGGGGAGAGAGGATATTGGAGAGCTTTTGACACCTGTTATGATGAATTCTAAGAAATAAGGATTCATGGTTTTAAGTCTTTTGGTTAACTGTAGTGATACTGATACCACATTCCTTTAGATATATAGATTTATTTATTCTCCTACTCTCTTTCTGCTTTCTTATCTATCATCTTATTTAACCAATAACTCCTATTTCATGCAACCACTTAAATCTACTTTTTACTTTTCCACTCGCATTTTTCCTTTCCAACACCTCACATTCTACTCAACTTCTATTCATTTATTCTCCTACTCTCTTTCTACTCTTGCTCATGGTCTTTTTTGCTTTTCTTTTCTTTGTAAAAATTTACTTTCACGTATAATGCGAGTTTCATATAATATGTTTGCTAAATTTTCTAAATTTAGTTTTTCTTCAAAGGTGTGTATGATGTTTTCTTCTAGTTATTGATAAAGAGAAAAGGATTTTGTTCAATTTATTTATCTTTTTCTTACTTTTTTTTTTCAGTGATCATTATTTAATCTTTTCTTTATATCTATTGCTAGAATGTTTAGATGTTTAATTAGCAATGTATGGACTTATCCATTTTTAGCACGGGTTTTTGTCGGAGTAGATCTTCCTTTTCAGGGTCTTGACTAATGCTTTTATGGAACCGAGATCTCCCAGACCATGCTTTCACTGGAGATTTCATGTCCATAACTTAGACACTTTGGCCGCTGGAGTCGGACCACTTATCGAGCCCAGCTCACGTAATAGTCCAACAAATATTATCAGTGGTGGGAGATGGACATCAACTCAGGCATTCTACTACCCCAACCCTTACTCTGGCCTTATCACCACTCCCATGGCTACCCTTTTCTGCTTTCCTCTCCTCCTACCTACCCCTACCCAACCATCCACACCACAGGACAACATGATGGATGTACTCTTGTTTATGTTATAATGAATCTCTCCTTTATACGGAAAAAAATTGGATCAAACAAAAATGGTGAAACTTAACCAAGCCTAGATGGGTGTGCAGTTCTAAATTTCTAATGTTTAACCTACTTCTATAGGTCTAACTAGTCGCACAATTCCTTCGTTACAATTTTGCTTTCTTGCACCATGTGCTTCAAACTTTGAAATTGGTTTAGCCGTTTAAATGTATATCACACTTTTTTTTTAATTGAAGAGTCTATATAAATGGCTCACTATTCCGTCAAGGACCATGTCATAGATTAATAGCATTTTAGCTCAATATACAAGTAAAGATAATAATAAAACTTGCTTCACTAAAAGATGAGTTCTACAGTTCTATTAGACAAATGCTCACATATAAATTTTGCCATCTGATTTTATGTAATTGGATTTCAGTTCGCTTGATTCAACTTGCTGTATACATTTACTTGACTCAGTTTACTTTGACTAGAGTGTTGAACATCTTAATTTGTATTGATTACATAAAAGATGTTTAGTATTTGAGAGATGATCAAGTCCAATGACCATCTACCAATAAAAAAGAGATAAAAAAACCCAACAGACTGACTTATGTTTTAACCCAATGTTATGAGATACAATCCAATGACTTAAATGCACAAGTGGAACAATAAAACAGATATAATGGTGTTACATATGATTTAAATTTTAATATGATCCAATGACTAAATGGAGGGCATAAAAGACTAGCATTGCAAAAATATTATTGGAATCTTAGAGGAACATATAGTGATATTTGCATGTCCAAAAATACTGTGATATTACTATTAGCCAATTAATTTTAATTTGAGATACTGAGAACTTGAAAGTATTTGAATACAAACTTGGAATTACTATTTTTGTGTGTAAAAGTCTCCAAAGCTATGTAAAAGGAAAACCGAGCCAGCTGGCTGTCGCAGGCAGCCCCTTGAAGAACTCGTCGTCAAAATAAGGCAGTTCTTCTTCTTCAAAGACCACATCGTCCTTTTCTTGATCATCATCTTGATTGTTTTCAAGTTCCTTCTTCTCCTTTCGCTGCTGCTTCTCCTTGGCGTTGAGTTTCTCGTAAATGCAGCATAAGACCCATTGATCCTTCTGAAAGAAAAACCATTGGATAAGTCAACCAAAATCAATGAAAGATCACATGCACTCTAAAAGAATAAACAAGCTTTAACCACAATTATATTCAGAATTCAGATACCTTTGTAGAAGTAGAACCACTGCCATCATTTTTTCTGTGTTCGTCGATCCTATACTCTTGCATGAGCCAATTGGTTTTCTTCTGTTGTGCATCTATGAAAACCAGAGATTTCTTGAAGCCGAGCATATTATATCTAATGTCTCTAATGGTCTTATCTCCAGTAGTCGCCTTCCAGTGTCCTCCGTTCTTGACAACTCGACTCGGCCTCTCCCCATTCTCATACTTCTTTACTAATCGAGTGAAGAAGTAGCGTTTATTGTCATCCTCCTCTCCTTTTCCACCTGCACATAGAACTTTCCTTAGCATTTTATTTGCCACATGAGAACGCTTAAAACTCATTTCAGAGTATTCAACATTAGAGCAGTTGCACCCACAATAGAACATCAACATGCAACAAGAAGTGATCATAACAAAACAACCAAGAAACAGACGAGAGTAACCGTCTCATCAAGAAACAACAGAGAAGCATAAGATAGAATTCAGTTCATCTGTTAAGACATATATTGCAAGAAATCAAGAGATGGGTCAAACATCTTGTGACCTGAACCAATCAAGAACCGTTGATCCAGGTGACCTGCGTGATGACTGCCCACAAAACAATCACCCAACGAGAAAACTCGCCAAGTTTAATCCCTCTCAATCTCTCAATGGTTGATAAACGTACATCCAAACAAGAAAGAGAAGTGATCATGAAAAAAGAACAAGAAAAAAGAAACAGATGATAAAAATTAAAACCCAATTCATCTCCGTGCAGCCAACCAAGAAAAAGTAGTGAGCAAGCAAAAACCACAAAGAAACAGACGATCGACAAAAAACAGTTCATCATCGTCGTAGATCCAAGAGAGAGAATCGCATCATACGAAAGCCACTAAGAAAGATACAAAAAACCATGAATTCCATTTCATCTATTTACATCCAAGAAAGAGAAGTGAAAGATTACTAACCTATCTGACTTGGGTGAAAATTGTATAATTCAATATCCTCGATCACGTTGCATGGCAACGGCAGACTAAGAATCTTTGTACGAAGGTAGATTAAAAGCTCCTCGTCAGTGGGTAGAAATCTAAAACCCCATGGTAACATTATCGCAGCAGACGGTGTCATCACCAAGTCACTCTCTCTCGATGTCGATCTTGATCTTGATCTTGAACTAGAATTCTCCCAATGTCTCTCTCTTTTTCCAAATAACTTCTCCAAAGGCAAAGTCGCAAAGACAACAACAAGAAATGAACGGAAGCAGCTTTCGTGTGTAGAAGTCTAGAAGACGACTACCACACCCTATCCACTGAGACACTTCTATAATTCTCTCTATCTGTAACAGTAAAACCGTTTGTACAGCTGTTGGGAATAACAAAATAGAAAGTGGAGTTGTTGCTGTACTGAAATCTGATAAAGAGATGGTTCGATCAGTTATATGAAGGGCAAAGAAGAGATTGAATCGAAAAGGGGAAATGCAAGAGAAAATATGATAAGGAGTGAGATAGAGAGTGAATTGGACGTTCAGAGATCATTGTCAAATATGAGACCCACTTTTATGATGGAGAATGGATTGCGGATCCTTTGATGCTCAGAAATTCTAATTAGGACTGTAAGTGCATTAGTGGGGCTGAGTTCTAAAATTTCAACCATTTCAAAATAATCTTTAAGCCATTTTTCATTACAATCAGAATTCGATGCACCAACACGATCTATCTACCGTGGGCTCCAACTATTAGAATGAAATTTGGCACGGGTGAAAATTCCGTGATTAAAAACTATGCATATCTAGCTGTTTTCACCCTATTGTAAAGGTCTTGAACCCAAAAGAGCTTACACGAGTGGAAAGAGAAAACCTACACCTTGGAAAAAAGAGCCCACACAAGAGGAAAGAATGGCATACACACCCAAAAATTAGTCCGTAGATAGCCGGGTGACACGCAAGGTTGCCAACCCAGCAACCCCCGTGTTATCGATGCCATAAAGTTAAACTAGGAGCATTAGCTTCAAGCCTGCAATGGCTTTACTGATAAACTCGGTAGCCAATTGGGATGGTGACGGGTGTATGTACTTGGATCTGGTCCCAAATGTTACTATCCTATTTTGAGTTTTAGAGTTTAGATACTACGGATGCAAACAGGTATTTGATTATCTGATTATCGAGTGATCTGTAATAAACCGAGGTTGGAACTTGTTTTAAGTTTTAATTCATAAACGGATCCTGGTTTGAAACTTAATTTGGATTCTGATTGATAAACAGATCCAATTTTAGGTCCATATAGGTTCGAACCTATAGACCCAAAACCCAATGTACGAGTCTTTAATATTGCAAACTGTAATTTAAAATCAACTTATGTTGGGCTTTTTTAAATTTAATCCTGAAGATGATAGACTTGATGCATTATTATAAGCACAATGAAACCCTTATTTTAAGAATAAAAAATAAAAAATAAATTAGAACTAGTTTTGGAACTAAATTTTGGTCCTCTAGTTAGACCCACTAATTTTGGAACTAAATTTTCGTTAATGGGTGGGCCCTATGTTGTAATTTCCATAGGCTGGCCCAAGTACATAATGCAAACATAGGAGTATTTTCAATGAAGAATTCTTGTAGCCATGAATAGGGATTTTTTAGAATCTAGGATGCATGAAATTCTCGGGCATGAATTCTATCATGAATGAAACAAAGAATTCAAAAAATGACAAAGATAAACAACATTTCAAAACTTCGGCATTTGAAATGTTCACACATCCACTAGGCATGAACTTTATAAATCAAGTAGAAAACTTAGAGGTATTTTTTACAATAATTGCAATTGTTGGAAATTGCTGACATGGGTGTCTGATGATGTCTTAGAGCGTTTGGAACTCTTTGTTCAAATGCCAGATTTATAGAAACCAATCTAATGAAAATTCACTTTTGGCCTTTGAAATTCTCAAATTTTCAGCTTCATGATTGCTGAACTATACTTGATGAGCATTTTGGAAATTACTTGATCAAAAGCATTTGGAGAATTTATAATTCTCCCCATACAAGAATTCTTAGAATTCCTATAACCAAAGAGGCCTGGGGTGCTTTCGTGCTGCAAGAGGATTCTTTGACAAGGAGGAAAATTATTCCTATTCCAAGTTTTCCATGCTACCCATTGTTCTTTTATTTTGGTGCAACACATTTCTCTTGCAAGAAATGGAAAATATAGACTGATCTTCACTGATAAAGAGGATTTTAAACTTCTATGAGAGGTATAATTAAGAATGTTGTATTCCTCTTTTCTGTGGCGGATCGCAAAATCTTCCCATTGTACAAACAAGTTCTAATAACAGCATGGGAACTCATGAAATGTAGAAAAAATGCAAGGGTGCCATTTTGCAAAAAAAGACAATCCGTTCCCTCTTCTTCGAAACGAAAATACATTCATTTTTCCTTAGGCTCGTACTCGAGAAATTCGTGAGGCAATCCATATAGGGCCACCAATTTTAAAATATGAACCAATCAAAACAAATGCTTCTCTCTTAGAATGCAAATATGACAAAATGTTACTCTAATATGTTATGAGCTAGCTGTAAGAATTTTTAAGTATAAATGTATTAGTGACACTAAGAAAAAATTCATTATTTGAGCCTAAAGAAGTGTAACCTATCCCAAAACAGAACCTGTTGCACAAACAAGTTCCAATAACATATGAACTTGACAAGTTTTCGTTCCCCAATATGCCCACATTGGGATGAAAACGGGTCCTCAAATGCCCAAATATGTATTTCTGCTCTTTTTTTCCCCCAAAAATAGCTTGGGGTCCATGGATTTCACACATAAGGACGGAAGGGCCAAATATTTTAGTGTATAATTAACTGGACCCTCTATTTGGGTGCAGCCATGCAGGTACACATTTGGGTCGTGAATAAGCACATATAATGGATCTCTAACCTGGAACCTACTTGGCCGGGTGACCACCGGGCACGGACCCTCTTTAGTAATTTTGTTTAGCATGGTTCTTTACTTAGAATTCCTGCCAAGAATTTATCTACATTGAATTTATTTGTTGATTGACATTTTGTCCCTGGCCATTCGCAAATGTCCAATTTTTTACTAAGTATTTCAAATTTTCACTTATATCTACTCTTGAATGACTCTTGAAATTTCAAGAATATTACTCCTTTACTTCTTAGCAAAATTTTTAGATGTTGAAATGTGAAGAAGCATTTAATCTCACCATGTGTTGAAAAATTCAAAATTCTTCGAAGGGAAATTCATGAATTACAAACAACCACTCCAACCGACCCATCTTGGTCCTCATGTCCACACATTTATATATAAAAGCCCAATGAGTCCAGGTGGGCCCCACGTTCCTTCTTTTTCTTGATTTTAAAGGTCAGCAGTAGCAGTTGTAGATAGACCAGACCGCCTTTTCGGTTTCCAGCATTTCCATTTGTTGGGATTTGATTAAAAGAACCTCAACCTCACCACCAAGCAACCAAAAAAAGAAAAAAACACAAAACTACTGTGCTCTTTTTATTCGTTTGAGAGAGAAAAAAGAGAGCAGGAATCGCTTGGCGTAGAAGATGACCATTACACTTTCCTCTTCATGTCTTCTTCGCAATCTCACTTACCTTCTCCTGTTATAATTTCATTCAATCCCGTCTATTCTAGCGTCTGTTTTTTGTGATTTTGAGGCTGAAATTGGTGCTCAAAACGTACAGGTGCAGAATTGCAATATGTTTAATGATCACATGTTTGAAAGAGAGGATGATTGTGAACTGATTTTTGTGTTGGTAGGTTAATATGTCGAGGTGATTGAAGGAATTGTTGTTTGGACTTTGGAGAGGTATTTGGGTTTGGTTTTGATCTTAGATTTAGATTTCAGACGGAATGTATATTGAGGAATTGAAGGAAGGGGGTTCTGATGATAAAGATGAAGAAGAAGAAGAATCTTTTCTAGATGTTTCTTCTCATTGTGAGATCAGACTGTCGGATGCCAAGAGAGCTTTGATTGTAGTGGGGTCTCGCTTTCTTTTCTACCCTACTCTTTTGTACAATGTCATTCGAAATAAGATCCAATCTGAGTTTCATTGGTGGGATTTGATTGATGAGGTACAATCTCATTGCATTCTCTTTTTACAGCCTGTTTGTTTGCAATCAAATTATTGTTTTTTACTCAAAAATGCGTTTGCGGACATGTTTTATGTAGAACATGGTTTTTGGAATGTTGATGTAATGTGGTTATTGCCAGTTTGTATTGTTAGGTGCTGTTCCATTTCCTACAGATGTTCCTCGCTTAAAGCAAATTGGTGTTCATGGGGTGATCACATTGAATGAGCCTTATGAGACCCTGGTTCCCACTTCACTCTATCATGTAAGCAATTTCTATTGTTAGTGTTTGTTAATACACCAATGCTGTTCAAGTTTTTATTTATGATTATAGCTACTGTTATTTTCATGGAATCAGTTTCTGTTGTTAGGTTTTTTTGGAATGAAAAGAAGACCATGGTTTGATTGGATTTAATAAGTTCTTTATTCCTGCAAATTCTGGAATTAGCTGCTACTGTCTTTTTTCTGTTTGTGATTGCAGCTCTTCCCATTTTCCACTCCGTTGCACTTTTTTTTGGCTGTTAACGTAGAAGAAAGCAGAGATCAACGTTATATATATACATATTATTTCCCATTTGAAGTTTAACTGATGCATGTGTTCAGTTAACTCATTGTTGTTGCCCATCATTTTACACTTATTACACTTTTTTTTGGTTGTTGCAGGCTCATGGCATTGACCATTTGGTGATCCCCACAAGAGATTACCTTTTTGCTCCATCATTTGGAGATATATGCCGAGCTGTAGACTTCATTCATAGTAAGTATTCACAATTTTTTTTTTGCTCAGAACTTCTTTGTGCTTCTGTGTGGATCTGCTCTACTCAACTACTTCAAAATGGGTCCTGTACACGCGCCTGGCATTTCAAGTTTAGGTGCAAATGCTTTACCTGTCATCTACTCATTGTTGGCACTGGGTAACAGAAGTAATTGTTTGTTTTTATTTTATTATTATTATTATTATTATTATTATTATTATTATTATTATTATTATTATTATTATTATTATTTATAACTGGATCATGGAAGTTTTATGTGGGGCTTTCCTTCAGGTTCTTCCTATATATTGTAAAAGTAGCACAACTTCTCTATCGTAAGGATTTCATGATCGGCTCCTGTGTTTATCGTAGATGTCATACTGCTAGATTTTTCCGATGTAGAGAAGGAATTCAGGGAATCGCTGCCATCTGTAGCCTTTCAGACTCTGCTGCTAACAATGAGCTTTTGATCTTCCAATGGAGAGAGGCTTGTTCCTGTGATCAAATTGGGAAAAAACAGTCTGGTGTTAGTAGGACAAATCAATGATACATGAGATGCTTGTTTTCGCTAAATTCATAGATGCCTTTCTAAACCTTGCTCGTGCCTTAGTCTTGTTTCTCTTGAAGCCATTGGTTTTGCATACCACTGGATTTGAAAAGATTTGGCTTCAGGGCTGTAGTTTCTAAAATGGTAGAGACAGTTCTAAGGACTTGAAGATGGAGGGTTGGTCTAGTTTTAGGCTCTTCAAAAAGCATTAAAGGTAAATCACTCTCTCTCACACGCACGCAAAGGTAAACCACAGAATTTGGAATGGAGGAAAAGGACATCTCCAACAGGATGGTGTGCCAAGATGATCTATTAGAATGTGATTTCATGTTTTATCTAGGCATGTTGAAGAGATTGGCTTTGAAGGAATAGTTTCTCTCAATAAAATCTCTGGGTGTTAGAAGCAAAAGTGCTTTGGTAAAGAGAAGGTGATTAAACAAAGGCTTCTTTCTTAGAATAATGAATGCAGGGTGAAAGATTAATTATATTCCTCTTTCAAATAGGACTAGCACACCCACCCGTGCTCAGCACGGTATATGCATGCATTATAAATTAAATATTTGTACATTAAAAAGGTTATGTGGATTACCTCTTTTCATCCATTAAGTAAGTTGAATAAATGAAGGAAAAAAAAAACTGAGAAAGGGAGTAGAGGAGATGGAGTGGAGTAAGAGACTTAAAAAAGAGAGGAAAAAGTAGAACTATAGTGGAGAGTAGTGGGTGGTTTGATGAGATAAAGATATGAGTGGGTAGTTAAGCGGAGAGAATGTGAAACATTTTAACAAAGAGGGATAATTGTTTGTCAAAATCATAACCGACGATCAAAATCCAATCCAAAAACCCTTCAGCTTAATATATTATAATGGTGCATTAGCGTATGATGGAGGTAAATTGAGAGGATTATCTATCTTCTTGGAGAAAATCTTTCAAAAATGAGTTTTATCCTTGCCCAATTATGGTTCTTGATACTATTCCTCAAGAGGTAGAAGTGGAGTTAGAATTATTTTGAAACAGTTTTTTTATAACAGTAAATTTACTTTGAAAGATGGTTAAGAAAGTGGCATTCAAAATGGAGAAATTCCCAGTCCAGATGGCTTCACATTGTCAGGGACATATCATAGGCAAGTGGATGGAAGTAGTGAATCATGGATGAGTATTACATCAGAGGTTGTCTTAATATAAGAATGCTAGCTTTTAAAAAATAAGCTGGTAAGGGACATCAAGGTCCTTGATGGGAAGCAGAATAGAACAGGGAGTTGTTGGGCAGTGGCTCCATAATAAAAATATGTGTTATAAAAGAAAAAAAAAATTTTAAGGAGAAAAAAAGATTGAACGTGCTCCGCCATGACATTTTTCCTTTCCAATTGGCTTTCTTTTAAGATTTTCAAATCCTACTTGACATCCCTTTTTTTTTTGGTAACATGACTCTAACTCACAACCTCAAGGTTGCAATAGTGAGCACTTTCCTTTGTGCCATGAGCTACTTGTCAACACTGCATCCATTTTGAGAACGATGTTCTTATTTCCTTGAAGTTCGGTGGTCCTAAAAATGTGGTTATGTAAAGAAAATATGTGATCTTTACCTCTGGGACTTTCTTCTATCTTTGGGAAAAACCTGCAGGCTTAGATGGATTGGATGGATGTGGGAATACATTTTTACCACTTTCCATCCTCTAATGGTCACCTATAAAGTTCTTTTGCTAATTTACAGGTCTTTGGCAAGGGGCAAGGGCTCCTTTATCCCCTCTTCTTTTTGTTGTTTTGGAGGTTTTAGTCATCGAACTCAAAACGTCCTCTAGTTAAATATCATTTGGGGATTTCAAGATTGGCCAGGGTGTAAACTGATCCTTTATCGCCTGCTTGCCCCTGGGTCACTTGAAAATGATTCAAGCTTGTTTTTAGGATATATTTGATTACAAAGGAGAGTGCCTCAGCTGCATGGAGGAAGAAACTATTAGAAAAGAAAATTGTGTGCCAGATGACTTGAGGAAATAACTATAGTTTTTTCTTCTGCAAATGTTCATATTAGTAATATCACAAAGTTACCAGGAATTTGCTTTGTTATAAATGTCCCAAAAACAAAGGTAAAATGTGGTAGGCTTTTTTCTTTTCTTGTGATGACTTGCATGCGAATCTCCCATTATCTCTGCCTATATTCTCTATGTTTTTTTAGTAAATAGAAGTGCTTTTAACTGATAAAAAGTAGAAATGACTCTCTCATACTTATCTTTGGTTTATCATTTGTTCTTGCAATTATGAAACCCATCTCTGGTGAACCAGTGAGGCATAATGTACAACTTTTGCTTTTTTTCCCTTTCTTTTACTTGAAATATGACATGCAAGAATTGGCACTTGGTTTCTCTCTTTTGATTGGGATTCATCGATATTTGTTGTAATCTGTTCTTTTCCTCCCTTTGTTGTTTTCATAAAGAAAATGCATCTTGTGGAAGAATGACATATGTACACTGTAAGGCTGGGCGAGGACGCAGCACAACAATTGTCCTTTGTTACCTGGTCTGTGCAAATTTATAGCCCTTTTTAAGAAAATAGTGAATTTTGTATATAAAGAGTGTGGAAGTTATCGAGCTCTGTTGTTACAGATACAACACAAGCAAATGTCTCCTGGCGCTGCATATGAGTATGTGAAGTTGAGCAGGCCAAGAGTACTTTTAGCAGCTTCCCAACGGCAGGTACTTGAGTGTTGTTTTCATCAGGCTTTCACTTTTCTCAAGAAATAAATGCTCAATTTTAACATTAGAGATTCAGAATACTCACACACAACACAAGCCATAGATGTGTATTCATCTGCATGGCTGTACTTCTAATGTATGAATATATAAAACTATACATGCTTTTGTACATGCACACTGACATGTTGTAAATACTGTCTTGCTTTTAACCCCTCTACAGTTGGTCCAAAAGCTAGTGGGAGTCCATAACCAGTGAAGAGGTGTCCTGTGCATGTTTTTATGTCAACTTGTTAGGGTTTTCCTAAAGAATGTCTTTGGATATTTGTAGAAAAATGTGCACACACTTATTTTCAAAATGGTCTGATATTTCATTGTTTGCAATGAACTTACTGATTCTCTCTCTCTCTCTCTCTCTGAAAAAAAAAATCCCCAAACTGCAATGTGGGGCTACTTTAAAATTGGCTACATATCCATACTATATCATATTTGATACTTCATTTTTATTTTATTTGCAAAATCCATGCCCTGCCAGATTCATTGTGTGTGCTGTCATATTCATGCTATGTCTGCATTTCTAAGCTGTTTGCTACCAATTGTGATAAAGATATGGAACACTGTAGAGATCCATCTTACTCAATTGTGGACTAATGAGAATATCTGGTACTAATTGCCTTCCAAACGCTGTGCCTGTTTTGTGTCTTCCCTAATCAAAAGCATAACAAAAAAGGAAAATCAAAACCAAAAATTTCAGATTCTCCTAAATGATCCCTTTGAAAAGGCTATATATAATTATATATACATACTTCCATACATAAGACTAATTAGTAAAAACACAAAATGAAGAACTTGAAATCCAAAACTGGACCCTTATGCTCTTCTCTTTGTTATCATCTTCTTGTAGATATTGAAATATCAGTTTTTTTAGTGCAAATAAGAAAAAAAAAAAAAAAGCAGGCTTAGAAAAATGAAGAATCGATAATGTTTTGGCATGCCCCAATTATTGGTTTTAAAATCCAATCATCAGACTGCGAAAGGTTCAAAGGCTTAACTAAGGGTCCGTCTGTGCAACTTGACTGCCGAGGCACGAGTCATATGAGTTTACACCTTGGAATTTGCAGCATTCAATTTCTGCTAACCTGAGTTATGGATAGATAGTGTTGCGGGGGAACTGAGTTACAGAGTAACTGAGTTCAAAGGATGCAAATTGTACCTATGAATTGGTTTGTTTATCTCCCTACCTTTTTTATCCTTGGGCTTTAATGATCATATCTTCTTTCCAATTAGTTGATTTTTATAGTTCTTTTTTTTCTTTTAAAGCTTATGGTAATGTCAGCGCTGACTTTTATTCCATGAAGTGAACTTGAAATTCAGTTAAAAGTTGGATAATTGCTTGTCACATATTGCAGGCTGTTCAGGAGTACTACCAACTCCGGGTAAAGACTGAAAAACCCAGATGCTTGGATAATCAAGTTGCTATAGCACCACATTCTGGGGCTGCTCAAAATCCTGAAGGTTTTGGTGATAGCTCTGTTGTTGTGGTGACTGAGTCTGACCTCGATGGTTATGATGGGAGCAACAAATCAGGTATTGTGGGCAATGACATCTGGGCAGAGCTAAGCTGGGTTTACAAGATCCACTATTCTGGACAGGCAGCGTTAGCAAAAATCTCATGCTTGTGGCTCCGTTACCATGCACCAAATCAGGGAGCTGCAGCTGAGAAGCTTGGCAGAGAGAACTGCCTGGTGGATTCTAATCAGATGGGGCCTGTAGGAGTGGACATCCCAATTTATTTGTTGACAGCAGTGGTGAATTGTGCAGAAAAAATCGACTAAAGTCTATAGTGAAAGAGTGTACATATTAAAAATGTACGAGATTTTCAGAAAAAATGGACCGAAGTATATGAATGGATGTGATTGTGTATTATGTGTGTATCAGTGTATGTACAATTGTACATATTAAGAAAACATGAATATGTACATGCTTCCTTTATAAGAGAAACTAGAGTGCAATTATTCCAAAACTTGTGCTTTGAAATTTTCTTCTTCTCTTTTTTGTGGTGTTTGTGTGTGGATCCTAGCCTTTTTGGTAACAATCTGAGAGTCATTTTTAGAAATTCACATTTGCCTCTTCAATTTAACTATTTTTAGAAACAAGATTCTTATGTATTCAATTACATGAAACAAACAAGAAACACACCCAAGTGGAAAGGGTGCTCTCCTCTCACACATTTACACTGAATCGATGCAGGTCAAGTAGGTTATATCACAGTATACTGCCCCACTTACTCAATCTAAAGAAAAAAAAAACATGAAACAAATAGGCCCTTAACTTCAAGCTACTATAGAGCAAAATCTCATGCTAATTCAAAGCCCATCCGAAAAACTCCAACTAATTTACCAGAGGAAAGGTTAGGTCTCAAAATTATTTATCTGTAATCTCATGCGATCTGTTTTTTTACGACCCAGGGTATCCCTCGCCTACCCAGCCTTCGGACCACATATAAGATTTTTTTTAACTGTTTAGACTTTGGATTCTAAACAGATGAGCCCTACTCTAGAGAGCATCATGAATTTATCATGGGTTTTGTAAGTGCCAAAATCGACACAAACTTAATTAGATTAATGTAGAACTCTTTGGGGAAATACCGAACGCCTGAGACCTAAAAGGGAAGGAGAGAAACAGAGGTCAGAGGCTCTGGCTGCTGTCAGCCGAATGCACTCCAATGCCTAAGTTAGTTATGCAACTAGACAAAGGATGAGTGGAGAGGAGAAAAGCAAGATTACACTGGTACGTACCTTTCTGGGACTGACCCTCTGTGTATATATATATAGACGGGAGTCCCACTGACATTTTCCTGAGTGGAGGTAGTTGGTGGTGAAGTCCCATCGGACCTTACCCTAACATGGTGGTAGGTAGAGAGAGAGTCCCATCGGACGGCTCCCCATTCCTTCCAGGACTGCTGACGTAACTGCTTGATAAGGACATCTCCTTTTTGCTATCAACCGCCTACCCTATTTCACAGCACGTCCTATAACGTGTCTGTACTTTTCATAGGAGCATAGTCATGCTTGACTAACACCCAGTACTCGTACCAAAATCAGAAGTAGTCCTGAGATAGATGCGTCCTTCCACTGTTGCCGAGACGCACGTAAAGCTAGCACTGCTGCCGAGCTGAATATAACTGGTACTGTTACCAAGCTGACACTATTGCCAAGCTGCACATGAATGGCATTGTTGCCAAGCTGACACTATTGCCGAGCTGCATAAAACTGAAACCAAAACAAACCTAGCCGGTACTATTACTGAAGCTTAACATAATCTTGGTGTTACGGAATTGCCCCCACATAGGTTTGATATTGACAAAGATTCTGACTCATGCCATGTGCATTTGGCATGACAAAGGCATAAAACTAGGAAGAGGTTAGATATAGAAAATGAGTTTGGCGTTGCTGCTTAATCCTTGGAAACAAATTCCATTTCGAGCCTGCTAAAAATGAGTAGAGGAGGTTGTTGGACAAAGGAAAGTACTTACTCTTGAAAAAGAAAGTGGTTGCAGGTCCAAATCATCCTACCAATGAAAAAAGAAATTTAAATAGCTTTTCCGGGTACAAGCCTAAGAATCGATCCTGTTTCTGTCTTGTGCATTTATTACTGGGACATTGTCACAAATACTTAGCTGGTTAAGGACGCGAACATCCATCTTGCTCAAGACCCACTAACAGACTTACGCCCGAGTTCCACACCATCAACACTGTAGCAACGGACTAATCCGTGATTATTTCTATGAAAATGGGGTGCCTCACCAACTGAGCCATTATTGGATTGGCAGAATTGTGTAGGTTGGAATCAAAGTTTGTCAGGGATCAAAGGCCAAAAAATAATCTCATTTTTCGAAAGTTATTTCTAGATTTTGATATCACAGCAAAAACAAAATTAAGAGAAAAGATAACGCAATATTCTAAAAGTTAAAATTATAAGGTTCAGGGAACTTTTTACCATTAAATATGTCTTAAACCAGCAAAATGATGAAATCTTAAATCGGGTCATCCCCTCTCTTGCACTCATCCGCTCATATGCGGAAATGCTTGTAGGGCCCACTTGAGGCCCTACTTAGGGACAATCTCGCCCCACCTACCTAGGTTCAGTGATGGAGGCTTGGATGATGATCCCAACATTTTGATCAACTGAAGTTTTCACCATAAAAAATGAGTGCACGGTGACCCAATAGTCTAATCCATTTGAACGGATGCCAAGCCCCTTGAGCATACAAAACACCCAAGATTTGCTTGCAGATTTAACTCTACTTGTATTGGCGGTGACACTGCAGTTACAACTCTATCGTTGTTTGGATTGCAGTAATTCTAGATTCACAGCTTTACCACTGTTGCAGTCAGCAGTTATTTTTTATTATTATTTTTTATTGCGAAAGGAGGCGTGCCTGCCAATGGGTGGCTCTGGTCCACACGATGAAGCATGATCATGCACGATGCAAGTAAATCACAAGCAAATATAAAACAAATTTAATTAACTCATGAGTTAAAAGCGTCCAAAACGGGTGGGGTTCACTCACGGTAGGTCTATAGTCATGAATCAATATCATTTTATTTTCGGGATCAGGTCCTATAAATTGAATATGGATCCGGCACCCCAAATCCAAATCCAAATCCAAGATGAGATGCGGATTGCATTGTATAAGCAGATAAAATAGCTTCAAAATGTTCTTCTCGTACAAGTAGAGCTGTTAAATATATATGATTTAAACAGCGAAAAGCCGCGTTTTCAGGTTTTCCACAGGTTTCAGCAGCAAAAAAGCAGCATTCTTGGACTTTTCTACTGATGGAAACAGCGGAAAAGCTGCATTTCATGGTTTTTGCATTTTTCAAATTTAGGCACAGTAGTCTTTTTGCCTCTCTATTTTTTTTCCTTTTTTCTTTCTTTTTGTATGGGTCGATGGTTTGAATTTTTATCTATTGGATTGATAGCAGGAAATGTGGATGGTTTTGGGTTCCGATCATGATATTGGCATGTGGAGGCTTAAATTAATACGTGATTTGCCCGGTTCAATGTGCCGCATGTGATGAAATCCAGTTGTGAATCTCTATTGTATTGGTTTTGCTAATGTTGTCCAATGAGTTCTTAGGGACATAACCAACTTTAATCAAATGCAATGGGAACACAAAAGGGGTTTTTTTCTTCTGATTCCATCAATCAAATAACGGGTCAGTAGTTTCAACACAAATAGTTCACAGGACCCACTATGGTAATTTTGTGTGGGATCCAATCAATAGAAGTCTGGGGGACCATTAAGAGTGATCTTTTTAAGAGATGGCATGCCAGCTAACTGCTCTTTTTCCTGTGCGATAAGATAACGTGTGATGGTTGAAAAATATTCATCTTTTAGATTTGAGAATTTAACTAAACATTTAAGTCTTTTTACATCAAAGATGCATGTTTGTGCCCTTACCTATTTCAATTCACTTGCTCTTTACTAAGAAGTAAAATTTGTGTGGACTTGACTTCCAACCATAAGGTTTATAAAATCCACTAAGATGATGCCCGAAAGGAGTGTTTCCAGGCCGCGATTAGAGATTTTGGGCTCCATGTTGGGGCTTAAGGGGCTGATGTCGAGCTTCATGTTCCGCAGACATACTTCTTCATAGGTAGGGGTGTTCATGATACGGGCCAGCCCGAGGACGATCCAGGCCTAGCCCGGTTTGGGCCGGGGTTACATATGTAATTAAGGCCCGATTAATAATTGGGCCGGGCTTGGATTAAGTGAGGGAAAGCCCATAGAAGAGTGAGAAGGAACTATTTATACAATAAGTATAGTATACATTTTTTTAAATAGTGACTATAGAAATAGAATTAAAAAATTAATAGAAATAAAATGAAATCTTCATAAAAATAAAAAAACATCATATCAAAATAAAAGGATACAATCCCTAGAATTAAGTATGAGTATAAGTTTTTGCTGCAATAAAAAATACAAACGGATTGTGCGGTTAAACGAGCTAACCCTAACCCGACCCGTTTAAATGCAGGTAGGAAAGCTTGACCCGTAAACAACCAGTATATTATACGGGTCGGGTTGTGCGGGTCATATGCGGGTCTGATTGGGTTGGCTTTTGCCAGCTCTAGGTTGAGCTTATGCTGCCTTGACCCATAAGTACCCCGCAATGGGAGTAAAATGACATGCAATGAGACCAGATGAAGGTAAAGTTGTCGCTCCCCATTAACAAAAGAAAAAAATGAAAGAAAAAAAAATACATCCGGAGCCAAGTGGGACGTGGGATGCCAAACTGCAGCTTTTCCTCCGCTCTAAGGAGATGAAAAGTTGCATCTTGAAAACTTGATGAACATAATTCTTTATAGTTGATTAGATCTTGAAGTTCTCTGCCTGATAATGATAGGTCATTGGTTCTAACAATGTGGCATGCTTAATTAGGAGTGGTCCCAATTAACTCATGTTCTGTGGGGGTTTCTTTAAGGACCCGAGTTCAATTTGGTGTGACCAGTCGCGATTAGGAGAAGCCCATGGGTCAGGGTCAGGGTCAGGTTCACATGGTGATGCATGAGCATGCATGATGGATCTCTGGTTTATGGTCCACTTGGATGGATCATCAAGGTGGGTGCCAATAGACTTTTCAGAAGTGAGCCAACAAGTTATAATTTCCTAAAAAGTGCTTCGTACTAAAATGATGTTTTGGCTTGATGATAGTGCTCTTTAAGGGTGTACACGGATCGGATTAGTGACGGATTTGGTGCGGATTGGGCCAAATCCATCACCAATCCATTACCTATAGATTGACGGATTTAGAATCAGTCATCAATCCGTGGAGGACATGATCGGATCGGATTAATCAGTTCAATCCGTTCCTATACATTACATGGAAAAAAGAAAAAAAATACCCATTAATTCTTGTACACTGCATATCAATATAGTAGAAAAAGAAATTCATTCGATTGCAGTAAATTTGCAGCAGATAACAACATAAATACTAATATTAAAATCCAGAAATTGCGACCCCTTACATTTTTGTTCTTATTTTATATTTTGACCCTTATATATTTTTTATTTATATTTAATAATAACGGATCCAATCGGATTGCATCCGCGGATTAAGGGTGAAATCCGCCACCGAGAACTTGAATTTTTTTTAACTCATCATCATATATTTATTATTCTTGTTTTAATTTATCATCGCAAAAGTGGAAAAAGGGAATTAGGGTTTTTATTGTGAAGAAAAATAACACAAATGTTGTGTTGTGATATGGGCGAAGTTAAAATTGCACAACTCACTTCAGTTAAACGAAATCCTCTCGAATCATTTTTAAATATTTCATCATTAAGGAGTTCATTACCTGTTTAAGACATATATATCGGGAAAAATCTCTAACATATACAAATATTTGTGAAACTATCATCACAATGTTGCAATAGTATAGTACTACTTTAGTTATTGGAGATGATTTTTAAAACATTGTCAGTTTTTCACGTTTTAAGCTTTGTGGAAGCCCCACGCGGTCTTGACAATTTGACATGGATTCATTACTAAGGAAAATGAGAAACATGAACACATATTCAATCAGAAAGCCAGCACATGGATGGAACTACAACTCATCGTGACCTAATCTGAAGTCAAATTAGCAGCATGGAGTAATAATACCTACCTTGCCCATAATTGAAACAGGTCCAATTACATAAGTTTGCACCTTTTTACTAAAATAAAATCAAAGGCTCAAATCTAAATCCTGAACCGAATAAAGAGCTTGGGCAAGACTTTAAATTGAGGCCCAAATATAGATTTATGGGTTATGATTAATCAGGTTTATAAAAAAGTTAGGGTTTTGGTTGCATGTTAATGATGTATATAAGTTTGATATCATAAATTATAAATTTATTTTGAATCGAGTGGCTTTGGATTTAAGGTCTTTGATTGCTGAAAAGTGAATCTCCCAAAATGGATATGAGAATTGTATCCATACATAGAGTGAGAGGTGAGAGATTTTCTATACGTCCACAGACAATAGACATAGAAAACCACTAAATAAATGCAACAAAACAATTGGTAGGCGTTTGTGTTTGTTTTCCTTCTATTTTTATCTTTTCCTTTTCTTTTCTATTGTAGCTTGCTCTGTAATGAAAAAAGAAGCATTAAGGGCCTATTTCTTTACCAAAATTTCAGAATTCATACGTGGAGGAACTGTCCCCTGAGGTGAAATTTCAAATCCCTCCTCTTGGTGGAGCATTTGAAATTCCAACTAAATGCATTGAGGATGAAATTCCCCAAAGTCATGTGAGACCTTTTAGATGGTTGGAATTTGGTCCCCAAGGTCATTTGAGACCTTTTAGATGGTTGAAATTTAGAATTCTTGTGAGAGAAACACAACATTTTAAATGCTAAGACACAAAATGTGACATCATATCCAAAAAATCTAACATATGAAAATTTTGCCAGGAATTCAGATAAAGAAACAAGCCTAAACCTACAATAGAAACCTACCACATTCTTTTGACTTTTTCACATCTAATGTCACAGTTTATGGAACACTTGTTTGGTCACTGGAATAGTTAAAAATGAAAATTGTCTCCTTCACGGGCTTATCCTTAAATTTTACTTCGATAGAAGTTAGTCCATTATAAAATCAAGCATATGAGGTGAGTGGGATGCATAGAACTCAATGTGGGGCCTACTTATTAATAATCCAAATCATTCAAAATGCATCTCATCCCATATAAATAGAATTTAGTCCCACATTAAGATTGACCACATGACTAATAGTGATTAGCACAATATTATTCATTATTAATCATATGCTTTAAAAAAATATGGGTTTTTACAAGAAAAGACATCAAATATTGCTACACTTTGAAAGAGGGCTTCAAATACATGTATTGCCATGTGTGGGCCTCTCCGATAGAGGGCCCTTTTTTTGGCCCAAACTACCCTTAACCCACGAGTTCGACAGTAAATTGCCATTGACTTGCGAGGTCGAGAGTCATACCCCAACAAAATGGGTTTTAATCATCTTCTTTGACTTCCCTCTTTTTTCTTGACTTCTTTAATTTAGGTTTTTTTTCTTTTCTTTTCTTTTTTTTTTTTTTAACCTTTTAGATTAGAAATCCAACCACGGGTGTCTCGTACAATCACGAGCTGTAAAAATGGATTTTACCATCATCGTCTTCTACTCTTAGAATGAAAATTGATTGTCTTTTATTTATTTCATCTCATGATAAATGGGTTAAGAATAATAAATAATGAAATGACATTAATGATGAAAGGAAGAGTGGGTTTAGGGTTTTGAAACGATGAAATGAGTTTAAAGTGAGAAATAATTAATGAAATGTGAGAAGAAGATTATGATAAAATCAGAAGAAGGAGAAGATGGTGAAAACTCGTCACAGAATAATTTAAAAAAAAAAAAAACTAAGAAATCAATAAACAAAATCTCTTCATGCATCCCTACCAAAAAAAAAAAAAAAAAAACACCATTAGAAGTTCATGCTCACAAGATTTTGAAAAACCTCACAATTCTAGAAAAGTCACAAATTCATGAAAACCTTTTTTTCAAACTCACAAACACGAGTATATAAATCTAGAAAAATTACAGTCTCGAATTCACAAGAGATCTCTTGAGCTCGCAAGTGCTTTCTTCCTGCGCATGGTATGCTTTCCTTATCCCCGAGTGATCTTGATTTTCGAAGGCACCTCTCGTGCTTGCAACTTGACAAGTCAACCAACATTTGAGGCCGTGCCGAATCTAGGGGCCCGACTCTTTACATCTCTAAACACAAGACTAATAGCATAATATTATTCATTATTAATTATATACATTAATATTATTAATCGAGGGACATTCATGTGCATCTATCCCTTACCATAAGGTGATGACACTTTCCTTTTTTGCACATGAATCCCCTTTTTGTACTTCACCCTATGAACCCGAAATTCTCATTTTGTACTTGAAAATACAATTAATGGAAGTATCCTTCACCGTATAGAGAAGGATAAATGCACATGAATATTTTCCTTATTAACCATATTCTCAACTCTAGAATCATATTCTCAACTCTAGCCCCAATTGGTTCTATGGAGCTAAATGGAAACTTTTAGATCCGCACCTAAGGAGGCCGAATCTCACCGTGTCCCACGTGACAAACAACACCAAAACGCTGGTGTCACTTGAGGAGGGGATGGAATTTTTTTTATTTTTGAATGGCATCGCGTGGACGGTGAGAGATTTTGTATCCTTTCCCAGTCCCGCTTTCGTTCCTTCGAAGAAACTTCCTCTGCATTGCAATCCTTTGACTCAGACAATAATAAAAACCCATTTTCCCCAAACACGTCACTAAACATTTCCAAGGAAAACATACAATTCGATACCTTGCTTTCCTCCAAACAGTTTCCCCCATTCCCTCTTCTTTCAAATTCCCCCAAAAGAACTAAAAAAAGAAGTCTTCTTTCCGCCATGAATCTTCTCAATCTCCTCTTCCTCTTCTCAATTCTCTCCCCAATCGCTTTCGCCAACACCAAGCTCGACCCCCACCTCCTTCCCAGGCCTCTGATTCTCGAATACCCAGAAAATCTCAACATCGAAGGAGGAGGAGGGGAGGATGATATCGTCTTCCGGTGCACGGCCTGGCGTTTCGCGGTCGAGGCGAACAATGTCTCGCCCTGGAAGAAGATTCCTTTGGAGTGCTCGGATTACGTGAAGAATTACATGATGAATAAAGGGTATGCTTTGGATTTGGAAATGGTTGCGAATGAAGCCGGATTCCTTGCCAGGCATGTTGAATTGGGCGGAGATGGTATGGATGTTTGGATTTTTGATGTCGATGAGACGCTTCTCTCCAATCTTCCTTACTACGCTGAACACGGATTTGGGTAAGGCGCTTCTTTCTTTGATTGAAATGGATTTTGTTGGAAATTGATTTCTGGGGTTGTCGTTTCTAGGTTTCTTTTGTTTGGTTTTCAAGGGTTTTGCATTAATGGGTTTCTAATTTGGAGTTTTTGGTTTTATGTTGGTGATTGGGTTTGATGGGAAAATGCAGTTTGGAGATTTTCAATTCGAACCTGTTTGATAAATGGGTGGACATGGCTAGGGCTCCTGCTATAGAATCCAGCTTGAAACTATACAAAGAGGTTTTGGATTTAGGGTTTAAGGTTTTCTTGTTGACTGGAAGGAGTGAAGGTCAGAGGGCTGTTACTGTTGATAATTTGAAAAATGCTGGATTTGAGAACTGGGACAGGCTTATATTGAGGTATGTTTCTAAACTTTTTTTTGGTGTGTGAAATTGCTGTCATCTTTTTTCTGTTATGATGCCATTTAAGTGATTAAAGCACATGCAGCTTCTTTCTTTTCTTGTTTGATTAGACCTTGCATATTATTAGATTTTATTCTTGAAGAAGTTCTAGGTTTTTCTTGACCTTCATTTTTAGTATATTGGTGGACTAATGAAGTTTTATTACCCTTTTAAATAAGAAAAGTCCTATCTCATGGTTAAAAATTATCTCTTGGAAATTGGATGCTGAACTATACTTTTGTCAACAATAGTAATGGTTTTTATTTCCTTCTGGGGGGAACACCATGTCTCTCATTTCCCAGTTTTAGAAATTCATTACAATCTTCTAACTGAGTACCAGTTAGTAATGTTGAGATTGTTAAATTGATAGACCATGGTAACCTGAATTGCAACGAAATGGAAAGAGGGAAAAACATTGTGTTTTCTTTAGTGAATTGATGATTGTATGAAAATATTTTTTCTGTTTATTATTGGTGGTTGCGAATCCCTATGGAAGTTACAGATCTTACTCAAATTTTGAATATTGGGGTAGGAAACTATGAATCCCCTTTGCGCATAAGATTCAGGTAAGCCATCAATGAACTGTAGATCGTAAACATAGACAAGGTAATGTGTTAAAGGGAAATGCAAGAATCAGTGTTATATATAGAGAGAGGAAAAAAAAGAGACTCCTAGTGAGACATCTGATCAGATGCATATTATCATTGGAACTTATGTTGGCCAAAAATATCTATTCTAAGCAGCTTACCCTTGTCCTCCCATACTAAGAAATGTCTCGCATATTTCCACTTCAACTTAAAGCTATATCCTAATCAAATCCTAGTAAACTAACCTAATTCCAGCTGACTGCTTTCCCAAGAAGGTGAAGCTGAGCCTTTGCTTAATTGGCAATGGCATCAAATGGAGAATTTTGAGCTTTGAGGGTTCAAACTTCATTCTATCCAGAAAAAGAAAGAGGAAGTTTTCAAAACCATATACAAATTTCTAACTTAATCAGATTCATAATCTAGAGTCCTTGAACCAGTGAGACTTTCTTGTTGGTACATCTCTAGTGCAATAACGGAATGGTATGTATCATCTTTTGCATGAATTTTTTTGATGATTTAAATTGCTTCAGTGCACTTCAAGTCAAGGGTCAATAAATTGTAACAAAGTAAAGCACTCCAATACTTCATTACGCCTCTTTTTAATGGTTTCACTCCATAATGTTTATGAATGGAAAAATCGTTATTTGGGAACTAAAGGTCGTCTTTGGGATCTCTTCTTTATATCAATTTAAATGCAGACCTATTATGTCATGAATGGACCAGATAAAGCTGAATTTGTCTTTTTTATTCGAAGGGAATGCTTAATTGAAGTGTATCTGTCGAGTTGTAAATATGATGTAAATAGAATACGAATCCCTTAAATTGAGGGATATTCAGTTAGTCAACCTCAAGTTGTTGAATCCCTTAAATTGAGGGATATTCAGTTAGTCAACCTCCTCTAATTAGGGTTGAGTTAGTTTCCTATTTTATCTCTTGTAAATCTCCTATTTAAAGGATTGTATTTTTTCATCTCATAGATAACAAAAATACGATTTCTCCACATGGTATCAGAGCCTTAGGGTTCCTTAGGGTTTCCTCCAGATTCATTCGTCTTTCCCTTCTTCTTCTTCGAGCAGCCGCCTTTGCAGCATAGCCATTCCATTCCAGCCTTCATTGCTGAGTATCAATCAGTATTCAATCCTTCGTGGATTTCTTCTTTTCTCTTCTGTTTTCCTGAGTGTTTCAGCCTTCATTGCTGCCACACAGTCTTCCTTTTTTCCTTCAAGATGTCAGCCTCAAAAGTTCCCGACCAACCTGAAGACCCGAACTCTGTTCAGAAAACTGGAGAATTGCAGAATATTCGGCACTCAAATCGACTCAATGGGAAGAACTACCTCAAATGGTCTCAATTTATTCGTACCTATCTCAAAGGAAAGGGGAGACTTAACCATCTTCTGGGAACAGGTCCGTCTAAGAGTGATCCAAAGTTTGGAGCATGGGATGAAGAGGATTCAATGATCATGTCCTGGCTATGGGATTCGATGGATCCCATGATTAGTGATGCATGTATGTTTTTTGGTACAGCAAGGGAGATTTGGGATTATATTCGGCGCACATATTCCAAAGCCAATGATGCAGCACAAGTATATGAAATAAAGGTCAAAACCACAGCCACTAAGCAAGGAGACAAATCTGTCACAGAGTATGCAAGTTTGCTGCAAAATCTGTGGCAGGAACTTGATCATTACAGAGTATTTGAAATGAAATGTCCGGAGGATGCTGCCATATTGAAGAAATTCATTGAAAAAGACCGAGTCTATGATTTTTTAGCTGGATTAAATCCTGAATTTGATCAGGTTAGGATTCAAATCCTTGGCAAGGAGGAGACGCCGCCTTTGGAAGAGACAATCTCACTAGTCCGCGCAGAGGAAAGCAGGAGGGGTGTCATGCTTCAACCACCAAGCTTGGATGGCTCAGCCCTAGTAACAAAAGGGAGGAGTGACGCTCAAGTGCAATATCAGAATCGAGAAAGTCAATGGAAGGAGAACAAGGATAATCTTTGGTGCACTTATTGCAAAAAACCGAGGCACACAAAGGATAAATGCTGGAAACTGAATGGGAAGCCACCCAGTCGTGAGTGGGGAACCAGAGGAGGACAGTCAAGGCCTCAAGCATACATGACAGATCAGTCAAGACCTCAAGCACACATGATGGAGCAACCCAAAGTGGAAGAAACACCAGCACCAACAGCCGCAGGAGAGTTCAGGAATGAGGACATTGAGAGGCTAAAAAGCCTGTTGGGGTCCCTTGAGAAGTCTTCCGGTACCTGTTCTCTTGCTTTGTCAGGTAGATCTTCATTCCCTTTGTGTATGAATGCCTCAGAAAATTCTTATGTCAACTCATGGATAATTGATTCAGGTGCCACAGACCATATGACTCCCACATCTCAACCCTTTCACACCTATACTCCTTGCCCAAGCAATAGGAAAATTGTAGTGGCCAATGGATCCCTGGTAACAGTTGCAGGCTTTGGAGATATACATCTCTCACCTATACTTATCCTTAAAGATGTTTTACATGTCCCAAAATTATCGGCCAGCCTTGTTTCCATTCGAAAACTAACACATGATCTTAACTGTTATGCTATTTTTTCCCCTTCTTGTTGTGTTTTTCAGGACCAGGTCTCGGGGAGGAGGATTGGACTTGCTAAGGAAAGGAGCGGCCTTTACTACCTTGAATCATCTCTGAATGCTAGGAATAATTTGTCTTTGTCCTTCTTTAGTTCCTCAAATAAAGATGTCCTTTGGCTGTATCACCTACGTCTAGGTCATCCCTCTTTCAAGTCTTTAAAACTTATGTTTCCTCATTTATTTGAAGGATTAGAGATTTCTGAGTTCCATTGTGATACGTGTGAATTGGCAAAACATACTCGTGTATCTTTTCCTATTAGTAATAAAAGAAGTTCTCATCCTTTTCATTTGATTCATAGCGACATTTGGGGTCCTTCTACTATACCAAATGTATCTGGGGCTAGATGGTTTGTCTCCTTAATTGATGATTGCACTCGGGTTACTTGGCTCTTTCTCCTTAAACAAAAATCTGACGTGAGCAATGTCATCCCAATTTTCCACTCAATGATTCAAAACCAATTTGGGGTCAAAATAAAAAGCTTTAGAACAGACAATGCTAGGGATTACTTCAACCATTTCCTATCCCCATATTTTCAAGCCCAAGGCATTATTCATGACTCATCATGTGTTAATACACCTCAACAAAATGGGGTAGCCGAAAGAAAAAATGGACATTTACTTAATACTACCCGAGCCCTACTTCTTCAAGGGAGTGTTCCTAAATCCTATTGGGGGGAGGCTGTCCTTACTGCCACATACCTAATAAATAGAATTCCTTCCCGTGTGCTAGACAACAAAAGCCCCATAGAGCTCCTCAACAGTTTCTACTCTCACTTCAGAACAACCAATGGTCTTACACCCAGGGTATTTGGATGCACTGCCTTTGTGCATAATCACAGCCCCCATAGAGACAAATTGGATCCCCGAGCCATCAAATGTATATTCCTTGGTTATTCATCTACTCAAAAGGGATATAAGTGCTACAATCCTTCATCTAGAAAATTTTACATTTCGGCTGATGTCACTTTTACAGAAAACAAAATGTTCTTCTCCAAGTCCTCTCTTCAGGGGGAGAGTTCAATAGAAGATAGTCCTTGTGAGTTTTTTGAGCCATTTCACACGCTTGACCTCCCGCATCTTCCAACCCGTGTCTCCACATCCGAGTCTCCTGTGCTTGCCGAGCCCTCTCTTGCTCCAAATCCTGTTGCCGAGTCATCCTCCATTCCAGCCAGTGTCACTCATAACTTTCCACGTTTTGATCAGGTGTATTCAAGGAAGAAGACTATTCTAGACTTAACGCAAGTTCAAGAATCCAATCCGGACCCTGGAATTGAGACCACGGTAAGACCTGACCTCCCTCATCAATCACAATCTGCTGAAACACCTGCCGATCCCATACCCGACCTTGACCTTCCCATTTCTATTAGGAAGAGTACCAGAGAATGCACGAAAAGACCTCTTTATCCCCTATCTCATTATGTCTCTCTACACCGCCTATCACCAACCCACAAAAAATTCATTGTAAGCCTGAACACTACTGCTATTCCTACCACTGTTTCTGAGGCTTTGTCAAAAAGGGAATGGAGAGATGCTATGGGAGAAGAAATGAGAGCATTGGAAAAGAATAAGACATGGGAGATTGTTGATAAACCTAAAGGGAAAAATATTGTTGATTGTAAGTGGATTTTCACACTAAAATACAAGGCTGATGGATCACTTGAAAGGTATAAAGCAAGATTGGTAGCTAAAGGGTATACTCAGACTTATGGGGTGGATTACCAGGAGACGTTTGCACCAGTTGCAAAAATGAATACTGTAAGAATTCTCTTGTCCTTAGCGGCTCACTTCAGTTGGCAACTTCTACAATATGATGTTAAGAATGCATTCCTTCATGGTGACTTAGAGGAAGAAATTTACATGAACATTCCTCCAGGATGTGAAAGGGACACAAGCAATAAGGTGTGTAGGTTACGGAAAGCACTTTATGGACTAAAACAGTCTCCTAGGGCATGGTTTGGGAGATTTGCAAAGGTAATGAAGCAATTCGGATATAGACAAAGCCAAGGTGATCACACTCTCTTCATTAAACATTCGGCTGCAGGGGGAGTCACAGCTCTTTTAGTCTATGTAGATGACATCATAGTGACCGGAAATGATGAGCAAGAAAAGGTTGAATTGAAGAAGAGACTAGTAAAGGAATTTGAGATCAAGGAACTGGGTAGACTGAAGTACTTTCTCGGTATAGAGGTGGCATACTCTACGCAAGGGATCTTCATATCTCAGCAAAAATATGTAACAGACCTACTAACAGAAACAGGAAAGATTGGGTGTAAACCGGTCTCTACACCAATGGACCCCAATCATAAGTTGGGAGAGGCTAAAGAAGAACCAGTTGTTGATAAACGGATGTACCAGAGATTGGTTGGTAGACTCATATACCTTGCTCACACTAGGCCAGATATTGCTTACTCAGTAAGCGTGATCAGTCAATTCATGCATGACCCGAGAGAATCTCATCTACAAGCCGCCTACAGAGTGCTACATTATTTGAAGGGGAGTCCTGGAAAAGGAATATTATTCAAAAAGAACAAGAATCTGGTTGTAGAGGCCTACACTGATGCAGACTATGCAGGTTCTGTAGTGGATAGAAGATCAACTACTGGGTATTGTACTTTTCTCGGAGGTAATCTGGTGACATGGAGGAGCAAGAAACAGAACGTAGTGGCAAGGTCATCTGCTGAATCAGAATTTAGAGCCATTGCTCATGGATTGTGCGAACTACTATGGTTAAAGATTATCCTAGATGATTTGAGAGTCAATCTAGATGGACCAATGAAGCTCTACAGTGACAACAAGTCTGCCATCAACATTGCACATAATCCTATACAACATGATAGGACAAAACATATTGAGATTGATAGACATTTCATCAAAGAAAAACTGGAGAAAGGGCTGGTTTGTATGTCCTATGTACCATCTGGATACCAATTGGCTGATGTTCTAACTAAGGGGCTGAACAGTGCAAGTTTTCATGAGCTTATAGTCAAGCTGGGAATGGAAGACATCTATTCCTTAGCTTGAGGGGGAGTGTCGAGTTGTAAATATGATGTAAATAGAATACGAATCCCTTAAATTGAGGGATATTCAGTTAGTCAACCTCAAGTTGTTGAATCCCTTAAATTGAGGGATATTCAGTTAGTCAACCTCCTCTAATTAGGGTTGAGTTAGTTTCCTATTTTATCTCTTGTAAATCTCCTATTTAAAGGATTGTATTTTTTCATCTCATAGATAACAAAAATACGATTTCTCCACAGTATCATATCCTCTTAAACATACAAGAGTCTTGACTTCAGGATTATGACAGCTTTAGTTTTATCACTTGTGCTTTTATACTAGCAAAGTAATCCATGCTAAGCGTGTGACCATGCATAACTAACATGATAATTCTCAATAACATAATTGATGTAGATTGGAATGTAGAAACAAAATTCATGTAGACGACTTCAACATAGTTGGGAAAAGGCTTTAATGATGATGAGTTGAAGATTAAAACAATTAATAAGAAAAAGTGCTAGCTGAATTTCAAATCAATAGATGGCATTTTAGAAGTGATAACATTTCAAAAACCTTGTTAAATCACAAATTTCCGATACACGCAGTAGACGTTGGCACATGTAAACTAAAATAATATAACTCACTGGATCGTTGCCTTGTAATGTAACAATACTCTTCATGAAACTTCTAAACACTACTACTGACTTGGACTTCTAAATAGACTAAGATATTTAAAAGACTGTCTAATAGAATACTTTAATAACAACTACGACTTCTTTATTATTCAATTGACAACTTACTTTCTTGGTCTTATTATATAGATACATATTGCAGTCATAGCTTGGTTGGATCTTAGACATTAGAATTAACTCTTATAGCCAAGCCCAGAACGATGGGTTTAAGGCTCTTGTGATGATGATGACTACTTCTTCCATCTAATGATGAAAATGTCCTGAAAACAACTGACTCTGAATATAGGAAATAATCGAGTCAACCAAAAAGGGACTTGCGCTAAACTGAAGCCCTCTTTTATTTTGGTCAAAACACTTGTGAGGTTCCTTTGGATGGAGTGTGGTCCCCACTTTTTTCTTCCAAGCTTGTTCATGTATCTCTAGCATACCTGTTCAGAAACCTTACACCTCATTACAATGTGGCAAAGATAAAGTATTCTGTTGGAACCAACTTTCTTATTAGTAAATTGTCTTCAATCTCTATGAATACCTGATTCAAAGATGACACTGAATGTTTTAAGTTAAAACACCCTGTTGGTATCACAAAGGTCTGATTTATCTTCCATGGTATGTTCAAGATAGGCCCCACCCAACTGATGGTCTAGATTTTATACTTACATTCGATATACAAAATCAGAATGTCTATAATTTCAAAGTGCCATTCAAAAAAATATTTTTAAAGTAATATATTAGAAAAGCATGGATCTGAAGAATATGGAACACCTTTCATTTTTAATATCTCATGTGACCCAGCTGAGATCTGAGAGTGGGTTGTTAACGTAATATAGCAAAACAATTTGGCATGTTAAGGCCTCCTGTAGTGCTGAACTTTTGCTTGGCTATCCATTTAACATAGCATATTAACTATGGGCAACCTTCATAGGAGGCAGAGAATAGTATTCAATGCTTGCCCAAGTGCCTCAAAGAAGAGGAATTGGTTACCATCTATTTATCACCTGTCTTTTGCTTGAAAGGTGTGGAATCAGGTTCTAGCTTGTTTGGTTGCGCCCGGATACTCTCAAGGGACCTTGAGTTCCCATTTGAAGATAGGAAATTTGGCTTTAGATTGGAGAGGTGGTCAATTGTGGTGTCTCTCCATTGTTGTAGTTCTGTGGTTTTTGAAGGAAAACACTTGATAATTTGAGAATGAAACAGCTTTTCCCATGGTGGTTTGTGTGATTATCAGAAAAGCAGTTATCAATTGGACCATGGTTTTATGCTGTTTTCAAGGCATCAGCTCTCTATTACTAACTGGTGCCGGCTTGAAGTCATTGAAGACTTTGGCAGACTCTGATTATCCCAAATGGTCTCCTCATGCACTGTGTAAACTCAAGCTAAACTTGCAAGCACCATGGGTAACCTTGGTCCAGTGGGAGTGGGATGTGATATTTGTGACTCACCCTCCTCCAACCTATTGCAGGCTGTCACATTTCATGGGGGTGTGAACTGTAAAGGAAACAGAATAGATAACTTTACCAAGTAGGGTCCAAAAGGTCAAGGTGATGCAGGCCCTAGGGTTAGGGCTTACGTGGAAAAGTTCCGAAGCACGATAGAGGTCTCCAAGGAGACGATACATGATGACGCACCTCAAAATGGATAAAACCCACAAGTTTATATTAATCATCAACTCTAAGTTCTAAATTTCTACAATGTCATATAAATAAGAAAGAAAACTTAAGGTCTAAGACTCCTAATCAAACTAACTAATAATCAACATGGGAAATAAAAATAAGAAATCCTAATGAAATTGGAAAGCTAATTACAGCTCATTAATAAAATAAGAAAGCTCAATCGACTAAAATACGCCCAGCTCCCTTGGGTCTCGCATGTGAGGTCATGGATCTATCCTGCATCACAAGGCCTCTATTTCGGAGGAGGATTCCTAATGTGTTGTGTCATGGATGAATGACACTTGTCAAATCCCATGGGGGTTGGAGGACCTAGTGGAGCTGGGCTTATCATCTATGATACCTGGATACTTCAAAATAGGCAACTTATTGTGTCATTTCATATTTGATACTTCACCTTCAAAATAGGCAACTTATTGTGTCATTTCATATTTGATACTTCACTTTTTATGCATAAAATCCATGTTCCTTCCATATCCATGCCATATCTAGGCATCACTGCTTATCATATCAGAGAAGAAAGTGGGGAGGCAGATGAACTAGCTAAACAGGGAGTTACACTTGTTAATGTTTTGGATGTTGTAACGTTTGGTTGCTTCGGTGGTTCTTTGTATCTTTGCTTGAGCTCTCCCCTTGAGGGTTTGTTGGTGGTATTTTGCTGTCGCTTTCGGATCTAAGAGGCATCTTTGTATAGTTTTCTCTTTTCATCTATGATGCCCGGACACACCATGGATATGGCTATGCACACAGATTTTACACATAAAAGGTGAAGTATTGGATATATGATATAGCATGGTGTAAAATTGGATATATGATATGGCATGATATGTTGCCTATATTGAAGCATCCAGGTATCATAGGTTTCTCTATTGGTTTTCAAGTCTTCTGTTTACAATTCGTTTACTTTAATAGAACTACTACAACTGACAAAAAAACAGTGTAAAATTTCTGAAACTTGTCCTCCAGTTGAAGAAACCATATTTACTGAAAAACTTGCTTTCCTTTGTGAAAAACTACGTTTTTTGCGTCCCTTTTACTCCATCTGTTTCACTTTTTTCTTTTTATTTATTTTTTTTTTCTTTTTCTTTTTCTTTTTTTTTTGCAAAATGAGACATTTCATGCATTTAATTCTCCTCCTTCATCCATCTGTTCCTTATTCTGGAAACTCTGGAAGAAACATCCATCTGTTCCTTATTCTGGAAACTCTGGAAGAAACAGTTGAACAATTTCACAAAATAAATGTGAAGAAAAATTACAAACGTTCTAGGATGTCATGGCCCATAACAACCTTTGCTCATCTTCTGCTTCAGATGATTGAGAATCTCAAAGATGCATCAGTTGTGACAGGAGCCCATAGCTCAGTTTGAGAACTAGTAAATTGTTGTGATATACAGTATTGACCTTCATCCTGTTCCTTTATACACCATCTTGTCTGTTTCTGCTCAGTAACTTAATATGATATGCTAGCACATTTGTTCCAAAAGAGTCTTAATCCAGATGCATAATGTTTTTTGTTTGTTATTTTTGGCTTGTATGCTTTTCATCCATGAATCAGTGTGATTGTCCATCATTCAGTGCCACTTGAATGCCGAAATTTCTTTTGTGCTTATTTCCATCCATACCAGTTCAACTTTTATGTAACGGGGTTCTGTTTGTCCCTGTTTTCCATCAGGCTAATCTTCCATACTCGTAACTATGGTAGCATTAACAAGTTTAAATCCATTCCAGGACGATACTAAACTAAAACCTTCCATCGAATGGGCAACTCTTCTTTTTTCCCTGGGTTTTAACCCTTAAAACAAGCCCACTTTCAGTGAGGCTCACCAAGAAGTTTGACAGCAAGGGAGACACGCCACTTGAAGGGTTTTGATGTGGAGTGGGGAAATATCAAAGATTAGGCTTATCAAATGATACCACCCCTGGTTTTAGGTCTCAAAGTCTACTAACTATATTTCATGCAAATCTATTGTGATCAAATCCTACAGCGACTGATGTTTGGAAGTGTCAAAATTAATGTCAGTGCCACTTTAAGGTGCTTGGTTTATGTGATGGGAACAGATTAATCAATTGTTGGCCTGCTTTATGAAAACCCAGTGATGGGGCACCACAAGTGGGTTATCTGTAGAATTTGTCTTATTTATTCATTTAAATATTTGAGTTCTTGTCAGCTTAATCTTTTTGGGTTCATTTCTTCAGAATCCTTTTTTTTTTTTTTGGTAAAACTGCGTAATCTTTATTTCACCAATAGCCTTCATACTAGTGATGAAGCTATCATTCATTTCTTCAATCTTCTTGGAATGGACAATTTATTTCTTCTTTGGTGACAATATGCTCAATTTTTAGATATCAAAAAAAAGAAAAGATCAATTTTTTTTCTAATTGGTGAGTAACCATTATTTCCTCCCTCTATATGCAGAGGCCAGGATGACCAAGGAAAAACCGCTACTATATACAAGTCAGAACGGCGGAGAGAGATGTTGAAAGAGGGATACCGGATTCTTGGTAACTCTGGAGACCAATGGAGTGACATACTGGGTTTCTCCATGAGCAATCGCTCATTTAAGCTTCCAAATCCTATGTATCATGTTCCTTGAAAGGCAGAATTGTATTGGACCTAAATAAGAACTTGTTAAATTTGTAATAGACGATTTCACTGCAAGTGTTCATACTTCATAGATTGTAATTGATGATTTTTTCTCCATGAGCAATCACTCATTTAAGCTTCCAAATCCTTTGTATCATATTCCATGAGAGGCAGAATTGTATTGGACCTAAATAAGAACTTGTTAAATTTGTAATAGACGATTTCACTGCAAGTGTTTGTAGATTGGAATTGATAAAGGAACTGTCAGTCATGTCTTAAAGGTTGTCATACAGAGAAATCATTTAAATTTCATAATGTGTTGGTGTGAAGCTCTCCTTTTGCACATATATGGGTTGATCACTAGTCTAAATGGTAAGGGAGAAGCAGAGCAGAGATTTTAATCTAGTGCCACCTGTGGAAACTCTGCAGAACAAGGAAAGAAAATAGTGTAGACGGTTTGGTTTCTAACAAATATCTGGTAGATGCCAAAAGTATCAAAAAGATTCAAGCTAGTAAATTTTATCCACTTGCTAAAATGATAAGGGGCAAATAAGAACCGTGTATGGGCTACCTGCCAGTTCTGAAGCTTGTCGTTTAAGACTGACCTGTCCAGTTTCGGATGCATAATAGTCAGTTTCTGATCCAGCGTACAAACTTGAAATTTAAGCCCTGTTCGGCCGCCTATGCCACAATTATGTTGGCCCAGGCCAGGCTTTCCAGGCAGGTCTGCAAGGAGCCAAGGACGAATAGGCCAAGCTCCTAAATCTAACCAATTTTGCTATCATGCAGGAGAATCTGGTGCAGGCCCAGCCCACAGATGGGAGAGTTCTAAAAGTGGAACCAAGATCCAGGCCAAAACACTCTGGAGATCTGGGCCTTAGCTGGGCCACCCAATCAACAACCTTGGGGTCGAATACAAGGTGGTCTACCCACGTGCCAATTCAGAGTATGTATGCAAGATCTAGGCCATCTTGGACGTAAAAATGTGTGTCCTGATTGGTTACTCTTATCATCTGAAGAATTGAACCACAAACTTCATTCTCAGACTTAAGAAAGAGAAGGATATTTTGTTTGGTGGATAATAAATTTATTGGCAGTAGCCGGCCAAAAAAGGCAAACAAACAAGAAGGACCACTAGCTAAAAAGAAAAAAAGCAGAAGTCAGACAAAACAGAAGCAAGCTAGAAGCAAGAAAAGAAGAAGAAAGGAAGAAAAGCATACAAACCAAAAAAGGAGAAGGCACACGCAGGTCCCATGAAAAAAAAAAAAAAAAAAAAACGACACAATCCAAACGGGGAGGGTCAGGGACCACTGCAGGCAGTGGAGAAAAATTATGCCCCAATAAAAAGGCAACCGTGCAGTGGAAACACATCAGAGGAAATGCCTTTGGATCAAGGGCATTTCATGTATAATCTTTTAGGGGATGGGATAGAGTTGACTGAAGACGACTCATGTGACGCTCATTTCATGTGCCAGAACACAGCACACTGCACACATAGGAAAGTACAACATAATATTGAATACATATATGTTTTTTATCATTTCATAGTAATAATACTTTTTATCCCTGTATATAGAGTTATTTAAAAAAGAAGAAGAAGAAGAACTAGTAGTGAGGTATTTTATATTTTATGTGTTTAACAATCAAAATTTCTAGCCGGCGAACAAAAGCTAGTGAACACCTTGCAATCTCTATTTGCCTCTGGTGATTGTTGGGAATTGCTTTAGAAATTTATTTATTTTAATGCAGTAGGGCCAGTACCCCAACAAGACTATGATGCGTCATTATTATCAGTCTTGTTATTTTTGTTTTTATATCGCGTAACTTTTTATATATTTCATGAATACTTAATAATTGCTAAATCAAGAGAAATTTTCATAAGAGGTCATAAATATATATATATATATATATATATGTATATGGCCCTTTTTATAGGGATTAAAATGGGTTCCCGTGGTACCTGAAGGAACCATCCAAATCATATGCCATGGCCCCAAGTAAAATTTGAGTTTGATCTTGGACTCCAAAAGATTTACTTGCAACCAAAACACATAAATGTCATATTTGTACTTATATATGTAAAGGGCATGCACGTTTACTGGGGCGGACCCATGAAGTTCTCCTTGGAGGGGCTCTATGGAAAAAAAAAAATTAGAGAAGGGCCAAACGTAAAAAAAGAAGCATATTAAATTTTAGAAATTGCAGGGGATTTTTAAGAATTTTCAACTTTTTTCAGATATTGGTGGGGGCATCATCCCGTAGACCCTCTTACTTGGGTCCGCCCGAGCTCTTTTATATATAGGAATTGGATGCATAGTTTTATGGTCAAATGAACTCTACAAAGAGATCATTATAGAGGTAAGGGGTAAAGGATAAAAGGTGAGAGGTGTAGAATATAAGGTGCGGATGTAGACGAACCTTGACTTTTCTTGGATTTGAATTTTTAGGGTGATGGCCGATATTTTTTAATCTTTTCCATCTTCCATGCATTCCATTTCCATTAAAGGAGAGGTTATTTGACAGTCATGTCTTAATATTGACATTTGATTCTTTATTTTTAACTGCTCATAGAAATACAAAGTCTTTAGAATTCTTAGAAATTGAATTACATGAAACAAACAGCTCATGTATTTCTTTTAATACACTATACACTATAACACTATATTTAGTATGTACTTAAAAAAAATATAGGCATAAGGCAAATTTTTAATGTATTTTGACAAAAATGGCATATAATTGGACATGGGTACTAACCCAATTATTGGATTTTGGGGGCAGCCGCCCTTGTCGAGCCTGGAAAAAGCTCGAAAAGAGCTACTGACCGAGGCCCATGTGCTCAAAAAAAATAAGCCCCTGCCCCTCTCAAACCTCAAAATAATGAAGAAAGTAACATTACTGTTGTCGTCATCCTCCCTCAAAATTGGGTACAATACTGGTTGAGTTACACAAAATAGATTCAAATTTGGACCCCAAATTGGGTATCTATATCCAAATTCGACCAAATTAATTCATCCCTACCCTTTTGGGAAATATTCCAACCAAAAGGCTTATATGAACCGGACGGTTAATTATAACTATCCAACTAATTTTTATCTTTCTCACTTTTCATTCTCTGCCTAAACCAATCAATCTCATTGTTTGTATACACATGGATCACACAGTTTGGTGACCAAACTGATAAGACTCTCATTAATTTCTTTAATGATGAATCACATGGTCGATGGGTAGACCAATCCTCATAAGTATCCCACATCTAAACACCATCAACTTGGAAATTATAGCATTCAAATGGATTATGATGACCAAAGAAGCACAACAAATCAAATGCATTAAAATTCTCAAAAGTAGACATGCTTGTTTGTGTAACACTATATCTGTGATAAATAGTTATTTGTTATTTCGTGTGCTGTTATTAGTATTTTCTGAGAAAGAGGAAAATAAAGTATTTTTTTTATCACAAGTTGGCGAAAAATTATTTCTCATGAGTGGAGGAGGGTGTTGGAATCCTTTTTCAATGGAATTGTAGAGTTAGAAATTCATAAAATGCAGAATTCCAGCATTACACAAACCTGCTCATTAGTTCTCAAACATCTTTGTTCCTAATATTGCTCATTAGATCAACGGGTTCATTCAAGTAGAACTGTGTGTTATAGGGACCAAGTGCTTAATCCAAACCATGTGCTATATTGCTCGTTTGATTAAGCAGAAGAAAACTTGTTTGGATCTGAAAATCATTGCACAATTGACTAGATTTGCTCATTCAACATGCAGTTTGATATTCTTTTTGAGTCAACGGCTAGATTTCCAGTCAATGATTGAATGGGCCTGATTTTTTTTTTTTTTTTTTTTTTTTGCACACGCCTAGTTCTCACCATGATTTTTTTGGCACAAATTCAAGCGAGCCCTAAAAAGTTATCTCATATACCACACCATCCCACTAAACCGTCTTACAGTACAAGCCAATTAAATTTTTGCGATCAAAGTAGCAAAATTCTCAAAAAGCAAACCCCATTTTTAGTCTGTGGAATAATGCTCACTTACCACAGATTGAGACCTTCTCACCCATGCATTACACATCCTGATTTGACTCTAATTGGATCATTATGCACTGAATCATGATAAAATGCACTTATAAAGTTATTGAGCTTTGAGGCCCTAAAATAGTTTGTGTGACCCTTAGTAAGGCATCCTATCAATTTTTATCCCCTCTTACTATGATAATTAATGAGCTTCGAGGTGGGTGATGCCAATGTGCCTAGTCATGGAGCCAGTCAGCTGCGGGATTTCAATTATGGGTTTAAAACTGACCAAGCTGCTTCACCTTTTGGGTGCGTATGGTGCCAGCCGCCGCGGAAGAGAAAATCGCTATGGATCTAGTTTTTCTACTACCACAAAGAGGACTTGTGTAGGCCAAGGCAAGAGTCAAGTTGCTAAGTATTTCTACCTTGATTGTATAGTCCACCACAAATAATTTTGGTTTTTATTAATGTTCAATTAGAAATGTTAAATGTATTGGAACTTTATTTTCACTACCTTTATATTCTCTTTTAGTTTTTACTACTTAAAAACTCAAAAACTAATTGGAAATCATGTAATATCTGTAATTTTGCTTTAATTACATTTAAGCATTTATAATTTAGCAAAAATCCGGGCCAAAAGAAGCTAATGTTGTCATAGTGATACACTTGTGTTCTAGAGGTACACTCATTAAAAAGGTTTTGCATTGACCAATACTATGTGTGAAAGTGTTTTCTAAAGTCATGGTTGAAACTAGATTGTAATATTTTGTAATCGCCTTCTATATCTTCATCTAAAATATATTGAAAAATATTTGCGGCTCGACCGTAAAGGGCTTTTTGTCTTATACATATGCGATGTAAAAATGCTATTATATTTACTTGGAAGCATCATTTTCACATAAGTGAATCTTGAGACGGTTAAGATCACATATTTAATATCTTCACAAATCTATGATATTTAAGAGATAAAATTGAACATTTGGGAGTTTAATGAACCAACTGTTCAAATTGAAATTTTAGAGCCCATATGAGTTGAAAAAAAAAAATGCTCAAAAACACAACTTGCCCTGAGGTGAAGCTTGTAGTGATGCTTCTAGATCAAGAGGTGTAACAATTCTGCGCGACTTCACCCATTTAAATCATCTTACGAAAAATAATTTCATCTACACAATTCTTATACCTTATTTACAAACACAAGTTGGAAGAGAAAGCCCTCTTGGTAAAATATAAAAAACTAAAAAAACTTAGAGGGATAGCTCAGTTGGCCTAGGATCTCAATTTGCACCCGGAGATTGGAGGTTCGAAACTGCATTATCACACTGGGGCCAAAGTGAAATTTGATCTGACTTTCTCTCCTGGCCTATAGAGATTATTTTGACCCAAAGGGCTGGAAACCCTGCGTTATAAAAAAATATATATAAATACAAGTAAATGTAATTATAAATTTTTTTTTCCTGAAGAATAATTTTTTTTATTTTTGAAAATTAATATAATTATAATTATTAGACATGTGCTTCATTTACAAACAACCCTTTCCTGGATCTAACGCCGCACCCCACGAGAGTGTTGAGTATGAGGATTTAATTAAAGTAAAAGAAATTTAGTCTGAGTCATTTATTAAAAAGTTGGATTTTGAATTTAAAGCTTGCAGGAGAAAGTTTAAACGCTTTAGCCGACAGTAACAGTGATTTTAACGGCCAGTCCCCTTTTCTTCCTTTTTTTCACTACCCTGTTCCTACTACCCCTATCACGTCATTAATATGGAAAGAGGACCACGTAAGTTGACTGTCCCATAAGGGGCATTTCCGACAATCTACCTTCCAACCAATCACATTCTCCCACGTTACCATCAACCCATCCCCATTCTCTCCCTCTCCTGCTTATTTTTAGCTCTTCCACTCCTCACTCCCCACATCAAAACCACTACTTAGATGAGAACCGCTCCTCCAAAACCAGAATACTTCCTCTTTTAGCACCACTTCAATTCTCATTATTTGTCATTATTCCAATTTTCTACTTTAATATATTCAACTGGGTATTCAAAGAAAATCTTCTTCAAATCAAATCGAGTCTAAAAGGATAATAATGTTGAGATATCCATTTTTTATTTTCCTCGTTTTGGATTGGAGCTAGTGAGATTCGGTGGTATGGACCGAAACGATACGATCAAGATCGTTCTCGGTTCGGTTTCTGTATTTCTTGTGCTTCTCCTTCTCTTTGTGATCTGCTGCTGTCGGAGAAGAAGATCGTGGAGGAATTCGGAGGAATTGGAGATGGGAAAGAATAGGTGTGATTACTTGGAGGAATTGGAATTGGAGGCGGAGGATCTGATGTGTTTTCAGGGAGGGGAGGATCTGACCGTCCATGATATCTTGGAGGCGCCAGGAGAGGTGGTGGGGAAATCAGGGTATGGGACGCTTTACATGGCCAGTCTGGAGAGAAAAGAATCTGTGGTACTTCTTCGATTTCTGAGGCCTGCATGCACGGAACGGATGGTGGAGATCGTGCCACAGATTCGGATGGTGGGTTTTGTGAGGCATCCGAATTTGGTTCCTCTGCAGGCATTCTACTCGGGGCCTAAAGGGGAGAAGCTTCTTGTTCATCCTTTCTATTTTGGGGGCAATCTATCTAAGTTCCTTAGGGGTATTTTGATTCCTCTGTTTTTTTTTTTTTCAAGAATGCGGGTTTAACTTTCTTTGGTTTTGCTTTTGTGATTAGATAGTTTTAGGGAAATTGGATAGTTGTGTACATTAGCTGATTGGTGCTTGGACTAAAAACCAGCTTACAGTTCAGTAACATGAATGGGAAAATGTAGATATTTTGGGTATTTAGGATGAGGAGAAAGCAACTGTCCACAGTGCAATAGGAATTGTGGAGTGTTTTATCCACCCTTCTCCATCCAAAAGCTGTGTGGGAGCGATTATGTCTTGATGAGCTGGATGGAGAAAATGTGCTTACTTTGTATCTAAGCACTGTGGAAGCAAACCGATCGGTTGAAATGACCTTGCGAATTTCCCAAGTTTGCGATCTTGATTGCTGAAATTCGTGGTGTTGTAGCCTTTTTTAGGACTCTGTTGTGTAGATTGTAGCCTTTTTTAGGACTCTGTTGTGTAGATTGTGTTCTTGGGAGCCTGCTAACTTGTAAAGATCATTGAGGGGTCATTTGTTTGTAGGAATTTCTGATGGGAATTCTATATGTAGGGAACTTCTTATGGCAATGTCAGTTTGTTGCATTAGGAAGATCTCAAAATTCACTTTTGGCCTATAGGATTCTCCAAGTTTTATCCTCTTAAATGTCAGGGGTACTGGAGCACCTGTGAATCCAGCTGTGGGACAGCATTTGGGGAGTTCAGATATCCCCGCGATAGTTCTGCAACTCTTCTTTCCTTTTTAGTATGTTATAGATTTGGGTCTCTCGCTGTAGGTACTTCTGTTGTTGCTTATTCTTCTATTGTTTGTTTGTTTGGTTTAATTTGTTATATTAAGTGGCTCTGTGTCCTTTGGTTGTTAAATTTAATTCTCTCTTTTGGTAAATTCTTCTGTTATTCATGATTGAACAAATGCAGGGACCAGGCAGGGCAGATATTTGGTTGTGAGAGTTTATATCTACTGACAATTGTTTGCTTACAACAGAATCGCTTTCCATAACTAGCTTGAGGATGATGACACCTGGATAATTCAAAGTAGAAATATATGCATTTCATCAATCATCATATCCGAAATTCTCATTTTCATGTACTAAATCTGCATCCCTGCTGTATTCATGGCATGTACCAACCAATTCCTTGCCATATCCAGGCCTCATAAGTGGTAGACAGCTTCCTAGTAATTTGATCTTGGGTTTCATCTTTCTTCATAGAACCAAGTCATTTTCTTAGAATGCCAGCTTTTAGGTAATTATGTTCAGAGTTTGTATATGCCCTATCACCTACATTTCATTAGAGAGAATGAGATTTGGTGCTTAAATCCATGCTCTTATTCCCTCATGTTTATGTTGCCTTTTTTTTTTTTTTTTTTAACAGATGCAAGTGATGAATCACACAGGTGGCCCGTTGTTTACAAGATCTCTCTTGGCATAGCAAAAGGATTGGATTATCTACATACTGGATTGCAAAAGCCCATTATCCATGGAAATCTCAAATCAAAAAACATATTACTCGATTCAAATCACCAACCATATCTATCAGATTTTGGTCTACATCTCCTCTTGAACCCAACTGTGGGCCAGGAAGTGCTGGAAGCATCAGCAGATGAAGGATACAAAGCTCCTGAGCTGATCAAAATGAAGGATGCAAGCAAAGAAAGCGATGTCTACAGCTTGGGGGTTATCTTACTTGAGATACTTACTAGGAAGGAGCCTATTTATAGGAGTTCATCATCTCCTCTGGATCTTTATCTGCCAACTTCCATGAGAAATGCGGCACTTGATCACAAAGTCATAGAAATGTTTAATTTTGAGCTTCTAAGCCAAAGTAACCGTCAAACTTCAATTACTGAAGAAGGTCTGCTGATGTATTTTCAATTAGCAATGAGTTGTTGTTCTCCTTCCCCATCTTTGAGACCAGATACCAAGCAAATTATTAGAAAGCTTAATGAAATTGGACGACAATGAATGATTTGGATTGGGTTGACATTTTGATATTGATGCAGCATGATGGTGGTTAAATGATGACAGAACATTTGATGGAAAATTGTATTTTAATGAGAATAGCATCATCAATGATGACTGGCCACCAGCATGCAGGCTTTTGGATGAGAAAATGACCTTTCTTGTGAACTTTAACTGTAAATTATGATCAAAGATGGTGAATTCTGATGCTGGGCGATATTGGAGTTCTGGGTTTTGTTTTGTTCTACACAACTTGCATCGCAAAATCATGAATTGATTTGGTCCGCTTGGGGTACCTTGTCAACAGAGTAAATTGACGCACATAATTTACAGGGAGGAGCCATATTGTGGAGTTCTGGGTTTTGTTTTATTCTACACAACTTGCATCACAAAATCATGAATTGATTTGGTCCGCTTGGGGTACCTTGTCAACAGAGTAATTGACACACATAATTTACAGGGAGGAGCGAAGCAATTTTGATCAGCAGCCACACCAAGCTCTAATACCACCCAAGGAGCTGAACTCTCTGATTTGAAACTAACTAGAATTGGACCGTCAGATGGAAGTGATGGAAAAAGGGATAGTGCTGAATCCTAAATTTTCCCATGAATGTTGAGAAATTTGTAATCACAGAAGTTCGCCCGAGAATTATACAGTTTATATGTTATTTCTCTATTCATAAGCTCCAGTTAACAGCCTTAAGTTTTTCTTGCTTTTGAAGGAGAAATCTGCAAAGCCTAGGAGCTTATTTGAAAGGTAAAATTGATGGGTTAGCCCTGTCTTTGACCATCTTGTATGAGTTTTTCTTATAGCAGTTCTATATGTTGGTTAGCCCTTTTGCAGGTTTCTAGTTGTCTTACCTGGTTGGTAGATGGTCGTAGTCACATGGAATCATTATAGACAATGTCTTTAGCAGTTGGGGTCATCTTCATCATGATACTAGTTTAAGCAGCATGGTTATCCCCCACATTGATAAAATCAAACATCATGCGATAACATGTGATAAAGCTTAAGAAAAGCCAATTACGACGCACCTTTGTTTATTTGCATATAGTACAGCTTTCATGATAGTTAATGAATGATTATTGTGTTAGGACTAGAAAGCTCCAAGACCGGTCCGGTCCATGTAGGAAATGGTTTTGGTTGATGTTGAATGGTGATCCATCAACTGACCTGGAAAGTTTAAAGAAGACATGAATTTTTTTTCCGAAGGTTGTGTGTTGCAAACAAATGACCTATTTGTATTGCTAATTATAATAGCGATCAACATGATGCGGAGTATTCTTAAGAATCTTAAAAATTCCTATTTCTTCTTGTTTTTCCAGTTTGCGTTAAATCTCGCTAGCACCTTAGATAAGAAAAAGGATTGACCCTTACAACTATGTATTGAGGAGTGTGCTCCATCTGAGGGAGAATATTAAAAAGTATTTCCGTTGTCTCTACTAATGCCTTGAAGTTTTGGTAGGAATGGTTACCTGAAGAAATTCAAGATGGTATCAGAACCAACTGGTTGTGAGTTCGAATCCCAAAAGGAACGACTCAGCGCAAAAAAAAAAAAAATGCGTGTCACCAAAATTACACCGCTTGTAGACATATGCTATAATTTCTACCGAAAGATCTACTTATAGGTACCACTTGCAGACAGGCCCACAACAACTTTCCACTATATTCTTTTCCCTGTCATAAAAGGACACTTTCAGCTTGCTAGGTACAAGTGAAAACTCTCTCTCACGAGCAGACCGCATATGGGTCCAGCTCTTCGGGAGGGGTTAACGAGCAAAAACTATTTCCTGGAGCACATACACAGCGGCACGGCACACATATTACCTTGATAATGCAAGTGGTGAGAGTCGAATTTGAGACCTTGGAGAGCAAACCCAAGGCTCAAACCAACTGAGCCACCACCTTGATCTCGAGATTTGATGAGTATGAAAGGAGGTGCTGATCAAAGGTGGGCCACAAGTGGGCCCAGTTGAGAGGCCCAAGTCCACCTCCTAAGAGAGAATTTTCTACTCACCAGAGTTATACATTACTGGGCCGAGTATACATGTGTTTCTTTCTAATAATGCAAACCGTACAAGTTCATTCAGTGACTCGATCCCAAAACTAGTGAGAATGATATATGTTGATGTGAGTCAATCAACAATAACCAGCGAGTAACACATTTTTGTTGATAGTTAAGCCTAATTTTACGTACATAAATGTTGTGGCTGTGGACAGTTGGTCAATGTTACTCACATAATCAGTCACATTGGATGTCTTATGTCTGCTCCACGGAGTACATCGCCTTTCTTTTTTTTTCTTCTTCTTCCTTCTCCTGTTGGTAGACTTAAGTACATTGCCTTGATTAGCACAAAACCTGCTCCTTTGTTGAACCCCCTTGATTGACCAGCCAAAAGTAACTGATTTGATTAGCAATAAACTAGTCCGGATCCTATGAGAGCGAGTAGAATTTCACAATGGAGCCCACTTATTCAAGATCTGAACTACTCAGAACAAATGCTCTTATCATTATTAGGACGTCACCAAATTTTCTCTAATAGGAATTGACCCTACCTTAAGATTGAGCATGTAATTAACAATGTGTTAGGACTGATGGACGGGAAATATGAGACGCTCAGAGGATGCGACTGGAAAATTTATACGTCTGTTTAACTATTTTGATCGATAAACAAAAGTTTTCTATTTTTAAATTAAAAAACAAATACAAGGGGGTATGATTGACAATATGCCCGTAATTTAATGGTCCCAAATAATAATAATAATAATAATAATAAAATCAACTAAACTCTCTGATCTATTCAGTATTGCTAAATCATTAAATTATTACTTTAGAGTTTTTGCTTTTTAAAAATAATCACCAAAATCTGTGATCCATCTTCCAGTTTTCTTGATCCTGTTAATATCTGGTTATAAAATCGTCAGTATAAATCAACAGTTTAATTGATAACTCATTAGTCAGTATAATTTTTGCTAAATTATTAATTATAAATCAACAGTTTTTTTTCTTAATATGTAACAATTTAATTAAAAAGTAACATCACTCCTACATTGACTCTTGATCACAGGTCAACTCCATTCTTTAGCCTGCCAAGTTGAATCACAAATCAGCAAGCTAAGCTTTCATCCCTACAAGAAAACGTCCTCATTATGGAGTGCATTTGTGCGATGGGAGGATTCCACAATGGTAAGGAAATCTGGGCTTATTTTCCCTGCAGCCCACAGTTCCATTGTGAGATACATTTTCCTCACAGAAAAGGAAGAATAAACTGATTTTCCTCAATGGATTGGATATTTATTTCCTAAAGGGTGGTAGGAATGCAGAACTCCTCTCCAATGAAAACAGAAATCTACAGGGTGTGGAATCCTTTTCTTGTGCAAACAAGTCCCACACGTATGACAAAATCAGCTGATTTCTCCTTCATACCCAGAAAACTTCTCAATTTTTTGTTTCTGCTCGACTTGTCTTTTCTCTTCTGGGGCATCTTCCTTCCTTTTCCCTGGTCATTCCTAGCTGTTTCCACTGCCTTCGTTGCCTTTCTTTCATCATCTTGCTAATTTGCAATCTTTTTATTTAATTGGCTGAGCTGAATTCAATAAATTCAAATACAAATCTCCCATTTTATTGACTTGGCTGAGCTGAATTCAAAAAATTCAAATACAAATCCCCGAATTGAGTTGAAGCTATTGTTATTCTTCCACCAGATAATTAAATCATCCTAGTTGAATGAACCCATACAAAACCAAAGAAAGATAGAGCCAGTTTTTTCTGCTATATCATTATTAACCAAAACAACCTTCTCTTACTGTGAGAAATGGAACTTTACAACCATTTTTGTTTGTGTAATCCAGGAGCCCATCATGAAACACTGAAAAATCTTGCTTTCGAGAGATTTCTTTTGGTTAGTAATTCACTTTCTTGAGATTCTCAACTTTCCAAAGCCATCAATTTCATCTTGCTGGATTCTCAGGTTTCGGCAAGTAGCTTTCCAGCGAGCAGAACACGAAGTTGCCAGAAAATATAGCTTCCTTGCCTGTCCATCCAAAGGTTCAATAACTTGGTCAAGAAAGAACGCATGAATAGGAACACAAGTTTTTAGAATATTCCAAGCAATCCATACCCAAGACCAAGAAGAGTGGGGGGTGGGGGGTGTGGGGGTGGGTGGGAGAGAAAAGGTGTCCAAGAAGAGGGCAAAAATGGTTGAGACCTGGCAATCCATAAGGGGTGCATTTGCCATAAGCAGTTTGAAAATCACGGAATGATGATTTCCATTCTGTTACGCAATTGGTTGGGTTGTTGCAGAACTCAGAAACCATATCAGGTGGAATAATTTTGCTCGGCATTTTCAGCTCGAAATCATTCAGCAGTAATCAATATTATGGGATTGAGAATAAGAAACACAGCTCTAATACTTGATTTCAGATGGAAAACAGGGAAAATTGCATGATATAAATTCCTTATTTTGTGCCATCAAATGCACGCGGAACGGATAGCCATTTGTTTCGCTAAATATTCGAAACAACTACCTACGGGGATAATATAAATGAAACGTAATGACTAGTGAATTTTTCACTTGCGGGAGTCTGTAGGGACTCCCATGTGTGGAATTAGCCCTCATGTGTTAATGCAGGGGGCCCACCTCTGCATTGACACAAGATGAATTTTCACACAGGGGAGTCTGGAGGTGAAAATGTCTCTATCACAATCTGAATGAGGTCCAATAATCAAGTAAATGTGGGTTACCTGTTAAAGACAGGCAAGTGGACTCCCTACGAGTATATCTTGACATTGCCTGCATGTAACCAGGAATAAAAGGAGGTTATTATCTTTTAACAAAAATAAATAAATAATAATACAATAACAACAACAATAAAAGGAATAAGAAATTCTCAGTTAAAGGATAAATTCACAAAATGAAAAGGCAATGACAAAAGAAGGTACATATTTTTGTTGGACCCTTTTTGTGGATTAGTTGTATGTTTGAAGAATTTACTGCTCATTTGACATGTTCAGTGCCATGGATTTCAATCATCCATGTATTGTTTGGATGATTCCCTCTCGCTTGAACAGATGAATAGTGCCCAGCAGCCATTTTGAAATTTGGATTCAACTTGGAAATCAGTTTTTCTACTTCTAGGTTCAGCTTGAGCAAATGAGGGAGAGTTGCCAAAGTTACATCATGTCAGATGATTTTTCATAAAAGAATGTCGGTTCCACCTGAACTGATTTCAGATTTGCTGCATGATGTGCCTTCAAAAAAACTCTTAAGAACTTTCTTAGTTGCGGACTTGCGGCACTAGCTTCTTTAGGAAATTAAATAATAGGGTCCATTACCACAATAATAGAGCTGTAAATGAGCTGAGCTGGCTCAACTAGTCGACATGAGCTCAAGCTTATTTTTCAGCTTGTCAGCCTATTTTGCAGGCTTGTTTGAGAAATGAACCAAGCATGAAGGGTAGGCTCAGATCGAGTTCAGCTCATGAAGTGGCTCAGTTCGGCTCTTCATTCACTATATTATACTATCATAATAGTGACAATAATAATATTATTAGATGTCTATCGTTTTTGTCTATCATTTTTACTTCATTTCTTTACAAAATATATTCTCATGATCATGAAATGGATAAAAAACCTGTCACAAGACAGCAATATGGGCATGTAGCACATGTTTACACTAAATCTGGACTTAGGACCTCTGACAATCCTCTCTCATCCTCTTTTCAATTGGATTTAAATAATTCATGTAACTTGTACATAACCATAAACAACTGTTAAAACTCTAAAGGCACATCCATTGAATTCCTAATAATTCCAAGAAATGCGTTGCCATCGCGATGCAGGCCCAAGAAATAGGGCTTGCATGGGAGTGCCAAAGCACGATGGGGGTGCCGAAGCATGTGTCCGCCGAAACTTCAACACGTCTCAGCAGAGACTTCAACACGAGGATGCACCTCTCCGAGGGAAGAAACCCACAATAAATTTATTCCACTAATCAATTCTTGGATTTTCATCTCTACAATATAATATAAATAGCAAACAAACTTGATGGCTAAGAAACCTAATCAACTAGGAAAGAGATTAAATTAGAAACTATCCTCAATAACAAGCAATTTAAAAATAATTCCTAAACTACTTTGCTGGGCCACACACTTGGGTCATCCGTTCTGCCTCACATTAAAGGGGCAACAACTGAAGGAAGGACAAATGGCGATCAAATAATCTCCCCTATGGTAGAGATAATCATTACCGAACCATCACCCTAGTAAATCAAACCCCAAGAAAGTAAGAACCCCATCTCCTTCCTAAAAACCCACTTTATCATGAATTCCCATGGAAATCAATAAAAAGTAGGCAAACAGGCCCTAGGAGAAAGCATATAACACAGGAGTTCATTTATAATCCATAACAGAATCAACAACCAGCTCTTTAGAATTAGGATGAGACAACTAAAGCTAGGAATGATAGTCTTGATATACTCTAATACCACTTGGTACAGGTCAGTATAACCGATCCTTTATGTGGTTTACCTCAATTTGCTCAGTAACAAACTAACGCGAAAAGAATATAGAAAAGAAGGGAAAAGGTTTGCAGGGATAATAGACAGTAGAAACATAGAATAAATTGGATAATGCCTTAACACTAGAATATGCTTTAAAACCCAATAATTATAAGGCTCTCATAATTAGAATCTTATCCTTCAAAGCCAACGTAGCAGAAAATCGTTAGAATCATATCCTTCAAAGGCAACTTAGCAGAAACCAGCTGAATGATGGGGCTATGTGTGTGTGTGTGTGTGTGTGTGTGTGTGTGTGTGAGAGAGAGAGAGAGAGAGAGAGAGAGTATAGGATATTAGTTCATTATTAAACTATTAAATGACCAACTTTTTACGTTGGACTTAGTGATAGCAATGGATAGGGTTAAAAGCATGTGACAGATTGGCGCAGGTTTAGTAGTGATTTTGACAGGTACAGGGCAAGAATTGGTTCATACTTCATATGTTCTGACTCAAGTTGGGTCGAGATGCGTTCAGATTTAGTTTCCCCAACCATCTCTACCCCATTTATAACCCATTGACATGCTTATTAAAGAAAATTATTTACAGAAACTTATATCTTAAATTGTTTTAAGTTTTCTTCTACATTGAATGATAAACAGTATGAAACCCAACCAGCCTGTACTTGTCACAGGGCAGGTCTGGTATCAGATATCCTAATTACTAATCCCTTCAGAGAGCAGCTTGGGTACAGTTAGGAGCAGGTGTGAGTCAGCGATGAACCCATTGTCATGCCTAATTGGGTCAAGAGTCAAGACCTGAATGACACGTCGCATAATTTTCTTTTGCATAGCAATAACTCAACATCAAGTTCATGATATTCTTAGCACACTCTTTTCTGCCAAGATCAAAGGTCTTCCATGACATGCCAAATGTTAGAAGACCTATCACTGAATATATAGAAAGCTTGGATTAAATCTATTGTTTCCATTTAGCTGGATTTAGTAATTTCTTTAAACCAACGGTTAAATTTAGTTGCGTCTTAATGCACATTGTTTGATCATCCTTAGTTCTCTTCTCCTCGTTCTTGACTACAAAATCCACTATTTCAGCCTCCACCCACTGGGTTAATTTGATTTTCTTTTTCTTTTTTGATCGGCATCAGTAAAATTTTAGTGAAGGGAGAAGGAAAGTTTAAACACCAAGCCACCAAAACACAAAAGGACATACAAAGCTATACGAGCATTATACCCTGCATCTATCACAGCAAGAATCAACAACAAACAACAAAAAGAAACAACATGGACCGAGATACAATAGAACCCACATTAGACACTCCAAGCTTAGGCAAACCATCCTTTAACCCATTCACCGAATGAAGAACATGCTGAAAGACAACCAATTGACATAATCTGTTGAAGGATAGTGTTGCCAAAGCTCCACCAATTGTCACCAATCTTGTAGCTTTCATTGAAATTGATTTAGTACCATGATCATCTCCTACTAAAGAAAGCTGATCAATGATGGATTGCTTCCCACTTTCTCCATGCCTTCATAGCACCATTGCCCCGCTGACCTTGCTGGTCACCCTTAGATTTCAGCAACCCACTTAGAACCCAATAATTATAAGGCCCTCACGAACTTATGCATTGCAACTAAGGAACATTGATAATATGAATCTTTTTAGTATCTTCTCCCATTCAGCTATTTTCTTCATCAACTAATACACAACTTGTGACAAACTGTTGATTTCTTTTGTACTGCTTTTATTATAGGACACTTTGTTTTTATTACTACCCAAAGGCTGTACAAAAGGATTCAAAACATGCTCTAAACAACTTAACAGAACATGATTACTATCAGTTGATATAAGAAGGGATAAACAATCCTTCAAATGGTAATATTAATCCCTAGAATCAAGGATAGAAATATCGGTTGTGGCGGGCGTATCAGCTGGCGACCAAAACAAAATGTATCGGGCGATATGTATCATTTATCAGCCTAATCGAAAATGAGATATAATTAAATAAATAAATAAAACTCCAAAAAAATATACAAATAAATCCAGAATATTGGAAAATATTAGAATCTTTTTCTCATTAATAACCAAGATAGGAGGGCATATCAGGCTACAAATTTTCATACAGACCCTGTATTGTTGTGTGATTATAAAATTAAAAGTATTGATCTATGTGTCCACATATTTATGTTGGTTGATATGCATGACATAATATTAATAATTACCCTTTTATTTGAATTTGTTAGTTGTTTATTTTACCTTAAATGTTCTAATTATAGCCTTTTTCTTATTATGTGGGAATTAGAAGGAGTTGAGCATATTTGAGCTTCATTTGGAGAGGTTTAAAGCTAAAACCCCATTAGAGAAAAGTCATGCACAAAGAGCATGTAGGCCTGTTGCAGAGGAGCTGGAATTTCAAGTTAGAGGTCATGAGATCGAGCCTTGGCATACTCAGTTTTTATTTTGAAGACCGAATTTGGTGGGGCCCACCTATCTAATGGTTGCTAAAAATTAGCAACCAACCTTACAAGAAAAGCAAGGAATCTCGTGGATAGCAACAAGAGTTGTATTGTTTAGCAAGTAATCAAATTTTGAAGGAAAGAGAATTTTCGGAATTCTAGCCTAGCCTACACATGCTTACTGTTTTGGTCATAACTTTTGACTCAAGACTCGGATTAAGGCAAGGTTGGATGCATTGGAAAAAGGATTCAAAGGAGAAAAAAAATCATGTCTCGCGAGAATCTCCTAATTCTAACATTTTTGGGGGTCAAAACAGGCTGTCAAATTGAGGGATGACGAATTTGGGGGATTTTTCTTTCTTTTTCTTCTTGTATTTTTTCTTTTTAAAGAGAGGCTCTCTCTTGCTCTTTGGTTCTTTAGTTATTGCTTTAATTTTTATTTGAAGGAAGGTGGAGCTTGAGTGGTGTATTAGACAACTTTGAAGGCTTTCAATAATGGAGATTTGTTTCTTTGTTCTTGCTTGTTCCACAATGCTTAGCTAATCCGTGGATTAGGGTGGAGGAAGCCAAAACCAGTGAGATTGTTCTTTGTTATTTTTCTCTGTCTTTCCCTCATTATGCTTAATGATTTAATAAGTTCTCCATCATGAATGCTATTCAACTTCTTGTCTTGTAAAGGTTATTTGACATATCTTTTACTTTTTATGCTTGATCTTGACATACCATGTTTAGGTTAAAATCCCTTAATGGCTTGTGCTTGATCTTGATAAATAGTGATTAGAGTTTCAAAATATTGAAGTGAAGGGAGTCTTAGGTACTAATTAGCAAAATGGATTCTTAAGAACAAGGGTTTTCAAAGCTAAATCCTCCAATCCAAGGCAATTGCTTGCTCATTGGGTTGAGTTTTATTGGGATAAGATTAGGAAGTAATTTTGGAATGCGTAAAGCTATTTTGGTGGAATCTGATACCCTAATCTCTCTTTCTTTGATCAGTTTGTTTTAGTTTTCTATGGTAGTATTTTAGTTATTAATTTCTTGATTAATTGTGTTTTCAAAATCCCAATGTGAAAATTGATTGAGGGTTTTTGGATCTTGTTGCTACAAATCCCTGTGGATCGACATGTACTTGCCATTATCTAATTAATAGAAATTTGAGCGATTGCGGTTTATTATTTTGAGGACATCATTGGTCAACTATATTAAGTTAGAAACTAATAAAATGCTAATGATCAAGCATAGATCTAGAAGTTTGAAAGTATATGGATGTGATTTGGTTCGTCCACATTGAAAAAAATAAATTTGTTTTTGGAAATTCCTAAAATAAACAACAAAAAAAAAACCTTTGGGATTAATTTATGGTAAACATAAATCTAGAAGCTATAGAGCATTTGGGTGCAATTAGGTTGGTCCGATTAGAACAAAAATATTTTTTTCTAAAAATTCAAAAAATAAAGAACAAAAAAATAAATAACATAAATACCCGTTTGCATTAATCCAGGGAAACATAAATCTAGAAGTTAGAAAGCATATTCAAGTAATGGTTGGTCTATCACGCCAGAAATTGAAATTTTTTTAACCCAAAAAAATTAAAAATTAAAAATACATAAAAGAGCTTAAATAATGGATAAGAGCAGGAATTTACATGAAAACATGCAAAACAATGTTCAAAACCTGAATCATGACAATTTAAGAGAGAAAACATAAATCTAGAAGTTAGAAAGCATTTTTCAAGTAATTAGGTTGGTCTATCATGAAAGAAATTGATTTTCTTTTTTTTGAAAAACCAAAAAAAAAATTAAAAACAAAAAAAATACTTAAAAACAGATAAAAGAGCTTAAATAATGGATAAGAGTTGGGATTTTCATGAAAACATGCATAACAATGTTTATGACATGAATCATGACAAGTTAAGAGTGGAAGAGACAAAAAAGATTAGATTAAAATCCGAAACTTTTCATACCGTAAAATAAACCCATGGGAAGGACCTTGTGTATTGGCTTCGATCCTGCGGTTGTTTGAGGCTTTCAGTGTTTTTTAAAGCTTAAAAGGGCGGTGGGATCATATCAGCTGTTCAGAGATTTGGGGACTTAAAAAAGACAAAATAGGGATGTCTTGAAGAGGCCATCGTACGCTTTTAGGGTAAACCACTTTGTATCTGCCAATACACACCCGATACAAGTGTGAATGGCAATAAATTGAATGTGCAGGAGCAAAGTTGACCAATACAAGCAATATATCGGCTGATACAAGATGTGTCAATCCGATATTTTGATCCTTGCCTAGGATTACCACACTAATGCAAGAGAATATAGAGAAGAGGAAAAAAACGTCACAGAAATTATAGACAGTAAAAATAGAAAAGTAGGAGAATATCTTGAGATTGAGAGAGAAAATGCTCAGTAAAAGAGGATGATGAGAATACAGCCAGTCAGCCACCAAATAGAAGAGGAAGTAAAGAGGGAACTAAAAACAAAGTTCGTCATATATTCACTACTCAACCACTTTGAAACATTAAATCAAGATTTGGATGTCCAGATGCAATATAATCTTCGCAAGGGAAAAGAGAGGAAATGACCCACATCCTATGTACAATTTAAATCTACGTAATGCAAGCCCTAAAGCACACTGAAGCGGAGATTGAGTACACCATTTATATCACATATTCACACAGAGTGACAAACTAAAATGAAGAAAAGAACATACCTGGACTGCACTGGCTGCCGCATCACTGGGCATCTGGGAACCATCATCAGAGAAAACATTCCTGCAAAAGCATTGTGGTGAGCATCATTTCAGATTAATGAAGCATGGAAAATTCATACATAGGACTGACATGACAACTCACGTGGTCTGAATACTTAAACTGGCTGTAATGGCCCTTACCTCCACATGACTTTCGAAAGCTCGTCCTTCTGAGCTTCTGGAACCATGGCAGCATCATACGCAACAATGTTCCCATAGAATATCTTTTCCAAATCCTTCATCCATTTGCTCAATAGTAAGTTGACCTGTGATAGAAAGGACATATGAAGTAAGTTGCACACTTGCACCAGAAATTTTCTATTGGTTCACGGAAGTTATTTAGCATATTAGACAGCAGGTTTGCTATGAAGTTAAAAATTCAGGGTCATATTTGGATGAAGCCCAACTTGTAATCAGTTTGATTATCATGGAAAAATGAATGGTGACCAGCATGTTTCGCAATGGCAAAATCACAACCCACAAGAGGTTGGATACTTTTTCCAACCTTCTAACCCAATCAGTATCAGGGATCAGCAGAGCCAATTACACTGATCTGCAGTGGAAAAGGCTGGAAACAAAGCAAAGCCCCATTGTCCATTTCAAAAAAAAAAAAAAAAAAGCCCCATTGTGGTTTTGAGTCTTGTCACTTGTGTCACCCTACATACATATCTTAATGGATTCTGCTCTTCAGAGAATCAATGAGAGTGCCACTTGAGGTACATGTAAAAGAGCCCATAAATTGAGAATCCAGATTCACCATCCAATTGCGTTATATATATACTTCACAAAAAGAGGTCTAGAAAGAATTGTTCACTTACCCCAGCTTTCGAAACTCGCAGCTCTAAGTCATGATTGTAAATCTCATATAAGTATTGCCCAAACTCAGTCCCTTCCTTTCCCTCTTCCTTCAAACGTCGTAAGCAAAGCCACATATGAAGTACAAGCAAAGAAAATGTCGTTTTGAAGGTTTTCTCCAACTGGAACACTGGGGAAAAAAAAAAAAGGAAACTACAGTTAGAACAGTACAAAAACATATGAATTTGCAAGTCCAGTAATTGTAAGTCTAACTACAAATAATAAAGGCAAAATAAACCATCATGGGAAAAATGGTTGAAAGCCATTATAGGAAGCCAGTAATATCCCATTCTTCACAGGTTCAGCCGTTCAGTGCTTATAATCATATAAAAGACCAAGAAAAATAAGGTACAAGAATTACTTCTCAGTTCTCAAACCACAAATGAAATCTTGAGAAGTCACTATCTCCATCTAAAAACATATAGATGAAGCTGAACCTTCTTGCAATGGGAGAAAGATGCTACTTCTACTCTTACAATTTGTTAGTGGTACATTTCATTTAACTTGATTTACATTCTAAGTGAGTAAACCAGACCTCTAGACATTTATAATGGCAGCAAAGTGTAAAAGCATTTACTTGTTAAGATGCATGCATGCCAAGCAGAAGTACAATTAAAATGTGGGAAGACAATTATGTTCATTCTGACAGATAAACCAAGGGGGTGCTGGAACATAAATGCTCTCTAAATCAGAAGTGATTTGAATATTTGGCAAATGATGGCAATCCATTCTGCAGCATTTAGGGTATAAAAGGAAATCGAATTCCACATTAGTTGGGACACTCGGACATGCACCTTTATCAATAATTATTAGTGCCAATTTCTTATGTAAACCTAGGGCATAAAGTTTGGGAAAAGGACCCACATCATGTAATGTGAATTAAATTTCCATGAAGTTCCAGACACGCTGCAAAAAGGTTGCCACACATTCTGCCCAAATACTCAAACCAAATGTGATTAAGGGTACATTAAAACCCAAAGAAAACAGGCTCACCATCATATATAGCAGGCTTGTCAACTTGTGAAATGATACGCCGATATACCACATTGGCCCCTCTAATAGATTTGCTCTGCTTACTATAAAAAAGCAACAACTTAAGCATAACGTGTCGGATGCCAACATATTTCGGCTCTTCTATTCTTAGCGGCGAGTCTAGAGCCAAAGCCAGTGAACATGGCTTAGACCAAAACAAAGCATTTAAGTTAACCTGTCAAAACAAGCAAGTTCAAACTTGGGCAACAAGTAGTACATAATATGAGCAAGTTAAACGTATCCATGGTGATTACTGATTACATGCAGTAAGTAGATTGATACAGAAACAAAGAAGCAACTTATATCTGTACTGAAATAACATGAAGTGCTTTTAATTTTGTTTATCTATAACGTAATGAAAATTTATTTAGAAAATCGATCAAGTACTAGACCAAATGCTAGGAGGATTTACTATGATGCATATATACGGCATGGATGCAAGTAGGACATGCTGTGAATACAGCAGGGTATGCAGAAATTACATGCATAAATGAGATGAGACCTATCAGTCACCCACTTTCAAGTAGCAGCATATTAAAGGCGTTCTATATGGTTGTTTTTTTTTTTGGGGGTCAAATGGAAAAAGGAACACATTACAGAGGAGGACGAGGAAAGGGGGGCGGGGGGGTTGTGGGGCAAAAAATCTATAACCCTGGCACATTGTTTGCAACAAAAATCTTTGGTTTCATCGAGTCAGTTGGTAATATTATACTAACAAAAGGATTTTCTTTTTTAATAATGGTAATTTTTTTTACTATATATCTCTGTTGATGACAAAAGGATACGACCACCTTTAAACTATATATCTTTGTTGATAACATGAAAGGACATCTCTATGGAACAAAATTGGTGCATGAATAGTTACAAGCTGTGTTGCCCAGGAGGGAGAGAGAGAGAGAGAGAGAGAGAGAGAGAGAGAGAGAGAAGAACAAACCAGGACAAAGTGGGGGGTAAACTTCTTGTTCCATGAAATACATGACACGGATACAGATATGAGTATCACATCAATGTTTATCATGAGGAAACAATTGTTTGTAGTCTTAAAAATGCTGAAACAAATACACCAAAAACAGCAATATACCCTCTTCTTAAGTATTAATCTTTTTATCAGTGGTACTGTTTAAATTGATCTTAAAAGTGCCTATGTTTTATCGGATATCAGTGTCAACAAGGACATAATAATGTTGTAACACTCGAAACCCGCAGTTGTCATTTAATTGACAAGGATTTCAACTACGACAGCATTTTCATAGGCCATCATCAATTTATAAGGAAGCTGGGATAACTGAAAGCCATGCATGGAATGGCCAAGTGATGAGGGACTAAGTCTTTATGGTTCATACTCTAAACTGATGAGAGGTAACCCTAAAAGTTGCAATTCAAAGAAATCCGTAAATGGGGCAGGCTACTGATAATAAATAAATAAATAAAAAGAAAAGGCAAATAGGGGCAGGCCATGAAAGCACATGTCCAACTCAAGCAACAAAACTCGGTAAGATTTGACGCAAACAATTTAAAAGAAGTCACCAAAAACTCAATACATGTAAAACATAAGAAATTTCAGAAAATAAACACCACACAATTTTAAGAATCAAGGACTCGCCATGTTTTACATATATTTTGTGATTTTATTATTATTTTTGGCTAAGTTGGGCTGCTAATTAGGAGTGAATTGATACTTAAACTTGGAGACACAGGGATAGATCGCCAGGCATGTGAGTTATATACTAAGGTGTGAGTGATATACTAAGGTGCCAACACCACTCAACCGTGAGTGTGTTGACTATATTTTTGTGAATTTATGTACTTATAATCTTTGTGATTCCAACAAAAAAAAAAAAGAGGAAATTTTCTATGGAAATCTTTAAAACCTCATCAAGATAAATACATGGCCAAGATCCACACGCAAGCACACAGAGTAGTATGCATACAATCATACATGCAGAGTTGACATAGTGAGAGTAGTTCTGCTGCTCCGTATCATACATAGTAGTTCTCCACCGGTCGGCAATCAGAAAATACCCAAAATAGCAAGTAATTTATTTGTTTGGCAAAATGGGGTTTATGTTCCTCACGGATGAGGTTAAAAGGTAGAGAAAATGGTGGGTGAAGAAAATCATCCACAGTTTAAAGTCCTGAGTAAATTTTTCTCCACTTGTTTTCTCCACATCCAAACCAGCACTAAGGCAAGCACAGAATCACAAAACACAACCACTGAAACACAGTCTGCCCTATCTGCCACAAATCACTCTCCCTGCTCATCAGTCATCACTGATATTGATTTGGGGCAAGAAGAAGGAAAACACCGTATTCTAATCTCCTTCCAGATATCTACATCACCCCAGATGCACTGTATAATTAATATTAAAACCACCTGCGATTTAGGGGTACATCTATCTAAATGCAACCATAGCCAACACACACTATCAAACTCAAACCCAATTCAATAAACTACCGAAAGAACCAAAATCTCGATCTGGGTACCAATATTTATAGTAAATTTGGGTGTGGGTAGCTTTTATTCATACCTCTGATCTTCCTGATTGTGCTTTTCCAGGAGAATCATCCGTAGTTACAGTAGCAGCTGCGGAAACTTTGGAATGGTGACGGTAGAAAGAGTAAAGATCCTTTGGGGCTTCCATTTTCTGCTGCAATCCAAGCTTCGTGAGATTGTAAACTGCTCTGCTCCATCTGCTTAGCATTTCTGAGATTCAAACCCAATCAAGGACAGAAAATGAGAAATTTGGGAACTTGAACGCTCAAAACAAAAGCCTTCCGCGAACGAAAAGTAGACACGGAAACATAAGTACAAGGAACATTTACATATAAACAACCTATATGTTTCCATAATTGCAAATAACTCATATGGCTTTTATTTATCTCAAAATTTAGGCCGATCATCTTAATACACAATCGAAGATCAGGTAATGACCTGCTGGAGTCAGATGTGTTTTACATCAAATTTATAGGGGGTTTGCCAAACTTGACCTAATTTAAATTGAAGGGTCATTAATAATAACTTGAGTAAAATTTACTCAAGCTTAATAATATTTTTGAACTTGATTTGAATGAAGTTAAGTGTGAAGGGAAGTTTCTATCTTTTTAAGATATTCATTTGTGACAGGAAAAGGATATTGTCTGAGATTTTCAAAATATTTTAGAGATGGTTATTTGTTCAAAGATAAGAAATAGCATGTGATTATTGTAATTTTCGGAATTAATAATTACTCCAAAAATGCTCCTCCGGCCTTTTATTTTTAATACATTGAACCTCGGGAAAAAAATTTGTTATCTACTTTTCCAGGTCTCTCCTAGAAGTGAGTATTTTGCATAGTGTGAAATTGAATTTTAAATATCTCCCCGTAAAAGCCTATCTATATATGATAATTGTGAATTTCTCTTTCAAGCCCTGCATATGATCACCCTAAGCGCACGACTTTATTTACTTAGACAGACTTTGCACTTTTCTCTTGATGGCATTATAGCATGTTTAGTATTCTTCTTTTTCCTTTTTCTTTTTCCTTTTTTTTCTGAACAAATTAGTGCGGATTAACCCGCATCAAATGTATGTTAAAGTTGTCTAACCCGTTTAAGAAAGGGATGGGTTGGGCTTTAGATTGTTGACACCTTTATTCAACCCGACCGGTTTGCCACCGCAACCATCCTATATATACTACTCTATTATACTCTAAACTACGAAAAAGTTAAAAGGAGACTGGATGTGTCCTCGTGGTAAATATGCAGTAAGTTTTAGCTTTATAGGTGAAGTTTTGATCATCTTCTCCCATTTTTTGTTTTTTTACTAATGTGATGCATTAATGTTTTATGTTATCTATTTATGAATAAATGTTCTTTTAGCGTTATCATAACGTATCTTTCATAATAAATATGCTCTCATCTTATCTCTCCAACATTTAACTATTTAGCATTTTATTCTTATATGCAAGAAATATAAGTAAATACACTTGAGTCTCGTGATATACCCTACTATGATTTATAGAATTTGTAAATAGACCCCTATGGGTTCAGGGTTTGCATATGCCTCTCTTCTTTTTCATTTTAATACCCTCCATGTCCCCAACATCAGTAGTCTTAATGAGAATGGGCAGCTATTAGCAAGTTTGTGTTGAGTTTTATAAAAATGATAACTTTGCCCTTACATTTATTAAACAAAAATGAGATTGTTATTATTTAGAAAAATACAACTATTTTATCCCAAGTCCAATCATTTCTCTCTAAAAAATTCTCTCATGCACATAAAGCCTAATCATGTATTTTCAAACTTTCAACAATCCAACAGCCGTATTGATAAAAATGGATTTACACAAGGTCATTCTCCCGCACTAAATGTATCTTGCCACCTTATTTCTCCAACTTTTAACTATTTAGTATTTTAATCTTATATGTAAGAAATATAATATCATTGGAAAATCAACATCCTCCTCTGTACATCTCATGTGAAGATTATTACCATGGTGGTGGTAGGAGAGGAGGAAATGTGAGTTTTAAATTGAAGAGTGCAATTATTATTAATGATTTTGATTTTTTATATAACAGCAATGGGAAAGAACATTTTGAGAATTAAGGTTGGCTAAGTTTAGAGCATATGAGGATAGGACACACGACAATTGATGACTCATACTTTGTAGGGGGTTTTTGTCGGACATATTTGGGCATTTGGGCAGGGCAAACCCAGAAAATACTATCACACGGGTATAGTCGCACCCGTTAAACTGTGGTGTGCTAAAAAAACTTAATTAAAATCGTGACTCCCCCCCTTTAAATTCACATGAAAACCTTGGGTTTTCTACTAAAGCAACAGTGGACCCAAGATTTTCATTTGGGTAGTGCATACAATGGTCAAGTTAAGATGTTAAATAATAAAAATTGATTTTTTAAGAAATTTCCCAAATCTCGCTGGTGCGAGCAACACCTAGGTGTGCCCCTACCCTAAAGACAAACTACCTATTAAGGTTGGCACAGTACCTCTAAATGAAAATCATGGGTCTGCCGTTGTATTTGGGTGATGGACTGGTAGTGTTGAATGGGGTAGGTCTAAGATGAGGAGTAGAATGTCAATAGCCAGCCGATGCTAATGAGATCCATTTCATGAAAAAATAAATGCACGTACCAAGGACACTTGGGGTTATCTCAAATGAAGAAAAGTTGCGTCATCTCTCTTATTTTTGGGTCATCTATTGAAACCTGTCATGCTTCATTATTAGTTCCATTCATTTGATTTGGTGGTGTGACTGTATCATGCTTTGCTCAAGCTGTTTATGATGATGGAAAGCAATCGGTTTTGGGGAGGGGGCCCATTCACTATTCATCCTAGGTCAAAATCCTAGTAAGAAGGTAAGGATCATGAGATATAATGTACTATTGGTGATTTAGATATTATTTTTCTCTTCCATGTGTACCCAGCTTTTGGTATTCTACCTGTGGATTTACTACTAGCCAATGATTTAGTGAAAGCTTTTAGCACAAAAGAATCACCGGCTGCAAATTTGAACACAGACCTCTTATCAATCAGGATCAAGCACTTGATGCGGAGATCCGGTTCATATATATTTCACTCCGCATGCATCTAAGGGTCCGAATAGACGCCCTCACAAGGAATGTGATGATGAACAACTTGGATTATATATACCAAAGCCAAAACAAGCTCTTGCACAAAAAACTCTTTCTTTAATCACAATCTAATAAAGAAAAACTCTCATTCAGGGCTTCGCGTGGAGAAAGAGAAAGGAAAATAGGGATGAAAGGGAAAGAAAAGGACATACTCTCTTGTGCAAAAAACCTATTTAGAGTTTTGATGTGTCCGATATAAGCCTCTATTATCATACTCTACAATTAGTGTGTCCATCATTACCCTTGAATTATGCTAAGTGAACTAATCTACAAGAGGTCCATGTTCTTGCCTCCATTGTCATACTCTACAATCAGTATGTCCATTATTGCCCTTGAATTATGCAGAGTGAACTAATTTACAAGAGGTCTAGGTTCTTGTTGTTGGGATGTTTCGCTCACAATCATAGCTTCTAAAGTCACCCAAGGTTTTTTTTGTATCATGTGAGTCGGAAACAATTAGGTTAACGACAATCTAATAGAGTTTAAAGAAAGGCTTTTAGTGGTGGAGAGGGCTCTTAAAAAGGGATATTTGCGGCGGTGGGTACCGGTTAGATACTAATGGCATAGCAAACATATTTCATACGATCCTACTTTATTATTACCTATTCACTTTTGTCCCTACTGAATTCTTTAATTTCATGTAATCATTATTCTTACCTAGTCACTTTATACTGATAGGTCATTCAATAAAGCTTGAAGAACTAAGATGTAGTAGGAATAGCTTTGTTAGAGTTGTTGTTGGATTTTGAATTCGAATCATTCTCTTCTATTGTATGTATAGAGGGATCGAAGGTAATAAAATTTGCGGTGAATTATACTCATCGGAAGTTTCACAAATCTCCACATCGTATCATTGGCATGGTCATAAAAATAATCTTGTGAGTAGGATGACCATGGCCTGTCCTCTTAATCTGTAGTGACCTCACCATTAGTTTGTTTTTTTTCTTTTTTCTCTTCAATAAAAATCAATCATCCTCCCTTATCCACGTATTTATCTAAGTCTTATGACTTCGTCATCTTCATTAAGTTGCACAATAAATGTTTCATATCTGATCTATCGGGCCACTAGCAGCAGTAGAATAATAATAATAATCAAAGAACATGCTGTGACATTGATGGATTCAATGAGATAGATGGTGATTATCAATAAAAGATGATGATCATGCAAGATGGAGGGATCAAAGTTTAGGTTTTCTCCTTCCTTTTTTTATTTCATTTCCTTTTTTCTTTTTATGTTAATCATTGCACTGCACATTCCATGAAAGAAAGGACCATGCAATTGCAGAATGGTGTTAAGAGGTAATGGAAATACTTTCAAAATACGCTAGGGATATTAAAAAAAATGTTAAGAGGCAAGGCAAGCTTTCATTTTCATTTGAATCATTCTCTTCTCTTGCATAAATAAAGGAGTCATAGTTAATAAAAATCTACGGTAAGTTTTACTCAAATGTAGTTTTTCGAATTTTTGCACCGCATTAGAGCCATGACCATGGTAGTCGTATTGCAATATGCCACCCATTGTCCTCCCTCCTACATCACAATGATCTCATTGTCATTTTTTTTTTCAATAAAAATCAGTCGTCCCTTATCCATGCATTTATCCAAGCTTTATGATTTATGGCATCTCTATTAAGTTGCATGAGAAACTATTCTATAAGAATTATGACAAATTTGATATGGTGGGCCACCAACACTAACAGACTAAAAAAGAGCAGGATTGTGACAAGGGAAATTCTGAATGCACCTTGGGTTTTTCTGAACCCACCCACTTTTTTTTTTTTTTAAAAATTACACATGACTAAAATACCCATAAGTTCCGTGCATATCTCATGTGTACGGGTGTGAAACGCCGTGCACATGATATATGCACGGGGTTACCAAGCCGTGCACCTCTTTATGTGCACGGGGTTTCACAGTTGTGCACCTCTTTACGTGCATGGCTCCGAAACTCCATGCACCCCACCAGTGGGCAATACACGCAAAGGAGGAGAAGATGGTCGCCGATGATGGTGGGGCAGAAAGAGGAGCTCGTTGGTGATGGGGCGGCATGCACCCCACCAACGGGTGATGCACGCGAAGGAGGAGAAGATAGTCGCCGATGATGGTGGGGCAGAGAGGGGAGCTCGCTGGTGATGGGGGCGGGCGTCGGGGTTCAGTCGTAGAAGGTGGGAGGGGAAGAGCTGATGAGAAGAGAATAAGAGAAGAGGAGAAGAAACTCGCTTAGCTCATCGGAGAGAAGAGAGGGAAGTTCGCCGGTGATGGTGGGGCAGAGAGGGGACCTCACCGGAGGGAGAGATGGTCGCCGGTGATGGGGCGGCCATCAAGTTTTGGTCGCAAGAAGTGGGAGGGGAAGAGAAAAGGAGAAGAAAAGAGGAGAGGATGGTGTTTTGGATATTATTGGGAAAGTGAGTATGCTCATCAAAACATGTGGGTGCAAATAGAATTTCCCCTGCGACAATGTTGCACTTTATAGAACAAATGGTGATTGCACGTAGAGACGATGATGGTTCAGGACATAGAGATTGACGCGTATATGTTTTTTGTTTTTCAATGTTAATAATCGCACAACCTTTTCCATGAAAGAAAGGACAATGTGATTCCGGGAGGGTGGGTTAGAGGTAGGAGAAATATTTCCCATGTGATTCCGAGAAGGTGTTAGAGGCAGTAGGATTATTTCCCAAGATATTTTTTAACGTAATATTAGTTTGAATTTGAATCATTCTTTCCAATTGTGTATAAGAAATTTGAGTTAAGAAAACGTATATGATAGTTTTGTTAAAGATACGATTAGTTTGAGTTCGAATTTTAATCATTCTCTCCTCTTGTATATATAGAAAAGTCCAAGTTGATAATTTACGGTGAATTTCATCAATGTAGTTTTCAAAATCTCCATTTAGTGTTCTACCATGTTCTCTCTCTATATATATATATTAAGGGGGTGTTTGGATAAATGCATTATACAATATCAACAAGTTTAAATATTATAAGATTTTATTATCATAGAATAAAATAGTGTCATATTATTATCTTGTGTCACTTATGGTGTCTGACAATTTCCACAGACTTCAATGTACCTTTGAAGTATTTGGCAATTTATAAAAAAACTCACAAGATAATATACTGAAGAAGAAATGGAATGAAAGTAATCAATTGTCACAGTGCATGACTCACTAATTAGAAATCACATGTGTTAATAATCATGGTAGGATCCATCTATTGTTAAAAAATCACAAGATAAAATGTACAAACATTGAGATCCAACTAGTGTTGTTTAATTACGGCAGGTCCACAAAATGTTGATACTCACAGTGTAATTCATCTAATGGTGATTATCACAAATGGGCCAATTTAGTTCTTTTTTTTTTGTTATAAAACCTTATCTAATGGAAGATATCATTGATGAATCCATCTATGAGAAGTTATTGTGGGGCCCATTTGATGTTGGTAGTAATATTAACAAAAAGGGAGCTATCATATAGAGGGACCCATTTAATGATGACAAACTGATAATTGCAATCACGCAATTCAGTCTTTGTAATTAATGAGGAACCTTGCTACTTTTGGTAGCATGGGACCCACCTAATGTTGGTAGTCACGATGAAGGCCATTAGCGTGATATTAGTAAGACTCACGTAATATTGATAATTAACAAGGGCTATATAATTGTTATATGGTTTTAGGACCCCACATTAAATTTATAAGCACCGTGGGGCCAATCTAATATTGGTAGTCATAGTTTCACTCATATAAGGATCATTGATGTTAAAACTTATAGTGGGCCACTATAATTAATGATTTCCCATGAACTCTTTGCTATTTAGGAAAAGTTTTGTAACAAAAGATTATTTTATACAGCATATCTTTGAATAATGTACTATGAATGATTTTGAAAGAAAGTGAGATATTGTAAGATAGTTTCAAAGTTATCCAAATACATTCTTTTTTTTTTTTTGTGAGTAGATTAGATTTCAAACTAGTAGATAATATAACAAAATCTATTGAAATATCTTGTTTCCAAACACCCCTAAATTGTTCCCAGCTAAGAATTCTCTAAAGCTGGTGGGGCCATCGTGGGACCACCTTTAAGCATGCTCTATAGCTGGTGGGGCCTTTGTGGGACCACCTTCAAGCGTGGTTATCATGTTTGTGAATATTGGGGTTTTGAGGATAGGGAGTCTTGATACAGAAATGATAAATGTGATTCTGGGAAGTTTGAGTTTGAATCAAAATCATTCTCTCCTCTTATATATGAGAAGTATAAGTTAATAAAACGTACGTGATAGTTTTGCATAAAGATAAGATTAGTATGAGTTTGAGTTTTAATCATTCTTTCCTCTTGTATATATATATATGTGTGTGTGTGTGTGTGTGTGTGAGTGCCAAAAACGACACCCACTTAATTAGGAGGAAATAAAACTTGATCACGGGAAAGACCGAACGCGTGAGACCTGAAAATGAAAGAGAGAAACTGGGGTCAGAGGCCATGGCTGCTGCGAGCCAAAGGCACTCTGATGCTTAAGTTAATTATGAAAACTAAGCAGGGGATGAGTGGAGAAGAGAAGTAAGATTGTGCATATATTTGTGCATTGCGTGTTGCATACCTTCATGGGGCTAATCCCATATGTATTTGTAGACGGAATCCTCATCATTCTCTTGGTGAGTGGGGGTACCTGGTCCCATCAGGCCTTACCCTAACACCCAGTGGTAGGTAAATATGGAACATCCCATCAGAAGTTCTCATTCCCCTTGGATAGCTGACGTGATGGAATGATAAAGCCAACATCTTATCTCCATAATGCGCCATCCTATCTGTCAGAGCAAGCACGTACTTCTCATAAGAGTGATGACCCACTTCTAGCCTTTAGTACCCTTACCGAGACCAAGAATGGTATTGCCGAGCTAGCACTCTTACCGAACTGCCGAGCTAATACTCTTTGCCGAGTTAACACTTTTTACCGAACTGCCGAGTGGTGTTTACCGAGATCAAGGCGACTAGCTGGTACTGTTACCGTGGTCCAGCTTAATCCCGATATTACGGTATTTTCCCACACAATATATTTACAGATAAGCCCGAGTTGATGATCGACAATCGACTTGTGGTGAGTTTCATCAATGTAGTTTCAAAAATCTCCATTTAGTAATCTTGCCAATTCTCTGTTTCTCTTAATCAAATTGTTCCCAGCATAAGAATGCTGTACAGCTGGTGGGGCTGTAGTTATCATTTTTGTGAGTAATAGGTTTTCTTTTTTTTTGTTGGGTGGGGGGGGGGGGGGGGGATTTTGTTTAAAAAGTAAGTCTCTATGATCTACCAAAAATGTGAACTACTGCCCAAAATGAGAACCATTTTATCAAGAGAGGAATTATTTTCAGGGCTTCACAGTTTTCATGATCCTGGCCATTAGATAGAGGGTGATAGGTGTACGAACAAATGAGGGGCTTACCCAACTCGGTTGAGTATCAAATTTGGATTAGCTCTAACTAATTACGGGTAAGAAACCTTGTGGGGCCACTTTAAAACATGACTATTATGTTTTGTGGGTGCGGAGGAAAGTGTCAAGAGATTTAAAAAGCATCTATCAGCCACTTATGTCTTAAAAAAGAGAAGCACGTTATCAAGATGGGCTATTTGAATGGCTTCAAAGTTATCCAAATCTTCCCATCATATATAGAGGACTAGGTACATTTGTGATCCTAGGGTTTACCCAAGTGATGATTGTCAAAATCTTGGTCACCATTAAATCATTTTAGGCCAAAGGAATGACTAGACTGTTCCTAGCTTATGTACAATTCAGCTTATTAGGCTAACCAAAAAGTATGACAATCACAGGAATTAAGGGTCCAAAAGATCTTTCTCGCGATCTACCCATGTGTGATAAAGGTGAGCCATTTGATCAACATAGGCACAATACCAAAGGTTTTAAAGTCATCCAAATCTCAACCATTGAACAAAATAAAATAGCTTTCATAATCTACAACATCAATTGAAAAACCTACACAACTTGGATGAATGTCAAATTTAAGTGGAAGCTGATTCACAAGACACATAATGTATATGATCACATTGATCATAGGAGAGCGGTAGGTGGCCCACCACAAGATGGAGAGTTCTTACCCCACAAAACATACTACCCAATAGCCATTCTAGAGAATCTGTTGAGATTCATGTAAATCACACAAATGACCGGGCCAAAACCATATTGATATGGTTCGAACTGTAAAAATTAGGCTCCATCCCATCAATACCCCATTACAATGTCTGCAGATGGATGAATGAAACCAAACCCATAGAATAGAATAGAATTGTATTGAGTCTGAGACAGAAAATTCACGTTCCAATTCAGAAATAGGGTGTAACATTCCAATCCCAACCCTACACGAAACGTGCCCTCCGTTTTCTGAGCTGGATGAGACCCACCAGATGGACGGCTGGCGTGCACCAAGCGTGCTGATCGTGCGGTCCGATTTGATTGCATGAGCATGTGCTTAGGAAGATGTCCTAATCCTAATAGAAACAGGCCCATTTAAAACACCTCCACCTCCCCCAACCAATACCATGTATATGTATTGGTGATTTGCTTGGTCTCTCTCCTTTCTCCATCTGCAAGAGAGGAGAGAAAAAAGAGAAGGGAAGAGACCGATACGTGCTTCAGGGTTTCTCTTCTCTTCCCTAATCACCCAACTCATTTTCCTCGTTTTCTTCTTTCCCTCTTCTTCCAAAATCCTCCTCACTTTCCACCATAACTTTACAAGGGAAAAAATAGAAAACCCATTCGAAACTGCAGCTGGGAAAAGGGTTTTACTCCAAACACCCCACCCCCCCTAGAATTACAGGTATGGAAGAGAATCAGCTGTTGCTTTCCCTCATTTAACCTTTCATAGATGGGAAATAAAACCCAAGAGAAAGAGAGAGGATTCAATTATTGGATGAATTGTCTCTTCTTGTGCTTTGTGCTTTAATCTCTTTACAATTCATAAAAAAGATAGCTTTCTCTCTAAGCTGAATGATGATCTAGCAGTGAAGGGAGGGGTTTTGGGATTCTAGGGTTTTCTTCCTTTTGTTCTATTTTGTTGTTTGTTAGTATACTTTTTTAAGCTTGTTTGGGGAATTCTAGAATTTGGGAATTTGGATAGAATCATGAGTCGGAGGGTGAGGCGAAAGGGAGTTCAATACGGAGAGAAGGCGGCGAAAGAGGCTGCTCCTCCTCCGCCGCGGAGTTTCTCTGCAATCTGTGATGGGATGTTGTTGCAGTCGGGGAGGAAGGAGGTGGAGGAGGAGGAGGTGGATTGGACGAGCCTCCCGGACGACACCGTGGTGCAGCTCTTCTCCTGCTTGAATTATCGCGACCGAGCGAGCCTTGCGTCCACATGTAGCAACTGGCGGGCATTGGGGTCTTCTCCTTGCCTGTGGAGCTCTTTGGATCTCCGCGCCCACCGCTGTGATGCAGCAACTGCTGCCTCCCTTGCCTCCCGCTGCGGCAGCCTGCAGAAGCTCCGGTTCCGGGGGACGGAGGCGGCTGCTGCAACAATGAATTTACAGGCAAGGGGGCTTCGGGAGGTGAGCGGCGATTTCTGCAGGGACATTACAGATGCTACGCTGTCCATGATGGCGGCCCGGCATGAGGTCCTTGAGAGCCTCCAGATTGGACCGGATTTCTGCGAGAGGATTACCAGTGACGCCATCAGGGTGGTTGCTCTCTGCTGCCCCAAGCTGAAGCGCCTGCGGCTATCTGGGATTCGAGATGTCAATGGTGATGCCATCAATGCGCTGGCGAAGAATTGCGGGCAGTTGGTGGAGATTGGATTCATGGATTGTGGGAGTGTTGATGGAGTTGCGTTGGGAAATGTAGCTTCCCTTCGGTTTGTGTCGGTTGCTGGGACCCGGTGTGTGAAGTGGAGCGCGGCTTCTCTGCCATGGAGTAAGCTGCCAAGCTTAATTGGAGTAGATGTTTCTAGGACTGATGTTTCTGCCAATGCTGTTTCGAAGCTGCGATCTTCATCGCAGAGTTTGAAGGTTTTGTGCGCTTTGAATTGTCCACTTCTTGAAGATGAAGGTAATGCTGCCTCGTATAATGCCAAGGGCAAGTTGCTGCTTGCCCTCTTCACTGACATTTTTAAGGGGATAGCTTCCTTATTCACGGATTCTGAGATGAAGGAAAGAGAAGTCTTTTGGGTGTGGAGGAATTCGAGGAGAGCTGACAAGAACCTAAATGAGGTTATGAATTGGATTGAGTGGGTCATTTCACATTCACTTCTACGTATCGCAGAGACTAATCCGGTGGGCCTGGACAATTTCTGGCTGAGGCAAGGTGCACCGCTGTTGCTTAGTTTGATGCAGAGCTTGCAGGAGGATGTTCAGGAAAGAGCAGCCACGGGGCTTGCAACATTTGTTGTCATAGATGATGAAAGTGCAACCGTTGACTGTGGAAGGGCAGAGGCTGTTATGCAGGATGGTGGAATTCGTCTGCTTTTAGACCTTGCTAGGTCTTGCCGGGAAGGTGTTCAGTCTGAAGCTGCAAAGGTAAGTTTTAATGGCTGTTTTCAAATAGAGTATCGAGCTTGACTTGGGTTGGGAATTGGACTTGGCTGGCTTGAATAATTGAAAGGACTCCATTGTGCAGGCTATAGCAAATCTGTCCGTTAATCCGAAAGTCGCTAAAGCAGTTGCAGATGAAGGTGGGATAGGTATCCTTGCTGATCTGGCTAGGTCTATGAACAGATTAGTTGCTGAAGAGGCTGCTGGGGGACTTTGGAATCTTTCAGTGGGAGAGGAGCACAAGGTTGCATATAGTGTTACATTTGAAGATCTCGTCATTGCGTAATTACTGGTTATAATAAATTAAATTTTGGTCTCAGGGTGCCATTGCGGAAGCTGGAGGAGTAAAAGCTCTAGTGGATCTAATTTTTAAATGGCCTTCTGGTGGTGATGGAGTTCTTGTATATCTCTTGCACGTGATTTGCCTTGTCTGTGACTTTCTGAGTAGGATTTAATGTATAAAGATACCAAGCGGTAAGTTTCTTTCTGCTTTTTTGATGTGGTTGAACAGGAACGTGCTGCTGGTGCACTTGCAAATTTGGCAGCTGATGATAAGTGCAGCATGGAGGTTGCATTAGTAGGCGGTGTCCATGCTTTGGTGACGCTTGCTCGGTCATGCAAATTTGAGGGGGTACAAGAACAGGTATTCCTTAATTGCCATAAATATTTCCATCTATATACTTCAGTTATAATTTACTTCTTTCTTAATTTTCAGCTGATTGTCTTGGTAGGTGCTTGCTTTTAATTTATGTGCAATACTGGGAAAAAGTAGATATTAACCTGTAATTCACAGGGGTGCCCATCCTATTATTACAAATACTCGAGACAATGCATTTGGGTTAGTTCAGATGGCCCATACATGGAAGTGAACCTAGTCATGGTGTTTATAGGCTATAGCTACCGTTTTCATATGGCTTTGTGCCACCAATTGTGCCTAAGTAACATTTTGTGGCATCCATCAATGTAGTGGGGCTAGAGGCCCAATGTTATTTGGGAATTAGGGACTTTAGGTTGCCATTGTAGTGAAGGGCTCAGATGTATGATGCCTAGATATGGGATGGACACGATAGGAACATGCCATGGATAGTGCGAGAACATGAGTTTTACACATAAAAGATGAAGAATTGGATACCATATGACATGATATGTTGCCTGTCTTGAAGTATTCGGGTATCACGGGCTTAGATTATTTTCTCCTTTGGACTGTCAATGAGCTGAGTCATACTGTTTTTAAACTTGGCTTGCACTCAAATAGTCAAGCTTGAGCTTGTTTCAAGCTTTAGAAACAGAAGCATTCAATTGAACTCAAGCAGAGCCAGAGCTGGGGTTAGCTCAAGCTCCACTTCATTTCAAAAATTGAGTTCCTTACTTGGAATATGAATCCAGGTCTACGACAAGCTCAAGCTTAAGCTCAACCAAATCCATTTCATTTTAATGTGACACAGTATGCATTAGGGAGGGAGGGAGGGAGGGAGTTTTCTAACTTTCGAAGAAGAGTGGGAGTGAGTTTTCTAACTTTCCAAGAAGATAGATATATTTTATAAGCTTCCCCAGATGAGAGGAAGGGGAATAGGGCATTTTAGGTGCATGAAAGATGAAAAAGGGTCTTGGTGAAAATGAGATAGAGAGATGGGAAATGCACTTTGAAAACCTATTCATTTCAATGTAGGGGAAATAGATCGTGAATATAGCCTGAGCAAGGGGTGAGTAACAAAACAAGAGAAAAAAAAAATGCCTGAAACAAAAGTGGAGATGGCCTTTGCAAAGACGAAGAAGCAGAGGGTGGTAGAGCTATATGGTATACCTATTGATATATTGGGTTTTAATGGGTGATGTTGGACTTTGGTAACCAAATTTAAAGTGCTATTTGAATGGCCAAAGAGTGAAGAAAGAATGTTGGGGTCCCTTATAAAACTAAGTGAGATATTCAGATTGGCTTACTGAGCTATCAAATGTATGAGTCATGTAATGAAATTTGAGAGGGTGTATTAGAGCAGTGTGCAAAACACGAATCTAAATTTTCTGGAATTGGTATGGGTTTATGCCATTGCATGTAGATCTATAAGAAAATCAAATTCTTGTTAGATGACTCATTGAAAAAGTTGAGCTTATAGTTTTAATGATATATAGAAGGTTTGCTATGAGGTGTTGAGGTTGTTAACTCGGCATACATTGAATAAAAAAAAAGCATCCTTAATGAATATATTGAGGTTGTAGTACAAGATGCATGTTGGCACTGACTACTGAGTATATGGAGAGACAATTAAGTGCCAAATTGGTTTGGATTGCATCAAGGGACAGAAATTCATTACCCACTATAAAGTTCCTTGGTTTATGTAGTCAATCAAACAAGAACGAGAGTAAATAATAAGCTAGAACTCAGAGCAAATGCTTTGGAGCTCAATGACTTGGAAATTAGTACGATAATGGATACACATGTAACATATGGAGTACAACTTACCATGCGATCAGCATGTGGTTAGGGTGTTCTCTTCTCCTTCGAGAATGGGATCTCATAATGGGCAAAACATACTAATTCTGGTCTTTAACATGTTAAGCAATTCTCCTTATTACAACACATGTACACACACTTGTATGGAGGGCAAGTTTGGTGGTCCTATGAGTTGGAAGGAGGTCAAATTTGAAACCGCTTAGTGCTACAATTAGTGAGATACCAATACCAAGTGCAAGTGTAAAACAAAATGGTGGGCTTGATGAGTATATCGTAAATAGGAGAATGTGGGATGGGCAATTTTGTTATTATTAAGTGCTACTTTGGTTAAAGGAACTCTTCTGTAAGACAACATTTAGACCTGCATTGTTGTCTGGAGCTGAATGCTGGGCATAAGAAATCACATGAAGACAAATTGCATTCTTCTGATTGGTGGCTGCTAAGATGGTTCATGTAGAATTGCTATTGACTAAATAAGAGGAAATCTACGAGTAACTCCGATGGAAGGGAAAATTAAGGTCGACAGTTTGGCAACAATAGAGGCACATGCTTAAGAAAACTAGAAACATTCCCTCCATGATGAACTCAAACGTGAAGTACGAGGTACTAGGTGGAAGGGGAGGCCATTAAAATATTCTGAATGAAGTAGTTGTAAACATGTTAGATTGTGGTGGGGATGGCCTAGAACTTTGTTGTAAAAGGGATTGTCACAGCCCCGCCCAACTTAGCCTGATATTGTCCGATTTCCCCATGTGCACGCGCGAGGACTTCCTAGGTGGTCACCCATCTTGATACCACTCCTGCCCAAGCACTCTTAATTTCGAATTTCTTATGGAATCCGGAGCCGTATGGCTTTAAAACGTGTCATGTTGAGTTAAGACGGGGTTTGACTTGTAAGTTTAGGGATCTTGGGCGGCCATATCCAATGTGGGACCTGCGGAGACTCTCCGTTGGTAGCCCGTAGTTGACACGCTACGCCCCATGGTTAAGGGTGCCGCCCGGACCGAGTTCCCACAGTGACTTGGAAGAGGTGGAAAAGGCTGATCCCAATAGTGCAGGGCTTTGATGACTACGGTGGTGATGGTGCACATCCTGAATCTCCCATCCTATTTTGAGTGTTAATCACCTTTTGATTGTTTATATAATCTTGAGTGCAACAAGAAGGGACTAGAAAGGGTTGCTCCAAGTGCAAAATGTGAAAAGTTCTGGTTGTGGATTGTGCAAAATGTGAAAAGTTCTAATCGTGGATTGGTCTCGTTGAGACCATGGAGCTATAAGATTTGTTCATCGTTGCATGCTTGAAATTAGGTTATCTTTGTCTTGCTTCGCACCATCACCCATCACTTGCATAGTTGGAATTGATGTTAGTCATTGTTTAGCCGGAATACCTGTATGCATTATACATTTTGAGAAGGGACACAATTTTTAGTGGCAATGAAAGTTCTGCTCAAATATTAGAAAGCCTTTTCATTTGTATTAATCTCTGTTCCATTTCCCTGAATGCACTATAGTTCTCTGGCTGATTTTGTTCACTGTGTATGTGAAGAGAAGTCATGTTTTAGAGGCCCGTAGCTTATGTTTCCTCACTGTATTTGCCATACAATGCCAATCCTAGATAAGGAAGCAAAGCATCCACATTGTCTCAAATCTTATCTTTGGAGGTTGCTTGTCTCAGGAAAAAAAAAGGGAAACTTAAAAAGATTTTTCCTTGGAATATGATCTGGAAAAATCTTGCAAAATCTGACAATGAAATTAGAATATTAGAAAAAGGAACTTAAAATATGAAAATTGCTTAAAACCATATAGCTAAAAGTTGTAGAGATTTGATAAAAGCTCATCCAAGTATCACAAGATTCCATCATGACCATGTCATAACAAGCTTGTGATAATATCAAATTTATAGTCCCACAATTTTTAATGAAAGAACTGAGACTTAAAATACCAGTGATATTTGTGAAAGCTCACCTCTTCAAAAAAAAAAAAAAAAAATGTTGAAAATTTCTACAGTAGGGGAGCTATTATCATACAAATGCAATTACATTTCATGTCGTCTTGTTTGTCTATAAACCTTCAATAAATCTGATCTTCTTTTAAACCATGTTTCCAGTGGTCATCACACATTATTCTCGTTTTTTTTTTCTCCTAAAATTATTCAGGCTGCTCGTGCCTTAGCTAATTTGGCTGCTCATGGGGATAGCAACAGCAACAATGCTGCTGTTGGAAAAGAGGCAGGTGCCCTTGAAGCACTGGTGCAACTTACATGTTCTCATCATGAAGGTGTAAGGTAACTATATATTTATAGATTCATAGTGATTGTTGTTGTTGTTCTTCTTACTACGGGGCCAGGCACTACTGCTGCTTCGGCTGCTAGTGCTGCTGCTGCTACCTCCAACATTTACTGTTGTTATTTTCTCTGGAACTGTGAAATCTTGTTAGCTTTTTCTTCAAGTTCTGCTGAATCTTTTAGACGCATCTTATATTTATTTAAGGATTTTGCAATGTAAATCATTTTAATTTAGTTTCTTGTGCTGTTAAAACAGATCTAGTCTACATTCCATAGCATATTCTTAATTTATAAGTTCTAATTGATTGCTAATTATGCAAGATTTTAGGGGTCATTTCTCTTTTACGCATGGGATAGTAAAATTTGCAAATTTGAATGTTACATATGTAAAATTGACACATGAAACACAATACCATGTTTGTTTGGAAGCCCCATTTTCACATGAGTAGGTGTCGAACGGTTTGTATTACTTAAATAAAATCTTCATATATCTCAAAGCCTATGAGTGTTTAAGGCCTCAAACTAAATGTTTTGGGGTTTAATGGGTTAATAAAAAAATTGAACGGCACATATTAAAAATTTGGGGCCCACAAGAGTCACAAAAAATAAAAGATGGTGAAGGGATTAGGTACCTGGACCTGTCTTGAGCGTCCTTTGTACTAGCGCCTTCTTAACCCAGGAGATGTGTAATCGTTTCACACCTCAAGTGTGAAAGTTTTTATATGAAAATGGCCTCCTTTGCACACCATTTTAAGACCTCATTTATGCGTAAATGAGCACAAACAGTTGTGACCATACGTGAATGCTATGGATGTGCCAATATTGAATATTTAAACAAGTGGAAACAATCACTCAAGGTCACCCTAGAGCCCCAAAGGCCTAAAAAAATGTGAGAAATGATTAAATGAAAGCATAAAAGGTTAAAAAAGGCTTCTATGAACCTTGGGTTTTCAGAAACCTGCTTTGATTATTTAGGGAGAGTTTAAGTAGTAATTGGTGGTTGCGTTTTATTTTCACCTAGTTGGATGAACTGATCTTTGACTGCCTTTTTTTTATTTATAAAGGTATAAAAACTTATTGATAAAAATGGAGAACAATAACAGAACTTGAGACCAGAACAAAGGTGCTCGTACAAGAGATATATACCAAGCAACCCTTCGCCAACCCCAATAACATAATTAAAGCACTCAAATTACATAAGTGGTCTAGCTGTTGTTTGGCTAAAGAGTCTACCATCCTGTTGGCAGTCCTACCGACTTGCTGAAAAGAAACAGAACATTGCAAAGTTTAAACCTTAACCCCCCTCAAAGTGCTTGCCCAGGATATGGGATTGATGGAGTCACTTTTAACTATAAGGCTGAAATGATATGAGCGAAAATAAATGCAAAAATCTTCCGAGATTGCCAACAATTTTGCTTCATTGGAATCTTTGATTCTTACATGTTTATAAACATATGCAATACCTCCCCATTCTGATTTCTGAGAATTCCTCCAATTATAGCCGGCCCCAGTTTACCAGGAGCTGCTCCATCCACATTGAGCTTTAGAAAGCCCGTTGGAGGAGGGCTTCAAAACACTTTCTTCTTCTTCTTTATTCTTCCCATTGAAAAACAAACTCCCCAATTATACATAGTTTTATTTATGTCAAGCTCCGAGAACTCTTTTCTAATGCAAGCCCATTTTGCAATCCTCAACCACATTGAAGTCATCTGACCATCTGAGGACGTTTCCTTGCCATTGAAGAGTCTATCATTTCTCTCCTTCCATAAAGACTACAGAATGGATAAAGGAACAATCTTCCATAGAATCAAACCACAACCAAACAGATGATTTCCCCTCCACGCCTCAAATAAGCGAACTACCGAACCTGGAAAGCACCTTGTAATACCATATGCTTTGAGAAAATACCCCCATAGATATGATTCCATGTCACAATGAAGGAATAAATGATCTATTGTTGCCCTTTCCCTTCTACACAGACATTATATCTCTGAAATGGACTCTGACATCAAGCCTCTCCTCCTTAAATTATCCGCTGTCGAAATCTTTCCTGCCACAACCAACCAGCGAAAGGCCTCCACTCTTGGAGGAGCAAGACCCCTCCAAGCTAAAGCACAAGGAGAAGGTGTCATGTCACATGGATCCAGCTCCCTGTGAAAGGATTTCGACAAGAAATCTCCAGAAGTATTTGGTTTCCGGATCCAAGAATCAGCTTCATCCCTGCATAAGAAAGCGTTAGAGCAAGACTCAACAAGGACTGAAACTCCCCCAATTCCAACTGACGAAGAGGCCTCCTCACATTCACCACGCATGACACCCCATCCCCACATAACAATCTCTAACTTAAGACTCTTTGTTAGATGCAATCCTAAACACTCTAGGAAACGGAACATGCAATAGTCCTATCCCCATCCAATCATCAAACCAGAAACGGACCCTATCACTCTCACACAGTTGAAAGCCCACCCCTTTTACAAAGATTTCTCCCCTTACCGTCGAAACATTGCCAGAACTTGAGATAATACCCCATAACCCAGACATCCTATATATCTAGGGGCTCTTTTTCAGACCCATCCCCACTCATCTTCCCCATAATTGGACACTATAACCTTTCTCCATAAGGCCTCTTTTTCCGCCCCATACCTCCACCATCGTTTAGCTAGCAAAGCCCAATTCTTTACATCCAAATTGCCCAACCCCAAACCCCCTGCATGTTCTGGTTGAATAACCTCATTCCAACACATCAGATGCAACTCTCTTCTATCACTATTACCATCCCATAAGAAGTTTCTCCAGCTCTCACAAAATGTGGTTTTGATCTTTCAAACAAGGCAAAAGGTCCCCAAAAGCCTCTGACATTAAGAATCCGGAAAAAAGAGAGAGAAAAAGCACAGTTTTGGTGTGTTTCCCGTTGGACTTTACCGGGGCGACTCAGGGAGTGTCTTGACTTGATAGTTGTTGATTTTTGGTGGTCCTTTTTCATCATCATAGATCCTTAGGATCTAAAGTTTGGCGTCCTTCCTACCCAAAATAGGTTCCAGCCCACCCCCATCCACGTGGGAGATAGTGCCTGTACACACATACAGATAGAGGACTGGGGGCCTACAAACTATCAACACCATCGGATCATCCTAACCCCTTGATCTATCACCTTCAAGGTTGATGGTTTCAAAAGGCATCTTTTTTTTTTTTTTTTTTTTGGGACTTCAATCTAACAGTAAGTCATGGTTTGATGGGGCATCAAATTTAAATGTTATGGCCATTTAATCCTCACATGACATGGTGCAATCTGGTCTGTGATCCCACCAAGGGCCATGCCAATCATGAGGGAGGGGAATGGGGAGGGGGCCAGGGTAGGAAAGATTTCAACAAGACCTAAGAGGTGTACAATCCATTGGGTCATCCTTAAACCTTGATCTATGGCCCTTGAGTTTAATGGTTTTAAAAGGCATCATTTTCTTCGATTTCAATCCAACAAAATTTGAGCTTGTGGCAATTCAAATCTGTTACAAATAAAATAATACTAATGATATGCTTGGATCTATCTAGAGTTGCAGAAATCAATGGCTATGGTTCATGTAATTTACAACATTAATTGATATAACTCGAGGCATACTTGTAGTCTTGAAGAAACACGAGATGGATGGTTTGGATCTTTGATCAGGTTCTCGGATAGCTTGGATAAACGGTAGTAACTTCACCTCGTGGCTCGTTAAGTCTGTTGAAAACAAAATAGCATTAGTGATATGCTTGGATCTATATAGTTGCAGAAATCAACGGCAGTGATTCATGTAAATAAAAACAATAATTGATATAACTTGAGGCATACCTATAGCTCTGATGATACATGAGATGGACTGTTTGGATCCTTGATCAGGTGCTCGGATAGCCTGTATAAGCGGCAATAATTCCACCTCTATGGATACTTGTGTTTTCATTTATGAGGCCAGAGGAGGGACCGAGACTTGTATGAAATTTTACCCTGAATGGATTTTCTAACCATCAAGGAAATTCCCATTTCAAAATTTGGAACTACGCTAACCTTAGGATTCCTTATTGTGGAAAATCTGATTGGGTCTAGATTCAATGAACAAAGGATAAGTTGCTTTAAAAATAAAATCAGTGGTTGTTACAGGGCCACCCATGTATAAGACCAACAAACATGTTACAGACAAAAACAAATCATCATCATTATTCGGTATAAGAATTTTGTAGGTGGGATAACACTTCAGTGATGATAGTGATGATTTGGTACGAGGTCGTTTTCGTCGCCGTTGCATTGTATCTCTCTATAATGTTTATGGTAGTTTGACAAGGCTAGCTAGAATAGAGAATGAATTTTTGAATTCTGAATTAATGTTTCTTGGACATGCGTTAAGCGTCGAATATGGACATGCCACATGCAATACGCTACAATATAACATGCCCATGCTGATCCTTCTAGATTAAAATGTGATGGCTCCTGGTACCAAGTACACTCTTTTTGTCAGGTTGTTGTTGTTGTTGTTATTTATTTATTTATTTAAGGTGAAATTGTGAAGTGGTTTTATCACTTGAAAAAGAATTTCTAGCATAAAGAATAACACAAAAAAAAGTGTCGCTATTTTGAGCTACACCCTGCCATCTTGACCTCGCAAAAAAAAGTTCTGAGAACTTGAGAACACCTTTGACAAAGTAAGGACTCTATTAACTTCAATGTTATGTAGTCTGAAAATTGAAGCTGACGTTTAACTTCTACTTTTCACTTGCTGCCTTAAGTAATGATGTGTTTGGGTGGTTTCTGAGTGGGTCATGCTGTTTTGCCCTCATTAACAGGCAGGAAGCAGCTGGTGCCCTGTGGAATTTATCCTTTGATGATAGAAATCGAGAAGCCATTGCTGCTGTTGGTGGTGTCGAGGCATTGGTATGCTTATCCATTTTAAATGTTTTAACCTCACTATTTTCATATTGGTTTAGAAACAGTTTCTCTGTCCTCTCATATGTCATCAATTGTAACTGAGTATGTTTTTAATTTTATTTATTCTATTCTTTCTCTGATGTACAGTAAGGAAATCTCTTAAGAGAAATTAATCCATGGTATTTTTTTAGCTGTTGTAGACTTAATAAGCCCAATGAGCTTAAGTTGGTGTTGATTGTATGGCTAGAATCCTCTATTAAGTCATATATCTGCCCTTGTCTCTTGAGTCTTGGCTGTTTCTACTTTCATTTTTCCTTTTCCAATATCTGATTCAGATGCTTTTAACATATGGATGTTATGAATGGACAATATCCTTTCAAGAACATTTTGGCGGAAAAAATTCATTTTTGTTTTTTGTATTGACTTTTTTAATGCAAACCCTAGGAAAGGGTTTGGATCGAAAGTGCCAAAGCACGAAAAGCGACATCTCAAAGAGACTCACAAGGAAGACGAACCTCAACGGGAAAATAAATCCATGAAGGTTCCTTGGGAATGACATGTGGGCCATGGGTCAGGTTGCATTGGGTCATTGGCTTTGCATCATTTTTACTGTTGAACGTTAAACAGTAGAATTACGTGTCTCATTTCTATGAAACAACTGACACATACAGACACCTGCCTTTAACATATGGAAGGTTTTAAAATTATTATTTCTTAACTATGTTTTCTTTTGGATGGTATGTTGGATTTCCCTGTTAAAGTGTACTTTACTGTTTTTTCTTTCTGGTTTTGTTATAGTGTTGATATGAAAATTTGATATCAGAATAATGAACATGCATAAATAGCCTTCAGGTTTTAGGCTAATATAATTTTTGGTTTTTAATTCAGTCACCACATATTTTGTTTGGTAGGTTGCTCTTGCACAAACATGTTCAAACGCCTCTCATGGACTTCAAGAGAGGGCTGCAGGTGCTTTGTGGGGATTGTCAGTCTCAGAAGCTAACAGGTTTGTATTTATTCCCCTCTGGTTTCATAATTTTGTGTGCCACTGCCAGTTTTTGAAAAAGATCTTGGCTAGAAGAATTCACAAAGCCGAACTCAGATGGATGGGGCAAGGGTTCGATGATGATGGTCTTGGCTAAAGGAATTAGTTGGTTTTAAGAATCTGCTGAGTCGTTGACTCGGGCTTGGCTGGTGCTGAGTCTAGTCACTCCTGGGTCCAATATTGGCCAAGTCATGTTTTTTTTTGGCCTGAAACACACTTATGCCCTATTTTTCTATTTGGGAAAGCTATGGGAATATGTGAGACTCTTAGGACATTCTGTGCTGATTTTAGGTTATCAAGACTAATTTTTTTTTTTTCAATTTTACGATTGAAGCATTTGAAGATCAGTAGTACTATTCATCTTACTGATGAAATACAAATTTATGCACCTGTACCAACTTAACTTCATTATTAATTAATGAAACACAAAAAGTCTTACAATTATAGATTCAACAGAACTATATTTTCTATTTTCTACTATAATTTTTTTTTAAAATTTATTGGCCTTAAGGGTGTTACTCTGTACAACTTGGCCGAGTACTCGACTTGAGGGGACGGAGTTGCCCCTTAGAGTTTGATTTTTAAAACCTTGAACATTACTTTGTTGTTGTGCTAAAATTCCATTTACCATCACCACCATCATCATCTCACCATCATATAAGCCACATATCATCTGGAACCTGCTGTCCTTTTATCTTTTTCTTTTTTTCCCCCCTGAAAGATCTGGGTTATGCTTTCATACTAAATTTTGTTACTGTTAAGTAGTTGTTTGTGCAGTTTCCTATCACCAATTGGTTTTGGGTTTACTGGCTAACAGCTTTGTCATGGTATCAAAGTCAGAGGTCTTAGTTCAAAATCACACGGGGTAAAGCTTCCCCATGCCGCGTTGTGTGTTTGTGTAGGCACAAGTGCGTAGGGAAAGAAGGCCCCATGCCCCGTTATAGTCTTGTGCGGGCGTGTGCTTTGGATCCGGGCGGTGTCTGGCCCGAGAGTTTTGGGGGGGGTGTTAGGTAGTTGTTTGTGCTTGCAATTGGTTTTGGGATTACTGGCAAGCAACTCTGTCAGTTGCATCATGTATTATTCTCTTTGACTGATCCTACTGTTGCTCTCAGTTATTCTTTTAGAGGAATCTGCATGATTAAGATTAGAACTGCCCATTGTATGGTGATTTCTATTGTGAGTTGAAAGGTGCACATTTTTGCAAACACGAGGTTGCGAGTCCGAGTCGTATTACCAATGAAAGAAAAGGACTTCAATTCTCATAATTTCCTAATTAGAACAATATTCTTTTATCATACGACGATGCTCTTACATGTGAAGTCCGTGTAGTTTCTTAGTAGAAAATGCTGTATTTGTGACTGCTGTCTAGTGATAAATGCAATATCTCTCTCTCTCTCTCTCTCTCTCTCTCAATTTTTAATTTTTTTCTCCCTTTAGCATTGCTATTGGACGAGAAGGGGGCGTTGCACCTCTGATTGCGCTGGCGCGTTCCGATGTTGAAGTAAGTATAACATTTAGGGTTAATTTTGATCCTTGAAAATATTCATTTAGGTTCCTATATTACTTTATCTTAAAATGCCTTGCCTGTAGATATAGTGTATTCTGAATTGAGGTGTTTTGCCATCTTATGTTATTGGGTCTGAACTCTGAAGAAATCAAATCGGTGTGTGAGTGCATAAATGTGCAGGTGTGCACATGCACATGTATAGGGATGTGAATTGGTGAGCCATGGTGGATAAGAAGGGCAAGCACCTTAAATCCTGTCTTGTTTTGGGAGCCCTAGTGGTTGTAATCATTTAGAGTCAATAAGACTTTATACTTTAATATATTATTCAAAAGGGTGTCTAGATCAATAATTTGATAATCATCATCATCATCATCATCATTTATTTGTTAATTCAGAGTTGTCAAAGAGAATTATCTAAGGCCCATTGTAAAATTGAGTGCTGATATCATTTCTTTGTATTATCTATCGTGCCTTTTACCAACATAGTTTAATAGTGGAAAGTGATTCTCTAAATGCCATTTCTTGGATGAAATCATCTAGGGGTCCCTAGAAGATGCAGTTCTACTTTGATGAGATTTATGTTCTAGCATTGAAGTTTCAGGTCTCGTTTGAGCGTGTTAGTAGGTCTGCCAACGGTATGGCGGATTTTCTAGCTAAGCAAGGGTTTAATCATTCATGTAATTTAAGTGCTTCTATAGAGTAGTTCTGTTTTGTGTTTGTTATATATCTCTTATACTGACGCACTCATGTTCTTTGTCCATTGTTGAGGGCTGGATGTAACATCTTTTCATTTTAATATACGTTAGTGTTACCGATAAAAAAAAAGTCATTTCTTTGTATCAGGAGACACTTCCGTGACACAACTGTTGCATTCTCTTACACAAATTAATAATATTCTGTCACAAAAGGAGAACCAGTGTAGATTTTGCCATCTAAAGGGAGAAATGATACATATTTCTTCCTGGTTATGTATATGTCCACAGACTAAAAGCTGTTAAAATTGTTCTATGTGGGGACATATTATAGTTTGTAGTTTTTACACCTATGAAATGAATAGTTTGCAACCAAACACACTATAAACAAATGGACTTGCAGCAGTGTACGATGCACTTGTGCAGATGATGTCAAAGAGTGTTTACCTATCCTTTGCTGAGTCATAAACACTGTAGTCCATCAGGCGACTATGCACAAAACATGGTACTTTTGTTATCCATATATATTAAAACATCATCATCATCAAGGCCTTGTCCGAACTATGTTGGGGTCGGCTATATGAATTATGTTTCTCCATTTCAATCTATCCTGAGCAAAATCCTCAGATAAGTTGTATGTTTTAAGATTTACTTTTACTACCTCTATCCACTTCCTCTTTGGCCTACCCCTTATCCTTTGGTGGGGCATCAACCTACATAGCCAAACTTTTCCTTACCAACGCCGTTGTTGGTTTGCTACATCCATATTGTGATTATGTTGCTTCTTGATCGGCCAACATTTTGCTTCATAGGTCATAGTCGGCCTAATCGTTGTCCTGTAAAATCTTCCCTTCAATCTTGTTGGCGTGCGCTGATCACAAAGCACTTCATAAGCAAGTCGCCACTTAACCATCCCGCTTTTATTCGATTTTCGATATCTTCATCAATCTCTCCTATCTTACTCATTATCGAGCCAAGATAATGGAATGAATCTCGTGGTATCTCACTGGCTTCAATTTGCACAGTAGTTTCAGCTTTTTGTATATGCCCACTGAAGTTGCAATCCATATATTCTGTCTTTGTATAACTTATTATAAAGCATTTGGATTCTAAAACCTACCACCATCTCTCAAATTTTGCATTCACACCATTTCTTGATTCATCCACCGACACCATATCATCTGTAAACACCATACGCCATGGTACCTCCTCTTAAATATGAACAATTAACTTATCCATAATCAGAGCAAAGAGATAAGGGCTTAGGACTGACCCCTAATGCAAACCTATTGTCATCGGGAACTCATCTTTCTCTCTACAGGTAGTTCTCACACTCGCTACTACTCATCCATATATCAAACATAATTTTTATAATTATCATAGACTTAAAGTCTCTAATAAAGCGTGCACATGTACCTTGACAGCTACCTATTTCCAAATTTATCCGGTAGAAGTTGTAACATTTTATTTTACTTCAGGATGTCCATGAGACTGCTGCAGGGGCACTTTGGAACCTTGCTTTTAATCCAGGCAATGCTCTTCGTATAGTGGAAGAAGGGGGTGTTCCCGCACTCGTACATCTATGTTCGTCTTCTGCATCTAAAATGGCTCGCTTCATGGCTGCATTGGCTTTGGCTTACATGTTTGATGGAAGGTACACGGTTGTCCTTTCTTTTGTCTCTGCTATCGCTATCTCCTTTTCAAGTGCCGATGATGTCAAACCATCAATGGGTTTTGTTGCTTCATCTATTGTTTGCATTTTCTATTAATAACGATTTTAACCTATATGAATAGGGTTAATTCACTGATGACCTTCTAATCAGTTTACTTCTTCATCTTTCTCAGGATGGATGCGGTTGCATCAAATGGTTTTTCATCAGAAGGCATTTCAAAGAGTGTAAACTTAGATGGTGCTAGAAGGATGGCACTGAAGCATATAGAAGAATTTGTGTCAACATTTTCAGATCCGCAACTCTTCTCTGCTGCTGCTTCATCTTCAACTCCTGCACCCTTAGCACAAGTGGCAGAACTCGCCCGCATTCAAGAAGCAGGACATCTGAGATGCAGGTTATTTATGTATTTGTTTATTTTTTTACCATATTGGAGCAGTGGTTGGGGAATGATACTTCCAATGTTGTGACTGAGGATTGATCCCTGTTGTCACTGAGACTAAAGGTGCCTTGACTGAACTGTCAGTGGTTCATGTATTTATTTGCTTGCTTATCTATACTTCATTTCCTGAATCATGCACTTTTTAGTGAAAGAAGAGGTGCTAGGGCTTTCTGATTTTTTTTTTTAAAATTGTTGATTTGTTGAATCATGTTGTTTAGTATGAAAATGTGCACTGTTCTGTCATTAATTCCATTCTTGAAGTAATCGACACTGGCTGTACCTTGTAGTTACCGACACCGTAGAGACTTAATGTTGATTTTGAGTTTGGGTTCCTTTTTTGTTCATTGTTTTTATAGGTTATTGTAATTCTGTTAATCATTTGACTTCAAATTTTGGGTTTATTGATATAAAATCTTTTGACGTTCTTAAATGTTATCATTGGTTGATTAGTTGATGGATTTAACTTTCAATGCTTTTTTCAATGGTGCTTGTCTTATCAATTCATTTTATATTTTTTTTTCTCAGTGGGGCTGAGATTGGGAGATTTGTTACCATGCTTCGCAATCATTCTTCTATTCTTAGGGCATGCGCTACTTTTGCTCTTCTCCAGGTAAATGCTAAAACTGTCTTCCACCTTTACTTGCACTACTCTCACTACCTTCTTGTGATTTATTATTTTAATTGTCTTAGTTGCTAACTGAAACTTTAAGCAGTGCTTGCACTTGCTAATGTGGTCTCTTAATGGTCCTGGTCCCTCTTTTTTTTTTTTTTTTTTTGAAATTTTAGCTCAGCTGCTTAGGGACACCAAATGTTCCCGTTGGGGGGTGAGAGTGAGTGAGTTCATGTCCTTCCAAGCAAAGAAAAAAAAAAGTAGCGTCTTACTGAAAATATGGTTGATTGTCTATTTTAATTATGTCATGCAAAATAAAATTAGTAATTTAGTCCTCTTGTCAATCAACTTTTTATCCCATAATTGCAGTTCACCATCCCGAGTGGCAGGCATTCAGAGCATCATGTAGACCTCCTGCAGAAAGCTGCAGCTGCACGGGCACTTCGTGCTGCTGCTGCTTCGGCAACAGGCCCAGTTGAAGCCAAAATCTTTGCAAAGATTGTACTTCGGAACCTTGAGCATTACCAGGTAAAACCTTCAACCTAATCTTTGCCAACGGTGAAAGCAACCTTAAATTTTTATCAGGGGTCCAATCTCACTCCTTTCCTCATGCACTCTGCCTTATTCTGCCTCCATTGAGAGTGAAAAATGCCTTGGCGGTGTCTGCAGTCCTGAGCAATCGAATTTCTTAAGAATCTGAGCCATAACCAAGTTTTGAAATTGGACGTGGGTATTTCTTCACAATGCCGCCGCTGCTTAATTTGGGAAATGGGCTCTCTTTGGACATTGGAACTAGAAGTTTTGGAGTTCCCGTTGCTCTTCTCCTTTTGGTGTGTAAGGTGGCTTGGTTTGTGCTAATAGCGAGCTGTGTGTGATTTTTCAGTTTTTCTTTTTTGGTTTTCATATAGTGACTGAAAGAAGGAACTGGGTGTTGAAACAGACCAGTATCCAACAGTTTTGCAATCCTGTATTCTTTGTTACATTATGTGTTTTTTTATAATGACTTTAAGCTATTTAAGACTTAACTCTGGCTATAGCTTTTCATCTGGATTATGTGGAATTATGCTATTCAGGAGGTATACAACCAAAATTTCAAGTATTTTCAACTATCCCCTTATTCATTTCAGTAAATTGCTCCCTAGTTTCATGCTTACTAGATTCTTGCAGGGAAGAACTGATATTAGATAATTCAGCTCTATATTGATTCCTGAATAGTTCAGGCAAGCTTTCCTAAATAGAATAGAGTATGGTGGCATGAGTTTGGCCGAGCTATCTGCCACTTTGTTGGCTTCTCTTCTGTAAAGTGCATTTCCCATGATTCCATCCCTTCCAAGACAGCCTTTAATTGTTTCCATTTGTGCATTAAGTTGGAAGGCAGCGTATTCTGATTATTGATAGTATCTTGAATGATCATGCTGTCTCCTTCCAAAATGATTAAAAGAAAAAAAAAAAACCCAACAGTTGAGTCAGCCTCACCCTTGCAAAAGGGCTTCGATATCACAGCTTGTAGCAGTTGCAGGGATGGTCTTTGTTCAGCATATGCCACTATTATGGTTGCTTATTATGCTCCCAATACCCACAACTTTCACATTTCCCTGGACAGACCAATCAAAGTTAAGCTTAACCCCTGGGTCTTCAAGTTGAAAGTTTAACCCCTGGGTCTTCAAGTTGCAAGTTTAACTCCTGACCAATTGCCCAACCTAGCAAATATAAAAAACAAGTTAAGCTTTACCTGTAGGAGCCCAAGTTGTGGTAATTGTAGGCTACTGTTTGGGGCCTTCCACAACACACACCCACACCACGCCCCCCCCCGCCCCCCCCCATTTATCAATGTGGGGTTCATGTATGGTATTAACAGATTTATTTTTTCAGAACTGTCCAAGGGTTTACAGGGGGATCATTCTGAAATAATACTCATTTCGGGCTTTCCATACATACCAATTTATGAAATAATGCAATTCTTTCTCACCCGCATCGGATGAAAAGATGGCCAACCAGTTCCTCCTGTCAACATATGCCACAGGTGGATGGGCCATTTAGGATCTTTTGAAGAATTGTTCTTGTAGGCAAGTGGTCTATCAGAATTTGACACACAAAGATCTGGAGTTTTGAAGGTAAAATAGAGTTTCCACATGGTATTCCATCTCAGGTGTGGGCCTACTGTTCGGGTTTGCAGGAATTTATAAATAGCTTTTATGGAGCAGGTTCCTGCAATGCATTCTCATTTTCCCAACAGCAGATGTCCGTCCCTTCAATAGGGATCTGACAAATCTTGCTCAAAAAGATTGGAGAAGAGGTTTGATCCACTCCATCCGACTATCCCTTGAGCACAAGAGGTCCCTACACCTTTTAATGTGAACATCCGGCCAATGTCTGCCTTATTCCAGAGGGATATCTTTCACCCTACCCAAACCTGGAACCCATTCGTCCATGAACACGTTCACACCCATACCATCTCCAATCACCCAGAGCATGTTCTCTTGAATGATTCTTATGTGTTTAATCAGTACTTTCCATATTGAGAGTATGTTCTATTTGGTTGACAATTTTGAAAGGTGGTATTTTTCAGATATGTTTTCCGTGCACCAATCTGTGTGGCCTGAGACTCAGTTTTTTTTTTTTTTTTTGGTCCCTGAAACTTTGAGATTTTATATTGTTGGTTGTTGTACACGAGGGATTTGAGAAACTTTCCCAATAATTTGGAATGGAAGAAATGCCCAATTGCACAAGGACTTTGGCACCTTCAGATCATAGGTTTGGCCCGTATCACCTTGAGATTTTTTTTTTTTCTGGATATTTAGTCAAATCTCCCTGCCATAAGGCCAATTTCTTTTGTCTAATTCCCATTGTTGTACCAAGGTAATGCAAGGAGAATTTGTGTTATCTGCAAATTATTTGAGATACCTCTCCTAAGGCTCATCTTACTATGAACCAAGAACGGGAGTGCGATACGGATTTATGTTTGACTTGACCGGCTTCTTTTGCCAGACTCTCAAGAACAACTCTAAGCCCTTTAGCTGATCTAAGAGAAGGGTCGAAGAAAATCAGTATATAGAAGGCACCCTATCCCATCACCCCCAGAATGAAATGTTGGAAATATTCTATTTACATCAACTCTATGCCTCTGCTTCTTGAGTGCTACACTGACTGACACTGCGGATGCAATATGACTGCTTTGATTGATACTCTCTCCGGTCTTTTCCTCATTGAAAGATCTTAGTCCCTTTTATGGATGATTCTTTTACATGGTTGGATGTTTTCTGACTTCCGAGGGATGGATATTGGCTAGAGTTTACTGTAAGGATGCTCTAAACATTAGATCAACGGTTTGAATCGATGAACCATGACCATCAGTATTGTAACTTTACATATGATTGAGCCCGGCTTTTTTATCCAACCTGTTCAGCACCTTGTGAAATATATACATGTGTGTTGTTCTTTTCTTCATGTGATAACCCAATGTGTATATAATCATGATTGGTGAGAAATCTACACCATTTCCTCTACATGGTAGCAATTGATGTGAGCGGTTTAGATCAAACAAAGATGGGTTACATGCCATACACACTCATGGTCGATTGGTATTGACATTGTAGTTTACCGCACATATCCGGGGTAATCCAATGTAGAAATAAAAAGGTTGGGTCAAACGGGTCAATCGGGTCTGCAGGACATGATCATTTCTGAAGGAAGATAAGGGCGCATGTGTGGGAAATGATCATTTCTCAATGAAGATAAGGGCGTATGTGCAGTTCAGTGTTATGACACTTCAATAATGTGGGTAGAAGAAGTATAAGATTGGGACAAGAAGCAGAGTAGAAAGATACGGTGGATGTCGGAGACCCCGGTTGTGGGGACAATCCAATCCACACACCAATATATTAGGAACCCTAATCATTTCATGATAACCCAAAGAGCTGTGATCCATGGACGTACATGGTCTATTTAAATAGGGTTATCAACCAACCACATGTTCACCATTTTGTCCACTGATCAATATGCGGGCCGGCCGGGCCCATTGAGCATGCATGGATGGATCATTGCTCGAACTTTTCGGTACCAGGGATGTGTATTAACCATTCATGTTTGGGCTAGCCTTATAATTAAATGGTGTTCAAACTATAATTTTTTTTTTTTTTTTTTGAGATATAATTCAACAGTAAATGAAGGTTAGATGGGTGTGAATATTCTGAGAACGGTCCTGTTATTCTATAAAAATGAAGTCAGACTCATAAATCTTCAAGCCTGATCCTTGGCGTACTCTTCACTTATTCTGCTCTTAAATCTTAAGTGGCATGTGTTTGACTTTAGGCTCTTTGAATGTTTCAATGTTTTCATAGAACCAAAATGAGTGAGTTATACTATTGGATGCACTTGGAAGTGCCGAGTGCCCGGTCAATTAGTTTTGATTGTTCATTTGACTTGTAGGCCAGTGGAAAAGCTGCACACTGATCCTTGATCTTAGTCATCTTACTAATGTCTTTGAAAGTTGACAGAGTTTGAGACCGTTCCCCGAGGAGGGGAATGTTCAACCAGCAATCTGATCCATCCATCAGAGGCTGCTTGCTATTCTATCATCATAATTGATCTTGACCAAATGATCCAGTTCTTAGCCATTTTATTCTTACCTCGTGGATGCTGTGATCATAAAATTCTTTTGTTTTCTGACTTGTGTAGTGACAATAAATGAGAGTTAACACAAAACTAATGAGCGATCCTGATCTTAAAGCCCAAATATAGAAAAGAACTTCACTATAAATATTCTTACTAGTAATTAAAAATAATTATTGGAATCCATTATCTCAGAAGGAGTAAAACCAAGCACAGTTGACTACTAGATCTTGTCAGAGAACAGTGGATAAGAGTATTTTCCAGTAAGTATTTGCGACCACACATGATGGTTTGCAGCTTCTGTGTAATGAATTCCATCCCAGCTTACATATTTGGTAAAATCATCACAGCCTTTTGCTGTCACCGAGGTCCCATTCAAAACTTTAGTTTGCCCACAAGAAATGCGACTGTCGTAGTTCAGTGGTGGTCCGCCATATCCACAGCAAGCTGTTGTTGGATGTTCAAATCCTGAAAGTTATGATCCGAAAGAAAGGTCACTTGATAGTTTGATGCGTTGATAGTTTGATGCGTAACAAACTATGTACCAACCCAAAAACTTAAATACGAGAGCTTAAACAAGATGCCTATGGTACTTAAACAAGCAGTCGGCATTGGACATTCTCAGTAGTACTCTTTATTGGGGAATGTTCATATGCATTTTTTCCTCACCATAGGGTGAGGGACACTTTACTTTTTGCACAAGAAGACAAGGAAGTGTACCTCACTCTATGTATTTGAAAAGTACATTTTCCTTGTCTTCTTGTGCAAAAAGGGAAGTGCCTCTCACCCTATGGTGAGAGAAAGATGCATATGAACATTTCCCTTCTTTATTACTTACCATAACTACTAAAGTTTGAGATGAGATCGAATTTTATTGAAAATATGTCAACATATGTTATTCTCGCGTCAGCAAATTCGTGCTGCAATTTTCTACAGAGTCCAAGAAGTTGCAAATTGAAGACCCTGGCAGCATGATTGTGAGGCCTCAGGCATCCATGCTTGTCAGACTTCTCTTTTCCAAACACGAAAAGATTTTGGGGCAAGCACCCAAGAGGACCCGTGTTATGAATCCAGAAGTTCCTTGCACCTTGGTCATATAATTTCTGAGGAAAAAAGAAACAATTAATGAGAAGGAATTTTATTGTTAACACAGTTTAAATGATTAAAATAGCTTACCAAAGGTATTCTTATACATATGTCTGCATTTGAGGTAAATGAGGTTGCTAATTTAGATGTACCCATATCACAAACAAAATAGATGCTTCATTGGGAAAATATATGTTACCCTTTAGTGTGTTTAAGGGAGTTTTACCCGACTTTCTACCCTGGGCCTTGTAGGGATTATTCTAGCTCAAAGGGCTGGAATCCTGGGTTATCAGAAAAAGGAAGAAGAAGGGGTAAGTGCAAAATATGGCTAACATGTTGAGACAGGACTCCATTTCCCTACCCTTTAGCTGAAGCCAATATTTAGAGTTTTAAAGGTAGGACTTGATGAGTGCTGAAAATACTAAGAGTCAAGCCTCAAATGTTCAATAAATCTATAATATTTCATTCCAGTGGTTTGCTGAAGAGATGCAAACAATCTTCCGAGGGAGAAAAAGAAAAAAAAAGGAAAAGGAGTTTAGATGAGAATCCTAGGAAGTGGAATTAGGAAAATGCAGATGGCACTGTTCCTGACATTGACCTATGTAGGTGCTTCAGCTGGGATCTAATGGGTGGAGGCAAATGAATTTTTCCATGGTATTCAAGACCTCCAACCGCTAGGACAGTAAGATACTTATGTTAATTAAGAGAAGGGTCCTTACATCAAACAACCCAACACACAAAACAAAATGAAGCCATGGTATGAGAGCATTATATCCAATGCTACCGAGCAACTACACAATAGAATAAAGATTTTCAGTTTCTTAATTTTCTAAATATTTATGTAGACAAGCAAAAAAATGGGCCAATATATAAGCCAGGGCATATTGTTTTCAACCCGACCAACGTAGACCCGAAATCATGTTTTATGATAGCCGACAGTGGACGTTGCATGGATACTCGTAAAATTTCAGATTATACAAAGAAGAAGAGATGATATTGGAGTGAGAGTCCATCTCAGATCTGTGTCCTCTTTACGAGAGGTATGCTAAATCTCTTTCACTTCATTGTGTTTTTTCTTATGCTTTGTGGTGCCTTTTCCTAGTCATGTGCTGTATTTTGTGTTGTCTTATGGGATACTTGTCTGGTTTGATTGCGGCTTGCGGTTTGGTTCCTTTTTGGGGGTATGGTATTGTCATGTTGAGGTTGATTCTCAATAACATCTTATATGGTCGGTGTGGAAAGAAAGAAATGCTCGGATTTTTAGAGGTGCTTCGATATTTGAGGATGATATCATGCTGGATTGTGAGTGGGCATCTTTGAGAAGTGATTTTGATAGCTTTAAGAGTGGATGGTCTATTGCAGAGCAAGGGGGCTTCTTTGATTGATGGCCGTTATAAGGTGAGATAGATTCTAGTTTGGTTATCTCCTCGTGGTGTGTTGAAGTTTAATGTGGCCCCAGCTGGTGGGGATTGGAGGGTTCTCCGTAATAGTTTAGCTTTCATTTTGGCTATATGTTCTCTAAGCAAAGCATGCAGGTTTGGTGGTGTCTAATGAATTGGAAAAGTGTCTCAATTTCATGTTAAGCTCAGTGGAGAGCGATTCAGCATTTGCGATCCATTGAATTCCTACTCCGAAGAATCTGCTTGGAAGTGTCAGTTTGTCTTTTATGAAATGATCATTTGAGTCATTGATTAAAAAAAAGTTGTTCTAGTTTTACTATATATATACATGTATATTAAAAAAAAAACACACACATCAAGTGTGTTATTGAAGTATGGATAGCATCGCACGTATATGTATATCGTTGAATTGGATATTTGTTAACACAAGTCCTATCTGTTAATAACTAGTAACATCAAAAGTTTGAGATGTTAGTGAACAATATAACAATATAAATCAACATCTCCCTCGAATGGGAGGCCGATTGAATTCGAAATTCAATAAATAGATAGAACAAACAAACTAGACAAATAAAGGTAACATAACTCCAAGGGATTTTGAACTCGTAACCTCTAGTTCTGATATCATGTTAATAACTAGAAACACCAAAAGCTCACAACGGAATGAGGGGGGGGGTGGGTTTTGTTGTGTTGTGAACTTTTGGCAATTCTAGTTATTAACATAGTATCATAGTTAGATGTTATGACTTCGAAACCTTTGGGAGACATGTTACCTCCATCTTTTTGTTTGGTCTATTTGTTCTGTTTGCCTATTGAGTTTCTTATATGGTATGTTACATGGTATCGGACCGGGTTTCCATCGTTCTTGTGTAGCTCATATGACAGGCCCATCTATGAAATCTGTTGGGCCTTCAGGGGGGTGGGAAAGTCCCACGTCCTACATCGCCTAAGTAATGTGTTTGACAAGGCTTCATATATTCCACCTATAAGCTTCAGCTTTTACGTTGGTATACAGTATCTTACACTATCCATGTTTAATCTGTAACTTGTATACATCCATATTTCATCATGGACATAAAACTCAGTCATATCCTCCAACAATGAATTTATAATGGGGTAGGAGTTGGTCAGCGTGTTTGGCATCAAATCCTATTCGTGTACCACATTCTACAAAATCAAGCTTATGTAGGCATCCACTCGCTCTTTTGCGAACTGTTAAATTTGTAATTTAAGGGGAGAAATCAGCTTACCTTAGTCCCATTTTCGAATTCCTGCAAAATGGTGGGAATAGATGCAATGACTTGATCCTCTGTTTTGGAATAGAATGCACCAGCAAGATCATTCTGGCCTATATCAAAAGTGTAAAGCCCTTTTCTGAAATAATCTTCTCGGGGAACGAATTTGTCCAATTTTCCACCTTAAAATAATAGAAGGTACATTGAATTATTTTCCATAATTTACAACCATTTATAAATAAAAAAACTACATTAATTTGATAAAAGTTCCATTTTCAGTGTTTATAAGAGTTACATGATACCTATATATAACTAATGATAGTAAAAAAAGATTACTAATTTCTTGTTGATGTGATCAAGCAACTAAAGTACTTAATACTAATTTCTTGTTCATGTGATCAAGTAACTAAAGTACTTATCATCTTATTGCTTCTCCCATTTTTCTTTGCTCATATGCAGTACATTAAATTCAAGAAGCAACAATGTCACAAAATAGATGTTGTAAAGATGAGAATGTTGATGTAAGGTATGTGGTAAAACTATGAATGATAGAATTAGAAATAGGCACTTTTGAAAGCATTTAAGGTAACATCAATAGAAGATAAAATTAGAGAAATTCATTTGAGATGGTTTGGGCATGTCCAACATAGTCTGACAATGGTGCATGTAAGGAAATGTTTGGCTATACAGGTTGATGATAAGTTGATAGAGATAGTAAAAATAGATTTGGAGAAGTGTAACTTATCTGAGGATTTAATTCAATATATATTGAAAAAGAGAAGCATAATTAATGTAGCTGATGCCAACATAGTTGCAACATGAGGAAATATATCTAAATATTACCCAATAACGTATTTTAGTAAATGAACTTGAAGTTTGGGTTTTAGTTGGAAGAAACAAAAAAATGGTACAGGGTATCTCCAAATGAACTTTCTAGATAAAATGATAGCCCATCTCAATAGAGAATCTGGGAGCATGAAATAGTTGGTACACTGCTATGTTAATGCATCATTCTAGAACAGTTAATTTTGTTCAAGAAAATATGAAGCCAAGAAGTCTCCACTTTATGCAATTTCATTCTCAATGCAACAAATTTAAGCATTGGATGTAGAGTTCCTTTTCCTTTTCCCTTGGCAGGGTTGAACAAGGTTATCTGGAACAGAGGGACAATGGAAAGTGGAAACCAACATTGCATTGTTTTCCACTGCCTAGTCATCTTGCACTGGATAATTAGTTACTTCTTTTTTGTGGGTGTGGGTGTGGGTGTGGATGTGGGTGAAAACATAGTCATCCTGTACACGTGTGCCCGCACGCAAGCACAGTTTGTCTTATGGCCATGGAAGAAGGAGAACTTCCCAACCCCAAACACATGCATGCACACGCACACGCACACGCACACGCACACACAGTGTTTCCAACTGGGAAATAGGCTTTGGTAGACTTACAAGAAAGGTGGGATATTTAGTTCAGATGATGGATTGAAGTTGATCCAGTGACATTGAAGAAAATAAATTTAGATATCTCACAATACATAGTAGCAGTACGTTCACTTAGATAAATAATCTGCTAATGTACCATCAACACTGCTGTAACATAGGAGAGAATATAGAGGTGCAGCAATGTGGCCCATCAGGTTGGAAACCATGTTTGTTAAATTGTCACAAGGGCCCAACCAAGTGATCTGTTGACTACATGCGGGTCCCCACTAAACAAATATTAAACTGTTGCCATGAAGGCTACCGCAAGCAAGCATTGTCTCATTTTTATTTTTTAATCTGGTCTTGTTCAGTATGTGCAAACTACTTTGTCTAGTTGGATTTACATTGAAGTATGTAGAAATCCATGGAAACAGGCCGTCTCCAGATTTTTCTGTTTGCCGCAAAAAAATATTTTTTATCTCTATGTACCCCATCTTTTGCAATTGTACGTGTTGTCCATAGAACTCCTAGACTCCCATGGAAGTGCATGGAAATACATAGATTTCATTTCAATCTAAATTTCTTTGTAGCATGGACACAAAAGAGTTACCTAGCAACTGAAGAACACGCGCCTTGAAGCTGAAAAACTGTGCCACTTGATTTCCGAAGGAAAATGGACAGAAAGCATACTGTGTAGGGGGGAGTACGGTAGACCCTGCTGCTGCAAAATTGGCCCCTCTTTTGAAGTTTGGAACACCCACTGATTCCAAATATGCATTCAGAAATCGCTTATCCATTGCATGAGCTGCATGTTGTAAATCCCAATTTATGTAACAAACAACAATAAAAAAAAAAGAAGTAACCATTTATCATGAACAGAGCCTTCCTATGATCCTAGCGCATGTATAAAGAAACATAAAAATGAAAACTGAAAAGGTGCTCACGTGGACTCTGATGGGTCACTAAAATGGTGGGATTTGGGTATAATATACTGATCATTGTGGCAATGAGTGGGTCTTACCACTTGTTAAATTATGTGGGAAGGCTTGGGTGAGCCAATACATCATGTTTGCCTTATGGTCTGGTATATAGCCTTATAACTTCTTTGAGGGGTCTAGCCATTTATGTATATAAATTAAGAACCTGCATTGCGGTTACCAAGGGAGGGACCCAAGTTTGGGGGGTGGGGGGCGGGGGTGGTTGGGGTGGGGGTGTTGTGTGTTTGTAAAAAAATAAATAAATTATTTTTTAGAACATGCAGGGGTTTTTTTATAGAAAAATTCAACTTTTTACAAACATGGGTGGGGGCTGAAGCCCCCGAAAGGCCCCATACCCATGTACCAGGATCCACCTACACACTATTGACGCTCGTTTATACTCATTTTAGCATCATATGCTTAGATGAGATGTGAAAATAGTGTGAGAATAAGACTAAAATTTATGTATCTTAACATATGGCAAAGATTTACGCATCACAAGCAAGAGGTGTGTTCTACAGTGAACTGGACTTGATTTTTATGTTCTATGAGGCTCATCAAGTTGGAACATTTTTTTTTTGAACCTTATGGGCTCCTAATTCATGATGTAAACAATTCATCTCCTTCAGAAGTCTAAAAAAGGTTAGGGTGGGGTCAAATACATCATAAATTTTGAGGAATTTGTAAAAAAACAGAAAAGAAAATCTCTAGACCATTAGATATATTTTCTTGACTTACATGGGTTTTTAATTCACGATCTAAACCATTTACTTTCTTTAGAAGGCTAAAAATGGACAAGAGGTCAAATATCATAATTCATCATAGATTTTGAGAACTGATGAAAACCTAGTCTCGTCGGATGTAATCTAATTCACATGTGAAAAGAGGAAAAAATGACAAACACTGAAACATGCTTCACTTGTATATCATTTGTATATGTAAATGATTCACATGTCCATCATTTATGGACGTGGATAAACAAACCACCCCTGAATAAATCTCCTTAAAAATTCTTTGACTGATCAATTAAAAAAAAAAGTGGATACATGTACAATGATGGAAACATTACAGAGGAAGTCAATGATCAGACGGCCATCGGAGAACCGACCCGATGGCTCATGGAAGTATGTCTGCCCATAAGGTGGATCAAGAGTGCCGCCAATGCCGGCGGCGATGACACAGCCCGTATCGGAATTTGAGTCGCCGAAGTTAAATATGGCCGGATAATTGAAATGAACGGTAGAGATGACAGGTGAGGAGAGGAGAAGTGTTGTGAAGAATGCGAAGAAAGAGAAGGTCGTCACAGCCATGGAATTTTTTCTTGCAAGTTGCAACTGTTAACTACCCTGAAAATAAAAATGAGGAGTTGGTGTAATTGGAAGTTGCTGGTGTTCAAGAGAGTCAGTCCTAAGATGTTGGATAAAGTTAAGAAAGATATAAGATGAAGGTTAGAGATATCAGGAAAGGATGAGTTACATATAGTTTGAATTGTTTGAATGCAAATCCCTTAAGGACTGCTGTCATTGGATATAATAAACTGTTATATATGCACATTAAAATATCTCAATGCAAATCCCTTCCTTATCTAATCCCTCTCCTTAATTTCTCTCTCTTATTACAATTCCTCTTACCTTTGGCAAATCAAGATGTTGGACCAAGTAGTTCTAATGCAATATCAGAGACACACAATATTGCAACAACGTCAATAACAAGTGCATGAGCTGATTCACGGAGTCTTCCAATCATGAACGATTTTTTTTATAGATTAACTCACTCTTCATACCATGAACAATTCAGATTGGCTATTCTTTTATATTGTCTCTTCTTCATCATATGTTATATTATTCATAATTAGTCTTCAGTTTTTTCATTTCTTGGCCTGTTATTTTATGTAATTGAGTCATTTTTCCAATACCACATGCTTGATAAATTGATTGGACCATTTTGCTTGTTTTTTCGTTTAAACCTTTGATTTTCGAAGTTTAGTTTCAATTGTGTTTGTGTTATGAATTATGAGATAATATTTATTTATAATTTATTTAAACATTTATAAATATTTTTATTTAAAGCTTAATTATTTTTTCATCATGGCCATTGTTGGGTGCGGGCCTGTTGCACTAGTATATTGGAAAGTCTCTTCATAATAAATCAAGAATTCAATTGTGAGACATCACGAAACCTATGTGGGACCCACTTTTCCTAAACACAGGGTAGCACTCCAAATTTCACTCTAAATCATTAGATTCATCAAATTGTGGAAAAACGAAGTTAAACATTGAGCTAGTTGAGAAAGTTACAAAATAGGAATTAATAAAATAATGTAACTTTTATGTAAAATAAAAGATTAATGCAAGTTTAAGGTGAAAGTTGGTAAAATTAAAAGAAAAGTTGTTCTGTATAAATTTAAGAATTGGTACTTAAACTAGAAAGATTTTTTTTTTCTACTCTAGAAATTATAGATTTCTAGAATTTAAAAAGCAAAAAAGAGAAAAAGATATTTGTGACAAAACAAAAAATGTATGTCTATTATTTTCTACATTTGCATAAAACTAAAGATTAAGAACATGTTGGTATAACACCCATAGGAGAGTACTTCTGCAAAATTTTACTTTTTCATTGACACCAATAAGAATTAGTTTTGCGATAAGATGAAAAAAATTATGTTTGTCATTTCTTTCACAAAAAATGTCTTTCATGAAAGTTACACAAACGTGCTCTAATGAAAGAGAAAAAAGAAGAAATTACTTGGTTTTCAAAATTTTGAAAATAAAATAAAATGATTTTACGAAAAAAAACCCTTCTTGAAAAAACCCTTCTTGAAAAAAAGACATCATAGTTTCTAGTGCACAAAAAAGCCTCTCCCTCTAATTTTAACATCTTTTTTTGCCTTTTACACTAAGCGATGATATCATCGTTTCAATTGAGCAGCAACATTGTCTTATTCCTCTTCTCCTTCCTTTTTATCCATCTTCACCACTCTATTCAAATCTAGGAGCAAGTGACTGAAAAAGTATTTGAATTTGATGACATCAGCAGAAGATTTATCATAAACCATAATTAGATCCCCAAGCATTTGCTCAATGGCATCCACCCCATAAACACCTATAGAACTCACAGCGCAGTAAAACTCTGGCCCATAAAGACTAATTAAATCCAATTTCAAGTATCTCACCCACTTGGATTCACAAAGCAAAAACCTCTGTGTATGCTTTACATTTCCAGCAACAAAATTACCGAGTCAGGTCCATGCCTCTGTTGGATAAGTCAAACTACTGACTGCCAAACAATTCAAAATCCTTAAGGTGGAGGAGTAACGTTCACAGTTTGCCATTTCGATAGTGTCAATGAGGCCATGAGGGTTTCCTCAAAAAGCTCAATGATGACAAGTTTCATCTACTGAACACGGGTTCCTCAGGTATTTATCCTTGTCCCATCCTAGAATGTTACTTGCTTCCTTGTTATGAGCCAGTACCTTTGCTCCCTTCGATTCAGAGGCATAATTGTATTCAGATCCTCTAGGCTCAAGTTTGTGAGTAATGCTTCCAAGTTGACCGGGCATATTACTTCCTTTGTCAGCAATTGTTTCGTTTCCGGACTCACCAAGACTAGGATAGGTGGGGGAAGAAGATCACTTATTCTTTAGCTCCTCTGTTTGAGTAATGTTTTAATCCTTTGCCTGTTCTTTACATCCTACAATGGTATACCTACTTAGAAAGTCCTTGATTACATCTTCTAACCTTTTAAGGATAATGGACGTGTCGTGAGTGATGGATTGGGCGAGAAATGGAGTGGAAGAGATAGAGAAATAGGAAGGATACGAGGAGGAAGAACACACGAGCGATGAGCCTAAAAGGCAAAAAAAGATGTTAAAATTGGCAGGAGGGCCTTTTTTGTGTACTAAAAACTATAAGGTCCTTTTTTGTGCACAGCCATCTAAGGATTTTTACTATAAAATCCTCTAAAATAAATAATCTAATTCCTTTAAATAACTACCATCAAATTACATGAGTAGTCTTAAAGAAGAAAGAGAATAACTTTGAAAATAAGAATTAATTAAAAACTCACTTTGGAATTTATGTGAGATTAGAGATTAATATATATTTAAGGTTCATGTTTCAAAAATTAAAAGAAAAAGTATTGTTTATACATTTAAGAGTCGTTTGTTTGCGGTTTATATATGTAAATAACTCCCATACATAATGACTACACAAACACTCCTTGTCAACTTTATCAAATTTGACCTAATCATATGACCTTTCTCACGCTAGCTTGGCCTGTATCAACCCATTGTTACGTTGATAGTGGGTTCCAATGTCAGTCAGATTTGTATGTGCTCTCGCTAAAGTCAAAATTAATTCGAGCGGTCAAAATTGAAATTGAGCTTGTCAAAATCAGTAGCTTTAATAATGAATTAAATGACTCTATAGGCCATATGATACGAATCACTTGAATAAAGCAAAAATGAACCTCACATTTCATGCTTATGCGCACTTTAAATGATTTTCATGTGATCTTAGACTTAGAAACTTGGTATTATTATCACCATTGTTACAAATGCTGTTTGAGAAAATTATGACCTAGTGCAGGAATATTTCTCAAATTCAAAGGTTTTCTTAAAAATTATTGGGAGCATGTCTCAAAAAAACTGATTTTAATAATTAATAAAAACTAAAAATAAAATTAAGACCAGATCTTCAAATTTTTTTTTTATAGAACTTTCCTTTTTTCTTTATCATTTTAATGTTATCTTGATTTTTGGGCGTTATCTTTATTTTTGACAATTTATTACAAAACTCTTAAGAAGTTGTTTCTAAACAAACATTGTGATGCTCATGACATTGATTGTCACAACTTTTACCCTTTAATGATGGTGCAGTTATCAAAGGGAGATTCTCTTCAAATTTGAGTTGTGTTTAACACCTACCTAATCTCTACTTTACAATTTTTTTTTCGGATCACAAGGTATTATCTCTTATCATATATATATATATGTTTGACGTCTTCTTCAATGTCTCCATTCTTACTAACTATAGAGCCAAAAAAAAAGTTTTAAAATGACTCTCTTTGTGGTATCAGGTTCAATTATCACAGAAATTACATCTCTCTACACATCTCTATTGATGTTGCAATTTATATAATCTATCTTTATATGACTTATTTTAAAGCCCGTAAATTGTAAAGCTTTCTACCATCTCTCGAATTTTGCATTCGCTCCATTCTCAATTCATCTATCAACATTAAATCACATGCAAACAACATACACTAAGGTGCCTCCTTTTGAAAATGGGCAGATAGTTCATTAATAATTACTTTAAATAGATAAAAGGGTACTAACTCCTAATGCAAACGTACGGTCATTGGAAACTTATTTATTCTTATACAAATAGTCTTCACATTTACTCTTACTCCTGATAATATCTTCAAAATGTCAATATAACCTATTGGCACATTCATTTAAGAGAATTTTACCTGAGAAAACACCTTAGAGGTCTACTAACCAAAAGAGGTATTCATAGTTTTGATGCAACAGAACCAGTATTCCCACCAAAATATTCATTTTTTTTTGCCTTTTTTCAACAGGTAACGACGTCGTCGCTTAATATTGAGAGTTAGTGTCGACGTCGTCGCTTATTCGTCCAATCTACCTCTTCTCCGACCTTTATCATCTGCGATGACGTTTTCATCTTTTTTACTTTGCCATCTGTTCACTTTTTACTTTCTCTTTGTAGTCTTTGGAAGAACCCTTCCTTGTCTGCCTCCTCATCATTCTTATCCCTAAGCAGCCTCCGGAAAAACCCCTCCTTGTCAGACTCCTCATAATCATTACTAAGTAACCTACGAAAGAACCCTTCTTTATTTGACTCTTCGTCGTCCCTGCTCTCTCTGAGCAGTCTCCTAAGGTGTGAAGGAAAACGACCTTTGAGCTTTCACCGGAGATGGTGAAGGCGACGAGGCCAGAGACAGTAACCGATGCTTCGACGAGAGTATCCAATCGATCACTGGCCGGTTCCTGGGACGATGAGAGGCGACCACTCCCCCATCAGCGTGGCAGCGATTTGGCACTTATACTGAATTCTGCTAATGTCCTCATTGCCAGCCTCATCCTCAGAGTCCTCGAGCTTCGCCATGAGGAACCAATGGACCTTGAGCGAGATATGGAGAAAGTTTGTGCAAATGTCAATGACGAACTTGTTGAGCGAAGGGCTGGGCTTGTGGAGGAGCATGTAGCGGACCTGGAAGAGGTAGCTCTCGATGTCGGAGAGCGGGAGGGTGTATAGGCGGTTACGGAGGTAGTCACGGACGTTGGGGTGGTCATGCTTATTGACATAGCTCACAACAATCCACTCACAGAAGAAGGCAGAGTTGAAGAATCTAATCAGCCTATAACAGGGTGACCACAGGGATTTCGGGCGATTTGTATGGGTTTGAACTAGCACCACAGGCCCGTGCTTAGCCCGGGCCTAATAAAGAATAATTAAATTAAATTAAATTATCGATCGTTTTTAAAATAAACTATAAATAAAAATGAGTTTATGAATTTAACACCTTTTTATTCTTTTTTTATTTTGGATGGACAAAATAACTAAAATGATGAATCTCACTTTTCCCTGTTCATGAATTAATGCAGAATTACAAAGTAGTAAGAATAGTTTGTTGTACACATAAAAGCTCATCTGTCCTAATCCAACTGTTTATATATTGTGAACAATCATGGTTGAATCATTTCGTAAAAACCTTCACCCATAAGAAAATCATCATCAATATGTCATGGGAATGGCCGTAGCAGAAGATCTAATTATAATATGTTATTGGCATCTAAAATTATAAAATCCATATCAATTGAACAATAAAAAAAAAGATATGAAAAGAATTAATAAATAATCTTATTTGGATCCTTGCATGATTAAATTGTACCATAATTTAAAAGCAACCAAAAATAAAAACTAATACTATTTATAAAGTCCACAAATCCAAAAATATATATAATCCCAATACAAAATAAAAAATATTACATTTCAATGATCTCGTGAAACTATTTGCAGTGGCTGCATACTACATGTAGAATTGGTAAACAAATAATCACAAAGCAAGCACAAAAATGTTATTCTGGAGAATTAAAGATGTGAAGAAATTTGAGTGTTATGTTGGAGATTTTGATGCCAAAAGCTATATTAATAGGTGGATAGTCGGTTGGGAGAGAGAGAGATTTGAGAACTATTTAAATCAGTTTTGGAGAGAGATTTAAGGGATTCAGAGAAGAGATGGATTTGGAGTGATTGATGAGAGATTTAAGGATTATGATTAGAGGAATGGAGTACTTTAGGATTAATTTTAGGATAAGGACTAATTCGTGGGTTTCAAAATTGGGCCCTTCTATGCATTAAGAAACTTTTTAAATTGTTAAAGATATCTTTGAAGGGGGGTCTTCTTATTATGCATCTATCCCTCACCATTTTGGTGAGGAACACTCTCTTTACGGGAACTTTCAAGTACAAGTGCACTATCCCCTATGTATTGTCAAGTACATTTTGTACTTGAAAGTTCCTATAAAGGGAGTGTCCCTCACCAAAATGGTGAGACATCGATGCATAAGAAGACCCCCCATCTTTGAAATTAGATTTTAAATAATATTAAGAGAGAGATTTTTAGGGAAGGTTTGAATAATATTAAAAGAGAAATTAGGGGAGACGGATTAATAGGTGGATGGTCGTTTGAGAGAGAGAGAGAGTGAGATATTTGAAAACCATTTAAGTCAATTTTGGAGATAGATTTATAGAATGTAGAGAGATTTAAGGATTCAGAGAAGAGAGGGATTTGGATTGATTGATCAAGAGATTTAAGGATTAAAATTAGTGGTATGAAAGATTCTAGGATAAGGACTAGTTCGTGGGTTTCAAAATTGGGCCCTTCCATATGCATTAAGAAACTTTTTAAATTAAATCATAGAATGATGGATTTTAGGAAAAATATTATGGAAGGAGACTTAATGATAGACTAAGAGATTTTAGGGAAAATGTCATGAAAGGAGCTATGCGTCGATTTTCTAAAATACTGACATGGTACCACGAAAAAAAAGGAAAAATCCAAGCAAATGACGTGGCACCCTCTCCAACCCACCTCCCAGTTTGCTTTAATACATATAATGCGACGACATCGTCACACATTTAAATCTTTAATATAAAAAAATGGAAGTAGTCACGGGGAACCACTTTCGTACCATATTAACGAGTGGCGTGTTTTCCCGTTAGTGGCAATCTAGGGTCATTTTTTTTTTATAGTTTTCTCTTCATTTAATCTAAAATCTACTAAATCACACATTTAATTACCCTGCCATATTCCTTTTCTAAATCAATGAAGACCATATAAGGATTTTTCTTCTTTCCTTGCTATTTTTATATTAATTGGTTAAGCGAAATTATAGCTTCCATGGTAGATCTCTTTAGCATAAAATCAAATTAATTTTAGATATCTTAGTCTTTTACGTAAATCTTTACTCTATTACTCTCTCTTATAATCTCATAGTGTGATTCATAAATTTAATTACATGAAAATTTATGCAAATTTGTATATCTTTTTTTTTTTCTTGTATATAAATATATCCTCTTCTCGACTCTTGACTTTGATATGAAAGAATTGGATATATAAAGATGTCAAATGATTATATCGTGCCATCGGCATGGAGCTGACCTGATTTGACATATGATGGGCTCAGCTATATTTTCATCCAACCTGTTCATCAATTTTCACTCTAATGGACATGTCACTAAACTGTTGAATTACTAGTGTTTTGTTCTTTTCTCCATGCCATAACTCAATGCTATATATAATTAAGAAATTGGAATGTTTCCTCTACATGGTTGCCATTGATCAAGAGAAGGTGTTTACATGGGTCAATCAGGTGTGCAGGACATGATCATTTCTCAATGAAGGGCGTATGTATGTATGTGACACTTCAATAATGTGGGTAGGAAAAATGTGAAAGCTTGGGACAAGAAACTACAATGTAGATGTCAGAGAAGGAGAAATGGTGAGGAAAGAAACAAAGAGATGCAGTTATTCGAGTCCCATTGCATCCTGGTTTGGGGGACAATCCAGATGCCATAGTAGGTATATGCCAAATCATTTCGTGATAACCCAAGGAACTGTGATCGTTGAAACGGATGAGGTCTACTTAAATAGTGATATCAACCGCAGGCTCTAAAGTTTCTTTTATATGTTGATCAACCTGGGCCCCCCTTTAATTGAGCATAGCATGGATGAATCATTGCTTTATTTTTTTGGAACTAGGGTGAACTTTTAGGCCAAATTTAGAAGAGCTAATTTCACTTGTGGGATTGCATACTGCAATGCATTATTTTCAGAGGGAGTAGGGGGTGATGGAAAATGAGTGAGAGTCAGGGCAAAAAATTAGCCCCGCGGGATTATTCTAAACTCAATTTAAAATCACCATTATCATTAAATGGTCTTTGAAATATCAGTTTTCTTGAGATTCAATTCAACTATAAATAAAAGGTCAAATGAGTGTCAGATTTTCTCCAGAAAATGGTCCCTGCTGTTCACTTGTAAATCTTCAAGAGTGATCCTTCACACCCTTTTTACCTTTTACCTCTAACCTACCCCTAGTTTTAAGTGGAATGTGCCTCAGTTTTTAGGGTCTTTGAATGTTTAGGGTTTTCATAACTATAATGAGTGATTTTTTTGTTTAAGATACTAGTAGCATGAAATCTCCGTGCGATGCACATGTTAAATACTATGCAAAGCAAATATTTATTTTATCCAGTGCCCCACGCTTTTGTTCGGTATGCTTTCAAAAACTTGAAATGCATAATAAATGCTTCCAGATTTGGAATAATATCAATCAGCCCTGCGCCAAGAATACCATCCATTGAGAACTCGTGAAGGGTTACATACCCATGAACCCTTTTACCCAAACCAAGGAGACCCAGTTCAGGAATAGCAGAGATGATGGCTACCAAGGTCCTTTCGTCTGGCTTAAAAAATTAGTGACATCTGTAACAATTAGTTTTTAGAAAAAATTGAATTGAATCTCACATACCTATTTAGTTGCTTTTATACTTATTGAAATGAGAGATTGCAAGCATGACTAAATATTAGAGATTCAGAGAGGGCACTGAATATTAGAAATGGAGAGAAAGAAATAGCAGAGAGAAGAAGAAGAGGAGGAGGTTAGGAAAGGAGAGAGACACAAAGAAGAGGTTAGATGGAGAGAAAAGAAAGGCACATCCGTTCAATGAGTCATTTCAAGATGAGTTAGTTTTTCTTTAAATTCAAATTTGAGATGCATTAACTGGGTCCCAATCCCAACGCTGATGTGACTAGTTGTGGAATGATTAAAACTCAAAACAAATTGAAAAATGGGTCTCAACTTCACCAACCGTTTTATACTTCTTTCTCTTGAAAGCTAGAAAACGGTTGGTGAGCACTTCACAAAAAAAAAAGGGCCTTATTCTCACCCTTATTGCCTCTTCTTCTCTTTGAAGCGACTCTTACACACCTCTTCCTCTTCTTCTATTTGAAACAATTCTTTTAGTGGATACACCCTTTCTCTTCCTTTCATTTAAAATTCAATGAGGGAATATTGTATTTGGCTAGACAAAGAGGAGAAAGGCAGAGATGAAACTTGGAAGGGAGTCTGCATGTGTGATTCTCACAGTCAAAGGGATGATGAAGACAATTGAAGGGGTGTACAGAGAAGAGAAGAGAATAGACATCCAATTTTCAAAATGAAGAAAAATACCAGAGAGGAAGATACCCAGAAAGAGAAAAGCAGAGAACAGGGTCAGGAAAAAATGGGTGAGAAAATCAAAGGGGTAAAGAGAGAAAAAGGAGAAACCCAAGTTTGAAAACCCAAAAAATATAAAAAAGGAAGGTACCCAGAAAGAGAAAAGCATGAAAATAGGGTTAGAGAGAGATAAAGGGAAACAATTGTTTATATATATATTTCTTCAGTTGGATTAAATTAAATATTAACCTGTACAACGCGAGGGCCTTGATGCTAGTAATGAGTGAATTATATACTTATGATTGCATTGCACTTGGACTTGTGAACTGACAAGCCTAGGGGGTTGGAACCAAAGAAAGCCCACATGAGCGGGAGAGAAAACCTACAAAGTGGGAAGAACAACTCACACATATGAAAAGAGTAGCGTACCCAGCAGCAGGGTGATATTGGCAGCGACATCCCAACTTTTCTTGTGCCTTTCTCTAAACATAATCCACCTTTGTGGGCATCAATTCTCTCTTCACAGTCCTACACGTTATGCTTTCTTCTTTCTATATGCTTTTATTGTAATGTCGGGAGCAAAGAAGCGACATTCCATCGATACTTACAATACCATTCAGCAGGGAGGCGACTCTTAGTCGATACTTGCATTTTGAAAATAAAAAATATGGCTTTCATGCCAAAAACCTGGCTTTCATGCCAAAAAATCAAAAATCTAGCAACAGGTTGTTTGTAGAACCTATTATCCAAGTTGTTCGGTCTTATTAGGAGAGGTCAACTTTCCTGCAGATCTTATTATTTTAGACATGCATGATTTTGATGTCATCTTAGGCATGGATTGGTTAGAGAAGTACCATGCAACCATTGGAAGTAAAGTCGATTTTCTAGTTTTTCTCCGCTCTTAGAGGAGGAAAACTGGAAATAGCAGATATGATGGGGGTACATATTGCGGATATCTTTCAATCCGATTTTTTATCCTTTTTTCCCTTCTGACCTTCTTGTCGAAAGATCCTGCCATGTGTGCTTGGTAAAGCTCAACGCTTTGTAAAGCTTTGAGCCGTCCTTCATTGAGAATATCCAGTTCTTGGAGTCTCAATTTGACGTTGCTTTCTTGCGTCATGTCATAGGCGACTCTGCGAAACTGTATGCTATAAAACTCATTTCACGCAATTCATTGTTTGGATACGCGCTTCGTAAAGTTCATTGAAATGTTTTTACTTTATAACGGGTTTCAGGAAAATTATGGCTTAAGAGCTTATCTTGTGAGATACTTAATCCCATCGGTCATTTGCTTCATGCAACTGATTTGAAGCCATTAATAACAAAACACACAACCAGTGTGGGAGAAGAATGAAGGAGAAAACTGAAAAAATGGGAGCAAATGAGGGTAACTAGGATTTACGAATAACTTGAGCAAGCTAGCGTCACTGGTCCCAGGCTTTCCTTGTCTCGCAAGAGACACAGGCGATAGCACACCAGCAGCAGACCGATGATTTTACGTAGTTTTAGGCGCAGGTCCTAGATGTCGTTGAGAGAGTAGCTCGTCCAAAGCAGGCAGTCGTTCCCGTTCGGGAGGTGGACCCAAACGTTGTTTCTGGGCCTCAAACACAGACGGGCTGAAAACAAAAGTTGAAAAGAAAAATAAAACCATTCCAAAGAGATCAAAATCACGATTAAAATTGGAAAATTAAAACCAAGTCCTGGGGCGGACCTGGCTTCTTGCAGGTTGAGGCTTCGCGAGATTGCCACAGGCCTCAGGTTTCTTGATGACCGCCTTTGGTGTCGGGGCAGTGACCCGTTCTGGGGCGGTTTTTTGCTTTTTGGCGATTTATGCACCTGATATATCCTGTCAGCCTTGTATATGCATGAAGAGATAATGATGTGAAATGTATACCTACGAGCACCATGACCCACCTGCCTGAGTGTTTTACACCGATATAGTTATGTACATGTTTTGATTTCTTATGTTTTTAACTTTGCCTTTTAGCTCAGTTGTGGATTAATTGAATTTTAAAATTGGTTTTGTTTAGTTTTATTCGCTTTTGTTGGTTTCATTTTATTAGCTTGGTTTTAAATTTTGATTTAGGTTTAATTTAATTTTTAGTTTATTATTTTGACTTTTATGCTTTATGTGAGCTTTGGTGAGGCAGTTGAGAATAATAGGTTGAAAATCAAATGCAACTTTTGTGGAAAAGTGACCAATGGGTGTATTACAAGATTCAAGCACCGGGGCTGCCATTCAAGTAACTCCTTGCGCCATTGTTCATTTGACTTGTAGTTACAGGCTAGTGCAAAAGAAGCACACTGATCTCTGATCACTATCATCTTACTAATACCTTTGAGTGTTTTAAGGAGGGGGAATGTTCAACCAGCAATCTGAACCAACCATTAGCGGGCACACTTGTGCTTGCTATTCTCTCTTTAGAAATGATTTTGGCAAAATTATACAAGTCGTTAGGCGTTTCATTTGTGCTCCATATGACCTGACATCGGTTGATAGAGTGAAAGTATCCGAACGCTTTGATTTTTTGAGTGGTGTGAGTGTCCCCATCACCCATGAATAGTGACTTGATGTTTTTGAGTGGTGTGCTTCATCATTTAAGTTGGTGAACTACTAATTAAATGCATGGATATCGTCTGTCATCAGATTCAATTCCAGCAAGGAAAACCTTCTATTTTCAGATGAACTGCTTTAGCGTATACGTATCTTTGCTTTCTGTTAGATCGCCTCCAACTATGTATAAACCTATCCAAAAGATCTGATGGGCAAACTCAACAGAAAACACACCAAACATCCTTTTTTATTATATTGTCTTGGAAATGGAAGGTTGGAAAGCCAAGACTCCATTTTTCATGTTCTTTTTTAGAAAGCCACCAAACAAGTGGAATGTTTTGACTAGACGGACCCATCTTAAAAATAGGTTCATGTTCAAATGCGACTGCTTGAATGCTGGTCTAGAGGCTAGATCCAATGGATCCAAATATGATAGTCATAGTTATTATATACTATATCTATACCAGTATTATTATTATATACTATATCTATAAGACTATGACAGTATTTATTAGAGATTTTGATATAGTGGTTCACATTAAATTATGTTTTTCTAAGTTTATGATCCGAATTTAGATAATGTCGTCAGAGTCGTTTGACTCTTGTCAACATTATTTTTTTTAAAACTTTTCTCGCCATATCTAATAATATCATGGGATCTATTAGTTTCTGTATCATAATTTTTTTGCAAAGAGTAAATAAATTCATTTTTTTTTATAGAAAATGAAAAACTGACATTTTGTGAAAAGTAAAATACACATTTGATCTCCATTTCTCAAGGTTTATCGTTTGAAAAATAATTTTCCTAAGATGCTGCATAAAAGCCATAATATCATGAGATTTATTAATTTCTGTAACATACACTGTCCCATGATATCATGAAATCCATGGCATAAATGTTTTAAAAAAATGTTGACAAGAGTCAAAAGACTCTGATGACATTACTTAAATTTCGATCATGAAATTGAAATATCTAAGTTTAAGGGGGACTGAATATGTCAAAACCCCTATTTATTATTAAAAGGTATTAAGGTTTTAACTCATGGACCAATTGAGCCCAACCAAGGGTCAACCCATTTGGATTCGAATATGGGTCCTAGAATTGAAAATGACTTGTAGCAATACTCGGGCCATTTATAACACTACCTAAAGTACTATACATAAATTAAGCATCTGACCAGAATTTATATGTGCAGCCATGCCATCACTATTGTGCTGATGGCGGCTAAAACCTAACTACTATGAGGCCCTACTTTTATTTGATCCATCCTACTTAAATCACATTATGCTTCTTTTATATTTAAGAAGAGATGCAAATCTCATTTTGATTAGATCCTACGGCCTGATGGCGAGTCTGGATAACTGAAGTTAGCCCAAGAGATTAAAGAAGTCAGATCGTTGACTTCAGAAGTGTACGGCGGCCGTGTATATGAGATCAAATAAAAGCCATTTGACTAAATGTGGTTTCTACGGCACAATGAACGGTCCAAAATCCAAATGATATGGTGGCCACCAACAATCAGTAAAATCAAGAACCCCAACTGGAATTTGGTCTTTGGCAGCCCTAAGTCTACAGACGTCTGCTCAAATCCAAGTTTTAATTATAATAAAACCACCTGATCCAATCTCATCAATTCAAAATCAATGAGCGTGGGCGACTTTTTATATAATATATAAATGGGTGCATGGCATGTTTGTGCCATCACACACCTTATGCAGGTGGGATTAAATTAGTCATGAAAGAATATTCAAATCTATAGGATTTAGTTAAATCGGAGGTAAAAATCAAGGGATTGCCAAGCATCTACAACCTGTTTGTTTCATGTGATAGAACTCCTTGTATTTTACGAGTGGCCAAAAAGAAAAGAAAAAAAGGTTGTCGGCTCGAAACTACATTACCATAATGGAGCTATAGGTAAGTTGTAGGTTCGAAATTGCATTACCACAATGGAGCTATATGAGAGTTTACCGTCTCTCTAGGCTCGGAGGGATAGTTTAGCCTAAAGAGCTGGAAACCTCCGAGAGCAAATAGAAAAGAAAAAAGGAAAATAACAAAAAAAAAAAAAAAAAAAAAACCTAACCGCCTGGCCTTTGAAAGTTTTGATTTTTTGTACCGGAGATATAGGAATTGGGATTCCACGCTCACAGAGAAGCAGGTATCACAGCCAAGTCAGCTTCCTTTACTTTACTAGTAAAGTTGTTTCCTTTTAAATTACCGACCTTTGGGGTTGTGGTGTTCTTCTTCTTCTTCTCTCTCTTCTCTATTTCATTGTTTTATTTTCCCCTCTCTTACATCACATCCACACCCTTTGCCTTCTAAACAACGAAACGTCGTCTTTCTCTTGTATCGATTCTTCTTCTACTAATCTTTTAATAGAAAGAAGAGAAATGCATATGTAGAATGAAATATGATGGATTCCGATAGACAAGAAAAGAACGGAGTTTGTTCAGAATCCGTTAATGGCGGATGCGATGTCTGGAGTTGTTCGGATTCTTCTGCTTCTGCCGATCATCTCATCATTATGGTCAATGGAATCCTCGGAAGGTAGTAGTTTGGCTTTCACATGGGTTTTTTTTTCCTCTTTTCTTCCTTTTTTCCCCTTGACATTTCTCTTTGATGTTTTGGTGGAATTCTATGTTATGTGATTTGATTCTTTTATTTTTAGGATTTGATTTTGGGTGCATGAAAAAATGTGTGAACTTTTTGTGTTTTTGGCATGTGATTGGATTCTTATATAGAAAAAAATATGGATTAGGGAATGTGGTAATTGGGTGCAGCTGTAGGTTTCTTTTTTATTTTTTATTATGCAATCCATGTCTTCTAGAGATGAACTTAGTGGTTGCCTGATTTTTTGATTGGTAATTTGGTTTTCATCTCTAGAAGACATGCTTTTCATTGGTGATTATAAAGAAGGAACAATTGAATGGGTGAAAAATGTCAATTCTAAGTGATTATTATTGCTTTTTTCAAGACACTAAAGTGTTGATGAATTGAATCAAGTTAGATTCTTTTGCCTCATTTTGCATTCCAATTGTGTCAGAGTGGACTTTTCATTAATTACTACCCTGTCACCATGGCCATTTGGATTTGCTCTGATGAAATCTCATCAGAACAGGGCTTATTGAAGATGGGGATGGCTTCTTCTTCTTCTTCATTATTTATATTATTATTAACAGTCCAACTTATGACTGCTAAGATCAAGAACAAAGTATATTTTGTTTTGGTACTGAATTGACTTCTTCTTATGGGATAATTATTATTAACAGTTGGACTCATGTCTGCGAAGACGATCGACACAAAGTATATTTTGGTCTGGTAGTGAATTGTCATGCTGAGCAAGAAATTTTATTGTTGTCAAGGAGACTTGAGTTAAATACTTTTCTTCTGTTGAAGTTATCCACTTTACTCATTATTGAAAGTGGCTCTTTTACCCCTTCTGCAGTACTGCTGATTGGAAGTTTGCAGCTGATCAGCTTGTAAGAGCATTTCCAGATAAAGTAATAGTTCATTGTAAGGATTTTTCTTTTTCAAGTTTTAAGTTTATTTTCTCCTTTCTATTGCTTTAATCACACTTCCATTGGGTTCTTCTATTCACAAAGGGTATAATGATATTTCCAATTCCCTTGGTAGTTGGTACACACCATAAAAAAACTGGCCTATCATTTATTGAGTACTAGATCAGCTCAGTAGGCTTTATTGACTCGACATCTTTTTGAAAGTCTGACAAGTTTATAGACTGTGGCACACACCCTTTGATTGCCCAGTAAGCTTCCAAATCAAGGTGGCCAGTAGAAGGTGCCTTAGATTTCCCTATCAGCGTCCTTGACCTCCATCAAAACAAGCAATATCTTTCCTATTGGCACCCATGACATGATGAGGTATTTATCCCTCTTGTATACCCTTCTTATTCTATCCATGTACAAAGGATATCCAATATATAGTTATATACAGAATAGAGTTGTGACTAGTGCGCAACTGCAGTGTTGGAATCATGTTATTGATGTTTAACCACAGTTTGTGCATCTATAGTACTTTGGCTGACACAATTACATGCAGGTAGCGAGCGGAATGTATCAAAGCTTACATTAGATGGTGTTGATGTGATGGGAGAGCGATTGGCCGAGGAGGTTGGTTTGATTTTTAGATATTGGGTTACCTTTTGCAGGAAAACTGAGACTTATATTGTAATACAAGTGGATATACAAAAGAAAGATAAAATGGGGTATTCCCTTTCTGTTTGATCACAATGGAAAGTAATACCAACTCATAGTTTACTCCTTTTACCAATGTGTTGGCCTTTCTTCCCGCCATTGACACAAATTTTGTTAGCAACATTTCTTGTCATTGGGAATTTTTGAATTTTTTCTTCTCAAAAAACTAGGAATCGATCTTGTATTATATTGGTTAATCTTGTTTTGCAATTTTAAGTCTCATAGAATAAATCTTAGAATAAAGAAGATTTTTTAAAAAGTACAGTAGACACTCTAGTAACAAATATTAAAAGATCATTTTTTTTTTATTAAAAAAAAGAGTATGAATGACCTACTTGGTTCCATGGTTGATAACAAATAACCACTTATCAACAACTTACCTACTAACGGATAATTTGAAGTTTCAATAGATCAATTATTTATTTGCATAATTACTCTACATTTTTCAATAGATATTATCGGGTTTCTAATGATTTTCTTACAAAAATGTCACAAGATTTTCAAACTTCGCCAATGTTTATAATACTGCTGCATTCCTGTTTGAAAAATACTGCTCAGTCCCGGGGCACTTGTCTCTTTGTCAAATCCCTGACTTTATTGACAATGAATCAGAATAACCATGGGCATTTTATCAAACTATCTCTAGTTGCTCATGAGATGATATTACTAAAATCTGCTTCCTCTATTAGCTACATGGGAAACGTCGTCCTCATCATCATCGTTCTTGAAGCTTTATTCCATCTTTATGTGGTTGGCCTTTCAAGTTCTACTTTCCATTCATACCTATTCTAGGGTTATGTTTTATGTCATTTCAAATTCTAACATATCACTATAGACCACTTCACTCGAACTCTCTACTTATCCTAGTTTCTTGTACATGTGAAACTTAAGTTCTTCAAGTATATGCCTAAACCATCTCTACCGATCCTTCTTTATTTTCTCTTCTATTGGAGCTACCTGTTGATCTCTTATACTCCACTTATCTTTTCTCTTCTATTGGATCTACTCGCTTCTCATCTTATGTACCATACATTTCTATATTTTCTCTTCCTAATCTTTCTTATTTTTTCCCGCGACTCTGCACATCTATCTTTGTATATGCAACTCAGCCACACGTACTTTGTCTTCTAGTCACTTCTATTAAGCTCCACACAATGCTGGTAAATGTCCGTTTTTTATTGAAGTGACAGTCAACTGTCACATTATGCTCCACTTGTTTGTATCTATCCCTACACTAATCATGCATGTGATAACCACTTGAAGGCATCTGTTTTGTGTTATAGTTGCTTTAGATATCAGAATCTATTACAACTTCTTCACTGAGTGGTTTGCAAGTTTACCAAGACGTTCCCGTTTTCAAGCACAAGTCTGTGTGCTACTAATATTCTGCTAGCCACAAACTTTCACTTAGTAGAAAACATGGAGAAGGCTAATTATAAATACTTACATAAGACTCTAGCCTTTCCCTTTCCCAACCTGCCGGCTGCGAGCACGTCACAAATTTGGGAAGCACCATAATTTGTTTTTGGTATTCCATCTACATTCAGTTTCTTGCAACTCTGATGGTCTCAGCCCAATCTCTTCTTTCCTTGCCTCTCTTCCTCAGTTCTGATACCTTTTCCAATACCCTTTTAACTTCGGCCGTCTTACCCCTGAAATTCTCCAAGAGCAGTGTCTACTTTGCCAGACAAAGTTTAAATCGCTTGGATTTGCCCTGTCTCTATAGGCTGAAACCCAATAAAAAAATAAAGCAAGATCTTCCAATTATTATATATGAAGCAAACTGGATTCGATTGCCAATTTCGTAGCTAATTTCAATTTTAATTTTGACCATTCTCCAAGTTTGACTTCCTACTAATATCAATCCTACAACTGTTGTCTAATATTTATCAGCCATTGATAAGAACATTATTGGAAGTAAAAGAATACGAAACTTCTTTTGACTCTTTTCTATCCCGTTTTGTAAGTGCTTCGTTTCTTGAGTTTCCTATTCAGCCCCTCTTATAAATTTTTGCATCTAAGATTACAACTATACAAGTAGCGCAAGCATCTCTCTTCTACAGAGCATCTGTGCTTAAAAAAAAATGTGGAGATGCACACAAACGTTCTACAAAATATAATATATTGTACTTGTGATCTTTTCTTCAAATTCTCTTTAATCCTATAGCTTTATGATTTTCTGGCCATGCATAAACTCTTTATGTTTTTCAAGATTGAGCAATCAATTTCATTCTAGGAAACCCTTATATTCGTACATATTTTTATCTATTTATTGTTTATCACATTATTTACTTGCATATTTGAATCTCAACTATAATTTTACCATGAAATTTTATTGGTATGTATTGTATCTTCTTTCTTATTCTATTTTTTTCCATAACTACATATGTATTGCATATCATGTATCAAAATTGAATTATACAGGGTTTGTACTTGACACTGTTTGTGGGCTTGAGCTATATAAATTGATCACTACTTATTCGAAAAATGAATATCTTCTAATTCATTATGTCACTGAATGAATTATATTTCAAAATATCTCTAATAATTTAAATGCATGTGAATGAACCAGTTTTATAGGTACCAATGTCTATAGGGATTGGTTGCAATTTTATATTTGTATATAATAAGAAATAATATATCTCCATCGACTTTATATTAATAATTTTTCGGTACAAATGTCGTTAGTTTCTTGCTCGTGCTTAGCACTGGCATTGTTTGCTAGTTGTTATTGATTTTTCATGAAGTGGATGCTTCTCTCAATTTGCCATCCTCTATCAGGTTGCTCTGTCACTTACAGATATATAAAATTTCAGGTTGTTGAACTCATTCAACAAAAACCTGAAGTAAGGAAAATTTCCTTTATTGCACATTCGGTTGGAGGCTTGGTAGCAAGATATGCAATTGGGAGACTATATCGACCACCTAGTGGAAGGGAGTCCGAGGATTTATCAAGTGGCATGACAGATGTGGATACAAGAGGTACAATAGCGGGACTAGAGGCAATGAATTTTATTACTGCTGCCACCCCACATCTTGGTTCAAGGGGTCACAAACAGGTACTCCATCACCTCTATTGGCTGGAGCTTTCTGGTATTAGTCATCTTTTTTTTTTTTTCTTCCTATTTTGGTATTAGTCACATAGTAGAGACGGATTAAGCATTGTGTAGTGAACATACCCTGTAATTTTAGACAACTGGAGACATCTAAAAATGAAAAATTTGACATGTCAACTTATATCCTGTTTGGGTATCTCTGTTGTGTATCCAGGTTCCATTTCTTTTTGGTGTCCCTGTTTTTGAGAAAGCTGCATCTCTTGTTACACCTTTGATATTTAGGAGAACTGGCAGCCATCTTTTCCTTACTGATACTGATGAAGGGGGACCTCCACTGTTGCAGCGCATGCTGGATGACTGTGATGACCTTTACTTTATGTATGATTAATTGCAGTTGTGCTTTCAGTTCTGATGGTTTAGGAAAACGAGTAATTTCTTTTAGTTATCCTTTTTCAGTGACCGGATGCCTAATCAAGATACTTTATTTCACTTGTGCAGGACTGCTTTGCGTGCATTCAGACGTCGAGTGGCATATTCAAATGTTGCTCATGATCGTATCCTCTAGTTCTCTTATTGAATGCATCTGGGTTGTTTCAGTTATTTAGCTTTTGCTATGACCTGCACTTTAGTGTTGCTTGTTTTTCATAACTAAATTCATTAAGACATTGTGGGGTGGAGAACTTCATCAATCAGACGCAACAGTGAACTGCCAAAAGTAATACTTTTTAACATGTATACTGAGTTACTGGTTTATTTTCAAATGAAGTGTCGTTTATAAATGACTGATCCTCCATTTCTTCTTTGTTATTTAGTGGGAGGTTTCTGTAAGTGAGAGATATCCTCATATTGTATATGAAGAAAGATCAAAAGCAAATGATGCCGAACAAGGTGAACTTGATTCAGATGGCGATGAGGGATTTGATATGATAGAAGGTCTGTAATGTTTCATAAATTTGTTTTGGCTTTCCAGGTATCTTCATTGATTTTATTAGAGGGAACCAGTAAAGATTGAACCCTGGTCGCATAAACATCGAATCGATGCTTACTGTCGGCTGTCATTTTTATTTGTTTCTTCTTTTTTAAAGATTTACTATATGATGAGTATGATCCCCTTGAGTTCTATGGGGCCAGTAGGCTATATCAACGCGTGACATGTCCTATATTTTGTTGTTGGCTGCCTGGCTCCACCTTTGTCCAGAAAGGGATGGACAGGATCCAGGCTCATTTTCTAGATCTCTTTGCCGTTTTAGGTTTAAGATGTTTTTATGAATTTGAGAAGCTTCAAACAAAATGATTGGTTTGTGTACTATGATGTATGGATACTTCAAAATGGGCAACATAACATGTCGGATTATATGTGTCTCCCGTATCCATCCAGTATATGGGCATCATAGTTTATGTAACCATTTGAGCTCATGATACAGAAGATATAGTGTATTTTCTGAAGTTGTCTTTGCTGCTTTAGCTTATGGATAAAGTGTTCTATAAACTTTAGAGAATTAAAAAAAATTGACTGCATTTATTTTCTTGTTGTACCGTGATTCTGCAGAAAAGCTGTTGGGAGGTCTCTCACGCGTGTCATGGGAAAAAGTAGATGTTAGTTTTCATGCCTGTAAGCAAAAATCTGCTGCACACAGTGTCATTCAGGTCTCTTCTCTCTACCTTTTGAACAATCATTAAATACTTTGTAGTAGCACTAGCAGCAGCAGCCTTCAAATGACAATGTGGCATTGGGAATGACTGGTGGAGAAGACCTCTTTTAAATAATGAAATGCTTAATAAAATTTGTGTGAAGGGAGCATAAATGATAGGAGGTTGTTGATATATCTTTTCTATAGAGGATACTGATTGCTCTAACAAAAGCAAATAAATTCCAGACATTCTGTGGTATTGACTTATTGTAGTAATGTACATTGGTGGGTAGATAGGGAATTTTGGTCATAGTGTTTTCCCCCTAGAGTTCAATTGACGAACTGTTATAGTCAACCACGGGTAGAAGAATTAAGATATGGACGATGATGATAATTCTATGATACGAAAATACTCACCTGCGCACCATGCACACGTGTGCTGCACATCCAGACCGCATGTCACCCGCAGCCTGCAAAAATCAAAGGTGGGTCCTGTCTTTAGGATGGTCTAGATGTGCATGCGCATGTGAAAGTTTTCCTTTATATTGTTCTGAAAATCGAAATCATATCATAACTCGTTCAAGGGTTTGAATCTCAGCATATTGTTAACCATTTTCTATCCAGTAGCAGCATCAGTACAATGATTTTTTTTTAAATGGTATTGTAAGAGCGACACAATCTATGAAGAACATCATTGACATATATTAATATATTATAAATAATTTATGGATGAATGATTGAATATTGTTTAAATATCAAAAGTTGCAAGGAAAATAAATGATTTGGATTTTTTTGTTATCTTTAAATCAAAAGTTAAAAATAAAATCTAAATTATTAGTGTTAAATGATAACATGATGTTAGAAAAAACCTTCATGTAGAAAAAAACTGGGAAAAAAAAGTATGTAGGACAAAACCAGTGCCATTCAGTCAAATCCTTCAGTCACCTGCCTATTCCTTATTTATAGCTTAAATCTCACTAAAATCCGAATTTTCTCAAGCTGTTTCATTATGTTAGACATTTGGTTGTTGTTGTTCCCAATCCGTGTATAGTAGTCAATAAATCATGTATTTAATCATAAGAGGCGCACTTGAATCTTAAGATTCCCCTTATGAATGATATTCATTGAATAGATATGAATATTTTTCCGTAGGATTTAATTCAAACAACAGAATTTGGGATACAAATCGCTGGATTTTAAGAACAATGGTAGTGTAGTGCATCAGTGCAAGGAAAGAAAACTTTCAAAACAATTTTTGGCCAGTTTCTTTCAGTTCATATTGGTCAGCTTTGGCTATATTATTTGGTGTATATTAATATGATAATTGAATCATAATCTGAAATTGTGATTTAATTCCTTTGCAATATAGAAAATATGTCATACCTTTTCACATGACTTTCTGAACTTCCAAACATGTTCTTGGTATTTTTAGTTATTCAACATTTTCAAACGCAAACCCCTGAAGTCCAACAACTTAATATTCTTATGTTGGGGGATAGGTCTGATGCTCTCTTGAAGGTAGAAAATCTTATTATGTGGTTTCTTTAAGAGAGGCCCTAAGAGTTCAAAACATAAGCAAAAAAATGTCGGTATGGTTCTTCTCAATTGGGAAAGTTGTCTTGGATACAGATCCTAACCCTACTCCTAATAATAAACGTTGTAATATTCAACAGTGCCCATCATCAGCAGCACCTTGTACCATCAATAATGGGGTAAGGCACATTAGGAATGTTCAAATGTTGGGCAATGCTTTAAACAATGAGAAACTGGCTAAGCTCCAAAACAAGTCACTGGATTGCCTAGAGGTGAATGATGAAAGCCTGAAATGGACTTCTCTAGGACTGCCAGTCTACCTTCACAAGATTTCTCCTATGCTCCCTGTGAATGTGGACATGAAAATATTAGAGGTTCTACTTCCAGTGATAATAAAGAGATGCGATTATATCCAACAGCATATGTTTATAAAGTCCTCTCCCGGAGAACATGGATCATATTAGAATCAAGAAACCAAGTCGGTATCCTATTCCCTTTTCAACATTTCCTCGAGCATGATAATAAGATTTGAACCCAACAAGGACTGTCAAAATGATTCTTGTAGAAACACTGAGCTGCATGTTTGCTCAAGTTGATACTTGCAGCCTACTTTTAAGAAGATGGCATTGTTTTGTTTTTCTCTGAAGTTTATGTATATAACTGCTACATTGGAGTGGCCTGTCATGCAGTAGTAAATTCTAAAAGTCTGCCTTCCTGTCACTTTTTTTCAGGTCAAAGACCACTTCTTGCATTGGGAAGGTGCAGATGTCATACTGCACATGATCGACCATTTGCTTAATTGAATGGGTAACCAACCATTCAATGATGTCTAAGTTCTTGAGATTGAAAGGCATCTGAATGATTCAAATTGTAGAGGTTCATTCCCTTTCATTTTTTTGATGTGTAGAGGTTCATTATGGATCACAACAGTTTTTTCCCAATCTCTTTTGCAGCACAGTAAGAGCTTCCAGTGTTCTGCTTAATGTGGTTGCAGGCTCCAAATTATTGATAACTAATGCATCAAAATTTTGCTGATTTATTTTATTACTCCAAAATGTAATACATGTATATACATAATACGTGTGAATTATAGATGAAATTCACCAATCATCAGTTTAGCTTCCGGTAGTTGTGTGGATACTGATAGCCGTCTCAGTTCGGGGATAAATTGTGAGAATAGGAATATTAGAGTGCATTAGGGTGTGTCAATGCAGCAGTACGAAAGAGGGGATCGACGACTGTCTTGTGATCCTACCATTAACCTTCAGATCCTATCAGGGGCCGAGACTTTACAATTTCATAGTGGTTGGCAACTTCAATATTTTTGCTGATTGTGGAAGGTTTTCCTTCTGCTTCTTTCTTTTGCTGTCAGTAAATTCTACTGGTCTGATTTGATCGCTGGTTTGCCATGGTGTTTGTTACCTTAACATGATTGTACTCTTTTATCATAATTTCTCATCTTCAACATCCTCATTACAGGGATGTAACTGTACCCAAATCCATTATGCTAGCAGGATGTCACTTGAGTGGGCCATTAAGCCTGTGTCATTGGACACAACCGGCAAGATAGCAAGCTGTATTGGTGTTTGTATAACTGAGTATTTCATTTTATATCTAGGATCCAAACGTCTGGTTTTCTGTTTATAATGAGTCCAAGAAGCAAAAATGAAGGTTCTGTGACGGTTTTGGAGACGGACCCCATAAAACTTTGCCAGATTTAACCCGGCCTGCCCTGGACAAATCCCTAGTCCAGACCGCGATGATTAAGGTGAGAGCAATAAAACCCGAACAGGAAGAACCCAATCCATACAAGTTAGGTAGTGACAAACAGTATGGGCAAAATCTCATGTTCAAATCCAAAGTTATGGACTGGAGGTTTTGTTGAATGACCCTGATTTGAACAGTGGACTAAACCGAACTTGGCCCGGTCCATCCTTACTCTCAAATTCTCTATAGCTCAGGCAGCTTGTCATAAATAAATTCCTCTGCGTGTATGTATATCATTACTTTTAGCAATCTACTAATAAGAGTCGTCATCATAATTAAAGCCTTGTCTCAAGTATGTTGGAATCACTCACATGAATTCTATCTCACCATTCTAGTCCCTCCACACCCATATTCTCTAATAAGTTGCCTTCTTTGGATCTATCCTTGCTAGAATCCGTTGTCCACATTGAACATCATGTACAAACCATCTCAAATAAATTTCTCTTGATTTATCATCCACTAATGCTACGCTAAATACTTTCAGATGCTCTCATTTTTAATTCTATATTTATAGATTTACCACATAACCATCTTAACATACTCATTAATGTTACGCTTATTTTTTGCACGTGTTGTTCCTAATTGGCCAATATTTTGCTCCATGTCATAGCTGCTATAATTGTTGTCTTGTAATAATTTCCTTCCAATTTTGCTAATATGAAATGAATACAAATCACTCTAGAAGCAAATCTCTGCTTTAATCATCCGACGACACTTGACCTATATTCTACTTTCTCCTCAATCTGTTCATTCTTATTTAAACATAAGGCTAAGCCATCGAAATAAATCTCTGTGATATCTTTTAGCTTCAATTCTTATTAGAGTTATATCTCTCCGCACATCCTCACTGAAGTTGCAATTCATACATAAAACAAGAGTAGTGCCCCACTGAAGTTGCACATCTCCACTTACCGACTATAGAACAAAAGCCAATGTAAATTTGTCTGCAACCAATTTTAAGTATCCAGACAAACAAGAAGAGAAGAAAATTCAGGAGAAACCTCACATAACGGTCCAAGCAAGCTTCAGCCCAGCTTAAGGGGAGGTTGAAACAATTGAACTCGTGAATACACAATACAAAGGAGGATTGAAACAATTGAACTCATTCGTACACAATACAAGGGAGGAACGACACAATTGGAGGATTGACACAATTGAACAAGCAATACAATCACAATGCACTAACACTAATCACATTAGCTCTCGTGAAAGCTTCACTGGCTTCTCAAATAGAAATTCCACATCACCATTTGGCAGTGTCAACAAGTGATGATCTACCTCCTCATCACTCTCTGTCGCACCATGTGAGGCAATAGATTCTGACCCGTCTTCTGCTGCAGAAATTTCCATTAAAGTGAGCATTATCGGCTATCTAATGTGGGAAATATAATACTAAAGCAACCCAGGAAAACAGAACGTAACCTGTAGGCAAAAGGACCTTTTTAAAACCACCACCGAAGTAGGAGAAAACCTGATTGCTCCATTCAAATTTTTAGCAGAACTTCTAAAATTTTCTTAGTAACAAGAGAGCAGTCCCAAAACCAGCCTTTTCAAATAGGTACTTGAAAATACAGTAGTCTAAGGGACGTTGTGTAGAAGGAAAGCCATAGAAAAATAGCCCACACGGAGTTGGACTTCCCCATCCTACTTTTTCTACTGGTTTGGTGCAGTGTGAATGTTCATAAGGATATACCACAATTTTTGTGCAATCTTCCAGGCAAAAGCAGCAAGTGAAGTCTGAACCTCCCTTCCTCTTGGGGCTTCAGTCTTTGCTGTGTTTCCTCTTCCACAGCATTACACAAACAAGCCCTAAAGGTTCGGCAGACTAGGAAATGGGTCCAATTCCCAATGCTTAGATTGGGATATCAGCTGAGTCAACAAGATTGGTAAGACTTGGTTAGGTAGGGCAGCATCCCAGAACTACAATCTGATAAGAGATTTGACCACATGAATCATGATTTGACCAATCTTGATGGAAGTATCAACTTTTTTCCATCAAATTTTCAGTTGATTTTGAAAACAAATGACCAATCTTTTGTTGAATTCAGCTCTCTAATTTAAAAAAGAAAAGGAAAGAGAGAGAAGAAGATCATTAAAGCTGATTTTGCCAATAAATTTGCCCGCGACTTCATTCATGGTTCATGGTAAACTAAAAGGTTTCAATGTTCTTCCTTTTCTTTATTAATTGGTTTCGGCGAGAATAAAACAAGCAGAACAGGTCTCCTGTCCATCGACATGGGAGCTCCTACTTGCAGGAGAATGTCTTAACCATAGTAGCTGCATGGTCGCATTTTAAAGGATGCTTTTAAATAAAGTTTTGAACTTTTTCTTTTCTTTTCTTTTTTTTTCCGAAAATAAAAAAAGGACCCTATTAGAGCCAAGCATAGTATACTGATCAAAGGTTGACATTTCCAAAAAGAACCAGTTTCTCTACATCGGGGAATTTGAAACCACACTCTCTACTGATATACCAATGTCCCTAACCGACTGAGCTATGGTTGAAGGGCAAAAAAAGAAAAAAGAACCAGAGGTTTTGCTACATCAAGGGATTTGAAACCACACTCTCTACTCATACACCTATATTCATCACCAGCTGAGCTACTGCTGAGGGACAAAAAAAAAAAAAAAAAAAAAAAAAAAAGGGAGATAAAAAATAGAAAAAAAAAAAGAACCAAAATTGTTAAAAAAAAAAAAAAAAGGTAAAAAGTTCAGCGTGAGACAGCACATAAAGCGAATCATATTTTCAAGTTACTTTCTTGTGAGAGCAGATTAGCAGAAATTATTTAATGGCCTGGGCATAGGTCTAATAAGCTAACATATGAGCAAAACAAACTCACCAGAATCCGCAGCATGAAGTGGTAGATGACTGACTGCTGTCACCTGAATGCTTTCTGGTAGCAGGCAGTTGCAGAAAGAGCCTGAAACTTCCAAATGCGCAGATATGTGAATAAAGGTGGTAATCTAAGATCCTGACAAAGTTATTTGGCTGTGATTCTTACCCAATCTAGCAAGCCGATTCACCCAGCCTGGAATACGTTTTCCAGTTAACCGCATGCATACATCGTCAGTAAAATGGTTGCAGTTTTTAGAAATCAAATGATATGTGTCCCCATGATAGGTTCCAGAAAGGTGCTCCATAAACAACCGGAATTCCGACGAAGACAAGTTGGTGCTGCCCAACCACACAGAGCGTCTGTATATAAAACCAGGGCAACTTTTTGGTTCCACCTCAAACACCCCACTAGTTGGGTACTCATGGGCTCCGAAAGCATACTCCATCCCATGTGCTGTTTGACAGACCAGGATTAATATGGTGTAAATATTCATTTTCAGATTAAAATGTGATAAGAAAGATGCAAAATCCAGGAATGTGGACAGATTTTATTATAGATGATTCAGTATCGGACCACTAAGAATGCCATAAATTCCAACAGAACTTATATAAAAAGAATCGTGAGGTTCTCTCCTAAAACTGGAGAATCTCAGATATTTTGATTTTGCCAAAGATAAAGACGGCTAGGGTCATTGCTTTGGTGCAATGGTATAAGTCCCTGGCTGTCATACGCAAGGATGAAAATAGCAGTAGCGGCGGGCGTAGCGGCCTGCTGCCAAAACGCTACGTAGCGGTGCGATTTGGAAAAATCGTCAAAAAATATGAAAAAATTCTAGAAAATCTAGAATATTGGAAAATGAGAGAAAATGTATTTTTTTTGCAAAAGTAACTACGATAAGGGGGCGTAGCGGTTCCCTCACTATATGAGGTCCTGTATCATTGTATAAATAGAAAATAATAGTAATGATCATTTTTCTCACATGTGTTCATATTGCTTAGTTATATGCTAACTTAGAAACTAATGAAAGGCTCATAAAAGAAAAAACTATGTAATGAAGTCAAGACTTAAGAGTACCTAGAGAAAAAAATACATCTATTGAAGGGGGTGTCTAATAGGATGTCCTTAGAGAAGAATCATTGAGAAGAACTCTCTGTATCGACTTTTATTCGGCGAGATCATGTGCTTTTTTGGGTTCTTTTAAATATAAAAGGGTAGAAGAGTTGTGTAAAAATGTTATTTGGAGAGAAGAAGAAAAAAAATAAGTCTTATTATGCATTTAAAATTTTTTTGAAAAGTAGAAATTTTTCTCACCCCGTGGCGGCCCTATAGCGGCCGCTACGGGTGCGACGGCCGATATATCGGCTGTAGCGTGGCGGCCGCTACGGCTGATATAGCGGCTGCTATTTTCATCCATGGTCAAGTGTGCAAATGCGGGTTCGGGTTCTGTGAGCAGCGACTTTGTGCACAGAATGCCAAGGGGTATGTCTATCTCCAATCAGGAAACACAACCCCCCCCCCCCCCCCCCCCCCCCCCCCCGACCTGCTTTGGTGGGACCCACACTGGGTAAAGACCTTTAACTAAAGACGGCTGCGTGCAGGTATTGTTGGGCACTGCTTCCATATACCAGCTGTCAAAATTCGGAGGCCTGCATGCATACTGGCTAAAATATGCATAGAACAAGCTCACTGCTTCTTGTCAAAGAAGAAAAGCGTGGTTGTCACATATATGATTCTTCTCAGCAGTAATATTTACAAGAGCACAAGAAATTTCTTTTAAAGAAAAGTAACAACAATACCCTGTGGAGACATCAAACTAGAAAATAACAATGAAAAGAGTTTGTACACTGATTAAAAAAGGAAAATTTTCAAAAATATCCTAAAGTTGTTCTCAGTTTTCAAAAAATGGTTTCATGAACTGCTTATTTCAAAAAGGTTGATAAGTTTTCCTATCATCTTTCAAATAGGCCCTCTCCAGTGACCAACGGTGGCAAACCCAGGATTTTCATTTGGGTGGGGCGGACGATGGTCAGCTGAAAATGTCAAAATCAATGCCCACTACCAATAATCTCCACTTTTTGCATGGTTTAAGGACATGATTTTTTTTTTTTTTTTTTGACAAACTAAGTATAAAGAACATATATCTTGATACTAACACTCAATTCTTACATAAGGTTATTAACTACAACAACCATTTCCTCAAGAAATTAGCTTTTATTCAAATCAATGGGATGAAAACAAAATTAGAAACCACACTACAACAAAAATAAAGAAACTACAAAGATTTCCAAAAAAGTAAAATAATTATCATAAAAAAATAATACATCTTTGATTGTTTCCTTAAGCTCCTAAGAAATATATGAATCCAAATGAGACCAGCACAATCATAAATATCATATTATGATTAAAGAAAAAAACCAATTCAAGAAAATCTAACAAGAAATAAAAAAGAAAGTACCTAAAACTCAAGACCAAGTAATAAATCAAACAAAATCCAAGGTAGGATATTTTGGGGAAAATTGGAGTATTTGATCATTGTCATTGAGGGGAAAAAATCTAAAAACATAAATTACATAAAGCAAAGAAGGCAAAACACATAAAAATATATCAATCATAAATCAAACCCCATTAACATAAACATCCTATTAGGAAAAACTAACAAAGGAAAAAAGACCAATAACATTATAGAAACCAAATATCATAATAACAAGAATGAGCTGTATAATAAAAATGCAATCAAACTACCAAAACGAGTTGCATATGAATGGTTTCAATGTATGTGGTGTGAGTCTGTATGAAATAGCAACTTTTGAGAGCAGGAAACTAGGGTGGGGCAATAACTTAAGTAGAATGGGGCATGGGCCATACGGTCCATGCAACCTTAACATTTTAGATCAGACCTGGGGCGACCGCCCCAAGTCCAAGTAACTTTGGTCTGCCCCTGGTGACCAACCCCCTATCGCTTGTGAGTTTTTTACCAAAATTTCTCATAATGACTTAAATGCTCTTGATGGCCTTCTAGCTCATTTTCTCTTTTCCCTCTTCCTTTCCTAACCAAACAACACCCACTTCCTTCTTCCATACCACCAGATACGGAAAATTATCAATCCTTTTGAAACAAGCAATTGATGAGAACCCTTTTGTGAAAACCAACAAAAAGTTTAGAATCCTTCCTAAATTTCCCCTGCAAAATATGCAGCCATCAAGTAGGAAAATTGGTCCATCATTCCCATCGTGCACAAGTAATTGATAAAGGGAGATTCCATCTAAAGCCTAAATGTTTATTTGTTTATTTGTTTATTTCTTTATTATTATTATTATTTATTTATTTTTTGTTGTTGTAATTCTATGATTATGACTGAAACATGCATAAAATCAAAGTCTCATCATCCTTGTTGCTTTCTCGTCAAGAAGGAAAACATGATCGTAGCATAGATAATTCTTCTCAGCAGTCATGTAAGAGCATGAGATTGAAAGGCATATAACGAAAAGAACTATGCCCGATAAATTTGTAAGAGGAAGTATTTATGGACCACTACCAAACTAAGGTAAGGTCTCTAAGGCAGGAAAATAGGTCCATCTTTTCATCTTGCACAAATAATTGGCAGGGAAATATGCATCTAAGTTCTTATAATATAGTAAATTCTAAGTTTTTTTTTTTTTTTTGAATGGCTACTATTATTAATGAAAGCAAGCAGTACAAGGGATGAGTACTGACAAGCAAAACAGGAAAAACAGGATCACATGAGGCCTTGCATACAAAAGATGGGTTAAGCCCACATACAAAACAGCTAAGGCCTTGCACAAGAAAAGGCTAACTCCTTCCATTGAAACATTATTTGATCTATGGAATGTCCTCTAAAAGCCGGGCTAATGGATACCCATAGAGCAACTAAAAACTTAGTTTTTTCCACCAAGCAGCTAACGTTGGATCCCACCCCTTCAAAGCATCTTGAGTAAAAGTAAAATCTACAAGTTCTAATAAACAACTTGACTAGATGAGGACCATTTTGCAACATCAAAGGCAAAATTTTCATTGATGAAAAGGACGGTTAAAAAAAAAAAGGTATACAGTATAAGAGATGTGTACCAGAATGCACACAAACTGAGATACAGCCAAGAAATTTAAAAAATAAATAAATAAAGTCACAAAACTGATTATCCTGCAAACATGCTTTCTCACTCAATTGCCTCTTTTACCAACTGATCCATCACCCAACTTGTGCTTTACAGGTTTGATGGGAGGAGACAAAAAACTGATGCTCATACATCATGAATCTCTCCTAATATATAGACAAACCAAAAACCATAGGACTCAGCCAGCTAGATGACCGAGGGGGTAACTCGAATCAGCACCTGCTGAGTCAAACTACGCTGATTATTAAAACCATGGTTAGATTTCTCAGAAATCTAGGCTTGAAATTCTAATAGCTTCTCCTACTGCTCTAATTTCTGCTTCATAGAACTCTATGATAGATGGGAGCTACTGCTCATCTTAGAGAAACTTAGTATCTTCCCTTTTTTATTATTTTTATTACCCCACACACAAAACCTATGATACGCTGATCCTTTTACATGCTCAATGTATCCATGCCAGACCGATACAACACTCATATTGATACTCAGCACTGCAACAATAGTTCTAGGATATAAATCTAGCATATCCTACTTAACAAGTCCATTAATTCGGAAAATGTCCTCTGATGAGCAATTGCAAGTGCAGTCCAGCACTGTGGGGCCCACTTGGGCCCACCGTCAATCAGTGTAGCGCAGCCCCTTTGATAGTCTTTTTATCCCATGTTTTGGCATCAGGCCCAATTACACTCATTGAACCTCCGCTCACCATTGGATTGAATCTCAAGAAAATCTATGATTAAGATTCCATTAAACTTTAAGGCTATAAAATTAATGGCTCAGATGATCTGGTGGGGGCTGTGGGGCTGATTTTTTGGATCCCCCTTGTCCATGGGGAGACCTTTCAATCTGTCCTTTTCCAATTGGTAAACGTATATCTAAGTCAGCCCCACAAGTTGGACTGAGATATATGCGGTCTACTTGCAGGTAACATTTCTCCATTATTTCAATTAATTCGTTTAGCATTCTTACTTTCAAACATAGAAAATGTCAAAAAGAAACACAAACAACTACAATTTTATTAATTCAGAAATGTTCAAAAGAAAAACAAATGAGGACATTATATCCATATCTGTGTCCTAGATTTGAAAAGGTGCAAAGTTGTATCCCATATCCATATCCATATCCATATCCATATCCATATCTAGACATCATAAACACATGCACACTGAAACCTACAGCCCAATTGTTCAGCCACCTAAGTACCGATAGTAACTCTCGTTCACACGCACACATGCACTCGCACGCACATCCTCTACCTTTTGCTGGTAATGTTGACCCTAGCAAGCATCTAAACAATTTACTGTTTCTCAACATCAAAGGGGAAATATTGGATTAGTCTTCATTCAATGCACCCAAGGAGGGAGGAAATTTGGTTCACCTTTTCTGCTATAAATGTGGCACATGTAGACTGGTTCCAAATGGTTCATTTATTAGGTTTACAACACGGTTATGCTTCATAATTCATGTAAAAAATAGTGATCGGATAATCTTAGCAATTGAATCAAAGGCATAAACGTAAACAATGAAAAATAGCGACAACTTGCATTTCATGAACAAGGTCCTTGCAGTGGACAATTAGGATCATCCACACCAAGCAGGCTCTGTGTATAAACAAATGTGGTTTCCATGGGATGCAAGGTTTGGATCCAAACCGTATGAGACACATGTTTAGTTGAGAGGGTGGGTGAAGAGAAAAGATGGATCTAGTCAACATTAGCCGCATGTATAGTATAGAGGAAGGCTTCATATCTGATCAAAAGGCTAGTAGTTTTGGATATGTAAGATTTCTGAGGAGGGTACATCTATCATGCGAACTGGCAAAATTGATGTTCTTGATGGGTTTGGACTACCAAACTATGGGGTCCACAGGTAAAAAAAAAAAAGGCTCAAAATACTAAGCAAAAGATGGGTTCTCTAAGCCCTCTTTCATCAATAATGAGAGATGGCTTGAAAAATCACGCTCTTTAATAGCCATTATGAATGTAGATCATTAGTTCTAAGTTTCCTCGTGGAATTTTCTAAATAGAGTTACTTCAAAAATTAAAAAAGAAAAATAGGTCGCCCATATGTGAATTTCTGCTAAATGATGAACCTATTTGGACAAGTAGAATTGTCATTAACAAATATAACACTGACAGAGAGACTGGTCTAACATCCACATGTTGGCTATCAACATCAAGTTGGAATCAAATACTTATTCAACCGGCATACTTTCTAATTTTGAAGACTATATTAATTACTAATCATTTGAATTGATTTAGGCTCATAATTATTATCATAATAATAATCATCAACATCTTTTCAATTGGTAAAAGGTAATCTATTTGTATAGTATGATTGTAGGTTCACCACAAAGGTGGAAGATTAAATGATCAATTATAACTAAAAAAATGAGAATCATGTGCACTTTATTTTAACTTCTTGCCCATTCTGCTTTGCTCGCATGCGCGCATCATCAATGAAGCCTTACTCAATCTACTAGGTGGTGTCAACTTTGTCAGATAGATTTCCTCTGCTCATCTTTACTTAGGTCTAAATTCTATGTCAATCCACATGTTTCCACCTCCTAAGACTTCATTTCAAGCCTTACAGGTCTCTCCTTTTAGCTCATTGTACTGGTATCACTTCAAAACATTGTATAGAACCCATTACAGGTCTTCTATGCACATGCCTAAGCTGTCTCATCCAGCATTCCTCAAAAATCTTAAACTTTCTCTAATAGACTAATTATATCTTTTCATACTACCCCACACATTCATCTCAGCAGGCACATCTTATCTCCATATCATTCGGTTTTAATCTAAAACTCGGAAAAAGGAAACACAAACCGCATTCTATCAGAAGAACAAACAAGAATCTTCATACAAGATCACTACATTTCCTATCCAGAACTAACAAAAACAACATCAAATTAATTAGTTCCAATCTGACGGGTACTTGATAAGTGAAAACGAAAAAAATTCACATCAAATTAGAAGGACAAGAGAGGAAATCGCATACCTTCGATTCCAGAGTGGAAAATTCCCAATCCAAACCAGTAGAGGTAGTTGTTTATAGGCGTCAGATCGTAAACATTCAGGTACAAATGAGTTCGCCTGCTTCCATTACTGCCCTGCTCCCTCGTCGTCCCCAATCCTAACGAAAGAAGCGATCGCATTGTATTAACTATGATTTTGCAACTTCAATCGAAGCAAAACCCTAGAATTCCCAGTTCAACATCACTCAACAGCTAATCAAAAACCCTAAAAGCGACAAATCTATCAAACGAAAACCCTGACTGAATCATTCATCCCGTTATGAATCATGAAGAAGAAGAAGAAGAAGAAGAAGAAGAAGAAGAAGAAGAAAGAAGACGAAAAGGTGATTGGAATTTGGATCCGAAAGAGAACTTTCGAGAGAGAGAGAGAGATGGAATTTTGGGAGGCGTCACGAAGTCCAAACGCGAGAGGAAGAAAGCGATTCTTCTCGCTTTCCTTCTCCGTTGGAGCTTGGGTTAAAAGGGCTTGGTTTAAATAATAAATGGGATGGATAGCGCTCGTTGTCGTCAATGACGAAACTGCCCCTGCCTTTTTCGTTTTGCCTCTGCCGGGAGAAGTGTTTTAGTGTTTTTACCTCCCACCAAAAGTCCAAATACCCTGCGTTGACAAAAAGTCTTTGGTCAAGCCTCCAGGGAATTTGCGGGATCGTAGCCGTCTAACCATTGGCCCGCCTCTTGATTGGTCATTGATGGAAGAAGAAAGTTTGGAACAGTCTGATCAGGCATACATTCAAGGGACGAAACTTTTGATCTGCTTACTCCCGCGGGGCCCAGTTGGGGATAAGAATAAGGGGTCTAACAGATCTCGCCCTCCCTACTTTGTAGGGTGATAGTGGTTTTCAGAAACAAGTTTTCACCATTTAAAATGAGTTGAACTGTCGATCCAACGGTATATGGTTGATTTAGATATGCGCGAAATCCAATATTACTGGAGGGATGGGGTTTGGATGGTTCATTCACTCGGGCCAAAGGTGGGCCCCCCCACATGCACCGGTCCGCATCAGCAGAGGAGAGGGAGCTCCTTTAGAAGGGTGGTGCTGAGATATTGTGGAATATGAGATTGAGTCTTATAGAGTAGGCTGCAAGTTGCAGTCGGTTGAGGAGGCTGCGCGGCTGCAAGTTGCAGTGGGATCTATTCAAATTCAAGCCAATTTGGTTTGTTTATTGAACAAGTAAAATCCGAAGACCTAATTTTATTATCTTAAATCTTTGTAAATTTTAAATAATTTATGCCATGTATTCTCATATTAATAATTAACATCAAAATGTTTTTAATGAATTTTGAAGAATTAGTGAAAACAATATTTAAAAAATTCCTAACACATCTAAAATATTGGATGCACTCATTTACTCATATAAAAATGATGATTTTAACAAATACTGCAACGTATTTCACATATATAACATTTTCATATGTAGGAAGAATACCCATTTTTCTATCCCATCTTTCACCCAAGCACAAAGAGGTGAAAAACAGGGGTCATTATTGTCATTCGAGACATCCAAGGAATAACGTTCTACTTCTGACCTTTCAAAATGAATAAGCCTAATTTGGTGGTTGGCAAAAGACAGATTTATAACTTATACATTATTCGGGTTCTGTTGACCATTGAATCCACAAGGAAATCGACATATGTCTACTATTCTTTGGATTCTAAAATGGGGTTTTGAATTCCTGAACAGCAAATCTAGTCTGGAAGAATACAATACAAAATATCATGATAACATCAGAGAGAATGATATAAGATGAATAAACTAGAATTAGAGTTGTGTATTATGGCTGATGGCTGTTCAATCATTGCATGCATGACAAATGGTATAAAATTGGAGTATTTTAACTGAGGATGTTGACGGTTTGTTTTGATATGGTCTTTTATTCAATTAGAAAAGATATCCTGAGGAAGCACTGGGCCTACAATAACAGAGACTGGTTACTCCGGGTTGACTCGATTCAGCCACAAAAATTAGAACCTTGGTGAAAGAACCGTGCATTCTAAGTTCGAGCCTGACTTGGGTGACCCAGTTAATCTCTGGTCTTGACTTGATCAAGTCTTGGTCAACACTAGACGATTATTAGAACATAGAAATGCATTTCTAGCTCTTCGACATGAACTTGCCAAACAGTCCCTAACAATTGGCAAAATGGCTATGCAGATTCCCACATACTCAACTCAGTTTCAATTAGTCATATGCATCCTGAGTCCTGACAGAGCCAAGAAAAGTTGGGAATCAGCTCAAGCAATGACTGATGCAGCATTCAGAGATCATTTCTAACACTGGAGAGGATACCATGAATTGTACATTATTGATGGTGTAGAAGATGATTGTTTCTTTGCTATTTGATGGTCATGCCATGTTTCTTTTCTATTCTACTTAGGAGGTGTCCAACTGGCAAAAGTCCATGGACCCATGGTCAGCTACTTCACATCATTAATTGGAGCAATTTAAAGTGAATGGATCCTGTCATTACTTTTTCAGAAAGTAAGGGAAATAAAATAGAAATTCCCAGTCTAAAACTGTTCGCACCCAGTCTGCATGGATGGGTGGTAGTTAAAAAAAAAAATGGGATCACATTGATGAATGGGAAACGAAGTGGCGCAATTTCTATTAGGTTTATATCTTGTATTATAGATTGACTGAAGTGGTTCATTGGGTTAGTCAATAACTAGGTTCAAGGTCAAATGTTTTTTTGTCATTGTACTGGGGCTTTCTAAGAGGCTAAGAAAGAGGAAACGCTTAGCTCTTAGTGAGAGAGGTAAGAGTTCTCTCTCCCGTGGTTCCAAACCACATGGGCGTAGATTGAGACCTATGGGGAGAGAGTTGGCTAAGTGTTAGAGGATTTGGATTCATTGTAACGAGTTGCCGAGTTCTTCATTATAGTGAAATTGAGAGGAACGCTCGTAGCCCTGTAGACGTAGACAAGTTCCACATAAATCTCTTTTATGGTTGTGATTTCCTGTGGTTGTTGATTGATCGTGTGTGTTTGCCCTAATAATCCCCAACAATTTCTTCATCCTTCACTCCATTGGAGAGATTTCTAGTGCAGCTCTATGGGGCCCACCTAGTTCCACCTTTGATCGGTGCAGCTTTTTTCACCCTCTTATCTTTGCATGATCTGGCACTATGCCTAGTTTTATGCTCATCAAACCCTCACCGTTTGATTGAATCTCAAAATAGAAATCTATGGTTAAAAGACCATTAAACTTTAAGGATGTTAAATCAAGGGTTGGGAGAGAACCTAATGGTGCTGGCTTTTTACATGATCCTTGTCAGTAAAGAGACCTTTCTATCAATCCCATAGCAAATAATAGTAAAGCATTCAAATGGACCCCACGAACTGGATATCATAACGACATATGCAGCCTGCTTGCAGGTGATTCCTCCCCATGTTATATAAACTATGATCATGATGTCAACCACGCTACAGTCACACATTGGCTGTCTCCTTTTTCCATCTTTTTTTTTGTCAAATTAAAGGGTTTCATTGAAGTTCTCCTCTCCCTTCTCTCTAAACATTTGGTTGAAATTGATTTTTTTTTCTCCTTTTCTTTCAATGACACCAAAATAAAAATTTTCCTTTTTCGTTTCCACCCCTCTACTGTGTTTCTTGAAAGAAAAAGAAACTGGAGAGGAATGCTAATCTATGAGTCAAATCAACCTGCCTTCTACTTAACACCAATAGCATCCAGCTAATTTGATTCTTGGTATTGCCCTCAAACTATCAAAGCACCCATCAAGATTGCATCCCATCAGATGTTATATAAATGTAGCAAGAGCTTGCTGATCATTTCACTGTATAGAATTTGCTTAAATGGAGTTTTTGTCATACACAATACACCAAGAATAATGAATTTTCCATTTTTGTGAAACACAAGTACATCAGAAAGCTGCATATATTACATATTAAATCATGTCAAACCCCAAGGGTCGACTATTGTTGGGTTAAGCCTGCACTGACAGTCAGGACCGTAAGCGTCACAATATGGACGTCACATTTCCATACCCGGTCACACAATAACCTAGGATAAATACATGTTACATAATAAGGACTACTCAATTAGTAGAAAATCCAGACCTTCAATCTCCTTTACAGTTGAAATCTTGAGCCTCAACAACATTATAATACAATGAAGACGACTTCCCATCAAATTTTGAGATCACTTGATGTGCAGCTAATCCACAGTAAAGCTTCCCAAGACGTGCGAGGCAAATTTCTGTAACTTTCTTGAACATGCTGTCTCCTTGAATGCAAGGTTGCTCTATAAATTCAACAAGAGGCATCCACTGGAAAGATGAAAAATTGCCCAGGATCCAGATATCAGCCTCACAGCAAAACAATTGCAGGTATTTTGCCAGTTCTATTTTGTGAAAATACTGGAAAGCCACCTGATGAGCCATTTGGCTCCTTGGCATTCTTGGAGGAGACGACATTTTCTCCTCAAAACTTTTGGATTAACATCTTCTCTTCTGAAATGGAAAGAAGCCAAACACATCCTATGGGCTAAGATGGAAAGGTTGTGCCATGACATTATGACTTGATCAATTCTCACAACCAAAATAATAGCCCTTCTGTGTGCTTAAAACATGAAAAATGGAAGCTCGGGCTAACAGTAGGTGGGTAGGTAACTCAGCCCATCTTTAAGATGGCTTCCATAAAAGGAGCTGATAACATTACATTTAGCAGCTAGTATGATGTCACCCTTTGGGTGGAATTTTATCTTGTCCTATTCACAATGGGTTCAATCATACAATAGTCTGCATCACTGAAACCCAAGGTGAAGGATACTGTGCATTTTCTTAGCTTGGAAACAGAATTCCACTTTAAAGGGAATAAGAGAAATATGAAGAATTTCTATAATAGCACACTTTCTTGAGAAATTGTGATATTATTCCCCTTCTTGTGGATATTGTGACTCCAATGTCTGCCAAAAAATTAGCATGCACCTTACCAAAAGGAAAAATATGATATCAAGCATCTCAGCGTCTCTCTTAAAATGCCATTTTGATATTCAAGAAGTTCAGTCATGAGTCATGAGTAGAGTATTTTGTGGACACTTTCAAATAGAATGCGACTACAATAGTTGTTAAGGGTAAATCATTTTTACCTTTGCAGCTTGAATTTCAAGACCATCTACCACAATCTGGGTTGACAGAGGTCTCAGCATACAAACAAAAAACAGATCTGATTTTCCAAAAGCCACATGATGCGCATGCCTGGAACCAATATTTTACAGAATATTAGCCCCAAAATGCTAGCAGTTAGTGCTTTGAAGGGTAAATTAATGCAGTGCTTTAAAAAACTGAGTAAAACCAAGCAAGCATAAAAATAATGGATTAATATGGTAATTAAAATGTTACCTAAAAGCAATCAGGTCCACAAATTCTGTGTCAATCTGCATTGTCAACAAGAAGCATAGTTAAAATGCATAAATTTCTTAAGCATAATCATATCAAACTGGCCTAAGAGAAAAGGGAAACACAAAAGAATTAGACAGAATAAAGAAGGAAAAGAGTAAAAATGTTGTTTTCTCTTACCCCGGTTTCCTCCTTAACTTCTCTAACAGCTCCTTCAAAGATCTCCTCAGACTAGCAACCAACAAACAAATTAATTGCAGTGTTCCAAGCAAAGTGTGTCAGTTTTTCAATGTGACACTAGCAGTGAAATTAAGTACCTCAACAATGAAACCAGTGGGCAATTTCCACTCCCCTACAAATGCTGAGGCACAGTACTTCTCTTGCACCACAAGAACCTACAAAAGTTCATTGGTAGCAATTGCATTAAAAACTATCGTGCTTCGGAAGATTCGAGTTTCGAACTAATGCTAATTAAAAGACCAAGTTGAGTTACATGGTGACTGTATACAAAAAATGTGTTTTTTCCATGCTATTCTGAGAATGCACTGACACAAAATTTGTTTTCTAAAAACTTTTGTGGAAGCTTCAAAAGAAAATAGTGAGTTTAACTTTCTTCGTAGTGAACCAGTATCGTTTTCTCGATAATAACAAAAACAATATAGTTTCACTACAAAGAGCTACTTTCTAATGCATAATTCATGCAATGATAAACACATGTTTATGTTCTTTTTCCGTAATAAACTATGGACACACCTCATTTTTTTCATTGATCACAAATCCTCCCACCCCAACTTGATGTGAAGCATTAGAAGGAAGCATGGAAGGTCCTTCAGGAATCCAATATGTTAGCATTACATAATCACGCTCCGCATGATGGTATTCAAAGCCTTCCTGTAAACATAAAATTAGTCATGCACTTGAAAAATATTTGCACGAGCCTTAACTACACAATAAGCATACAATCAATACGTTCAGAAAAAGTTAAGAGTAGAAATGAAATGTAACAATAAAAAAAAACGTAAGTGAAGCACTTAAACACACATATAAGTTTTTCAAGTCAGTGATTGCTAGTGAAGAAGTATTCTCTAAACTTAAATAACTGCGTGTAATCTTTCTCTCAGGCATTGTCAGTCCTTTCTTGGCATAAGGCAGGCATAACTGTCATCAGTGAAATGGAAGTAAGAGTCTTTAGAGAAGGTCTGAGATTACTCTAAAGCCATTTTCGAGCTCACTTGTTGTCAAATGGGCTGCGGCATTGGAAGAGTTGTAACCATGGAAACTTGCTTTTATTTGGGAAAAATTAAAGAATTTTCATCTAATATTTTTCATGTTTCTTTTAACCATATTCCGATAAACAATGATCAGATAGTTAATTCATTGAGAAGAGGATGGATGAAAAGCAGGTTGTTGCATTTTGGTTTGTTCTAGGTATGTTCTAATTTGTATTTCACTATTGACAAAGTAATGTTTCCCTAACGACCTCCCTCTTATACAGATTGATGATGCACTAGCTTTGTTTTGTTCTTTAATGAAACTATGACAATATTTAACGTACCACACCACCCCAACAAAGTAAATAAAAACCCAAGTAATAGTGTTGGTATTTGGCAAGCCACCATGGGAACAGCAGAAGGGTGGTGGATTCGAGTTCAACATCAGGGAGAAATAACAGATCCGAATTGACTTTAGATAAACATATAAGTAGAGAAAGCTGGAAAGAAAACTGTAATTTGGAATATGCATGGAGGGTTTCATAAATGATAAGTCTGATTACACAATCAATAAAAACTGAGGGCCTGTTTGGATTTGAGTGCAGGTAATTGGGTTTACGTATAAATGAAGGTTCACGTGCTGGATAACCTGAATTGCTTAGTTTGAATCTTTGCCATTACAGATTACACGTAACCAGAGTTACAAGTAACCTGACTACATGGTAAATGATTATTCAAAAAGGCCCTGAGCTACAATAAGAACAAGTAACAAAATGACATTCTACCTTAACAGCAACTGGGACAAGCTCTGATCGCTCCACTGGCAACTTAAGCCACACACCCTTCTTTCCCTGCCAAGAAACCTTCAAAAGTGAGAAACCAACATTCCATAGCATACTTAACGGTCATGTCTAAGCTAAAGAAACAAGATATGCAAAAATCACCTTTAACCTCCAATGATACAGAGAGGTCCGAAGCGCAGAGGTAAAATCATTTGCATTTAATGGTAACCTTTCGGGATTAATTAGAAGTCCCTCATACTCATCTTCATAAGCATCAAGAACACAACTTTCTCTGGTTGATGAGCTTGGATATGTGCCATATATTTTGTTAATCCTAAATGTTTCAGTTCCCAGAAACAAACTATTTTGGCCAACTGAGCCATTACTTTTACTTGAAATTCTAGCAGTAGAATAAGAAGCCTTGACAACAATGCCTGGTAAGAAAATCATGGACAATGATTTAGGCAAAACAAAACTGAAATATATTACATTAAAGTAACTATCAACTGAAAGAATAAAAAATAAAAACAAAAACAAACCAAGACAGCTATTCAAAATCAACCTCCAAATGCAAGAACCATAAGATAACTCCAAATATAAGCCTCTGTAAAATATGATGGGGAAAAAAATGTTTGTGATACACTTTCTTGGAATCATTTTTATGTCAAACTAGTGGAAGAACAGGGCATTAAAAGTTATCATCACAGCTTTGTCATGCAGTTTCAAGAAATAACTGTATCTCTAACTTCTGAATGAGACACACCCTGTTCAGACAACAGCATAAAGCATAGCCTTTATTTAGCAGAGAAGGAGACACTCAGCTAAGGAAATAACTGTACCCAAACACACTGTAGAAAGTGCCAAATTCAAGAGAGAGAAAGAGAGAGAGGAAACTGAAAATATAGTCCTGAAAGCTAAAAATTTCTGAATATGATTCAACAACCAGAAAAATAAAATAAGCACTATACAGCCCAAATTCGCTCTCAATATCTAGTGTAAAAAAAATCAAAATAACAATCAATCGAAATCGATTAGTTCTTCTTCTTTTTTTTTCTTTCTCTCTCAATGAACAGCATTGAATATAAAACACAGACAAATTTAGAGCAATCAATTGAAAATGCCAAATGAAATCAGATGAAAATAGGTAAAGCTACCATTCTCACTTCAAAGCAAACCCAGATAATTAACCAAGTCAAATACACCAAAGAACATGAAAGGAGAATTTTTTTTTTTTTTTTAATCTTACTAAGGTAACTACCTTGACAAGAACTTGACAACCGGCGCGAGATTCCCAGTCTACCAGAGCTGGTGAAAGGACTCGACCAAATTCTCCCAAAACCCGCCACCTCGGAAACCAACACGGTTCCACACTCAAACAGTTTCCTCTCCATCATCGACGACAAATTCAAACCACCCACACTAATAACAAAGCTCATAATCTAGACTAATCTCATCATATCCCAATCATACACACACTCATATATAAATATAAATGGATAAGATAACAGAAACCAAAACCCAATCTAGAAAAATCTAGATTCTCACTATCAACCAACACCCAAAAATCCAATGCACCCTATAACAAGAAAACGAGCATGGGATTCATCGTTTTTCGGAGCAAGCTAGACAGGCTCAAAACAAAACCAAGAACGCCACTTGAATACAACCCAATTGTAGCAATTTTAACTGCAAATCTTATCCTAAAACATAGATTTGAGAAGTGGGTTTTGTGAAATAGGTCCTGTGGGAAGTTTTAAATATGGGAGGAATCTATCAAGGTCCGAGCATATCTTAATCGAATATAGCATACATAACATCAATGATGAAAACGAGGGAACAGTAGTAGCTTAAAAAACGCGTCGCTGAGTCGCGATTCAGTAGTCGGTTACTCGTTGGGAAGTTTGGGAAGATGAGAACGCACCTGAGCACGGCTGGGAAGTGCGTTGGCATTATTCTATTTCTCTTTGCAAGCAAAATGCACGTGGGCCATTGGAGAGAGGAGACTGCAGTTTCTGTGGCTTACATTATTTGTAGAGATGTTGGAGGAATGATTTTTGCTTTTTCTCTCATTAAATATCTTGTATTATATATATAGTGAGAAGAGGATTCCCTGTTTGGTTCAAACAGGGCTGGGGTACCGGGGGTGGGTTTTGAATTGTTTTATTTTTATTTTTAAGTGGGAGATGGAATGTGTATGGTTGGATCTTTCTCCCCACGTGGCACCCCCTGGTTGGTCTAAATAGGGTTTTTCTGTTTGGATCAAACAAGGGATCCTCTTCCTATATAGTGCAGACATGTTTCCGCGGATGCATGTATATATCTACTATTATTACAAAGTATAACACATTTTGCCAACTCTATTATGGGGCCCTATGAGGATAATCCCGACAGCTCAAGAGTAATCTCATCCCTTCCTTTGATATATCTCCAACATCACTTTAATAGGAGTAGGTCCAACCTTGAGATTGAACACATAATTAAAAACGTTATCGGACTCTGATGTGGCATCACCACTGTTGTAGCGTTAATTTGTTGGAAGTAGGTGGGCCTTTTAGACGGGATATTAAAAACTTTGACCCTCTTAATGCAGAAATTAAATACCCAAAAGTCCAAGAACTCAATCCCAAGATCCGAAACCCTTATCTCATTGTATCAAGATCGAAGATCTATCAAAAGAAATGACAGATCTAAAGCAAACACAATCAATCAATTAGATCTGCAAAACTAACTAGTGCAAATCTATATCTAAGGAGCTTGGTTGCGCTCGAATTGGGAAGTTGATGTTCTTGATTCCGCGAAACACTTTTTCAGTTGTGATCTCTAGGCCTTGTAATCCTTCACACCATGATCCTCTCGTAAAGAACTTCTTAAAGAGAATGGTCCGATCTCAATTGAGAAGAAAACCCTGGACACTCAAGTAGGGAAAGTAGATGAGAAAGAGAGGGAGAGAATGGTTGAATCTCAATTGAGAAGAAATGTGAGGCCCCACCCCTTGTGGGCCCTTAGTTTGATTTAAATAATAATTAATAAGGTATGTTCTACTTTAAATATGCTAATTATTAAGAATTAGTAGTATAGTTTCTAAGGTTCTTAAGTTTTAGAATGTAGCTTTTATTTAATTTAATAGATTGGATTATATTAGGTTTTAATTGTCATTAGCACTAATGGGAAGGGCTTGAGAATTAGAACATTCTAGAAACCCCACCAAATTACCCAAATACCCATGGCCCATTGCATTTCCATTTGCAACCAAAATACCTTTTTGGTCATTAGCCTAAAACCCTAAGTTATAAAACCTAAGTTATTGCAACATTAGCCTAAACCCTAATTGTCACTCATCTCTCATCTAACCTATCTTCTTCCTCAAGAAAACCCTAATTCTCCTAAGTTCCAGCATAAGGAGGCTATAAGACCATCTCACTTTGCAATTATCACCCTATTAGATCTCCTCTCTCACTTCAATTTTCCTTTCTTCTTCACTAAGGCAAGTACCCTATGCAATTTCATTAGATGCATGCTGTATTTTCTTGATTCTGTAATTACATTTCAATTAGATAGAATTGTATGTGTAGATCTTCCTTTTGAGCTTGTTTTCATGGAAATTGCTCATTGATGGATGGGTTCTCCCATTTGGAAGATCAATGGCCCGGTTGGATGGTGGATGGAGTTTATTGGAGTGTTTTTGTGTTTATCTGTGTGATTGTGATGAATGGAGGAGGTTTGGGTTAGATTGGATGAAAATTGGATTGAAAAGGGAAGAGTTCCAGAAATCTGGATTTCAGCTTTCTACGTGTACCCGGTTGACCGGACCCTGTCTCGGTCGACCGGGCACACTAAAATGGCAGAAATACAAGTCTCAGTTAGTTTCTCCTGAAATGCGCACAGACAGTGTACCCGGTCAACCGGACCCTGTCTCGGTCGACCGGGCACACAGGAACCTGTAAAAAATAACTGGGACATGTGTTTCTCAGTCAGAGCAGAAATACTGTGTACCCGATCGACATCACGGCCATGATGTCGACCGGGGACACTGCAGGATGTCGACCTGAGAGGTCAACATCCAGTTCACCCGGTCGACATCCCTGGTGATGATGTCGACCGGGCAAATTGTGAACAATGAGGTTTTCCAGATTTCTGTATTTTTTATGTTTGATTACTTGTGGAGTCCATTGACCATCCAAATAGCCTTCCATCAAGTGTGCCACACACGAATCAATGGCATGGCTCAGCCTTGACTCGTGGGGTCCACCAATTGAGGTTTTGGGATTCGAATCGTCAATGATTCGACCCTTAATTGTAGTCTATGGTGCCCATAACTTCAAGAGCACCATATGTACTGTCTTTGACACCTGAGACTACCGTTAAGGATCCAATCACCTGATGATGCCCGAACCAAGAGTGGACCATTACCTAGGACTAGTCCTTTGTCTATTTCCACTTGATTCCATGTTTTGAGGACTTCTTGAGTTATTCTTCTTTCTTATCCTTATTGTTGTCTTAAACATATTAATTAATGGGAATTGGAGGACTTGAACCTAGGATTACTTAGTGGTAACCCTAAGTTGTGTTTGGAGATAATTGACCCGTGTCTGTGTCTAGGCGGGCCCTCATACGGCCTAAGGTTGGAGATGTGGAACTATAGTATGAAGAGGTTAGTTCTAAGGGATTAGTTAGCTCATTGTGTATGAGCCTAGGATGAACACTTGTGGAATGGATATGGTATGGTACTTGTGTTGCCTCAGGCCACGGTTGTGAGCCTTGGAGTAGATCCAATGTTGTTGGACTTGGATATTGGACTGCGTTCCATGTTGATGTACTTTAACCTCTTAGAGATTTGGTTAGGATCTTGCTCACGCAAGATAAGCCTAGATAGACACAGACCCGTACTTGTTTCCCGAGTCGACACTAAACATTCACTCAGTCATTCTAAGCTCAGTCAGTTGACTGATCATCTCTGGTAGGAGCTATGTCTTGGTTACTTAGAGCTATCATGATGAGCTGTGATTAGACGGACGGTGTGATACCGCGTTCGGGTTAATCTAATAAAGGGGTATGATCGGTGAGATAAAGGGGTGTGATCGGTGCGATAAAGGGGTGTGATCGGTGTTATATATTATATGTTATGATTATTTCAAGGCTGTTATCCCTTGCATGGTTATTACCCTTTCCCCACCGCAAACTGTTTATGGTATGTGGCATTTACAGTACAGGAGGGCCGCGGCATAATATCCCGCGGTGTATCTAGCTTGTGTGAATGTACCATTTGTTGTCTGTTTAGTTTAGATACTTTACATTTCTGATTCTAAACTGCTATTACTGCTCAACTGCCTAGATCATGTACTTTGTTTACTCTTATGATTACGTACCTGTCATTACTCTCTTTTGTTGTATACATCTTGTGTTATCTGCATATGGTGCCTTGCCAGATCCTTGGATCTGTGGTGCTTAGGTCCCAACCATGATCCCGCGGGTGACGCGATCTACGAGATGTCTGTAGTTGGTGACTATGGGTGGGAGCCGGCTGACCAAGTGGTCGAGCCGGAGGATGGAGAGCCTGCACAAGGGGACTGAGTGAAGCTTATTTTGGGATTTTGAGAGTATTTTTGTAGTGAGATATGGGTGGATTGACAGATATGTATAAACACTTTGATAACTTCACTTGAGATTTATATTAGACTTCCGCAATATAACTGTTGATTATGATGTTGATTAAAAAGTTTTAAAATTTGACCTCACTGCGGACTACGATCTTGGAAGTTCTCAGATTTTCCGGGAAGTAGCGCCCCAACTTCGGGTACCTTAGCGTTATCTTCAGTATTCGGAATTGGGGCGTTATAATTTTGGTATCAGAGCGAACAAGTCTCTAGGAAATAAAATACACTAGAAACTTTAGGATGTAGTGAGGATTTTAGCGTTGGGATACGCATAAGGACGATGGATTGGGTAGAATCAGTAAGTCCTAAGTGTTATACTTAAACTAATACAATTACGTTCTCTTGACAGATGTCGGGAGACGAGCCACTGCCAATGACACTAGCAGCTAGAGATCCACCGGGTTTTGAGGCAAGGTTTCAGCAGTTTCTCTAGGCTTTCCTAGTCTCGCAGGAGACACAGGCTTTGGCACACCAGCAGCAGACTGAGAATTTTGCGCAGTTCCAAGCTCGGTCGACTGGCCACACTACACTTTTTCCCCCACCTACCAGATGTTTGTGGAAGTGCCGCAGTGTACCCGGTCGACCGGGTGGACCATGATGTCGACCAGGGACACTGCAAACTGTGTTTTATGACTTTTAGTTAGCTGTCCATTTCCACAGAGTGCCAGGTAGACCCGTGTACCCATGATGTCGACCTGGTACACTGTAAATAGTGATTTTCCAGGTTTAGTTTCCCTTCTATGATCTGATCATGTGTGGGCCCCGTTGACCTTCCATTTGGGCCGTTTGGGATACGCTGAACACGAGTCAAGGGCCAGGCTTAACCTTGACCCGCGTAGCCACCTAAGTAGGGTCTAGGGTTGTAAACGGAACCTGATTCAATGGTTATGGATGTCCGTTGATGCTAAATACCCGTAGGAGCACCAAGGATACATAATAAGCATCGAAGACTCCGTGATCACTGTCTTAGGTGAAGTGGGGCCCTAGACCTGAATGGAGGGGCAGCGATCATCTATGGATTTGTGACATATGGTACGTATATTGATGAAACGGACACTAAGGATGGCTTGTAGGTCTGAATCTTGGGTGTTGGCCTTGAGAGGGACTATAATCAGGACATTGCACTTAGGATCTGATCCATGATCACAGTCCATATTGGATGAGATGTCAGGACATGACACTTGAAATCCTGACCTGTAATATTGGGAACTTAACGGTAGATATTGATGGATGGACTGTATAATGAGATAATGTTAATTAAGCGTATCAAGAAGCAGAGTTCATAAGGATATGCATGATTAACTGTTGAGGATTGTAAGGATAGATTACTTATACCTAAACTCCGTGCCTCATGCCCTTGACTAACATCGTCTCATATTAATTATGATAAAGCTATCCAGTTCGAAGAACCCCCACCCATTGGTCTGTAGGGTTTGTGGATGTACGATTGGTCTGCCGAGGGTTATGATGCCGGCATGGACATTGATATTGAGATATTATTGGTTGACATAGTAGGTACTGGTGGGGGAGAGGTACTGAGACCGCCGGCGCTCGGACCGGGTGTGGATGGACGGTGATGTTGATCTAGCACGTAAGACCAATGGCTGTGACTTGGCTGTGGCTATGGATGAGTGATTGATGATGATCTAGCACGTAAGACCAATGGCTGGGACTTGGCTGTGGTTATGGATATTGATGGACTCTTGTACGCTCCTATTCGATGAGACAATAGCGATGGATGGCTATGATCCCCATGGCTGATGTCCATCGACAATTGTCGGGACGACGACGACGGGTTGGCTCTGACCTCCCATGTCCCTTGTACTTCAACTGTGGACGTACCTTGTGTACTCTTATGGTTGTATATTGGATGTATTACTATTACGTATTCAGGATGTAGTTGCTTAGTGTCTTTGACTGTCGACGTTGACACGGTTGGATCCAGATACGATGATTGTGGATATGGTAGGGTTACTTTCTCTGGTTACTCCTGTTACCGGTGATACAGATGTATTTGCATGGTTTATACGATATATTGATGATTATGGCTTCTCTTGTCTATCTGATATATTGCATCTAACATCTGTTATATTATTATCTCGATTACTGTTCTTGCACTACACTCCACACTGTTTATGTTGCACTCTGACATCCTATATCATTATTGAGGTACTAATCACGCAGGTTCAGTTGGGATCAGGTATGGCCTTCTTCCCTATCTGTTTATATAATGTATTTGCCATCTATGCATGCCTATTTGCCTGGCTCATCGAGCCTGACCCAATCTTTAGTGTTTTCAGGTATATTCTCTTCCGCTTTCTTTGATTGGTAGAACTGCTTGGCGGCTGATCCGTTGCCGCAGGGTTCAGAGAATGGTGCGGTTGGTGCACCGAGAGGCGTTTATCAGATAGATCTCTATTCTTTCCTTTTACTGTAGTTGGCTGTGTTGGCATAGGATTGAATAGTTAGCTTAATTATAGAAAGTACCTTGTAATCCCTTAAAGTGAAACAAAATTTTAGGACTCTGTCCATCTACATGCTCATATGAGATTTAAACTTACTTATATTACTGGATTTTCCGCATCTCTTAGGTACTTTCTCGTAGCACCCCGAGATTCGAGGCGCCCGGATCTTGGGGCGTTACACAGTCTTACTACCATCTACCCAAAATACCGAGGTGTTGACCTATAGTTGGCCTCACTCATTGGTAAGTTAAAGTAAATGTATAATAGAAACTTGAGCCTAATCTCTCTCACGATTGAGAACCTATTGCTTAGAAATTATGAGAGCATTCCTTAATTGAAGACAACATTTGGTTTAAGGTGTTACTCATTGTCCTTTAGTACATCCAATGTACTGGCACAACAACCTAGAGTCTTCCACTCTAATAGTCGAGAAAAACCACACTATCTCATAGTAATTGTATTGCTACAACCTTTTTCAGATGATATGCCCAGTCTCATCATTCTCATCATTGGTTGTGAAAAACTTTAAGTATAAGAGTTGTGATCTATGTTACCTGCATGTGAATCTCATTCATACACATGGATCACATTTAATATATTTATAGGCTCCTCTTCATCTCATGAACAATCATGTCATTTTGTATTAATTATGTGCAATTATAAAATCAAATCTCATTAATCTTATTAATGATGTATGAAAATATAAATTTATTAAGATAATAAATTAATTTATTCACATCATCCACTGAATTGAGAACATATAATCTAACAAAATCAAGATTGAGTAGGATCGTCTATTGTAGATATTACACAAGAATGGTGTGGCAAATGCATGGAACTCTATCCTTAAGCCCACATAGAGATAATCTGGACAGATCAAGTTGAATCTCATTCTATTCAATGATATATCCTCAAGTTCCAATTCAAAAAGAGTAGGTCCCTCTGTACAATCGAGAACAAAAAAAGTAGTGACTCCACGTTAATGCGAGTTACATTTCCAACATGGTTCTTGGTTGAACAGTGGGACCCTTTCCTAATAAATTGAAACTTTGGGATCTGTCATTCGATGGGATGTGATTCATCTTTAAAGGTCCAGATTATCTCTACGTGGGCTCTAGGATGGAGTTCTAAGCATGTATTATATGGTTCCTTGCGTGGACCCGAATGTGCTCCGATGATGGGACCCACTACTATTAAATTGAAATATGCACATGAATGTCCCTGGTTATATATATATATATATTTTTATATTTATATGTGACATCTTTTTCCATTACTAACCCACTCTCATTGTCATTTCCCCTTATATTTATCTTCTCAGGGGTCAACTGTTTACTGTGATTCACACGTGTAAATGATTTACATGCACAATGTTTGCACACTATGCACCAAAATTTTTAATTATAAATTAGAGTGAAAATCACTTTTACACCCCTAATAAAAATTTGCTTATACAATCTCTTACATTGGTGATTGCATTATTGAGTCACCCATCAATTAGTTTTATTTATTAATTTATGTGGCCCCTTATTTGTAACTCAAACAGCCAATATATTTATTGAAGTAATAAATCCCAAGACTTTAAAATCGATTATAATAAACTTTCATAAGTTTTGAGTAATTTATAATAAAAAATGTCCCTACTTGTAAATCGTTTTTTTTTTTTTTTTTTTTTTTTTTTTTTGCACTTTGGTGAGCCCCAAATTTATGATCTCAATAATATTCCCATACTAACGCCAAGCATCAAGATGTCTAGTTTCACATCTTAAATCTTCGTTGATTTTATGAAAGAGCAAGGCTCTCCTAAGTTCGAGCTTAGGATAAAATTTCGTAAGGTCGTGCTTGCGGGGGCCCACCCTTTGGTCTATTCACACTGACCAAACACACAACTCTCCTCAATTGCACATACCCGCCAACTTTCGGTCAAATCCGAATTTACTGGACCGTCGGATCGACCATATATTGATCCAAATAGGCTGTTGACCATTAAACTTTTGGGGTTTATTCGATAGAAATTATGGTTGGGGCTGATTTTTTGCAAAGAGGAGGATCCCAGTGAGTCTTTAAAATCTCCCCCTCCCCATCCCCATGTGGGTTCCCAGGTGGGCCCCACTACACACTTGAGCTTACCTTATCTTAAACTTGAGCTTAGGAGAGCTGGCCCCTTTATGAAATTCATGAAAAATGTCCAAACAAATTTAAAGCCATTAGATATACTCGTTTAGTGATTTTGACAAACATGATAATGCGTTTCAATTTGTTATTTATTTTGCATATATAACGTTTATTTAAGTAAAACTCATTTTTCTGTCCCATGCATAGAAGGCAAATACCCCTTAATTCATTTTCCGTTTTAATGAGATTACTAGTGGAATATCTTATGCTCAAGGCGAGCGGAGCGGATCCGAATCCTCTTAAGGCTTTGACTTAGAAAAGTCCTGTGTTTAAAGAATGGAACTCCATAGCAAGGTCCACCTATTGAAATCCCAGGCCAATCAAATTAAACGCCTTCCAGTGAATGGTGTATCCCCATATTCCACTTCAATATGAGTTGGTCTAATCACCAGACTGATTATTTGATAAAAAAATGTTATTAATAAAATCTTATGCATACTCATTAATCATGTTTTCTATTAAACCATTGATCTTAATGTAGGACCTAGCTACTTCTATTGATGTAAAATTTGGACATAAGCTATACAATATTGGGAGGGTATTTATTATAAGCGGCTTGAGTTCTCAGTGGGTCGGCCCCACCGTGGACTTCCACTCCTTTAACTCAAGGTTTTTCTAAGTCAAGACCTCATAGGATCCAAACTCAATGCTAGTCGCTATATTTGTAGAAACAAGTATTAATAAAATATAAAAAGAACTGTACAATATAAATTAATAAAATTAAATAAAACAAATAGTTATATAAGAATCAACATAATCACTATATAAGAACCTAGAAGGAACCAAATATATTACTAATAACAGTAGATATTTAAAGAGTAAGAAAATGGAAAAAGTTGAATTGGAAATCCTATTCTATAGTATATAATAATTAATATGACTTGAACCAGTGCCTTCACCTAAACTTGAAGCCTATTATTATTAGATAGATCACTAGTCAAGAAATGATGACTTATAGTTAGATAAGTTGAACATGGTTTGACCCTTACCCCATGTAAACCACCCGTACCATAATCCCAAATTGCTCTACTCCACACACGATCCCATAATAAATGATCATATTCCACCCAAACTTATAGGTTGTAGGTCAAGAACTCCTAACCTGCTGTTAAATGAGTCAAGCACGGGTTGACCCCTTACCCTCTGTCTAATTAAACCGCCCATTATATAATCCTAATGGACAGGATTTTCTGCTTTTGTAGATTTTTAACAGCAATATGTATGCATGTATGAGTTCCAATTTTGCATGTACCCATTAATTCATAAAGGTGGATCTTCATTGGATAACATTTAAAAAAAGACAAAAAAAGAAAAAAAATTAAAGAAAAGAAAAGATGTTACACATGTTGGGCAATAAGGGGTCAAGATGACCCATGACAGGTACTTGTGACTCGGGATTATAACTCATTTAGCAAAAGTCTTTCGAGCCCATTCAATAAAAGCTACTTAAATCGGCCCACTAAAAATTTCAAACCTTAAGCATGCGTGCATAATTTAGTTCAAACCTACCGGCTCAGGTGGAACCGGATGAATCTCTTATGGCCCTGGTAGTGCTGTTTCGAATCCTCAACCTCTAGAATGAATACCGTGGTCTTAGGTCAACTAAACTACCAATCAGAACTTGATAGGTTAAGCTACCAATCAGGACTTGATAGGTTAGAATAACCTTAGCATGATGATATATACATTTTATATTAATTACTAAAAGTTCAAATAGTGAGCTTTTTTATGTCTAAATTTTTATTATATTTGAAGTGTCATGTTTTATAAACTTATTGTGATTAGATGAAATTACAATTATGCGTAATTTATTAATGATGGTATAACACTATATAAAATACATATGTCCTTCTCTCTTACATTCATAAATACTTATTCAAAGATTTTCGAAATAGTAATATAAAAAATAATTTACAATTGTCAAAAATGGGTTTACACGGCCTTGTAAAAATTGAGTGATCAGGAATAATCCCCAATGATATGATTGCCAAATTTGGGATTTAGTTGGAAAGGACTGCTTTACTTTCGAATAGTTCTCAAATAAAGAAAACGAACATGTGAGTAATTGCTAGAAACCAAATTTGTATTTCTAGTCATCAATGCAAGATGAAGGTTATTAGTTGTAGTTTTTTTTTTTTTTTTATAACGACCATTAATTTCAGAGTTTATGACTAGCTATCATATGATATGATGCACTTTATTTTTTAGATAGCTAACCCCTTACACACTTCTATGAGGCAAGTTATACCAAACTTCAATATAATTACCTAGTTTTCTTACCTGCTAGAAGACCTTCTAATCCCGAGGGGTAGTTCAATTCGCCTAAGAATATGGTTTGCTCCCGAAGGTTAAGTGTTGGGCCACAAGGGATGTACCTGGCTCCTCCTTGTAACGCCCCAATTCCGAATACCGAAGATAACGCTAAGGTACCCAAAGTTGGCGCTCTACTTCCCGGATAAACCGAGAACTTCCAAGATCGTAGTCCGCAGTGAGGTCAAAATTTAAAACTTTTTAAACAACATCATAATCAATAGTTGAAATGCGGAAGCGGAATAAAAGATAGCGGAAGCAATAGTATCATGTATATATATCAGATGTAAAAGTGCGGAAGCCTGATAATAATCTCAAAGTGTAAGTATTAAGTGTTTATACATATCAGTCTAACTACCCAATCTCACTACAAAAATGGACTCTCAAATCCCAAAAACAACTGCACTCAACCCTCCAGTGCAGGTTCTCCGTCCTCCGGCTCGACCACCTGGTCAGCCGACCCCCATCCGTAGTCCCCAACTATAGGCGCCTCGTGGATCGCGTCACCCGCGGGATCGTGGTCTGGACCTAAGCACCAAAGATGGGTCAGATCTAAAGATCTGGCAATGCACCATATGCAGATAACACCAGATGTACATAACAAAAAGAGAGTAGTGACAGGTACATAATCATAAGAGTAAACAAGGTACATAATCTAAGCAGTTTAGCAGTAATAGCAGTTTAGAATAAAAAAGATAAAGTATCTAATCTACACAGACAACAAGAGGCACATTCACACAAGCTAAATACACCGGGGGATATTATGCCGCGGCCCTCCCATACTGTAAACGTCCCATACCATAAACAGTTTGCGGTGGGGAAAGGGTAATAACCATGCAAGGGATAACAGCCCTGGTAAATATAACATACAATATACATAACACCGATCACACCCCTTTATCACACCGATCACACCCCTTTATCAGATTAACCCGGACGCGGTATCACACTGTCCGTCTAATCACAGTTTATCATGATAGCTCTAAGTAACCAAAACATAGCTCCTACCAGAGATGATCAGTCAACTGGCTGAGCTTAGAACAACTGAGTGAATGTTCAGTGCCGACTCGGGAAACTAAGTACGGGTCTGTGTCTGTCTAGGCTAATCTTGCATGAGCAAGGTCCTACCCAATGTCTCTAAGAGGTTAAGGTACAACATTGTGGAATACAGTCTGATATCCAAGTTCAAGTCCAACAACATTGGATCCACTCCAAGGCTCACAACCGCGGCCTGAGGCAACACAAGTACCATATCATGTCCACTCCACAATTAATCACCCTATGCTCCTACACAGTGAGCTAACTGACCATTTATCCTAAACCTCTTCATAATATGGTTTCACATCCCCAACCTTAGGCCGTATGAGGGTCCGCCTAGACACAGACATGGGTCAATTATCTCCAAACATTATATAGGGTCACCTTTAAGAAATCCTAGGTTCAAGTCCTCCAGTTTCTATTAATTAATAAGGTTAAGACAACAGCAAAGATAAGAGAAAAGAATAACTCATGAAACCTTAGAAACAGGGAATCAAATGGAAATAGGCAAAGGACCAGTCCTAGGTAGTGGTCCACACTTGGTTCAGGCCTTATCACATGATTGGATCCCTATCTGTAGCCTCAGGTGTCCAAAGAGATAAATCCAGTGCTCCTGAGGTTGTGGACACCACGGGCTACAGTTAAGGTTCGAGTCAATGATGATTCGAATCATGAATCCTCAATAGGTGGACCCCGCGAATCAAGGCTGAGCCATGCCATTGATTCGTGGTGTGGCACACCTGATGGAAGGTCATTTGGATGGTCAATGAACCCTGCATGTGATCAAACATCACACTCTATAGAATCCTGAAATTCACTGATCCCAGTTTGCCCGATCGACATCACACCTTAGGATGTCGACCGGGTGAACTGGATGTTGACCTCCCAGGTCGACATCCTGTTGTGTCCCCGGTCAACATCATAGCCGTGATGTCGACCAGGTCCACTGCGACCTGGTGTCAAGCACCTGGGGGGGTCTACAGGAATTCCAGTGTGTCCGGTCGACATCACGGTCGTGATGTCGACCGGGTACACTGCATTTCTACTCTTTTCTAAAACTACAAGTTTCAGCTATCTCCTGTGTTTACCTATGTTCCCGGTCGACCGAGACAGGGTCCGGTCGACCGGGTACATTGTCTGTGCACTGTTTCAGGAAATAACTGAGACTTGTGTTTCAGGCATTTTTAGTGTTCCCGGTCGACCGAGACAGGGTCCAGTCGACCGGGTACACGTAAATTGCAGAATTCCAGGTTTTCTGGGATTTCTCTTTTTCAATCCAATTTTCATCTAAACCATTTCAAACCTTCCCCATACATCACATAGACAAGGATACACATCAAACACTTCAATTATCACCATCCCTCCAACCATCCATCAATCCATCCGGACCATTGATCTTCCAAATGGGTACACCCATCCATCAATGCCCATTTTACCATGAAAACAAGCTCAAGAGAAGATCTAAATTAGCATTATCAAAGCATTGAAATGTAATTACAGAAACAAGGAAGAAAAAGCATGCATCTAATGAAATTGCATAAGGTACTTGCCTTAATGAAGAAGGAAATGGAAATTGAGGTGAGAGAGAGATCCAATGGAGTGATAGTTGCCAATGGGGAGAGTCTCTAGCCTCCTTGTGCTGGGATTTGGGGGAAATTGGGATTGCTTTGGGAGGAAGGTAGGTTAATTGGGGAAGATGAGAGGCAATTAGGGTTTTAGGCTCTTTTGTAATAGCTTAGGTTTATATAGATTAGGGTTTTAGGCTAATTACCTAAAGGGTATTTTGGTTCTAAATGGAATTGAAATGGGGTCATGGGTAGTTGGGTAATTAGGTGGGTTCTAGAAAGTTCCATTCTCAAGTCCATTCCATTAGTGATAATTATAATTTATCTCTAATATAATCAAACCTAACATAAATTAAATTAAAGCTATATCTAAAACTTAGGGATATTATAAACTATTCTACTAATTCCCTATTAAATAGCATATTAAAGATAAAACATACCTTATTAATCATTATTAAATTTAAACTGAGGGCCCCACCCTGGTGGGCCCTCACACTCCTGAACTAATAGGGATTATTAGTCTGGCCAAAAGGTTGGGACACCCTCCGTTATAAAAGAAAAAAAAATAGAGAAAAGATACTAGAAAACCTTCTAAGAAAACCTCTATCAATGAGAAAGAAAGAAACTTCCTTGAATATGATCACAGAAGATTGACCACACCATGTGGTAAAATATGGCTCAACTAAGAAATTTTACATGCTCATTTCACTTCTGTAAATCCGAACCATTAAAAATTGTTCTGACCTATGTTTAACCAAGTAAGTTAGCATGCAATATTCATCGTTTGGTTTGAAGAAATTTAAAAAATGTGGTCCAGTTACATAATAATTGAGATTTTCATATAATGAAGCTAACAAAACATAGATCCAAATTGTCGAGTCCAAACTCCATGCATGATACATGTGACTCAAATTCCAAGTTGATCAAAGTGACATTAATTGTCAAATTGGACACATGTATGAAAAAGTGACTAAATTGTATTTGTGCATCCAAATTGTTAATATAATTCTGATGGGACTTTAAATTTTATAATTGTGTGCCTGGTAGAAAATGGAGCGTAAGGAGTGCAGTTTTCATTGAAACGTCTTGGGAAAAACCCCACCTCCCCTCTCTTTGCATACGTGAGTTTTTATTAACTCACACATGTCATGAGTCTCAAGCCCCAGCTCCTTCGCCGGGTTACCAAAAAGAAAAAAGAAATTTGTGTGCGTGGTAGACAGTCCATATTACCAAAATCTAGGCCCAATTATTAAAAAAAAAAAAGGAAAAATTATTAATATATAATATTTAATTAGGACATCTATACGTTTTCCATTATCCAACTGTTAACATCCTTTCCTTTAGAAGAGACGCAATGCTTGCTACTTGATTGGTTTAGTTTTTTTTCAGAAAGTGGACCCACAATTAAACATATGATTTGACCTTAATTGGCCACATTAACTTTGTATAATCACGTTCCATTTTTGTTTTAGGAAGGTGACTTTATTACAATTTACAAGGGTGTAAAGTGACTGTAAACCTTATATACTTACAAGGTTTGTATGTCGTGCAAAGCACTTTCTATTACATTTCCATTTAGAGTGTCAATTTTGGTGTTGATAAAGAGAAAATCAAGGAAGCGTTTGTACCTTAGATTTTTATTCCTCCCGTGAAATCAGCCCATATGCAAAAACCTCTTTCTAGAAACGCTCATCTTCTTCTTCTTATGATCTCCTTCTTTCTTTCATTATTTCAGACTTATAGCCTTCTGCAGCAGCCTGTAAATCTCTAGTTCCAGCTCTCTGCAATCAAGAAATAGAAAGGTTTTGGGATTAGGAGATAACAATCAACAAATTGAACCAAGATGCTCCATTGCGTTCCTTGTGCCTGCACCAAACAGGCCTTTAAAGTGCTTACGTCCCAAGTACTTTCTCTCATTGCTTTCTTCAACTTTGCTTTTGTTGTTTCTGATGATTTTGTTATCATGAACTTATAAAGCATCGTTTCATCTTTTGCTTTTGCTTTTGACTTTTGGGTTGGTTATTGGAAATAGAAGATCAAGGGCATGGTTTGCAAGGCTTTCAAAGTGTACAGGCATTTGAAGCCACGGTCAACGGTCAATGAAACGATTGCCATGGCGATGGAGACGATGAAGACATGTGGTGATGATAACAGTGCAACTGTTACAATGCAAGAAGAAGAAGAAGAAGAGACAAAGGAGTGGGAGGTGGAGGTGGATTCTGGGGTGTTTATAACCTTCATTTCTCAGCCTCACGGGGGCAACCTTCTCAAGAAACTACGATTTAGGTACATGTCGTCTTAAAATTCATTATCATCGACATCGTAATTGTTGTTGTTGTTTCCTTCATCTTCTTCGTCATCATCATTATCATTGGCATTTTATTAGATCTAGTTTTTAATTAAAATATAAGCTATGACTAAGACATATTGAGTATTTTTCACTATGATCGAGCAGATAATACCTACGGGGTCGAACTCCGTAGAGCCCACGTCTAAACTTACCGATTGTTGAGCGCACATTTGTGCGGCTGCTTTTCTGCATGAAAAAACATGAAATGTGAATAAATTTCTACTGAGGTGAAAGTTTCACATTTGATGTAAATGTTTTTCTGTGATTAAAAGTGGAAAAATAAACTAGGTTTTGCGAGATTCCCTATAAAACCATTTCCAATGGGTGGGGTTTCGACTTCGTTTTCTCGGTGGGATTCAGACTTTATTTTACATGGAATGTAGAAAAGGCTGTCTGCGGAACTAGTTTTCTACAACACCCCATAAACCTGCTATGAGGATAAGGGGTTGGAAAGAACTAATCATTGAATAAATGCATGATGAAAGATCATTCCTATCAAATAATCCTATATGCCTTCATTTAATGGATTTAAATTTGATGGGTTATAATAGACTCCATGCAATGGTATATATAAATTGAATGAGTGTCAAATTATAGTCTCGTGCCAACTCAAAGGAGGTTGCAAGGGGGTTACAATAATCAAATAAGGGCCCCAAAGACCTTTTCACACTCAGGTAAATACTTTGGTTAAAGGAAAACTTAGTACATGTTTGTGTTGTACTGAAAAAAGCCTTTTCCGCTTTCCATGAAAATTAAAATCTGACCATCCCTATCGAAAACTGTTTTCCATGTAATCACGAAGAAGTTAGTTTATTTTTACATTTTTACTCTTGGGAAAAAAGTGACCATACCAAGAACCTTTTAGTAATACAAAAAAACGGTTTTCACTTAAAAGCTTTTTCCTCTAAAAGAAAAGGAGCCTAGATTGCTCAAAATTGAATTGGTCCGGTCAAAGGGAAATTATCCAGATTGTTCAAAATAGAATTGGCCCAATCAAAGGAAATTATCCAGGTTGGGGGGATTTGACTTTAGTTGCTTTTTGTGCCTCACTAAACTGCCAACAAAAGATGTGAACCATGTAATGTGTTGAAACTTGACATGACATCTGAGAATGGAATTTGAGTTTTTTGCTCAGTTTCGCATGGGCTTTGTTTTGGCAACTTATGTTTCATCTATGCGGGTTTAGGCTTGGTTAACCCATTTAAACTTTTTTTTTCTTCAACCATTTAAAGTAACATACTAAGGGCACATTTGTACAGCAAGTTGTCTGTGTAAGCAGATTGAAATTTTCCAATCTGGATATTCTCACCAAAAAAAAATGGCCAAATTTCTACTCTTTCTCCTCTTCAGTGGTGAAAGAGAAATCTGAACCCCTCCCCCAAATTAAAAAACAGGTCTACGAGGTGGGTTTCATCTTCCGCGGCATTACATAAGTGGGTCCTAAAGGTCTAACTTTGCTTGATTGGAAAATCCCCAGCAATGCCTTCCTATTACCAAGGCAACCCCTTAGAAGAAAATGATCTCTTAGACATGACCCTGGTGAATCTAATCCTACAAAAGTGTCCAATGTACATCTCAACCTCATATCCTTCATTCCTCCACCTCCATTTTTTTTTTTTTCAATTCAATACAAAGTAGGCAAATGGGTTAAAGGACCACCAAACATTTTAAGTATGTTTTCCTTTCCTTCTGGATTTAAAGTTCACATCTATTTCTAATTGGCAATAGATGATGGGACCACGAAGCAGTCAACATTAACAATTTTTGCATCTATATGAAGATTGCTATATTAGGATTTTGAACTGATCTCACTTGTATGTTTCAGCAAAGACCAGTTCAATGGTACTGAAGCAAAGATATGGTGGATAGATAACTATGACAGGATTACAGAACTCTACAGTGTCGAGAGGACCAATCCACCCTGGGAGGTTAGTTATTTTCATCCCAATGATTCTTGAGCATTTTTTGAGTTAATTGCATGTTTCAATAGCTTCTGCTGCTTAACCCCCATATGATGCGACCTTTGGATAGGCCGAAAAAATTGCAAGTTTTAGGTAAGTGGATGTAATCCATACCCCGACAACCACCTACTATCTGTATATCTGATCGACCCAACCAAAGAGATTTTTGTATGAACCATATTTTTGCACATATAGGCTCAATTTAGCCGATGAAAGGGTTAAATACAATGTGCGTGGTTAATTAATTTTCTAATACGAAGTGTGATGTAAATGAATTGGACCAACTAAAAGTAATTTTTTCACATGTTAGACATATGGTAAGGACAGTCTTGTTGTAAAAATTGCAAGCTTACCCCTCTATTTTCTTCTTATTTTTTTCCTGTTTAGAGCACCAGTGTCTCGACTGAGGATGCCCTTATTGCACCATCATGCTCGCCTGAAGCGGACCCAATCCATGCCCCCGATTCATGTGACTCACTGCACACTGCAAGGCCGATGCTTTCCACAGAAATTTCTTCTATGGAATCCATTGCAATGAGTTCGGATAGTAATTTTGAAGAAGAATGGGATGAAGAAGATGAACGTGAACCGGGGGTCTCATTGACCATAAGGTCCTACAGGGATGGCACTAGGAAGATAAAGCACGTCTATTTTAGGTGAGATTTGTTTATTCCATCATCAGCAAACTTTGTTAGCTTAATTTCTTCATACATAGGTGAATATTTAGGGCATGTTTGTGCGGTCTCTTTCCTGTGAAAGATAAAAAGTTCCACTGAATCAGTTTTCCCTATAGATACACAAACATGCCCTTAATATTTTTTATTCGCGTTGAATTTGATTCCTAGGACTCTAAGAACTACATTCCCATCAAATTGTTTAAAACTAAATAAATAAAGACGAACATTTACAAATGGTTATAAAAAAAAATACGCCCTATTGTCGTAAATGAATACTCCGCTGCCACCGTGAATCAAGTCCGAGTAAAGTCAGGGTCCTATGATCCCATCTTCATCTCTAGATTATTATCCCTCACCTGTCACCTTTTTGAGATTCATTCACTTTGTTGGAGCCCATCTTACCATCAATTCTTAAAACAATTGGGATCTTATATTTAAATCAAATAATTATAAATGTGGTAATTTGATTTGTCCATGCTCGAGCCGGTATTTGAGAGTATGTTAGGTTATGCGCTGGACCAGCTAAGGCCTGACCTGATCTTCGCCTATATTGTGCTGGACTTGGGCTGCAGTTTTTTGCCCATGGGTTTGAGCCACGCATCATATTCTAGCCTAATAGGCTGGGCATATGCCTTGGATTAAATCGGTCCAATGGGCCAAATCATGTCCATTTAATGAACAGTCATACTCAAGAAGATGACATTTCTATCCTACCCCACCATTTGATTGACATTGATCAAGGTAGTTACCTCAAAGAGGTTCATATATTTGATATTTATAGCCAGTTGGTAGCATGATTTTAAATTCTGGTGTCGGTACAAAAAACCTGATTCGTAATGTTGATAATAGAGTCTGGACTCTGGACCACCAATCCTAGTTGCTATATGTTCATTGTAAGTGGACCAATCACAGCGAGCAATGTCGTCCATAAAACTACGCTATAGGTTGAATCACGTGGGTTCATGGATAACGTGGCTCACTGTGATAGGTTCGATCACTGTCCACACACACACACACATATATATATATATATATATATATAAACTGCGATGGGTTTTTGGCATGTTGGTAATTGTCTCTGGCTGATGTTTCCACATTTGGACGTCGTAATGGGACGTGTTGTCGCAGTGGAAGGGCTTGCTCTTTTAATGGGCCCTACAGTTCCTTGTACATCAGATGAGAACGTCTGCATGCAAATAACCCTGCAGGTGAATATTTCACTGTTGGCCAAGATGGGTGCTTAGAAAATAAAAGGTGAAAGTAAAATTGCTTATGTACAGAAGAAGAAAAGGTTCCATTCAGGATAAACACGAGAATTAAAATACATAAAACACAACATATTTTATAACCATGGTTGGGACTATGGGAGCCAAAATCTTGCACCTACAGAAACAGTCTTTTATTAGCTTTCTTTTTATCTGAGGTGCTCTATTGTAATTTTTAAGCTTCAAGCTAACCTTTTTTTTTGTGCTTGGCAGTCCAGAAAAGTTCAATGAGGTGACAGCAATGGGGTGGTGGGAAGATAACAAGGCCAGAGTATATGATCGATATGTTGTGTTTTATGTATTTTAATTCTCTTGTGTTTATCCTGAATGGAACCTTTTCTTCTTCTGTACATAAGCAATTTTACTTTCACCTTTTATTTTCTAAGCACCCATTTTGTGGAGGTGAAATTCAGAGAGGAGAAAAACTTTTCTCTAAGGCCCATTTGTTACTCCAAATATAATAAATCAATTCATAAGTAAGTGTCTAATTTCTGTCTTCATCTTATATCTTTCACTCCTCTCCACTCTATCGTTCTCTTGTTGGACAGCTTAGCTTGAATTTCTTAGAATTCAATACAGAGCAACATACAGTCCACTATAACAAATTGTTTTCTATAAGAAGTAAACTTCTCTCCAGTGAAATTAAGTTATATTATCATTGACTTGATGTTTCATTTATTCTGTTTCCTGGCCTTTGCACAGCCCTGGATCTGTTGTTCAATAAGGCAGATGCAGCTTTGCGTACTTTGATTTGTTGCAATGTAAAAAAAAAGTCCATCGGATATTATGACACATGATATAAATAATCAATGAAAAAGAAACGAGAGAGTCTCTTCACGTCTTTTTTTGACTTTTCATCGTTGGTTATGAGTTCCTTCAATGTTGAGATCCCTTTCCAGACTTTCAATAATGCTTCGTGGAATCAAGAGAAGATAGGAAGAATCAAGAGAAGATAAAAAACTGTATACACAGCTAAGCTGGCTATACCCATGAGCGACTCATTTGATGCAGGCGTGAAGCCCACTACATGCAAGAGAGAGTATCTCTTGCACACATAGAGGAGAAGACCCCACAGATCAATTCCAGTAATTTAATATTTAGAAAAGTTAAGGTTCCATCTATATTCACAATTAAGTGAAATCAAGCACACACAGAAAAGAAGACTGCATGCGCATACAAAAGAGCGCAGGAAATGAATATAGTAATTCAATACTTTGGAAAGTCAAGATCACATCTACATCTTCAATTTATATCCTTCACTCCTCATCTCATATCCTTCGCTCCTAAACTTTTAATAATCGTTCCATGGAGCTTATTGGATGAGGAATTTCGATGTATCCGATTCCTATGTACTTCATGCTCGGATATAGGTCTTAAACGATATATGTTGTCCTATGGAGTTGTTGAAAGATTCCAGCAGCAGATCATCTCTTGCTGATTTCTCGGTTAGATTTTCCTAGGCGGGAAAATTTCTTAAAGGTATAAAAGCTTTTGATTCATTTTTATAAAAATATATAAAAATTCGAGTATTTCAAAAAAGTATAAATGTTATCCATAATTCTTTCAATATGAGTCCTCCCCAAAAAAACATTTTGAGAAATGATAAAAATACCCTTATGTGATTTTGTAAATTATTTTAACGAATCATTTATGATAAATGATCAAGACCAACCCAAATGACCAAATAGTGCCCACGTCGGCTACCTTTTATGCATGGATGGTTAATAAGGGCATTTTATGGATCCCAAATGCCTAAAAACTAGCTTCACTAAAATGATTGTGATCATCAAAATCAAAATGGTCGGTTTTGGGGAGGAACAAGGTTCAAGGAAAGACAAAAATCTGTCATAAGAGAAGTATAATTTTGTCATTTTCAAAATAATTTTATGGAAAGGGTATGATTGAAAGAATTCTAGAAAACTTTCATACTTTTTTAAAATAATTAAATATTTTCCGTACTGGTTTTTTAAAATCAACCAAAAGTTATATACTTTTTTGGAAATTAACCTTTTTGGCCATGGTCACACGTTCCATGTGTGGCAGGCCTGGGTGGGTGATTCTTCTTTGTTGCATATTGCTATTATTTTTAGGATTGCAGTCACATATGTAGCTAAATCCAAACCGTCCAAAATGTGGCTCCCACAGAATGAGGCACAGGTCATGGTGAATAAACAAACCCTAGTTGTTATCTTGGTTAACATGTGGAAGATTTAATAAACAATAATATTTAGCAAACAAAATTGACCTGGGGTTTTGTGATTTATTCTGAAGGATGGAAATCAACTAGAATTCTTCAAGTTTTGCACCATCTTCTTCTGTTTAATATAACGTTGTCTTTTTTTTTTTGTCTTTTTTTTTTTATAGGTATATAAAAAACAGACCAAAGTTGACATCCTCTGTCAAAAGTTCCCACTGGCACACATGTATTGCATGTACCAACTCGAACGACATATGGCCGCTATATACACCTGTGGAGAGCTACGCAGTTCTTATAAGAGAAATGATCTTTCTAGTTGGACCCACCGAAATGTGTGCATGACGATAATAGAAGTCTCTTAAATGGAAAAATAATTTATAAGACTTATCTATATGTACAAAATTTTGACTCTATAAGATCATTCTAAATGTTTGATCCATGACCCTAAAATTTAAATGGTTTGAAAGTATCATTTTCTTATTATTTCCTAGGGGTGCACAAAAAATCCGTCAATCCGTCAATCCGATCCGATCCGATCCAATCCGATCCGAAGGCCAACGGATTGGTGGCGGATTGAATATTGTGTAATCCGTTAGCAACGGATCCGTAGCGGATTTCACTCTCAATCCGTGGATTCAATCCGATCCGATCCGTTGTCATTAAATATAAATAAAAAATATATAAGGGGTCTAAATAAAAATTAGATGTCTAAATTTAAAATAAGGAAAAAAATTTAGAATATATGTCACAATGTATTTAAGTGATAATAATTTTTTTTGCAATTTGAATTTTGGCTGTGGACACACTGATGATATTTTAGGAATGATTCAAGAGGATTCTAAAACCCATCAGGTTACTTTCAACGTTCAATTATTTTGCTTATTCTGGTTAGCTTAGTGACAAAAGGTCACCACCACCCTTTGAAAGTCTCTTAACTAGTGTTCTGCTCTTCCACATGCTTACACTTGCATTTTCTTATCTTTCTGTCTCCCTCATTCCTTCATTTTCCCACTTGAACATTTCTATCTCTTTCAGATCATTTCAAAAGAATATGGCCACCAATCTCATATGAGGTATTATGTACATGTGAGTATTATGTACATTGTGAAACATTTTGATTACATATGCATCCATCCGTCTTGCTTATAGTATCTCTCAATTTCTTATTTTATTCATTGCATTGTTGGAGTATGAGTCTTAGAATGGTTGAGAGTAGAGGAAGAATCTGAAATTTTTCATGGGTTTTTTTTTTTTTTTTACATGTATTGTACAGTAACGGATTGAACGGATTAATCCGATCCGACCCGCTCGTCCACGGATCGGATCGGATTGGATTTTAACAGCAACGGATTGGTGACGGATTACAAATCCGTCAATCCGTAGGCAACGGATTGGTGACGGATTTGGCCCAATCCGAACCAATCCGATCCATGTACACCCCTATTATTTCCTACCAAAAGTGACAAAAGGTTGAATGAATGTTAAATTTGAACTTGTAACTATTCATGGGGGTTGAGAGTTCTAAACTGCCCTACCACACTCGGCCATCGGGGATTTACCCGGCTCCCATCTAGCCCGTAGGGATTAGTCCAACGAATACTCTCCGATATAAATTAAATATATAAAAAAAAAAAAAAAAACAAAACAAAAAAAACTATTGATGGTGGTAGTGTATGTGAAAATATTAGATTCGCTCAAGGTGGGCCCATGGAAAAAAAGAAAAAGCAGAAACAGGGTATTTCTAATCAGAGGCATTTTGGAAAATTAACACATCAGTTTTTAGAAACTTAAATGGAGTTTTCAGTGTCATATCCGATACACTGCCATCTTCCATATTGACCAATACATCAGTTTCCAAAATCTGATTCGGAGCCTCAGCGTGATATGCAATCCACATCTGTTTCTCTGATGTATACATATTTCTGGCCCATAGAAATAAAATCACACCAATAAGGTCCATATACCAATCAGTATCACCAACATGTCTTGTGCATAATGGTTTTTTGCCCAGCCAACAGTCCGATGCTGGTACTCAAACCCTTGCCTATAAAAACTCCCCCCACCCCCACCCACCCCACCCCACCCCACCCCCCCCTGTGAATTGACACTAGCTGAATTTGACACACACAAAAATCGTTTCACTGTTGGATTTGATCACACATTTCTGACACTTCACATACCGTTGAATTTAGACAACTTCAACACCACACTAATAGATTCTGCTTTGGCTGATTTTAGCCGCTACCCATGCAAAGACAATCGATCCCCTCCCCCAGTTTGATCACCAGGTGGGCCTCACAGGCTATCATCATCCAAGGTGTCACCCAATAAATTATCACATAAGGAGAATGATTCAATACTTAATAACAATTGTATGCCATTATTACAGGCTAACAAAATTCAGGGTCTCAAATCAATAAAGTATGGTATATATGGTATATATAACCTAACTGCAGCAAAGCAACATTGCACAACCTTCTGCTCGCTTTCACAATTAGTGACAGCATAGAAATTACAAATGAATACTAGGACATAATTATTTTTCACCTTCCAGCAACAAATAACAAAGGGCCACGGGCTAGAGAGAAGATGGTTTCACCAAGAGAGATATACGTGGTTAGGAAGACTTCTAGACAGTGTAGTGCTGGTTGATGGCATCGATGTCTAGGCCTTTCAGCTTGGCAAAGGACTCTACCTTTCCTTTCAGAGTGTGAAGCTCCCTCAACCTACACAATACATGATGGTGAAAATACTGACACTTAAAGTAGCAACGACATTCATATAAATGAAACTAGGGGAATGATGAGATTGTCCCACAATAAAAAGAGGTGGTAGGGAGGATGACTCTAGTCTCTATCTATGGATGTGCATGCGTGTGCAAGGGTATTTGCTGGGAAAACATTACTGACCTTGCAATCTCAGCACGCCTTTTAGCCTCTTCAGCCATCAGATTAATGTCTCTGAAAGTATGTTTTTCAGTAAATCGCCTGGTCTCTGCCGTTTGAAGGCCATGCAGTGTACGCTGCTCACGTGCCCAGGCAGCCTCTCGTGCCTCCCTACCAAAGTCTTTCTGGGTTGTAAATGCAGTCTGTTGAACAAAAATAGCCCCACCAGAATGTATGTAGTAAGAAGAAGATAGATCAAAGAGGATTACTAAGAACATGAAATTACAGAAAGAAAAGAACTCAAGATTTACTAACCTTCTTATTGAAAACCAGATCCCAGGCTTTTCCAGCAAGTGCATATCGGACGCAGAATTTGAGAGGATCAAGCAGCGTGTAAGTTACAATGCTATAGAGCCAAATAACCCCTGTCCAACCCCAACCAATACTTCTAATTCCAGCAAACTTCCAGGTTGCTGTGGCTGATATCACTGTAGCAATCTTCAAGAGAGAAGGAAATCCAGTATGATTCCATGTATAAAAACACAAATGGATACAAACTATTTATTGTCCATGTGGTTCTCTTGACTACTAACTAAACATTTACTTGAAATAGGGGAACACTAGATACACCCCTCGTTTTCTCTTGGATAAGGTTATGTCAATTATTGCAGTTAGGAAAACCACTGGAACACACAATCCAAGAGCTTAGACATGTAAACCACTGGAAATTGGAAAGACATCACTCTGATGCACATTTAACTGGCACCCGTGTGAAAAGAAACATATAGGTAAACATGAAACACATATGAGCACATGTATATATACATGCATGTCATGTTTTAACTTCTAACTAAAACTAATGTCTCAAAGAAAATACCATTTGAGCGATGATGAAGGCGACAACAAGCAGAAGACCTGGTCGTTCAAGGAACGACCATCCTTGAGAGCGCGTCACAAATATTAAGGCCTGACTTATGGTGCTCACTTGAAGATAAACAGCAGAAGCCATCCTTTCATTGTTTTCCTTAACAGCAACATCCGTATTTTCTATCTTGTATTTGTTCAAGTCTTTAACATGGAAATTATCCTGCAAAGAGAGACATGAATAACAATAAGAGTCAGTCTGTATGTCAGTCACCTGCATGCATTTGTGCATGTGCTTGTGCTTGTGTTTGTGTGTGAGCGCACTTGTGCGTGTTCAGTGCAAAGTGGGGTTACATGTACTTGCACATTCCATGTGAACCCTATGAGATTTATTAAGAAACCTAATGCGCAAATGATGGATTACCAGTGGTACTTCCAGAAAACCACTAGGTAAGAAATTGCAATCAGTTAAAATAACAGAAGACAATGTAGCACAAAGGCCCAGGACAGGACAAACTTGCATAAGCTTTTTGTTCTACCCCACAAGAAAAGAAATGCTTGTTTCAAGGGAATATAAAAGGAGAACATAAAAGACATGGTGCCACAAACTGCTTGTGACTGCAATGAGATGCAAAGAGGTATAAATTACCGCGAAAAAACTAGTCTCATGAGCTCCCCAGAAGAAAATAACAGTAGCGAGGGCCAAATAAGTGCCAATGGCAACTCCTGTTGCAAAAATTTCAGAGAGTCTCCAGCTGTCAGGACCTGGAGATGGCTTGACCCTGTCCTTGGAAATTGTCATGATAGTACCTAGAAGCAAGTTTACAAGTTTAGCATACAAAAAAAAAAAAAGAAAGAAAGAAAGAAAGAAATAGAATTAAAGAAAAGAAAACTAAACCAAATGAATGTAAGGGAAAATACTAAAATAAATGAATTATTTTTTTTTTGCAAATATACAGGACATTCAAGTCAAGATTTGTGCTAACCATCATTGAGAACAGCAATGACGAGAATCATGAAAGGAGGAAAGTCAAACTTCCAGAACAAAGCCAGCAACATAAATCCCAGCTGTTTCATAGAAAACCAAGGTGTCAAGAGGGATTATTCAATAATGTATAATCATTTCATTCTGTAGTTTTTCTGTGCATTATATTTTAACAGACCCATATACCACCTTTGATAGAGTTTCACATAACTACTTTTTTTTTTTTTCTACTGAAGTGGACTACTCTTATAATAGTGATGCATGTTCGAAGGAAAAAGAAAGGAATCACCTAATTCTGTCATTAAAAAATTACTTCAACAAGGAAAAAGAAAAGAAAGGAAAATAAATATAGTTGACTGCTTACCACAATACGTATCGTGATGGATACAGCATATATCTGTGTGACAAAAGGAATGAAAACTATTAGCATCGGTAGTGGTGCAATTCCATTTCTCACAAATACATTTTAATAAACTGTAAAGTCGCACATGAAAGGCACACAAATACATTTTATTGTGCACTTGACCTAGTTCTATGCCACACAAAGAGCGGACCCTAGTACCAGGCACCTGCACCACTAATTTCTCAAGGACAAAAGACAGCCTTTCCTCATTCATGAACAAGCATATTTATTAACTGTGGACAATTCTAATGCATCTATGAGACTGCAAACAATTTATGAAGGAATCTACACTGGAACATTAATGGAACAATTGACTCATTCAATTCTTTGGTCCTTCAAAAGTACAGTGGCAGTTTCCTCCTAACAAACTCAGTCCTTTTACACACACAAATGCAGTTCTCTATAGTTTGAGCTGAAATAGTCAAGTCCCACAAAGCCCCCCACACATAGCAATGCTAAGATAATTGAGAGCATAAAGCAGGATTATTCCCAATAAAATAGAAATCGGAGGCTAAAAGGTAAAAATGGTGAATTACTGTGTAATTTTTCATTCTCTGAAAAATTGCACGACTTGTCAAAACGGCACTAATGATCACACTCAGTCCAGGCTCTGTTAGAACTATGTCAGAAGCACTTCGAGCAGCATCTGTTGAATCCGCCACTGCAATTCCAATGTCAGCCCTCTTTAGCGCAGGTGCATCATTGACCCCATCACCAGTCATCCCACAGATGTGCTTTCTATCTTGCAATCTCTGTACAATTTCATACTTATGCTCTGCAAATAAAGACAGTCAGAATGTGCAGGTGATGAATCCTTACAATTGGCCTTTTTATATGGTGAGAAAAATTCATAGAATTTTCAAAATAAAAAGATAAATTACCAGGAAAGACCCCAGCAAAACCATCAGCTTTCTCAATAAGTTCATCAATTGGTAGAGCTGAAACCGACGCATCCTTGTTTTCACCCAATAAAGATGAAGATGGGTACATGTTTGTACCCATTCCTAGCCGACGCCCGGTTTCCTTGGCAATTGCCAATTGATCACCTGTAATGATTGTCATGAGTAGACAGCGAAATGAAACGTATTTGGGTAACACAAAAATCTAAACAAGAACAGCTCATATATAATTTAATCCCAATGACCATCATGCACACCTGTAATCATCTTGACACTAACTCCGAGATCTAAAGCTCTTCTAATTGTTTCGGCACTATCATGGCGGGGAGGATCAAACAAAGGAAGAAGGCCGACAAATTCCCATGGCCCTCCAGAACTTTCTTTTTTACCAGCAGGTACTTCCTAGAGAAAAGGATACCCCAGTAATTCATCAAGCCAAATAGATTACAAGTGATTCTATAAGATGAGAAGTTAAAGCTTAAATTACCTGGCGGGCAACTGCAAGAGATCGAAGCCCACGATCAGCAAATTTGTCAATTATTGCATGTACCCGCCGTTCAATATCAGACTTCTTCAATGCTAGATTAAGAATCTGCAGAACATGCAGAAGAATCAACAGTTTTTAAACCAGAGACAGAACTGAACCACTTTTTTTTAAGGGAAACTTTATATCAAATATTGAAGAATACAAAGAATTAAGAGACATGTACCCTCGACCATGTGAAGGACTAGTAGTTTTACATGTCTCTCTATCCATTGTAAACTATTGAAAACAATATCATTGTAGCAATAAGATCTTTGACTAGGATAACTCTTATTTGGTTTCCCTAATTAAGGGATTGAGATAATTATAATTACATCTAATTCCCTAATCAAAGGGATTAGAAAGGAATTCTTTGCAATATAAATCAGAGGGCTCGGTCATAAGCAAGGACCAACCCATTCTCTACATCTTAATCAATTTCTCTCTAGACTTATATGGTATCAGAGCCAAGAGGTCCCGGGTTCGAAACCACGTAGGGCAAAAATACCCCATGCCGCGTTGTGTGTTTGTGCAGCCGCAAGTGTGCAAGGCAAGAAAGCCCCATGCCTCGTTGTAGTCTTGTGCTTCGGGTGGGTGTTAATGCAATTTTCCATCACCAATTGGTTTTGGGATCACTGGCTAGCAACTTTTAGAGACCAAAGACAAAAAATCATTACATGGACCACTTTTGGTTGGCCGTTTGGCCCAATCGTAAGTCATCCTGGTTAATCTGCCAAATCCTCCATTATCTAAACCATATATATAGAGAGAGAGAGAGGAACTTTCTCTCACGCTGGTGCAGTGAAAGCCTCTTATGTGCGAGCTTTCTCTCCCCTTTCTGTCTATTTCTCTTCATTTCTTTCTCTCTCTCATCTATTGCCTCTCCATCTCTCAACCTGCTCTCTCTCTCTCAACCCAGTTACAGAAACCAACAGTAACAACCAAAAAACTTTTGGCACGATCGAATGGGGAATCATTTTTCTATTGAGCAAGCTAGTTTACCACGTAGCCCCTGTGCCTCTAATAAAATAATCCCAAGAATTACATAACCTCCTGTGGACCAACTTGGTCGCACAACAATGGAGGAGGAAGAGGAAGAAACAAATCTGTATGAGAATTAAGGCCGGGCCAAATAGCATATCATGCATAGTTTTGTGATTAAATGCACTGGCAGATTATGTATGCATCATCGTCAGTTGGCGAACATGAAGAGATTGGATCAGAGATGGGCCATCGCTATGACATAGGAAATGGTCAATAGAATTCTTCCTCGAAAGCAACACAAAGGACCTGTGAAAAACAATAAAGTGAAATACCCTGCAACTTCCTTTTCTCTTTTGTTTGGGCCCACTTTCTTTGTTTTTCAGTCGGACTTCTGTGTTAGCATGGAGAAGAGGAAGAGAAAAAGACTGGATAAGCATAGACACTTAAAAACAAAAAGAGAGAGAACGTGAGAGAGGCATTTGATGGTATCCATTATTTCTTCCAACGGACTGGATATCCAAATCACCAAAGAGACCTTTGCTCACTGGCACAGGAGGGGGTTGATGGATGTTTCGGAAAAATGAGACTTGTTGAGAGAGAGAGAGAGAGAGAGAGAGAGAGAGAGAGAGAGAGAGGAAACTTGAAGAGTACAAAACTGTAGGAGATATACAAGAGGAGATTTTTTGGTTGAGTTGAGAAAGAGAGGATAGATTGGGCTCAGGTAGAAAGGCGAGAGAAGAAAAGGCACAACCGTGAAAGGAGAGGAATAGAGACGTGACTTGGAAGTGAAGGAGAGCAGTACGAGGGGAAAGAGAACCGGGAGGAAATTCGGATTATTTAATACGAACCGTGGCTTTTATGGCCCGCCTTTCAAAATAAATTCGAGATGTTAGCGCTGCCCAATAGGATCATCGAGCACACATTAATCCTCCCAAGGCACGAGCGCAGGAGACCATTACTCTCTCTATATATATATGTAGGGTGTTGGGTACTTGGGTTTTTCCCCTTGGGGCTGATACAGTGGAAAGTATCTTCCATGTCAACCAAGTAATTATGTTTAGCAGAGGCCACTTAGCATCCAACACAGTTTTTTTATGATTGAATTTGGTCATATTTTACTCTTGACCGACATGGTGGAAACTATATTTCATAATCAACGAAGACACTAGTTTGAGGAGGTCAAGGTAAGACAATTTTGCCACACAAAGGAGGCAAATGCAACCAAACTGATTTTACTGCAGAGACATTTCAAGGCTTTCACAGCACAATAAGTGATCTCTCTCTCTCTCTCTCTATATATATATATATATTATATCTAGAGGCGCGCTACAAAACTCCCCGGGCGTATTGTAAAGCAAAACGCCCCTTATTTTACCCAATGAAACTCATCCTCTTTGCTGAGTTGGAGTTGCAACAAATAATACGAAAGCAAAGAATCGGTTTGGCTTCTCATTTTTCTCTTTCTTAAATGCCTAAATAAGAATAAAGGAATCTACATTGTGGCTAAAATCGCTCCTTTTCAACTTTATATTGTAACCAATGAAATATATGCTTCCGTTTTTTTCTCTTTCTTCTAAGATTTGACATGTATGGATAGTAATGGAGTCTCAAAATTCGAATAGATTTTTTATGTGTAAATCATTCACATAGGACCCCATCAGAACAATGGCATGGATTGCCTAGTGTAGGCTAACTTCAGTAATGAGATGGGCTCCAACATTTGCCAATTGAAAGATGCAAGCAATTACTATATTGCATGTTATTTTCAAATCAATATGGCACCTACTAGGCTTCTTGTATGTGTGTGCCTAGAAAGCATCTTATTAAATATCCAATGTGGGCCCACTGCAAAAAAAAAGAGAAAAAGACACTTATGATTGAAAAATAGGCCATTTTAATAAAACAACTCTGTGCATGGCCTACCCAATGTGGGCCCACTACAAAATATATAACTTACCAAAAAGAGGGCCCCACATCACATAAAGCTCCATCATCTCCTCTGTATAAGTAGTTAATCTCCTTTTTTTAGGTACGGAATTTCCTCCTTAAAACTAGTTGTATTGTAAAGGGGCTCCTATTCTTTTGCTTTGAACATGTGAGGTGGCATTATTTCATTGAATAAGGAAAAGGGGCAAAAACGCCCCTTTCAAAATGGGGAGTTCTAGAGAATTCCTCATACATATATATACATATATATATATAAATGGGGCAGTAGTCTTGTGCATATGCCTCCCCACCTAGGGCCCACCAATCATGGCCAACATGGGGATCAAAAGATCTACGTAGAACCACCCCAAATATGAAATTTAAAGTCAATCCAATCATGTTTACCTCTTGATGTGTGGCCCACAAGTTTAACGGTTTTAAATAAAAATATCGAACTTGATTCAATGGTCGAGTCCATGTGGATCGGTGTAAACCCCACGGAAACCATGACATATGTCGATGGTCCAATCAGATTGATTATAGGGTGGGCCCCACTCCATCTCTCGCATGGTATCTATGTGCAAAACAGATGCACAGGACATTAACTTAAGGCATACACATAAAATCTCCCATACCTGCTCAGGCGCTCCTTTGCTCACTCTATGCATTTTATCAGCACCATCCAAGTACGTCAACGCAGTTCTCTTGTCAGTTGGGTTGAAGGGAAGGAAGTGAACCTCTCGAATTCCCGCCCGTGCCTTCCAATATATCATACAACATCTCAAAAAAGTTAAAGAAAAAAAAAAAGGAAAACTAGGAATTGCACAGGCAGACAAAAATCTATCCTCAAGTTGAAGACAAGGAAAACAAAGGCAACTTGCCTATAGCTTTAAAATTTATTGATATACATTACCTCCTTAGGGTCAGATAACATGGAAACAATTGCAGTGTCAATAGCATCCTGATTCTCCAGTCTTGAAGCTCTTGCAGCCATCAATACAACTGTATCCTTGTCAACATCCTGAGCAAAAACCTGCAATGACATGGATGGAATCAAAATCTTGCTCAGAAGATGCTCCAAAATTATTTATTAGCAGTCTACTAGATAATTATCCACTTTCACAAATTATGAGGTGTACTGCTGTGCGAGACATTGTGCGATACAGCTGCTGCCTGTTGGGTCCCACCTAGGCCCCACAGATCATGGGAGAGGTGGTGATTGAAAGATCCAGGTGGGACAACCCTATATATGAGATTTCAACTCAATTCAATGATCCTAACCTCTTGATTTATGGCCCACAAGTTTAACAACTTTAAATTATAATAATAAAAGTTTGCATTCAATCCAACGGTCCAGCTGGATAGGATCTGTGTTATATTGGGGGGCAGATCCTTTCAGGTTGATCATAAGGTTGGCCCCACATGTTGTCTCGCACAATAAGACAATGCAAGAGCAATGCAAAGGAGCAAATGCCTATATAAGGCCCTGCTCGAGTGCGGATGTCTCACACGAAATATTGTGTGAACTAGCCTTTAGGGCCCACCTGGGCCCCACCAATCATGAGAGATGTGGGGGATTAAAGGATCTGGATGTGACCTACCTGTGCGCAAAATTTCAAGTCCGTTCCATCATCCTAACCCCTTGATTTATTGGCCATAACGGTTTTAGAATGCATATAAAAAAATATTTATTTCAATCCAACAGACAGTCTATTCAGATCGATGTGAGGATTCTTTGTTTTTTTTTTTTTTTTGGGCGGGGTGGGGTGGGGGGTTAGTAGCATGTGCTGGGGTTGGATTGATCACAGGGGCCCCACCTGTCTCACATGGTACGGGGAATTCATACCTAAACAAAACCCATATTTTATTTGAGACCTATGGGTATATAAAATATCAGCCCCATTCGATCATCTTATCCCTTTGATCTATTGTTCTCGAGCTTAATGGGTTTGAAGGCATCATTTTATTTGATTTTAATCAAAAAATCAGTAACAGTTTTTTTCTATTACGAAGGGTGTCCCAGCCCTTTGGGCAGGACTAATCCCTACGGTCCCGGGGGGAGCTAGGTAAATCCCCTGTGGCCCCAGTGTGGTAGCGCAGTTTCGAACCCTCAACCTCTGGGAGCAAACCGTGGTCGTAGGCCAACTAAGCTACCCCCCGGGGTTAAAAAAAAAAAAAAAAAATCAGTAACAGTTGAATGAGTGTCGTCAAATTTTGGGTTTGTGCCAATTCATTGCAGGTGGCTGAGAGTGTGAGAGGATTGAATTGATCATGGGGTCCCATGTGCTAAAAGGAGGGTGATCAAAGATGGTGCTCATATTAGGATGCTCACTTGGGGGTTTCTCTATAAATGGAGCGGTCATGTGTGGACGTTGTGGGGCACGCCTGGGGATCCACCAAACATGGACAAGGTAGGGGAACGAAAGATCCAAATGAGATCAGTCCATATATAAAATTTCGAGCCTACCTCATCATCCTAACCCCTTGATTTGTGGCTCTCAAGTTTAACGGTTTTAGAATACATATACTTTTGCTTATTTTAATTCAAAAGTCCAGTCCATTTGAATTGGTGTAAAGCCCACTGAATTTGTAATGTGCAAGAGGGGCGGTTAGGGTGATTGGATTAGATTGATCATCTTTCATTTTTGATTGGTAGCAAGACCTGAACCCACAACCTCAAAGTTGCAATAGTTCCACTGTGCCACGGGTTCCTGTCAATATGCTGTATTATTCAATCTATGACATTGTTCACATACATCTAAAACCAGGCAAATATAGTTTAAAAGGCAGGTTATTATGCTCTACATTTGGTCTAATGTAATGCAATGTAAATTCTGAACGAAGAGAGACCACAAGTACTACCTCAATCATATTTTTATCCACTGTAAGCTTGTTAAGAGTTAATGTTCCCGTTTTATCACTGCATAGCACATCCATGCCAGCCATTTCCTCAATAGCAGTCATTCTCTTTGTTATGGCACCCTGCAAAATAGGATTATAGAAAATATTTGATACTTGCATTAAGTAAGAAATGCATCCACTTCACTCGCAACTTTGAAGAGCAGTTGAATAAACAGCGGCTAAGCAAATCCAAAAACAGTCCACAAATATGAATCTACAAACCTGCTGAGACAAGCGATGTGATCCAATGGCCATCGTAACAGAGAGAACAGTTGGCATTGCAATTGGAATCCCACCAATTAGCAGCACAAGAAGGTTATCAATACCAACACGATACGACCTCCCATGGACACCGTATATCACTATAATTTCAATAACCATACCAATGGCAATTGAGCAAATACAAAAATTCCCAATTGAAGTTAAGACCTGAAAACAAAAAAAAATAAAAAAATCAATAAATGCCAAGTGGCAAATTCTTTTAAAATACAGCATAATAGGGACCTACATATCATTAAAAATGCTAACCCACTCGTCAACATCATGGTTGTGTGGCAATGCTAAATTGGTGTGCATGACAATGTTTTCAAACTGTTGATCTTCCCTAACATCAGACAAGAAACGAAAAATAAAAATAGATCTATAAATCTAACCTGCTGAAAATGCCCAACATGAGTGGTAGTGTCAACAAGATGCGCTGCTTTCCCAAAGAAAGTGTGGACTCCTGTGGCAATAACAACTGCTTCAATCTCACCTTGCTTGCATGTAGATCCTGAGTACACTCCATCACCAGGACTCTTGGTTACTGGCAGGGATTCTCCGGTAAGAGCAGACTGGCAAGTCACATTTAGATATGTCAAATTGGAGTGTCTTTTTATGGGCATTGGATCTCACAAAATAAATAAATATAGGGAAATATTCATGTGCTTCTATCCCTCACCATATTATGATGAGGGACAGCTAGAGATGTCAAACGGGCCGCAAATTTCGCGCCCCGGCCATGCCACGGGCCTTGCCAGGCCAAGGAGGTGGCCCATGCGCTTCGTGTGGTTCCTACCTTTTCGGCTTAAAAAACAAAGGTCCTATACTAAAAAAATTAAAAGATACACACAAAAAAGTGTATGGCACACAAATTTAAATGGTTTAGTCAAATTCAACCTACTCCATTGAGAAGAGAACCATTTGGATCTTTTCTATTTGAATATTTTTCAATAGGATCACCTTCGAAACCTTTACAATTTTTTTGGATAGTAAAAAAATAAAAATAATAAAAGACTATTTTTTATATTTACACAAAAAAATATCAAATATATCATGCCGTGCAGTGCCGTGCCGTGCCGTGCCGTGCTCATCAAGCTGGCCGTGCCAGGCACCTCGGCCCAGCACGGCCCTTGCCATGGGTCATGTCATTGACCTGGCCGTACCCTGCCATGGGTCGTTGACTCCCGCCGAGCCATGTCGTGCCGTGCCGGCCCGGCCAATTTGGCATCTCTAGGGACAACATAGTGGGGCCTACTTTATGATACATCTAAACCATCTACATACATGAAACCTCCTTAAGTACACTAGATCCATCGGGTTCTCACCCATCCAAATGGATTGGACCGTTGGATCGAAGGTCAAATTTTTTTTCTTTAATGTAAAGTCGTTAAATTTGTGGGCCACGGATGAATGGGTCAGAGGTATGGGATTCACCCCAAACTTGATATTTGGGCACATCCAAGATGTCTCTTTCCATCCCCCCAAGTCCCATGATCAGTGGGGCCTACGTGGGCTCCACTAAGTTTGTCCCTCACCATATGGTGAGAGAAGGATGCACATGAATATATATATATATATAAATTATCCTAATTCCTAAGCACACCTTTTTTTGTGCACACCCATGCACACTTCATAGTGGGGCCCACCTAATGACCATCCGAATGGACCACACACATGTGAACCCAAGGATGAAAATAGCTGTAGGAGAGTGTGTAGCAGTGCGATTTGAAAAAATCGTCAAAAAAACTGAAAAAAAAATGTAGAAAATCTAGAATATTGAAAAGTGAGAGAAAATGTGCTTTTTTTTTTTTTGCAAAAGCAACTAAGGTAGGGGGCGTAGCGGTCCCCTCATTATATGAGGTCTTATATCGCTGTATAAATAGAAAATAGTAGTAATGATTATTTTTTTCAAATGTATTCATGTTGCTTTGTTATGCTAACTTAGACACTAATGAAAGGCTTATAAAAATAAAAATAAATAAAATAAAATAAACTGTCATGAAGTCGAGACTTAAGAGTAACTAGAGAAAAGAATACCTCTCTACCAAGGGGGGTGTCTAATAAGATGTGCCTAGAGAAGAAACCTTGAGAAGAACTCTTCATATCCGTTGTAATTCGGCGAGATCATGTGCTTTTTGGTGTTCTTTTAAACATAAAAGGGTAGAAAAGTTGCATAAAAATGTTATTTGGAGGGAAAAAGAAAAGAAATAAGCATTATTATACATTTTGAAATTTTTTGAAAAGTAGAAAACGTTCACACTCCGTATCAACCCCATAGCGGGCGTAGTGGACCGTAGCAGCCGCAACGAATGTGAGCGGCACAAAATGCCATTTTTTCACCGCTACGCCGATACAGTAGCTACTACGTATTTTGATCCATCAGTGAACACCCCCCCCCCCCCCCCCCCCCCCACTCTCGAGAATTACACCGGGTCCCATTCTTTACACAATTACACCCATCCGAATGGCCTGTACCACTTAATCAACGGGTCAATTTTTAAAGGGTTGAAACTTGTTGGCTGTTGACGAAGGGGTTTGGACGATGAGATGGGGCTCATATTATGTATATAGGTAGGCTCCAACCAGATGAAGAAGATCCACCCAGTCCCATCCCAAAGCGAGGCCCCAGGTGGGCCCCACAGTAAGTGTGCATGGAAGATTCCATGCAAAGTGCACTGGATATATATATATAGTCCTATATATGCTGGATAAGCCATATATATAATGGGGAATGTTCATATGCATCTTTCCCTCACCATAGGGTGAGGGACACTTCCCTTATTACACAAGAAGACATGGAAAATGTACTTTTCAAGTACAAAGGGTGAGGTACACTTCCTTGTCTTCTTGTGCAAAAAGGGAAGTGTCCCTCACCCTATGGTGAGGAAAAGATACATATGAACATTCCCCTATATATATTGTCATGTTCTACTAATAGTTACTCTGATGGATTGTGCGGAAGGTAAAAATCTAAGCCCTTTGTGGGACCCATTCGGATACATGCCAATTATGGGAGGAATGTCTAATAGAAAGGTCTCATTGTGGATATCATTACGGGTACTGGTCATCCAAATCAAAATCATCAAAAACAATGATATAGGTGCCTTAACGTTTAACAGCTTCTTAAGTTACATTTATTATCAAATTTAGTCCAACGGTGGGTGTAATTCAAATGATTGCTAATTCCTAGGTGGTTAGTGAGTGTGAATGGTCTGATGGGGTTGGATTTGTCATAAGGGTTTCCATTTGATGGCAAAAAAGTTATCTCTCATGCAATCTGAAAGGTACCTCTTAGCAAAACATGATAATATATGGGGGCCCCATATAGGAGAAAACCTCCACCGAGAACTAGTGCTCACTGCTCACGACAAGGTGAGCATTGTGTGCCTAAACTCCTAGTGGGGTCCACCTTCTTATCCATTTGAGTGTACCATAAAGCAAGGACTCCCTTGATGTCATCGATCTCAGGCTTGGCACCCATCCAAATGGATTGGCCTGTTGGATCGACCAAGTCTCATTTTGGACTGTGAAAACTTATTGGCTATTGGTTTAGTGATTATGATGATGATTCGACCCTCTATCACCATACGCATGTAGGTGGGAAGGAGACCTTTAGATCCCCCGATTCCTCTTCAAGTGAGGCCCCATAAGAAAGTATCGTCAGCACCGGTGCTTAGTACAGAGGGGCTATATATGTGTGTGTGTGTGTGGGGGGGGGGGGGGGGGGGGGGGGGGGGAATGCTTCCTATGAAAGTAACTCTCAGTGTGTGGGAAATGCTCATATGAAAGTAACTCTCACACTACTACAAGAGTAGGGAGAACCATTGGATTTAGGCTGTTGCCATTGGATATGGATCCAACGGGTCCCTCTACTCTCATAGTAGTGTAAGATTTACTCTCATATGAGCATATATATATATATATATATATAGGGAGATGCTCTTGTGAGAGTTACTCTCACAATACTGTGAGAGTAACTCTCACAGGAGCATTACATATATATGGGAGATGCTCATGTGAGAGTTACTCTTAGGGTACTGTGAGAGTAAGGGGGTGGGGGCCCTCACATTTAGGCTGTTGGCATTGGATATGGATGTGAGAGCCCCACCCTTACTCTCGCAGTAATTCTCACGATACTGTGAGAGCAAGGGGTAGGGGCCTTCACATTAGGCTGTTGGCATTGGATATAGATGTGAGGGCCCCCGCCCTTACTCTCATAGTACCATGAGAGTAACTCTCATAGGAGCACATCTATATGTGTATATGTATATACATGTATTACATAGACACACACACACATGTGTGTGTATATGTGTGTGGATATATTTATATATATATATATATATATCTCTGTGTGTGTAATATGTAAATATATATATATATATGGAAAACCCCAAGTGGCCCACCTTTATATGAGCGCCATTCGTGAGCACCCTCTTTTAGCATGTGGGACCCCTATGATCAATCCAACCCCCTCACACTCACTATCCCCCCATGAGTTGGCAATTGGCACGAGCCCAAATTTGACACTCATCCAACTGTTACTCTCCACAGGGGGTTAAACTAAAGAAAAATGAAGTCTTCTAAAACCATTAAACTTGAGACGCATGGATCAAAGTGATAAGATGAGCTAATGGGGTTGAGATTTTGTATATCCCTTGGTCTCATTTTGATCTTTTGATCCCCCACATCCCCCATTATTACAAATAATGAATTTATGGCAACATAATAGAGATTTTTATTCACTGTATTTCAATATTTCATTGCATATTTCATTTGGTCCTTTCAATATTTAATTTAAGTGTATTTATTTATTCACTTAATTGCTTGTGGAATCAGGCTCCAGAAAAATAACAACAGCAACCCATCCTGGCCCAACATAATAAGTTAAAATGACACTGATGTCTACTTGTTTTGACTCAAACTAGCAGTAAGAAAAAAATTGCCAAACCATAATTTGTATTTCAGATAAAAACTAGCACTTGGTCAACTCTAGTTAGATGGGAAAAAGGTTATAAAATGATCAAGAAAGAAAAAAAAATGTTGTGGAACGCGTATTGGCCCAAAATGATAAATAGTGATTGCAGCGACATGCATTGGGTATCAGCATGAATATAAATTGAGATTAAAAATCTAAAAGAATATAGAAAAAAACTTAGAATATTAGAAAAAAGTTAGCTTTAATGTTTATTTTCATTAGTGACTAAAATATACAGGAGTATCAAACCCTTCATTGACATATAGGACCTGTATTGTTGTGTAAATTAAAAATTAGAATGCTGATGTCTTTGTTCACCTATATTCATGTTGCTTAATTATAGCACGACATAATAAAATGTTATTAGTCCAAAGATCATTATTTATATTTATTGTGTAAATAATAACGAGAATCACGACACAATCAATCATGTGCTATGTTTTTATTTTTATTTTTATTTTTTTGACAAAAGGTATTCCCGTGGTATTTGACCTAACAAGAATAAATCCCGTCAATCATGTACTATGTAGTATGCATTACATTAGTACTTACATAGTACTTGTTACTAATTTAATAGTTACTACTAATTAGTGCTTACTATTTGTTAGTTAATAACTACATGTAGATCTACCATCTAAGGGATTGATCTATGAAACATATAGAATTAGGAGGTAAAAAACTTAAAAAATAAAGTCTTTGTAAGCAAAGTTTGAAGAAACAACTTCTAAATTTTCAAAAAATGGTGGATATTTATGAGAAAAACTCAAAAATGAAAAATCTCGCAAATGGCCCAAATAATGCATAGAAGAATAAATTTATACTCCAAACATGCATCATGAATGAGTTTGAGATCATTCTTTCCAACAACAAATAAAATATCTAAAAGATCTGCTTAAATTTGGATGTTTCTTGCTTTAAAGGAAAGCCCTCAAGCTACAGATGGTGTGCATAGCTTCGATATTCTTCAACATAAAATACTTTTCATTAAAAAAAAAAAAAAAATAGAAAGGCACAAAACTCTCATAACAATCTTTCCCCAAAGAAAAATGCAGAAAAGAGAGGCTTTTGACTTAAAAAGGAGCCAATTTATTAGTCGACACGATAAATATCGGCCAACATTTTGGTCCATGGGGATGATGATGGCTGTCAGACATGGAGACATAAATGGCTCAATACTTACGGTAGATCCTTAATACTTTTTTTTTCTTGTGCTAACAATAAAACAGTGCATCAAAAATAGTGTCTATGTGATACAGTATTAAATTTAAGGGGCTTTAACATGCTAAACCTATTTTGAATCAGAGGAAGAATGACTATCATGTGACTAGGGTACCTGATCAATTTTTAAAGGATCTCCCTCGAGAAGTCGTGCATCAGCAGGAATAATGTCACCAAGTTTGATACTAATTATATCTCCTGGAACCAGTACAGAAGCATCCTCCTCGCTCCATCTCCCATCTCGTAGGACCTGATATGAGTCAAAAGATGCTTTCACTCAAGGATGCTAGTTAAACAAACACACACACAAGAGAGATGAATGGTCAAGTTAAAGCTGCAATGAAGTTACCTTGGCTTTGGGAGCCAGACGAGCCATGAGGGCAGCAGCCGCATTTCCAGCATTATTTTCCTCGATAAAACTAATGGTGGAATTGATAATCAGTAATGCCAAGATACCCACAAAGTCATGATAATCTGTAGGCTTTCCCTGCAAAGTAAAAGTTTTTCCTTAAGATCAGGAAAGGAAGCTTCTGACACATTGCATCAGTAGTCAAAACATAAATATTAGTGAACAAGAGAAGTGGAAAGATTAGAATTATACACCCCTCCATGTGCAAGAGCGATGGCCATGATAGCAGCAGCTTCCATGACCCATGATAGGGGATTCCACATAAATCCCAAGAACTTTAACATTTTACTTTCCTATGAAAGATATGGTATTTTTCAAGAGTCGTGCAGAATTAAAAGGTAAGCATTACAAAGAAATATATAGACATAAGAGGCACTTAAAGATCATTTATATGACAAACCTTTTTCTCTTCAAGTTTGTTATATCCAAATACGTGTAACCGTTTTAGAACTGCATCAGCGCTCAGACCTTCTCGAGTACATTGAAGGCTTTCGAAAACTTCTTCAAGGGGGATGTTTTCCTGCAGAGATTAGATGACTTAGCAAGAAGTTATGAGCACACAGTGGCCCATGCTAGTGTTTTGTGCAAACGTAAGCATTGTCCAAAACTGAAACCTGATGATTTTGAACTACACTAGTGCATTTATTTTTTTATTGGTAATGGGACTTGAACTACAATAAGACATTATGACTAGGAATATGAACTAAAAAACAATACACGTGGCATCATCCTAGAAAACATGACCATCAATGCTTCAAAAGACACTTTAATTGTTGTGTTTGCTCCACATGTCATCTACCACTGTACTTCTGATAACTGAATTCTCAAGTAGAAGACCTTTTAGTTTAAACAGAAGAATAATAATACAGGAAAATTGAGAAGTTTCTGACTGCAGCTGCTATACTTAGAAGGAAGAGAGTACCACCACCGCTGGATTTTACGTGCGTGTGTGTGTGTAATCCCTTTACCACCCTTGATCCTGAAGCCTTAATGCCCACATCATATTATGGCTAATCAACCTGATTTTTCATCCATCCTTTATCCAAGGCAGAGCTCCCCAATCCCCAATGATTAAAATGCCCCTCAAAATGTTATTAATGAAAAAAGAATAGTTATGCCATAATATATATTATGCCAAAATCATAATATATATTATGTCTAATTCTGGCATAACATTATATATATATATATATATAATATATATGAGCAAGGCTCTCCTAAGCTCAAGCTTAGGATAAGGTAAGCTCAAGTATGTGGTGGGCCCCACCTAGGGACCCACATGGGGAGGGGGGGATTCCAAGGATTCCCTTGGACCCTCCTCTTTGCAAAAAATCAGCCTCAACCATGGTTTCTATCATCTCCTTCTGGGCAATTTAGTAAATTCGGATCTGACTGAAAGTCGGTGGACACATGCAATTCAGGGGGGTCGTGTGTTTGGTCCATTTGGATGGACCAAGGGTGAGCCCCACGAGCGTGGGCTTACGAAATTTTATCATAAGCTTTAGCGTAAGGAAGCCTTGCCCTATATATATAGGAAAGTTCTCAAAAACGCCGCTTTCTCCGCCCCTCCTTTTTTTTGTCATGGGGCCCATGTTGAGTCAATCTAGTCTTTTCAAACACACTACCCTCCATGAATAGTCACAAGTCCAAGTTTGACACTCATCCAACTTTTCCTCAACATTAAATTGAAATCTTAATAAAATGATGCCTTTAAACCATTTGATTTTAGGGCCATGGATCCAAAGGTTAGGATAATCTTATGAACTCAAGATTTTGCATATAGGTAGGCATCATATGGATCTTTCCGTCCAATGGACTTCCACGATCATCATGCATCCTAGTGGGCCTAACTAGAAGGGGCATTTTCTCCTAAAAAAATGCCCGAGCACCGTGTAGCGCATGTATATTACTATTATAAAAGCAGAATATGAATTTGGTTTAAAAAACCCAAAGTCTACCAAGTTATGACCAGGAATAGCAGTGAAAACTCCATCAACACACCATGAGAGAGAGATGGTTTTCCCCCAACACAAAATGATATGACAGGTAGGCAAGCCAAACTGCTGAAGATGCCTGGTTTGGTTAGACAAGTGTTTAAATGGCGATGATTTAACACGTACCAGATCAACCGCTTCCTTGTTGATAGCTTCAACTGATTTGTCATCCATCTTGGGTCTCCTTTAATCCTCAACCCACCTGGAAACTTGTTAAGCAAGAATCTGCAGGGAGGGACAAGACAAGAGTCTGTAGCCCATAAATATTTCCTTTTGCATAATGAAAAATATATACATACACACACACAACAAGAGCCACGCTTGTACATTGGAATTGAAAGATAAAAACAGTGACAGAGAAGCGGTTGTTGTTATTGATACTTGCATCATAAATCCACTCACAAACACACACATCAATGGCTTCAAAAGAAGCTCAGCAGAAATAACTATATATATATATATATATATTTTACACCAATGCAGCTCTGAATTGATCGAAAGTTCACATTTTTACCAACTACACTACTTTTTTTGAAGTGAACCATGTGTGATCTGGAATCAAGATCTACAAATCCGCATTCAAATGATCGAACTTGAGTTTCAAATTCATACCTCCAAGCACTCGAGCGTTCTGAGATTTCCGTCGTAGACTTCCACAAAGCCCTAGAAAAGGGGCGAGGGAAGATCTCCGGATTCTCAGAGAGATAGAGAGAGCGCTGTGAGGAATATCCAGATGCGAGGATAAATAAGGCGCGAGAACGCGAGTTGCCATCGAATCAGATGCAGGAGATAACAAGAAAAAGGATTAAAAAAAAGGAGGGAGTAGTGACTGCTAGCAAGGACACTCGTACAGATGTGCAGGGAGGAGGAAGGTCCATATGGAAGAAGACGAAACCCTAGCTTTTGCAGCTCCGCCGGCTCTGTAGCTGAAGTGGATTCCTGTTACAAGAAAATGGTTGAATGCATCTTTCTTGCCGCCAAATCCAATATATAAAATGTATCTTAGCTTTGAGGCCGGACGGCTCTACTGTAGCACACTATAATGCAAGAATGTGAGGATGGATCTCTGCTATGGATGAACGGCCATCTGATCCTCCTCTGTTTACTTTATTATTCCGAGGTTTTGAGCCGCAAAACAATGGGTTTGGAACCAGTTTTAGATTTCAAGCAGTCTGAAATTCAATTTAAATTTCCATTGATAAATACGTCTGGTCTGGTTTCAGATTCACATGTATTTTGACATGCGGATTTGGACTCAACATGCGAGCCTTCGATGTTTAAAATTGTAACTTAAAATCAACTTTATTTAGATATTTTTGTTATCTAATATCAGAAGAAGTAGTAAACTTAGTCCACCGTTATAAGCGGAGTGATGTATTTATTTTAAAAATTAAAAAAATAAAAGTCTGAACGTATTTTAGAACTTGATCTCAGTCCTCTAGTTGGACCCAAGTTCAATTCATTTCATAAATAAGTATCTGATTCCAATATTATCCGACTTGTATTAAAAATAAAAAGAAACAGGTTTGGAACCTGTTTTACATTCCAATTCATTAATAGGTTTGGGTCTGAAATCCATTTGAGGTTCCAATTGATAAACAAGTTTGGTATCAAATCTATCATTTAGAAAAGGGTCCAGTTTGGGTCCAACCTAGAACCGATCTGCTTACATCCCTAACCACAACCGGGTTGTCCTTGTAAAGAATGACAATGGATTAGGGTTTAAAATGGACTCACTCCAAATAGGGGAATGTATGATTTTCTTAACTTCGACCTGAGTTGGATAGGCGGGTTTTGCATGTGCTTCACTCGCCCTACCTGATTGGATTTTGTACATTCAATATCATTAGCACAAGTAGTTATAGGCAAAGATATTCATTCCACAGGTTGTTTCTTGAAATCCTTTCCTATTAAAAAAAATCATAGTTTAAAATTAAAAACAACACTAATGAACCTGACTTGACCTGTAATAAGTGTAAATGGAATGGGTTTGATATCAAACACTGCAAAATTGTCATGGGCCGGGTCAGGGATAAAGAGGGTTGTGTGTGTGTGGGCTGGGCCCGCGGCAGGCTGAAGCTCGGCCCAAGTCTTGAAGATAAGAAAATCAAATGTATACAGTACTGTCGCGACGCTGTCCTTCCTCTTTTATATTGAGAATTGAGACTAGCAATGCAAAACACCCAGCAACGTTGAAAGGCATTTGTTTATTTATTGTTGCAGCAGAGTATAAAATATGGCTACTACAGATTGTTACAACCAAGCCAGTAGCTGTAATTGCCCTTCAAGGATGTTCACCCTATCTAATGGCTTATTAATGCTTTACAATGCCAGCCACACCCACGGTGTTACTTGGACGAAAAAAAAAAAAAAAAGGACCCAATCATTGAAGGTGCTACATGTAAATATTCAAAAGAGGGACCTTTTCAGTAAATGGGTTCCCGATTCTCTAATTATTCGGAGGTTCCGACTCGCTACAAACCCGGTTTAGGTCCTTATTTAGGCCCTGCTAAGTAAATGGGTCCGGTTCCAGGTCACTTTTTGGACCCGTGACCTAAACGGGTCCAGTTCCACATTTGTTTGGACCCTGTAGAGCTGGGACCCGAAACATTACTTCAATTTTCGATAATCTCTCCTTAAAATTAGAAAAAATTTCTCATACGATTATCTACCTTGACCTGGATCCGCCCCATATATGGTTCTGGTTTCGAGTTTGATTCCACCTTCTCCTTAATGGTTCTGAATCCAAAAGCAAGAAACTTGCCGCCAGACGGTTTTGGGTCCAGGTCCACCATAGATCCAAACTGGAACTGACCCTATTTACATCCCTACTTTCCAGGGAAGGGGATTTGTGCAGAGAGAAAAGAAAACAGATAGTTCAAAGCATGTAATAGTGTTCCTTAAGATATAGTGGGCAATGGATAGGACCATCCTTAAGATACGATGAAGCTCATTTAAAACTATATTGATCCACGTTTGCTAGCCCAAGATCAACTCCAAACTTATCGGCCCTCCAACAAGTTATAACCACCCTTTAAGCCTATCAAATCTCAGCCTCTTCACAGTAACTTAAAGCTCCAAACCCAAACCCACCACTTAGCTGCAAGTCCATTAGGGTACCATGGTTAGCTAAGGATCTATTATAAATACTTATTTCCTCTTCAACTTATCTTACGTGTGACTTAAATAAGAAACAGCAAAGTTTCCAAACAAGAAATGAGTTTTTAAAAGAGTTTTTTTCTAATGAGATTGTCAACACTTTTCCTACATGAAGAATGCATGATTATCAAAAGTGTTTTTCAAGAAACCAAAACCCAAACCTTGCATTTCTAATTTTTTAAAATTCCCAACAGATCAGGCAAATGTTCGTTCAAGAACTACTAATGGTTAGGGTGTCGAAGTCCTGCCTTCCTTAAAATGATAACAATGATTTAATCACGTGGTGATTGTGTTAAAAATAACTCTTATCTGGTTGATTTTTATTAGAAATTGTAGAACCTCTGAATCCTAGTTTTGGATAGATATACCAATGTCCAAAAACGTTCTTCATGAACAGGGTTTTGACAGCAAGACGGTATACTTGAATGGGTGAAGGAGGTGATCCAGCTGATCATTGTTCAATCAGCACGCATGATGCTTCTATTTTGGGGGCATCTCCATGATCCAAATTGGCCCACGCAGTACATATACAAGAGGGTTTTTTTTTTTTTTTCTTTAACAACGGAAGGTGTCCCAATCATTTAGGCCGGATTAATCCCTTTGGGCCTAGAGAGAACCGGATAAATCCCCTGTGGCCCCAATGTGGCAATACAGTTTCAAACCCCCCCCCCCCCCCCCCCCCCCCCCGAAATAAACTGTAGTACCCTCACAAGGTTACATCACATAAGCACAAACTTCAACTCTACTTGAGGGCCCCCACAAGACATTAGAAAGGGAAACATGCATATAAGAAAGAGGATCCCATAAAATATGAACCTGCTTTAAAATGTATCTAAGCTGAATTAACCTTGTCCCTTGATCCTAAAGGTCCCATGTGCTAAAAAATCATAAATGTTTTGCACAGAACTCTGTGCAGATTATCCTATGGCTGCCTACTTAGGAACCACAAATCATGGGGAAGGTGGAGGATCGAACCACCTGAAAGGGACCTCTCGGTGCGCAAACTTTTAAGTTTGTATGATCATCTTGGCCCCCAAATTTATATCCATTGAGTTTATTGATTTTAGAAGGTGTAATTCTTTTTTTATTTCAATCCAATGGTGAGTCCCGTTTGGATCAATGTAAGAAATATTGGTCCTATGACATTCAGGGGGATAATGGTGTGTGATGGTTGGATGGATAAAGAAGGCCCTAGGTGGGCCACCCACAAGTTGTCTAACATGATGCGAGACATTTGCAAAGGAGCATTCATGATTTATACAGGTGAGTGACTAGTTGTGTGCGCACCTCCTAGTGACGCCCACCTGACCACCCATCCAAGTGGACCACACAAACTTTCACACCCCAAAAATCGGGTACCTTAAATTCCGTTGACATTGAACCATAGTTGTTAATATCGTTTCGGACCTCATTTCGCTCTAGCATATAAAATGAAAAGTTTCGGCTGATTCGGGATTTTGGCGAAACTTTTCGGAATTACATTTTCGAAAAAAATAAAACATAATATATATACATATATAAGTAAAAAAATAGAAAAAGTAATAAATATAGATTTAATCCATTATAGTAATTTTTTTGGAATTATATTTTGTAAAAACATAAGAAATACAAAATATGTGTAAAAAATTTTAAAAAAATTAATTATGTAAAAATCCATTTCGGCCGAAAAATCATATTTCAGCCAAAATCTTGAATTTCGGCCGAGATTGACCGAAATTCAAACCGAAAAGTTTTGGCTGGCCACTTGACCGAAATGAAAATTTTCGGCTATTTCAGCCGAAACAAAACGAAGTTAATAACTATACATTGAACTCAATCTTACTTATAGGTCAAACGATTTCATCATCCATTACACCAGAAGCCAATAAGTTCAAATAATTAATCAAACCGATTGTAAATGATTCTAATGCGAACAAATGATACAAGTCTGAAAATCTAAAATCATTACAATCCAATCTAAAATATTCACTAATGTCTAAGAAACTGAGCCTCAAAACTCCTAAACATTTCAAATGTCCATGTAGCTCTCAGCGCAATCCTGCAAATTCAAGTGGTATGTATTCTGCTGCATCATCACTGCCTGAAAATTTTTAATGAAATGAGGTAACGCCCATAATTGGAATAAATACTAATATTATGCAACATCCTAGAATACCATCCTGTATCACTCAAATTCAGCACTTGTCTTAGTTTAATTTTTTTTATGATTCATCATTACTTCCTCATACCAATTCTTGATCATGTGGCAGGGGGTAGATGCTAAATAGAGTATTCCCTTTGGGAAGAAGTAAAGCCAGTTTGATTAGTCAAAGTTTTTATGGTCGACTTTAATTCCACACCAACCTACTTCCAAACAACTTGACCCCTTAATTAGCTTGGTTTTCGACGATTATTTACTCCAGAATCCAACTGTGAACGAAGGGTTTAATTAAAAGAACTTATCCACATCTGGATTTAGGTAGAGGGCCTAGTCTCTCTCTCTGATCCAGATATATGCACATTATAGACTTCTTACCTGACTGGAGTTCCTTTGGATCCATGTAATAGACCCAGGATCTGAAGCCCATACCCCAATTTTTCAGGGTCCCTTTCTAATTCGGACACAGGTGGGTAGTTAGTTTTATGACATGGAAGGGTTGAATTAGTCAAGATAAGTCAACAGTCTAATAGAAGGAGATTCTAAGAATCAGCCGCTGGAAAGGAATCAAACTGAAAGGAAACAAAAAGTAGAAAGGAGCAGATTTGGAACGAGGCAGAGGCAGAGGTGATATACGATATATGAACTTGATTAGTCAATATGTGTTTGGAAAGACCCGGACAGCAATTAATTTGTGAATGTGACGGTTTCCGGCCATAGAACACCAAACTTGATTGAAGTTGAACTTTCTATTTCCATTCTAACTTCGAATGTTTCTTGTCAGAAACCGTAACTGAATCTCATTCGAGTGTCTTTGACGGAGTAAAAGGAAAAGGACGAAACGAAAGAAATATTCAACTGATCTGGGTCCCCCCCTTTTTTTTCTTTTAAGGCAGGTCGTGCGCTGAAGAAAAGCTGAGTATAATTTTTCCACCGTGCTAGTGTGGTCGTGAAGTTTCAAATCTACAATTTTCGGATGTTAACCGTGATTCTAGGTCCACTGAACTATTCTTCGGAATTTAAAGTCCTTATTTAATAATTGAGTGAGCATAGCAAGCAATTCACTAACAGAGCAAGCCAATTCCAACCTCTTTGACTAGTCCAAGTGAAGGGATTTGTGAGCACGACCCGTACTTTTGAGACTTTTAGAGTCATTCAAGCAATCAGTGGGCGAATCATCGCCTTTTTCTTGCATCAGATTGCATGAAATAAGTTTCAGCTTTAGCTAATATACCAAGCGGCCGAATGATAAGGATTGGAATTGGATAGTGTGGATTCTTGGTTCTCAGTTTTATCAAGGCAAGAGATGTAAAATACCAAGTCTAAAGTTGGTAGAAGTAATCGAATCAGATGAGAATTCGCATCATCGCTCCCCAACCCCACTGTCAGAGACTCGGAGAGAGGAAAGTTTCATGCTTCCAATCCCAGTAACAATTTTACTGTGGGCTTTGGTGAATTCATTTGTTTCATGGGTCTTTAGTTTGATTACAAGACCACAAGAAACTTCTTGTAAATTGACTGGTAGAGATAGTGACTTTTATGGAGGAGGTCACGGGTTCAGTTCTCATTCTTGGTGCTTGTGTTTTTCACAGTGGGAGTAGGTGAATTCTTGTGTTGATTAGTGGTTAGAGCCAAAGTCAGTCCAATGGGATCATGATCATCCTAAATTTAGGACATAAAAGTTCTCTCTCTGAGCAAGCCTGGTTCCTTATTTCTCCGGATCCGAAAGTAGGTTCCATATCCATTAATCAGAATCCGAGCCTTCAAATCCTTAGATTTTCGGATACCCATTTGCAATCTTAATTGCATACTTTTGTGGTTGAGATATAGCCCTAAATCGCATAATTGCAATTGGTGCTGATTTCTCAAAGTATCATATTCATATAGCCATCTATTAATCGAGGATCTTGAGTTGAACCTAACAATCTAATAGAGTCAAGTTTGTGCAGTTGTGTCTCTGTAAGGAAAATAAAATGGAGGGATTTTATCTGCTTTCTTACAAGAAAAGGTACAAAAATGAGATAAAATCTCCACGATTCCGCATAAAAGCATTTCCATAGGAATGGGTCTGGAGAACTTTTCCGTGGAAGTGAAAAAAAAAAGACTAAGAAATTAATTTTCCACATAGGTCCTATAAATTCATCTAAATTAGTCTATCCTAAGTGCATGTTTGGTATATCTATTTTTCATCTCTATTTGTCTATTTGTCTAAATCGGATAGAGTTTAAAAAAATTAGAGCGTTTGGTAGAAGATTTTTTCCTCCTCCTATTTTAGAGGAGTATAGGTAAATCCTCTAAAATTGAAATGCTCACTTTCTAGGCATGTGAAAAATAGAGGCATATGCTCTAAAAAACATAAAGACAAATCCTCTAAAATTAAAATGCCTTTCTTTTTTATTACTCTTTTTTTAATGGCTCTAGTTTAAATGGTCTGTGAGAAAAATAATAGAAATGCCAAACATGGCAAACCTCTTAAAATCACAGCCCACCTCTAAAGTGGTGCAATCAAGATAAAGACCCAAATCAATTTTTATTTTAAAAAATGTGACTAAAAAAAAAAACATGCAATCAAAATTTCAATCTCACGATGAGTTTAACTTCAAACAAAGTCATGAGTTTAACTTCAAACAGAGTCATATCTGGCTTAGCTCAAATAAATGGTCATAGATTACGAACAGATCTCTGAGGTGGGTCCCATATAAAGCTGAGCTCAAATTGCTGAAAAACTCTAACGTTATACTTAGAAAACTCTCCTAATTGACTCTCCTTGTATCTTATTTTCAAGGAAGACTTGAGTAAAAAATAAATGACTCAGCCAAGTCAAAGTTGCTGGCATTTTTAACCATTTAATATACAAATTTAATTTTAAAAAGTAAAAATTTCTTTTCAAAATTACGCAGTCAGTAATTTAAGAAATGATTGGTGGAATTCAATTTGAAACGAACATTTGCCCATTTATATTTGTTATGGAGTAACAAATCATGTGATATGCAAATTTTTTTTTTTTAGTACTCTTCTTATATATAGAATTTATTAATTTGAATTAATTATTATAAATGCAGGTAAATAAATATATTTTTATATATTTCAATAATTTATTCATTTTTAAACGTTCATGAAATTATTTAGAGAAAAATACAACTTTTCCGAGCCTCCACATTAATTCTATCCGAGTTTAAATAATAATAATAATAAAATTTTCCATTGGACGAGTAGAATACCTTAAATAGCATACATATATCATTGATCCCTCACATAACACTTACAGAAAAAAAAAAATTCACAGGTTTGTCCCCAGGGATTTTTGAGATCAAACAGAGGAACAACTAAAATATAAAAACCTAAACAAACAAACTCTATGTACAATTTACAGCCACTCCCAAACGATCAAACCAACTCTCAGCTCACCTTCAGCTGAGTACAGCACATAGGCGGGTGCGGAGATAACGGCGACAGAGGAGGAACGTTAGAACTTCCCGCCAAATCAACGCACGCCCAGCTCGACGGCGTTAACGGAATATTCCCTGCAGATCCGACATCGTCAGGACCCGGCGACCTCCCTCCCTCCACCTGCTTCCGCTCCTCCACCACTCCCGCCGCACTTCCGTCACACTCCGTCATCCGGCGCCGTTTCCGGCAGACCGCTAACGGCTCGCCGTGCGAGCTCCCTACCTCGAGCGGGAAGTTGAGGATCGCCTTGCTCCCGCGCATCTGAAACGCCGCCCGATCGTACGCCTTCGCGGCTTCGATCGCCGTCTCGAAGGTCCCGAGCCAAACCCTAGACCCTCTCCGGCTCGGATCCCGGATCTCCGCCGCGAACTTCCCCCACGGCCGGTGGCGGACGCCCCTGTAGTGCCTCTTCTCGACTGAAACCTCCGCAGGTAGAGGATCCGTGCGATCCGGCCTCTCGAGCTTCGGACCGACAGGGAGGGCGATCTTGAGCGAAGGCCGGCGAGGAGATGCCGAGGCCGGAATGCTCTGCAGGTGAGGATTCGATTTTTCTTTCGACTCGGCGGCGAGTTTTTTGATGGGAGACGGTTTCATTTCAATGAAATCGCCGTCGGATTCCTTCAAGTAGTCGGTGATTTTTACTGTTGTTTCGGAGCGGAAGGAATCGGTGAAGGGCTCCAGTTTCGGTTTGATAACTGAAGAACCCGAAATATCGGGTTTGGGAGCAGATGCGAAGGAGAAGTTGTCAAAAGAGGAGAAATCAGCTAATAGATGTTGTCGGATCAGATTAAGAACTGAGATTTCATCGATCGTAGCCATGAGAAGAAAAAAATTAAGTAGAAGAAGAAAGAGATAAAGAGAGAAGAGAAGTGGATAAGATTTGAAAAGATGATTCGGAGTGGAGGGGTGAGTGGGGTATAAAAAGGAAGGAATTTGTGGGGAGGGGACTTTCTGGATGACTTCTATGATACAGAGAGGAAGGGTCATTCGTCAATGCTGTGTGTTCCTCCTGCCCTGATAAAAGGAGTCTTGTTTTATTATACTTTGTGGATCTGCGGCTCTAATCAAATCAGTTTCTGATGAGAAGAATAGTAGATCTTTTCAATCCAGTCGCTCATCAGGTGGGGTTTGGGTGGACATGTATCTTCTGGTGTGGGGTTGACCGAGTGCTTTTTCTTTTTCGGAGCCCAGAGGTCTTAATATCAATTTTCAATTCCCCCATTCGGCTTTTATGGGCTCGGAGGAATTAGTCCAGCCTAACTTTTCATAGCGTAAGAAAAAAAAAAATTGATCATTAAAAAAAAAAAGATTGGAGTGTAAGTTAACTATTGGTGAGGATTTAGAAGCGGCAGTCGGTGTCCCTACTCCCTTGTAGGCGGCTGTAACCTGTAATGGTGTTTTAGCCGACATGGGAACCAACTTGCCAATTTGGCATGACAGTTCAACCTCCTTTGTTAGGGTTCATTTTCTACCTGATGGGCCGTTTTAGATCTTATTAAATGGGAACGTTAAGTGGTCATTGTCAATGAATTAGGGGACATTTATTTGATCAAATAGGATAAGAACTGACTACTAATAGGAAAACTATCAGAAACGTCTCTTTTAAAGAGTGAAGATGAGACATATAAGAAAGATTTTGAGGAAGATAAGAAATGTAAGAAAGATTTTGAGGAGTCGTTTGCCATTTAGGGATGAGACAAAAAAATGGGTGGGGTTTGTGGGCAATTTTTTCAAAGCACCATTTTTAGGTGAGTAAATGTATATATCCAACAGTTTTAGATCGGTTCAGATTTTTTCGGACATGCATCAGGAATTTACCAAAGCCTACGAGATTTTAAGATTTGAAACTGAAAGTTTTTATATTAATATGAGAATATAGAATGATTCCAATCATAAATCACGGCCCATAAAAGTGCCAAAAACTGATCTATTAGTTCAATTATTTTTAAAGTTTTCACATATTTTTTAAAAATTCATACAAATTTAAGATACAAAACTAAATATTTTAAGATTTATTAGAACAAAAAAGAAGGTAAACAGATCAGATTACATATTTAAGGCCTGCAAAAGTGCCAGAAAAAGTGATTAAAATAATTTTATCCTACAACCATTACTACCGTAACTAGGCAAATGCCTTATTACATCTCTACTAATGCCTTTCTTTTCTTATTTATGTATGCGACTATTACATCTCCTTGTGAATGACCATTTTATTCTCCTGTGGTGGGCCCCTACCAACAGTCAGGGTAAACACTCCATACGCAAACACGTGCATGAAAAAATATCCAGTAAACGACTCATTTAACATAATTTGCACATAATTTTCATCTCATTATCTTATGTCTGAATGATGTAAAAGTGAGTAAAAACAAACATGGTCACATGCAGCTGTTATGTATGTGTAGAGTTTACATATGACTGTACCAGTGAAAACATACACCCCTAAATGCATGACAAGTGGGATGACGGAGCACACGGAGTCCACCTAAATGCTTGACAAATCAAGCAAGCTAATATAATGAAAAGTTTTGAACATAATTGATGGAGTCCACCTTAATGCATGACAAATCAAGCAAGCTAATATAATGAAAAGTTTTGAACATAATTGATGGAAATACAAGATATCATGCAGACGAAATGATCCTGGTATTTAGTTTTAAGCCTCTAAAGATTAATGAATATAGACTGTACAAATTGGTCGTGGAATGATTTAATGGTGAATAACATCTAGAACGGGAAACTTGGACAATCCTGCGGCTAGGGCTTCTTATCTTACACAGTTGCCCAAGATCATTTCTTGGGCAAATAGATTGTCTCACACTTTCTGTACCACTCACCCATCTTGCAAAAAGTAAATAAAAATAAAATAACATCTAGAACAGTAAATAAGATTCAACAGACGCAAGAGGGGTTAATGTTTTGATTGAATTAAACTAATTGAATGGTGGACTCAAGTTAAAAAAGATAGAAAGGAATGCCAAAACATGTATCCATAGGTGGAGGACACCTGACCTGAGTCATAATAAGATCGCCTAAAGTTTTTAAACTTCTTTTTCACTGCATCATCATCTTTTTTTCTCCTTTCTTTGCACCACTCTTGGCATGCTAGATGCTTGGATTGTGTTTAAGATTTACTGTTATTATAATTCACAAGCATCACAGTCTGACAGTTGACCATATAGCTGTCCATTGTTTTGCAACTTTTCGTTGGGCAAAATACCACCCTGTCAAGAGGTAATTACAAAGACCCACTTGCCAAATTGCCAGCCAAATTGCTATACCTGTCCATTCATCCGTGCACCCACTTGCATATAGTCTCATTCATACCCAGAGCACTGGTGTTGTACCCTCTGCAATCAATTGTGATGCATGCACCATAGGCGTCATATATCATCTTTTTCCATATATATCTCCAAGATTAGGAGATTTATCTGCCAGCAATGAAATATCGTACTGAATTTTGTCGGCAACAGAAACATGTTGGAACTAGCAACAAAACCCAAGCAATGCATGGATGGATAGAAGATAAGAACGAAGCCCATTGGCAGAGAGGATTGCATATAAAAGAACTCTTAATTATATGAAATGGGGTTTTTTATTAGTGAAGAAGAAGTTTTAATTTAGATTTCTAGAAACCGATAGTTATGATAAGATAAAAAAGGTAGATTTAAACACCGAAATTCAATATTAAAATTTTGATATTCATAAAAATAAAGACATAAAAGTCATATTGAAAATTGAAAATCCATAGAATGCTTCGCATGGGGCTAAAAAAAGATGAAGAAAATTTAAGTTATAATAGAGTACAAATTAAATAGAATTTATTTGGTTTTAATTAGTTTAAAAACTACAATATCTGTAAAATGATTAAAAATAATGCCCAAAAGTTTAGGAATTAAGAAAGGTTAATAAGTGAGCAAAAAATAAAATAAAAGACATAAAGAATGATAGAAAATAGAACTGGCAGCAAAATATAATCTTAAGAATAAAGAATAAGGGATTGGGATTTCAAAGTTCTTTAGTAAACAAAACTATAAAAAAATGAAAAATAAAATTTCAAATTTGAAATTTAAGAATAGTGAAGAAAAAGTTTATACAGGTTTATATATATATATATATTAAAAACATCTTTAATTATAACAAATTGAGTTCATAATTAATTGGTCGATTTTAATAATAAAAATATTGGAAATAAACCAAATCATGAAAGTACAAAAACCATTTTTTTTTACTTTTCAAAATAAATGGTTAAAGAGCTAATGTCTATCCCATAAGCCAAAAACTAAAGCATTTTAATATGTTTTAAAAACTTGAACAGACAAAAACTGGAGACCATATCACAGTAAGGAAATATCAATTTAGTTCTCTGGTGAAGGTAAGAAGTTAAAAAAGAAATAAAATTATAAAATGAATAATATTGGAACGTAACCAATAAAATGAGCACCTAAAGAAAAGGGAATTGTGAATTTAACATTTAATAATATATGGCTAAAAACTATCCGCCACTCTTGACGTTGCAATCCTTGGATATAGGGCCCAGGGATCGAAAGATCTCACTCCCACAGCCTCATGTATGGTGACAGAGGTTCCGATCATCATCCTAACTACTTGATAAACGATCTATAACTTCACACCATCCAAATAAGTACACAGTCGGTCCAACGATCTAGTCTATTTAGATAAAAGCCAAACTTAGGATCGGTAACCATTAAGGGGGTTCCTATTTTATTGTCTACTCAGATGGGCCTTAAGGTGGGTCCAGTAGGTGTGATGCTCACGATAACAACAGCATATGTGATATGCAGGGATGTGATCCGGTGAGAACTGTTCTCACGGAGTCACCGTGAGAACTTTTTTGTGGGGTCCATTGGGGGCCCCATTTTGGAATGGGACCGGTGGGGATTGAAAGATCTATATGGGACTCCCGCAAATATCAAGTTTGGCCCCAATCCCATGCTTCTAACCCCTTCATCCATGGCCAACACGCCCAATCCATTCGTATAGGTATATAGTCGATCCAACGGTCCAGTTCATTCGCATTGGTGCCAAACCATGAGGCATGTGACTATCAAAGGGGCCCTGTCCATTGCAAGGATTGGATTGGGTGATAGGTGGCCCTACCCCATAGTTCTCACGGTTTGAACCGTAAATTTTGGGCCCTTATTCAGATGAATGTGACCATATAAGGTCCGCCACTCTTCAAGGATGAGTTCGTTCAAATATCTAGGTGCATCTGATTGGGCCTTTCATTCAATTTTTATAATTTAAGAATACGAAATGATCCTATCATGTCATTCAAGTGGGAAACTCTACGGAAACAATCTAATGTTGGCACATGTAGAGACTATTTATGCCTGATCAAAAACATTCATTTTGCACGACTCTAAAGGAGTCATTAAAGCAATTTGTTTGCATACATAAGAAACTCATGGGGTCAAACGAGCTCTATCAAAAAAATATTAAAGTGGTGAAATGTGAATGATAAGAGGTGAGGGGTAAAAGACACATAGCAATGTAGATAAGACCTCTTAACATTCTTAGGATCTGAATTAGGAGACGCTTGAGAACAGTGGCAGATCCAAAATTTTCATTTAGGTGAGGCGGATGACAATTGCAAAATCTAATCATTCATGTGTTCAATTGGACGATGGGTCACACTCCTATTATTATGAGATTTTAGTATACATCTCTAAAGGGTATGTAATTATCTTGAACGATCCAAATTATCTAACTAGGCCCCATAATGGAGTCACAGTCACATTCGTTCATTTCTAATATGGAGTTAATCAAGTTTGGTAGGACCCACCTCTATTGAAATGAAATTCTTGGATATGTCCTTGGAGGAGTTGATATTCATTTTGAACGATTCGAGCTATCATTTTTGTAAAGCACGCAATAGATTCCTGAAGACCTGTAGGTTCACATATAACCAGACTTATCCTCAACACCACACTGTCATCACCTCCTCTCCCGATCTCCCTTCTTCCTCTCACTCTTCTCATCTATGGTCATGATTACCACATGTGGACCCCACATACACATGACAAAACCCCAAACCCACCTCATTCTTTGTCAAAATGTTTGAGGTCCCCCCTTTTTCATGTTTTTTTTTTCTTGTTCTCTCCCCTTTTTCTTTCTTCCACCATCTCTCTCCCATCGGTCTTCTCATTTCTTCTTCTTTTTTTCTGTCTCCCTTTTCTTCTCCGCTCTTCCTCTTTCTCTCACCTCAAGGGTAGGGCGGGGTGGAATCCATTTTGTAGTGGAGCGTGAGCTATACGGGTGCGACTGCGCCCGCGCCCACATGCCATAACCTAGGTCCGCCCCTAGCTGAGAAAAAAATTCTCCATATTCCCTTGATTCACATTCCATTAAAGGAGAGGTTATTGATGGTCATTCATTTCATAAATTCACATCGGATCTTCATTTTTAACCATTATGGCATGAATTACCATGTAATCAATTTCCATGTACTCTATTCAGCAAACAAGCCTTAAGAGCTCAGTTTCGCGTCAATACAGAATACAGGTAATATACATTGTTTGATTAATTTCCAAAAAGCTAGATTGAGTATGGATCTAAGTTTCTACTTTTACACCTTTATTAATTGGAAGGTGTATATAAGTACAAATGAAGTGAAATTTGATTAGGGAAGAACATGTTGTATTAACGTCATGATTGAAGCAAACGGGCGGTCAACTTATAAGTGAAACGATGTGTATGCACATTATAACTTTTCTTTTCGGAGGAGCACTACAAAACTCCATGGGAGCTTTTTCACAAAAAAGCACCATTTTCTAAGCCTAAAAAATCATGACACGTGTCATCATCAAGTTAAATGCAGATAAAAAATTTTAAATTTAAAAAATCTCCTTTTTTTTTTATGTGAGGTGACAAAATCCCATTGGACAAGTCAAATGGGGCAAAAATTCCCCATTTCTAAATTGGGAGTTTTTGAGAATTCCTCATCTTTCCGAGTTGTAAATAGTTCCTACTCCAACCAAATATTACTCATTTACAACTTATTGAAAATGTAACTCTTTCACCATTTTTATTGCAGAGGAACGTTCATATGTATCTTTCCTTCACCATAGGGTGAGGGACACTTTCCTTTTTGCATATAAAAACAAGGAAGTGTACCTCACCCTATGCACTTAAAAAAATATATTTTGTATTTGAAAATATCTAAAAAGTAGAGTGTCCCTTACCCTATGGTGAGAGAAAGATGCATATAGACATTCTCCTTTATTGTAATATCATCTATATAGAAAATTTATGTTGTTAAGTTTCTTAAATTCTAAAAATAGAGAAAAAAAACAGCGGATTGCTAAAGATTAGGAAAATACATAGAGGGTGTGAGAAATTGGAGCCATTGCACTATTGCAGTCCACTTTCATACATATCTATGGGCCCTACTCTTGTGCAGATGTTTCACAAGGGAGATCCACCTGGGGCCCCACCGATTATTGGTGACGTGGGGGCTTGGAAGATTGTGATGTGGCCATCTCAGATATAAGATTCCAAGTTTGTTCAATCATCAGGACACCTTGATCCATGACGTTCAAGTTAAACATAGTTAGAACACACCATTCCTTTTATTTCAATCTTAAGTTAGTCCCATCACGATCGATGTAAAACTCACGAGATGTGTGACATTCAGTCGCCCAGCAGTGAATGACAGGGTTGAATTGATCACAGGAGGCCCCCAAGTAGACTTCATCAGTTGTTTGCCAGGTACAAGACACGGACACGGGAGCAAAGTCCAGTATATTCATAAGAAAAAGAAGCCCCAAATTGGATACCCAGAATATTGCATCACCGAATCAAGGATAATAGTGGATTTGACGAGTGATCTACCCTCAATCAGAGTCAAAGATGAAATAGTAATAAGGAAGAAGTATGAATGAAGGGTAAAACATATGGATAGACATTAGACAAAGATATATACCATCAGAAAATTCGGAGGGCGGCTGCTGCCTACTGGTCTAGTGCACACTTATTGCCGTTGTCATGAATAATCAATCGATAGGTCGATGTCCCACCGTCCAAGTCGTGGTGCATTGACATCGGGTTCTGTTCACTCCACAGCGATGAAGTAGCTGACAGCAGTGGAAAGGTCAGCTTCACGTGGGGCAGATACATGTCTGGAAATCAAAAGTGTCGCCATCTTCAAAGTTATGAGTAGCGGTCTTTCCGGTTGGTTCCATCGTCAACTGGAAAAGACTTGATATGAAGTAGCAGCTCCCACCGATGCACCTCACTTGTAGTAATTGCTGTTTTACAATCATGGAATCTTGGGTAATGGAAGTTCCAAAAACAAACACTAACTTTCCCTCCCCCTCGGGAAACTTTTTACAAAGTGGCTCCTTTTTAGGCTGTTTGGGATTTTACTTATTGGCACTTTACTGACCGTATAAAAGTTAAATTAAGTCTTTATTTTTTCGTTAAGATGTCACATTAAAAGGATTTTAATTTAAAATTTTTTTTATTTTTTTTAAGTAAAAAAAGTAATTATTTTTATTCACTAAAATACAAATAAATTCTACTTTTTCATATAAAATATCAAAAAGATTTCATAACAAACAACTAAAAATAAAATACAATCATAACTCACTTATATTATATTATTTTTTTAAAATCAGCTATACATCACTTGATTCTATTAGTAGAGTTGCCAAACTAGCCCTAATAGAGTTAGGTGAAGTTAATATTATTTTGAAGAAATAATAAAATATAAGTAAGTTATTATGGTATTCTATTTTTAGTTGTTTATTATGAAATTTTTTTGACTTTTTATATTGATTGTGGAGTTTTTCTGTCTTTTAGTTGATAAACGAAATTACTTTTTTACTTTTTTTTGAAAAATATAGTGAAAAATTTAAATTAAAGTGCTTTTGATTATACTTCTTTTTTTTTTTTTTTTTTGAGAAATGATGGCTTTACCTTACTTTACTCTAATAGTAGAGCTGCCAAATGATTCTGCCCCAACATCTATTACCCCACGTCCTCAAAATGAATTTCAGTACTAATCCCAAGTCTCAAAGGGCATAAGCAACAAGGCCAGAATAAATATAAATAGTTATAAGTTTTTTTCGCAGCCACGTGTTTTCCACATGATTCCGCGATTTGAGAGCATATATTTTTTCCTAAAGTACAAAACATTCACAGATGCTCGTGAACACATTTTAATAGATATATAAACATCAGGTGAGATATATATCAGAGTCAAGTAAAATATTTCTAAACTACATTGATATTAAAGCTGGAGATATATGAAAGAAAAGCATTAAACGTGATTTACATTGCCAAGGCCAACAAAAACACATGCCATAGTCAAAAGTTTATAAAATATTCTCAAAATGTTTGACGTCTACACTAACGCCAGAATGATGCTATGTAGTCTACGCTCCGTTCAACTATGCCCTGAGGTTCATGTTATGACCGCCTATACATTAATTGTTCTTCAGAGTTTTAGTATTTGTGAAAAGTCATTTATTTAAAAAAAAAAACAAATATAGATAAACTTGATAAAATACATTTACTTGAATTTGTTTACCTACTTGGCTTCTGCATATTATGTAATTATTTTTAAATATATATAATTTATTTGATTATTTTGTGGTAAAAGTTGTCTCGTGTATATCTAACGAAACAACTTAAGGCACTTTTACTATTAAAAGAGTTGGTATAAAAATTGAGCTAACCAAACAACCCTCTCTCTTAAAAAGATGCTTTGAAGAAGTAATAGTTTCAAAGTTACTATTAGAATAATACATATAACTTTAATAAGTCGAACCAAACACACATGCGTCAAATGGATATGATGCCTTTACAAAAGTTTTCCGAAATAATATTATCTTTTCAACAAGGTCAAAATGGCAAGTTTTTGAAATTCCCAGAGTACCCCATAACTATTCCCAAAATCCCATCCAGGTTCTATGACCTCCAAAAGTGGCCTACTTGTACTCGAACACACAAACCATTTGTCTGCTCCTCAAACTTGTCTAATTAACAATTAAACATAATTAACTACTATTAATCATAATTAACTTGCATTAAGCGGTGTAATTAGAATCGAGGTCTTACACATGGGGACATTGTAGCAGTATCTCAGGTCCCTTCACGGGCTTCCCCACTCTCGTAATGAAGTGTTGGGTTTGATCAAGATGGAAAACTCATTAACTTGCCCCAATTCCAAAAATTTGGGTCAAGATTTAATGTGGCCACTTGGAAAGTCATGTTAATTTAAAATAGATTAAATATTTATAAATGTAAATATTCATTTACTCACATGTCTTCATGATAATCATTTCAAATTAATGAACTTATGTATCCAAGAAAATACTAAAATAAGGTGGAAAGAAAAAAAGAAAAGAAAAAAGGATCCTGCATACAACATAATTTTAAATCCAAACATAGAATGTAATAGATTAATTAAAAGTCTCAATTTACAGTCCAACCATCGTTTCTAAATTGCTAACTCCAAATCTCAAGCCTTTATTATTATTTTTTTAAAAAGAACACTGTAGCTTTATACAACTCAACCAAGTCAAGCACAGGAAATCAGATGAGTGAGATAGATTTAGGTTAGTTTTTTCAAAGCTCCCAAATTCTATTTGTATATGACTCGGTCATTCATCAAAACCAAGGTGACTCAGCCGAGCCTACTCACCCAAGTTCTAACTTTCATTCAATCACATACAACGACTGTTGGATCCTACCCTATTCCGGTGCTGTCTATCAACTAGAGGGCATATGTCTATGGTCCTAATCAAGGTATTAACATAGATGTGGCAGAATCACTCATCTCTCTAATGTGGGTTGCTTGGTTGGAAACTCATATGTCATCCGAATACCTAGAGTTTGGTCCGTGGGTAGGCCACTTTTCCCACTTGTGTGGGTTATTCTTCTCACGATTAGGTATGTAAATGGGTCCCCAATTATCTGATTACGTGAAGGTTCCGATCCGTTAAAAACCCGTTCTAGGTCCTTATTTAGGCCCCGATATGTAAATGTCCGGGTTTGGTTCCATCTTGGTTCGGTCCTGTGGACTCGAAACCCGACATATTACCTAAATTTTTTAAAATCTCTCTTAAAAACCATATCTTCTAATATCATTCTCTACATAGATTCGGACTCGTCCAATATATGGTTCTGGTTTCGGAGCCAATAAACCGGTTTTGAAACGGTTTTGGGTCCAGATCTGGTTCCACCTTTCCCTTAAATGGTTCCAGTTCCGACCCATTTACAACTCTACTTACAATGTTGTCTTCCTCGTCCAGCTCGTATGGGCTCTTGGGTCACAGACCCTTACATTGCGGTGCCCAAATCGTTTCTTTGTTGGAATTCAAAGAATTTCTAATTTCTCCAAACATGTGGTTTTCCTGAATCCTTCTTCATACTTGAGCATCCATAATTCTAACAAAAATCAATAAGGTTATAATTTCAGAAATTCTCTAAAAGTTATTTAAAACTTTGCAGGCAGTTAGAATTTTCTAATAAAGAAGCATAACATTTGCAGGTGACATGGGACAGGCCATCTCATCCAAATCCATGAAGTCCTAACACAACAAATTCTCCTTACACGAATGGTGGATCGACACTAACCTATTTAGGACACCTCTTCCCAGAGGTATTCCCGTACCATCTTGGCAGCCACCACCACAAAACACATACAAACTGAATGTCGATGGATCATTCAACCCTCTTACCCAAACATCAGGAATAGGTGGTGTCATCCGCAATCACCGGGGAGTTCTTATACAGGCCTTCGCATTTGCTACTGTTGCCAACTCTGCCCTTGAAGCTGAACTCACAGCCTTACTAAGAGGCGTGAGAATGTGTCTGGAACTATCAATCTGTAAGGTCATTATCGAAGGAGATTCACTCATCATATGGAACAATCTACACTATGATTCTGGCATGCCCTGGAATTTGATGCCCTTGTGGAAGAACCTTCGTCACACTCTCGAACAGATCCCTCGACGCAGGATCCTCCTGAATCGACGGGCTGCCAACAGGATGGCAGACGCTCTTGCCAAACTGGGTCCCCCGCAAGAAATTATTTTTACTTCCACTTTGCTTATTCACATACAAAAAATTTACTTACAGGATATGTGCTTGCAGGAGGAGGAGGAGAATCAGAGTCCTGAAGTCCATCGCAAGGAGACTACCCGATATGAGCACAGTACAAATGTTTTGAGCAGAAGAAATGGAGAACAGTCTCATCTAGGTTTTGCAGAAACTAGTGATCAAAATGTTATTACTTGTAATGATCAGGGCCCAATGAGGCACTCTTTTGTAAGCCCCCCTTATTCCTATTGATATAATCCCCTTTTGAGCAAAAAAAAAATAAATTTCTCCTTACAAATTCCAATAAAAGAAGAGGGATCGATCACTCACTTGGTGATACTTCTACGACTCATTTGATGCCAACTGGTGAATTCCAACTTGGTGAAACTTCTACGACTCATTTCATGCCAACTGGTGAATTCCAACTTGGTGATACTTCTTCGACTTATTTGATGCCAACTCTTAAGTGGTCAACATAACATACCATGATAAGGCTCTCGATTAGCTACAACAACAATGACAAGCCATATAGGACTACAGATGCAAATGGGTCGGGTCCGGTTCAGTTCCATATTGGAACCAAAACCATTAACCAAGGATGCTTCCAATCATGGAACCGGTTCCGAGTAAGAGACATGTTCCAGATTCTGTTCGAGTTGGAGTAATGGTTCTGGAACTGGTTCCAACTTTTATATTATTATTATTATCATTATTATTATTTAGTAATCTGATGAAATATAACATAACTACTATATTTTTTTATTTTTTTTTAAATCTAGTTTTGCTAGAACTTGGGGTTCTTATATTTGAAAAGATTTACACAGCCCGACCGAAACCTAGGTGGTTCAAAAAATAGGTTCCATGCCTGACCTGTTTGCTTATCAGAACCTAAATACGTTTGCAAGCCCGATTTTTCTCAGGCCAGAACCTTCAAGCTTTCCTATATTTGACCTCACCAATAGAATAATGGTGATTGGGCCTAAGTGATAAAATTGGGGAAACCCAAAAATTAAGAATTTCACAATGGAACTAATAATGTCCAACTCACGTAGGAGTTGGTGGAGTAGCATAAGGCATGGCTTTGCTCCCCACGTCATCTTCAAAACCGCCTCATACTTGCCAAATATGCGTTTGTGTGGGTTTAGCGGGTGCCACATGGGGGATTAGTCCCACTGGATCAAAGACCTTAAGGATACCCATGTCATAGGTAAAGAAATAATAATAATAATAATAATAACGACGTGCAAGGATGAAACCTCTCCTTGGTGGTGCATTGTGGGCCTCTCATTCATCCAAGGTGTTTATTGCATGAGGTATTATGGATATATACAGGGTGATAATCATATGTTTTCTCATAAAATAGGATAATTGTCATAGAGGATCTTGTTTTAAAGATTTAGGTACAAATTAGTTTTGCAGAAACCGGAAGCCATCAAAAACAAATTAAAAAAGAAGACCAAAACTTGCCCTATTTGAGACGTCAACTATCCAATCTAAATTATATTCATTCACTTATGACTCTGCCTGCCAATAGAAGATCAATACTTAATTCTCTTAGATCAATTTACCCTTTGCTCCTTATAACCTGAGGCTCACATTCTTATGATACGCCTCGTCCATATTCAAGCATTCAATCATATTCAGGCATAGATGGCACTGAATGTGTGTTCACCTGAGATTGTTCTTGTTGTTCGATACAGATCACCTTTTAGGCCTGCGGTAAAGCCCATTAGCATTGTACAATGACAACATAAACATGGTTAGAAGGTAAGCACTTCATCTACCAAAAAAGAACGTGCATAAATGACACTTGCCAAAGATCGTCACCAAAATATCTGGGGTTAGCTTGCCAAATTTTTAACTGCTAAATCAAGCATGTGGTGCACTGATGTAGTGTAACACCCCGACCCAAGTTAAATTTGTTTAGCATTAATTAAGTAAGTTTTATTTACTATAATTGTGTTTAGATACTAATTAAGTTATCTTAAAATAAATTAGTCTTATTGTAATCTTTGAGTTAGATTATGAGTCATAGGAAGTGGTAACTGATTTGACTCGGTTGGGTTGAGTTAGGGTTTTTTTCATAATTATTTATTTTCTAATTTTGCATCATATGCACGTCATCTTGATATCATCGCATGTATTTCGATGAGTACATCGATTTTAGTATCAAACTTCACTTCATTTGACCGGCCGTTGAAGAAGTGGACCTTCATTTGACTCAAATTGGAAATATAGAAAACTTAGTGGATTTCTTTGCAAAAAGGGACATCCTTATCACTTAAGAACAACTGTACCCATGTTTGCCTTTTCATTACCTTTTCTCCATTCTCCTTCTTCTTCATCAAGTCATCAATTGAGAGTGATTGCTTGTGCATTTGGAGGCAAGGAGTGGAAATCTCTTCATTTTCTCCATCTTTTTAACTAGTTGTTGACAAGGACCCATTTCCATCATCTTCTACCCCTTCCAAATTCGAAATTCTTGCTAAGAAGTAAGCATCAAACTCTTTTGTTTAGGTTTTCGAGTTGCATTAGAGTTAAGAGACTCATGTTTAACTAGTCATGCATATTCATTAGCAATTTCATGTGTAATGGTGATTAGGGTTTGATATTTGGGGATTTTGGTTCTTTTGAGCAAAAGATTAAAGAAAGGTTTAGAAAAATTAATTGAAGCAAGTATTAAGCTTAATTTGGGTTGACATATTGTCTATTCATTGATTGATTCACAAAATTCTACTCCTTTGATTATTCTAGTTTCTTTAATGGAATGTGTGATTAGCCTAGTTCTATTGAGTTAATGTGGTGGAGACATATTGAGGGTGTATGTGTTGTAAATAAGAGCATGGAGGCTCAATAGTGCAGGTTGTAATTTAGAAGGAGTATGAGGAAGAAATGGAATGAAGAAATATGTAAATCCCGAAATCAGAAATTCTGGAGCGTCCGCTCGAGCAGACAAGAGGCCGCTCGAGCACACAGCTCTCTGGGAAGTCTTGCTCGAGCGGACATAACCCCGCTTGAGTGGAACCCCTCTTTGGATGACCCCGCTCGAGCGGACATGAGCCTACTCGAGCGAACCTGAAGCTAATGGCTGGAATTATTTTGGCCCATTTAAAGGTGTGAAATTTCATCTTTAACCTATTCTAACCCTCCATAATCCTCTCTAATGGATAATTATGGTGCACACCTTAACCAATAGGTGATTAAGACCTCAAAATACTATTATGCCGTTAGAATGGAACCCATAACCTCCTTCTTTTGTCTAACGAAAATTAGTAGTCTGGAACCATGCCAAGAGGGTTGGTTTAGAAGTGCAACGTATCTTGCTTAGAATAAGTAATACTAAAACAAGATAGTCGTACGTTGCTCATTTTAAATCTACCTTGTATTGGACGATGAGAGACTATAGGTAATAGATTAGAGTTGATTAGTAATATACTTTGAATTTTCTAAATCTATTACATTTCATATTGAAATTAAATGTCTTCATTGATATCAATTTTGATTAATTAGTTGCATTTATGATTCGATTATCCATTTTTCCAATTCGTTACTATAATTGTCATACCACTATTTTGGTATTCGATGGGAATGGAGTAAGTATTCGTGTATATGGGATTACTATTCGATGCGATTGTGAACAAATAAATGTAAATTTACTCAAATTCGATTATTATTCGATTCGATCTAGTAGGCACTATTTGGCTTCGACCTTGTGATACCCGACCGGGATAAACTCGGTTTAGTATTCGAGACTACTGCACAAGTCATCTGGAAAACCAAAACTCAAACCCGGGTAGCGAGTTAGCCTTTGGCCGCGCCGCTATTGATATCCCAACTAGATTCGCTCTCTTTGAGAGGATGAGCCCAATATAGTAGCCAGATTAGTATGTTTTATTCATTATTGATCCGTAAAGTATGAATTATTCAATTTTGCAATTTGCCTAGTCATTACTTGATGACATCTGTTAATCAATTGTTATTAATTCATTTTGAAACATTATGCATGTACTTCCTTATTAATGCCTATACTTGCTAAATCGTCGCATTGAGATATTTTTTTTTGGTGTTATAAAAGCAGGTGCAGCTCTAGCTCCCGATCCTGAGGAAACCCAGGAGGGAGAGGAGGAGACCGAAGAGGTTCCTCAAGGATTAGAAGAGTGGCCAGATAATGGGCTTATGTAATCTGGTCCATGGAGAGCGATGTGGATAATTCTTTTTCATAACTGAATTGTAGAGTGTGACAAACTTATTTTTGTGTGGGTCATACTAGATGAATACAAATAAATATTTGGAGATATTTTGTATAGGGTTATAGGGTGATTTTTGTAATCCTTACTTTGGTTCTAATGTGTATATGTCTTCTGTATATACTGATACTTTAATTTTAAATATGACTGTTCAGTGAAATGGTACCTAGTTGTATATTATTGATAGGGCTGCACATGGGCGGTTCGGATCGGTTTAACACTAAAACCAATAACCAAATTGAACCTGTCGGTTTTTTAATTAACCGATCCGATTTGACCGATGGAAATGACTTAAACCAAACCGAACCGAACTGTTTGGTCGGTTAAATCGTTTTTTTTTTTTTAATTTTAAAAAACCAAACATTGAAAATTTCAAAATGATGAGACCCCATCCTTTGCATTTATTCCCGTGTTTAGTGCAAACATAAAAATCCAACATTCAAAAGATTCATATAAAAACTAATTCTACTCCAAAAGGAGAGTTTGGACTATACACAAGTGTACAATCATATTACAGAATAGAAATTCTACAATCCAACCAAGAAAAAAAAATCTCAAAAGCTAAAATTAGAGCGGGGAAAAAACTATGAAAGTATTGAAGTAGTATTGAGTTTATGTAAGAATGAGTTATCAAATGTAACTATGAAAGTAACGAATGAAACCTTAAGGCTAAAATAGTAAAAAAGCAACACTTAAGTTAATGTATACGGACGGTTTGGTTTAAGCGGTTTTTATGATATCCAAACCGTTAACCAAACCAATGTAAGCGGTTTTTATAATTCTCAAACCGTTAACCAAATCGATCAACTATAAACCGATCCGAATAGCTCGATTCGGTTGGTTCGATCCAGTTTTGCGGTGATATTGGATTTTTTGTGCAGCCCTAATTATTGAGATGCTTCCGCTATCAAATGTTATTGACAGGTGTTAGTGAGCTAGACTCACAAGTGGAAAAGATGAATTTTCTCCTTCGTGATATTGTACTTGACTCGAGACAGGTATAATATTACGGAAGTATGCGTGTCGCACCTCAGGAATTACCCTAGGGCAAGGTGATTCGGAACCAGGATGTGACATGTAGTGTCAAAGCTTTTAGCGTCTAAATAACCTACAATTGCTATCCAAAAAAAGAGGTTGTTTGTTAATTGAAATGCTGAGGAATCAATATATTTTCCATTTGTCAAAGGCTACATTAATGGCATATTGTTTTGTCACAACGAACAATACATCTTCATTGGCCCTATTATTGAAATCCTTTTCTCCCAAAACAACTACTTTGACACAAGTAATATGAAGCATTGCTGGATACTCCCATTTCCACATTAGATTAGGCCACCAAATTTTGCTTCACCTATCAATATTACTAAATGACCTCCAACAAAAGTTCAACAGCAAAAGATAGGCCTTCAATGTTCCCACATTAGTTTGCACTTGTGTACTTTCAGTTGTCAGGTAACCATTTTGACTAGTAAACAATTCATTGAATAGTTGCCCTCTTGATCTGAATGACAGGTGACAACAATCTTGCAAAGGCACTTTGGAAAAGGTTAAAATACTCAGAATAAAGGGAACAGGGCAACTCAGTCACCCCCTGAGTCAGGCTACCCAGTGAAGTTGGACCAAGTGACAGCCAAGATCCCCAAAAGCCTAAAATTCTTGAAAAATGATTTCAAAAAGAAAAACATAAAATAGAGTTTTAACAAGTGGTTGACTGGTTATATTTGATTTTTGCCCAGTCAAATAAATGGCACCTCTGAATGCTTAGAACCTCCATGTGGTTTTGGTCACTAAAAGGCTTTCCTTGATTGTTACACCCCGACCCAAAACTAATCATGATTAAGGCTAATTAAATGGAGATTGATGCTAATTAAGCATGATTAATTGAGTTAATGGTGGTCAGTGACCAAAATGATAGATTAGTCTCAATTGATTGAATTGAACTTAATGAATATAATTTTGAATGAAACTAAGTAAATTAAGTTGAGTTTAGACTCAACCAAGAGAGAAGGAGGATTTTTTCATAAATATGAACTTTCATGTATTTTGTCGAATATAGTAATTCTTAATACCATTGCGTATATTTCGAAGAGTACAATAACTTTCATAAAATACGTGATTACATTTGACTTGAGATTGATCAAATGAGCTTTCATTTAACTCGATTTGTAAATTAGAGGAGAGAAGGGGGCTATTGTGCAAAATAATGTTTATAAGGATTGAGATGAACTCCAAAATGAGTTCATTCTCTTATTCCAGCCCAAGTGTAAAATAAACCTTAGGTTCTTCTTCTTCTCTTTCTTCCATTCTTCTTCATTGATTGTCAAGGATTGGAAGTGGATTGAGGAGAGTTGCTTCATCTTCATCTTCTTCCTCAAGTTGTCTTCCCTTTGGGAGTGGATAGTGTTGGAGAAAGAGCCTTCAAGTTCTTTCTTTTCGATTTCAAGTAAGTGCTTTGGACTCTTATATAGGATTTCTAAGCCTAATTAGGTGCTAGGGTTGTTTGTTTAACAACTTATAGAAGTTCTATTTTTGGGATGTTTTCATGGAATTAGGGCTTGGATTGAGGAGATTTGACTTCAAATCAAGCTAAGCAAGAGGCTTTTTTGTCAATTGGCTTCAAGAGAAGCAAGCATAAACAGTATAGTTGTGATTACTGTTAATTACTATTGATATTCTGTTGATTTGGATTTTTTGTGTACAAATCCCATTGTTTTATAATTGGTTTATTATGTGAATTGATGGGATATAGGAGTTGGGAATGTATGAATGAGATGATAATTGAGGAGGGCACGGGAGGTCCTAGTTTATGTGCAGGTTTAGAATGAAATGGAAGGAAAAGAAGAGGAAGGAAAAATCAGTTTCAGAACCTGAAACTGCAACCCGAGACTGTCCGATCAATCGGAACTGAACGTCCGATCAATCGGAAAGGGCCCTAACTGGGACAGGTTTTTTGTTCAATCGATCGAACCTTCGTTTGTGTTATGAGTGCTTCTTATAAGCACGAGTACTCCCTAAATTAGTTTTGAGACTAATTATCATGTGATTTAAGATTGTTGAGAATTAGAAACAATAAAAGGAGGAGAGTTTTGATGATTGAATCATTGTTTTGATAGTGTATTAAGTGTTCAATTGATCATGGACTAAAACCTCCATAGGTCATAGTTGAGGGGACCCTAATGTACATTATATAAATGTGATGTCTATCAAGAATAACACGTACATTAGACAACTAATGATTACACCTAAATAGTTGGTTAGAACTAAGAAAGAGATGAGTAGAATTATTAATTATCCTAATTCTCTCATTGGATAAAATTCGTACTACATTCGTATTGTTGAACTCCAGTCTAATGTTTGTTCCTTTTAATTGTTTTGAATGGACTTATTGAAATGAATCGAATCCAGAAATGGATTAAATGTCGAGTTTTATTGGCTATTGAGTCTGGCACTACATAGCTATGTTATTAAAGCTTATAAAAGAGCTAAAATGAATTAATAAATGAATAAATGACTATTTCTATTGCAGTAGATGGATTGGGGTGTTCCGGACCTCCATGGTGATGTCGGTTGTCCTTAGCCGGGGCACTGGTAGATCCCACATTATTGAATTTGAAATGAATAAATGATTCCTTCCCTTTTTAGGAAAATGATTCCTTTCTTTTGGAAGATGGTAGATGAATTGAAATAAATTGAAATTCAAATGAAATGAATGCTATGATAGTCGCCAATTTGTAATGTTTGTTACTTGACTTTAAATGTATATGTTATTGTCATTGTACGAATTGTCTAGAATTGGATACTGATTGTAGAATTGTTAGTTGATAGATTGCACAGATTTAGTATATGTATTAACATGTGCTATCACAGATGTGTATATATATTATTGCCCGATTGCCAATGCCGGTCCTGCAGTGGACCCAGCGACAGCAGAGGAAACCGTTCCAGTTCCTCCAGGAGAATTGATCGAATGGAATAGACTGGATACCATTTGACATGGATATCCAAGTGCGAAGTGAACTAGGAATTCTTTTTGGAAATTCTTTTTGAAAATGATTTTTGGAATGTAATGTTTTGAAAACTTGTGCAGTTGTCAACCTGCATTGTATTTGAATGTGCATGGTTGACAAGTAAATGATAAGACTATACGTGAGTATAAGAAATTTTACTTTTGTATAGAACTTGTACAATTGTAAATTGATATCATTGAATGTATTTCTGCAAAAATTATATATTTGACAGTTAAGAAAGTATATTTATCCATTGTGGACTGTGCTTTGACTTCGGTTAATTTGGGGTTTACTGGAGTAAGTATGCGTCGCAACGCGGGTCGTGACACTGATCGATCACCAATTTATTTTGTTTTACTAATGAGTCTCGACTTGTTTAGCACCAACCAACCATGTCTTTAACAAGAGTACCATAACATTCTACCAATGGGATGGATTAATTGCAGTATTCGATACCAACTTCATGTTGGAACTAGGTGGGCCTCGTGGATATGTTTACAAAAACTTTTGACCTACCTAATGCAGTGATCAAGTATCCATAAGGCTTCAAAACCCAATCCAAGATCCATGGCATCTTTCTCATGATCATGTACAGTAGAAAACTCTATCTAGAAGATAGAAACAGCACCTAACAAGCAACCATGAAATCCATAACAAACAAGGAAGTAGATTATACCTTGGGAGCTCGGTTGTACACTAATAGAGAAGTTGATCTCTTTATTTGATGAAGAACTCTTCTATAAATCAAATCAAAATCTCCAAGACCTCTTAGCCTTTCACGCTATGGCCCACTTCAGATCTCTTTCTTCAAGGAGAATGGTGGGATCTCCAAGAGAAAAACCAACCAAAACCTCAAAGGCAAACCAGAAAAGAAACTAGAAAAAGGAAGAGAGGAGAAAGGGGCGTGCAACACTTGCACTGGGCATGGGATCCATGGCTTGGACGTCCAGCCCTCTAATCTCCTCTATTTATAGCACTAAGGCTCTCACTTGCTAATTAGAATTAGAAGTCAAACTTCCATAATAATTAGTAACATTCTCTTCTTACTATTACCACTATTAGAAGTTTCACTTCAAATAGAAATAGCAACTTTCCAATTCCTTTTCCTTTTGAGTTCAAGTAGAATTAGTAATGATCCAATCTTGGGCTAGCGTAGGGATCACTAGGGATTCCATAGAAAGCTGGCTCCAACTGGGACACCGTGACCTCACATCTCATGTGTAGTCCAGGCCCACAATTAATTGCAAATAACTCCACTATATAAATGCAATTGAACTCCAGTCTTAGGAATAAATTACAAGAAGACCATAAACTTCCCTATCACCACAAGTAGGCCCCTCTATCAATATCCATAGATAAATTGAATTAAACATGTCCCACCAATTTAGATCCACATCTTATTATCCTTGAGACCCAATCAATCACAGTGATTATCAGTAACATCCAATTAACTCTTAATTAAGATGGGTGCGCAATTACTAATAATATATCCATTAATTGGCACAAGGGGATAATAGAGATAGATTCCATCTTGACCATTTAATGCTCTCACAGTCCCACTACCACATACCCAAGACACTGAGGTGTTGACCTACGGTTGTCCTCACTCATTGGTGACTCAAAGCAAATGATTAGATAGAAACTTGAGTTCATCAATGTCTCAGGATTAAGAGCTTATTGCTTAGGAATTATGATAACAGACCTTAAAGTAAAGACAGTGTTTTATAAGGTGCTTCTCATAGTCCTTCAATACATCCAATGTACCAGCACAATGATCCAAAGTCTTATGCTCTGATGATCAAAATAGATCACACTATCTCATAGTGATTATAATGTTGCAACCTTATCAGATAAGATGCCCAATCACATCACCGGTTGTGAATCAAATTTAAGTATAAGATTTGTGACACATGACTCCTATATGTGGATCTCATCCACACACATGTATTATATCTAATATACTTATGGACTCCGGTTCATCTCATGAACCTTTATGTCATTCGTATTGGTTGTGTGCAAACAAGTAAATAAAATATTATTCATCTCATGAAAGGAAAGCATGATTATATTGATATAAGTCAATTTATTACATCGTCTACTGGATTGAGACCACACAATCTAACACTTCAATCACAATACATAATAAACAAATATATATACATAACTTCTCTCTACATGACTTGAACCCACAACATCTATGTTGCAATAGTGAGCACCTTGCACTGTGCCACGGGCTTGTCAATCCCTTAGACAACTCTCTCCATCCTATCAAGATTTTTCCTTTTTTTTTCCTAATTATTTATGTTCCAGAATTCTTCATGAAGCTAAGACTCATGCTGCATAGAGAACGTGAGGCGAGGAGATGGTTGCTTTACACTAAAACTGGCAGGTGCAATCCAATAGTTTACCAAGATGAAAATGTATAGCGTAGTATCATTAGTACAACACTGTTAAACATCGACCTAATGGGACTATTGAGCAACTGAAGGCATGTCCGATTCTCAAAGGATATTATTGAACAATGGGTCTTAAACACTTCAAAATGCTTTCACCACTTGAAAAATTAAATTCATACAAGTGCTAATTTCAAATTCATTAACATGGATTAGTCATTGCAGTAAGACATCAAGAAGCCTTCATTCATGGGGACGTGGATAACGATGTGTTAGAGAAACTTCTTGAGTTCGTTGCTTAAGGGAAGTTCAGACCAAAAGTTTTTTTTTTGTTTTTGTTTTTGAGCGCTAACGAAACTCGTATTAAAATAAAGAAAAGATCAATACAAAGAAACCAAGAGGAAAGGAGGGAAAATTACACGCTTGATTGCAGAATTATCTACTAGTATATTTGTAGTATTTTTCAATTTTTTTCCTTTTGTTTTTTTAAAGTAAAAGAAGCACACACTAATTCATCAACGGATTTCTCACCTAGAGCCAAGCTAGATTCTTGTGGATAGGCCGACTGCAAAATAGGATCTGGATACCCCTTGCTTGGACCAACGTAACTAGACCCACCCATGAAGGAGGATTGTGAGTTAAGGATCTTCAAAATCTAAATTCAGCCTTGTTGGACCAAACTTTATGGAGGTTCCTTACAAACCCATAGGCTCTCTAGGTTTGAGTTCTAAGTTAGTAATATCTTCAAAACTGTCACTTTTCAGACTATAAGGCCAAAAGTAAGGACTCCCCATTCTGGAAAGCTCTTTTTAGTCACAGGTCCCTCATTTTTTATAATCAGAGTTGGGTAATAGGGGACGGCCAAAATGTTAGAATCTTGATATGCATGGCATAATATAAATAACTACCCTTTTATTTAAATTTGCTAGTTGTTTATTTTGTCTTAAATGTTCTACTTATAGCCTTTTTCTTATTATGCGGGAATTGGAAGGAGCTGAGCATATTTGAGCTTAATTCAAAGAGGTTTAAAGCTAAAACCCCATTTGAGAAAAGTTATACACAAAGAGCATATAGGCTTGTTGGAGGAGAGTTGGAATTTCAAGTTAAAGGTCATGAGTCCAAGACTTGGCACAATCAGTTTTTATTTTTATTGAAGACCGAATTTGGTGGCCCCCACCATATCTAATGCTTGATAACGGTTGCTAAAACTTAGCAATCAACTTGCAAGAAATGGAAGGAATCTCATGGACATCAATAAGAATGTTATTATTTAGCTAGTGATCAAATCATGAAAGAAAGAAGATTCTCGAAATTGTAGCCATCCTATGCAAGCTTTACTATTTTGACCATAACTTGTGACTCAAGACTCCGATTAAGGCAAGGTCAGATGCGTTGGAAAGAGGACTCAAAGGAGATGAATATCATGTCTATACAAGGATCTCCCAATTTTTACGTTTTGGCGGTCAAAACAAGCTGTCAAGTGGACGGATATGAGGAATGACAAATTTGAGTGATTTCTCTTTCTTTTTCTTCTTGTATTTTTCTTCTTTTTAAGGGGAGGCTCTCTTTTGCTCTAGGGTGAATTTTATTTTTCTTCAATCTATGTTAGAAAGTGAAGGTGGAGATTGAGTGGTGTAATAGACAACTTTGAAGGCTTTCAATAATGATGATTTGCTTCATTGTTATTGTTTGTTCTACAATGCTTGGCTAATCCATGGATTGGGGTGGAGGAAACCAAAACCGGTGAGATCATTCCTTATTATTTTTCTATGTCTTTCCCTCATTATGCTTAATGATTTAATAGATTCTCCTTCATGAATGTTATTCAACTTCTGGTTTTGTAAAGGTTATTTGGAATGTCTTTTACTTTTTATGCTTGATCTTGACATACCATGTTTAGGTTAAATTCTTTTAATGGTTTGTGCTTGATCTTGATAAATAGTTATTAGAATTTCAACATATTGAAGTGAAGGGAGTCTTAGGTACTATTTAGAGAATTGGATTTTTAAGAAAAAAAGGTTTTCAAAGCTAAATTTTCCGATCCAAGGCAATTGCTTGCACATTGGATTGAGTTTTATTGGGATAAGACTATGAAGTAATTTTGTAATGATTAAATCTGTTTTGGCGAAATCCGATACCCTGATATCTCTTTCTCTGATCAAGTTTTTGTTTAGATTTCTTTTTATATCATTTTAGTTATTATTTTCTTGATTAATTGTGTTTTTAAAATCCCTAGTGTGAAAACTGATTGAGGATTTTTGGATCTTGTTTCTACAAATCTCTGTGGATCGACCCATATTTGCCATTATCTACTCAATAGAAATTTGTGCGATTGCGGTTAATTATTTTGAGCACATCAAATCTTTGAGGATAGATGGATTCCAGACTTGGGATTTCTAATGCACATCCCAACCAAAATTCCTCCTAATTCAATTTAGCCTCCAGTTAAATGGGTTAAGGATCTCATGATTCAAGATGAGTTAGGCTATCATGGAATGTGAATATGATGAATATAATCTAGGAGGATGAAGTTGTGGCCAAAATTCTCCCCATCCCGATTGGCGGGTCAATATATTTGATGTTGGGGCTCTGAACCTATTAGATCTTGTTCTTCAAAGGCTTTATATTTAGCCCTTAACCCTCCTACTATGGGACCTCATTAGCCTTGGAAACACATATGGAAATTGGACCTTCCATCCAAATTCTTATTTTTCACATGGAGAGCTATTCTCAACAAACTCCCCACTACAGATTGCCTTCAAAAATTAAACCAAGAATTAGCCTCATATACAGTCTTTGTCATCGAGAGGAGGAATCTGTCAACCACCTATTTGTCCACTGCCCCATTACCAAAGCCATTTGGAACCTTTTACCAAGATCAATTACAAAGCCAACTGAATTCAAGGGGTTTAATGACTAGTTTTGGTCCAAGGTTTCAACAAGCTCTTTTAAGCGTGGAGTTCTTGTCAGTTGGTATATTTGGAAAATGAGGAATGACCACATATTCCTCAATAGCCCAAAATTCTCAAACTCGATCAAATCCAAAGCTCTATTTTCTTTCCACGAATGGAACGTATCTAACTTTCTTTCCATGGTAGTGTCAAAAATAGGTCTTCCCCTAGAACTATGGCTTCCACCTCCAACTAACCATGTTAAGCTTAACTTTGGTGGTTTGTAAGGACTATAATCCTATTACAATTTGTATTGGCAAATTCATTGAGTATTAGACAAAATCCGGGATTTATTTACAATTGTATTTCTTTTAGTGGGACTACCCAAGAAAAATGGTTAGAAGACATTTTCAATCAAAGCTCTCAAGCTACATGGGTGCACTGGTTACAAGTCAAGTGCTGTGAATTTTTTATTAGCATCACATGGATCTTTGTCATGATGACATCACATGAAAATTCTTGCCATGCCATCACATGGACTCTTGCCATCATATGGGACTTTGCCATGATGACATCAAGTCTTGTCTCCATGTGTGGCTTGATGTACAAGTTATTCACATAAAAAAACAAGCCAAGAAAGCAAAGGCATTCAGGGATAGAACCTTCACGTGCTCAAGCGCACACTCCTGCGCTCAAGCGGCTGGGTCGCGGAAATTCTGATTTTTTCATAACTCTATTTCCTAATTTTTTTGAGTTTATTTATTTGAGCCCTACTTGCTCTACAAATATTGAGGCACGAATTAAAGTCTATATATTGCCTTCTTTTCTCAACTCTAGGGCACCACTCTTCGATCCAAAAACTTAAAGATCTGTTGAGAGATTGTTTTCCTCTACAAAGCTTCAAGTTGTTGCGCTGAAGTTCAAGTTTTTGGAGGTTCTTTATGCTGCTTTTCTGAAGTAGGTTAATTATAAAGAGGCATTCAAGGTAGTTAGTTCAAGCACGGTGAAGGTGTATGGCAAGTAGTCGGCAAGATCAAAGTAATCCTTAGGTTGAGTTAGCAACTAGGAAAGGGTTGTGGGTTTTATTGTAACTTTCAATTTATAGTGCTTGATTGTCTGTTGGCCTAAACGGTAAGGCCGTGGTTTTTTCCAAAGTAAGGTTTATCGTGTGTCTTTCTCATTGTGTGGTTGCTTGATTTTAATCTGGATTAAGGTTAACTACTGGATTAATCATATGTTCTTGAAATCTAATAGAGATCTTGTTAATGGGACCTAAGCATGTGTTAAGGCCCTTTTTTTTTTTTAATTGGTATAAGAGCGGGTTATATTAAGTTATTGTTTGATTTATCTAGAAGTAGTCTCTAATGGATTTTAATAGAGAATGAACGTCTACCACTAGGTCCCTCTCTTAGATGGAATCAATTTTGCTTGCTGGAAGGTAAGGATGATTGCTTTTCTTAAGGCTATAGGTGATCAAGTCTGGGATATAGTAGTGGAATGATACTCTGATCCTACTATTGTTGTAGATGGGCATACTAAACTCACAACCCTGAAACCCAAAGCCCAATGGACCGTTGCTGAAAAGACTAAGTTTAATTGTAATAATAAGGCCATTAAAGCAATCTAAAACGGAGTGACCCCAGCAGAATTTCATAGAATTTATGCGTGCTCTAATGCCAAGGCAGCTTGGGATCTGTTAATGACCATCGATAAGGGAACGTACACTGTCAAGCAAACCAAACTCCAAAACTTGACAACCGCTTTTGAGAAGATTCGGATGAAAGATTTTGAAACTTTTGATGAGTTCAATTCTAAATTGAGTAAAATTGTGAACTTAAGTTTTAATTTGGGAAAACCTATAACTCAACCTAAAATTGTCAAGAAAATATTGAGGTCTCTCCCAGAAAGGTTTCGTCCAAAAGTAATTGCCATTGAGGAGTACCAAGATCTAAATTCTCTTTGTATGGAAGAGTTAGTTGGTAATTTGCAGACATACGAAGCTAACCATTGTCTTAACCAGAATGTAGGGGTGTAACGGTTCGGTTAACCGCGGTTTTTGGGAAAACGGTTAACCGAACCGTGTTTCACGGTTTTTGGTTTTTAAAAACTGTAACCGTAACCGAACCGTGAAAAACCGTTAAAAACCGAACCGCGGTTAACGGTTCGGTTACGGTTAATTGTCACTTAAAAATTTTTATGAAAATTTTGTTGTTTATTAATCAAACTTATTGTGGAAAAAAAAAATAATAGTTAGAGAATGGCATAATATGTTACTCTAAAAAAAATCACATTTAGGCCCTTAAGTTTTTTTCTTATTAGTGAAACGGTTCGGTTAACCGTGTGTTTTGGGAATACGGTTAACCGAACCGTGGTTAACGGTTAACCGCGGTTAATAACCGTGAGTCAAGATAAAAACCGTAACCGAACCGTGAAGCGCGGTTTTTCGATTTCAAAAACCGTAACCATAACCGAACCGTGAAACACCGTTATTAACCGCGGTTCGGTTCGGTTCGGTTACACGGTTTTTCGGTTTTTTTTTACACCCCTACCAAAATGGTAAGGGAGTTGCACTCAAGTCTTCGAAATCTATGGACAGTAGTTCTAAATTAGAGTGTGACTTGGAGGACGCTGAGTTTGAAAAATATTTCATTAAAAAATTAAAAAAGATGTTGAAAAATAAAAAGGCTAAGAAGGATGGTAACTACAAGGCACCCTACAAGACCAAATCTGTGCCTGAAAAGAACTCATCTAAAGGATCCACCAAGCCTATCCAATGTTTTGAATGTCAAGGTTATGGTCACACTGCTGCTAAGTGTGCCAATAAAAGAGAAAAGAGCAAAGGTAAGGTTTTTAATGTAACTTGGGAATAGGATATAGATGAGGAAAAGAGTGAGCTTGAATCTCCTGATAGTGATTTTAAAAATTGTGTTACTTTCATGGCTTTGTCTACTGTCTCTTCTATGCAGGGTTCATTTGACAGGGAGTCCAAGTCCGATGAAAATTTAAATTATGATAACTTTTTTGATGACGATAAGGACTAGGAAACTGCATAAAAGAAATTGATGCAAGATTTCATACGTATGTCAAAGATCAGTAAGAAAAGAGCATTAAAGCTGAAAGAAATGAAATCTCAAAATTCCTTTCTAACTGCACAACTGGAAGAATCACATGTTAAGGTAAGCTAGTTAGAAGATCGGCATATAATATTGTCTAATAATCTTATTGTTGCGGGTAAGGAGAGTAAATTGTTGAAACAACAAGGGCTGAAAGCAAAATCCGAGATGACCAATTTAAAGAAAGCGTTGAGTGACTGTAAAGCTGAAAATGAAGATTTAAGAGAAAAGCAAAAGTTGGCTCTCACCAAGCTGGATTCTGCTACAGCATCAATTAAGCGGATGAATATTGGGTTTAAAAAACTTGATGAGATCCTTGAAAGCTAAAAGATTGACAAGTCGAAATCTGGAATTGGCTACACTCAAGGAGCTTCTTCCTCAAAAGATAAAGGTAAATCTGTATATGTTCGAGAGCCTACTGTGTACTTCATGACACCCTTAATTTATAAGGCTCCACCCTTGAAATCTGTGAATGCTACGAATGTGCTCAAGCCTAAATTCACACCCACATGCCACTTTTGTGGAATTAAAGGGCACATTAGACCATACTGCAATAAAAGAATAAATCATATAAAAAATCAGACGATGGAGAAACCTTCTTCCGCTCAACAGGTCAAGACTAAGGTTGTTTGGATTCGTAAGACTGACCTAAGCTATAATGTGGTATACACTGCACTGTCTAAATCAATTGAGAATGCTAAGGTTGATCCCCCTCTCCGTAAGCCCCTAGGCAGTGGCCTAAACCCATAGTCCTCAAATCATGTTTTGAATAGCACATGCATACCTTTTCGAGTTAATTTTTAGATTATCTGGCATGTCATATACTTTGATTTTTTGGGTTTTCGAACTGAATTTTTTTTTTCACAATTTAAGGATTTTAATCATGTCCACAAGTACATGATGACTCACTTGGACACTCACTTAGGGTCAATGAGACATTAGGATTGATAGGATTCACGGTCTTAGTGGTTTTGTACTTTTTCGGAGCATCTATTTTGATTTCCCCACTTCTCTATGCTCTCTTCTCAATGTCCATATCTATATATGTAACCCAAAGTGCGTAAAGATTTTTATAGGCCGGCATAATGGAACTGTATCCTATAGGATTCAAAATTTTCTAAAAAAAATGAGCACTAGAACTTGGGCATTTTTATACATGAAGAAGTTCATGAGAATATCTAATTTTGGGCTAAGAATATATATATATACACATATATATATATATAAAAGGTAGAGAAAAAGAAAAAAAACGTGTGACATTAAGGGGGAGCTTCACATCTCATCGCTGATCAGATCGGATGTTTTTGAAAGGTGTGAAATTTACTTTGAATCTGATGATTATTGATTTCTGGTCGATCTGCGATTTCTTCGAGGTTTATATGAGATCGTCTCACTCACAATTTGCACACATTATAAATTTCCCAAGATTGTGTTGCCTTATGATTTGCATATTATCGTGTTTGATCATCGAGGGTTTTCGATTGTTGGCCTGATTGAGTTTTGCATTTGTGCATCTTTTATAGAGGATATAGCTTATCTAATTCAGGGGAAGTTTAATCTTTGTCAATTATGAACAAAAAGGGGGAGAAGCTGAGATAGCTCATGATATTACGTGCTGATTAGTGTTGTCGAACGATTACATTTCAGAATTCATTTTAATTTTTTCAAGATTTCACACTTGATTTTTTGTCAAATTTTCGTGACGGGGCAGATCGGGGACGAAATTGGGGTGCCCCGCCCCCGCCCCACCCTTCAGGGTAATTGATATGCCCCGTTCCCCTCCCCGCCATACCCCGATTGCCCCGCGGGTACCCCGCCCCGCCCCACCCCTTAATTATAAAAATTTTAAATGTGCAAAACTTAGGATTCAAACTTGGGTGGGAGAGTAACTAGAGGTTTGCCTTACCACTACACCAAACTTCATTTCTTGTAATGTTTTACCTTATTTAAAATATATTCATATATTCAAGATTGTTACACACATATACATACATACATACACATACATGTACATATATATACACATATTATGTTTGTGTATATATATATAAACATAACCCTCTATATATTATATTCAAGATTGTTACACACATATACATATATACATACACATACATATACACACATATATATATATGGTCGTATATATATATAAACATAACCCTCTATATTATATATATATATATTAATATATACATATATATAAACATAAACTTATTTAATGGCGGGGCGGGGTACGGGGCGGGTCAAGGAAAAGAGCAAACCCATCCCCGCTTCTCCCCGCCTCCGGGGCACAATTTTATTCCCCGTCCCACCTAAGGATCGGGGTGGGGAAAACCCGTGCGGAGTGGAGCGGGTAAGCCGAGGCGGGGCAGAGAGGAATTGCCACCCCTAGCTCATGATATTACATGCTGATTAGTGTAGCCGAACGATTACATTTCAAAATTCATTTTAATTTCTTCAAGATTTCACACTTGATTTTTTGTCAAACTTTCGTGAACAAGATTTGCAGGGCTAAACTGAAGAACGGTTTTCTTTTACTTTACTAATCGGGTTATATTTTCTAGATAGAATTTTTCTTGTATTTAGGAGTTTTGTCCATGAATTGCCAAAGGGGGAGATTGTAAAGACTATAATCCTATTATAATTTGTTTTAGCAAATTCATTGGGTATTGGACAAATTCCATGATTTTTTTACAATTGTATTTCTTTTAGTGGGATTGCCCAAGAAAAATGGCTATAAGACATTTTCAATCAAAGCTCTCAAGCTACATGGGTCCACCAATTACAAGTCAAGTGCTGTGAAGTTTTTATTAACATCCTAGGGATCTTTGTCATGATGACATCATATGAAAATTCTTGCCATGCCCTCACGTGGACTCTTGCCATCATATGGGACTTTGCCAGGATGACCTCAAGTCTTGTCTCCATGTGTGGCTTGATGTACAAGTTATTCACATAAAAAAGCAAGCCCGGGGAATTGATGGTGTTGGGATCCGTGCATCAAGAAAAAGAGAGCAAAGGCATTCGGAGGCAGAACCTTCACATGCTCGAGTGCGCACTCCTGCGCTTGAGAGGCTAGGTCGCGGAAATTCTGATTTTTTCAAAACTCTATTTTCTATTTTTTTTTGTTTTTATTTATTTGAGCCCTACTTGCTTTACAAGTATTGATACACGAATTATAGTCTATATATTGCCTTCCTCTCTCAACTCTAGGGCACCACTCTCCAATCCAAAAACCTAGAGATCCATTGAGAGATTGTTTTCATCTTTAAAGCTTCAAGTTGTTGCGCTGAAGTTTAAGTCTTTGGAGGTTCTTTCTGCTGCTTTTCTAAGGTAGATTCCTCTTGAAGAGGCATTTAAGGCGGTTGGTTCAAGCATGGTGAAGGTGAACGGCGAGTAGTCGGCAAGATCAAAACCGTCATTAGGTTAAGTTAGCAACTGGGAAATGGTTGTGAGTTTTATTGTAACTTTCGATTTATAGTGCTTGGTTGTTTGTGGGCTTAGATGGTAAGGCCTGTAGTTTTTTTCCCGAGTAGGGTTTCCAAGTATATATCGTGTGTTTTTTTCATTGTGTGGTTGCTTGATTTTAATCTGGATTAGGGTTAATTACTAGATTAATCATTTGTTCTTGAAATCTAATAGAGAACTTGTGATTGGGACCTAAGCATGTGTTAAGGCCGGCTTTTTCTCATGGTTCATTCAACCTATTCTCTCAGATTGCAGGAGTTGGTGGTATCACCCGCAGTCCAACATGAACTCTAATTGAAGGATATGCTGGAAAAGTTTATGCAAGCAACTTTTTGGAAGTGAAGCTACTTGCTATCATCAAAGGGATGGAAATTTGCCTCGAGAGGGGCTTCAACCACATCATCCTAGAAGGAGATTGCTTGAGCTTAACTTAGTCTCTCCAGAAATATAACAACCTATCTTGGGCACTCATGGCACATTGGCGGAAGTTGCTCAATATGCTTTCTCAGGTCTCATGGTAGGAAGCTAATTATTGCCGACGAACTCCTAATAAGTTGGCAGGTCAGCTATCTAAGCTCTACTTTTTAGAGATCACTACCTTTAAGAGCTGCTTACCTTTAGGAGTTCACGAGCAATACATCCAAGATCTCCAAGCAGCAGCCTCTTATCGTTAGATGCAAGATTTCGCCCACTGCTGCTCCAACTCAGATTCGATTGCATCCTCATCTAATGGCATCTTTCGAACGGAGAATCTCATCATTTATGACTATGGAAATAATTAAGTTCAAAGAGAATGGCAGTTCATGTAGTCTAGTTGTCTGGTTGGGTGTGTTGAGTTTGTTTTTTAGTTGAGTTTCTTTGTTGTTTTGCACTTGTCTGTTTGAATTCCCTCTTTAGCAAAAAAAAAAAAAAAAAAAAAAAATCCTCAACAGAAATGCAAAGAATCTGAATAACCTTCTGCAAAGTGAAAACATGGCTGACATATGGATTTGATGGCTTACTAAAACTTCAACATATATAACAGCGTTGAGGCATGTATCACTAGGATTTCGCCTTAGATCATGAGATAGATATTTGCTTTCACAGTGCCTAATCCCTTTCAAGGGGCCGGCTCCGAGCAAATATGGCTAATGAAAAGATTATAGAAGTTCGATGGAGTGAGAATTACTCAAGGATCCTACTTAGGTGTTAGATAGCTTTTGCTTGTGATCAAATGACGAAGGTAAGTTTCTCTCTTCTCCCATAAGGATTTTCCAATTTCGCCTTAGATCATGAGATAGATATTTGCTTCAGTCATGCTTGAAACAATATCATGTACTCAGCAGGAAGTCAATGTTTCAAGATAATCTAAAAAAATGCATTATTGTGCATCATAATATTCCATTACATCATGCCAAACTAGTGCAAAGCTTGAATGTCTTTGCATCTCATCAAAATAATGTTCTGAATTTTCAATGAAAAGAGTTTTTTCTTCATTTTATTAAGCAAATGGGAAACCATTAACTGCATTCGATCCTGTATGTCAAGGTCATCTTGGACAAGCAGGATTTCTTTTCTTTTTATCTTATCTATGCCCTAACAAATATTTAATTTATTTTGGTCTGACTTAAAACAATAAAAAATCAGCCAATGAATGGTCAAGGTCCACAAAAAAAGTGGCCCTATTTGTCAGCGTGTGCACCCAAGCATCAGAAAAGTTATTCAGACTGTTTATTTGAAACCCAATTCTAATGGAGCCTCATTCGCTTATGTTAGGAATCATTGGGCAAGTAATGACATAAAGATTCTAAGCTTAGAATATTCGTAGGTTCTGCACTTGAAATCAGTCCCTACTAGAACTGTGCAGCAAAGGCTTAAGAGCAAGATTGGCTTGATTCGACTCACTCAATACAATGACATATCTACTAGTTTTCCTGGATGATAATTCTCTACAATTATAATATATTAAGCTGGACGGTTTTAGATCTAATTTTAACTTTACTTTCTAATTTTGACCAGAAGTTATTAAAAAATAAAATCACAAAGTAAGCAAACTCCTAAAATCCTAATTGAAATTATATATATGTATGTGTGTGTGTGTGTGTGTGTGTGTGTGACAACGTTCATGAACTGCGGGATCCAACACTATGGGATGTAAACAAACCACTCCCCAATAAATCAGGATTGGATTGACAGTTCTATTACAAAAGAGTAAGTCATCCAAACAGCAACTGCTTATAAAAAAGATGCAAGATTTCGAAACCAAAAGCCGTATCCCCTGGGTACCAAAAAGAAAAGGCGTATCCCACAGCCATGTGCCGAAAAAGTAGTTGGATTTTGTGGGCAACCCCAGGATTTTTGTGTGGGTTTTGGGGGTGGACCCAAGATTTCATGTAGATTTTGAAAACAAACGAGATTTTTGAAAAATTTTGGACTTCTGTTACCTCACACACATGTTAAGTTAAATTTGGGCTCACATTTGTATTCTTCATTTGAGGGAGTGCGAAACGTAGTTTTAACATCAATTACCTCCTGATGAGAGCTTAAAATATACATTTTAGGCCCCTCAATAAGGACGTTGTTATATCTTTTGATGCGTTTAACTAGTCTAATTATGTTATTTTGATGTTTATAGGTGCCCTAGAGCTTTGGGGAAGAAATTGACGAAAAATAGGAAGAAATAGCAAAAATCCAGAAAAAGTCAGAAAACACCCGAAGGTTCTGCCTCCGGGGGTCCGGACGTTCGGCCACAGATTCAACCTGGAAGCTACTGCGCCCGGACCGGATGGATACCGCCTCATGCGCGTTTTGACGAGGTTTTCTCATGCCAAAACCTATAAATTAAAATCTAAACTCGTTTTAGAGGACATTCACATCTTGGGAGAAAATCGGGAGCAAGGTTTTGGAGCTTTGGGAAGAGTGTCAATGGGGATTTCATCAGAGATTCTTCGCCAATCATCGTCCATGAGTAACTAAACTTTTATCTTATGGTTGCGATGAAGCCCTAATCTTGTATTTATGGTGATGTATAGGCTTTAGGGTTTTCTGTAAACGCTTTTGGTTATATGACATGTTGGATTTTGTTCTTTTAATGCAATATCTATTTTCTTTGGTATTTTAATCTTGTAGATTTGAATGCTAGTCATATAATGGTGCTTGAATGAATGTGATGTTAGATCTCAGATAATCTATGCCTTAGAGATAGGTCATGCCCTGATCTACACCCACATCCTTTAATTGTTAACTCTGTTTAGGTTTGTAACCAGAATTAGTCCATTTAGCGTTGAGAGAGAACCCCTAGGTCTATACTTGCTATGGTGTAAGGTTAGAGTGGATTCATACCCTAAGATCTTTTCTCCGATTGAATCAAAACTTTTCTTATTTCTCAATTTGTTAGTTTAGCAATAAATACCCCTGTCTTCTATTTGGTTAATTTAGGAATCAAACCACTACTTCGTCTTCAAATAGGATTAGTTTAGGAATCAGTACTTTGTTTTCTATTAAGATTAGTTTGGGAATTAAGGAACCAACACAACTTAGCCTTTTTGTCCCAGTGGATACGACACCCGGTTAACATCAAGATAATTTATATTTGCAAACCCTGTTCTAGGACGGGTCAAATTTTGGCGCTGTTGCCGAGGACAATTAGCACAGTTGTTTGTTTCTTTTAATTCTAATATTAGTTTCGCTTCTTCTAGTTTTTATTTTTCACTTTTGCAGCTTTATTCACATTGTTTACTATCCTTACTGCAGGGCATTGATTTTAACACAGAATCTTAGAATTTGTGCAGGGATCCAAGAGGGTTCACAAAGGACAAAGTTTTACTCAAAAGAAATCTCTATTTTCTTCCCAAGGCAAGGTAAGCCCTTGACTTTCTGATTCTGTTTATATAATTGCAGTAAATTTTGTGTGTGTATGCTTGGTCGTCGCTCTTGTCATCCACATTTGGTATCTCTAGACTAAAATTTAGAGTGAGTCCTTAGGAAAGTTAGATCATCTAAAAACTCTGTTGAATCCTCACACACAAATTCACAAATGACAGAGAAAGAAAATGAAGAAGAGACCCCACCCGGTACACCTCCTCCTCCCCTTCTCCGCCCCTTGAAGGAGCACTATACTATTTCGGAATACGCGTCACCATCATGTATCCAACTACCTACTGTGCAGCAACTCATTATGAAATCAAGCCCAGTACAATCAACTTACTTCCTTCTTTCTATGGCTTGAACAATGAAGACCCATACAATCACATTGATGATTTTCTGGTTATTTGTTCCACTGTGAGGATAAACAACTTCAGTAGTGAGGCCCGTAAGATGTTTCTTTTCCCATTTTCACTAAAGGACAAAGCTAAGTATTGGCTGGGTACTTTACCTACGAATTCCATCACAACTTGGGCCCGACTGCAACAAAAAATTTTAGATAAATATTTCTCTGTGGGCAAAAACAAATCAGTACAGGAGATCTATCACATCCTTCGCCCAAAATGATAATGAACAATTTCATGAGGCATGGGATAGATTCAAGGATCTCATTAGGAAGTGTCCTCGTCACCAAATTGCCAAGTGGCAATTGGTGCAATTCTTTTATAATGGATTGTCCCCTGAATGGAGAAACATGGTAGTCACCGCCAGTGGGAGATCAATTATGTTGAAAAATGAGGATGAGGCCTGGGAGCTTTTCGAGAACATAAGTGAAACTTTTAATACCATGCCTCCACTTCTAGATTGGAGAGGTCGGTAGCCACCACCTTGCAAAAACCTAGAGGGGTGTTTGAAATTCAACCCCCTAATGAACTTACCACTCAAGTGGCTGCTTTGACCCAAAAATTGGATCAACTATTATCTGTGGGTCAAACTTTTCAATCCCCATCCTCTCAAGGTGTTTGTGCTTTATGCTCTAGTCCCACTCATTTTGTGAGTAATTGTCCTGCCGCCGCACAATTCCCTGAATTTGTGCACGAACAAGTGAATGCTGCACAGGGGTTCTCCAAACCGGGTAATGACCCATTTTCGAATACTTTTAACCCGGGATGGCGCAATCACTCCAACTTTTCCTAGAAGTCACCCGATCAAGGCACTTCATATTCTCAACCGGGAAATGGGCCTAATCTTCCTTTCAATCTTGCTGCCTATCGTTCCCAACAATCCTACCGGCATCCCAACCATCAACCACCTCAACGAACTCCATCTTTTGAGGAGACAGTGCTGCAAGAGTTCAAAGCATGAACTCAGCTGGTCCATTCCCACTCTCAGTCCATAACTAAGCTAGAGACCCAGATAGGGCAAATAGCTAATGCTCTTAATAGAAGAGAGGAGAGACGCTTGCCTAGCTAACCCACAGTTAACCCCAAGAATACTTTTGAGGAGGGTAATGGCACGCAACCTAAGGATACCTATCATGAGCAAGCAAACACAGTTATCACATTGAGAAATGAGCGTGAGATTGAAACTAGACCGGAGAAGCCTTAGCATGACTTGAGACAGCCCACAGCCCATCCCAAGGTCTCAAGGGTTGAACTGGGTTCTAAGGGAAAAGAGGTCACTCCTCCCAATTCTTCATCTAACCCGGCTGTGGCTCCCCCATATGTGCCTAAAGCCCATTTTCCTACTTGTCTTGACACAACTTCTCCCTTTAGTAAAAAGAAAGCAACCATGGATGAGATGTTAGAGGTGTTCAAGCAAGTCAAAATCAATCCACCTTTGCTAGATGCGATCAAGCAAGTGCCTTCTTATGCGAAATTTTTGAAAGATTTGTGCACTTAAAAGCGTAAATCTAAATCTCATGTGCAAAAAAAGGTTTTGCTCACCGAGCAAGTGAGCTCGATTATCCATAATGACACTCCTCCCAAGCTGAAAGATCCGGGCACTCCTACGATTCCTTATACGATTGGGAGTCACGTTATTGATCATGCATTGTTGGATTTGGGAGCAAGTGTCAATCTCTTTTCTTACTCGGTGTATGAGCAAATTGGGCTAGGGGAATTAAAGCCCACTCAGGTTACCCTACAACTTGCTGATAGATCTGTCAGGATACCCCAGGGAATAATTGAGGATGTTCTGGTCAAGGTCGACAAGTTCTTTTTCCCTGTCGATTTCATCGTCCTTGACACTGAACCAGTGCAGACTTCACAGAAACACACTCCTGTCATTCTTGGCCGGCCCTTTTTCGCCACGGCCAATGCGAGCATTAATTGCCGCATCGGAGTTATGGATGTTTCCTTTGGGAATATGAAAGTGAGGCTGAATGCTTTTAGGGCCTCTCATCAACCTCCAAACCAGGATGACTGCTTTGCAGTTGATGTTGTTGATGAGCTCATGACAGCTGATACTCTTCAACCTAAGGCAATTGTCAGTTCTCATTGCTCCTGATCTGTCTGACGATCAGGAAGATCGAATACTGGATGTATTGACTGAGCACACAAGTGCACTTGGCCGGTCCATTGCTGAGTTGAAAGATATCAATCCCTCCATCTGCATACCCAGCGTTCCTTGCATTGATGATTTTACACATTTTCGGGGAATGCAGCAGTTTTTAGTTCCTAACCTGAAGGAGGTAGACATGAAGGAAGTGCTGAGTCATGTCTTTTTACAAGTTTAGTTTGAGTTTCATAGGTTTTCTTTGTTTTTGTTTGTTGTGCTTGCCGCTAACATTCCGCATGTACTTTGGTTTGAGTTGGGGGGTGTTCTCCCCGTTTTCCTCTATTCCACCTTTTGTTAAGTGGTACGCAGGTGATATCCTTCATTTTCCTTTACTTTCCTTGTCCTTTATCTTTTATTTTGTGCTCCACATTGTGGGCAATGTTTGGATTAGTTGGGGGATGGGGTATCAACCTTTGCGGCTAGTCTTAGTAGTTTTTGTTTAATAGTGTTAGGTTTAGTTCTTTTCCTTGAGTTTAAAAAAAAAAATAGAAGATTTTTAGGGGATTTCTAAAAGGATTTTTATGAAACGAAGATATTTTGATTTTTGAAACTTTTTGTGAGGAAAAAGAGAAAAAAAAATGGTTCATTATCTTGTTTTAGGAAAAATTTTTGAGAAATTGTTGAATGATTGATCCATCACTTAACACGTATTTTATAGAATTCTCTTTGAAATGTGAAGCTATGAGTTCCATTCTTGTGAGAGCCCTAGAACAATTATGATGGAAAGCCGACCCTCGGTCATACAGTGTCCTGGTTCAACTGAGTGGATTTATCCACAAATTGGTGAATTAATTCGGGCATATGGAAAGGGCTGCCTATTGTTGAGGACCGAGTTTAATTTAAAAAAAAAAGATTTGTGACTAGTTTGGGTTTGTAGCCGTTTTGACTCAAGCCAGTAAGCCCATATAGGTATTGCCATACCGAGTGCCCTAAAGACATCTGTTTTGGGAGTCATTGGTTGAATGCTCGTTACATGGGTTGATTAGAAAGCTCAAGGGACATAGGCATTGCACAGTCACATGTGTTATAAAAAAAAAAGAAAAAAATTCTACAAAAATAGTGTTGTTACAGCATTTGAAAAACAATAGTGCAAAAGCCACCATAAATGCCTTGAGAAGAATCATGTTATCTTTCACTGAGGTGATGCAGCCCAAAATCTGAAAAGAAAAGGAAAAAAGGTGTTTTCATTCGTTTTATGCTTTCATACTTCTATATATACACAATTTTCACCTTGCACGATCAAGTTTTCCAGCATGATCTTGAGGATTTCTGACCGACAGATATGATTTGTGCACCAAATTTGAGAGACGCATTGAAAACTCTATAATCAAGAATATCCGGTGTTTGTAGATTTCATTTTGGAAAAGACCCCCTATTATTTTTGGTTTTAGGAATTTTGTGGGTAGATTCATTACAAACCCTCACGAGACTATAACTCGTCCTCTAGGGGGAACTTAGAGGTTTAAAAGCTTGCTGTACATGTTAAGTGCAGCCGTGCTCCCTATGAAAGTGGCCTTAGTTAGTATTTCCTTTTGTTTTAGCTTTACTCGAGGTCTAGCAAAGTGTAAGTTGGGGGGTGTGATGAGAGCCTAAAATGCCCCTCAATAAGGACTTTATTATACCTTCTGATGCGTTTAACTAGTCTAATTATGTTATTTTAATGGTTACAGGTGCCCTAAAGCTTTGGGGAAGAAATTGGCGAAAAAAAGAAGAAATTGCAAAAATCCAGAAAAAATCAGAAAACACCCGAAGGCTCTGCCTCGGGCATCCGAACGCCAGGTACTGGGCGTCCGGACGCCCGGCCACAGATTCAACCCGGAAGCTACTGCGTCCGAGCGTCCGGACGCCCGTACCGGATGGAGACCGCCTCATGCGCATTTTGACGAGGTTTTCTCATGCCAAAACCTATAAATTAAAGTCCAAACTCGTTTTAGAGGATATTCACATATTGGGAGAAGATCGGGATCAAGGTTTTGGAGCTTTGGGAAGAGCATTAATGGGGATTTCATCAAAAATTCTTCGCCAATCGTCATCCATGAGTAACTAAACTTTTATCTTATGGTTGCGATGAAGCCCTAATCTTGTATTTATGGTGATGTATAGGCTTTAGGGTTTTCTGTAAACGCTTTTGGTTATATGACATGTTGGATTTTGTTCTTTTAATGCAATATCTATTTTCTTTTATATTTTAATCTTGTAAATTTGAATGCTAGTCATATAATGGTGCTTGAATGAATGTGATGTTAGATCTCAGATAATCTATGCCTTAGAGATAGGTCATGCCCTGATCTACACCCACATCCTTTAATTGTTGACTCTGGTTAGGTTTGTAACCAGAATGAGTCCATTTAGCGTTGAGAGAGAACCCCTAGGTCTATACTTGCCATAGCGCAATGTTAGAGTGGATTCATACCCTAAGATCTTTTCTCTAATTGAATCGAAACTTTTCTTATTTCTCAATTTGTTAGTTTAACAATCAATACCCTTGTCTTCTATTTGGTTTAATTTAGGAATCAAACCACTACTTCATCTTCAAATAGAATTAGTTTAGGAATCAATACTTTGTTTTCTATTAGGATTAGTTTAGGAATTAAGGAACGAACACAACTTAGCCCTTTTGTCCCAGTGGATACGACACCCGGTTAACATCGGGATAATTTATATTTGCAAACCCTATTCTAGGACGGGTCACCTCCACTATAAGAAGGTTCTTAATTAAGCCCACTGCAATATCGTTGGGTGAGGCCATGAGGGCCTTTTTTTTTTTTTTTTTTGCAAGGGACATTTAACACCATTTTAGGTCGGCGAGGTCCTCCCAAAGGCTAGACAAGCAAAGCTAGTTAGGCTAGCTTCTTTCAGATCTGGGTGGGGCGTTCGCCCCACGTCCATCATACGTGGGTCTGCACAAGATATCTACACAAGCCCCACCAAATACGTGCAGAAAGGTGCGCTTGTGCAAGCTCGCGGGGACCTACCAGGTTTGCACATTGGAGTCATGGAGTGGGACTACGAATATATATATATATATATATATTTTTTGGATCCTTCCAAGTATGTTTGGGCTGCACCTAAAGTGCCTAATGTGAAGCAAACTTTTTGATCAAATCTTCTTCCCCTTCTTGCGGCTATTACATAGGAGTTGTGTAGCACATGTTTGAAACCCCACTATTGAGCCCACATAGGGATAATTTAGACCACTCAAGATGAATTACATCCTGTCTATTTCTAGGTCCTTAAAAGTTTTGGTTGAAAAGGAGTGAGTCCACACGGTTTAAGTAAGCACATTATGAAACGTGACCGAGCAATGATGTGACACTGTCGCCGACATGGTGTTAATCATAGTTTTCTTCATATAATCAATAGTACAGTGGGACCCACTTCCTTTTGAACTGAAAATTTGAAGTCATATCACTAGAATGGATGACATTTATCTTGAACGATCTAAATTATCTCCATGTGGCCCCCTTATTATGGAGCTACAGGAATTTGTTGCACAATTCCCATGTAAAAGGTGCAAAGCATGATCCAGAGTCCCGGACACTCATTAGACTTTCACTTACCGGCCATCAGTTTATTGTGGTAACTAATTCACATGTATAATAGCTATACACCATGCTTGTTTGCACTCATGTAGGCATGTGATTGGCAAAGAAGACGTGAAAATGTTGAAAATAAGGTCTTTTACACACTAAAACTTCCATGTGTTAAAATCACACTTGCACCTGCTTTTGCAAGAGGCGCTAGCAAAGTCTCACATGGCAATTGCAGTGCCGTGGGGACCACACAATTACCCTTATTATTTTTATTCCTATGGACCCTATATTTCTAATCCAGACAATTTAATTTATGAATTGAACTAATAAACCATAAGGCCCTCAAACTAATTACGTTAAATCTTCATAGATCTTGAGTAATTTACAAAAACAACCTAATCTGTAAATTGAGCTTTCTATATGTTTTGGGTTCTCATTTCTTGATATGAATATTCAATATTCTCGTATTAATGATAAGCGTGAATATGTTTAATTTCATATCTTAAATCTTCATGACTATTGAGAAATTTGCGAACAACATAAAATACATCCAAATACATCTAAAATCATTGGTGTGAAAATGGTGATTTTGACAATCATATTAATGCATTTCACGTGTGTTTTATTATGTAAACCCATTTCCCTCTCCTACATGTAAAAGTAAAATGACCACATAAAGGATTAGCATAAGTTGGTGAGATTAACCCCCATTTTTTCGCCAAAGGGTGGGGTATGTAAATGATTTTGTCTTTATGTCAAACTCTTATCAACCTTCCTAACACATACCTAACAGTCCTTCTGAACAAGTGGGGATCAATCCCTGACTATAGTGTTGACAGAGAGAAACTTGGGTGGGTTTGGAAAAAAAAAAAAAGAAAAAAACCTCATCCCTAAACTTGTCTCTCACATCAGCCGACATACCAACACAGTGCAGTTGGGTAAAGGAGAGAATTCTTCTTGTTTATTTATTATGAGATAAGGAAAAGAATGAAAACAGAGACAACTTACTGGGAGAATCCTGGCCTACCAGCAAATTGAATACAATTCATATGTATTATATAGCGTGGCTTGTTTGCTTATCATTGAGGGTAGAATGGATAGAAATCTTTCAGACAGTGATTAAGGCTAGGCAAAATGTTAGCTCAAGTACTGAGCTCGTCTCCATCAAATTATTGAAATTACTAATTAATAGCCTTAATGTTTAAGAATCTTTCAAGTACATTTTTTTTTTTATCAAATGAGAATCAATCTATTCCAAGTTCATGAGGTTGTGATTACAAATAATGAGGTAAACTAATCAAAAGGGGGCTCAAGCAAGTCCCACAAAACTGGACTATATCTGGGCTTAGTTGAACATTTTTTAACTGGCGGCTAAATCAGGTTACTTTTAACACATCCGGCCCTCCATTGATGTATAAGTTGATGTACCTGCACCCACTTTTGAAAGATCCAAACGGGCCCCAGCGACTTGTTTTCTTTTCATTTCTCTTAGACAAAAATTAAGTGCTGCTCGTGTGAACAAGGACTTGAGACTCTGTACATTGTATATATCCTGTCAAAGTGGGCTAAAGATTTTAACATCAACGTGGTTTGAACTTTGAAGGATTGTTTTTGTTCTGGTGAAACTTTGAAAGATTGTCGCTTAAAGTTAGATTCTTGCTTCTTGCCTCTTTCGTGACTTAAAATAAATATTTTTGTGATAACATGGACACTTTGATACAATAAACTAAAACCATATATGTTGACTATTAGAAGGTGCAATAAAATCATAGTTATCTTTATCCAAAAGCTTCAATCTTAGATCTGGTTGGTGGAAAGCATTATTACGGCGATGTGTTATTCACTAATTAATCCGCTTCCTGATTAATTTATTGGCTTGGCTTTAGAAAAATCTTTCATGGATACGAGTCACTGAGTAGTTTCCTGAATCTAAAACCATGGAAAGTACACATTGATCCATTGTCCATATCTTCTGCACCTGCTTTGCACTGCTTTCAAAATTATCATTCTTTTGCAATTATGGTCTCAACAAAATGGCCGCTGTATCTTAAGAACAATTTTGGATTTGCCCAAGTTGTTAACAATTAGAGCTCATGTAGGGGTAGTTAAATTTATGTTATAATTCTCCTTTTTGCAATATATATGAATGGGACGTGCTCTCCTGCAGCTGCAGATGGTTTGTACGGATAGCCTTGTTGGGCCTTATCAGGAGCCCCACAAATCATAGGAGAAGTGGCAGATTGGAAGATCTGAATGTGGTCCGAGTCTGCTAGATAATCCTAACCCCTTGATCCTTCTTAGCCTTCAAGTCTAATTATTTTAGAAGACATTAGTTTTGTTTTTATTTCAAGGGAATTTGATATATTAATCCCCCTTAAATCCTACTTCTCCAATTTCATGATTGAAATTGAACTAATGGCACCAGAGTCGTTTGACTCTGGTCCGCATTTTTTTTTTTTTTTTAACTTTTCCACCTCTTGGGATCCAAATGTTAAAAGTTGAAAAGCCCGTACATAAAAACAAAAAAAAACAAAAAAAATGATATCATGGGATCCATGGCAAAAAGTGTAAAAAAAAAAAAGTGAACCATAGTCAAACGTCCCTAGTGACATTAGTAGATTTTCGGTCATGAAATTGGAAAAACATAATTTAAGGGGAATTAATATGTCAAATCCCCTTATTTCAATCCAACAGTAAGTCCCATTGGACGGGTGCCCCTGAGGCTTATAAAATTTAGAGGAAATAGTAGAGTGTGAGCGGTTGGATGGATCATAAGAGGCACAGGTGGGCCCCACATGGGAGTCTTCACAAATATATCCATGCAGAAGGTATACAAAAGGAAGTGCCAAAATTTAGCTCCTGCATCTATTTGTGCGTGTATATCTTATATACAAAATGTGTCCAATGCATACCTTCTTTTGGCTGTTATGATGCACACCCATATTGGGGTTTACCTGATCACCCATCTGAAAGGACCACACACATGAATTCTCTCTAAATACACCAATTCCATTTTTTACACCCATCAAAATGGATGGTAGCATTGGGATCAATTGTCCATTTTTTCAAAGGGTAAAACCTTGTGGCTTGTTGATCAAGGGGTTAAGATAATCAGGTAGGCCCTTAATTTGGTAGAAAGTTAGGGTCAATCCAAATCTTTGGATCCCCCGTTTCTCACATGAGTTTATAACACGCGCATGTCATCTAACTCGTATTAGCTTTAATCACCTTAAGTTGAGAATAAGAAATTTTTTCTTAGTAAAACACAAGAACATAAACCTTCTGAAAATTTCTCAAGAAACTTCCCAGAAGGGGATTTAAGATAATGATCTTCCATTGATCATCCAACCAGTGTACTCAAATCATATTTTAGTAGAACTTTTTGACCCATACTTCACCACTATAGAGTATTCAATTACTTTTAATTTCCCTCGTGACAATTAGGAACTCAGCAGGAAGCTTGCATTTTCACTTCATTCAAAACTTTCACAAGGAAGAAGGACCCTGTTTTCTTTCTATTGTCTTCATGCATACAATTGTCTGGGATTGCGGCCGAGTGCATCTAACGTCGCTGTCCTGACCCTCGTGCCTGCGATAACAATCTATAATTGGCGAAGAAAGTTTTGGTCAGAATCAAATCTGACCAGGAACGGTCAATCTACACCTAATTTGAAACTTGAATTATGTATCCACTTCAGAGCCATCAGATGTGTCAGTTCTTCTTCGGATGGTCATGAGTCAAGGAATTGAGAATTACCGACATGAGAAATACTGTAATTATGCAAATCCGCATGTCCATACGTAGAGCAATTTTGTTCTCATTGATAGCTTTGGTTTTTGAAAGTGCCTCGTTAAATTTAGTTTTTTTTTTTTTTTCTTTTAGAACAACCCTAGGGAGGATTAGTCCTGATGGGTTAATACCACGAGTATTGGTGATGATCAAGAAAGCCAGATAGGCAATGGAGAGGCTTTGATGTTGGTTCATACTAGAGACACGACTGAATGAAATAAGGATTAACCTCCCAATGAGCTTCCTGCGTGAAGGAATTGAATTGATCATGGTTGGATTGGACGAAAGTGCAACTCAAAGCCTTATCATATTGAAGATTTGCATTGAAAATTATCCATCTTAGCAGTCATAACTTTGTGCCAAGTCCACTTCTTCTTCTCTCATAAAATGCTTCTCTTTTTCTGCTATATGAAATTCAAGATGTGTATCTTCTAAACTAAATTTACTTCTGTAAATCCCATATATTCACTTCTCATGCATAAAAAGACAAACGACACCTATCAAAAAGGGTTCTTGTGGTTTAGAGGTAGCTTTCTAAGTCCTGTCCTAAACCATTCCACACACTCAATCAACCAAATGCGCTAGTAAGGCCTCATTTGATGGAGAAATGAATAGTAGGACTGTGCACACTTGTATTGACTTGGTTAAAAACAGAAATCCTATCATCTATGCTTGACTTTGAAAAATTGAAGGAGAGAGGGTACGACAAGTCCCCTGTATTTTCAGTTTATAACAGTTTGACAGTATTCAAGTTGAAGGGAACAACCTTTTCCTACACAAACATCTACACGAGCGTATGTTCCCATCCGGGCGTTAAAGGCTCCAACAACAAACCAGGACTCACCAGAATTTCACACCTACCGCAATGACACTGCTAGTGCAATTCGTTGAACCCTTTTCCTGTCATCAGACCCAAATCTAGGATTAGTTTAAAAATTGTTCTATTGGGGATGACTTGCAAATATCATCAGTAAGATTAACAGCAAATTAATTATAGGATCGCGGTGTTTTTCTCTCACGCACCCCATTCAATTGGGGCCCACAGGTCATGTGATCAGGTGGGCCTTGAAATCAGGAAGATTTAGACATCGGATACCATCAACAAAGCCATCGGATATCTGGAATACGATTACTATCTGAAAAGAAATTACAAAAAATGGTAGGTTCCTCCAATCAGTCAGTGGTGTGACCCATCAGGTGGATGGCTTGGATCACTTGAAAATAGTCCCTGTAGTGCCTAAAGGTCACTGAGGAGCATTAAGAACACTGCACGCAATTTGATTTACCCTAAACCAAGTCACGTGGACAAGGACATGCACCAAAGATTTTTCAAGTCTTTTGGGTGTCCGAAAGGGACAACCAAATATTGAGAAACATACAGATGAATGCTCACCATTTTAATGCACATGAGCCATGACTCATGACCACAAGTTATAAGACACAGGTGCTAAAAAGTCTTCAGAATAGATAGAAATGGACTCAAGGTAGATAACGTCACACCAAAGGGATCAATGATAGAAGGCCCATGGTCCTATTTAAGCTCATCATTCTTACAGCAAGTAGTCCATTATTTTCAACCTTTCTAATTAGCTCCATTTTAAGCTCAAGCCTTGTGCCCTGTTTGGATCACCAGGACTCAGTTGCCCTGCAATTGATTCCTAGTAAATAATTTTCTATGATTAATTATTGCAAGTCATCACTTACTAGTAAATCAGGACGTCCAAATGCATGAACCTTGAGGTCACGCATAGATCTAGTTAGCTTAATCACGCTTACAAAGATGTAAAGCATTCCCAATGGCGTGTTTGTCTCATGTAATTGATTGAATTCCTAGAAATTCTATGACTTTTATTTCTGAAAGTGATTAAAAACAAAGATGTATAAGAAAATAACTATCGAATAACCTCCCCATTTAAGGGCACGTTTGGTAAACAGGAGGAATCCTCCATCCAAAAGATTCCTTCATTCCTCTAGAACAATATTGTCATCTCTAAGGAATTTTAAGGGAAGGAATCACTCCATTCTAGATTTGGGAAACACATGGGAGGAGTTAGTTTTGTAACTTAGGTGCTTCTTTGCCTCCATGAATTTGCAGAATTTGATAAGAGAGGTGGAGCCGGAGGAATCAATGGAAGAGGATTTTTTTATAGGTTTAGAGGATTTAAAAAGTCATCTCTCACTTTTGCTCTCTTCACCCTGGTTTTTCCTCGATTCTAAGGAAAATCAGAGAGGATTCCTCTCCGGTATCCAAACATGCCCTAATAGAAAATTAATTAAAGAAAGATGGGAAACGAATACATAACTATCATCCTAGTAATTCAAATCCTAGAAAAATCAAGGTCTCCGTATTTAATTCCCATGCAGCCAAACAGGCCTTGATGTAATAAGTCATTTAAGCATTATGGAATTTTCTAGTAAAAGCAGATTGCACACTATTTATATACAATTGTCCCTTGGTCATATGCGGTCCAGCTTGTGGGCCCATCTAGCTGAATGCGTATTTGTGGGAGTAGGAGATGGAAGGTTTTATCATGGTAAGGATAAACAAACTTCATCCAATCATCTTAATTGCTGCAATAGCCTCAAAGTAAAATGAGTGTCAAATCGGGCCTATTGTGGGGTAGACCGACCAAAGATGGGCCCAGTACCCAAGTGGGCCAAGGTGGTCATCTTTAATAGGAAAATCTCTAATTGATCCCATCATTCCCTCTTCCTCTCTCTAAATTTAAGTAACGCTGATTACTGATCCAAAAGTGTTTAGAATTAAACAGCTGTGATTGCAGATATTTTCTTTCTTCCTATGTATTGTCATGAACAAATGGAACTTTAATAAAACAGAGAAGGGAAACACAGAACAAACATATATATATATATATAATGGGAGATGTTCCTATGAGAGATATCTCTCACATTATATGAGAGATATGGGTGGGGGCCCTCACATTTAAGTTGTTCACTTTGGATATGGATGTGAGGGCCCCCGCTCAATCTCTCTCATATAAGGTGAAAGATATCTCTCACCATAGGGTGAGAGCACTTTTCCTTTTTGCACATGAATCTCCTTTTTGTACTTCACACGATGTACTTGAAATCCCCCTTTTGTACTTGAAAATTCTCATTTATGAAAACATTCCTCACCCTATGGTGAGGGATAAATGCACTTGAATATTTTCCATATATAAATATATATATATATATATAATACCTAGTTGCAACATCCAACCACTTGATACCGCTGGAAGGGAGAATTTGAATTTTGAGGCCACCATAATAAAGGTACCAACTAGATTCTTAGGTCACCTCACCTGTTTGATATATTAACGATTTGAGCAAACTTGAAACCTCCAAGTTGCAAGTTGCACCAAAAAGCTATGTGAGTGTGACACCTTCCATTCCATGAGGAGGCCATATGAAAAAGTTGACTTGGATGGGTCCAGAAAACCATACCATGTCGCCAAAGGCAGATGCATCTGGCCTGCCGATTCATCGGCACAGTTTATAAAATCAGGTGGGTAAGAACAAAGGCAAAATCTTCCTCTCTCAAGATCTTGCCTTTCCGAATTTTGGTTTTTCAAACTATCATCATTAAGAGTGGCTAATTGAGAGAGGAAGGGTTATCAATGGGTTTGGTGGGAGGATTACTTCCATGCACAAGTTGGCTGAGGCAGGTTTTGATTTGGAATGGCCCGAATAATAGCATGTGAACACGCTCAAGGCCGAATTTAAAATGGCGAAGCGCAATTCCATCTGGAGCCCATGCGAAAGCGATATTATATGTCTACTATAGATCTTTCCTATATTTTTCCATGTGGGTCATTTTTTATAGTAGGATTTTGTTTCGATACAAATGCCTCATCTATGTAAGACAACTGATCAACCCCACTAAAGCTCTTAATGATCAATCCAACCCCTTCACACACACTACAAACTCTTTATATTAGACTCACTATGTCTTTGCACTAATCTAAATGAGATAGACCGTTGACCAAGAATCAATGATTCATTTTAAAACCGTTAAACTTAGGGCACAGAACAAGGTGTTAGGATAATCAACAGACCTAGAATTTTACATACAAGTGGATCATAATTGGTCCAGCCAAGGTCATTGTGGGTCAAATAACTGGTAGGATCCCGATTCCTATATCCCCTTGATTTGTGGAGCCCCAAATGGGTACACATTTCATGCAAGACCTCTGCTCCGCGCCAGGTAAAAGAGGTTAGGGCCATACCTAAAAAGAGCTTGAGATTTAAAAAAACAAAACCCAACGAATTCTAAAAATTAATATATTTTTTTTACATTTGCCTCTTCCCCTAATATTTCTTTTCCACCGAGCCCCCTAAGTTCAATTGCCCTAGTCCACCCCTAGGGTTCATGCCTGATGAGGTGCGACCCATTAGTTTTATAAGTGACACAAATTGGTGATGCAACGACAGATTCTAAGCATCGGAATTGGACCTTGAAACAGTTATGTCAGCGAGACAGATCGACATATTATTTAATAGTTAAAACCATTAATATAATTGCAAAACTCGATTGGATGGAGGTAGGAATCCGCTCACTCCTCTCCACTACATCTTCTAAAATCACACCGCCCCTTCCCCATCCAAGATAAGCTCTGTCCAATTTCTTATGGATCCCAATGCTCCCTTCCTCACTTTGAAGACCGTAGTGAAATCTCTACAGCCCTAAATTTGTAGATGATATAGGATTGATTGGCATCAATCTTTCCTCATTATTTGCCAGATGCCATTGATCTCAGCTTTCAATACGAAGATGCATACACAATGCTAAAAACAATGTTTCAACGCTGCCGGAGTATTGAGACACGTCTCTTTTAAAATAGAGACTAAAACCAAGCCCCCAGGGCCCAGCCCAGCCCAACCCTATCGACGGGAGCGTGATGGGACCCATTCATCGACAACTTGCATGTGTAAAGAAGAGCAAAAAGGCGTACGAGGCCAGCAAACCTTACGTCATGCCAACAAAGAAACAGCGACTCGTCGTAGTGCAATTACACATCGGCGAGTAATTGTAATTGTAATTGTAATTGTAATTGTAAACGTAAACCAACCGTCAAATAGCACACTGCAATAAAGACAGGAAACTATCGGGCTCAGTGGGCCCACATTGACGACCATTCAATGTCAGCTCTTCCCCTAAAAACCCCAAATTCAAAACCACGTGCCTTTTAAAAGCGAAATTTCGGTGAAACCTTCCTTATCCATTTTAATAACATGCATTCATGTACCATCTTTCTCTATAAAACGCATCCAAACGCCCATATTTTATCTTTTCAAGTCTCTCCTTTCTCCCTTTCTCTCTTACTCACACATTCACACTTCCTCAGCAACTCAAGCAAACATAACCCAAAAATAGAGAATAGGGTTTTAATTATGTCTAATGGTTATTGCCTATACCCGGTCGACATGTACGGACAGGCAATGGAGCACGATCAGGACACGCTGGAATCCACCCGTCGGCATCTGCTCGAAGATTCCGAGAATCCGGCGAGGAATTCCACCGGATGGCCGGCTTACTGCCTGGCTTCCAGCTTCGGCAGCTCGCTCTTCGCCTGCCTGACGGAGAACTGGGGAGAGCTGCCGTTAAAGGAGGACGACTCGGATGACATGCTGGTGTATGGCGTCCTGAGCGAAGCCGTGAGCGACGGATGGATTCCGTCGCTGACGGCTAAGGAGAACGCCTCGTTCGCCGTCAAATCGGAGCCCATCGACGCGCCGGCGGTTGAGCCGGCGAGTGCCATGGCTGTGATTCAGCCGGAGAGGCCGGCGCAGGCGGCGGCACAGAGGGGGAAGCATTACAGAGGGGTGCGGCGCCGGCCGTGGGGGAAGTTCGCGGCGGAGATCCGAGATCCGGCCAAGAACGGCGCGAGGGTGTGGCTCGGGACGTTCGAGACGGCGGAGGACGCCGCGCTGGCGTATGATCGGGCCGCGTACAGGATGCGTGGGTCCCGCGCGCTGTTGAATTTCCCGCTGAGAATCGCGACGTCCGGGGTGACGCCGGCGCCGGTGGTGAAGCGAGCTTCGCCGGATCCGCCGTCTTCGTCCGAGAGTGGCTCGCCGAAGCGGCGGAAGAGAGGTGGGGCGTCTAGCCCGGCTCAAGCCGGGATGGAATTTAACGGACCCGGACCCGCGCCACTTGGCGAAAAGCTATTGGGTGTTTGAGTTACACTGTGCCACTTGGCGAAGAGCTAATGGTTGTTTGAGGTACACGTGGCCACTGCGGAGAAATTGGAAGGCCCGGCTTTGTGAGTGTAGGTGATGTGTGTGTGAGAGAGAGAAAAGCGAGTTTTTTTTTTCTATTGTTTGATTTCATTTCTATAAAATTCACATGTATATATTATATATATAAAGCCAAATGGAAAAGAAATTGGACATAAGGAGGAACTTTGAGAATTGATAGTTAAAAAATAAAATAAAAAAATCTCTCTGATCTTTTGGACGTGATCCAATGAGGTGGGACCCAGAAGATGGTCGATTGGATCACTATGGGTTGCCCAATCTGTCCAAGTATAAATCCTCTCTATATTCAGTGTTCTACATGCGGGGCCTCCAAATGAGTGAACTGCCAAAGATTTTGGGTGTGGATGGGTTCAGATGCTCAATTGACTTGAATTCAATTAATTGAGTTAGAACAAGAAGCAAAATGTCCCCAAGTTCGTCTTGTTGTCTACACAAAACCCAAAAAAGAGAACGGACACGGAAAGAAAAGCCGAATCTTTTCTGTCGGCAGAAGAAAGGCGTTGCCTAAACCTATGATTGCTTTAAATTAATCCTCATTTTATCTGTAAGTTAACCCAGATTTCATACCATTCAAGAAACATAAGAAGGTAAGGCACTATTTCTTTAATAGAATTTTTACTAGGAATTAAACATAAAAGGTTAAGGCACTATTTCTTTAATGGAATTTCTACCAAGAATTCGTTATGTCCAGAAATTCATGAATATGATGTGACATGCTATCCTTTAGAATTTTTAAATTTCATATTTAATTACTAGCATTTTTGGATTCCAACCATATAAAAGATCTCTTTTGACCTTTGGGAATTCAAAATTGTCACTTCCTTTGTATTTTTGTGGAATTCCTAAATGCTCGAGCCCAAAGAAGCATCGAGGTATTTTACTATGTTTAGGAATTCAGGAATTCTTCACACATGAATTCTTAAAATTCCAGCAAAGAAACAGACCCTAAGCCAGGTTTTTAACGATCGAGATGTGGAAGACTCCATCACAATGTTGGGGAGATCTGATTAAAGATCTAGATTTAATCCTTATAATATAATAATATTACGTGGGGATAAGATCTAATATGTTAATCATTGATTATTGCATATCATTATCTTATCTACAACACAAATCAAGTATTAATCTAAAGGGACCCTAATCGCTCTTGCTAACTCCCATCTCCTTGCTTTGACATGGGGGCCATGGTAATGCAGGGCACGTGACATCTTTCCCCTTTCTAGGCTGAAAAACATGTTTATTACCTCTTTCTCATAATTGACATGCATGCAAGTAAGCCACACATGCCGGTCTACTGATCCTGTAATAATAGCCAGGCCTTTGATTTGTCACCTTATCAGTATGACACCAATTATGAATCCATGTTTTTCATTGTTTCAATAAAATAAAAATATTTAGAATGGTAAATAGAAAAGGCTCTAAAGTCCAAAGGTTGATCATTATATGTTGGCAACTTTTCAAGTGACTTTTTCGTTCGGACAAAAATGGCACATGAGTGCCACTAGCAATCAGGTTTGGCCGGGTTTCTAGACTAGACAAATAGGGATACAATGACAACAGGGCATACCCAATTACAGGCACGTGGGTGCTGTGTGCGCTTCCAAAAACGTATATAAAAATTCTTGGTCCACTTCCATGAATTCAATCAAAATCATGGATCCACCCTCAAATTCCACATAAAAATCCTTAATTTACCTCTAAAACCAAACTAACTATTCAGATCAGCACCCTTCAAACGAAAATGTTGGATCCCCCACTGTTTGAAAAGCCACCATCATAATTTATAATGCATTCAATTGTAGAACTGTGGGCTGGTTTAGGATTTGGACAAACTAGTAAGCTCTTCCTGTGCAGTTCTAAGGTCATGTTGGCATCTCTACTCTTTTTCTCACAGACCATCTAAAATAAAGCCATTTAAAAGAGTTATGAAAAAAAAGAGGACATTTCAATTTTAGAGGATTTGCCTCTACGTTTTTTAGAGCTTATATGCCTTTATTTTTCACATGTCTAGAAAGTGGGCATTTCAATTTTAGAGAATTTGCCTCTATTCCTCTAAAATAAGAAGAGGATAAAGTCATCTATCAAACGCTCTAATTTTTCTAACCTCTGTCCTATTTAGACAAATAGACAAATAAAGGCGAAAAATAGAGATACCAAACATGTACTAAATCTGAATTGGACTGTGCCTATTTGCATCCTTTACATGAGGATCAAACCTCATATTGGGTGTAAGAGAGGGGAAAATGAATGTTATGGCCTATTTGTGTGCCTCATCTTCGTACTATGCTACGGCAGTCACAGAATGAGGAAAATGGGGAACAAATTCATAACAGTGTAATTGACCTTCTAGATCAAAGAACCACTGGAGATAATCAATAAATGGCTAATAATGCAATTGAGGGACTTTTCAAACTTCCAAATCTACTGAGAGGTTCTTCTCTCGGTCAGATGGTAGGCGTGCAGACAGATTGCCAATAAATGGCAAACGTATGTTGGCTTCCACCTGCTTATTACATTTCAATTCAGTCGTATCCCAGCGTCCTCATCCGTCGAGTGTCAAATTACAATACGATTCTTTGCTTCCCTAGTCAAAGGGCTTATTCCAGCCCCAATAATGCCACCTTGTTTTTCTTACAATATATTAGGAGCATGTTTGGTAATAAATAAGGAATTCATAGATATAATGATTTTTCACTATCACTGAAAGAAAGATTTCTCGCTGGGAATTTATATATTTGAGGATCTTATATTGATATTGGTATTTATCGACACATATAGTTGAGAAAAATAAAATTAGGCGTGCAAATTCACTTAAATGAGGATTTTCATTCGTCCAAACCCTCAGGAATTTACTATTGCCAAAATATGGATTTACCACAATTTTAGGAAAACTAAAAATCTTTTCCCTAAAGATTTGGTTGGGAAACGTGACTTAAGTCTCTATCATTAATTGTTAATTAGAGGAGTTCTTTATAATTTTTTTTAAAATCCCTATATATATTATATTATATATATTAATAGACAAAGGGTCATTCCAGCTAAGTCAAGACCTAGCTCAGCCCTCAAGGTTGCGAGCTTTTCAAAATTGGACCCTACAATACACTCAAGCTTTAGGACAAAAAGAAAAGCCCTCACTTTTTTTAGGACTTATGCGGGCCGGGCCGGGCCCCTCATCAAAGAACTGGATTGACAACTCTATTCCCTAGAAAGGTAAACAAGAGCTGACCTTTCATGATCAACCCAAATCGTATTCAAGGTTGCCGTGTACCCCACCACGTAGATGCTGCACGTTTCCTCTTGTGGGGCCCAGATTGATGATTTGATGATCCCCACTATGGAACTACTTATCATCATTGAACCATCAAACTGCAAATAGATGGTCAAGAAGGTATCCAGCAACCATTTATCAAACAGGGAAAAGGCCAGATATAGAACATTGGATGGATGGTTGGGATCGTCTGATCCAGTGATATTCAGGGATGATCTATCCATGGCCGATGCCGTTCAATTGTGCGGTCTAGATAGATCAACTGGTGGGACATCCAGCGATGAATGGACCACACAGGATACCACCATTACTATGCAAGTAGCCCAATCTCCAGATCTATCTTACATCACTTATCAAGATTAAGATGCAATGGGCATTTTAAGAAAGAGGAAGCATTATGATACAAGAAATTGACCATTGACCATATATACCTTTTGATCGCGCCGGATGATAATGGGTAACTACTTTTGGAGGCTAATTTTAGTAGATAGAACTCAGATGTCAAATTCTTCTTAAGGTTGTTCAAAGGCTGGCTTTGGGATTTTTCCCCGAGTCCTGTTGGGATTTTCTCCAATGGGACGTTTGGACATCCTGATCCTAGCATGTATAAAAGAAAATATTTCACTAGACATCTAAATTGTGAGCCTTCTCACAATACTGGGGATGAAAACTTAACCATACTAGGCCCAACTTGAAGCCAACCAAATCCAGACAAAATCACCAAATTCATCATGACAGGCTACTAAAGGCTTAATAAGAGCTAATTAAATTAAGGTATAAAATAAAAGCTCCAATTTTTAAGTTCTAATTTAAAATTAGTATATTAGGTAAAATTATATTAAAAAAAAAAAAAACTCTTATTTGATTATGTAATTAGGACCCAACTTTAGGAATTGTCGTTAAAAAAAAAATTACAATGTAAAACCCATCCACTTTAACTAAAAACTGCAGCCCCCTTTAAGATCTAAATCACAGAATAAATGCTTTTTTTTTAGAGTTGCCAAACACCACCTAAGATTAATAGCACTTGAAATTTAAGATTGATATCAGCCAACCTTGTTATGTGCCTAATATTCAACCCTGTATTATACAGCATAGCCCGCTGGCATTGGATCTCCCCACCATCATTAAAAAAGACCCCATCCCATCAATAAGGGCAATGCTGTTGTGCCAATGTTGTGATGCCAAAACCGCTTCTATAAAGAGATTAGCCCCTCTTGTCAATTTCAAATGAAATTACTGGCAACATTCACTTGTTGTCACAATGATACCACTAAACGCATAACATCCAATATGACACTCATTCTTGATGCACAAGTTCAAAATGGGGCACGCTAGATGGCAGAAGTTCAGCATCAAGAAATGAAAAGAAATACTGATGGTATAAAATTATACGTTGCCAGAACGCCATGAGCAAAAAAACCAGCAAGCTGATATCCATACCTGCTAGATGTATCCCATCATGTGATCTTGTCTTCAAGAGAGGGTTGCTGGATCCATCATGTCATCTTGTCTTCAAGAGAGTGGTTGCTGCCTCCTACCAAGTTCTTCAAGTCAAGACTTGGAGTGTGTAGTGTAAAAGTAGAACAACTATGGTTCATTTAATTTCATACCATGAGCAACTTTTTCTGTTTGATGATCTAATATTTGGTGAAAGCCACAAAATTATCATTCAGAGAGGGAATCATAACACCCAAATGCAGAGGAATGGTTTCAGAGAGGGAATCATAACACCCCAATGCAGGGGAATGGTCTCCTATGAGCAGACTACATACTTGTCACAGGCAGTCATGCTTGTGGGGCCCACAAAAAATCAGCCCTGTCAAATCAACCTAGCCCTTGATTTAATAGCCATAAAATTCAGTGGTCCATAACCATAGATTTCTTTGAGATTCGATCCAACAGTGGATAAAGGTGTTGATGAGAGTGAAATTGGGTATGGTGCTAGATCATGGGGAGATGAGAGTGTGAAAGGGCTTGTACTGATCGAAGGTGGGTTCAAGTGGGCCCCATGGAGCTGGACTGCATATGCTGTTGCTCTTAGAACATTTCTCCCCCAATGCATCATCATTTGGCACAAATTGAGGCCAATTGTTTGAAGATCAACACTGTTAACCTAGTATAACCCAACATGGTTGGTGGATGCCCCCAAAATATTCGTAGTGAAAAAAAAAATCATAGCCATATATGTAGCATACCTATGGTGAATCCAAACCTACCAATCAAATCCTCTAAGAAAGATTTGCATGCATCCGAAATTGATCGTGTCCACCTATGGTAAATCCAAAATATTGATGGTTTAACCAGGTCTCTCACTCAAATATACACAATTCATGACAACATGGATTAGTCGAATGCCACCGCTGCTGTATAGCATGGCAATAGATATGAAAGGTCAGAAAGTTTTTTAAGTGTTTTAAGTCAACAAAGGTGGTTTAATCTACAATAAATAGCACCAGGAGTATGTGGAATTTGGATGCATGCTTCGTTGGTTGGTTTGGATTAACCTTGGATCAGCGTCACAAAAAGATCACATGTTTGCCGGGATATCAACGATCTGAAATGAGGCCCATCTAATCAATGGTTTGGATAACCAGATAACACACCTTACAGAAGGGATGCATCACGATTCACGCTCTAGACATGCAAATGGTGCCCAGGCCAGACTAACATTGTAAGTCTATAGTTTAGACTGAACTGAATATCTTACTCCTGCCCACAACCAATATCTACAGTTGCAACCAGTACAAGTCATAGTATTGTCCACTGTCCACACCTGAACCGTAGGCCTCATGAAGAGCATGTGCTTTTCTCGAAATCACATTCACAATGAAGCCCATCAGATCAATGGCCTGGATAACAGCCCATAGGGTGCACCATTACAGAAGGGATGGATCAAGAAACACAACACATTCAAATGGTGCCCAGGCTGCTATTTCAAGCAAAAAAGGGGGTGCCATGGCTCGTATTTTACTTGGAAGTGACTATCTCCTGCCCTAGGCCACTAGCACTGTCTGTAGTTGAAACCAGTCAAGGCCCAGATCATAAACCAATGAATGACTCATGACTCATGACCAGTCAAGGCCAATTGCCACCCTACGGTCATATTTATGACTACCTGAGTCAGCATCTCGAGCTTAGGGACATGCAGACTACCTGATTAACAATCTGACCTAAAAACTTTGGCCCGCTCCAGCCCAGAAGCACAGTAGGTTGATGCAGTCCCTTTAGCTTAAGAACATGTATGTACGAACAGACACCGATATTCCACAGTGAAGTTACAGGTGATAGAATAACCAGACAAACTAATATGCTCGCTACTTGCGGTGATCCACACACTGTTATTACAGTAATATTGCCTGAACAATTTCTAGAGAAAATGGATAGGGTACTTGAAGAGTGCTTGCACTAAATGACCATATGTGGATGTTGCTCGAGTTCTTATGACTCACAAAACATGTGCAGTTGAAGTATAAATAGATTCATACATGACACAAATGTACGCATGCATCAACAAGGGAATACATGTATGCATTTTCATGCTTTGGTTGGTGCATGCAAATCCATTTCATAGCACAGACGCCATGCACCTCGAAAAATTTGTGAATTGTATATGCTTCATATCAATACACATACATATCAGGGATTACCTCTTGGGGCGGCTCCAGACTTCTTCATAATCCAACACTGCCAGGTTCAGAGTAGAATTCACCGTGCCCTCTGTAACTCCATGTCTGCCTGCTTACAGTATATTTCTGCCACCAAGTAAGACGCATCGACTAACACCCAGCAGATTTCTTTATCTTTACATGTATTGCTTTAAAATAAAGCAATCATCAGAAAGAACATACAAATGACAGAAACAACAACCATAAAAAACAGAGGCAGATGAATCCAACACATGAAATGTACAGATAGCACCAATAGTTTGAAATAATGGTTTTGATGACCAAAACTTTAGCTGCCAGAATAGTGCCAATGCTATGGTCATAACTATGGATTTTCACATCCCAAACCATGAGTATAAACATCTAATATCTTCAAGTCCAGTGATAAAATCAATTTTAAGGGCATGTTTGCTGCAGGAATTTTAAAGAGTTTCATTCAAAATTATAGACATCATTTAATGCTAAATTAGAGAATATAATCTCTAACAGGCCAAACCCCTCATGATATTTTACCTGCAGCAACCATGCCTTCATAGTTCTTAAGACTGTTCTGCAGTGTTATAAATGCAGATATTAATAAAAAGAAATCAGTAGGGAACTAATAGAGTTTTGAAGAATTTTAAGGTTTTTGCTGATTCCATCTGTGGAACAAGTTTGGTCTTCCCAGCCGAAATAGTAACATATGCCAAAAGCCTTTCTCTCGAAGCACGAATGTTCCACCAAACCAAAACTAAGGATGTGGGTTTAAGCTCTGGATTAGAAAGTACACAAAATGTCTGGTTTTTTTTAAGCTATCAGAATTTGTGGCCCTACATCTGGTAGGGAAAAAGAAAAATAAAAGATATGGGATGTCATTGCAGGTATCCCCCACCCCACCCCAACACAACCCACCCCCCCCCCCCCCCCCCCCCACCCCACCCCCCACCCCACCACACACCAAAACACCACAAAAAAAAAAAAAAAAAAAAGAGTTCAGTAAGGCCTAGCAGAATATTGGTTTTCCACAAAATAACAATTTTTTTCCTACTTCCCTAGATTTGGCAGCTACACCTTGATGCTAGCTAATTTTTACAGTGCAATCTATATTTGGTAAAATGAAAATTTTATAGAAGATTCATTCAACTTACCTTACGGTTCTTCTTCACTACTTCCACCCTCCCATCAATTTCCTTTCTGTGTTTCTTATATACTTCATCCATTGTATTGGCCCATTTTATCTTCTGTTGGATTGATGAAAGTAGATCATCTGAAGTATTCAAATTTCAACCCGCATGGTTTCATCCATAAAATGAAATATAAATAACTGCCACTAAGTTTTGACTATCTTATTGGTCCCAAAGGAATTTCTGAAAACCAAGCAATTTGAAAATTCACTGGGAAAGTGGGCAAAAAACATGAAAAAATTTGTTGAATTACTATCACAACTGATGAATGGGCTAATCTGGACCATCCAGAAACATTGATGGCCAGGATTGAACATCCAAATAAACAACTTAAAAAATGATTAAAATATCTAACTAATATAAAAATAACATAAAGATGAATGGGCTGGGCCCATTGGCGGGTCAACCCATGGGGACCATTGGTCTGTCCTGCATCATTCTGCATCATATCAAGTCCACTGGGAACTTCAACATGAGGTGATGCAAAAGGATATATTGGTCTCATAAAATTTAAAAAAAAAAAAAATCACCACTGCACCATGCATGCAAGAAAAAAGAGGACAACAAATATAAGCCATGAGAGCTGCACTTGAACTAGCAATCCAGCTATTTCGATGCACTACCAAAATGGGAGCAGACAATGCTCTAAATCTGTTACAGATACTGGAAATTTTGGGGCATTTAAAAAATCTGCCATTAGAAACTGCTTTGACACCATCTCAACAAACTAAAAGGAACAAAAACAGCTTAAACAACATGTATATCCAGGCAGATAGTCTGTACAGATCAATGGCATATGCGTAACATAAATCCACACAAGTCTTTAACACATCTTAAAAGAAGATTAAAATTGTTAAAAAAAAAAAAAAAAGGCCGGCAATCCTCACAAACTGTAGTCCTCTCCTTAGGGTCACACAGATCATTAGCAATTAGTGATGGCCTAGAAAATCCAAGTTTCAAGGGCCAAAAGGAGCCACAGGCCTAAGGACTTGGTTACATTGAACCACAGAAGATACAATGTGGAACTTCTTTGGATTTCCATATTCACCAAGACAGACATGTATCAAATAACTGGATAACAAGACAGACATGTATCAAATAACTGGATAACAATGCTAACACTGGATTTTTCCTAGCCATTACTTGAATTAACCCATGCTACCCTCACATGCTAGAAGAAAAAAAATTGCAAGATTAGCTGAGAAATCTGAAAGTTATTATTCTACTACAAAACTCTTAGTGGCGGTTTATTTCCTTTTTTGAACCTCTGTTAATTAGCATGAAAAGAGAAGACATCCCAATAGGATCAACATCGCCACTCTAAGACATTGTTTCTGACTTTCAAGAACATTAGCTAAGGCATGCCATTACAGGACAATTTTCTCCTACATTCGTGCACTCAGCGGTCCATTCAGATTGGTGACATCATCATGGTGGGACCTGCTGAAATTCAGTGGGGTCCTGCATTTGGGGATGGTTCAGATGCATGCTTCCACAGGAGTGCATGCACAGGAGAAGATTTTCTTACCATTACCATGTATCAGAGAATTCATGTTTGATCAGCCACTAAGACGATTCGCAAAATTGAATATAGCCAAAAACAACATTAAAAAAAAAAGGACGCATTGGAATAGAACATGTGTTCATCTAAGTAATATTTTTTTTTTTATAATGGCAAATTTTATTAAACCACAAAAGAACAAAGCCACAAAAAGCCAATCCCAAAAACAACAAACACCAAAACAAAACCTAACAAGAAAAGAGGAAACAAAGCATCAAAGAGATGAAAAAAGCTCCTTCCCTAGAAAGAGCATCCGCCATGACATTAGCATCTCTTAAAATATGACCAAAAGATACACCCAACTGACGCAATATATCTTGCACCTCCTCAACCCCACTGAAGATTCACCATATGCTTGGGCAGCCTGTTTTTGTTTTTTTTTGTTGTTGTTGTTATGTTTTTTTTCATGAATAATAACATTCATTAAGAGGAACCAGTCAGTACAAAAGGGCTATACTGACTAAAGCCTGAAACCTGATAAACACGCAAACAAAAAACAAAGCAGAAAGAAGGAAAAATATAGCCCCACCCTTTACATCAAGAGTACAAAAGCCATAGCTACTAATGAAGGAAAGAACAACAGTAGCAAGCAATAAAGTATGAAAAAACCACCTCCCTCCATTTGAATAGAATGATCTGATGAAAAGCCATGGAAAATCGGGAGAATAGACGCCCAAGACGCAACAAGGAATCTCATTTTTTCAAAGAGATTCTTGACGTTCTAAAGACTTTCCTTCAAAGCATCTAGGTTTCTTTCCTTCTAAATAACCCAAACAATCGCCACAAAACACAGATCTCCACATGATCCGACCATTTGAAGATCCAATTGCCGCCTTTCCAAGCCTAAAATATATCCAAGAGAGTAAATGGGAGAACCCAAGAAAAGCCAAATTCCCAAAGGATCATGCATCAAATCTGATGCGCCACCCTGCAATTTTGAAGGAGATGATCCACCGTCTCTTCCGTTTCAAGGCACATGGGGCAAGCATTGACTATGATCAACTTACAACGATGGAGATTATCCATGGTAAGGATTGCAACATGAGACAAGCTAACCAACTGAACACAACCACCCTCTGAGGAACCCTTAATTTCCAAAGATAATTTAGCAGACTAACAACCTAGAAACCTCTTAATAAGGTCGAAAAGAAGGAAGCAACCCGAAAAGAGACCAGGGTCACAATCTTGAATCAATACCCAAACCTTGGAGGGATATTTGACTAAGAATATCAAGGAGAGAAAACAACTGACTTTCCTCCGTCTCTTACAAATTTCTCCAGAAAATGGGGTCCCAGTGAACTTTGATCCCCATTTCTCACCATTAGGTCAGGCCTTAGCCTTCGGATTACTAGCACAAGAGAATAAACCCGGGAAGCGCATAGCCTAGGGACAATCCCCCACCCAAGTATCACAGAAAAACTATGAATTCTATATTTTCACTAGGTTCTATTCAAATTCACTCCATCATAATCCAACATGTCTTTTATCATGACTTAGTACAAAGGCTTAGTTCTCCCCTTCTCGTTCCTTTGTTGTAGCCTTTAAAATTCAAACAAGGGTTGTTCCCGCCCTTCTACGTATGTATCTAAACCATCTCAAATGATTTTCTTTGATAATTTCTATTATTGGAGCTACCTAGCCTCCAATTACTCATTTCCATCCTATCCTTTATCATAAATCCACAACTCCATCTTAGCATGAGCAACTCAATACTCTAGCCTTCTTCTTACTTCACCATAGGTCAACATTCAGCTCCATACACCATCACAGGTCTAACTACCTTTTTACCAAAAATTCCCCTTTAATCTAAGTGGCACACAAGGATCACATAAAACTTTACTTGTCTCTGCTTTCCCACCCTACATTGATCCTATCAGTTATATCCAATTCCAATCTCTCATTCTATTACTTTGTGCAATCCAACTTTAATTAGAAACTCCATCATCATCCCTATCACTGATAGTTCTCGGTCTCAATATTGCCCTGCCCATTCATACTTGTCCTATATAATACCAATGTATCTATTAGGGTTGTGATGAGGAAATCAGAGCATGGTCCTGAATCAGGATGCTTTTTTCCTTCAATATCCACAAAATCAACTGTCTTGGCACCCTATCGTAAGCGTTTTTTCAAGTCAATAAAGACAAAAATAAGTTTCTCCTCTTCATGCCTTTTCTTTTAATCTCTACAGTTTTATCCTAAAAGATTTCAATCAACTACAATACCTCCAATTTTTGGACTTACATTTTCTTGAATAAAGAGAGCTTTAAACCCATCTCCTAGATCTGTAGTTTTCTCCCCCTTCCATTGGGTCACTTGTAAGCAAGCTATGTTTGTCCTCTTCTTCTTCAAAATATCTACCAATTCTAAGCGCCTCCCTATCGATGTGCCAAAATTCCAGGAGGCCACTCATATTTAATGGTCTACCTTACCCTGAGCCCATCCTTGGTTGCTTTTTCTCTCAAAACACCACTGTGTGTTACGTTGGTGTGTCACCTTAATCAACCCTTGCTCCCTTGAGACTACAAATGGGTTGTGCCATATGCATCACTTCTAGGGAATGCCTGGTCAATGAACCCCATGTACTTTTTTTTTTTTTTTGGTAGAAACTTCATGGAACCCCATGTACTTGAGGAACTATATGGATCCATTTGGATAATATCCAAAAAAAAAAAAAAAAGAAACAATAAATTCAAATGGTCCAGGAGTTATCATGTAGCTTCTAAACCATAATTTAATGGTCCTTCTGTTTAATCTCAGTTTAAATTTTGAATTCCTAATTAATATATGTATTTAAACAACAAGGTAAATGTTGATAAGTTTCATGCTAAGAAATAGAGTTAACAGATATTGAAAAGGCTTGGATACAACAATGCGAAAATGGTAAACTGTGCTCCGGATGAATTAGAATTAACTTCTCAATTGTTGACATCCAAATTCCAGTTTTCACTGAAATGTCATGCTAGGAAATAGAGTTCACAGATATTGAAAAGGCTTGAATCCAACAATGTGAAAATGGTAAAATGTGATCTTGATGAATTCCAAATTCCGGTTTTCGCTGAAGTGTTTTGCATTTTATCCATAGTTGTAGTCAGACACCAAGTTTCACTACAATGTTTGCATATTATCAATATTTCCAGTTTTTTTAGTGCATATTATCAATATTTCCAGTTTTTTTAGATGGAAAGGTTAATAAGTTTAGTGTAATGTGATGTGTACATATAGCAAAAGTTCTTTATATATATATATATATATATCAAACAGGAACAAAACATGACTGCTGTATTAAGAATACAAAGAACAAAATAAAATAGAAGTGAAACTGGCAACTTCCATTCTTTGACATCACTTTTCAAAACTCCATTTTTTAAATCTTTTTCATTATTCAGTCATCGTGAAAGGATTAACAAGAGGTGCAAAGAACTGCAAAATTGCAGGTGCATGGGAATAATTACAATTGAGCAACAGTTATTCTTGAAAGTCACAGTTTTCAATTATTATCACCTTCTTTTATATAGCTAACACAATTCGAACCCGTAACCTCGTGATCAAGACATCATGCAACTTCCAACTCTGCCATGGGCTCTTGTCATGGCACTCTCAATTCTGCTACAAATTTTGCTAGAAATTTCAGTAGTTTGGAATGTGCATGAAATGATAAATATGATACCTTGTTATTCTCAGGCTCAGCCAATGTAAGGACACTAAGTTGTTTTAGTTTTTAGACTTGATCAGTTAGCGACAGTGGAAGAAAACCAGCATTGCCTGCAAAGATAATGAATTTAATATTCTGTAAGGGAGCCATGAGATGTATCTAAGAGGTCAAATAGGAGCCTCTAAACTGCTAGGCAGGAAAAAAGGTAAAGGTACAGGTCATGCAACCACATCTAAAGTCTTAACTAGTAGGTAAATAAATAATCGACAATGAAACTTCACTATACATCTTGAAATGTGGCAATGGCAAGATTATAGTCGCAATATCATTCACTATGCATCTTGAAATGTGCATTATGGGCAGAAAGAATGCTTCAACCACTTCCTCATACCTCAGAATTAGTCATGTTCATAGAATTACAACCTTCCGGTCACACGAGATAATAACTGGCGAAGTAAAATTCTTAACTGGCTAAATGGATGATGATTAAATAAGCACCAGGAAATCATCAAGTTCTTATATACACCCAAGACTACTAGTAGCCCCAGTCATAATAAAGTAACAGGAGCAATTATGAATCTAATCAATACTTCACCCACAACTTCAATAAGAGCAGTGAGACATTTAAATTAATAGGGAAAAGCCACAGACACGAGATCAATACTCTGCTCCCTTAAGTTGCAGTTTGGCGATGAACACAAACACGACAGTAATCGAATAGCAGCCAATAGTGACAATAATACTCTTAAAAAAAATCACTTACTTAGATAAATAAAGTAAACATAATGAATGATGCAGATCAATATGTATCAACTATAAGAAAAGTATCCAGATAGCTCTAATATCAATTTATTCAAATCAAGGTTCTAAGGTTGCTAAATGGTACCATAAACAACAAATTACAAAGAACATATATTACAGAAAACAGATGAAGACGTGAATGGTGGGAAGAATACAAAAAGAATATGGAAGCAAAACAACAGATGGGAAAGTAGGAATCCACCCACTAGAGAAGTAAATCTCACAAAAGAGATAATTATAAGCACCATTAACAACCTTGGAACCTGACTTTCTACTTAAAAACTTATGTAACATAGACATGGATACAAACATTAAATATCAGACACAGATATGAAGTGTCTAATATGGGAACTTCAAGGAGCTCATTCCTCTCATTTGCCTGTAGAAAGAGATAAATCAGATAATAGATTAAGAAAACTGACATACTAATAATAGCATACAAGAATCATGTTATTTTTAACAAAACCTTTATTAACTAAATCAAAGAAGGACATGTGACCAAGCAAAACATGAAAAGGGAGGGGGAAAAGCACCTCTAAACTATTGCTACAAAAAGAGGGCCACTTTCTTAATAATGTTCCCTAGGGTATTCCTGCAAAATCTAACCCAATGTGCAACAACCACATTAGTCTTATATTAGCTTCTGAACTGGTTTTAGTTATAACATTTTCAAATACCCTCGTGTATTGTTCCTTCATAAATTATCCCAATTATAACAGAAATTAAAGATTTCAAATTATATTCCCATCGTTCCGAAATTGGCAGCTGCTCTACTCCTATAAGATGCCCCTTAATGGAGAACCCAATGACCAATCCCCATGAGAATTCTCCCCAGCCAACTGCATAGTAAGGCTCTGTAGAATATAATAATACATTATGGATCAGTTTAAATGAGTTTATGGAGATTCAAATTGAGAATTCAAGCAAAAACAGTCAGGTGATCAGCAATCGGCAAGAAGTTGTTTGTTCTGACTTCTTGCAATAAATAGCTGTCCCTGAATTTTTCTAGCTTTATCAACCAGCCTAAAGTGAAACAAGCGGAAGAATTTTGATAGAGGCCAGTTGGAAATACAAGGTCTAATAGAATAGGAACAGAATTAGCAATTCCTAACACCACTTAGAAAATTATCCATTATATACTTCAGCTCATGAAAGGAGATCGACCCATAGCAGATTTTTGTTAAAATTTTCATGCAGGCACACAGAAACAATTTAAGCACAATCAAACTCGAATTCCCAAAAATACACATACCCCCAATAACCCCACATATCCAAACTAGCTAGCAATTCCTTACACAGTCAATAGAACAAAAAAAAACCAAATAAGTTCCAACAAAGAGATACATATGAGATGAGGCTACCAAAAACCAACAGACCTCCGAGATTCTCAGCTTTCTTGACCATGTGCTAGCTTGATCTGTTCCGCCTGTTTCTGCTTGATATCCATCAATCGATGTGGACTGTGCAGATACCTCAGAGGGAGGGAGGGCGATGTGGACTGTGCAGATACCTCAGAGGGAGAGAGGGAGGGAGCTGCTGTTTTTTGAGTCGAAACTCGGCGGAACTCGGTTTGTAAATGTGAAGCTTCAAGAATAACATCAAGCACCAACAGGTTCAAAAGGTCCAAAAGAATTGGGCGCCACTAGGGTTGTAAACAGGTCGGTCCGGTCTGAGTCGAAGGTGAACCCGGAGCCGGAACTATATTAGAGGAAAGTGGAACCGGATCCGGACTCGTGCCTCTTGAACCAAAACCATATATGGGACAGGTCTGAATCCGGGTTCGGGGTCTAGGCAGAGAATGATATCAAAAAAGCATGATTTTTAAAGGAGATTTTTTTAAATTGAAGTAATATGTCGGGTTTCGGGTCCATGGGTCCGAACCAAGGTGGAATCAGAATCGGATCCATTTACTTATCGGGGCCTAAATAAGGGCTCATACCCAGTTTTTAATAGGTCGAAACCTTCGGATAATCGGAGAATCAATGACCCATTTACATCCCTAAGGGCGACTTCATAAGTAGTGTGTGAATTGGGCTCTCTACAGGGTACTTGGCCCAGCCTAGTGCTCAAAAAGGTCCAAAAAAAAATGAGAGGATGTGTTTTTCTTAAAAAGTCTAAGGGTCGGGGCTTAAACAAAATTTTTGTAGGCTCACCAATTTGATGGCTGGGCTTGGACAATACTAGCTCCCGCCCACTTATTTATTTATATATGTGTGAATTTATTTGTTCTAAATGTGGGTTCATATGTTAATAATTCTATCATATGATTCTTAGGTTCAGTTTGACATCCCTTAATTTTGCCTCTACTTGTCTTAAAACTGTTTGAAACAGTTTTCAGACTGTTTGGGAAGTGAGGTTACAACGTCTATTTCAAATGGGTTATAGATAGTTTGCCTCCATTTCAGAAAGTTAGCAAAAGGTCGTGTTTTGAATCAGACCTTAATGTCTAAAGTAGAAAGACACAGTTGCTATAGTGAAACGAACATCCTCATAGGACAATTCATTTTTTATTTTCTTTTTTAATTTATGGGACCTACAACCATGATCCGCACCGTTAGAAATGTGAAAAAGGTCCAACACGGCCATGTGTCCAAATTTCAACCGTTGATCTTTCTCGAATCTCGAGATATTTGCAAAAAAAGAGCCCTTTGATCTAATATTCTAGACATTGTGCGCCCCATCATCATGATCCGATTGGTTGATTCCCCTTTGATAGCCAAAAACGGCCACAAGTCCAAATATGAGCCTCTAAATCCAAGTGGATCTTGAGATATTTATTAAAAAGTTTTTTACCGTTGATGTACCATGATAATTGACTGGCGTTTGAAATTATACACAGCAGTGTAGTTTTTTCTTCTTTTTTTGTAAATTCAGCCACCAAAAATCATGTTCCAAACCATTGGATATATTCAGAAGATCAAGCACGACTACCAGTCCAACTTTTAGCCGTTGAATCATCATAGATTTTGAGATATTTACAAAAAAACCACAAACATTTATATCCACCTTTTTTAAAACCATGGCCCCCAAATGCGAGATCCAAACCATTAATTCTCTTTGTAAGGCTCAACACAACTATGACTTCAAATTTCAATACTTGAATCCTCATAGATCTTGAGATATTTATGAAAAGTTTTCAACCATTGTTTTAAAAATATCAATTTCAATCATTTTTCTATGTAACCAAACAAACTATTTCTGAACCATCTATTTCAAACAGTGTCATTTGAAACAAATCTGTTTTATACAGATCTATCTCATATAGATAAGAGACGCCAAATAAGGCCTTAGCTTATTACATATAGCTATTGTATATGTTAGACTTATTTACTATTAAAAAGATATGGATTTATTTGAATATGATTCTACGTGGGATCTTATTTTACATGGAATTACTCTCTCTTTAGTTATTAGCTCCACAATAAAACTTGTTTGGAATTACATTCTCAAACTTAATTATGAGCAGGAAGGAACAGTTTTAATTAAATTCTATTAGTAAGTCTATCAGTGGAGCGCACCCCATTAGGTTAATTAGGACCACTGCCAATTCACAAACTGTGGGCATTGTTAATTGGTGTCACAATTTACTAAATGTGGGCATTGTTAATTGGTGTTAAAGAGATCAACAACAAAACACAGTGAGAGATCATATCATCGTTGACCATATATCAGACTTTTTTCAGTTTTTTACTAGAGATCAGACTTAAAATTGTCCCACTTAATCTTCTGGTTCATGTAATTGATCCAACAGTTAGTTGGATCACCAAATCCAGGAGCCCATGGTCAAAACAACTGCCTAAACATCCAGGCTTCAGTAATGGATACCTGCTCAAGATTTGTTTATGGAAGGCACCACAAATTTGCAATGCCATACACAGGAGATGCCATCTTCACGATTTGATCATAATTAGGAAACTGCTCTAAGACCGATCGTGTCAAACCAGCAGTTGAACTGGTCCACCAGTTCACCCACCGGGGCCCTTCATAAAACATTGATTTGTATAAAGATTAGGCTTCAATGGAACTAGTTAGGGTGCAAGATTTGTATAAAGAGTAAGCTTCAGTGGAACTAGTTAGGGTGTAAAGTTCATACACACTCCCATTTCATATTTACCTGTGTAATATGATTCATATGCATTATACAGTAATTTCGAAATACTGCTACATCATATTGATTTAGGAGTAGAAACTGAAAAAGGATGGGGATTGGAAAAGCTGGTTTGATTAGGGCATTGACTTCGTTTTTCATTTTTCAAACTTTGATTAGACAAGATTTTCTACTGGCATCAACAAAAATCACACCACTAATTCTCGATTATCCAAGATTTTCTACTGGCATCAACAAAACCACAACATGTAGGCAATCAGGCACCGTACTTTTTTTTTATAAATGGCAACATAGATTGCTAAGAGCCCAAAAAGAAAAAGAACAGTATATCCAAAAAGGCTTCCATATAGCACCTACATATATCCAAAGGGGCTTAGCACCTGTACCACCTACACTACACATGTGGGGAGAGAGCCCACACAGGCAGGAAGGAAGCCTGTAAATGAAAAACAGGCTGCATACCTAGAGAAAAAAAACCGCAGTAACTGGTGAGATACATGGTTATTGACCAACTAAACTACCCCTAGTTCTCAATCATGCCATGTTAAAACAAAAATTTCCTAATCTAATTTTAAGTATATATATCCTGGAGATTGCTGAAAATTAGAAACAATAATAATTTTAACATCAGCAATCACCACAAGACCAAGCCAAGCTATAGTTTTGAGTATCATATGGGATTGCAATTGGCCAGTTTACCACGGTGCTGTTACAAGATATGAGAATAGAAAGATAATTAAGACATCAATCAATGCATACTAAAATTGAAATATAAAGAGATTAGATTTAATTGCATTGAGCATGTGGATAAACTAGACCAATTTTGTGTTGTAGCCTAGAAGGTAGACGAGGTCATATCAATTTTGAGCAGCATATAAGATTGAACCTGGCCAACATCCTTCTCAAGAAGGCTGATGAAGAGAAATACAAATAAAAGTACCTATTAAAAAGAATAATTATTGATAATGACCACAATACACACCAATATCACATTTACAAGGTTGACAAATTAAAAATTAAAAAAGAAAAAGAAAAAGTAGTTTTGAATAATCCATCCATTTTTCTTCATAAAAGTATAAATACAATGAAAAATAAGTATCATCAAATCAAGAATGTCATGACATATATTAATATATAACACATGATGTGTGGTAAAACTAAGAAGGTTAGAATAAAAATGAGCATTTTCAGGAGCATTAGGGGGTTGAATCAATCGATGATAAAACAAAATAAACTCATTTGAGATGGTTTGGACATGTCTAACTCAAGCCAACAACGGTGCTAGTTAGGAAGAAATTTTCTAGGTACCTTTTCTAACTATGAGATTTTACATCCAATGCACCTTTCCTTACTAAAAGGCACCTAATTTACTCTTTATTGTATTGCTTTTCGATTTTACTAATATTATATCATCTGTTTTTTTTTTCTTTTTTTTCAAACTTTGGGCACTAATTGGTACAAGTTGCGTCGGTTTTTTTAATTTAAAGAAAATAATATCATTTGTACCTTTTGTCATTGATAGGTGCCAAATTATAGTATTTGCATTTTCAAAAGATTTTATAGCAAAGAAATTAAGATATATGTATATATATAATTTATTAAATAAAATTAGTTTATATGGACCCTGGTCCTCTTTTGCTAGTAATAAAAAAAGGGCAAAGATGTTTGCGAAAGACTGTGCGGCAGTGGGATGTTCAATTGAGCAAGGCCATGGTGGAGAAAATATAGGATGGAGACATAGTGAGGAAAAGGGATTCCTTAGTTTTTTTTTTTTTTTTCTTACATTTGTTTTAAAGGTAGCCAATTCCACTAAAAAATGGGGGGTTTACCAAAAATATATATAAGGGTTCCTACTAAATACTAATTAGTGATAATGATCTGAATTTTTGAAAAAAAGGAAAATGAGATTTAGAGATTCTTTTTAACCAAAATACCCATTTTGCAACTGATTTCCTATTTCTAAGTATCTCATATGTGTGGTCATTGTTACCAAATGGAGACCAAGTTGGAGATTGTTAGAAATTAAATAAGTAGTCCTCATGACAACACATTTTATAATGATTGGCATCACATTCAGACCATTAATTTTTATATGCTTTACCCTCTACTTTTGTTTTGAATAAACCTATTTTGGATTCACTTTGAGGAAGTCCAATCCATTAGATTTAGAACTCTTGTTTTGGCTAATCTTTTAAGGAAATGAAGGAAATCTAATGAATTTCTTTAATGAGAATAAAACTAGTTTCCGGTCTCGATTCACAATATTTGCAAATTAACTCTCACACGTCTTGTAGTGAGTGACAACAGAGATAAGAGAGCACCCTATATGAAAAAGTCTGTCTATTGCAAAACGAGATAGTTTAAAGATCATAACCAAATCTCTTGTTATCAAGGTTAATTAACAAATTTCACCATATGGCAATATCTAATCTAGTGCCTTCGATTATAGAATGTAGGTGCAAATTCCTTTGTATATCCCTTGTCAGATCTCCACAGCCTAATCACAACAGAACTCTTAGACCCACTCTTTTCTTTTCTTTTTGGTGAAAGAAATATTTTTTTAAATAATATTTTTTTGTAAGTAATCACATGTCTCACTCATATTTATCTATCACCAATTTGACTATCGGATTGGTCTAGATTGGTGTGAACTCTTATCAGCGTCTGTATACAGAGTAGGAATAAAGTGACCCTTGCAAAAGCTAAGACCATGAGTGAATGGCACACAGACCAGACATTCTGATACTATGTTGGTGTTGCTGGTTATATATTAACACTCTCAATAACTAATACGATAAATACATAATACTGATCCTTACATGTTAAGACGATCACTCCTAAATGTTTACCTTAAATCAAAACCCCCCACAATTCCAAAACCGCGCACCTCACTCGAATCTCACCAACTCAGAAATCCAATCAATATCAGGAGCATGTGGAATTCCACCACCCAAACATGTCTCTAGTTCTTCTCCTTCATCCATCTTCAGCTGTGCCATATTCGCCACAAAGTCCCTACCCCGCACAAAATAAAATTCATTTTCCAGCGATGCCGGGGATGTAAATCTCCCTCCTCCATCCAATCCAGCGAGATAAATCCAATGATAAGCGGGATCTTGCATAAGTTCAGACCCAATTCTGAGCTGCTCCGGCGTGTGAGCGAAGAAACAAACCTTCCTCCTGCAGTACTGGCCGGCGGTGCATGCACGTGTCCGGTACCTCTCCGGGTGGAGCCAGAACTCGAACACTCCGTGAGCAAACTTGCATGAATCACCTCTTGGGCAACCCCCACGCCGGAATTCCGGGCACGTGACGCCATAGTAGTTGAATTTACGTGGATCGCGCCGCCGCGCCTTCTCACCACGGTGTGCATAGGGGCACTCAGTCCAGTCATGGGTTCGAGTCTTGTTGCACCGCTTGATCTTGAATGTGTACATCCTAAATTCATCTGTTTCATAAACTGTTTCGCTGAGATTTGAGAAATATCCAGTCGGTTTTATCTCGGAAAATCTTGGCTTGGAGATTTCAAACAATGATTGGCTTAATCCTTTCAACATCTTTTAGCTAGAGTGCTTGCAATGTCTTGTAGATATCTTCGTCTACTTTTGTTTTTGGAAGATATGGAAGAAAGTAATAGTTACAGAAGAAAAGGAGAGACCCTTCTTGTTTGGTGTAGCAAGTACATGCAATGCAAAGCATTAAATAGAGGGATTTATGTTCCTAAGACACTGCTGCGGAAAACATCTGAAAGTTGTTAAGAAAAAGGAGTTTCTCTTGCTAAGAAATGAAAATGAGTATTAAGAATCTAAAACGTTCAAGAAACCATAGTTTTTACAATATTTGTACTGGTATTTGAAACTTGAGAACTAGAAGTACTAAATGCATGCAGTTCATTTGAAATAAGAAATCTATATCAAAGAAATCCTCTCTCGCAAAACCTGTTAATTTACAGAAAGAGATATCTAGTTACAATGCTGAGAAATGCAAAAAGAAAAACAAGACAGCAGAAAAGAGAATTCATGTGTGGCAAGAATAAGAAATCTCCAAACAAATGCTTATATAGATATAGAGGTCTCTCTTGGGGCTGAACTCCACAACGAGATGGGTGGCAGTTGGCACTAGTGGCTACTGGGGTCTGGGAAAGAACGCTTAAATATATATATATATATATATATATATATATATTGGGGTCTCTCACCAAACACATTCGAGTTGAAAGCCAACTCAACTTGGGTTAGTTTTTAGTCCCGTGTTGACTGATCTGGTAACGGAACATTGGGTCTCCGTCTCGAAGCCGTAAACCTGACGGCCTTTTGCCAAACTACGACAAAATGAGGAGATGTAGTAGTGAAAACGAAACGGCGTCTTTGCCACTATTTGAATAAAACAGGGTTTTAATACACAACCTGTGCGGGTTAAGGATCCTTGCAATATGCACCCTCTTGAACTATATCTTGCAAAGCACAAACACACGGACAAAGCACGAACCCACCCATAACCCAACTCAGTCGGAATTTGGAAGGTCACACGTACACTGCCAAACTCACCCGTAATATGAGCGGGTCGTGAGGTGGTCCGTATTTTAAACCCGATCCATTGCCATTCCTAAGACTAACACGTGAGGGGTATTTTCAATTCAAAATCCTCTATTTCCTCGAGTCATTGGTTTTTGGTAACTATATTAGTGGGCTCACTTGTGAAAATGGAAACATTAATACCTAGCAAAAATAAAAAATGGGGACATTAATTTCAAGTAACTGTTATTTCCTAGAATTTGGGTCATATAAAAATGGATTAATCAAGTTTATAAAAATCTTAAATATTTTATAAGTGATTAATCTGATGATACGTCAACTGATATTTGTGGGTAATTTTGTGAGAGTTATTTTGATTAATTTAAAGTCTTCGTAGGAGCTCCACCTTAAGAGTATCACTAACTTATCCGTGGTTCTATAAGAATAGGAACGGCTGACAATGGCGGACTTTGGAACTTTTTCCTTGAGGAAGGCACTTTGTAAAAGAAATTCTGAGGGGGTACATGTTAAAAAAGTTATATGATTTTCACATGCGTGATGGTCATAGAAGTCCATTAATTGGATAGAAAAATCTAATTGTGACCTACTTATATGCAGAATTTTGACTTCATAAGATCATTTTAGTATTTTTTATCCATGGCCCTAAATTTAAAGGTTTTAGAGGCATCATTTCTTATAATTTAAATCCAATGGTGAGGAAAAGTTAGATGAGTGTCAAATTAAGCAACTATTCATTTGGTGGGGGGGTGGGGGAGCTGTGTTCAGTTTAGAATGTGTGAAAAGACTAAATTGAGACAAGGTGGACCGCATGATAAAAAAAACGAAGGGCGGAAAAAGGAGAGTTTTTGGAGTATTACCCATTATCAAAACATTAACTCAGATCGAGTTTTTATTCTTTTAAATGTTAAAATAATAAACCCTAAGTGTCTGACTAAGTACTTATAGTTTTTCAGATTTCTCTAGCTAATTTTTAACCCAACGAGTTTAGATTCTCCTTTCCTTCTTTTTTCACTTCTTCTTCTCTTTACATTTCCTCTTTCCTCTTCAACTACAATCAGGGTAATTTTATTTATAAGACTTTTAATTCAGCTAGTGTGAGGATTAGGTTGATTAAGTTTTTTTAATCCTTTAATAAAAAATTTCCTTTAGCAACTTTAGCTTGACTATTGTATCCTTATTTCCATTAAAAAGCTTTTAAGTAAATATCATTTTGAATTATTTTCAATTACTTATGATATTTAAAAAAAATAAGATTATATCCCCCTTGAAGCTAATAAAAACACTCCCAAATCCAAGTCCAAAAGAGATTAAAAAAAATAATTAAAGTTTTCAGTTCAAGAACAAAATTTGGTTTTTTTAGCGGTTTGGCCGAAATCTCAACTTTTGAATGTCAATGCTCTTTCAAGTCTAAGATACTCATAGATTTTATTTTGTCGAAACCTGACTAAGACCAAATTCTGACAAAAATATATATCTCAATTCTTGATTTCTAAACAAGATAACATTATTTTTCTTATTTTTAGCTTGATTGACGTCTAAAGCAGAATAGACTTTTTCCTGCTTTCTTTTTAAAAATCTCACTCCCTCTACTTTTAATACTATCTAATCAGTATGTTGATATAGTTTTGATAAGTTTCAAATCAGTATGAATGCCAGTAAATCTACATGGTTAGGGTGTCTAAGAGGTTTACATTTATAATAATTGAATCCCACCAAGTAATTAGGTGCCCATGAAAGTGCCTCTTTTTATCTACTAAAATGGATGATGGTCCAATAATCAATGTATCGGAACAAAATCAAAGTAAAGTAGCAAATAAATCTACCAATTATACACCACAAGAAGCATATACAATACTTTACGTGGAAACCCTATACAAGGAGAAAAACCACAATTTGAAATCAAATACTATTGGGCAATTACAAGATATACTCATAGCTCTCTTTCCTAGTCATTCCGTCGACCAAAGTACTATAGTTGTTTTTACACAACTTCTCCTGTTGCCACGACTTCCCCGCCTCGCACCACTCCTCGTACTTGACGTAGTAACACTTTGAGAATCAAGATGATCAAATATTCTAAAAGAGAGTAGAAGCAACAAACCTTCCAGAATAAATCTTCAGCACAAACTCTCAATAATAGTTCTAGAAAACAAGAAATCTCTTAGGGTTTTCTCACTTCAAAACAAAGCGAAATAAACTTCTTGTCTTACTTAGGTTTGTGAAAAACATCATTTAAATGGCCCTTAGTTCGTGCAAGAGGTTTCTAGTTCTAACCTAATCAGAATAACAAGCAAACTCAAAATAGAACATTGAATTGCGAAGGGCTTCTTTTCCAAGTTCGCTATAGCGACTAGGGATCCTCGCTATAGGGAGCCCCTATTTTGTCCCGAACTCCGTGCATGTTTGCTCTAGCGAGCAAAAGCCTCGCTATAGCGAGTCTGTGTTGTGAAAACTTTTCTTTTTTACTCCAAAACATTTCAATCTTCGTTACAGGTCTTCCGGTGATACAACCACTATCCATTCTAAAAAAAAATACAAAATTACAACTCAATGGAACCAGAGTTTTGTCCAACCCATAAATTAGCCAACACAATGAAATTCCTAATTACATCTCATTTGAATGCTTTTGTATAAATTGATGGATGAATGGATTAAATTAATGATAGATAAGCCCTCCATGCTATACTAAAAACAAATGATGGTAATAATGAGATGCATTTATGAGAACGTGCTATAAAGTTAAAAGGCCCACCAAAGAAACAAAAAGGGCAAAGCCGATTGCTCGATTCCCTGTAGGAGGCATTCCGAAAGAGTTTGGATTCCATGGTGCAACTATTACACGGTAATCATAGAACACTCCTCTTGAACTCCATTGTAGGGCCTGTAGAGAGATCATCCGAACCGTTCAAGATTAGTCTCATCCTCTCCAATAGTATATTCTCAAGTTTTTGTTCAAAATGAGTAGATGTCACCATCCGATTGAGAATGAAATGTGGTTTAAACCAAGTCAGTAGTGATGCCACATCAACGCATAATCACATTTTCGTCGGTGCTCAATCGGACAACGAGGACCGTTCTTTTAAGCTGAAATTTGTATAAGTATTCACGAAGATTACAATCTCCTTATTAGCCATCATTTTATCCTAACATATCACTTGCAATCTCCACAGATAAATTTTTTAATAAAAATTGTAATTGTTAAATTTTATTTCACTCTATTTTTATTTTATTTCATAGAAAACAAGCACGCAATATGCATGATTGGAGGGGATGAGATTCACTTTGAATTGTCATCACTAAGTGGGCCCCACAATGGAGTTGTGGTAAAGTGTTGCAATGTCAAGAGGACGTGGACTCGCTTCCAAAGGGTCCGTACTATTGGTGGGTCCGTTGGACTTTTATTTTATTTTATTTTGTAAAAAGGAATAATCATTAAAAGCGAGCAAACCAAAGCAACATCGAAGAGACATCAGAGAGGGCAAGTAGGAACAAAAGATTCAACAGCCCTACAGTATGTACTTTTAGCACAAATATGAGCTACTAAATTCAATTTTTTAGAAATAAAAGAAAAATCAACCGACTCAAAATGAGATGTAAGAGTTGTAATGTCTTTCAAAATAGGTGCAATTGACCAATCTCGAGCTCCTTTAATGGCTCACACCACTTCCAAGGCATTAGACAAAATATGGACTTTACGGAAACCATGAGCTTTAGTTTCGATCAAGGCAATAATGATCGGCCTTGTCTCAGCTTTTTTGGACGAATATACATTCGGACCATCCACAAATCCTGCATCCAACCAAGAACCATTACACCAAAAGGCAAAACTAAATATTGCCTTACTATTACCGGCACTAAAAGTTGCATCCGAGAAAATATAGATTATGTCACAAGAGAAGCTCAAGTTGAAGTCTCGGATAGGATCAACCGACACTGTTGGGAGTTCTTTAGCTTTGTGTCTGAGCTGAATTATTAAATTTGAAGCTACTCTTAGAGACGTTGATGGGTTAATCATTTAATTACCTCTATAGATATAGTCATTCCTAGTTTCCCAAAGGGTCTACCAGAAAGCTACCACTAAGGCTTGGTAGGATGGGCTGACAACCGGAATAAAAGAATCACACATCATTAAAATAGATTTCCACCATTCACCAATATTAAAGTTGATGAGCTGAGTAGCCGATAAACCAAGAATAGAGCCAAACCTCGATGCTCTTACGTGGTCACATTGAAAGAGAGTATGTTCAACAGTCTCTTCATTTTTATTGCAAATAGGGCAAATATTGGTAGCTGAAATTAATTTACTATATAGAAGGTTGCATACCTGAATAGCTTGGTGCAAACATTTCTACCCAAAAAATTCAACTCTTTGAGGGAGCTAGGGGAAGACACCGCAAGGTGTTCCATTGAAGCAAAGGGCGTGAAATTCTATCTCTTTCCTTGATCATAGTGATATATGCGGATTTGTTAGTCAATTCACCATTCTTAGTACATTGGCAGATCTTTCTTTCGTTCGTATTACGCTGAGGAATATAAATTCTCAAAATACTTTCAACATCCATATTATTGTTAAAAGGTATTTCTAAGAAGGTGGATATTCCAGATCTTGCTCCGATAAAAAAAAATTCCTTAGCAAAAAGCTTTTGATTAGAGACCGGTGGAGAAAGGTTTTCAAAGACCACTTTTAGAGGGGATCCAATTGCATTTTCAAATCCAGCTACTTTCCCCATTGCCAAGAATCCACCTCATTCCATCTTTAATAAATTTCGTAGCTTCCTAGAAAATCCTTCCAAAACCAAAAATGGCCTTTCCTGGAATTAGCTTCCCAAAATATTAGTTTGGCCAGTAGGAGTAGGTTCGTTGGACTTGGACAATGGATGGGACGAAGCGACGAAGATAAGGCCAGCGACTGGCGAGACTAAAATAACCCAATCCTATACTAACGGGAGGAATACGTAGCAGTATAACAAGACCCTCCCTCAGTACCCCGTGTCCAATCAGCGGCATATGCGTGTTCTCGAATACATAGTCCACACGGGACACACACGTCCCTCTAGAAGTCTGGAAAAACTAACTGAGCCCTTTTTTTAGTAGTAGTAGTAATGAAACCACATACATTTGTACCTTTTTTTCTGATTTCATCGCACCCGACGTCCCATTTTTGAAGAGGCTTCTGTTTTTGTCAGTTTTGGGGCCTGTCTGCTTTTCCTGTTTTGGAGTTTCTGAGGAAGAGGAAATAGGGGTATCATTCATCAATTACTAAAAGCAGAAGTAGATCGAGAAGAGAGAAGGGAGGGAGGAATGGCGAGGGAAATGAACAGGAAATGCTCTCACTGCGGGAAGAATGGGCATAACTTGAGAACATGCAGCGACAAGGGGTTGAAGCTGTTTGGTGTGAGGATTTTGAGCCCAGATGAGGAAGAGGAGGTTATGAGAAAGAGCGCTAGTATGGGAAACCTCGCTTCCTTGGCTTCCTCCGAGCAGATCGATCATGGGTATTTGTCAGATGGTCTCCTGCATTCCTCTGGAAGAGGAAAGCGTGAGAGGAAGAGAGGTAATTGATTGTTACTTCTTCTTGTTCTCCTTGCTTTTTTTGCCTCTATTATTATTATTATTATTCTTCTTTTTAGTGGGGATGTGGGATTCTGAAAATTGGAATTTGGAGGGGACATGATTTTGATTGTCGATGGGTTTTGTTGTTTTGGTTATGGGTTTGTTTTTTTTTTTTACTGGGGGGTTTTTGTTGTTGGGTCTTGATTTTGGGTTCATGGGTTGTTTTCATGGGAATGAATGTTAGGGCTAGGGCCTGTTTGTTGACATTAAAATACATAGGAATTAAACAAATTGAAATTCATGGCCACATGAGCTGTACCCGTCTTTATAATATGAGGTGAGGGGTGAAGGATCTAATACTGTAATGTAGAAGGGACCTTGACTTTTTTATAGGATTTGAATTACTAGGGTGATGGCTGTGTATCAGTGAGGTTATTTGATGGTCGTTTTTTGTGTGTTCACCTTGGATCTTCATTTTTAATGACTTATATGGCACGAATACCTATGAATTCAATTTCCGTGTATCCTATTCAAACAAACAGGTACTTTTTATATAGTTTTGTTTGGGATTTCTGTTGTCCGTTTTTTTCTTTTTTTTTGGAGGTTGGGGAAAACCTGCAATTTGCATAATGCAGTTTTCAATAGGTATGTTTCCTTCAAAGGCATTGCAGAACAAATTATATACCATTTTGCCAAAATTTCTGTGTGATTGTAGATAGAATGCCCAAGCTTGCTTTGCAACAATTGGTTAATTTCCTCCGATCCATTCTTTTGGATCATATTTTCTCTTAAAACTAGTACTTGATATTAATAATTGAATATGAAGACAATGATACTCATGTGATATAATTTTCTAATGTAACTTGTCACTTCTAGATTGCTAAGTTTCGTGTTCTCCAATCTCATGCTGCCTGTCAAGGATGAAGAAAATTTACTGATGGCTGAGAAAAAATATATACACTAATGTATACTGCAGTTCTATCAATCGCTAAGAAATCATTTACTTTTGGTTCCTGGTGTTGAATATCTGCATACTAATGTTCAGATGTTTTTACATCTGATAGGATGGTTGAGCCTTGTCCTAGAGTGAAGATATCTCCAAGTGGAGGTACCCGAGGTCAGGGGTTTTACAACCATTGTTACTAATGGGGAAAAAAACGGAGCAATTGGTTTTCTTCCTTTTGTTTAACATGTTTCTCAAAAGTATAGATTTTCTTCTTACAGCAAGCTGGTCTTGTTCACTGAGTTGTAGAGCACTTAAACAGAAAAATCTCTTTTTATCATTTGGTCTTGTTCACTGAGTTGTAGAGCACTTAAACAGAAAAATCTCTTTTTATCGTTCTTCACTCTTCAGTGGTTCGCTGATATGGGGCCTGATTCCTCTGATTTGATGGGCAGTTACCCCAGTCAAGTTAATAACTGGAACAAATTAAAAGTGCAATCAGGAATCAAGGCTCAGGCTGGAATATTGCAAGTTCCTTTGCTGCTTGATATTTCAGGTCTCAGACACATTGTTTTTGGACCTTTTTAACTTTCTATTGTTCAGCTCAAGCCATTTCTTCTCCAAGTGTATCAACCACTTTGTCCTGTTTCTTCTGCTAACTCATCTACTCTTTCTTGATTCAACTCTTTTATCATTGTATGGAGTTGTACTAATTGGTGCTTTGAATTCTCTATTTTCATGTTGCGTTGTATAAGTTACTTTCTAGTAAAGTGGAATTTTTTTCGTTTCATCTTAGGAGTTCCATGGACAAAGGAAGAACACAGGACATTTCTAGAAGGACTGGAAAAGCTCGGGAAAGGGGACTGGAGAGGAATTTCGAGAAAATTTGTGATGACCAGGACACCAGCCCAAGTAGCCAGCCATGCTCAAAAGTATTTTCTTAGGCACACTATGTTTAATAATAAGAAGCGCAGGTCCAGCCTCTTTGACATGGCAATTAATGATACTGTAATTCTCCTACTTGTATTTTCTGGACATTCTAATTGTGGGGCTCAATTCTGTTATTTTTGCATAATTTTCTTCCACATTTTGACTCAGCTGTGCATTTGCTCAGGCACCAACTTCAGACACTGGCCCTGCTTTGTCTCAGATGAGGACCAATGAAATTCCAGAAGTGAGTAATCTTCAACATCAAGATAACTATGTGGTAAGGCTGAATCTGAGCAGAAACATAAAACTATTGCAAAGTGTCTTGCTTCTAAATGTTGGATCATGCAAATATTTATTCCAAGAAGCCTGTATTTGGGTAGAAACAAAGAGTTCTGCTAGTTTTTTAACCTTCTTAGGGCCTGTTTGTTTGCAATTTGCATGGAGTACATAGGAATTCATGGTCAAATGAGCTCCATCGAATATTATTAAAGAGGTGAGGGATGAACGATTTAAGGAGAGGGATGAAGGATATAGGGTAGCGATGTAGAAGGGACCTTTACTTTTCTAGGATTTAAATTACTAGGGTGATGGCTAGATATTCATTTCCCATCTTCCCTTGATTCAATTCCCATTAAAACGGAGGTTATTTGATAGTCATTTTTGGATTCTTCATCTTGAATTCTTCATTTTTAACCACTTACATAAATACAAGATCTTAGAATTCCTAGGAATTTAATTACATAAAACAAACATGCCCTTAATGTTAATCTATAGTGTAATATTAAGCTCATTTTCCAATGTTTAAAGTTAATTTGTGCTATATGTCTACCGTCATCATCATCATCGTCATCATCAGAGCCTTGCCCCAACTATGTTAGAGTAGGCAATGTAAGTTTTGTTTCTCCATTCCAATTTATTTTGAGTCAAATTCTTATATAAGTTGCAATTCTTTAGATCTATTTTTACTACCTCCATCCACTTCCTCTTCGGCCTGCCCCTTTCCTTTGTTCGGCTATCAACTTGCATAGACAAACTTTTCCTTATCAATGTTGTTGTTGGCCTGCATTGGACATGGCCAAACCTTCTCAAACGAGTTTCCCCAATTGTATCCCCTATTGATGCAATCACTAAATGCTCTCGAAATCGCTCATTTCTAATTTTATCCTTAAAAGTTTTACCACACTTCCACATCAACATTCTCATCTCTTTTACATCCTTGCAGTACATATGTTACTTCTTCATTGACCAACATTCTGCTCCATAGGTCATAGTAGTTTCAGCTTTTTGTACATGTCCACTAAAGTTGCACTCCATATATTCTGTTTTTGTGCAACTTATTTTAAAGCCTTCGGATTCTAAAGCCTCCCACCTTATGCGATATACTCTACCATTGTGTTTTAATGGCAGCCTCTATCTTTATGACTTAATTTAGTTTTGTAAAATTGAAATATTGCAATATGAGGCTTGTCCAGATGCACCCTTTGGCAAAAACCACATCTGCTACGCCCAACTAATCTTGTCATTTCACACACAGACTCATTTCATTGGTAGTAACTAAATACACATTTCAGTGGCAGTAACTAATCTCGTTATTTTATAGGTAGGGCACACACATATTTAGAGAGAGAGAGAGAGAGATTTAACGGGCATTAACTAATTTTGTCATTTTATAGGTAACTAATTTTGTCATTTTATAGGTGGGGAACACGGCTAGCATTGTCACCCAGACCCCAGTCCATAGCATTCAAACATCTCCGACTTTGCCGCCAATTGAAGCATGTGGTGAAGCTCTCAATGTCAATGGCGTTCGCTACATGGTGAGACACCCATACCTGTAATTTCTTTTATTTTAGAAACTTATTAAAAACAGGAAATTTGATGTAGGAAACACCTTAACTTCTAATGTTCATCTTGTTTAACAGAGTGGATTCGCGGCAGAAAACCAGACCAAAGATGCAACTTTTCAAATTTCCCAAATCTTAAGTTCTGTTCCCGCTCCTGGATCATCCTATTTTTCAGATATCATCCCTCTTAAACCACATGAGGGACTTCCTTGCTCACCAAATTTTCTCCGACTATCATTTAATCCATCTCAGGCAACAATGGAGTTACCAGCAATGGGAAACAGTGATTTGGAGCTCAGCATTGCTCCGCCTCGGCAGTTCAATTCGACAAGATTATCTTCTGGAGCCTCCACTCTATCTGGTGCCATTCGGGTGATTTAATATGTTGCGTATCTTGTATCCTACCCCAGAAACATGTTCTGGAATTAAAGGTGAAAGGATAGCGACACTATCTTTTTGGTTGAAGGGAAGATAATAATTTTTAGACCAAGTGGACCTCAATTTCATGTATTTAGAGATGCTGTCGGAACAACATTATGTTTGTTTTTGGTGGTTGAAATAAATGTCTCCGAATGTGCTGTCTGTTGTTTGTTTGAATCCCAACCAAAAAAAGAAAGGACTGTAGGCAGCTCTATATGTGGTTCTCAATATCTCATGTCTTGGTTGGCTATGAGGATGTATTGTGGGGGCTCCTCGCTAATCAGAAACAACAAAACGAGGTGTAGACACAGCTGAAGGAACACAACAAATCATATGTAGAAAATCACAAAAACAGCAGCTGCAGATCACTAACACTGTTATACAAGTATAATGTCCTTTTAGGTTGTGGGGGCTCCTCACTAATTAGAAACAACAAAACGAGGTGTAGACACAGCTGAAGGAACACAACAAATCATATGTAGAAAATCACAAAAACAGCAGCTGCAGATCACTAACACTGTTATACAAGTATAATGTCCTTTTAGGTTGTGGGGGCTCCTCACTAATTAGAAACAACAGAATCAGGTGTAGACACAGCTGAAGGAACACAACAAATCATATGTAGAAAATCACAAAAACAAGCATCTTCAGATCACTAACACTGTTATACAAGTATAATGTCCTTCTAGGTTGTGGGGGCTCCTCACTAATTAGAAACAACAAAATAAGGTGTAGACACAGCTGAAGGAACACAACAAATCATATGTAGAAAATCAGAAAAACAGCAGCTGCAGATCACTAACACTGTTATACAAGTATAATGTCCTTTTAGGTGTTGCTCAGCTGGTTTGCGACTTATATGGTGTGTGGGTTTAAATCCTATGTAAACCAAAACCAAAAAGAGAAAGCTGGTGATACATTTGAGGCCCACTCGTGGGTCCATTCATGAGGCATGTGGCGGACCAAGCTTGCCTTAGCATTACTTTGCGTAATTTTCTGTCCCAGGTACCGAAAATTGGTATGATGCTGGTCCCATGGACGGCCCACTTGCCAAATACAAAGACTCCTTTATGTTTGATATTGGAGGCTAAGTTGGGCCTTTAGGCATGCATAGAACCCGTCTGTCACCCATTGAGCCAAGAAATTAGGCCCTTCTTCAGCCCATGGCCCTAAACACACATCACAAAACTAGCCCAATGTAGGTTAGACTCAGGCCGGCAAAGCCTGTGCCACCCTAATTCATTTTCATGGGGATTGTGAACCAAATATATTATATTGAATCACTAGATGCCTAGACTCAGTAGATTTTGACAAAGCCCGAGTGCTTGGGCATCATAGATCTTAATGGGAATGTCTTGTTTATTGTACTCTAGATTGAGGGGATTATACAATTCGCAGCTAGGGAAAAAGGGATAGTCAGATCAAGTATAGTTTAGGGGCGCATGCTTCACTCATTGAATCATTGATGCAATCAGCCACTCAATGGATTGTCCATTATTTAATATTTTGCTCTTTTTTTTCTATTGAGTATGGATTTATCTATTTCTCACTTAGCTGTCTATCTGATGGTCACCAAGTCAAGGGTTTGGATTTTCCCATCAATCACTTATCAGGGATTTTGTGCATTTGCATTTTGCACCCAGTCATCCACTGTGTAGCCCATGATATCAAGAAAAGTTTGCATGGTCACCCTGTCATCTCTGACTTGAGAATGATCGTCTAAATTTGCATAGGAATCAAATCATTGAACCATTATACTTTATGGCTGTTAAAACAGATAATTAGAAAATTACAAACATTAGAATACCTGATATTCAATTCATCTGTAATTCTCATTAAGATTTTCTAACTCCACCTTGCTCCTTCTATTGATATGCATTGAGGTAAGCTCCATAGAATGGTTGTCACATTTTCTATTTCGTCAATTGCAGAGAGAGTCATTCAAAGGGCCTTTTGTTTCCTGTAATTGAATTCCAAAAAATTGCAGGATTTTATATTTTTATAGGTGGTTAAAATTAAAGAATCAAACATTAACATAAAGAATGACCATTAAATGACCTCTCCATTGATGGAAATTTGATCAATGGAGATGGGAAATGAATGCCCATCCATCATCATCAGAACCAAGAAATTTCTATGGAGCCACCGTTATGTGAAAGGGAATTTATGTTAGAATTCATAACTTTTTCAAGAATGTTTGGGGTCTTCACTTTTTTTTTCTGTCTTTGGGAGAGGCTCTCGCTCTACCCAGCCAACCAGCCTCCCAGTAATTTAAATTTTAAGAAAGACAGTGTCACATTCATATCGTTATCTTATATCTTTCATTAATAATCATTCAGGCAACTCATTTGACCACGAATGACCATGTATTTAATTTTTATATTTTGTATGCAAAATGAACAGAACATTAGCACAGCCATTAGATACAGTGATAGTCTCCTAGTCAAGTTCTGCTTCAAGTTTAATTTATATTTCATAAGATCTTAGTGATCAAAAGCCATTGCAATGTAAATACATATACTTTTTTGCCTGAAAACCCATTCCAAACGGCATCTATAGTGCATGCTTCACCCCTTTTTCTAAACACTTGGTTTTGGATAGGGCTGTCAATCGTGTCGTGTTAACGAATTCGGGTTACGGGTTAACGAATTCGTGTTAAAATCACCTCAACCCATATACAGCTCGTTAACTTAAACGGGCCAAAAGATCCAACCTGAATACGACCCGTTAATTTAATGGGTTACACGACTCAACCCGTTAACCCGTTAAGTAATTAAGTTATTTCAAAAATTAGAAGAAAATCCATACAAAAGAATATAAGGAGAAAATTTTATAAGGCACACGAAACTATAAATGAGGATCTTGAGTAGATCCCCCCTAAAATTCCACTACAAAACAATAAATTTCAATTTCTTCTTATGAATATAAATTAATTCTAGCTACACTTAGGGACTAAAAAAAATTAACGGGTTAAATGGGTTGTTAACAGGTTACTGGTGTAATTCGTACACGACCCATTGACTTAACGTGTTAACGGGTTTAACCCATTAACGACCCAAACCCATTAAGAGCCCACCCTAACCCGTTAATATCGTGTAGGTTCGTGTTGTGTTAACGAGTTGTGTGGCATTTTGACAGCTCTAGTTTTGGATAAAGATATGATTATGTGAATGGGTTGTGTTCGGCTCAAACTTCAAATCCATCGTACATCTAAATCCACATGTGTATCTAGATTGAGACAGTTTTGACTGTGTATGCAGACCTAGACAGTTCTTTTTGTGTAGCTAGTTCCATCTTTAAATTCAGACCAGTTACTAACTAAACATACACATTACATAAAAGTTTAGGGTACAAGATCTCTAGATTGATCTACTCAATAAATCAGCCCAAAAGTGTGTAGAAACAATAAATATGAAGTGGAAATAAAATCACAAGCACACACCACAAAGATACCAGATTTCTGCATGGAAAACTCTAACCGGGTAAAAAACCACGGATCCAAATTTGATCTAATCAAACACTATGAATCTCACAATTATAAAAAACTCAGATTTCTTCCACAGATATCCCTTACCTAAGGACTAAAGTTACCTTGTGTCGCTTCACGTTTCAACGACTTCACACCGTTGATTGCAACAGACTCAATCCAGCGCTTAATTCCTTAAATCTTCTAGCAAAAAGATGATATTCTACACAGGATGCAAAGATACTGGCTCTAGAGAACTTAGCAGCACAACTTCTTAATAAATCTCTATAGAATAATGCTCTCAATTAAATATCTAATTCAGAACTTGAGAGGTGTGGTCGTCGTTTTTTAGAATAGCCCTTGAGTCTTTTAAATAGCCTTTGGGATGTGCTTAAAGTTGTCTAACTTGATTAGGATTAAAACAAGCAGTTTAAGCACAATTAGAAATAAGTTTTTAATTTTTTGTAGGACTCTGCCATATGTCCGCTCGAGCGGACCCACCATATGCTAGAGCGGATGAGATTCTGTTTTAGCGTTTGGCCATCCTGACACATGTCCGCTCGAGCGAACAATTTTTCTCCCAGCTTTCTTCTTCTAATTCTTTTCAATCTTATATCTTCAGAGTCATTTTCTAAATAAATATTACAACTCAAAACACCCAGAGTTTTGTCCAATCCATGAATTTAGCCACCACTCAAAATCCTAATGTTACGCCAACTCGTGATCTTAGATGCCAATACTTGGCCAGTAACTGTGTCGAATCTGGGTGTTAGGTCCACATATCTATGACTTTTGTCCTTTTTATTAGAGCTATTTCTTTTACCTTGGCTTCTTTCTAAATGAAGATGATCATGATCTCACACATGGAGATTCAGTTTGCGTTGAAATCCTCCACCATTCATAATCATATACCGACTTCCAAAAGATGCAATTTCATCCTCTCTTTACTCTATTGTACACGAGGATAGAGTCCAGTGATTTGGTCGAACAGATCGTCTTAGTGGGGCCCATCATGGCCATCATGATTCAGCTTAAGTAAAGTGAAGGCATCACTATTAGCAAGTGGCCAAACAAAAACAATTTTTCAAACCTTGCGCATGGCTACAGTCTTATGCATTATACATCTGCTATCTTCCTTGTGCCACGTAATTGGAACGAATTGATACGAATGTTAGTTGCAAGATGCAGCACTTGCACGACAGGAAAAAATAAATAAATAATAGCATTGAATAGAGAATATGGGGCATGATCTTGGGTGCATTTTGGGAGGCTTTTGTGAAGCCCACACAAATTAATGTAAATATGTCCGTACATGTGACAAGGGTTGTTAGAGAAATCACCGCCGTTCAATCACTTGTTGGATGGACAGAGGTGATTTTTCACCCACACATTATCCATGTGGTAACTTCACAAGTTTTTATTACCGGTCTCCGGATCAAATTAAGAGAAGGGTTGTGTTAGGTAGATTGGTAAATAAAATAAAATTATATCATAATTCAAATATGATCCTGAAAAGCCTATAGTACGTAATTGAAATAAGATTTTAATAATGATATTAATAACTTTTTCCACGTGGTGCTCTTGGCCTCATTCCTCCTGCTCAGCCCTACAAATCAGTGCGCTCCAAAGTGGACCTCACGTGATATAATCCTCTATCAGGAGAGCCGAGAGGCCCATATAAAAAATTTCACATGCTCGTGTGCTCACTGGATCACTCCTCTTTCTGAATTATTGACAGTCCTATTCATTCCTGTGCAGTGGCAGACTCCTATTAGGTGTACCTCACAGGATCTCACAGCACAGGCCCATTTTAGCCTCACAAAATTCCACTTGGCAAGGTACTCACTGGACCACTCTGACACTCTCTATGCATGTATTATTGATGGCCCCAATCGAACCCCCACCATAGGTGTCTCGAACTGTAGCCCTGCTTGCCATGGGTTGTCTCTTGATTCACATAGGTCATGGGTACTTATCGTCGCATTCATTGCCTCTCTATTATGCATGTATGTTATAAATGAGGTACAAAAATAGTTCATATATAAGGTACACCAAATAAATGAGGTACAAAAATAGTGCATGTATAAGGTACACCAAAAAATCTTTTGCATCTAAAGAGGTAATGGAGACATCCCACACCCACCTTTTCCACTCACAACAAAAAAAAAAAAAGGTGTCGGTATTAGTAGGGCTATCAAAATGCTACATGATTAATTAATACGACATAAATTTATACAATATTAATGGATTCGAGTAGCCTATTGACAGGTTAGTGTCATTAATAAGTCGAACCCGTTAACCCATTAAATTAGCGGGTCGTTAACAAATAAAACCGGTAACCCATTAACAAGCCGATACAACCCTCCAAATGATAAATGACATAAATTATAAAATGCATGAGGAGTATTTTGGTAATGTTAAAAAAGTTGAAGTGAAATCCTAAAATCCACATATAAAATATCATTTTCTGATTTATTCACTATCTTTTCATTAACAAAAGAGTGTGTGTTAATTGACATAGTCCAAAATGGTCAAAATCATTTAACGGGTCGTGTTCGTGTTTGACTTTTAGATCCGTTTATTTAATGGGCTGTGTACGGGTTGAAGTGATTCTAACAAGAATTCGTTAACCCGCAACCTTAATTCGTTAACACAGCATGATTGACAGTCCTAGGTATTAGTCTTGATATGGTGGTTGCATTTGGTGATGGATAAGAGGGTCAAATCCCATTTACCACCATTGTTTTTTAAGTTCATGTGGGTCCTATAGTTGCGAACCAAACTTCTCAATTTGTTTATTGAACTAATACACTCCAAAGCATTTATAAGTTTCTTGTCTTAAATCTCAATGAACTTTGAGTAATTTATGAAAAAACTTCTGACCTATAGATATAATGTTATGCACTTTTTTGGGCCCTATTTCATTATTTAAATTGTTCAACAATATCATATTAACGATAAGAGTAAAAAATATTTAATTTCATATATTAAATCTTCATAAATTTTGAGAAGATTTTGTGAGAAAGTCAAAAGAATTCAAACGCATCTCATTCGCTCGTGTGAAAAGACCCCGATTATAAATACACTACTTTAAAACTAGTTAAATGTGATTAAGAGTAGTTAATTATGTTTGATTCTTAGTTAAGTAAGTTTGGCGTGTTTGGCAACTAACTAGTTAAACTAAAGTAAAGTAAACTTAGACAAAAAATGACAAGGGGTTATATCGAAAATACACAATTTTAAAATTTCTTCTAAATTAAAAAAAAAAGTAAAAAAAGCAACCTCCTTTCTCCACAAAAAGACAAAAAAAAAACTCCACTTTTTCATAAAAAAGTAAAAAAAATTATATACCAAATAACTAAAACAAATGGCCATCATAACACCTTAAAATTTATTCTCTTTTGATTTGGCAGTTCACCTCATTATACTTCAATTCACTATACATCCAAACACACATGGTTTTATATGTTCGAATAGAGCTTGGGTCGAGCCGGAGGTCAAGGAACTTAATTTTTCTAAACTCAAGCCGCGGACTCCCATTTGCGAAATAGATCACGGCACGATACTCGTATGACCACTCCCTCTCTACAGGTGTCCTTTGTTTGTGAATTCACTATACTGGCAGCCCTTTTCATCACAATCTCCTCGATTAGAGTGATCATAAGTTCATAACTCAAGTTACGGACTCCCGTTTGTGAAATCGATCATGGCATGATACTTGCATGACCACTTTCTCTACAGGTGTCCTTTGTTTCTAGTTTCACCACATTGCCAAGCCATTTTCATCACAATCTCCTCGGTTAGAGTACTTAGAGGTAAGCCCTTGAGACCATCTCTTAGGATGATAATTCACCCGTGTATCCCAAAATTCAAAGCCTAATTCCAAGTTTTTGCTTTTATTTTCTTTTATTTTAGGCTTATTTTAGCGAGGAATTTGGGGGTTTTGTGCTTCGAAGAGTTTGATTGGAATCAAAGCGTGGGAATTATAATTAGAGAGCTTAGAAGGTCAAGGCAAGTTTTTATTTTAAATTCCATTCCATGAATGCTAGTCTTTTGTGATTCTTCAAAAATTCTATATAATGTGCATTTAATCTTGTTTAAGCTCATGTTTATGGGGACGATTTGTAATCAGAATTAGTGTCAAATGAAGGGAATTTAATGCGTGTTGGAAGCCCCTTTGATGGTGGGTAAAAGGCCTTGAAAAGAGGCTCCAAGGGAAAGGGAAAACCCTAGAAAACATAGAGCAGGACATGCGATCCCCCTATTTAACTATTTTGGGCCCCATCTCTTTCCTCATTTTTATCATGAATGTGGGCCCTACCCAAGCATCTTGTGTGCCATTGCCTTCGCGTACAACTCACTGCCTTCGCAGTCTCTCTCCAACGGTCTTACATCTTCCTTCCATTCTAAAAAAACTACTGTCAGGGGCAGACTCACATATACTGGTGTGGGGGCTTCTGCCCCCACCCAATTGGAAAATTTTCAATGAGTTCTCTAAAACCCAACTAATCCAGCCCCTACTTAAAAAATTGTCCAGTCCAAATCCATTTCCCCAAGCTCTCTCTCCCTCTTAAAAATCTATAAGTTAGAAGAGATCCTCAAATCATATTCTGTATTTGGCATTGGCACGCCGCCATTGCCCCTTGCTAGGTAGGTATTCATTGCGGTGCGGCGCGGCACCACCGCTACTTTCCATTTTTCATTTTTGTTCTTGAAAACCCCTCACTAGATAGGTAGCCTTATTTGTTCAATTTCTTTACTTTAATGTACGGATTGCCAATTTGCTTATCTTTTGCCAAATCATTTTTATCTTCTTAACATCTAGATTCTTCTTAACGTCTAACATTTTCATCCTTCCATTTTCATATTTTGCCTAACTCCATCTCCTGTCATCATACGGACATGGAGTCTCTGGGGGCACATTTGCCTAACGTGGGAAAAATCACTCAAAATTTTTATGTGGCTCATTTTCCATTGGTTGGTGCAATAATTTTATGCCAATAAAAGATGCGTTTTTAAGCTGATTTTTTTACATTAGAAAGCAAACAATTGCAGATGAGTGCAAATTGGGTGGCTCACTTCGAGATCTACAATTGAGTGTTGGCTCTTTATCTCATATGGCTATAAAAAAACCAGTATGATTTTTTTTAATAGTGTTTAAAACTCAATTGACACGTATCAGTTGAGCCATCACTAATTTCAAGTTATCATTTAAATAAAAAGGGTTATTTTTTAAAGCCCTCCTCAAGGGAAAATTGTGGGTCCGCCACTGCCCACAGCAGGCCTCCACTTCCATCAATATTGCTCTCTTCTTACCCCCAATATATAATATTTTTTCCATTATTAGAAAACCTGCATCACAATTGTCCATTTCCATACAAAAAAAAATCACTTCTCATTCACCCTTTGAAAATCTTTTTCCTCCCATCTAAAAAACACACACAAGCTCTTCATCCCCATAAAAGAAGAACTCCATATGAAAAATCTCGAGGTACCCATTACAACAAAATCAATTTGTGAAATGGGTTTCTCTAAAAAAGGACAATGATGGATTTCTCCTGTGGATTCATCTCCTTCTTCTTCATCTTCCTCCACATGGGGTTTTGAGGTTTTCCGAATCTCATTACTGTTATTGAAGAATTCGTGTTGTGGGGTTTTCCAGCTCGACCCAAGAAGCACAGAATTTCATAGCATTTAATGGTAGAGCTTTTTCGATGAATTTGTTAAGTAATTGGGTGTGATAGATGAAGAAAATGAGGGGGAAGAGTAAAAAAAATCAGAAAAAATAAGAGACAAGCGACGCTATCATTACTCAACTGACACAAACAACAAAATAAAAACTGAAAAGATCAATCAAAGCCCTTAATCAATAGGTCTAATTTCTCTTGATTTGTAAGTCATATCACAATTAGTCAGGTTAGGTAGGTTGATATGTACAATATCTATTAAGGGCTACTTTGGCACTCTATTACTATAGTAAAAGTCAAGTAAAGCCTCCATTTTTCAGACAAGATGTTAAATAAAAAATACTTTAATTCAAAACTCCCTCTTATTTAAAAAAAAAGTAAAAAAAATAATTATCTTTATTCACAAAAAAAAAAAACTCCACTCTCTTATATGAAAAGTTAAAAAAATTCCATAACAAATAACTAAAAATAAAATACTATTATAACTCATTTATATTTTATTTTTTCTTCAAAAACGACTTTACGTTACTTTACTTTTTTTGACTCTTTTAGTAGAATTGTGTGGCCGTAGCCTTTCTTAATAGACTCAGCCCACACCCACAGTTTATTTACTGGTCCCAAACCAACCCCAAAATAAATGTGGGTCTTGTCAAGCTAGGTGGGCAGGCCAAGCCAGCTGCTGGCCCTAGTGCCTTCACCTCTCCATTTCTTCCTTCACCTCTCAAAGGTCAAAATGAAAAACAGAAGAACAGATAAAATATTGAAGTTAGTAACCATAAAATAGTAACCAACACGCCCTGAGCGAAGATAAATAGCGTTGCGATTAGGTTTTTGCACCTCCGCCTCTTCAGCATTTCATTCACTTCACCTCACACTCCCTCTCCCTCTCCCTCTCTTACGGCTAGGGTTTCTACTTTCAAGTCCCCATTTCTCTCGTTCATATCCGAAAAACAGCTCGTCTTCTCGTTTCCTAGATCAGCATCGATGGAGCAATCGACGAAGAAAAACTAGGTTTTTGCTGCCGCTGCAAAATCTCTGTGAATTAGGGTTGCTGAATCTAACTCTAGAGGAGAAGAAATGGCGACGATGAACCCTTTCGATCTCTTGGGTGAGGACGACAACGATGATCCGTCGCAGCTGATCATCGCTGCTCAGCAAGCCGCTCCAAAGAAAGCCCTAGCTCCGACACAGCCCGCGGCTGCTCAGAAGCAATCTCCGGCGCCGGGAAAACTGCCCTCAAAACCCCTTCCTCCAGCTCAAGCAGGTAAGATTTTTATTTTTTATTTTTTATCCCCTTGTTGCGGTGCTTGTTTGGTATGATACCAGTTTAGGTCCTATACTGATTTGGGTTTGTCTCCATTGATTCGGTAGAAAGATTTGATTTTTTTGCGGTTTCGTTTTGCTATCTGTAATACTGATTTGGGTTTGTCTCGATTGATTCGGTAGAAAGATTTGATTTTTTCGAAGTTTCATTTTGCTATCTGTAATGCTAGTTTGCTTGAGTTATCTTCCTATCGTCGTTCGTTCTGATTATAATTTAGTACTGGTTGCTATTTGGAGTAAGAGGTATTCTTTTTTTTTTTTTTTTTTTTTTGACGCTTGTTATGAAAGTTTTTGAGGAATATATTGGCAGCTGTCAGAACTCTTGTATATCTGCATCCCATATATATGTATATTTTTAGCTTTTAGATTTTAGTTTTTATTATTTTCTTTGAGAGAGATTAGATTTCGTCAATTACTTTACCTTTTGTTTTTTCTCGTCTTCTGTATTGTGGGTTTATTATGTTGTTGTGGCAAATTAACAAAATCTGAGAGTGTTCGCTCTGGGCCTGGTTGTTCGCCTATGATTCATAGGAATTCATGGTCAAATGAGCTCCACCTAATGATCACCAAAGAGGTTAAGGTGAAAGGTGAAGGATATAAGGTAGTGAGGTAGATGGGACCTTGGCTTTCCTAGTGTGATGCCGGGGTAGTCATTTTCTATCTTCCCTTGTTTCAATTTCCCTTAAAGGGGAGGTCTTACGACGGATAGTTTTGGATATTCACCTTTTATTCTTCATTTTTTTAACCACTTGCAGAAATACAAAATCTTTGAATTCATAGGAATTCAGTTCCATTGAATTCCATGAAACAAACAGGCCCTCTGTGATTTTATTTTTTAAATATTTGCGGTGGCAAAGTAGAGATTTTGAAATTAGCTTGTAATTCTTTTTTTCAAATTTCACTATATGTTTTGCATATTTGTGGATTTGCCTTTCCTTAAAAGTGAGGGAAGCAAAAACTGAAACAGGCAGTGGGCGAGGAGGCGGTCGCAGTGGCGGGCGTGGAGTTGGGCGTGGTCGTGGTGGTGGGTTTAATAGGGACTATGGGAGTAATGAAACTTTGTTCAACAATGGAGTTTCTGGAGGGCATGGTGGGGTTGAAGAGGGAGAATCTGGGAAGACTTCAGATAGGGGGCATGGATCGTATGGTGGACCTCGTGGCTCCTTCCGTGGGGGTCGTCGTGGTGGTTTTAGCAATGGAGAGGTTGAAGGTGATCGCCCTAGGAGACAATTTGAACGCCGCAGTGGAACTGGGCGGGGGTAAGTACGCATTCATCTCTATGTCTGCATGCTCTTATTCTTTGAAGCATATACAGTTTGTATGACTTAGAATATAATGTTTTTCCTTCTTTTTTCCTAATATACAGTCTTTAATGTGCAGGAATGAAATAAAACGTGAAGGATCTGGTCGTGGGAACTGGGGAACTGGAAGTGATGAAATTGTTCAGTGAGTTTACCTCTTTGAAATTTAATAAATATCAATAACTATCTCTACCAATTATATTTGGTTTATTTAGATGACGTAAGGTATTAATAAGCTATTTTGAAATTTATGGACTGCAAATCTTCTATTAAGGTGCATTTTCTGCTGTAGGGAGCCTGAGGAATTTACCAATGCACTTGAGAAGAATTCAAGCCCAGAGGTTCAGCCAGGAGAGGAAGATGCTGCAGTTGTCAACAAGGAGAATCCTGTGAATGAGCCGGAAGAGAAAGAACCTGAAGAAAAGGTGAATATAGTCATATAATTTGGCGGAAAGTATTTATTTCACCTAATACCAAGTTCTTCTAGTTATGCTGTAGTTTCTGGTCGAATCCCTGTTTTGACTCTGTCATTTTTATCCCTTTTTTTGGGGTATCCATTCCTGTGTGCATTAAAACATCATTGTCATTCGTGTTTAGGGTTTGAAAAGTCGTTGGAATCCTGGACTACTTAGCTTATCTGCATCATTCTTGGTCCCTAGAGTGTCATGCGGGCTCAACTTAGGTTCATGTGGCATGACATAGTCTTGATGTGATGCAGCCAAGTGATATTGGACTCAGTGGTGAATTAGTCAGTCACCAATATCGAGTTTTAAAACCATGTCCATTCCCTATGTATGCATTGTAACGTCATCTGTATACATGTTTGCTTGAGAGGCAAATCAACTTTTAGTTTGCCTCTACCAAGTCTACCGTCATCGCTTGTTAAAGGAAGCACTTATAGTGACCAGTCACAAAAAAGACAAAGAAGTGTCACCCTCTCATGGGTTGAACTTATCTTATCTTTTACTGCTACTGTTCACAGAATTTTTTTTCCCACAAACTATGGCTGTTGAATGGAACTGAGGATTTTTTCTAGGAGAATTGTGATCCTTGTGCTTTCTATGTTGTAAGAGCCCATGTAAATTATATTTTGCTCAATTTACTGGTAGATTGCTATTGAAATGGTTATTGTATGAAACTTATGTTGATATGTTAATTCATTATGTTCATTGGTGCAACTCCACCTCCATGTGAGTTCCTCTTTGATAAGGGATGCGTTGGATGTGAACAAGGTTTTAAAATTCAGACCTAGGGGGCAACTCAGTCACCGTCTATTCAAGTCAACTGAATTGCACTGGACTTGGCCGAGTCCAGCTGAGTCCCATCTTAGAGCTCAAAAACCCTTAAAAAAACATTTGTAAAAAATGCTATAAAAAAATCTCTATAGAACAGAAAATTGTGTTCTATGATTCAAATATATATATTTTTTGAATGGTTATGATTCAAATATTCTAAGACTTGTTTTAATCATTAAGAATGATTTCAAGTAGTAAGAAGTGGCTTTTTTTATAGGGTTGAATGAATAATACCTTCATATTTTTTTTTATAGAGATGAATGAAGTATACCTCCAATCTTTGAATGTTTAAATCTTTCAATAAAATGTAGTTGTGGTCTTCCAAAATCAATGCAAAAGGACCTTAGAATCTCCCACATCTTGCCACAAGATGAAATAAAAAAAAGTTCTCCTCTTAAAGGAATTGGTTGTGGGGTGACTCTTGCCCTCTTTTTTTTATTTTTTATTTTTAGGGTTTTGACTTGGTTGAGCTGACTCAGTTGAGTTTTAAGACATGAATGTGAAGACTAGGCAAAAAATCAGCCATATTTGTGGATGATTACTATTGGATTACGGTAAAATAGATTTGGATTTTATTATTTGCTTCTTTTTTTTTTTCCCTTGATATATCATCAGAACTCTGCTCAGGATCGAAGTGCTGCACATGCTGGTCTATAGGGTTTTATTAATTTTAAAAATTTTTTGGGGGTGATGTTTTTGTTATTTTTGGAAGATCTGCTCTTAAGAATCATGCAGTATACATCTAAATTGGTAACTTTTGTTATGAAATTCCAAGGTGAACCATGCAGAAGGGGAACCATCAAGGACTTTTAATGGGCTCACTTAAGTCACGCGAGGGCGGGGATAGGTACTTCCTCATTGGGGGGTGGACAAAGAGTCCATCTATTTAAGGAGTCCAAAAATTGGTTGAATTCGGCTGGACTCAGGTTCTGTGCTAATTTTTGTCTTTATGATAAGGCACATGTGAGCATTTTCAAAATCAGGACAAGTGCCCGCAGCCAGTTCAAAAATGCTCATTGTTGCAACCATGAACGTTGTGTGTATGAGTCGTATCATTCAAAATGGGGAAAAATCATGTTTACAAAATTATGTTCTATCTGAAGCATAGTTTAGTTGATTGTAGAAAACAAACAATGTTGGACAACCTCTGCATTTTTTTTCGTCTTTTTATTGAGCTGATGCACATCTTTTGCACATCATGTTATGTAGAGGCACGTAGGGCCCATTACAGTTAGGCCCAACTTCACTTGTGTGGAGATACATGTGAGCCTGGACTTGGAGTGAGTCAACTATGCTGTAAATGTGATCCTATCTATTTACAGCATGGTTGACTCACCCAGGCTCACATGTATCTCCTCACACATGTGAAGTTGGGCCTTAACTGTGATGGGCCCTACGTGTCTCTACAGTTCAATGACCCTTTGCTCTTTGTTTTGGTCTGTTTGACCTGCTATGGGTGTAGTGAAGAGAAAATGTGGGTACCTTCTTGAATGGCTAGACACAAATGATAGGGAAGAAGAAACTTTCTATATGAACCTCTGCTTCTTCCTCTTTCCGTCTTTTCTCGTTGCTATTTCTTTTCCTTTCTCTCCTCGACTTCCCCTTAGATCTCATGAATCTGATGCCAAAAGAAATGATATTGAAGGTTTTGTTGTGGCATTATGTTAAGAAGCAGTAGATGGCTGCTAGGAGACCTACTGGTTTGTTTGAGTAAAAATATTCATAAAGATCATTCTGAAAAGATTGACTACGTCAGATTTAGCTATTTGATGATAATCAAATTCAGTGGATCTGTTAAGTGCATGTAAAGTCTGTAGGCAACCACATGGATTGCATATTGGAGTGCATTAAATTTTGTGGCATCCTGGTGATGAAGATCACCCGGTGGACCCTTGAAAGTGTATCAGGGTCAAATCATGTTTCATAAGCTTGAATCAATTTGCTCAGACTTGGCTGGGTCAACTTGACTTGAATGTCCCTGTGATAATCACGTATTAAAAAACTTCGTAAAATTGGCCTGATTTACTTGACTCAATCCCTTTCCAGGTCATTGGTGCGAGATAAATTTTTTGACTGTGGAACCATTAACATGTTGAAAAATCTAGAACATCTTCTGGTCTGGTGTAAGCTCAAGCTCGAGTCTAGAGCATGGCATCAGCAGAAGCACCAAACCATGAGTTGAAGGAACTTGGCCAGAGGTATGATGTGGATCCATCAAATGCAAGTACATACATCCCACGGTCGAGATTGGACGTGCATATTGGACATGCATGTTAATGTGGTCTTTCCAGTTTCCACACAAGATGACATTTTCTTCATTTGAGCAGACCCGTATTTGGATTTACGTAAGCAATTTATGGCTTCCAGATATTAAGTTGATAGAGGCACCAAAAACTGTTTTTGGCATTAAGGGGGTGTTTGTCTGGCGCTGGATGCTGCAGAAAGGGGTGGGCAACAATTCTGGCACCATTCCTTGCAACGTTCGTGCAGTGCCGGATGCCGTGGAAAAGGCTTGTTTTGTGCTGAATTTTCCGTGCAGGACAGGATCTGCGTTTCCTTCTACCCAGGTAGGAAACGGGTGCCGTGTTTCCTCTTCTGCAGCGTTGTGCAAATGCACCTCAAGTCTTTTGGTCTTCCAACTTGCCCTTGGGATACTGCATTATGTTTAAACTGGATGAAGCGTCGCCTTAAACTAATGAGTGCCATGAATATGATGATTATGATTGAGATAGAGACATTTTTTTATTGAGGCTTTTAGTCCCATAAAACGAAGTTGAGTTCTGATTGGCAGACCATGATCGCAATAGTAACATTGATCCTTAGTTGCATGGTTTTGGTTGGTCACTCAGTGATGATGAGTTTTAAACCATGGCTGATTTATGGAATCTGTAGTTTAAACATCATTCAGAATTAGTGTTTGGATTAAAATTGTGGTAGGTCCAATAGTGAATATCGCTTGGATAGGTGCTGAAGTGGGATCATACCCAATTCACAGCATAGATAGGTGTCCCGGTACAGGTACTGGTTGATCATAGGCGGTGTCCTACTAAAAGTTCCTTACTTTCATAGCATGACTCCCTCTAGAAAATCCCAATCTGCAAATGATTATTGTTTGGAGTTATATAGCTTCCTATCTCTGATTTCCTTTCAATTTTCAGTTTTCTACTTTTAAATTAAATATTATTCTTTTTTTTTTGTCCACAAGTATTCCATGTGTATGTTCTTAACTATCAATGCCAAACCAAATAGAGGGAATGCATTGAGCCATCGACACTTCCTCAATGTAGCCCACATTGATGTGTCCCTAACATTTAGTGAGGACCAAGAGTTGGTCACTTATCAGAGATATAAGATATAATTTCATCCTTTTACTGCATTGAGAAATATATCAGTTTTTTTTTTAATGCATGCTTTCGTTTCTCATTGGTGATAATTTTTATTGAATGAAAAAGCTAAAAGCCAACAGTTGTGGCAGTTTTCTATCCATCTCTTTTTCAAGAAAAGGAAAAAAGCAGTGGCACTAGAGGAAAACATGTGGACACTACTAGAGAGTGGGGTCCCTGCTTTTCAGCGTATAATCTGTTGCTATATTTTCTTCCTAGATGTATGGGACTGAAGGAAGGGAGCAGGAAGCTAAGAAATCTATTCACTCAATTTTTCAGGTGCCTAGGGCTGGACCCTGATCCTAGGCTAGCCAGCAACATTGAATGCATTGCCATTCGCCTCCTCCCCATAAATGGCGGTGACTCTTATTTTAATGATCTATTTTGGAAGTGGAGGCTTCACCTGGGATTGCTATTTATTCATTGGCCTTTTGTTTTTTGTTTTTTGTTTTGTTTTTGATTTTTTTGAAAACAGTAAAATTTAGTGCTCCAAGAAAGAGAAATGGATCAGGCCAAAAAAGTTGGTCTTTTGTTGGACGTGAGATATTTTAAAATGCATATTGGAAAATGGTCAAGCACAATTGTTGTTACGTTTTCTTTCTTTGGAAACTCAAATCTCGGTCTCTTGTGGCCATTTTCCTTAAAATTAGAGGAGAGTTTCTAAGTTCTCTAATTTTAATACTTGGTTAAAGGAGTTATTTTCATTTTAATCCTTTCATCAAAAGACCAGTGCTTCTGTTTTGTTACAACATTAGTGTGCTCTCTCTCTCTCTCTCTCTCATGGTTTAATATATATATGTATATATATTTGAGGATTTTACGGGAAAAATTCTGAAATTTGGCCATTCCTCACGAAGGGTCCCTGCGGATTGTGTAGCATAAACCCGGTCTTCCCGCCACTTTTTTTTTGTACCTTTTTTTTTCCTGAGCGACGATAGTGTTGCCCAAATATAGTTACACCGGTGGAAAAGTTGCGAATACAAGATTCCCACTGTCCATAACGGTGGAAAAGTTGTGGATACATGTTTTCCGCTGTTCATAATGGTGGAAAAGCTGCGGATACAGGTTTTCCACTGTTCATCCCGGCGGAAAAGCTGTGAATACAGGTTCATACTAGGTTTTCCAAACCTGCAAAGACCTTTCTCTCTCGTTTTCTCATAGATGGGTTCATGGGTTGATGATAAGCTCTACATGTTAAAGTACGGGCATAATATTGCCATCGGAACCATTCTTCCATGTTATGTCTGCCATTTTTTTCTTTTCTGTATCTTTCACTTTCCAAGATAAATCTTGAGAATATGAAAAGAAGAAAGAAAGAATTGTATGTCGGTCAGTAGTAATCTTTTTATAAAGCCTGTGATATTGTTTTTCCAAGATGATTGGGAGAAAATGGAGTGGGGGAGATGGAGAAATAGGTGGGAGAAGAGGAAAGCATAAGAAGAAGAAGAAACAAAGGAGTTCTAATTTTTAAGAAAATTGCGTAGCATCGCTCCCCTCAACATTAAAAAAAAAGGAAAAGGTCCTGATGGACCCCGTTTGTACGGCACAATTTGCGGGGACCCTTCGTGAGGAATGGCTAAATTCCGGTGCTTTTACCGTAAAATCCTCTCTCTCTCTCTATATATATATATATATCATTGAATGAGGCAATGAGTATAAGAGTGAAAACCTGAATTTTGAATGTGTGAGGCACCAAACCCCTGACCAGTTTGACATATTCTCCCACTTATAAACTTGATAGCGACAATCTTGAACAATTATGTCGTCTTCCAAGTTCTTTTACTTGTCTTTGGCTCTTTGCCATTCAATTTTACCGAAACTAGCGGTTCCTAGAAAGCTTCCTCTATCTTTTCCCGCTTTCTGATGTATGTTTCTTGCTTAAATAGGAGATGACTCTGGATGAATATGAGAAGGTTCTGGAAGAAAAGAGAAAGGCTCTGCAAGCACTGAAAATAGACGAAAGGAAGGTTGATTTGGACAAGGAATTTCAATCCATGCAACAACTTTCTGGCAAGAAAAGCAACAATGACATCTTCATTAAATTGGTAATGCTTTGGATGCTTGATGTTTCTTCCACGTTGATGTATCCTGAAGGCAAATGTTGCCACTGTCTTCACAATAATGCTGCTTTTGTTACTTCATGATTTCTTTTTCGGTTCATACCTTTTTCATTATTGAGGAATATTTGGTCTGACTGTATTTTTCATTCTTAGGGCTCTGAAAAGGATAAGCGTAAGGACTCTGCTGAGAAGGAAGAAAAAGCTAAAAAGGTAACTTGCTTGCTAGTGCTTGCTTCTGTACTTAAGTAACAATGATCCTTCTAAGAAATCTTTCTACCATGCTATCTCCTACACTGCTGACATCGCCCAAAGGGTAACAATGTGGTGTTCACTTCGTTCTGGGCCACTACTGATCCCATCCCACCCTCACACTCTCCACTCCCCTTCCCTGCCTTTTGAATTGCCTCTAGACTCAGTTTGACACCCATTTGGACTGATCTCACCATTGCATTTAGGATCGAACATGTTCTGACTCTGACCATTGCTTTTCGGGGGCCCATAGCTCAATTTTGATCTGAGATTTGGTAGGCCTCCATCCTCTTTTGTGGGCCCCATTGGGCCCTCGCTTGACGTCCACAGGTGAAATCGCCCAGAAGATCACAGCCCTATTTATATTAATTATCAGGAAGCACATTATCATTTTAGTGAACAAATTTATTACATTTCTTTTTAACTGAAAGCTAACATGATCAGAACCCCATTGGGCCCTTGCCTGATGTCCACTGGTGAAATTGCCTGGAAGATCACTGCCCTATTTATATTAATTATCAGTAAGCACATTACCGTTTTAGCGAACAAATTTTTTACATTTCTTTTTAACTGAAAGCTAACATTATCGGAATGCGCAACCTCGCAATGGGCACCTTTCATCTCTGATACAGGCTCTTGTCCTAAACTTGTTACTTATAACCTCATCTAAACACCACCTTCATTCACTCCTTTGTTCCACCTTACTGTGCATCAATGTGGGCTTGATAACTGCTTGCATAGCTCATGCAAATCCAAGTATCCAGCCAAATGACTGTTTGGCATTTGACTGAATCACCTGCCTAACTGGTAACCGAAGGAATCAGAAATTTTAACGATGCTGAAAACAGATAATTATGCACAACACTTGTAATAAGCTTTGTTTTGTGAGTTAATTTAAACTAAGAAACAGAGCTGTGTTGAGCATGGATAAGACATGACACTGTGTTGGCTTTTTCTGTAACTAATTTTGACATTATTTTGTAGTTGATAACATATTATTGCAAATTTTCTTTTTCTTCTTCCTTTTTTTTTGCTAGACTGGATGAGTGGTACATTATTGTGGGTCTAACCAAGGGTCTCAGGGATTGACCCTCTGTAGTTGATTACATGTTGTTGCGAATTTTATTCTTCTTCTTCTTCCCTTTTTTTTTTTTTTGCTACACTGGATGAGTGGTACAGTACTATGGGCCTAGCCTAGGGTCCAAGGGATCGACCCCCTGTTGACCCTGGAGAGTCAAATGCCTCTACCGCTTAGCTATTCAGTGGTTTGGCTACAAATTTTCTTCTTGGGAAAACCAACTAAAATAGTGAATTGTTTATCACTTGCTATTTAGAATAAGATTCAGGCATTTTGTTTTCCTTTTTGCATATGCTTTCTATTTGAAAACAAGCATTTAAATAAATTTATTTTATTATTCTTTTTTGCATATGCATTCTATTTGAAAACAGGCATTTAAGTAAATTTATTTTATTATTCTGCTAAATCCATAGACAACTTGTCTTTGATTTGCTTAAGTGGACTCCCTTGGACTTGTCAAAGTTCAACAGGCAGAGTGTCACGTTTCAAGAAATTGAACTTGGGCGACTTGGTCACCCTTGACCTTGAGTGGACTAGGCAAGTTGCATTGTATGACCGGCTCGCACCCTAAGACCCAATAAAATTTAGAAAAATAAAAAATAGCAAAAAATAATACTAGGACATTTGATTCAGCTCATCCATATCGTACTCATGTGATCTAGCTAGGAGGGGCTTTCCCCTTCATCAATTCTTGTGTTTTATTACCCTAGTTGGGTTTGTGCTTTTCTTGAAACATAGGGAATCAATAACACTTTACAGGGTGGTTTCAAAATATCATTTGGAGGAGTTCTGCTGGTAGTGGTGCCAAGTTGCCAAGGTGTATCTGAAGCCTGGCTGCACCCTAGTTGCATCTCATAAATTCATATGCTGAAGCCTGATGCAAGCTTTGATGACTGCATGAGTCACTGACCTGAGCATCTCCCACACCACAGGCCCTGGTGAGTTGCTTACCGGCACCTGGCGGTGGCAAGTGGGTGGGGAATTTGGGCAGGGTTGAGCGCTGTGGGTAACATGAGTAGGCTCAATACAAGCCCAAACCATTTTATTTTAAATATATCAACCCTAATCCAACACAAAAGTTGGGAGGTTAGTTTAAGTCATTGGTTGACTGGTCTTGTTTTAGGGTTCAAGTTTGGGTTGGGTTAATGAGTTGACTAGCAAGAATGGACAAAGCCCAAACCAATCCCACCTATTTAATTGGTCCAGAAAGGTCAACTGAAACCTTACCCGAGAATGAAAGTATCAACCCTAACCCTGAATTACTGGTTCAGGTTCGGGTTCGGGTTGGGTTTGCATGGGTTACGTATATAGGCTTAATCCAAAACCAACCCATTTATTGTAAATATTTTAACCTGAACCCAATCCAAAAGTTAGAAGTCATTTTGAACCATTAGTTAACAAGTTGGGTTTTGGTAGGGTTGGTGAGTCATAGTGCAATCAGTCACGTTAGGACATGTTGATGGGTTGAACCATGAACTGCAATCAGTCGGGTTGGCAGGTTAGTGCTATCAGTCTGGTTCAAGTTGGATAGAAATTGAGAAGAGCCACAACACTCCAATCCAAGATTCGATATCCTACGCATTGTAATCCAGTAAATGAGATCTATTGACTCTACATCTTTGAGAATAAGGATGTGACAAGCCTTCTCACATTCTGCTTGAGATTGGCTTGATTCATGAGTTCAACCATTCTTGATTGTTTCATGAGCTTCCAACTCGAGCTCGATTTGTTAGGGAACTCAGCTGGAGCTCAATATATTACACACACATTTTTTATTACACACATTTTATACCTTTGGTAAAATAGATTTTAATAATAGTAATGGGTTATATAACAAATAAATTCAATGCATTATATATTAAAAAAGATCATTTTCAGATTAAAACAATTCAGTTTGGTATGTTACATGAGAACAGACATTCTTTTAATGGCAGCCGTAGTTACATGGTTAACCACCTGATTTTATATATGTGGGCCAATCCTTCTGAAACCCAAACCTTCCGTACCACACTTGTCGTTATGCATAGGCATCCTGTGTTCATTGAATAGGCCTTTCTCTTTATTGATGATGGCCCAAATTGGTCAATGTAGAATGCTTCTCTAATGGTGATTATATGAGTGGTTTTTATGAAATATATGTATATGTTGAGGTGGATGTGTGGTAAATTTAGGAATGATAGATAGAATTATAAATGAGCACTTTCAGGAGTATTTAGGGGTAGCATCAATAGGTAATAAAATAAGAGAAACTCATTTGAGAGGACATGTCCATCGCAACCTGGGAGGAAAATGTTTTTATGCAGTTTGATGGCCCACCAAAGAGAAGTAGGCTGATGGGGACATGATGGTAGTATTAAAAATGGATTTGAAGAAGTGCAACCTATTCGAAGATCAGGCTCATGATATATCGGAATGGAGGTGGAACAGGGCTTTGATTATGATGAAACATCATCTATAAATTTATGAGGATAAGTAATGCTTTTAAAATATATGGGCTTGACTTGACTCTTGAACTTATGCTTGTTGTGTGTTGTCAAGCATAGCTCAAGCTTTGGTTAGCTCAGCTCAGTTTTTAATCTTGCCTAAGTTTCAGCTCGGGTCAAGATTGATTCAAGTCTGTCCAAGTCTTGCCTTGACTCAATTTGATTAGTGTTCAAGCTTTCTCGAGCCGTGTAATGTTTGGCTTGAGAAATGATGCTACATTAACAACAATTTAAAGCACGGGCCCTTGTGGGTACATGCCTATAGTCCATAGGCAGGGTAGTGGACTGATTTCTTCTCTCAATGAAGAAACAAATAAGGGACTTGTGAAAATACCCTTGGTGTCTCACTTTCACATCCCGCCATTTTCCTCTTTAGTTGGAACAGTATCAACATCAACTGATCTATCTGTCTTTTCATCATAAAATTTTCTCCCAAATGTTTGGTTGTGTGTTTGATCGGTGGTGGTTTTGGATGTTTTCTTGGCTTCTCAAGGGTAGCATAGCGGCATAGCCGGCACTCGACAAAAATAATCTAGGTATGAAGCTAGGAAATTTTTCTCCTTCGAGCAGACCACATACTGTTCATATGTAGTCCAGCTGATGGGGCCCATTTAGATGCATGCCTATCAGTGGGGGCAAGGGTAGATGGACAGTCACCTTCCGAATGAGGGTTGTGTAATATAATGTGAAGAAAGGAGAGGAGGAAGAAGAGAGACTGGGGGAGAAGGTCGTGCCATATACAGAGCATCGACAGTTCTGTTTATATTGATATGATGCCTTAATCAAGGCTCTAATTAAGTAAAGATTACAAATTAGATACAAATCAAAAGAATGGAAAGAATCAATTATATCCTATACAAAGAAGGAGAGAAATTAGGGACTAAATCCTATCCTATACATATTTGAATATATCCCACATGTGGGCTTTGTACATGGGCTGGGCCTGCTGGGCCTGTTATCTTCTACACTTCCCCTCAAATTGATGTGGTAAGATTGAAAACATCAATTTGCTAGTTAGATCATGATGACGTGGGAAGTTTGGTGAAGATATCCGCCAACTGGTTAAAAGAAGAGACATGAGGCTGAGTTATCTTCTCAGTAACAACATGTTGACGGATGAAGTGACAATCAATCTCAATGTACTTTGTTCTTTCATGGAAGACCGGGTTGTTGGCAATTCTGGTAGCACTTGTATTGTCCCCATGGAGAGGTGTGGAACTACCAATAGGAATACCCAATTCACACAGAAGGCGGCGGAGCCAGATAATTTTTGTACTGGCGGAGGACATCGCCCGATATTTTACCTCGGCAGAAGACTTTGAGACAATGGTTTGCTTCTTGCACTTCTATGAAATCAGAGATTTTCCAAGAAACATACACCAGCCAGTGGTAGACCTCCGAGAGTCCGGACAGCCAGCCCAGTCAACATCTGCATAAGCTGATAATTGCATAGAAGTATCAGAAGGGAAGAAGAGACCATGATGAAGAGTCCCTTTAACATAGCGGAGGATGTGCAATGCAGCAGCAAGGTGAGGCTTGTGGGGATTGCTAACAAACTAGCTAACAGTATGAACGGCATGAGAAATATCCGGCCGAGTCATGGTTAAGTAGAGCAAACTACCAACTATCTGCTGGAAAACAGATGGATCATCTAGGGGAGTGCCATCATCGTAACTGATTTTGTTGTTCAATTCCAGAGGTGTATCAAAAGTGTGTGAGCATCATCAACCCTGGCTGACGTGATCAAGTCTGTTGCATATTTGCGCTGAATGACCCTAATGCCTGATCTGTTACGCACAAACTCTAGCCCCATAAAGTTGGTGAGAGGACCAAGATCCTTCATTCGGAAGTGGTGAGTAAGGTGGTGTTTGAGATCCGTAATGCCGGCAATATCATTTCCACTGATAATCATATCATCAACATAGACCAAGAGGAATGTGTAGCCCTTCGATGTCCATCTTAGGAAGAGGGAACTATCAGAGTGACTGACGAAATCTGGCTCAAGGGATTGCTGCCCGGAACTCAAACCAAGCCCAGGGAGCTTGTTTAAGCCCATAAAGAGCTTTCCTTAATTTGCACACATGCTTTGGAGGACAAGCATATCCTGGGGGAGGTTTTAAATAAACAGTCTCGTGTAAGTCCCCATGTAGAAAATCATTTTTTACGTCCATTTGCCATAGAGGCCAGTTGCGGGTTGCCGCGACACAAAGAAGAGTACGAACGGTGGTCATTATTGCCACCGGTGCAAATGTTTCCTCATAGTCAATTCCATATTCCTGCTTATATCCCTATGCAACCACTCTGGCTTTGTAGTGATCAAGACTCCCATCAAAGTGTACTTTGACGGAGTATATCCATTTGCTACCAATTATAGAGGCTCTATCTGGGGCCGGTACCAATTCCCATGTTTGGTTGGCTTCAAGAGCAACTAATTCCTCAGTCATAGCATCCTGCCAGTGAGCAACCTTTGAGGCTTGTGAATATGAGGTGGGTATAGGAGTACTATCTAAGGAAGTAAAAAGAGCAGGAAATCCATAGCGGTTAGGGGCAACAGAAAGACGACTAGAGCGTCGCAGAGAAATGGTGTTATCGAAGGATCATTACCTGAAGACGCAGTAGGCGGCGCTAGGAGAGGATCGGGAGAGGGAGTCGCCAGAGGAGGGACTTTGTTCCGCCGGACATAGACTTTGGGAAGAGGTGATGGAGAAGTAGACTCTGAGAATTGTGGTAGATAGGATACAACAATAGGATGACTATCCAAATGTAAAGAAAAGAAGGGAATATGTTCCAAGAAAATAACATTACGAGAGATGCGCATGTGTTTTTCCAATTGATCATAACACAAAAACCCTTTGTGTTCATTACTGCAACCCAAAAAGATGCATTTAGCAGCCTGTAGAGATAACTTTGTGCGCTCAGTAGGAGGAAGATGAACAAAACACGGGCAACCAAGAACACGTAAGTGAGAGTATGAAGGGGTTTGACCAAAGAGAACTCCGTAAGGAGTAGTCTTACCTAGAACAGTGCTAGGAAGACGGTTGATAAGATGCACAGCAATCTGTGCAGCATCACACCAAAATTTGGGAAGAACTAAGGATGCAATCAACAAAGTACGAATAGTTTCAAGAATATGTTTGTTTTTTCTTTCCGTAATCCCATTTTGCTGAGGAGTATGCGGACAAGATTTTTGGTGAATAATTCCTTTATCAGAAAGGAAGGTAGAAAATTCATGAGACATGTATTCTCCGCCGGAATCTGATCTAAGAATTTTGATTGCTTTTTGAAATTGGGTTTGGACCATGTTATAAAATTTTTTAAAAATGGAGAAAACTTCAGATTTCATACGCATAAAGTAAATCCAAGTATGACGAGAATGGTCATCAATAAAGGTCACATAGTATTTAAATCCTGTCCTACTCAAGGTAGGAGCAATTCCCCAAACATCTGAATGAATGATGTCAAATGATGCCAAAGCATGAGCATTATGAACAGGAAAAGGCAAAATATGACTTTTACTTAAGCAACAAGTTTTACACTTTGATTGAGATAAAGAAGACATCATTTTATTATCAATAGTAGAATCCAAATAACCAAATTTAAACAAGGAAAGCAAATGTGCATTGTTCACATGACCAAGACGTTTATGCCAAACAGTCCACAATTTATTGAAATTAGAAGAAGCAGCAAAGAGAGAATGATGTCCAATGTCCAGCAAGAACAGGCGCCCATGTTTACTCCCTATCGCGATCACCTTCCCAGTTTGTCGCCCCTGTATAACACAACCAGAGGAAGAAAAGTGAACAAGATAGCCATCATCTATAAGTTGTCCTACAGAAAGAAGATTGGCTGATAATTTGGGAACAAAGTAAACATTGGGAAGAGTGATGGACTGGCCAGAAACACTACATAAAGTAATGGTACCAACTCCCGAAATGAGTAGTTGATCACCATTAGCAGTGGTTATTTTCTCTTTTCCAAAGTAAGAGTGTGAATCTGTAAAGCTATGTTCTGCAGATGTCATGTGATTGGAGGCTCCTGAATCTAAAAACGAAGAGGTAATAGGAGAAGAAAGATAAGCAGAGGAATGAAAAGCAGGAGATGCTATATGAGAATGAGTTTGATACCGACCACCAGAGATGCTCATAGACGCATATGTAGAAGTAACCGTGCTCTTGATTAGTTCTTGAATCTGAGCAGGAGTCATGGATATAGCCCCAGATGAAGTGCTTCCTGCATCAGATGATGGTGCTTGGGCCTGGAATGCGGAAGGAAAATTCTGTTTTGGCAGATTGGAGGGAGGCTTCTTGAGCTGTGCCGCATTCCGTCACTGGAGGCTGCGGCAGTCATCAATAAGATGACCAGACCTCTTGCAGTAGCGGCAAACCAACTTCTTGCGGCAATTCTTGGCAATATGACCAAATCCTTTGCATTTATAGCATTGAGTGAGCTTTGGATTGGGGGTTGCTAGAAGAGCAGAGTCAGCCGGAAGGGGTGCAGGGAAAGCCTTCGATTCTTCAAGAATAGCCCGCTGGGAGGTGAGACGAAGTTCTTCGCGAAGTACTTCTTGAAAGCAAGTATCAAGATTAGCAGACTGTTCTCGGTTCATGAGGGCAGACCGAACTGATTCAAATTCTGGCCGTAGATTCATAAGGAACTGGCTAATGTGAGTTTCCTCTTGGAGTTTAAGAGCCTCGGAGAGAAAGTCAGTAGAGACTGTCTGAATCAACATGGAATCCCGTTCAGTTCATAAAGTGAGGAAGCCATTAAAGTATTCCTGCACAGATCTATCCGTTGAGTAAATTTAGCAATTTCACTATCCAAGTGAAATTTCCGGGCTTTGTTGGTTTGATGGTAGATCTTCTTAAGGTGAGCCCACATTTCTGCGGCTGTAGCATAGGCTTGAAGAGCCACGGCCAAGGAGGAATCAATAGAGTTGAGTATCCAAGTAATCACTTTGGCATTTTCCTTGGATCAGGTGGCTATAGCTTTGGAGTCTGTGGTACTTGGAGTAGGAGGTTTTGTAACTGTTCCATCAAGATAACCAAATAGCCCGTCCTTCTACAAAGTTCTTCAGATGGAATGACCAGGCCATATAATTTTGCCCATTAAATTAACGGGAATAACATCATACTTTTCCATGCTCTCAAAAAGCAGTAGAATGTATCACAGAGAAGAAATTTCACAAAACAGTAGTGCTACTTGTCACTAACCACGCCGAAACAGTAATCTAAAAAAAATAAGCAGCAAACAGAATCTGAAATCTGGTTCAGATAGACTGCATTGGTTCAGATGGAGAAGTAGGAAGATGTCCAACCACAGAACAGGGTTGGCGACCCCAATTTCAGAGCTGGAGTGGACACGTGGGGCCCACAGAGTGATCAAATCTTTGATCAGGGAACATAGACCTTTGTGCGATACTTCTGAGTGACTTTTAGATCAGGTTGCATACTAATCTGATGAAAATCCGCAAGATGGGACGGATCTGATGAAAACTATTTGGAAAAACTAGGAAATCACAAGGAGTAGATGGCCTACCTCAGATGTGAAATAAATTCTGAAAAAATAACCAGAATTCCTAGAAAATATGGACGACCCTTATGGTGGTGGTTGTCTATGTTATTTGGATGATCTGATGGCCCCACCTTGATCTCCACGCTGCGAACTATCGACATAGTGATGAATGACGACACAGTGAAAGATTCTCTTTCTAGATCCTTGAGAAAGGATTGCAATTGAGAGATGGAGAGAGCCCACAGAGCTCTGATACCATGTAATATAATGTGAAGAAAGGACAGGAGGAAGAAGAGAAACTGTGGGAGAAGGTCGTGCCATATACAGAGCATCGACAGTTCTATATATATTGATATGATGCCTTAATCAAGGCTCTAATTAAGTAAAGATTACAAATTAGATACAAATCAAAAGAATGGAAAGAATCAATCATATCCTATACAAAGAAGGAGAGAAATTAGGGACTAAATCCTATCCTATTCAGATTTGAATATATCCCACGTATGGGCTTTGTACATGGGCTGGGCCTGCTATCTTCTAGGTTGGCCAAACATCAGCCCCGAAAGATCTCTCTAACCCTTGATTAACAACCTTAAAGTTTAATGAATTTTAACCATAGATTTTATTTTTTTTATTTATTATTATTATTTTTTTTTTGGGATTCAAGCTGATGGTGACTATAGGTTTGATGAGTGTTCTCCATGCAAAGAGGCAAGGGAGACAGTTCACCTTGTTTGAAGAAGCTGATCCAAATTGGGGGAGGTTTTATGGAAGGCAGCCTTCCAAGTCCATTCTATGGTCAATTTGGAAGAAAAGAAGTGATCCTTCAACCGGAAGGAAAAGGGCTCCAGCAAACTTGATTGATCTTATCTTAGGTATCCGCATCCAAAGCTACCCTTGATTATTAGCCTCACAGTATCCTGACAATCTGGGGGGCTCATCCTCTTATGAGGAGGTGGAGTAGTATGAGGGTAGGGCGGCTGCCACCTTCCCAGGCTATCTAATGTTCAATTTAGATGTGGCAGCTAGAGGTAACCTGAGCCCATCAGTTACTGGTTGTGCTTTTTTGGGGAGGACTAAGTCTTCTATTCTAATTTTTATGAAACTAGTGGGGACCATAGATTCTAGAAGGATAGGTGCTAGCTTAGCCATCAAGCAAGCCTTGGTTTTGTCTAAGAGTTCTCTTTGTGGATTCTCATAATTGAAAGTGACTCCAGGAATATCATATATTGGCTTATTCCTAAGAGGGAGCGTCTCTGGAGGATAGAGATTAGAGATTTGTGCTCCAGCCTCAAAACTGTCTTTTGATCATGTGAGGCGTGGGGCTAAAGGCATTTGCTAAAAAAAATTGCGGCACTGATATAACAATAGTTGTTTCTGGATTCTTCAATGTAATTTTTTTTACTTAGCCGTATTTTGCTCCTATACTGGCCGGCCCTTTGCAATTTTCTCCTGCTATCTTTCATTGAGAGAGTCCAATTTTTCCATTTAATTGGTAAATGATTTTGTGAAAAAAAGATTGTAAGGGGGAGCAAAGGGTCACCCACAAGTTTTTGCTGAGACAATTTTTTCTTGATCGATATGCTTATAGAATCCCTTTTTCCTTTTGCTTTGGACGTTGCTGATTGCTGCTTTGCATATGTTTGTTTAACGAGGGGAGTCTACAATAGAGGGGAAAATTGTTCTGTTTTATGGTGCAGCCCTATCTATTTGTGCGACACCTTTTCACTGCAGAAAAGATTGAAAAAAAAAAGAAGAATAATTGGTTTTCCTAGATAGAGTGGATTTTAATTTCCTGAGGGTGGGAATGTAGGATTCTTCTGCTGCTGAAATGGAAATCCATGGAGCTCAGTACCCTCTCTTTTTCACAAGCACTCCCTTCATGTCACTGATTTCCATGTATTAGCCGCTAACCAGTTTGCTTTCCATTTGCTTACTTTTGTTGAAACTTTGGTGCAACAGTCGCTTAGCATCAACGAATTCTTGAAGCCTGCTGAAGGTGGGAGGTACTATGGCGCAGGAGGCCGTGGTAGAGGTCGTGGGGGCCGTGGTTCTAGAGGTGCTTATGCTGAGGGCAACTTCAATAATGTGGCAGCTCCTTCCATTGAAGATCCCGGTCAGTTCCCAACCTTAGGTGCTAGGTGAGTCTCTCTCCCCCACCCTCTGACCGTCCCTCCCTCCCTCCAGGGTTTTCCTTTTGATTTGAAGAGTAGTTCATGAGTGGCAGAAATTGCAGGAATAATGAGGTTTCCTGTATCAAAAGAGTTGAATGTGTTAAATTGTATATTTTCCTAGATAGCTGCTTTGGTCATTTTCCCATATCTTGACTGACTCGCAGCAATTGGGTTAATGAGGCACTTTGTCATTTTGATACGACTTTGAAGAACGGGTGTTCTCACCATTCTCAATATACATTGCAGTTTTTTCTACTCATATCATGGGTCTGATTGAAACTGTAGAAATTTGATTGGCCATCTCATGGCAAAAATTCACAGATGTTGGAACTAATTCAGCATTTTGTGAACCTGTTTCCAACTTTGGAATTAATCACTGAGGCTCGGGAAGAAAAATCAATAATCCGTCCGAGCTTGGATGGTTTGTGCCTGTTTGCATGGTGCTGCATTCAATGTCTGATGCAATTTTCAACAGAGGAGGATCAGATGGGAATGCCAAGCGGTTGGCAGGGCCTGTCTTCGAGCTTGCTTCGGTGTCATAATAGGACTGCCAGTTCCAATGGGGTCAAGTCTTTTGGCTTTCCTTGTGAGCGCTTTCTTTTGAAGGGGTGGTCTTTAAAAGGTCTCATCGATGGGTCCGGCATGTTACTCATGAGTGGCAAATACAATAAAAAATTATACATATCAAAGTGGTATATCTAATATTTTCTTGCATGCCTGGGGTTTTTACTTCACTGGGAGTGCTGCACCCCTTCTGCAATCAGAGTATTTCCTCTTTTTTGTTTTTTTTTTTTTTGGGTGAAGTTGGACTTCTGGCCGAGTGTGATACTTTAAACTTGAAGATACGGTGATGGATCCTCCTTGGGCATGTGTGGTGCTACAGTGCGAATAGCACCCAACCATGAGTGATGGCCTATACAGATATTTCTTGTAGCATGGGTCTGGTGCCTTTATTTTGAATTGAGGGACAGCAAAGAAGATAGACAAATGCTAAAGAAGGTAAACTGAAAACTCGGTAGACGGACTAATTAAGTGATATAAGGTGATGATCTTAGTGAAGTGATATAAGGTGATGATTCTCTTAAAATATACGTATACGTAGATTTAGGAATTTATTTGTCATTAGTTTCTTTAAATATTGTAATTAGGATTAGATTTTTAATATTATTTAGTTTCCTAGTTTTAAATAATCCAGCGTTAGATTCTTTCTTTGAAGTAGTTTTACATTGTTGTAGGACTTTGGAAAATCCAAGTACATACAAGAAAAATGATTGCATGTCATCTTAATTTTGTCTATAGAATTCAAGATTAGTTATATGATAGTAGAATAGGGGTAATATTTATCATTTTTCCTTCTACTGATATGATTTGTTATTTGTAAAAAAAGGGGCTTTGAGATGATAGAAAACAAAGTTTGGTCATTGGTCGATTTTTAGAGATGTAGCTGACGCATAAAAAAAAAAGAAGTCAAAAGAAGCATTAAATATGCATTTAAATAAGAACAAGGGTCATTATACTACTTTGACCTTAAATAGAGACCGGAGAAGAGGGGAAAACAATCTTCACGAATGTGCAGTGCTTCTTTTTGAAAAATCAAACCTTTCTCATGGCTTTTTTGGATTTGTGAGCATGTTTAAAGTGGGAAATAAGGTGGGATACTGCAGCCTATGAACAATTTTGTCAGAAAAGATAATCTTGACTTAGCGTTATCATCTTTTGGAAAATTTTCTAATTATTATCACAAATTGATGTTTTGCGGATTGTTTATAATTTCTTGGTAAAAAGCCCTAGTTTTCTTTTGGCCCAATTATGGTTTGCTTTCCATCATTTCTGCCAGCAAAGATCCTTATCAACATCATTTGGGTTCATAGTGTTTTAGTTACCCTTGGGGATCAGGTGCAATGCTTGAAAATGATAAATTGTAGGATAAATTAGAAGGCACATTTGTCATTTGCCCAGCTGCGGCAGATTATCCATCGCTGACTGATGAAGTTTTAACCATATCTTTTCCAACTTTTCCACAATATCGGATGTTCATCAACTGTTTGGCAAATGCTCAATTGGAAACATTTTTTTTTTCTATCCACTTTGTGCGAGGGATGCGCTCGAGCAGGCTGTCAGGCAGCTTGTGCGCAGAATTTTGTGAACAAGCGTGGTTGCTCTTGGGTTGACGTGCGCTTGAGCGCATGTGGGTCCGCTTGAGTGCCCAATCAATTTTCTATCTCCTTTGACTTTCTTCTTTGATCTTCATTTTGAGCAGTCCATTTATAAAATACATTAAAAATAAAATTTTTGGTTTTATCCATTACCCAATGAATTTGTCTATCTTAAAAAATTCGTTCCAGTAACAGGCAATTCAGGTTTTCTGGCGGGAAAAAGGACACTTTAGGATTGTTCTTTCAGTGGAGTCATGGTTCATCTGTACAGGCTTAATATAAAAAATATTGGCAAAGAACTTTGCAATAGAATTTCTAAGACGACACAGTCGGGAGGCTCTTGGATATTTGAACAAGAAGCCAGTTATACATTGAATGGGTAAACAAACAGCTAAATAAATGCATTTTAAGAAGAGCAGCAACCACCCTTCTGGGCGACTGGTAGCCCACGGATTTCTACTGTTGCTGGCTGGCGTTGTTCAATGCTGGTTGGCTTGCCATCCTTAAATGCCACGAGGACCTACGGAGATGCATGCCAGTCGCAGGGGAGTATGTGATGGAAAGGTTTGGGCGATATGATTTGTTGAAAATTCGTCTTGATCAAATTATTATAACGATTCGAGGGCTATAAAGTTTCTTAATTTTCTTGAGTTACATTTTTTATAAAATTCAATCCAACGATAAATATAATTTAGATTAATATCAAATTAGGATGAGTACTTATTCATATGGGTTGTGGATGTTAATACGATTCCTTTCAAGTAAGAGAAACTGATCTCTTTTTTCAAGGGCATGGGGCCACCTTCAGTCAAATAAACACTCGAGTGTTTCTCTCTCTTTAATCTTAAAATCCAAACTTATTTATTAATTGAAATTCACATATACTAATTTATTTAAATCAACGAAGAGATTCTAGAATCCCCGAGTGGAGGGTAAATTAAGAGTAGAGGGTAAATGTGTCTTTTCATCTTTTCAGTATTTAAATGATAAGCTAATTGTGCATCTAGGCTAATTGTGAATGAGCTCACTTGAAAATTCCCAGATAACCTCCTATGATCATTCCCAATTATATGATTAACATATTCTTGTATAGCTGAGGACCACAAGATGGTCGAGAGGTAAGGACGTCCCACTCCTACGCTAACCCTCTGTTTTGGGAAGGAGGTAAAATGAGGGGAAGGAAAAAAAAAGAGAGGAAAATGGAGGGAAAGTGGAAATTGAGGGTGTTTGGGAAGGGGGGAGGGAAAATGGGGGGAGTGAAAGTGGGGGTAAAATTCGTGTGGGGCCCACCTTAAAATTTCCCCTAAAAAATGGGGGGAAAGTATGAGGGAAAGAGGGGAATCTTTGTCATTTTACTAAACTGCCCTTTTCACTTTTTCACAAAGTAAGGATAAATTGGTAATTTTCTCTCTACCTCACAAACAATTAAAATCCTACTTTTTCACTTTTCTTTTCCCTACTTTTTTACTATCTAAATAAGAGGAGGTAAAATTAATTTTCCCTCCCCTCCCCTTCATTTTCCTTCCCCCTCAAATTTCCCCCCCTTCCCCTCCCCCCTTCCCAAACATAATGTAAGTGCCACGGAACTTGAATAAAGCTTAGTTTAGTACTATGATAGTTTACCTATTCCTCCACGTAATAAGAAAAAGAAAAAGATATAGCTCATATATAATTATTTACATTTGTGAAATATTCATATGCATGTGTCCCTCTCCTTATTATGGCAAAGGTAACATAGTGGAGCCTACTTTAGTTCTATCTGAACCATCTACACACATTGGACCCTTGAATTACACTAGGTTCATTGAATTTTCATCGTTCCGAATGGACCGGACCGTTGGATCAAGAATCAAGTTTTTTCCTTCAATATAGGGTCGTTAATTTTGTGGCCCACGGATGAAGGGGTTAGAGGCATGAGATTGTCCCCAGGCTTGATATATGATCTCAACCAAGATGCCTCTCTCGGTCCCCCCAATCCCGTGATTAGTGGGCCCCTAGGTGAGCCCCATCAAGTTTTCCCTCGCCATAATACGGTGAGGGATGTATGCCTATAAATGTTTCCCTTTATATTCATCTTATTAGAAAAAAATTGAAAAAACAACAAAAACCCTAACTTGACTTGTAGGGAATGAATCGTTAGGAAATAGAGGATTGGTGGAGTCGGATGCTACAGTTGGATATTGGGAAGATGGCCGAGGTCTACCGGTACTACAGGTGGTTTGGAGTTGACCTTTAGGTCCCTATTCATTGCTGAGAGAGGGAGATGAGTGAGACTACAGTTGCAGCAACATAGCTTTTGGCCACGTCCGGTTAGGATCAACTTCGGTTGTATTAGGTTCGGTTGCCTCCTCACCTAGCAGTAGTAGCGAATGAGGTTGAAGACAAGAGAAAGAGAGATGGTTTTGAAATCGGTAAACGTCAGAGGAGTTGATTCAGTGCAGAAAATGGGCTTTTATATTCCCCTCTAAAAACCATTGATTTATGAGGTCTGATGGGGGGTAGTCGAACTGAAGACATCCGCACTGCCGTTCATTTTGGATGTCTGCAATCCTTAGTCCATGTTGCACCCAAACATGGGGATATTTTGCCAAACAAGTCCTTCATGTTGGATCCTTCATGGAATGGTGATCGGGATCCATTGACACCCCTACTTTTAATCTAAGTTTACACTTTTGAGATGTATGAAATTGTGAAAACCTCACCCATCTCATATCAATCTTTCTACCAATAGACCTAACTAATGTTGTGTAGAAAAATTTATAGCCATCGGATGGTTTGCAATAGAACAACGATCAAGAGCGGAGCCTACACTGGCTCCCCCTCTCCCTGAAAAAAAAAAAAGGATCCTTAAGTCAGTTTCACCGCAAATTACATATAACTACAGTAAAAAAAAATGACTACCACTACGGCAATACCATGACTAGAAACTAGACCCCCTAAACCACCGTGACAAGAATCCAGGGCTCCCGTTGCGTTTCTCATAGGCTTTCTCTATAGCAGATGTTTGGAACTCCACTCGGGCCAACATGATGATAACTCAAACTATTCATCTTGAATCCCATTCCCCCGAGCAATATATCTTCAAATTTCACTTTAGCAGGAGTTTGACCTGAGTTATGAATTAAAGTTGATAGTTTTGATGGAGAGATGAGTTATCAAGGATAAAATGTACATTAAAAAATAGTTCAAGCCTTAGCATGTGGCATATAAAAGAGTTTGGATCCTCAAAGATATCACCCAGGAGATGCGAGTAAGACAAGTGGAACTCTACTACTATTGAAAACGGGGGACTGTCGCATGAAAAATTAGTAGACTAATAAGATAGATACAAGGAGAATGTTTTCTTACAAGGAAATTTCATATGGCTTATATGCTCGTGGGATCTATTTAGATGCAAGCTAATTAATGAGAGTGGGGTATATGGAAAGGTCTCTTCATAGACAAGGGGGATTAAAAAAATCAACTCCATCATATTATTTTAGTCCTTAATTTAATGATCTTAAAATTTAATGACATATTAATCATAGATTTTTTTTTTTGAGATATAATTTAATAGTAAGTAAAGGTTCAATGATTGTAAAATTTGGTATGTTGCCAAATCCAGAGATAAAAATAGTATCAAAAGGGTTGCATTAATGAAGGGTGGGGCCTGCAGTGTTTGGCTGCACTTGTAGTGCCCATTTGGTATTATTCTAAAAACGGTATTTTTATTTTTAAAAGTAAAAAAGACTTAGAAAATACGTTTGGATGTCCTGTATCCTGTAGTAGAAAATGATGTGAAATATCACCTAAAACAACAATTTTCCCGGGTTCGAAACCCAAGAATTACTCTTTTCCGGATAAAACATTCTAACTTTGCACAAGGGTGGGTGCAAGAGTACATATTTGGCAAGTCACAACCGTACATTGCATGACCCACATATTCTAAATGAGTTTGGATCCCCTATTTCGTCGAACCAGGGTTTTACTGTTCCGCCCAATAAGGTCATGACACGTTCCATCTTTTCCACATCTGCAGCGCCAACTCATCCACTCTCACATAAATAATGAAAATGGATTTTTTTTAATATATTAATCTAATCGTACAGGGGGGTTCTTATAAATATTGAAAACTAAAATCCCAAATGAAGTCGACCAGCGCTTTCTTGTCTTCGCTCTCTCTATTCTCTCTCTCTTCGACGCAGGTAGGTGGGTGCAAAGAGACACTAATGAAGCGGACAGCGTGGCGACGCGAATGAGGAGGGCTTCATCGAGCCCTTCTCGTGGCGCTTTGTAATCACCTAATTCAATGTTTGGGCCTTGAAATTCATGGCTGGAGATAATGCAGAATGGGATTTTTTTTGCTGAGATTGGGGTTTGGAGAGGGGATTTCAAGGGTTTTGCTGCTTTTTCTTGAATGGGTTTTGATTGTAGGAAGAGGTTTTTCTTCTATTGAACTAGGGTTTTTCATAAGGGAGATTCTAGCATCTGCTTTTCGCTTGAAGGATTTTGATTGTAGGAAGCAGGGGGGGCTTTTTTGTACAAAAACGGTGAGAGAGGGAGATTGAGGAGAACCAAAAAGAGGAAGTTAAACTAACAAATTCTCATTCTGAAAATTGCAAGCTAATGAAAAATGAAGGCGAATTGTCAAACCAAAAAACAAAGATTTTGATTGGAGCCATTTTATACCGCCAGGCCACGTGAAGGGCTCGATGAATCTAGTAAAACCGAAGTCCTCTGGGAGAAAACGAATGGAGGAGGAATGTAGGGTTTCACTCAATTCTTGGTATTTGTATAAAAGCCCCTCTCCTTTTTTTCTTTTTTCATTCCAAGGTTTGGAATGGTGAGGTTACAGCCGACGTGGCATTCTCACAAGTGGCCTTATGGCATAGGTCGAAACAGCGATCCCCTGTTTCGGGACTCATTCTGACTAAATACATTGTTGAAAACAAATTTCTAGGCAAAAGACTCCAGTTACCATCCTAAAACGTCAAAGCCTTTCATAAGGCAGATCAAGCCACTACTGACTTACCCAAAAAAGTGGGGCCCACCAATAACCAAAAAATCCACCACTCCACACTGATACAAATAGTAGAATGTAAAGGCAGGCCATGTTAGGCAATTGGGTCATGTGGTTCCCAAGATCCATCAATGCACTGACTAGCTTTAATATCTTGTGTACCAAAAAAAATTTAAGAATTCTATTATCTTTCTACTTTTTGACAAGAATATTTTTTATTTTTAATTAATTACGTGGATGTATGAACACTTTGAAATTAAAAATATTGCCAAACATCATTCTGTCAATTTTTTTAATTGAAAAAAAAAATAATGAAATAATGATACCAAACACATTCAGCAATTTTTGTTTTCATAAGAGAAAACTCTCAAAATGATTCGTTTTAAGATATGCATGATCTTCAATATAGGAAGGACGCCAAAATAGGCCCGTAGCTGCTCGTAGGAGAATGTTGAAAAGAGATTTTTACAATAAGGCGCCTATGTATTAAGACAACGTAAAAAAGGCCTATATTTTTTTTATATTTTTATAAAAAAGCCCTCGGTTTCACTATGTTACATGCCACAGTTTTTTTTTTTGGATAAATGATATGCCTTTACTAAAGCTTTGCAAGTCTCACTTAATCAAGTCAGTTTTAGTGGGGCCCACCCAAATGCAAGGTGACTAAAGCTTGGTGATGAAACACTTTGATAGAGATTAGAAAAACTGGTAACATCAACCCATTTAAATGATTTCAGTCATCAAACTTGAGTGGCAAAATTATATTTCTTTTCATCTTTTGAACTCAAGAAATAAGTCTTTTAAGCTTTCCTTAAGGGCCAAAAATAACAAAAGCAAAGCTATCCAAGTTACTTTTTTACATAGTCAAACCATTACAGTCGAGACATTTTAAAAATGCGACTAAACTTAAGAGCCTGTAGGAATTAGTCTGACTCAAAGGGCTCGAACTCCCTCAATTATAAAAAATGAAAATGGAGAAATTTTAGTAACAAACATAAAATTCAGAGGCATTTTTGAGTTTTTGGGAAATTATAAAAGCCCTCTTGTAAAAGGCACCACTCTTTTTTGGAATGGCACAGCATAGCCGGCCGGAGGCCGAGTCTAATTAGATGAAAAAGGTAGAGGTCAATTTTCTTCCAAGTAAAAAAACCAAAACATCCCTTCCCAAGAGGCGAATTCACGGCCGACTCGTCGGCCGCGGCCAAGCAAGACCAAAATCCAAAAATCCAGATGCTTCCCATTTCCGAAGGCCAAAAGTAGCAAGTAGAAAGGGCATTATCGGAAATGTTGTCCATTTATTCCTCCTACAAGAACACCCTCTTCTTCTCAGACGGAGCTCATATAGCAGCCATATCCTCCAGGCTCGGCCGCCATCCCTTCCCCTCAAGGAGCCCTCTTTGTCTTCGCCCCCGTAAAACCAACTGCCGCCCCCAAACCATGGCTCTATCTCCCCTCACCTTCTCCTCTCAATCCACCTCCAACTTCCCCCCGCCAATCTCCTTTCCCTCTTTTACCCCTCCCTTCTCTTCCTTCTTCCCTTCTTCTCCCTCCATGCCTAACGCTCTGAACACTAGTAGAAGCCTTGGCGTTAGTTGGAGGATGAAGATTAAAGAAATGGCTTCTTCAAGAAAGATTGGAAGAAGAGATTCTAGGGTTTCTGCAAGGGCTCCGGGGTCGGGAGGGGAGGAGACGGGAAGTGGAATTGAGAGCGGTAGCGAAAGCGAAGAAGAGGAAGAAGGAGAGAAGGAGATGAAGGCACCAGAGAGATGGGATGTTTTAGGCCTTGGACAGGCTATGGTATGACTTTTTCCTTTCCTTGGATTTTGATGTCCTTATCATCGTCATTCTTTCTCTTCTCTTTTTAGATATGGTATCACTTTCCTTGGATTTTGCTTTCCTTATGATTTCTTCTTTTTTTTTTTTTTTTTTCCTCTTCAGTTATATTGGTAGCTTTCCATGCTTGCAGGTGGATTTTTCTGGCATGGTTGATGATGATTTTCTAGAGAGAGTAGGTATAGAAAAGGGCACACGGAAAATTGTTAATCATGAGGAGAGGGGTAGAGTTTTGCGCGCGATGGACGGTTGCAGCTATAAAGCTGCTGCTGGAGGATCTCTTTCGAACACGCTGGTGGCTTTGGCAAGGCTAGGCAGTCAACCCATTGGAGGTCCTAGGTTGAATGTTGCCATGGCTGGCAGTGTTGGAAGTGATCCTTTGGGTGGGTTTTACAGGTACTTGCCTTACATTGAGATAAAGTTTCTAGTGGTTTTCATGAATTGCTCGAACAGCCATGATTGTTTTGATAGAAGATTTTTTTTTTTTTTTAGCTGTTGCTGGAATGTGGCATGCATTTATCATCTTTTAAGGTTATGTTTGGGCATGCACCGCATGTCACCCGGCTGCTGAGGGTTCGATTCCTGGGTATGCCACTCTTCCCGGGTGTGTGGGCTCTCTTGGGCCCCAGTCACTCCCATCCCCCTTAGCTGGGGTATCAAAAAATAAGGTTTATGTTTAGTTGTTCGAAGAGTTGCATGGATGAGATCAACAGCCTCACTAATGTGCACCCATCGTCATTCGATATATATCATTAATTTAGTGGGGTGGGCTAGCCCTTATCCTCCTGAATTCTGATTGGGGGTCCATCCAGACATGGGTGAGGGAAAATTTTTTTTGAACTTGATACTGTAACATCTCCTGCTGACTTGTTTTTCAGACTCAAGTTGATGCAATCGTAGATACGATTGCAAGTGCCGGGGCACAATTAGGGCTCCCACGGGAACAATCACACGATAAAGACACTCTCCAATGATAAACCTACACCGGGAATTCCGTTAATCTCCAAATCTAATCTCTGAGAACATTGATCTCTACTATGCTATATTTATAATAAAAGAAACTTAAGCCCTAAGAAACAATCCTAATCAAATTAGGAAGCAAAAATAAGAATCCTATTCAAATTAGAAATTAATCCTAAAAACAATCTTTGCTAAAACTAAAACTTATATTAATTAGGATTTCATGGGTCCCACATGTGGCCCACAATATATCTCACGTTAGGCATTGGTGCTACTGCATCATTCTCCATGGCTTGGAAAGAACTCGACCTCGAGTTCGGAAAACGTCTACTTAGATTGAAGATCAATCTGATGAACTTTTGATTCGTTGGTAGATCTGCAACTTCCATGCACAACTTCATGCATAACTGTTTTTGATGGTTGAAATTTGTGTTGATGTGCCTTATTTGTAGAACCTGCGCCATCAAATCATAATCTCTGACTATCCACTGGTCATCTCCCAGTTGATATTGTTTATCCCCAAAGACAAAATCAATAGGAGAATTAATGTGGAGAATATCAACAACTTGCGCTTCCTCACTTGCTGTTTGCACTTAGGGATTATTAGTACTCATAGGAGAAATTTCAAGGCCAACTGTAGATGTGGAAGCTTTTGTGTCTAACTCTGGTTGATCGGTCTGCATATCCTTGGCATTGGTCCCTCAACATGGTCTTTTACGTGAGACGACTTTTCTTCTTGAGGAGTAACTTCCACTAGATGAGACCTTTTAAGCATCCGCTCCACACGAATTGCTTCCCAGTATGCCTCATGAATATTTTTAATGTCATTCGCTTTCTCCACTATTTCCGGTTTCAAGCCTTTGATGAAATTAATCAAGTCGTGTTCCTCATCATCTTCTAATCCACACTTGTCTTGGAGCCATGCAAACATGTCGCCATAGTCAAGAAAAGATAATTCTCCTTGTTTCAAATCAATAAAGGACCGAAAATAGACTTCATTTTCAAAATACCATGAGCCATATTTATTTGCATATTTGTATCTTTGAACTATGTTGAAGATTGTGGTATCACGGAGTCTCATCGTTGATGAAAGTATGACGAACCTGATGTGTAGGTCTGCTCTCCACGATCACCCTGGTGGAAACGGATCTGAAATCTGACGGTGGATGGGCATGATATCATAAAAAAAGAATTCTCAACCGTTGATCTAGTCCTCTGATGAGTCAGTAGATGGTTTTGCTTCTAGGCTCTGCTGTAGTAGTAAACTAGATCCTGCTTGTGCTGTATGGGTTCTGGAGCTTGCTGTACAGTGGCTGGTGGAAGCAAGTTAGGTCCGATCGAGTCAAACCCAAAGCAAGTTGGGTCGGGCGGGTCTAATGCAGGCCCACAGAACTTAAGTCTGGCACGTGTCACACAGGGCAGGTGATTTTCCTCGTCTTGGGTTTGCTGCACGAAGAAGAAAAGGGTGTTTCCCTTCTTCTTACTGCTATTCTTCAGAGAGAGAAGAGATGGACCTTTGATGGTGGAGCTGCTGCCAGCAATGACAACTGCCACAAAGTCGACCCGTAGGTGCACGGTACACGTGCCGGAACTCAGATCTTCTTCTTCTATTCTCTGACCTCTCTCTCGCTCTGTTTTTTTTTCCTCTGCTGTTTGATCAAAGAAGTTGAGGGAGAGATGAAGATGATGACGACAGTAACGATGAGCAGCAGGAGTGCAACGATGGTGGCGAGGCTGTTGGTGAGCTCGATGAAGGCAGTGGGGTGATGGAGATATGCGGAGCGACCGACTATGGTGCACTTGATGCGACGAAGATGGTGACGGTTCGACTGAGAAGGTGCAGCGACGAAGCTGATGGCGGTGGTCGTCCTCGGTGTATGGTACGCCACCTCTTTCCAAATTCTTCTTATTCCTTTTGTTTTCTTCCTTTCTGCTACTTCTCTTCTTCCTCAGTTTTTTTTTCTCCACAACAGAGGGAATGGGGTGGGAGGTTGCTGGCGGAATCGAATGATGGGGCTGGGTTCAAAATGAGGTTTGGAATTGGGGAACGATGGTGGCTGTGGGATGATGAACGGAAAGAGGGATAGGGTTAATCACTCCGACGAGCAAGGGATCGTTTGGCTTTGATACCAATTGATGCAATCGTAGATATGATTGCAAGCGCCGGGGCACAATTAGGGTTTCCACGGGAACAATCACACGATGAAGACACTCTCCTACGATAAACCCACACAGGGAATTCTATTCTCCAAATCTAATCTCTAAGATCATTGATCTTTACAATGCTATATTTATAGTAAAAGAAACTTAAGCCCTAAGAAACAATCCTAATCAAATTAGGAAACAAAAATAAGAATCCTATTCAAATTAGAAACTAATCCTAAATACAATCTTTGCTAAAACTAAAACTAATAATAATTAGGATTTCACGGGTCCCACATGTGGCCCACAATATCTCACCTCAGGTATTGGTACTGCTGCATCACAAGTCATCCGGTCAAGGGGTGGAGATGATTAGGTGTCTTAGAAATGAACTTGAGGAGCTCAATCAATTTTTTTTTAAAATACTAAAAATGATTTAGAGCTAGTAAGATGTCTAAAGATGGTGGACTCATGGTGCACAGAGAAAACACAATTTTAAGAAGCTGTACATCATGAATTATCATCAGACCATGATTTTATGACTTTGGAATCACTGTACTTATCCCCAACATAGTTGGGACAGCTCCCCTGCCTCCCTTTCCCTTCCCTTCTTCTTTTCCTCCTCCTCCTCCTCCTTTGTTATATGGATTAAATCTTCAAATATTATACAGTTGAAGCATTGAAGCTGACTGGCAGATACTACAATTTATGAGGGCAAGGTCACTAGTTCAAAACTCCCGCACTCAGCTTTGAATTTTAAAGAGTGATGAGAAACTTGTCTGAGTCTCATGAATCTGTTGTTCTGTTGCTGTGACTCAGGAAATCTCCTAATGCGAGATTTTCATATACTCGACAGCAATTTGATGAGTTTGAGTCAACTTGGAATTATTTGTTGAGTTGGCAATCTATGGCTTGTAAGAGTTCAGAGATTTTGTAAATCTGATCTAAAGTGTGGGAGTTGCAGTCTGTCATTCTTCTCTTTGAGTAGTCACTGAAAAAACAATTTTCTTCTAGTACAAAGAATTATCCAAGTTTTATTCTAGAGTAGAGATGTAATGTAAGGCCCTTTTCATTTGCAATTTGCATTGAAATAATTTTTTTATCATCCTGAGGAGAATATCTGGGCTGTAAAGACTTGCTGAAATTTATATTCTGCCGACTGCCGTCGAATTCCATTTTCTATGTAAGATATTATAATTATGTGGATGAAATGCCATGTCATTCATGTCATGCCAGTTGTTTTCATTATTATGCATCTTTTAGCCCCCTTTTAATCACTTTCAGGGCAAAACTACGTCGTGCAAATGTGGATTTTCTCTCTGCTCCTATCAAGGATGGGACAACGGGGACTGTTATAGTCCTGACCACACCAGATGCCCAGCGCACTATGCTTGCATATCAGGTCAGTTTTCTTTTTGACTGACTACTCCCAAGAAAGTCTACTTGAAGTTATTGATAGCAAACTTTGACAATTTTTTCTTGTATATGTTTTTTTAATAATTGGTGTTTGTAATACCGAATGGAGATGTTGGAGTCTTAATCTCATTAGTAGCTGCCATGGTTACTTCTTGCTATTTACTTTGGATGTCTCTATCTACATGTGCCCGTTTTGAACTTTTAGCCTTTTTTCTTTTTGAAATGTGACTCTTAGAGTCTTAGTCATTGACTATGCATTATCAGCAGAGTTTATCCTATTAGTCTGGTGTTTCTGTTCTGATTAAACTGGCTTTTGCGACTAATTTTTAATTTTTAGGGGTAACAACAAAACTTTATTAATGAAAGAAAAAAGAGTGAAAACACATTATAAGGACCCCTCAACAGAGGAGTAAAGAAAAACTGGGTATAAGAGTGTTATACCCCACCAACAACACAAGTTCATAGTAGATGCCACCCATGGAACAAATCCTATCCACCTCATGTTGCTAATGTATATGTGAAACTATTGGCTGGCCTAACCTTATCATAAAACACCACATGAAGATTAGAAGACAACGCTTTGATCTTGTCAAAATAAAACTTTGACTTCCATGGTCTCGGCTCTTCATGATAAATCCATGAGATTCCCCTTCATCTTTTTAGTGAGGCCTCCTAATAAGGAATTGATTTTCTTAATGACGTCGTGTCTTTATTTTCTGACTAGGGATTTATTTTATTTCCAGCCTGAAGAGTGTAGCCTTCTTGAAAGGAAGCAGTTTTTTCCCTACCTTTCTTTAACATTTTCATATGAGTACCATTAAAAAGAAACGAATTTCAATATGAGAAGCTTTAATCTTCTTCTTTGTCCTCTTGTAGGGATGTAATTTGAGTTGCTATGTGGTTCATGCTTTTCTTATTTTATCACTTGAAATCAAGCACTAATTCTGTTCACTTCTTCCATGTTGTCAGGGTATGTCTTCAACTGTGAACTACGACCCTTGTTTGGCTGGCATTATTGCCAAAACAAATATACTTGTTATAGAAGGCTATTTATTTGAATTTCCTCATACTGCGAAAGCAATTATGGAAGCATGTGAGGATGCCCACAAAAATGGTGCTCTTATTGCTGTTACTGCATCCGATGTGTCATGCATCGAGAGATGTTATGATCATTTCTGGTAAGCATTTGTATTCAAGTTTCTTATACTTAATGTTTTGTTTGTAATTTTTTTTCCAGGTTAAAGGATTAGTTAATGTGGTGTTCATTTTTTTCAAGTTAAAGAAGTTTTGACCATATTTATCAAGAAACTTATTTCATAAATAATTTATTTTTATTGGTTATAATCATGAAGGCTTGTTGCAAACCCCTTCCCTTGCTATAAGCTAGTTTTATTACTAAAAATGAGATGTGTGCTCTGCATAATGACTCCAGGAAAGCTTGCCACTGCTCAATTTTAATTTCCATAGGTCTATTCAAAAGGTTAAACTGCCAATAAATAATTAAATAAAAATATTTCTTTTGGAGCCAGCAGACCTTCAATTAGATCTTGTTTTTGCTAGAGATCAAATGCAAATGCCGTGTTTTTGGTATTACTGAGATCCCTGCTGAAGTTCTTTCAAAATCGTATTAAGGGTAAGATCTCCATCCAAAGGCCCTGTTTCCTTTTTAAGTGGTTGGCCTGTACAACTATCAAGTTAATAAATATATTCTTATTACAGATGTCTATTCTCCCACTAATAATGCTCCATCATCCCAACTGCCATTTTTTTCTACCGTGCTATGCGGAACTTATCTTCCTACATAATGTGGCCCTCACTCCCTCTCATCTCCAAATTGCAACCACATTTTGAAAGGCGGGGCCCAACTCTTTCTTTACCGTTCTTAATTCTCAAGCACCATTAACTAGAGGAAGTTTTATATCATCCAAACCACAAGCGGTGGAACCTTTTTATTCTTCAAATATTATTACTAGTATTATCATCAAATATTTCATCCCACAAAGTTACAGTTGTTTTTTGCCACAAATATTACACTTTTCGAATTGTCAGGATGCAAAGCAGTTTGTGGTATTGGATGAGAGAGAATAAGAAACATACACACATGGGTTGAGTTAAAGTTGGTAAATGTGGTAGACTGTAGTCATATATTTTAAGGATTATATGTATTAGGACTTAAGATAGTTCATCACAAACCACCGTATATAGAGCAAGCTTTCTTTAAGTATTGCTTCCTAACTTAAATTGACTGCATTTAGTACCTGCGAGTTCTTCATATTAATGTTTGAGATTGTTAAAAGCATGGAGGCAACTAACAAAGCAGTAGGACGGGTTGGGTGATGTAAGTCCTAGGGTTAGGGCTTGCTTGGCCGTGCCGAAGCACCATACCCGTGCCGAAGCACGTGTTCCACAGCACAGACACTACACGTCTCCACAAAGACCATAAACGAGGATGCACCTCAAAGGGAAAACCCAATTCTATTAATCAAACTCTCTTTGAGAATTTCTTCTCTACAATGCAATATAAATAACGAAACAAACCTTAGGGTCTAAAAAACCTAAACAAACTAGGAAACTAATCAAAACAGAATCTTATCCTAATTACAACTCATTAACAAATTAATTAAATAAAATGGCAATATCCCTAAACTATCTTGGGCCCTACACATGTGGCATGAGGTCTATCACCATCATTTTCCCCGGCTTGGAAAGAACTCAGACCTCGAGTTCGGTAAATGTTTGCCTGGGTCTAAGATCAATTGGACGAACTTCTGATCCATAGGTTGGACTTTAGCTTCTGTGCACACCATCAAAATTGAATTTGGTTGTTTCCTCCAATTTGAATTAGGCCTGGCGCTTTGTTTCTCTTGACAATTGGATTCTGTGTAGATGTGCAATTGAACTGTTCGATACTTCATGTGTAGAATTTGCACCATCAAATCGCAATCTCCAAGTTCCCATTGCTGATCCTCAAAGAAAACATCAATGTAAGAATTAATATGAGGAATTTCAACAACTTGTTTGTTTTTCCTTGTTGTTAGCATCTCTTGATCATCATTGTTCAGAGAAGGAAATTAGGCCCCTTTTTGACCTTTTCCTCATGCTTTGGTTCTGGTGTCTCAATGTCAGTCTGGATATCCTCTGCCATGAGTTTCACAACATGGCACCATTGTGCTTCGGCACTTCCACGCAAGCCCTAACCCTAGGGCTTGCATCATTGGGAAAACAACATAAGAATTTATAAAAGATATAAGTCAGAAAAGAACACAAGATTTCAAAAAACAGTCCATTGTATACGGTTTAGAGCTTGTTGAACTTCTACCTTTTTTTTACTTTTCACCCTCATTGGAGCATCAAATCTAATAATTAGAATAATATATTGCATGATGGAATAGCTGAAGCTTCATCCACAAAATAGGTTCACCAGCCATTGGCATGTACGAAGCTGTATCACATCTTTTGCAGTTGCATCTACCTGCCTTTCATTCATTTCAGTGAAAGCATTCCTTTTTCTGTTATGTCCAGCACAAGTTTTCCTTAAATAGCGGCAAATCTACTTCTGTGGCGCCACAGAACTTTGTGAATAAGTTGAGACCTGCTGCATTGATTTGTCACACTTAAGTTTTTTTAATCCATGACTGCATGTTACAAGGTTTTGTTTTTCATTCGATGCTTTAATATCCTCACCTACGCCTACACTTATTTTGTGCAAAAGTTTCTAGTTTCCTTGCAGAGCCATTGTTTCAACCATTAATGAATCTTCTAGTTTCCTTGTGAAATTCCTTTAACTGTTCTGCACCTTATAATTTTGAATAAGTTGTTTTAGATGCCACTCAAAGTGCTTCTTTTACTTATTAATGCTATCTTTGGTACAATGGCCGTGTTGCCTCATTTAGTGCGCAAAATAGGACTTGTTTAACTAAAGGGATAATAAACGTACAACAGCCCTTGTACCCGACAATTACCCCATAACTATTGGAAAATACATAATTCCTGCTACATGAAAGGACGCGGTGAAAGTGGCGATTTTACCCTTATATCTTTAGGATATCTCATGGTGCGATATCCTATGGCAGCAGAATACTGGGACTCGTTTTAACTTAGAAAAGTATATTTCACCTTTTATCAAACATTTGGAAATGGTCGAATTAAGGGTGTTCTAGTTAGTGTCATTTGTACAGAGACACACACACCTTTAAAAGGTAAGATAGCATGAAATAGATGGGCCCATTAACTTCAAACATTGTTTTTCTCCGTTTTACCAAACTATGCTCAGCCATGTGCATTTGTTTAGCTTAACGCCTGTGCCGGTACCAAACATGGCCCTACAGGTTTCTGCTCACTTTTGTCATCTTTTTTATTTTGGTGTGATGGGCTTCTGCCGTTGTTCCGCAGATTGGTCTTTTATCTACTTTTGAGTAATAGAAGTCTTCTGTAATCCTTGTTTCAGGGAAATAATAGAAAACTATGCAGACATAGTTTTTGCCAACAGTGATGAAGCTAGGGCATTATCCTCAAAGGAGAATCCCATCTCAGCTGCAAGATACCTGAGCCATTTTGTTCCTTTGGTCTCCGTCACTGATGGCCCAAGAGGCTCTTACATTGGTATAAAGGGTGAAGATATTTATGTACCTCCTTCACATTGCATGCCTGTGGACACGTGTGGGACAGGCGATGCTTATGCATCAGGCATTCTTTACGGTATTCTTAGGGGAGCCTCAGACTTGAAAGGCATAGGCATGCTAGCATCTAAAGTTGCAGCTGTTGTGGTGGGTCAGCAGGGAACGCGTCTTCGGGTTCAAGATGCTGTTGATTTGGCCGAATCATTTGCCTTTCAAATTGAAAGCTCCAAAATATGTTGGGACGTCGGATCTGATCACATTTCCAGCCAATGAGCTCACTAAAAACTTTGTACCACAGGGGCTCAAATTTCATTACTATAATTGTAGCCTTGTACATTTCTTATATTTGTAATTTCAATTTTCATTCAATTCAATGGTTATCATGATTAATGTGTTAGTGACTGCTTAGTCTGCTGTCATTAATGAGAATGTGGGTTCCACGATCAATACCTATTTATGCTAGATAAACTATGGCTCCATGAACATCACCAATTTGAAGCGTTAATGGAGCAGTCAAACTTTGGAAAGAACAAACCATATTCTACTGAAAATCCATTAATAAATGGATCATAGGTGCGAAATCTGTTGAATCAAGACACAATTCCAACCCAAAACTATTTGTTGCGGCAGGTCGATAAAACAACTGGGGGCATTAGTTCAAACAGCACAACTCATATGATGATGCAGGGTGAGGGATTCTTCTACTTTAATACTGCTGATTGCCAATGAGTTTTAGTCGGAGAACAAATTTTAAATAAAGCTCACAAATCGAGCCCAGCCCATCTCGATGAATGGATGATGATCATTGATCAAAATTGATCAATCCTAGTGGGATACTATTGCCGTAACCCAACGGTAGACTCATTCATGGTCACCCTTAAGCCCTAGAAGGCTAGAACACCTAACCCACTAGCCAGAAAGAAGTGAAGGATGGATGTCAAAATTCATATTGATAAACACATTACACCTTTATTTCTTTTCCCTTTTCAATTCAAAAAGTGCACCATGCACCCACATTTTGGGTAGTGCTTGTAACCTCCATTTTCTTTGAACCAAGGAGTTGGAAGTTGGAACATTTGCCAAACACGTTTATCATTCAAACCCACAGGCATCCATGCAAATGTATAATGAATGCAATAGAGATTAAAGAAGAAACTCAAAACGAAATGGACAACCTTGTAAAAAGTAGAGATGAGACCAACAGCTTGTTTTAGATAGATCAAAGGAAGGGGGCAAGTTTGACACACAGTGTAGATGGTAAAAATTTGGTTACTCCAGGCAAAGATGAAATAGTAATAAATAATTTACAATGTAGTCTATTGACGTCAAATGTCGTTGTAGTATAGTGGTAAGTATTCCCGCCTGTCACGCGGGTGACCCGGGTTCGATCCCCGGCAACGGCGTTTTTTATTTTCTTTTTCAAGTTTTTAAGTCTCTCTGGTCCAAACCATCTGATAACGTGTCCCTCTCTTCCAATATTGACCTTCTTTTACCTCTTAACTCCTTGGTCTTTTGCTTCAATGATTTACCTCAGCTTTAAGAGTTCTATTGTACATTTGAAGAGAAAAATGTGATACTCTGTGATAACCGGTAAAGCAACAAAAGGATTTTGCAATAGAGAGAGAAATTATTTTAATTCCTTTTTCCGCCGTAATCTTTAAGCAAGAGCAAACATGCTTGATAGGAGACTTTGAACATTCAGAGATGGTCAGATATTGACATCGCTAGTTTTGCTCCACCATTCTTTGTTACACCAAATTTTTATATTTATATGTTTTTTTGATGTTTTTTTCTATATGAAATAGCTTTAGACCTTTTCTTTTGTGATTTGAGGAGAGATCAATTTCTACTTTTAATTTGCTAATTTGTCACTAGACTTGTCAGAATTTTCACAAAACTAGTGTGTGTCCAGTGTCGGACCCAAATAGTAGGGTCTGGGGGCTAAGGCCCTATCCATACCTGAGAATTTTTTGAGAATTTCTAATAACGCACTGTAAATCCTGATAATTAATATGCATTTTTTAAAAGTTTATTCCTTCCTATAATATTTCTTTTACATGAAGCTCCCAAAGTTGAATTTCCCGGGTCCATCCTTGTGTTTAGCCTCTGTTCTTGTGTCAACTAAGCATAGTCCAAGTTCTTCTATTACACATTGTATGCAGATAAACCCGAATCCCTTTGGGAAGCACAGGGTGTTGTTGTGGATAGTAATGCTTGCTCCCATAGTCTCTCTTAGGGATCGATCTCAGGCATGGTGGTTTAAACCTTCCTCTCTTGGCCACTAGGCCAACTCAGCAAAAAAAAAAAAAAATCTGAATCCCTCCTTAATGAACCTCATACATGCCTGGCCTGAACTCGATTAGATTTGTGAATTCCCTAGCTAGTGGAATTCGGATCGAGTATTTGAACTTTTGGATATGGTCTGCTCTACACAGGGTAATAAATGAAGAAATATCTACTTCATATTTAATATTCTTGTATTTCATTATGTATTTTACATTTTATATACATTTACATCTATATAAATCGCCTACTCAAGTCCAACTTGCGTACCTACATCCCGAACTTGACCTGAGTCCCAAATAGATTTAAAAACCCAAAAGGGTTAGCCGAGTGGTCAGGACCACGATTCCTCTATCTTCCGGAGCTAGAGGTCTTGGTATCAATCCCCGGTTGCCCCCTCTTCAGGAACTGAAGGTTGAGTCTACTAGTGCTACTGCCACCTGGGGGCTACGGGGGTTTTACCTGGCTTCTCTTTGGGCCCGGAGGAATTAGTCAATCCCAAAGAACTGGAAAGCTCCGTTAGCAAAAAAAAAAAAAAAAGATTTAAAAAATAAAGCAGCCCAGCCCAAATTTCCCTTCAAAGGGGCATCTCATGTCCTTGGGTGGGGATTGATGATTGATTCAGGGATGAGGACCACTGACCCAATCGAGAAAAGGAAGAGTTCTATTTCTCTTCATTGAATCAAATAACATAGGAGATGCATTCTTTGTATGTCCAAGTACTTCTCATATGAAAACCACCACCACCACCACCACCACCATTATTTTCATTGTTGTCATCAAGCTTTGTCTTAACTATTTTGAGGTCGGCTACATAAATCATGTTTTTCTATTCTGATTTATTTTTGACCAAATCCTTAAATAAGTTGTACATCTTTAGATCTATTTTTGCTACCTCTATCCGCGTCTTCTTCGGCCTATCCATTCCTCTTGGTAGACCATCAACCTATATATCCAAACTTTTTCTTATCGCACTGTTGCTAGCCAGTGATCGAGGTTCGGATCCTGGGCAACAAGGTGAGAACTGCCACTCCTTACCATACGGTTAAGAAGGAACCCTTCTCAAAAGAGAAGGGTTGACAACCGGCGTAAAGCTTTATCACAAATCCAAAAATGAATTTTGAGATAACTTGTTGTATGAAAACGTTAAAGAAAGATCTTATGGTTTGGTCCAGGGCCATCAGGTTCGGATCCTGATCCATTAGACTTGGGCCAAACCGTTTACAGCCCGAATAACCAGCCGTTAGAGAAGCAGCCGCGGTCTCACAGGCATTTCGGATGGCGCGAAATATATGCCGTTTTTCACTCGCTTTGAAGATCAACGCAGTCAGTGGGTCCTACAAGGCAACGGTCAGGGACATGGTTGGAATAAGAGGAAAAGCCGAAAACCCCATTCCACACCGCTGTGTGTATATTTCTAGGGAAAACGAGCGCTTCACCTGAAGCACTATTCTCCCGCGAACGCTTTCAAATAACGGGAGGAAATCCCCATTTTCAAGAATTCTAACATCTTCCACATTCCCATTCTATCATCTTCCCTCTTCCTGATTCCCCCATTTTTTTTTGCTTCCCGTTTCTTGATTGATTGAAAGAGATGACTTTCGGAGGTGCAATGGAGTTCTCGGGACTGCAGAAAAACCGAAGCTTTTACATGCCAGAGCTCCCCTCTGCCCTTCAGGTTCTCTTCCTTTCCCTCTTTTGATTCTTTTCTAGGGTTTCCTCTAAGCTAGATAGAGATCCAACCGAAAGTGGTGGGTGGTGCCAAACTAAATTATTACATAGAAATGATCATACCAATTTCAACAATATCGATTGGGGAGATTCATTCTGATACAATGAATTGCATTCGATCGGATTCATCGTTTATCTTCGTTTGATAAGCTCACAGAAGTAAATATGTTGGTGTTATTGGGATTGTATATATATATATATATATATATATGGAGAATCTTCTCCTCCTAGCAGACTGCATATGCAGTCCAGTTTGTGGGGCCCACTTATTAATATCCCTATCAGTGGGTAGATGGAAAGGTCACTTATGGATGAGTGTCAGACAAAAAAATCAGCCCCATTATATTATCCTAGATGTTTTTTTTTTTTTTTAAAGATTCAATCCGCTGGTGAGTGAAGATTTGATGAATGAAAAATTGGGCTTGTTGTGAGATCATGGAATGACAAGGATGTGAAAGGGGCTGCACTCATCGAAGGTGGGCAAGGAGAAAGTTTTTCCAACTAATATACGGCCATAGGCTTAGTATCTATGAATTGTTTACATTATCCCCAACATATGTGTTAGAAATAATCTAGTGCCATGTACCAAATTGTTTTGACACTTGGTGAAGATGTGAACGATCTAGATATTTGGTGCATTTTTATATTGCTGCCCAATATTCCTATCAACCAAGAAAGAAAAATGAAATGGTTAGATTCATCTGATTGAGGTGCTTTGTTAGGGCACCTAGGGTCACTACAAAACCGAGGCGAGTATAAGGATGAACAAAATATATGAAGGGACATCATTTGTAGAAAATAAAGGGTCACCCATCTTATAAGGTGACGATCAGATGGTTAAAACATATGATTTGTGTGATTTTTGATAGTTGGATTAAACTAAGGGCACTGTCCTGATCTGTTCTATAGATGGGTTCAAATATCAGAACTCAAATTGCAACTGGATGTTCTGAAGCTGAAAATTGTATTGCTCTGGATTAATTTCCATTGGAATGTCATGCGATACTTCTTGCTTGAGCACATTAAATTATGGTTGTTAGCTGCTACTCAGTACCCAGAGAGTGTGCTAAGCGCTCTACATCTCATCTTTCAGAAAAAAGCAATGCAACTTCGATATGGTGATCCTACAGCTGTTCCAGATCTATCTGATGCCCAGGCAATTAGTCGGTCATTTCCTCTAACTTATGGGCAACGACTGGTTCATTTCTTGAGTTCATCTTTTGGAATACGCGATTCCCAGTTCTTAACAGAACATCCAGTAATGAGGTAATGGATGCACATCATTCCTTCCATATTTCTCATTTGGAATGAAGAAAACTATTTTTTTTTTTTTTTTTGCTACACTGGGGAGTCAAACTCACACACTCTCACTAACACTGTCATGTCCCTAGCAACAGCTGGTGACAGAAAGAAAACATTTACTGAAACAGTAATTGTCCCTTTTTTTGGTCTTACTTTGAAGGATGCATTAGTTCACCAGGCAGTCAGACTTCCATTGTTAGCATTTTCAGCTTATGCGATCTAGGATAAGGGATATAGGATTTAACCACTCTGATCATTTCTCAGTAGAGCATTGACAATAGCAGGAGATCAACCAGCCATCTGAAAACAATTGTTTTTTACTTTTTAGTTCCAGATTTGGTCGTTTTTATAAGATGGCTATTGTGGAATTCCAAAAATATATTCATGAGTATGTTATTCAACTCGAAGCTAATATTATGATTTATGAGTTAAACACCAATGACCATCCTCATGAATCTTCAAGAACAGGATGCCTATTGACAGTTTTCTACTTTCAGCCTGTTGCAGTGATCAATTATCATTAATTAATGTTGCAACTCTAATCTTATTTATAGGTGGAGACTGGGATGGGGTTAGTGCCACTTGTTGTCAATTTTTCTTGAGGCAGTTTTAGTTAAAATGCAGCCTGTTTCTTTTGTTTCATTTATTTTCATGACTGACTAAAATCCTTTCTCAACTTATCAGGCACTTTTACGGATTTAAGGGCTTAACTTTGCTTTTATACATTGAGAGTTAGCTGCATTCTCTTCTATTCCTTCTTCCTTGTTCAATTTGAGCTACATAGCACCTATTTTTGTTCTGCTGATCTAGTAGGTACTAGTTAGTACTTACATGAAATGGGTTTACAGGATTGGGGTTGTATTTTGTGGACGCCAATCTCCAGGAGGACATAATATTATTTATGGGCTTTATGATGCAATCAAGACTCACAATCGCAGAAGTACCTTGATTGGATTTTGTGGTGCGTATTTATCTAAATTAGCAAGTCATGGACACTTGTAACTCTAATAGTTCGTATGATCAATAGACTAAGCAATTAATTCCATTCCAGTTCTTGTTGTCTCTCATGATCTTAGAATGCCTGCTTGCTGTTTTTCTTGCAATATCAGGGGGCACCGAAGGCCTATTTGAGCAAAAGACCATAGAGATCACAGAGAATATCGTCTTGGCCTATCGCAATCAGGGTATCATTCTTTCTACAAGGCTTTGGTAAATGATGATTACATCCATGTTCTTGATATCCAGAGCACCCTTAGACTTGCTGAAGATTTGTAGACTAGCATGCACTTTGTCCAGTGAGTAAAGGGGGCCACGAATAAGAATCAGAGGAGTAAAAGTTGACATCCTCTGACTCATTCATAATGCTTATCCTAAATAACGTTTTCATCCCATTATAATCTGTTCTCTGTTACTCCCTTTTGCTCATTGTCATTTCAGAAATTGGTTTATATACTACAAATTGCATGATTAGATGGCTCTTCATCTGGGATGCACGGGCACCTCTCCGGGGTCGTTGTGTCCGTGTCAGACACGTGTCGGACACGGATACGCCAAAAAGAGTATCATATTGATTTTTTTATATTTTATATTCCGGATATGCTGGGGACACACTTGGGACATGCTAGGACACATTAGGGACACGTTGGCCTCTTTTAATTGGAAAAAAAAAAAAATTAGAGTAAAAAAAAAAAAGAAAGAAAAGGGGGTTGTTTGTAAAAAGTTATAATTTAAGAGGAAAATGAGACTATTTTAATTCGTCCATCCAGCTCCAGCCCTAAACGAAAGAGAGTAAAAAAAAACCCCATCTGTCCGTCCAACCCTAAACGAAGAGAAAAAAACCCATTCATTCGTCCAGCCCTAACGAAAGAAGAAGAAGAAGAAGATATGCTGTGTCGGCATGTCCGTGTCCGTGTATATGATTAGATATTATTAGATTTATTATTATATTATTAAATATTAACGTGTCCTCGACGTGTCCATGTCTTACTTTTTTGAGAAATGCCATGTCAGCGTGTCCGTGTCGTGTCGTGTCCGCGTCCCGTGTTCGTGTCCGTGCTTCTTAGCTCTTCAGTGTCCTTTTTAATGGTTTATCCGTTTTCTAATGTTTCTTTCTTTACAAATACTTGTGTAGGACTTATTTGATAGGGGTTATTTACAGATCAAATATGCTGTTCAAAACATATTTACTATAGGGGTGTTCATGGGCCAGGCCGAGCAGGGCTAAGGCATATCCAGGCCTGGTCCGAATTTAGAAACATAGCCCTAGGCCTGGCCCAAGCCCAAAACGGGCCCTAAAAGACAGGCCGAAGCCAGCCCATTTGGTTTGTTGGGCTGGCTGGGCCAAACATGGCTTTCTACCAATTGTTTGGATAAAATACACTAAGTTACGTGCATTCATTAGTCGGGCCGGGCTTTGGGCTTTCAATCACTTAATCCAAGCCAAGCCCAAATACTAAACTGGCCTAGATTATTTACCCAAGCCCTACCCAAAGCAGGCTGGCCCAGCCCATGAGCACCCCTAGTTCAATATGATTCCGAAATTAGGTTGGTGATGAAAATGCAGTAGTTATGCATGAACCACTACGATATTGAGTAAATATTTGATTTTGTCACAATTGATCTCTCAAATCTGTCTGAGAAGCAACAGATTCATGTAATTGGAAATCGAACATTCAAAAAAAGCTAGAGGGACACTGGGAACTGCTACCACTACTGCCACCATTGTCCTCTTTGTAAATGAACAGTTTGTTAACACTATGGATGTTCTTAATATGCTCATAAATAAACACAATTACTTCAATGTTTAAACCGATTTCATGTATGATCCTCCTTGGACGTTTCATGTGATATATATATTTTTTCTTTCTTTCTTTTGTTAAGGTGGTTATGGCATGTTAGGAAGGACCAAGGATCAGATAAGAACGACTGAGCAAGTGCATGCTGCACTAAACACATGCCAAACATTGGATTTAGATGGACTTGTGATTATAGGAGGTATAATTCTAGCTTGGCCAATTTGAATGAATAAATTTCTCTATAAGATTGGAGCCTGGTTTCTCATATTCTGTTTTTTTTCTCCCCATAAAGGTGTCACATCCCATACTGATGCTGCTCAGCTTGCCGAGACATTTGCAGAATTAAAATGCCAAACGAAGGTTACTTTTTGTTGTATCAATTACTTCCTGCTTCTATGGTAGCTTCTAGATATAATAGACTGGAGTTGTCTCTGTGCTATTCTGAGCTATGAGAACAATGACATATTTAACCATTCATTCTAAAAGGTAGAAATCATTCTTTGGTCTTGTAGGTGGTCGGAGTTCCTGTTACATTATATGGTGATCTTAAGAATCAATTTGTTGAAGCAAATGTTGGATTTGATACGATATGCAAGGTATTATACCTCATTTATGTTGTTGTGGGCGAAGCAACGATGATTACATGATATATAGCTAGTCATCAGTTAAATCTTTTTTTTTTCCCCCGAAACAGTTGATCTCTTAATTCTCTAATGGATCTTAATTCTCTAATGATTTTTACCTTTAAAAAAATAGATGCATACCAACATTCAACCTTCGAAGTTCTATTTCTTAAACACGTGCCAGCATTTAAGTTTGTTTTTCTAGTCACAAGGATATCTGTGTTAATGAGTAACATGCAGAAAACTTCAAGTCATAAGCCTTGTATCATGTACATATCATACATTTGAAATGTGCTTGTAATGAATAGACATGTCATGCCAATGCTCTTCTATCATCAGGTAAATGCTCAACTTATCAGCAATTTATGCACTGATGCTCTCTCTGCAGAAAAGGTACAACTTAGCAGTGTCCCTCCTGGTGGCTATAGTCCAAGGTTTTTTCCCCATAGCTATTGAATTTCTGTCTTTATTCTACCACATACTAACGTTCATAGATTTCACACCCAACAGAAAATTTACAATTTTTTTTTATCAAATATTCAATCAAAATAAGTTCCGCTGAAAGATAATTGAATGTTGAAGAGCTTTCTGTCTGTGCTTTCAGTATTACTATTTTATCCGGCTCATGGGAAGGACAGCATCACATGTTGCTTTGGAATGTGCACTTCAGTGTAACCCAAATATGGTGTGTCTATCGCTGAAGATTTTATAATATATATATATATATATTATAGTTTTACACTTAAAGAACTAACTCTATTGCATTTTATGTTCAGGTCATCCTTAGTGAGGAGGTTGCCTCTTCAAAGCTCACCCTCTTTGATATAACAAAACGAATATGTGATGCTGTTGAAGCCAGGGCAGAACAAGGTTAATCTTTCAATGCTAAGCAGTAAATAGTGTGACAACAGCATGGATTTCATGGAACATTAGAGAATCTGGGATACCCTGATTTTATTGGATGATCAAATATTTAACTTAGTGAATCGTTTTATTATGTATTTTATATGAGGTTTTATTTTATTTTTACCATGGTGCTCTTGCAGCCATAAAGTAAACCATTGCTGCTTTTTTATTTTTAATGTGAGTTATATCCAATTCATAGGGGAGCCTCAACATACACGCAGGAAAAGATAACAGTAGAAACTTAAAAACATGAATTATTATCATTTGTCTATATTCTTTGCTCCTGATGTTTTGGCTATTTTGATTATGCCCAAAAAGGAAATATATGTATATATTTTTTCTGTACATGGGAACCAAGTTAATATTTATTTTTGTTAATATCCACTTTCTATAGATGAGTACGAGTTGTTCCATTATCATATGTAATTATTTAATTGTACATTGAATTTACATGGTGCAGGATTTTCATAATTATATTCTTTATCTATGCTATTTAATTGCTGGACACTGTTTTCAAAAGAATGTTTTCCTAGCCATTTCTCATCTGAAAGTCCAAGTAAAAGTAAAAATGGGAAAACCATCATTTCAAGGGAAAAAGGAAAATCCATTATAAATTTAAGTAAAGAAGATAATGGAAATTATGTCATGTCCTTTTCACATGAGAAAGGGAAATATCTTATATGACCGCTGTTCTTGCCCTGCTGACAGGCAAATATCATGGGGTGATCCTTTTACCTGAAGGCCTTATTGAGAGTATACCTGAAGTACATGCTCTTTTGCAGGTAACTTGGTGTGCTTATTGAAGATTGTGTTATCTTTTTATTTATTTCTCTGTGGTTCCTTGTTCCTGAATACAGTTTCAAAATATATGCTTTCATTCAGATCAGTACATTGGTAAGAGGTAACTATGGGCATATTAAGAATTAATAACACTTTAGTCATAATTAACCTGTTTTGATTTCCTGTATTACAAAATAAATAGTACTATGTTTTCTTGGTTTAATGACTTTAATCGCACCGAGTCTTGACTGATTTTGAAAGGTGATTCTCCAGGAAATACACGGTAAGAGGTAACTATGGGCATATTAAGAATTAATAACACTTTAGTCATAATTAACCTGTTTTGATTTCCTGTATTACAAAATAAATAGTACTATGTTTTCTTGGTTTAATCGTACCGAGTCTTGACTGATTTTGAAAGGTGATTCTCCAGGAAATACACGGTCTTTATAGGAAAGGAGTATCTGTTGACAAAATTGCATCACAACTATCACCTTGGGCATCTGCTTTGTTTGAGTTCTTGCCATCATTCATCAAGGAGGAGGTAAACAAGCTCCCATTCACAACTCTAAATATTTTAGGTCCAACACAAATAAGATTTCAAATTCAGTTATCAGTAATAATAACACTTTGTGCAATGGTAAAAGTCTCGGATGCCATGGGTGATAACGCAGGTTCGAGACCCGTGAGCACACGTAGCAACAGGAGTGAAAAGGGCCTAAGTGAGGTCCGTTGTAACAGTACAGATATAGTGGCCTGTTTTTTTTTTTTTGTTTTTCCTTGTGCTAAAAAGTGGCTCATTTCTTCTGATTTTCCTTTCACTTTAGTGCCATAAGAGTTTATGGGTTCCAAAATTTAATTGCCTTTTGATAAGTGGAGCTGAAACTCTAGACTGTGATATTGCAACTATAGCAAAAGGTAAATGATGAGAATGCCGCTGCACCGTAATGGAAAAATGCTTAATGTGATGGACCCATTCCCATAAGAGGAATTATATAATGCCTAAATCCCACTACTACAAATGGATCCAGGAAATTTTCTTTGAGGGGGCCACATTCTTTGAGGGGGCCACATTGTAAAATAAAATTTGCAATGAGGTTTAATGGAAAAAGACATGAGGATCTCAAAAAAGATTTTCCTAGGAGAGGACTTAAATTGGCATGTTGGAAAGGATAGTAGATGTATGAGAGGATGCATGAAGCACAAAGATTTAGAGAAAGGAATGGGTGAGGAGACACCACCTTGGAATTTGTGTTGGCATTTGTAAAATCAAATGATCAAGAAGAAGAACGAATAATATACTATTGTCAAAGGTATCTTCCTCTTTGTTGATCGACTATGCATTTATAGTACAATGTTACCAAATATTATAGATTACAATCAATCATTTAATAAATGTGATTGATTAAACAAATCTCCTATAATTAATAGGTTAACAAAGATCAACGTGTGTGGATATGGTCCTGAGTTTCTAGATGAATTAAGCCAGATGGGCCTGGGTCATGTGGATATGCCGATGAATCTGGGTTAGATTGACCTCTTCTATAGTTTGCCTTGTAATAGCAAACAACTACATTAAAAAGAGAGGGGCATTTAATTAACTATAAAAGCAAAACTAACAAGAGCATGATAAAAAATTTCCTACTAAAAAAGCTTGACCGACTAGCTTGTAAAGACAGTAAGGTTAATAGGTTATTCCTGAAGAGAGTTCGACCACACAACAAATGATAGTAATTTCCAAATATTTGTATTAGTAGTAGAAAGAGAGGGATGGTAAACAAAAGTGTCCTAAAACAAGGTGGAGGGATTTGAAGGGGAAAAGGGCAATAACATTTGGGATGAATAGAATTTGGAGGGAGAGATTGTGGTTATGTGGAACTAGATGGCTGACACGATCAAAAGGGTTACAAAAGAGGTGCCTGGAGAGTTGAAAGGAAAAAAGATACTTTGATAAAGAACAGTGGTGGTGGAATTAAGAGTTTTAGGAAGCTGTATGAGAGAAAAGACATTTTACAAAGTTTGATAGGGGACTAGGAATATGAAAATTTATAAAAACGTATAAGAAGACTGAGAAAGAAATTAGGAAAGTAGTAAGTGACTCAAAGTCCAAAGCATAAGAGTGAAAAAAAAGTAGAGACTTAGATCATCTCAGGCATGTAAAGAGTGATGGCTAAAATGTATTAGTGAAAGACAATAATATTAAAGAATGGTGGAGAGAATATTTTAACAAACTTTTAAATGAAGATTCTAGAGGAGGCTTATGAACGAGAGAGAATACTTCATTAGCAAAACAACATTATATTGCCAAATTATGATATCAAAAGTGGAGCGCATTGGCAAAAATGAAGATAGAAAAAACTATAAGCGAGATGGCATTTTGATAGAGGCTTGGAAATGCTTGGGAGAAATTGGATGGATTTGGTTAACTATGCTCTTTAATAAGATAATAAGGACAATGCAAATGTTGGATGAATAGAGAAGAAGTGTTGCAATGCCAATATATAAGAACAAAGGAGATAACAAAGTTGACTTAGATAAAAGACCAAAATATTTGAAAATCAATTTGATTTCATGCCAGGAAAGTCAACCATGGAAGTTATCTTCTCACTTAAAAACTTAATGAAAAAGCACTAAGAGGAGGAAAAATCTTCATTTGTCTTTAATGATCTACAGAATGCAAACGACAGGGTGCCTAGAGATTTGATTTGGTGGATTTTAGATCAAAGGATTGTCCCTAGAGGTTATATTGACATAACTGAAGATATATACGAAGAAGCAATAATGAGTGTGAGAACTAGCTATGGAGAGATAGGTGAATTTCTAGTGACCAAAACTCCATAAGATTACATCAAGGGTCAACTTTAAGCCCTTATCTCTTTACACTAATCACAGACAAGTTGACTACTCATATTCAAGATGAGGTACCTTGGTGTATGTTGTTTGTAGATGATACAGTAGTGGTGAATGAATAGAGAGATGGTGTGAATGCGAAACTGGAGATATGGAAAGAGGCTTTAGAATCCAAGGACTTTAAAATAAGTCACATACAGACGGAATATATGAATTGCAACTTCACTAGGTATGTATAGAGAGATGTAGCTCTTAAGAGAATTGAAGCTGAAGAGATAACAACAAAGACAAACCCTGCCTCTATATTATTGAGGAGGATGTCGAACATAGGATAAGAGCTTGATAGTTGAAGTGTTGAAGTGTAGACTTGCTTCTACAATGATTTGTGATAGGCACATGCTGACAAAACTACAAGACAATGATTAAACCAACAATGACTTATGGAGCAAATTGTTGGTCAATTAGGAAGCACGACATTGAGAATGTTGAAATGGATGATGTATGATAAAAATATAGAATACAAATGGATGCATTCAGAAGTATTTAGGATTAGCATCAATAGATGATAAATTAATATAGACATGTTTGATATGGTTTGGACATGTCCAGTGCAGCATAACAATGGCACCGGTGAGAATAAGTGTCTCTATGTAGGTTGACGGCCACTCAAGAAAAGGGGTAGGCCAAAGAGGACATGGATAGAATTACTAGGGATAGATATGAAGAAAACTATTTGAAAATTTGGCTCAGAATAGATTGGAATAGCGAAGTAGCTGACCCTAACATAGTCTGGACAAGGCTTTGATGGTGATGATGATAATGAATGATTTGGTTAGATTTCATTAAAAGAAAATTCTTAATAATATTTCATCAACTGTGAAACATCATTAAAAACGTATTCGAGATTGGCGCATTGCTCATTTCAAAGAATAAACATTGTATCAGGCTCAATCAAAAGGCTTTAAAAAAAAGAACAAGGAAAAAAAAGGTACCTCTGGTTTTCTTTGCTATTCATCTGATTGTCCCATCAGGGGATGGGCCATGCCCTAATCATCACTATTGGATTACTGTACTCTCTCACTTCGAATTGGCAACTTGCAAATGAACAAATTACAATCAGTCCACACTTGATGAGGGCAGAATCCAATAATCAGGAAACACACTACTACGGAATGTTTTTGGTCTATGCCAATCCCAGAGGGAACATCCTATGAACAAGTTGGATCTTTGAGGGTCCATCAGATGTGAAGAAGACTGGTGGAGAAAACTACCTGCAGTCCAGGTTTGAACTGTAGACAGCTTTCTCCACTTCCAAACAAGTTCTTAGGGGTTGTTTGGGAAACTTACTAATAGAGTGGGGTGAAGTAAAGATTATTTTGAAGAAAGAATAAAATATAAGTGGATTATGATGGAATTTAGTTTTTAGTTGTTTGGTATGAAATCTTTTTGACTTCTTGTATAGAAAGGAGGGTTTTTTTTTTTTTTTTTTTTTTTTGTGTGTGTGTGTGTGTGTGGAGAAAGGAGGTTTCTTTTTTACTTTTTTTGAAAAAAATGGCGGGAATTTTGAATCAAAAGGCTTTTGATGTGACTTTTTTTTTGAGAAATGAGGGCTATCCCTAACTTGCCAAACAAGTTAGGGGTAGCTCCAAAGTGTTTGTGCTGAGGACATTGTACAATTGAACATTATGCACAAAAGTGCTTCTTGTGGAGCAATTGAGGAGGTTTTGTCCATCAAGAAAAGCTAAATGGTGTACATCTTTTCTCCTTTCCTTTCTTAAAGGATACTGATGGCATTATTATCTTGTGTCAAAGGCTCAAAGCTATTCTATTTTCCATTTTAGCAATATTGTAATGTTTAATTGGCTTAAATTTCCATAGTTTCCTAGTGTTGGAACCATGTTATAATATGCTTTGCAAAATGTATAACTCTCAAGGTGTGAACGTTATGGTGCAGCTTCTTCTATCTCCTGATTCAGATGAATCAGCACCATTATCTCAGGTAAACGAGAATGCAAAAATCTTTGAAGATGCAACATGTTTTTTTCTTTTTCTTATATTTTCTTATTCCGTTGTGAGAGTAGTTGACCTCTATATTTTTTTTTGGCTGCAACAGATTGAAACTGAGAAACTTTTAGCTCAACTTGTTGAGATAGAGATGGACACGCGATTGGTAGGTGCAACCTTGTTCTCTGTGTGTGTGTATGTGTGATATATATATATATATATATCAAATCGACTAATATGCTATTCATTTCTAGTTCTACGTTTACAATTTCTTTCTTTTTTTATTCCCAGTTGCAGAGAGGCATCGATGTAGTATAGAACCTAGTAGTCATCACATCTAGAGGTTTTGTTAGAGTCATTACCAAGAGGAGCGATCATCTTCCAGACATTTGTGTGCAGCAAGAGGATTCCATGCCCCATGGGGTTGCAATTTCCACATGAGCTAGGAATCCTTCATTCTTACCCCTCCCATAGGAAATCGAAATCCTCTCTGTCGAGGATAATCGATTCACCCTTTTTTTTTTTTAAAGGAAAATGTGTCTTATCGAAAAATGGAATCGTGGGCAGCACAGAAAATCATAACAATATTCCTTCGTTGCAGAATCCTCTTTTTTCACAAACACCTAGTATGGACTCTTCACACAATAAAACCAAATCCTTTTTTTCCTCTGTAATTTCATACATTCCATTGAGGAAGTGTGGTACAAAGCATATTTAAGCCAATATGGCTTTTGTGCAAATCTAGGATGGGAATTCTAGTTAAATGTAAATTACAACCACTCCTATACACTATCTAAAACAAGGACTCATTATTCAACTGAACATCGTTGATGACTTGATTATCAATGACTGACGACTTAAAACCATGATAAGCATTGTTAAAGCCCATAACCAGACTATATAGCTTATTAGAATGGGCCATGATTTCTTCAATATTCATCAGGACTGCACAGACTTGGGCTCGTTGGAAGCTAACTGAATACCCAATTAGATACACCTAATTTTGCGTCATTCAGGCATAATTCACATAATGAAATATGCCATCTATAAATGACATGAAGATCTACTCTAATGGTACTGAAATGATGTACAAACTCATGAATTATCCATTGGTTCCATCTTTCTCCTTCTTCAAAAAGAAAATCATTCTATATGCATGCTAGTTACGGATGGCAATGGATCGGGCTGGTAATACATATACACAACACCAAGTAGTAGGATTAGAACCTGCAGCCTATCACTTTTACCTTTCTAAAGTATTCAGTACTGCAAGAGCTAATAGGGCTTTGAGCATCATATTGTATTAACAAATATGTAAATTGGTCATAAAAGGCATGGAGAGGAACAGGTTGGGGCACCGGGCAGCCAAAATACGAACCTACCACGAACCCAACTTAGGTCAAAATCTGTAAACTTATACTCGACCGAAACCAAAAAAAAAAAGCACTATTAAACCTGCTCCTAATAGGGTGGGTCAATCTGGCCAATCGCCCTCCCTAATATTAGTCAACCATAGAGCTTCACTGAACCATTCCTTTTGACATATTGGGACGAGAACAGATTTAACACAACCTTATCCAACTCTATTTCACTCTATCCTTGCATCAATTTGCCAAATCCATTTTTAATCATTTTAAACAAAACTAATTCCATTATGAAATGCATTGGATACTTGGAATTTATATGAATCGAAAGGGATCCTCGAAACGGTGAATCACCTAGTGTTAAAGCTACTCTTGTACACTGGCCACTTGTTTTCTGATCTCGATGAACTGATTCAGCTGAAATTCCACTTGATCTGGTTTGACAACTTTGATACGTCTTCTAATGCTAGACCAAGATCTGTTGTAGGATCCTGATCTTCTTGTTCCTTTGCAATAGGTCTGTCTTTAGAATATTCCTCCATCATAGGATTTCTGACAGTTTCTGTTTCCATTATATTTTTTTTACCATTCATCCACTGTTTGATTAGGAACTTCCACCTTATTCTGATTTGAACCTGGATCAGTACAAGCTTAAGTTCTTTCATTTGGGTTCTTTCAATGTGTTACCCAGTAATTCAAAGAAGTCAAATTAATAACTATCCTCATGAGGAACTCCTCCCTCTGATGGTCAATCTTTCCCTGGAAGGTTCTATTGCTTCGAGTAGCCATATCTGAAGGTCTGGATCCAAACAGATCTGAGGTCTGAGATTTCCAGACTTTAGGTCTGGGACAGGGAAAGTGTAGGTTTGGGCTGTATAATGGACTGGTTTCTTGGTAGGTTTTATGATGAAACTAAGGGAAGCCAATTAATCCTCATTCACTGCATTAAGGGACTGTCTTTTGGGCTGATTTGAATACCATCTGGAACAGAGTACTGGGAAATTCGGCCAGTGTATGGGCAGGGTTTTGATGACAGTTTAAGGGACTGGCTTGAGGCTAATTTTTAGGACAAAAGTGATGGTCATATACAGCTGTGACTGGTACTGGTTTTGGAGCTGAAAGTGGGACAGTTCGTTTTCAATAGATTGTGGTTTTCATGGTTCCCATTAGACTCAGACTAGCAGCTTTGTGTTTCATTATTCTCTTACCCAGCTTTAAGAATGATTTAAGTGATAATTTGAGAGGCATAGCTGTAAGTATCCTTTTCACTTGCTGGTTTTACTTCTTCCATTCTTCCCTGTCTTTTTGCTATAACTAAAATCTCAGGAATATAAAGATATGAGGTAATCAGTCTGTTTCATAAGATAAACGAACATTAATATCTACAGTGATCAACACTCTTAGGTAATATATAGCGAGTGCAAGTATGCATACAAGCACATATAATGTGCCTGTTGCAAGATTTTAGTATAATATATTGCTCAGTAAACCATCACTAGAAATGCTACCAAATAATTGATAAAGTTCTGAAATATCAAGTATTTTCTTGTTAGGTAAGTAGGTGATCTTATTGTCAAGTTAAGAATATTATTTTTGTTTTCCTCTCTGAAACTGACCAATGAAATATTATATGGTTTTTTAATAGTACCCCTGCTTTTGATGACATCGTGATTTACAGAGAAGTGGAAGATATAAAGGGAAGAAGTTCAATTCCATTTGTCATTTCTTTGGATATCAGGCTCGAGGTTCACTGCCATCAAAGTTTGATTGTGATTATGCATATGTAAGGAGTTTTTGCTTAATCCCATGATTTTAGTTCGGTAAGAATTACTAAATCTTATACAAGTAACGTGCAGGTTCTTGGACATGTTTCGTACTATCTTCTTATTGCTGGATGTAATGGCTACATGGCTACAGTTACAAATCTAAAGGATGATGTCTCCAAGTGGCGCTGTGGTGGTGCTCCATTAACGGTTAGCTCTCTACTACTATTTTTTATGGGTTCTTATTATGAAATTTATTCAGGAATTACAGAGAAACTAAGTCACTGAGACTGGTTTGTTTTAGAATTATTCCTTATATTGGAACATCCATGGTACCTCTGCCCTGTTGTTATACATTGTTATGTCGTCCACTAAGAGCTCAAGCTTTTGGCCTTTTTGGTTATTAACATTCTCAAGAAAACATATGTAGAAATAGCTACAATTGAATTAGCCAACCATTTTTCTATTATATGTAACATGATAAATTTATGGGGATAGTTCTATTTACCTTTATAACACACCAGTCACCAGCTCCATAACCATTTCATGACAAATGTAAGTGTACCCTTGGAATATAAGTTGTATTTTACCATTCCATTAGACACTGTGATCACTGGAAAATAAATAGGAGGAATGTCCTCCTATGAGCAGACTGCATATTTTATATGCAGTCCCGCTCATGAGGCCCACTTAGATTAATGTCTACCAATGGGTGGAGGGCAAATGGAAAGGTCTCCTTATTAATGTCTACCAAAGGGGGCGCCAAAGGAAAAAAGCCCTACTAGATTATCCTATCCCTTGATTTAGCAGCCTTGAAATTTTATCACATCTTAACCGTAGATTTCTTTGAGATTCTATCCAATGGAGAGTGAAGGTTCAATGAATGTAAATTAGGCCCGATGCTAGATCCCAATGCTAGATCATGGGATGACAAGATTATCAAAGGGGCTGCATGGATCAAAGGTGGGCACAAGTGGGCCCCATAGAGCTGGACTGCACATGCAATTCGCTCATAAGAGAACATTTCCATAAATAGAATATTCATTAAGTAAGCTAGATGGTAAGGTTTCAATGATGATATTGACAACGGCGATTACAATGATGATGACGACAAAGATGATTGACGATGCAGTGATTCATTAGCTAAACATGTTATGAAATTTTTGTTTGCTTTTGTGTCTTTTCTAGAGAGCAAAATTTGTTAATGTTTACAAAGCCAGTTTGGGAGATGTGAAGTTCATGATACTGGTTGGGCATATGACACAACTAGGAAAGTGCAGTCTTCCAGAATCATGGTCCTACACATGTAGTGTTTTCTTCAACAATATAGGCATGGTTATTTACATGCTTGCAAATGCTTCTGCTAGGCAATGATGACTGTAAAGAGGTTGCATGGTCCTCGGGTCTCCCTGATCGGAAAGCCATCTATTCATCCAGCTGCCATTGATTTGACAGGAAAAGCATATGAGTAAGGAGTCTATATTCAGTCCTATTTAACTTCAATATTTTAATCATGGTTGAATTTTGGGCATAGTTTTAAGAGTTTTAGACTAGAACTCTTAAAGCTGGCTCCAGTTGATGGGGCAAGGCTCTCATTATGATGATGATATGGAGAAAATAAAATGATATGCAACAAATAATTCAATTGAATTTCAAATGACCATAGTGCTATTATGTTGGTATTCACATGAGTTTAGTGGTGAAATCTTTTGGCGTGTTGAATTGATGGCTACATTAATAAGCAATATTAATTTATAATTAGAAAATCAGAACGCAAAGAGGATGGAGCCTAACTCCAAAACTACAAACGCAGCTGGAAGAAGTGCAAAAAGCCCCCAAAGAGAGCAAGATACAAGCAACTTGACAAGGAATAGCAAAGTTCAAATTGCCAAAAGATTAGCTTGCACAGAAAAATACTCAAAACCGCTAAAAATAGATCACTCAGATTCAATTTCACAGTTTTGCTACCACTTCTCAAAATTCCGTTTTACAAAGTGTTCGATGGATCTTCAAGAGAAAGAAGTGCCCAGTGGAAGAAATTTACCTTCATTTTGTTAGAAAGTTTCATACTTGTTACTTGTTAGTATTTCCTTCAAAATCGTGCTTTTAAGATGAGCCTGTTCAGCTAACAAACCAAAATACCGACTACCTTCTCCTGAATATCCCAATGACTACCAAAGATGTTAATCCAAAAGTAGGTTTTAGGCTAGCAAAACAAGAATCATATCAGATAGTAAGGAAATATAAATGCTAAGTACTAATATCAGCATATTTGACCTACTAGGAAGTAGGAACCCATGATTATGAGTGCTGGGCCAAAACCAGATCAAATGCAACACCAAATACCTTTTGGCATCAACAAAAGACTCCTGAAAAATTGACAAATATAATAAATACATAACCAATATTCAACAGAAGTCATTGTCTTTTCTCACTTCTCCCCAATTATTAATACTGGTTTCTATTGTTACAGAATGATGCTTCATGACGCCGAAAAGCTTTTGATGGATGACCTATACAGGAATCCAGGACCCCTTCAGTTTGAAGGACCAGGTTCGGACAGCAAGACCATAAGCCTTACTGTAGAGGAGAAGGACTACATTGGAAAGATAAAGGAATTGCAAGATTACCTTGACAAAGTACACTTAACAGCCATTATCTACTCTTTATCTTCTTTTCTGTTTGATTTAAACCCTATAGATATCCAAATCAATAGTTTTGTTTTTAATCATCCAAATTTTTCATCTTCTAGTAAAAACTTGAAAACATTAAACCTAACCATTCAATCAACATAATGCATGTTTCTTGTCTTTTATTTTTTCAATGATGGCTACAGCTAGAATCTTTTAAAACAGCCTTTTCAAGTTCATTTAATCATGATATATATAGTGAAGTGCTTTGATACATATTTTTTATGACAGGTGAAAAAGATAGTGAAACCAGGTTGTTCACAGGAGATATTAAAGGTTGCCTTGAGTTCCATGGCCTGTTTCATCAACATTCTTTCTCTCATGTCTTCCCATACCACAGAAGGCCATAGTTTGTGAGCAGATGCTGTCTCCATATCTCCATTAATTACTTATTTGATTCAAAAAGCCTTTCTCCTTTCTCAAATAGTACTTAATAATTTCAAATAGTATTATAGCAACCTCAACTATTATATATTCTTCAGCATCGAGGAGATACATGCACTGATGCAAGATCCATTTTTCCCTTTTAAAAATCTTCTTTAGAAAAGATTTATTTCTTTCTTAGGTTTTTTATTCACTTTTCACTTAGAAAATTCCTACCAAAGAAGCACAGAGGTTGTTAGCAAAAGGATGTTGAGAATGCAATGGAAAAACACTTTCCAAAATCTTAAGCATAATGTATTCACTTTCATGACTTTCAAGCTAATTTTGCTGTAAAGTTTTCTTCTGTGGCTATTTTCACTTTTGCATCAGAACCTATTTGTGGATCTTTGGCATATAAGAATATTAAGAATAAATATAATTCAATTATTCATTGTGGCTGTTCTCAACCACTTCCCAGAAAACCTGAGCTGAGGAGAAGATTCTCTTCTCTTTAAATGACAAGGTCCTCAATGCAGCACAAACCTTCTCATTTTCTTATTCCTATTTATTTTTCATTTTCTTCTGACTATTTATTATTGGTAATTGTAGTCATTTCTTAATTATCCTGTTTGTCTTAAATTATAGGAAACTGAATATATTAAAAATCATCTATAGCAGATCCTAGTGTCAGGAGATTTAATGTTGAGCATCCTGTCAGTATAGTACATTCAGCAAAGTTATTAATTGGCCAACACCGGTAAAAAACCATGCAGCTTTGAGCAAAAAGAAAAAAGAAAAAAGGTGCAGTTGTTCTCTTGTTGGACTTCATGCCTTTGATTCATTAGAAGTATAACCATTACAAGAATATAGTATGCAGCAGTTTAAAAAAATCCTTAAAGAAAATACCTCAATCATATCAATTTTAGGGGCATCTATAACTATAAGATATGATAGGATATACAAGAGAAGCTGGATTGGTTGCCTTGAAAGCTACATTCCAAGCGTTAAAGCACACAACAAAAACCGTCTGCTTGATTATAAGATAGTTTTCTCATGAGAAGCTGGATTGGTTGCCTTGAAAGGTGCATTCCAAGCATTAAAGCACACAACAAAAACCGTCTGCTTGATTATAAGATAGTTTTCTCATGTTGGTAAAATATAAGATTCCTTTAAGCTTCAAAATTAGCGATGCTCTGTTACAGAAGCCTTATTTGACCCATGAAAGGTTAATCCATTGGTTTGATGCCTTGAAGAGATAGTCCTTCATTAGCATACTAAGAAAATGAGAAATCAAACAGGTCATCCCAAGCTAGATCTTGTGACCTCATATACCAAGAAACAAGCTGCATTTGCTGGGACACTTCTGGCAATTGCTGGCCCAAACCCTTTGTAGAGGCCCTTTATACCCTCTGATGCCAAGATCTTCTTGAAGGCATCGATTGATCCAGAAAATTTTGGATTCCTGTAGTTGTCGACTTGAATCACACTCTTCACTACATCAATTGGGTAGAATGCGAGCCAGAAAGAGGCTCCAGCCAGGCCTCCAGCTACAATCAATGGACCTCTACCAAGTTCTGTAGTGTCTGGACCCCCAGCAAAAAACTGCTTCACAGCTTCATAAACACCAAAAACTAAAGCATTTCCAGGGACCTCACGAGCTAATGTAGGAACCAGGCCTTTGAAGAGGCCCCTCACACCCCCTTCTGATTTAAGAACGTGCTTAGTCACATCCATTGGACCTCCATACTTTACTGCCCCAGTTGATGAGCCTAAAGCACTCTGCGCCTGCAACCTGTGTTCCCATCAAGAATCCAAATAACCAGTTAAATTTGAATATTTGTTTGAAGACTGAAGGATGGCTTTAAATTAGACAAATAGTTTGAATAATTAGAAACTGATATATTCTCCCATGCCCCTGGGATGCTGTGAAATCAAAATCACATCGGGTGACAAACTGTCTTTACACTGTCCCAAAAAAAAAAAGGCATGTTGTTTCAACTTTTCATCCCTAATCAACATTCTAATATTACAAAAAAGTTTCAGTAGGTACGTAAATGGGTGATAGGGTTGTTACACTGTGCATGCACGTGTGATTGATGCAAGTATGCCCGTGCATCTGTCTTTACCACATGTACCCACCCTTTAGCAGGTGGGGTACCTGCTGCCTCACAGATACACCCGATCCTGTTGCATCCGCTAGATTTTAATCAATTGCAGCAATGGGAATTCAATTCTAAATCATGAAACTAAAAGCAACATGAGTTTCGGTTATTGGTGGACTCCATATGTTGGCTTAAGTTATTTTTTCCCTAATAAAGTAGGAAGCGGAGAGAGAAAAGAAAAATGACACTGACCTGCACTTGATCAATTCAGTGGGACATGCTAGAAAGGAAACGGCGAATCCAGCACCTGCGCCACAGATAACCTGCTGGTTAACTGAAAGTGGCATACCAGGTTGAGACCTCAACAATGACTCCATCTGTCCTCTGACAGAGAAAAGGACTGCATTGTAGGCAGCCACAGTGGCGAGTGGGGCACCCATCCCCTTGTACAAACCCCTTGGGCCTTCCCCTGCAATTGTCTGTTTTACAGCATCCATGGCACCTGAATACTTGGGGAGTTGGCCAGGGAGGGGCACAGGCTGGCTCTGGAGCTTGACTTTGATGGTGTCAAAGGGGTGCCCACATATCAACTGTGCAACCCCTCCAATTGTCCCTGCACTTAAGTCTTTCGCTACTTCTGCCATCTGCACAAATCAAAATTACAGAGCAGTTGTCACTCTGTGGAAGGCTGGTTGCTATTAGAGGTGGTAAATGAGAAGACAAGTTAAAAACCATTGGCTAAGATCATGCCTGAAATAGGTTTTTCAATTTAAGAAGCTAACTTTTATAATAAAAAGCTAAGCATAAGAGAAAGAATATTAAAATGATATTTTCCATTAGCAAATCAAACAATGAATGGGCAGAATGCTGAACATATCCTTCGAAGGAATAGTAAATGCATTGACAGCAAATGCTATCAATATCTAATACAGATTTACAGATATAAAAAAAAAATATATCTACTACAGATTTAGTGGACCAGTTTTCTTTCATTATAGCCAATTTTATCCAAAAATATACTTTCAAAGTGCCATTGATTAAGAGTATAATCTTACCCAGTATCTTCCCAGTGAAGGATGAAGATGCAAGATGGACTGCCCTTCCCTAACTGTGGATAGTATGGGAAATTCTAGACTCTTATCACATGGGAACCTTTCCAACTGTCATCATCATTGTTTAAAAATTTTTCTCATCTCTCTAGGCCAACTTTGCAAGTTCTACCTTTCCACTCATCCCAAATTAGGGCATTGTTCACTGCCAGTGTGCAACCCCTAACATGTCGTTTTTGGGTTCTGACTTCTGACGACTTTATTATTATTCTTTGTTGATCTCAATCTTTGCCAGTTCCTTGTAGCACTTCCATTATGAATGCAAGAATTGTTCCTAGTCTATTATACAAAAGAAACGAGATTCGATTCCATGGAGCTGTTAGGATACTGTCAAATCTTATGGACTGCACTTGTCCAAACCATCTCATATGACATTACTTGATTTCCTCTTCTATTCCATTATTCAACATAATTGTGAACTCTTCCCGAGAATGAGGGTTTGCAATTATACTAATTGCATCTATTCCCTAGAAATAAAGCATTAAAGAGGAGAAACATTGAAAATTCAAGGTAAAAAAAACAAAGGACAATAGTGATGTATTAGTTAGAACAACAGTTGCAGCAGAGGCAGAGCAGGAATCCTTCGAGTATGCCTTTTGCAGCAGTTACCAAACTGGATCAACAAAAAGCCCCCTGAAATGCCATACTTAGATGCCTACGTACATTAAGGGCCCGTTTGTTTTCACAGAATGTAAAGGCATCAATTACATAGGAATTCAAAGTCAAATGAGTCCACCAGAGGATTATTAAACTGGTGAGTGGTGAAGCATATTAGGAGAGTGGTGTAGGTTATAAGGTACCAATGTGGATGAAACCCTCACTTTTCTAGGATTTGAATTACTAGGGTGTTGTCTGAGTATTCATGTCCCAATCTCGATTCATTTTCTATTAGAGGGGGATATACTTTCATAGTCATTTTTGAAAATTCACATTTAGTTCTCCAATTTTAACCATCATTATAAATAGGAGTCGTATAATTCCTATGCATTCAATCACATGAAAAAAAAAATGGTCATGAGGGAGAAACTCGTTGAAGGTAGAATTCCATAATGGAATGAACTATCACAAAAATCCTATAAATATTGGGTTTAGCATAACTCATGTCACACTTCATAGTTCCTGCTTGGAAATCAATCACTAATCACGTACAAGGAAAATAGAAGAGAATTGTAAATCCCATGGGAATAACAACCTCGTGTTGCATAGATGAAGAGATGGATTCAGTTATATATTTACACCAATCATTATACTTGTGTTGTTCAGATCTAGACCCATAATGGTCAATCCTATGATTGCGTAAATCATGATTAAATCTAACTAGCTCCCTTCAAGCATCCATGTAGAGCAAGGGAGGATGTCAGATCATATCAATCTACATAGCACATGAGTAAATGACGACAACAACAACAACAATGGACAGCGATTCACCATGCAATGGCAGAGGCCTGGATCAATGTAATCTGTATCACGAACAGTCATTTAAAAAAAATTGAACGATAACAATAATTGCATACATAAGCGTGGAAAAAAAAAAAAAAAAGAGAAAAAATAAATGAGCTAAAATACCCACGTACCGAACACACAAAACAACACATCACAAGAGAGAGAAATGATTGCGAGCAGACATAGAAGGAAAGCAAATGCTAGAAGTAAACCTCTTTGCGTTAGCAGAAGCTCAATCTCTTACCCCAGACGATTCCAGCAACTACAAATCCACAAGAAATTCAATCTGAGAAAGACACAATATACACAAAGAAGCTTTTATATATAATTTTTGATTTTCAATCTTCAAGAAGCAAATCTTCTGATACTTGCTATCTTGTAACTAATCTCTCACTCTCAATATTTTGATGCAGATACTGATCGGAGATAGCCAAACCCCTCCTTTAGATTGTATATATAATCTCCCTCCCCTCCCTCTCTCTGTTTTTGTCTTGAATGCAGACACAAAATGATAAAATATATAGAAAGTGGCAGAGAATTTTCCTAATTTTAAGCCCGTGGCTTAATGGGCCGATAATCTTTCTAAGTTTGCGGGAGGAAAGTAAGTGATGCATTTGCGTTGGAGTTAATCACAAAAGTCCCATTGATGTTCCAGAGACAGTGTACCTGGAACATCAATGGCAAATTCCCTTTCTCTTTCCATCGACTCCTGCTCTGTCCTTTTTATTCCAGGAACTTTTGTATTCCAGGACGTGATTCGTGCGTGGCACGTGTAACCCACATAAAAGTTTTGAACTGAGTCTGAACCGAAGTGCTACTCAGCAAAGCTGGATGGATCGTCTGCTGTGACTTGTGAGGAGTGGGACTGTGGGAGTCACGCCGCACAAGTACGAGGGCTGGCGTTTCTGGTCTTCCCTTTGAAAAAGGGTCGGACTCGCTTTGGTCTCACGCTGCCCTTCCGTGGGTGAAGCAGTGAAACTAGGATGGCGAGTGTGACTAGCCGGCGGGCTTTTCATTGGAAAAGGTGAGAACTGTGAAAATGGTTTTTTATCCTGTAGTAAACAAATTCATGTTTGATGTGGATATTTTCCTTTCTGAAAGAGTTTGATTTGGGCTTAGTTCTCCACAATTTCTCCTGCAATACGTAAAAAGTCATATAAGATAATGAAAAACCAACTCCACCCAAAATATGTTTCCGGTGTTGCTGTCATTTATTTTTACAAGCATGTTTGTATAACACTTTTCCTTAGAAAATTTATTTTTCAGGTATTTGGTGTGGTACAATTCTATGAAAATGCTTTTATGCCTCATCAGCATCTTTCTTAATAATGGTGGAAATGAGTTTCCTATGTAGAGTATGGAAAATAAATTTCCTCGGAAACTTTTCCTTCTTTTCCTTAGTCTTGTCCATTTTAACCAAAAACCTTACAACTCTTTCATTTTTTTTCTTTAAATTAATTATTATTTGATGTTGAATAAATAGTATACATGTTATGTTATTTTTCTTTAAAAAAATATTTCACCAAATAAGAAAATTTGATTATCTTTAAGGAATCCACAAATACACCAAACAACATTAGCACCAATTCAACAAAAAAATATTTTTTGCACCAAACATGAAGTTATAAATTCTATGAGAATTCTTTTTCGAGGTTTTCATTTCTATAGAATTTGCTGACGTGGCAATTTTTCTTTTTGATGTGGCAATTTTCCTTTTCTGCGAAAAAGGTGTGTACACAAACGTGTCTTATAACTCTAGTTGCTTGTAAAGGTAAAATATTAAACTCAGCTACTAATATATTGGATGGTACATGTATAGTGTTAGGGAGAATAAGATGGAAGTTAGAAGTCGGTTTTGGAAATAAGTTTTGAAGGGCTGAATTTATTTAGGGGATTTTACCGAAAAAATCCCCATAGACCCGTTATAGACCAAAAAGGACTCATAAGATTTTTATGGCCCGGAGTGGTCCCATGGGCTCTTTCCATGAGCGGTGATATCACTGGCCATTTGTACTATATACTGTAACTGGACCCTCTCTTCTCTTTTCTTCTTCCTCATTTCTTCTACCTCATCGATTGCAACACCCTCTAGCTTTAGTGGTCCCCCAGCTCATCGAAGACACTGATCAACTTGCATTTTTTTCCCTCACTTGTCACCCCTTTTAAGCCCGTTTTGGTATTCTCCTTGTCTTCTGCTTCCTCTTTGCGGCTCGCACATAGACGATCGAGGAGAGTTTTGCTGTATTAGTCATCTGTCAACCTTCTACCGCTATCGCAACTTCGGGTTGAGGTTAACCATGTAGAGATATTACATATATTTCGATTTGTGCCTCGATTTGTTTTTTTCTAGGATATATATGTACTTCTCCTTTCTTGAATGTGTTTGGTTTTATGCTTGAATGAACTGTTTTTGCAATTTCTTTCATATATAATAGAAGGTATCATTTTGGAGAAGATGGGTTGAAGTTGTTGTATGGGCTATCCGTGTGTAGCTCTAAAATGAGGGATTTTGAGTGTTTTTTTAGACTCGGTTTGGGACTTTTGTGCAATACTAAAATGTTCCTGTCTCATTCTGGGACTTAAGGCAACTAAAATCTTTTTAGGCTTTCCTCAAATCCTGACTTACAGAAATTCAAACATCGAGAAATCCTGAAATCAGGAAATTTTTACAACTTGATAAATAAAGAAATTGCCAATATCTCATTACAAAGTAATTATTGTGAATATGATTGTTTATGTGGATGTGCAGGTAATAGTAGTTGTGTGGGAAAAATATCGTAATGACAAGATTAAGCGAGGATCACGGTGATCCACCTCGGTCTCGGCAAGCATAGCCCGGCAGTTCGGCGGCTCGGTGAGGAGCGCCGGCTCAAGAGACACCATGTTGCAGCTCGGCTAGGAGTGCCAGCTCAGCAACTAAGCTCGGCAGCTCGGATAAAGAGTGCCAGCTCATTGTATCAACTCAGCAGCTCGGTAGCTCTGTTCAGAGTGCCAGCTCAGCAGGGGGCAGTTCGGCATCTGTGCCAGCAGAGAGCCAGCTCAGCCAGACCGCTCCTGGTCCCGGCAAGAGTACGAAGGCAAAGAGTGGGCCATCACACCTACCGAAAGCGCGGGTGTGCCCTGACAGTTAGGGGCGCTCATTTATGGCGATAAGAAATCGGCTTCATCATCCCCTCACGTCAACTGACCAAAAGTTACTGATGGGATGCGCCCTTTTTACCTACCGCCGAATGTCAGGGTAGGGCTGATGGGACCTTACCCCACCTACCCTTACTCACAGAGAATGCACAAACAATTTTCCTTCATACACATGGGATCGGCCCCATGGAGGTACGCGATACCCAACTCACAATACTCTCCACATCGTTTCATTCCCTTCTTCCTCTTCCTGCTTAGTTTTCTTAGAACTAACTCAGGCATCGGAGCGCCTTCGGCTCACGGCAGCCAGGGGCTTTGACCCAAGCCTTTTTCCTTTCCTTTTCAGGTTCTTGGCGTTCAGCATTCCCCGTCCTAAGAAGTTTACCTCGATCTCATCTCAATCTAAGTAGGTGTCATTTTTACCGCCTACAGTAGTGAATGTGAATGCGATATGTGGATGTAATATTATTGTACATTTGTTAATCGTGAAATGTGATGGTGGATTTTAAGGTGGTTAAGAAAGGGAATTGTGGAATTTTTTTTTTTTTTTTTGAAGAATGTGATGGTGAATGTAATATTTTGTGATGATCTAAATACATAGTCTTTTAGGCTCCTTTTTTTCTTTTGGTCGCTGAGCATATTTAACTCTTAGTGTGGTGGGGATATCGCCGCTACACCGAGAGTTTTATCTATGCTGACACATGAAAGAAAAAAAATCATCAAAAAAACTTCCATAATTTCCCTTTGCATTCCAGATCTCTCTATAGAGAGAAATTGGGTTTTAATTCTATATCATCCAGATCCAAATGCCTTGATTGGGTCTCGATCTGAAGTAAAGAACTGATCAAGTTAGAGTTTTTGATGAAAAAATGGATTTTTGATTACTTAGTGGATTCTAATGCCTTGATTAGTTTTGTAACTTTAATTGTTCCTGTCTCATTATTTGCTTGCTTTTGTTATTTTTATGCTCTCATGCTCACTTGATATTCTACATCAGTTTATTCATTGGAAAGATTTTTCTCTTGATTCGCTATCTGTGGGTTCGATCCGTATTTGCTACTATCTGGAAGAAGAAGAAGAAAAAAAAAGAAAGCTGTGCACTTATGCTAATTTATGATTGATATTGATCACATCAATAGGCTAGCATTCCTTCGATGGAAATTGAATAAATGGATGATAGGAAATGATACCTAGCCATCATCCTAGTAGTTTAAATTCTAGGAAAGTTGAGGTTGCATCTACACCGTTGTTGATATCCTTCATCTCTCACCTCTTTAATAATCTTATGGTGAGCTCCCTTGACAATGAATATTTTATATTTTTTATCTAAACAAATATTCCCTAAAAGGTGCACCCCGTCAGGCATTTTTTATTCTTTGGAAGTTGAGTTCTATGGTTTCTAGTTGCACATGCAGTGAACCTAATTTATTTGGAAGTAAAAACAAAGAAGTAGCAAATTGCTAGTCTCTTTGATGGATGGAGACCGAATTCTTTATAAATCTCAATTGACTTCTTGTCATTCTCTTTTAACTCATAGGTGTCAAATTTCTTCACTTTTCACTCTAAAGAAAGGTTAAGAGGGATAAAGAAAAGAATATTTTGATCACAATTGTTCACCAAGACCGGTGCAGATCCAAGCCAATCAAACGATGCGAGGGAATGGATGTATTTGTCAATCTTTATCATCTGCATTGATGGCGTAAAGGAATGCTTACCACTTGGCACTATTTCATTTTTTTTTAATGAATTTGTCAGGACCTGTTCAGTTTGTAATTTTGTATGGAACTGTATGACTATTGAAGGCAGAACTGCCTATCAAAGGAAGGCTTCTGAGCTCTAGATCCATGATTTTCGCTTGACCTATACCCGCTTATCCCAAGTAGTAGATGCCATTAAAAAATAACACTATGAAAGAATGTGGATGATTCACATGTAAAATCACATGGATGATGGGTACAAATTATTATGTTTGTTTTGTGCTCATTTATGCATCTTCATTATCAAAGTTTTGTCCCAATTATATAGGGGTCGGCTATATGAATTTTTGTTTTTCCATTTTTATCAATCTTGAACCACATTCTTGGATACATATATGAAATCTATTTTCCCATTCATTGTCCCAACTATGCGCTTGATTATGCATGTGATACATGAATGAAGTTTGAAAATGGTGTATAAGTAAGGTCATTTACACATCTAAATAGGTGTGAAACACTTTTACATCTACTCTTGCAAAATGGCGTTGCAGTAAGTTTTGACATGATAATTGCATTTGGTTATTCGCTTAGGTAGAGGACCAGATGATTCAAATCCCATTAACTACTTTTTTTTTTCCATTCCCATGGGCTTGATATTTGTAATCAAAAGCCGATAAAATCCCAACACGTTTAAGTCGACTTACTAAAATATGATGACTCCTTGTGAAAGTTTAGGGTATGAGATCTCTAGATTGGTCCACTCAATAAATCAGCCCAAAAGTGTGCAAAAATAATAAATATGCAGCGAAAATAAAATCACAAGCACACATCACAAGGACACCAAATTTTTACATGGAGAACCCTAATCAGGTGAAAAACCACGGATCCAAACTGGATCTAATCAAACACTATGAATCTCGCAATTACAAGAAACTCAAATTTCTTTCCAAGATAACCCTTACCTAAGGACTGAAGTTACCTTGTGTCGCTTCACGTTTCAACGACTTTACACCGCTGGTTGCAACAGACTCAATCTAGCACTTGACTCTTCAAATCTTCTACGCAAGAAGAAAATCTTCTACAAAGGGTGTAGAAGAACTTGACTCTAAATAACTTGGCAGCACGATTCCTTAAAAACTCTAGAAAAGAATTCTTTCAACTAAATCTCCAAATCAGAACTTGAGAGGTGAGGGTTCTATCTTTTAAAATAGCTCTTGAGTCCTTTAAATAGCCCTTTGGACATGCTTAAGGTTGCCTAAAAAGATTAGGATTAAAACAAGCAGTTTGGGCACAATTAGAACAAAGTTTTTAATTTAACTTGGACTCTGCCGCATTGTCCGCTCGAACAGATGAGGTTCTGTTTCAACAATTTGACCATTCTGACATGTCCGCTCGAGCGGATGATCTGTTCGCTCGAGCGGACCCCATTCTGGATTTTTTCGAAATTTCGAAATTCAGCACTATTTTTTCTAGCTTTTATCTTGGAGTCCTTTTAGTTTTCTATCTTCAGAGTCCTTTTCTAAATACAAAATACAATTCAATGGACTCCTAGAGTTTTGTCCAACCTATGAATTTAGCCAATACAAAAGTCTAACAATCTCCCCCTTTAGCAATTCATGGACAAAACTCTTTAGAACAATACAATTTGATCTACTCAAAATAAAACCCAAAATACATTGAATTTAAAAAAACTATAATCAGCAAATGTAGATCTGCATTGTTTTTGACTCCCTGTTCTCCCCCTCGATTTGTCACCCTCCCTTGATTTGTCACCCTTCTCCCCTTTTTTGTCCATAATTAACAAACAAATATCATGCAGCTTTTGTCAATTTGGACGCATTAGCTATCCCTTAATTTCAACTCCCCCTGAATGTGTCCTCGAAGCAGCGCTGGGGGGGGGGGGGGGTGAGCTTGACCTCCTTGATCAGTGCTTGGTATATATAGCCACCCACACTTGTGTGGTTTGATCTTTCATCATAGTGTGAGCAAACTCATTAGGCAAATTAGTCCTTCTAACCCAAATTTGAGTCGTCTTGGGTGGATAAAAATGTTTCCGCCATTGCTTGATTTTTGATAGATTATTCAGCTTCTTACAATGAGGACGAATGTGTCCTTTCTTTCCACAATGGTGACAAGTGGATGTAGGTGTAGTGTGTGACACATTTTTTTTCTTGAAACTACTCAATATATCAGTAACATGTGTAGCATGTGGAGTAGTGTGTGCAGCACTTGAAACAAAAACTGTTTTACCTTTAGCTTTTGAAGTGGATGCACCATGATCATAACCGAGACCGCTTCTGTCAAAATGTGACTTCTGACTACACAAGATGTTTGTAAGAGTCTTCGAACCAGTGTTCATCTTGTTTAGAGAGGCATGTTTGACTTCTAACTCAGATAGAGTAATCTTCAGTCTTCCTTGCAGGTCTTGATTTTCAGCTTTCATCATAACTATTTCTTTCTTCAGATTCACTATTTATTTTTCAGCCTTCTCAAGTTGTTGACCATTAGTAGTCAAATTTTCAGCCATGCAATATTTCTGACTTTTCAAGAGTTGAACCTATTTAAGTGCTTGCTTTAATTCTATTTTTAGGGCAATTTTCTTCTTAAGCAGCCTTGAACTTGATAATGATCTTGTTACCATACTTGGTCATCCTGACACAATCAACATAGGTGGTATGATACAACTCTTCATAATCCTTCTCTTGATCTGACATCTCATCATTATGATCTTCATCAGTATCATTGTTAGACAGAGACTTAGCCAAAAATGCTACAAACTTACCATTCACATTAGCAGAAGGATTAGCATCAGGATCTTTTTTTTCTTCTTGTTCTTCTTCAGCAGATTCTTCATCCCAAGTTGTGTTGAGAGCCTTTTTTCTTGTATCCTTTTTCTTATTGGCACACTCATTAGCATAGTGACCATAGCCTTGGCACTCAAAACACTTGGTTCCTTTCCCAGAATCCTTCTTTTCGAATTTAAAACTCTTCCACTTGACTTGTTTTGACTTCATATACTTCTTGAAGCAATTAAACAATTCAGTCATATCATCTTCAACCTCAGATTCAGAATTATATTCAATTTTTTTTACAGGCTTCTTTCTTGATTCTGAGATGGCTTTCAAAGCAATACCTTTATCTTTTGATTTTCCTTTATCCAAATGGTTTGCTTGAAGAGTTTGAAGATTTCCAACCAACTGGTTTACCTTGAGGGTATCAATATTCTTATTTTCTTCAATAGCATAAATTTTAGAATCGAACCTCGAAGGTAGAGACCTCAGAATTTTCTTGACAATCTTGTTTTTTGGGATTTTCTTACCCAGAATGAAAACAGAATTGACAATATCATTCAGCTTGGCATAAAATTGATCGAAGGTCTTATATTCTTCCATCACGATGGTTTCAAATTATTTAGTCAGCTATTGCAATTTAGATTGCTTCACCGTGTCTGTACCCTTATACACGGTCTGTAAGATTTCCCATGCTTCTTTTGCTGTTTTGCAAGTGGAAATCTTACAAAACTCTTCAGCAGACATTCCATTATAAATACCATTCATTGCCTTGTTATTACAATTGGAGGCATGCTTTTTATCCTTAGACCATTGGGCTTTAAGTTTATGAACAGTTTCTCCATTAGTCACAACTGTTGGTTTGGAGTAACCATCCTTAACAATATCCCAAACATTATCATCAATGGACTTAAGGAACCCAATCATCATTTGCTTCCAATATGCATAATTAGAACCATATAGCAAAAGGGGCTTTGAAGTTGATGATCATTCTTGATTGAGTACCATTTTAGAAATCTTTTTGGATTAAACGCAATAACTTAGTGTAACCTGCTCTGATACCAATTGAAAGTTTAGGGTATGAGATCTCTAGATTGATCTACTCAATAAATCAGCCTAAAAGTGTGCAAAAATGATAAATATGCAGCGGAAATAAAATCACAAGTACACACCACAAGGACACCAGATTTTTATGTGGAAAACCCTAACCGGGTGAAAATCCACGGACCCAAACTGAATCTAATCAAACACTATGAATCTCGCAATTACAAGAAACTCGGATTTCTTCCCAAGATATCCCCTACCTAAGGACTGAAGTTACCTTGTGTCACTTCATGCTTCAACGACTTTACACCGCTGATTGCAACAGACTCAATTCAGCACTTGACTCCTCAAATCTTTTACGCAAGAATAAAATCTTTTACAAATGATGCAGAAGAACTTGACTCTAGAGAATTTTGGCAGCACAACTCCTTAAAAACTCTAGAGAAGAATTCTCTCAGCTAAATCTCCAAATCAGAGCTTGAGAGGTGAGGGTTCTATCTTTTAAAATAGCCTTTGAGTCCTTTAAATAGCCCTTTGGACCTGCTTAAGGTTGCCTAAAAAGATTATGATTAAAACAAGCAGTTTGGGCACAATTAGAATAAAGTTATTAATTTAACTTGGACTTTGCCGCAATAATCTGCTCGAACGGACCTACCATCTGCTTGAGTGGATGAGGTTTTGTTTAAGCAATTTGGCCATTCTGATATGTCCGCTCGAGCGGATGATCTGTTCGCTCGAGCGGACCCCATTCTGGATTTTTCCGAAATTTCGAAATTTGACACTATTTTTTCCAGCTTTTATCTTGGAGTCCTTCCAGTCTTCTATATTCAGAGTCATTTTCTAAATACGAAATACAACTCAATGGACCCCTAGAGTTTTGTCCAACCTATGAATTCAGCCAACACAAAAGTCTAACACCTTGAGTGAAAACTTTACTAAAATAAAACAGGAGAGATGAAATTTAATTACCTAGCCCTCACCCTTGTAATTCAAGTCCTAATAAAGTAAGGTCCTATCCATCTCTCTACCTTATATATATATATATATATATACACCCTTCGCCTGTTTAGTAATCTTTTGTTATATTCTACTCAATACCATGCATGGAAAGAGGTTATAAAGTGAGCACCCCTTTGTGGACTCATCTCTAGGGGTTTTTATGGGCCCGGCTAAGGCATATCCAAACCAGCCCGACTTTAAAACACATGCTCATGTTTAGCCCCAGCCTGACGCGGCCATAATTGTCCGGACCAACCCTGCCCATTCAGACAGCTAGGCCACGCCAACCATTATTAAGACAAATTATCACTAAATTACAAGCACCTGTTATTCAGGCAGTGCTAAGCCGAGCTTGGAGCTGTCTATCGCTTAATACAGCCCAACCAAATATTAAATGGAGCCAGGTTTCAATCCGGATATGGCCCAAAAATGGGCTAACCCGGTCTCGCCCGGCCATGAACGCCCCCGACTTATCTCTATACCTCTTCCGTAAGGACTAGTTTGACAAATCCCCAACTTTTTCCAGGAGTTGGTGATCTGCGTGTCTTACTTGACCCCGAAGGTTCCTCTCTTTTGAAATCCACTCCGTCCATATTTGTCCCTTTTCAACATGCATGTGCTAGTGCTTACCTCCCTAATTTCAATTTTCCAATGTGTCAATGCTTTGTTATTTAGACATTACCTTTAACACCTTTTCACTCAATCAATTGTTCTATGTTGATTTTAATTGGTGTGAAATTTGGACCACTTATGATTGTATATCAAGTAAAAAGAAACAGAATCATCTTTATCAGATCAAGCTGTAGAAATTTGCAACTGATTACAAAAACCCAAAATTTGTTCTCTAATCCCATGACCAAAACATCTCTGTACATTAAAGCAATAGACAACAAAGGGGTCAAGCATAACATTGAAAGAAAAAAATAAAAAAAAAATAGAAAACATAGGGTGTATCATCACAATCCTCAAAATCACCACCAACTACCGATGTTTACGAGAAAGTGAAATTTCAACCGATGAAGAATCAAACTGCACTTTACCAATCATCCATTTCTCAACACAATATGTGCCACATATTAGATAATCTTAACCGTTGGTCCCCTTCACATTTTCTCATTGACGGTCACGGAAACGTTCGGTTGTAAACTTTGGCCCATCTACCATTCATCCTGACCATTCATCAATATCCGATGGCTGGGATTGCTTCTTTTCTTTTCTTTTAGATTAAAAAAATCGCCTTATCTGTACGGCATATGCGGCTCGAACATAGAGAGCCATGCTCGATCGTGTATTTATTATGATTTCTGGCCTCGAAAAATCATTTTGCATCCGACTGAACGAAGCTCACATCTCTCATTTTCTACTTCGTATTTTCTTCCTGCAACAGATTTCCATGGCGGCTTCTTCTGCAACTCTATCTTTGATCAGTATGTTTCGTTCTTCGGATTCTCTATAGATCATCACCGGCCTCTGATCTTCTCTTATTTTGATTTTTATTGATCCTAGGGTTTCCACCACGTGCTAAAACATTCTATTGTTCATAAATGATTAGGTTTTGTTTTGCAACCTCAACCTGCATGAATGGGCCAGTCCATTTTGTTCATGCTCTTACTTAATGAATATGTGATTAGATGCATTTGATTTGATGTTTGATCTTTTTTTTTTTTTTTTTTGAAGATATGTGAGTATGGCTATTGAAGAAAATTACAAGTTATATACATGGGAAGTGGAATAGTGAGTGTTATCATAGTTGGAAATTATGGATTCAACAAAATGAATATTGTTTTCAGTTGGATTTCGAAATAATTGAAGCTTTGAGTGTTGGTATGCTTGCGAATCTGCGTATTGTGTTTGACCTATAAACATACTCACATAGGCTAGTTTTCACATGTTCTGATGTATCTCAAATGGCATTTGGTTTGAATTTTGAATATTTTCACCTATGATGCCCAGATACGGCATTGATACGACAAGTAGCTCTAAGTATCAGATATGATACGGCATGGTATGTTGCCCATTTTGAACTATCCAGGCATCATAGATCCTTCCACTCTAGGTGATTACTAGTCTCTTGAGGGCGGCCGATGGTTATAACTCCGACGGGACTGGGCAGTCGAAGTTGATGGTGTGTACCATGATTACCATGCTCAAGGCAGGGCATGGTCATCTGTTAGTAACGTTAAGGAACTGAAAATCTCTCCTAACACTTCTGTTAAACCACCTGAACATTGCAACCAACTGCATCAAGAGATTCATTTTCTCAGAAAGCCCGCATCCGGTCGTTGGAGAATCAGGTGCATATATGAGCCCCTCTCATCTACGGGCTGTACATATTGAAAATACATAGTGCTTATAACAACGAAAGAGAGAAAAGTAGAAAAGATCACAAATGTATCTGAATACCTAATACCGTCATCTACGGGCTGTACATATTGAAAATACGTAGTGCTTATAACAACGAAAGAGAGAAAAGAAGAAAAGATCTCAAAGGTCTCTGAATACCAGGGATTTCGGTCTAGCTATTTACCCTATTGTTAATTTTAACATCCACCTGACCTAATGCCTCGACAATGGCACACTTTCCCTTCCTCCAAAGGAAATACTTTGCAATCGCAAAGAGTCTTTTTCTTCAATTTCTTCCAGTGGGATAGGTTTGCATTCTCCAACTGCCTGCATCTGAGCCGCCACCCTGTTTGATCCAACAATTGAGCGCTTCCTATTATCTGCCACAAAATCCTTCAGTAAGTGATGAAACTCCACATCAACTTATGGCTAACAAAGATAATCTTCGGACTACAACGATGGACGCCGACTTCTTGGCAACAAAGCAATCCCTAACGACTTTTGCAGACTTGTTATCTTTCACAACTATATTTTCTTCGCTACCCTGGGAACTGGTCTCCTCCACTGATTCCTCCTCATCCAGTTGAGAGTTCCAAACTCCCAGTGTCGGCAAAAACTTTCCCCTATCTTCCAACCTGAAAGCTCGATTACAATCTGGAAGAACCTCCTCCCTCACCTCTACCGATCACCTCTTCATTAATGAATCCGCGCGCGCTCTCTATCTGTTACTGTCTTCTCATCCCACCATGCAGTATAGGCCCGAAACATCTAAGCCAAACTTTTCTTCCTAGCTTGCAGATCCAATGTTCCAGGGTAGAGAGCAGTTGAAGAAATTTCAAGATTGGAGTCACCTCATCTAACCCATAGGTGTGGCAAACTCCCCAGATAGCCGGAATCATACCTTCCTATATCACCATTCCTATGAAGCTGTTCACCAACCAAGTAATTCCCTGTAATGATGTCTCTAGATATTGAAACTGCTTTCCTGCTTGGAAAAATACCATTGTTGACTTGAGCTTAAGAAAGGCCACCCTTTAGCAACAGATCACTAGAACGGTTGAGCACCCCCTGTCCACCTGATTAGAACAAGGAGGTTGTAGTTCTACACCTTCCACAGGCAATGGTTGAAACTGCTGCCCCCTACCTCCAAGGAAGGATTGTCTTTTAGACCAACCGAAGGAGGATATCTTGACCATTAACTTTCAACTGCTGACGTTGCATCTGTCCATGGCTTCAGCACACTTAACAGTGAATCTTTGGTCTCAATCTTACAAACCTGAAACACCACCCTTTCGTGCTGGCTTTGGGTATAAAGGCCTCAATTACCTTCACGAAATCATTCTCAGCCACTTTGTAGAAACATATTTCAGCATATTATCAACAAAAATTGTAACCAGATCTTCAATACCACTCCTCTGGCCCTTCTCCCCCTTTCTTTTAGTGGTATTGACTATTGAGTACATCCACCCTGCTCCACTCATTCCTGGTCGGACCTTCTCTCCATTTTCCTCTCTAATGATTTTACTAATGCTAGACTATACTCAGATGCAAGTGCCACAAATCTTGGTCTTGATGATGATTTGGAATGGAGAGGTGGGAAAACTGTATCTTACCTTTTGTGACTCCTGATTTTTGCACCATTGGATATGCAGAGTGAAGTGAATAATCATGGACTCTAGTGATGGATTGGAACAAGTTTTCATGTGGGAACTGATACATCAAACAAGTTATTTGGGAATTGATACATCTCCAAAAGGTAAGTGTAGGAAACAATTGTTGGTTGCGTGTTCTAATTGCCGAGAAAGTTGGAATTGAATTCAGTCTCCATTTTAAAGAAAAAAGAAGTTGGAATTGAATTATGTGGTTGATTAAGGGTGAAGAGCAGTAGTACAAGAGGCCATGATGTTGGACAAAATGAAATCTAACCTAATATGGTATGATGAGATCAGAATTAGAATTAAATTAATATGAACTTAAAACACACCATTCATATTGATAAACGTTGCAATCTAATGGGAAAATCAGTAATTGATCCAAAGCAGGCTTGCAGTCCTGCAGTAAAAGTCCTTCTCAGATGAATAAGGTCTCAATGGAAGATAAAACTCCCAAAATGCTTAGGGAAGGCCCACTTGTGTAGATCTCGTTTCTTGTGATTATCTAGGTAGGGGTGGGTCTGATGGACTATGGGAAAACCTGGGCTGAGATCTAGCGATAAGGGTTGCAGATCTGATGATTAGGTTCTTAAATAGAGATTTAGGGTTAGTGCAAGAAGATTGCTTGTAGGAAACAAAATAGAGAAAGAGAAGAGGATACCATTGATTGGGCTATCACCAAACTCCGATCCGGAGGCGTTACGTCCTTTGAGCAAGGGGAACCCAAGAGACTCATAGAGAAGAAGAGGGAAAATCCATTCCTTTCATTAATCTCAAAGTTTCATTACAAGATAGCATAGCATCAGGAAGAAAGAAACCAAGACAGTTTATTATTATTAGCCCTAAGTGATGACATCATCACATAATAAGAAAAAGGAAAAAAAAGACAGAGAATAAGAAACGGATATGAGGTAGGACTTGCGCAAGGTCTCGGGATTCGTGCGCAAGGGGATATGCACATGAATCCCCAGGCCCTTTGTCTCTTAAGTGGTGGCTCCCCTTATTCTTTATTTCCTTCTTTATTGAACATGGGCCCCTTTTTATGACTCTATTCTTCATTAAATAACTTGGGCCCCTCTCAACTTTAAAAACCTTTTTATTTCAACCCATGTGGCACTTCCCAAAGTGGAGCCTTCTATGTAATTGCACAAATGGGGTTTTCTTTCCTTCAAATGGTAGATCCGCCAAAATCCAACCGTTGGATATCATCGTAATGGCAATCCAAAGGTGGATTTATGACATCTTGGCGAGCAAAGTTATGATACACATCATCCTTCCCCATCATAGCTTGATCCGCCACCCTACGCTTCCTCCTTTGGTGGACCTTGAAGGAATTGGGGGAATTAGGCATGATGTCCCCATCAGACCAAAAGCTACAAAGAACTAAAATGCTGCAAGTACGAAGTGCTAAGAAAGGCAGAGGCCAATAGAGATTTGGGGGGGACAAGGTATAGTAACATGGCAACTTAATCCTTTTAAGGGGACATGGTATAGTAACATGGTAACTTAATCTTTTTAACTCTATGTTCATCACGTTATATAGAAATATGGTAAGTGTAAAACAAGGGCAATCATTCAAGTAGTGCATCCCACTTTGTATTAGTGATAAAATCTACTTATATTATGAAAATTTTGTACAATTGTTAAAAAAAAGAAAAACGGAAAAAAAAAAAAACTCAAGGAAGATTTTACAGTTGGAGGAAAACCCCTGCAATGTACTTACAACTTCTGTAAGAAGAATAAATTCAGAATGGTTATTTTATTATTATTTCAAGTCATGTTTTTAATTGACAATGGCAGAAATTTGGTTTGTGTGCTGACAACGTGTTTTATGTTAGATAGACTTGGCTGTATTGTTGTTGTAGTCCTGTTATTGTTTTAAATTTGAACATAATATCTATTTTTGGTATTTAGGTGGATCTCACTTTAAGTCAGGCGACCTTCAAAATACGAAGTTCAGCACATTTGGGCAATCGTCAAAACTGTCATTTCAAAGGAAATCAAATCAACCAAAACCCAGTCTCTCTGTTCGTGCAGAGTACAAGTATGTTGATTTGACTTTCATGTAGAATTGTTGCATAAAGAAAAGCCTTTATATATATATATATATATATCATAAGAATATGTTAAGACTATGAATAGTGGAATCAAAGCTGGGTTAGTCTAAACCTAGTTGAAGGCTTTAAGCAATGACGAAAGTATTAACACTCTTGCTTCAGTTTTATTGTAATCATGTACTTGCTATATGAGTTCAGACTTACTTTGTTCAAGAATCTTTAGCCCTCATCTCTTCGTGTCTTTGCAAAATATGGTTTGCATTCTTTCATCGGTTGTGATTTAAAACCTGTACCTTCTATATTTAAAAGTTTTGTTTGAATTCACTTCGTAAAAGTTTGTTTGATTCATCTTACCTTTCCAAAAAGCAGTTCTGAGTTGATTATCATTTGCATTCAATGGGGGAAAGAAGTCTAGATTACGTAGGTGGTTGTTCAATTCTCTTTGAATGGCTTTAGAGTGCATTCTTAAGAGTTCAAGAGTCCTCTATGTTTGTCAATTGCATTTACAGTTTTGACCTTGCTTTACTTTTAACAAAGTGTGGTCTACTAAGGTTTTGGAAGTTCGTTTCATTTTTCCAAATCTAGTATCTATCATTTCATTGGAAGCCCAATCTAGTTTCATTTCCTTATGTTGAATCTTGGTGAAACCATAACAAATTAGTTTTCTTTTTGATAAATATCTTTTAATACACACACATACACTGGACTCCCTCGAAATTAATCTTTTCGGAAAAATGAAACAAATTTTATCTTATAAAACCATAGCAGCACTCAAGAATCTCCTTAACTGCGAATGTAAGACCTAGAAGAAGTAATGACATCAGAATTCCCTCCTAGATAAGAAAGTCAGATGAAGCATTGGCTAATTGGCTTCCCTTAAACATAAAAGAAAGCTCGCAAGTAGCACATGCTTTAGCCTTTAAGAAGGTATTGAAACCTCTTTGTGCTATCAAATATTTTTTTGATAACTATCTAACATTTTGTTTTTAGGCCTACATATTTCAAGAATAGGATAAAGCAACGTGCTCTCTGTTTCCAGTAACTTATCTGTGATGAATGTTGCAGCAATACCGAGTACAATGCATTAAAAAAACAGAATGAAAAGAAAATAAAAGAAGGGGGATTTAAAAAAAAACCCTATAAAAGTGGGAAGCACGACTAAAGACCCAAACTATTACTAATAGGACCTTTCTCCCAAATTATGATTTTCTTTATCTCTTTTGCCCCTCTTCTGTTGATGTCATCAAATCCCTAAAACTCCCGTTGCATGAAAGGGGGGAAAAAAAGAAAAAGAAACGGAAACCTTCATAAGAGCCAATCTCCATTTTCGTAGCAGATTTTTATCTCCTTCATAAGAGCCGATCTCCATATTAACTTTAAACAATATAGTAAATGGGAACACCATTCCCTAATGTGGAAGTAAAAGTTCATACAACGTAGGGTAATGAAGTGGGTAGGATTGTGCATACTATCACCCATTCCATAAAACAGTTTTTTTTTTTTTTAAGAATTCCATTCTAGATCGCCTATGAGATGTGATCATCTTGTTTGTATAAAAGGGGTCCCCAGTAAATGAATAATCGTCACCGTGAATATGAAATTAAAAAAAGACCTAATATTAACCATCAAAGTAAAAAAGAAAAACACAGTTAAAATCACCACATTTTAACATGAAAGCAAAAAAAGAAAAAAAAAAGAAAAGAAAAGAAAAAGGAAAGGGGGACAAAGAAAGGTGATGAATCACCTTTGGTAGGACAATCACCTTCAGTTACGATATCCAATTTAGGTTGGCGAGATATACGTTCAAACCTAGTGAGCAAAGGACCATGATGGGTAGGGGATGAATACACAACATTGTCGGAGAAAAGGGGGTTTGCTATAGTTGTGTCTTGGAGAACTGAGTGAAAAAAAAGAAAGAAAAAGAAAGAGGAATGAGGAACAAAGATGGGGAAAAAAAGAAAAAAAGAAAAATAAAAATAGACAGCAGTGGGGTAACGGGACAAGGAAAAAGAAAAAGAAATAAAAAGGATGTAGGGGGACAGGGAAATAGATGGAATCAAACAGAAGGGGCAGACAAAGGATGCAGTGAGGCAGGGGAGAAGAGAAAAGGAGAAAAAGACGTGGAAGGGGGATGGGTTGCAATCAACTTGTGGAGATGAAAATCAGCAATGAAGATGGAGATCAACTTTGATGAAGGTTTACGTTTCATTTCTTTCCCTTTCCTGCAATGGAAGTTTTAAGGATTTGATGACATCAGCAGAATAGGGGCAAAAGAGTCAAAGAAAAATCAGAATTTGAGCAGGAGGTCCTCCTTAGATATTAGCAATAGTTTGGTCCCTCAATTGTTTTCTTTTGAATGGTAACTAGCATTAATCAAAGACTTAACAGTACAAAAGATATATACTAGAAAGCTTAGAAGAACACCAAAAAACAAAAGATGCTAACCAAAAGGGAGCTCAAATGCCCTGCTGCCTCTACACTAAACAGAAGACGGGGGGTGGGGGGTGGGGGGTGGGGTGGGGGAGTGTTGGTGGATAGCACGCTCCTTCCCACAAAGTTGAGAAGTCACCTCCCTACAATTGAGAAGGATAATATCTATTGGCACTCCCCAAAACTCCGGTAGAACAGAAACCCAAGACGCTGCGGGGAATCTTGATCTGTGAAGAACAGAAGCAACAGAGGAGGAATTTTCTTCCAAACATTTTAGATTTCTTTCTTTCCATATTGCCTAGATGATTGCAAAGAAAGAGGCATGCCCGTGAAGCCTTCTTTTGGATGAGCCTGAACCATACTTCCAAGCTTCAAAAATGTCACAAAAGGACCAAGGGAGGACCCAATTATACTCGAAGCAACTTAGAAACAAATTCCAAATTTCTTGGGCCATAGCACATTGAAGAAAGAGATGATTTACCGATTCTTCCGCTAAGAGACAAAGGGGGCAAGCATTGACCACCATCACTTTTCGGCTACGAAGGTTATCCATAGTGAGGATGCTATCTCTAAGCGGTAACCGCCCAAAAGCTAGAACCCTTGGCGGCACCTTGGATTTCCACAAGTACTTGAAATGATTCTCATGATTTGTGAAGAATGACATTTACCATTAAAAAAAAAAAGAATGACATTGCTGAGAAGAAGGAAGAAACCGTGAATACTCCATCTCGAGAGGGAGCCCAAAATCTAATATCTTTCCCCTCTACAAGGTTGGACAATGGCTCAGAAGACGAATTAGATGGCTAGCTTCATCCTCCAAGTTTCTCCTAAAGATCGGACCCCAGGTAATGTGGTCTTCGTGCCTATCCATATAGTTTTTGACCTTAGCCAATTGATTTCTAGCACACCTAAAAAGATCGGGGAACTCTTTCGCAAGTGGTCTGCCCCCACCCAAACATTGAGCCAAAAAATACATCCTCCCCAAAGCCAATTCTATATCTGATTTTCTCGGTGATGAACATGTCTTTACAGAAACTATTCATTTCCACAAGGACTACCAAGGACTACTTGTAAGAGGACCCCGTTATGTCCTATCCATTTCTTCTCACCCCATATTTCGCTATAATGATCTCCCTCCACAAACTATCCATATTTCCCCATAATCGCCAAAGACACTTCCCCAACAGGGCTTGGTTCATTTGCTTTAAAAAAGTCCTAAAGCCTAGACCACCCTCCTTCGGCTTACAAACCGAATTCCACCCAACTAGGTGAAACTTCTTGTTGCTTTGGCCTTGCCACAAGAAATCCCTTTGAAGCTTCTCTAAACGCTTTATGATTGACGCCTGGCACTTGAAGATGGACATAAAGTATATAGGAAGGTTAGCTAGGGCTGATTGTATTAAGGAGATTCTACTCCCGGATGATAGATACTTAGCTTTCCAAGATGCCAATCTCTGTTCCACCCTCTCCACAACCGGATTCCAAAGAGCATTAGAAGCTTTACCAACTCATAGGGGGAGCCTGAGGTGCGAAGTCAGAAGGGAGATCACCTTACACCCCATAATGTTCACAAGCCCCTTTAGGAGTTGCTCCTCCATGGAGATTCCTACCATGGCACTCTTAAAAAGACTCACTTTAAGGCGCTAGACAACTTCAAAGCACCTTAGAATAGCGACCACATTCCTACTTTCCTCTTCCTTTGCTGCACAAAAAATAAGAGTGTCATCTGCAAACTGTAGATGAGTTACTGTAGGACCACTAATGGTTGGCTTGAATCAAATTGATGAGATTAGCCTCCCTAGCCGTGGCAACCATTCTACTGAGAGCTTCACCAACTATGGCAAATAAAAGCAGGGAGAGGGGGTTGCCCTGATGGAGGCCTCTTTGAGTGGAGAAGAAACCTTTCGGAGATCCATTAATTAATATGGAAAGCTTAGCAGAGGAGACAGATTCCATCACCCAATGGCACCTCTTGTCCCCAAAGCCCGTGTGATGCATCAAGTAAGAGAGGAAGCCCCAATCAACCCTATCGTAAGCCTTCTCTAAGTCTAGCTTACACATGATACCTGACACCTTTTCTCTGTTTCTAGAATGAGGACACTCGTTGGCGATTATGACCCCATCCAAGATCTGCCTCCCGTGAACAAAAGCAGCCTGAGAATGAGAATGATAGAGGGCATAACCCTTTTTAACCTACCCGTCAAGACCTTTTCCAAAATTTTATAGATGCTTCCAAGCAAGCTAATTGGTCTAAAGTCTTTTGCACTATCTGCTCCAGGCTTCTTGGGAATAAGGTCAATGAAGGAAGCACCCATATTATTTGAGAGTATACCCCTCTCATGAAATTCCCTCAAGAAGTCCAAAATATCCTTTTTGATGATATCCCAAGTGCTTCCCACTTTTAAGGGTTTTTGCCCCATAAAAAGAAATTTTTTTGTTATCTAGAGCGAGAAAAATACTTATGGCTTGTCTTCTTGTGGCTTGTCTTTATTATTATTATTTATAACAACTTGTGGCTTGTCTTTGGAAGGTTGAAAATGCTTTTTTCTTAATATTTTTGGTTTCTTCCTTCATGTATGCAGTGATAGTTCCAGAGGTGGAGGTGGAGGTGGTGATTTTGTTGCTGGTTTCCTTCTAGGAGGGGCATTATTTGGGACGTTAGCATATATATTTGCTCCACAGGTGATTATACATTTTTCATGTCTATTTCAATACCTCTTGTTTCTTAGTATTAGATGCTGCAGAATATGCAAACCTGAATGAAATCCAGAACTTATTCTTAAGCTTGCATCGAATGAAGTAGCTCCTAAAATTTAACATTTGCTTGTTTTTTGTCCTTTTATGGTCATATTCTAGTTCATATTGCATATGAAATTATTCCACATGTGATCCTCAAATTCATAAAAATTATAACTGTATCTGTACTGTTTCCCAATCAATTCTTCAGTTTCAAGTGAAAAACTCATTCTTATGAAGTATCCATGTTACATCCTTGCCATATCTTTGACTATTCACATTTGGCAAACCATCTTCAAATTCTTTCCTTTTCATTAACTGGAAAGTCACCAGCCTGTCAAGGACTTAGTGAAAGCGAACATGCTTGCCCGTGCGGCACTCGTGCAACACGTGTCTCACTTCACTAAGTCCGTGACAAGCCGCCCCTCTAAAGACTCATTGTTTGAAGATAGTTTCTCTAATGCTTTGTCTAAGCAGTAACAGATGATGGAAAACATGCCAATTGCAAATTTTTATTGTTTCTTCATTCAGAAATTGTTACCTACCGAGCTTTTTGATAATAGATTTCCTTCAATGCAGAATATAATTCAATTTCTTCTAAATTTTCTGTTCTAATATAGATATTTAATTCAATGCCCTGAAAGCGAACATGCTTGCCCGTGCGGCACTCGTGCAACACGTGTCTCACTTCACTAAGTCTGTGACAAGCCGCCCCCACTGAAGACTCATTGTTTGAAGATAGTTTCTTTAATGCTTTGTCTAAGCAGTAACAGCTGATGGAAAACATGCCAATTGCAAACTTTTATTGTTTGTTCATTCAGAAATTGTTACCTACCAATCTTTTTGATAATAAATTGCCGTGAATGCAGATTTTAATTCAATTTCTTCTATATCTTCTGTTCTAATATAAATATTTAATTCAATGCCCTGAAAGCGAACATGCTTGCCCGTGCGGCACTCGTGCAACCCGTGTCTCACTTCACTAAGTCCGTGACAAGCCGCCCACACTGAAGACTCATTGTTTGAAGATAGTCTCTAATGCTTTGTCTAAGCAGTAACAGATGATGGAAAACGTGCCAATTGCAAATTTTTATTGTTTGTTCATTCTGAAATTGTTATCTACCAATCTTTTTGATGATAAATTGCCCTGAATGCTGAATTTAATTCAATTTCTTCTGTATTTTCTGTTCTAATATAGATATTTATGCAGTGACCTCTGAAAAGACATCTTTCACTGGAACCTCTATTTTTTCTTAACAAATTGACCACCGTTACTGAGCTTAATAATGGACTCAATGAACTCTCTGGCAGTTTTGTATTTTCCTTAAAGATCTTCGTTTTATTTTTTAAAATTATTTTTGCCAGAGATCCTATATCTTTGCAAGAGGAAGAATCTCCATGAATTGTCCCTCTAACCATAGTAAGCCCCTGGACCATGTAACACTATTGTGGAGTTTATTTCGTAGCAATAGGAACACAATAAGTATGTTTCAAACACTGCCTGAGATTCATAATAAAAGTGCCTATAAAAGAACTAAAAGATTGTGTCCTTATCTGAGAGTGAATGGACCAATTACCTGGTTACTTGAAGGACCTGACCCGAAAAATCTGGGCCTGACCCAATTGGTGATTGGGTCGGGGTTCAGCTGGGTGCATACCAAATACCATTGTACCTTTGTTATATGCATATAATATTATATAGGGAAAATTTCAAAAAAGTATAAAACTTTTGACTTCTTTTCAAAAAAGTACATGAAAATTTGAATATTTTAAAAAAATATAATTTTTTTTCATAATTCTTTCAATCAAGTCCATTAAAAACTCTTAAAAAATGACAAAAACACCCTTCCCTTATGATAGGTTTTTGTCTTTTATGAAACCTTTTCCTCCCCAAAATCGACCATTTTGATTTGCTGAAGTGGGCCCCAGTAGGTCATTTGGGTTGGATGTTATCATTTTTCTTATATGATTTATTAAAGGAAAATTTTGAAAAATGAGATAAGGGTATTTTTTTCATTTTCAAAATTGTCTTCGAGAGGACTTGAATGATAGAAATATGGAAAACTTTTATACTTTTTTGAAATATTCAAATCTTCATGTACTTGTTTGAAAATGGGGCAAACGTTTTATTCCTTTTGGAAAACTAGCCTATTATATATTGTACAAAACGTATATTTGTAAATAAATTACATATATTTTTTTGGTTGAAAGTAAATTACATGTTAATAATTATGAAAGTAATGCTCATAAGAGCTTCTGGCAGCGCTGGTAGCTGCTACTTGTCGGAGGCTTGAGGTCTCATTTTCACCTATTGGTACCGGCACTGATTAATATTATTACGGGACCTGTTTTCATTTGTAAAAGAAGTGAGAGGACAAAATACACTCAAGCTGCTTCTCCAGAGCTTTGATAGCAGAACTAGAAAAGCAATTCTACAGCAATAACATGGGCATTAAAAGAGAGATCTTTGGAGAATATTTCTTCTTCAATGAGATCATTGCAGTTGCTATAGATGGAATGAGGATGGATTCGTGATCTGTGTGAACTCCATTATTCTGCGTCTCTCTTTGTATCTTTGTTTTATAGTATCTTGGTTCATTTATTTGCAACTCTCTTTTCCTCAAAATACCAACAAGCATAGAGGATCCCCTGGACCTTCATGTTGGTGCTGGTTTCTTGTCATTCTTGATTTCTTACTTTTAAATATGGGTCTAATGAGCTTGCTCCTTTTTCCAAGCAGATTAGGAGATCCATACTGAATGAAGATGAATATGGCTTTCGGAAGGCCAAGCGACCTATATATTATGACGAAGGCCTGGAGGTGACTAGTCTCATTTGATTAATTTAAGATAATTCTTTCTATCAGGGTAAAAGTGTTTTACCATATTCTTTTTTGGTTGAATGCAGAAAACTCGACAGACATTGAATGCAAAGATAAGTCAACTGAATTCTGCAATAGACAATGTTTCATCGCGGTTAAGAGGTGGGAATAATGCTGCCAAAGAGCCCATTGAAATCGACTCCGAAGTAGAAGCTACAATGTAGAAGTTTGTTATGAATGGACTTTGAAGCTGGGATCAACTCGCATAGCTGAAATCTGGGGGATGTCACTTGTTCTGGATGTAACAATCCTGCGACATATCTTATGCTAAATTTTGAATCTGTTATGTTGGCTGTGGTACTCATTTTCAGGAACCAGTTTCATATGTTAGTGTCAAAGAAGCTTGTTTTTTTCTTTTTTTTTTTTTATAAACTGCAAAATAGTTGGCAAGTGGGCAACTCAGTGGTGCTTTTTCCATATTTTAGACTTTTGGGACCGCCATTGAGTGTCATTATCTTATGTAAAACTATTTGGATACTACCCTCTTTCTGATCTAATGATTTTTTAAGGTGTTACAAATTACAATATATGATTTGGATCTTGCGATAGTTAGAGATGGCGGTTTGAGGGGATGGGGGGGATAGAGGAGAGGTGGGAGATGGAATAAAACTGGCCACAGCATTCCAACTATCTAAGAGGTTTCTCCAGCTGATTTCTTTGCATCCAAATGGAAGTGTTGTGGATCCTTTAACTAGTATCGGTCGTAGTACTTACCAAGAGGCCCCCAAGTGGGGGGAATTTATAACCAACATGATTTGTAGTCAAAGTATGGGGAATGTGTTCACTGGAAATGTCAAAATCGGAGTCGGCTATTGTGCTACCTTTTGCAGATACAACCAAAGAAAAATGCTGCTTGGACTAACTCCTAGCCAGAATTCTGGCATGAATTCTGAAAATAAAAAGGTGAAAAGACATTTGAGTGAGTGAGTGAAGGGCATTTGAGTGAGTGAGTGAGTGAAGGCCATTTGAGGATAAATATGTATTACAATGCAATTCGGGCAAAAATTCGGGTCAAGAGTACGTCCATGTAGCATTGCTCACAATCAAAATGGTTTATAGGCAGGCAAAGGATGTGGATCAAAATGGTTTATAGGCAGGCAAAGGATGTGGAAAAGTGCCCGCTCGACATGTGGAAGGAGTTTAAATTGGCTCTACCTTGCAGCCTCATGACTTTCCCATGAGTCTCAGCCTCGGAGTCTTATGTCAATGAGCGTAGGCTACCTGCCAGGGACCTTTTGTCAAAAATACTCTTCACTTGCTTGAACTTCGAAAAATCAAATACTTGGAATGACCAAGCCTAACCAGTTAAAAATTTAGCCCAAAGCAAAACCAGGGACCTGGGGATTGACAGTCTTTGCAGTGCTGAGGCTTGGGAAAGGATAATTTACTATGTAGTTGATTGAGCTGCTCAGGTCTTTTGGACAAGCAATGGATGCTAATGTTTCTAATGAAAAAGGCACAGCTGCAGAGAAACATGCCGTCTATGGCAACTTGGAGGGCATCAGAAGGGTACCCAAAAATGGTATATGGGTCATTAAAGCCCAATAGACTTCCCTTTTCGTTTTTTCCACACAAATCATGAACCTGGGGATTTGTAGTTGTCAGTGATTAAGCAGAGACAGCATCTCTCCTTTGGTGTTGAAACAGGCCTTGGAAACGCAGCAGCAGAAGGAAATCATAATAAAAATCCATGAAAAGGAAAGATTGCGCAGGAGACATAAGAACTGCAAGGCTACTAGGAATTTTGAGCACTCAGCCACTTTGCTTTATCTAGACTCTCCCATATGTGGCTTTATCTAGACTCTCCCATATCATGGGACTGGGGCCTGTCATCTCTTATACATTGTACAAATGGCAGTGGTTCTGCATCTCAAAACCAAGGAAGGAACATGGAAAATAAAATAAAATATGATTTGTATTGTTATGATTATGAACTTATGGGCAATGGGAGCTCTAAAAGAACCAATATTGATCCTCAATGATCTTGCCATGCTACATACTAGCATTTGTTTGATGATAATTTACAGGCCTTCCTATGCATGTCCCGCAGATTCAGGTGTCTGTTAGGCCACCAAAGAGAAGCAGAGATGTGTTGACAGGGTGCCTTTTGGCCAAGCGTGGCATTGTCCTCGAAACATGCTCTTCAGTTTGTTCCTTCTCAGATAACGGGAAAGCAAGGGAGAGTGAAAGAGAAGCCGATGCATCATTACCCGCATCACTTGTTGATGGATCAATATGCTCATTTTGGCTACTTCTGTTATCTTCTACCTGAATAAACGAAGGCAATACCTCCTGTTCTAATGGTTTCTTTTCAGTCCCCAAAGCAAGATCAAGATTTGGGTAGTCAGATTGTAGTAGCTTTGCATTGTCTGCTGGTATTTTCCATGGTATGGTGCTGCCTGATTTTAAGTTCCTAACAGGGCCCAGATCCACCGGAAAGAGGGAACTCTCGGCAGTTTTGAATCCGTCCTCATAATTACAAGCATCTGTCTGCTCCTTGTCTTGGTAGCCACACATCTTGGACAAGAATCTTTCCCTCGGTATCTGTTCTTGGGAACTACTGTCATTGGAGAGCTTAATTTTCTTGTTTTCATTTTCTCCATAGATCGTTATAGAGTTTTTATTCTCACTCCAAGCGACAGCCTGATTTGTCTTCATTGAGATTCTAACAGAAGCTTTCGACGCAGTGCCATTAGAATTCACAAATTGGTGAGATGAGCTGACAGGAAATATCTTGGAAGAGTCTGGTGAGGCATCCTGTTCATCTGGTGAGATCGAAGTCAAATCTGATTGTCTCCAATTCAAAGTGTCTGTGTTCATTGGCACTGATTTATCTTTGTATAGATCAATTTGTGCATTGGTTGCTTGAATGTCAGGTTGAAGCTCAATGCTCTTTTTGTTTCTTGAATCTCTATAGATCTCTTTCTACATGAAGAATGAGTGCACACATCAGTCAAGGTTCTAAAGGCTCCGGAAGTAAATACAGTCAAGAACAAATGCAAATGTGTGAACATGAAAGGTGCATGACATTAACATAGTGGTGTTAAGTACGAGCCATTGAGGATGAGAAAACGTAGGCATGTCAATTTGTCTAAAGGGAATTCTTTTAATGGAAAAATAGGAACTAAAATACGTAAAACTAATATCTTGGTCTACAATAGCAACTATGCATTAGCATCAGAGTATTTCAATTATCAAAGGGCTAGATTCTGAAAAAGGGAGAAAGTAAAGAAAAAAAACAAATCTTAATTATTGGGCATGCAATTTTGCTGTGACTTTCAAATATAAGACCAAACTACAGCCCCAACTAAGCAAAATGTTCACAACTCATGTGAATGCTTTGAAACTCATGTATGCACTTACAAATGTTTTTTTCTTTCGTTCAAGTATTTAACTGCTTATTCAAGTACATGCATAAACAGATCCTTTTTATTGGTTCAAGTATACATATCTCAAAGGAAAAAAAGACAAGCAAACAATAAAACGCTAAAGTTCCAAATTTATTAGACTGAGTTGAAATTGTAGTTGATTTGAGAGAGGAAGATAGAGTAGTAGTAGTACTAATAATAATAATAATAGCGAGGAAGAAGAAGAAGAATCTTATGCATATATCCTTGATGAAGTCCAATCCTGTGCATATTCAAGAAATCATAATTAAGAGCCCTGTACATAAATCCCAGAAGAAGCATATATACTTGATGAAGTATAACCCCACGCACAATCAATTAGTCAGGATTACCTTATTGGACCATCAGAACATCTAAGACTAAACCTTCTGGTGATAACATGGCAAGGAAGCAAAATATTCCAATGATGGCTTCAAAAGAGAGACTGATTCAAGCAACCTCCAGTCTGGCATACAAGTTCCAATTGAAGATGCTGACAAAGTGAGGATTTCAGGGGGAATTTTTTTTTTTTTTTTTTTTTTTGAATGGTATTTTATGTGCATGTTTATAGACTATAGTATAGAACTACATCAAAGCCCAAATTCAAACTTAAAACAAGGCAGATCTGCAAGACCTGGTGCATTTAGCTTTTAAAGTGACATGAAGGTTGCAGCCTTGATGCCAAATATTCATGATAATCATTTTTACAGAGTCGCTCTTCAAAAGAAGAAGAAGAAGAATAGTAAGTGGAATATCTAACTGGATATGCCTTCAGCGCTGTTCTTTATGTAAGTAAAAGTTTCAAAAAAAAAAAAAAAACATGAAATAAAAGAAACAGGCCGATCTATAAATACCAATAACAGGGGTAATCATTAATTCATAGCATTAAATCAAATCCATAGATCCTACTTTACTCTCTCTACAGGACATCCTCCACTAATGTCTTACATTAGATGAGCAGTTTGCTGAGTGAGGGCCCTGGCTTAGTTACTTTTTACATATCATCAAATCACCTTGCAAAGGAAACAACTCTAGCCTGGTTTTGGATCACTATGACAGACACCAATGATAGTACATCAATCACAGGTCAAGAACTTGAAAATAAAAAGGAACATTCAGTGTGTTTTCCATTGCCTAACAATATTGCCACTCTGCGAAAGTATCGATCAAGCATGGGCACAGTTGAAAGCAGGCAGCACATCTGTTTCGAGCAGTTTGCAATAAATTTAACATTAAGATGCATTTCTTAATCCTACTTGTTCCAATAAAAGAGATAAAAAAGCGAGCTAAGTAGCTCTAATCATGACTTCACAAATGTAACATTAGTATTATAGGTTCCGATAGAAACCAATCATGAAACTTGAAAAACTTGGTTGTGTCTTTGATGGTGAGCAAAATATTACCTGGGACATGCCGCTGTTTTTCTTGTCTGAGAACAACAGCACATTGCTATTCATGGTCCTTGATAATGAACAAGTGGCAGGTAGACCAGTCATCTGTTCAACACTTTCTGCAGTAAATATTTCAGGAGGTGGGAATGAAGAGTTCTCTGACAAAAGTAAGACATCAGATGCCTTACTACATTCACGAAAGTTTCTGGATATCTGATCTAGAGATGATGCCTTCGTGTAACAATTCACATCCTCTCTCGCTGAAAATGACAAAGATGACAAATCCATATTACTAGTCTTGTCTGCATCTGGTTCTTTGGGCAAGCTGTCACATATAGATAATTCGCTTTGCATTATTCCCTGCATGCTAATTTTCTGGGATATGGTTACCTCGGCCTTGACAAGGGTGGGCATTTGTTGCACCAAGGGCTCCACATCCACAGTGGCCCCAAAAGGCTTCTTTTGAGTAGCACAGGGATTCCCTGAACAATTTATACTCTTTCCTATGAACACGGCCCAGAAGAAAAGTAATCTGTTCCAACCTGCAATAAGCCATTCACAACTTTTAATTAGCTTTTCCAAAAATATACGAAAGTGTAAAATTATATCAGAAAGAACAAGGAAACTCAATGTCCAGCTGTGCCACATGTGCCAGAGAAATTAATCTTACGCTGGGATTTCTCAGGTAGACAATTTGATGGAAATATCAAAAATTCAATTCCGTCAAAATTTCCTTTGAGCGCCAAATCATTTTTCAGCATGTTTTCCAACAATTGCTTGTAATACCTTTTGTAACTGTGACATAAAAATATGAAGTAAATTCAAACAAGAGATATATCATGAAAACGTCACCACTTTATAGAAAAAGGACAAAGCAAAAAACAAACCTCTCAAGATCTTTTGCAAAAATGTAGAGAGCAATGTTATCTTCTGTCACAAAGTTGCCGTGAAACTGCACTGGCCATGCACTTAGCCGAGAAACTTCTTCCAACTGGACTTTTTGGGAGAACTTGTTCACTACTCCAAGAACTTTTGGTGATGCGCAAGTTGACAAGTGTGCTTGAATCCCATCATAAAATCCAGGAAGTCTTCCACTCCTATGGACCTCAAAGCAACCTCTGCAATTAGTAAGAGCTTAGCATATCAGGCACTCAATGAAACAGAAAAGGGTGATACTGTTTTGACTGTACAATGCACATCCTCTATCAAAGCACCAAAAATTAAAAAAAAAAGAAAAAAAAAATCAAAGAAAGAAAAAATGCATACTGCCAAATGTAATCATGTTCAGGAATGGCTGAAATTCTTGAAGGATTGCCAGGTATTGAAGCGTTAAGAGGCATACTCATCAAGTGAGGCTTTAGTTTTGCTTCATCTGAAACAAAAGGAACAACATTCAAGTTAGCATGTTTCTGTTGCCATTCCAGCTTGCTTCTCCCATCTGGCAAGGTCAAATGCCTTGAGCAATTTGAAGTACTAGGCAACTGATCTTTAGAAGCAACTCCATAGAGCAAATCAAAACTTGACTTTGATAGCCCATTAGATTTATCAGGCAATCTATTGTTTATAGGTTTTGTACCACTTGACATAGCTGCTGCTTCCATATTTTCCCACTTATTTCTTTTGTTAGTTACCACCCTGAAACTTCTTTCAGTAGAAGCTTTAAGGGTGGAGCTGCCTCTGCAAAATTGTGAAACATGGCCTACTTCCTTACAAGGGTGGCACTGAACAGTTTTTCCTATGGCATTCTGCTCATAACAGCGCAGAGATGAAGGGTCCGTGGTTTTTCCATCATGATTCATGGACTCCCAGATCTGACGCAAGCCATCACGCTGAAGTATTTCAGCTCTGCCATGTGATTCACCAAAAGCCCGAGAAGAACTTGCAGTTATATCCTTCTCAGTGCCAACTTGGCATTGTTTTTGTTCCTCAGAATTGCACATGCCACTGAAAGAAGGAATTACGGAAGGGCATGATAAAACTGATGACTGCTTCTTCACATCACCGCTTCCATCTAAATATCAAGACAGATAAAAGTAACACGATAAGATATAAGAAAGTGTTGAAGTGCCAAATAAATATATCAATATGTATAAAAATGGGTTGATGTGCAAAACAAAATCAAACACAAAAATATAGGATCTGCAATTCAACCAAACAAGAAGGTGACACCATACCTGAAGCAACCATATTTTCTGATCCTTTTCTAGCAGTGAAAATAGTTGATTTGGATGAAGTACATAATCTTTCATCATGCTTTGCTCCCTTTGTGAGAGATGTTGTGGTACCAGCCATTGGCGACGCAGGGCGATTAGACAGATAAGACTTCTTCCTTTCTATTATATTTTGTTTTTTCCCTTGCTTCATGACTCTTGAATTGTCAGAACAAGAGCTAATATCAGACTGCAATTTAGCATCTGAATCATCGGTATTTGAGAGGCCTGAGGTTGTGCTTTTGAAGGACAGATTTTTGCTAAATGTCTGAATCAACCCCTCTTTTCTTGTGACACCACTGGAAAATTCTCTAGCCAATTTTTGTTTCTGAGAAACATCATGTATCTCTTTGGCTTTTGGCTTTGAGTTGTTGACAGTAAATGACCTTGAAAGAGAACCTGAAAGAGGCAATGAATTGTATAGCTTTAAAATTTTTTTCACCAACTGAGAGATGAATTGCCTCTGCCTTCTACATAAAGCAAGTTACTGACCCAAAAACAGCGAAGGTATTTAAACTTACTGTGAAGTCGTTCTTGCTTCCATGATGCATAAGGAGTGGAAGAAGCAAGCAGGTGAATAGTCTCCTGAGAACCATTAGCAAAGCAGCTTGTGGGTGAAGCTACTGGATGCAATGGCTTTAGTTTCCCAACATTCAAATTCTTGAATGAATTCTCTTGGGAGAGTGCAGCCCTTTTGGAGCTGGCCGTCCCTGGTGATCCAACAGTTGTTTCAACAGCATCTTTATTTAAAATTGAAGCAACTTTCATATTTTCTACATGCCTTTCGGTGGGAACCTTAGGAGTTGCCATGGCTTTTATGGCTTGGTTTCCCACTGCCTTCTGTGCCTTGTTCTTTGACTTTGGAAAAGGTCCTTTTTCACCCAATGATGATGATTTTGGAGTTTCCGAAACCACTTCAGTTTTAACCAGTTTTCGCTTTTCAGAATCTTTCTTGAGCTGGCATTCTTCACATAGCCAGTCACTTTCTGGAACTTTATGCAGCATTATTGGCATGCAATAGCTAAATGACATTAAATGAATGTGTTACCCTTAAAAGGTGAATATATATTTATATATATATGAATGTGAAATAGTCAATAAATATAGTACTAGAAAAAAAAAGGATGATTACATGTGCTCTGCGCCATCATTGCATCTGCTACAAGTAGCAAGCATCTCCTCACGACCTGTATCCCCACAGATATCACATACTTTTACCTGTTTCCAGATGGCACAAAAAGTGTCAATTTACGGAAATAATCATTAACTGAAATATACCAAGAGAAAAGCATTCAAATATATATGTACATATGTATCTAGATCAAGAGAAAAATACTACAATTTCATGGATGGAAGGAACTGAGTTAGAAAAGACTCTCTCTCTCTCTCTCTCTCTCTCTCTATGTGTGTGTGTGTGTGTGCGCGCGCGAAGCTTCCAAAGCACTTCCATTAGGCAGTAAGAGAAGTCAATGGTTGAAACAGATTTCGTTCTTGTTGGATAAGAACTTCTCCAACTCCTTTCCAGTGAATACAATGAGATCTCACTATAGAACTTCAGCTCCCAAAAGATTTTGTTCTACTTTAACCATTTAGAATCTTCAAGCCAAATAAAAGGGTCTAAAAACTAGAATCACTATAACTTTCTCACAACATAGATGAATAACCATGGATGACATCATATAACACTAACTGGACTACACATTTTCACTAAATGGTTAATAGAAATGAAGAAGCACATTCAACATGCATACTAATCAACATCACTTACAAAAGAATTAATAATCTGAAAGGAATGCTGCAATCATGGCTTCCAATTCTCATTCTTTCATGGTACCATTGGGAGTCTAAGTCCAGAAACGGAGAAGTAGACCCCGGACATGCATCGAAAGGTCAACAGCTGTTCAGTTAACAAGTTCCTTCTGTTGATGCTGTTTTCAAATTTATTCTGCGTTCTATTTTAAGAAAAGGGCGACCAGAAAGTATAGCTTGCTTTCCATAGTATTTGATTTGCCTGTGTTTTTGCTTAAAATAGAGATAAGAGAATTTTCCAATAAATCTCATGGCTGCTTACAATTTCCAACAAGATGAATCCTGAAATGGTAGCAGGTATCTTTTCATATCCAAAAGAAGAAAAGCTCCAATCTTCTACGCATCTTCAATTTGTGAAAAGGAAAACTGACAATGATCGACAATAAGTGTACGCTTCTCTTATTCATTATATTAAATATCAAATAACAAAAAAAAAGAAAGAAAGAAAGAAAGAAAGAAAGAGAACATAGCAGGCCATCCTTTTAAATGGTTTTATTATTGTCTAGCTAGGTTTCCTTTCCAATGATCCATAGAACTGTTGAAATTGCATCTTGCATTATTATTTTGATTCATCTAAGTTGGCATTTTCCTTGATGAGCTTTTCTAGGCAAGATTGGACATGCTTTCTTTGGGTTAAAATCAGAAAAATATATGTATTTTTTTTTTTTAAATTTTCACCATGCCTTGCCTCTTTCTTCCAAAATGGCATATTCAATAACAGTAATTTAAGGAAGTCTCCATCGCATTCCAACTACAAAATAAAGGTTAATCATAGAAGTAAAAGAAGATCACCCCTGTGATTGTACACAATGAAAAGGCCCATAACAGTGATCCTCTAGATGCTTTTCTTCTCTGGAATGTACTAAAGGCCAGACTAATCTTTCTCAATGAGATATGAATTGAATGATCACAAGATGTACAGGTGCAACAATTCAGTTGAAAAAATAAAGAGAGAACAACATTTATAAAAGCAAACCAAAGTTGTCCTTTGGAAAACAAAAATTCCTGTGGTGCTTGGTGTTCCACTGTCTATGGTCTAAAACCCTCAAAACCATTCAATTCAAAATATACGTACACCAGTTACATCACTCTACATCCATTACATTTAGTGTGAAGGGGGGAAAAAATAAAAAAACATTATTACCAGCTCTGTCTATATCAACTAAAACAAAATAAAGTATACCAAATAAAACAAAGTGTAGAGATGAGCGAGATAGAGAAAATATAAGCTGCAATGTATGAAATATGAGTCTCAATTGGATATTTTAACGTGAAAACAACAAAAGAAATAACACTTACATCATCCTCCAAAGTATCAGATGCAGAATGCTCAATTTTGGAGATAGGCTGAGACTGCAGTGGATGTTCTTCCTGCCTACCAGTTGGTTCCGGTGAGGAACTGGATTTTTCAAATTGCTGGTTTAGGTCTGAAGATTTAGCAGACGTCTCTGGAGGTTTGTCACTCTCCACTGCAATGTCATTTTCCTGGCATGGATGAATTTTCACCGGAACCTCAGAAGAAGAATTGTTTCCGACGAGGCTTGATTTATTGTGTTCATTATCTGGAAGCACACTAGCCGAGTCAAGTGCAGAAAATTTGTGCACATCAGCACTGCTAGCTCCCATTGGTCCTACCACTAAAGATTCTACATGTCCCACGTTACGGTCAGCAACTGGTTCTTCCTGGGGCTGACAATTTACAGTTTCTCCTGAATCTTTGGAGTATCCACAACCAAACAATGAGTTGCCGCTTTGAGAACGAGCACATGGAGGTTGAAATTTTGGTGTACTGTTTATTACATTAAAATCATTTGAGGAAGGAGTCTCTGAAGGGTCAGACGTGTGGGAGAAACCTACAGTTCCTGATGTAAAACCTGAACTATCCTGGAAAGAATGTTTTCTGCAAGTAGTTGGTCTGCTAATGTCATTCTGGTTCTCTTCTCCTTCACACTGACAACCAGTTATAAAATCAGGCTCTGTTTGATCTTGAACTGCCTTTTCAAATCCTTCTGCAGGAGAATTTCTAGCCAAAGCTGAAGTATTCTTTCTATCAGAATCAACATTACGATCACTGACTGGTTCATTTGCATCTTTAACACTGGTAACACATGATATAATATAATCATGACATTCCAATCTCTGCTGCTCCTCATATTGTTTTGAAGTCTTTTCGCCCATATCCAATGGAATGCTTTTGTCAGAGGAAACAAAAACACCTTGAACAGCAACCTTGCACTGTTTAGCATGAAGCTTGCCATTATGAATGGTTCTACTAGATTCAGATGACAGCTGTGGAAGCAACTCAATATTGTCAAATACCTCAGCTGCATCAGGGGTCCTCACACTTGCTTTACTTTCCGCATTTTCAGGGAATGAATCATGACTTGAGCTGGCACAGAATAGATTACTTGTTTCACTACCTGTATGCTGCTGCTCACATGCTCTGCTCTTAAGTAGAGGTAACACCTCCGCATCACTGGAAGAACAGTAGTTAGCCTTCTTTCCATTGCAGATTTCACCAGAGAGCTCATCCCCAATTTTTGATTCCATGAATGACACAGTTTGACCAAAATGCACACAGGAGGTGCAGGGAGCAGCACACATGTTGCATTTCCCAGGTTCTTCTCTAATTTGTAGACTGTCATCTGTCGAACTCTTTCTAGTCTTTTTCTTAGCAGGAGATGGTTCCTGTCAAAAGACAATTCCACAAAAAACTAATCAATATAACGAAGAATACCAGAAACAAAATAGCCACAAGCTTTCCAATTGCTGATATATCCACACTTCTCTGAAATATGATCAAGATTTATCAACTTCTTCTCCATTCAATCAAGTTTGAATATTTGATCAATTGAGCTGTTGTGCGCATTAAATGAATTTTTTTTCTCCACTCAGTTTAAAGCTTCCGGTAATATCAAAATTCAAAGGGTGATTTGCAGTACTGATGCTGAAGTGCTTTTCCAGGAATGCAGTGATATGTGATAACCAACAAAACCTACCAAAAATCTTTCAAATTATTGACACAATGTGACATTTCTAACATACCAAAGTAGGAGAAAGAGAAGGGTTAAAAAAAAAAAAGAAGAAGCCACCAACCAATAAAACATACAGAAGATGAAGTAACACTTCATTTTTTGAATGTCTTACCATACTAATCCTTTTGTCATGGTCCAACTCATCCCCTGGGCCTTGCATCTGACAACTGCCTCTCAATATTGGCGTGATCTAGAAAGCACATTGCAAATAAAACACAATCAATTACACTGGGCAAGATAATCAGGTCCCTGGCGAAGAGATAGAGATTCTTAACATAAACAACAGGAATTAAGTAATGGAAATCAATCAAGCAAAGGCATAAAATGAAGGCATTTTCTATATACTAAAACCTCTATGATTAAAGTAGAAAAACATTGATAAACATATTCAATGAGATGGAGATGAGCGCAAACTCTTCTTTTTTAATCAATGATTGATGCAGATTATAGTTCAAAACAAAGCACTGTAATTCTCGCTCTGTCTTCTTAAAACCCAAGAGTTGAAATCCGTCAAACAACACAAGCTAACCATGAGCTCCATTTCTGAAGGCATTAATTCCACAGCATCGATCAGAAACAGTATCACAATAACCGAATTTCACATCCTCAGTCTAATCCCCCACCAACACCCTCCCTCTCCCCCTCCCCCCCCCCCCCCCCACACCCCCCCCCCCCCCCCACAACACACAAAAAAAATAAGAAAAAGAAAAAAGAAACCGCTTCTTGTTCAGATTCATCAACTCCAGACAAACAACAAAATCCAATTGAAAACAAATGTCTGAAATGAAAACCACAATCAATCAACGAAAACGCAATCCACCAACGCTGGAATGAATCTAGAGCCCTTGATTCTATAAAAAAACAGGCGACAACAAAATCTACATGCCTCTGGTTCCGAAAGCCTGTCTGTAATAAAATATAACTCTTTCAAGTTCCGTTCCTTGCGCTTCTTCATCATTGCCTTTTACGGATTAAAACAGAGTAGGATTCTCAAGGAGATTGGAGGTGTTGAAGAATCTCTCTCTCTCTCTCTCTCGTTCTCGTCCAGGAAGAAACGAAAGAGCGCTATCATTTCCGTTTGCGTTTTATGGGTTCTAACGTAGCGCTGGTTCGGTGTTTGAAATCGCTGTCATGCGAAGCTGCGGAGAAAATCAGATTTTCGCGCGTGTGGAGCCCACATGTGCATGATCCAAGGGAATGTCATGTCACGTCCTCTTCTTCTTCTTGGCGTCCATAGATGCCGTTTTGTGGTTGCTGAGTCGACCAAGGCTCGGTGAGATTCAATGGAGTTGCTCGAGTCATGAGTTGCCTTGACCCAACTCAAGCTAACTTGAATGGGTCTGGGTCTGACCTAATCTGAATGTGTACTATTCTGGCTCGCTGATGAAGCTACTTGTCACTTTTCCATTCGAGTCAAAGCGACTCAACTCGCGATTCAATGGATCATTGGGTCAGGCGCATCAAATGAGTCTCTCTGATTCTGAATGTGTGTTCAGTCGAGATTGTCCGAGTTACTTGACTCATAACTACTCCACTCGAGTCAAAGAGAGTCAAGTAGACTCGATATATCGCTAAGTTGGTGACTCAAATGGTTCTTACTGAATCAGACTCCTTTGGATGAGTCAAGTCTGACTTAAGTTTTCAAGTTTTAATAGCAGTGTGGTTTTGTAAGTTTCAAGTTTTAGAGTTTATTCATCGGATTTGAATTACTAAGGTGGTGGCTGAGTATTCATTAATCCCATCTCTCCTTTAATTTATTTTCCATCACAGGAGAGGAGGGATAATTTAATGGTCATTTTTGAAAATTCTCATTTTTTTACTACATTGGATTGCTGGTCCTTGAGTGACATCTCTTCTGAAAATCACAGTTCCTTCTTCAATTTCACCAATGTTTAGAACTAAAAGTGATCTACATTTCTTAAGTATTCAATTAGATGAAACAACCACATCCTTAGTGATCACTCAAAACCATTTTGATCCAGTGAGAAATGCCACTGTTCAATGATCCCATCCTAGGTGTGGTCATATTATTTCATCATGGCTTCCACCTGGACTTAAAGAAGGATTAAATATTCCGGCTGATATAGAGAGAGAAAAAGAAGCAGATTAGGTCAGACCCAGATCACTCTGATGAATTATCATGCATAAACGGAATGATGTGGACCACGAAGAGTCGGTCCATGTTACGCATGCAACACGCTTGCCAGAAGTCGGATTTCTTTTTCGTGAAGCAAGATGACTTGAGGAATTAAAGAGGCTCTTGCATAAGCATTCTTCCCTTCCAACATACTGTTTTTCTTTTCTTCTGTATTACAATGTAGTTGATAGTCAGGAAATATTTCGATGTCTTTATTTGAAATGAAGAATGATGTAAAAGGAGACAAACCCATTACAGTTACATGATGTTGGAAATTGCAATAATTTAGTTATAACAAATTATTAGTGTACATCCAAACAGGTGATCTAAGATTCCAGTTGTGGTTTGACATACCCAGCTTTATTTAATTTCTCATTTTCTCAGGTGGTAAAGGATTAATTGTAGGCCCTCGACTGGTGCTCAGCTGGTTAGAGGTGCAATGAGTGTGAATGTGTGCATGAGTCTCTCCCAAAGCAAGTCCTACCAAAACCACCTGTATGCATGACCAGTGATTTGATTTACAAAAAATAATACAATGCTTCACAATATAGGATCTAAATTCTGATTTGATTTGATGACCATCTACCTGTTTTATTTTGGAGGCCTCTAATAAGATGATTATGATTATCAAATGGATCTATACAAAGCCCCCTTTGTACAAAACTGTGGGTCTTATGCGATTTGATGCCTTTACATTCCATAACAAAGTAAGTTGATTCCTAGACGCCTTGATGCCTTCGACATTCCATAACAATGACGTTCTAACATGTAAGACAAATGAGTTCATCTGGATATATCGAGGAGTATTCTATATTATCCTGTATTTGTTTAGTAGGATGCGTGCAAGGCAACGCACAGGAGGCGGTGCAAGGAAGCCCATATCAAACTAGTTGATGAAATCCCCTCCTTCCGTCTCTTGTTTCCCAAGTCTACCCAAATCATAAGGGCAACTTTCTCCTTTAGCCATCTCCTTATAATTCATTTCAACTACATCTTAATCTTCGGGAAGCCCAAGCAATTCATCTCCTTTTTCAAAATCAGGCGTCTCCAAGATTACCTTCACCAGCATCATCTCTTCCAAAACCCGGGTCAACATCCTCAGCATCATATTGTTCAACATGATGAGATCACCTTGTATCCTTTTCTCATCATTGACTTCTACTATGAATTTTAAGAATTTAATACCAAACCAACGAGGGACCCTACGAGTAGGCCGCATAGATTTTCAGAACTTTATATCTAGCTGGAACAATGGAAGCTAAAAGGGAAGAAATTACAAAATTCTACTGAAAATCACTTACAAAAAAATTTCCAAGGAAAAATGAAGTTAACAACGCCTACAGTGTACCTCTCTTTGACTAATATCACCGAGTCAAAGCCCCAAATGAAAGTACATAAAGAGATAAAATACAACAATTGGAATGTCACACATACGTACCCTCAAATAGTACCTTCTTGTAACAACGGAAGGGCATATTACTCGTGTATCGACATAGATTATCCACTCCAATTCATGCTTCATATGAATCAGAAGGAATAATCTCCATCCTCATGTCAACGGTGTCGTCGTCACCCTCGTCATCATCACAATCATTCCCTTAAACTTAATCTGAGCTGAATGAATGAAAATGACAGAATGCATGTCTCTCTCAACCTACTTCAAAAATCATTTGTACCACCAGATCATATTGGAACAGATGCAGATGGGTTACCTCCATCGGGAGGACTGATTGCGACCCAAAGCAGTGAGACAGTGATAGAGAGAAGGCCGGACCACATATAAACAATGGTGGGCACCCTCCCCCTCCTCCCCATCAACCCCTTCATGAAGGGATACATGTGAGCGAGCACCCAGAAACTGAAGAAGACCCCACCCACCAACTTGCTCCACTGCGGAATCTCGCTGTAGATAGTCCTAGAGATACCAATTACAACTGCCATGAGATTGACCACTATGATCGTTAATGGCATTATGAACAGACTAGTCCACTTCACAACGTAGAGGTCCGCGTAGATGTCATCCTCATCCTCAGCAGCAGCTTTCGCCGTGAGCGTGAAGGCAATCTCGATGCCAGCGATGATCTTGAGAAGGCCTTGTATGACGGCTGCAATGTGGGCGCTTGTGCCTCCAATGACCCAGAACTGTTCATTGCGCCACCACTCCTCGAGGCCAATGCCTGACCACTTGACCTCCAGGAGAGAGAGGAGGGTGAGGGAGACGGTGATGAGGAGGAGGTAGATGAGGAAGGTTGGATTAAGAGTTTGGACAATGAAGTGCCCGGAGAAGAGGCAGAGGGCAGGGAGGAAGCAGTAGACGATGAGGAAGATAGAGGTGAAGGGGTAAATGCCGACGTTTAGATAGGCCACGCGTTGAAGGAATTTGAGGCGTGGGGTGGCGAGGAAGGCATTGTTGCGGGAGAAGAAGATCTCCACAGATCCTGTCGCCCACCGAAGGACTTGGTGGAGGCGATCAGTGAGGTTGATGGGTGCAGTGCCAAGGAAAGCGTCACGCTTGGTGATGCAGTAGACCGATCGCCAACCGCGATTGTGCATGCGGTAGCCTGTCACGACATCCTCCGTTACAGAGCCATATATCCACCCAACACGATCACCCCATTCCGTCTTGTCCTCGTACCTGTGCCACCATATGTTTGATTCAGACAATATTGTATGTGTGAAATTATTATGATACTAGAATGCTGCTACTTACTGAAGCCTCGAGTACTCTCAAAAACAATTCAAACTCATATGGAAAGATGTATATAAAGAAAAGAAGAAGATTAGAATACTAGTACCAGCAAGAGATGACAGATATGGCTTCTGCAACAGTGGGTGCATCGAGCAATGGTCGCGGCGCAAGAAGTGCACCGGGCGGGCGGCCATTCTTTATACTGGGGTGGTCGGCAAGCGGCCTCCCTTGAAACTCTGCAACTGCAATAGATTCAGTGAACATACTCGAATTCCCAAACTTCTGGGGTAGGTTCAAGTCCGGATGCACATTAAGCGGCTGCGACTCCTCTGCGTCTACACTCGTTGGAAGGGTTATATTTTGTGCTGGTGTCTTTTTCTGTCCCCATAGACCGGAATACTCATTCGCGCGAGGTGGGTGGAAACCATAAAGAGCATACCTTCGGAATAGGCATCCAGTCCCGACATATACAGGCCCCTGAAGCCCATCAAGTGCACGCATGTTGCCATCAAAGAAGACAGTATTGTGATTGGCGTAACGGTCAGATGGGTCGATTCCTTCGAACCTCTGAGGGAATTGGATGTAGCAGATTCGGTCACCACCACGATCCATCATGAAGCACATGCCCTCGCGGAGGGCGAGGGAGTTGTTTATGTAGTGGTCGCAGTCGAGGTTGAGGATGAAGGGGCCATTGGAGAGGATTGCAGAGGCACGAACCAAGGCATTCATTGCACCTGCCTTCTTGTTGTGGTCGTAGCCAGGTCGCTTCTCACGGGAGACATAAGCAAACATGGGGAGGCGAATGTCGATGTCTGTGAAGTCGAGGGCCTGCTCGTTTGGCCCCCCATAAACCGGTTCGCACTCTGGCACCTTGATCATCACCTGCTCATGGGCAGTATAAGCACACTTACACACATGCACTATATTGTATCATCACACCATTAGCATAAAACTATAGACAGCTTTGAGGCTCTACGTAGATGCCACTGAATGAAAGTAGAATTTTTATCCAATGACCCCAATGGTGACTGTTGTGCATCCATTACAATCATGTGTGAAGGGAATGCAAAAATCTATATATATTGGTTTAGGGTGTGAAAATAATGGGATTATTTAATCATAATTACTTTTGATTTAAAAAGTCTAAAAGTTACACAGCTTTTAGTACTCAAGTGAAATGTCCTTTCAGTGTTGTTTTTCATGACCAATCCTTTCCTACTACAAATATAATTTGGAAGTGTAAAATGCGTCGTCCAACTTCATGAAATAATAATAATAATAATAATAATAATAATACTTCATGGAAGAGGTAGGATTGATCATAATAATAGGTGGTACTAACGGCACAAGCCAGATGAATTAAATATCATTGCAACTTTGCTGCCCTTGAAAATTTGGCTTAAATGGTAATCTTTTCCTGTTAATTAATAGTAGTGAATAGATACTATCTCCTATCAAGTATTAATCGTTAGTCACTTGGTACACTTTCCATCCTCAAGCAGCCTGTGGATGTGACTCATAGTAATGGCATATTTGTGCAGCCTCTCTTTCGCGGAAAAAAAAAAAACAAAAAAAAAAAAGAAAAAAAGAAGCATGAAAGTAAAAACACTTTTCCACATTACCGATGAGGAGTGCTTGGAATGAATTTTTTTAATTGCAAAACATGAAAATGAATGTTCATGAAACCAATCTTCCGTAGTGCTGCACAAACTACTAAATCTGAGGACGTCGATTCATTTTAATGAGGGCCCAAGAGAGTCCCCATCCACCAATAACCAAAAAGGTGCCATGTGATGTATGGAGGAATTCATTGTCCCCACTAGTTAGAAGCATGGGTTACCAATTAAGTCATAAGCCAAACTTAGCTAGCTGAGTAAGCATTTACGAGAACAGCATGGACATCCAACATCCAACTGATGACCCATGATATCCGGATACTTTAAAATAAATAATGTAAATGCGTAAAATTTGTGTCCTTATCATATTTATATGGTGTCATTCTCGTATCCATGTTGTATCTGAGAATCATGGATCATATATCATTGCGACCCGCATCTAAACAAGACATGCATGAAAACCATATCGAACTGGACGAGGACGAACCTGTAGAATCCCGGCATGGTCCCCCTTCTTGTGATCGGCAGTTGGACAAAACCAAGTCCCAGGCCAGTGGGTCCCATCTGCCATCCACGTGGCCTTGGTGACATTTCCTCCGTCGCCCTTGCCATCACCGGACCTGTCCTTGGACAGCCCCATCTGCTCCTCTTCCCTGCGATTAAGTGCATCACAACGCTTCTTGATGACGTCTGACAGGCCATTGATCCTCACCTTGAACTCGTCATACTCTCTCTTTATCCACCTTCGGTCCTTGACGAAATCTGGTCGCTTCTTGTTCTTGGTGGGGTCCCCTTTGATGGAGAAGTAACTGTCAGGATTCCTCGGCTCTATGTTGTGCTTGCGGCAGAAAGGGACCCACAGTTGGGCAAAGTTGCATGCCTCTGCCATGGCCTCAAAGGTCAGGATAGCAGCTCCATCATCGGATATGTAGCACGAGAGCTTCTCGACCGGATACTCCGCCGCCATTATGGAGAGCATGGTGTTGGCCGTCACCAGAGGGGGTTCCTTTTCAGTTTCAATAACAAATTAAAATTATAAATGAACAATTAGTAATGATTATGTTTGAAAAAAAGAAAAAAAATCATCCTGTATGGAGTAGTATTCACTTCGACAAAAATAAGTGGGACCCACTGTGGAGTTCCACACATGGATCCTGCCATGGGAAGTGTTTGGGAGAGAGATTTGTACCCATGGAACTCACACACACTACAAGCTATTCCTAACCTGCTGAGCAACAGCCAGTGAGAATATCAAACTTCGTTTTAATGCATATTTAGACTTAGTGCTTTTCGTAAAAGAATGAAAAATGAATTCTTAAGGAGAATGTTTTTCCCACCATTCATGTTAGTATTTTTCATGTTCTCATTTTCCAAGTTGAGGTCATTTTTCAAATTCACTAAGAATTTCGCAAAAATGACATTTAGGGCATGTTTGTGTTGCCCATTTTCATAGAAAATGAGGTAGTTTTCTGTGGAACCCCTCTTTTCATGCATTTGGTGCTGTAGTTTCCGCGGAATCATTTTTTGGCCACGTCAACTTTTTCCCTCCTCACCCTGAAACAACTTCCCATGTGGGAGCTCCCCCACACCCGACCCCCCTAAACTTCATTTCCTACCCATTTCTGATGCAAAACCCTAGCACCCCATTCTCTATTCCCCTTCATCGACGAGAGCAAGCAGCATGGATGGCACCAGCGGCTCCTCTGCAGCCAGCCACCAATCCCAGCCACCCCACCACTCCTGGCCACCTCTTTCTTCCCCCTCTTCTCTCTTCTCCACCCTGTCCCAGCAGTCCTCTCTTCTCCAACCTGTCCCAGCAGCCACGCCCCACCCCCTCTCTTCTTCACCCTCTCACAGCAGCCACGCCCAACCACCCAACAGTAGTTTACATGATTCTATGGAAATCCCTCTTTAAAATGCAATTTGGGTGTTTTTCGATTTTCACATTCCACAGAAACCTGCACATCACGGTCTGTGCCCAATATTCAGATGCAGGCCTGAAATTTCTTCATGATAAGATTACCAGGCAAAGCCAGACGTTAGTAAGCATTAGGCACATGTTCAGGCCATTTGAGTATTCATTGACCCTGTTGTATGCTTCCTGTATGGTTCAAGATGTTTTAAGGCTACTAAACGGACATCCTGACCATGATAGCACATGGTTCACACCGAAACGTGACATTTTCTTTTCTGGCAGCGGATGATAAAGTTATTATGATTTAAAAATAAATTGGATGATAAAGTTAAAGACATTGTCTGCAGAGACAAGAAGCAGATGGTTTGGTAAACTCTGCTAAAGTTAAGACATTGTTAGTTTGCTCAGACAAGAAGCAGACATTGTTAGTCATCGACGGCCCTTCTGCTAAATTCCCAGCGAATTCTCAAGTTCAAGTTGGATTGCACAATCTTAAGCTAATTGGGTGGGTAGCTAGATAACCCACCTATCTTTGATTGAAACAGGATTTCAAAGGGGTTTATTTATAGAAGTGTGAATAAAAGATTAAATAGAAAGTAAGTTACAAATGACAATACCACTATATAGTTTTTATTTTTTTTGTGGAAAATTGCTGCACCAAACAATAAACACTAATTTTCCGTAAGAAATCTGTAGCCGCACCAAACGACATTAGCACTAGTTCATCCAGGAGAATTTTTTTACACCAAACATGAATTTTTGACTTCTGTGGAAAACCTTTTCCAAAGTTTTTAAAAATCATAGAATTTGTGGATGTGACAATTTCTTCTTTCCATTGAAGTCACATGTATACAAACGTGGCCTTAAACTTACAAGGAGAAATTTGATTTATTATGGGTCTTAGTTTAAACATAGAAATAATTTTAGTGTGAAAAGACTTGTTGTTTCCTCAAACAATAGAAATTGAAATATTTATTTTCATGTTTTTACAAAGAAATAAATAAAATCATTGTAAAAATAAAATGCCATACAAACTGTTGCGCACAAATATATATTGTTAATGTGAAATAAAGTTAAAGAAAGAAAGGAAAAAATTTGAAAGTCTAGGGGTTCTACCTATCCCATCGCAATTAAGTTATTAACATGTGGAGAACTAGGAGTTGCTCAGCTAGTCAGGAACTCTGTCTCTCACCTAGCTACTCAGGATTTGATCCTTACATATGGGGATGGGACTCTTTTTGTGTGTATGGGCTCTCACATGAGTCATAGCCTTCTTGGCTGAGATACCAAAAAAAAAAAAAAATGTGGGCCTACAAAAGGATTCTTGCAAAATTCTTGCAACTAAAATTCTCATTAAGTGTATAACGGGAATGAGATTGAAAACCTTTTCTGGGTCTGCAGTGGAGACGAAGACATCAAAGCCAGGGAGGTCGGACCTTCCCTGTGGGTTAGTTGGCGATGGCTGCTCGAACTTGTCTTTTAGGGCTGCAAGGTCAGTGGCGCGGTTGATAGGGTTTAATTTTGGGAGCTGATCTAAGATCCAGGAGAAGGCGAACCATATCTCGCATACGATCGACACGCCCCATAGCCACATGGCGTCTTCATTTGGGTTTCGCACCCGCCAGGTTAGGAATAGTGAGAGTGCTATCAGCCGGATTACCACCAACAACCTGTTTGTTTGAAATATTCAAGAGACAAGTAAAGTACTAAGAGCAACTCTAAATGATATGTTATTTTGGAGATGTCAAATTCCATTGAAAGGCTTATTGGCAATTTCAAGGTCTGAAATTTGGCATCTCATAAAGTAGGAACTCCATCTGATGTGCCAAATTTGTTATTTTGTTATATTTTTGTCTTTTATCTCTTTTGACCTCTTTGTCTTTTTCAACATATTTTGCATTCTTGTAGGACCCACATTATAAGATATTCAAAAATAATAAATGGCATTTTGCGTTTTCATTTGCCAAATTTGAAAGCCCAATGTCCCATGTCAAATGCCACAACCGATATTGTATTTCGTGTGGAGAATCCTCAATAGCCTTTCTGCCAACTGGAATTTGACATAACCATTGGAGATGCTCTTATGCCTCTAACACAAGCACCATTTTCTACTTTTTACGAGCACAAATCACCCCAAAGGTCCTCCACTTTTTCACAACCACATAAAAAATACCTTGACTGATGGTCAACACCGCCCTTTAATTGAACTCTTGTTAGCTTAATCTAGTCAAAATTGTCATGTGGGTTTTGGAGGCGGATCCAATATCTTTATGCAAGTTTTGGAGGCAGACCCCAGTCTGACGGGAAACTGCCCCCATACCCATATATGTGGCTATGCCCCTGACCTCGTGGTTGCAATAATGAGCGCCTCTCTTTTGACATAAATTGGTTGTGTTAAAGAATTTTTTTTTCTTCTTTCTGGATTTTTAGACAGAGTACCCATATTTTCATTGCTATTGTTATTGTCATGGATTGTGAGAACTCGGGCAAAAGATATGTTGGGTGATAAATAACCTTTGATTTGTGAATTCTCACTTGTCCCAAAATTATACAGGTAGAAATAAGAAACAACTCCTCTACTTGGGTCATTTGAGCAAAACTCAAAGGGGTGATCATAGGAAGCAAAAGGGATAACCATAGTTCCTTCCTTCCTTTTTTTAGACCTCTTCAGCTGATCAGTAATTTCTTCTCAGCTTCTTTTTAGTCTGAGCTCTGTTTTGGCTTCCGTTTAGTCTGTCTAGTCTTTGTTTCTTGTAATTGGCCTCTGTAGGGCTCTTTTTGGGGGCTTCTTCCCTTCCTTTTTTTTTTTTTTTTTTTTTTGAAGAGAGGGATAATGTGCGCACCTGTAGGGGCTGAGAATGCCCGTGGGGGTGTTGATCTTCCTGGTGAGGGGCTTCCATGGCTTGTCCAGGAAATCAGCCATGCTGACACCTGTCGTCCCACCCCCACCCCCACCCCCATCTCCCCCTCCAAATCCATCCTCATCCTGCGACCAGAATGCGTTCCCGTAGCCGTACGTCCCCTTGGATTCGAACAACCAACGGTTGTGATCGAAATCCCCCGTCTGACTCCTCATCAACATTGACTTGTTGTTTGGAGACCTCGACCTCATCACTGACGCCTTTCCTCCACCACCCTCCTCCTTCCCTCTTGTCGTGCCCGGATCGTTCGGCTTGAGATGAGACGGTCGGTCAGCGCCGGACTCCCCGCCGCCTCCCATTGGCTGGTTGTCGGGGGTCGGCGGCATCATCACTGTGTAGTTGGTATGGTCATTGGAGAAATCAGCACTACCTCCTCCTCCGCCGGTGAAGTCCATGTCGTCGGCATTGTTGTCGCGCGAAAGGTTGACAATGCGGCCACTCGACGTACGCCTGGCGAATTTGACAGTCGGAGGGCGTGCCGCGAAGGCAGAGGTGGCTGTAGATTTCTTTGGAGGGCTGCTTGACGATGCCATCAATCTTTCTTCTTCTTCTTCTTCTTCTTTTTTTTTTTTCAATGCAGATATGGTTTCTAATCTTTCAGTTTTGAAGAGTAGCTAGAGGGGTGGTCATGAAGAGGGAGAAAAAGTAATGGAGATTTGGTCTGGATAGAACCAGATCTGGTTTTAGGTGTTGAGAGATGATCATGGTTTTTGGTGTTGGAATATGGGATGGGATTGGGTAGTCATGTTTTCTGAAGGTACCATGGTGGGAAAGGGAAAGGGAAAGGGAAAGGGAGAATCAGAGGAATTAGGGAGGAGAAGGAAGAAAGGGAGATGGTTGGTTGGGAATGGGAAGGGGAATGGAGGTCCGAGATGAACGGGAAAGAAGGATTGGAGTCTGTGGCTTTCAAGGGGAGAGGTTTGCGGGAAGTTGGCATTTTCGCGGAGTTGGAAAGGGAGAGAGACGAGAGACAGACAAGGTTCTTATATTTTCCGCGCTCGCGCCAAGAAGGCACCCTTGCAACCACCCACTAATATGCCCATGTCTCGCATACGGGCCTAAAAGCAAAGCTCGAAACAAATACAGGCTAATGCTAACCGGGCTGACTATAGCTGTCTAGGTGAGCCCATGAATACAACCTCATCAACACCTGTCTACCTGAGCATAATTTTTTTTTTTTTTTAATTGCCACACTGGAGACTTGAAAACACGCAAGGAAATTCGACCACCTATTTGGGTTCACCCCATTTATTCAAAATCTTAAGTCCGCCGGTACCAGATGAGCTACAGCTAGGAACACATAATGCATTTAATATCATATCATGTATAATAATATGAGAATATTATACTTTAGAAGAAAATATGAGAATATTATACACAATGCACATAATATATGTTGGTTATTGGGTCGAACCCACCTTTGATTGCTTACTTTTCAAACACTGCTTCAGGCATGGGCCTCACCGGACAAAAGGAGATTTGATATTTAGCTGTAAAAGATCAATTAAACTCAGTCCTAGTCTTCTAATGCAGAGTAGCTAGTCAAATGGATAATTACAAATCCACCGGCCATCATATCCAACCCTTCTGATCAGAATTGTCCCTCCTTGTGCTTGTGGGTTCAGTGGGCCCTACACCCATACAACGTGTCCACTTTTGAAGAAGCCAGGAAAAAAAAAAGGTAGTGTAGCGATATATCCTCTGCAACCAAGGCTATAGAGGATCAGTAATACCTGATCCAACCATCAGAGGATCCGGAATCCCTGATCATCTAGTGCTCTCCCTTTGAAGTAAGTGCAGCAAACCGCTATTGCATTCTTTAGAACCATAACGATGGCAATGAATCTGGCCTTGTCATCTTTCTTAAATGGGGGTGGCAACGAATATGTTTCATGATAGATTTGGAGGGACAATGTGATCATGGACGGATGAATCATGTAATGGAAATTCTACCATTCTCATCATTTTAGCCATTTCCTAAAGATCTTTTGATAGGGACCCTCAGTTCCATGGCCTGGATTGATGATTAAATGCCTTCCAGTTATGATGAGAGAAACAGGATATATATAAACGAGTTTGTGGGCCACTTTACCGATAAGAAACATGATGAGTTCGGGATCTAGCAACATGCAAAAAGATCATGGACGTCAACCCTCTCTGGTGTAAGTCCACGAAATAAATGGTCAACATGTGAAAGGCAAGATTTTTCTTTCAACTGTCTATTTTATAGCTTTGGACAGGAAAGCTCATAACACCATTAAACGTGATTTTTTGCACATTTTGAATCCCAAGAGTCACAAATTCTCCCATGTCATATTTTAAAAAGCTATTTATAACATATAGTTGAAACTTCCTATCCAATTGGTAAAGGATGAAGGAAATAAAGAGCACTCCAACTATGAGACTGATGAGAAATCAGTATTTTAGTAGTCTCCACCCACAAAAACCAATTTCGGGCTTCAAAACAAACCCATTGATTCCAAGAAATTTAATATGGTATCAGAGCATATTAATAGTGGCGGACCCATAATTCTCGTTCGAGTGGTATGAACCTTAATAGGTTGTTTGGTTTTCGGGGCAAACGAAGGATTTCCATATGGATTTTGAGGGTTGACCCATAATTTTTAATGAATTTTTTGAAATGTGCTGTGGCTTTAGGGGTAAACAGAGCATTTGAAATGCCCAAAAACTAAAATGTCACATCATATCAAAAATCCCTTGCAGGCCCAATTCCTTGTCAGAAATGCCTCTAACCAAACAGGCCCTAATGCAGCAACGTCTCTATTCTTATTCCAGTAAGTAGCACAGCAGCCCATGTACGGCTATCTTCTTCAAGAACCTTTGATCACAGTTGTTAACGATAGCATCTTATCACATCATGCCCTCTAAGTATCCCTATTCAACTCGTCTTAATGCAGCAAATTTTCTGTCTCTAAATTGGGGCACTCAAATTACTTTCTCTGGAAAACACAAATCATCTCATTGATCCAAAGCCAAGATTTGCTTGGATTTATCAACAGGGAGACACCAATGCCGGATCCAAAGGTTGAATCTTTCAATGGCGGAAAGAAGATTTGAAATCCAAAGATTTGAAATCCAGACTTGACGTCAGCAGTGGAGAGGGCAGAAAAAGAAGGGTGTGGATTCTGAAGTTAAGTCGGATCATGCATTGGCATCATGCTTTTTGAATTAGAACCTTTTTAATTAGCCATCCTGGTCGACCAAAACCACCCACCAGAAAGTGGTAGAAGTGTCAACAAGCTGTGGTCGATTGGGCCTTATGGGCCTAAATGTCAGACCCAAGACCTGAGCTATGATCATGATGATGATGTGTGTCAATATAGTATTTAAGATTATGCTAATTTAGAGGAAACTAAGGGTCATAGGCTTCCCTTGTATGAAATGGGGTTGGATTTAAGACTGCCCATCATAAAATTTGCAAGCATGTAGTGTGCCCAAGCTAAGCCTGAGTAGAGGTTTGTATTGGGTCTGGTTCACCGGGCATCATTTCTTGGTGGGACCATTCAACCTAGGCCTGGTTTAGAATGTGATTGGGCCTAAAAATGGATTGGCCATGTTGTGGTCCGGTCTTGTTCATGTGCCTGAAACTTAACTGAAATAGCCTGAAAACCAAAAACCAAGCCAGTCTAGAATGCTTCATATTAGCTAACTGTAGTTGAGGCCGTGACCGGCCCTGGTTGTCAGACCATGGGCCTGGATATCATTCAAGAACTCGGATTAGAACATGTGAAATACACATGGGTAAAAAGCCTAGCTACAAATTAACATCAATTGATTGATATTCGTTGAGAAAGCCTTGTTGGCTTTACTCTGTATGAATATGAAGTACTACTGCAAATCCCGTACATTAGAAAGTGCAGATCTCACAGCTTCTAGATACAGAGAGCGGAAATATCACTGAAGTTCTATTGGACCTCGTCGATGCTGGTTTGGATATCTCTATCAAATAGGATTCATAAATGATAAATGAATGAGAGACAGATCTGGGGTTACCAAGCAAGATAAGGAAGTTGAGTGGGTGAACCATGCAATATGAAACACCTCAAAGGAAAATAGGAGAAGTGAGAGAGGACAACAAATATAAAATAGGAAAACCAAGTGACTTTCGTGTGTGCTTGACGTAGTTAAAAAATTGTATATATAAAAATAAGAGGACAATCTTCAAATTAATCCTTAAAGTCTCACCTAATATCAAAAGAGAGTTGGATGACAAAAGAACCCTGAGTTTTTTAGAAGCCTTTCTTGGGGGGGAAATTTCGAAAATGTTTTGGGCGGGGTGTGGTTTTATGCCAGTCCAACATGTCAAACTAGCCCATCCACCAAAATCATTACAGCCTGTAAGGAATAACTGATTCGGAGAGGATTGGGATAGCTGGCGGGAGAAGAGGAAGGAAGGCCGAAATTGAGGGCAGAGTTTCCCATGATGAAGAGTAACGCCTGCCATAATTGCCATGAGAAAAAAGAGGGAGGACGTGTGCCAAAAGGAAAAACGGACAATCCAAGAAGAAAACACATAAAAGGAAAAGAGATCGAGAGAATGAGGTATGGCTAGAATTCTCCCTCAATCTCTACTCAAAATACCCTTAATATCCATCGCTGACTTAGGCATTGGAGGGTTCTTGGTCGGACCACTCAATCGAGCTTTCATCGCGTTTAATTTTGAAACAGGGGCCAACCCAGAAAGTCCTGATGGAGAGAAGAAGGAAGATTGACACAGTCGTGACAGGTCGAGCTGACCTATCCATCTCCAGTTTAAACAAAAATAGACCTCACATTTGGCGCCGTTTGTAGGAAACGGAAAGGAAGTTAGCCATTGACATTTCTTCCTACTGAGAAAAATGACAGACCAAGAGCAGAATCCGGGATCGCAGCCTCAAACTGGAAAACCTTCTTCTCATGTGGAGGAAGTTCATGTCAAGGGGCGGCGAGAGCGGCTGGAAAAGGATCCTGTTACCAATCACTCAAGTAAAGCAGATTTCGAATATGTTCCATGCACTAACAGTGACCGAACTGTCCCTTCTTCGCTTAAGAAAGGACAAGTCCGGTCAGAAGTCAATCGTGCTGGTCCAAGCCGTGCAACAATCTCACCATTTGCAAATAAATTGCAAAGAGAAACCCATCAGAAGATGGGCCACGACATCCTTGGACGATCCTTACCACAAGACACATACATCCGACTGGAACAAACATGCAGAGATGCAGCTCGAGACCTGGCTGAGGGAGTGAAGCGGCAACAAGAAAAGATTAATTGCCTGTTGCTGGAATTGGAGGCCGCAAGAGAAGGACAAAGACGTTCTTCAAGCCTGGAAAATGTTCGTGAGATGCGGAGAGCAGATCACCAAAATCTCCTCATAGTGCGAAAGCCTCAAAGTCACCATTCTGAGTTGAGAGCTTGGCGGGCCCAAACTAAAGCCAGAACAATAGATGAAGAGAGTATGACTTCAAGCACCCGACCCTTCCGACTAAGAAGAGAAGAGGAGTATGAAGTCCAGACACGATGCGTTAAGGATAAGGGAGCACCGAGGAAGAAAACTTCCACACGGATGCTCGCAGAGGAAGATGTGCAAGCCCTTATTGATAAGGCATTAGCAAACCAGAAATCCCATCAAGAAATTGCGACTCAAGCAAGGTATTTGGGAAATACACAAAACTTTGAATCTCCTTTTTCAAAGGAGATAGAAAGAGCAGATCCTCCTCGGTGATTTTCCATCCCCAAGTCGAGGATTTACGATGGAACCTTTGATCCAACCGACAACATCCAACACTATCAGCACTCCATGGCACTCTGTCGGAAATGAGTCGCTGATGTGTAAGGTTTTCCCCTCAAGCTTAGGAGATCTAGCTTTAAAATGGTTTGCTTATCTGAAACCAAGATCACTTCGTAGCTTCCGGGAACTAGCTAGATCTTTTGTCACTCGCTTCGTGACAAATTCCAAGCAGCCAAAGGACGTTGGAGCATTACTGTCCCTTAAGAAGTAGAGCTCTGAAAGCCTGAAGGAGTATAACGCACGATATTGACACCTTGACAATGAGGTGGAGGGCAGCAACACGCAGGTGCCGGTAGCGACCTTCAAGCTCGGCCTGCCAAGGGAAAGTCAGCTTCGGCAATCTCTGACGAAGTGATTCCCTACTACACAGGAAGAATTGACGGAGCAGATTGAAGAGTTCATAAAATTGGAAGAAGACATGAGTGTATTTGAGCAAAGGTGGGCTCGCACGACGGAAAATGGATCCAGGAGGAAGAGAAGAAGGGAGTTTGGGGAAGGGTCGAAGAACGGGTCATACCGAACCCACGGGAGCAACCTATGAAGGGGTATTCACGATCTTTAAGGACCCAATCTACAAGATCCTAACTCAGATCAAGGACAACTCATACTTCAAAAGGCCTTCAAAGATGGTGAGTGACCCCGGACACCGGAATCCCAACCTCTTGTGCTCTTACCATCGGGAGAACAACCATTTAACAGAGAATTGTTGGATGCTTAAGCAGCATCTGGAAGACCTAGTAAAGGAAGGGCACCAGAAAGAGTATGTGGAGGATACACGCCAAAACAAAAAAAAAAAAAAGAAAAAAAAAAAAGAGCATAGGAAGCTTGGATCGGAAGGAGGTACGAAACGTCGCCGAAGAGGGGGCACCTGTTGGGGCGATTGACGAAGTACATGGGGTGATAAGTCTAGCGGAGATGACAACCCAATCTATCAGAACCCAGAGGAAGATAGCTGCACACCTAAAAGAAGTATATCAGATGAGCACTGGGCCGAGCATTGTTAACAAGTCTGGACGAGGGAAAGGGGATATCTTGTTCTTCTTCTATGAAGATCTGCGAGACGTGGTCCAGCCCCACAACGATGCTCTAGTGCTAACTTTATGAGTACAAGAGTGTGATGCACGAAGGATGCTCATAGATCCAGGGAGCTCATCGGAAACTATGTATGCCGGGTTGTTTGATAAGCTCGGCTTGAAGCACTCAGATTTGAGGCCGACCTGTATACCCTTGTTTGGGCTCAATGGGCAAGCAATGCACCCGATGGGCGTGGTGACTGTAGGTCGGCGTAAATCCTATTCGGCTAGACATGGAATTCCTAGTGGTTGATGTACCATCTCCCTCCAACACCATTATGGGACGAACATGAATTCACCACATGAGGACGGTGCCATCGACCTATGACCAAAGGATTCGCTTCCCGACATCAAAGGGAATTATGGAGATCAGAGGGGAACCAAGAAGGCATGTGCTCGGAGCGAAAGGCCAATAAAAAATATCAACTACAGTTAATTCGGTTAGAGGTCGGAGATCAAATTGCCGACCTGGCCGATGAGGCCGTAGAGGAGCAGAAAAAGTTTTTGGTTAATGGAGAAGATCAGGAACGATACTAGATGGTTGAATCATCTATGTCTGAGGAAGAGCAGAGCAATTTAGTTTAGTTACTCAACCAGAGCTCCAATGTTTTTGCTTGGATTCCGCATAAAATGCCAGGAGTTGATTCCGGGGTTATCAGCCACAAGTTAGGGCCGAACTGGGAAGGGCCATATAGAGTTACTTCCGTTGTGGGAACATGAGCCTACCACCTAGAGACGCTCGAAGAAAAAGCGTTGCCAAGGCCTTCGAACATAGCGAATTTTTAGATCTTTATACCAAAGAAATTGTCGCTCTTGTATCTTGCATTTCACTTATGAAAGCTATTTTTATTCTTGTGCCAAGGATGAAATTCCCTAAAAACTTGTATATGGCAGGGGACCCACAGTAGGGGCACACATTATTGGGACAACCACACCAAGATAAGGCCAATGCCTGAAAAGAAGGGGTAGCAATAAACCAATTACTTCGTGTCGAAGGAGAAAAATCCTAACTGGGAAGATCCCAAACTAGGTATGCTGCATTGATCTCCTTTTTAACTAATGGCTAGGCAAGGCGATGCGAGCATTGGACTAAAAAAAGAGTTTGGGTAGAATCGACAATGGCAGTAGAAACAAGCATTCTATTCATAACGGAAACTAAAGAATGTATTACGTCTAGCCCACGGCTAGGGCAATTAATCAAATCTTCAAACATTATTGGGAACATCAGAGGCAGGAGGAGCAAGGTCAGTAGCTGGGGAAGAGCCTCCATCCCCAACCATGGGCGAATTGGGCTCCCCTACCGGGGACTGCGTGTTTGGCCCAGAGGGGAAAATCCTCAGGTATGCCAGCATCACCAAGACCCATGTCAAAACCTCGTTTGAACACGGGGGCTTTGATCTACTAAAGTTGCTTAAGATAGATCGCCTCAACCTCTTCAAACACTGCGTCCTTCGACTTCTCCATGACATCCCACATTCGAGCTCCATCTCACTTGCAGTCAGGCGACTCAAAGCTGCGACCGACTTAGCCTCTGCAACCTTCGCAGCTTTGGAAGATAGGAGGATAAACCCGGATTTGCCACTTGTCCCGAAAAGAAAATCTCAAGAGGCTTGGGTGGGGAGGGTGGTGGCAATTGTGGGGGGAAATTTCGAAAACATCTTGGGTGGGGTGTGGTTTGATGCCAGTCCAACCTGTCAAACTAGCCCATCCACCAAAACCATTACAGCCTATAAGGAAGAACTGATTCGGAGAGGATTGGGACAACTGGCGGGAGAAGAGGAAGGAAGGCCGAAATTGAGGGGAGAGTTTCCCATGATGAAGAGTAACGCCTGCCATAATCGCTATGAGAAAAAAGAGGAAGGGCTTGTGCCAAAAGGGAAAACTAACAATCCAGGAAGAAAACACATAAAAGGAAAAGAGATCGAGAGAATGAGGTATGGCTAGAATTCTCCCTCAATCTGTACTCAAAATACCCTTAATAACCATCGTTGACTTAGGCATCGGAGGGTTCTTGGTCGGACCACCCGATCGAACTTTCATCGTGTTTAATTTTGAAACAGGGGCCAACCCAGAAAATCTTGACGGAGAGAAGAAGGAAGATTGACATAGCCACAACAGGTCGAGCTGACCTATCCATCTCTAGTCTGAACAAAAATAGACCTTACACTTTCAAATAGGTCCATCCCGATTTCTCTAGGAATCTCAAATTGAAATGTTGGGGTGACATTTTTTTACACGGTCTACCCCAAATTCATGTGTCCAATTTGACCATCAATTAATTCTCCATAAAATATATTCCTTAACATTGCCCTAATCTCTACTAAAACTCAAGAAAATCAAAAGCCCATTGGTAATAAGACTACTACAAGTACAACCAATACATCAAAATTGTAGTCCAAGGCTGCTAGAGCAGCAAGAAAAACGGGCATCAAATTCCCTGAAGCAAGGCATGGAAACCTGGCTCAAGACCCAATTGGAATAGAGGTATCGACCAGCATTGCATTAAGAAACTGGGAAGAACTTCAATGCAGTGCTGCCGCATCATAGTATGGGTAGTGCCCTTCTTTAAAGCATAGTGGGGCTCACCTTTTCAAAATCCATGTCGGTCATTAGCTCTTACACGTACCCGTTATATTCGTCGTGTCTAAATGTTCAAAGAAAATATCATTGGACCATCCCTTAGATTGATCACACGTGAGGGACTCCCTCCATTTATATCCTATACAAGAGAAAAGTAAAGTAAGTTCATCACACTTTTCGGATACAATCAAATCTAATAGTAGCCATTTTACGTATTTCAATAATATTTAACTCAAGGTTGAAAAACTCGTGATTTGGACTTGACTCGTCAAATGTAAAAAATTGACTCGGATAGGGTCAATGCGGAGATTCGGAAGAGTCATGCTTCTTTTAAAATAATTTTAAAAATACTTAGAAATGAATCTGTTAGTTATAAAAACATAAATATACTTTTATTTATATTCAGTCATGATAATCAATGTAAATCAATAATAAATTTATGGATGCAAGAAAAGTACTATGATAAGGAAAACACAAGAAAAAAAATTGCATATTACATAATTTGTTGGTCCAAATATTGATTGTGTAAAGGAACAAATAAAGTTCCAAATTACATTCCAGACATCATTTTTTAAGTTACTAACTACAAATCACATGCATAATTACTTAAAAAGAAAAATTAATTGTTCGAAATTAGATATATCAACTAAGTAGTTCAAAATGAAAACAACTTATTAAGATAAGATGACTAGGCCGAGTCTTCCCTATATTTGACTTGGTTCTCCATCAAAATGAGATGACTTGGGAGAGTCAAGACTAATCTACTCAGAGAGTTTTCCAACATGAATTTTAATTCGCTGATCCCTACATAGAGTGTTAGAGATGAGGACCAACTTGGATTTTGAAAAGATGAGCTCCATCATTCATTGAAGAAGGGGCACTACACCATACTATAATGCAGTGCTGCACTGCATTGTAGTTCTGCCGAAGAAAACCAAGTTAGACAATATGTAATCATTGATATTAAATGATACTCACCTATACAACAATTTTAACATGACAGAAGATAATGTTAATGTGGTCCACATGCTTACAGATATGACAAACACAGCCGGTATATATCAATTTAGCCCTCATGGACACTGGTTTGGTACTGATATGTAAATCCTTGTCCCGAGTGCTCGTTATCCCTTTTTTTTTCTTCTCTCCAGCCTTCTTGTTGTGAAGGGTTCTGTAGTAGTTCGTAAGGCCAATTTGTGTGCTAGAATTTCTAATAGGAATTTTGGGCCATCTAATTTCTTGAAATTCATGCCAAGAATCATGTCGGGAATTTCTTGTTTCTGAAGTGAAAATTTGAGAATTTAGGATTTCAGATGTCGCAGATCAAGTATCCGGCCCCAAATCCAACTGAGCATTTGTGATTTTTCAGAATCCGGAATTTTTGGCAGCTTTGAAATGGAACTCTGGTGCCCACAATGGTTATTTCAAACAAGGGCACCCACATGTGATTGTTGCATTCTATGGCTTCTTGGGACCCACATATGGTTGTCTTCAGGCCTGTCAATGGGATGGGCTGGGCTAGGGCATGGGTTGTTCAATCCCAGCGCTAAATTGAGCGCACGTATGTTAAATCTCATCCCATACAAGCTCGGGCTGGGCTTTGGCATTTTCATCAATGGAGATGTCTTTTTTCTTCTTAATGGGTGAAGCTCTGTTAATAAAGATGATAATGATGGCCGAATAAGGGGCGGATCAAATTTTAGCTTGATCAAATTTCAAAAGGTCTAGATACTAGATAGTAGATATTAAGTCTTCAAAATGAAGGATGCTAAATCTATCAAGAATCTCAAGCATAAACTTAATAGTGGATCCAGTCCAAATATCAAATTGCGTCCACTACCAATTCATGGTGTGGGTTTTTGTTGTAGAGTAGGAAGTGAATGAATTCATAAGAAATGGTGGAGGAAAGTGACATTTTGGAGGGAGTTTTTGGAGGGTTCCCATTGAAATATATAAAAATTAGTAAAATAACATTGCAAGTGGGCCGGGCCGAACCTAAACGGGCAGGGCATGCTCTTCTCATTCCCAGCCCCATTTTGACTAGGCTTTCAAATAATTGTCCAAGCCCAGCCTACTGAGCTAAATTTTTTTTAAAAGCCCTATGTTTTTGAGTTGGGGACGGGCCCGGTACCCATTTCAACAAGCTAAATTGACAGGCCTAATTGTCTTCAGGAAGGAGTAGATTCCACATCAAGGAATTTATAAAATTTTAGTTATACATTTTGTCACATTTTATTATATATGCATTCCACATATTACAGTTCCTTTCTTGATTACTAAAGATGGCCCCCACGTTTGAGTGTTGCATACCACATATTCATATTGTTGTTCCTGTATATTAATGAAGATTCCAGATCTATAAGTCTATACATTTCGTAGACTTTAATATATATGCATTTGAATCTGTATATGAAAAGTGCATACGTACGTTTAGTTTTAACCTGAAATTCTAGTAGCTATGAAATAAGAAATTTATGAAATTTGGGATGCATGAAGTTCTCAGGTAGGATTTCTAACATGAATTAAATAAGAAATTTATAAAATCTCTGACATCTATCAAACATGAATTATAGAAATTCCTAAACAAAAATTTGGTTGTATAGTATAAAAAAAGTTATTATTTTTCCTCTAGGGTATTGCATTTTCTTGTGCAACTAACTTTTGTAGAAAACAAGGCAAAAAAAGTTCCCTCCTCTTAAGGGGACACAGAGGACACCCTTCTCCCAGTAAAATTAAGATTTTATTAATAAAAGATAACTTCAAGAGTTTAATTTTTTTTTCTTTATGAAATGTTTCTAAATTATATAGTTTCTCTGTTCAAATCCAAACAAAATGGAGAATTACAATTAAAGAAAGTTATGACTTTTCATGAGGGAATTCTCCATTCCTACTTGATTTTTCGTTACTCCTCATAATGAAGATCCTTCTCATTGTCATCCTCTCAGCATCCAACAGGCCACTGGGGAGTACAACAAAAGATGGATTAAGCACTCTCTCATTGGGGTTAGGATTCTTTCCTTGTGCCGGAACCTTCAGTTATGGAAAACGCACCCAAAAGTTCCTTTTGACAAAGGAATTGAGAATCCAAGCTTATGATTGAATGGCTCCACTCACCCTAGTCATTCCCTCCCCCACTAGCTGCTTCTGTTTTTTAACCTTACGTGGGAGAAAATAGTAAACTACTCTATTCCTAAACTAGTCCAATATATCAACCAAGGGACCAATCATGGGTCTCCCATGCACTGTTTGCTCTGCCTGAGCTTCTTCTGACAGCCTCCACACCGCCCAAGTATGCCTCTACCTCATCGTCTGCCGGAGTACACTCTGGTCTCTGGGTAACACTCTAGCACTGTGGATGTGAACATTAACTAACCTATTTATTCTGCTTTCTTACTATAATAATGCTTTTTCAGACTAAAATATGGTGGGTGGGTTCCCAGTGGACAAAGGAGCTTGTGCCCTTCAATAAAAGTGTACAACACAACCACATGGGGGATGTGTATTGAAATGTGCCTTCTAAATGGTGTCATACAATTGAGCACAGCAGATTAGCCGGTTTTATGTTGGTTAGCAACTCCATCTCTCACCTAAATGCCTAAGGATTGATACCTGATTATGTTGCCGACTTTTCGTTTATGTGGGCTTTTTCTCTGCATGTGTTGGCTCTCTTGTGGTGGCTGGGGAACCAAATAAAGTAAATACAATGAAGCATGAGCCTAGCAAAGCGTACACAAAATGAAAAGAACCATAGTGAGTTCCACTTGTTTAAAAAAAAAACAGTGTAAAAAGAATTGTTGGCCCGAACATAGATAAAGACGAAGAAATATAATTCATCTAACAGATTCAATACAGTTGGAAAAGAATTCGACGATGAAAATGAATAAAAAGTGCCCTAAGGCGGCCAAGAGTGATTGGGTTTCAACACAAAAAGGTTGATACATCTCCTAGGATTCAAACATACAGTGAATGACCACACAAAAGTTAATTCGGTACGGTTAGTCTTTTGCTCCTCTATCCAATTTGGCAACGAAATTGCTCTCCTTTTCGGAGATTTGCCTGAGTTTTGCTTTCTGCTCAGCACATGTGCCTACTGCCTAGGCATTTTCTATTGGTCTCATATAGCTCTGTTGAAGTCTGTCCTATGATGGTCCAGCACAACTACTTCACCTTGCCTTTACCTTTCCCGCTCTTGTGCTCTCAACGGACTCGAAGAACGAAGGGAAATCCCTGTGATTAAATGATTCTCGCTCTTAGTTATAGAACTTCAAAGTCAAATGATGCTATGAAATTTGATTTCCATAACATCTAGATTTCTCAACAGACTTGACGAATGAAGAGATACTCCGGTGATTAAATGACTCTAGCCCTTAGTTATAAAACTTCAAAGTTAAATGACGCTATGAAATTTGATTTTCCTAACATCTAGATAAAAAACTTGGATAGATGTCTGTTCAAGAATGGCCAGTGTATAAATTTATTGAATTGATTAACGGTGGGCCCTAAGTATCAAATCTCAAAAACGATATTAAAAAAACATGTTTTTTTATAAGTTCAATAGAGACTATATATATATTACTTTGAGGATGAATTTGAGATTATTTGGCAATAGAGAGGAAACCCAGAAGCGTCACCTGGGAGCCTGCATAAGAGTAAATTCAAGTCAAATCAATGAACTGTGGATGTGCTTCCCCATCGATCTACGTGCACGTGCCATGACTTATGGGCTTTTCTTTTCTTGCTTCCAACGCTCGGAAGTGGGAATGCATGTGATGCATGCATGTATTTGTATATACACACGCCAATATCACCTAAACTCAAATGTTACACATGCACACCTATTCACACATGCCCCAAAACATAACAACAAATAACAAGATAACAAAATCTAATTTGTTCAATTACGTTTGTTTCATGTAATTAAACTTTTAGCAATTCTAAGGTGGTATCCATAAATGTATATCAAGAGCAAGGAAAAAGAAAAGAAAAAGAGGTTGCTGCTTTTTTGAGAAATAGAGACGAATCATCTTAAAATGAAAGGCCCCATTTACGGGCTTGTGAGAATAAGTGCTTAAGAGTTTTAAACTTTTCTTTTTATTCTTATTTTATAATAAGAGTAGAGATACCAAACAAAGCCTAAGTTGGAGCCCACTTGATTATGAATTCGTATATATTTGATTTCATGCAAACGGATAGACATGGTTGCGAAACATTTACGTTTAAAGATTTCTTAAGAAATAAGTCCAAAGTAGCTAAATTTAAAGAAATAAAAATAAAAAATTCATAAATGACCATAAAATTATCTCCCTTTTGATGAAAATGAACCTAGGGGAGATGAAACATGATTGCTTAGAAATCATTCTAACAAATCAAATCTTAAAAAATGTAGGATCCCATCTCCTGCTATATTCTTTACTTCTCACCTCTAAATTTGTCGGTAAAGCTCATTTTATCATAAATTTCTAGAATTCAAATTCAATGCAAATAAATGGGTATTTTATATCATGCAATTGCATAGATGTTAGACTTGTTGAGTTGCCTTAAGTATGTAAGGGAAGGATGCGTATCACGCCTGCACACACGAGGGCACACGCATATATATATATATATATATATATATAATATATTTGATAGCTAGGATGACCTAGTGTCTAGGAAATTTGAAGGAAATCTATCCTTTCAGGGATGGATATAGGAATCCGTGGGAGTGGGCTGGCTTAGCCACAACGACAACCCTTGATTCCCTGATGAACATATTGTATGGAAGACAAATCTCGCATAGAAATTTTCATTATAAATAATTGGACTTGTATGATCTGACAACATCCGATTTAAATCTCCAGTTTACAACACACACACACTGAAGAATATGACAAAGTGGATTCAAGTGGGCCACACATCAAATGAAGACATGCAAATGGTCTAGAACAGGCTCACATGGGCTAGTTCAAGTTTGTAACGTAGCCAGTTATCTTACCCTTCTTATATGCATGTTCTCCTCGTTTAAACAGCTCTTCAGAATTCATTTTTGACCTTTAGATACAATTATAATGGCTGCAAATGTATTTCACAAAAAAATTTATATCTAAGAACGGCTTCTTATCATAGTGGTAAAAGAGGTCAGTACTTGCCTGGTTGCTCGGTAGTCAACTTTTCTCACATGAGGCTTATTCTACCTCATCTAAGGTCCACTTTTCTCATCAAAAGGCTCTTTCACCTTATCCGATGTCTACTTTACTCCCCACAGGGGTTGAGGTCCAGTCCCCTAAGCTGGGCACAAAAAAAAAATGATTTTTTTTTATATCCACTGAAATTAATCAAATTTATTAATTACAACAATAAACGACAAAGCAATCATTATCATTCACGTGGACTACTCGTGAATAAGGTGAAGTGTCCCAAATTTTCTTTAACCTCTCAATTAATTACCTAAAGTGGGAGTCTCCCACCCCAATGGAATCTATGCTGTAATGGATGTGAAATAATTATATCAGTAGATCCTTCCCAAGAAATATATTAAGCCCTAGCTATGGGAACATTTGTCACTCATTTAATCTTACATTGAATTTTATTAAATAAGGTCGTTCCAATTTGGCCACAGGTATATTCATATTAAAAGCTTATCTGTATGTCAGCTTAATAATGCTCATGAGTTTTAGGGGTTTAGGGATTCAAATGCAATTGGTAACATGATTGATAGGAGTTGCTTTCTGAAAAAACTTATTCCAAAGTAGCCCTTGATCTTTGTAATATATGTATCAACCATTGCAAATGCAGAATGTAAGAAGACAGGGCTCGGGCTAGGACTAGGACGGTTGGATCGGGGGGACTTTTTGGCTTTTGCACATACCTTGCTCCCATTACAATCTTTCAATCCCTCGATCCTCCATGGTTGACAACTTGACATACATCAAGCTGGGCCACATAAGTTTTGCTCACATTCAAGTATAATGTCGGTAGGACTGCAGGAGTAGTGCTGAAAAGGGCACATACTTTGTTTACTTATAGTAGTTGATGGAAATGCCATTGGAATTTTTCTCGCTTAATAGGGAAATTGTATTAGAAAGGAAGGAGATGGTGGTTTATGAAAAACGAACCCCAAAATACAGAGGAGACCAAGAGACATTCATGGTCATGTAAGATACAGCAGACAGCAAAACAGGAAATTCAATATAAAAGTAAAGAGAATAAAACAAAACTGAAAACTGATCTTCCAAAACAAACCACTACGCTTACCTTCCAAAAAAAAAAAAAGGGAAAAACTGAAAACTGTGACTAATTACAGTGGAGTACTACACTCCCAAAATTTCTGAAAAGGTGTTGCCATTAGCAGAGTTTCTGTGGAGTCCGGTGAGGGTCCGTAGCTGATTTAGGGAGAATATTTTTTGCTCTTGGGAAAGAGGGAAAAGTGTCATTAAAGATGCCTTCATTTCTAGAAACCCATATAGCATAAGCAGTGGCCGGAGAAGAAAATAGCTCGGCGAAGGGCCTGAGACCTGATTCAAGTCAGGGAGAACCAACTATCTTTGGGAGCATATGATAGATATAGCTTGAGGGCTGTGTGTAGCCATTGATGGAAAAGTTCCACATCCCATATTGCTTAAATAATGGGTTTGAGAGGACTTTATATATGTGTCTAGGCCTTCCACGCGTCAGCTTAAGCTTTTAGATTGATACATGGTATCAGGCACTATTCACCATAGTATACAAGTGAGATTTAGAGAGAGAGACAGAGAGAGCAAACCCACACAAACGAACGTGGGTTAAACCTTGGGTGGGTTTTGAACACAAGACGATGTCACTCGACCAACTCCCAGGTAGGTATTTCTCATGATTCCCCCTATAATTTTGACCTGAATTCAATGGTAGACTACCTCCAATGAGCTAGCACTAGCCCAAACATAATAAATGGAGCGGGTCATGCCATATAGACTGGCTGCACTTTTACATCTAACCAGAGTGAGTTTTCTCTTCTATTATTACTGTCTGAATCCTATGAGTCTTTAACAAGGAGAAATCCTTAGTTAAAGGAGAGGAAGTCCAGATTTGAGTCTACTCTAAAATTCCTTTAACTAACAATTTCAACTAAAACCTCGAGGCATTACACTACAAGAAAACCGCCTATCTGCATGCGGTCACTAATACGTAATAGCGACCGAATACGGTCGCTGATAGTGGTCGCAGATTATCTGGTCGCTGGGTGGACACCGGTGACGGATAATTGCGACCGACTTATCAGCGACTGCTATCCGCGACCGAATGCGGTAGCTGATAGTGAAAAATAATTAAATTAAAAAATTAAAAAAAAATATTATTTTCGGTTGCAGCAGTTTGTTAGCGACTGCATGCGGTCGCTGATACGAATGCAATCACTGATAGTGAAAAATAATTAAATTAAAAAATTAAAAAAATATATTATTTTCGGTCGCAGCAGCTTTTTAGCAACTGCATGCAGTCGCTGATAGTAAAACATAACTGAATTAAAAAAAATTAAAAAAAATCCTTTTTGATCGCAAAAACGTTTTTAGCGACCGAATGCGGTCGCTGATTTTAAAAAATAATTGAATTAAGAAATAAAAAAAATGATTCTTTTCGATCGCAAAAGCTTTTTAGCGACCGAATGCAGTCGCTGATTGTTAAAAATAACTAGATTAAAAAATTTTAAAAATGATTCTTTTCGGTCGCAGAAGCTTTTTAGCGACCAAATGGGGTCGCGGATAGTGAAAAATAGAAAAAAAATTGCCTCTTTTCTAGATTTCCCCCCAAAAGAAAAGTACCTGTTTTATATCCCAACACACAACAGTTCATATATATAAAGTAACTCTAACACGTGGTAATATCAACCTCATACAATTCATCCAAATTGAAATAGAAATAAACCAAATCAAAATTTATATACATCCAATAAACATCCATGCCTAAAGTACGTAGGTCAATACAAACATCCATCATCGTCCAATAAACATCAACGTCTAAAGTAGATAAGTACAAAGGTAGAACAAAATGAAGAGAATACATGAATAGATCTCACGCATTATCGTCTAAACGTGCCTGTAACAAAAGAATAAAACATGTTAAATATATAGTATATAATATATAATTAAGTGATTAAGTTGATTGCACTAAATAGTAAGATTACCACGTCATCAGTCTCCTGCTGTATTGTTGTCGCCACTGCATTTGCTAACTCATCAGGATCTAGGGACTGCAGATGCACACATAGTGTACGAAGGAGATCACGATCTCGACAGATCGCTCTCACACAATCAACAGCAGTATGTGGCATCGGCTGGTATGATGATTGTGTAGACTGGCTACTAGAGCTGCCTGTGCCACTAATAGTCGGCCGTCGTCGTTGTCCTTGGCCTTTAACGTAGTTCTTCTTGACAACCGACGCCCTCTCCCATAGCTCTTGATCTATCGGCGGCCGCGAGGTGCCCTCAGGATAGCGCTCGTCCATCAATGTATTATAAGTCTCTTGTCATCAGGTTAAAATATATATATTTATGCTATAAATAAATAATTACCCTAAAGAATGACGTTAAAAATTATAAACAACATAGACAAGTTATAAAAACTTACAACTATCTGGACAGCCTCATGTAAACCATCGCGGGTCGCCACATAAACATCGAGCCAATGGATAGGCTGACCCTGGGAACTAGCCTCCTACAAATATAATTCAGGATCCACACATATGTATATATATATAAATATATATTAATCACATGCTCTCATACTAATACCATGACTGTAAACAAAAAAAAAAAAAAAAAAAAAAAAAAAAAAAAACTTTGCAAAATACGTACCCTAGCAGCAACATGCTACAACTGGGATATACTGCCACCTTTATACGTGCCTAGTGCCTTGTTGCCTTCAGGTGCACCTGAGGCTCTATTCACGGCGGCAGTCCTGCGTCTCTTAACCCAGCTTTCAGCTTTCCATTGCTCACACATGCCAGCCCATATGGTGGGGGCACACCACTAAGGGCTGTACTCGTGCATGTACTCCTCAGCCTGTCATGGATGGTCGATCTAAGCATTCTGCAAAGCTTTTTGTCGTTCTTTACTCAAATTATCGTTTGTTCGGACGGCGCACTTTTGCTAGAAAATTGTTTGTATTATTGATGCGTGCGCGTCATCCCATCTATACATTTTTTGCAAATAAAAATACAATAACCATTAATATTAAAACCGTGATAATACAATCCAACACTATTAAACAATATTAGTTCATTAATGATATTATCTTATAGAATTAATAAAAAATACCAGAAATCCTGCCCAAACTGCATCCTTGTGGGCGAGAGGTGTGCTCGCCCACGTAATCATTGGCGTAGGCCAGTTCTGCAAACAAAGCTGTGAAATGCACTTCACAATCTTGCTATCTGCAAAATCACTAAAATATACAACAATTTACATTAAAGATAAGAAATCTTATTTTAAACGGGATGAGGTAGATAACTTACGTGCTATTAGGATGAGGTCGCATCTGAATGAGAATCCGCTCATCCGAATTAACTGGGGCCTTCGGGATTTGATTCGGACCTCGTCCCAAGCCGCGTTTTTTTGGCGTTGATGAAGAAGACATCTACATAAATAAAAATTTCATGATGTTATTATGACTTATATGATCTATACATATACAAATAAAATGACAATAATAACATGTAATTGTTTGCAATAGTTAACTACGACAACTATAAATGAAATGCACATGAATATGACAAATATATAGAGAACATGTATATATGTAACTATACGTAATGCAAGTAAAATTAAACATACAGTTTAGTGAAAATCGTTGTCTGATTCAGAATCATCTTGAACATCATGTGGAGATTCATAACCATCATCTTCTTTAGATTCAGTGTTAGCATCAGTTTCAGACAATAACTCTTCTTCCTCAGTGTCACTATCAATTGGCGCAGGTACTGACTCGGGATCAAATTCATCAGGTTCATCTCCACCCACTAACTGGTTCAGTTCATTGTTGTCGTCCACATTTATTACAGGAGGTCTATGTAACATCTCCTCGTGGTAGAACTCCATGTCTACTAATTGGACACGAGTGCGCGCAGGAGTATGAATTACAACTTGCCAATCTGCAGGCGGTCTATCCCTTTTCCTAATAGGACTAGGAGTGTAGTATACTTGTAGTGTTTGAGTTGGCAACACAAATGGTGCATTAACGTACGTGGACCTATGGACGTCAATATCGGTGATTCCATGTCAATCGACACGTATCCCTTTTTCTGAATCAAACCAACGACACTTGAACAAATTGATCTGACCCCCATAAGTACCCTTGTACGACAACTCAATGATTTCCTCCAACTCCCTGTAAAAGGCACGACCAAGCTCATTGTAACAATCTCCTTGAACACACACTCCAGTGTTAGTTGTTCTTTTTCCGCGGGCGTATGCCTTTGTATGAAAGTCATAGCCATTTACTTTATAACCATTGCGGCAGACTTGGTCCCTGTCTGGGCCTATAGCTAGGACTTGTACATTTGAAGGGATCGAAACGTCATTAAGTGCCTACACGAAATTTAATAACTTGTGAATTATCACTTAATAAATTCAATCAAAATAAATGAATTTATAAATTAACTTAACTAACTTACTTTGTCCTTTAGCCATAGTGCAAAATTTTGATCACGACTAAGTTAAATATCTTTATCAGTGATGCCGCTTTGATTTGCTTTTAACTCGTCATCGTATGATCTATACATATATTATAACAATGAACATATAAATATATGAGAGTACAGGATAAAACATAAAGTTAAATCTCTATTTATCATGTATACTTGACAAAGTCATCAATCTCCTCGCAGTTGAAAAGAATGTAGGTATGTGCAGCATGTAGTTCTTGCTCAGAGAGGAATATGCGCTTCCCTTTTCCATAAGCGCGACCCGGTAGACCAAATACAGAAAGCCGATCATTTAGTTCAGCATTGCCCCCATCATCATGTCACTGGACTTGATTGGCCTTTGTCAACACTTCGTCGGGAAAATAGTCTGAGACAAACATAGATATCTCATTGAAACTGTATGCCTCACATATAGACCCCTCCACGTAAGCTCTATTTTTCACCTTCCTCTTCAGGTTTCCCATCACCATCTCAAAAGGATACATCCATCTATATTGAACTGGACCACCAACACGAGCTTCATAGGGTAGATGGATTTGTAAATGCTCCATGGAGTCAAAAAAACTAGGTGGGGATATTTTTTCAAGCTTACACGTGATCTCAATGATGTTCTTCTCAAGTATAGACATGTCCTTTTCATTTAACATTTTTGAACATATGTCTCTGAAGAAACGACTAAGATCAGTCAAAGCATCCCATATTGGTTTATCAAGTAAGTCCCGGAATGCTAGAGGCATGAGTCTCTCCATGAACACATGACAGTCATGACTCTTCATCCCTTGCAATTTCCCACCGGTAACACACCTTGCAATATTTGAGGCATATCCATCTGGTAGTTTTAGAGACTTAATCCATGTGCACACATCTTCAACCTGTTTTTTGGACAATGTGTACTTTGCATGCGGTTTGGCTATCTTACCATTAGGAGTTTCATATAGTTTTAATCCAGGACGCTTACAGATGTCTTTCATGTCCAACCGCGCCTTATCATTATCTTTCATCTTGCCCAGAACACCCATCACGGTACTAAATACATTGTCGAACACATTCTTCTCAATATGCATCACATCCAGATTATGACGAATCAAATTTGTAGACCAATAAGGCAGTTCCCAAAAGATGCTTCTCCGAACCCAATTATGAGAATCACCAAACCCATTGGTTATTTCTGAGGCAGCAATCTTACTGAATTGAATGACCGGCAATCTCATCACACGATCAAGCATCTCTGTCCCAGACAGTCGTGGTGCAGGCATATCATTCTCTACTTTTCCTTTCTTGAAATTTTCTCTATTTCTTCGAAACAGGTGATCTACCGGCAAGAAACGACGATGACAGTCAAACCAGCAAGGCTTTCGACCATGCGATAGATTGAGAGACTTTGTATGCTCCATATAATATGGACAAGCCATCTTTCCGTGTGTACTCCATCCGGATAACATGCCATAAGCAGGAAAGTCACTAATAGTCCACATAACGGCTGCCCTAAGGTTGAAATTTGTTTTCGTAGAAACATCCCAAGTCTGTACTCCATCCTCCCACAATACCTTCAACTCGTCTATAAGAGGTCTCAAGTAAACATCTAGATTCTTTCCAGGACTCTTGGGACCAGGAATCACGAGTGAAAGAAACAAGTATGGTTGTTTCATACACATCCAAGGAGGCAAGTTGTACGGAGTAACAATCACAGGCTAGCAGGAGTACGGAACAGCTGAGTGGCCAAAAGGGTTGAAACCACCAGTGGACAATCCAAGCCTCACATTTCTGGGTTCCATTGCAAACCCAGGATGTGTTAAGTTGAAATCTTTCCAAGCCTTCCCATCTGCAAGATGGTTAAGTTCCCCATCTTTAGTTGGAGATCTCGCATGCCAAGTCATATGTTCAGCTGTTCTGGAAGACATGTACAGTCTTTTTAGTCAATGTGTAATTGGAAAATACCTTAAAATTTTAAAAGGTATATTTGTCTTTTTTGTAGTCACACCCTCTTTATTAGGCTTGAACCGATCATGACTGCACAACGTGCACTTTGTCTTATATTCATTTTCCTTATAAAACAACATACAATCGTTCAGACATGCATCGATCTTTTGGTATCCAAGACCCAACTTTTTCACCATTTTCTTACAAAAGTAGTAGTTATCCGGCAATTTTTCACCATCGGGCAATATACTCTTAATCGCCTTCAAGAGCGACTCAAAACACTCATGGCTCATGTTGTGATCAGCCTTGATGTTAAGTAATGTCGCCACTGCAGACAACGTAGTTTGCTTGGTGCATCCAGGCCACAACGGTTCGCTACCCTCGTCTAATAACTTAAAGAACGCTTTGGCATCAGAATTCATAACTTGCTCTCTGTCTTGTTCCCAATCAAAATCAGGCCCTGCAATATCATGAACCGTGTCATTCATACGATAGGTACTGCTGCCGGGATTATGTACTTGGGTGATGCCACTGTCTCTTCTCTGCCCATGTGCCCACCAGCAGTCTTCGTAATTATTCATGAACCCCTTAACAAGTAAATGATAGGCGACCATGTCTCTGTCCATATAATTTACATTCTTACACTTCAAACAAGGGCATCTTATCTTGTTCTGGCCGTTGACACATTCCGAGTGACTATACGCATAACCCAGAAACACTTGGCAACCAGTTCTAAATTCAGTTGTAGCACCTATCTGGGCACTTGACTTTCGCCGTCTCATCCAACTATGGTCTGAATAGTAATCCATGATACTACGATACCTATTTTGACAAGAGATATTGTAACAAACTGTGTCATCTTTAGGTATAATTAATGCATGGTTCCTATCTAAATATGTCTCCACCCTTATTACACCGGTCATGCTTCTATCCCATTCTTGTATGCGATGTCCCACTAATGTCAATGATTCAAAAAAATGCATCTGTTGTTCAAAAGAAATTTCGGCAGCATCTCCCATCAATCTCCAAGTACACGAAATAGACTATAATTTATATAGTCTAAGTATGCACCCGGAGAACAATAGAAGATAAACAAACCAAAATTTCTTTATAACAAACAGATACATTTGCTTCAGTCGTTAACACCAACCTAAGTGGGAGCATGACATACAAGAACAGTTCCAAATTGGGGACTATTCAAAATTCACTCCTAATAAGTGAATTTTGAACGGGTTTCTAAGCTGAACATGTCCTATTGTTTTAAATTATATCATTGACAGAAACCTCATTCTAACGGTTTGAGCTCGGGCAATCTTGGATGAATTAGTGCCCGTCCACCGCCACCACTATATCTTCAACCGTTAGAATGAGGTCTTTGTCATGATATAATTTAAACGGGTTTCTAAGCTGAATGTGATCCTCTACATGCAATAGTCTTAACTAATATGATCATATTCATGCAATATTATATTATTTGTATTTTTTTTCTTTCATTTTAATTTTATTATATTATATTATTGTATATAATATAATATGATATTGACAATTAAATTAAATTATTTTATTTTATTTTAAATTAAATTATATTATTTTTTATTTACAATTAAATTAAATTCTATTATTTGATTTTATTTTAAATTATTTTATGTTATTTTATTTTGAATTATATTATATTATTTTATTTTGATTTATATCAAATTATATTATTTGTATTTTTTTAATTTTTTATATCATTTTAATTGTATTATATTATAAAATTTTATATAATATAATATGATATTTAAAATTAAATTAAAATCTATTATTTTATTTTATTTTAAATTATTTTATTTTATTTTATTTTGAATTATATTATATTATTTTATTTTGATTTATATCATATTATATTATTTGTAATTTTTTAATTTTTATATCATTTTAATTGTATTATATTATAATATTTTATATAATATAATATGATATTCAAAATTAAATTAAATTAAATTATATTATTTTATTTTAAATTATTTTATTTTATTTTATTTTGAATTATATTATATTATTTTGATTTTGATTTATATCATATTATATTATTTGTATTTTTTTAATTTTTTTATATCATTTTAATTGTATTATATTATAATATTTTATATAATATAATATGATATTTAAAATTAAATTAAATTCTATTATTTTATTTTATTTTAAATTATATTATTGGGGGTAGTGGGCAGTGGATATTCGATAGTGAAAATTATAATGAAGTAAAAAAGAAAGAAAGAAAGAAAATGCATAGATTTCAATCAAATATAATATGACAAATTTTGTTCATTTAGAAACAGAATCCTGCAAGCACACAAGTCATCAACCATCCATAAAGTCACTATTTAATTTAATGGGATGCACCCTCCTGACCTCATCAAAATTTCAGGTAAAGGTGCAAACCTCTTTTATATTTGACATGTATAATCCTCAGATTCCCTCCAACCAATCAAACATCACCAGAAATAATAATCCTCAAAATAACTAAAACAAAAAATTTGCAGCCCACCTACAGAACAAAGGAGAAAATTGGCTAAGATACCTAATTCAGACAATTCAACAAATTACCACAAACCAATGGTCTTCTATCAGAAGCCCCCGATACCAAACCAGATGATTATGTTGATGACTGATATGAGAAACCCAAGTTTTTATATGCAAGTTAAATAAGAAATAAGGAGCAATTTCCTTGGCAATTTGCTCGCGTTCTGAACCTTGTTTTGCAGGGGAATTGATGTGATGTTAGTTGTTGACAGAGAACAAAATGAGAGTAGCATTGGCATGAAGAAGTCAAATAAAGCACACGAACATTGGAATGAATCAATGGGAATGAGTGGAAAAAAAAAGATACACATACTTCATTCCTTTTGCATCCTTCTCATCCCACCGAAAGCTGCCATTTCACTTCAACTTTGGCTTTCGTGGCACCTTTTCTTGTTTGTTCATCATAAATTGTTGATTTGGTGCATGGGACATTAGAAGTGTCAAATATTTTCTACCATGACTGATTGATTCTTGATAGATTCACCCAACCATGTATAGAATGTAGACCACAGCCCGTCATCTTCCAATTCAAATGATTTGTTTTGTCACCCTTAGTTCACATCAAGATCTTGTTGTCCCTTACCTTGTGATTTACATGCATCTGGATCAAGCCCCATTGAAGATCATCACTCTAGGCCCACATTTTTGGCTCACAGGCAAATGATTTAAAATAGAATACAACTAATGTATAAAACTTGACATTCGAGTGTTTTTTTTTTTTTTTTCTCCTGGTACCCCAACCCTTGTCTGGGGACACAACAGAGCCCCACAAAGTGGGAAGAGTTGATAATAGAAATTGATAAAGGCTAGTTGACAAAATCTGCAAATGCATGTGAAAATAAATGGGAGCATTTCGCCCACTGAAGCCCATAAGAAGGACTGCAATAAACAAAACAAGGAACCCATTTTTTCAATTTATGGTATGAATTTAAGGCTTACAACTGGAGGCATTAATGGGTCAGACCGGGTTTGAATTCGGTCAGGTTCTCCCCTTGGGAAACAATTATAGGTGAGAATGGGCCAAGCCCAATGGCTGATTGACGGGTCAAGTACAATAACTTGGGTTGATGGGCCAATTAGATGGGATGGTAACATTCTATTATTCCCACTTCCAAAAACTAATACTACTCCTGTAACTGGTTTGGACACAAACAAAATTACTACGTAGTCCTCACAAACTCAATCCTGAAACCTGCTTTCTTAAAGCCTTGTTTAAACCCTTGGAACTCACTTGCCAGCATTTAGGTCACTTGTAAATCTAATTACCTGTAACCCAGTCATGGGATAGAACAGAACCACTGTTGCTTAAGGTAACTCAGGCTATCCAAATGCATGAATCTTCATTTGCTTTTAACAGAGTTAACTTGGAATTGGGTTACAAAGATCCAGATGAGCCATAGAGGAGGTTATTAACTAGTGCACTGCTCATTTTGCTTGCAATGTTCCTTGATAAAATCCTAGCCTGACTTCTTAGAACCCATTAGTCTAGACTCTCTGTTAAACTGGTTGTACTTATTATTGTATGATTAGGCATTGGTGGAGGGTGGTTCACTCTTAAATTAGGGAGATTATAAGGCTCTTGCTTCACTTCAGATATGGGGATAGGTTTTTAGTTGATTTTGGTTATTTGTGAAATAGGTTTGCGTTTGTGAGTACTCCAAATCATCAAAATGCTTTTTTCTCCCTGTTTTTTGGATATAGTGCAATTTCCTTGCGTTTTCTTCCTTGACAGTAGTAGGAGGATATGCACGGGGGAATATTTTCCAGTCATGTTATTGTTATCCAACATTATATCAACCCATTAAGGAGGGAGTGACATTCAAAGCACATCTGAACCTGATCTATTCTTGTTGATGATAATAATCATCTAGTGAACTTGGTATTTAAAAGTTTGATGTGGTTCTCTGTTAAGTACTTAATCTATTGACTAAAAAGAATAGAGGGATCCCTGGAACCTCTAAACATGTATTAGTAGCGGGCCTCCCACATACGATTATCTAAAACTCTAGTAAAAACAATTTACCTCCAACTGGAGCCAAAACCACTAGTGAAAAAAAAAAAAGAAGAAGACTTTGAACCAAACAATATCTGATACTAATTTGTTGCATATAATGAGTGGCACCAACAAAGAAAAACAAACAATCACAACACAATAAATAATTAAAGCATTTAGTTGGTTTATACTAAAAGCTACATCTTAAGATGGATGGTTTGGATCCAATTTGGGTGTCTTCAATCTAACAAAGGCATCTTAATGAGCCAAGAAGATTAAAAGTGTCATCAATTGACATTTCCTGCTCCATCCACCGAGTTCCTCACTCTCTCCTTAGACATAACAGAAATGAGTTGCAAGTGGCATATCAAGCCTCTCACTGAGGGTGATATGCATCTCAATACACACTTTGTACATGCATTTTTGAAAGGCACTTCAGATAACAAAGGAACGGAATCAAAATTAAGATTAAAGGGATGAAACCCAAGAATTCTCTGATCCAAATATCAACATTGCAAGGAGATTTTTTTGATTGAACACATCAACTCACACGATTAAACGAAAAGAAAAAAAAAACTGCCTGATTCAAGAAGCCCAAATGAAAAGTGATGAAATCGATTCGATTACTTGTGGAATATGCAACTGTTGATTGAAGCCCAGATCTTGAAACCGGAGATTAGGATTTCGAATGTCGGATTAGCGAAAGGAGATAGATCGTGGGGTGGTCCGACTTGTGAACGCAGAAGAAAGAAAAGGGTGAGCGTGAGCCTCAGCCAGCCCTCTCTACAGTTCTTTGAACTTGAACGAAAAGAGATGGAGCTGAAGGTGAGGACGATGGCGATGTTGGGAGATGAAGGCGCTGGGCGTCACAGCGGTGGCTTGACTGCAGTGGTCCGTTGCCAGGTACGCCGGACTACTTCTTCTTCTTCCTTTTCTTCTCTGTCTCTGCTTCTCTCTCTCTCTCTCTCTTCTTTATTTGGATTGCAAATCAACAGATGGGGTTGGGATGCCTCGGATGTAGGGTTTTAGCGGGGTCAGAATGGGTTTGGGAAGAGGGTTTGGGTTCTACTATGGGTTAATGGGTTTTTATTTTTATTTTTTTTGAATGTCGGGGATTCTTCCAAATGGACATGAGTGGGGAGGGATTGATGGATGGATTATCAGGTTCGGTTATGATGCTAGGTTGGGTGATGGTTGGCAATCATTAGGCTTGGATTTGAGTGGATACGGCGGAATGATGTGTTTGGTTCTGCAAGGTGGGTTCCTACTGTTGGCTTTGGGTGGACGAGGATTAGGGTTTACGTGGGTCTCTGTGAGATGAGGCCGTCACAGCAGTGGCTTGACTGCAAGTACGCCGGACTTCTTCTTCCTCTTCTTTTTCCTCACTGTCTCTGCTTCTCTCTTCTTCTCCTTCTCTTCTTTTCGTTCTCCTTCTTTTTTTTTCTTATTTCCTTTTGGGGGATTTAAGAACCATCAGCGACCTCTTTCTCTTTCTGCGACTGCATGCGGTCGCTGTTATTTTTCAGCCCTCCCACCGACTCTAGCGCCAATTTTTTGTGGCGGGAAATATCCATCAGCGACAGATCAGCGACCGGTATGCAGTCGCTGATACTAATAGCGACCCCTTTTGTAGGCTGTCTCTAATAGCAGTTGCTTTTGTCGTCATTAGCTACCGAATATTGCTGTCGCAGAAACTTTTGGTTGCTGTTGGGCCTTTTTCTTGTAGTGTTAGTAGAGGGAGTGGAAATATTTTTTATTATTCCCTTCGGGGAGAGCCCACTCCTCAACACCACTCTCAGGTGAAAGGGGGTTGACGTACTTTTGGCGACGCACTTTTTTTTAGCCCAAAGTCGTTTCTCATTGGATTTGAACTTGTGACCGGTTGACTCTAATGCCATCTTAAATTTCTTTAGCTAACTGTTTCTTCCAAAATTTCAAGACATTAGTAGAGGCAGTGAAAATACTTTTTAATACCTACCTATTTAAAATTTAACCCACTCAAAATAAATTCTCTCTCAGTATTGTAGACACCTCATTTGGCCCCTATGATGGCCTTAAATACCTATCATATATAGCGATGCCCCCATTTCACCCATAACTGAATGATTAATGACATAATTCAGATTAATTAACGACGATGAAGATGCTTGTTGATAATTTTAGACTTAGTTCGACGATTTCTAGAAATTCGTGAGAGAGAAGCCGAATCGCGTCAAGATCTTGAGCCCAATCCACTACTCACACAAGGAGTGAACCATGACACCACTCAAACCCTTTCCGGACCACTGAAGACATGCTTAGCCCAATCCCTCTAAAGACTATGCTTAGTTAGCCCAAATGTCACCCGATCAGCCTAAGTTAGGAAACTGAATCCATTGATCCAGATATCCCTCACTTTTCTTGACCCCTATTTGTCAAGACATTTAGACCATTGAATTCCTCACTTCGAGAGTTTCTCGGTGATATGTAGAACGTCCAAATCCGATGAGCGAGTCAAAAGTTACGAGCTTCTGAAGTTTGTTTTAAGAAGAGATCACCTAGGCACCACCCATGTGGCGCCCACCCTATGGAAATTCATCTAGGCGCCCCATGCTGGGCGCCCACACAGCCCAGGACCACCTAGGCACCCCATGGTGGGTGCCCAGCCTCCACATTTCACTAGTTGGCCTAAAAATAGCCCGGGACCACTCAACGTAGGGACCGAACTCCGAAAATGAATCGACTCCACCTAGGCACCACCCATGTGGCGCCTACCCTACTAAGTTCCACATGGGCACCAACCTTGTGGTGCCCACACTTTCTAGAATCACCTAGGCACCCCATGGTGGGCTCCCACCTTAAAATTTACTTGTTTGATTCGAGATTGGACCGGGACCACTCATACATAAGGACCAAGCATTGAAGACGAGCCGAACCACCTAGGCACCACCCATGTGGCGCCCAGCCTTGAAATTCACCTGGGCACCACCCATGTGGCGCCCAGCCTATTAAGTGCTAATGTAGGTTCCCCAGCTGAAGATATATCCGTTCAATCTCGACTCCAAATGGGACCAAGGTCCAAAAAGCGAAACACAAACCATTTGAGCACCACCCTGTGGGCGCCCACTCTCCAAGACCACTTGGGCGCCACCTCATGGGCGCCCATCCTCCCTCCAAACCCTAGTTCACCCTAAAATAACTTAAGCCGCCTAGGGATGCGTGAGACCTTCTAGAAACGCGAATTAATAAAGCCCTAGCCCTTTTAAACTCGTCCCAAACCTATATAACCCCTCTTAACTTCATTTACAAGGGGAGGCTACCCAAAAAACCCTAAGAAAAGAGGCAAAAGGAGAGAATAGAAAACGAAGAAGAAAGGTAGCCACCATTAGAGAAGAACTTCAGATCTATAGTAGAAGAAGGAGAAAAAAAGGAGGAGGCTTCCATATCTTCAACTGGAGCTATGGATCTTTACGAAGGCTTCAATCTAGGAACTTGAGGAACGCGTCATATACTGGTATTCCTAGATCTCTCATTTCTTTTACTACACTCCATTGCCATTCATGCTCAGAAACATGCTTAGGGCCATTTGAGCACCATAGATCTACATTAACTTGAGATAAAAATGGTATTAATGCATTATCATGTTAGTAACATGCTTAGGTTCATTTAAATATAGTAGTTTTGCTTTGATTTCGTAGTTCTAATTGCATGGCTAAGTCAAATCTCGCATTAGCATCATCATCATCATCATTTGTATCGAAGATATCGCGAACAGCCTTTGGTAAAAGGGCTGGGAGCCACCCACCGGGCGCCTGCCTTCTCCGGAACCACCTGGGCGCCACCCACTGAGCGCCTGCCCTCACCCGAACCACCTGGGCGCCTGCCTTCTCCGGAACCACCTGGGTGCCACCCACTGAGCGCCTGCCCTCACCCGAACCACCTGGGCGCCTGCCTTCTCCGGAACCACCTGGGCGCCTACCCTTCTGAGACAGGGACCGGGTTCTAGATCTCCGCCCGTTGTGTCGTTCCTTCGTAGGTTCGTTAGCTGCATCGCTAGTAGTTCGAATTAATACATTCGCATAAGTCACTGAATATCGGAAGTTGTCTTAAAAATACTGAGATTCTTGTGCATTCGTTGTGTTCCGTTGAAAACTTTGACTGAGCAGGGTAGGCACCGCAGGTGTGGCGCCCAAGTGGATTCCTCCACTTTTACGTACAACTTCCGATCTTCCACATTTAGTTCATTCAGAAACTACATATTAATGACATGTTTGGTTGTTTGATCTATTTTGAGCTTTGAATTACCATTTTTGTCACACTTCACATCATATCATTTGAACCACACATCTATAGAAAATCCCAAAAAAATCATAAAACATAAAATCCCTTCTTCTCTTTCCATACTCTCTAGTAAATTAGAGGAGAAACCAAAAACAAATTAAAAGATATCCAAAAAAAACCAAAAAAGAATAGTTAGATAGTCTAAGTTATCGAATTTAGTGCCTAAGTAGGATAAATCTTAAGATTAATTAAAACAACATAATTAGTAAATTTAAGCAACATCACATCATTAAGAGTTCTAAAACATTAAGACCCTAATTAATTCGGATTTAGAAATAAGTAAGAACTTTAAAAACACAAAAACTTAAAACCCAAAAAAAAAACAGCCACCTGGGCGCCCCCCCCTGGGCGCCCATCCTTCCACAGCCACCTGGGCGCCACCCTCTGGGCGCCCAGCCTACTCATTCCCTAAGACACCCCGGTTAAAACTTAAGTTAATTAGTTAAGACCTTAAACTAATCTAAATCAACACAGTAAAACATTTTAAACCTAGAATAAGTAAACCTTAGTTAACTTAACCTCGAATTAACTCAAAAACTCAAAACCAACAAAACTCCAAAATAGTCCACCTAGGCTCCACCCCCTGGGTGCCCAGCCTGCAATGCCACTTGGGCACCACCCTCCTGGCGCCCATCCTATTCCATCACTAAAATAACCCTTAACTAAAACTTCTAATTAATCACAACCCGAATTTAATCCTAGTTAACATAATAAAACACATTTAAATTTAAGAAACCTAAAACCCCAATCAATTTAGACTTGAACCGGCCTAAGAACACAAAAGCAACACGAAACCACAAAACAGACACCTAGGTGCCACCCCCTGGGCGCCCAGCCTGCCTTTACACTTGGGCACCACCCTCCTGGCGCCTATCTTATCCCATTCCCTTAGAAACCACCACTTAATTAAACTTAATTGATTAAACTCGAATTAACACCTTAAAACACTATTAACCTAAAAAACTCGAAACCTTAATCAATTTGGACTCAAACCAACTTAGAAAATACAAAACGAATAAACCGTAAAACATCCACTTGGGCGCCACCCCCTTGGTGCCTATCCTGCTGCATCCACTTGGGCGCCACCCCCTTGGTGCCTATCCTTCCGCATCCACTTGGGCACTACCCTCCTGGTGCCCATCCTACCCAATCACTAGGAAACCCCACTTGAAATTAAATTCGAATTCAATCGCAATTAACACACTGGAACACCCTTGAAATCTAAAACAATTGAAACCACGAGCCCGAATTAATTTAAAACATCGAACCAACTCGAACACACAAGACAGACACCTGGGCGCCACCCCCTGGGCGCCCATCCTGTCACCTCCACCTGGGCACCACTCTCTGGGCGCCCAGCCTCTCTCGTCACTAAAGCCAAATTAATTGAAACAGAATTTAATCTTAATCATCGCAACAGAACGTTTTTAATTTAAAATACATCAAACCATAAAGCTCAACCGCAAATCAACCTAAAAAATACTGAACCGACCCGAACCACAGAATAGTTCACCTGGGTGCTACACCCTTGGCGCCCATCTGTCAAATCCACCTGGGCACCACACCCTGGGCGCCCAGCTTCTCCGTTTTCAGGAAAACTCAATTCACAACTTAGCCCAATTAATTGGCGTTTAAATAAATTCCAATTGAATACAAATAGCATCCCACACCCAAACACACTAAGCCCTTAAATCAATTTACACTTAAATTGACCTAAGAGTCACCAAACCAACCGAACCTCAACACAATCACCTGGGCGCCACCCCTTTGGCGCCCATCCTGCAAATCCACCTGGGCACCACACCCTGGGCACCCAGCCTACTCGTTTTCATAAAATACCCAACCGACAACTTAACACAATTAATTAGCATTCGAACTAATCCCGATCAACATATTAAAACACTTTTAACTTAAAACACTTGAAACTTTAATCGATTTGGACTTAGCACCCAAAGCCCTTACGAACCAACAAACAACCACCTAGGCACCACCCCTGTGGCGCCTATCCTACACTCTAACCTTGGTTCACAACTTCAATTTAAAACGAATAGCTAAACACCTTACCACTTAAATCAACTAAAACCAGAACCTAAAATAGTCTCTAAATCCGAAAACCAATATAAAATCCCATCCGGAATACCTGAAAATCTCAAGCTATCCACCTGGGCGCCACCTCCTTGGCGCCCATCCTCTCATTTGCACTAAAACGCGAATTCTAGATTTTGTTTCAAAATTCAGATCCAAATCCCTTTGGCATTTGAACACCGGAGAATAAAAACAATTTGAAACATTAAAACTCACCAAGTAAGAACCCCTTGGATTTCGAAAAAAATATCGATATCATCGTCACTAGCCAAATCACCCAAAAGCTGCCGTTTGGGCGCCACTGCCTGGGCGCCCAAGTCATCAGAGTAACCTGGGCACCACTCCCCTGGCGCCCAAGTCCTCTGTCAACCCCGTTTTGCTGATTTCGACATCGTTTCACGTTTTAAAGTAAACCATAAATTCCAGAACCTTAAACAACTTAAAAAGAACCCCAAAATACATTTAATCCACCTCTTAATCAATCTTCAACTCAAAACAAACCGAACCAATTAAAAATCACAATTAATAAGCTGCTTAGGCGCTGAACCATCAAACTCAGCCTATTCATATCCTAGGATTAGATCGGAATTTCCCCATTAGATAGATTAAAGCATTAGGCTTCGTCCCGTCACTTTTCTTATTCCGTTAGGGGACTGGGAGAGCTGATGTGGGCGGTCTAGGACTTTAGGTTAGGGTTAATCCGATGATCAGTAGTAAAGCACTAATCTCATAGATCCATGTAAAATTCCTAGTTAGGCCCTTCTAGCCCCATATAAAAAAAGCCATAAAAACTAGAAAACCAACAAAATAAACCCAAAAATATTTTTCCTTTATTTCTTCCTCCACTTCAGGTGCCAGATATTTAATCGAACTTAATGATAAAAGGGAATAAAGATCTGATTTCTAAAATTGAATAAATGAGAATAACGAGATGAGATGAGTGATTTCACACACTTTTAATCAATCACGGCCCATCGGCCACCTTAAATCAATTACGACCCATCGGCCTTTTTGCTTTTATCACTCGTGTATCGCACACGAAACACACAGAAATCACAAGTCTAAGTCTCATTTGCATCATCATTTTGGTTTGAAAAATCAGCCTTTAAACCCTATTTTGCCAAGGGATCAGAACCGGGTATCTGGGAACGGGGCCGATCCCCTTCTTAAATATTTGACACCTCCCCCTCTTTTATTATATTTTCTTTATTTTAGTTATTTTGTTTTACTTGGATATACTACGATTATGCTATGTGAGGATTAACCTTTATTCGGACTTTAACTCATGACCCTGAATTGACTCAAATTAAAGAGATCGAAAGAGACCCAGATTAATGTGACAGGACAACCGTCGTGTGTTGCCGGCAGCACATTAGACGAGAGGAAGAACCCACCTTATTATTTTTCTCCCCATATTTCTTCGACTTTTGTTGAAGAACGGTGTTACGGCTGTACCGTAGCTGGCGATCTTGATCCATCGATTTTGAGGGTAATCGGAATCCTCATTTTCGATATAAAATTTAAATAGCATATATAGATGAATGGAGATTTCCCCAAACCATGCCTCTCTTGGAGAGGAAAGGGGGGTCGAAATTCACATCCGACAAGTATATGATACGTTTTCGAATTTTGCTCCCATAGGATTTGATCCTACTGTCAGATTGGCTTAATAGTTGAAAATATAATTAACACAATCTTATACACATTTATTAATCATATAATCTATGAAATGAAAATCTAATAGTGGAATCAATTCCTATTAGAATAGAATTTATGGATACACCATGAATTGGGAGGACACTTTATTTAAGCGGCTTTAATTTTAAATTGATGGGCTTCATCGTGGATTTTCATTCTTTTTATCTTAAGATCTCTCTTAGTAAAAGACTCAGAGGATCCCGACTCATATTATGATGTATTGAGCAAGATGGTAATTTAATGGAGTGCTTTAGATTTCAAAGATAAGGGCCACAGAAACTCAAACTCTTTCACACTCTCTGCCAATGGGACCAATTAATAACCATTCCAATTGGTGGGTGGAATGGTCGTATGTATTTTGATTGCTTATGTTTTATCCATCCACCAAAACCCCTGATACTGTTTTGACATTGCGTAGGAGGCTAAAGTCAAATTCTTTGGTAAGAACTGAATTTTGAATGAACAATGTCTTCTAAGCCTGCTGCAGATTTTAACGCATCTGTCACTTCCCCTTCCACTTGGCTTCTTTACAATGCAATGCAGTCTTGTCTATGCTGATGTCTTGATTAATATAAGATTTGTTTGAAAATGGAGTTTTTATACTATCATGGAAGGATCATGATAAAGTTAACTGAGACAGGGTTTCAACAATGGTGATGGTGATGCAAGGCACTACGTAGGTTGGTGGATTAGAAATTTTTTTTTTTTCTTTGTGCTAAAACGAAAGGCCTATCTCTTCATTAGCTTGGTCATAGATTCGACCGTTAGATGCCTTCCTGCAGAGTCCCACTTGATTATGTAAAAATGCCTGTCCTTGAAAGTTGAAAGTTGAAACCCATTTATTTAACACGTTGTGATCCGGATTTGTGTACCTTGAGAGTGCATTAGTCTGTAACTAATTACAACCTATGGTATCCGCCAATGTAAAGTTTTTCTTTTTTAATATTTGTTCCTCAACTTCAGAGATTTAGATGTAGCCTTTGTTTAAAAAATATGGTTTCGGACATTTTATCAGCCAATGCCAAAAACCATTCTATCAAATTAGCTTTGACGTAGGTTGGAGGTTCATAAAAAATAATAAAAAATAAAAATAATAAAAATAAAAATAAAGATCATCCTTTCAATAAAAAAAATGTACTGTAGAGATTATTTAGAAAAGTTTATGAATATACTATTTGAATTGCCTAGAAGTGTTTTAGATGTAAATAGAATAAAATCTAATATGTACAATGGAGTTCGTAAAAATTGGATTGGAATACTTTTTTTCCGTTTTGAGCCGAATCCATAAAAAATAAATTCGGCTCTATTTCAACCAAAATTTAAAACGATGCTCCTACCACCTCATAGGGAAAAAAAAAAAAAAAAAAGAAAGAACAAAGAAGACTTTCATCATTTCATTATAGTTAATTTAAAAAAAAAAAAACCTTCTATTTTGAAATGAATTTAGAAAGAAAAGTGATAAGTTGGCTTTTTCAACATAACAACCACCAAACATCAACCAGATGTTTCTACCAAAAAAAATAAAAATAACAACCACCAGCACTTGCTAGCGGTGCATAGTTTTAGAATGAGAGGAAACACCAAAAAGAAATATGGAAAAAACAACCTTTTCCTGTGTATCTTGTCCTCTGCATTGAAAAGGAGGAAGACGAAGGAAAAAGAAGGAAGAAAGATACGGAAAAAAATATATTAGAGGAAGCAGCTCAGTTTGTCGTAAAGGCCTAGCACCAAGAGGTAAGTGTTCTTTACATGCCCTTGTAATTTTCCTTTATTAATTAGGTCATGGATGTTTTTCCCAATTATGAAATTTTGCCATGTAGAAAAAAAAAGGAGTTTGCTTATGGGTGCGATTTTGTTTGTGACTAATTGATTTCCATAAATTGTTTCAAACTCCCACATATACAAATTTGTTTGGACAGTTGATCTTGCTAGTCCATATAGACTAACTTCTTGGTAAGACTTTAACAAAATCAAGCCTATAGTGACAGAAATTATAATAAGTTTGCCCTTTTGTTCCCACTTCCAACCATGCAGTGTCTAAATAGAAACTACAAGAGGATATATGAATTCTCATGCTCAATTGTGAAATACAAGCAGTTTCAACATGGGTTCCAATAAACAACTTTTTTAAGTAGACTTTTCTTTATATTAAGAGAGAACACACCATATTATAACATTTTACCAATAGAAATACAAACATCAAACTTAATTTTATATAATAAGATTTTGAGGATCAATTTAAATATTTAGCTGTTTACGTAATGAACAATGTCCTTTTGAGAGCTCTGACAATTTAATAAATTAACTTTCTATTAAGAAGAACCAAGTCAATTTGCAAGTTAGAAATCTCAATCTGCTTGTCATATTCATGCCAGGCTAAGTTATCCCTAGGGGCTGTAATTTCTCATGAGTGAATGATTAGATGGAAGAATCGTTATGAGGTTTATTGCATTATCCATGTGGTCATAATCAAGAGCGAAAAGATATATAATATAAAAGATGGAAGTTCCTATTAAATTTCTATTCACCACTAGGACCAGGTGCCCTTTCTCAACCTTTTTCTTGGATACTTGAAGTGCCTTTTTTATTATCTTAATAAATAGTAACAAGAATAGCATAATAATATTAGTTCTTTTCACTAGATTTTTAAAACTAGGTTGTGCTAGTCAAGTTTGAAGAGACTTGATATTTTTATTGTTATCAACTGAGCAACAAAATCTATGAGATAATGAGATTTTTAAATCAAGGGCATGTGGCTTCTTCACCCATTGTATCATAATAACCAGGAGCCTTTCTATTGGGCTAATTAATAAGACGATGTTGTGTCCTTCCAAGAAAAAGCCTCTCGTGTTCATGAACTTGCTACTCGAGTATCTTAGAGCAGTATGTATCTTGTGGGTAGGGTTGTCAAAGGGACGGCCCGGGCCGCGGCAAGCCTTTATCCAAACTTCATACATGCAAGCTGGGCTTAGGTTGAGCCAAAATTGTCAGAGCCTTGCCTACAATATTGAAGCCCTTACCCTGCCCTCAAGTGCTAGGGTCGGGCCAGGCAAAAAAATATTTTTTTTAATAGTATTATATATATTTAATGATTTTTCTATACCAAAATGCTAACCCTCCTTTGTTTGAGCCACGAACTAGTATGTACAATACAAAAGTCAACCTTTTTGTGCAAGTTCTAAAAGAATGCATGAAACAGGTTACTTTGTTCTCATATAGACGTATTATTTAGGATTAAATGAAATAAGCTAATTTAACATTATTGTGACATGAAATTAAGATATAACACTATTAAATACCGTAGCATACTAGCAATAGTTACATAGTTGAAGTAATGTACCCACCTTTGTTTGTCATCATACTATTAGTAAGATTTTTTGAATTTGAGGTTCTGCTAGTTGTATCCTTTTTACTAGTTCATACACTACATTCTTTTTTAAACAAAATAATAATGTGGACCATCTATTCATGTTTGAAAAGTCTCATATGATTCAATTAGATTTATTTCAAATATGTATTGGACCTTTTCCAAATAAGTTGTTTACCACGTGTAGTTCAAATAAACATTCGACCACTCTTGAATTAGCATTAACCCTAACTTGTAATTCTTTGAAACATCACCATTGGATTTTATAGTAAAGCAATTATACTTTGACTACCTTAAATGAATGACGAAGATGATTTGATGCATGAGTTGCAAACTATATATGACTCTAGATGTGGAGTCTACTTGAATGAAACAACAGTTATGAAAGTAAAGGGATCGAAAAAAATTGGTATCGATTAGTGGCTAGTGGCTGAAAGTCAACCCTACTCAATGATGATGTTGATTATTGTACATCTAAATTCTCGAACTTCAGTTTTTTACGTTCGTAAAAATCAGTCTATTAAATAACAACTTGAATTCCCTAAGAATATGTCTTTGTTAGACAAACATAGAATTAGACATAGCATTTTATAAAAGAAAGTTGAACCAAGCATAGCTGGCAATATTGTGATCTATGGATATATCCATAAAAGAATCTACCTAAGATTTGGTTATTATTGTTTGACAAAATGTTAAATCTCCATCATTAATTGCTAATTAGAGGAGTTTTTATAATTTCGTTATAACAATCTCTTTATATACTAGATATTATTCACATCATAAATTTTATATATTAATAGACAAAGTGCCAGACCGGCCCCCCTTGGGCCTTATAAGTCAAGCCCTAGCTTAGCTCTCAAAGCTGCAAGATTTTTAGAATTGGGTACCCTCAAACTTTAGAAAAGAAAAAAAGAAAAGCCCTTCCTTTGAGGACTTTTGTGGGCCGAGCTGGACCGGGCCGCTTCGTCAAAGGGCAAGATTGAGGGCCCTCCTTGTGGATGATTATAAATTAAATGATCTAAGTTTAGGATAAAAAAATGTTTAAACACAGATAAGGACAGCTTAACTACTACTTTTTAAGTCCTTTATATGTTTCATAGGTCAAAGGCAAGGTTACCATTGCAATGATCCAAAACACATAAAACATATTTAAAGAGAGAGACGACTAACCAATACCATACACCGACGAGAGCTGCAAGCAACTCTCTTTTGCGATTTTTTCTTTTGACAAATACTTTCTTACCCCTTTATTTATTCTTTTGGTAAAGATTATGCCTTTATTTAAAAGGTCATTCTTTTGCAACTTTCTTACAAAAAATAGAGTAGTGGTCATTTGACTCCCTATAGAGTGTATTTATGTAATGATTGGATTCCGTACTTCGTGGATTTTAATTTATATGGCAAAAAGAATCCTTCATTTCTCCTCCTAATTTCAAAATTAGGAAATCAAAGTCCTATCTACTGAGAAAATTCTTACTTTGCCTTTTCTCACGGAGAAAGTGTCACACGTAATGGTGGAGTAGTACTGGAATAGAATGATAAGAATATAACTTTCCTCTCCATTTTTACACAAATGAGATTCTCACACCACTGCAGCATCATCGATATGGCTTATGAATCTTCTGCACCTGCTTACACAACAACAATTTCTCTACAGCTCTCTAAAATAGAAATAGCGCAAATGATATGTTGATTGTAATGCCCCAATTCCGAATACCGAAGATAACGCTAAAGTACCCGAATTTGACGCGATACTTTCCGGAAAATCCGAGAACTTCCAAGATCGTAGTCCGCAGTGAGGTCAAAATTTTAAAACTTTTTAAATAATAACATAATCAATAGTTGTATTGCGGAAGCATAAGAAAAAGAAACATAAGCAATAGTATCATGTAAATGAGTCAAATATAATAGTGCGGAAGTCTAATAAAAATCTCAAAGTGTAGTTATGAAAGTTTATACAAAACTGCCTATTTACCCGCTCACTACATAAATCCTCTCAAATCCAAAACAAACTACATTCAATCTCCTTGTGCAGGAGCTCCGTCTTCCGGCTCGACCACCTGGTCAGCCGGCCCCCACCCATTACATGCGTCTCGTAGTACAGGTCGTCCGCGGGGTCATGGTCGGGACCTAAGCACCAAAGATGGGTCAGATCCAAGGATCTGGCAAGGCACCATATGCAGATAACACATGATGTATACAACAAAAGAGAGTAGTGACATATATGTAATTACAAGAGTAACAAAGATACATGATCTAAGCAATTGAGCAGTAATTAACAGTTTAGAATAAAAAATGTAAAGTATTCTAATCTAATCAGATACAAAGTGGCACATTCACACAAGCTATATATACCGCGGGATATTATGCCGCGGCCCTTCCATACTGTAAACATCACATACTGTAAACAATTTGCGGCGGGGAAAAAGATAAGATAACCATGCAAGGGATAACAACCTTGCAAATAATAACATACATAATATAACACCGATCACACTCCTTTATCGCACCGATCACACCCCTTTATCGCACCGATCACACCCCCTTATCAGATTAACCCGGACCCAGTGTCACACCGTCCGTCCAATCACAGCTCATCATGATAGCTCTAAGTAACCAATATAACTCCTACCAGTGATGATCAGTCAACTGGCTGAGCTTAAATTAACTGAGTGAATGTTTAGTGTCGACCCAAGGAACAAATACAGATCTGTGTCTGTCTAGGCTTGTCTTGCGTGAGCAAGATCCTAACCAAGTCTCTAAGAGGTTAAGGCATAACAATATGGAACACAGTCCAATATCCAAATCCAAGTCCAATCATCATTGGATCCACTCCAAGGCCCACAATCGTGGCCTGAGGCAACACAAGTGCAACACCATGCTCAATCCATTAAACGTAACCTCTCCATTCTATGGTTTCGCATACTTAACCTTAGGCCGTATGAGGGCCCGCCTAACCACAGACCCAGGTCATTTATCTCCAAACACATCATAAGGTCACCACTAAGTAATCCTAGGTTTAGGTCTTCCAATTCTCATTAATTAATAGGTTGACATCAATAATAAAGATAAGAGAGAAGATTAACACATGAAATCCTCCAAATCATGGAATCAAGTGAAATAGACAAAGGTCCAATCGTAGGTAATGGTTCACTCTTGGTTCAGGCCTCATCATGTGATTGGTCCCTAATAGTAGTCTTAGATGTCAAAGATAATAAATCTGGTGCTCCTGAAGTTATGGACATCATGAATTACAATTAAGAGTCGAATCAATGACGATTCAAATCCCAAAACCTCAATTAGTGAACCCCATGAGTCAAGACTGAGCCATGCCATTGATTCGTGTTTGGCACACTTGATGGAAGCCCATTTGGATGGTCAATAGACCCACAATTGATCAAATATCAAAAGAAACTGAAAACTGGAATCTCACTGTTCACAGTGTCCCAGGTCGACATCTTGCAGTGTCCCCAGTAGACATCATGGCTGTGATGTCGACCGGGTACACATGATTTGGACTTGTCTGAGAAATCTCAGGTCTCAGCTATTTTCTACAGAGTTTTGTGTGCCCGGTCGATCAAGACAGGGTCCGGTCAACCGGGTACACTGTCTGTAAAATTACAGGAAGAAATAACTGGGACTTGGTTTTTCTGCCTTTTCAATGTGCCCGGTCGACCGAGCTGGATGCCGGTCAACCGGGTATACGCAGTGAGCTGAAAATTCTAGAATCCAGGGATTTTCCTTCTCAACCCATTTCTCATCAAATTCATCCCAAATCTCTTCCATACATCACACAAAAAAGATAAACACAAAAACACTTCTATAATCTCCATTCATCATCCAACCGGGTCATTAATCTTCCAAATGGGAGAACTCATTCATCAAATGGCCATTTCCATAAACAAAGCTCAAATGTAAAGATCTAAACATACATATCTATCTAATTGAATTGAATTACAGAATCAAGAGAAGAACAGTATGCATCAAGTGAAATTAGCATAGGGTACTTACCTCAATTCGAATTTGGTGATAGAGTTGAGAGAGAGATATGAGAATTCGAAGCTCCTAAGAGTGTTGATTATGCAATTGGGGTGGTTTTTAACTGCTAATTGTGCTGGAATTTAGGGAATTAGGGTTTCTTAGGGAGAGGTAGGGAAGATGAGAGCGAATTAGGGTTTTATGCGACAATTGCAATAGTGGAGTTTATATAGATTAGGGTTTAGGATAATTACCAAAAGGGTAGTTTAGTTGTAAATGAGAAGGAGATAGGGTCATGGGTAAATAAGTCATTCGGTGAATTCTAGATGGTTTTTAACTCTCAATACCCCTCTTATTAATTCTAATATTAGCTAAGTCCTATTCTAATCAAAACCTATTAAATTAACAATAAGCACCTAATATTTATAAAGAATTAAATAAAAGCCTAATTCAAAAATTTGGGAACATTAATAACTATTTTATTAATTTCTATTAATTAGCATATTAAAGTAGGTAATATCATATTAATAATTATTTAAATCAAACTGAGGGCCCACAAGGGGTGGGGCCTCACATTGATCGTCTTCACTATAGGGCCCATTGGCAAAACTATATGCAACAGGGCTTTAAAACTGAGATTAATTTGACATTGCCAATTGTCCATTTAAAAAAAAATAGAATATAAAAAAAATGAAAATTTCTTTTTTTGTTCTCATTTCACTGCTTTAGATCAAACAACTAGCAACGCCCAATACGTACTAGAGTTTTGTGGATTTTTGCTTAACTCATAATTGCTGGTCAACATCCCTAATAGGTGTCATTGTTTTGAGAATTTTCTGTCTTTTTTTTTTTACCCCAACTAAGGGGCCTTGGACTCAAGAGAGAGCCAGCTCACACACGGAAAGCAAGCCTCCACAAGTGGAAAGGGAGCCGCACATGCAAGAAGAAAGCTCACAAAAGTGGGAAGGAAGCCCACACACGCTGGAAGAGGTAGTGTACCCAGGATTTGAACCATGGGCAACCGGGTGAATATGGTAAAATATTATAATATAATTTTTTTTTTGTTTCGCAGTTTTTAAGAATGCACCATATTTTAGACTGTGTCGTTTGGCAATTAATGTATGTTATAACATATCTAGAAAAAAAAAACTCAAGGCAGCAACACTTTAATTTCATTGATAAAGGTAGGGCTCATTATTAGGTTAATCACTTGTAACATACTTTAATTGCAATAACTTCAAATCCATCAAAGGTGCCCTCCTTTGAGATCCAAACTACTCAAATTAGTTTTCATATTTTGTTTTATCATTAAGAAAAAAATTTATTTCTACTCAAGAAATGAAGATTTTCATTCTCATTAGTCATATGGCATGCCAGAAGATTGATCATGTTCATACGCACATGATTAAGATAAGAAAAGGAAATTCAAACTACTTGTCTTACATGTATTTAATCTAATGTTGTCAATAACTACAGTTGGAGTAAAACTTTCCTAATGAAATAACAAGATGGGACATCATCATCATTCATCACCACCATCACAACCATTACCATCTATTAGCATCATCATCCTCACCAACACCATTGTCATAATCTTCATGTCTACATCACCATCTCATCGTCATCATCGGAATGAATGCACCCATCATCATTCATCGCTACCTCGACCATCACCACCACTCCCGTTATCATCATCATGACCACCATAGTCATCATCTTCATTGTAACCATTGATCACTATCAACATCACCGTTACACCGCGTGCTGGCATCATCTTCACCATCACAACCAGCGTTGTAATAATGGTTGCCATGATCAGCCTACAAGCGCGCTCTCCTTGGGAATGGCAAGCAGTCTGGAGTTAACTGTATTGCATTTCAAAAGATTTTTATATTAAAGAACGTTCTCTAAAAGGTGAGATGTAGAAAAAAATATTTGACTTTTTGAAAGAAAAGAAATCCTTTCTCTTTGCTTTTCTTCAGTTGCCAAACACTTAAAAATCCTCACCTTAGAATATGAAATATTATTTTCTTTTCGCTTTTCTTCGGTTGCCAAATACTTAAAAATCCTCACTTTAGAATATGAAATATTATATTTTCTAATGTGTTATTCTTTTGTGTCTTTTTGTTCATCTAAATACCTTAGGTTAAAAGCGTTTTTGCCACAGCAAGATACGGTTTTTTCCTTTGCAGATGACAACGTTATGTTAAAACTTTCCCCAATGCTTTCTTAATTTAGGACATCTAAGGTACATTCTCATTGTCATTGAGTAAACTAAGGCTATAAACGTTAATGATAAGAAATTTAATTAACTACACTTTTACCTACTCTCTCAATAGTAAAAGATAAAGTTTTGTGATAGGTACATTCACTTCCACATTTTCTTGGACAAAAGATAATGCACTAAAAAAGATGCCTTCTTTTCTTATACCTAGTGATTAGAAAAAAAAAGGCGTTACACATTATCTCCGATCGAGCATAATGTAACAATGGCCCCCAAAATCTACCATGACAGATAATATAATGTGTTCGTGAAGTATGGTCGATAGCTAAGATGTTTGCAAGCATCTACATACATGGAAGAGAAAGTGCCGAATATAGTTAAAAGTGTTTTTCTTTTTCTTTTTATTTTATTTTATTTAATCTAACCTAGAGAGCTTGGACGAAAGTGGCATGCATCTGCACGAAGAGAAGCTCCAATAAAAGAGAAAGAAGTTTGCTCCAACAAGAAAATGAACTAATGATTGAACCCTAGGTAACTAAGTGTTGGGTATGCCCTCTTTCTCTATCATTAGTGTTTTAAAAGATGTAACAACCATCAAACTAGTAAAGGCTTGGATTTGATGGAACTTAATTTCTTCAATAAATGGCTCATTTTGGTCGAACATGACATCAACATGGTGACATTATATATATATTTAATAAAAAGGTTAAGTGGAAAAAGAACTAGAGAAATATATTATGAAAGCAATGATTTACTGTTAGTGATTTATTTCAAAGGAAAGTGCTGAAAAATGTTCCATTTTTAACATAAAGAAAGAAATAATAAAACTTGAAACTTTTAGAATAGTGTGTACAATTTTTTACTCAGATTTTTTTTAATATCTTATTCTAACTAATAGAATCAACTGCATGGATCACATTTTTCAAGTATTGATAATTGATCTTCTTCACCCAAATTACAATAGGCAGTGATTTTAGTTCAACTTGATCTAGACAGATCTTTTAAAAAACTGATTTTAGTTCAACTTGATCTAGACAGATCTTTTAAAAAAAACTATCTTCATTAAAGAATGGGTCATCTAAGTCACAACTTAAGATATTCTTTAATCGTGGCCAACCCGGGTGGAGAGTCCGGATCTCACTCTAAGAATCCCATATTTGAAGGAGTGGAACTCTACGATGGGGCCCTCCAATTGGAAATTTGAGCCATTTAATCTAAACACCCTCCTCATGTAAGGCATGGCCCTACATTTAACACTAATAAGAGTTGGTCTCCCCATAAAATTAGATTAATATGACAAATAATGTGATTAAATGCCTAATAATGTGTAAGATTCTATTAATCAAGTTACTAATTATATACTCAATCTTTTGGAGTTTTGGTGGGGCAAACTCAATTTTTGGTGGTTTGCCCAAACGTGCTCAATGAATGATTTCCACGAGAGAACATAAGAGAATTAGTCCATTGAGTTTGTCTGACTTGTACTTCAAATCAAGCGAATTAAAAACCAGTCACTTTTCTCTCCATACTCCATTAAAAACTTTGATGAAGCTAAAGTATCAAATTACGAAGTGCCAGCCAACTCAGAATGCAAACTAACCAATCTGCGTCTCCTCTATAAGTGCTTGGGACTATACTAGTAGCAATATAGTGAAGCAAAGCCTCTTTTATCCAAACAAAAGAAGGTCTAAGGGTCATATTAAAAGTATATAAATTTAAAATTTTTACATTCTTTAAAAAAGGAAAGTCAAAAAACAATCTCTTATCTCCATACAACAAAAAATAAATATCAACTTTTTACAAAAAAAATGAAAAAATTTATGGATCAGGCCACTAAAAATAAAAGACATAGCCTCGTTATATTTTATCCTTTTTTTAATTTGATAATTCACCTTACATCCAAACGAGGAGGGAAGAGAGAGACAGGCGAGGGAGGAGAAAGAGTGGCGAGTGATATATTGGTACGGTGGATTGTCTGAGGACGGATCGGATCGCCAAAGTCATCTGATTGAAAATGACCTTGTCATGTCAGAGGAAAGATTCCCCCGTGGGGCATGCATGGCCTTGTCCTTGCCCAGCGCTGGAACGTCCTTCTCATTCTGCATCCTGCATCCTGCATCCTGAATCCTCAGAGAGAGAGTGAGAAAGAGAGAAGGGCCAGCAAGCAAGCAGTCTATTCTCTGTCCAGCCCTGAAATCCCGGGACTTGGACCACTCTCTTTCCTATTCTCTTAACTCACTGACAATGTCAAGGCGTCCGGCCTCCATCTCATCTGACTGGGACTGGGGTAGGCGCTATCTGCCAGCTTTTACCAGGCAGTTGATGAAAGCGACTGCTACCTCGTGCCCCGTACTTAGCAGCTACCCTACCCTCTTCTGCGCCGCGTCAGTTTTGTTCCTAATTAAGAGATGCACGTGATTGGTGATACTGATACCACTCTCTTTCTCACCATCCCCGGGAACCATGTTTGGCCATTTTGAATTTGACCATTCTCCAGTTATTTATTTTTGTTTTTAAAACCCTCACCAAGGTTTGAAGTTGGCACCCAAGAGAATCAACACCGGTGAAAACACACATAAGTAGAAAGATTGGTCTAAGCAATCCATTAATTTCAGCTAAGCGACTTGTAGGGTTGCCAACTAATTAAATAACCAACTTTCAATTGAGTATTTTTGAAAAAAAAAACCCTGTCTAAAGATTCCGGCCTTGTCATGCATATGTGGAACTCAAGGATCAAATCCATAATATAGTAGAAAATGAAATATAAAAATAATTAGATGTCTAAAACACCTAAGGGAGAAAATCTCACATACCCTTCTGAATCGTCACAACTATCTCACATCTAAACTAATCTAAACTTTTCATAAATGAATCTTAGTTTCTCTCGGATTAAAAAATGAATTCGCAGTTGTTTGAGTCCTTTAACAAAATTTCTAATATTTAGATAAGCGAATGCTCATTGACATCCTTACTCTCTGCTTGGGGTATTGATGCTGGAGCACTACTGGGGCCACTGAAGAGCTTCCTGGGAAACAACAGACCAATTATCTGCCAACGCTCCTTTATTTAGCATTCATTACATGGAATTCAATCTGCTATGAACAAGTGTCCTACAAACTTCATTTACTTTCTGCACGTCATTCAACTGCATCAATGTCCTGTTTTCTTGAACGATGCCTTCATTGGACTCGTGAACCATGCTTTTGCTCTGGCTTGCTGATTTGTGACAGAGACACTTAATCTGGCTTGTCATATGAATCAATCAGCAGTCCATTCTCACTAAAAGGATTGGGATGACGGTGAATGTACTCCCCTAGTCCACAGTTTACATAAACTGTCTGACAGTCAAATAGGTTTGAACTGCCAAGTCACTAGTGGTTTAGTGACGTTGGTACCCTAGTCTCACACAGTAGCCCTCAGGTGTTCGTTTTAAAAGATAAAGGAATTAGATACATGGGTTGTGGTTAGAATTAAAGATCAAACAACACTTGTTTCTGTTTTTTTTCTTCTTCTTTTGTTGCTTGTTTTGCTGTTTTGTAGTGTTCTTTGTTAACTGCGGTTGAAAATAAGTAGCCCCTTCTTTTGATGATGTATTTTTAATTTACTTATTAATATATCAAACTTTATCCTACAAAAAAAAAAAAAAACCCATCAATTTTAAAGAATAAACAGCAAATATCATCTTCTTTTAATTCTATTTCTCGAAAAGGAAATAAATGCACAACCATCACTCTCCCAACTCAAATAGAATAAGAAAACCAAGTTACCATATCCATTACCGCATTTTACCATGAGTTTCTAAAATTCAATTTAATACAAACAAACGAGCACGTGACATTTTATTTTTCTATGATTCACATTCTTTTGTAAATGTCTTTTTTAGATTTATTTTTGAAAAATTACTCACTATATGCTTATAATGTTATACTGATGTCATAATTTGATCAAAATATAGCATTTATCAAACAGAGCATTGATCCGACCTTAAGGCCCATTTCTTTATAAGTATTTTTCTGACAGGAATCTAGCTATCTATGGATTAATTAAAGAGTTCGTGTCAGAAATTCAATGTTCTTTTAATGGGATTCCTAATATTCAAGGCAATCAGAATTCTCAAATAGCAAAAATGTGGAATTTCAAAATGCTAGGCCCTCCAAGAGCATTTCAGAATTCTAAAACTCCGAGAAGTATGGTTGGAACTCTAGCACCCAACTGTGAACCATCCTACCAACAATAAAGTAGGCCCCATATTCACAATTATAAAAATTATGCCCATGCAAGTCCTATCAATATGGGTCCATGTTCAAATTTCTAAAATTGGCTCTCAAACTTTCGTTTCTAAAAGATGGTTGCATGTACCATATATCTGAAGTGAATCGACATTATAGTTATTCTAGCTAGGTCCCGAGTTCACATTCACAAAAAGGTGGGTCGCATGTACTACAATGCATAAAATGTGTAATTCTAGTCTAAAATTTATGTAGCAATGAAACAGGAGTTTTATTAAATTCAGAATTTTAAAAATTCTAAAAAAGTAATTCAAATGGAAATAAAACGTAGAATTCATAAATGACAGAATTCAGCGACATTTTAGAATTCCAGCGTTTGAAATTCCCAAACAGCCTTAAGACATATTCTAGAAATTCTAGTAAAAAAAACATGCCCTTAATCTTCACAAATTTGATGTTCTGTCTGGATTTTAAAACATGAGCCGTAACAGCAATGGACCTATTAAGTATATAGTACATACTTCTTTTGGGCCATACTCATCTGAATCGTATAAAGCTCTGGAGCACCAAATAATGGTCCCCACCCCACTTACACCAAGTGGGAAGCTTCTGTTGTCATCTAGTCGAGGATCATGCTCATGCCTCCACATCGGCAGCTTCAAGAACTGAAATGGCTACGGCTGTGGCTGAGCTGGATAGCTTGGCTAATGCGCGCAGCTGGAAGGCAAACGGCTCCCACTTGTCTGTGGATCGTCCTTTCGGTCCTTGTGTCTATTCCTTGCAAGAGTTAGGCCATGTTTAGCATCTCTATTTTTTTTTTCTGACAGGTCATTTAAAATAGAGCAATTAAAAAAAGAGCTATGAAAAAAAGAGAGCATTTCAATTTTAGAGGATTTGCCTCTACGTTTTTTAAAGCCTATACCTCTATTTTTCACATGTCCAGAAAGTGAGCATTTCAATTTTAGAGGATTTGCCTCAACTCCTCTAAAATAAGAAGAGGATAAAGTCATCTACCAAACGCTCTAATTTTTCTAACCACTGTCCGATTTAGACAAATAGAGGTGAAAAATAGAGATACCAAACATGCACTTAGCATGGGTGACAGGTTTTCTCCCAGGGAGTAATGACACTAAGGAGAGGCTGCATAGAAAACCACATTTTATGATCCATCCTGTTAGTCATCAATTCCAAGTTTGGCACCCATTCAAATGATGAATTGGATCTTCGGATTATCTATACACTCATTTGGACGGTTATACAATTGATCAGGTGGTTAGAATGATGATTCAAGCCTCCATGCATGGGCTATCTCCAAGTGGGGCTCTAGCTAGGCCCCACAAGGACTTGTGATTAGCAGAGGAAGATTGAGTTTTTTTTTTTCTTCTTTTTTTTTTTGGTACCCCATCTTTAATGGCTGGGAGCCTTTTTTATTATTATTTATTTTTATAGAGCCCAGTATGTCCGGGAAGGAAGCCCACCGAAGTGGGAAGAAAGCCCAGTACATCCGGGAAGGAAGCCCACCGAGGTGGGAAGAAAGCCCGGCACACCCGGGAAGAAAATCTCACCGAAGTGGAAAAAAAGCCCGCATATACACATGCAGGAATACATAGTGGACTGAGTTAGAAGATCATTTTTTTATTACTTCTTCGTGGTCAGCAGGCACACGGTTTTATATTTACTTTTGACTATACCCCTGTTTTACAGTGGTGTCTTACTTCCGAGAGCAATATTTATTCAATTTCGAGTGTCAATAAGAAAGGGAGACATTTTATAATTAAATATATACATATATAATTAGACTTTGGTATGTCAGATCGAGTTTATACTTGAATTTTTAAATTAAAATATGAACATTTTATAATTATACATATTCTTTTACAAATATCGGGGTTAAAATGGTGAGTTGCGACCTTAGTTTAAAGGTTTTTTTTTTTTTTTAATGCCATTCATATGACATGATATGTTATGAAACTATGATTTTATTTATTTACTATGTTGGATACTCGACAGATTGATACTTTTAACTTAAGGACCCATGAATCGATCCATGGCAAGTTGGTTGCCAACACCACTCAGCCATGAGTGTGTTGGCAAAAGTCATGTGATCTTATTTGCTGTTTTTTTTCCCCTTAATAAAAAGGAGTCCGTAATCGTTTTCTAAAACTATGATTGTGATTCTACCAAAAAAAAATAAAAACTATGATCGTCACGCCCCCGAACCCGATTAGTAATTAAATCGGATCCGGGGTGTGAAATATAGGACTAATAAAAATTTTTGCCCTTAATGCCCAAAGATCGAAGTCCGCTGTGAGGATTGTATAGTTGCCTCATTGTCAGTTTAGTCAACAGGGCTTGTCCGGTAAATGCATTCATCAGACCTGTAGAGATATCGAAGCAAGTATGGATTTCATTCCATTATATTTTCAAGTTTCAAAATAAAAACATATAAAGTTTATAAACATCAGGACCATCCCAAAAACTTAGGCCCTGATACAAAAGATATATAAAAGTATGGTAGTTACAAAATATCTAGACCAAAAGATGAAACGAGGTGGCACGATGAGAAATATCCCCGTGTTACGCGCGCTAGTGCCGGAAGTGATGACGCTAAGCTACGTCATCGGCACCCCACTCTCGTACCTCGTCCTCCTCCCCCGATTAAGGATCCTCTGGGATTGCCTCGGCATCCGGGTCGGCTTGAGGGTAGTAATAGGTGTCCTCTGCACACCATGGAATAAAGATCAACAACATGTTGGCAAGAAGATAAGCAATATACATTATTCATAACATGCTTCAAAGGAGAGTAAAGACAAATACATGATCATAAGATAACAATGTACAAGCTAGGCAATAAGCATGAATAATACAAGAATCAAGTAATAAGATAAGTCCTAGCAAGATAAATAAGAATAACCATCCATGAAATGCAATGCAAGCAAGAGGAGACTCCGAGGATGTCCAATGCCATCTCCCGGGGGTATAAGTGACGTTCGAGCCGACTACAAATACCCAAAGTCCGGCTCTGGGGGATCCTAGCTCCCGGTCTTAGGAATAGCAGCACGGTCCTAGCCCACTCCCAGTTATTCACGCCATGGACGCTATCCAAAGCCGACTGCCCACCCTAGTGTTCGGTATCCGGCCCACTCAAGAATCATCAGACTGCAGCTGGTATGAATGCAAGATGATGGTGATGGTTTGTATACGACACAAGTTCCAAAACAATTACACGTGGATAGGTTTCCAAGTACAAGATAATAAGCCAAGGGCTACTCCAAGTCAAGCCAAGGGCTACTCCAAGTCAAGCCAAGATACAAGTCGAGTCCAAGTTCCATGAGTAGTCCTCTTTCAAGTCTATCCACACGTGTCCGTCAATACAAGGCAAGGTACCTACAGATACACTCTAAGTCCGGTCCAACCCTAATTCTACAAGTTAAATTACAATTATACAAGTATTCAAAATAGAGTGTACAAGATACGACGTGCTACGGATACGAGATTCAAGAGTCAAGAATGAAGGACAAGCCAAACCTAGGTCAAGGCTGTCAACCGTGTACTAAACGTATCCCCAATGGAGGACGTATGGAGAATGAGTCATTGGTGTCCTAATTTGGCGGGCCCATGGTGTACGAAAGTTATTTGGCACCAATTAACTCAATACCACACGCATTCGGCCAAGTAACGTCAATATACGGAATCCCGGACAACCAACGAAGCACACCAAGCCAATCGTGCCCCGTTTTCATATTTTCCAATTAGTCATGTAAGGGTAGGGTCAAGGGGTCCCACATATAAAGTCAAGACCTAGGGCAGAAGTCCAAATTTCAAGGACAGTTTTCTGAGCAGGCGGCTAGCCGCCTGGGGGTGGTCGGCTGACCGCTAGGTCGCCGAGTGGTGACCGACAGGTCACCGCGTGTAGTGCAGACACTACTCGGTTGAAATTTCGTCAGGTTGGCCAGCCGTGCGAGGACCGCTGGGTCACCGCGGGCAAGACAGAACCTGGAAGGGTTCTGTTCTGATTAGGCGGTCAGCCGAGAGCTGGCCGCGGGTGTAGCCGCGAGAACAACTGCCTCTAGTTTCTGTGTAGGCGGTCAGCCGCTAGCTGACCGCGTGGTGACTGCCCGTGTAGAACATGGAGTTTCTGAAGCCTTTCAATCATATTTCGAGACATTCATTACTAGCTTCAGAAACCTCACATTCCATACCTGGAAACCATCCATATCATGCAACAAAAGCACCTATCCATTCCATCTAAGTCCATTAACATTATTTACTTAATTAACATGTGAAATCCAATTAAACATATAATAAGCTTGGAATTTGGGGGACTTCTATCAATTGCATTGCCAAGAATGAAGTAAACATGCGTGCATGAACAATACATAGAGCTAATCAACTTGCCTTCACCAAAGGGGATGGAAGAGATGGAGATTAGAGAGAGAAACTTGAGGAGGAGAGCTCCCTACACACTCTAGCCAAACCCACCTTCCAAAACTCTTCTCCTACACCCAATGAATACCAAGGAAGAAGAAAAGAGGGAAGCCATGAACATGCTACCCATTTACAGCCATGAAAACGAAATGGGGAGGGAATGAGAAGGGGAAAACTCACCAAATTTAGATCAAGAGGTGGAGGAAGAAGAGAGCAAGAAGATGATGTGCTTGGTTTCTCTTGGGATGCTTTCAATCCACACTTGCAAGGAGAGAAATGAAGAAGGAGGAAGAAGAAGAAGCTCCAGCAGTTGCAATGAAGAAAGGGACGAATGGTAGGGCTGGGTTTAGGGTTTAAAATGAGGGTTGGAGGGGAAAAGTCCAAAATGCCCCTTTAAGTGAAATGAGAGAAAATCAATTATTTGAGGGACTTCGGGGTGTCAAATCATGACGAGCCAAGAACGAAAGATGACGAACGCGACGAGATCTTTCCAACGAGCCCAAGTTCGGCGAAAACAGAACTCTTTTGGAAAAATACCTAATTTTCCTATTAATTACAACCTAACCCCTTATTAAGACTAATCGCACTCGGAATCGAATGAAACTTCGGGAACATCTTTCTAATGATAAAAGAAACTCGCTTAGCCACTAAACGCGCCTAATTAGCTAAAATCACAATTAATTAGGCTAATTGCCGATGTTAAGAAATTAAACACCCTATTAAGGTCGGGGACCTTACAATGATTGTGACCACACATTGACGCTCCTACACACATAATTAGAGTTCTAAATATATAAAGTAATTGTGCTTGTTCTTCTCTGACCAGGCGACCTCTCATTTACAAATTGGTTAAGATAAGTTATTGTGATGATTAAATAAGTACTAGTAATACTTCGAAATAGAGTGACAAATGACAATGATGAGACTTTCATATTGTATTAAGCTATTTTCATTGGGAGTTTGGCATGCAACAGTGGAACATACTAGTTATATAGTTGTCATTTTGTTTTCACTTGTATGGTCCCATTTGCCTAAACTCGTGATATTGTCACAGCTGGGTCAACTTCAAAATTAACTAATGTTCTTCAAAATAGTAACAGCTCTAATCTCCTGTCATAATAACAACTAAAAAAAGTTGTTGAAGGTTTTAAGATTATAGGTTTGAACTTTGTCAGAACTGCAAAATGATGCAGCATGTTAAGCTACATTTTGAAACATGTCGAGACCCAAGTCTAGGTCAGGTCTCCAACTTAGGACCCATACACAAATGTGGTGAAATCAATGGGTTTGGGTCAAGTCCTTTGTAATGAATCCGGTTCATAAGTCTCATCTCATTTATGGATGTCAATGGAACTTCAATTAACTTATTACTACACGTCTCAGCAGGGGCAGACCTACCTTATAATGATATGGGGTGGTCGCCCCAGGTCAGATCTTGAAATGCCAAAGAGTCGAATGGTTCGCCTCATGTCTTATATCTAAACCTCCGTCTCATTCTCTTTGTCTAAAAAAATGCTTTTCTTTTAGCCCTTTTCTCTCCTATTTTCTCAGGCCATCTGCACATTGCTTCATTATTCTCTTATTATTTTCGATCACCCGTGAACTATTCCAATCTCAGAAAGTCCCTACCAACCCGATCCAGCTTAGTTACCAGTAAGGGTTATTATATTCTTTCCTGTTTTTCCATTTTTTCGTTTTCCCCTTTAGATGATTTAGTATTGGAAATCAATTATTTCTTTATTTTTTTCATAACCCATGGTGAAAAAGGTGATTAGGACTTTTGCATGTTTCTTCTTGCACTTTCATTGCGATTTCAGACACTTGTGTAACATTTTCTTTTGTTGATTTGCGATATTAATCCTGTTGTCCTTGCAATTCGTGCATGTTGAATTTTATGTGGATGTAAGTACTGATTTTAATTTGTAGGTGTTGTGCATAAATTATTTGATTTAAAGAAATTAAAATTAGATCTTGTGTACGTGAATTGTATTTCTTATTGACCATGTGCCTTTGGATTTTTGATTTGCTTACTAATATGTTCTATCATGTTGTGCCTTAATTATTGCATCTATTGGCTAATTTTGACTATTTTGCTGCCCATCTTGTATTCTTCGTTTTTAGGGAAGCTAATGATAATGATTTTATTTATTTTTTTATATATTTTTTTTTTGTTAAGGGCATCGGTTTTTTAATTGACCATTGTCCACCCTACTCAAATGAAAACCTTGAGTCCGCCTCAAATGCTCAGACCCAAAAATATCCAGGGATGGACTCTCTCTTTGGACTCAATTAATAAAAAAAAGTGGACCCCATAAATTGTGAGTTTGGAAATAAAGAAGACTTGGATTTCATAATGGGACTCATAGATTTATTTGGTTAAATTATTAAATATAAATGATAATAAAAAAAATATTGATAAAGATGGAGACTCATGAGAGAGGATTTATTTGGTTAAATTAGTAAATATAAATGATTATATATTAAGTGTGGGATCACTAAAATCATAGCCAAAGAGCCTTCATTCCTTTTTTTTTTTTTTTTTGTTACTTTAATAATACGTGGGGCCCATTAAAGGTAAGTAAAAAGAAGTTATTATTGTATACTATGTTTTAGGGAAATGATAAGTATCTTTTTTTAAGAATATCTTATATTTGCATGGAGATAATTTAGGTGATGAGATTGGATGAGAAGGGCAATTCCGGAACGTGACATTGCAAAAAATTTGAGGATGTGCCACGTGTCGCTCTCCAAGTGATTCCCATGCCGCCACGTGTCGCTCTCCCAGAGAATCACTTGCTGCTTTAATATATAATAACTAATGTCAGAGGGCTGTGCCCAACACAGGCCAAAAAAGAAAAAAAAATTCAATATAAAAGCAATATCTGCGTATATCAAAAAACCCAATTAAAAGAGAGATGCATACCTTGGTAAGATTTGTAAGGCCTATTAGAGGAACATGTATAAATGAAATCTATAAGAGGAATGGGCCGAAAAAGAAAAAAAGTTAAAAATGGTTGAAAATAATACTTACAAATAATATTAAAAGAAAATCTAGTGCCATTGTGAATTCATAACTTTAATTTAAATGGCAAAGTGTTGCATGAAATCCAACATAGATTATAAATAACTTTTCGGGCATGGGCCATAAGGTATAATATTATTATTTACAAATAATTTTTCGGGCACGGACCAATGCCACATATCTGTTGCCTTTATGTGGGCGCTAAAATATCTCCAATAAAAATTATTGGCAATATTACTCATTTACCAACAGAAATGAGTAGGCAATATTACTCATTATTTATAAATTTGAAATATTTTATAAATTTGAAATATTACTCATAATATTTAGGTGACATTAGTAGGCAATATTACCCATAATATTGGGCACGGCCACGGCAACATAGATTATAGTTATCATGTTTGGCCCAGATCTATTTATAGTGGGATTGAGTGAATTTCTATTATATGTCGATCATTTTATATATATATATATATATATTAAAGCAATAGGATTTGTTTTGCTACGTAATCACCCATGGAGCTCTCCTTTCATAAAAATACCCAAGAAAGAAAATATAGCCTTGTAGTTTGATATGGGCCACTCTTCCAGATTTATCTCATCTCATCACTTCCAATTCAAATTCAACTAACTTTTTCATCTTAATCATTTCTTAACCCCTCTCCTACCTACATCTTCTCTTTCTATAATTATATATATTAAAACAGCAGGTGAATCTCTGAGAGAGCAACACATAGCGGCATAAGAATCCCTTGGAGAGTGACACGTGGCGCATCCTCAGACTTTTTGCCATGCCGCATTCCGGAATTGCCATTCTCATCTAATCTCATCACCTAAAATATCTCAATGCAAATCTAAGATATTCTTCAAATATGATACTTATCCATTCCCTAAAACATAGTGTACAATAACAACTTCTCTTTAGTTATCTTCAATGGGCCTCACATATTATTAAACTAACAAAAAAAATAATAATAAAGGCTCTTTGGCTATAATTTTAGTGATCGGTGAACATTTACATATTAAATGTTGTTGCATACCAATTTGTGGGACCCTCATGTCATATCCAAGTTACAGAAATTTGGGGCACTTTCGTCGGCAATATTTTGCGACTTTATTTTCCTCTTTTTTCTTTCAGTATTTGGTATGGTTAATCCATGGGGATAATTGTGGTAGCCAGTTAATTTCAAAATCCACACTTAATAAATAATAATTTATATTTACTAATTTAACAAAATAAATTCTCTCTCATGAGTCTCCATCTTTATCAATATTTTTTTATTATCATTTATATTCACTAATTTAACCAAATAAATCTATGAGTCCTATTATGAAATCTAAGTATTCTTTATATCCAAACTCACAACTTATGGGGGGCCACATTTTTTTTATACCAACACATGAAGAACTTTTTTGATACGAGAGCGGGGGCCACTTTTAAAAGCTGTATTCTGCTACATTTTTCTCCTTATTTCTCTTTCAATATTGAGTAAGATTAATCTGTGAGGCCCATTATGGACATTTTTCGCCGCATTTTGTTTTGGATATTTGGTATGATTAATTGATCTGTGGGGCCCATTATGGAAGCCAATTAATTCCAAAATCGATATTTAATTTTGAAATGCCACTCAATTTATAGCTAAGCACAAATATAATCAAATCAAGGTCTTAAGAATTTTACTATTTACTTGATCTTTCCCTAAATATTTTCAGCTACCTAAAATTTCTCTAATGAGTGTCCATCTTTATTATAAATTATTTATTAATATTCATTTATAACTTATTTAAATATTTAAAAATATTTCTAATTGGAAATTTTAATGATTTTGTAATTATCGCCTGTGTTGCCCTTTTCACGAGGGAGCGACACGTGGTGCGTCCTCAAACTTTTTGCAATGCTACATTCTGGAATTGCACTTCTAATATTCTCTAAAATCTCTCAATTAAAGTCTCCTCTGACTTCTCTCTAATTGCAACATAATCTTTTAAAGATTCCACCCTAAAAAAAATATTTCCTAAAATCTTTCTACTATTAACCCACCCTTGAACTTATCTGACCCACCTATTGAAACTAACCCTCGATTTGTGCAACCCACAACCTAGGTCCCTCAATCTATATCTTGCTGCTCCATCACCTAGACCTACTTTATCTACACGGACTTTATGTTTTCTTTGAAGAAATGATTCTTTAATAGATTCATGGGTTTTTGAACTTTTTAGTTTAATGATCTTGATCTACAAGAGATGGAGTCATCTTTTGATCTTGAAAATAAAAACGCAAAGAGACATGGATGTTATTCCACATTGGGAAACAAGATATTTTATTCAAGAAGAGGTATGATTTCTTTTCCTTTGTATTTTGTTATAGATTTTTTTTATTGTAGTTCTTTTTTGTAATTTTCTTCCTTCTATTGTGGTCAGATTCAAGTAGTAGAGGTATGATTTTCTTTTCTTTTTTTTGTTTGTTTTTTGTTATTGTACTTCTTTTCTTTTGTATTCTTTTTAGTAAATGTTTTAACGTGAAATTGTATTCTTCTTTTAAAAGAAGATGCGTTTTGCATTGGGGTTTTTGTGACAATCCATAAATTTATTTCACTTTATTTTTCATTCGATTTCTATTACTCAATATTACAGTTTTAGTCCAATCACGATCAATAAAAGATGATTCAATTAGATCATTTTACTTACTTTTTTCTTTTAAACCTTGATTTTTGAAGTTCAATTTATGTTTGTATTATGAATTATATATTAATTTTTATTTATAATTTATTTAAAAATTATAAATATCTCTAATTAAAATATTATTTATTTTATATCATGGCTTGCGTTGGGCACAGGCCTGCTCCACTGGTACTTATTTACATTAATACTCCTATCCCCCAACCTCCTCTTACATGAGTGTTTTAATCTGAGTAATAACAAGCTGCATCCTATCCAACTGTACACATTATTTTGATTCACAACTTGATTTGTTAGAGTGTTAAACACATGATATTCCGATTATTAAAGCTATAATAGGTAGATCGTAAACTGATCAGTTACATTAGGGTTGAATGGATTTTCAATTTTGAGAATTAATAATTGCATGCGTAAATTCCGAGGATATTGTCCTCCCACTTGGTTTCATTGATGCTAAGTTTACTTTACTTTTTAATTTATTTATACTTTTTTATATAGTATATCTTTTTTCTTAATAATTTTTTAGAAAGATCTTTAATAATATTTTATTTTCATTTTTGGGCCCGAGCTAAGAACGGGCATTTGTTGCTAGTCAATTATATATTGGTTGGACCCAAGCCCCAACCCTTGACCAGATTAAGATGTAAAAGAAGAAAAAGAAAAAAAAGGTGAAAAAGTCAGTTTGCTTTTAATGCAAGTTTTCCTCCTCTTAGAGAGGAGGAAAAGTTGCAAATGCTACTCACATATCCACAAAGGCAACTTTCCCTTCACTTAGAGAGGAGAAAAAGTTATAAATGCGAAAATGATGAAGTGTAAGTAGTATATGATTAGAAACTACATGTGTTATAAGGAAGGAATGATATTATTGAAGAGAAATTATAGGAGACACGATAAAGAAGATGTGGGTGTGCCATATGTCACCACGAAAGCTCAAGAGAAAGCGTTACGTGTCGCTCTCCTGCAAAGAGGTTGCTGCTTTAATATATATTATCAGGGGAGTTCGAATGAAACCCATTTACTGTCAGGAGTTCAAATGAAACCCATTGAGAGGGTTGAAAGGCACTATGGAGGGCCCCTCCCACTCATAAAAAGGTATAACCCATCCAATTATGAGATGTGCCGCATTGAGGGCCTAAAACGGAATGAGGTGGGTGCTAAAATTTGCATGATGAATGAGAACGGCTTAGACAACTTAAAGGATAGTCAACTTGGAGCTGGTAACGATTCACGAGGATATGAAGGTAGAAACTGTGCCTAGACAGGCTGCCTTCAAAATCTGTGTTTATATATACAGGCAACTCTATTTCCAGTTCAAAGCCAAATTAAATGACAAGACAATCGTAGGGGCCGAGCGAGGAAATTTATATTAACAGTATTTATAATATAGTCAACTGTTTGAAATATATTTAATTTAATAAAGTTGGCGAAAGTCCAAGGGCGAAGAAAATCCTCAAAACTGTGTTATTGCAAAGCTGTCTAGTTTTTATTTTTGACCAGACTCAAGTCATAAGGACGAGACCTGAGGAGCATGGATCCTCATTTTGTATTTTGATTGATAATGGGGCTTGGACCTAAAATTTATGCCCTGCTAATATTCGGGTTTGGATCCTATAGACATAAGCGCCTATTTGTTTTATGTATTTGAAATGCTAAAAATTTTAAGAAGTAAGTGGGGGTTAGAATTGAAGAAAAATATGTAAATATATGAAAATGACCATCAAATAATGTTATCTTTAATAGTGTTTTAAGGAGCTTATATGAGAAATGAATGCCCAATCACTACCCCATTATACCCCAGTAAATCAAATCCATAGAAAAATCAAGATTCTATTTTTATCTCCATCTTGTATTTTCACCTCCACTTAAAAATCCCTATATTCAAGACATTCGAACATGAGAATTCTTGTGCATTCAATTCCATGCAATTAAACAAAGGGAATATAAGTATATCTATCGCACAGTACAATGGCCATGATATGACTGTAGATCCACAAAGAGTCCTACTATTTTGATTTTCTATCTCGTGTAAATCTCTGGTAGATATAAGTCATGTTAAACATGCACAAAATGTTCTCCTTTCAAGCGGGTGGCAAAATATACTAATAAAGTCAACTATATGAAATTCATTAGACACTCTTGATTGATCTATCCATTTCACACTTGCCAACCCTCCAGGAATCTGCAGTGAGCTCAATTTAATACTCATCTAACTTTTTCATGGCATAGGGCTGAATCTAAAGGACGGCAAGGCCTTGTTCAGTCGGTTAATAATCTTGTATGCCACTTGGATGATAAAGGATGGATCCCTCAGTATGCCTCTCTTTTCATGTATGTGGGCTATAGCTTCTCACGTTGTAGGCTTCCTCTTTCTACTTGTGTGGGCTTTCATTCCCACTATATGTGGGCTTCCTCCTCCCAATTGTATAGGATTTGTTGGGCCCCAGACCCCTTGTCTGTTGTACGAAATAAAATAAACAAGAGAGATGGAATCCATAGGTAATTTAGAGTTGAAAGATGATTAAGCATTAGAGATTATTAAAATCAATGATTTTTGGTGAGGATGGTATGATGGAGCTGGCTTTCTTCCTAACCTTTATCCACCATTAGACCTTCCATTCTCCTCTAAGTCGGCTAGTAGGTATTCACCCAGGTGGACCTTTGGGTTACACATATTGAACTATATGCTTCCACCTGCTGGAGTAATTAAGCCCCACCCTCCATAAAAAGAGATATGTAATTATCAAATATAAAAAAACAAAAACATAAATTATATATAATAATGTGATTGGGCAGCAAATCAGCCCGAAATCAAGTTGATTAGATTTGTGCCTGGGTCCTACATATTATACCGTGCATGGGTGGGTGCACAAAATTGCAATTGGAAGATCTGGGAAATTAATCAGGTGGGACTCTACCATCAATTGTCATTTAAGGGAGTGTGCTCATCGACTTAACGATATATGCAGGAGGAAAGAAGTATAAATAATGCAGGTCATTCTCACGAGCCTCTTTTTGTATTAATCAAAAGACCTCAGCCAGCTTTGCACGCCAAGGCCTTAATGGCTCACTAGTGCCAACCTTTCCATAGTAATTCCTCATTATAATTTCAAAGGGCTCACCTGGTGCCAACTTTCTAGAACTGCAAACCTAATTTAAATCTCCACTCATTCATACTTGATACTACTACTTGGACTTGTTTGTGCAACGAAAAAACTCTTCTCTCCACTTTCTTGGAGAGAGGAACTTGCATTTCCACCTCTTTTATAGGAAATCAAAATCTTCACTATTAAGGAAAACTAGTTCACTCTAATCTTTTTCCGCAAGAAAAATATGTTGCACCAAACAACAACACTATGAGTTGCACGGAAATCAAAATCAGAACAATTTTCCTTGGTATCGAGAAATCTTCTTGTCGCACAAACACATCTTAAAGATGATTCTTTTCCAGAGTTCTTTTTATCTTGATATCGTGCGTGGAGCATTTCAGACTCATTCAATGATGTGCCTTATAACTCATTTCATTTATTTGTTTTTATTTTTCTCATTCATGTATTATCTAGGCTTTTCTTTTTCTCATGCTCTAAGGAAGATTTTGTCAGTCTCATATATATATAGTCAGGTTTAAAACTTGCCTAACTAGAGATCTATTTTGTCTACTACTCAACCAATCCCACTTTTGAAATGATGATATGCATATCACGTGTTTAAGTTGATCTTAGCTAGTTAGGATGATTTGAAGGTTAAGGGGGCATTTGGAAACAAGATATTTCAAGAGATTTTGTCATATTATCTACTAGTTTAGAATATAATCTATGCACCAAAATAGGATGTGTTTGAATAACTTAAAAAGTATATTATAATATCTCACTTTTTTTTTAAAAAACCTTCATATTACATTATTCAAGGATATGTTATATAAGATAATATTTTGTTACAAAATCTTTTCTATATACGAACGAACTCATTGGCAACCATTAATTATAGTGACCCACTATAAGTTTTAACATTAATGATCCATATTGCAACTATGACTCCCAATATTAGATTGACCCACAATGCTTACAAATTTAATGTGGGGTTCTATAACCATATCACAATCACATAGCCTTTGTTAATTATCAATATTAGAAGGGTCTTATCAATGTCACACTAGGGACCCTTCATCGTGATTACCAACATTAGGTCGGTCCCACTATTTGATAGCTCCCCTTGTGTTAATATGACTACCAATATCAAATGGGTCCCATAATGATTTCTCATAGATAGATTCATCAATGATACTTGGCATTAGATAAGGTTTTACCAAAAATAAAATAAAATAGACATGCCCATTTGTGATAATCATCATTAGATGTATTACACTATCGCTATCAACATTTGGTAGACTTACCTTAATCAAACAGAATTGCTTGGATCTTAACGTTTTATGACCCTGTGATTTTTTAACAATAGTGGGTCATAACATAATTATTAACATATGTGATTACAAATTAATGGGTCATGCATTGGGTTACTGATTACTTTCATTCTATTTCTTATTTATTACATCATGTGAGTCTTTTTATAAATTGCCAAACACTTCAAAGGAATATTGAAATTAATAAAAATTGCTAAATACCATAAGTGACACAATATAATAATATGACACTATTTTATTCTATGATAATGAAGTCTTGCAATATTTAAACTTGTTGGTATTATATTATGCAGTTATCCAAACACCCTAAAAGCTTTTTCCTATCACACTTGGATCATGCCTTCATTTTGCACCAACTTTTCTACTGTCACATTCATTGACAACTAATGATGCAATAATCCAACGATTGTTCTGATTGTTGGGCAATTGCTCAGCACTGCGATAGCACACCTGTATTACAATAGACTAATCATCTAAAAACTATGAAGGTTTCACATGTAAAGTAAATTATGGTTGAGGGAGAGAACCAACATCTTAGGGGTTTATCTTTCATGTAGAAAAAACTTTGTGGCAACTTTAATTCACGTTGGATAAAATTACAATATATATATACACACACATATGAAAATAAGTATCACAAGGAAAAATGAGTAGGGCGAAACATTGATTTTCATTTGTCGGTCTCCAATCTGTGTGATCTAGTAATTTAGACGGACTCACTGAAATCTAGCCCCAGGATATGATGGCCAAGCCAATGTAACTCTTAGTTCTACATTTCTAAACACTAACCTATAATATCCCAAGGTCAACTAGATATATGATTTCCTATGAAATATCACCAATCTAAGAGTCAAATACGGGGTTGAATGCATGTACTATTAGTCTACCACGTAACTTAGGTAGTGGTTTTATTTGGTGTATAAGAGTAATTGTAACGGGATTGAACTCAAGAACAGTTTCCCACTTGGCTGTCCAAGGTTTGAATCCTCGATGTGTCAACTTTCCTAGTATGCAGGCTTTCCTTCTCACATGTGTGGACATTCTTTTCCACTTGTGCAGGCTCTCTCATGGGACCCAGCCCCTGCTTGAAATACCCAAAAAAAAAAAAAAATTAAACTCAATACCTGCTCTCCAAGAGAGCGTATTTGTTGCCATCACGCCAAGTTTGGCACAATATTTTCTAGTTTACAACTCATGCATGAGGTCACCATTGTATAAAATACGATAGATTATCTTTAAATGACACACATCTTTTAGACAAAAGTTATTAAGGGCATCTTTGTTTTATGTAATTGAATACCGGAGATTGTATTGATATAAGTTGTTAAAATAAAGAGGATTTTACGGGTGAAAGCCCCATAGGACCCCATACTACTAATGAGGTCCCAAAAGCACAGTATAGACGGGAGGGGTCCTCTCGGTGTTTTTTTTTTTTTTTTTTTTGTCATTTAGCGATATACTCAATATCAACCATTCTGATGGTCGATATCAACCATTCTGTAGTGGTTGTTCTCGATTTGCAGTACCCAAATAGAAATTAAGTTTTTTTTTCTCTTTTGGTTATTAGTGCTGCTCCAGAGTAGTGGATGTGGTGGCTGGGGCCAGGGAGGCAGAGAGAAGGAGGACACGAATGAATGGAGTGCGGCGAGCATAGGGTCGACTTCTTCGGAGGAGGGAGGGTTGCCGTGGAGGGAGAAGAGGGGAGGGGAGGAGGAGCAGGGTTGTAGGCAAAGATGAGGAAGATGGTTGGGCCTGGAGGTAGTGGGGGAGGGAAGGGATGGGAGCCAATGACTTGCAGACCCAAGGAGAGTGAGAAGAAGCGAGGGCGAAGGATCTGCAGGTGGACGTGCAGATTTTTCTTTTTCTTTTTTTCTTTTTTTTCATTTTTTCTCATTATGGTCGATATCGACCATTCTATTGTGTTCCGCAAATATGACAGTTGCATGTTAAAAAAAATTTGACTGACAGAATGGTCGATATCAAAATAAAATAAAAAAATTAAAATGACCACATGAAGACCCCTCCCGTGTCCAATATAATATAGGGTCTTGGTAGGTCATATGGAGTCTTACGGGGATTTTTTTTCATAAATTCTTCTATAGCGAAAGTCCGCAGGTGTATACCAGATACAAAATAAAATTGACGAGAACGAGGTATTCCCACAAACTTAAGACTCTGTTGAGGGATTCTTGAAATTACCAACGTTAATTCCCTATTTGCAAAAACACCCTCTTAAGCCTAATCATCGATCATACATAACCGCAGCCGGCTCTCTCCAATCCGAGCCGTCACCATTGAGAAGGACCAGGACCTACTTGACAGACAGCACCGGGCCCACAAGCACGGCTCCCTGTCCCTCCCCACTTGCCCATCCCTCTCATTAAATGGTCCCAATTTCCCCTTAACCCAGGTTAACCATCCTAACCATAGTTTAACCAAACTTTAAATATTAAACCCCACATCCATGGTTTATACTTCTACTGAAGCCACCCACCTTTCCTCTCACAATCCATACATACACCAACTCTCTGTATATGCTTCCCACTTTGGTTTCTCATATACTCTTTCTCTCTCTAGAATTGGCTCCATTTCCTTCTCTCTCTCTCCAACTCTCTTCTTCTTTCTCTTCACTCCATCCTCCTTCCTTTCTTCACAGTCTAGTGTTTGAGTTCCTCATCTCTTCATCTCTCCACAACTCAACATATATATATATATATAGATCTATATATATGATGGGATATATGATTTAAAAGTAGTGGCTTTTTTATAAATAAAATATATTTGTAGTTTTGATGTGGAGATGGCGGGGTTGGATTCGGGTACTCTGCTGAAGCTGCAGCAGCAGCGCCACCGGCTGTTTTTAAACGACGAAAACACCAACCATGGCGAATTTTCCGGCGACAATAAGGACTGCGATCAAGGGGGGGAGATGGTGCCGTCCGGCGCCGGACCCGGAGACGTAGTCGGACGTCGCCCCAGAGGCCGGCCTGCGGGCTCCAAGAACAAACAGAAGCCGCCGGTCATCATCACCAGAGAGAGTGCCAACACCCTCCGGGCCCACATACTGGAGGTCGGCAGCGGCTGTGACATCTTCGAAGGCGTCGCCGCGTATGCCAGACGCCGGCAGCGGGGGATCTGCGTGCTGAGCGGCACCGGGACGGTCACCAACGTCACCCTCCGACAGCCGGCGTCTGCTGGGTCGTTCGTGTCGCTGCAAGGGAGGTTCGAGATTCTCTCTCTTTCGGGCTCGTTCTTGCCTCCGCCGGCGCCGCCGGGTGCAACGAGCTTGACCGTCTTCCTGGCCGGAGGACAGGGTCAGGTGGTTGGAGGGAACGTTGTGGGGGAGCTGATAGCTGCCGGTCCGGTGATCGTGATCGCCGCATCGTTTACTAACGTGGCGTATGAGAGGCTGCCGTTGGAGGAAGAGGAGCAGCTGCTGATGCACCAGCCGGCGTCGCAGGTGGTGGGTGGGGGAGTAGGGAGTGGGATGGCCAACCCGTTCCCGGAGCCGTCGACTGCGCTTCCGTTCTTTAATTTGCCGTTGAACATGGCGAATTGCCAGTTTCCGGTCGACTGGTCGGGTAATGTGACGGGCCGGCCCCCGTTTTGAGATGGTGCTTTGATCGGATAATGAGAAGAAGTTTGTAAGGTGGTGGTGATACAAATCTCTGATGTGTTAGATTGAAAGGTCAGGAAATTCAGGAATCATGTACAATTACCTCTCTCTCTTCTCCTTTTAATTTTCTTTTCTTTTCTTTGCCTTGCTTTGTAATTTGTTTTTCTTTTCCTCTCCATTACATGTCTTGTCCTTCTTCAATTGAATCAGATGATGTTTTTCTTCTTGGTAACAAAAGTGTTAAGAATCTTTCTTCTTTGATAAAATATAATTAATGACTATACTTGCACCAATAGTGGTTAGACTATACTGCTTGTTCTAGTTGCTTTGATGAAAGGGCTTTTTATGATACTGCTTGTTCTAGACAAATCTTATAAAAAATAAATAAATCTAAACAGAAGCTGATATTATTGGATTGTGTTTTGATCACCTCAGCTCTCATTAAATTACCTGGGTTTTACTGCTGTACTTATTGTGTGTGTGTAGCACTTTGGCAATATTAATATTTTCTTTTCTGTATTTTTTTAATGAAACTTGTTCTACTTCTTTTAAAAAATTCACATCTGGGTTTCATGGAATTGAGTTATTATCCACATAAATGATAATCATGTGAGGATACTAGTTTTCCTAGACCTAGGTCTATTTCATCATCTTTATCAAGTTTATTAACCTAAACTACTGGCAATATAGCTGTTTTACTCTCTCTCTCTCTCTCTCTCTCTTAGCTTTAAGAAAACATGGCCTTCTTTCGAACATAGGTAATCTTCAAATGAGGGTTTCATAAGACTACTTTTGGTAGGGTGGATATTATTAATATATTGATCGAACTAAATCATTGTCAAACTATTTGTTTTTATTTGATTTTCTGTAGCAAGTTCATTAACATAAACTACTATTTTGGGCATATATATGGATAGTTAGCTTATATTATCAGCATTTTTCAAGAGGAACAGCAATTCATTGGTCTTTAGCAGCATTATTATTCGCAACACCTGATTAAATATTGATTATTTTACTCTATATGTTGCTTTGTAATTGACCTGTTTGCAAACACCGCAAAAAGTTTGTTTTAGATTTCCCTTTTTTCCCATGAACAGTTGATTATATTGAGAAGAAAATTGTGACAGTAATACACTACTACTGGAACTGAAAGTTCCTATCACACTCACTCTATCATCTCAGGTAGCTTATTAATGGAAAAGTAATCTCATCATGTTGGGATTCTTTGATCTTTTAAAGCCCTTTTCTTTAATTATCCTTGAAGATAAGAAATGATGGAGTTCGATATTATAACTTATACTAGTGTACTTCTAATTTGTTTGCTTCCATGTTGCATTGTCATGTGTGTGATACCACCGTCTGTAGTAGACAACCTGTTCAGGATCATTAATATGTCCATGCCATAGCAGACAACCTCACATTGTAGTGAAGACTTTCTTCTTAAAAAATGGTCATTTACCAGTCGTGAAATAAACATCCATTGAAGAGAAACCAATTAACAATGAACCGTTGAAGTGAGGGACAGATTGAATGCTCTAAACTGTAAATTCTAATGCAAGGAACCGGTATGGTTCAGTGGCCTACTTAGTTCATATCTGAAAAGCCCTAGATGAGATGATCCCAACAAGAACGCCAAGTTTTTTTCACAAGTTTTTCTTTAACAATGTTATCTTAATTTTTTGCTCAAAAAGACTAGGACTAAAGTTTGTTAAATGCTAAGATTTGGATTTGATATCACTAGCTACAGGGACGTATGATTGACAGCCTTAATAGTATTGAAGTGTGTGCTTGTTTTTCTTGGTTTTTGGAAAGAGAAACACATGAATATTGTGCTTTCTCTAATAGTATCAGATTTTTGCGGAGTTAGAACGTTTCAAGTTTTATGCTTATTTCATGGATGATTTTTCTTTAGACACTAAATATAGTTCTTATTCTTGGATCTTAATGGGATTCAATGTGTTAAATCTTGCCTACTTTTCATTTTAAACTCATAATTTTGCATATTCACCTACAATTAGGTTTTTAAAATCCCTTTATTCTTTCCCAAATCTGTAGCATCTGCCGTCTACTATGAATTCCATGGAACCCTTTACAGGCCGCCGCCTGCCTTTGTTGTAATGAAGTCCTGCTAAAGAGGATAACAATGTAGGAGTACTAAATTAGAAGCTAAGAGTGAAGAATAAGAAGTGGAGATGTAGACAGGAGTAGGACCCTAATTTTCCTAGGATTTGATATACTTGGGCGATGGTTGGTTGATCATTTGATACCAAAGAGAAGGGTATTTGATGACCCCACTGAATCTCCTCTTGCACTCTAATTTTGCCTATTTGATGGGAAGGTTTTGCTTAGAATTCCTAGGAATTTAGTATTTTTCATACAAACGGCCCCTAGGTTTGAACCTAGGCCTCCCACTTCTAAGAGCTGCTGCACCTTTACACTTTGGAATGAAAACAAGTGATTTTTTCCAATGATTCTCTTCTGCAGTGTTCGTCACATATGGACGTCAACAGTCCCATCTTGCCAACAAATCTTCCTAACTGCAAGCCTGTGTAATCAAATTATTCATGGCAGCTTGTATTTTTTTTTTTTTTGGCTCCTCTCTCTTATTCCTTTTGTTCTTCTGCCTCTGGTGATCTCTTTGGAGTCTTTTCTGTAGAAGTCTTTGTTCAGTTCTTTGCTTTTTAATACAATTACCCTTTTAGCAAAAAAAAAAAAAAAAATCATTCATGGCAGCCATATGCTCTTCTGGCAATGATTTGTCTGAAGCTGAGGGTTTCTTCCTTTCTTGACAACCATTTTAGTGAAGATCGATTTCCACTTTCATCAAAAACGAAGAAGATAGCTCTGGGTATCAAAAACTGACATTCATTTCACAGACATTAAAGCCAAAAACATGTTCCAAAATTTTCAGTCCAAGTTGTTTGGAGATGTGCTGTTTAATTAGTTAGTTTTCTGTATGGTTTCACGGTTGGTGGTTAGTTAGTCAGTCGTTATGTTATTATAATTCTTCAATAGAATCACAGTGAGGTATCTAATGTTCATCATATTCCAAACTGAGGTGCTTGATACAACACATGATAAAAGAAATGATTTGGCTTCACTGACTAAAATACGCATTCTGAAGTTTACTTCTAAGAATGCCCGCTGTGTTTAATAGGTCGGGCAGTTAGATTTCAGTGAAAAGATTCTGCAACATCGTCATTTGTTCCAGGATATGCATCTGAACTTGTTTCCCCAGAGGGAAGATCTCTGGTTGTTCATACTCATATAGAGCATGATTTGGCTTACTGTTTCAAAATGTGTGCTTTTGGGCGGCCAGGATATGCATCTGAACTTGTTCCCCCAGAGGGAAGATCTCTGGTTGATCATACTCATATAGAGCGTGATTTGGCTTACTGTTTCAAAATGTGTGCTTTTGGGCAGCCTAAGTTTTTGCTTTTGTACAACCTTTCATTGCAGACAGCAGGTGAGTGATTTTGGGAGGAATATCAGTTTAGTTCACCCCAAATCATATGTAATATTATCAGTTCAGTTCATCAATTAAGGTCCCACGTGAGGCCTCATTGTGATAACTATACCCAAGTGGTACCCAAGGACATGATGCTTGATGGTACAATTTGGTCAATTGCTATTAAACAATTGAATGACTAGGGACTCTTTAAAAGTGGCTCTTGCATACTAAACAAAAACAAAAAAAAAAAAAAAGCCATGGAAAGAGGGGTTTATTTTAAATCCAAGGCGTACTCATCAAAGCAAGACATAAAAGGAGGAAAGGGATGTGCTAGAAGGCATTGGAGTTTTTACATAGAAGACCTGGCAGGCCTTTCAGCTTAAAGTAAGATTAATTTCAGGGGAGCGTGTAGTCTTTTGTTATTAAACTTTGACTCTAAACCATGATGCATTCAACTTTGAATTGATCAAAGTACTTAACATAAATGTCCTAGGAGTTTTATACTAATTGCCAGGGATGACTGTTTTTACAAGGCTGCTGCTTCATCTTTTGGTGTCGCCGATTACCTTTCAAACCCCAACTTCTCTTGAGAACAATAAGCGTTAGTTCTCACATGGCTATCCAGGGTTCAAACCCTTGGTTTGCCACCTTTTTTGCATGTATGGGCTTCATTTTTAATGTGTGTAGGCTTCCTTTCTTACGTCTGTGGGCTCTCTCATGGGACCCAACCCTTTGGCTCGGGTAAAAGAAAAAAAAAAAAAAACCTTCCAACTTCTCTCAATGATATCATATGCAGGGAACACATGCACTTGCTCCGAGACTGGAAACAACACATATATGCATCTAATAGAATTTAACCTCAGATGAAATTCGTAGAGACACAATTGTTCTGGGATTCTTGCCTACAACATTAATGGATGGTGAAGTGGTGTATTTCCATTAACCAACAATTATGGTCATGCATATGTACTTGAAGGAAAGAGACTTTTGCTAGGGTTTTGTGTTTCAAAACCACCAATATTTTATCTTTTATGCAACCCAAGAGGAAGCCACCATAGAGGCCCAAATTGAGCCGTGCGTACGAGACTCAAATAAGGATGAACCATTTTTGTTTTTATTTTTATTTTTTTAATAAATAGTCCTTGTTTCATGCCTCTAATTAGGTTAGAACTACATGAACCGGATAGGTTAGATAGGTTATTGAGTTGGTTTACCAATGAAGTTGAGTTTGTGCAATTTTGACCACAGTTGAAAAAGTTATTAACCCATTTTATGAAAAAGTGTACTTTCTATAGTGTCCTTTAATTGAAAGTTATTTTATGGTGATTTCTTCTCTAATTTTTTTTTTAAATACTCAAATTTCCCTTCATTGAAGTAAAACTCATATTGACTTTTGTAACTTTCTCCTATCCTCCTTACCAACATTCTCATAGTGATTGACAACGACCAACTTGCACCCTCACAGCCATCGGCAACATATAGTGGCTGCTGGAAGCATGCCATAGCTTTAAATGAATGGCAATTTGGGTATTTAAGAAAAGAGGAGAAAAGTCACCAGAAAATGAATTTAAATGGCTAGTTGTCCTTAATTGAAAACTTACTAGAAAACTTAGGCCCTAATTTGAAAAGTTTAGAAATTTGCATCATTTTTAAAAATAAGGCAAGAACTTAAGGCCTTGTTTGAAATTTTCTCTTAGTATATTTTTAGCCAAACCTTTTTATTTAATAATATTAAAGGTCTGGATTAAAATATAGCAATGTCTTTTTGATGTTTGAGATTCTGCCTAGGGTTTTCTCTTTAGATTAACAACATATATATAATATTATAAAGAAAGCGTAGAAAATTGTGAAGATACTATGCTCTCAAGGAAGAATGCTGAAGTAAAGGAAGCTGCATCTTAATTTGAATTGAGTTATCATATCCTTGGTTTATCTTAGTTATTTGCTAATTTGATTATTGCGAATAAGCCTTGAAAATCTTACTCGGTTAATAAGTTATCTTGAAATTATTATAGCTCGAATTAGCCTACATAAAATGTTTCATTAAGGGCATGTTTGTGTAGAGGCAGTTTCCATAGAAAGATGAAATTACCACATCAGCAAATTCTATGGGTTTTAAATTCCTTAGAAATGGTTTTCTGAGGAAATTAGAAATTCATGTTTGGTGCAAAAAGGTTTTCCTCGATGAATTAGTGCTAATGTTGTTTGGTGCAGTTATGAATTTCTTTAGTGAAAACCACTTTTTAGTGAAAACTATTGGGTATGTGGGTTGGTATGTGTGTGGGGTGGGTGGGGTGGGGAGGGGAGGAGGAAGAAAGAGGGTGGCTGGGTGGAGTGAGGGTGAGAGTAAAAAAATTGGAGGGGTCAGTTTTCCGTAGAAATGGACTTTCCATACCGCCCCCCCCGCCCCCCCAAGTCTATTTCCAAGCTTAGAAAAGAAAAAGCTGACGTGGTGAAAAAGCATTTCTGCGGAAAACACCAAACATATAAAAAAGAAGTTTTCCGCAGAAAACTACAACCTTTTCCGCGGAAATGGGCTACACAAACATACCCTAAGAGTATGCACGCTTGGATATCGATCATGGCAGTGACCTTATGTTACCAAGCTTAGTTTGTGTTTTTAAATTAAAGTCTTCTTTTTTATTTGGTTTTGTAAATCTATTTTAGACCAATCACGTATTTTTCTTTAAATCAATTTGAGTCTTTTCTATCACTTCAATTTTACTTTCCATCCTCTTTACCAAAATTTCACCGTAGTTCACAATTAAAAGATGCAACATGTCTCGATGCAGAAATTTCTCTTTTGAAGTAGAGCATTTTGTGGGCAGTGTCCACAGTTCAAAATAGCGGTCACGATCACCATGGCGGTCCACCTTGAGAAGGATATAACACAGGTTCGTGTTGCAGTTCGCAGCCTTGCAGTTCATTGTGGATGAAGTTTTTTTGTTTTAGCTCAAAAAATTGAAATTTTTTAAAAATTCAAAATATTAGCAAAATATTAGAAAATAATATTTTTTTCCATTAGGAAACAATATAAAGAAAAATATCACTCTTTGTAAGTCATAGCATTCTACATCGTAGTTTCATTTGAAATTATGTAAAGCTTTCTTAGAATTAAATAAAGTTACATATATATATATACTAAAATAAGTTGGAATATAAAAATTTCTAAAACCCAACCATAATTATGAGCTATCTATTAGTTTTAAGAACTAAAACTCAAAAATCAATGAAGTTTTGAATTTCAAGAATATCAAAATAACATTTACATAAAGATGAAGCCATGCAATGGAGTATACCTAGATTGCTCGGTCGGGTTGAGTTGCTTGGTTTTTCCACGAAGAAATCCTTCAAAATCTTGTAATTCGGTGAGGGAGAAATAGAGTTTTGCAGAAAAAATATACTGCCCTTGATATTTTCAAAATATTAGCTGATATATTGGTCCAGACCAATATTTAGCTGATATTTTGATTCCATAATCACGGTACCACTACATTAAAAAAGTCATTGCAGTAAGGACTGATACTAGTTCATATCGACAGATATGGGTGTCCGTCCTTACTGCAACAATATGAACTATTGTTGGCCAATATTTTAAATGATGTCGATGTCTCTAGTTATATTCCAAGAACTTAGGCTCACAATTATGCTCCCTTTCCCCATTTTACATGTATTCTCGTGGCGCTAGGATTAATACATTTTTTCGGCTTCATGTCTCCCTCTCAACAAAAAGAGTACATCTCTAGAACTTATCATTTGCATTTAGATTCTGCAGCAAATATTCTTTACATCCTTCACTATATCCAATACAGTATTATTTCACTGTTTTAATCAAGAGTTCCTTAATTTATTTTGGTCACTTAGGGTGTGGCAATAGGTTGTATAGTGGGTTCGCCCTTTTATGATTAATTTAAAAAAAAAAATCCTTTATTTTGTGAGGCTATGTGATTATATGCATTGCATTCAAAAACTTTTCAACACTTAGTTTAAGCTTCTGACCCTGTCGACCCTCATGTGGACTCTTGTTTTGAGCTATTTAGTCGAAGATCTATTTATAATAGATGTAGGTTCCAAGTGCCAAACTGAACCAAAATTACTAAATACTTACTGATGACCATGTAGATACCCTACTTTAAATTGAAGACGTAGATTTGGACTTAAATGGATTTGTGTCTTAAATGTACTGCTCGACCCATCTACGCACATATAATGAGCTTGTGGCATTAGGCATCCAGGTCATCACCTGAGTGTGAAATCCATGCACCTAAACCTAGATCATCAAGAGTTATTTTGCAATTTCTTTTAAACCTCTTGTTAGTGTCTTGTATTTTATTCAATTTTGAGATCATCTAACGTCGAATGAAGGTGTTGTAAGATGTATGTTGTAATTTGCATCCACGAAGTCAAAACTTGAACCCATATAATATAAATTCGAGAAATGAATGAAAAATCATGATTTTGTGCGATTGTTCTTCCTCATATTTTTGTAAATGATTATTGTGAAATCCATCCAAAACTTGAACAGTTTTCTCCTATGCCAAGTACAATAGAATTACAAGAAAATAAACAGAAAAATAGGTTTATAAAAGGGAAAACAACATAATACCTGCCTGTACTTTGGTCATTTTGCAGAGTACCTCCTGTATTTTGGTATTTTGTATTAAACCTACTTGTATTTTAAATGACAATGCATATAGAGACGGTTGTGACGGAAAATAGAGATTGACGAATTTACCCCTCCATATATAAGATGTCTCTTGGCTTTTTTCTTTTCTTTTTCATTTTCCCCTCTTTCGCTTGCTGCTAGGGTTCTTCTTTGTCGGCTAGAGAACTCCTCATCTCCCTCTGCTGTCGTAACCTCACCCGCCTCAAGCTCTGCTCCTGCCGCCAGATCACTGATGCCGGCATTGCTGCCTTTGCCGCCAATGGGAAGAGCTTCAAGAAGCTCTCTTGCGGCTCGTGCGCCTTCAGTGCCACCGGCCTAAACGCCGTCCTCGACAGATGCTCCACCCTTGAGGAGCTTTCTGTCAAGCGCCTCAAAGGCCTCGCCGACGAGTCCACCTCTCAGCCGATCAGCCCCAGTAACGCCCCAGAGTCTCTCATATCGATCTGCTTGAAGGAGCTCTACAACGACCAGTGCTTCGGACCACTCCTTGTCGAATCGAAGAACCTCAAGACCTTCGATCTGCTTGAACCTTGAAGGAGCTCTCAGCCAATCAACCCCCAGTAACGCCTCAGCGTCTCTCATATCGATCTACTTGAAGGAGCTCTACAACGACCAGTGCTTCGAACCACTCCTTGTCGAATCGAAGAACCTCAAGACCTTGAAGCTCATCCATTGCTCTGGCGACCGGGACAAGCTCCTTAAAACGGTGTTGGATCACGTAGAGAGGCTAACGGAGATCCATCTTGAGGAGCTCCAGGTCACCGACTGCGGCCTCAATGCGATCTCGTATTGCTCAAATCTAGAGATTTTGCACCTCGTCAAGACCATTGACTGCACCGATGTTGGGCTTTCATCGATCGCTGAACGATGCAAGTTTCTCCAGAAGCTCCACATTAATGGATGGAAGACGAATCAAATTGAGGATGAAGGCCTGGCGGCCGTGGCGATGTTTGTAATTTTGCAATCCAAGATGAGTGAACTTGATTAGAGAGCACAGATCAATGATAATGGATGTTTGGTGTTATTGATGGAAATTTGTGAAAACATGATTGTCACAAGCCTGGAAGCACGTCTATGTCTGTTAAATCCATGAGCAGAAGATGGGAGAGAGTTTGAAGGATCTTCTGATTGTGAATGTGAAACCAATTTAGTTTAGGTTCATTTTCTAGCTATGTGTTTTATTTGTATATGAAAATGGAAGAAAAGTCAAATGCATGCTTGTTTGCAGCTTGAACTGCTGTTTGGTCTATTTGTGTACAAATACATTCCCCAATCTCAATGTTGACCGAGAGCTGCTACTATGTCGTTACCATTTTTATAGGCTAGGCTAGGCTAGGCTCAGGAGTAAATAAGTCTTTTTGGGCGAGTAATTTGCCGCTAGTATGCACCACACAACACTTATACGACCTACGCCGTTAATATTAACAGAAATCGTTCATTTTGCATGTTAATTAAAACTATAGGTATGTTTAATACAAAACAACAAAGTATAGGGGGTACTCGGCAAAATGACCAAAGTCTAAATAGGTATTATGCTGTTTTCCCTTTATAAAATGATGCCTTGTGTTGCACGCATTCATTAAATGAATTCTATATATACTTGTTTTCTTGAGGCATAGAGTCATCCGTGTCTGAGATTCCAGAAGAAAATAAGCTGGCTAGCCCACTTTTACTTGCCCTCGCTAAGTCATCATGAAATCAAAACTCATTTAAAAAGTCAAATGGTTTTTCATAAGCTGTCTGTTTCAAATCAGTTGGAAAATGGGGCTGGCCGAAATAGACATCTAAGTCTATCTGAGGCTTCAAATGGGAGTGGTTGCAGTGGTTACTATCTGGTTACTCTTTAAGAAAATAAGAGCCTCTAAATAGACTTGACAAACGGGGCATTACTATCTGTCCTTTTCCAAATTAGAAATTAGAAATCATTTCAGAAGCAAATGGCTGCAAATAAAATCAGTTTAATAAGCTCAAATCAGCTTCTGCTAACTAACAAAAACATTTACCATTTGTATAAAAGAAAAGAGAAGCAAGGGCATCTATCATTTACACATTTACACTCCAATCGAAATCCCAAAGCATTGGTGTATTTTATAAAATGAAGATTGTTGAATACAGGGCTTCAAGATAGAGAGATCAGTTTCTGCCTTCTGGGTGTTGATGTAGCAATAAAAATCACCACTATTTTACGGTCGACGTATGTCAAGACAAGTCACCCACTGCATCGCTATCCTATCTATAAAGAGGAAGTATCATCTCATCAAAGTTAAATTCTTCTTCTTTTCTTTTTTTTTATTTTTTATTTTTTCTTTTGCAGGGTGGGGGGCGGGGGCGGGCAATACAATTCGAACACTATTAAGTGTGATATCTAGATAGATACTAACACCATTCAATCACGTGTGTATTCAATCATGAGTGTGTTGGTAAAGTTAATTTCACTCTACAGCATCACATATGAAAATTATTATATGAATGGGTTAGTCATGTAATCCGCACCATTTCAATCCAAGGATGATTATCAATATTAAAGCACAGTATTCGAGCACAAGGATGAGCCATGAATTGTATGATCTAAAATTTTGGCAGGAAAAGTGAGCCACATAAAAGAGAACTCTAACCAATACTTCACATGGTACCAGGATACGTTAACATTTTGAATAGGCGACCAAAGATTAAGTAGAATGCAATGCGGTCCAAAAGAAAAGAATACGTAATTATATAGTATATTAAAAAGGTTCATAATATAATATTTCAATTTGGAAACAGCAATAACAAATTGTATAATTAAATCCTATAGAGTTTGGAAATTTATGTATTCTTATAATCATCCACTCAACTTTTATGTCTTTAATTTGCACATGTGGGGCCCACAATTTTTTTGATGCAGATTGCCCATACAATGGGCTCAACAAACAGACTTTTAGTCTAGTTTAGGAACAAGTGAACCACCTAAGTTTGATCTCTTCCATCATTAGTGTAGGAAAAAAAAAATTCCCAATGGGCAAGGAGTTGAGTTGTATGGTGATTGCTCCATTTAGACACCTAAAAGAGGTGGTAAAATCACCTAAGGCCATGTTGGGCTTGGCTGAGTATGGGCCTGTATTTCTAAAGTTAGACCAAGCTTGGAAAATGATCGGCTCAGCCTGATTCAACTCATGAGCATCCCTAATATTGGTGTGACGAAGAAATTTTTCAATACGGAGAAAATTATTTTTATTTTCCAAGAAACCCGAAAAAGAAGGAAGTAATATATTTTTCCTCGATATAGGGGGTATCGATTTCCTATGAGAAGTAAAAATACAAGATTCCTTTGTACCACATGAATGAAAACTTAAAGTGCATAATCCTTTGATCGCACGGACTCACTCAAGCTTCTTCTATGCATAAGGAGTAAAACAACATAATAGGGCCCTCCTACTAAAAACCCGGAAGCGCACTACCTTTGTATGTGATGTTCTAGAAAAAAGAAGTTGGATCTATGGTAAGAATGAGTGCAGTATTAATAATATTAATACAATCTTATACATTATTAATTACATTACTACTATATTCTTAAATTTTTTAGTGGAAACAACTCCTCTTATGCTTATTAATTACATTATTGATATATTCTTATGTTTTCTTAGTGGTAAGCTTATTAATTACACTTAAGAATAAGATATGGGGCGGTCACATACGCAAAGGAGTATAGTTGCAAATGAATATTTAATTATTTAAAGTACCAAAATCTCTTTTACAAAAAAAGAAAAAGTAAAAAAGAATACCCAGTCTCCAACTCTAAAGAAGGTAGGCATGAAACCTATTTCTGGATCTAGAGAAATTCCTATATAAATCTGGATCCATGCATTCGAAACTAGATCCTTCCAAGCGATGATAAAAAACTAGAATAATTACATTCACACATCAAAAACACATATAGGCTTTAAGACCTTCATCGCTTGATCAACGGCCAAAAGTTCTCACCTTTCAAAATAAGTGTAAAATTGATCCAACAGTTTACTCCATTTATAGGGTGTCCAACCAAGAATAAGTGACTAAAAGGTGGGCCCTATGGGGAGTTATGCACATTGATTTATGATGTATAGTTTATAGTGACTCGGGCCCCACTTTAGATTTCACTCCTTCTCAAGCATCTCAGCCTCAGGTGCACATGTTCACTTGGTAAAGTACAATTTATTTGTTTCGTATTTTGACCGTCTATTCCATTTAGATCGGACATTAGTAAAACGTCAATCAGTCCCCAAGCCCTAAAATCTCCGGACATCTTTCGAATCTCTTAAAAAGTCGTATTCTTTGTGCTGCAATTCCTGCAACTGCATCAGGTACCAATACCATCATCACCCTATCTCTTCTTCCTTTTATTGTACTTTGTTTGTTAACAAATGAAGGAGCGGTTTTTCTTTTTCTTGCCCTTCTTCTTAATCTTGATGGCATGAATCTCGCTCTTCTTCTTTTCGGCAGTCATGGGTCGCTTGTACAGACCATCATAGTTGAGAAAATATGTATCATTGGAATTTTTTTCTCCAGAAATCAAGCAGTTCATGAAAATGACTGCATCTGTAATCTCATTTCTTCACTTGGGTTTTCACATTTTTCAGAAAAAAAAAATCATTTTTTTGACATTTCTACATTTGGGTTTCTCAAAAAATCAAGTAGTGTATGAAAATTTTTGTGTCTGTGATCTCATTTCTTCACTTGGGTTTTCACATTTTTTCTGAAAAAATATCATCTTTTTTACGTTTCTGCATTTGGGTTTCTCAAAAAATCAAGTAGTTTATGAAAATGATTGCGTCTGTAATCTCATTTCTTCTCTTAGGTTTTCACATTTTCGGAAAAAAAATCATTTTTTTGACATTTCTGCAATTGGGTTTCTCAAAAAATCGAGTAGTTTATGAAAATTCTTGTGTCTGTGATCTCATTTCTTCACTTGGGTTTTCACATTTTTTCTGAAAAAATATCATCTTTTTTACGTTTCTGCATTTGGGTTTCTCAAAAAATCAAGTAGTTTATGAAAATGATTGCGTCTGTAATCTCATTTCTTCTCTTAGGTTTTCACATTTTCGGAAAAAAAATCATTTTTTTGACATTTCTGCAATTGGGTTTCTCAAAAAATCGAGTAGTTTATGAAAATTATTGTGTCTGTGATCTCATTTCTTCAATTGGGTTTTCACATTTTTCAGGAAAAATTTATTTTTTGGGAATTTCTTCAGTTGGGTTGCAGAAGCTAATGGAAGCTGGCGTGGGAGGAAACCTAAAGCTGTTTCTTTTCATTCCCTCAACTCCATCTTGGAAGTTTTGAAATTGGCGTCTTCTTCTTTCTGTTACTGGTGTTTCAGTGTCTGGTTTTTCTACAAGTGATTTAAAGAGGGCATAGAAAGAAGCTTTTGCTGATCAGTAAAACTAAGTGAAATCATGGAGACCATACGGCACAACTCATCTTCTCTTGGGAGAATGTGGAGTTTTCCGTGAAGGGGTACTTCAGAAACCTGTAAATGGATGCAAGGGAGCGTGTAGGAGTGGCGTCAGGCAAATCTGCGAGTTTAACTGTTGACCTAAGCTCTTACAGTGCAAGCTCACACAACAGTTTAATGGCGAGTTCGACATCAGGGGCAGTCCCTATGCAAAATATGTGCCCTCCATTTAATTCAGGTGTTCTTCACATGTCAAGACCAAATGATTCTCTAGATTCTCAATATCACGGCGATATGTCTTCAGTTATGAAGCTGGGTTTTAGCATGAGTGAGCCAATGAAGAAGACGAAGGGTAGGCCAAGGAAATATGGTCCTGATGATAGTATGGCCCTGGCATTGAGTCCTTTGAACTCGGTCTCGGGCTCAGGAAATGTGAATTCTCCATTATCAGAACCATCAATGAAGCGGAGTAGAGGGCGACCTCGAGGATCCGGAAACAAGAAGCAGTTGGAAGCATTGGGTACACTCTCATGACCTTTTTCCTTGAAAAAGAACGTCTCTATTAGGTATCTGGTTTGTAGTGTACTAGCTCTTAAGGGCTCTTTGTTTACATGGAATTGAATTCATGGGATTCTAAGAAATGTATTCCAATCAAAGTGGCTAAAATTGAAGAAACAATAGTGAAAATCCATAAATGGTCATCAGATAATCTCTCATTCAGTGGAAATTGAATTGAGAGTAGAGGGAAAGAATACCCGGCCATCACCCTTGTAAATCAAATCCTATCCATGGTCCTATCTACATCTCCAACTTTTATACTTCACACCTCACCTCCTTTATTACTTTGTTTCTAGGTTTATTCTTTAATTACTTTGTTGAAACCCATTTTACCACAAATTCCTAGGCATGCAAACAAGCGGGCCTTGAAAGAACAGAACATTTGACTCCCATTGTTCTGAGTATCTGTTAACTTTATATGGTAATTGCCACAAATCATGCTTACATTTCAGTAGTTTGTAATTTTTTTTTTAACAGAATGCGACAAAAGATTAAAAACAATGGTGCAAGGAATATAGAATGCTAAATTAACAAAAAAACTGTAAGCTTGTACTTACAGCACTTAAGTTTATTTGGACATGGGGTTGTCTTCTGTCCCAAACCATCTCAGGCAACATTGCATTAGTTTGTCATTATTGGAGGCATTTGTTTTCTTCTTTAAACTTATTCATAATGTTATCACTCTACAGTGCCTGCACGATACTAATGCTAAGAGCTATATGTGGACTAACGAGATATGAATCATCATCATCATCAAAGCCTTGTTCTGTTGAGAAGTCCCACATCCCACATCGCCTAAGTAATAAACTTGATATGTCTTAATATACTTGTATGGGCCTTCCACCTATTAGCTTAAGTTTTTTTGTTGGTATATGGTTTCTTATATGGTATCAAAGCGGGTTCCGATCCCGTTGTTCTTATGTAGCCCACGTGACAGGCCCGTCCGTGAAATCTGTTGGGCTTGCACGTGAAGGGGAGTGTTGGGAAGTCCCACATCGCCTAAGTAATAGGGTTGACATGTCTTAATATACTTGTATGGGCCTTCCACCTATTAGCCTAAGCTTTTGTGTTGGTATATGGTTTCTTACAATCCCAACTATGTTGTGGTCACTAGCATGCTATGAATGTCATATGAAATTTCGGGGTGGCTTCAAATATATCAGAAAATATGAAGAAAATCAACAGAAAATCATATATCTGGCCTTTTTCCTAATGTACAAATAAATTTAAAACGGCTTGCTATTGTAGCCTATAAAAGTTTTGAAAGTTGCCACTACTGTAGAGATTTTCCACAAACAAGGTTGTTCACTCATGGGTGAGGTATTAGGGTTGAGCGAGAAAGCTAAACCCTAATCTCTACATTTATGAAGTCATATTCAACTGGGGATTGGTGATGGTGTGCGGATCTTTTACCCATTTTCTAAACTTGATGTATGGGTAAAATGTGTAAAGGCCAAAAAATATGAAAAGTACAGGAACAGATCTGTTTAGGCCTATCTTCACTTGAAGGCCTTGCATATACTGAGTTTCTGAATGTAAGAAATTATGTGTATGTCTTCTTCCAGATTCCTACCTAGAGTAGAATGTTTCAGTATTTTGGTTGAGGTGAAATGAAGGAACTATGTCTCCCACTATTCTAAACTGGCATCTTGTGACTTTAGCTAATGAGTCTGCTACATACTGCATTTCTCTTGTTATTTTCTTAAATTGGAGGATTTTGATGCCTTTTTTTTTTGCTCAAGTGCTTGCAGAATTTTGCATTGTCAGAAATATTTAAGCATGAAAATTAAGGTTTAGTTCAGAATTAGTTTATTCAAGAAACAAATGTATTCTCAACATGATGTCATTGAAATGGCACGATAACCAAATAATTCTTTTCTAGTTGTCAATTACTATTTCTTTTCTAGAAGCATTTATATATATATATATATTTTTTTTTTTTTTCAAAAACATACATTCACATTTTTAGAGGTTTGTGTCTATTTCATGTTCTCGACTTGTTCCTTTTGTGTTGATTAATGACAGGCTCAGCTGGGTTTGCTTTTACTCCACACATCATCACTGTTAAAGCTGGAGAGGTAAGTGATTATCTCTTTTGTCACCCAGTTTTGCTTCTCATTTTTATAATTGCGAACCTTTTTTTTTTCCTTCTAATTCTTGCAGACTAGTTTCCTGTTTTGTATATTCCCAAATAATTTTCTTAATGTTATTTAGATTGTTTACCAAAAAAAAAAAAAAAACAGTTGTTTTGACTTCACAATTTCATGTGTTTCTCTTTTTGGGCCTGTTGGTTGCTGGAACTTCTGAGGTGGATTTGGCCTGTATGGAATTCCAAATCCCATTATAGATTGTCTGCTGATAAACACTACTGATTGCAAGAGTTCCAGAAGCTTAGGGAATTTGCCATAGTGAAATGCCATTTTCCAGATATGCAAATGTTAGGAGGGGTTGAGCATTTGAGGAATTCCAGGAGAGAAGCTGCCTGACAGCATTTGGAGTTTTTTTTTTTTTTTTTTAAATACTCACAACATGAATTCCCCAAATGCTTGCAATGTCATTACTGTAACTTTCTTCTAGAGGATTGTTATTAAAGCATGATTGTAAAACATCACTTCTTTTTGTCTCTTTGTTTTGTTTGGTTGTCTTTTTTAAGCTGTCTTTTCTTAATATCATAATAGGCTCTAGAATGACCCAGGTTTTTTCGATAAAACTTTGATGGAACAAACTACACCTATTGTCCCTACATGATGAGAAGGTTTTTTTTTTTTTTTTTCATGAAAATGGATTGCAGACATTGGTAAACGAAGCAATGAAAAAATGAACTCCCATATTAAAATGGAAATGGATGGATAGGTAACCGAAACATACATTTAGAAACAGAAACATAATCTATTAATTTTGATGAGCAATGAGATCAACTTGATCTGATGGATCCTCAATCTAAGTAACGCACATAATATTTCTGAAAATATAAAAGAAACCTGGTTTTTCCTGTTTCAAACTGCCTTTTGATCTTAGGACATCTTATATAGATATGTTTTACCCCAATCTTACTTGCTGTTCATTGATGCTGCTTTTATCAAGGATGAAAATAGCAGTAGCGGCGGGCATAGCGGCCTGCCGCCAAAACGTTACGTAGCGACGTAACAGTGCGATTTGGAAAAATCGTCAAAAAAATATGAAAAAATTCTAGAAAATTTAGAATATTGGAAAATGAGAGAAAATGCAATTTTTTTTGCAAAACTAACTAAGGTGAGGGGGCGTAGCGGTCCCTTCACTGTATGAGGTTCTGTATCGCTGTATAAATAGAAAATAATAGTAATGATCATTTTTTTCACATGTGTTCATATTGCTTAGTTATGCTAACTTAGAAACTAATGAAAATCTCATAAAAGAAAAAACTATATCATGAAGTCAAGACTCAAGAGTACCTAGAGAAAAAAATACATCTACCAAAGGAGGTGTCTAAATGTACTTAGATACGAATCATTGAGAAGAACTCTCTGTATTGACTGTAATTTGGCGAGATCATGTTTCTTTTGGTATTCTTTTAAACATAAAAGGGTAGAAGAGTTGTGTAGAAATGTTATTTGGAGAGAAAAAGAAAAGAAATAAGTCTTATTATACATTTTAAAATAATTTGAAAAGTAAGAATTTTTCTCACCTCGTAGCGACCCCGTAGTGGTCGTAGCCGCCCCGTAGCGGTCGTAGCGGCCGCTACGAGTGCGACGGCCGATAAATTGGCCGTAGCGTTGCGGTGGCGGCCGCTACGTAGTGTAGCGGGCGCTATTTTCATCCATGGCCTTTACTGAGCCAATTGCTGAAAAGACTTTGCTAAGGTCTACCACTTCAAAAGGGAATAAGGCAACTTTGCTAAGGCTACGCTCTATTTTTCAGTTAGGAAAAAGAGATAAAAAGGAAAGAAAAGGAGACTTCTAGAAATTAATAGGGCCAATAATAATGGGCTCTGCTGTACTAACTTCAACCTGGCCCAGCCCGTCCCATCCTGTGCATCCTTAAGGATAAGGAGTTTTTCCAGGGACGTCAACCAGATTTCCACCCTGCCCCGCGCACATGAATGTCATTATTGTCCTAAACTTGGATAGAAGTGGAATTCTCCAACTGTACCTTAGAGAAAGCAACAGAAGGGGAAAAAATTCCTCGAAGATTTTATTATTGCTGTGTGCAACCAACTGCCTCAGCTGCATTCCATCTTCCTCAAGCATCATTGAGTCTACTCACACAACAATGATTCTAATGCAACATCACAAATAGTAGATGTGGTTCAATCTATGATCTCCTTTTCACATGGGAGCTTTAGATCATGGACACCATGTCTTTAGGGGGCTGTTGAGTAAATAAAATTTCACCCGTCACCCTACGTCTGTGATTTGAGCTGTTTTAAAAAAAGGTTTGAGCAGTTTGAAATTTTTTTTCCAATTTTACCATCCATGATGAGATTAAAATGGCCCAACTCATGAGGTTTAGGCGATTTGATGAATATATATACATATATATTTATTTATTTTTCCAGTCACTTTGTATCCCCCCCACCCCCCAAAACAAAAACAAAAATAAAAAATAAAAAATAAAAAATAAAAATTATTATTATTATTATAAGAAGCAGAAGAAGAAAAAAAATTTCACTAATTGCATCCATTCTCATGTATTGCAGTGATGCAGTAGCTGTAGAACTCAAAGTAAACTAGAAGAGTCCCAAAGGGTCCCCTGATATGAAGCATGACTGAAGGACAGCTTTCGTCTTGCTTGTACACCTCAAATATACATGCATGCACATGCACACAGATACACTGCCGCCATAGTTCAACTACATTGAAATTTATCTTTTTCCTTCCATGATGTTTGGTTTTGGTGATGATTCCAAACCTTTCCAGTGGTGATGATTCCATTAGACCCCCTGGTGATGCAACCAGGGATTTCACATCCAGTTGAAGGCTTGAAGCCCAAAGTGTGGACACAAGAGGGTCCAGGACTGCACCGGTCAGGCTCCTGACGGGTCTCACTCGGGATCTCTTTCTCTTTGGTGCTCTTGTATGGATGTCTTGCATGGCACCGCCCCCATGATCCATCTGACCCTGTCACCCAGTACCACCCTCTCAAAATGTCATTGATCCCGTTGTTTTCAACACTGATCCAAATGGGACCCACAGTTGAATTGAAATCCAATAATAATAATGATGATAATAATAATAATAATAATAATAATAAATGATGCCTTTTGAAAACATTAAACTTTTAGGGTCATGGACCAAGGGGTTAGGGTTATCTAGTGGACTAGGAAGTTTTACATACAGGTGGGTCACATCCAAAATGTTTTGATCCCCCACCTCCCCCATGACATATTGTCTATCATAGTGGGCGTGTGCCAGAAATCCACACGGGAGCCCACATATCCTCGAGTACACATTTTTTTCACTGAATATTGAGCTTGGACCAACTAAAGAAAACAAAATGTCTCATGAAATTGAATTGGTTTTGAAGGATATATTATTTATGCTTTTTGATGGTTTCATTATCTTTTGGCAGGATGTAGCATCAAGCATTATGGCCTTCTCACAGCAAGGGTCGCGTGCCGTTTGTATCCTTTCAGCAAATGGTGCCATTTGTAATGCTACCCTTCGTCAGCCAGCAACATTTGGTGGGACTGTCACATATGAGGTTTGGTCGAATGGAACTTTTAGTGCCATTTCTAATTTGAGTATATAGTTTCAGGCTTTCAGCATACTGTCTTCATTATATTCTTTATTAGGGGCTGTTTGGCAAGTCCATAAACCCACCTCTATTTCTCTTAATGAGGTTTAGAATAGATATTTAGACATTAAGACTGTTTGGATGGTGCAAGTTGGTATCTTTTTGAAGCAGACAAAAAGACATTTTATGTCTGTATGAGGAAGGCCCAAAATCTATCCTTTTTGAGACAGATGTATTCATCTAAAGCGGGGAGATGTGATGCTACAGTGCTCATTGAAGCCTGACCGTGTTTTTGTATTGTTTTGAAATTATGAGCCCCTACGTGAAAATCCAAACCATTGTATGTCTTAATAACCTCAATAACAGCTATGATATCAAGTTTTAACCGTTGATGTTACACAAATCAAGAGATACTCTCAAAGGGAGGTAAACCATTGGATCTACATGTCTAACCTTTTGTGGGACCCTCTATCAAGATCAGAACTGTTGTTCCTCTTCATAAGCCCAAGAACAATTATAGGATCAAATTTCAAGCTCTGATCCCTTGAGAATCTCGAGAAAATCATGCAAACCCGTGGGACCGCTGATATCAATGCTTTAAAACTAACTGGGTTTCATTATTTTTTTATTTTCTTTTTAATTGTGGGGTTCTCAGCTTCAATCGAAACTATTGATTCTCTCTATTATGTTAAGCAAGACTATGGTATGAAAACTGAACTGTTGATTCTTTGTCGATCTCAAGATATTTGTGAAATATTGTGGACCATATGATCTGATTTTCTTCATTTTGTGGCCTTGAATATCAAGATCTGAACTGTTGCTCCTCTTCCTAAGCCCAAGAGCGTTTATGGGGCTAAATCTGAGTCCTTAATTCCTTTTGTATCCTGAGGAATTCATGAAAAACATTGAACCATAGGATCCTAAAATGTCTATTTAAACTTTAAAATGGTCTTACCAAACTGTCTAAATATGAAACGTCTATTTTACACAGATCTATTATCCACATGTCTGTTTCATACCGATAACATTTGCCAAACAGGGCCTTATTGTATTCTTTTAAATTTTCAATGGCTTCTAAGCATATATGCTTTGTGTAAAACATGTAGATGCCACAGAAACAAGTGTTGACATGCACATGGAGAAATATTGTGGCATTAGAACTTAAAAATACACAATGGACGTCATAGACAGTCCATAATATCAAACTTGATACAATAACTATAGACGTGCAAACACCTATTATTCGCATCCTATCAGGAATTGTAGTTTAAGATCATTATTTATCTTTTCTGCATTCATTGGAATCTACTTTTAACAAAGTTCAGATTGGATTTTATTTTCGTTTTTATTTCAATCTTTTTTTAGTAGTGCATAGCATATGGTTTGTCCGGTGTAACTAATGAAGAAAAACAGGCTGATGAACATCAGCCATTCCGCAAGTTCTATTTGGCTTCTGATTTGATCGCCATCTTCTGGCAAGCACAGACCTATTCACCTCCAACTTTAGAGCAACTGGAAATTTATGATGACCATGTTACCTAGGCTTGTTCAGTTAGTTACCTGAGCACATAGTCAAAGATAGCTCTCAAGTCAGTGTAAAAACCATGGAGTCATGAAATTACTAATTGACCATGTCTCTTTTTTCGGCTTTAAGGATGAAAATGGGTTGGCTTGAGGTTGGGTCCTTGTGTACCTGGACATGGAGCCAAATTAGTAATACAGACCTGTACTGGTCCAGGTTATAGAACTTTTCTTCACCCCCAAAGATAAATTAAATACTTGACCTGGACCCAGAACCAGACCTAGACCCAAATGAAGGGCCAGGAACTCTACCTGAATCAAGACCCAAAACATATATACTTGCATACATACAACCAGTTAATTTTTATGTATATTGTGAATTTTGGTGATGTAATCAGGTCCTCGGCCTGGAACAAAAAAGAAGGTCCAATTATTCAATCCATGCCATTTTTTATTTTTTTTTATTTTTTTATAATTCGGGTCTTTCAGGTAATCAATATTTCATTCCTAGTCATCTTTGCACCACTTGTGAACCAGAAAAATAAGGTGCATGTATATAGATCCCAATCATGTTCCTTTTAGCGTTTTTGCTTTTGAAATCTGTGTGATTATTTTTTTCAATTGAAACTGAATATGCAAAAATTTGTATAATTTTAAAAAGAATTTATTTCTACTAAGTGTTAGTGCGGATGCTTCACAGAGGAAAAGATGAATTTAGTGGAGTCGCTAGAGTGTAGGGTACTCAATTTGAGAGAAAGGAAAAGAAAGCACAATAGAAATTGGCAAAATTATGTTTCTTTTAATGATTTTAGGACAAGGTATATAGTCTGTGAAAACCAATGAATCTGGGTCGTCAACACATTGCTCTTGGTTAGCCTGACAACTCTCAATACCCTTGGTACAGACCCATCAGATCATAGTGTTTGTGGGATCTCAAGTCCTCAGAGAAACCTTTAACTTGATGATTTGCTATGCCAGTAGTAGAGTTCACCAATGGGAGAGGCGCACACACACCCAGAACACGTCCAAGGGAACTGCATAGAGGGGCCTAGTGTTTAGAACTCAAGGATCTCCTTAGCCTAAGGCAAGAACCACAGTAGATGGGGGCAAACTCGTCCAAAGGGTTGCTATACTAGTAGTAGAGTTCACCAATGGGAGAGGCACACACACCCAGAAAACATCCAAGGGGACTGCGTAGAGGGGGGTAGCTTTTAGAACTGAAGGATCTCCTCAGCCTTAAGGCAAGAACCGTAGTGGATGGGCAAACTCGCCCAAAAGGTTGTTGTACGTGTACTAGTAGTAGAGTTCACCAGTGGGAGAGACACACAAACCCAGAACACGTCCAAGGGTACTGCATAAAGGCGGATAGCTCTTACAACCCAAGGATCTCCTTAGCCTAAGGTAAAAACCGCAATAGATGAGGTCTACTTGTGCCAAGGAGTGCCAAGACTAGTGCATGAGATCTCTCAAGGGAGTAAGGCAGTGCACTGAAACTTTGTGTATATGCGAGCCCTGCCTTAATGGTAAACTCTAGACTTTATATCCCTTTGTATCCCTCATGACACCAGGAATGGAAGCTCAAAGCATTCAGGAAAGAGAGGCAGTGCAAGGAAGAACAGTGGGTAAAGGGTAGGGAGGATGTGCCATAAATGGGAGCCCGAGGGGTATTTATAGTGTTGGAGAACCCTCCTTTGGCCTTGGGTGTGGGAGAGAGGTGTTCCACGCTAGGGTTGGGCATGGAATAGGGTATTTTCCCACACCTGGTCCTCTTCTCTAAAAAATTTCTACGGCAAGTGATCTTTAGCCGGCAATAACTTCTGATCCAACCATTGGTTTTTGTGCTTCCCACTATTGGAAAGCTCTTTTCGAATAAATGTCTGTAGAATCCAAGATTATTCAAATCGGAGTTGTATTGAGGGAGATATGACCCCTAGAAGATAACTGACCCACTTTTTCATTCCTTTTTTTACAGGTGATCTTTAAACGTCTATAATTTTTTATCCAACCATTGGATTTTTCTATGCTGCCTACTTTTTTTTTTTTTATAACCCAGGGTATCTCCTATCTAGCCCAACCAAGGAGCCTTTGGCCCTAAGTCTGAGGGACACTCAATTCTGTAAAACCGAGAACTAATCCGTAGGGGCACATGCAAATCCTGTCCACATACACCGCGTAAAACTATGAGAGGTGGCCAACGAAGGTAGGTGTCTAATACAAGACCTCTCCACTTTTTAAGGCATAGAGTCCTAGGCCAATTGAACTACCACTCGTTGGTTATGCTGCCATTGAAAGGAGTCGTTGTCCATGGAAAGAGTCATTGGCCAACTGAGCTACAATTGGAAAGAGTCCTTGTCATGATCGGAGCTATATTGAGGGAGATACAGGCTTATGAAGTTGACGGATACATTCTTAGGCTGGAGACAGGTGTGTTCCACACCCAACGTGGGCAGGGAAAGTCATCATCATCCCACACCCAGCCTAGGCACAAAATGGAGTCATTCCATGCTCAGCTTGGGCTTAGGGCTAGAGCATTTCACGCCTAGCTAGGGTGTGGGAAGTTTTTTGTAGACTCAAGATCATCCTGATCCAATCTATATTGAAGAAGATGTTGCCTCGGGATGATTACCTTTTTTCTCTTTTTTATTTGGATTTTTTTTTTTTTGGTGGGGTGGGTTGGTTTCCTATATTCAATTTTTTTTGTCAATCTTGGGCATGGAGGTGTGTTTCCTTCCCACCATCAATTTGTCGTACCCATGTCAGACTGGTATTTTTCTGCCTATACCCGCTCTTCCGATATCTGATTTTGATGCAACTTTCGCCACTTTCTTCATCTTGGACCTGTGGACCTATTTTTTATAATCTTTAGACTTGAAGAAGTCATTTTCCCCATTTCTCCATTTTTTTATGGAATCTTTGATTTTCCGTGGAATCCGTTTTCCATGCTTATAGAGAATTATCTCCTGCTTCTTTTTCTTTGTCAAGTTTGCATGTCTACACTAAGGGTGATGAAGGTAGAAATGTGAAGTACTGGCTTGTCAAATAATCGTCACACTGAACTTTGTTTTTTAAGTCTGAACACGAAACACATTCTTCCGTGTCTAGAAAGCTGAAATAGAACATCTTCCAAAGTTGGCATGTTTTATGACATCTAAGTTTCACATGTGAGTTTTCCAAGATCTATGCAATTTCGGCAGACATTAAACTACCCATTCATTCATTCTGTATCTTCTTTCTTGGTTCAAATTAATGTTACTCTTTGTTTAGGGTTTATACTGAACCAAAGGCTATATCCATAATAACTGAAAATCAGTGTCTTCTTTATTCTGAGAGCATTAGGTACATGGATAATTTGTTTCCTCATTGAGCATTTAGTCTCATTTCTGCAGGGCCGCTTTGAGATAATCTCTCTATCAGGTTCCTTTCTGCTAACAGAGACTGATGGCACCCGCAGCAGAACTGGTGGTTTGAGTGTGGCATTGGCAGGATCAGATGGCCGTGTTTTGGGTGGTGGGGTTGGGGGGATGTTAATGGCTGCAACTCCCATTCAGGTCCACACAGCTACATATCATTCTCTTTTTTCATGCTTCGTTCCGTGATCTGTTTAAATGTTGATCCTTTTGCTTTGTGGTTTTGAATGAACTATCAGGTGGTTGTGGGGAGTTTCATTGTAGGGGGTAAAACGCCAAAGCCATTGCCCTTGAAACATAAGCCTTCACCAGTGCCGCCACATATGCAATCCTTTGGGGCCGCACGGACAACCAGCCCACCATCTCAATCGACCACATGTGAATCACCCGATGAGCCTAGTAGTCCACTTGAACCAAGTTCTGGAGCTTTCAACAACAGTGTCCAATCCATTCAGCCAATGTCCTCATATGCACCTCCTGGTTGGACAGGCTCTCATTCTGTTGATCCGCAAAAGCAATGATTGACCAATGTGAACCAAGAGCATGACTAACGGTGGTTGGTTCCATAATTTTAGAAGTAGTTGTTTCTTCTTTAGCTGATAGGGGCTGATTCTGGAATCTAACTTGATAAAATGAAATTGGCTCCTCTCATGCGGTCTAACTGCTGGTTCCAGTGTCCTAATATCCGTTGTTGTTCGTAAGTTTCTATCGCACTGTTTTCTAGACCACCTTTTGTGGCTTTGAAAACTGACGACGGTTTCTTGTGTCATATGGAGAGCTTCTGCCAGAGATTTTCTTTTTTTATTTTTGGTTTTCCAAATGGGAAGTTTAAAATAGGAATATAGATTTTAAGGATCTTTACTCAACCTGCATGTAGGATTTCTCTCATCTTTGTTAGCAAGTATATGGCTTTGAGTTAAAATTTTCTACAGTCCATGAGTCAGCCAGAGTTTAAATTTCTGACATCAGTGATGGATCCGATTGGGTACTGTCAAGCTGTACTCTTTGTAGTCATTTGAAATTTGACTCTTGTACTGTTTATCTTTCACCTGTAACCTTGACTGGTGCTGGCTTGTATTACTTATGTACTTCATTTAATTGTTAAGTTTATTATAGTTTGAACAATACACTGGTTAGCAGTTTTTCCCCTCTTTTTGGCTTTACAAGATACTCAAAACTCACCCACGCACACTACTACATGGTGAGACAACCAGCTGAGAAACAGCTAGGGACCGCTGGGGAGCAGTTGATAACAGGTATTAATAGCATATCGGCATGTATATAGTGTTTCAAAGGTTCTCTGCGCTTGCCTGGTACTTTTGGTCATCAAAACTATGGATGCCTTTAAGTAAACAAAACAACTTGGTGATTCAGGTTTTATAATGCTTGAACACTCATTTATGGTGTAAAGAGCTACCAGCACTTGGTTTATGCTCCAAATGGGCCTAACCAAACAGTTAGAATCAACGCAGTAAATAAAGAATGAGGCTATGATTGTGTACAAGCCTTACCAGGCAAGCAAGCCCAGCTCTTGTTCTCAACTTTCTCCTTGGACAAAACAACCAGTTTGAATGAGATACCATCTAATTCCTTTGATGCTTGAGCATGTTTATATGGCTAACGTTGAGCATGTCTTGCAGGGGAAAACCAGTTCTGAGCAGAGTGTTTTGAGTAACAAACTTGTGTAGGCCCATTTGCATCTTTGCAGAGCAGGTTAAAGGTGGGAGGGCCAACAGGCCCAGCCCACTTGAAGCTATGTCTATCTTTAATTTTTTATCCAGTGGACTGGGCCCAGAGTAAAGTTATTTTGGCCAGACTTGATTATTCTGAACACAATCTTTGAAAGGTGCTATTTCTTTAACCTGTGGACGAACCTGAGTTGTGACCACAAGGTTAGAGCCCAACTTGACTCCAACCATTTCCAAACTCCACCTGACCAAAAGCCTAGGATGGGTTGGAATGGTTTGGTATGTATCAGGTTAAATGCGTACCAAACCTGAACTCCCAAGCATCCCATACCATGCCTAAACCATGATTCTTAAGGATGTATGATACGAAACCCTTCAAATGACCAGTTGCCTGGTTTGGTACTGCTTTTTGTATCAAATTCACTTTTTTATAGTGGATAAGAGCCATTGTTTTGGTGCAATGGTAAAAGTCTCGGTTGTCGTACATGAGAATGTAGGTTTGAGACTTGTGAGGAGTCACTTTGTTCAAAAAAACCCAAAAGGTTAGGTTTGTCTCTAGTTTGGGTCCTGACCCTGCTTCTGCGGGACCCCCACTGGGTAATGACCTTTAATGACTTTAATATACTAGATAAATTAAATCTCAAGAAAAAAAAAGAAGGCGGAAATTCATATAAAAACACTGTGGAACTTCTAGCCATTAAATCAAAGAGGATTAAGATAGGCCTGATTTGGATTTTTAGACCTATTGTCTAGGAATAGGGTTTTCTTCCCTAACAATTCCTCCTCCATCGGCATTCAGATCATTCCTTATTTTTAATATCTTCTTACAACATTTTCATTAATGAACATGCAACTCGATCTAATGGGTCAATGCAGACAAACAATTAAACCTGTTTTCGGTTGAAATCTTTGTAGAGCTGTACCAAACTAAACCCATGGCAACTACCCCAAAAAATGAAATATATATATATATATATATTCAAGACTATTACTAGATACTGAGATACAAGGAATTCAGGATGAAAGGTTTATGTTTTATATTGACCTGATTTAATTCTTTGAAATATGCAATGCACTTACATTTTTAAGGCAATCCCATCTGACCCACATGATTCATCATTTCATAAAAATTAAAAAAAAAAATCTCTACTAAAGGGAGCTGATCACTTTCATTTAGTGGGGCCCATTATGGACCCTACTTACATATGACATGTGGTCTTCTTTTAATTTTCTGCCTCCAAGCCTCATTGTAGAGAATCCAGACTGAAGCGGCCCAGTGGTTCATAAATTATTTTGCTATTTAAAAAAAAAAGACCTATCTTTTGGTAAAAGTTATATTTCTATTGTTTTGAAGTTAGGTTTTATGATGCTGACCTCTACACTGACAACTTGATTGGGCTTATGATATAAGCAGATTAGCCAAGCAAAAGATGAGTTCACATAGGTCAAATCATTTTCTATTTTAATTTCCAAGGACAAAGACATTACTTGAAAGATGTGATATCTACCTAATTCACAATCCATACAGTTAGTGCAATACAGATGTGGCATATGTGATTTTTTTTCTTTTTTCTTTTTTGAAACGGACTTGATGTGATTTTAATTACATAATCACCATCATTAAGCTGACATCTCATCCAAGGTTAGTTAAATGTTTCTTTTCTTCCAATAAAACTCAAAGTTTAATTTGACAAGTCTTAAAAGCAAACTACTACTTTGATTTGATGTAGCCTTTCTTTTGCTTAGACCTTTCAGAGTAGCCCATTCTTCTAAATTAGACATGAGAAGGGCCATGGGACTGCATATCTAAAATGAGTGCACAAGGGACTGCCTCACTAAAAAATAGATATTTCTATAAGTAGTTAAAAATAAAGAAAAAAAAAACGTATATAGTAAAGAATGTAAATAAAATAATCTCTTCTCAGATAAAAATTCAATCTAAGGAAAGATGAGAAATCAATGCTCATTTCGCCGTAAATTTTCATTTATCCAATTCTTATATATGTTTTGGAATAGGGTCTTGGGCCTTTTCACGAGAACAATGACACAAGATGTTGGACAATATGATTATGACACACCTGGCAGTGAACCCTACAAAATGACTGGGCCCACCTGACACAAGTGTGCATTGGGCCAGCACTTGTATAGTGGAAATTGCGCGTACGGGTCATCACCAATCCATCTTCTTCCGTGTATTTAGAGACAGAAAAATATACACCACCACCACCAATTGACAAGTGCCACAATGAGGTATCATTTATGAAATATTTTCAAATAAGGACTTAAACTTTTACCTTATTTCTAAAAAGAATATAATTGTTTTTTCAAATAGGACCCCATATTTTTTAAGAAGTTTTCAATTAAAAACATCTATCCATCTAAAGCTATTTTCTTACAAATGCTTCTTTCAAAACTTAAAATTATTGAAATTACCCTTTATTTAAAGTCATGGGATGGCAACTATACGTAACTAATATTGTGGGGACGCTGATTGTTCTTAATCATCATGAGAACGCTAATGAAATAAATAAATAAAAAAAAGAAAGAAGATGTAGAGGAAGTGAATGAGAGATTAACTGAGGGAAGAAGTCATTATCGGAAAATAAATTTAAATGAACAGATATCCTTAATTGAAAACTTCTAAAAAAACTTACAACTAGTTTGAAAAGTTTTAAAATTATGACCTTTTTTGAAATAAGGAAAAAAGCTTAAGTCCTTATTTCAAATCTTCCCTAGATTTATAACATCTAACCACCGGGACATCAAGATCGAAACGACCGAACATGGACACAAAATCGAAAGAAACATCTCTTCCCAGTTCCCACATATCACACATTTCCCACACATTTCCCACAATCCAAGTCAGAAACCTTAAAATCCAAAAACCCCTCAGATTGGATTGCTCCAGATCTCAACAACTCTTTCTTCTTCTTCCTTGGACTTCTTCAATCCCTTCTACTTCTTATCTTCCTCCTTCTACTTCTTATCTTCCTCCTCTGCTTCTTCATGACTATTATTTCCCACAATTCAGCTCTCTAGATCTCTCCTCTCCACAGGTACCTTCTTCTCTTCGATTTCAATTTTAATTCCGATCTTAGATTCTAATTCCTCTGTTTCATCTTCTTCTTTTCGTTGATTCCAGATAAGAAATGGTGGTTTCAGGACCGGTAACGCCCGGTCAGGTATGGTGCCTTTCTCTTTCTTTGGATTTTAAGTAGACATACATCGGTTTTGGACTTTCCTGTAAAGGAAGCTTGGATGAATGATTGCGATTCTCTGTAGCTCTGCTTGATCTTAATCTTGCGTGAGAATTTGAAGTTAGAAGAGGCTTTTCATCTGTTTTGACCTCGTTTTTGTTTGCGTTTTAACATATGTGAAGTGGTGGTGTTCGTGTTGGTCACTACATCTCAGTTCGCGTGCCGCATTAGGGTTTCCTATTGTATCTGGTGTTACTTTTCATAAATCTGACGAGGAATCACGTTTTCTATGTATCAATTCATCTATCCAAGTAGTTGGTCGAGCAGGGGAGGATGGGTTTCTTTCAATTTGTGTGAAAGGGTTGTACTGTATAACATCTTATTTTATTTATTAGGATGGGAGTGATTACATATAAGGTTGAGCACATTGTGTAGTCAAGTAAGTTCAAATCAAATATATAAATGTGATTGAATGTTTGTCGCCAATTGTGTAGCGCAACTAATCCAAATGGTTCATGAAAAGGTGGGTCGACTGTATCGGATTGCTCCATGCAAGTATAGGTTGTGATATTGTGATAGTATATGGTCATTCGCATACCATGGTTTTAAAACACCACAATTACATGCTGGTTTTGCCTGACCTTTACTGTTTTTGGCCCTAAACATCTAGAACCTACAAGGGGAAAAGATTTAAAATAATGTTTTTTTCGTGAAAGGGGATGATACAAGCTGTTGCAAAGCTTTAGACAGTTATCTTAGCTGTTCGTAACGGTTTAAACCCCAGCCATTACAGCATATGAGAGTGGAATGGCTTTAGAGACATGCGTTGTTCATAATATTTTCCTGTTCTTTTGCCAACTAGACTGGTTACAGTGGATGCCTTTTCTCTTAAACAGCTGTCTGTTTCATTTTATGAAGATATGCAAATGCAATGCTCCCTATATTATTGTTTGACACTCACTACGTGAGTTTTCTTTTGAATGAGAAATACAAACTGCTATTTTCATATTATAATACTATTGAAATCTATGGGTTTTTTGTATGCATCTTGTTGTGTTTGATATGTATGTCTGGTAACAAAATTTGTATGTTGTCCATGGTTGTGTTTTTTAATTTTGTTCTGTTTCAGGTTTCTTTTTTGCTTGGAATTGCTCCAGTATTTGTTGCATGGATATATTCTGAAATATTGGAATATAAGACTTCAACTCATTCCAAAGTGTAAGTGATTTATTTTAAGGTTATAGTAAGTTGAACCCTTTTTATAGAAACAGATTGAGATGCAAATTTTGTAATTTAAATATATTAGTTCATTCAATATTAACTTGTCAAAGAATTAGTTTTGATGCTGTAAATATAATTACGTCACCAGCATCAACCATTTTTTAAAAATTGTCTAGTATGATAAACATCTATAATACATGAAGTGTCCTGATTTTCGTATTTCATATAAAAAATAAGCTCTTTCTTACTGAAATGTTGGTCAATGAGTTGTTTTAATAAGTCGCACTTACTTAAAGTCAACACATAGAAATTCTTATTGAATCAAAATCTAGGAGAATTTGTCATGTTTGGAGAGAAGTCCTGCAGCTGTGAAATTGATCTTGCAATGCAATTTCTCACTGAGTGTGTTGAGTGGGGGGTTTTTTTTTTTTCCCTACATGACTAGGCAGAATGTTTGATGTAGATACCAAGTCTCTAAGTCCATCAATAATAAAGGATAACTTCTAGGGTAAATTAGCGAGAGATCCCTGAGTATTGGGTTATAAAGTCTCTAGTACACGGCACTATCATTTAAGGCCTAGAGTCCCTTGTGCATGGGATTAATACAAGCGGAGGTCCCTTAGTATGCCATGTCATACATTTCGTGACTAATTTGCCCATTCAACCATTTAGGCATAAATTTTAAATTTTCAAATCTTCCATTCTCCCTCAATTTTAGGGTAAGGTTATCTCTCATTTCTCTCATCAGCAAAGAGAAAGATAACACACTGTCGTCTTTTGGTTACTGCTGCTGAATTAGAACAGAGAAGGTCTGGGGCTCTGCTACGGCGCACGGTCTCTGATGAGGAAGATGCAGATCTGAGTTTGCGAAGAAGATGACCAAAAATTGCAAAGAAAATCAGAGTGGGGGCAGAGGCAGTAAAGATCTGAGAAAATCTCTCTGGTTTCGCATCATTGCCGAAGAAAGAGGGCAGTCTTTGCCTGAAGACCGTCGCTTATCTTAGTTACTGCGAAATTTATCTGAGTTTTTATTAAATTTATCTAACTTTTTGTGAAATTTATTTGAGTTTGAAGTAAATTTATCTGAGTTTTGAAACAAACTCTGATAAATTTATATGACTTTATCCAACCTAGACATGATTTTATCTGAGTTTTTCTTTAAATTTATCTGAGTTTTTGCGAAATTTATTTGGGTTTGAAGTAAATTTATCTAAATTTTGAAACAAACTTAGATAAATTTATATTACTTTGTCCGACCTGGACATGATTTTATCTGAGTTTGATATGCAGTTATCTATGTTTCCTATGATATACAAATTGCTAGGATTTGAAGATGATCACTATTTGCAAATGTTGTAATATTCAACATACTTCTTGTTTGGATTGAGAGAAAATGAATTAGAGGAAGAAGAAGATGACTTGGATAAAGAAGAAGATGAATCAGATGATAAAGAAGAAGAAGAAAAAGAAAAAGAATAAGAATAAGATGAAGAAGTGCAATATGATGATATCTGCTTTGTTGAATCACTTTCCCCCTTTCTCCAAAATCCGTAATATTTGTCGAGACGTTTTGTCTTCACGAAATTTACGGGCTGTTTTTCAGCGTTTTTTAATAACGCGGAGAGGATGTCTAGGAGGGGCATTTTAGACTTTTTAACTGTTAAGAACTTGAAAAGGGACTTTTGCCTCTACGGAAAAAGAATGTGAACCTTTGCAATAAAATGTAATGTTGAGGGACCTGCAGCCAAATGCCCCTAACTTCTATGAACTCCTTTGATGATGGCCATTTGTCCACATTGTGAGAATCTAAGTTTCCAGATAGCGACTTTAAAACTTTTGAAAGCTTCCTGAAGAGCCATCACTTGTTTGTGTATCACTGTATCCCAACTCAGCGGGTTTTGAATGTATAATTGAGTTTCTCGAAAGGCCTGAATTTGTAGTGGAAATACAAATGAAAATAATTTTATGGCATCTAGGTGGGGACTTCTACATGACTGTCATTTTACTTTTCCCATAACCACTCTCTATAAGTGTTCTCAATCTCATATGAAGTTCGAACAAACACCTTGAGAGTTTCCTTTTACTCTTGCATAGTGAATAAGATTTCTCTTACATCAATGTGTGTTTGTCTGTATATATCGGCAATTTCTCTGTACAGCCCGCCCCCTTTTCTAGCGCCCTTTTATTGGTTTTGAAATAGGGCACTTATGGTCAATCCAATCTCTCTACATACTCCTACCGCCCTGGAATTGGTACCGATTCTACTTTGACATGGATCCGAGCATTAGTGATTGTTGGATTTTATTACATTATGTTGGACAATGTATAGACCTTAAATAGGACCTAAAACTAAGAGCTACGATCATTTGATTTACCTGATTCCTTATGTATCCTTAATCCACATCCAAACCTTTACATCCCTCCTCCTCTAATTGTCATGGATCCAGGTGGGGGCGATGTTGCCCTTGGAGCGAAACCTTTGAGACCCAACCTTATTTTTTTTATCAGTAACATTAAGTTTTATTAAAGAAAAGGAGGGTTTCAAAAATTACGCAACATAATCCAACCAAGAAATAACTCTATCCACTCCCTCTTTAGTTAAAGCATCTCCCATACTATTGGCCAACCTGACCTTGTGATGAAAAACCACATCCGAGCGAGAGGACTACTTCTTAATCTTATTCAAAAGAAATTGAAATCTTCAGGCCCACTCTGGGCCCCCTTGTGATGTGTCCTTCCTGACCCGCACAAACTAAGATGAATACTTGACCTAGAACCCCAGCTGGGCCCCACAAGGCTCTGGCCCCATTATCTCCATGGATGACATCACTCAGGAGATCACAGCTGTATCTCTTGAACGTTAGGTCTTGGATTGATGCTCTTCCCGCCATATATTCTTTTTTTAAAAAATGAATTGGTAATCATTCTGTGTTATTTAGTAGCTGAAAGCTTTTTAATGGTTGCAGTCATTCAGATATCAATCTGGTTGACCTAGAAAATGTGACTGTCAAAGAAGATGATCGGGCTGTTCTGCTTGAACGAGGCCTTGCAAAATCAGCATCTGCTAAATTTCAAAGTTCATCAGTCCGAGTGAACCTAATCAGGTACAGAGGACATTTATTCTGTTGATACTCTCAAATTAGGTCCATTCAAACCATGTTTTTCTTACCTTTTCTAGTATTGTTTTTAAATTCTAGGTTCTTTTGGATGGATGAATCTTTCTTGCTTGAAAATCGAGCAGCTTTAAGAGCCTTGTAAGCATTTGCATTTCATAGGTAGTAATCACCTTTAATCAGCATTTATGGGTCCTTTTCCTTTCTGGTTGTAGTTGCATACTTATAATCAATGCTGTATAGGGCTGAATTTGGGGCACTTCTAATCTACTTCTACATATGTGACCGGACAAATCTGTTTTCAGACTCTAAAAAGGTACCTATCCTTCTGGCTTTTTATGATTGCTAGAGTTCATGCATGATTACTGTATTCTTTAATTTTTTTAAATGGAAGTCATCATGAAAGAAGAAAGTAATTGAAAACTTGTACCTATTCCATTGCTTTAGTGAGGTGGTCATAATTGAATACATGCTTTTTATTATCAGAAGTTAACATTGTGGGATGGTGGAAAGGTTTGTGGATGATTCCCCGCGCCCCCCCCCCCCCCCCCCCCCCCCCCCCCCCATCTCAGCACTCAACCAAATATAAAATCCATCTAAGTTCCACACCATAGGCTGCTAATTTGGTGCCCATTCGACTTCTCTCTCTCTCCCGTCAACAGTACTCAACCAAATACAAAATTCATCTAAGTTCCAAGGGTTGCTAATTTGGCGACTTTATCTATAGGCTAGAATTTCGATAACTTTGAGGCCCTCAAAAGCTTACCTCTCATAATGATTACCATTTTTTGCCACGGGGAGACCATTTAGAGCCCTACCCTCCCTCTGATTGTCATGCTTCCAAGCCTACCCTATGATCAATCTAAGCCCCCACTCTTACTCCGCCCTCTCTTCTAATAAATTAGCATTCACCAAGTTCGACACTCATTTGAGTTTCATAAACCTTTGGATTGATCTGCAAATTTTGACTCTATCAACTTTGTCTAACAACTAGGATTTGGACAATTTTGAAGCCCTTAAATGTGTATCCCCATGGGGTTGCCACTTTTTTCACCAAGGTAGATCATGGGGGAACCCTTCAAATGCACCCCTTACCACTTCCGATAGGATTTGGACAATTTTGAGGCCCTTCTACATGAAGCTGCCACTTTTTACACAAAGGTAGGTCATGGAGAAACCATTAAATCCAACTCCTCCCCCCTAACCATTTTATCTTCTCCCAGTGTTACAGAGCAGGCCGCGCCAAGCCATCCTTGAAAAAGGTCTTAATGTGGGGATCGGGAATGGCTCAAAGATCACCCTGATCAAATCAAGTTAGCTGTGTACTCCTTTTTTTGCATAAAGTTAGTTGTGTAATGTGACCTTCAAAAATATATCATTGAAAAAGATTATAGCTGTTCAAGGATTCAGTCCAGTGTCAAGTTCAACCCCGCATGGTAGTAAATTGGGGTGCTTTCAAACTAGTAGAACTGGAGCGTGATGGGCCATGGGTGGCTGGTGGCCCAATGAGAATTTTTTTTGCAATCAGTTTTCAGTTTTTAAACCTTGTGGCGTTTTTTGGCTTATATGTCTGACACTTCTCCAGTACCTCTACTGTTTCTTCTTCGATGCATTATCGTTGACAATTCATGGGTCTTTTTCATTTTATGTTTTTTTTTTCTGAATGATATGTGACTTTGTGATTTATATTACTCTTTTCCATATCTTAAGTTGAAGTTTTTGTTAGCTGTGTTTTTTTTTATTCCCATTGTTGCATGCTGAATAAGCAGGTTTTTATCTTAGCTTTAATGTGCCATTTAAAGAATTTAATACCTCTTAATTGTATTGCGATCTGTAATTTTCCCCGAACAGAACTACAGCCGCGACCTTTTCCTCTTTCTATACTTTCTGCTTATCATAGCTTCAGCTATTACTTCTCTCAAAAAGCACCATGATAAGTCAGCTTTCTCAGGCAAATCCTTACTTTACCTTAATCGTCATCAAACTGAGGAATGGAGAGGATGGATGCAGGTATAATATCTTTCTTCCTTCATATGAAATTTATGAATATGAATTCTTGCTTATTTTCTCGTTAGCTTTTCATTTTCTTTTTCCTTCCTGTCAATAACAACATGAAATTTATGAATATGAATTCTTGCTTATTTTCTTAATAGCTTGTCATTTTCCTTTTCATTTTGTTTTTTTCCTATCGATGACATGACTGAACCTCAAGATTGGGATAGTGAGCACGTTCCACTGTACCTCGGGCTCGTCATTTTCTCTGGGACATTCTTGTCCTTTTGATAAAAAAATTTCATAGCATAAATTCTTGCATTGGAACTGTGCCTGTATCCTGTGTGTGTGTGTTAGGAAAAGGTGCTGAATTTTGGATAGAGGATAATGAAACTGAACATACATTGCATTCCTCGTTCCTTTCCTTAATTTTGGTTAGGGTGTTGTAGCCACATGGGTTTTTGGGACTATTGAGTATTGACGAGACTACTTATCGAAAAGGCACTGAATTTGGTAAGTGGTTGGAGGCGTCTCATTTCTTGTCCCAAGCTAGAAACCCATGGGCTGAAGTTGCTTCTAATTATTAGATCCGGCATGGCCTCATTTGACATTTGTAATGACCTTCCAAAATATGTCTTTCCTATGCTTTCTTCTTTTTCCCTGTGTATATGTATTTCAACAGATCGGATCCTATTTGGGATATCACCTTTCATAATGTGTCGAGAAACTTTACAAAGATTCTTTGTAAAATCATGAAATGTGCTTGTTCTCTCGTCACCAGTTATACTGGTATTTGACCACTCTATTGTTGCTCCAGTTAAAAGATTAAACTGTGAAAAAACAAAAAAAGATTAAACTGAAGGTGGAGGTTGAACTGCTAGTGGACAGGTTGGTCTGAACAGAAGTCTGGACCGGTTCAACTGCCAATTCAATCAGGTCCATCCAACTGTTATGCCAGAATGAGTACAAATGAGTCAACAATCAAAATGCAAAGCCATCTGTTCTTACCTGTTTGACCCATCAATTTAACTGGTTTCAACAGTATTTTCAACAGCCTGATTTTAGTTAAGCCAGTCTGAGTGGGCAACACCAATTCACTGATTCCCCCTAACTTGCATAAAAGTGAAATTGTCAATCTAGAGATATTTTAATATACATACTCCACACTCATCCGTGACCATAAAATTCACTCATAGCTCTAGCGGCTACCATTTCTCTCCAGTTGATACTTTTTGAAAAAATAAAATAAATTAAGTAACAGTAGGACCTATTAAGCCAGAAAGAGCAGCACAGGAGATCTATGCTGCCCCAACCAAACATCTCAAAACTTCCCTTATAGCCAGGATTTCTTCTTCATTATAGTCACAAACCACTATAAGAGCTAGAATAGGAGCACCTATTTTTTCCTTCTGTTTTTTTCAATGTTAAGAGCAAGGAATAGGAGTACCTCATATCAAGCACATTGCAGTTCTACCAACTGAATTACATGTTGTGTGGAAGGCCAAATTGGATATGGATGAATGAGTGATGAAGTGCTACACTTGGATGTTCTAAAATCATCCAATTGATTAAGGGCTATCACTAGTTTAAGAGGTTTGAAATTATGATCCAGATGTCTAGAGTCCCCAATTTGTTACCCATATTTACGATCAATGTATTTCCTGTAAAATTGCGTTTTGTGGTCATACTGATTGTACATCAGATAAACTCTCTCTCTCTCTCTCTCTCTCTCTCTCTCTCTCTCTCTCTCTCTCTCTCTCTCTCTCTCTCTCTCTCTCTCTCTCTCTCTCTCTCTCTCTCTCTCACACACACACACACACACACACACACACCCCACCCCCCCAACACTGCTTATCTACTTTTTTTTTTTTTTTGCGTACATTGGGGTAATAGTATAGGCATGATACTATAACTTGAGGATCCATGGATGAATCCCTGGGCATGTGCAAACTGAAGTTCCAACACCAGTCAACTGTGAGTGTGTTGGCCACTGCTCATCTTCTTTGTGCCTGCTTATATGTGTATATAAAACTGCAAAGTGAAGCTCTGTTTTCTTTTTCTTAGTTTTTGCTAAACTGTATTAATTTTTTTTTTACATATAAATGAATATTCATTTTGTTGTATGTTGTCCACAGGTGTTATTTTTGATGTACCATTACTTTGCTGCAGCTGAGATTTATAATGCAATACGTGTATTCATTGCTGCCTATGTCTGGATGACTGGATTTGGGAATTTCTCCTATTACTACATCCGGAAGGATTTTAGCCTTGCACGTTTTGCTCAGGTGACTTTCAGTGTGCCAAATGATCATTTTCACTGTTGGAGGTGATCTCCATCGTTGTTCCTATATCAAACTTAGATTAATATTTCTTGAATGTTCGTATGCAGATGATGTGGCGACTAAATTTTGTGGTGACTTTTTGCTGCATTGTGCTTAATAATGACTATATGCTGTATTATATCTGTCCCATGCACACTCTTTTTACTTTTATGGTGTATGGAGCACTTGGCATTTTTAACAAGTATAATGAGAATGGGACAGTGATGGCTGTGAAGATTATCTCATGTTTTTTGGTGGTAATTCTGATTTGGGAAGTTCCTGGAGTTTTTGACCTTATCTGGAGTCCTTTGGCATTTCTACTAGGTAGGTAGAAATGTTATATTCTTTCTTCATTATCCCTTACATTGTACAGCTAGTTGCTTCTTATCTGCAAGCATGATGAAGCTTCTTGAGTGCAGGGTACCAAGATCCAGATCCTTTAAAAGGAAAATTTCCTCTCTTACATGAATGGCATTTCAGATCAGGCCTTGATCGCTACATCTGGATCATCGGAATGATATATGCATACTATCACCCAACTGTAAATTTCTTGAACCCTAGCTCCAGATCATTGTATTGATACAACAGAAATTCTTATTATCAAACCCTCGATGATTGAAGGCATTGCCTTTTCATTGTACATGCTGCTGATAATCTAGGTTGAAAAGTGGATGGAGAAGTTAGAGGAAACTGACACCAAGCGGAGGTTGTTAATTAAAACAGGCATTGTGGGACTTTCCTTAGTGGTCAGTTGCAAGTTTTTGCCACTGTTGGTCTTTCTAAATAAATCTCCATTCTTATAGACAGTTTAACCTATCGTCATTCTCATTTTAGGCTTTTCTTATCAATCTCTATTGCTGTTGTTATCTTTTTAATCTCTCTTTCATTGTAGGTTGGTTATTTATGGTATGAAAATATTTACAAGCTGGACAAGGTTACATACAATAAGTTCCATCCTTACACATCATGGATCCCTATAACGTGGGTATTGTTAACCATTGACAGTATGCATGTATTCACATTTTGGTTGCTGGCAAGAAACTGATAATTTTTAATAATCACTTTCTTCTTCATGTGTGCTCAGTGTTTACATTTGCTTGCGAAATTTCACACAACAGCTTCGAAGTTACTCTTTGACCCTTTTTGCGTAAGTACCATAATGCCATCTCTCTCTTTCCCCCCCTCCCTCTCTCACTTGTTTGTTCTGCAGGTGGCTAGGCAAGATAACATTGGAGACCTATATTTCCCAGATTCATATTTGGCTCAGGTGTGTTGCATTGCTTTCTTTTGAAATAATTCCTTTAGCATGTTTTTTTTTTTTTATTTGAAGAAAGTTAAAAATAAACATAAATATAAAAGTCATATCTACATTATTTATTTCATGTATTCTAAATTCTTCAGTATAAGAAATAAAGCAGAATCAAAATTAAGAAATGCTTTGTGTAATACTATAATCCTGCTTAAAACATCATTGTTCTAACCTTCCTTTTTTGAGGTTTGATCCATTCCTTAGTGAACCTTGCTGGCAGCTCTTTCTAAACTGCAGATGTCAGAAAAGTGAATTGGGCACATACCTGGCATGCATTTACATGGAAATCAAATAAAAGAATCCCCCATGCTATGTGCTTAGACAGTCGAACAAAAACAATGATTTTCTTGCTGAAGAACTGCATGAAGATACTACTTGTGGATCTCCACATCCATCACTTGTTTCTATGTATTTCTTCACTTTGTTCCCCCAATACCATAGCATCTCCACCAGCAAGCCTTGTGTTGTGTCCTTTTGATATGCTTTTATTGTTTTTAGTTGCAAAAGAAAAAAATTGGGATTTGATGCTGGTGAACTGATTACACTTTTTTTATATGGTTAGAGTCTTTTTCTTTCTATGTTCTTAACTGTACTATTATAATAAGAAAATTCCTTAAATCCCCTATTATGTTACTTCTGTAATTTAGTCTGCAAAGATGTGTCTACATGGTATCAACCATCAGGCTTGCTGTCTGACACACATGCAAGTTGTAGCTATCATTTCATAATGTTGCTATGTCGAAGTTGTGCAAAGATGGCAGCCATGAATGTTAAATCGCAATCTCACATTGTTTTTTGACACCAATCTCCAGATCAAACGTGCCAAATGGACAGCCTAAATGGCTTCTTTGCCTGATTCCAGATTATCCCTTGCTCAACTTCATGCTTACAACCACCATCTATCTCTTTGTAAGTGAATTGCGCTCTCTCTCTCTCTCTCTCTCTCTCTCTCTCTCTCTCTCTCTCTCTCTCTCTCTCTCTCTCTCTCTCTCCATTTGAGGTAAAGATAATCATATTGTTATTTGCATATATGCATTAAAACGTATAACAAAAGAATGATCGCATGCAGTTTATTATCCCAATGAGAATATGGACTAATAGTTGTTACCCTGAAAATCATAATTGATTTCATCTCCTTCCATAAAAATGATCCGCCCTTGCTGTAGCTTCATGAGTCTGCTTTTTCATTAGATTCTAAATACAAGCTTACAACGTGTAAGCTCATGACTAATCAGCTCCTCAATTAAGCCCATGGATTATCAATTGAAGCACTCAAATTTCTGTGAAGATTTGATCTCGAGATGCCATGGAATTTTTTGGCTTGGATTCCTCATTTCGATGCATGCAGCTTTAATTCTTGTGAATAAAGCATTGCATGAAGAGCCTTTTTTCTTTAAAGATTCTTTTGTTTATTCCTTTCCAGAGACCCTAGATAGCAAGTGCTACCACTCCTCATAAAACTTGACCCCACTTTCTGAAAGAGCCAAACTCCAACTCTCAACTGATGATTTATGGATGAAGTTCAGAAAAACCTTTGGTTCCAAGCTCCCATCTTGTTTGCCAGTAACCATATGGACGAAAATTCTCCTTCAGAGTCACACAGTTTCTCAACTTCCATACATGATTTTGCTAGATGTAACGTTTTCCAAATCACAATCTCCTAGAGAGGGGCCCACAGACCAACCATCCACTGTACAAGGCAAGGAATAGGATATTCCACAGAAATATATCACGTTCCAAAAGACAATAACATCCCAAATCAAGGATGTAGACTTCTGAAGGAAAGGTGGTCTTTGAATTTTGAATTCCTCACTAAATCCACATAGAAAGCAAGTATTGGGTAAAACAATATTACATATTTTTTCCAACAATCTAGAGGGAGAATTTGATGCAGCTTATGAGCTGTATTGAGCAGGCTAATATTCATGGGCCTCTGAAGAGTGAAGACCCATCCACAGCCGGCCTGAGTATTGTTCAGTGTCTCAACCTAATTCTATTATTATCATTTAAAATATTATTTTTATTTGAAACTCCATTATCTTGAGCTAGTTAGATGTGTGGCGAGGATTTTTTTTTTTTCTTTCGTAATATTGGTTGAATAAGAAATAAAGATCAGTTCCCCCTAGGGTTTCTCTTCTTGGAAATATTGTATTTAAGAGATTATTGTATGGGAATAAAGAGAGTAAAGCTTCTTCTTTCAGAATGTGTGTTCTTGCAGATTGTTTCGATCTTGAAGTTGATTTAACTTTAGTTGAATCAGAGGACGAACCAGTCCCTTTGTCATGGTTATGTTCTTGTGATTCCTTTTTCTTATTTCTGCAACAGCAAGAACTCGTGGTCTTTTAAATATTCAGAATTTCAGATTTGAAGAAATCATGATCTGCTTTTATTGTTGCAACAGGAGTCGAGCAAATACATCTAGAAAAGGGTAGTCCAAATAACTGATATAGTATCACTGGATGTTTTTGTTTGTTATAATAAAGAAAATTGCCCAAGGTTTGAAGATCAGACCATCCATCCAATTGATTGCAATTCTGGTGTTGAGTTAATGGACTAGACTATTGAGTTTGCTCGATGTTATTTTTTTATTGCTTGTCATTCTATTTGTTTGGAAAAGACATCTGAAGCATTAGGTGGGCGGGTTCAGCATATTTGGCTTTTGTAATTGGGTATACATTAGTGATTAGACCCCTTTTTGGTCTATATAAGAATTCTGCAGCATCTTCAAAATCAAGGTTTTAAATCTCGGAGTTGCAGGGAATTCAGCCCCCTTGAGTCAAATCGGTTCACCCGAGTCGAATCCTAGAGCACAAAAGGCTTTAAATTTGTGAAAAAAATGATAAAAAAAAAAAAAAAAATCTTTAAAAGTAGAAAATGATGTCCTATGAATATAGAATTGAGGACATGTGAAAAATGAATGGTTGTAATAGGTGGCAATATTTTTTTTAGAGCCGAATGAATAGTACCTTTTTTATCTTTGGATGCTTTAATATTCCATAAAATGTGGTTTTGATCTTTCAAAATCAGTGGAAAACGACCTTAGAAGCCTCCCACATATTCTTATGACATGGAATTGGTAAAAAAAGAAAAATAGAAGTATCAATTTTGGCTTTCCCATAGGAGTCAGTCAGGGTGGCTCGACTCTATGGGTGCCGAGTCCAAGTTGACTTGGCCCAATTTTGAAACCATGTTGAAAATGCTTTCACCTGGGGAGTGGCTGAGGGGCTACAAGATTCCAAACTACACATTGGAAATTATTGTAGAACGATGCCAACGATTAACCTCAAAAGGCTTTTGCAAGAAAAAGATCCCCAATGGGGTATTTCACATGCTTTACTCTGGGAAATATATCCTTATATCCTTGATTCTCAATTCAAGTGAATTTGGTGCTGCAGATATCCTACCGGCTGTTTGGACTGACAAATTCACTGAAGGCCCTCTTTGTTCCCAGCAAAGACAACAAGCGCCTGTTGTACAATTTCATTGCAGGGGCAACCATTTCAGTCTGCTTGTATTGTTTTTCATTTATTCTTCTTCAGATTCATCTAATTGGGGTATGCGGTTCTACTTCTGCTGCTTGATTGATACTCTTGAACTGTCTAGCTATTCTGTTATGTAATCTTCCTGCATCTCATAATTAACACTAATGGCAGGCATGATGGATTAAGAGCTTGAAGGTTGTTGAGGGTGAGATGATGACCAAAAGAATTCGGATTCCGCTTGATAAACAGGTCAAGGGTATGGTTTTCTTTAAAGATTCTTCTTGTCTATATTGCCATTTTCTAAAGAAAATTCAGATCATTTCTTTGTATTTGGACTTGCATTGTGGGATGCAAAAAAGGAATCTTTTCAGGCAAATAGTTAAGGTCGACCTAGGAGTATGTGAGTTTTTGACTTGATGGATATGCCATTTATCAGTAAATATGTATATTTTCAACAATTCTAATGAAAAGATGATGGGATAGGCTTTAGGTGACCTATCTGTAAGGCTCTTTTGGTATCAAATGAATTCAAAAATCGTTCATTCTCTGCATCTATTTCAGTTCATCCAACTTTTTGATTGGGGGAGAATTTTTTTTTTAGAGAAAAGGGACCTGGTCTGTTTTTTTTGTTTTTTTTTTTTTTTTTTTTTTAATCTCAGCTAGACTCACACATATGAGGAGAAGAACCCGCAAACGCAGGAAGAGAACTCATACATGTGAGGAGAGACGAACTCACGTATGCGAGGAGAGGGAAACTCGTATATCCAATGAGGTTTTTTTTTTTTTTACTGAAATAAACTAATTGCTGTTAAAACGTAATCAAGCATGTTAGACTTTTCTTTTTTTCTTTTTTTTTTTTGCACCATATGTTTCCATTGGTCCACCCATTCATAGCCATACTGTTAAAAACAACTGGGGTGAGAGCAGTGTTTTGAAGGAAAAAATGCGGGGGGTTAGGACCAACTAGTCAGCCCAGGTTCGACCCAAACCGGTACCTTCACCGGTCTGGTGAGATGAAAGCTGGGGTACTGATCAAAACCAGCAGTTGAATTGGCTGAACCCATCATCAATTATTCTGCAATGTATTTGGAAGAAAAAAAAAATTCATTATTTACCTCAGGATCGGACCGATTGGTCACTGGGCCCCTGACTGGTTGGTTTTTTCTGCTTAGTAGAGAGATCGAATTCAGTTGCTACCACTAATAATAAGGGGGCGTGTGGTGTATTTCCTAACCAGTCGAGCTACGTCAGGTCAGGTGTCTTGTATGGTTTCAGAGCATAGGATGGATTATGGAAGTGCAGTTTTTGGCTCTTTGTCAGGAAGAGGAGCTTAATGTCTTGAACTAATAGAAAGGAAGCCGAAACTGAAATCTGAAATCTTTGACCTCTGCCAAAAGAAACTCATCATAGCCCACTTTAAAGTCAAACCATTCGATAAAAACCCTTCCTTTGTTATAGTACAATATTAATTTTTACACTAATCAAGATTAAGGCCTGCTAGAAATTGGTGAGTTGCAAAAAAATATGACTCTTTTTTTTTTTTGTATTTCGGTAAAATGTTCTAAAAAGGATTAAACAAGAATTAGGTTAGGGAAATCGCACTTTGTTTTTTCCTTCAACATGAGGCTATAGACTTGATGACTCCAGGATTGAACCCTAGGCACATATGTGAAACAAATGTGCCAGCACCACTCAACTGCTTCAGTGTAAAACGTGGGTAAGTTGGGCAAAGTTTGGCATCATGCGAATTGGATGTTCCTATGTTCCCATGGGAAAGGACTGGAAATTGTGTTCTGTAAGTTTAATTAGTCTCACTGGAATGATGCCAAAAAAACGTGTCTCGCCAGAGTAGGAAATAAAAAATAATTTTATTTTATTTTTCTTTTGCAACAACTTGCTAGCACCCAGCTTTCTTTCTCCCGGGTGTCCACACAACCCATCCCTCTCTCTTCCCTCTCCCTAGCACTCTCACTGTGTCCCTCTCTTGTCCACCTTTAAAAATTACTATAGGGTACCCACCTTTAGAAATTAAAACATGAGTCCTACCTTAATAGGATTTATAATGTTGGTCTACTCTTTGTGATTGTGAACATGTAACCCACCTTTCGTAATGGGGGCCCACCCTTTAGAAATTACAATGTAAAACCCATCTGGGTCTTTTTGAAAATTACATGTATTTTTTTCATTTATCACCACATACATTGATTCTAGTCAGCCTTGTAATGCCTTTATACTATGGTATGTATTTGAATTATGATGATCCTGCTGGTGCCAAACACGCCTTGGAACTCAATAGCTAAAAAGATTGAATCAGATTACTGATTTCAGTGTTTGCATTCCTGTAAAGTACTAGAAACAAAATATGTATCTTTTATTATTATTATCAGTTTTTTAATCAAGATTTTCGAATCAGACATCGAGAAATGGGGATCATAATCCGTTGTTGAAAAACATGATTCTATTCCTCAGAACAAAATTGTTATAATATTATCAAACAAATTCCACAAGGCATATTTTTATCATAACATTTTAAAACAATGGTGCCAAACAAGCACAATCTCAGCACAGCCCAAGCTTAGCACAAAATCAGGAACACAAACTATGCCAAACACACCCATAAGTGCCAATACCACTCGATCATGTGTGTTGGCAGAATCGCCGGGCATTTTTTTCTGTCTTGGTAATACTTAGTGCTGTTCTTACTCTAGAATCTGGAGTAATGGAAAACTGATGTGAACGTGTAATAAAACCATTTCATATTCAATTTTGGACTGATCGTACATTCACTAGTGAAAAAAGAAGTGGAAATAAAGATGGTCATGTGTCCTTCAAAGGACTTTGTTCAATCTTTGTATCTATTCTCCATCTAGATTGGCTGGACTGTTTGAACTTTGAATGGTCTGGATTGACGCCCATGTATGCCATCATAAGTAGCAAATCCAATATATTGGCCTCGGACATCAACACCTAACTGCCCATCCATTCTGATTTAAACAAGAAGCTAAAAACATCTAAAAATGTAATCCCAGGCTCCATAACTACTGTTGCATTGCATATAACTGAAACAAATGATCAGCCCTCATCAAGCTCCATTTTGAAAACCAAACCATGACAGTAAACTCATGAGTGAAATGGTTGCAATCTCTGTGCACAGTTGTGGCTCAAATGGTCGTGTAACTTTCTTCAGTCTGCCTCAATTCTCCCTTGCTTACCTATGCAAAGATGGGTGAAAAACTACCAAACCAACCATTTTTTTTATTTTTTTATTTTTTTGGGTGGGTGGGTGGGTGGGTATGTGTGTTGGGGGGGGCTGGTGGGGGGGACCAAAATCTAGATTCATTTTTTCTTGTGGCAAATGTTTTTTCAGAAGACATTTCACATTAAAAGCATTTTGGCACTGCAAAAATTCATTTAGATTTTGGCAGCAGTAAAATTTGGAAAAGAAAAGGAAAATAAAGAAAAACGAAAAACATCGAGGGCCCCTTCGCTTCATTTAATTGAATTCCTAGGAATTCTAATACGTGTGTTTTCAAAAGTAGTAAAAATTGAAGAAACAAAGGTGGAGATCCAAAAGTGACCACCAAATAATATCCCCTTTAATGAAAAATGAATCAAGGGGAATTGGAAATGAATATCCAACCATCACCGTAGTAATTCAAATCCTAAGAAAGTCAAAGGGCCCATTTATATCTCCACCTTATGTTCTTCACTCCTCACCTCTTTCATAATCCTTTGTTGGAGCCTCTTGGACCATGACTTTCTATGTATTCAATTCGATGCAAACAGACAGGCCCTATAAAACTTTTCAACAAAGATTCTCAAGAAATGCCAAGGGAGGAAAGAAAGAATAATGCCAAAATTCATACCTTTCAAACCTACATTATGATTTCTGGTTTTACAAAATGAGATGCGATCTCCTTGTGAGGCAGAACTACAACTCCATTGAGAAACATTGTGTCGCTGACGTGGACATCCTCTCCAAGCACTGCCATACTACTGACATGGGCTGACTGTCCTATGGTTGAATGCCACCCAATTATGCTGCCAGACACATGGGCAGAACTCTTCACTCTTACCCCCTTCATCAGTGTGCATAATGAGAGCCTCACCCCAGACTCTATTACGCAGCCTGGGCCTATGGCAACATCTGGCCCAATCATGCAGCCTTCACCAATCTTGACGCTGTCATCAATCAAAACATTCCCTATAATGTTGGGTCCAACTGCAAGTTCTGATGATGAGTTCCTTCTCAGATGATCCAAGTAGAGCCTCAAGCCAATTAAATAGTCCTTGGGCTGCCCAATATCCATCCAGAACCCTGTCAAGACCATTGTGTAGAGCCTCCCATCCTCAGCAATGGAAGGGAATACTTCTCGCTCTATTGACATAGGTCTAGGCTGAATCCTGTCCAGAACAGAGGTGTTCAAGAGGTAAATTCCAGCATTGATCTTGTTACCAACAAATGATGCAGGCTTCTCAACAAATTTCTTTACTTTCCCTGTCTCCTCATCTAGAACCACAACTCCATACTTTGAAGGCTCATCCACCTAGACACAACAAAGTCAGACAGGATCTTGTCCAATTGAGTAGAAGATTGAGTAATATAACATAAGGCCTGCTTGCTTTCGCTGATTCCTAAACGTTCTATGGATGCCTTGGTCAACTGAATTTTCAAGTTTCTGCATAGAGAAGTAATCTTTTTGTCCAACTTCTAAGGGTTGATTCCAAATTTCTAGAAGTTATTTAGTTCTAGAGGAGCAACATGGCCTCTTGAACACCTTAATCCCTGGATAAATCTACACCTGCGGCAAAGAGGCCTAGTTTTGTATTTTTTTAACTTGCAAGTACTTTACATAACTCTGCCTTTTTCTTATCTCAAAAAATGAATTACATGGGGATGCAAGACTTGGAATTCAAAAATCTAGAGGTATCCCATTTCTAATATACTATTTAGGTCTAGATATTTTCCTAGGATGTGAAATGTAATAAAACCATTAACTTCTTATTTTTATTGAGAATTTTCCATGAAAATTCTTTACACCATTATTTCTTTAAGGTTTGATAAGAATTACAGGATAATGAAACTAAAGGAAGACTCATAGCGTACAAAAGGACTGTCAAAAATATTCTACAGGTATCTGGTACCTGGTCCTCTACTGCCGTATTTAATGTTGATACACGTAGACTAGTTTAAAAGATTTGTTAATTAGACTAGAAACTTGAAAGAGTTGAGTTGGCCCAATAAAGTTCGAGTAAACTTGCTTACAATCTTCATTCTATGAGCTCTTTCAGGCCAAATTAAAAAATTGCCCTTCCACAACTTTAATAAGAAATTCAGCTAAGTTTAAAGTCAATTTGTCTAGTCATTAAAAATATTCTTAAGATCTCCTTTAGTATATTATAGATGTATAAAAATAAGTTATGATATTATGGAAGTGAACTCATACATTTTTGGATGACTAGGTTGAGTTGAGTTCAGTTGAGTTATTTATTGAGTCTTTAAACCTTGGGTACAGTGAGCATATAAAGTACTTCGGTAACTTTGGTTGTGATTAGTTTGTATGCCCAGTAAGAAATGTGTAAGAAGTGAAAGGGTATGGGAAAGTTAATAAAAACACATACCTTGGTTACCAGAATTGATGCTTCTCCTCCATGAGCTTTGTGGAATTCAATCATTTCTCTCAATGGGTACTCACAAATTATGTCACTGTTGAAGACAAAAAATGGCTCCCCGGATTCCTCAATCAGCTTCTCCTTCGCGAGTGCTAGTGGGCCTGCTGTACCCAATGGCTCAGTCTCCTGTGAGCATGTGATCTTGATCCCCTGCCTCATCTCAAACTCTTCCAAGAAGCTCTGCATTACCTGCAAATAGATTCTCCTGAGTTGGTAGAAGTAAAGTGGCCTTCTAAAATTTCACAATTGTAAATTTTAATACCTGTGGCTGGTAATTGATAGCTAAAATAACTTCATTCACCCCAACTGCTTGAAGAGCTTCTATCTAATAGATACATTTCAGATAAGAAAAGATTATGGCAATAGCATCATTGGTTTAAATAATCTAAATTACAATATATTTTAAAAATGAGTTGTGCTAGCCTGACAACATCTTGTTCACCCAATTTGAAAAAGAGGAGGGGTTGGCGGCATGTTTGGGAGGTCATTGGCGCCATCAGATACCAGATGGGAAGGAGTGCATTAGACATCCACAAAAGATCAGCTGAAATGGTCATTCTTGGTAAGGGATGAGATGTATGGTCAAAATAAAAAGTGAGTTACAATCACTTCCAATGAGTGGACAATTAGCAAGATTTAATGGGGATATTTTTACAAATGCCTAACTCAAAACCCTCTCTCTTGATGGGTCCAAATGCCATGTCTTCCGCTTTTATCATAGCTGTCAACTTTTGTGGAAAAAACATCACAATCTATCTTTTTTTTTTCAATAGTAGAATACAAAATGAATTACTCTCATATAACTGACGATGCACGGATACTTCAAAATGGGCAACATGCCGTGTCGTATCATATTTGATACTTCACTTTAAATGTGTAAAATATGTGTCCCTGTTGTGTCTATGGTGCGTCCCTGCTATATCCATACCATATATGGGCATCATAGCATATAACGAGAAGGGTGTGTTCATGCTTTGAAGAAGGGGTAAAAGGATGAAAAGAGATCTACATGGATTCTGTGTAATTTCCTTTGGGAGAGGGTGGAGACCTAGTTTCTGCAAAAAATTGATTATGCACCAGCATTGCAATATTTAACTACGACGTGCTTCTTTTACTCCTCTTTGCATGGAAACCAGGTTGGAAAGCACAAATGTGTCCAAAAGTATTAAAACAACTGACTAATTCAAAACCGCAACCTCAAGAATTTGGAAAATGCAATCTCACTAGTAACTGAATCTGGTTTCAATGTACCTGATGGAGTATCATTGGTTTGTTGGCAAACTCAACAAGCGGCTTTGGTTTACTGAGGGTCAAGGGTCTCAAGCGAGTCCCATACCCACCTACCAAAATGAGTGCCTTCATGTTGATATCTTGCCCCTACTGTTAATCACTGCTTTAAGCTGAAATTACTGTGCACTTGATTAGCTGGTGTGATTACGATATTTTAGATGCTCTATGGTCAGCTCGAGCCTGCATGTGATTGAGTAGGCCAGTTGGCTCGGATAGGGAGTTTAAAGATAATATGCAGAGCGCAATTCGTGTAACACAGTTCAATGTTTGTTTGACTAGTTTCTTGAAGAAGATTAAAGAGTGCTCGCTTTTGACTGCAAAACAGAGGAAGAAGTTAAATGCAAAAAAAAATCATAGTTCCGATGCTCTCGCAAATGAAAAGTATGAGGCATACACTCTTAACTATTATGAAACCAACTGCTTACACCAGCTATTATCATGAGACATGCGAATGATCATTTTACATCTGCAAATCCAATTAATCATCATCATCATCAAATCCTTGTCCCAACTATGTTGGGGTTCGCAAATCCAATTAATGTGCTCATTTAAAAATTAATAGAACATACTGAAGTACAGAGAAAAAAATAGCATAGCATATTGAAAAAAAAAGAAAGTACAGAAATGAGTATGATATAAGAATGCAAAAACCAAAATACTTGGGAGACTGGAGACGAATGAATGTTCTGGAAAGCTCTTTGACAATAATACAGTCATAGAGAATAACAATTCAATTTGGGCTATAACAGAGAGTTTTGTGCATTCAAGTTACTACAGCACTTCCAACTGAAAAGGCTGTATCCTCTTCTATATATATAACAGAAACGCCAAAAATACTAAACCATGTTTCTACCAACTCATGCCCTGGTATCTGACATTAAGCAAGAAAACTTGCTCCAATGGGCATAACATCATTCTACATAACCTGCAGTGATACAACTGCAAAGGAGGATTCAGCTCTATCAGCGCAACCTGACACAATGAGAGTCTTAAGAAACCAACCATTACAACAGATCCACCTAATGGTATGTTAAAAGGCAGAGTGAAATATAAGGTGGGGAAGAAGTTGAATCATGGGCTAGTTACAATTATCAAGTTTTCCTAAATTATTCAAGCATAGAAGACATTAAACTAAGAAAAAAAAATTCATGATGTTCAGTTCATGCCCCCAAAGAAAAAATGTTTACCAGCATTCCCTGAGAAGTAGAAGAAACCACAATATAGTAGATACTTTGGTCCCTGTATCAGCCATATGTTACTTAATTTACAGGACCAATTGCTTTTGTTGTTGTTGTTGTTGTTGTTGTTGTTTTTGTTGTTGTTGTGTGTGTGGGATAACATAATTGGCCAAGGCAATACCAAAACCAGTTCACTACGCACATGTGAGCTTCCTTAGTCACTGTGGTTAGCAAATTGCATGAATTTACAACAACTATAATAAGATTACTCACCAAAAGGTTATATTTATCCACGCAGATTTAACTATTAGGATTCATTCATGATTGGATATACTTCTCAATTATTTTGGTGGACCCTAACCAACTCACTCAACAGTCAACACTGTTGGAGGCAAACATCTTTCATCAGCATGATTCGCGAGGAAATTGAGCCTTGCCGTAATGCTGCTCCTCACTTCCCTCACAAACCCATGTCTGACCACTATAAGAGGAAGGCTAATAAGTACTTGAACATCAAATAAGAGTGAGAAAGATATGAAGGACCAAAAAGAAGTCATCAAGTAAGGAAAGGCCACATCTTCATACCACTAATACAAGATTTAGGGTGCTTGTATTGGCAAATGACACATTTCTTCACAAAACAGAGAATCTTCAACACTTGTACAGATAATCAAAAGTTCTAATACTGACTGAAACAATTTATTGTATTGAGAATGTTTCATTTCATGCAAAAGAGAAACTAAAAAGATCAATCTTTAACCCAAACAACAGAGAAAGCTAAGGAGGAAGAGAGAAGGAGAGAGAGATGACCTCGGATAGACGGAGGGATTGGTGTAAAACCCTAAAAAACACCCGAAACCAATGGGGTCATTTTTAAAAGCAGGGGAAGAGTAATATACAAGCATGGAGGCATTAGCATCTTTCCCGCCGAATCCTCGGCTTTAGAGAGTGTTGTGGGGTTTTACTAAATTGCCCCTCGGCTCGTTGCTCAAGATTGACAAAAATTTCAAACTCCATTGTGCTCCTGCCGAACTCAATTGGCCTTTGGGTTGCGTTTGTGCACCAAAATATTATGTGGGAATTGACGGAAACAGTTATTTTAAAAGTCGATTTTCTAGAAATTGGAGGAAAATTCGGCGCATTCCTCGTTGCATTTGGGTGCAACGACGATTCCTGTCTTTTAGGTTTCTTGGCGCGTTCTTAAAACGCCATTTTCCACGCGAGAAGCAATCTAATTTCCCGACATCCCCCTGATAAGACCGCGGCTTTGCACAAGCATACCCTTAAAATGATGTTAGGCAATGGACGACCCCGACTTCCTTGGAGGGGCAGACACAAACAAACAATTAGATTTCATAGGCAAATGCAGAATTCTCATGTGAGTTTTTGGGTAGACTCATAATTTTCATGTGGGCTTTTTAGGCAGACCCCAAGATTCTATGGAGTTTTGAATGGAGTCCGGATTTTCTATCGGCTTTGTTTCACGGTGACCACTCATGGTTTGCTACATCAGCTGAAAATATTATAAAAATCATGTCAACCTGTTCCCCATCAATTCACATTTTCGAAATGCAGTGTTTTCAGCTGACATGATAGACCACGAGTGCCGTGAAACAAAGCCATAGAGGATCTGGACTCTTTTGAATGCATTCCGGACCCAGGTCCAAGAGGGGTGACTGCCCCCATTTGGATATACATATAGGAGTATTTTTATGCATACTTCCTCACCATAGGGTGATGGATATTTTCTTTTTTGAAAATTTTCAAGTACAAAAGGGAATTTTCAAGTACATAGAGTGATGTACACTTGTACTTGAAAATTCTCAAAAATGGAAGTGTCAGTCACCCTATGGTGAGGGAAGTATGCATAAAAATACTCTCCATATATATATATATATATATATGTGTGTGTGAGTGTAGGTACGCCCTTTATGGTAGGGTACCAGCAAGATGGACATTGTTTTTTGGAAAGTCAGCGAAAAAGAAGGGATGGGAGGAGAAGGTGAGAGTTGGATAGCATCTAACAACAGCCGGGACTTGGAAAGTATACCCATTACCAACCGCCCTCTCAAAGTCATCAAATAGAAAGGTAATGTTGCCGCATGCGTGAGTTATATATTATAGAGTAGATGCTGATTGTTTTTGGTGGATGTATTACATCACTAGTTGGTAATGAGTCCGGGCATCTATCATAGGTAACGTATGAATGAAAATGCGATTGACCCATCATGTGCTTGATCATCATTTGACGGTGGTACTCACTTTTATTGAATTGAGATTTGAGAATATATTTATGGAGAGATGGGATTCTTCTTGATAGGTCTAGCATATCTATATGTGGACTCCACAATGGAGTTCTCCGCATGTGTTACACGGTTCCCATGCAATAGCAGTGAGAGGATATATGGACTCATCTAGCAAAATGTTTTTTTTATAATAATTGGGCTACTAGTCAAGTCAACCAGTGATACTTTCACTTGAACACCTTGGATAGATCCCTGGGCATGTGTTGTAAGGTGTCTATGCCACTCGACCATGAGTGTGTTGACCTAGCCAACATTCTAAATTAAAGAGAAATGTCGTAGTTCCAGCAAAGCTTTGAAGGAGCAAAGTTGTTGTGACAATTTCAGACTCATAATATACAATCTAATTATATTTGAGATAAGGATGTCAATGGACCTCAAATTGCCATGCCACACTCTGGGTTTTAAGTATGGCCTGCTTACTAAACAGGCTAGACTCGGGCATGGACGTCGTGGCCCAACTGCCTCTATGGCTAGCCCAACAGGTTCATTTATATATGTTAAAATTTATATTTATCTCCAGGATTATGCTGCCTCTTGTGGTCTGAAATGAGGCCCACTTAACAAGCAATCCTGGGCCTAAAAGTCCAATCTATCAGCAGAATTTGCTTAATTGTTACAGCCCAGCAAGCTACGTGGACTTGACTATACGGGTTTGATTCTATGAAATAACCCTATTGCTACGACTGCTCGTTCCTGAGCCCAGATGTTTTAACAGTCAAATGGGGTAGGTCGAGTGCCCGCCCAGATGAGATGGCCGAAGGACTCGACCCAAAGCATCTGGGTAAGGACCCTCCTTTGATGCGATTAATAATTGGGTCAAGATCATGCCGGGTTCATATCTGAATGTCTGGACACCTGATTGATGTGTAATGATGCTATATATTATACAAATAATATGTTAATGACCTTATATATAACAAATAATGTTAAGGAAATTCTAAAAAATGCCCCCACTTTAAAAAAGCCCCTTTTTCTGCCCCTTTTTTTTCATGGGGCCCACTTTGAGTCAATCTAGTATTTTCACACACACTACCCCCCCCCATAAACAAGTTCTAGTTTGACACTCATCCGACTTTTCCTTACCATTAGATTGAAATCATAATAAAATGTTGCATCTAAACTATTAAATTTTAGGAGTATGGATTAAAAGGTTAGGATGTTGTGGACTTAAGATTTTGCATATAGGCAGGCCTCATATAGATTTTTCCTTCCAATGGACTTCCATGATCACCATGCATCCAACTGGGCCCAACTAGGAGGAGTTTTTTTCCCCTAAAAAACACTCAAGCGCTGTATAACGCTCCCCCATAATGTTATAAAGAGCTTCAAACATCGCTAGTATGTCTAGTTTCAACTCTTGGTTTGGATAGCACATCATATAATAATATTTATTGTTATTTCAGGTTTTGAATCAGGTTTGGGTCCACCATGAGCCTAACCCATTTACGACTCCAATCAAATGTCATATAGAAAACTGTAATAAGAGTGATTTGCTTAAAATATATATGACTCTAATTTGCAAAAAAAATGAATAACTTTCTACTAAATATGTCAGGTCAAGATGGTCTTGTAAGCGAATATAGGGCCAGGCTCATACCAGGCAAGAAAATCTAGTCCTGGTTCATACCATGGGCCAAAAAATGCAGCTCAAATCCAGCCTTATGTGGGCAAGGCTAGGGTTGGGTTTTGCTGGCCCAAACCATTAGCACCTCTTTTTTATTAGAATTCAAAGATTAATTTATCCTAGGGGGATTTTGAAGTCTCTGAATGTTGTGCCCCGACCAGTTATCAAAATCGCCAAGCACATCCTGACATTTATAATGATGAAATTGGGAGAATTTGAAATGTCAAAGTAACATTTCAGAAAGGCTATTTTTTCAATTCCATCAATGAAACAAAGAATTCCAAATGCTCCATAAACTCACGTGAAATACTCATCATAGTAAACTCCTATTATCTATTGGAATTCATAGTTTTTCTATTTGAGAGAATTTCAAAGCTCCAAATATAGCTGCCAGCGGAATTTTCAATTGCTTGAGTACAACCAGCATTCAAGACAATAGAGTTTAGAGAATTTGAAAAACCAAAAGTGACAGTTAGAATGCTGAATTTTTAGAAATCTACTAATCAAATATAAAATTACAAATACTCCACCATACAACAACTAATATTGCCGTCTGGAATTCCAAACACATGGAATTCATGGTAGATATTCGTCCAAGCAAATGCCCCCTAATTGTCCACTAGCTTGACATCAAAACTTATTCAAAACATTAAAAAATATATATAAAATAAACTTAAAATAAAAGAGCAACACCAATGGGGAACCACATGAGTGGAGATAAGGGCTTATGTAACTCAATTCTTTATGTGTAATGTGTGTGTGTGTGAGTTCAAGTCTCTTGTACACGAAAAGAAAAGTTGACCACTGATAGGATTCTATTTGAGGGCTCATTTATGTAATGTTGTTCCAAACTCCACTTTTCTCTCTCATAATAAAATTATACAAAAACTGTGATTTTCCATGGAGAGTTCTGTTGCACACAACAAGCACCGGCTTACACGGAAATAAGAGTTTTGCTTATGCAAAAGATACCGTACACAAACTTGGCAGGAGTAGAGTATAAGGAGAGCAATGAATTGATTGATGTACATGGTTTTCCTTAGGTGTTTGGATGGAAGAAGTAAAATAAGAGTAAATTTGATATAACACAAAGTTTTACTTAACAAACATTTATATGGAAAAGTAGGATGATAGAGTAAACTCTCGATGTGATGTAAAGTAGATGTTTTACCCTAGTTTTTGTCGATTTGTGTTACTCTACCCAACTTGGATAATTTAGGATGGAATAAAATTTTGTCTTTTTGTACTTTTTTACTATAACCCTCTCCTCTTTAATTTTGTTCTTGATTTTTTATCATTTCTCCTCCTCAGAAATCTAAGCAGCCCCTAGACTATCATAAATTAGACTGAAGTCCCACAAGTTCACTACAATTAAGTCTGCAATGATCAATGAAAACAAATGCTTGTGTTATATATTCATTGACAAGTCCTCTTTCGGCATTTTTTTTTTTTTCCCTTTCGTATCGTTTTCTTACTTTTCTACAAGAAGGTATAAGGTAATCCGAATGGTAAACTATCAAAACAGGGGTCATTCCTGGGGTTCTTCCTTGCATTGGGTACTGCTTTTCCCGGCGTATGGTCGGACTGAGTATGCTTTGTCTTTTGCACCGTCCAAGTACACACCTCTGCCCAAGCATAGCTTATTCACAATGAGTTGTGAGCTTCTATGTATGGCCACCCAGATGTATGACTTGGCCAGATAGAGTCATCAACAGTGCTTGAAACCTACAACTTCCTCTTTCACAAGCCCAAACAAAACTTATTCTAGTGTCATGCATTTTAATGTCATACTGGGATCACGTCTAACCTCTTGTTTGAATAATCGGTTACCAATCACAAACAGTCTTTTTGCCACCTTTCGTTTAGTTTGAAGTTAATGTAGTGATTGTATTTAAACGAAAGAGATAGAAAAAGGCAAAACTTCCTGTTTTATAGCTCCTTCAGTCTCTCTCTCTCTCTCTCTCTCTCTCTCTCTCTCTCTCTCTCTCTCTCTCTCTCTCTCTCTCTCTCTCTCTACTGTTATCTCTCTCTGACTGTTTGCAGTTGTCATCTATCGTGTTATTTTCGCACTGGATTTTGTATGAGATCATCAAATCAAGTTCCGTGTACATGACTTGAATTGATTTCAGTAAGGTGAGAGTGATCTGGGATTCTCCTGGGCCTGGGGTTTGGAATGACTGGATTTCTTACAATAGAAAATACTTTCATTAATATAAATCTTAACCATCTTCGGTTGTTAGTTGATCCAAAGCCGAAGTAGGGATCTTGCAGAAATTGTTGGCAAAGTTGAGGGCATACAAGAAGGATCACTTGGGCCTTGTTTAGTATCTTTGACTTTTTTTTTTTTTTTTTCCTTACGGGCTCATCCCAAAAAGAGCTTTTAAGAAAAGAGGGTACAATAAAAAAAAAAAAACTATTTGATAATGCATAGATCTTTTTTAAATCAATGGTAGGAAGGTTTTTTTTATAAATTTCTTAAGATCCATGAGGTATCAAGCTATTAATTTGACCCCAGTATTTAGCCTTCCATAGAGATTTAACGGTTTGGATATTGTGTTTATGGCCCACATAAACCAAAAAATAATATCAAATGGTTCAATTTTTTTAAATTTCCATATTCATTCCATTCATATACAAAAAAATGCCTTGTGCTGCCATAGAACTTCTGACGAATTTTCAAAAGTTTACTTCAGAAACTTCTTCATCATGTGTTGCAAAGCTTTGCATTGATACGGGTCCATCTTTTAACTTCTTCAAATTATCAACTCAATGTGTGTTGTACCATTCCTTCATATAAAAAATTAATTAGATCATACATCGTTAAGAACTTCTATACACTACTTGTAATGAATACGAGGTCAATGTTAGAAAACAATAAAAGGTCACCGAACAATAAGCATGAAAGAAAGTATTAAAACCACAAAACTCAACATACACCAGGCAGAGAAGAAAGATATTGGGGACATATTCACGAAATCCAAACGGAGAAAAAAAGGGGAAAAGGAAATCACCCTTGAAAGAAGATTCGATTTGCACCATCAAAAAAGGGGGAAAAGGGTTGAAACTCTCTCCATTTGCTCACCACATTACCACGTACAATGCTCCCTTCAATCCTCTACAGCTGTGTTGTTCAAGAGCAAGGAAAACATGACATTTGTTTTGCAGACATTGAAATACACATGAGAAGAGAAGGGGTGAACTCTGATGAATTCCCTTCAAGGAGATGAGCAGGTGACGAGAAGGTCTTTTTGCTAGAGGAGACAAACGCCCGAGGAGAGGGTATTTTTGCTTATGGGTTTTTTTGCAAGAACTGCCTTGCAATTCTGTTTTATTCATTCCAGGAGAGAGACAACTTGCTGAGGTGGCAAGTTTGCTAGGTGGCATGTTGGAATTGGCCCAACCAAGCAATGAAACAGGGAATCCGGATTCCATTTTAATTTGATCTGCATTTATATTTATTTCTAGATTTAACTTTAAAGCTCTTGATCCTTTTTCTAACCGTTGAGTTTGTGAACCACTCACTTGACTTGGTGTGAGTTGAAGAAGTGGAACTCTAAGGTGGAGCTCATCTATTACAAGTCCGAGCTACTTAAAATTAATGGCTCGTCAATGTCTTAGAGTATCTTCAAATTTTACTTTAATAAGAGTTGGCATTTGTATCATAGTTAGATAATATTTGTTTAGAGTGGAATTTGAGGGCATCCTTGAAATTAATATGTTGAGCTGATCGGGGTTTTTAAGAGTTGTGCTCAGTATAGAATTCCACTCCCTCCACCTATGGTGAACCCAGAGTGAGCCACCGAGATTGAGACTTAATCAACGACTGCAGACTTACATCCAAATTTCTTTTAGTTCAAATTCTCCCAAGTCATTGACGATTGTAGCCTTACATCTCTACTTTTTCTTAATTAAAATTGCCGCGATTCCTTAAAAACTGTGTAGTGGGGTCCATCTATTGAAAATTTAAATTGCACAAAGTGTGACACCTTCATTATACATGGGATAACCTAAAATTCTACTCCAATAAGAGTCCAATCCAATGTCAAAATCACAATACAGTGAATGGTGTGATCAACACAATCTAAATCATATTTAGTAATCACATTATTTATCCGACCAATTTAACAGTGGTGCCAACATTTACCAAAGTGAAATTTTAAGAATCTCACTCAATGGAGAACGCCCACCCTATAGCCTACTTGCTTCCACAGTTCTGCTCCAACGACTCAAGTGTTAAGAATCTAGGAACAATTACTGTACAACAGGTATTAAACTTGAAAATTGCTCTAGAGTTGCCGGAAAAAGCATATTTACCGCAGTACTGTTCGTTGGTAGTATATCGCACTATCTGAAGTAGGAATACTTGAACCGTCTTTTTTTTTTCCTTGACTGTAGAACCACCATCCAAATCGTTAGATAGCTGTATGAGTCAAAGAACTAATATAAAACCAAATTTAAACCGTTGATCTATCATTGTTATTGAGAAATTTACAAAAAAAAAAAAAAATTCAAGTGACTTATAATTTATTTTTATAATTTACAAAACAGCGTGACTTTTTTACACCTTACGCGAGTCAAACCTGACTTTGCAATTCTCAACTCAGTCCGCAGCCTTCTTAGATAAAAATAAAAAACATGCATGCGGACCACACCTCGCTTTTGAACACGCTCTCTCTGACCAAAGATTAGTACAAATTCCTTGAATAGCAAGGGGTTTAGGGTTTTTGTATTTTGAAATCAATCTCCCTCTCTCATTTCGATTCTGACGATTCTTACCCAAAATAGCACCATGGCCTTCCGCAATCTCACTAATGGCGACAATGATCAGGTTCTGTTTGTTTGTTTGTTTCTTTTTTTCTGTTTTTTTCCAACTTCATCTTCTAAGAATCACAATTTCCTTACAATCCGTCACAGCTTGCAAATTCTCACCCATCACGAGTTTTTCAATGTGTTTCTTATTGCTTATATCTATGAACAGTGATCTGAGAATCATGCTGATTGTAAGTGAATGGGTTAAGAATTGAGGATTTTTGCAATTTGATTGACAATTTACACTTGGTTGATCTCGATTGCTTAAGGGTTCATACCATTTGCTGGATGATTTTAAGGTTTGTTTGGATGTGTCATTTGCATGTGTAAAAAACAATTGACCTCTAAAATCAAAGACTCGTACAGAAACTAGTAAACTAATCCTAATGGGAACTCATTAAAGAAATAATTAGAGAAACAAAAATCCAAGACCTCTTTGGGTCCTACATGTGTGCCACAGGCCTAGCTGCATTGATTCATAAGCCTTGCACCACACATCTTCTCCAGATCTAGAGAAGATTTAGTTTAAAAATAAAAAATCCTGCACAAATCTGTATCTGCGTTTCCAAGCTAGGGAGGTGTTGGTTTCTGCCCTATAATGTGCTTTGTCTCAGCAATCCTAACTTTTTTTTATCTACTAAAATTATCTATCATGAGGGCAATCTTTATTTTAATTATTATGATGAAAGAGCTCACTATACTTTGATATCTTGGCAGGTTCTGATACAGGAGAACTCATATGTGAGAATTCTGACACTAAACAGACCTCAGCAACTGAATGCTCTCTCTTTCCAAATGGTATGTTAGAGTGATCATTGGATAACTGTTGACTTAGTTTGTCATGGAGCATATTTTAACCAGAATCGAGTTTGAAACTAAAGGTGCTTGTAGATGTGCCCTATAATACTCTCCTTTTGAATTTTTTAGTATAATGAATAGTTATTTGTTCTGTGAAACTGAGGACACGTGGCAATAATAAATCATTTTCGCACATGTTCAGACATCTCATTTCTTGGATCATTGCTCTGTGTATCTATGGATTTGTATAATTGGATTCGTTTTGAAAAACATTTTTGTTCAAGGTCTATTGGATTTTTTTTTTTTTTGATGACATGGGTATCCCTGAGGTCTTTGACCCAACAGAACTAATCCCCCGGGTAACCTCACACAAATGCACACCGAGCAAATTTGGGGTGGTTTTTAACACAAGAGGTGGGGATATGCCACTCCACCAACTCCTAGGTGGGTCAATGTCCATTGGATTTGTGTTTGGAACTTTGAGAAATCTTAAAACAAAAGAATTCTTTTGCTTGGACTTCTTTTGATGAGTGATGAAGGATTTCTTAAAATGTACTGGTTAGAAATCTTTGGTTACATACCGTTATAAAAAAAAAAAAAAAAAAAGGAAGAAGTCTTTGGTTACACACATCTTCTTTAGTGGGTTCCACTAGGCGGGGCTGGTTACCTAGATCATATTCATATCATCATGCATCTCCATTGGTTGGTCTCACATTCCATACATCTATGGTAGTAGCCTACTCTTTTGGTCCCACTGGCCACAAGCATCCATCTTCGTAGATGGGTCCCACCATATGAACCATGGCTCAGTCAACAATTAGGTCACCATTGAGTCTGTTACAAGTTGGCTGATGGGCTGAGACACCGAGACTGAGCTGAGTTACACCAAGACTGGGCTGAGTCCAACCAAGACTGGGCTGAGTTCAAGTGACATATGGGGGCTGAGTCCCATATAATGAGGCCAGGCCAACTCTTACTCAGACGAGTTTTAAATTTTAATATGAACATCTTCATGATCGGGGCCTAGAATTTGGGTCCAAATATTTGTACTCTTCCATGGGCTGGTCTCACCATACAGTCATCTCAATGGTCAAGGCTCACCATTTGATGCTACCATTACCATACACGATCTCCATGGGTGGGGCCCACTGTTTGTGTCCACCTTCTACACATCTTCTTTGTTTGTACCACCGCACAGAGATCCATGTGTGGGTCCCACCATACACACATGTCAAAGGCCGTGTCCACTTTTTGTCTCCCTTACAACTACATCTCGATGGTCAGGTCCCTCGATACACTATCTCCATGGTGGGACCCAATATTGGGGTCCCATGATAGACATCCCCAATGGTGGATTATGGTGGATCTTAGAAGCTTAGGAACCAAATGTCAACCGGTATTTTAATAGATTGAAACAAGATATTTAGCGTGAATTGGCTTTTTAATAGGTATATGAGTTGTCCGATCTGTATACTGCGTAGCTCAGTCAAGGCTGAGGAGGTCGTGCAGTGGGGTTTGGGAAGGAAAATTGGGTTAACAAATGTGATAAGGATGCCAGCTACTACTACTAAAAATGTACGAGGGTCCTGATGATTCTGAAAACTCCTAGGCTGAGGAGAATGTGCAGTGGGGTTTGGGAAGGAAATTTAAATTCACAAAGGCGCTAGGGCATTGATGCACTCAAGGGAAGCACAGTGTGATTGATTGTAGGCCCCATCTTGACCATCCAATTTCTGGATTCGCCTAATTTTATTTTATTTTATTTTCTTTTTTTTGGATGACGTGGGCATCAAGGTCTTTGACCCAATAGTACGAATTCCCTAGGTTGTGTTTGCTAAACTCACACAAATGCACACTGCACAAATCTGAGGTAGTTTTAAATTCGCCTAATTTTCTTGGTCAAACCCTTGGTAAGGTGGATTGAAGTCTGATTTGATCAATCAAATCAACCTAAATACTTTGGCCTGATTTACCACATGATCCACTAAATCCAATCCATCTGCTCCTGCATTAGGCAACAAGCCACTTCTAGAAATGCGCAAAAGGCCCTGATGATTAAAAAAAAAAACCATATTAAATTTGTTATGAATTGATTGCCATTGATGCCAATGCATGCCACTAGTAATAGGATTTAGAGTAAGTTTGTAGCTTACTGACATTATTTCTTATCTATTCTGGATTGGGAATTGAGATTTCTGTTCATGACTGCTTTGCAGGTTACTCGATTACTGGATATCCTTGTTGCCTATGAGGAGGATCCCAATGTGAAGTTGGTGATTTTGAAGGTACTATTATAGTTCATTCTAATCAGTTCATACGATCCATGTACAATCTGAGGTCCAGAAGAATCCATGAATTATCCATGGCTATGATCTTCTTCTATGAACACCGTATGAGTTCCATTCAAAATAAGAAGGAAAAAAAAAAAAAAAGAAAAAAGAAAAAAACACTTATGAGTTATGAATTTGTTTTTGCTTGCATTTGGTCATCATTTTCTAAGCAGAATAGTTTTTCTTGGCTTCTTTTTTTCTGACATGTTTGTCGTCGTATGATTTAATCGTTTCAGGGAAAAGGGAGAGCGTTTTGCGCTGGTGGTGATGTTGTATCGATGATCCATTTTGGAAAGAATGGTAATTGTTACTTTTGTAACTCGTAACTATGTGCTTCTGATCATTCATGACTACTATACACAAGAATTTGGTAGTGATGAGTGCCTTTTCAATTTGAATATTTTATACTACCATGTTGCCCTTTTTATCAGCCATCTAGTTAACGTACTAGAGTTCTAGGATGTTGAAGTGAACTTAATTTTTATCTTTAATTCTACTGTTGATAAATTTAGTTGTATACTTGTATGCGTCAGTGCATTGGAGTTTTGGTGCAAAACTATCCTGGTTTGAGTACAGTGTAGACTATTTAATGGCAACATATAGTAAACCTCAGGTACTTTTCTTGAGGTCATTGGCATTACTGTCCTTTTTTTTAATATTTATTGTCTTTTATATTTAAATTTTCATACTGAAAGTCTTGATTAAATTTTTATACTAATAAAAGTATGGTTTAAGGTTTCAATTCTTAATGGAATTGTTATGGGCGGTGGAGCTGGAGTTTCCATCCATGGGAGGTTCCGAGTTGCTACAGAGAATACGGTACTTATCTGTCCCTTCTAAGTTAATGTAAAAGCTGTATAATATTTTGTTGATGAATTGTGGGGCCCTGCACTTTAAAATGTGCTGTTTGCTGAGACCCCTACTTCATAGGCAAATCAGACTATCAATCTCATGGAGTGGTGGTGGAGGATTTCCTTTTTTTTTTTTTCAGATTTGAAGATCCTAATCATCAACTCTTTGACCTTGCCTGTGGACCATTGCTCCAATGCTTTCTTGACTGTCAGATCATTGTAATCCTTGATTAATTAGCATCACAATTTAACAATTTTCAACTCTTATAAGGAAAAATGGGTACTTTTCACCCCTGATTTAGCTGCATCATCATATTGATTTCATGGACGCACTCTAATAACTATTTTCAGAAGGTGAAAAAATGTCCTTGCAAACTCATTTTCTTCTCTCTTTCCCTTTAGTGTTTGGCTTTTTAAAAACCCATCTAAGCCTTCCGCCTTAGTTCTCTTCTTCCCATCTGTTGATATCTGTCGTATGTTGGACCGGCCATTCTGTTGGTGATTGAGATTTTTTAACATTGCTTATCATGCAAGTTTCATGAATCTGGATCCTCTAGCTTCTCACTGAAATTCCATGTGTGTATTGGGATGGGGGCCATCTATTTGAAAATCCGAACTACTCAAAATGAGTGTCCATCCTTTGAATGGGATGTCCTTACATTTTACTAAAATAGAAGTTGGTCCCACCATTATATTGGGCATATGATTGATATTGTGAAAATCTTATGCACTATTAAGCATATGCATCAATTACATATCAATCATATACTTAATCTTACAGTGGTCCAACTCCTACTAGAGTAAAAAGCTATGCACATCTCACTGAAGGGGAGGGTGTTCATTTTGAGCGGTTTGGGTTCAACAGGTGGGCCCCACTGTGAAGTTCCACTCCCATTCACTCATGGGAGAGTGAGTGAGGCGCTCAGAGGATCTGGACTCAAATTCTATTGTTCTGCTGCTCTGTATGTTGTTTCGCATTTCTTATTGAAATAACTCTTGTAAAGCATTGAACTGCCCACGGTCCAAGTGGATATTTCATTCTTGCTGCAGCCATTCTTTGGAAGCAATGAAGTCACTTCTAACAGTTTGTTTACTTATTTGGTCAAATTAGGTTCTTGAGCAGTGTCTAAGTCTTTACAAAATCTCATTTACAAAAAAAAAAAAAAAAGTATTCAGAAATTTTTGGGTGGCCTTTTTGTGGTTCTCATTGTTTTGTCATTTTAGTGAAGCTGGTTGTATAGACTCTTGCATTAGGTTCTTAAGTTGTGCCCAAGGATATGCCAAGGATACGATAAGGATATGGATTCTACAAATAAATAAATAATAAAAAAAAAAAAAAAAGCATCAAATATGATTCAATATGTTGCCTATTTTGACGTATGACCGCTTTCAGGCCTATCGGAGGGGCATGTTGATTATTATGTTACATTTTCTATGGTTTTGTTCAATTCCATCACATATTAGTGCCCCTTTTGGGCAGGATCATAGGATGATGGACTGATAAAAAAATGAGGATAATTGATGCAGGACAGACCCGTGGTCCCCATGGGTTGACTCACCAATGGGCCCACCCATCTACCTTGTCCAAGCTCTTTGGGCTTGGCCCATCTATTTTCATGTTTTAGCTCATTAGGGTTTTGTTTTATGCTATTTTATGGGTCATGTTGGATGTTTTAATTCTGTCCATCAATGTGTTTGGATGGTCCATATTACTTTTAGGTTTTATTATTTTCCTACATAAGTGATGTAAGGCCTCATGGTTTAGATAGGAAATGATTAATGAAATTTTTGTCGAGTGATTTTGGGGTGTCCCGAGTTATCTCGTCTTCTTTGCCCGTGATGGGGAGTTTGGCGTGAAGCTAATTTTCAGGCGAAAGCCTGACATATCCCTTCCACACTCCATCTCTAGTCTTTTCATCTTTACCCACCCCGCACTTGGTACCCCCGCCAAACTCCCCATCGCGGGCGTGGAAGAAGAGAAAACTTGGGACACCCCAAAATCACTCGATAAAAATTTCATTAATCATTTATTGTCTAAGCCAAGAGGCCTTACATCACTTATATAGGAAAATAATAAAACCTAAAACTAATCTGGATCATCCAAACACATTGATGGACAGGATTAAAACACCCAACATGAACCATAAAATAGCATAAAATAAAATCCTAATGAGCTAAAACATGAAAATAGATGGGCCAGGCCCAAAGAGCTTGGTCGAGGTAGATAGGTTGGGCCCTTTGGTGGGTTGACCCATGGGGGACCGCAGGTCTGTCCTGCATCAACTAGTCTCCAAATAATTTGAAAGTGTTGCTGGAATTATTGATCGACCATGGGTTGCAACCCACCCACACCCCAAACCCCCCAACAAGAAAACCCTATCTCCATCACTGCTTTTAGGGCTTTTCTTTTATTGTATCTTTTCTTCTCCTAAGCACCAAAGTCTCCAGTCTTTCTCAAAAGAATTTTTTTTATTTAATCTGAACGTGAATTTTTTGCAGGTCTTTGCAATGCCAGAGGCAGCACTGGGACTGTTCCCAGATGTAGGTGCTTCTCATTTTCTATCCAGGCTGCCAGGTTTTTTTGGTAATATAATCAACTTCAATTTTTCACCTTAAACAAATTTAATAGGAAACATAATGTCTTGTTCACGCTCTTGTCTCCACCTTCCAAAATATGCTGCTGTTTCAGTATTAGTCTGTGTGTCTTCTTTCTAAGTATTATTAGGCCGTATCTTTTCCAAGTAGTATTAGGCTTGTTGACAATTGAGAAGATACCTGATTCTGTAATTTTCATTTTTTCCCAAGAATAAAATGAAATCTTCTACATGAATTGAACTGCACAATGTTTCTGGATAATTTCTATATACAAAGTATGCACTTAATTATCTAACTTAGATTGTTTTCTTAGTTCAATAGTTACTTCTTGAAGTTATATTGGACCTCATTATGCCTTCTACAAACTTTTCCAGCATCACATTTTAAATGTGACTGGTTATTCTGTGTCCTTCCATTTTGGGAATAATTGTTGTGTCAAAGGTGTGTAGTGATTGCTTGCAACTTTTCTGGGATATGGGTTCTGAGATTGATTAGTCTTTTTTAATAGTCCTTCAGTTATGCATTTCACTTGTATTTTCATGATTCTACCATCAAACCTATATGTTCTTTCTTTGGCAGGAGAATATGTTGGTCTTATCGGTGCAAGGTTGGATGGTGCTGAAATGCTTGCATGTGGCCTAGCAACTCACTTTGTCAATTCCAATGTATTGTTCGTTTTTAACAAATGGTTCTCTTCTTGGCATTTTTCAACGTTTGATGATTGTGCTTCTCTACTAGTTTTAGCTAAACTGAAAATAATATTCCTTTTTCTTTGTTCGCTATACTTGCCATTATTTCTGCACCATGGGATACCTCTCTGAAATCAGTGGTGGAGCTAGGATTTTCTCGCGCTTGTGTGTGTGTGTGTGTGTGTGTGTGGGGGGGGGGGGGGGTGGTTGGTATTGGTTGGTTTCAGTGGTGGAGCTAGGATTTTCTCTTGTTTGGGTTTTTTTTTTTTTTGGGGGGGGGGGGGGGGGGGTGGGGTTGGTTTGCGCTCGGCTAGCGATGAGTAAATAATTAGAATTTTTTTTGCTGACAAAACGAATGATATAAAGAATTTAAAATTTAACATAAAATAATTAGTTAACATAATATAAAAAATGTAAAATCATGTATTCAATCCAATTTAACTCAGAAATTAGTTATTAAATTGTCCCCAAAAATGTTGGAAATGATGAACTTGTATTGCTTTCCACATCCAAGAACATTCAATAATGGGCCGAGAAAACTAGAGAAGAATTGTAAATTGCATGATTTTAGTAAATTTACCTGTAAGCACATTATTATAATTACAAAAAAAAAGTCAAACTAAATTATTTTCTTGAACGTCATAATATGAGTTTGATACTTCATCATTTAGATGTAATTTACTTTTTAATTATCAATCCTATTCAAATGCATATACAAGTGACCTTAACATCATTAAATTTAGCGTTTTATAACACCTAAGATTGTTTTAATTAAAATTTGAGGAAATCCCATTAATAAGGTGGGAAATCCATTTGAGTGGCTCATATTTTCATTAAGTGGGCTGCATTGTGGGTTCCACTCCCTGCACTCACATGAAGCGTGTGGGACATGCTTATTGCATTTGGGCTCTGATGAGAGGTAAATAGGTAGAGAAAGAAGAAAGAGAAATAATTGAAACCATATAACTCAAATGGAAGCAGTAATTAGATAGATTTGATTATTTAGGGATCTACGCTTATTGCATTTGGGCTCTCATGAGAGGTAAATAGGTAGAGAAAGAAGAAAGAGAAATAACTGAAACCATATAACTCAAATGGAAGTAGTAATTAGATTTGATTATTTAGGGATACATAGAAGGAAACCATGTGATAAAGAAGATTGTATGAGATTTTTTAGGGGTTAAGGAAACTGTGTGATAAATAGATTAGGTCTAATTTAATCTAGATTTTCGAAATTGCCCTTATGTGCTTTGAAAGTTCTATTTTTTTTTACTGAGAGAAAACAAGGAAAGGGGGGTTGGCGCAAAGAGGATAAGATAAAAATAGGCATGAGAAGTTTTGAAATCCTTTTCTCCTCTATTAAAGGAAATTAAAAACATTGAGTGGGGAGCAATTGCCAACCAAACCCCCCACCACACCGCCCCCACCACCACCATCTAAGATGACATGATTTCGCATTTAATAGTATCTTCCCATTTCAGTAATTTACATTACTCCAAAAAAAAAAAAAACATTTTGGATGTGTTTGTAATTTGGTGCTTTTCAGTAACAGAGATTGCCTTTACTGGAGGAAGCACTGGTTAAGGTGGATGCTGTGGATCCAGCTGCTGTTTGCGCAATTATTGACAGATTCTCACAAGAAGTTCCTTTGAAGGAAAAAAGTGCTTATCACAAGTAAGTTTGTTTTCAGTCGTATTGTTTGTGTGGGATTTTTATCATTAGTTTCCAACCAAAGTTTTGAAGGGCTGATATTACAGCACTTTTGGGCTTGCCTAATATTACAGCATTTTGCAATCTATTTAATTGTCATCCTGATTTTGATCTAAATGTAGAGATAGAAATATTCCAATATTCTAAAATGAACACTGCAATGTGTTGCAGGAGACCAATCTTGAGTGTTCTTCTGACTGGAATTAATTAATTCTTAATTCCTAGATGTCATTATAAAGCATTATTTTTTATGTTAGATTCCATTGTAATGCAGAATGAAATATGCTAAAAGGGTGTAACTATAACTTATCAAGGGGCTAAGATATTTGCATACAAAAAAAACGGTCCAGTGATGCCATTGGAAGATGCAGCCTACAAGTATTGAACTTGCCATTAGTCTCTCTGTCGAAGCACTATTTTATCAGTAGCATGTATATGATTGGCTCTCCCTTTATTGGTAGAGCACCACACTGGCTGGCATGATTGACTTCCAACGGGGTTAAGCAGGGCTCAAACTTGCTACTCCCCATGGGAGAGGATGTCCCTGCCACCAACCTATGATTGTGGGGAAAGAAAATGGTGATGTTGGGTTCTCTGCCAGAGAAGTAGATACACAAGTATGATGTTGGTATAGATCTCGGCTTTGCTGCCAATGTCCCTTACTAGAAAACGACTTGCTCCAAACTGCAAAAAGTAGATTGCCCGGAGACGTGATGTCTATTTCATCCAGTGATTCATGCTGATGTTTTTGTGTGGTTGCAGATTGGATATCATCAACAGGTGCTTCTCCAAAAGAACAGTCGAAGAAATCTTATCTTCTCTTGTAAGTTTCTGCACTGAGTCTAATTAAGTGGATATAAAACAATTTCTGGAAGTTAAACTCTGTAGTGTTATTTTGAACTCTTTTGGCTGCATTTGACATCCTTGTTCTCTTTATTTTTCTAGTACTATAGTTACAGTGTGAATAAGTTATGCAAGCGGAATCTTGTGTCCAATTATTGTAGGAGCAAGAGGCTGTAGATGGAGCTGATGAGTGGATCACTGAAACAATTCAATCATTGAAGAAGGCATCTCCTATTGGTCTTAAACTTACTCTCAGATCGGTATAAATTCAATATACCATATTCACATGTACAGATGAGTAATGATTAATTCTATTTGGATAGGTTTTGGAAAGTTGCCAAAATAAGCTAAAGTTGACAATTATGATCCGGATTTCCTCCTGGAAAGAAAAATAAAAAATTTTAATATAAAGAGTTCTTCTCTCATTTTTGAGGTGCTTGTTGGTCAATATGGAAGAAAAACAGGATAGATAGATCGGAGAAAATGGCTACCTTGCCTTGATGGTTTAAACCTTTGGTTTACCCCATTAGGTCATGGGTTCGAGATATGGCACCAACAAAAAGAAAGGAGAAAATGGATGAACAAGAAAAAAGAGAGGAGAGAGACAATGAGAGTATGAGAGAATTCCCCAATTTATGTGTACAACTACCCCTTATACACTTCTATTAAGCGAATGTTAAGGCATTACATAAACGTCCCTACTCTTATAACAGTAAAATGAATCAAATCAAGAGGTGATTATTTTTTACTCCCGCTAAAGCAGACAGAGAAATCTATCATGCTAAGCTTGCTGAGAAGATCTTGAAGTCTACTTTTTACCTAGTGCCTTAGGAAGCACATTGACTAACTGAAGTTCTGATCTGACAAACATAGGACTTGTTATATTAGCCATCACCTCCCTGATAAAGTGGCATTCAGCCTCGATATATTTTTCTCATCGGCTTTCTCCATATAATCAGTTAGAATCTTTATGTCAATTCCCAACTAGCTAGCAGGAATTTAATCCGTGAGACCTCACATTTTTTACTCCCGCTAAAGCGGACAGAGAAATCTATCATGCTAAGCTTGCTGAGAAGATCTTGAAGTCTACTTTTTACCTAGTGCCTTAGGAAGCACATCGACTAACTGAAGTTCTGATCTGACAAACATAGGACTTGTTATATTAGCCATCACCTCCCTGATAAAGTGGCATTCAGCCTCGATATATTTTTCTCATCGGTTTTCTCCATATGATCAGTTAGAATCTTTATGTCAATTCCCAACTAGCTAGCAACAATTTAATCTGTGAGACCTCACATTTCTCACGTCACTGCATGATAGCGAGCCACTACATGTTTTTTACCCTTCCATGTAACTAATATATTCACCTACAATTGTGAGGTAGCTTGAAGTAGATCTTCAATCATTCTGGCAACCTGCATAATCTGCATCTGTAAAAACTTCAATATCCAGATAGCAATGCTTAGAATACAATAACCCTTTTCTTGGAGAGGAATTGGAGCATGTCATCATTTTTGTATATGAAAACTAAATGAGCTGCAATGGGAGAATTCATAAATTGAGACTTACAACATAGGTAATATTTGGTATAGTGAACTAATCTTTGATTTCTTCCCACATCCTCTAGTGGTTTGCCATTCAAACTGTGAAGTTGATGGTTAGCTTAGATTGGTGAATCTACAGGCTTTGACCCAAGACATCTTGTTTCTTTCAATAGGTCAAGGGCATATTTTCCTCGAGAAATCACTAACATTTAAGTCACAATCCTATTATTTTTCTCCTTCAATTCTTCTTCTCTCTTCTTTTTCTTGTATTTTAACCCTAGGGTTTTTACTAACTTTCTTGGAAAAAACCCGATGCCTCCTGGAATGATATGGATTGCCTTTCAGAAGATAATGGAATCTCTGCAGGAAAATTGCAATACAAGAGTAAAAAGGACAAACCACCCCCCCCCCCCCCCCCCCGGTAAAAAAAAAAAAAAAAAGAAAAGAAAAGAAAAGTAAAAGAAGAAGATAAACTTGACGAAAACCTGAAGAAAAGAAACAAGTGAATGTATCTAAGTTTTAAGCCTAGGCTAAGTTTGCTGAAGCATGCTAATATGCAGCATAGTCCTTAGGTCGAATGTATACGTGGAAATATATGAATTTGAAGACTGGGCTAGTTTGCTGAAGCATATGCTAATTTACAGCATTGTCTTGAGGTTGAAAATTAAATAAGGCAAAGTATTAGTTATATTTAGATGTCCACTTAATCTGGTTCAATTACATGTATCTTTTTTAAAAAGAACAATATTGTATCTGAAATCAACAATTTCTTGCTAAATAGTTAAGCTTTGTACTTATTTGAATTACTTCTTGTCATGCAATTTTAGTTTAGAGAAGGCAGGCTGCAAACAATTGAGCAGTGCTTTATTAGAGACTACAGAATGTGCAGTCATGCCATGAAACAAGACGTCAGCAATGATTTCTACGAGGTCTGTGGAGAATATGACAATTAATTACTGCTCCCATGCCCTTTTACTTATCCAGAATTTTCTAAAAGCCGGCCTTGAAATGCAGGGTTGCAGGGCGATGCTGATCGACAAAGACAAAAACCCTAAGGTTGAAGAGCCCAGTCTTTCTTTCTTCTTTCCCTCTTTCTGGTCCAATGAGTTGGTATAATTTATAGTATATGGAATAAAGCCTTTGCCTTTTATTTTGCAATGCAGCTTACTATTGTTGATTTTGCAGTGGGAGCCTTCAAAGCTGGAGCTGATCAGCGATGAGATGGTGGATCGCTATTTCTCCAAGATTGATGGTGAAGGATGGGAAGATCTAAAGCTTCCTGTTCGATACAAGTCTACTATCTCGATTAAGTCAAAGCTTTGAGTCACGAGTTTTGTCTAAAAGATGAGGACCTTAAAATTCACATGTTTATAGCTTAATTATTTATACAGACACCTTGGTTCTATGTGGGTATAGTTTCATAGTGTTTGGCATGTACATGCACCAGAGATATATGTAAGAATATGAATACCTCCCTGCTAATTTTCTGGGGACCATCATTTCTTAAATAAATGAAAACTGTTTTCATTCTAGTACAATTTAGCCTCCTGTTGTTATTTTTATTTTGAGCTGTTTAAGGTGCTCCACAAAGAAATAAATGAAGCTGTTAATCACGTTGAATGTTTCACTATCAATTGCAATGAATCTTGCAATATGCGAAACTGTTTTCATTCTTGTACAATTTAGCCTCCTGTTTTTATTTTTTATTTTGAACTGTTTACGAATTAAGATGCTTCACCAAGAAATAATGAAGCTGTTAATCACCTTGAATGTTTGACCATCACTTGTTATGAATCGGTGCAATATTCGTGGAAGTATATTTTGTATCAAAATGTATCAAAGCCTTTCCCCTTTCTTTTTGGTTTTAGATCTTTTTCATTTGCTATGATCAATAGATTTAATAAATAAGGCCTAGTATCATATCTTTTGTTCAAGTAATAGTGAAACTCCATTTAATTTTTGCTTTATCTACTCACTATTTTTTGGGAAAGTTCCAGAAAATTTTTAAGTGAATGATTGATAAACATTGGACAACCTTTCTTACCAGTGGGCTGTAGGAGATATGATAATTTAAAACAATTTCTATATAGCGGACAGTGCCTGTTGCCAAATCTGCAAGTGTTCCTTACAAGATTACATGTAAGATCATTTGAAGTTTTGACCACCTTACCAATAATCTCCACAAGAACAGACACCATCTCTGAAATGGTGGAATCGGCTTCTGTCCCTGACAATTATCTCTCGTTCAAAAATCTCTGAAATGTATTTTATTGCAGAGTGACAGTTCCCACATATTCTAAGGTTCTTCAATATGAGAATGCTGTCTCCTGGCCTTGTCCTCATCAGCCCATAGCATATGGCTAACTTCTCACTATGCTGTGAGATGGAGTCTTCCTTGTCTTCCTCATCGATATTTAGTAACACTGGTGATGTTTCAGCAATGTAACCAGCCAATCTCAATCTTTGGTTTACATGATTCAGCATCAGGTAAATTTTCTCTGATTCCGGGTGAGACCGATCTCCCACAAGAAACACATGGGCAGCCCCATCCACCACAATTGAACTGCAACCAGGCATTTTTGGGATGCTTCTTTCATGCATCAAATCCCTCACTTTTCTCACTTGTTCCCACTGCTTGTTGCTGGCGAAGATGTTTGACAAGAGAACATAAACACCGTCATTTTCCGGTTCAAGATCAAGAAGGTATTTCGCTGTTTTTGTCCCCAGCTCGACATTGTTATAGATTCTGCATGCACCGAGCAAAGCCCCCCAAATTGCACCATTGGGCTCCATGGGCATGTCTTGGATCAACCTTTCAGCTTCCTCCAGCATCCCTGCTCTACTAAGAAGATCAACCATACACCCATAATGCTCTGATTGTGGTATGATTCCATAGCTTTCATACATGTTCTGAAAATGATGACGGCCCTCCTGCACCAGCCCTGCGTGGCTGCAAGCTGACAGCACTCCAATGAAAGTGATATCATCTGGCCGAATTCCGTCAATATGCATGTGAGAGAACAGTGCTAGTGCCTGCTTGCCGAGACCGTGAAGAGCGAATCCATTGATCATGATGTTCCAAGAGACAATGTCTTTTTCAGGCATTGCGTCGAAAAGTTGAAGAGCAGCATCTATCCTGCCACATTTTGTGTACATGTCCATTAGTGAATTTTGCAGAATGATAGAAGTATTCAGCCCAGCTTTATCGATGTACGCATGAATCCATCTTCCCAGAGTCAAGTCACCAAACTGAATGCAAGCTGAAAGCACTCCTAAGATGGTGACTTGGTTGGGCTTCTGATTGCCTTCAGTAACCATCTTTTCAAATAGTTCCAATGCCTCTTTACTGTGATTGTTCTGTGCGTATCCAGAAATCATAGCTGACCAAGCAACCACATTTCTCTCAGGCAATGCATCGAAGACCTGTCTCGCTGAAAATAATTCCCCGCATTTTGCATACATATCCACCAGAGCAGTCCCGAGAATAGTGCAGAGTTTCAAACCTGATTTCTTGATTTGAAGATGGAGCCTGTTGCCATAATCTAAATCCTTGAGTTGTGCACAAGCAGAAAGGGTGCTCACCATGGTCACCTCATCAGGCTCTTGGTCTTCTCTTTCCATCTCAGTGAACAAAATCAGTGCCTCTTTGGGGTTGTGATTTTTAGCATACCCACTTATCAATGAAGTCCAAACAACTTTGTTTCTATGATCCATCTTTTCAAATATTATCCTCCCTGAGTTGAGATCCCCACATGCTGCATACATGTTAAGGAGTGTAGTCTGTATGTAGAGGTCAGATTGAAGGTCACACCTAACAATTTGACCATGTAAGGCCTTCCCCTCATCCAAAGCTGATATGTGGGCACAACCCTTCAGCAAAGAGGGGAATGTGAATCTATCAGGAAAGATGTTAGGTTCCTGGAGTAACATCTCCACATAGCAAGAGAGTGCCATTTTGGGTATGTTGTGGTTCACAAAGCCTCTTATGATGGTGTTCCAGATCACTATGTTGGGTTCAGGGATGTGCCTGAAAACCTTGTATGCATATGTTAGACTATCTGAGCCTCCTGAGAGGGAGTGGGAGAGTATTTTGGTGAGGGATGGGGTGTGATAGATAAATCCTGTTATAATTAGTTGGCCATGTATTTGTTGGATATCCCTCATGTGTTGGAGCTTCTTTTCCAAGAGAGGGAAGATGGGGTGGCATTTGTTCTTTGAGGAGTTTGAACTGGCTGTTTGGGTTGCTGGGGCAGTTGGGTTATGTGGGAGAAATGGGAATGAGCAGGACATTTCTTGTTAAGAAATGGCTGGAGCGCATAGCACCCTCATGAAATTTGGGTGAAGGGAGAGTACATGGCTTCAAAAAGCAAGGATAGGGAAGTCTGGAATCTTTATGGATAACATTGTTGTTTGCTTCATTTTTGGCATGTGTGGCTGATTTTAGTTTTCTGGCTGACTACTGTCATCTTAGGATATTTTGGACAACTGGAAGAAAAAGGCTTCTTGTTTTCTTTCTCCAATCTTTCTTTTCTTTTTATTTCCCCTCTCATGGATGGTTGAAAAATAGAGAGCCTTTCCCAGTTATAAGATATGATCAGTTTTAGTTTTTACCAATTTTCCATACATCTTGTGTTTTCTAACTCAACCTTCCCATTGTTTTTCCATGAAGTAGGCTACTTGCGCAGATGCATTTTTTTTCCTTTAATAAAATGTCACCTCCTGTGGGGTCCACCTACATGCACGACAATTAAGGGAACATGGAGATGGATAGGTTTAGATTTGGATTGGGTATGGGCCCGATATTAGTCAAATCAAAAGATCATAGCCTTTAATTTCAGGGCCTCAAAGTTTAATGGATACATATCATGCAGATTTTTTGTGATAAAATCCAAAGGTGGCTCATGTTTGGATCGATGTCAAAATTGGACCATAGCCAACTCAAGGGGATACACACTGAATGGATTGGATCGATCATAGGTGGGTTGTCTATTTGAAGAAAAAAAAGCACCGGAAAATATAAGGGCATTTTGGAGAATTTGTCTGTGCCATTGCTTATATGGGAATATCGGTGTCAGCTGTCAAACCATTTGGAGAGCGGCCTCTCTTATTACCTCAGTGGTAAGTGGCGTCAGTTCTCGCCTGGTTGCCCAGGGTTTGAACCTGGGCATACACCCTTTCATCACCTACTTTTTCAGTTTATTTAATTTTCCTTAATGAAATTCTTGTGTCCAGGTTGTTTCTTTGTTCAGTTGTTAAAGCTAGTAGGCCAAGCCAACTGACTTGAAATTTGCTTCAGCTTTGCTTGATGACTAGAGCCCAGGCCCTTGTGAATTAGGCTGCAGGGTAATGAATCTGGATCGTCGATCGGTTAGGCCAGTCCATTCGATCATTTGATCCTGGACAGCCTAGTCCCATATTGGCATGAGCCTCTGGGTGAAGTCTTAGCATTGCTCTTGCTGAATCAGACCAGGCTGGGCTTTGCTACTAATAAGATATGGTGATATCTCTTGGGTGGGCTTAGGCTGGCTAAATGTCTGATTTGGTTTAGTCACAGGCCTGGTGTTAAAACTTGGTGCAAAGTATTTGACTCGGTTACCACCAGTATACTATTGCTACATGTTGCCATATGGCTAGAAAAGTAAGCCTGCCTTGGGAATGGGCTGAACTTGGCCTTCACTTAGGCTTGCAACCATTGAGTTGAGGTCATGTTGAATGGCCCAGGCTACAGCTGATTTTGTGGGGTTGATCCTGACTATGGTTACCTGGTTCATAGTTCATGCCAAGTATGAACTAGGATTGAACTTTGAACCAGCTTATCATAATAATTCACATTTTGATTTGTTAAGACATTTTGTTACTGGTTTTGTTAAACTACTTTCCTAAGCTGGCCTATCTAACCTTTTTTTTTTCCTTAAAGTGCTATGAGTGACTGATACCTCTTGATTCCAACCACGGTTTGAGCCTAGCTACAGTGCTTCCCTTGGAGGACATTGATGTCCCTTACCGGCAGAACTCCATTATTCAAAAAGGAATTTCCATAATTCGTAAGATATTAGCAGATGGAATGTTACTAGTTTCCAAAATCTTTTCGTTTTTCTTTCTCAGAGTTTCGTTTATCATTACTTTTAACTCATGGTAGCCTTGTTCAACATGTATTGGATGTGGTAAACTAGAATTTTGACTATGAACTAGTGCAATTTGCCTTGAAACCATCGAACCAAATTATTTCTGTGGAACAAGAAAAATCAGATTTGTCCAATGAAAACATGAACTGAAATTACAAATCGAGCAAGCCAAAAAAAGGCAAACCACAATTTACTTCGAAAAATATGGAAGTACTAAATTGCAAAGTTAAAAGTCAAACTGCAGACCAGGTAATGTAGTCCTGACTTCACCGAAAACATAAAGGAGTTCGATCAATCCATTAATTAGCAAATTCTAAGTTGCATCCTAACCTGGTATTAGGACTGATGGCTTGTGGTATAAAGTTTTTAGAACATCTTATCTTGTTGTAGAAAGTTAGTTTTACTTTGAGCATTACACTCCATTCCATAAAACAGTCATAAGAAGCTAATAGCGAGCAATCAAATATCGTTGGATGCAGATAAGAGCTGACAGACGATATTTAGATGACTGCAAAAAAGAATGAGAACCTCAGATTGTAACTTGTGGTCAGCATACAGTTACTGAATTTTCATCATGTCACTTCCGAAGGACATCGAGAGCGACTATGCATACAGGTAGAACAAAATGCTTTTTGCAATTCGAATGATTCCTATGGCACCAAAGCAATAATCAGACAACTACTTCAACTTCAATATATATGAAACAATAAACTAAAAATTGACCACAATTAGTACTTAGTAGCATCAAGAAATTGAGGCTTCATTTGGTTAGAAGTATGCTTGGTGATGAACTAAGAACTTAGTGCTGCTGATTTATACTCTTGGTTACCTAGTTTATAGGACAGTTTTTTAGTCCTGAGTTCAGGTCTCTTTCAGCAGTTATTTAAATTATGATAACTTAAGCACTTTCTTTTTTCTCTCTATATTTTTTTTCAAAAGAGTGATATCCTTGAGAATATCTAAAGGGTGTCAAGTCCGATTAGCCAATACATTCTAAAAGCCTAAGCTGCTAAGAAGCAGAACACCCATCTACTTAATAGTTAACACCCCCCTAGAATGGTACTGGGACTTTGTTCAAATTTGTAACCCAGATGTGCCTACCCAAGCGAATAATGCCTCCCTTGGGGTTCTAACTCACGACCTAGCATGTCTCTGATATCATATCAAGTCCGACTACCCAATACATCCCAAAAGCTTAAGTTGTTAGGAAGCAGAAGACCAATCTACTTAACAAAGGGTAAGTACGGATGTCGAGAGAAATTCGGGCTGTCAGGATTTTTTCTCCAACCAAATTTATATCCTTCGTGTTTAGGGTTGGTCCTGATTCATGAGGTTCTAGTATTCTCTTCCATCCGACACTCTGAATTAAAGTTTTTATAGAGTTGAGTTCCAGTTTAGGAAATCCATTATCAATTTATCATTATAAAAAGAGAAGAAAGAAATTGAGTTCCTGTACAAAATCACAAATTGATTACCTTTAGTAATGTAGATAAAATTTTTCCTTCATTTTTTGACAGAATGGACCTCAGAATTTATACTAAAGATGGATGGAGAAGGATGACCTGTTAAGTCATTTGATGACTGATGCTCAATTGTTTGGCCTATTAGCATTTACCGAATTTAATTGTTCGGCATATTATCATTTACCGAATTTGGGTCAAGGATTCCGTTCCATGTAAGTTTATACTCATTATAGAGAGCAATTCAGGACCCTGATTTCCAAGATGTATTTCCCCAGAGATTTCATTGGTTTTTCCCTGCTGTATGATGTCATCTAATTGCACCCCAAGTAATGCTAGATTATGTGCAGGCATACCCTGTTTTAGGGGTCAAGAATTTGTTAAAACATGTTTTGTTATCGAAGTTCCACCCATGCTGCATGAGAACAAATATCAACAGAACTTATGTACTCTGCTACTAGATTTTTTTTATTCATATAGGAATAAAAACCATAGGGAAGTCAAGACATGTCATGAATTCCTTCATGCCACCAAAGACACTAACATATTTTCCTGATTTACCTCACATTACAAACTGCAAATGCAGAGAAGACACAATTACATGTCCCCTAGCTGAAATTCTATCATCTTCCTTAAATAAGTCTTCCATATATTGATCCTCATACATCCAGCCTGCCAAAACTGCTTTGCTTATTCAAAGAAAAACCTCCAATAGAAGAAAACTCTTTACATTTAATATTTGTGGATGTCTATCCAGCGAGATGAAACTCTCTCTACCTGTTGATGATCTCACACTTTAGGCACCAAAACAGTGAAAGAAAAGTTCAACAGGTGTGAATTTACCAGATGCATCGATTATAGATTTCAGTTGTTGAACTTCTGCTCGGTGCTTGTGGAAGCCTGCATAAACCAATAACATATGCATTAAAAATCAGCACGATAGAAAGAAAAAATTGAGATGGTCCATCAGTAACACTTTCAAGGGTTAACCTATAAATTTCATAGTATTCTGTCATCAACCTCTTAAAAATTAATTAAGACTGCAGATTATTATACATAGATAGTCAAATACATAGATATATATTGCATGAATACCAACCCCAACTGATGTAACAAAATTGCAAACTGCACACTTCACAGACCGTGCTCCATATTGGTACATCAACAGCGTGCGGCAGTTTCCACAGTTCACATGTGCAACCTGATTTGCTGCCACAAAATAGACATTGCTTATAAACTACATAATGTAGCAAACAGTTCATCATTTTCATGAGTTAGAACTTGGTTGTTTTCTTAGTTATAATTGGGGAAATGCTACTTAATACATGAATAAAAGAGAGAAAAAAATTTTGCAATGTCAATGTTTCAAGCTTCCTGGCAGCGGTGTTTCCACTACAAGAAATCTTTACTACAGAGTGAGGGTGTTCATTTCAACTAGAAATCAGAGCCTACTGACACTGTCCATGCTAAAAAAATCCACTACTGTCTTCTCCAAGTTAAATTATACTGTTATGCACCAACTCAAAAGTCATGATCTGACACCAGCATATGAAACTACCCAGACATTATGAATGGCCATATAAAGATGTAAACCACATCCTTGCTTTGTCTTAACAATACATAACATGTTTCATTCATTAAAGGTTTGGAGTTGGAAGTACGGCAATTTATATGCGAGCCATGTTATGTGATTCTATCTCTTATAATGCACAAATGTACTACTGTTCTTACCTTCTAGAGCCAGATTAACAGTGTGACAACAAGAACACTGTACACTCGTAGCTCCACGCATATACATCAGATGAGTGTGGCAGCCTCCACAAACCAACTGAGCCATTTCCGTTCCTGTTCCAAATTCAATGTAAAGCAGAAAACAAACAACAAAATGAAGCAGCCCTGTCACTTTTATGACATGCATGTGATTGTGGATAGCTAAAACAAAATATCACAATCCTGTTTCCAAACAAACCCTTAATTTTGTTGTATGAAGTGGTGTTTGCACAGCGCCAATTTGCTAAATCTGAAACTAAAAGCTACCAACCATTCCCTGAGATTAAATCCTATTGTAGATTTCCAAAAGCAGAAAAGGTTACAAACAGCCAAACTTCCCAAAGACGATGAGTAGTGTTATGGAAAAGAAAAACATTTATTTTTGAAGTTCAAATTCCATGCTTGATAATGATAGTTATCCAGAAAAATGAGTCATCATCACAGGAAACTAATCCTGACTCGACATGATATAAACATTAGTTTGAATTAGAAGAGAAAATAAGAAAAGAACATATACCAGGAGGAGGTACAGTTGTGACTGCATTGCAAACAGCACAACAAACAGAGGTTGCTCCATGTGGATAGGCGAGGACGTTCCGACAGCCAGAACACACAAGTTGGCTCTGCACACCTGAGTAAGAAGATATTGCATAAATTTCATCAAGATTGTTATCTTCATGATCACTTCTTTAAGATCAATTGGACTCGACATAATTAAACATTCCAGGAACATCAGCTACTGAAGTACTTGTGGTCATGTAGTATCAGAGCACAACAGGGTATGTTAACTGACTTCTACTCAGAACCCTTCAATATGAAGGTCCTAATGACAACCCACAAACACGCACAAAATCTTTTTTTTTTTTTTTATTGTTACAAAAAAAAAAACAGTTGCTGAAACATGTCTTCAAATCCTAGGACAGTATATCTTGTTAATCCTTAATTAAAAACCCCAAACATCATTCTGCAAGGAATGATCGCAATTTCCACAATCACATGTAAAATCCAATGTAATCAGAGCACAACAGGTTATGTTAACTGACTTCTACTCAGAACCCTTCAATATGAAGGTCCTAATGACAGCCCGCAAACACACACAAAACCTTTTTTTTTTATTGTTAAAAACAAAACAGTTGCTGAAACATGTCTTCAAATCCTAGGACAGTATATCTTGTTAATCCTTAATTAAGAAAACATCATTCTGCAAGGAATGATCGCAATTTCCACATTCACATGTAAAATCCAATGTAATCAAAAGCACAAATGTGTTTATATTTCTCTCTTTTTTTTTTGGATGATTCTTGTAAACACTAAAACTATAGAAGGCAATTAATAGACTCAAGGAAAACACTTTTAAGGAACAACTGAGTTGGCAGCAAGGTCATATACAAACTGAAACAAAGGTAAAGAAATTCAAGAAATGCTCAAGCTAACAGCTAGAAGAAAAATCGACCAACTTACCGTTTGGTGGTGTAAATGGCGCTGGAGGAGTTGGATATGGGGCGAGGGGAACCGGCATTGCTTATCCGGCGTGGGTTTTCTCCTTCCTCTCTCCCTTAAAACCTTGCACTTGCAGCCTCAAACAAGGTAACAAAATGTCCCATCTTCCATTCCCAACACTGAAAACAAGAAAGACATCATCTGAAACTACATAAAGTGAATCTGAAGAAATCCTACAAGAGAAGACAAAAATCCCAAGACCAATTCCATAATATCCAATGAACTCCAAATAATATCCATAAACAATTGTCAGTTCTAAAAGAAGAAACAGGAAAGCAGAAAAAAGTGCAGCAGTTAAATGAATTGTATATGTACAGGCTGTAGCTGATGCACGGGAGAGAAATTAAACTGTTTGGACAAGTTCAAATTTAAAAACAGGAGTAACAAGCAATGAAACCTGATAACTAGTCCCAACAAAAAAATGCCCATTTGAGAATTTCCAGCCACAATCATACCATGTATCTGAATTCCACACAACAATCCAGATGCTAGAAAGGCTGACACACTTGAAATTCAGAAAAACGAAAAGAAAACATATATTTAATTCAGTAAGAACTGTAAGAAGTAGGCAAGAGAGCAACCTCACCTCTGCAGATTGTAGATGATAATGAGAGAGAAATAGGAGAGAGAAATAGACAATGTGATGTTTGGATAATTTAGAGAGAGAAAGATAATTTAGAGAGAGAGAGAGAGAGAGAGAGAGAGAGTAGAAGTGAGTGTTTTTGTAACTCAATAAAAACATCCTTTTTACCATTGCAAGCTTGCTTTTTGGTCAGCCTGTGTTCTTCTTTAGTTGGTGCAAACTTGCAAAGGTGTCTGACTTATTTGTGAAAGGTAGCTTTGGCTTCTTCTCTTTCAGGTACATATTTGTGCAAGGGAAGGACTCAGAGATTCTCTGATTTTTTAAGAAGTGGGGCCCACCTCTAAAGCTTAATCAGCTCAAGATCCTTACCTCATTGTTTCCACATCTGTCTGACTCTGTCCATTCCAATGAAAGCTATTATGCTCACGTTGGCTCGACTTTTTTTTCCTAATCAAATCAATTAAAGATGATCAATCTGACACTGAAAATAACTTTGATTGAAATGAATTTTGGTGTCCAAGTGTAACAGGGAGGGACAGACATTTTGAGCGGTTTAGATTTCAAAAAAGAAAGGCCCCACTAATACAGTTATAGGGTAGAGTAATGAGCCCTGCACCCCAACCATCCGAACTCCTAATTGTGATGGAGATTGGGGAGCTCATCTCAAGCACATGACTGTCTAGAGGCTCATCACTGGGTCCACTACTTAAAATATCTAAAACAGACTTAAAAAATCTAAAACAGTGACTTGATGAAACCTTTTTAGATGAGTCATGGATTTTTTTCTTTGTTTTTTTTTTTTTACTATCGGAGGGTTCCCAACCCTTTTGCCTGGACTAATCCCTCCGGGCCAAGAGAAAAGCCGGATAAACTCCCCTGTAGCCCCAGTATGATAGTGCAGTAGTCATGGAAAAATATCACCAACTAGTAGCTTGGCATACCATCATATTAATCACTAGAAGAGATATGATTTTTTTTATATTATTTATTTATTTATTTGTTTGTTTAGTAACATCACTACGGCTACAATCTCAAGGTTGCAATAGTGAACCGTCCTCCGTCCCATAGGTCCTTGATAAGGGACATGCATGTATGAGTAGGGAAGCAAATGGGTTAGTTCCAAGCCGAAACTAATCTGGACTTGGAACCGGCACTGTTTTCCATACGACAGTTTTGGTTTTGAATTTGAACATGATTGCTGGTTTTGGATATGATTCTAACTTTTTTTTTTTTTAATATCTAAAATAGGATATCATTCAACCCATAATAATGGTGAAGTCTTATTGTCTCTAGAATTAAACATAATAATGGTGATCCGCATCCAATGTTTATACGATAAAAGAACAATAGAATATGTGCAGTTTTTGTATTCTGATTGATAGAACCATCAGACATTGCATCTAAAATATGAGACTAGAATGGAAAAATGGGCCAAGTACTGGGTGCACAAATTGGAATCTATATTGATTGGAACCAGACTAGTTTATCAAATAATACCTAAATTGGGTTCGAGACTTGGACCCGTTTATGAATTGGAATTTAAAATAAGTTTTAAGCCTGGTTTTCTATGAGTTAGAGTTTCTTGATAATCAGATAATCGAATATCCTTTGTGCATCCTTACGTGTGAGTAGGAGTTGCCAGACTCGAGTCTTAAATATAAAAAAAAAACCTTTGATGATATGGACACTTAGTATTTAGATTTGGATAACCTTTTAGAAAAACCAAAAAAAAAAAAGGAGCAAAAGTTAATTTTAGGTGCGAGTTCCTTCTCAACCTTCGTGTGACATGGATTGTGGGGCCCACCTAAGAAATGATGCAACTTTATGTGGATATTAGGATTCGAACTGTCTACCTATTGCCATATGGAGTGGATGGAAGCTTACTCAGTCTCATCGTCTGATTGGGTAACTCGGTTCCAATTTTGTATTTATCCTTTTGTTTTCCTTGTGGTTGCTTTCTCATATAAAGGAACCTTTTCCTCTGCTTTATGTTTCTCTCAGAAAATTTTTTCCTTTACCAAAAAAAAAAAAATAAGGAATTTCAAGAGCTTCTCGATTGTCCAAATTCTAAATGTAAAATAAAGTGGGATGTGTTACCAAAATTTGCATGATAAGTTAATACGTTACACAACCTGGACGAGTTCTTAATTTGGATTAGAGTTGATTAGGAGGAAGATCTGAAAAACATGAAGGGCTTAGATGGATCATAGGAGTTGATAGGTGGGGCTTGCAAGCATAAGGTGCGGGGTATAAGGGTTTCTTTTTTCGATATTACATGGGAGGAATGGTAAACTATCCTAGTTTAAACTAGCCTATTCTAATCTATGAGCCTAGTTATTTGTAAAAACAAAAAAGAGAGCGTAATGCCATCCCTCGAGTGCTCCATGCTCTTGCTTGTGCTCGTGTTCTTCCTCTTCTTTGTTCGACCAAGATATTTTTCACATTCAGGCTTTGCCCCACGCGTGGCGGATGAGATGAGATGTGTTTTACCACTTGGGCCATCTCATGTTCTCTTTAGGCATACAGATATTTGAGAACAATGGGTTGGCCAGTTAGTTGTGAACTTTGCCTCTCACCTAGTTGTTCATGTCGTCAAATTGGTCTTTTATTCTCCTTATTGTAAGCCTGTGTTTTGACAAGTTTATTTGATGATGGCAACAGTTTGATTGGAGTGAAATCTTGAAACATGATAGAAGGGGAGAAGGATAGTGATTTCTAGCAGTTAGGATTTGGATGTTGGCCCAAATGCTGAATTTCTCATGCTCATTTTAGAGAATTCTTTGACTCCTCCCCTCTTGAGAAAATGCCTATGAAAAACAAAAAATAATAAAGAAATGCATAGTGATTAAAAACAATTAAAAAAAAAAAAACTCCATCTCTAACATCGCAAAGTTCTAAATTTTAATTTTGATGCGTTATTATCATAATATTCTTGTATTTTTTTAGTTTTCGCAATAATTTTTTCAAAATATGACATGATTAAAATTGAACTAATTCTTGTTTCGTGTAAATGTCAAGTTATTACCCTAGATAGGGATTTAAATTTGATACTTTAACCCACCGTATGAACATGGCCCTGAGCTTGAGATTCTATGGACATGTTAAACACTTTCTTCTTATTTGACTTACAATTCCTAGTTACAATTCCTAGTTGATTCCGTTCTAACCTTAGTAACAAACCATAATATATGGTATTTTTTCTTAAAAAAATAAAATTCAAAAGACTTTATTTTAATTCAATGTGTGCGAAATTGAGGTAAGTGCCAACTCATGGAAAGGTCGTTGTATATGAAATTATGAATAGGTTTGTAATTGAGCCTTATCAATAGTTCTTAAAGAAAGGAAATTAATGAAGTGACGCTCTTTTTGTAGTAGATAACAAATCAATATATGTCAACCCTTATGCCAACACACTCTTAGTTGAGCGGTATTGGCATTTTAGAGTTTGTTTCGTTGCAAGCGTTTTGGAATTTTTTTTCTTGAGTATGTGTGTGAGCATTTGGAGGGTTTTAAATGTGATCCTCCTAAGTGGAATTCATGAATGTTCAAGGCCAATCAGCATTCCAAAATCCAAATGTTGGAATATATTAACAAACTATAGATGGCAAAAGCATCATTTAGAATGTCGTTTTAAAGAATACTTCCAATCAAAAAAATTATTTAAAATCCCAAAGAGGCACTATGTGCGAATTGCAAGGAATTACAGATAAAGAGAAATCTTCTTAGAAACGTTTGCAACCAATTGCCCAACTCGAAAAAATATATAGATATATATAAAATATCTATTTATTTATTTTTATATCCAACTGTGTAGACTACTTATTGTTATATCTAACGGTATAATTTAGTAAGATGATTGTCAAGTTAGGGTGAATAAATCCTCTAATTTTCATGCTCCTATGTGGGGCCCCACAAACCATGCATGCATAAATCATAATGTATGTTGGCAAGCCCATTTTAGTTTTTACTACTTGGTCTGTCTCCACGAGTGCAATACTTTTGCCCAATAATCGGCTCTGCTCCTGTATTGAATTCGCATAGTTTTTCATCAGTTTGGCCGACGCACCTTGGCTTGCTGGATTCAACCAAACAGATTGCAAGGATGTGAGTTCCATGGCCTTGGCCCTTCGCCAACCACACGCTCTTCAAATCTATTAGTTCTAAACGCACCGCGTAAGATAGTCCCGTCCACAGCATGTCTTACAAATTTTACATTCTTTTCCGAAAAGGACCCCACACTTTTTTATTTTTTCAGAAAAGCGCTATAAAATCAAGAGCTTATAATTATATTATAAACCTTAATATAAGACATTTCATATGAAAAACCCTTGGTAATAATATTATAAAGTAAAGACACACGGGGGCGGGTTAGATGCACTCACAACTTAATCCCCCCTTGAAATTGACTTGAATTGTTGTATGAAATTTATTTCCAATCCAAACCCTACAAACACACTATCAAATCCGCCTCAATATGAGCGGGATGGGGGCGGTTCCCTACTTAAACTTGGCCCATTGCCATCCCTATCAATAGCTATGTTGATACATCCAATGTATTACATGAACGCTCATAGGTCACGCACCCTAGCCTAGCGCATTCTGCATTGGTCTAGATTTGGGCCATAGGAAAAGAGGCAGGCCAATTTTTCTTGCCCTGCTGTTAAATGAGCTTGTATTGGAAATACATGATCAAACAATTTAGCACAAAAATGCAGGGCTTCGCTAATATACCCATGAATCCATGATTGGTGATTTTCATTCGGGCCTAAATAGTAGAATCAGTAAAAAAAAAAAAAAAAAAAAAAAAAAACATGCACCTTCTGTTTGGGAAAGCTTCGGTGGGCTCGAGCCGACCCACGGACATCCCTACTTGATAGAGGTTGAAAGTTGTTAAATTTTCACCAACGTGCACCTATTTCTTTGAAAATGGAGGGTCCTCTATAAGCACATTTATATAAAAGACTCTGGAAAAAAAAATTATATACTTGGATGGGGCCACCGACATGAAAAACCGGTTAGGATGTTATCCAAATTAACAAGATCGTGGTCAGGCCCACTGCCATGATGATTGAAGAGCTTTGTGGAGGATTATCGGTCTGGCCGAGTTTTGTGGAGTACGCATTGCATTTGCATGGATAATTTAAAGGGACATGAGATGGGTCCCACATATCCTAACTAAGGACCGTGCACGTTTATCATCCAGTGTAGACTCGAGCATGACGACTTATGACTGGCCCAATTCACATTAAAGAATGTGTCCTGCCTACCAAACATGTCAGTTGGCCGAGCAGGGCCTAGTGGCCCAATCAACATGTATGCCAATGATGCCACTGTCGTAGTTGTCTAGACCTCTCATGTGGGTGTTTCGTTTTAGGCATTTATGATATGACATCTTCTACCATGATTTCAAATACTCTTGTTTTTGGCATAAGAATTTTAGAATTCCAAACCATGTAAAAATGAAAAACATTTTTAATCTTTATGAATTCTTAAATCCCAACATTTCATATGAGTGGAGTTGATAAAATTTTTTTGGTACCCAGCTTACGGCAGGGATCTAAGAGAAAGTCTCTATATATACAGAAAAATAGCTCATTTAAATAAAAAAAATGTCCATACAAGTGGAAAAAAAAAGCATGCAGAGCCGCACAAATAAAATAAGGTGAATTCTCATCGTTCTTCCAAACTGTTGAAGGAGAGAATAACTTGAGAACGCTCAATTACCTATTATTTCTGAACACTCAATTGCCTAGTATTTCTGATTGCTGATGACCATCAAAGAAAGGACTGACATGATGCCCACCCAATTACCCAACGTCTGCTTTGAGAAAGTTGCATGGTACGACCATAAAGCTATTGGATGATAGGGAATCTTCTCCCGGGTAGCGTTCCATGTGGACACCCAGTTATCCAAATTGGTTAAAATTTGGTTTAAATCTGTGCTTTAGGTTTGATTTAAAAATGTTTCTTGATCCATAAGTCAATTTAGGTTTTTACTTTTAGTCAATTTTAGATTCATACAGATTTCGACTCATAGACTCCGGACTTAATCCATAGATGTGCATATTTTAAGGCATGGCTCTTGACTTTGTATACTTATGTAACAATATATAGAGAAATATTCACATAATCGTAAAAAGTTCTCACGGAGACTTTCAAAAAATATTACCTTTCAAAAAAGAAAACCTTCCAAAATTTCTTATTACATTAGGAGACTTTTCATTTATCATGCATTTCTTTTTGCTAGAAAACTTGGATTAAGTTGAATAATGATCAGCACTATAAATCAAAGTGAAATGCATAATATTACATCAAGGTGACCTACCAGTGTTGCTTAGTTGGCATAAGAGGACTGGCTTTGATCCCTACGTCGTGTGTTTGACACCCCAGATATACATACTTAGTGCATGTGTATCCAGCGTCAGGCGTGTGCCCTGGAGATTAGTCCCATCGGATCAAATATTAAAAAGGAAAAAAAAATAAAAATCAAAGTGAAATCCAAATAAGATCACATGGGATGGGACTATGGGACCACCCTCATCCCATATCTTTTGAGACGAAGATGGGACTACTTCTTGTAGTGTTGCAGGCCCTTTTCTGCATTCTCGAATCATCGCATATAGATAGAGCATATACTCCCCTCCTGTGTTCCAGAAGTGTTAGGAGAGCTGTTCATCTCACTCTGACCACTAGAAGCCATCAGCTATTTATTGTAGTGGACCATTGGTGTAGTGTGACTGTGTGTACATTTAACACCATTAAAGTAATATTCTTAAAACCCCAACCCCCCCAAAAAAAAAACCCATTAAAGTAGATAGAATGGGCTATGTAGCAAATATGGCCAATTTCTTGAATATCCAGAGATATTGTTGTGATTAAAAAAAAAAAAAAACCATCGCAATATTAGCATGAGCGTGGCTGCAATAGAATTTTTAGAAAGTAATTTCTTCTCATGATCTTTTATTTTCCTCTTACTATTTGAATTAATTATATAATAGTTTTCTATATTCCTTTTTTTAATTTAAAATGTTATCATTTTAATTATTCCCAATGATGTGCTAATGACAAGCCTAAAAATAAAAGATTTAATGGAAAATGAAGGAATAAGAAAAATGATTTCCTCAAGTCAAGAATTCATGAAAAACAAGTTTAAGACCCCAAAACTAGGAAAATGGTGTGAACGGCATCATCGAAATCAAAGTATAGAAGATCAAGAACGGACCAAAATACCCAAATAGAGCGTAGGCGCTGTGCTCCATGCCGAACTTAGGAAAATTCAACAAAAAGGACATTCTAAATAAAAATGTGCGTGGGACACCCTCCTATGCCCAAAATCCAAAAATTAGCATTTCAAAGGCATTTTTGGGTTTGGCGCAGTCTTCTCCCACCTAGAAATGAGATAATAAACTTTTGGAGGTCATATATCCCTCAATACATATTAGATCGGGGTAATCTTTGTTCTATAAATATATATTTGAAAAGAGCTTTTCGGCGGCATATTGTGGGTGAAATTCCAATAGTCAGATCATAATTTATAATCCTTTAAAAACTAAGCATAAAGAAAAAGTACAGGAAGATGAGTTTAGGCATGGGAGTGCATATTTGGGATCCAGGCCCAAATCTGAGAAAACCTCCCATACCCCCTAACCCCACACCCACCCATATGCTCTCCTATTGCAACTCTTGCAAGATTTGAGTTCTAGAAATTAGGCTCTCCTCCTCTGTGGTCCTTGGTGGAGGAAAGTGGCGCAACGAAACTGACAACTTGTGATTGATGATCGAAGATGCACAAACGATTTACGTGGTTCGACAAAACTACCTATGTCTATGGGAAAAGATCACGTCAATTCTTTTTTCCAGGGTTCAAGGTTACAGATTACATCATATATATAATATCCATTTTCTTGGCCTCTAGGAAAATTTTTCTTAGGCCCCAAGAAAACTCCAATACAATCACCAAAATACCCCAAACCCAGTTACACCAAGATTAGCCCAAACCGACTAATCCGACTAACCCAAAATACAAGACAATAACCCAACAATTCTTGCATAATCTTGAAAACCTAGAGACAAAGTTAGTGTCCGTTGGCTACAGCTCTCGTCATGCCGCTTCTCAATTTTTTGGAATTCTCACATTAGGATAGGGTCTTTAAAAAGTTTTCTATGGGCAGTTTTTTCTATTTACTATCTTTGCCCCTCCTCACGTTTTGCTACAACTAAGTAATATAATCACAAGGGGAGTTAAGGGAAATTTGTCTTTTCATTTCTTCAAAAGCAAGTCACTCTAGACAACATATTGGCTATCCTTATACGACAGATTTATCTCCTCATTTTTCTCCACTTTTTTTTTTTTTTTTTTTTGCTTTATTTCTCTTTTGGCTTCCAAATATAAATACCTAGTTTTTTTTCATTGTGCATGTTCATTGCCTATTGTGTCTTCTTCATTCTTCAACACTTAACTATTTTGCTTTGACTCTCAAATACAGCTATACAAGTAATTCGAAAAACCCACCTGCCTTTTGTTTCTTTATTATCATTTTTTATTTTCTTGCTTGAGTTCAATGAATGCCTCTTTAATGAATATATTTAAATGCATATGTTAAATTCTTTTCATGTCACGTGTATTTTTGTTAAATACAGTTGCTTTTTTATGTATTTATTTTTTCTTTTTTTTATGTTGTGAGAATTTTCTTAATACCATGTTATTTAAAAATCTGCCAAAAATATTGATTTTGATTAGATTTGATTGGAATTATAGAGCTCTCAAGCTATTTTAATATAACTTGTTACTTCTTTTTTTTTTCATAAAATTATTATTTATCAAATGTTTAATTTAATTCTTCTTTGCCTCCTCTGAGAGAAATCCCTGGATCTGTCACTGGCTCTCATATACGCTTGAGTTCCAATGTATGCACCTTCTCTTTTGTGCAGTCCTTGCTTTAGTTTTGAGGCACCTTCAGACAAGTGTATCTACTCCTTTGTGTGGTCCTTGCCTGAGTATTGAGGCCCCTTTAGACAAGTGTGCCTTGTCACTGTTACTGGTGTTCATGGACCGGGCGCGGCTAAGACATATCAAGGCCCAGCCATACTCTAGAAACACAGGCTCACATCCAGCTCAAGCCCAACATGAGCCTCAACTGTAATGCTCGAGTCCACTTGCCTTAAATATATCAAGCCCAAGCCCACCCATTTCGTCGATCTCTTGTTTGGGATTTCTATGACTTGTTTGAGAAAATTAGTCACTGAACTAGATGCATTACTTTTTGTGCTGGGCTGGGATTGTTCTTGTTCTTTTTATCACTTAATCCAAACCATGACCCAAATATTAATTGGGCCAAAAAGTTAGATCTGTGCCCGGACCAAGTACTTACTAAAACTCAAGGCCCAAAGGTAGGCTGGGGCCTAGGTCTGACCTGGGCTGCCCTGGCCCTTGACCACCCCTAACTGTTACCTTCAAAGGTTTAAGTTGAATCAAGAAAAAGGTATAGCACACCTTTCTGAAGACTCATTGCTATGAGTCAAGCTTACTGCCATTTCAAATATCAGTTCAGGCCCACCCCACATCAAAGGGCTTGAATTCTACTCCCAAATAAAATCCAGCATAGAGGAGGCAGTTACTGACCCTTCCAATTAGAAATTCCCAGTTAACAACATCTTCCCATTCTTAATTACAACAATAATAACCACAATCATCATATACATTCCACCTACGTTAGTGTGAGTAAAAAAGGTGAAGAACTAAACATGTTAATCGATTGGGTTGAAGGAACTGGCTCATGGTTTTGGATGTGTAGATTACAAAAGCCTGCTGCTTTGACTAAATGGTGTTCTATTAGTCATTTAATGAACATTAAACAGTACTAGCAGCAAATCACTCCACCAGAATCGGGATTAGATTAAAAGCTAGCCACGATGCAAGATCGGCATCCTCCATCTTGGATGGGTCATATAGCTCAAAAGGTTTTTCCGTTTCAACAACCATATCAGTTATCCAATTGAATAATACATCTACCCAGTCCAAGTTGGATCCAGATCCCCTGTTTCAAAAACTGGGAAACATTATTTCAGTTCGGGTCCTGGTCTGATTTTGACTCGAAACCTATTTTATTGATTCTAGGTCCGGTTCCGGGTCTGATTTTGACTTGAAACCTATTTTGTTGGTTATCGATGGCATGTGCCTTGTAGCTAAGCCAACCACAATTTGCATTGTTCTAACTCTTGCAGTTCGGTTTAATTGGCCACTTAGACAACTCAATGTGAATAATGCATAATGCATTTCTTAATGGTGAACTTAAGGAAGAGGTCTACATGCATCAACCACAAGGGTTTGTGGACCCTAAGCATCCTCATTATGTTTGTCGTCTGCACAAGTTATTATATGGACTCAAACAGGCTCTACGGGCCTGGTTCGAAAGGTTCACAACAAATTTGAGTTCTCTTGACTTTCAAGCATCTTTGGCAAACCCATCATTATTTGTATGTCATTATTCCAATTCTTTTTTCATCTTGCTAGTACCCTGCCCACAGCCCCATTGCAGCCCTGTGCCCAGCCAACTGCCACCTCACAAGCCTGTACACAGTCTAATGTAGTGTCATCTTGTGGAATGCCATCACATGAAATTGATGAGCAACATCAAATGCAACACCCAGATGCATTACGCATGCCAACTGTCTCCAATGAAGAAAGCCAACTTCCTCCAATACACTCGGTTTCGGTGCAGATTACCGGGCCAGACATCACTAGTCTCGTACCAGTCCACATTGCTGGCTCCACTACCAACCAAAATGCTGGACCAACTACAAAAAGCACTATTAGACCTGCTAACAGTGTCCATACGAGTGCTGGCCTTGCACCGATTGCTACATCTGTCTCTGAGGTATCGTCTGCTCCTACAACACCATCTGTACCCGTACATCACATGGTTACACGCAATAAAGATGGCACACGCAAACGAAAGGCGCTTTCAACAACTCGTCATCCAATTCATGCCCTGACCGTAATAACTTCTGCAGTTGAGCCCACTTGCTTTATTTTGGCATCAAGAGTTCGGAATGGCTAGCCGCCATGGCTCTTGAATTTGATGCCCTTCGACATAATGGGACTTGGTCTTTAGTTCCACCACACCCAAATATGAATGTTGTTGGATGTAAATGGGTATATAAATTAAAGCATAGACCCGATGGATCAATTGAACGCTATAAAGCTCGGTTAGTAGCAAAAGGGTTTCATCAATAGGTGGGCGTTGATTTTATAGATACATTTAGCCCTGTAGCTATGCCAACCACAATTCGCATTATTCTAACTCTTACAGGTCGGTTTAATTGGCCACTTAGACAACTCGATGTGAATAATGCATTTCTTAACAACAAACTTAAGGAAGAGGTCTACATGCATCAACCACAAGGGTTTGTGGACCGTGACCATCTTCATTATGTTTGTCGACTGCGCAAGTCATTATATGAACTCAAACAGGCTCTACAAGCCTAGTTCGAAAGGTTCACAACATTTGAGTTCTCTTGGCTTTTAAGCATCTTCGGTAGACCCATCATTATTTGTATGGCATTATTCAATTTCTTTTATCATGTTGCTACTTTATATAGATGATATTATTCTCACAAGGAATAACTCCATCACACTACATTCTTTAATTACTCAATTAGCCTTTGCCTTTGCGATGAAGGATCTTGGTCCATTAAATTATTTTTTGGGTCTTGAGGTGTGTTGGTGCACTGGCTCTATGTTTCTATCTTGGACAAAGTATGCTATAGATTTATTAAAAAAATTCAAAATGGATGGAGCTAAGCCATACTCTTCTTTGGTGATCACTAGCAGCAAATTAAGTATTCTCGATGGAGATCTTCTTCCCGATCCATCTGAATATCGCAATGCAGTTGGTGCTCTCCAATATTTTACTTGGACAAGACCTGATATTGTGTTTGCGGTAAATCAAGTGTGTCAATTTATGCACACTCCAACAACCTATCAATGGACAACAGTAAAGAGAATTTTTAGATACATTAAGGGGACTATTGACCATGGGCTGCTATTCACCAAATCTTCTAGTTTTGCAATAACTTGTTTCTCTGATGTTGATTGGGTTAGCAATCCCGATGATCAAAGGTCTACATCAGGCCAATGTATATTTCTTGGAAGCAATCGAATTTCATGGAGTGCTAAGAAACAACACATTGTTGCCAAATCAAGCACCGAATCTGAGTATCGCTCCTTGGCACATTGTGCAGCCAAGTTATCATGGACATTGTACCTTCTGAAAGATCTCCATATCCCAATAGCGCATACATCAATTATATGGTGTGATAATATTGGTGCCATCTCGCTGGCTTCCAACCCAATTTTTCATGCCCCGTACAAAACACATAGAAGCATGGTTTAAAATCGCGGTATCGGTCGTGGTCTCGGTCGGGCCAAAAAACCGATATGATATCGGTATCGGTCGCGGATATCGGTCCGTCGCGGTCGTCGCGGTGTGAATTTTTTTTTTAATAAAAAAAAAAATCGCAAAAATATCCAAAAAATCTAGAATATTAGAAAATGGTGGAAAACAATATTTTTTTCCATTAGTAACAACAATATATAGAAATCTTGGTCACCTTAAGTTATGAGCCTTGTCTGTATCGCAGTTCGCTGTCTTCTCCAGTATTTCATATAATGCAACCATTATTGATGCTCATAATCAATTTATTAGTGTAAAATATAAGAAAACAAAGATAATATAAAAATTATCTATACACTATTAATAAGCTATTAGCATTTACTATTTTGTAGCATAAATACTCCAACAATTTTTTTTTTTTTAAGTAGAAGATTTAAAAAGCACCATTTTTCTATACCCAAAATCATATTTATAAGTAGATCTAACATAAAAGTGTGTAGATCTAAGTGAAGAACACATCACAAACCAAAAAATGACATGCAAATGATCTTTTCATTCATTTTTATGCTTTATCTAAAAATAAAAAATAAAAAACACATAATAGTAAAAATAATGTAGTTAAGTACTTGATTTTCTCTTACTAAATAAAATGATTTCTTCAAAAAATAGTTTTGGAATTTGGAAAACATGAGAGAATGAGTTATGGAGACATGGTTCCTCTAAGGAGATGAGGGAAGAGGAGAAGAAAATTGGAAAATAGGGAAAAAGTTACAAAAAATTACTTTTTTTTACTATTATTCCGTCGCAGTCCATCTCGGCCGATATTTTGAAAATATCGGCCGAGATATCGGTGAGATATCGGTAAAACCGATATTTTGACCATATCGGCCGAGATGAACCGATATTTTGGGGATATTTTGACCATATCGGCCTGACTCGGTATCGCGGCAAAATATCGTCGCAGAATCGGCCGATACCGGTTTATATCGGCCGATATGAACCGGTATCGGCCGAGATTTTAAACCATGCATAGAAGTTGATTATCATTATATACGGGAAAAAGTGATGCGCAACGAACTTGTATTCTGATTCGTCTTTACTATTGATCAATTGGCAGAGACAAGCTCATGGTTCGCACCCGACCCATCAGCTAGAGGGGGCATATTGACAAGGTAAAGGATAAAGACACTACGCCTTGTGATAAGCATGCTATGGGTTCAAGAGACCCAAGATCGAGATACCATTCAAACACTTGATTTTTCAAATTATTCCTACCTTTCAGGATCTGTAAACTTATTGGGTTTATCCCTCCTTTTGTAACTTATAAATATATCCATACATCAACTCTGTAAAAGATAGAGGAAAGAGAGTGACAATTGTTTATAAAGATTATACTTATATCCCAATGATCAAACTGGCAACATACACCAAAGTTCTCCAAGGTGAAATAGGGTTGCTAGGCTCGAGCCTTAGTTGAAATAGAGGGATTAGCTAATAGCACTATCAGAAAAAAAATGTATTAAATATGATAACTTAGGAAGGTAGATGAGATTAACCAAAAATAATGTTAGATTAGGTCTTTTCCATGCCAACCCACCTATCTAACATCTATACTCCATGCATCATCACATTACAAGCAAGACAAGATTTTGTTTTCCTTATAAGAAACTATAAGAGCAAAGGAATAGTAAACATTAAGCAGATGTTTCTACCCTAATAAACAAAAGCAAAGAGCAAAGGAATAGTAGGTTTGCAAGCTGCAACAAACCCCTCTTGTCTCTCTTGTGCACGAATTCATGTAAAATGATTTCTATATTTAAATCTCTCACAATATTTTAAAGGCAATTAGTTGAACCAAAGAGATTAAGATATCCCAAGTTTATACTTGCTACAAGCCTTGTGTCAAACGCAGTCCATGTGGCATTGCCAGCAGGGCCCATTGATGAAAAGTACTTCTTAGATTAGTCGCATTAAACCACCCAAAATAATATTAAGGTTTGTTATTGTTGGCCACCTGATAAATGGATGGGATGGTATACATCTCTCTTAATTTAGATTGGAGGGCTAGCAACATCTAATTAATATAATTGTACAAGACAGCTAATCCATCCTTCCTTACTCGCCCCAATCAGGTGGTTCCTGCTTCAAAATCTGTGGCAGAGACTTGTAACTGCCCATTGCTGCTTATTAGTAAATATTGAAATCACAAGTAATCTAATGAGAAGGAAGTGGAGGAGATAAAAAGAAGCCTAGTTGTGATGAAGAAGATGTGTAGTTTGGGAGTCTGGATCCTTTGAGGGTTTATCGCACGGTGACCGTGAGCGGACCTATCAGGCTCCGCCCGCGGTAGTCCTGCTTGGATGGAGGCTATAAGTATTCCAGGGCAACATATGATAGTTTCACATCATGGCTGAATCAGACCGTCCAACTGATTTATACTGAACGGTCTCAATCCCTAGATCTATTGAAGTGTCAGTTTTGATGTCCGAGGCCAAAAGTCATATAAACGGTCTGAGAGGCAGAAGGAAAAAGAGGTAAAGTCATACAAACAGGAGAGTCGGCCCAGTTTCCAGCTTTCAGATTTCGACATCCAACTGCCTGTGTCTAACAGTTCAATTCCGAGATTGATGCTTCATACTTGCCGCCTCATGTACAAAATCCAAGGAATATGAAATCCTAGATGAAGTCATGGGAAATACATTTCCAAGTAAGCAAAAGGGCCTCTCTACCCAAAAAAGAGAAAAAACAAAGTAGACAAAAGGGCCTTAATGGCTGTTTGTTTGCAAATGAACTCCAAGCATGTTTGTTTCATGTAATTGAATACACATGAATGTAAGATTCTTATTTCTAAACATAGTTAAGATTAAAGAAACAAATATGGGTTTCCAAATATGACAATTCATGGTCTCCCCTCTAATGAAAAATGAATGGAGCTAAGAAATAAACATTCAACCGCCACCCTAGTAATTCAAATTCTAGGAAAGTGATTGTTGCATCTTCATCAGTGCCTTATATCCTACATTGCTCACCTCTATAATAAACCTTTGATAGAGCCCATTTCACCATGAATTTTTGCATATTTTTTGCAAACAAACAAGCCAACAGGTGAGGGGTGAAGGATAATGTGGTGAGTGGTTAAGAATATGAAGTGGTGGATGGAACCTTGACCTCCCAAGGAGATATTACAATAATTAACAAAATACTATAGGTGGTGAATCAGTCCTTCCGAATAAAATGAAAATGAAATTACAGAGGATTTCTTACTCCCATACAGAAAAGTAGTAGCATAAAACAAGCCAAGCAGTACTAACACAAAATCTTTCTTAGAATGTTACTATAGATACTAGTACAACACAATACTGTTTTTTTTTTTTTTTTTTCATTTTCTATCAAGAACCTTGCACTAATTTCAAATAATCCCTCAAATCACAGGGAAAACATGGATACTGCCTCCATGAATTCCCATGCAACTTGATGATCTTCATCGCCTTGTCCTTGGTCGAAGATCTACCGTCAATATGCAACAGGCCCAGAAGCTTGTTAACTGCTCCCAGCACCAACATGTCCTCCAAAATCCTCTCTGTGGGAAGAAAAGTGCATAGTAACCATAAGATCTTCACCGCCAACTTGGTCCCTAATTCTGACAAGCGCAATATCTTCTTCGTCACAACGGAGATCGCTAGGCCATGATCTACAAATGCTGATCTTCCTTCAGCACATTCACAAAGCAATTTGAGCAGGAACAGCATCTTCTCACACTTAGACCGGCCTGCATCAGGAAGAAGTTCGATCAAGACGCAAACTGCACCAGCCTCAATTGCCTTCAATCTATTTTTCCCTTTGCCCAAGATTTCTATTAGGACATCCAATGCACATGAACTTGCCTTGGTGTTAATTTCATCTGAAAACAGCTCTAACAGGGATTTAAAGATATCCATGTCAACAAGATCACTTACAACCTGACCCCAACCACAGTCGATCTTAGCCATCCTTCGCAATATGGCAACGGTGTGCAGTCGGGCTTCTGCACTTCCCCTCTGAAGCATAATTGCCATGGATTTGATGCAATCAGGCTCCGATAGCAATTGGATCAACACCTCATCATCAGATAATTGGAGGTGGTAGAGGACCCCCACGGCCTCTTCACACGCGTGGAATGTAACAAAGTCTGAGTTCTCCACAAGAATTTGGAGAATTATGTGGCCCAACACTTCTGTGCCTCCAAACTTCACAAGATCAACTTTAATTTCATCGTCCTTTTCGATCATTGATCGAAGTTTCTTAAGGGAACTGACCTTGAATGGTGTAGACTCAATGGTCCTCAACAACAAGGCCACTTCATCTTGCTCGATTCCCCCCGATGATGAGGATGAGGACGCCGTGTTTCGTTCTTGCCATGAGAGTATGAGGCGCTTAAGCGTGTGATTTGGGGTGAGATCAAAGCCCTCCAGAAGCTGCATTGTCGCAGGGCACGTCTTCTTCTTGTATGTGCTGAACCATTTTTCTATGTTTTTCCGTTCATAAGTCACCCCTGTAGAGATTGTCACTGGATCTTGCATGAGCTCCATTGAAATGGGGCACCTGAAGTGGAGAGGAAATTCCATTTCCTTGATGAAGTCACCTCTTATTTCTTGAGAATAGCAAAGGAGGAAAGCAGAGATGGTTAGTTATATAGAGAAGGAAGAAGAAATGAAGAGATAATCAAAGTCAGAACTGAGAAAGATGCGTTTCCAAGCTGTGTCTCCACATATCTATAACATGCTATGGTACCCCACAAGCAAGCTTTGGAAACCTACACATCTCTCTATGATTATGAAGTAGTCCTCTATTCTTTAGCAACTAGACCCAAGAGTATCAACTCCACCAATCATGTTTGGTTCAGTGTGATCTGGACTGTTCAACGAGTGGCCCATCTCTTGGATGACCCCCACAAGTGAGAAATCCATCTCCTCGTAAATTATAGCTAACTGTATCATCCCCCACAATTTTAAAACACCTGTCTACCAACTTTTTACAGATCGAGTGATTAGAAAATATCCTATCAATGAAGCATTTTAACACTTTCTGATCGAGTTGGGGTGAAATATAAGTTGATCAGTCCCAATCGATCAAAAAATTAGGAGTCTCAGGAGCTAGGATGGCTAACTCTGATGGTAGTAAACTAGCACTGGGTCCAACAACTCATCTCCTTTGAATCAGGAAGGTTCTGACCGTCCGTTTGACGTTTGGAAATTGGCAATTTTCTTTGTTTATACATGTCAAATTGTCAATAATACATATACTCAGGGGTGTGCTTGGATATTTTCAAATCTAAGTACTTCATTATGTTTGTCAACGGATCCTTCTCAAATATACCAGTAGGGGAGGTCTTATGTGTAAGTTATTGACAGAGATTGTGGGCTCTGAGCTGCCGGTGACTTTTTCAAAAAAAAATATATATATATACAAGTATATTGTTATTATTATTATTATTAGTAGTATTGTTATTACAAGGAGGATTGATCATCCTTTTACAGATTGGATTAGCTTAGAAAATCAATTGCAATATATGATAATCATAATACATGGACCACTCCAAAAAGTGGACCAATCGATAAGTGATCGGCCAGATGGTCGCCTATGGCTCGTCGATGAAGCCCCCAAGGGAAATTTTGCTGGTTTTGCTCTTGTGGGCCTGTACATGATCAATTAGCGAATAGGGATATCTTAGAGTGTGCAATTTCATTGGTCACATAAAGGAGGTAATAAAATTTAATTAGTGTGTTATGATTTGATGATAAAATACATAGAGGATAACGAGGGAGGGTTGAGTATATATATACCAATGGAAATGTGTATTTTAAGAGTTGCTGGTCAAAGGATAGTGAGATTGAGATTGATTAGAAGGGAAGTGACGGTGTAGAGCGTCATCCCATGTATGAATGAATAGTCAACTGGTTTTGTTTAGTGAGAGTAATTACATGTGCATGTGGGGCTAATGTAGAAGAAAAAAATGAGTGGAGGATAAGGGAACATGACTCAAAGGGCACACACATGCATACAAGTATTCCAACTTTAAAATTACAATGGGATTTGAGGAAATGGCCATCAATCAAATTGATGGCTTGATTGAAGCTTTCTAAGTTGTGGGCCTTTTCTCATGTTGAATGAAGTGCTTGTATGTGTATACGGTGGAAAAAGTCTTTTTCCACTGAAAAAACTAGGAAAGGGTCTCTTTCTACTCTTCTAATCTTTTGATGATAAGGACAGTGAATTCATTTGATGAAGTATTTCTCTCATCAGTCCGTTTAATTTAAGCCGTTATTCCCACGTTTTATTTTGACAAATTCAAGCAGTTTACTGACATCTACTCTAAAGAATTGGGACTCATTCTAATTCATCTATGATCTGATTATCCATTGAGATTGGATCCTATCACATGAATAATCGAACTTAGAAGATACGTAAATTTTGAATCTTTAAATTGAAAACTACGATAAAACTGAATGCATTTCAAGTAGGTCCTATGAGGGGTATAATCTATCTATAAATAAGAAGATAAAGGGATTGATTACAAGGAACGTCAAGGTAAACTAAGGGCGTCACCCCAGGTATGAATGAATAGATAATTCTATCTTTTATGCTACTTGTTGGGAGACTATAGTTGCGAAACAGGGTTGAACTTTTTTTTTACAGGTGATTGGGTGCTCGCCATCACCCAGATTTGCAGCTTTGTTAGAGACAAACTAGAGCCCATGTGTCTCTTGCAACGTGAAAAAATGACATGAGTTGAGTCTCGCACAAGAGGATTTTAAGCCATGTGGATTTATATTTACATTCTTACTTTTCTACTGATTATGTGGGACATCAAAATTCTCTCTATTGAGGAAAACCAATTCATTTTTCGTTCCTCTTGAAAGACATGTCAGTATGAAACAACTGATGAGTGAACCATATAAAAAATAAGAACAATTGTCCTATTTATTGCAGAATTCTCTCCTCACACAAATGCACCATCAGTCTTGAGTTATAAACTCAGACTCCTGCTCGCGGAGGTAGATCCAAGGGCAGTCGCACCTGTTGGACCTCAGTAGGCTTCTTCTAAATCACAATTGAAATTCTGGCTTGGTTTTGAGAATTCACACAAAAACTCATGTCTGCCCCCGAGACCCATATCAAAATCCTGGATTTGTTCGCAAAATCCAATTGTCTGTTTGGATCACACCCCTCAAAAGAAAATCGTAGGTCCGCCACCTGCTCAACAATTGACTTTTCATCCCCCAGAGGATTGGGCACAGTAAACCCACCCGAACTGTTAAAAAGGGTCAGTTTAAGGTGGTCCGATGTTCCATCATGTAAGATCCACTTTTGATTGGAAACAACATCAATAGAAGTATAGAACACATTTCAGGTAATCCAAACCCTTGATTCGAATGCGTACTGTGAGCTCACAATATAATGCATTCTAAACCAATTTGGATTGGGTTGATCTAAACCAAGTTGCTAAAGAGACACCTATCTGACTTGATGCAAGTCCAGATTACAATACCTGTTTCTATAACTAATTTTGAAACTTAAACACTTAAGCTAGGACGAAACTTGAATCGAAACCCAAATACATGTAACTTTAATACAATGCAATTGCTAAAGTTAATTAAATATAAACGTGTAGAATATACAATCATGGCATTAGGTATCCGGCCAGGTACTTGGTTAAGAAATCCATGGTTTTGAACCTTTGTATTCTATGGTTTGGTGTAGCCTTTTCATTGTAGAAAGAGGAAAAATTGAATTAATTCCTTAATACAGTGAAAAGTCCTTTTCTATGTGGTTGTGGCGGCAACTGCAGGCTGCACACTGATCTGTGGGCCAAAAATCCATAGCCCAGCCCAAGGCCTATTGAGCTAAGACCATGGACCGGCTGAATGCCCACCGCGCACACCCAACAGTTTATTGCAGGAGGTCCAAGCCCAGTTAGTGTGCAGCAGACCCATATGCCCATTTAAAACAAAATAGCATGCATTTTCTTTGTGCATTTGCTATCTTCAGATGAACCAGACTCTAGGTAGTTGTTGCTTGATTTAAGGATACTGAGAGGTTATCTTAGATTAAACATCTCAGATTAAGGAGCGAAAGGATAAGCCACATCATGTTTGATTTTTTGTCCTTCAAGTGCTATTTAAGTGAGTGTTTCCACCCCCTCTTGCTCATTAATTGAATGGACGAAAATTGCTCTTTTATCTATGTTAGTGTTTGAAAATTTTGCAGGACCCACTAGAATGGATACTAGTTCTAATTTAACCAATTAATGCAGTGAAAATAGACAATATAGAACTAGCTATCTACCAATCACACACCACAAGAAGGCAGACACAGTATTTAGTGTGGAATCCCTTTCCAGGAAGAAAAACCATGAACTAGAAATCAAGAGTTCACGAACAGTTACAAGATATACTCACAGCTCATTTACCTCAGTCTGTACCTTGACCTAAGGACCGTAGTTCTTATTGCACAGAATTCACTAACACAACTTCCACCGTACACCGTTCTTCTTACTTGATCTCCTCGCACCTTGTCAAACAATAAGATCAATCTTCTACAAGAGAGTAGAAGCAGTAAAACTTTTTAGAGCAGCCCTTCAGAACGATCTCTCAATGGCTCTAGAGAAAAAAAGAAATCTCTCTTAAGGTATTCTAACCTCAGATCAATAAAAAGAATTAACTTCTTGTCTTGTATTGTATCTTTGGGTTGAGAGAAACACTCAATAAATAGCTTCTAGTTCGCGCATAAGACTTCTAATCATAGTCAATCAAAAGAGGAATCAGACTCAAACTCTATTTTAGAGTTATAAACGAACTGGGCGTCTGCGCCATTCTCGCTGTAGCGAGAATGAATCTCGCTATAGTGAGACACCATTCTGTCTCCAATCTGCCAATGTTTTAATTTGTCTTTGTCAGCCTACAATTTTTTACTATTGGCCTAACAATCTCCCCCTTCTGGCAATTTTTGGACAAAATCCTCTAGAAAAATACAATATGATCTACACAAAAGTAGAACCCAAATACATTGAATTTTAAAATAAAGAAATTCAGCACTGTAGATTTTGTATAGCCTTTGCTTGAACGTTTAGATCTTAAATTGCCTTGGCTTGTATAACTCTCCCAAGCTCCATTCTTCTCCCCTGTATTTGTCTATAATTGACAAACAAATATCATCAAGTAGCTTCTGTCAATCTGAATGCAGTAGCTCCCCCCTCAATATTGACTCCCCCTCAATATAATCTTCGTATCAGCACTGGGGTAGGGGCTTGATCTTGCAGATCAGGGTGATGAAGTGTAGGCACACACACTTGTGAAGTTAAATATTTCAGCATAATGTGTACCAATACAGAAGAGAAGTCTTCTTTCTTGATTCAAACAACTTTTGTATTGTTCTTTTTCAGCTCAGCATTCTGCATTTTTCATTGTTTTTTATTCAGTAAACTTCACAGCTTATTGCAATGGGGTCGAATGTGTCATTTAATTCCACAATGATGATAAGTGGGAATTCGTTCAGGATATGACACATTCTACTTCTTTGGAACTTTCTTTGCAACACTAACAATATGATTAGTAACAACTGAATTTTTAACAAAACAGTTTTTACCTTTGGCATTCGAAGTGGATGCTTCGTCAGCGTAGCCAATGCCATGCTTGTCAGTGTGTGCCTTTTGACTACATAGGATGTCATCTAACTTTCTCGATCCAGTATTCATCCTATTCAATGAAACTTTAGCAGTATTTAACTCAGATAGAATCATCTCGAGTCTTCCATTTATATCAGAATTTTCTGCTTTCAAAGTCTTCATATCAGAATTAAGTATGTCACACTTTTGTGATTCTGCAATTAATTTGTCAGCCAACTTATCATTTTCATCCTCCAATTTTTGTATTTTTACAAGTGCTTCTGTAAGTTCAGCTTTCAAGGAAAAATTTTGCTCTTCAGATTCTTTCCACTTATTGGACACTTTCTCATTCATCTTCAACATCTTCATGGTCTTTGCAAACAATGCTTGATATTCAGCTTGCCAGTCATGCTCTGTTTCTAACTCACAATCTTCATGATTAGTCCCATCATTAGAAGAAACTTGTGGAGTAACAGAACCAGAAGTTGCCATGAAAGCCATGTATTACTCCTTGATAGTGTCAGGCTTCTCAGATTTAGATCTTTTCAAATTAAAAGCTTTTGTCTTTGATTTTCTATTACCACAATCACTAGCAATGTGTCCATAACCTTCACACTTATAGCACTTAATCCCTTTAGAAAATTTCTTCTTCACAATAGATTTAGGGATTTGGGTAGAAATGCATTCGTGGTAGATATCCATTCTAACAATATTTGGATCAACACAGTAAAATAGTGTAATCCGCTCTAATACCAATTGAGAATTTTGCAGGACCCACTAGAATGGATACTAATTCTAATTTAACCAATCAATGCAGCGAAAATAGACAATATAGAACTAGCTATCTACCAATCACACACCACGAGAAGGCAGCCACAATATTTAGCGTAGAAACCCTTTTCAGAGAGAAAAATCACGAACTAGAAATTAAGAGTTCACGAACAGTTACAAGATATACTCACAGCTCCTTTACCTCAGTCTGCACCTCAACCTAAGGACCGTAGTTCTTATTGCACAGAATTCACTAACACGACTTCCACCATGCACCGTTCTCCTTACTTGATCTCCTCGCACCTTGTCAAACAAGATGATCAATATTCTACAAGAGAGTAAAAGCAGTAAAACCTTCTCGAGCAACCTTTTAGAACGATCTCTCAATGGCTCAAGAGAAACAAGGAAATCTCTCTTAGGGTATTCTAACCTCAGATCAATAGAGAAAATCAACTTCTTGTCTCGTGTTATATCTTTGGGTTGAGAGAAACACCCAATAAATAGCTTCTAGTTCGTGAATAAGACTTCTAATCATAGTTGTCGCGACCCTGGACCGAGATCCGGGCCCGCGAGTATGAGTGGTGATGTGAACATACATTAACAAAGATCATACATTCACTTAATTTCCCTCAGGTTTCTGCGGTGAGGATTTCACACACACTCACAAAACATTTACACTGGTGCGGAAACGTGTAGCAAATCAAATTCTTAAACCATTCTCATCATATAAGACTGATAAGTACATATGTGTGACATGATGTCAGAGTGAACGGTGATATCAATGGCATTTCCCCAAAATGAAAAGTTATGAGTTTAACAAAAGATGAGTTAAATCAACATTCCCCAAAACAAAGGCCAACAAAGGCCAATACAACCCAAAAGTATATCTTAAAAGTAAACCAATAATCCCCCAAAATGTGTTCGTAACTCGAAGCTCAGACTAATGTCTACATGACATTGTCAGCTTGCCATTCGACTAGACGTTACGGTTCGCCGACCGCCTCCTCATGCTCCTCCTCATAGGCAATGACGGGGACTGGACCTGAGTACCACATATATAGATCAAACACAACGGTCTGGTAGGTGGGCGAATAGACAATACCATTTAAGAAAACAGTGCATAACTGAAAACATAATGAGAACCTACTAAAACAACAATTGTAATAAAACAGTATGCATTGATTATATAAAGTACAATGCAAGATAAATCATGAAGGTACAAGGAATAGGAACTGATAAGATGGCAACTACACTGAAGTTAAATCCTCCATCACTAGTGTGATGAGAGCACACTAAAGGTGTTGGTCTTGAAGCACACGGAGTGACGATAAACAACTATATACATATAATATATGAGCAAAACCACGGCCGCGGGACCGGGTGACAGAACGGAACAGAATTCAGACTGCAGCTAACAGAAGCTAAAAAGGGGACCCCAAGTCGATGGATCAAACCAACAAGGTCGTCCAAGCTCAGTGGTGTCGACTCATAGGTTAAAACACATTCAAAACATATACATATCTAAAGTAATGTATAACACTCAAACAAACTGAACTAAGGGCTCGAAAGCTCATTTAACACAATAATGTCTTATCAAAATGCATAATGCTGATCACATGTTCAAATTACAGGTTTCAGTGGTTTTGAAATGCCACTTATACTAATGTACGAAAACTATCAAAAACGTGTGAAGTTCGATAAAAGCGGACACTATGAACCCCTACCAAATTCCGGACCAAACATTGAAGTTTCAAGATTCCAACAATAGGTATAAGGGTCCCGTATGTCGATTAAAACTTGATGGCATGGTACTCCGGAAGGTTTGAGACATCCCGAGGTCCCTATACAAATTGATGGATCCATTATTCTCAATAGATCTTCGGAATTGGGGTTCTTTTCCAAATCGGTCTCCACAAAATCACTTCTTATTCCTCCACCTCATATCAAGGCTCCAATCCAACCTCACTGGACCTTAAAACAACCTTGTAAACATGTTTGGAATCAACCCAGAAATTCTACACAGTTCGCTTGAGCGAAGTGAAAGGTTCGTTTGAGCGAACAGTATTCTGGGAGGGGTTCACTCGAGCGAACTGGTCCGAGTCAGGAAAGGTCGAGCGAACAGCCAGGATTACTCAAACGAACAACTCTCTGGAAGGGGTTCGCTCGAACGGATATGAGTTCGCTTGAGCGAACTACTTCGAATCAGGAAAGGTCGAGCGAAGAAAGGTGGAGGCTCGATCGACCAAGGTTCTGTAAGAGGTTCGCTCGAGCGAACTGCTCCGGAACAAGAAAGCTCGAGCAAAGGAATGGGTTGGCTCAAGCGAATGAGGTTCTGTGAAGGATTCGCTCGAGCGAATAGAGGTTCGCTTGAGTGAACGGCTTCAGAAACACTCCATTTCAGCAGTCCGAACCTCAACTTCTCTTCTACTCAAAACTCCTTTCAAGCCAACCTCCAACACAACATTTATGGCATTTTCATCTACTCTATCCACCATTTACTTCTCCAACAACCATCCATTCAAAAACCATTACAATCACATCCATTCTCCCATCAATTCTCATTCAATGAACCACCACCAATAATGGAAATCCAACATATTAAGTGCAACTTAAGTTACAAAAATTAAAGAGAGTATTTAAAAGAGAAAGAAGCTCGTGATTATAAACATTTCTAACCATCAATTTGAAGTACAAAACACATGTAAGATGAATAGTGAAATGAAAACCAAAATGACATTAAAACATAAAATCATTCAAAGAAATCTATTCATACACTTCCCTTGATCTCCAATAAAGCTAATAAGCTCCTAATCACCCTTTCTCAAGCCAAAAATCAAGATTTACACAAAAATCCCCAAAATGACACAAATCATAAACCATAGAATCACAAAACAAGAAAGAGAGAGAGATAGCTTCCAATAATGAAGATGGAGCTTCTCTATGGCCATAAGAACACACATCTAAGATATGGAAAGGATCACTTACTTGGAAGGTCCCCAAATGGGAGGATGTAGTTCAAAATGGGCTCTAGAAGAGGTGGACTTCTTCACAAGTTGTATCAATAGAAGGCTCTCAATGTGAGGAAGAAGATTGTAGGCTCCATTTCTCCTTTAGCAATAGTTTGAGAGAGGTTGAGAGATGGAGAAGCAAGAGACTTGGAGAAACCCTAGGGTTGGGTTGGAACTCCTCTACTCAAAGAAAGTTACAAGAAAAGGCAAGAAGAAAGGGAACTCCTCCTTATATAAAAAATGGGGGTGGGTCCCACAACTTAAAAATCCAAATGGGTTGAAACATCGCTCTACGGGTTTCGGACGGTCTCGACGAAGAAGGAAGAATTGATCGTCGAAATTTCTAGTTTCCAAAAAGTATATATTTCATGAATTTAGGAGATACTGAAAATAGTGTCAAGATTTTGTGTAAAAAGATTGTTTTACCCCTATCACTAACAAGTAGGGTTTAGGGGCCTCGAACAGAAACGAGGCAAATATGAAAGTTGTCGGGAATAATGAAATAAGTCAAATGGGGCAAAATACAGATTTTTCTGAAAACCACATAAATTTCGAAATTACACAAAACACTATAAAGGAAACCCTAAAGGGTCCCACTAACTCAAAAGAGTTCCCAAAAATAATTCAAAGCTATAAGAAGCTATTCTAATCCTGATTTAACCTAATTCTACTAATCTCACTTATAGCTAAAGCACGTCTTACTTAATACTAATCGGAAACTCTCGGGGTGGGGTCTTACAATAGTCAATCAGAAAAAGAATCAGATCCAAACTCTATTTTAGAGTTCTGAATGAACTAGGCGTCTGCGCCATTCTCGCTATAGTGAGAATGAGTCTCATTATAGTGGGACACCATTCTGTCTCTAATCTGCCAACATTTTGATTTGTCTCTGTCAGCTTACAATTTTTTACTATTAGCCTAACAGTGTTGGATGTTCATTTGTGTGAAACCATCATTGACCATCCATTTATGTTGATATTCCATTCGAAAATAGCAATAACTTCATTCTTAATTGCTTATGATATAAATCTCATGTATTCAATTCATATGTATTATAATGTAAACAAACAAGCCCTTAAGATTCCTCATAGCTCCATCTCAAGTGCCACTTTTTTACGGCAGAGTGCTATGTTTTTTTTCTTTTTTTGTTAGAAAGAATGAAATTCTAATCTAATTTTCCATAATTCCGTAGAAAATTGTTTCTTAATTATATATATGAGAGATAAGGTGGGGGCCCTTGCATCCATATCCAATGCTAACAACTTAAATGTGAGAGTCCCCACCTTATCTCTCATAGTAATGTGAGAGATGTTCTGGCATGAGCATCTCCCAATTTAAATTGCACATGTATACCAATTTCGATCAGATCCGAGTTTACTAAACCGTTGGATCGACTATATATCGATCCGAATGGACTATTAACCATTAAACTTTTGGGTTCATATGGAGATGATAGAAATCACGGTTTGAGCTAAGTTTTTGCAAAAAGAAAGATCCTAGAGAGTCCTTGAAATCCCCCCACCCCCATCCCCATGTAGGCCCCGCCATACACTTGAGCTTACCTTATCCTAAGCTTGAGCTTATAAGAGCCTTGCTCATATATGTGGGTGGTTTGGGTGTTTCAGAACTACTTTTCCACTCTACTATAAAAATAGAGATTTGCCAAGTATTACACAAAGATGCCCTAAGGATTGTGGTGACGCCATCATATGCTTCTTAAAGCAGTTACAAATAAAAAGTCGAGTAGATGCTTCCCCGCTTACCATAGAAAGTGTCAATCTTTACCCTTCTCCCTATATAATTTATCTTCCTCTGATGAAAACCTAGCGACTTCCCTTAGAAATCTCTTCCCTTCTCCACTCTGTACAATTTTTCTATCATCAAAGAGCAAATCAACTGTACTTCATCTCTAGTCATAGTTCTCTCTCTCAGTTCGGATCGATCCCATCCCTGATAACGTCGGCCCTTCCTCTATCAAGCTTTTCCTGATAAAATTGGACAAGATGAGGTATGACTTGAAACCCTCTTCTCCCCATTTTTAGTTTCTTTATTAGAGCATATTATCTTTGTATGACTTTTTCTTCAAGTGATTTTAGCTTTCGTAGAGAATAAAAATTAGAGACTTTTGCTTAATTCTATTTTTTGCTGGATTGGCTCAAACTCTGACAGTCACCTTGGAAGTAAGGTGTCTTGCCACTGAACTATAAGTGGTGTGGATTTATTTTCTACAACTTCAATTTCCAATGTCAAATATGTGGATATTCATCATTGACCATCCATTTATGTTGATATTCCATTTGAAAGTTACAATATATATAACAGGGTGTTTTTCAGTTTTTGTTTTTTAGATCAAGCGGTTGAGATGTTACAAAAGATAAAGAGCTAGTGCTTAACCCTATTATATATTGTATCACTAGCTCTTCATCCTTTGTAAGATCTCAACAGCTTGATCTAAAAAGCACATTGCCACTAAAATATTTATTAAGGCATATATCTTTGTAACATTTAGGTTTTTTTTTTTCATTGCATTAAAATATATATGAATTGAATCATAGGATTCATACCATTAGTGGTTAAACAAAAGATCAAATGTGAACTTTCAAAAATGAGCATAAAAAGACTTTTCGTTTGGGAGAATATAATCAAAAGAAGATAGAAAATGAACTCCGAAGGTGATTGATCGTGAGCTCCAAGTGTAGAGCTTCAATTGCAGTAATAAAATTGGTAAGACTAGGTCGATCCACAAGGAGCAATGTAAATTAAGGTTTATTCTCAACTTGTACCTGCCCTAAATTAAAAATCTAAATCTAGCCTAATAAACTAGAAAAGAACTTTATCATTCCTACTTTCCAAAAATTAAATTAATTACAATCCAATAAAAAGAAAACTTCCTAAATCTAAAAAAATATAAAAACTAAAGTTGCTGCAAAAAAATACAGAAGTTAGAACAACAAGAATAAAAAAAAAAGTACCAAAAATAAAACTAAGAAACTAAACTAGAAACAAAAAAACCTAAGCTAGAAAGTTAGTAATGCAATGAGTGCTATGCAAAGCTAAAAATATTCTGAGTCTGGAAAGCTAATATGCTGGGTTGTTTTTATTCATAATTTCTCCTAATATAATGCAACATAAAACTGAGTCCAATGGCTGGAATTTAAACTATAATGATTCATGAATCAAATAAAAAAAATGGAAGTGGAAAACGATTTAAAACGAATGAGATATGAGTGCTTGAATGTGACTTAAAAACAGAAACTGTGCAGAGATTCTGCACACTGTGGGTCCGACCAGCCATGTTTGAGCTGCTGGATCATCATCTTTCCAAAATTATTTTTGCTTGAAATTCCGGGATTTGAAAGTAAACTGATGAAAGTTTAATTTCCCCAAGTTTCATTGAAAAATAATGTATTTTTATCAGGTTTCTAATAAAAAAACTTTTCACTCAGAGTCTGTCATGAAATTTCTGGAGCAATGTGCGGAATTATGTACTTTATGTTGAGATCCGAATTTCCAAAAAATATTTGACCAAGATTCTTGACTCAAATCTCTGATTTTTCTTTCTTGTTCAATTTAAAACTTCGATTCCAATTTCGACTCAGCTTTGAATACTCAAATAATGCAACTTAAAATTTCTTAACTCCACCAATATAAATATGCATGCAGTGATCAATACTTCAAACCATAAACTATGTACAAAATAGACATAAATTGAATTGATCATAAAAATAAAGACAATAAACAAAAGTTCAAGAATTTAAATGTGTGGTGAAAATAAGAAAAGTAAATTTGTGGTTTTAACAGAAATGTAAATGTGTGGAAGAACATAAATTTAAATGTGTGGAAGTGTATTCCTCTCTCAAAATTCTTTTCTACATGGGGTCATAATTTGAATCATGCTCTTAGGGCCTTTGGGTCGTCAATCCAAACACCAATAAGAAAGGTAACATAAAACAAGCACCAATCACCCAAGTACAAGAAAGAAAAATTGAAAAGAGAAAGAAACAGTTTTACTAATATGCAAAGTCTTACAAAGATAAGAAAATAAACAAAGACAATTACATACTAAGATGAGAAGCCTCTTCTAGATGAAAAACCCAAGGGTGTAGTGTGATTCCCGAGCCAAATCTACTTGAGGACTTCAATGGAGAGGAAAAGAGGAAGATGATGGAGTGCAATAGTAATTCTAAAGAGAGGTGGTCTATCTTCCCATCAGAGGAGAGGGATGCCTATGCCATCAATTTATAGATTTTTCCTCTCTTTCTTTTCTTCTTTGTTCCAAGTTTGTAGCTTGCAATCTTTTTTGTATAGTAAGTCTTTTCTTTGGCCAACAAGGCTCCAAAGAAATAGCAAGGTGAGTGAGAGATTTTTTATGCTTTCCATGTACAAAATTACAATCCCAAGTAAAAATTTTAGTACCAAGTTCCAGAGGCCATATCTTCCTCATTTTAGCTCCGATTGACACAATCTTAGGCTCCACGGATATCTACTTGAAAAGATCTTCCCAACGGTGAGTAGATTACTCCGATCCGACAGTTGGATTAAGAGTTATGACCATCTTAATCTTGCTGCCCTTGAAAAACCCGAAAATAATTGTACACCTATGGAATGTTAGTTGTGCAACGGGGTGTGTGGGACCCATGTGGACGTCCAAAGGGATCTTGAGATATTTCTTTCCTTGTTTCTTGACTCCCTTTCCATCTTTGGTTTGCTTCCAAGCTTCTTTCATTGACTAGTCAACTCTTCTAGTACACTTTCCTTTCTTGAATTTCTTTCTTGATTTTTGAGTTTTCAAGCTTAGTAAGAATTAGATCTTACCAAATTTGAAGTTTCCTTTCTTGATCATGAAATCACAAATCTAGCTTTTCATTGTTGACTTTTCAAACTCTCCAAAAATACCAAGATATGTGGGTCCCACATGAAAGATGTCCTACCCTTTATTTCTCTCAAATTTCACCAATGCAGGTCCCATTCTTGATTTCTCCTACACAAATTGAAATAAACAAATTCAACAATAATCACATGTGAAGAATTTGAATTGACTATGCATGGGACCCTACTTGATGCACCCAAAATAACCGACTTTCCAAAAATAGATTTTCAAAAAAGGCAACTTTCATTAATTTATGCAAAAAGTGTGATTTTTGAGCAAATTATGCATGAATGCGCTACAATGAATCCTAAATGCATAAAAACGTGATTTGAAACTAAATGAAGCTCTTTAATATCAATAAGCCCTTAAAATGGTCCAAAATGTATATGAAAATGTGTGTTTTTCTGGACTCATCAGTGATGACAAGTTTATTAATTTCCCATTATGTTTTGATTCTATTTTCCTAAAAGCAAACGCTATTTGATGCTTATTTTTAAAAATCCTCCTTCGAACTTCATTCTTAATTGTTTATGATATAAATCTCTTGTATTTAATTCATATATTTTATAATTCAAACAAAGAAGCCCTTAAGATTCCTAATAGCTCCATCTCAAGTGCCACTTTTTTACTGTATAGTGCTATGTGTTTTTTTTTTTTTTCCTTTTTTGTTAGAAAGAATAAAGTCCTAATCTAATTTTCCTCAATTCCATAGAAAATTGTTTCATATATATACACACACACACACACACACACACACACACACACACACACACATATATATATATGGGGGTGGATTGGGTGTTTCAAAATCGCTTTTCCACTCTAGCTACTATGGAAACAGAAATTTGCGAAGCATTACACAACGATGCCCTAAGGATTGTGGTGACGCCATCATATGCTTTTTAAAGCAGTTACAAATACAAAGTCGAGTAGATGCTTCCCCCCTTACCATAGAAAGCGTAAATCTTTACCCTTCTCCCTATATAATATATCTTCCTCTGATGAAAACCTAGCGACTTCCCTTAGAAATCTCTTCCCTTCTCCACTCTGTACAATTTTTCTATCATCAAAGAGCAAATCAACTGTACTTCATCTCTAGTCATAGTTCTCTCTCTCAGTTCGGATCGATCCCATCCCTGATAACATCTGCCCTTCCTCTATCAAGCTTTTCCTGATAAAATTGGACAAGATGAGGTATGACTTGAAACCCTCTTCTCCCCATTTTTAGTTTCTTTATTAGAGCATATTATCTTTGTATGACTTTTTCTTCAAGTGATTTTAGCTTTCGTAGAGAATAAAAATTAGAGACTTTTGTTTAATTCTATTTTTTGCTGGATTGGCTCAAACTCTAACAGTCACCTTGGAAGTAAGGTGTCTTGCCACTGAACTATAAGTGGTGTGGATTTATTTTCTACAACTTCAATTTCCAATGTCAAATATGCAGATATTCATCGTTGACCATCCATTTATGTTGATATTCCATTTGAAGTTTACAATATATATATATATATATATAATAGGGTTTTTTTCAGGTTTTTTTTTTAGATCAAGCAGTTGAGATGTAACAAAAGATGAAGAGCTAGTGCTTAACCCTATTATATATTGTAATCACTAGCTCTTCATCCTTTGTAAGATCTCAACAGCTAGATGTAAAAAGCATCTTGCCACTAAAATATTTATTAAGGCATATATCTTTGTAACATTTAGGGCCTTTTTTGTTGTATTAAAATATTTATGAATTAAAAACATAGGATTCATACCATTAGTGGTTAAAAAAGAAGATCAAGTGTGAACTTTCAAAAAAGAGCATCAAATAACCTTTCCTTTTGGGGGGAATAGAATAAAAAGAAGATAGAAAATGAGCTCCTAAGGTTATGACGGGGTTTTATTCGTTTCCCATTTTATTTTTATTATATTTTCCTAAAATTAAAGGTTATTTGATCCTTATGTTTAAGAATCCACACGGCTTATGATATAAATCTCATGTATACAATTCATATATATTATAATACAAACAAACAAGCCATTCAGGTTCCCCATAGCTCCATCTCAAGTGTCACTTTTTTGCGGTATAGTACTATGTGGTTTTTTCTTTTTTGTTAGAAAGAATGAAATTATAAACTATTTTTCCTCAATTATATTTTTGGTGGGAGGGTGGGGGTGTTTAAGAACTACTTTTCCACTCTTCTATGGAAACAAAAATTTGCCGAGCGTTACACAAAGATGCCCTTAGGATTGTGGTGATGCCATCATATGCATCTTAAAGCAGTTACAGATAAAAAGTCGAGTAGATGCTTCCTCCCTTACCATAGAAAGCATCAATCTTTACCCTTATCCCTATACAATCCATCTTTCTCCAGGTGAAAACTTCACTTTCTTCCCCTAGAAATCTCTTCCTTTCCCCACTTTGTACAATTTCTCTATCATCAAAGAGCAAACCAACTATACTTCATCTCTTGTCATACTGTCTCTCTGGGTTCGGATTGATCCCATCACTAATAAGGTCAGTCCTTCCTCTATCAACCTTTTGGTGATAAAATTGGACAAGATGAGGTATGACTTAAAACACTCCTCTCCATTTTTAGTTTCCTTATTAGAGCATATTAGTACGCAACATTTTTGTATGGCTTTTTTTCTCAAGTGATTTTAGCTTCTGTAGAGAATAAAAGCTAGATGCTTTTTTTCATTACTTTTTTTTTTAAGTTTTTGCTGGATTGGCTCAGTAGCAATGGAGTGATCGTAAAGATCAGGATCAAACTCTGGCTGTCACCTGGAAACTAAGGTGCCTTGCCACTGAACTATTAAGTACACGTGGGTTGATTTTCTACAACTTCAATTTCCGATGTTCAGTGAGGTGGAATAATTTTTACAGTAAAAGTGTTCTACGTTTTGTACATGATACTAGAAACAATTCTCACTGCAAAATATGAAAACCATGGAAAGTGTCAACACAGAACAAAAGAAATGTTGCTTACCAATATGCCTTTTACGGCATCTTTGTGTGGTAAGAGGATTGTGTGCTCGCACATAGTCCCTTTAAATCCCTCTTCTCCTCATGAAATCTCACTCTCTGCACAACCCTCTCCCACTCCTTGTTGCATTTTGATTTTCTCTCTATCATTGACAACATAATTAATTAAGGTGCCTTTTCTGTATGGAAAGATGTCACATTGAACTATGGAAAATAAAGTTGTGTAGCAAAGCAGGGCAAATGTTATGGAAAATTCATTCCACAAATGTGCCCTAAAGTTTCTTGTAGACAATGTTTGAGGAATTCTTTGACAAATCTCAGAATTATAAATTAAAGACCTAAAACATACATTTTTAGATGAAAGATGACATTTGGCTCTAAACGATCTAATAGGTGGGTCCAAGCCGAGCCCAAATCCAGATACTAATAAGTCAATGGCAGGCTTGGGTGCCCATTTCAACCAAATGCGTGGGTCCATAACAAAGCTAAAAGCTTGTTACACTTGGGTTACGGGACGAGCCGCTACAGATTATTAGGTCTAGGCTTGGGGTCAAATGAGTCCAGCCCATCACCACTCCCACTCTACCAACCCCAACCTTTGTGAAAATTTGTGATTTTCCCAGTAAACATATTTTGATCAAAGTCTCTGGTTATGAAATCATTATATACCTTTTGCTTGCCAATTTTTTTTTATTAGTGTTAACATTGTTACATTTTTTCTTTTTAATTCATATCATCATCATTATCAAAGCCTTATATCAATTATATTAAGGTCGGTTATATGAATTCTGTTTCTACATTCCAATCTATCATTGACCAAATTTTTAAATAAGTTGCACTTCTTTATATCTATTTTTATTATCTACATCAACGCCCTCTTCGGCATACCTCTGCCCCTTGGTGGGTCATCAATCTGTAGAGCTAAACTTCTCCTTAATGCCGCCATTGTCGGCCTGCGTTGAACATGACCAAATCATTCCAAACGGATTTAATTTTATCCCCTATTGATGCTACTGCTAAATGCTCTAAAAAAAGAGTTCATTTTTAATTTTATCATTCCTAGTTTCAATGGTGGAACCATAAAATATACTTTGGGGGGCTAATAGGAAAATAAAAATTCTTTGGAGGGCCCAATGTAAAAAAAATCTAAAATTTTCTATAAAATTTAGGTTTTTTTTTTTTTTTTTTGCAATTTAAATGGGGGTCATGGCCAGTGTCAGCCCTTCCCTAGTTCCGCCCCTGCCTAATTTTACCGTACATCCCTCTCAACATTTTAATCTTTGTTACATCTATATTTGTGCACATGTTGTTTCTTGATTGACCAACACTCTACTACATAGATCATAACTGGTCTAATCATTGTCCTATAAAAATTTTCTTTCAATTTTATTGGCATTCGCCGGCCACAAGGTACTCTAGAAGTAAGTCTCTACTTCAACGATCCCGCTTTTATCTTATGTTCTACATCTTTATCATTTTCTCCATCCGTACTACTAACTATTGAGTCAAAGTAATGGAATGAATCTATTTGTGGTATCTCCTACACTTAAATTCTCAAAGTAATTTCAGCTCTTTGTATATGCCTACTAAAGTTGCAATCCATATATTCTGTCTTTTTACGATTTATTTTATAGCCTTTGGGTTCTAAAGCTTCCTGTCATCACTAGGGTTATGCATTCATGCCGTCTCTTGATTTATCCACCAACGCTATATCATCTGCAAACAACATACACCAAGATACCTCCTCTTGAATATGACCAATTAACTCATTCATAATCAATATAAAAAGATAAGGGCTTAAGGCTGACCCTTGATACAAGCCTATGGTCATTAGAAACTCACCAGTCTCTCTAGAGGTAGTTCTTACATTTGTTATTGCTCTTCCATACATATCTTTAATAACTTTGATATAACCTCTGGATTTTAATTTAAAATCCACCAAATTAAATCTCTAGGTACCCTATCATAAGCTTTTATCAGATCGATGAAAACCATATGTGGGTTTTTCCTTTTCACTAGATACTTTTTCATTAATTGCCTAAGTGAGAAGATACATTGCATAGTTGACTTCCCTGTCATAAAACCAAATTAACTTTAAGAGATTTTAGTCTTTATCTTTTACCTAAGTCTTTGCTCCATTACTCTCTCTCATGTATCTTCATAGTATGACTTATAATTTTGATCCCGCGATAGTTAGTAAAGTTTTGTATATCTTCCTCGCTCTAATATAAATGTACTACAATACTTATTTTTTATTCATCTGAAATCTTATTTGTCATTAATATCTTATTAAAGAGCCTAATTAATCAAATCTCCCTAACTTTTCTTAAGCATTTCCAAGTCTCTATCGGAATGTCATCTGGACCCGTAACCTTTCCTTTCCTCATTTATTTCAATGCTTTTCTCACTTTTGCCACCAAAATCTTATGCAAAACGTATATTTTGCTAATGAAGTATCCTCTTTTATTCTTATTTATCCTATATAGTCTTCATTTAAAAGTTTGCTAAAATATCCCTTCCACCTTTCTTTGATATTCTTGTCCTTTGCTAGAACCTTTTGGTCATTGCTCTTAAAAGATTTGACATTATATAAGTTTCTACTTTTCATTGCTCTTAATACATAAATTTGCATTGCCCACCTCCATTCACTTAAGCTAAGAAAAAGCTCTAAAAGCTACGCTGCCTTGCTTAGCTGATTATTTTTAGAGGCAAAAGCTCCATTTTGCAAGTAAGCTCTAAAATCATAAAATATAATTAGAGGTTTACCAAATTGATCGTAGCCCCAAGTGCAAGGCCGCGATTGTAGTAATAACCGGTGAAACCGGATCGATCCACGGAGAGTTTATTTATCACAAAACCTGTCCTAATGAAAAAAACTAGTTCTAGCCTAAAAAAAACTATACAAATCAAATTTTCTAATTGAATTAAAAATTAATTACAAATCTGAAATATTAATTACAACCAAAGAAAATTAAGATCCTAATCTAGAAACCTAATCTAACCACTGCATCACCATAAGATTTATTAGCCCAACCAATTGCAATAATTGTTAAGGTGCATAAAATAAAAATAAAATAAAATAAAATAAAATAAAATCAGAGAATAAAGAAATTAGATTTTAATTTTAAAACTTTGCAATAATTACTTTGCTTAATGCCATCAAGAAAAATCAAGACCACCGCACCAAGTGTGCATTGTCACTACGCACAAAAATTCGATGTTGACTCATTGGTGAAGACCAAGACCCCATAAACTTGATTTATTAATGAAAGACCCATTACAAGCAAATAACCATTACAAAATTCTTTTAATAAAAATAAAGTGTATCCAACCTTACCATAGACACAAGAAACACTAAACGGAGGAGAGGGACTCGCGGTCTTGAACGGCAATCCAACCGGCTCTCGTTTCGCGATATGAAATCCAAGCAAGGGAAGATGATTTCAAGGATGATCCGATGGTGGAGTGACGATAGCAACGGCGATGCGACGGCGGCGACGTAAGAACCCAAGTGGTGGTAGCCTTAGAGAGCCTTGGGTGAGTGGGGATGGTAGAGGAGAGATGGAGAAAAAAGTGATGGAAAAAAAAGGGAAAGGATGTGCTGGTCATCCAAGAGAGATTGGGGGTGTGTTAGGTGACGTCCAGCCCTCTTTTTGGGCTCTTTTTATATCTTTTTGATAGCTTGGGTTGCAAGGTTTTGGTTGGGTAAGGATTAGTAGTGTGGGGTTCAAGTTGGATTAGGATTAGGAGGGTTTTTGAGAGATTTTCTAGGGGTTGGCCCACAATCCTAGTAAAAATAGGATTGTTCTTATCTCATGCAACTTCCTCTCTTAGGTCCCACTTTGGTTAAGAATCAATTCAAATCTGAAATTTCAGATTTGAAATGAATCTTGGATGCTTGGTCCCCCATCATGGACGTGTAAAATTTCTTGGGAAGGAGGAGTTGGACGTGCAACACTTCTCGGGAGGATATTGGGTTGCAAAATTCAAATCTTTGAGGCCTATCCTTAAGGAGTTAGTTTCTCTCATCAAATCTCTTTTTGCATCATTCCTTAAAATATTCAAACTCCTTTGGTAGCTTCCCATTCCTCCACTTGGCCCCACTTCTCTTCCAAATAAATTCCAAATCTGAAAATCAGATTTGATGTGCAATTTTTGAATGCATGTGGACCCCACTTGGGGTGTGTGATTCTTGAAACAAATTTCATGGACGTCCTCTCCTTGGCTTGATTTTCTTTTGAAAATTTTTTTCTTCTTCTTTGTTTGGCTTGAATTGAATCTTAGTCATCCATCATGACATGTAAGCAATATTTGTTGGAGAGTAGATAGGATACCTCATCATCTCATGGCCCGCAAATTTTGAACTTATCTTCAAGAGATTAAATCTGATTTTTTTTCTTGCATATGAGAGCGGACCCTACTATGGCCGCCCCTACCTTAGAATCCATGCCAAAGGAAGGTGGGTCCATGGTGCATTTGATTCATCATTTCTCTTCCGTGGGCCCCGATTTCTGAAATTCACTATAAAAAAATAAAAGCAAAGATCAAAGAACAATCTACTCATATAGGTAAGGAATTATGCAAGATGCGGGCCCAATTCACACTAAATAGATGCATAAAATGTTACCATTTTATCAAGTTTTCTTCAATTAAATTAGAGGTGCAAAGAAAATTCATCATTTCATGTGTGAATAAAAAGTTATGAGAAATTTGTGACTTTCAATGCCAAAAATAGAGGAATTCATGATTTTATGTGAAAATGCAATTTTTTGGATGAATTTTGACTCAAATTCAGACTTTGATGCTAAAAAACATAGCATCATAATTTCTTACTAAAATGGGCCATGATTTGACGATTAAGTCATTAATTACTGTAAAATGATAAGAAAATATTGCATTTTTAAGGACTTATCACAAATGCTCTAATATCCAAATAAGCTCTAAATCATAAAATAAGGACTTATTTTTTGAGTTACCAAATGCCTCCTAACTCTTCTTCTTTTCATTATCCCGACCAACTCCATGCTCTTACTTATCAATGTTCCTATATTCCAAGTAGCAAGTCAAATATTCCTCTTCTTCTTAACTAACTTCTTTAGCTGCATTCATTCAGAATTATGCAGTAACCCTTGTCCAGTTTCCACTACAACTGGGCAGCGCTATAGTGTGTCGCTTTAAAGCGGGGAATTCCCTAGCATGATCTCGGAATGTTATTATCTCATAATTAATGTTTGGGTTGTGACAGAATTTTACGTTAGCTGTCAACATACCTAACGCAAAACTCTTCCTTTACCTGGGCTTGGACCTGTAGTGAGAATTGGCGGAGTTACCTTTTTCTTTTTTATTATTGAATCAAAATATTAGAACTGCTAGTTTTTAGATTTCTTTTCACAAATTAACTACTGTATTTTGACAACTTAAAGCACACCACTTAATTTCATGAAAATCTTATAAAACTCCTCAATCGATGGTTATCTCGATTATCAGCATAAAAAAAAAGCCCTTTGAGCTCACAGTTCCCCAAAAAACCTTAATGGCATGTACAAATTTAACTGTTTGGGCCCTATGTGGCAAACTTTTGGGCTAAAGTTAATTAACTGTTATAACCAAGTAATATTCGGACCTATATACACATGTTAAACTTTTTGAGTTGCATTGTAGCATCATTCATACAAATTATTTGTGCATTGTGCTATGTCTGGTGTTTATTTAAAGCCCATAAACATATGGATAATCTAGGCTCCATTAGGATGACACAATATTCGACTTTTGGTCCCAAAGATAATCAAATTCTGGCCCCAAAATGAACTGTTCTAAGTACCCTAAGCCTTGAATTAGATTCTGGGCATTCATTTCTGTACTTAAACTCCCGCTGGTTTTTATGTGCATGAAGTTCTTTTATGCTGGAATGGTGACTGGTTTTGAGCCAGAAGCTAACTCATTGCTGGAACCAGAATAAATGGTTTTTCTATTAAGTTCTAGGCTGAAGTTAGTTTTTGGGCTTGATCTCAGAACTATGGAAGGGCAAAATTGGTGCGCTTAAAAGGCCTCTCACATATTGATCTATAATCAATATTATCTCAATCAGGTCTACAGAAACAAGGATGGATATATATGAACAGCATAACCATAATATTGAATGAAAATTCATACATGTCTCCACGAATGATGCTTAGTAACTGTGAATCCCTTGATTAAAGGGCTACTTTTGACTGGATAATCACCAATTTTAAAGTAAAGAATCTAGTCCTTAAAAGTTAAAACTTAAAACCCTTGATATAGGTTTTCTTAAAGTCCCATCCCCATCGTGTAGTCAATCCTTTAGAAAAACCCATCCATTAGCTAATAAGAAGTCCTAATCCTCTTAAAGATCATATTATAATATATTAAAGCCAAGGGGTTTGGCTTCAATTTTGACCGGTGGTTATAATTTTGGCCACCAGTTATGCTATTTTTTTTAGATCTTTCATTTTCTCTCTCCACTCCCCAACTCCACCATTTTTATATCACTCCACACATTTTATATTTTCATGCAACAATATAATTGCTCTTCCATCTAATCCTTTATCTTATATGACAACTCATATAACTACATGTAACTGCTCTGCATTTGAAAACTTGCTTGTCTTCTACTTAATAAAATGTATATGTTTGAATTCTTCACTTCCTTATCCTTAAAGAAATGACAATGTATCGACCATTCTATTGTGTTAAACAAATAAGATAGTTACATGTTGAAGAAAATTTGATTGAAATAATTGTCAATATCGACTATATCGCAAAAGAAAAGATATTAATGTTCAATCTGCAAATCCACCTGTTGATTCTCCGCCCTCACCTCCTCTTACTTCCCTTGGGTCTGCAAGTCCCTGACCCCCATATCCTCTCTCCCCCACCACCTTCAAGCTAGGTCATCTTTCTCGTCTTCTCCTACAACCTCGGCTCCGTCTCTCTTCCCCTCCTCTCCCTCTATGGCAATCCTCCCTCCTTCGACAAACAAGACCCCATGCTTACTGCCTTCCATTCATCCGTATCATCTCTCTCCTTACCTCCCCTAGCCCCATCCATCACATCCACCTTTCTGGCATAGCACCAGTAACCAAGAGAGTAAAACCCACTTTATATTTGGGTTTTGCAAACCGAGAGCAACTACCACAAAATAGTCGATATCGACAATATCGCTAAATAACAAAAAAACAGAAGAAGAAGAAGAAGACAAAACCGTGTCCAGAGGAACCCCTGCATCTATATTGTGCTACTGGGACCTCATCAGTGGTATAGGGTCCTGTAGGGCTTTTACCCTTACAGTCCTCAAAAAATAATTTTAACATCAAAACATATTTATTTAATTTTTAAGTATTTAATGTTAATTTATTTTCCACGATACCTTCCCAATAATATTGTGACAAAACCCTCAAGATTTATAATTTTATTAAGATCCCCCTAAACAATATTTTTTACACTGATTTTACAAATGAAGTGGAGAAATTGGAAAAAAATTAGATCACTAAGGCCTGAGGGGCATTATGTAAATGGTCAAAATGTACGTAGGTCCTTGTAACTGCCAAATGACCTGGTTTTTAATGGAAACTTTCCTTTTTTGGGAAACATTAGGGTTCATGCTTTCTTCCATTTATACACTCTTCATTGTCACTCTCTCCTGTCCCAGATGAAGAAATCAAAATCTCTTTCTCTCCATGTCTGTATCCTCTCACCCCCCACAAAATAAAATCTCTCCCTCAATTCGATTTGGTCTGTTTCAATACATAATCCAATATGATTTGATCAATCAATGGTAAGCTTCTGTAACAGCAATCTCAAGAATCGATTTTGCGTTTTTGGGGTTGTTGATTTCATTCGTCTCTACAAAAACCCTTCTTCGTGAGTTGTTTATTTGATTCTTGATTTCAAATATCTTGTTTCTATCATTTGTCATTAGAAATACTATAATTCTTTCTGTGTTTCACAAATGGGTTCGATTCCTGAAAGTTCAAACAAAAACAATCATAGAAAATTCAAATCGACGCCGATGAGGCCTGAAAGCAGAAATCCCTCCAACCCCACAACCCCAACTGTTGGATCATCTCTGAGAGCCCCTGATCCTTTGGAATCCACCAATAGTGGGGTGGGATTGGCAAACCCTAGCAGTAACTCTAATTTTGAAGATACTAGTTGTGGGTACTGTACAGAGGAACAATTAGAAGGCTATCTATTCAGAAAACTAGACAGCTTATACAATGAAGCAATATCTAAGATCCTATCCCTTGGATATGATGAGGATATTGCTTTGAAATCCATTCTATGGAATGGACATTGTTATGGTAGCATGGATGTGATGACCAATATATTGCATAATGCCATTTCATATATTCATAAGACTGGATCTGATGATGAAGATGATGACAATGATGATGATGATGGGAACAGCAGTGGTGGTAAACCCGAATCGGGTTTTTCTAATTTGAGGGATCTGGTGCTGTACTCAATGGAGGGAATGATCCGCCTGGTTCAGCAGCTCCGGCCCGACTTTAGTAGAGGAGATGCCATGTGGTGTCTCCTCATGACTGATCTCCATGTGGGCCGCGCGAGTACTGTGCAAATCCCTGTCATGCCCTCTGATAATGGTGGCAATGGGGGAGCTGTGGACCATGTGCCACCTGGGCCATGTGAGATTCATGGGAACTGGAGTTATGAAGGAGCTGAAGTACCTGCGAGTGGGTTGGCATATGATCCTGCATCAATGAATCTTTCGCCTTCCCTGATGGGTGATTTTGAGTTTGTGAAGAGATTTAATCTGCCACCACAGTTGGAAGCTCAATTAAAAAGGAATGTGGCTATTTTTGCGGCAGGGTTTCGGGCAAGCTCCAAAGCAGCAGGACAGTTGCGAGCATTGCCTCAAGCTAGCTCAAGTTCATCGCCGACCAATGACTCACACCTGGGAGTTGCAGCGGGTTCTAAGGAAAAGCATTGCGGGAAAATAACTTCACAGAACTCAGAGGTGATGAGCACCATAATAGGTGGCTTGGGAAACATGACTATTGGCGAGAAGTCAGTTGGGACTGTTGGTCAGAAGAATGAGATGAGTTTGAATTTGGATAATCAGATTGCAGAGCTTGAGCAGCAATTGGAGGAACGAAAGGAGTGGGCATTTCAGAAAGCTATGCAAGCAGCTAGAAAGCTAAGTAATGATCTCAAGGAACTGAAGCAGTTGAGGATGGAGAGGGAGGAGACTCTCAGGCTGAAAAAGGGTAAGCAGGCACTTGAGGATACAACCATGAAGAGGCTTTCTGAAATGGAGAATGCTCTGAGGAAGGCGAGCGGTCAGGTTGATCGTGCAAATGCAGCTGTCAGACGGCTTGAAGCTGATAACGCAGAAATCAGAGCAGAGATGGAAGCTTCAAGATTGAGTGCATCTGAGTCAGACATGGCTTGTTATGAGGTTGCAAAGAGGGACAAGAAGCACCGTAAGAAGCGTCTGGCTTTGGACAAGCAGAAAGAAAAATTGCTGGAGGAGGTTGCAGAAGAAAGGAAGAAGATTGCACAGTTACAGCAGCAGTTGGAGCTCATCAATGAGGCACAAAAGGAAGCTGAGGTGCGTATATCAAAAACAGTTACGAGATTGCATGTTTCCTTCTTACCCCCCACCCCCCATTATATTACCTTTTGGCAAGGAAAAGATGCTATATAGTATAATTAAACATGTGGAGTGAGGTTCTCCTACATCACTTCTATGGTAAGCTGATCATTAGCTATTTGTGTACCTACTTCACTTTGATATTTGGAAGTGAATTGGAATGCCAAAATAGTGTTGTTTACTTTCTTTTGTCATTGCTAAAACAGAATTATCATTGTTCTGATACATCACGACTCAGTCTTTTGATTCTTCATTGGTACGAGACTACAGGTGGGACCTATGGTTCAGAGTCCCAAAAAAGTTCCACATTGGGAACTCCTTTTAGGTTATTTTTTTGAAATGTTGGTTTTTTTTTTGAAATGACTCCTTTTAGGTTATTATGTACAAATATACTGTTAAAGGTAGACAAAAGCCCCGTAGCACAGTTGGAAGGTGCTCAATGTCGCAACAAGGTCGTGGGTTCTAATCACATTATCACGTGACCAATAAAAAATCCCAAAATAGAAGGAAAAGAAAAGAGAGGAAACAATGCAAAAACATTGTTGGATGGATTCATGAAAATAGGGAACTTTCAATCTAGAAGAGTTTTGGGACATGGCCCATCCATGATGGGTGCCATGACTATATTGATCACAAAATGGTGAGGCCGAGCATAGTTGTCAATTGCATGATGAAAGGTTTTCAGGTTTTTTTTCTCCCTAATGGAAAGTTATGTTTCAGTATTTTGTTTTTCTCAGTGTTCTTTTCTATAAGAGACCTGGCGTTTTTTTAACAAATGATACCAATAGATTGATAACTCTCTTGTTCCTTAAAGCTTTGCCTTACAGCTTTAAATGATTGCAGGCAAGAAGGGGCCCATTAATAAAACAAAGGAATGATAATCAATTTTCTTATATAAAAAACTTAAATTGGAAACTTAACACATAAATTTCAATGGAACTTTAGAAAATAGGAGAAGTAAAATTAAATTAACAATGAATTAGTGGTTTATATTTATTTCAGGAATCAAAATGAGAAATTCTATTAATAAAGAAGGAAAGAGACGATGGAAAATATAAATGAACATGAAAAGGTAGCCACAATTATCTAAAAGAATCCATATGATTTGAAATTCATTATATATTTATTTGTGAATTTCTAAAAAAGGAAACACTGTTACAACACTATTTTCTATTTAAAATTTGTCCACTCAAAAAAAAAGAAAAAAAGAAGATACTTTTGTCAAGTGAATGTGTTATGGAAAGATTCCAATTCTAGGTAAGTCAGCAGAGCAGGTTTGACTTGTATTCAAGGGGGCATTCGATCATTTTTTTTTATTTTTTATTTTTAATGGTAGGGGGCATTAGAACATGTTATGTTAATTCAAGGATTTCTATGTTCTAATAAATAATGACACTGTAGGGGCTCTATATGTAGGCAAAAAGGTAACAGGTTTATGCAAAAAATGCATTATTCACTGAAAAGGACACATGTTGAACTCTCATGGCCCATCATAAACTCTCCTATCGTTTGTGTATAATAATCTACAGCTGGTTATAGTAACTGTGGTTGTGAGAAAATTATTATAAATTGTACATGTCAAAACACCATATACTATTGAAATTTAAATTTGTCCATGTAAGAAAATATGAAAATTTACATGCAGGAAATTTACATGTAAGAAAAGATGAAATTTACATATAGGAAACTTAAATCTGTCAACTGAATGGTGAAAGCCCAAAACTGAAATGAAAATTCCCAAAATTGGAAAAAATTTAAAACATATTATAAAATAATGTGGTTGAACTGGACCAAAACAGGACCAGAACGGCAAAATGGACGAACACATAGAAAACAGGGAGTTTTGTTACCTCTAACTTTACCACAATGAATTGTATTTGCTGAAGCAGAATGGAATTGACAGCTATGCAATTGTATTTCATTTATTTGTTACTTAACTGATTCTGTGTTGCCTCCAGACCACATAATTCACTACTAAGCCAAACAATGGTTTGGGAATTTGCATTTCCTAGGAAATCCTCACCTTGATGGCACTGCATGACTGCAGATAAAATGGCGACAGGCACAAAAGGAGAAAGAGCTAGCAGTCGTGCAGTTGGAAGAGGAACGGAGATCCAAGGAAGCTGCCGAAGCCAGTCTCAAAAGAACACAGGAGATGCGTCGCGAGATAGAGACAAAAGTCCAGCGTTACAAGGATGATATCCAAAGATTGGAACAGGAGCTTTCCCGTCTTAGAGCTTCAGCTGAATCCACTCAGCCAAATTTTCCATCAAATGCTTTTGGAAAAAGAGAAACCAACCTGAGGATGCTTCATGATATGCATAGACTACAAGAACTGTCACAAAAAGAAGTGGGGCATGGTAGGAAATGCCTAATCTGCATGAAAGATGAAGTTTCTGTGGTTTTCCTACCATGTGCACATGAGGTCCTATGTGTTGGTTGCAATGGGGATCATGAGAGGGAGGCTAAAACCAAATGCCCATGTTGTGGCGTCCAGATTGAAGAAAGAATCCATGTTTATGGTGCAACCTCCTAGTTCCGTTCCACCAGATTGATTGGAGGCTATGTTGCGCTGTGCATGATTCAATTAGATTTACAGTTGATTGAGACTTTCTTTTCTTTTCTTTTTTTTTTAGTTGACTGAAACTTCATATTTTCTTTTGTGGTTATAGTCATTTGGATTCTCTGCCTTTGCTGCTTTTCTGCAGTGCATACCTGTAGAAGGTGCATTTACATTTTAGCTAAATAAATAACTTGTTTCTCATGCGCTTGCTTCTTTGGCAGCTTCTATACTAAAAAATAATTGTTTTTTTGTTACTTCGGCAAATGGAAGTAAAACTGGATTACATGCTTTCATGTTGATATTTATAGGAGCCGTACAATAGTTGGACGGTTTTCATTGTTGTAACCATGAGGTTGCAGGTTCATGTCATGTTATTGACAAAAGAAATATGTTGATTTTTTAAGGTGGTTGTATTTGCGTCTTGGGAAATTGCTTGATTTGGAATTTCATTTTCATTGCTCTTCAAATGCATGAATGAGATACTTGTGTTTATGCTTGGGTTGTTATCTCTTGATTCAAACTTCATTATAACTTTATAATCACCATTACAGTGGTCATCCTGTGACCTAAATTGTCCCATCCAGTATTCCAGTTTGATGAATTGTGGATCCCAATAATATTAAGTATTACTAGAATGTGTTTATATTTTCTTTTGTATCTCTTCTGTTTTATTAATAAATGTTTGTCCTCCCCCCCCGCAACAACACCCACTGTTGTCTCCCTCCCTCCGTCTTCCATCCAGTTGCTGTGCAGAAGGTTTGTGCATTAGTGACGTGCGTGCGCATGCTTTCTTTGGTCTCTCTCATTTCATCCATCCAGTTGCTTTGCAGAAGTTGTCTCCCTCCCTTCCTCCCTCTCTTGTCCATCCAGTTGCTGTGCAGAAGTTTTGTGCTAATGTGTATGCATATGCTCTCTCTCTCTCTCTCTCTCTCTCCCTAAAAAAAGAAGAAAACACTAGAATTCATTTGATCCATCTAGTTGCTCTTCTTGCATCACATACTTTCTTTGGTCTATATGGGGGGGTTCCCTCCCATTTTATCAACAATTTTGTTAAGTATTTAACCCCTCTGTTTTGGCTGCTGAACACTACTTGTTCTTTTTTCAGCTTGCAGACCTTTTTTTGTCCTTGCCCTTTATTTTAACTGTACTCTGCCAAGTGAGTGTCGATCATTTTGAATATATGAGATTTAGGCATGTGTCTAGGAAAATGAACATGTTAGCTCATTCCCTCACTAAGAGCTCCTATGGTTGGGGTGGGGATGAATGTCGGTTTTGTTGAGGGGTCTGGTCGGTTTTGCTTGTTGTTTGTCTTTGTGGTTGTTTAATGAAAGTTTCTTTTCTACCAAAAAAAAGAAAGTACTCTGCCATAAGGAGGCCGTTGAACCTTCATCTACTCTGTTGTTATGCGCAAAGTCAATTCGTCAACTGAATGTTTTCATCTCCAGCATACTATAAAATGCATATACATAAATACACCTGACTAATTGTACACGTGTCTAGGGTAAGTGCTATTCAAATATTACTCATACAAATAGATCTTCATGCTACACAGTGGAATGACCATGCAAAATTTTCACAGCTCACATATGTTTTATGTAGTGAGAAACTTTGAAGTGTAGCTATCAGATTACTTGTATTCCCTCACAAATAACTCTGTTTTCATTTCATGCTTTTTCGTATGACAAAATGTTGCCAAGTGAACTATTTCATGCATTTGTTTCTTGCTTTTGCTCTTGGATTTGTTGTTTTGCCTGGCAGCTATGATTTGTAATAGCAATGGTATTTTTGTCTTTTTTGTCCAATTACAATCCTCTTAGCTGTTCATATCATTGTGTAAGTGTGTTTTATTATATTGCAAATCCTATGCTCTCCAAACCTTAGAATCATGGCTTTCACACTGCTCATTGTCGCTTCAAATGTGGTGGATCTTAATTTTTCAGCTATCACAGTTAATGTCGTGTTTGGGAAGGGAGGAATACTTGAAAATGCATCCCACTGATACTTGCAGTCTTATCAAAGTTAAAGTCACCCTGTATAAGGGCTGCCTTTGCACAATTTATCACTAAAAAGTTTCTATTAATTCTGTTGGACTTCTGATGGATCTCCCTGCAAACACCAACTGGGTCTGGTGAAACAAAATTCAAATGGGTATTTCTCCCTTGATTGGTTTACTCTGTAAATTCTTTCTGCTGCTATGTTAGGACTGTATTCTTGAGGCCATCTTGACTGGGTCTGTAAATTCTATCTTTTGCTAATATTAGAGCTGTATTCTATGTGCTTTAGTTCACAATTTCCTATGTAGGGATGAGGTGGTTGCGTCCTGTCACTTTTAACTTCATTTCTTCTGCCCTCCATCTGCACCACCTACCTACCAAATACAAAGAGACCTTGGGGATCTATCCATCTGAAAGGAGGGAAAAAGGTCAATTTCTTTCAAACATTTTCAGACTGCTAGAAATGTCTAATGAACCTATTCTTTTTATTGGGACTGTTACAGTGTAAGCAGATCGGGATCCATTCCCTCTTATCCTCCCAATGACAGGACACTTGAGGACCATTGAGGGCCGCTGGCATTCAGTCATCACAAGGTTTGATACGATAGGATCCCACCGTTGATGGAGGACGACTTAAAAAGTGTGTTAGAAGCTTACAATAGGCTAGTGTACTTACAATAGGATAGTGTACCCTTCTATTCAGAATCTTCCAGCATGCATTATTTCAAAGGAATTCTGCAATCTGCGCTGTAGAGTATTTAGCATCACAAAGTTCCTCTACCCTTTTCCAGGACAGAGCAGTAGCCATGTAGGGATGCCTCTGATCGAGCATGTTTTGCGAAACGAAGTCCAATTTAGGTGACAGGAATACATGAATCATGGTTTTGACAAGAGCCCATGTCACTAAAGGTGTTGTCACAACCAGAAGGTTGCGGGTTCCAGTAATGTAACCATTAAAAAAACAGAGGAAGATGGCACCTGTGTATATTTAGGCCAATGCCCCATCTGCTGTAGGCCCACATTCCCAAACCTTTTTAGTGCTCACTTAGCCATGGTGATATTCTTACTCTCCACCTTACAAACTCGCTGTTTAGGGACCATCCATCTGATGGATCTCACTGCAGTTTCATGAACAGACAGCTAAACAAAGTAGCCTATCAATTGCGCGGCTAACCCTCTTCAGTCATTGTGATTTTGGTGCATGGCTGACTCGGAGACCATACTGAAATTCGTGGACTGCATGCACTGTTTAGCAGTAGTGGCCTCACCAATCTGAATCTTTCATCAGTGCCCGCGATCGTTGAGTTGGAATAACTATGACAATTCCATTGGTGAATAGCACATTTGGCAACATATGAGGAATGTGTGGATTTAAGGTATCCTCTTTGAGAATTTGTATAGCTGAGGATTTCACATTGATATCAGTACGTATCAATGTGTATAGCAGATAGAAATGGGTATCAGTCCATAAATCCGCAAAATTGAGGAATTTTAAATCCTATGAGAGGGGGTCGATTGTTGAACCTAAAAATCATCAAAAATAATGAGTTCCGCCGACCCAAATCTTGGGGTACTTACAATTGCCAAATGTGGTTTTTCCACAACTGTATGGAAAACTGGGTGAGGAATCCTAGAGGATTTGATTGGCAAACATGACCTAAATGAATCATAGGTGCAATTAGGGATGTCAAGCAGGGTTTAAGACCAGCCTGGACCCAACTTGATTTCTTGAGAGGCCAGCCCAAGCCCGAACCCAAACCTGGCTCAACCTGACTTGATCTGATCCCAACCAACTCGAATTCTCAAAAGGGCCAAACACAAACCCGACCCAATCCCATCATAATCTGACTCAACTCATACTGCATCATTCCCGGATAAACTCCATATTTAATTTGTGCCCAACCAAAACCCGACTTTGATCCAACCTCAAACCCGGTCCCAAATAGTGTAAAACCTTCTCAGGCCGGACCCTGACTTGAAACCGAAAATACTCAAAACCAGAATTTGGGGTGTTGATCAGGTTAACTCACCAGTTAGGCCCAAACCCACTCAAGTTGCACATCATGGGACATGTACTTTCCAGCTAAGATGCAATGTGGCACACCCGTTTGACAGATTAAAGCCATCCAGAAGCTTCCATGTGGCAAAACATGGGCCTCAGGAGCAGGCGTTGGGAGTGCACGGGTGTTAGCACTAGCAAGTATCATATCAGCCCTAGCAACCACTGCTTCTTTTTATAGAGCCTGAAGGTGACCAACCATGCCTCTGATACACGTGACACAGTTCCAGATCCTTGGGTAGCAAAACAAGGCCCTTAAAAAGTCAAAAAGGCCCAAATACAGCTGTGGGCTTGTAGTCAAATCCGTGACCTGGGCGTTGAGTTTGTAGTACTCACACTAAATGCTTCATATGTGTATCTTCTTTATACTCTCATGTATCACCAAGCCACCACAAATATATGGGGTTATTGAATTTCTTCCAAAAGAACACCCTTATATAAATCATATCCCAATTTGGTTATATACCTTCAATCTCAGGTACTAGTAGGATAGTTACAGTTGTTATTTGTTTATGCAGGATATGTGTGAATAATGCAGCAAATTGAGTATCATAAGTGGGATGAAAATGGGTTTTTGTTATGCACTCTAATTTCAATGTAGAAGCCTCTATTATATTCTTTAACAAAGATCTTTTTCTATAATTGACTAACTTTTTGTGGGGAGACATGTGAATGAACTACTACTGACCTCTAACTAGATGAAAAAAGAAAGACCAATGCCTGTTTAGGAAAGGGATGCACAACAGTTCAGACTGCCCACCACCCACAAAGAATCTAGATTTCTTTAAGAGGATCATGATTTTCATTGCTCATGATTTCAGGGCTAGAGCTAAAATGGCGAATGACAACTTATAAATGCACATATGATATGTTACACTAGGATTTAGGATTCATGCTGATGGTTTCTGTTTCTCAAGCAAGCAAGCGTCTCGGTGCCGCTGAAGATTAGTGCACTTACCTCCCCGCTATGGCTGAAGGTGAAGCTTGCAGTGAAGCTGTTGACACGAGGTCAAACAGGCACGTTCTGACGTCCATGGAGAAGATGAGAAGATTGCCAAGGACTGTGTGCCAGAAGATATGGGAAGTTGGGAGAGAGGACCCTCGACGAGTCATTCATTCTCTGAAAGTCGGCTTGGCGTTGACGTCGGTATCCTTGTTGTATCTCATGGAGACATTGTTCAAAGGGGTTGGCCAAAATGCGATTTGGGCTGTCATGACTGTGGTGGTGGTGCTTGAATTTACAGCAGGTGAGAGTTTGTTATGAGATGGCTCAAAGTTAACATGTGCATTATGGTTCATGTTAATTATGAAAACCATTTCTTTTGTCCTGACAATGTGACTACAGGCTCCAATGGGCTAATTTTCTTCTTTCTAATTATTAGGTGCAACACTATGCAAGGGACTGAACAGAGGATTTGGGACACTTTGTGCGGGCTCATTGGCTTTTTTCATTGAATTTATGGCGGGGCAGTCGGGGCATATATGTCGTGCAGTCTTCATTGGAATTTCTGTCTTTATTATAGGTATCTTCTTCCTTCTTTTTAAGTCTGAAATTTTCTCTTCATACTAACTATGGATTCTGTTATGCCACTAAATGTTCTACCTTTATTCTGGCAGGTACTGCAGCTACATACCTGAGGTTCATTCCCTACATTAAGAAGAACTACGACTATGGTGTAGTGATTTTTCTTCTAACCTTTAATCTGATCACGGTATCAAGCTACCGTGTACATAATGTATTGGGCATTGCACATGCGCGCCTCTACACTATTGCCATCGGTTGCGGTGTCTGCCTTATCTTGAGTCTCTTGGTTTTCCCGAATTGGTCTGGCGAAGATCTGCATAATTCAACCGTCTCCAAGCTTGAAGGTCTTGCAAGATCAATAGAAGGTATTCCAATCCTTTTAAGACTAAGGAATTGTTTGGAGAATTCTTACGATTTTCTAATAAGGAGGCTTTTATCAAAGGAGTGAAGTATCAAGGATAGAGATCTGCAAACCATCTCTTATCAAGGAGGGAGACTGTAATGACCCCTCGTATTTCTAAAACCTTAATCCTTTACTTTCCGCCCCTTAGCCAAAAGGACGTTTCCTTTTAATTAACTGTGCAGTTAATGTATTATGAATGTTCCTGGAGTATAAAAGTGAGGCAAGATACTTCTTGTTTGATGTATAGTCAAATTCTACGTGGCACAGTGTCCTACTGTCACCTTCATTTTAGAGGGGAAATGGGCTGGAACTGATGCACAAAGGATTTATATAGTTCATGCATATTGTTGATCATTCATCCCACACGAGTGCAGTACCTTTTCTTGATGCCAATTACTGTTACATTGTTGACCATTTTAAGTATTGAATTTTGCAGCAAGTGTGACTGAATACTTCCAAGATGCAGAGAAAGAAGTTAGCAGATGTGAATCATCGAAAGATCCTATACACAAGGGATACAGAGCAGTTCTAGACTCCAAATCCAATGACGAGACTCTAGTATGTTATGTGATTTTACTTAATTCCCAATACCAAATAATCCTTCAGATTGTTGTCGGTTGACTTTATGGATAGTTCTTGAAATCAAACTTCAATTGTGTTTGTTGGGATTTAGTTTCTTTCCTTTCTTCTGATATCATTCAAATCAACTGAAATAGATGAATTCTAATGACGATTTTGAAACAATAAGGCACTATTCGCAAGCTGGGAGCCAAGGCATTCTAGACACTGTTACAGGTATCCATGGCAACAATATGTGAAACTTGGAGCTGTCCTTCGCCATTTTGGATACACAGCTGTAGCTCTACATGGCTGTCTAGAATCTGAAGTTCAGGTGATTACTTTCTTTAATTTTCACCTTCTTTGAATTGTTTAATCCATGTGACTGCCTCACTATACTCATTAACAGCATTGTGAAACCTTTAGAATAGAGAATATGTAGACACCATTTCGGCCTTAATAACCAGAGACATAAGAAAAGGCCAAAAAGGCGCATAAATATCATTCCTTTCATCAGACTAATGAAATTCTGAACCCCATGTCTAATTGGATGGCTTGTTCTAGACCCCAAGATCAGTCAGAGCTCTCTTCAAGAACCCATGCAATCGTGTCTCTGGAGAAGTGGCGAAGGTACTCCTGGAGCTCGCCGACAGCATAAAGAACAGGCGCCGTTGCTGTCCTGTCGTGCTCTCTGACAATCTCCATGATGCCTTGCAAGACCTCAATGCTGCCATCAAGTCCCAACCAAGACTCTTCCTTGGATCCAACCATGGCCACACACACAACATGCTAGCTGTAGCTGCTGCGGCTGCTCAACGCAAACACGCCAATGACTCTGGCATCTCCTTGTCATCTGTGAAGACCGACACCTCAGCGCTGCTTGAGTGGCGAAGCAAGAGGGTCATTGATCACCACTCCAAGGATTCGGAGAGGAAGGTGCTGAGGCCGACACTGAGCAAACTTGCCATCACTAGCCTTGAATTCTCCGAGGCGCTTCCATTTGCAGCCTTTGCTTCATTGCTAGTTGAGATGGTGGTGAGGCTAGAGCTTGTGATAGAACAAGTGGAGCAATTGGAGAAGATGGCATGCTTCAAAGAATTCAGAGAGAAAAATGATGTTGAAATTGTAGTGACCAGTGAGAAGAAAACACATACGGTGCCCACGAATTTGCCTGCCCAAGCTGTAGAATGAGTAAGGAGATTGAATCAATAGTAACTCTTCTTGCTAATAGTGTAGTGTGGTGTAGGTAGAATGGTGATTATGGATTGATTCCCTGGGACAATGGCCTGTAATAACATTTTGGCTTTCAATAAGGTTTTGATATCATAAAGAAAGAATGATACTATGATAAGTGTATTGCATTTTTATTCATTAGTAATTGATGATTAATGGGCCTCTATCTGGGTTTAGTGCAAGATTATTATTATTATTATTATTGTCGTTATCGTCGTTGAAAGCGATATCAGCACTAGGGCTAGCCCGGCCCACATACGGCTAAATATGGGCTAGCCCGGCCTATTTTCTACTTAAAACGGCCTGCGACCCAAAAGCCTTGCTCGCCATATTTAGCACAAAGGTGTATGTTTTTGCAAATAGGCCTAATTTTCAGGCCCATGGTCCTGCAGAGAATATTAGGCCTGTTAACCGGACTGGCTGGTCTTCATTGATCTTGAGCAAAGCTTCACCCTGGGGCCTGGCCTGAACTGGCCCATGAAGAGCCATAAAATAAGAGGGTAACACGTGTCAAGCAAGCACAGGGATTCTATGGATAAGGCAATGGGAGTATGGGATTGCTCCAAGAGACATCCAAAGACTAGAGGAAAATGTCAAAATTTCTTATCACTATGCTTAGTACATGAATGTTGATATGGCCTGTGTGATTGTTCATTCTCTCCTTCCAGCTTGGAAGAGACCATCAAACCTATTTGATTGGAACAAGAAGAGCAGATCAAGTGATGAGAAGAGACCCCAACAAAAGTACCATGACATTGATCTTTCCTTCCCACAATCTCTAGTCACAAAAACTTTCTTACAAGGTAAGGTACTCTCTCTCTCTCTCTCTCTCTCTCTCTCTCTCTCTCTCTTACACACACACACACACACACACAACTGTGACTCTTGCATCAGCTACTATCAATTGGGTGCAAGACTACCATCAGTCCTTTATCAATTGACCCAAATGTTCTGCACCTGCCTGAGTGATCCAGACCAACGATATGATGGAGCCCACTTTGGATTATGGATGAGACAAAATCAGCTGCATTTGGTGCCATATGGAAGGCCGAGATGACATTATGATGAAGGCCAAAGAAGGATGGATTGGGGTTGAGGTTTTTCAATCTTTCATAATCCAGAACACTCACAATTCAGTGTGGGTCCACTCAGACCCCAACGGGCTATTGCAAATCAAAGTCGTCTATTTGTTTGTAATTTAGTAGCTGCTGTAAATTTATGGGCCCGCTTTGATCCAATGGGTGTTGCCAATCAGGCCAGATACGACCCATTTTTAAACCGCAAGTGGACCGTGTTTAATTAAGACTCCATCCAATAAATAAACGACCCTCTGACTTTTCCATGAACATTTTGACCACTGTTATCTTTTTTCTCACTTGGTGTGATCATTTGTTTAAAAATTGAGACTCGACTCGCTCAAAAGGCTGTTGAGTAAAGTAACTCAGTTGATTCAAAACAAGTAATTGGTTCCACTGAGTTAGACGCATTCGACTAACTTGACTTGGTGACCTTGTTTTTTTTGGTTCATGCCATCATGTCTCGAACCCATGGAATTGACTTGGTGACATATGGTATTGAGTTGACTCATCTTGACTAGGTTGACTAAGATTTTTTTTTTCTTATTAATTTTTTGCAGGAAAAGAGCTCAAATGCTGCTATAGGGCCTCAATTGATGGGTTTAGTGCAACTTCTTTCCACAATAATTGTGACTTCAAGGGCCCTTGTGTGATTGTAGGCTACACAATCAAATCCTTCAAGTTTGGGGCATTTAGCCCAGAAGGATATAGAAGTACTGATGATTACTATGATACTTTTGATGCATTCCTCTTCTACTGGAAAGACAACATTGAAGGAAATGAGCCCATAATATTGCCCAAGGTAGGGGGCAGTGGTGCAGCTCTCTTTGATTATGCTAGAGGTGGACCCCAATTCGGGGCGGATGGACTGCTCATTGGGCCCCCATTGGCACCGGTGATGGGCGGGTTTGCGGGGCCCGATACGAATTCTGGCATTGGAGATCTCAGGCAAGCCAAGTCTAGATTGGGGCTGTCCTATGCTAAAAGGGCGGATGGGAAGGAGTCCTTGTTTGGGGATGAGTCTAGAGCGACACTGGTGGAAGTAGAGGTCTTTTGTAGCCCTCAAATTGCTAGCTTATACTAAAGTAACTAAACTATACAATGAAGAGTTGTGTGAAGGATATTGATTGAACTGTCTTTCCTGCATGATATTGATTATAATAAAGATTAGAGCTGTAAAAAAGGTAATTAGGTCCAGTCAAACTGGACCCAATTTCATTTAATCGGCTTCACGTCTAGATCGAATCCATTGGATCTGAAAATTATTCATGGTTAAAGATGTTTTGAGGTTAGTCCGATTGAGTTGGAGGTCAAGCTATAACCAGACTTTTGTGCAGTCCAAACTACCAGAGTTACTTGTATCTTTAAAATGAAATAAGGTGAGGAACAAAATTTTGTGAGTGGTGATCTGAGAACTCTATCAAAGAAAAGCAAGTATCATAATGGAGTAGTTTGGATTAGTAAGACAGTGAAAAGATGAAATATATTAGGCATATACCGAACTTCAAAACTTTTAAACATTTTGAGTAGTATTGATTGGTTTCTTTACTTAATTTAGTTGAGATGGTTACCAACCTTTATCAAGCAAAGTTTTGGAAGCACTCACAGATCAGACCAGTGAACCCATCAAGATGCTGCGTAGCCCATTTTTACATGATCGGCGTGTCCAATAGTCCCACTATATAAAAGAGAGCTCTGGCCTCAACCTTCCTTACCTGAACCATCACTCTCAGGTGGGCAACCGACAAAATGATCAAACAGCAGCAAAAAGAGATCTCCAAAGGATGAGAGTGTACAGTTATGGGTCTTTGTTTGTGACAACTACACCAGGGTTTCTTCTTACTTCAATGGTGGTGGTTGCATGTTAAAGGCCAACAAACAGTTTTCTTTTCAATGGTTGTTTGGGATCTTACAGTGATTGATCTGTAATTTTTAGTTGGGGAGTTTGACTGACCCATTAATATTGTTATAGTGGGACCAATGATCCGACCCATTGACAGTTTGACACCCATTAACATGGTAAGTTGGGGATTTGTTGCATTTTACACCCCCAAAGTCTCTTACACTACTACCAGATGATGATAGCTGGGTTGGCAATTTGCCCATTCATGGCTTCCAAGGCCGAGGGTCTATTTGACAGCTAAGAATATGAGGATTTCTTACTTGCAAAATTTCAAAAGAATTGCAAATGCCCTCAAATCCTTATTATAAATCCTATTTTTAAAATTTCCAAATGTCAATCTCCAAAATAAAGTGTTGAGGATTTCAAAATTTAGGGTGCCTTTATACAACGGGGAAATTTGTGGTAGAGAAGGAAGTTGTTCTAATTTTCTATGCAGCCGCTTTTTAGTTATTTGATGTGACACATTTTTCTCGTGGAAAATATAAAAAAATTGAATTGATTTTTCTCTATAGATAGGACTTTAATTTCCTATATAAGGGTAAGAATGCATGATTTCTCTCTTTTGTAAAAACGAAAATTTGCAAAGATCGGTGAAGTCCTCTCACTTCACAAACATACCCTAAAGCATTCCATATGTTATTTTAGCTACTTTATAAGTTAACTAGGTATTCCCTCCTTCAATCAAATGGTTTGCAGCATTCAAGGGGTCATTTGAGTTTCTAGACAACTCACAAATATCCTTTTATAACACAAGCACTAATTGATTTTCTTTATTGTTCATAAAACTTCGTGGAAACTGATTGGTTGAAGTGTAAATGCTTTGGCCATGATCGATATTGATTTTCTATGATTTAATTTTAAAACTTAAAAAATGTATTTAAACCTATTAATACCGCATTTAAAAAAAAAATTTTAGCTGTAGAACACTCTCATTTAATTTATTTTCAAAATACTTTTTAAATGCTTTCAAATAAAACTAACAGAATATGCCCGCGCTAATATAATATATAAAATTAAAAAAAGTTTAAATAATATTTTTTAATAAATCTCTCGTGATTCGTGAGACAGTTGGAAAGGGAATGTACAGGATTTCTAAATAATAGGATCTTAAAATCTTTTTCAGTCAGATTTAAATTGAAAAATATGATAAAAAAGGAGATTATCGTCGGGTATTAAAATTTGATAAAGATGATGTGTTTTCAAAGACAGGTTAAGAGTCCAAATCATCCGACGCTCTCTTCTCATCCAACTGGTGAGATAGAGATAGTTTATACAAAAATGCGATGAGTGGACCTCTAAAATTGATTAATTTCTGAATTGAGACTGAATTTTGCAGTGAATCGTGAAATCTAGTCTCAATTTCAAAATCAAATCCTATCCCTTATATATATATTATAATTATACTAATGGATGAAACAAATTCCATGCTTTACAAAATTTCAATTTTTGTGCAGGGTTAGAATCTCACTTTCCACCTCCTCATTGCCTTTCCAAGTGCCCCTTCTTCTCCAACGCAAGAATTTGTTAGGAGCCACATAGAGCACCTTCCTCGTCGTAGAGGAAGTCATGGGCAGAACTACGGGAGGGGCTGGGGATGGCCATGGCCATGGCCACCATAAGTTTTGAAAACGCGCTTGTATATCAAGCAAATTTTAATACAAAAAAAAATAAAGCCAATTTTTATGATCTCATTACATTGGCCCTTCCAAGAAATCTTCAATTTTACAGTGCCCATGCATTAACGCAGTAGTAGCCTCTATATCTGAAATGAACCGCGTAGTGAAGTAAGTGCCTTGCCAGTGAAGTAACAAGTAACAAACAAATATTTTTTTCATAAAAGGTATGGTTGGAGGTTAAATCGCCTCCATCCCTAAATATATGTCGCCTCATTTACTTCCTGGTGCATATACATACCAAACCATTGGATGCGGACCACAAACTAATGTTTCTTGATGGCCCATCTATCAACCAACAATCACCATTATCTAAGTTTTTCTCCAACTATATTCGGTCAGCTACGTGAATTTTATTACGTTACGTTATTTCAACCTACCAATCTTAGTCAAATACCCAAATATGTTCGGAACATTTCAAATGAGTCCATTTATTACCTACTAATGTATAGTCCTTTTTTTTTTTCAGAACTTAATTATTTTTCTAATCTTTCCAAAAAGGAGTTCCCAACACATAAATGAATTAATCGAACATTGCTATATTCACCCTTGATTGAACGACCCTTTGTTCACACCAACACATCTAATGATCTATGGGGTAGATACACTTTTTTTTGTCTTTCAAAAAGGGTAATATTTTGCCAAACCCATGTTCATAATAACGATCATATCTCATTTTATACATGACTGGCGTCGTTATAAGGTGACTCGAGTGGGTACTCTATAACCCATATTAAACACGAAGTTTGTAAATCAGATATATACTAAAAAAAAAAAAAAGAACAACTCCATCATTTATTTGATTTAATCTTAACTTTTTAGCTACTCATTCTTAAAATGTTAGATTTGATAACTAACAACATCATAAAAATATTGATAACCCATAATATTTTCCGACACTAATTATACTATATTTAATGCGTGAATGTTTAAATCATTTTTAATGCATGAATATTTCGATGGCTATGTTGGCCAAAGTATCCTTTTTGAAGTGCTGGTAAGTTCAAAACCCTAATTGATGGGACAAGGACATGAATATGAAGATCATTGCATATTTTTGTGGGCCCCCATCCAATGGACCCAATCAACCTTCCATGCCAGCATGACTAAGAAATTGGGCAAGTGCAGGTACTCTCTCCTTCCCATTATTGAAAAACAAGACGACCAACACATTCTTCATATTTCATTTTTTGCATTGCATCTTCTTCTTCTTGCATGAACACGAACGTGAACATGAACAAGATGTCGTCAGGGGTAGTCGTAGCGGAGTTGGGTTCAGATACTCCAAAGGCCCATAACGAAATGCCATCGTCTAATGACACGTCGAAGTTGGCAAGCGAGAAGACGACGATGAAAAGATGGGTCGTTTCGTCGTCGTCGTCAAGAGAAGGAGGAGGGTCACAGCCAAAGAGGAAGGTGTTGGAAAGGATGAAGAAATGGACGGTCAGGATGCATCAGATGGTTTGGAAGGTGGGTAAAGATGACCCCAGAAGGGTGGTCCATTCGATCAAGGTGGGCCTCTCTCTCACCCTCTTATCATTGATCTATCTGCTGGAGCCTCTCTTCCAAGGAATTGAACAGAATGCCATCTGGGCCGTCCTTTTTGTGATCTTGATCTTTGAATTCACTGCAGGTACTGCTTTTTCCATCCTTCATTCATTTTGGCATTGTCCTGAGCCGCTGATCAAATGACCCATAACATGATGGCCATGACCCATGAACGGCTGCCATTACATTGGACATTGATTGATTGAAAGGAGCAAAAAACATGGATGGTCATAGTTCAAAAAGTGATGATTTTAGGCTTTATTATGCATCTGATCAATCAGATCTGCTTCTACATCAATGATACTCATTGTTTTAATATTGTGTTATTGGGACCATCAGTCGGATGATTAGAAGGTTTGTGGAAAAGGAAATGGAGGGAAATGATTAACATCTTCTGATTGTTCTGATGTGTAGGTTTTTTAGATTATTTGCTCTGCAGGTTTGTAGCCTAGCAAGTTACATGAATATATAAACAAATGGACCTCTTAGTAGAAGTTCAAAAGGAGATCCTCTTGTAATCCCAATTGAATGGGCATCCGGAGTAACCCTTTAAATTTTTCTTTATTTATTTATTTTGCATGATAACCATCAAACATGATTAAAATTGAATCATTGGTTAGGATAAACTCTTAACATTTTTTATTTTGCTACATCTTTAATGATGTTTCAATCTAAATCAAACTTTTGATGTTTTTCTTTCTAAACCATGTAACTAATTTTTTTTTTTTTCACTTTCTAGGTGCAACTCTATATAAAGGATTGAATCAAGGAATTGGAACCGTTAGCGCCTTGTTCTTGGCATTTATTGTCAAGGTTATCTCTCAGAGCCTGGGGAGAACTGGCTATGCTGTTTTCATTGGTTTTTCTGTGTTTGTAATAGGTATTCACCTTTGTCCTCACTGCTCATACAGTCTCCTAAATTTGATGTTATTCCTTTTTATCAATACATGATAATTATAATCTTGAAAAGGCAAGAAAGTAATTTTCAATGAAAGCTTTATGAATTCTCTCATCCTGTTAAATGAGTGGTTTTACTTCACCTTATTGTATTTTCATTATAAGTGGCTTTATCTTGACAGGTGTGTTAACAACGTACATTCGATTCTTCCCTTCCGTCAAGAAGTACTATGATCAGGGTGTGCTTGTCTTCTTTGCAACGTATAATTTGATTACAGTGAGTGGGTATCGCGACCAAAATATGTTGCACATGGTATTCCAACGCCTTTATGTCATTGCCATTGGTTTCGGTCTTTGCATTATTATGAGTATCTTGATTCTTCCAAACTGGTCTGGCAAAGATCTTCAAAACTCCATCATCTCTAAGATTGAAGCACTAGCGAAATCAATTAATGGTATCTAATCTGCCTACAATGCCATTTTTTTTAGTAGTTATGATCAAGCACCACATCTGATCTTAATTGTTAACTGTGGAGTATCCACTAGAAATTTTTAGCATAATGGATGGTTATCTGTTCCAAATTACGTCAGTTTAAGTTCAACTATTGCAGTAGATGGGTATTCTCATCTGTCCCAAATCCATATCAGTGATCAACCCTTAAACCTTCTTCATGAGTTTCCCTGTTCTCACTGTAGAGATGGTGCTGCTTCTCCAAATGCAAGATAGAAATTGGAACAAGTCAGCAAATAACCAACCATTCTGCCAACATAATTGAATCACTTGTAGTTTATTGTGATACAATGTGCCATCAACCTTTCTCTAACAAAACTGCTACCATGGTATATCTAACAAGAGCAATCGATATTAGGCTCAGTCATTTCTTGGTTCTGATTATTAAGTTATTAACAGAGTTCTTGATCCCAACAGCATGCGTAAATGAGTACTTCCAAGAGCCAGATAAAAAACTTAAGAGCTCCTATTCATCCAAAGATATAGATGGTGGCTATGAAGCAGCTTTAGAATGCAAGTCTGCAGATGAAGCACTGGTGAGTTCATCCTGGTCCTTTGATAAGTCACAATTTATCGGTCATATCTTTAGTTCTTTTTTCTCAATTTAAGTTCTCTTCATTGGTCCTTGCTGATTGTGAATGATGATTATGAATTCATCAGGAGACATTTGCAAGCTTGGAGCCTCGACATTCAAGATATTGTTACCCATGGCAGCAATATGTGCAGCTAGGAAAAATTCTCCGTCATCTTGGATATACTGCCATTTCTCTACATGGTTGTCTAGAATCCCAAATTCAGGTAACAGGAATCCTATCTTTTGAAGCTGTTTACATGGGTAAGAGGGCATTATAAATGGCTTTCAATTGGTGTTTGGTCAGGCTAGTTCAAAGGAATTTTATTCTCTCTTCATTTTGAATAGAAAAGGGAATGATTAGAAGTTTAGGTCAGTTTTACTGAGAGAATAATCAGTGGTTATGCAGCATGACTTACTGAAATTGGAAAATGTAGCCTGCTGCTTGCTCAGCTCGAATGGGATGTTGTTTAAATCCAAAACCCTTTTCCCAACTAGGATCAGGACGAGGACCAACATTCCTCAGAACACAAGGGCCAACATTCCTCTGGCTTCCATTGGCAGTGAGGCCCCCACCTCAAGCTTGTCACACGGTGCTGGGGTGGGGGCCTACCAGGTACCACAACCATTTAACAATCTTGTAGGACTACAGTTTGGAAGAACTATTGGACCAGGGATACAAACATGCCATTAGTTTTAACATTAACTGACGTTTCATCGAAACCTGTTGAATGCCCAGTAAGGTTTTAGTTGAGAATTCATTTTTGAATTTTAACATAAAACAACCATTTAGTTCATTTATTTGTTTCTTGTAGGGAATGTTATTTCACCTGCTACCACTCATATGGTAATTTTGTGTTGAATATGGTAAGTAATTAAACAATCACAAAGATTTTCAGCAAAATAGGATCAGTATTTTTTTATATATGCTGATAGAAAAATGGAAGAGCTTCCTGTTTTACAGGGTAGTTTCTAGTCTTTCAGGGAGAATAGCTTCCCAAGGTATTCCTATCTTCCCCTTTTCCAGACCCAAGGCTACTTGCACCATGTCAAACATACATACTATTGATTGGACAATGAAAACTGACCAAGTAAAAGATCCACAGATGGAGATCATGCATCCTGACTTTTATGATTTCTTCTGTTCATCTTTCCTTCCATTTCCATGTTATTTTCATTATATTAATTAACTACGGTTACAACACAAAGAGCCCACCTTTTGGGAAGGTTATTGGGTTTTCTTGATAGGCATTCCAATGTTTAAAGATATACTGAAACAACATAGGCCTCCTGGTCTGGTGACTTGGACTAGTCTTGCCACTGCACCATTGATGGCGTCGACTTTTGAATGGTATAGCTTTCGTTTCCATCATTGCAACAGAAATTATTTACATTCTGAAAATATTTAATTCTTTCAAATCTTCTCCCATAAAATTATAATCAATGAACTTTTGGTAATATTCTATTACTTACTATATTTTGAATTGTTTTGGTAGACGCCACAATCTGTTAGAGCTCTCTTTAGACAGCCATGCCAACATGTTGCTGAAGAAGTTGCAAAAGTGCTGACTGAACTTGCAGACTCCATAAGAAAACACTGCCACTGTTCTCCCCATATTGCTGATGAACTCCATGGAGCCTTGCAAGACCTTGACATCGCCATCAAGTCCCAACCACGTCTCTTCCTCTGCTCCAAGCCAGCCACAGTCCCCAGGACGGACACCTTGGATTTGCTTGCGTGGCGGAGTAAAAGGCAAGTAGATCTTTACACAGACTCAAACAGGAAAAGTCTTCATCGGACGCTGAGTAAGATTGCAATTACTAGTCTTGAATTCTCTGAGGCACTTCCATTTGCGGCATTTACTTCATTGTTAGTAGAGATGGCACTGAGGCTGGAACTTGTGATTGAAGAAGTGGAGGAATTGGGAAGGATTGCGAACTTCAAAGAATATCATGAAGAATGTGAGATTAAAATCAATGTGATCAGCGACAAAACAGAATCTACAGATGCTCTTGAACTTCAGACCAGTCACACTTCGAGTGAGGAGGAACTAAGAAGATGAATCAAATTTTGCATGGAAATAGTTATATTTCTCGACAAATAAAATACAAAAGATACAAGTATTTTGTTCATATCATTACTTGTACATGTTATCTTCACATAGGAAACATTGAATAACATCGAATATTGGTGTCACTGATTATATGACTCGGTTATTGTTAGCATTGTTGTATTGAAAATCATTGAATGCCTCATGGTTTTGAATTGTGCCTTCAAATTTATGATTGGGGAATGGAGGTGATATGGTATGATAAATCCATGATCTTGAAATTCAATGTGGTCCATTATCTTGGAAATAGCTCGGTCTGTAATCATTAGGAGTTACAGTGGACATTCGCATCTCAAGTCCAACATAAACCATATGGCATACCCATCCAATTTCCAACCCATCATGGAAGTAATATGAGGCCTTTTCCAAGTACACTTCTTAAACAATGAAAGAAATTCCAATTTTCAAATATCAATCTATGAAAGCCAATTGGAGTGACATCTATTCATGGTAGGGCCAATGATTTGGACAGTTTGGAATGGTGTTTTTTTTCATGTGTCAGTTGTGACCAAAGGTACGATCATGGTTTAGCTTCTAACTCTAATATGACCACCACTTATTTGGATGTGCACGGTAACCTCTATGCAGTGAAAACCTAGGGGCCCAAGCCATCAGTGTGGTATCCCTCTAGAAGAGCTTGAATTCTGACCTTGTGTCAGGACCTACAGCGCAAAGGATAGTCCAAGGTAGATAGTTTCAAAGGAGTGGGCATAGGCCTCTGTGAAGGTAGTGAAAGTGTCCGAAAGTTTCCTTGTGCCAGACAGAGATTAGCCTTCAAATGCAAAGATAGAAGAGAGCTTGACTGCAAGACCCGTCTGCCAAACAGGGATGAAAGTCAGCCCTATTATCCAACAGTCAAGCGAAAGGGCGGTCTCTTAATGGATAAACCACTTTACATTTTTCCAGTTATCTACAATGTAGTATAGAATGTACAACAGGCAATTGCGTGAATTTTGGTACACAATTTTACCTGGCTCCCCCTGGGCCCGTAGGGATTATTCCGGCCGAAAAGACTGGGATGCCCTCGGTTTTAAATAAGTTTTAAAAAAAATCTTATACGTTGATCATATGAATGCAAGATGAATCATCCTGTCCATGGCCCCCTTTGCGGATGGCAGGTAGCCCACAAATACCATGGATTGGACAAACTCAATATGTCTCTTATTTCCTCTCGTTTGATGGCTGCAATTTAGATGGTAAGGATCGTCTCGTCAATGGGAAATCATCTTTTTTTATAGGGCCAGGAATTGGATGGAATGCATTGATTTCTGTAAAAAAAAATGTAAAAATAAAAAAAATGCTAGGTATCTTGTGGATGATCCGTTGGTGCACAAAACTGCTCTGGTTTATGCTGATTAGACCATTAATTCCAGGAAATGAACAGATAGAAATAGTAAAACTTATTAAGCCAACCCCAGATTGATGGGACAAGGCTATGATGATGATGTTGGTGGTAATGAACAACTAAAGATGATCGGTAACGGACTAAATCTGTTAAGTACAATCAGGTAGTTAGGACTCAGGGCCATTGAGTCAAATTGTTGTCAAGTTGTACTCCTATGCTGAAATCACATGGTCCACAATTTGGGTAGTATGGCTAGTGTGCTCTTATGCAATGTATTTTTGCAACTCTGGAAGGGCACTTTGGTCATCTTGGTTGTATAGTGTCATCTATGTCGGGTGCCGCTACCTGCACACTGCGTTTTGCTCTCCACACACTGCATCTCTTTACACAGTGGTCTTAAGTGAAGAATATTTCAACTTTTTCTCTCTACACTCTGCAATTTCCCTAAAACATCCATTCTTCTTGTACACTGGACTCGATGAAAACACTCCCTGCACGCTGCATTCTTCCCTCCCATTTCACTCTATGAACCGCCGTTTCACTATACCTCCACGTCGAAGGTGATCTCAACGAGCTCCCCCACCCAGACGTGAACGCCGCACCTCCTCCTATTCAGCCATCTCTCTGTGCTCTTCTTGCCTTCTTCTTCAAACTGCATTACTGTGAATTGTCTGACTTTCCAACCTCTTTGAGTGATTTTCGATACCTTTTGCTTGATTAGAAATGCTTATAGTTTTATTTTAAGATCAAAAATTTGGTTTATTCACATTTATTTTCCCCCCTTATGCGCATTTGTCTCCCCTATTTCTCCAGCCATTGTCATCGTTTCACTGTGTTTGTGGCGATCCCATTCAGCACTGTGGGTCCGAGAGAAGACATTCTCTTCGGACTACACAATCCGTAAAAAACTGAAAATCTCGGCACTATGGGTCCGAGTAGAAAACATTTTCTCGGCATTGTGGGTACGAGTAGAAAACGTTTTCTCAGCACTGTAAAGCCGATACCATAATCTCCACACGGATAGTCAAGGCTGAACGGGCCGTGACTCAGTGGTAAACTATGTACAAATGATTTTTTTCAAATATATGGATGTGCCCAGTACCTCTAGGACCTCTAGGATTCGACCCACAACGTCGAACGGGAGACTCCATCAGAGGTTTGTTGCTGATGTGTCCGACAGTGACTAAGAAGTAGTTGAAGAACAACCCGAAGCCTAAGTGGAGACCGAAGTCTCCGAACATGCAGAAGAAGTACGTGAACAAACTTCAACTGCAACATCCATTCCTCATTTGAGCCAACCACTTTGCCTTGTAACGTGAATGGGCATCCACATTTTTTCGAACCAGTTTGCTTCAATTTCTTCCCAAAGGTCCCATCTTTAGTTATCCTCTTGTCTCTATAAGACCCGCTCCTCTCACACCCAAGGGTCAACCTTGGTTTTTTATTTCTCCTGTTGGGCGCTGCTGATGTCTTAATTACAACAATAAAACCATTTCTCCTCCCAACCTCACGAGCCCAGTTAATTAGGGCTTCTCGACTTGTGAATATCTGCACATAACCAAACAAAATTATATTGAACCAAGTGACTACTTCAATTTAAATATCAAATGACTCATCTCGATTAATTACCTCTTAAGTGATAAACTCATTACTATAGTCGACCACACATTCCGAGCCAACCTTGTTGCATTCAGTAGGCGCATGAAACCGCAATGGAACCAATTTTGTTAGAGTATGTACATGACACAACTGAACGGCTCTGAATATCCGGACAGAATTAAATTGTTCGGACCTAATCCACCACATATTGTCCTTATTTTCGGTCAAGCACGTCCGCACAGTTTCCTTAATTTCGGTCATTCATGTCTACACATTTTGGTTCTTTTCGGCACTGTAGTGCCATTCAATTGGGCATCTCTCGGTATTAACATGCCACGTAAAGAACTTCTGGTCGGCCTTGTCGGGCCGCACAAAGGACATTCGGTCGGACATGCAGGGCCGAACGGTTCGTCTCTAACCACAACACAAGTCGCAATGAATATGCTTACCTCGACGCTACTAGAATGATCGGGAGTGATCATCTGCTTGTCCTTTTGCTCGTCCATTGATTAAGAATGCTAGCAAAGCGGGTATCAACTTTGAATGAAATCAAGATTAATAAGTTGCAGTAAAATAGAGGATGAAGTGAGGCCTTAAACCGAGAGAGAAGATGAAAGAGGGGGGAAGTAGAGAGCAGTAAATGCAGGAAGAAGTAGAAATATTGTCTTCATTTCATGATGCATGGCACAAACTGAAAAGGAGGGAAGCAAGTGGAGAGGAGTGATGAATGCTCGAAGTAGAACCCTTCCCATATTTACATTTGGAGGGAAAAAATGCAGTGTGTAGATAGCAGTAGAAATATCATTTCAAGTAGACTGGGAGGGGTGAAGTTCAGAAATTTTGGTAAATTTACAAGTGGGCATTTTAGTCACAATTAATTGTAGTGTGTGGAGAGCAAAATGCAGTGTGCAAGTAGCAAGACTCTCTATGTCACTGTCATGTCAGCAGAACCTTAAATTCCACGGTCTGTCCTCACAATGTGGTTCTGTCAATTGTGATACAAGCGTAGGCTCTGAGACTTTGGAACTTCGAAAGTCCACATATGCACTTGGTCTATATCTTCTGTCTCTAGCATTCACCAAATCCTAACTTCAATGGAGGTACTTAATTTTCATGCACCCTTTAAAAGCTGTTTTGCTGTTTTCTTGGATAGCAATTACACTTTTCTGTTACAGGCAGTTGAATTGAAGGTGGAGAAGGTTGGCATTCATAGTGAAAGGAGACTGCGGAAATGCTTGTCAAAACTCAGAGGCATGTAATTCATACATTTACCACTGAAATGGAAATTTTTTTCTCCAATATTTACTAAAAAGGACAGTTGGGTTTTGTAGGTGTTGAGAAGGTGGAGATTGAGCTAAGCAAGAAGAAGGTGGTGGTGAGAGGAGAAGCAGAACAAAGCAGGATAGTGAAGGCACTCAGGAGAAATGGGTTCAGATCAGAACCCTGGTGTAGTAAGAGTGAGATACTGGTCACTGCATATGTTGGTAGGAGCTGTAACTTCTTTCAGATTGCCGGCATTTAAGTTTTAAATTCCATTTTACTAGGAACAAACAATGGCAATCCCTCTTTTCAATTAGTCTCGCAATGTTGCATGCTTGTTGGTCCTTCTAATGAACTTGAAATGTAATAATGATTAGAGATGTTTTATTATGGAGAAGTTTAAAATCAGTTGCCACTCTCTATGTCCATTAACAGTTTCTTTCTGGTGAGAGGTACTTCTTATGACTTGCATGAGTGGTGACAATTTTAGCACCACGTGGGACCTACCTATGATTAATCCAACCCCATCACACTCATTAACCCCACATCAATTGGCACTCACCCTATTTACATTCTACAGTTTAGGGTAGATGAAATATTGAAGAGAATCATTTTAAAGAACAAGTTAGTGTTGCAAAAAGGCATGCATGGAGGCAGTATTGTGGTAGATGAAATTGAAGAGAATCATTTTAAAGAATAAGTTAGTGTTGCAAAAAGGTAGTTTTTTTGTTGGAGCCCCTTTTAAAAGGAATGTTTCAAGTTCCACCTAAGTATAGGTTCTTTGTGGGGAGGAGAAACAGGTTTTTGCTTTTTGCTAAGTTGCACAGAAAGGAACAGATGCTGATTCTTATTCTCCATATGCCAGCTACAAAGGCTTCAGGAAGATGCCACTTGTTAGATTCATCTCTTGCACAAATCATTAACAGGTTAAAAATTTGGGATCCCAGCATAGTTCTGAAAGATCCTCCGGAATTGTAAATGAAGAAGTTTGTCCAAATTGTAAAACAATCAAAACAGTTGGGAAAAATTTGCATTTTGGTCTTTTTTTCCGTAGCTTCATTTTTTTCCCCCGACATAGCACAGGACCATAAAATGATAAGTATTAAAAGGCATAAGTAATAGAAACCTTTTTGCATGTTTCAGGGTGTGATATATATTTCCCTGACATGAGAGAAGAGAATTGAAATCCATACACGACGAACCTATTAATTCAGGGATTGTTGGGTCATTTGAAGGGTACTTAAGAATGCTAAATTCATGAGCCACATATATTTTATGAATGTTCATCCAGTTTGCCATAGAACTTTTACAGTAACAACTGAAACAGACAAAACAACCATGAGTATCTCAGCTGATTCATAATACCCTAATCAAGTTCTCTTTTACGATGTTCCCACTACTAACCTCAGTAACTTCAAACTGATAATGAAATTCAGGGTGCATTTGAATTTTCATATTCATATAATATATTTTTTGCAGCAAGGACAAGAAGAGCAAATGAAGGTGGAAGTGGCACCATTGTAATAAAAAAAAAGGCAGCGGAAACCCTTTTTAGATTCCTTTGCTTTGTGTTTAACTTGAAACTATCATAATGGTAACCATATTGCTGCTAATTGGCCATTTCTTCTCTTCTGAATTGAGTTGTTGACCTTCTCACATTTTATCCAATAATTAAAGCCATCCGATCCTTATTTTATTTCATCAATGTTTACCAATGTCTTCCATTACTTATTCTTAATGGGCTATCTGGATAATTTTATACTGCACATTCTATTTGCCTCAAGTGGGTGGCCTTGATGATAAACACCCCATTTCTGCTACTCTCCTTGAGTCTTCAGGCAAAGGAACAAATCTCCTTGCCCTTTGTTCATATATAGAAAGGAATTTGCGGAAATAAATAAGAAAATTCTAGTTAGACCTTGTTTCTCCTCGAGTACATTCAACAATTTCATGGTTAATTCATGCAAGTCAAACGTCTTAAAATTAGAAATGTTTATCAGGTGTGCTTCAAATCATGGTGTGATTACCCACTGGAAATGACTTTTATGTCCTCCCATCATGTCTATTATTTACTACTCAAGCTAAAATTCCAAAATTTACATCATACTTCACAACCAGAGATGAACTACCAATAAATAACAGAGACATAAAGTATTTTAAGTATGACCTTCCAATAAAACACAAGGGTTTATACATGGACACTGATTTTATTTTTTATTGAGTAACATTCAGTACAGAGAAGTTAACATCGGCAGCGCTTTTTTTTTTTGGGCTTAAAACGTCGGTAGAACTTTGCATAAGCCTTGGTGAATTGGCAGTTTTACCCCAAATGCTAACATTAAAAGAGAATGATGCTGAGATCCTTCTTCTCATCATACTGAAAAGGAGGTTAGGTATGGTTTTCTCCTCTGAGAGCAATCATAAAAACCGTTGTCTCAGAGTGACCAAAAAGTGTAATTTCCTTTCTTGGGATAAACTTTCATATAGTCACAATGTTGTCATCTATTAACCATAAAGAGTTTAGCTCCACAAAACTACTATCACCACTGACTTGTCTGCAAATTGGAGGAGATATCGTCGAGTTCCAAGCTTCAAATCCTGCATTTAAAGAAGCCGATAAACTTCAAAGATTTTTATTCAGTAGCCACTAGTTAAAAAATCCCTCAAATAGTTTTGAAAAGGCACTCTAATATCATACCATCAGTCATATGATTTATATCTCCAGGTGACTCTGCCCATTTGAGGCTCTGAACCTCTGTATCCTCATTGCTGAACATCCCATTGTCAGTCATGGGTTTTGGGTGAGGTGATATGCATCCAATTTGACCATGATTGTCAATTGGATGGACTTCCTCCATAAAGGAGGATGGAATGGGAGAGACAATTGGATTACATGGTTGCCATTCAGAGTTTTGAAACTCATTGGGGAGTATACATTCAGAACCATTATCCCATGCTTGTGCAAAGACCTGAAATCAGCCAAAGATGTTTATGAGTACTAACATTAATAGACCATTGACTTAAAATTTGTGATGCACCAATGAAGTAGGAAATTAGTCTTGAGAATTTATCTTAAATTGTTTGTTGATAGTATCTAAAGCTCCACTAAGCTGGAAACAGCTGATCAGAAAAATGTTCAGTAGGTAATATACCTTTGAAGCATTTGAAACCATTTCACGTGTCATCCAATGGCTTGTGTAATCAAACTGTGTTAAGTTTGGCTCTGATTCCATTGTGCTGTGAATTTTAGAAGGAGATGTGATGGGGGTTGAATCATTACTGTCATCAAATGGGTAACTCGCTTGAGATGAACTTTCATCTGAGGTTCTCACGGCCTTTCTTTTGAACATTCTTGTAGTGCACTTGTTCTTCATTGAAGAAACAACAGTCTTGTTTTTGGACTCTCCATGAAATTCACCAATCTTCAGTCCCTGTTCAGTTTTCTTAACTATGCGGCATAAAGAGAAAGATCCCTGGAGACAAAAAAAGTACAATATTAAAACACAAAATAAGAGAGAAAATCTCAATAATTCAAGCTTCAAATTCCATACAGTAGGGAGGAAAATAACACCTTCAGTTTTATTTATTTATTTATTTATTTTGATAGAAACACCTTCAAACTAAAACACAATTAACATGCTAGGTTTATGTCTTGTATTCCGGGTTTGCTGGATTGGTTCATTGGATTGCCCAATGACCAGGCTCAAAGTCAAGGGTATTTTGGTCATTGTACTGGAGCTTTCTTGGGGGCAAAGAAAGCAGGGATTTTTAATATATAATGTAATTTGTAACCCTAGACTCTGCGAGAGAGTTAGAGGGTGCTCTCTCTCCCGTGATTGGGTGTCAGAGTACTCCGAACCACACGGGGCTTAATGGAGGAAAGTGTTCTTTTCCGTGGACGTAAGTGAGTTTGCCGAACCACATAAAATCTGTGTATGATTTTCTCTTTCTTGTGTGGTTGATTAATTGTCGACCACGGTGATTCACGCTTCCACACACACATGCACAACAAGTAGTATTAGAGCCCCAACATAACACACCAAAACCCATTTTTGTGCACGTGTATTTGGAAATGGGGAAATGCTAATCACTGATCTGGACCATGTCATCTTATCCTGAGAGCTTTTCATTAGCCACCATGTGCTAACCCCACTGCCATCTGACCATAGGCCCTTTCCATAAAACCATGTTTTTTATATAAATAAATGAGTGGATGTGCATATGTTAATTCATGTGTGTATATATTTACCTCAAAACTAGAAGACCATTGAGAAGAATCTCCAGAGAGACGGTATTCATGCATAACCCAATCAGTCCGATCTCCAGAAGGCGCTCTTCCACAATAGAAAACCAGGGTCTTTCTTAATCCGGTCACAGCAGAATCACATACAATCTTTCTATCTTTTCCAGTTGCTTTCCAGTAACCAGCTGCAGTAGCTCTATTCGTACGTGATCCATTTGGATACTTTCTGTCGCGAGGACAAAAGAAGTACCACTCCATATCTCTCTTTGGGAGGAATGATTTGTCTGCAATGTCAAAGCATAGTTCAGTTTTTGCAATTTCTGACGACAAACTCCATTAGCCACCAAAACCTTAATCAATAACAATAGGAAAGCCTTTTTTTTTTTTTTTTTTGTTGCTTAAATGTAAATTGTGCATTAAAGAAAAAAAGGATTACAAGGGCTTAAGGAGAACAGCCCCCAAAAGAGTGCCATGTACAAGAGTACAGAAACTCAAAAACAAAAGAGATATACATGAACAGCTAAATGAGCTGAAACTAGGATGAGGGAGAGCCATTAGTTGCGCTCAGGTTGGCTATAATTGAATCCAGGGACTTCTTCTGTAGGAAGAGGGCAGACTCCTTAGAGAGTGCCTGAATTCTTCCTTCCACATTGAAGAAGCCAGCTGAAAAGGAGGACAACCTTGAAAAATCAGAAGGTTCCTCTGTTTCCAAACCACTAAAATGGTGAAAGGCATAAGACAGAATAGACAGATTATTAGCAAATTTATGTACTCATTTGTTGTAATAATTACAAATGGTTGATGGTAATAAATGCAAGAACATCTTAGGAGCAGATATTTTGTTAAAAGGAAGATGTAAGTGTCACAGTTTCAGATTTCCAGTATAAAACTATTACTTTTCGTGAAATTAAAGAAGCAAGCTAGAATAATAGATTATGAAAGGAAAAGGTTAAAGGTAGATGCTGGGTTAAGAGATTTCTTCCACTAGTTTAGTTTATGAGGACTTCAATATAAAGAAATCACCCACTATGTTATCTTTAGCAAATATTCCATCAATAAAGATGAAGATACAAGTCTTTACGATAACAGAAACAAGTGAAGTTCCCTCTCAGAAAGTGATCATGCTAAACTACTGTATAATTTACTATCTTGATGGGTACATGTTCCTCTTTTAAGCATTTATAAGCTGTCCTTTGGTTTCAAAAGATAACCCATGTGGGGATAACTGCATGTACTACTGGTTCCTGTTAGTTAAGAGACAATGCACAGTTTGAGAACTCAAACCTACATTTCATAAATGTAAGAAATTATAAATGCATCAATCAGTATAACGAGGTTCAGGGCAGAGCGAATTTAGCTATCAATGCAATGAAATCTACAACCAAATTAAGGGGAAAAAAAAGAATCAAAGAACTGTATAGAGAGACATGATTATATACAACAAACAAGCAGTTAATATTTTAAAACAGAATTAGCATATTGTTTGTCAGCAAAGACAGAGCAATCTTACAATACCTGGCAACTCCCAGGGATCAAACTTGTACAAATCGATTGCTGGTATAACTTCAAGTTCAATCTCCAGGCCATCGATTTTCCTCTTTAAGTAGTACCCAATCAACTCCCCATCAGTTGGGTGGAACCGAAAACCAGGAGGCAGAGATGCCCCACCCATGTTTTCCACTCACCAAGCTCTTCAAGTCTAGAAAAACAGCGACTTTTCGGAAAAAGAAGTAGAAAGAATTTAATATAGATGCTTAAACTCTCTGCTAAGTGCCTAAACTGTACCTATTGAAAATTTGAAAGATCCAGAAATAGAAGCTTTTGGCAACAGAGACTCTCACCAAAACCGAACAGATCTTCCACAGTATACAGCCATTGTGCAACAGGATCATTCTTCCAAATGAAAATACCTCAGAATGTTATAATCCCAACCCAAACACCAACACCCAGAGATGGGAAAAACTTATTTAAATACAAATCACACTCACAAGCCGATACCTTCAAAACCTTCAATGTTATGATATGGGGTCCTTCCAAAACTGGACTAAAACGCGTTGGAACTTCCAAAAGTGGAACCTTGTGCAATACCCAGAAGCTACAACCACTCAAATCTTCATAAAAACCGACATGGCTAGTTCTTATACTGAACAAGAGACTTCAAAACTAGACAAAACTATCAAAATTGAATTCTTTCACAGTTCTCACAAGCCAGAAAAACCTTTCAAGATGTTATGAAGTTTTAGATGCAAGTTTTTTGAAATAAGGCTTAAATGGTCTAAAAGAAGAGTAGATGCATTAGAAGGCTGAAAGAAAGATTGATGTATAAGAAGCAGTAGGGAGCTTGTGGTAGGAGAGCTGAGTAGTGGGGGATTGGGGGGGCATATATAAGGATTGCAAGAGGCAATTCCAAGGCTGAAAGTTTAAGATGATTGTCTGAAGCGATCCCAAACTTTCAAAGGTTGTGGCCACAAAACCAGAACCCGTTTCATACACTGTTCCAGGGTTCCCGCCAAATAGTTAATAGCCGTTATGACATCTTTCCTTGCTCTTTTTTGTAGTTTACTGGATATCTAAGCCAGCTCCACTTCATTCTGAAGAGGACAAACGAAAAGGTTAATGATTGTCCCTCAATCATGAGGAAATAACTATAATGCCACCTTGACCAAGTCTTCGCTGGAAATTGCATGGAAACTAGAGCCTTTTGGGATGACGAAAATGCCCTCTTAGTGGTGTGGACTGTGTGGTTAATGAACTTCTTAGGTTATAATTTGCATAAACCCTGTTTTGGAATTATGTATTCAAAAAAAAAAAACCATTATCCTTTCAAGCTATAATAAACTCTTAACTTTTCATGATATATTCAGTTCGCTCGAGCACGCATGCAGAGATAATATGTTACAACTCACTAGTATTCAAAATGCACCCCAAATTTATCGAGTTTGTGTTTGTGTGAGTTTAACAGGCGCCACTCTAGGAAATAGCCCTACTAGATCAAAGACCTCTTGGATATCCACATCTTAAAAATATAATAGAGATAATATGTTACAAACTAAAACAACAGAAAAGTTTACAAGAGAACAAACCACATTGGTAAGCTTACTATTTTTAGCTATTTCTAATAAAGTTGAGTCATCTCTATTTTATATATGTAACATTGCACACAAAATTCAATAAAATTCATCAGTGTCGTTTTTCAAATTCATGAATTTTATCTTACCTTCCAGTCAAACATTAAGGACTAACTACTTTTAGAGCGATGTTAAAGTGCTCTCCTCTATTTGGAAGCAGCCCCTATATAAATGTGGATGCTACTGTTTTAGAACAATGGCTTTTGAGTCAATATAAATAGCAGAAACAAGTGTAAAGATGTCTCCTTGACTCCTTTTCTTTTGACATCTAATGGGTATCAAATCAAGCACCATCCATTTAACATTATTTTAGTATCCATTCAATTGAAAGTAGCTTTAAAATGAATTTAAAAAAAAAAAAAAAGACAAGAATAACCAAGAGTTTGAATGAGCTTGAAATGTTGGACTTTCTCACCTGAACAGTTACCTTGCTATTGTTTGTCGTTCTATACAATGATACATGCCACCAACATAGTTATTGGCCACGTGAAAAGCTACGATTCAACATATTAGAATTATAATATTTCTCATTTTAGAAACTAAATAGTGCTAATGGAGCGGTGGATGCTTTGACAAAATGAGTAGTAGGTCGAAAAAGGACAACATCATCATAATAGATTCGATGGACGGTTTGACAGTGAAATACTTATATAGAGATAGAGAGAGAGAGAGATTGGTTTCGATACTGTGGGGCCATTCTTGAAAAAATGACTGTATAAATGCGAGTAATTGAAATCCTAATTTTCATAATAAAATGAGTTCCAACGAAGAAATATAATAAGGTGAAGGGTAATGGAAATAAGGTGGAGATAGAAGTGGAACCACAATTGTTCAAGACTTTGATTTACTGAAATGATAGATGTATATTCATTTGCCACCAAATAAGAGTTTATAAGATGACTATTTGTGAATCTCCACCTTTGCTTTTTCTTTTTTCTTTTTTCTTTTTTTTTTTTTTTTTTTGACACTTTAGAGTAATGCATTCTTAAATTCCTAGTGATTTAATTTCATAAGAGAAAACTTTTCCCTTAATGGTATACTACTCCTCCTTGTAATTATCTTGGCCACAGCACATTTGAGAGAGAGAGAGAGAGAGAGAGAGAGAGAGAGAGAGAGAGATGTGTTCAAACATTGGCATAAATGGTATGAAATGGCTCATGGAAAAACGCCTCAACAAATGACAAATTGGCGTGGTCTTCTATAAGTATGGAAAATGTGGGGAGGTGTTTCCTGGAAAATAAGGACCTTATCATCGTCCTTGTTGGTCTCACACTTTCGGTCTCTTTTGTCTTAAAGTAGGAATGGGAGTGTTGTCATCGACGGCCATCACTAATGGAGAGAAGCCCATCCCCATCTCAATAACATAAAAGTTTTTTCTCCCCTTTCTTTCTCTTTTTGTTTTTCACTTTTTTTTTTTTTTTTGCACACTGATAAGGGAGTGATGGGAACTGTTTTTGTTGTTTAGCAAGGCCAAAACATAAGCCTCCATTTCACTTGATAAATTCAACTGTTTCAGTAAAAAGACAAGCCACGTCCAAGCCTTCTAAGCAAAAGCCAAAAAGCAACAAAGCAATTCCAACGATTGGAGAAACATGTCTCTCCCTTCTTTTGGGCTTTCCAAGCTCTTTATCTCTTTCTTAATGCCATCATTTCCGTTAATGACTTGATTTGTGATTCACAAACTCCAATAAGTCTATCTTTTAGTCACTGCAATGATCAAAATCAATGTATAAAAAATCAGACTAGACTTGCCGATGTGACCCAGGTGAACCTTTTTAACTACTAGTGGCTGCGATTTGGTTCAACCATAATCGTTCACCCGCATTTGAACTGGGTGAACCATGCCTTTCAACGATGTTCGAACCATGCAAACCAACCAATTGTTTAAAACTAGCCAATGAGTAATTTGGAATTATTGTTTTTCATATATAATAACAAACTAGAATTTTAAATTTAAATTATTGTTTTTCTTCGTTTCTGAGTCTTCAAAATTATATTATTTAAAACATGTCTTAAACTGAACTTTCTATATTTTTTTGGATATTTCTATAATAACTTGTGTAGCCAAGTACCTGGTTACACACTTACACTCGACCAGAGTCATTTGACTCATCCCACTTAGTGCAATAGTGACTCACTGACCCAAGTTAACTCCACAAGCTTGGCATGCCAAAACCAGTTTGTAATGTTTTGCACAATGTTTGAGCAAGCCAAGGCCTTATTGCCCTTTTAGGTTGCATTTTGGCCCTCAAAAAGGGAGGGTGTGTGTATTTTTCCCTTCTAGTATTGGTGACGTGACATGAACCCATAACTTTAAGGTTGCAACCTCAACAAGGTTCTTTTACCGAAAAAATAAAAAAAAAAAAAAACCTCAACAAGGTTTATCCCAGGCCCAGCAACAATCAGAAGCATGTACAGCCATATATTGCAAGAGATGGAAAAGTAGAGCATGCATAGACTACTAGTATTTCCTTGGAGTCCCAAGGGACCAATAACATCATGAAGTCCATGACCAAAATCATGTATGAGACAATTGTGTGTAGGATGTCCACACATTTCAAGTAATTTATAATTGTCAATGGTGATCGAGAGAGACGCAAGGAGAAAGGGATTCGTTGGATGATAAAGCTTTTTCATCTTTTTTTTCCTTCAACTTAGTAACAACACTCACATATGGTGTGTTGAAGACGAAGATGAGTGCATTCTCATCTTTAATTAAACACTATCTTTTCAGTTTTAACCAGCTGTGTAAAGGATTAGGGCACTCCTTTTCCCTTTAAATACTATATATTATTTTCAGCTTTAACCATCTCTGTGACTCCCCACAGGAAAGTAAACAACAGGGGTGTTTCTGAAATAATACAAAACAACCCTGGTCTTCATTGGAGTTTCAGTTTCCTAAAAGGAGGATATTTAGACTTCACTCCAAAGGTAAGGGGGCATATGACATATTTAGTTGGGTCCTTCTGGAAATCAGGGCTTTCAACATTGATTCATTCAATCAAACGGTGAGTGTAGGTGACTTCAAGAACTTGCTAGCCACAAGGGTATCCATCGATCCTTCAGTTGTCTTGACAGGCAATGGCTCCACATGTGACTACTTTGCCAACCATTGTTCATCCAAAATGTATCCTCCACACAAACATAGCCCAGCTATATAGCATTCTTAAGTCAATTAGTCCTAAAAACCCGTAGATTTCTAACGTCCAAATACTCCTATCAGCGCCCTTCAATGGATCAGATCAACCAAAAACGTATGAAGGAATTGATCGAGTGAATTGTCACCAGTCACCATCATCTGACCCTACCATTTTAGGTTTATGCCATTCCCAAAAGCATAGACCTGTAGATCCACTGTAGACACACCAAATAACACACACATACCACTTCTTTTGAAAATTCAGCAGAAGCGCTTGTACCTAAGAATGATAATGGCTAATGACTCTATAAATTGCTTGCATTGTGACCGTCACCATGGTTATTAACATACTGTGTTTTGCTACTACATGCACAAATAAGCAACAAATAAGATTCAGCTACAACTCTACGAGTCCCGATCCTCTAAGTATTCCCCCATGGTGCCCGTGAGTTGACCAATCAAGATCCGCAGCGTCACAATGGGCAGCCCGCCATGAACGCGAGCAGCTTGCCATGTATCTGGCCAGGGGCTGCTCACGCTCAGTCGCTCGCCATGGGGGAAATCCTCAGATGATCCCGACACAACTCTTAACATCCAGAACGAATCTCGTAATACAAAAGTCTTTAATGCAAGATATTTCCCATAATAAAGTTTCTTTCACTTGGCATGAAAAAGACGATTTAAGTTACAAAATTCTCCACACATTTAATTCTTCTCTTAAACCTCTAATTTATAGTTCAATTGCAAATGACAAGGACATGGCTTGCATGAAAAAGGAAGAAAATGATAGGGAGGTGCCTCATAGCAACATGCACTAATCACAGCAATTTCAAAGGGCTATATCCACAATCCCTACATGCCTGAAACAATCAACAGCTACTTACTCTTGTAAAGTCAAGCTCACAAAACCTCACTGCAACTAGAATAAGATTACTTATTTTGGAAAGAGACTTAAGCTGAAAGGAAATATTCCTACAACTTCTGTTTCCATCCAGAATTCTGGGTCGCAAATAAACAAAGGTTCCCCAATCTCTAACTTTGTGCTAATGCTCTATATCCCCTTTCTGCCATTTGTATATTAGGATCATCCATCAAAGCTACTTCGATAGAAATTGAAAGTGGAAATAGAAATGGATGTTAGCCGATATAATAAGTAGCTCTGAGAATACACAACTACACGAGCATATACAGCTTGTTAACATGAAGTCAGTAAAGAATGCAAAATGGCAAACTGTTTCTACATTGCATTCTCCTAGTGCTGAGAACACGCTGTGAAAGTTTGTGACGATCAAGAAGTAATACAAGCAAGAGTAATGATTATCTGCCCACCATTCACACCGCCAACCTGGATGCATGACAATAATTAGGGGTGTGGGGTATGGAAAGATCTCATAAATACCTAGGATTGTGAAAAAATCAGCCCCATCACATCATCCTAACCCCATCATCTTTGGCCCTCAGTTTTTTATCTTAGAAGAATCAATATTTTGGGTTCTAAATGGAACGGTGAATAACAGTTAGATGAGCGTCAAATTGGAGAGCGGGGAATGCGTTTGTGGGGGTCGTTGATGGATCATAGCTAGCCAAGTTGGAAGAAAATGGAAGGTTCACACTAAAGTTTGCGGCAAAGCATTCACACCATATCAAAACTCATACAAACTTCAATAAATACAATTTATATTACCTAACAAAAAAAATATAAATAAATACAACTTATATTATCATGTACTCAAGCCAGCAATGCACAAACCATTAGGTAATTAAAACCCTCATTGAACAAATTATGCAACTGAACTAAAATAACGATAACATCAATTGTACGTTAAAGCAACTGCCTCAACAGAATGTACTTTAGTATATATCGGGGTTGACCTTTTGGTCTCCTCGTTCGATGGGAATGTTGAAGTTTAATGTTGATGGGACAGCTAGAGGGAAGCGGGGGCAGCAGGTATTTGGGGAATGGGGAGTATTGTGCAACGATAAAGGGGTGATCCTTTGTGTGTTCTCCGAAAGTGTTGGAGTAAGGGATTCCAATGAAGCGGAGGTATTGGCTATTTTGGAGGCTCTAAGGATCTTCTCTCGCTCTTTACAGGGTCGTCTGATAGTGGGGAGTGATTCTTCTAATGGTATCTCTTGGGTTATGAATTCAACGGTCAAGCCTTGGAAATTTCAGTTTTTTCTCAATGAGATCAAGGAGTTCGCTTCTTCTCATTCTGTAGTTTTTTCTCATGTGATTAGAACGGCTAATGGATTGGTAGACCCCTTAGCCAAACAGGTTGGGAGGTTATTCTAATGTAATTTTGTTTTGAGTATAAGAGACTTATATACTCCTGTTATTGTATTCTAGTGGTTTTTCAATCAAATTTACCGGTACTTTTCAAAAAATACATAAATAAATAAAATCAGAGAAGTCAAATATATTAAGGATGACATTGACTAATTTTCTTACTTTTGTTGAATGATGACATTGATGATTGATCAACTTTCATAAGCAAACTTACCACTTACCAAGAATTAAATTCAGCAGTCCATTCACAATCAATAACAACAAAATCAGCAGTCCATTCACAATCAATAACAACAAAATCAGCAGGTCCAACATGGCCACAAATTGATCTTATGTGGCCATAGTGGAAAGGATCAACTGTGATTAATTGCATCTTCTATGGGAGCAAAAGAGTTTTAAGGTTAGTGCCAGGGAATCTTTAAAGGGAGCGGATATGCACACTGCACGCATGGCAGTCCTGGGTGAAAGCTAATGGTAGTTGGTCTTCACCTCCATGTAGTTTTCTAAAGCTCAAGCAGATGGCTCTTTGGAAGGGAATTCTGAATTAACATTTGTTGGAACTATTGGAGATTGTGATGGTGTTCTATTCTTTGCTGGCAAGCAGGATTAGGAGATGCAAGGTGGGTGGAGGTGGTCACAAGTGAAAAACCCTAAAGTTTTTGTTAATAGCTTTGTTGGCCCCATCATAGTAGAAGGCTATTCAATTAATGTTGTTGTTTTCACAAACGTTACTTCTTAATTTTAATTCTAAGGAATAATGTTTACTTCCGCTAAGATATCTTTCTAAACTAATCTTGAAAATCTTAAAATTTCTTTAGTTATCTTCTCCCCGTTCCTTAATCAGGAAATCTTAATATGCTTTCATTTCTTTTGTTTACTAGAAATTACTTCATTTGGAGTAATACACCTATTTTTAAAATCATTAAGAGCAATATAGTGTTTTGGTTCAAACATGAAATTTTCCTTAGCAAGTATAGGAAATAATACGAAAGTCCAAAAAGAAAAACCAAGATGATTTCTCATTACTTGTCAAATTAACTAATTTTCATTAATTTGATAAGTGATTACAGGTCATCTCGGCTTTTCTTTCTGACTTTCTTATTTTTCTATGTACTTCCTACGATAAGAATGAATTGATAATATACACAAAACAACAGTAAGTAAAATCATAAGCACTAGGCAGTTAACAATTTCAGTCCAATAATAAAAAGACAATTTGCAACTAGAATTGGGAAACTAAGAGAAATGTAGTAAAACTTAGCCTCTAGTTCAAAATAGTTATTGCAGGAGCCTAAAAATAAACACCATTCCTTTCATTGGTTTGAACTTCTGTAGTTGACTGGACTTTTGGACCAGCCCTATTCAAAATGCAGCTTTCCTGATGCCCGGGCCTCATTCATTGACTGCCCTAATCAGTGACTATAAAAGTGCCTTTACAGAAAGAGAATCATCTCATTGGCACCTCCAAAACAGGCAACTTGAAAATTTCAAGTAATTCCATGATTCTGTATTACCTGAACTTGTACAATATAACTCATGCATAAACACGCACTGTACACACAAAATGGAAATACCTGAAATAAGCTCTAAGTATCAGTCCTCTGGAAGATTAAACCCTATATTGAGGCCAAAATTGACATAAGCCCCTGAGAAAAACAGAGATATGAGAACATCCTAAACTGAGAAAATAAAGAAAATCCATAAACCAGAGTTTAACCAATGAAGAATCAAGATGGTCTCCCATGAGATGGAGAGGTAAAATTTTAAAAAGAACAAAGAAGATCAAAGTCATGTCGGCTAGTTCAAGAAAATGAAAGAGAGACAAAGAACAAAGAAGAATCATAATGGAGAGGGGCAAGATTGCAAGCAACATGACTCAAAGGCTATGATTTCTGGAGCACGAATGAAATGCAAGAGAGGGAAGAACAGAGCAAAATAATGGGGGAAGAAAGACAAACCCTTCTATGACAGTGCGGCATGCCAATCAATTGTATGTATTGGGAAATATTCATGTGCATCTATCCCTCGCATATTATGGTGAGGGACAACATAATAGGGCCAACTTTATGATCCATCCAAACCATCCACACACACGGGACCCCACAAATTACACTGGATCCATTGAGTTTCCTTGATCCGAATGGATTGGACAGTTGGATTGATTTTTTTTCCTTTAATATAAAATCATTAAATTTGTGGGCCACAGATGAAAGGGTTAGAAGCATGGAATTAACCCCAAACTTGATATATGGGCCCATCTAAGATGTCACGTTCCATTCCCCCAAGTCCCATGATCAGTGGGGTTCTAGGTGGGGCCTATCAAGTTTGTCCCTCACCATATGGTGAGGGATGGATGCACATGAATGTATTCCGTATTGAGATATATATATATATATATATATGGGAGATGCTCCTATGAGAGATATCTCTCACCTTATATGAGAGATAGGGCAGGGGCCCTCACATCCATATCCAATGCCAACAGTTTAAACGTGAGGGCCCTCACTCCTACCTCTCATATAAGGTGAGAGATATCTCTCATAGGAGCATCTCTCTCTCTCTATATATATATATATATATATAGAGAGAGAGAGAGAGAGCAAACAAGGAATAGAAGAAGACTCATCATAAATCTGTAAGATTAAGTGGCAAAAGAAAAATAGACTTCACATGCAGTCAATACAATTAAGGAAGCATCTAAATAATATCCATTAGAACAACTGTGTTGCAGGTTCTGTTCACCTGCATTGGTCAAAGTATATAAATGGCTATATATGCATTGCATGGATCTATCAAACTTTCTGAAAACTAGAATAGAATATAAATCAACCAAAACCATTCCTATTTCTGCTCTCAAAAGAGAGTTTGAAGGAAGCGTATCAGAAAAGAAACTCTCTTACAAGGCCACAACCATGACACTGGCAGCAGTGAAAACTCCTAAAACCCCCCAAATGCCACCACCCACCAACCCTTTATGTCCCTTCATCTCTAAAATCATCTCTTCAGCTCACTTCTCAGACTCCCAACTTCCAACAAATTTACTGTAATCATTTGCGACCCCTGGAAAAGCAACAGCATCAGACCCACCAAACCCATCTCTCACAGACAAGCTTAAACTGCTCTCTCACTGTCTTCCCAAACAACCAACAGAACCCGCTCCCACCCAATCTCCACAGCGAGCCCAAATCTACAGTCCAATGCCACATGGCCCAAGCTCGCAATTCTCTCCTTCCAATGCCACAAATGCTTCCCATACCCCACAATCCATGTCTCCAAGACCTCAAGATCTTCTCCAACAAGTTCAAAACATGAAAAGCCTCTGTGGTCGGCTTCATTACAGCCCTCCAAGAACTCCCCCCACCCACCGGCACCAACCAAAGAAAACACCCCATCCTAAATTCCTTGCCTATACGTAAGTCCATATGCCATGGCAAGCAGTACCAATCAAAAAAGACCTCACCTGCTACAAGGTCTAACAAAGCATAAAGCTCAATGATGTCACAATACCATCACCACTTGCACCAATCACTAAATTCTCAATGTAAAGACCCGTCAAATGGTTCGAATTGATGTATAAGATGCATTCTTCAATAGGAAGGCACCTCCTCTACCATCCTAGATGTTTATGCCTAGCCAGCTAAAGGTGGGAGAGTGTGCGAGGCTGAACAAGAGGGGACAAGATGGCAGGTGGTGCATTACCTATCACCTTCTTAATCTTGGTTAAGATGTTCTGCAAAGCAAGTAACTATGACGGAATTCAATGTGTCCCACATGAAATAAAGGGTTTGGTGTAGCCCAACCTGGTCTGCTGCCACTCTGTATCAGAAGCAATGGCCAAGGCTCAGAAGCATAGTTTGGCTAGGAGCCTATTGGAGGAAATGTTCGAAGCAGGCCTGACAATGAATGAGAAGACTTGCTTTCTATGATGCACAGATACTTCAAAATGGGCAACGTATCATGTCGTATCGTATCCGATACTTCACTTTTTATGTGTAAAATCAGTGTCCCCGTCGCGTCTATGGCGTGTCCTTGCCGTATCCGTGCATCATAGCTTGCTTTGGTTTGGAGAAGCTATAAAAGAAAAGTAAGATGAGGTAAGGATGCTCAGAAGCTCGAGACGCGGATGAGATCAAGTGGGCGGTCAATGGATTTAATTCTTTATAACACGATGGTGAGAATGTGTGTTTTGAATTGGAAGAGGTCAAGAAGCTCTGAGGCATGAAAAGGTTGGGTTGGCATACAACGAATAGCTATAGCTACATAGGATTACTGAACAAATAGCTATAGCTACACAGGATTACTGAGTGCATATGGGAGCTACTCAAACCCAAGCTAACTGCTTCTCCTCGAAATGCATTAAAGGTGCAACAGTTTACTAGAAATCTAGGGCAAGGTACTGTTTTGCTGGTACCAGACCAAGGCAAACTCTGAACACTAACTAGAAACGACCCCAAAATAACAAGGGTCAAGTTAAAATAGTGAGACTGTGGGGGATAAGCTCCATCCTTGGGAGGGAACAAACCAGATAGCCAACTAAGACCCCTAAATGACCACTCAGTTATAAAGGAAGCAATGGTGCAGAAACATGCTAAGAGGATCTCCTAGAAGAAGCCACCCTTGAAATAGTATACATAGCTCACTGATTCAGCATTCTTTCAGACAAACATGGGGCTAAGCAATCTGTTGAAGCTGTGGAATGTAAATATGCATTGGTAGGAGAGCGTTTCGATCAAAGGGAAATCCCATCGAGTTAGTGTGGACAAGAGGAAGTAAGAATGTAGGCTCGAGTTACACATTGTAATTAGATTTTCTAAGAAAAAGGGGTATGGAGTTAATCTTAGCATGATAAGTTGACTCAACGATTAACTGTTTGGGGAGCGTGAAGCAACAAAATAGATTGACAATGTTGTGAGCACGTTGGTACTTCGACAAAGAAATAGTTAGAGCCCAATGATTGGCTTTGTGGGTGTTTGGTTTCTCTATTGGCCTTTTCTAAGGAGGAAGTCCAGGTGGATAAGGCTCTTTGTTGCTTGAACAAGGATTTCCTAAATTGGTTAGTGAAAAATGCCAGTATTGACATGGTCAACAAAGAGTTGAGAGGAATACTCTATGGTGCTGCAGTGAAAGTTCCCAGCCCTTCAGTTAATGGTTGATGGGCATTTGTTGAAGAAGCCAAGATCTCCATGAGAGGGCTCCCGGTCTACTTTACGTGGGAACCCTTTTATAGTTTGCATCCTGGCCTCCACAAAAAAGTTCCCATTACTAGTCCTCCAATGTTAGATCCTTGTCAGTCGATGCAGCTCAACCAGCATCCCAATGCCCAAGAGTGGATTGTTAAGTAGTTAGTTTGCCGCACCTTAATGTCTAGGCATGTTGGGCGTATTGGTTAGCAACTTAAGATGGTATCACAGCCAACACATCCCAGGTTCGAATCCGCGCAGGGGGAAAGAAGTCCCCATGCTGCGTTTTGTGTGTGGGGGCATGTGCGCTAGGCAAAGAGGGCCCATGCCGCGTCTTGTGCAAGTGTGTGCTTCGAGTGCAGGAGGTGTCCCACCCGAGGGGGGTGTTAAGTAGTTAGTTTGCCGCACCTTTAATGTCTAGGCATTTTGGGTGTATTGGTTAGCAGCTTGAGATGGATGAGGACACTTTCTAAAGTAACCAAGCAAAAGGATGCACCGCCCAAGTAATTTTCTGTTCACGCTGAAGCTAGAATACATATGTTTTCTCAAGAACTTGCCAATGTTGTGGCTTTGCAGTTGAAGAAATTGGCTGCATAACAACAGCCCAATCAAGACACTTGATCGCCACTTAGGAAGATGCCATCTCCTAGGTGCAACCCAAAATTCGTCCTTTATTAATGAAACTGCATACACAAGAGATGAGATGAACTTAAAATGAGTATTAATCGTTATGGCTCCATCACTAATACATGTTCAAACTTGTCTATCATAATACTAGCTAATTTTCAACAAAATGCTAGTTTCAGCTTCTATATTCAATACTTCACTTGATGTTTTTTTGTAGCAAATAACATCTATTAAATAATATATATACATATACAATATATATATATGTAAGAATTGCATGACAAGAAAGAGGATAATGATAAACCAACCACTTAATTCAATAAGGCCACAGCACTCCAACCAATCTTCACAAAAACAAAGGAGAAAGGCCAGGAAACATTTTTCTGGCTAAAACCAATGATATGACCATCAACCAAGCCTTGCTTGCTACTTCATATGCAGTTTGTAGCTTCTCTTGAAACTCTTCATCTGCTCGTCATGCTTGGATCTTCTTTGCCGTTATTTTTCATTTATGTGCATTAGCCTTTTAAATTGGATTGTATGAGCTATAAAGCACAATTTAGTCATGTAATTACCAATTAGTACAGTGTTCTGCAAATAATCTCAATAAAAAGACTTGAGTTCCAGTTACTCCAAATTATGAGCTATAAAGCACAATGTGGTGACATAATTACCAATTAGTACAGTATTCTGCAAATAATAGAAATAAAAAGACTAAAATCGTGTTACTCCAAACTATGATCGTTTGAATATGCTTGCGGATTGGATAGGTGTTGACACTAGGATGGGTACTGTTTTTTATGGATTTCAATATTAGAGACAATAACAATGATTTGTTGGGGAACAGTAACAACAACAGTAAATAGCAACCTGGTGCTTCTCAATCATCCATCTGAATGTTCAAGAAAAAACAGTCACAGCCATTTTATTTAGAGGATGAATACTCCCTCCTGTACAAGTTCTTGCCAAAAACAAGGGCAGTCAGGCTTGATAAAGAGGAAGAAGGGTGAGTGGTCAAAAGAGGAGATTCACATGGATCTCACTTCATTCTTATTGAGGGAGGATGAAAACATATTTTCTGCAGCATATTGACCATCCACTCCATTTAACCACATCCGGGCTCTATTACTCTTACTCCCATCACTAACATCTCACCCCTCCCCTTTTCAAGGAAGCCAAGTTAGAAATGCATAGAATTGCACTATGTTTTATTAACTCTGGTTTGCTGGAGTTTTGGCAATTGGCCCGGATTTTATCTCTTCTTTTTTTAATTATGATGTTTATTAATGAAAGATTAATCAGTACAAAAGATATATACTGATTAACGTACAAGGAAAACCCCAAAAAGAACAGACCCACACACCCTGATTTTCTTTCTTTGCCAAAGCATTTAGTTGATTTTGCTTACTCTTCTCAGATTGCACATGTCTGTTTGCCTCTTTCAACAACATAGTTGGCCTCAACAGTTGATATCTACAAGGGTCCTGCTAAAAACTTTCACCTCTATAAACTGGGATTGGCGAAACGCCACCTATGGACTACAAAAGCTTGCTAACAACAAAAAGGGTATGGTGAAGACCAAATAGAATTTCCTCCCTACTCTTGATACACATTTTCCTCAAAAGGTGAAGGGGAAAAACAAAAAAGAAAAACCATGACAATGCTTTCATTTATGTGCACTCCAAAAGAAAACCTATCCCGAAGACCTTGCCAAACCATTTATCTGAAACTCCACTGTCCATTCATAACTGATCTTCTGATCTCCTTGCCCAAAGAAGAAAACCTCAGTAAATGTTGAACCTTAGCCTCAATTAATTAGGCCATCAGTTCCCTCAAAAGTATTCATTGCTAATGTTAAGCAGCCACTTGATGTGTATACGCGACTGCAAAGAAAAAAGAATCCTCATGCAACCCATAAAACATGGGCCAGTATTGAGACTTGTAAGTAGCATAGAGGCAATACAGCCTTCCTGCAGCATTCCTATTGAGTATCCCTCGGCAATGGGCTGTGATCACTTGTACATACCAAGAAGAAGCCAACAAATATGCAGCAACTTATCAGAAACATTTCACAAGTACTTCCCCGAAGACTTCCAAATTCTTCCTTCAAGTGATATTACCATAACAGTAACGTCATCATGGTACTTTCTTCGGTCTCCTTGTGGTATGTCGAGTAATTCATGGAAATCCATTCCTGCAGGCAAGAAATGTTAGTTTGAAAATTGTAGAAGTCTCAGAATCCCCTACCTAATTGACAATATTAAACTTCACTAGAATAGGGTAAGTTGATAGCTAACTGTCAGTGATGACTCGAGCTCCCTCCCTAAAAAACTGATATACAAGACTCAAACTCTGATCTTTTCATTTGGCTTTTTTTTTTTTTTTTTTGGAATGGTCCATTTGACATTCAATAGAAGAGCACAATAGGGTTTGTGTCATCAACTTTGGGGTTATTTTTGTGAGTGCAGGTGTAGTGGTGCCGTGGCGTGGGTGGGTAAGTGGGGGTTCTGTATGAGGCTGTGGTGAGAGAGGAAGGAAGGAATTAAAGTGTTCATTTCTTTTTCAGAAACACTTCAGGAATGTTGTTGACTGAATATAGTGACATGATTGGCTCTAGTGTACCCAACAGGAACCAGCATGGTTACATCAATATAACTTGTAAACATTAAACGGTTTCACTAATGCTTGGTTACTCATGCAAAGATTATATGAGTCAAATGACTCAAATCTAAGAATGTTCTAATAGTATAAGAACATTAACCACCAAACAGAGGCGAGATCTTCAGTGTTCACCACAAGAAAAAATATGAGATCAGCATGTGAAGAGTAACGTCAGCATGTGAAGAGTAACACATTGATCCCATGGTTAGACACCAATCAGAGAGAAATTTGCAGGTGTTTTTTATTTAAGTATTCCACAATGACGAGAAGCGGGCCACAAAAATGCAGAATTTGCCCACATGTATCTCAATTTACAGTTACACTGCCAATATATGATCATATCTCAATTTATAACACGGTTTGTGAAGGTCACCATACCTCCTCTATATGCATCTCACGGAAGAGGCCCAACATCAGACAGGAAAATTTATTCATTTTTATACCAAGTGACTTATACAGTGTATGTGGTGGGTGTTTTTTTTTTTTTTGGGTGGTGGGGTGGGGGTCTGTATGTCAGGCGCATTGTAAGAAATGCCTTATTAAATAAAAGATGTAAAATATAACAGGATATAAACAGATATTATAAAATATGGCACAGTTACTAGTCATTAAGGCAGTGGAAGCATCATTACAACCCAACTCATGTACACACTCTCCTCCAAATTGTGCCTCCACATACATTTGCTCCCTTTCGATATGATGGAAAGTGAAACAGCCATTTCGAGTCATTAATTTCATTGATTATAATAGCACAAAAATGCCCATCCAAATCGTGACCACCAAATGAACTATTAACAAAAAACTGGAAATTGATTCAAATTCAATGGGCACAATCAGATGCTCAAAATTGTTTGACCAGTGTAATTTTTCCATAATTTGAAAGGTATGGATTCATGATTCTTGGTATTCTACATTTCTTGCTATTTTTTAACAATATCAGGCAAAAGTGAAAGACAGGAATTAGAATGAGTAATGCTTCAGAGGTCCAATTCAAAATTCTCTGCAAATTGTTATACTGAACATATGCAATAGCCACACCAGCATATGAATAAGTTCACATAGACAGTTGTGAAAGGTGGGGATATTGTTGCTTACCAGCTTTCTTAGCAGCACGAAAAAGAAGCTCCTCGATCAAATGCTGCGCAGGATCACCATCCGGAAACTTCTCCATGAAGTTCTCAACTTGAGAAACCACTTCCTGATTGGTCAGATACTGATACAGACCATCAGATGAGAGAACTAAAAACTGGTCGCTTGGGCCAAGTTTATGGTGGTGAAGAGATGGAGAGCATGTTATATATGGTTCCGTACCAATGTACTCATTCCTAAACATTTCAAGTAGCGCATTGTTCCACTTGGGCTGCAACAAAATGAAAGTACAGCAGGTCATCAAAATGTTCATTAAGATTCCTGAAAACAAAATGAAGTGAAGGAATCAACTGTATACTGTATGCATATTGACATTCCATGACACGCACACATAAAAGCAAATGCTTCAGTGGAGACAGGACAGAATCTTTGATGCATGTACCTGTTTGAGAAATCCAGCCCCAAAAGCTCGGGTGACCTTAAGACGACCCTTCACCCTATCATTCACAATACATTGACTGTCATCTGGGTGTTCCTCCTTGATTCTCAGAACTTCCTGCAGAAATTAACAGACATCAAGCTGAGGAAAAGGCACACTGTTTATTTGGGCTCATATGCATAAAAAATATGAGAGAAAAGGAGAGAAGCTGAGCCCTATAATCCTAGTACTGGTCAAATCAGCACAGAACAAAGTTTCTCAATTATGAGTAATTGGAAACACTAACAACTACATTGCATTTTAACCAAAAAGAAAAACCATTTCAAAGCGAAGGGAACAAGCAGCATCCATACAGCCACTGCATGGAGTTGAAACCGAGATTTGCAACAATACTCGGATTAGATCATCTTATTTTCCTATACAAATTTTGCAAATTGAATCATCAAATATTTAATAGTTTGGGATACTGCAATCAGAAGTTTTCATAAAATTAAAGATCCTCAAAACTAAATGATCATGCCATTCTTGACCCAATTTATCGTGTAATTGCTAAATCGTTAAAACTCAACATATTTAATTTATCCTCAGATTGGAAAGAAAAGAATTAACTGTCCAAGAAGGTTCCAGCCACACCATTTACAAGTGATGAGAACCTATCCTACGATTTTCTTTGGATTCTCTACCCCCAAAAGAATCAGTAGATCCTGCACACCAAAGGTGTATTATTTATCATGTGGCTTTAGGTAAAGATCTCTGCCAAGCCCACAACACTCAATTTTGCCATTGGACGGCAATGTTGATAATAAAAAAACCCTCTGTGACTATATAATCCAGTGATGTTTGACAATAATATTTGACAATGTGGCCTCATTGAATAAGAGAAACGAGATACAGTAATAACAAGAGCAGTGAGAAAAGCCTGCTGGAATTATCTCCACATTGCTCCCATTTCAGTTTATTAGTAAGTAGGCTGCTGCTATTTGGCTTTACAGATACATTAGAAATAGAAACTTGTATATCAGAGATTAAATTCCTAATTATTCACAACAAATCATAAACTGAGGTTCATTTGTAATGATGCATCCATGTAAAAACATTGCTGGAGCCACTGTCAACTAGGAGGGTGCAAAAGGAATTGCCAAAATTCCAAGTATTTCCAGATTTCAATTGGACCCCTTATCTCTTGTATGAAACACGGGAAAGTTTATCAAACAATTTCCTTATAAAACAGTGACACGCAATTTGAAATGTAAATTCCTAAGATGGTCCAAGCATGTTTTAGGTCTGAAACTACCTTAACTATTCTTTAAAATAAGCTGCAATTGAAACTCATAAGCATTGAGGTGAGGAAAAAACTCCAATTTAGATCTTACTTCTTTGATGCTTGTGCTGTGATCAGTTGACAGCTGCAATGCAGTAAGCTTCATTACTTGATCAGGTTCCTCAATCGCCGACCTGCTTGCCCTTCCACCAACTTCAGCAGATTCTTCCACAATACCCTCTATCTCCTGCCCGCCATTGCCTCGCCCCTTCATATCTGAAGTAGAACCAATCGCCTGCGGCTGATATTGCGCTACAAGAGCACGACTATCCCCTACATTCATCACATAAACATCCTCATCTTTCATCAACACAACCAACAAACACGAACCCATCAACGCCACCTCCGGATTCTGATCAAGAACCATGTCTGTCATATCCAAATATGCAAGCTCGGTAACTTCAAGCGCCTGTGAAAGAGCTCTCAAAACCAGAGCAGGATCTACTGGACCCACTTTAGACCTCCTACAGGTCTGCTGCGATCTCTCCTCAACTGGGTTATCAACACCCACTTTATCTTTGTCCTCCCAATGGAATATCCATGGAAACAACTTCCTATTCCTCTCCTTCTGCCTACTGAACCCGTATTTCAGCTTTGATAGCAGAATTGAACTCCTCTTGGCGAGGGAAGAAGCGTTATCGTCTGAGAAGGCGAAACGGTCCGAAGCAGAAAGATCCAATTCTCTGGCGTCCTCATCGGCTTCTTCAGCCAGAAATTGCCAAAGGGTCTTCCTTCTTGCCGAGCCCATCTCCTGCTCGGATTGGAACGTCACTCTTTTAACCGACCCAGAATTCAATGGAGGCTGCAACTGCAAATCATTTGTAGTCTCAGACAATTCTGAGATTTCAACAGATGGGTCTGTTCTTCCTTCCACCACTGCTTCATTTGCAGCAGCTCTATCATCTCCTTGTTGAATAACCAGACAAGTTCCATCATCTTCTTGGATCTTCTCCCAAAACAGACCTTCAAGCTCATCGAAAAGGGCGCGGTAGAGATTACCCATGAGGAATTCAGGCGCATCTGGGCCGTTGAATCCATCATAGATCCCAACAAAGAGCCACCCACGATCTTCCGATATGACCACATGGACGCGATCCTCTCCGGCCTTCCCATGAGCCCAATGAACGTTCTTGCTCAGCTCCCCTTCGATCATGCCATCAGAATCCGGCGGCGCCGCGGCTGAAGGGGCATCCTTCCGCCCAACAAAATTGAGAACGGGAACGACCCAAGGCCGCTTCTTCTCTGAGAAGCTCCGGGCGAGGGCGGTCCGGACTCCTCCGCTGCCCCCCGAGAAGCTTTTCTTATTCCTCTTCTTGGAGTCGCCGCCGCCGCCTCCGAGGGGGGCGGAGAAGTGGATGGAAGGATCGAGGGGGCCGGAGAGGGCGCGGCGCTCGATGGGTCCGGACATGAAGCCGACACCACCGCAGGGGTGGTCGAGGGGGGCGGAGGACTCGAGGCGTGGGAGGGGCTGGAGGGGGATGGCGGAGAAGGAGGCGCTGCTCTCGAAGCCGGTGGAGGTCAGCTTGGTGAGTGGGTCAGTGGCATTGTGGTAAATAAGCTCAGGTTGGAGGACGGTTCTGGGAGTGGAGGTGTTGGCTCCTACGGAGGCGCCGGAGATGGATTTGAAGGCGGTTTCCGGAGGGCGGAGGGCGGCTTCGGAGAAGCGGAGGGAGTCCGAGGGGGAGATGAAGCGGGCGGAGTGAGACGGTGAGGGTATGTAGCAGAAGGAGTGGCCGAGGGTCTCATCCAAGTGGTCTGAGAAGACGATTTCTTTGGCAGCAGGGGAAGAAGAGGAGCTTTTCAAGCAGAGGAGCCCGCAGAAACCGCACCCCATTGCATTTGATTGCTTCCTGGTTTCGTTTGGTACCTACCACAAAAAGAAGAAGGAGAGGAGAGAGTGAAAGAGAGAGAGAGGGGTGGGGGTGGGGGGGTTGGTTTAGAGAGCTTGGAAAGTGGTTTCAGAGAGACAGGCAGAGAGAGAGAGGGGAAAGAAAGAGCATTGGTGTTCTTTGGCCTTCTATTCCTGAGATTTTATACTGGGGTGCCATGTCACTGCCATGTTGGCTTGATACATGAGGTGGCAAGGGGTGACACTGTGGGAGATAGCTGGTTTTTTCATTTACCCTTTTAGGTTTTGAAAATTGACATATGTATCCCTACAGAGATCAATTTGGAAGAAGTTCTTGGGATGTAAAATTTGGAAAACCCCTCAAACTATTTTGTTGTGAAATTCAATCAAAAGGAATGTTTACATTGTTAGTTTGAAGAATGCATTTGAAATTGTAGAATTTGAACTACTTTAAAGACTATTCAGTTTGTTAAGTGTCATAGCCCAACTTAAGAGGCATTGGAATTCAAACAAGGATGTGTGGGAACTTTGTTAGAGTTATACACGTTTTAGTCAATCCAATAAAGAGCATATCTTCCTTCTTCTTCTTTTTTTCTTTACCTTTGGAAGTTCATGTAGTAGTATTTCAACTTTGACCATAGGTATCTCTAGAAATTGGCATGAGTTACAGCTAGGTTATGCAAATCTAATTGATGCATTTATCATAGTGAATCAATTCAAAATCTTATCTATAAAATCTATACGTAGGTAACTGTGAATTGCAATTGATTTATAATCCTATATGTTACACCTATGTATAGCTTACCGTAAATCTCATTTATATCGGACTGAATTAACTCTTAATTTTATTCCTAAAATCTATACGTAGCCAACTATGAATTGCAACCAATTCATAATCATATCAGTTACATCTATGCATAGTTTACTGCAAATCTTGTTTATATTGGACTGAATTAACTTTTAATCCTATCCGTGAAATCTATACATAGCCAACTGTGAATTGCAACCAATTCATAATCCTATATGTTACATCTATGCATAGCTTACTGCAAATCTTATTTATATCGAACTGAATTAACGCTTAATCCTATCCGTAAAATCCATACATAGCCAACTGTGAATTGCAACCAATTCATAATCCTATCCGTTACATCTATGTATAGCTCACTGCAAATCTTGTTTATATCGGATCTATCTGTAACATCTATGTATAGCTTACTACAAATCTCGTTTATATTGGATTGAATTAGCTCATAACCTATCCATGAAGTCTATACGTAGCTAATTGTGAATTGCAATCAATTTGAAATCATATCCGCAAAGTCTATATATAGATTACTACAAATCTCGTTTACATCAGACTGAATTAATTCATAATTCTATCCGTGAAGTCTAAACGTGGCTAATTGCCAACCATGCTACAAATGTGACGGTTAAAGCAATCCAGTGGCCAAGTACATTGTTTCCAAGACCAGGTATAGGTATTCCCAGGGGCAAACCTAAGTACAACCATGTGGGATCGGTCACACCCGTTGGACTTAGTCTGCTTCTAAAACCATAACAAAAATTCTAGCTCCACGCTCCACTTTGAAATTTTACATAAAAATCATGTGTTCGCCCTAGAAGGCCATGTGAAAATCCTAGGTTTATTACCAAAACTCAATTACATATTTGGGTTTGCAGCCCTCAAACGAAACTCCACAGTTTGCCATTGAGTATTCCAATGGGTGAGCATACTTTATTTATTGCAAAGGCATTCCAATGGGGAGTAAATTATTTTTCTTGCCACATAGGCATGGCCCGAACCAGAGGGGGGCTGGCAGGGGTCATGCGGCCCCCCGCCCCCCGGCCCAAATTAAAAAAAACATTTGGCCCCCCTAAAAATAAAAAAAAGCCCCTATATATTTTTTAGAAACTACATTTATTTTTTTATATTTGGCCCTTCCAAAATACTTTTCCTACATTTATTTTTTTATATTTGGCCCCCCAATGAAGAATTTATGGGTCCACCCAGACTTACATTTGCCCAGCCACATACCCAACATGTTCTATTTGTGGTATTTCAATTTTGAGTAAGGGTATCTCTAGAAATTGACATACTTTACACCTAGGTTGTGCAAGAGAGGTTCTAAATGCAAAACGGAAGGTGGTGAAAAGAAGGTGGAGAAGGAGGTGGAGAAAGGAAGGTGGGTGTGCAAAGAAAAAATAGGGGGTTGCCTTTAGAAGCTGTCGTTATGCAAATCTAATTCACATATATTACAAACCAAATAAATTCATAGTCCCATTTCTCTACGTGGCTAACTGCCTACTGCGCATATATCGGACCGAATCAAATCACAATCCTATATGTGAAGTTTATACATAGCTAACTACCAACCACAGTACTAATGTATGTGATGGTTAAAGCATTTTAGTGAACACTGTATAGGATTTTCCTGCTGGTGAATGCAGTCATGGACAGAGCCAAGTAGTGTCCAATTGCCACCCCCCTCTCTAACCTTCGTTTTTCTTCATTATAAGTGAAGGAAATCCTAAATATAAATTTATCCTTTGTTTGGGTAATCTAATTATTAGTTTGTGGGTAAAAATGGGTTGCAAACATGATTATATGTTAATTTTCAATTCTTTCTCAGTTTTTTTCTTTTTTTGTGAAACCCCACCGGCGCGCCCCCCCCCCCCCCCCCCCCCAAAAAAAAATTTTTGAGTGTAATGTGATGGAAAAACTCTCTCAATCTATTGCTCACTTCTGGCTACTTGTTTGCTTAAAATAAAGATAACGTGACACTTTATAAAACACTTTTGGGGATCAAGTTTTTGGAGATTTCTTATTTTAAAGGATTATAGGTGTGACCCCTCCTAAATATTATGAAATTCTTTTCTAGCAAATTCATACGAGTATCGATATGCACCGAAATGAATGCAAAAATCCCTAGCTATATAAATCCTTGGTGAAGAATTTCTATTCCAAATGAAGGTATAAAATTCTTAAGCCTACAAATTCCTCATGAATTACTCACCTCATAACAAAAATAAAAAATTTGGGGTATGATTATCAAGTAATACAAGGCAAGTTATCATAGAACCCAACCAGTAGATAGGTCTTCAAAATCAGACCCAAACTCTCACTTCGCTGGCCAAGGCCAGGGCTATTTCGGTCATTTCCCATGAGGATATATGGCGGGACTATTCCTGTGGGCCACATATGATACCTTGTTATGGTTAAAATGGATCAATACAAAGTCCCAAACCCTGGCTGACCCTTATGAAGATCCAACGGCTCCTACTCATCACCACAGAACGAGAGAGGTCACCATCACAGGGGTAGAAAAAAATGGACGGATGCTCGGCCTCTTTTTCTTCTTAATAGATTTTTTCTTGTCGTTTATTCTCCTCTGACCCTTGCTTTCCCTCTCAGTCAACAGAAAAAAAAAAAAAAAATTTACTACCCCCCCCACCCCCCAAACCCCAGAAAGAAGAATAGAGAAACTGGGCAGTGAGAATCCGGGAAATGACTTTCTAAGGAAAGCCTCCTCTGCAAGTCAATGGCTCTGTTCTTCTGCTGTGTTTGAATTCTCTGTTTTCTCATCTGCCACCACTTTGTATTTTTGTTTCCTTGAAAAGATGAGAAAAGGAGGAGGGAAAACGACAAAAGCATTTTATTGTAATGACGCGGGAGGACTCTTGTGAATAGAGACACGTCTGCACACATTAAAGAATAAGCCCAAATGCCTCTTAATCACTGGGTTAATCTTAATTAATCAGGTCTTAATCCCCACTTGCAATATAAAAGATAATGACCAACACAAGGGAGAGGTGGGCCCCTGATGCCTCAGCAGTCAACGGTGGTGACAGATACGGATATGTGGGGCCCACTCGGAAAGACCTACGACCTGATGTCATTGTTGAAGGAGCCTTTTTTTTTTTTCTCTTGCCCCCCGTTCTCGTTCTCTTTCTCTCTCTTCCTCCTTTTTCTTTTATAAAATCCCTGCTCCGCCTTCAAATCCAAGGACCCCCCCCCCCCCCCCAACAATTGGCAAGCAGACCCACAGAATGGACGGTTCAGATCATCCTGCCGTTAAAGGATCATGATGATGAGTGGCAGATGTGTGGGGCCCTTGAAAGCGTACTGAATCAGGTAGTCACTCGGGAGTAGGGGGAAAGGAGAACAGGTGGGGCCCACGCCACACGTGGGGGGTTGTTGGTGATTTAACCTTGTATTGCGCTGCGTGGGTACCGAACCATTGAGAGCTGGTGGGTCCCGCCGTTTTTGCGCCAATGAATTATGAATTCCGGGATGGAAAAATCATTTCGGTACTTCGAGTGAGTACGAAGTGCGACCGACCCCCACGATCTAAAAAGAAAGATCAAATGAAAAATCATGGTCATGCAAAGGTGTAGTCTCCCTCCGGCCTGAGCTGGATGGGCAGTGACAGGCTCAAATCAAAATGAAGGATTGAAGATTACCTACTTACCATGGTACCATGAAAACATAGTAATAGGACTTTGAGATGCGGGGGGCATGTGCCAGCAAACCCACGTTGCATGTCAGTTGGGCCCACTGTCCATTGCATGCAAAAGAAAGAAAGGTGATTAGCACCTCTGTTTTTTTGCCTAAAAGTAGATTGGCCTTTTAGCAAATATCAATTTGTTTTGTATGAACTCTGAAAGATTTCTATTCAAGAGGATATATAGATTCATGCTGTAAGTTGCAAACCAGTTGCTCTCCCTGAAAGTGGAATTTCAAAATGCTCCAGGGGTGCAGTCGCATACAGAAATCAAGGATTTTGAGAATTCTGTAGGATAAAACTTAGGGCATGTTTGTGTAGCCCGCCCCATTTTCGTAGAAAAGAAAGTAGTTTTCTGCGGAAAATTCATTTTTTTCATGTGTTTGGTGCTGTAGTTTTCCACGGAACTGTTTTTTCGTCACATCAGCTTTTTTCCTTTTAGGCTTCGAAATCGACTTCTTATAGAGGTGTGGGAAGTCCATTTCCACCGACCTCCAATTTCCTCACTCTCACCCCCAACTCAACCCAGCCACTCTTTTTTCCCCCTCCCCTTCCTTTTCAACTCTACCCACCCCACACACAAACCAACCCACCCACCCAATAGTTTTCACTAAACTGTAGTTTTCACCAAAGAAATCTGCAACTGAACCAAACAACATTAGCACCAATTCATTGAGGAAAAACTTTCTGCACCAAATATGAATTTCTAACTTCTTCAGAAAACATTTTCCAAGGTATTTAAAAACTATAGAATTTGTTGATGTGGCAATTTCATCTTTCCGTGGAAGTTGCCTCTACACAAACGTGCCCTTAATAAAAGTGATTTTTTACTTGACAAGTCAACCAATTTTGGGTGTTCAAGCCCAATAAAATAGGAATTCCAAAATTTCCAAGGATAGTAATTGCAATTCTGTCAGGAATTTCCAACAAGAGATTTCCTTTAAAAAAAAACACACACACTCTCAACTACACAGGCCCTTAGCATGATTCCAAACCTAGCATGTGTAAAATTGGAAAGAATTCAAAAGCAAAAGCAACATCTCCAAGGGATGAATTTATAAAGTTGCTCTTATCTAATAGAGAACTTCTAACTTCCCAAAACATGTAATGAGAATGCTAATAGAGATTTAGGGCACTTTTGGTAACAAGGGAGGAATCCATAGATCCGATGATTATTCACAACCACTTTAACAAAGATTTCTTGCTGGGAATTTGTATGGTCGAGGATTTTACATTAATATTGGTGTGTATCGATGCATATAACTAAGAAAAATAGGATTAGGTGTACAAATCCACTTAAGAGGGGATTTTTAAATCTTATGGGGGGTGGTCGGATCTGAAAATCCCAACAAATAAGGATTTTCATTCATCCAAATCCTCAGGAATTTACAATTGCCAAACATGAATTTACCACAAATTTATGGAATTTGAAAATCTTTTCCCTAAAGATTTTGTTGCCAAACGTGACCTTATAACATGTGGAATTTCAATGAAAAATTCCTCCAAACAAGCTCAAATCGCATTTGTGTAGCATTAGGATTCTTGCGAATGTCTTTTCCATGGTACTACGAAAAAGCGATTCCATGCTCATTAGAGACGAATTTTTGTCGTCCAGAAAAAAAATTCAATCTTTTTCTCTATGTACACAAGAAAGTGCAGCATAAAATAATGTCAAAATTGCAACTACCGAAGAATCTCTGGAGGTACACAAAATTGTCATAAGGGGTCATTTACCTCTTACAAATGTGATAGGAAAATGAGATTTATATGTGTAAATGCTACATATGAAAATATTACACATGGAACACACCATATTTTGCAAATCACAATTTCACATGTATAAATAAGTACATCCAACGGTTTTAGATTTATTAAATATTTTCACATATTTCTCAAAATCTATGAAGAATTAACACATACAATTAAACATCGTAATGTTTACCATTAGTACAAGAATATTATGTAGTTTGGATCATGAATTGGGGTCCCAAAGAAGTGCAAAATAATAATAATAATAAGTTGAGACTTTTTCATAAATTACTCAAAATTTATAAAGATTTAAGATAATCATTTTTAATAACTTGGCGTTTGTTAGTTTAATAAACAAAGTGAATGGTTTGAGTTGCAAATATGGGATGCATAGGAATGATAAAAATAAAAAATAAAGGTCCCTCATGAGCCCCACATGAATGCAATCATCCTGTAAGAGGTGTACTGGCGCCTTTTCTGTAAGAGGTGTGTGAATCACTTTCACACCTATTTTGGTGTGTAAATGGCCCTAGTTACACACTATTTTCACACCATATTTAAGCATCACAAGCATAAATGATCAGAAACAAGCGTGATGATGCGTAATCCTTATATGTGCAAATCATTTATATGTGTAAATGATTGGAAAAAAAACGACTCTTGAGAAGTGCAAAGATTGAATCTTGGTTATCAGGCTGCCTTAAACCATTTTCATTTGGAACTTTATAGTTGCTACTGGGATGATATCACTTCTTTTTTTGCTATAAATGATATCATCACTTATTCGAATGGACCATATAGGGTAGTAGCGCGGGAGAGAATCATCCTACTATTATAAAGTCGGAGCTTGAACTCAACTTGAACTCACACTCTCAAACATACACCCATATCCCTAATGCGTTGAGCAACAGCTGAGGACTAACTTACACATTTGAATCCATACCTTCCTCTTGGATGTACAACCATAAAGATAATCTGTTAAATTAGTTGTTTGTACAATATTAGTCTCAATATACATTATCAGCAAGCAAAAAGATAAAATAAAGTAGAAGTAGATAATAAATATGAAAGTTTTGAACAACTCAAAATCGTTGCATATGATTTTATACCAGCACTTTTCGTAGTTCCTACCTTGGTGTGTGCTTGAAATCATTTGAATATCTTAAATAGTACTACGAGTAGGGATGTAAATGGGCCTCCAATAATCTGTTTATTGGGAGGTTCCAACCCATTTATAACCGGGTTTGAGTTTTTATTTAGGTTCAGATAAATAAATGAGCCCAGATGCGGTTTCACCTTGGTTGCGGCCCGAAACCAAATATATTACCTCAATTTTGGAAAAATACTCTTAAAGATTTTTTCTTTTTTTTTAATTCATTTAGTTGGTTTTTTTTCAAATCATTCTCCACCTAGTCTGGTATGAGACTAATTCTATATACAGAACTGGTTATGATTACGGTTCCATCTCTTCATTAACAATTTTAGTTCCAAAACTAAAAAGCTAGTTCTCGTACATCCCTAACTAAGAGGAGCACTAGTCTACATGTAAAGTTTAGTAAATAAAAGAAAAGTCCCATCATGATAGTGACACGTACTGTTATCCTGGTTTATGGAAAGAAAGAATGTTATATGGAGGTGTGACCAAAGAATCCACCATAAAAGAAATTAAATAGAGAAAATTAATCTCATCAAATGTCACTCGCTCATCATGAACAAATAAAAGTGAACATTAAAAGTGGGAACATGAAACCATTCAAAACCATTTTCTTCCAATAAATTCTCAAAATAATTTAATTAAGTCAACTTTTTGCATATAGCTAATTCATAAAAATTTTATACTGGTGGTTTATTTTTTAGGAACACGTACAGTGCGCATGAGTGCATAAGTTTCAATCCCCTAATAATCAGATGAAAAGAAAAAAAATCCACACAATCTTGAAATCCACCTCCAAAACATGAACCTTGTTTTCACAATTGTCATGCTTAAATAGGAATTGTGGTTACTCTGCATTGTGGTATCTGATTTCTAATATGGACCATCCTTCTTGCATTGCCTGCAACAAAGTCCAACGGAAATCTATGACTGAGATTGACAAATTGAAGAAGGGCTGCAAATTCCTTTCTAGAAAAACAATAGCCTTCTCTTCCACATTGTTTTATGCATTCTTGCTGTTTTTATTTATTTATTTGTCCTTGGAATAAGAAAATAACCATTTTAATAGTTTATCATCTTGTTTGACGTAACACCCTCTCTATTTGGATTCTACCTTACGCTTAATCTATGCTTATCATATTCATTATTGTTGAGAAATGATCCAATGTCACCTGTGACATTGAAATATGTACTCCAGGTCTTACCTTTTTATTGGTTCAGACTATCCAATTCAATTGGAGTTATACCTCATTCATGGGAGATGAAGAAATCCAATGGCACCAATTCCCAAAAGGGTGGGCCCCAAATTGCATATTTCCGTTTCATTAACAAAAACATGGGTCATTCTTCTCTTTAGTACTGTTTGATGATAATGGCATTATCTGGATAGGTAAGCTTGACATTGACTGATTACTCAGATGCTAGGAACCAAAACAAAACAAGAAAAGGCTAAATGATATATACAAATATATTAATACATGTAAGTCTTAATTCATGATGATGCATAAAACAAATGCATGAATCTCTGGCCCACCTCAATCCAATCTGTGGTTAGTTTTAAACCACCACCATCAAATTACTATTGAAAGGTTGAGAACTTAGGAGAATTCATCTTTTTAGTCAACAAATTACATTGTTCACCATTTATGGAACTCAGTCAAGGCATCGTTATTCAGAGCACCAAGTAAAAGTCAAATCTTACAGATTCCAAACAGTCATTATTCTATGATGGGTAACAAATAACAAGGAGTTTTATTCTTTGTTTTTGAAATTTGAAACTTGAAGCTCTGAAGTTCCATGACCCCATGAGAATATAAATATAGAATAATTATAGAATCCAGAACCTGTAAGACAAAGGTTATGTTGGGATCCAATACACACACTTCAATTCTTCTATAGTAGGGATGAAAACGGGGTGGGTTTGGTATGGGTTGGGATCAAGCCAAACCCACCACATCTTAAAAATTTATCTCATCCAAACCTACCTTGCCCTGTGACTGATTGTTGGTATGTGATACCAAATCCGCCCCATTTGGATTGTAGTCAAGTCGAATTTAAAGATTAAGAGCTTTAAGATATATAAATTCATGAAATTGAATGTGGTTGAGGTCAAACACAGTACCTTTTTCTCCACATGTGTTATGTTAATGTCAATTACCGCTAATTCCACATGAGTTTTATTTATGATTTTATTAAAAATAAATATCTATTATATATATGGGCGGGTGGGTATAGCAACAAAATTCAAACCTTCTCCTGCAGCAAGAAAACCTCTACCAAGCTCGCTCCAAATAGGAGCAAAACAAGGCGGTCACTGTTTAAACCCAACCCATTGCCCTCTCTATTCTATAGAAGAGATATTAACTGTTGTATTAAATAGAATGTGATTAGAACACTAATTAATAATATTTTTAAATAAACTTATTTTCTGAGTACAATGAGGCCCATCATTTGATAATATGGACATCCATTAAATTTAAGGGAGTGTTTGTGCAACAAAAGACTTCCACACTCTAAAGATTCCCTATCCCTATAAATCAAAATCCTCTTTATTAAGGATAATAAGGTCATTTTCATCGTTCTCCACCAGAAAATAGTATTGTACCAAGCAATGAAAGAGTGAACTGCATGGAAAATCAAAACATTTTCCTCTTATATTGTGAAATACTGAAATCCCCTTGTTTTACAACGCACCCCTTGTGTGCGCAGTTTTCTTGTTCATAACTATACAAATTTTCAGTCCAATTATAATCATGTTCGCCGCTAGATTAGCATACACGACTTGGACGTGTTTTCACATTTGTCCAATATAACTGTGTTAGTTTTATTATTATGATTAACAAGAAATCTTTGTCATGTATCAATGCAAGGAGTTAGGATTGAATTGACAGATTAAATCCATATTATATTAGTTCCCACTATATGAAAATTCCACTAACATGCGCTTGAACCACATTTTTTGAAAATTTTCCAAACCAAATATTGACTATTGCAACAAATCAAGGAGGTGACCCCAAGAAGAAGAAGAAGAAGAGGAAAAAATTTGTAAAGGCGATTTTTTTTATTTTTCACATTGGCCCCTCAAAAAAAATAAAAGAAATAATAATAACACAATGCCCTGCCCAAGGGAAATTTCCTGGTCTACCATTAGAGGTAAGAATATGTCGGCATGCACCTATGTTGAATGGTTTCATTCTTAATAAAACAAACAAAGTATATAAGGATTTGATTCAACTTTACTTAACCACATAATGTACCAATCATATAAATCTTTTTTTTTTTTTCTATCGGAGGGTTCTCAACCCTTTGGACTGGACTAATCCCTCTGGGCACAGAGGGAAGCCAGGTAAACTCCCCTGTAGCCCCAGTGTAGTAGTGTAGTTTCGAACCTACAACCTCTGGGTGCAAACCGTGGTCTAAGACCTACTGAGCTACCCCTTGAATTACCAATCATATAAATCTTAATAGTTTAGAATTTGGATCCCCAAATAATAATCTACTGCAGGTGTGAGGGCAGTGACTTCAAAATATTGTTCCTTACAAACCACTACATGTAAGGCTCATTTCAATTTTGTTTCACAAGGGAGAAATTGAAAGGAAAGGTTAACCTAGTGTATTGTATTATGGGGCCTGCAATTTATTTATTTTTGTTTTGTTTGTAAATTTTCAACCATGATAGTTGCATGTGATTTTGTCATTTAACAGTGAGAGAGAAAGGGTATCCCTATTCCCTTGTCCAAGCCTCCACGTGCTCCAGACAGCAGGGAAATATAGATATAAGAGTCAAAAGTTGGTGAACCGTCTAAATCCGATGGGCCACCACATGCAAATGGCACCTTCTTGGTCATTGATTGGTGGCCAATTTTTGCTGTTGGGTTTTGTTTGACATCAAAAAGTGTAAAATGTGGGGACCTAAATGGAGCAGATCCAACAAAAGACCGGACTCGACCCGACCTGAGAGCAACTGTTTCAGGGTCCACATCGGATCTGTCCGATGGCTTAGGTCCAGCTACCCATGTACGGTTTGTGGATCAGGTCCAATTGTTCTAGGCTCAAGATTTGTTGGACCCAATCATGATAGTAATGGAAAAAAGTACACTGATGTGTGTATGCCTTGATCTAAATTATACTGTATTAAGCTAAGAGGCTTTTTAGATAATTTTGACCACTTGATTTGATTTTGACCGTAATTGAAATATAACTCCTCACTCTTATAACTACTCCCACTTCTTATAATTACCCATTACATTTTCTTTTCTTCTTTTAATTTCTACAAAATTACTTTTTTGCCCGCATCTCCTACTCCATTTCTACTTAAACTTTTTTTTTACCTCACTTCTCATTTTACCTTTCCACTCTCCCTACAGCTATATATATTTTTTCTTTATAAAAAATCATTGCTATGCATGAATATTTTATTTGCATTGTATGAGTGAATATTTAAATTGCCTTATATGGATGTACCCGTGATCAGCACGGGTTATTGTGCTAACATGAATTAAAGCGGGCCAAATGTCACTCCAATCAAATAAGCATAGCCCATGATCTGAAAATCCTCTCCTACACATTTATGTTTCCTCGGAGGGCATTTGTTTTGAAAAAATTCCTGATAAGAAATTTAGTTGTTGGGAAATTCTGACAACATATATTAGTGACAATGTTGATTTTGTGATTTTTTTAATAAAATTCTCTAATTTCAACTTGTATAAAATGTTAAAGGGTCCTTAAGCATTTATAAATTCAATTGAGAGACAGCATTGGAGAAATTTAAATATTAGTCCAACTATAATTTACAGGTGTCTAGCAAACAAACAAGCCCTCTCGTATTAAAACAAAGAGCACCTCTACATCACACATAGAAGATAGAGCAATTTTTTTTTCTTTTTTCTTACCGTTGACAATATTTTATAAATAATAAATTCTCACTCCTTCAAGGCCTTCTAGGATGGACAACAATCAAGAGATATAATTTGATCCAAAGATTTAGATGTGAGTAAAGCGCATGCACATAGAAATATCACTCCAATTAAATTATTTTAGTTTTATAGATACCAACCCGCATACGAGAGTTGGTAGGGTGGCGTTTGCTCCCCACGTATTATGTTTAAAACCCTCATGTACATTTGTGCCAGGTTAGCGGGCGCCACCCGGGGTACAAGGTCATTAAAATATAAGTTATATTGATCATTGTGGTCTTATGTCCAAATCAATTTGAAATCAAGTTTCCATGCCATCAAAAAATAACGAAGCAGATGCGAGAAGGTACTAAATTGGCATGGGAGGTGAGGCTTTAAAAAAGGAAAAAAAGAAGCTTGTCCAATCTCACTTTATAAAAATAAAATGGGTCGAGTGAAAAATCTACCAGACAGGAGCAAAGGAAGCAGTTGGGGTCTAAAAAAAAGCTTAGAGAGCATTAGAAGGACAAAAGTCCACGCGCATGTATCGGCTCATGTCACGATCGCGCCATCTGAGTCAGTCAACTGCACTGTCAGCCTACACACCAATCCCACCAACTAACCTCCCCTGCATTGCATGATACCAGCCTAGTAGCAGTAGCACCTCGGCTGGGTGAACGAATCTTATCCACTAATACATCCATCATAGTCATACACTCATACATGAACATGAGGGTGGGGACTGGGGAGAGTACAAACAAGCCAAGTTAACCCACAAAGCATATGGATGGTGATGGATCCTCGCAAGCTTCACTCAGCCCGTGTGAAGCCATTAGTGGGGCCCACCTTGATAAAAAAGAAATTATTGTCTCCCATTGTATTGCATTGTGCATGTGATAAATCATAAAAGTATCTATTGTCATCGAATGGGACAAGAAATTGAATCACCGCCATGTAGTTGTTGAATTTGTTATTATGATTTTACCAGAAAATTCACCATTGATACATACTATACAAAAAAGACCATCTTACTTTCTCTCGTTTCAAGTGCAAAAAACCCCCCTCCCCCTCCCCCTCCTCCTTTTGTCTCCAAATCCATTGAAGTTCGTAACTCAAACTAGGCTTTATCAAATTTAGAATTTTTTCTTTTAAGGCATGATTGGAAAAGTAGCCTGCAAATGTAGGAAGAGGGGGTGGGCCATATCCCGGGTTTGAACCCTGGATTGCAAGGCAAGAACTGTTGTTCCTTACCACTAGGGTAAGAAGTCATTTTCATGTATTGGCCGCATTAGTGATACCAATAGCGCATGAGAATTATCAGTGGCCGACTTAATTTGGAAAACAATGTAATAGCATCTGTGGACAATATAAGAGATAAATAGTGGTTTTTATTGTTTGGATCACTGGAGGGCAAGATTCACTAGAGAGGTAAGGCTTCGATTCAGGAGGCACCACATCAGCAAGGATTGATTTACGAGGCATGCTAAAGGCACATTTGTGTAGCTATGTGGAAAATAAATAATCTTTTCTACGTTATTAGGGAAACCCATTCCATTTGGACCCCATCGAAAATACCTTTTTGTGAAATTGAGAAAAATCAATTCATTTTCTATTTTCCATCACAGAAACGTGACAACATCAATGCGTGAGCTTTTTTTGCCGTGAAAAACAATTACCACTTTACACGCCTTTTTTTTACTGAAAAAGCGCCTGCACAAACATGTCCTAAATTTTAAATATATATATATATATATATATGCAGGTTATCTGATGTAGCTTCCTTCTGATTGGATCCTCAAAACTCCAGAGAGACTCAGCCACAGGTGGTCTAAAATAGGTGAGAAACACGAGATGCCCGAGTGGCAAAGGGCATCTCATCTCACACAGGCGCCCAATGTTCGAGCCTTGGTTGGGTAGGTAATTTCACAAGTTCTGTACCTGTGAGCGTTGGGTTTGGTCATCCGGGCTTAGAATAGTCGCCAGAGTATATGGTATTCATCCAAGAGAGAAAAGTAGAAAAGCACAGAGTCATTGTAACAAGGCTGGAAGATGTGGAAAGTTGAGCTTTTCCATTAGTCTTTGGACAACATTCATGGACTTTAAGCACCAATGATTTCTAAGTCTACATTAAGCTGTTGGTCAGCTTAACAACCACCAATGCCTCTAGTATGAACCCTTTAGACCAACTAAATAACTGATACAGTTTTGGTATCTGATGGATCTCGAGTCCTCAATTACAAGTTCTCAAAGAGACCTCTAACTATGGTTGTTCAAGACACTTGGAAAGCCTGAACACAGAGACAAAATCATCCAATGGAATCTCAAGACTAATGCAAGGACGACAAAGGAGAAGGCACACTTGTCCGGTGGAGTTCCCAGTCTAAAGTGACTGCTACAAAGGAGTACGTGCATATGTTGGAACTCAAGACTATGAACTGGAGAGGGTTGGTCATGGAAAAATCCCATGAGTATGGTTCTGGGAGGATTTATCTAGGAAGTCTACAGAGAATAGATTTTGAAGACTTGTTTCTGAAATGAGAATATTCCTCACTCCGCGTATTTCTATTTTAGGACATGAGCATTAGCAAATGTGATATTTCTTCCCAAAAGTTTTAAAGTCCCAACTACCTAAAAAGTCTCAAATGACTATTGAGATTTGAGGAACTCTAGACCCTTAGCTTTTTGGCCGAATTTTCGAAATTCAAGAACAAGGGAGCATTCATGAATTCCACCATGTCTGAAAATATCAAAATTTTGCAGATAGGAACTCTATGAATTCCACTAGCGAAACATGCCGTGAGAGAGAGATATTACATTCCTACTCCTATAGGAAATCAAATCTATATAAAAGGAAATCAGTTTTTTTTCTCCTGCCATTATATTTCACGCTGAATAATGAAAAAATAGACTGTATGGGAAAATAGAATAATTTTCCTCTTTTTCGCAAAATCTTCTAGTCATAAACACATCCTTGTGTTTGTTTCTTTACCGGAATTCATAGAATTATTAGGGTAGACATCATTATAAAAGATTTTTATCTTGTAGAAAGTTTTCCACGAAGGAAAAGTTGCAGGAAAAAAATATTGACCTTTTTTATAGAAAATAATATTTTCTTCATATTTTTCTTGGGTTACCAAACACACAAGATTTTTTCTTTAGAAAATGAAAAATTATATTCTATAAAATATTGCTTTCTTGTATTTTCTTATTCATCCAAACATGCCCTTATGCTTAGGGAATTGCAGTTATTTTTAAAGCTCCCGTCACCTTGATATACTTTTCTTTCCAGCTGAACCTGCACTACCGCACGTCAAGTGTCTTTCTTCATTGGACGTCTATGATGGGGCTCAATATTGGAGTGGCCATTGCAATGGCAATGGCTAAATAGGTGTTTTTTTTTTTTCTTTTTTCTTTTATTTTTTGTTTTTGTTGGTTTGGGGGGGGGGGGGGGCGGCGGCGGCGGCGGCGGCGGGTTTGGTTTGTAGAAGTTTAAATTTGTGAAGCCCATAATTTGGTGATCAGGACTCTTGATTCTACTGGGCTCCAGTTGAAGATCCAAATCCTCGAGGGCCATTCGTGGCCCTATTATGGTCCGCTGAAGCCCAGACTTTTCTACTTATGGGCCTGAAATTCATGCCCAGAACAGCCCATATGGAGTTAGTCAGTTCCAAGCCACCCTTCCAGTTTTCATCAATCCCCTGGCTTGGATCTAGGCGAGATCATCTCTCTTTCCAGTGCAATATTACAATTCAATTTGCACCCCTTTCAGTGGGCCCACCTTAATGTGTTCTTAAAGGTTTAGATTCTGATTGAAGCCTTCTAAATGGATTAAAAAGTGGGTCAGCTTTCAGTACAGATCTGAGGGTTAAACCATCCAAGGGCCACAAAGTTTTGGTTTAATAAGTGCCAATATAACTATGAAATTGCGGCGCCTTAATATATATGATCAAGATCATCAAATTATGAGATATATATGTGCCTAATTCGCGTTATATGTTTTCACCCCATCCTAAAACCATGACCAGCACACATCAAGGCAGGTCCACAAAAGGGCTCAAAGTAGAATTTTCCTGCCCTGTTCAATATGTTACTTCTGCAATCCCTTACTAAGAAATTGTTTAGGTGGCTAGGATGATGATCATGATGATGAGGATTTTCTGGACTGTGCCCGGTCCTGATTACCCATACGCTAGCCCAGCCCATTGTCAGCCATAGAAGGATAAACGCACGCCAAATCCAAGGACTAGGATCATCAAATATGGTAGAAGCCCATCATATGAAAGGCCTGGATCACTGGCCTAAGCATAGAGAGTGAAATCATGGGCATCTCATTTACATCCACCAACCATCCCAACCCACCAAATATTCCATGTTTCATCACATGATTCTTTTGACATAATGAAAGCGTATGATACTTAAAATCATATTTATTTAGCAAGCAAGGAGAGGCACTGATAAGGATATCCTTAATGCAGCCAGCATTTGATATGATGCTGTCATACAAGTGTATTGACTTAGAAAGTCATATATTTGGTTCTATGTTCAATGCAGAAATGAAAAATGTCCTCTCATGGGCATGTTATTCTTCTACACTGATGATGATGGTAGCTTTTCGACTATGGCGAGACAGTTGTCTAAGGGTCGTGGATGGGGCAGATACCTAGCCGGGCATTTTGGGTTACTCAGCTTGAGCCTGCACAAGGACAAAATGGAATCAGATGTCAAATTTACTTAAATAGGAAAAGATCATATTGGAAGTACGTGAAATAAGACAGCGTTAGTGAAAGTCCAATTAACATTTCAGAAGGTGCTAAATCATGTTGAAAAAGTAGAAAAATGGCATGGTCCCAATCACTAAAATGGTGGCTAATGGTCTGCATTTGGATGCATTTCAATTGAATTGCAATAACTAAGATCTCTAAAGTCAAAATTATCTAATTGCAACTACTTTTGAAGTACTGAAATGTAGATTTCAATTGTCTGAACATGATCAATATATGTGAACATTTGAAGATTGCCTCAATGGAACACTGTCGTTTCTTCTCATACTAAACTGTCACAATTAAATTCAGTTATGCATCCAACCACAGCCAATGTAGGAAATACAGTTTAATTTCTTAGTTCAAACACGACCACTATTAAATTCTGTGGTTCTTTCTGATAAATTGATGAAAGTTTGATAGGAGCCCAACCCAACTGTGCAATAATGGTTGAGTCATTGGCCCACACGAGTTAGACCTTGTGGGTCATGCATGTGAGGCAGATTGCAAGTAAGTTAAGAAAGTGAATAAAGTGAGATGAGGCTTGACTTGTCAGTCTATTGAGTTAGTGTGTCGATAGGATTTGATTTCTTTCCCAGTTAACCAGTAAGATTTCCTTTGCTGATTATGTGGCAATCTTTCCTTGATATAAGGGGGATCTTTTAATTATCTTTCTATGCATGTAAAGCCAACTATGGTTATTTAGTAAGAGAAGAATAATGAGAAAGGTATCAGAATTTATCCCTAAAATTTGTGCTTGCACAAAGAGGCTCTCCAACCTTGAATTGGGCGATTTAGGAGGCTGTCCAATTTTTTTTTTTTTTGGATTGGGTAAGAAGAAGAAAGGAGGGGGAATGGCTGATACCAATTGATAAGATGGTCCAATTCGAGGTTGGAGAGCCTCCTTGTGCAAGCACAAATTTTAGGGATAAATTTTGATACCTTTCTCATTATTCTTCTCTTACTAAATAGCCATAGTAGGCTTTACATGCATAGAAAGATCACCACATAATTAGCAAAGGAAATCTTACTGCTTAACTGGGAAAGAAACCCAATCCTATCAACACACTAACTCAATGGATGATTAGACTGACAAGTCAAGCCTCATCACTTTATTCACTTTCCCAACTTACTTGCAATCTGCCTCACATGCATGACCCACAAGGTTTAACTCATGTGGGCCAATGACTCAACCATTATCGCGCAGTTGGGTTGAAGATTGCCTCAATGGAACACTGTCGTTTCTTCTCATACTAAACTGTCACAATTAAATTCAGTTATGCATCCAACCACAGCCAATGTAGGAAATACAGTTTAATTTCTTAGTTCAAACATGATCACTATTAAATTCTGTGGTTCTTTTTGATAAATTGATGAAAGTTTGATAGGAGCTCAACCCAACTGTGCAATAATGGTTGAGTCATTGGTCCACACGAGTTAAACCTTGTGGGTCATGCATGTGAGGCAGATTGCAAGTTAGGAACGTCAATAAAGTGAGATGAGGCTTGACTTATCAGTCTAATCATCCATTGAGTTAGTGTGTTGATAGGATTGGATTTCTTTCCCAGTTAAACAGTAAGATTTCCTTCGCTAATTATGTGGCAATCTTTCCTTGATATAAGGGGGATCTTTTAATTATCTTTCTATGCATGTAAAGCCAACTATGGTTATTTAGTAAGAGAATAATAATGAGAAAGGTATCAGAATTTATCCCTAAAATTTGTGCTTGCACAAAGAGGCTCTCCAACCTCAAATTGGGCGATTTAGGAGGCTGTCCAATTTTTTTCTTGTTTGGATTGGGTAAGAAGAAGAAAGGAGGGGGAATGGCTGATACCAATTGATAAGATGGTCCAATTCGAGGGTGGAGAGCCTCCTTGTGCAAGCACAAATTTTAGGGATAAATTTTGATACCTTTCTCATTATTCTTCTCTTACTAAATAGCCATAGTTGGCTTTACATGCATAGAAAGATAATTAAAAGATCTCCCTTATATCAAGGAAAGATCGCCACATAATTAGCAAAGGAAATCTTACTGCTTAACTGGGAAGAAAATCCAATCCTGTCAACACACTAACTCAATGGATGATTAGACTGACAAGTCAAGCCTCATCTCACTTTATTCACTTTCATAACTTACTTGCAATCTGCCTCACATGCATGACCCACAAGGTTTAACTCATGTGGGCCAATTACTCAACCATTATCGCGCAGTTGGGTTGAGGATTGCCTCAATGGAACACTGTCGTTTCTTCTCATACTAAACTGTCACAATTAAATTCAGTTATGCATCCAACCATAGCCAATGTAGGAAATACAGTTTAATTTCTTAGTTCAAACATGACCACTATTAAATTCTGTGGTTCTTTCTGATAAATTGATGAAAGTTTGATAGGAGCCCAACCCAACTGTGCAATAATGGTTGAGTCATTGGCCCACACGAGTTAAACCTTGTGGGTCATGCATGTGAGGCAGATTGCAAGTAAGTTAGGAAAGTGAATAAAGTGAGATGAGGCTTGACTTGTCAGTCTAATCATCCATTGAGTTAGTGTGTAGATAGGATTGGATTTCTTTCCCAGTTAAGCAGTAAGATTAATTTGTGCTTGCACAAAGAGGCTCTCCAACCTCAAATTGGGTGATTTAGGAGGCTGTCCTTTTTTTTTTTTTTTTTTTGGATTGGGTAAGAAGAAGAAAGGAGGGGGAATGGCTGATACCAATTGATAAGATGGTCCAATTCGAGGTTGGAGAGCCTCCTTGTGCAAGCACAAATTTTAGGGATAAATTTTAATACCTTTCTCATTATTCTTCTCTTACTAAATAGCCATAGTTGGCTTTACATGCATAGAAAGATAATTAAAAGATCTCCCTTATATCAAGGAAAGATCGCCATATAATTAGCAAAGGAAATCTTACTGCTTAACTGGGAAGGAAATCCAATCCTATCAACACACTAACTCAATGGATGATTAGACTGACAAGTCAAGCCTCATCTCACTTTATTCACTTTCCTAACTTACTTGCAATCTGCCTCACATGCATGACCCACAAGGTTTAACTCGTGTGGGCCAATGACTCAACCATTATTGCGCAGTTGGGTTGGGCTCCTATCAAAGTTTCATTGTAGCCACATCAACATCAATTCATGCTTAAGATATTCTTATACTACTTCACTTGAAAAACCCAACATAGTAGAAAAGTTAAACTCACTTATAACCAAGGAGAAAATAGTGAAGGAAAATGGAGATCTCCATCTTTGCAAGATCATTTCCAGGACATAACCTGCTTCCTGCTCCAAAGGGAATGAAAGCTCCAGCTCTGGGTGTATATACCTGGAAGAATTTAAGCACAAACAAGACAAGAACTCTCTAATCATATGTACAAGTGTATGTATGCACATAATACATATGTTGGGAGGTCGGCTAATGGTTTTGCCGATTCGTTAGCTAAGCAAGGGGTGGATAGGTCTTCTAATTTGGTGGCTTTCATTATGTGATGTTTCTTTGTCTTTTGCTTTTCTTTTTTGTGGTATAATTCTTTTATACCATCGTGCTCTTTCTGTTTGTTTGGTGGTTTTCTTGTATATGGCTTTCTCTTTTAATGTAATTTATCGTTACTGATAAAAAAAAATGTATGCACATAATATAAAACTGCCATCATTCTTACATCCCATCTATCTGGGTTAAATTCCTTTGGGTCAGGGTACACTTCAGGATCCATATGCACACTCCTAAACCAGACCTGAACTTTCCAGCCCTTGGGTATAGTGTAACCTGAGAAGAAAACTTAAGTTATGGACTTGTACTTGAGTTAGAGAGAGATACACCACTCATCAGATAAAGCAACTTCAATCCATCAACACTAACCATTGATATTGACGTCTGATGTAGCCTCTCGGAAAACCATAGAAGAGAAGTTAATCACACGTAATGTCTCGTCGACCACCTAAAAGATTCAAAACAATTTTTGTCATTGTGGATGCTGAACATATGAGCTTCATGACCTGTCCTAGATTGAGATTGTAGGTGATGGCAATGCGATCACAGAGTCAACCCCTACTCTTTTGCACTAGAGAAGAGACCCTTGCGAGAAAACACAACATAATCAATATTATTCGAGAGATATGACGAGAGACGCACCTTGGAAAGAAAATCCATTTGTCTAACCTCCTTAAACAATAATCCTTTCTGTGAAGGTGGCCTGTTCTTTATTATCTTCTCTTGCTCAGCCTATAAATATTTCAAAGTCAACATAGAAAAGCAACATAGAAAAGCAAAGTCACTGTGACATTTGTTGGATTCTAATATGACCTTGGCTTTAGCAAAAAATTCTGGGTTTTCTTGCAAGAGGACCGTCGCCCACATGGTTATATGACCAGAAGACTCATGGCCCGCATTCAAGTACATAATCAGAAGATCAATGATCTCCTCATCAGTAAATTTCCTTCCATTTTCATCCTCAACCTCAATTAGAGAATCCATCATGTCTTTCTTCGCTTTACGGGCATTTCTTGCCCTACTCTCCCTCCTCTCAGTAAGGACAGACTGAAGAATTGCCACCAACTTTTTCCGGGCCTACAATCAAGAGGCTTGTAGTTAATTTCAATGGAAGAATAAAAAAGAGCACTTAATTCTAGATCAAATTTATGTTATGTTAGGCAGTGAAGTGTCCATATGTAACAATCAAAGTAATTTGTTTATGTTGACCAAACAAGCCAAATTTGTCTTTATGCTTTTTCTTTAGAATGTACAAAATTACTTTTATATTACAAAGGGCTAATCTTCATCTACTTGGTAAGCTAGAATACCCTGTTCTATTATGTTAATACTCTCATGAAGGCCACCAATATTAAATTTCATTTCCTATTAAAGCTCTTAATGTTTTAGCATCACAGCTGCTTTAATAGTGAACCACCTTATATTTTATTCACCTCTCATTGTGTTTCGTACTTCATGGATTTAAATTTGATGGACTTCTAAATTCTAGTTAGTTATTGCATCCAATAGGGTAAGCATTGGGGCAGATGGAGCTCAATATTCATAGACCACAGGGAAGAACAAGGCATTAAAACTAGGCTCTTTAACATTGAAGATGTATATATTGAAAGCAATAACAGAATTACTTCTATCATCTTGAAGGTACATTTATCTATAGAAGATTCATAGGGATGTGAAAACCCAATACTAGAAGGATGGAGATTTTTGTGAGGAAGTTTGGTAGAAGAGAGTGAAGGAAAAAGAAATTTGCAAAAAAACCAATTCCCAAACAAGTGTAGAAAGTGGGAGAAGTGGATGAGGAAGGAGTAAAGGTTTCGCTTCTAGTGTGGTATAAATTGAAGAAAATAGCACTTCTCTGTCTTTCTTAGAAGATGAAAATGGTGCTTTCTTTTTTCCCCTAGGGAAGGGAATTAACTTTGGGAGAATCTAGTACTTACTGTTCCCCTCTCCAATCTAAAACCAAATGCTTATAATTTCTAGGTTCTCCCAATCCAAACACCTCCTAAGGACATCAACCGTCAACTTCATGCTCTAGCCAGGGCTTCATTTCCTAGAATGTCCAATCCTTCCCTTTTCCTATGAAAACACTAGAAATCACAAACATGCGTTGAAAATTTATGCATCCAAATGCGTCCTCAGGATTTTTTTTTTAATTAGGAATATAATTTATAACTCTTCAATAGCCTAAAAATTTACATTGCATGGGTGATGGGTGATGGTAAGTTGAGAGTGCTGTGACATTACCACTTGCTGCCTCTGCTATTCATCAGCTTACCCTAATGGTGGTGAATAGCACACATACCATACATTGAGTGCATAAATTATACACACTAGATCCTTCCTTAACCCCTTTGATAATCCTAAAAAATCAGTTTCCCTGTACTCAGTTTACCTATAAATCAAATTACCTACTAACTCCTTTTACCAGCCATTAGCTACTGCAGATAAAGTTGCATATACTGAGCCCCATAGGAACTAACAATGTAGTAAAAGTCAGAATGAGCCTAGAACTCACCTTAAGTGCTCTGTAATAAGCAAACCCAGGAAGGTTGATAGCCATGGCTCTTATACCGTAGTTTAAATCTGTATACTCTTTTTCTAGAGCCTCCATTACTGGATCACCTTCTGAACTAAGAAATATGTAGGTAATTATTCTGAATGTGAGCTTTCTCAGCTCTGTCAAGAAGTGGATCTCTCCCATCCCAGACCATTTCTCGAGCGCAGATAGGACTGCGCCCTCGATGTATTCGAGATAAACGGATAGTGCTTCATGACCATTGACTGGAGCTGCCGTTAGCTTGCGAATCCATCTATGCTCTTCATGTGAAAGAGCCACAAAGGATTTCCTTCCAATGAGCTTGAGTGTGGCAATAGGCCATCCTGGTTTGAAATTGTCATCATCCATCAGAACTTGCTTGCAAGTCTCTGGTGTTGTAACCATTATTGTGGGGCTTCCGAACATGAATGCCTTGTAAATTCCAGTGCGGTTGAATCTGCCATAAATGGTGAATAATGTACCATTAGCAATAGATAATCTTTACTGACTGATATGTGCATGTTCATGTGAGTAGACAATAATCTAGTCTGTGTTCCTTGATATCCAATTAAGGTTGTATAGATGGTGGGCCTATTGTACACACAGAAAAAAAAAAAAAAAAAAAAAAACCAACTGATTAGACAATCCTAGCCATCAAATCTCGTCCCATCTGATCATGTCCAATCAGATTGTGATTGTGCGTTCAGGGCAAGGTTTTAGCCATGGTCCATCATCAATCAAGGAGCCTATTGCTGGATGGACTCCACCAAGATGACCACAGCCTGTGGATATCATTCCGATCCACCGGATATGATTCATCCAACGATGAATATTGCTCTGATCACATATGGACATCGTTGGATTGGATGGTTAAAAGCATAAAAGATGGGCCACACCATCACACTCTCCATCACTAACACTTTTAAATGGACCATTTTGCTCCCAGATCATAGAGAGGCCTAAAAAAATTTCTTCTGTTTTAACTTTGAAGAGACTTTTATTCATTTATTTATTACCATGTATTGTCGATGAAAACCCTAAAAGATTATTCAAATACCAGGACCCACCTATGGAGATGTGGATGGCGGTTGATGGGCAGGGTCAGACTGGAATGAAGATATCCAAGCCCACCCAATTAGTCATAAGTCATAATAACAGCCTGATTGAGCCCATGTGCACAAAAGTAGGCCCATACCATTACCAACGCAGCTGCAAAGTATGCCAAATACGTTTGGCTGGGTGGACCCTGAAGTATGAAAAGACAAAAGCCATTACTATAACTATTGGGCCACAAAGAAGGCCCAGGTCAGCCCTACAGGCCTAAAGATACAGCCCAAATCCGCCCACATGGAGATTAGATGTAAAAGGTACTGGAACCGACACAAAGAGATTCCTATAAGGTTGTTTTCGAATGTCTTGTCATCAATCATTGAAATAGATCTGGCCTTTGGGCCCATGTCAATCCATGGTTGGACCCACCTGGTAGAAACTGTCACCATCCACCGTTTATCTGGTACTTACCATCCATCTGGATCAAGACTGAGAAGTTAGCATGGTCAACCAAAAAGGAGTGAGTGGGGTTTGTTGGGCCCACCAGTCGGTGGACTTCAAGGATTTTTTTCAGTAAGGTAGGTCCCTCAACCTCAACAGCTAGTCCTTCTGCATGTTTAGTTTTTTTGTCCTCCAGCCACAAATCTTCCTTTTTCTAAATGGTGACAAAGCCATGCATTGTATCTCTTCTTTCCTTTTCTCTTTGATCTTCTTACTACAAAATGAATGATGGCTAGCAGCACACACCAACCAACTAATCAAAGCAAGATAAGATTAAATGAAATCAAAGACATCTCAACCACTGGAAATGACAATACCAGGTCAAGTCTTTGATTCTTCCAGACTGAAAGTAGTAAGTACTAGTCTCAGCCTCAGATTATCTTAAATCATAACCAAGGTTATGTCAACAACACTCAAATAGTATATGATACTACATCTAAAGAATAATGCCTTTGGTGTTGGTTTAAACTAAAAGGAAAACCAAAGGCTGTGGTGGTCTGTGGATGCAGGAAAAAGAAGATGAATGAATAAAAATGGCTTTTCAAGCATACACTTGCTCATCTAATTACTCTTGCCCTTGGCATTGTGGGGCCCACTTGGGGCCATATCAATTCATAGAAGGTGGGATCGAAAGATCTAGATGTGACACCTCAGTGTGCAAAATTTCAAGTCCATTTAGAACATCATAACCTCTTCTTGATCTATGGCATTCAATTTTCGTGTTTTAGAGTGCATCTTAAAAAATAAATAAATAAATAAATCCAACAATCAGTCCCATTCGGATTGGTGTGAACAACATGAGATCGTGACATTAGGGGGGTGGGTTGTGTCCCTTTCAGGTTGATCATAGGAGATTTGCTCATCCATCCCTCATCTTTAAAAATAAAAAATAAAAAAAAAATTCCAACAATCAGTCCCATTCGGATTTGCTCATATATATATATATATATATATAGGAAATAATGATACGCATCCATCCCTCATCATCTTACGATGAGGGACAATATAGTGGGGCCGACTTTATAATACATCCGAATCATCTACAAACACGGGACCCCCTTAAGTACACTAGATTCATTGAGTTTTCACATATCCGAATGGATCGATGACCAAGTTTTTTTCTTTAATATTAAGTCGTTAAATTTGTAGGCCACGGATAAAGGGCTATAGGCATGGTATCGACCCAAACTTGATATATGGACCCATCCAATGTCTCTTTCCATCCTCCGCAAGTCTCATGATCAATGAGTCCCTAGGTGGGTCCCATTAACTTTGTCCCTCACCATATAGTGAGGGAGGGATGCACATGAATATCCCATATATATATATATATATGTATACATATATATATAGAGAATTCTCAAAAACTCCCTTATCTTAAAAGGGGAGTTTCTTGGTTTTGGAAATATTAATCCTCTTTAAATGTGGTTTTCCCAATTTCACGACTATCGTCGGCATTTCTTAAAAAAGATTTTGCCCCAAATCCCATCGTATCATGGGATTTATTAGTTTCTGTATAAAACAATTTCTGCAATAAGTAAGAATCTATTTTTTTATAAAATACGAAAAATGACATTTTGAGAAAAGTAAATACACATATCACTATCATTTCTCAAGTTCTATCATTAGAAAAAACTTCTCTCCATAAAAGCTATGATATCATGGGACATGGGATTTATCAATTTCTTTACATAGGTTGTTCCCATGATATCATGAGATTTGGGGCAAGAAAAAAAAATATTGACCGGAGTCAAGCGACTCCGGTGACATGAATTTCGGTCATGAAATTGTAAAACTCAATTTTAAAGAAGATTGATATGTTACGACCCATAGACATACGAGAGTGTCCATTAAATGAGAATGCCCACCTCTTGACAAAGCTGGAAATGAAGGAATCAGGATGGCCCGATTTAAATGCCCTCAAGAAGGCCCACATGTTGCCAATGAAGGGCCAGCCCATATCACCTGGAGGGAGGGAATGCCTCTTCTCTCCCAATCCTCTCTCGTAAAACCATTCATTCACCCTCTTCAGAAGCATATAAAGAGCACCAAAGCACCCCATCACCACAGAGATGAGCACCAAAAGGACCCCAGAATCCATCTAGGACTTTCTTTTCTTCTTCTGTGCCTACTTGCACGGAGAAAGAGAGAGTGGATTCTGGGACTTTTCTTCTTCTGTGCCTACTTGCGCACACACACACACAGAGAGAGAGAGAGAGAGAGAGAGAGAGAGGGGCTTTGTGTCTGTGTTTTGCAACAAACTAATATAATCCTCGGAGTGACGGCCCTACGAAAAGGTGCAAATTCTAGGGGCGTAAGTTTGGGGTGGAAGCAATCACAGATGGGCCCTTATGAATACATATGAGACAATAAACAAACAATCAAGACAAGGAAGGCTACTGAAAAAACCTTGCCTTATATATATATCAATCTTACGAGGAAAAATCTAATTTTCTGTTCATCTTTCAAATCTTCAAATCTTCTTCTATGCAGAGCATCTGCACTGTACTTATTGTCACAGGCTTATTAGAGTAACTCTAAGAATCTGAATGTTGGGAAAGGAATCTTTGGAGCCCCGCCAAATCCTCTCCCTGTAAATTTTAATTGACTAAGGAGTCTAGCCTACGGTGACATGGCAGACTGTGAGTGAATCAAATCACCCAGAGGATCTGGATTCTTGACTAAGTTGAGTTGATGAGAAAATCTAGAGATTGTATCTTGCTAGATATCATTGGGTCATTCTTCAATATAATGTATCCCACCTCAAAATCTCAATTCCTAAATCTTGAGGTGGGACCGTCAAAGCAAATCAAAGATGGTCAAAACCTACAATTTAATTTTCAAAGGTTCAATCTAAATCATCAGACATTGAAACCAAATCATGTATGTGTCATATCAAATCCCTTTTTGAATCAATATCGATGTCAAATTCAAATCATATATTAAATCTAGATTGAATATTATCAAATCAATCATATAAATCTCATTGAGTTAGAGACTCCTATATAGGCCAAATTAAAAAGCAAAGTTCTTATTAAAAAAATTAAAGGTAAGAATCACATATTCAATAAGATTACTTGGACAATTTAGATATTCAAATGGGACAACCCTTCCAATTAACAATTCAAACCAAGAAAACATATTCACAGACTTCAAACTGTGTTTACTAACCTATGAAAACATCAACCCCAATTGAATCTTAATGTTTTTAAAGGTAAAATAAAATAGACTATAATTATCTGACTAACTACTTACATGCACTTCAAAATTGTGTTTCATGACATCAAACCTAAATGAATTCTAATGCTTCTAGAGCTAGAAGAAAATAATAGCCCTAGTGCTTCTAAAACTCATAGATTTGCACATTCCTAGCAACTCAGCAATTCAGGCTCTCTTTTGGACTCTTTTCCTCTTTCATTTATGTTCTCTCATTCCTCTTTCCCCTTCTTTCTTTTTTTATTTTTAGGACTCTTAAAAGGCGGTTAAGGCTTTGAGCGGTTAAGCTTTATATTCCTAGTTTACATTGCTGTCCTCTAGAAAATATCCTACCTACATTAAATATCATTTAACTAAATGTTGGGTTTTAGTTAACTTTCTCAATTTGATGTAATAAAAACACTCAAAAAACTAGTTTTTCAATTCCAGTTCAAAATTCAGCTTTTAGAGGTTTGGCCAACACACTTTCAACTGCAAGGTTCTTTTTTTCCCCCCCAAACCATAAAAGCTTATGATTCTATTATTAGGTCAAAAAGCATTACTGAAGTACAAAAGTCTGATTAAATCATCTTACTTCAAGACTTCCAAATAATAGCATTAATTTTTCTCAATTTTTCTATATAATTTTGCTTCTAAAGGAAGATCATGTTTTTTCTTTTTTATTTAGATCTTATTTCCACTCAATTTTGATATTAGTTAATCACTTTACTTTTTAGAATAGCCTTGGGTCATTACACAATGGCTCAAACTAAAAGACGTGATTTGACTTAAACTAAAAAGTCTAATAACATATAGCACACCAAATCATATGATAATCGGAAGCCTAATTATAATATAACACTAGCCTAATTTAATGCATTTAATGTTGAGAAAAATTAATGCTATTATTTAATGCATTTAATTATAATATAACACTAGCCTAATTATTAGGGTGTGCATTTAATGTTGATTTTTTCACATGCGGTTAATTACGGTTTTTTTTTTTTTTTATACATGTGCTCAAATTGACAGTATATCCAATTATAATCGAAGTGCAATTTAGCCTAGTGTAATTATTGCCAAGTCTTTTTCTTTATCAGTAAGATAAAGTAAATTTCAAATGAGTAAATTTCAAATGAGTAAGTAAGGTAATAGTTAGATAACAGTGAGTTATGCATTATAATAGAGAAAAAATGTATTTATTTTCGTGAGGTAAAATAACCTGAAGTGAGAGATAAGAAGCCAAAAAATTGTAAAGCAACCATTTATATTTTACGAAGTAAAGTTCATTGGGGATTGATAATATAAAAGTACAATCTTTTTGGTGGCTAAACTTTACTATTCTACTTGTTATTATCAACCAATCATGATAAAAATAATTTTTTTGTCGGCTAAAATCACCTTGTCGCAGATTTTACTTTGCCACTTGAAAAAACAAACATTGTCTAAGGGATTTTGAGCAAGATTGATTCAAGGAATGAGTGGTGATGAGGCTTCCTAATGCCTTAACCAATAAAGAAATGCACTTGGCATGCAACAGTTCCACAACTCACACAGAGCAGAGAACGGCCACTTAGCACCTGGCTACCCAGAGTTCAAACCTGGTACACCACATTTTTTTTAATTGTGTGTGCTTTCTTTCTGCTTGTACAAGCTTCTCTCCCACTTGAACAAAAGCAAAGTGCAGGTCCACTACCTGTACACCCCACAAATGAGGTGGTGACTAAATGAAGAATTGACTAATATAGAAATCATTTGCCAGGAGCCCTGCCATAAGCACAAAAATGAATGCCCACAAGGGTCAATGAGACCACAACATAGATTTTAGCTTGCCAATGGTAGTGTGACACTTGTGAGTCCAGATACTGACTTGAAGAAATCCCGAGTTGGAGTTCCGAGTTGGGGGTGGAACTCCATTGGTGGAGACCACCCATCGAAAATCCTAGCCGCTGAAAATAAACACCCTTCCGGCATATGGGGTATCCCAACATTTTACTCCAATAGAATTTGGAGTAAAATTTTGATATACCCCAATATTAAAAAGACATATCTTTAGTTTGAACTGCTCGGACTTTCAATACGTGGACTGTACTGTGGAGTTCCACTCTTTGAACGGGCTGCCCTAAGTCAAACAAAGCCTCAGAGGATCCGGACTCATGTTCTACTTGTCCTCAGTGCATAGCTGGCAAAATATTGCTCCCATCTGTTCTTTGGGGTTTTTTTTATTTTTTTTATCAAGCCTATTATTAATATCAATGGGTGCCCTATATTCAAAAACTGTTAAAAACTAACGACTATCAATATTAACAGATGACCAGAATTTTCCCAACTTACATAAACCTGAGAAAGGCTTTCAGTTTAGGCATCAATGAATGGCCATCGTCATCTAACTGGAATAAAACTTGGGCCAAATCAAACCCATGTTGGACCCAACTGTGAGCTGTCAACTACTTACGAAGTTGAGACACAAAGTTTTTTCAGCAGCAAGCATCATGCATATGCATAAAATACACATGGGTACGATTGAGGAGCCTCCAGCCCCACCTTCCTGCAATCCTAGCTTCAAACATTTACATTGCCCCAAAGACTGAAGTGGTGGACTATGATGCACAAATACTTCAAAATGGGGCAACATATTGTGTCATACTGTATCTGATACTTCACTTTTTATGTGTAAAATCAATGTCATTTCCGTGTCTGCGGCGTATCCTATCCGTATTTGGGCATCATAGTTGGTGGGCTATTTTATTGCATTTTGCAAATTAGCCCAAATAAGGGCAAGGATTCTTCAAATCAGCAGCCGTTCCAGGATATCCCGGACCATCACCCCATAGAAGCTGAACTCGGAAAGTTCTTTACCAAGGGCCCATTTGGATCTTCATGAATAAGAGACGTAAATGGCATTCACTGAGCTGACTTTCACTGGTTGTTTTGTTCTTTGCTACACCCAATTACTTGTAGACAGTAACAAACATAATTAGAATTGCTGGTACCTGAGTAAATGGCTACCGAGTTCGAAAGATCCAAATGGGCTAAAACTATCAAGTGACATCCGCGGAATCCAATGAGGACAAAGCCCAAAGCAGGAAATGTTTTCTTCATGTAACAAAATCTTACATTAGATCTGTACATGAGTTATGTTTTCTTCGGTACTTTATTTTGAACAGCATTGAGTATAAAGCATCATCAACAACAAATGTAACCATCAGTTGCTACATCCATTCACTCCAGTTAAAATCACAAAAAACTGTAATAAGAAGCTACAACAAACTTTCATAACCTACAGAAGCTACTTTCCAACTAATCAAGGAGATTTCCTGGTAGGGTTGGGATCTTCTCACTGTCTGGCGACCGGGTGTAGGAAATGGAAATCAGCTTGGATCTATAGTCCTCATCTATGTCACTCTCATTCACTGCAACCCCATTACAATTTTTTGCATTGCCATGCAACAACTTTGGTGCAGAAAGGTTCTTATCCGGATTCAACTGAGAGATGGCAATCAGTGATTCCCGAGCCAGATCTGGAGAAACCTTAATTCTTGGTGCTGTGGTATCCATAAACTGACCGCCTGTGTCCTGAAATAAAAGAAACTCTTCCATTATCCCCCTTCAGTGATGGTCAGCATCTATGGTACTTGTTACAAGGATAAAGCTAGGTTCAAATAAGAATTGAGTAAATATCTACTAACACTGCATGCCCATACAGAAAAACAAATTGTCATCATTTATCTTTTTGTTTCTTTTGTACAAACATGTAATAACATTTCATCATATGATAGTACCAGCACATCAGGCTTCTCTGTGTTTCCATATCCTGACATGTTTATATAGAAAGTAAAGCATGCATTCTTAATCAATTTTTTAACAGCATCACCTATTATGCAGTTGTGACAACACCTATAAGCCTCCCCACCCTCCCTCTCCCTGTTGAATGGTATGATTTGAATTACTCTTAATACTTTATCCTTTAAATGTGGTTAACCATGAGTGGGTGCTGACCCCTCCTCCAGACCTTTTAGCCAATGGCAGAACCGCTTTCTGTCCAAGGACAACCTATGACTCTTGATGAAGAATGGAATGACTAGCTTTCCGCCAATGACTCCAACAACCCTAAACACGCTGCTAGAATGCCACCAAAGGTATTATTCTGCCATATGTGGCCAATTTACAGAAATCATTAAGTTACCTCCTTTTTTCTTACACACAGGCTTGTTACTTAAAAACCAGTAACAGTGCAATAGAGGGTTTTGATTGTTTCTTACTTATAGCAGCAGTTTAAATGCCTAACAGTAATTTTGCAGCATATAAGACTCTAACAGCTCCCTCCAGATGGAGATGGCAATCAATCGCAGGTCACAGCCATTCTCTACATATCTCCTCCAGTCCATCAATACCCCCAGAACTCCCTGTCCGCCAAGAAGTGCAGGAAAGCATTATTCAATTGACTTAAGTTAGATCGAGTACTAGAGGGAAGTAGATGAGGACTTATTGGACAAAACATGGTTCAGATCAAGAGGCGGGAAACAAAATCCTCTGGACCTCGGGAGTAGATGCTTCACCTTTCTTGTTTCAAACCTCCCTAAATAAAATATCCAAGGAGTTGCAGGTGATGTTTTGGAAGGCAGATTGTACCGTGGATATATTCATTCCAGAGAATCATCTTTCAGGATGATTTGAGTGGCTTTAGGATGCAGAAAAGGCACTTGGCAAGATGAAAGGCACATCTCCACGTGGCAGTGGGTTGTTAAACTCCCATTTTGGACCAGAGAAAGAAGTCCAGGAAAGAGTAACATAACTGGCGGGCTCCTCTGCTCCAAGGAGAGAACCAGAAAGGTTAAGACCTCGTACAAGAAAGCCGCTTTGGAAGAAGTTGCTTTAGGGTGAAGTGTTAGTTTCCGGAATCTCTGAAGCCTGAGCTGGTATGCAGCATTGTGGGTACCCTAACCAGTAGAAGGAGAGTCTTAGCTAGGTTGAAGTCTGGTTGTAAAAAATCTGGGGGGAACATGCCTGTCTGGACCCACAGGCATGATGACAACTGAGTCTGGATCAGATTGCTGTCCGAAGCAGAGGTCAAAGAGGCGATCGCCGCTGCCACATAGGGTGATCAGTCTCCCTTTTCCCTTCTTAAGAGCAGGATGGAGATGCTTGGGATTTCCTTGGAAACCCAAGGGATCAAGGATTGTGGAGCTCCTTTGGATGCCTGGCATTCATCAGACTTTGAAACAATTTGGCCATGTGTTGAAACAGGCATGGAGGTTGATCCAAAAACAGCGGGCAGGGAAGAAATGAGGCTCGCCAGATCAAGGTCCTCATCGCTCAGGAGGCCACTTTGCCCCTTGCTTTGTATATGGATACTGGGGATTTGATCTTCACGATTTGTCTAGAAGTTGAAGTTTTCCAAGCACTATTAGCAAAATGCCACTGGAGGCTGGGAGATGGCTTGGATGGTCTTTGCAAATAAAATTGTGGCTTCTAAGTAAGGCATGGCTAAAGATGGATGGGACACAGAGGAGGCCAATGCATGCAAATCTATCTTATGGAGAGGCACCACTTCTGTTAAGGACTCTTTTCTGGTAATATCAGATATAGGGTTGGAAGAGAAGAGCATAACTGATTTTGGCTTGAAACATGAGTGGGAGGCAGGCCTCTAGCTTTCATATTTCTAGATCTTTTCCATTGAGCTCATAATCCTAGAGTGATGGCGAGTAGCTATGAGCTACATGAAAAGAGTTGGTGAACAAGTAATGTGAAGTCCGATTTTCAGAAGAAACCTATCAGAAGTTGGGCTAGTTCTGTGGCCGCTTTCCTCTCTCAAGAGAGAAATGCCCGTTCCATTGGTTTTCTGCAAAGAAAAGGCATACAGACCAGAAAGAGGGTTTCCACTCCTGCAAAAAATGGCATATGCAAACCAGCCCGTAAGGAAGATTAGTTTCAAGTTTTGCTTAATTAAATTAGTGAAAGTTCATATGGCGGATGAAGTGGTGCAAGTTTGGATGACCCCCATAGATGGGAGCTTCTCGGTTGCTTTGTTTTCCAGGTTATTTCAAGTGAGTCTTCATGCCTTAACCCCATTGCTACTGTGTGGACATCAAGGCTCCTCTTAGAGCCATAGCTTTTGTTTGTTTGGCTGTGTTAGGGGGCATCCTCGCCGTCAATAACCTTAGAAAGCAGAAGATGGTTACTATTAACACTTTCCCTATGTGATTAGAAGATGAGGAACTAGTGGATCATCTATTGGTTGATTGACCAATAGCCCAATTGATATGGCAATCTGCTCTTTAATGGTGTCTGTGTTCTAGACTTTACCCAACTCCTTTCTAGATTTATTTGAAGCCTGGAAATTAGGTGTTGATTCGACTAGGTGCGAAATAATGTGGAAGGTTACCTTTATAGGCGTATTTGGGCGATGTGGAAGGAGAGGGATACACATTGTTTTATAGTGAACATCTTTCGTGGAGTCTTTCTTTGATAAGCTGAAATTTCCTGTGGCTGATTGATGTCTTCTCTTCCTCAGTACCATGATATATGTATATGACCATTACTGATGATCAAAAGAGATTGCTTTCTTATCTCTATTTGTGCAGCAGTTTCTATCCTCTTGGTTGCCTCCTTGCTGGGACTAGTTAAATTTTGATGGAAGCGCCATAGGAATACTGCAGCTACAAGAATGGGGAAACTATCCATAACGATGCCTCTACTTGCCTCATTTCTCATCTGGCCCTATAGGTTTCTGCTTTATCAACATTGCTGAAATGATGGCTCTTCAGATTGATCCCTGGGGAGTTTCCACCATAGTCTCTGCTAGATTTTAGTGGTGGGTGACTCCTGTGCTATCAGATGTGTTGTCAGCCTTTCCAAGGCCTCCTTGGAGGATGGCCAACATGGTGAAGGAGGTGATGAATCTCACTCGTCATCTTCATGCACCTTTCCGCCACATTAAGAGAAGCAGCAATCCAAACATGGATCTTTTGGCTAAGGAGTTCGGAGGCAAAGTTTGATAATCGTCCACGAGGATATTTCTTGCTCTTCCTAGTTGTGTCTTTCCTATTAGTATCAGTTTGCTTTGTTGTTGGCCCATGTATTGATTTTGGGATTTCTTTGCACTATATAACTCTTGTACTGTAATTTTTTACAATTTTTAATAAATTTATGATTAAGGAGGAACAAATAAGGTGTTCTAAAAAGGTGCATAGAATCAGTTGGTGATGCAGTGAGATCCAAGAAGAAGAGGACACACTAATGGGCCCCACCAAGGATGATTTACTTTCTTTAAATAGTTTAGTAATTTTAGTAATTTGAGACTTTAGTGATTTGATTTACTTAGAGATTTTAGTGAGAGATTTTAGGGAGTGATTTTAGGAATCACTCATAATAGTAGTTTCTTTATTTAGACCACTCCTCTATTATAAATAGAGAGGGATGCTTGATTGTAATGTTTATGCTATATTTTTAATAAGATTTCATAATTGTTCTGTGAGTTCCCCTTTGGGTATTTTTCCCAAAGTGATCTTAGGGTTTTGAGTCTTAGGGCTCGATCTCACCGTCAGAGGTGGAGATCTTCATCGTGACCCCCGGGTTGCGCCATCAATTGGTATCAGAGCGAAGATCTAATTTCGGATCGCCGTCCCAATCACCAATTCGAGGTAACCCGTAAATCCCAATCCATTTGATTGTCATTCACCATCTTCTATTATTCCATCACCACCATCATCCTCACCATCCATCATCAATCTACCCCACACCCTTGCTCCCTCCCCTGCACAACCCACACCGAAACCACCAGTCCCTTCCCCTCCCAATCCTCAAACAAAAAAAAGAAAAAGAAAAAGAAAAAAGAGAGCAACAGATTAAACAGTAACTTGCAAAACGTCTGATAATCAGCCCCTCTCAAACCCCACCATAGCCACCATCAAAACCATTCCCCAACAAAACCCAATCCCTTCCGTTCTACACCCATCCCCATACTAATCCAAAACCCCAAACTGAAACACCAAACCCACAAAAACCTAAACCAGCCCAAACCTTCAAACTTCACCCGAACCAAATCTCGAAGCCATCAAAACTTCCGTCGGAACCCCAACCAGGAAAAAAAAAAAAAAAGGCCCCAACCAGAAACCCAGAACTTTTGAAACCAAACCAAACCCTCCCCGAAACCATCACATCACCACCACCCAATACCATATCCAAGCCAAAACCCACATCTCCAGAACCCTACTTCCCAGTCCACATAACACCTCACCGAAAGCCCAAATCCTTTTCCAAAACCTCTCTGAAACCAAAACCCCAGCCAGTCCCCAAATCCAGCAGAACCAGAAAAATCGCAATCTCCCCTTCGTTTCCATTCCAGACCCAGATAATAAAATAAAATAAAAATCAGAACAAAGCAGAAAAGAAGACAGCGAGAGCAGGAAAAAAAAAGCGAGAAAAAAAAAAAAAAAAAACAGAACCCAGCAGGCTCTCTCCCACGTTCCTACTGGTGTGCTGCAGATGGGTCTCACCTAAGTTCGGGCCCAACCCAAGCCAAAAAAAAAAAGACAAAAAGGGGAGAAAAGTGCAGAATTTTGCTAAGCAGTATATTTGAATCATTGATTCAAGTCAATATGAAACTTTTTGGGAGCCCCTTTCAAATTCAAAGAATTCAGTATGAGCGCAAATATGGCAATTGGTATTTTGAAAATGAATTCTATTTTGAAGAATTTCTCAACTTGAAGCAAGAAAATTTGACGGTTGATGAATACACCCACCAATTTCAAGAGTTGCATGAGATATGCAAATTGGTGGAAGATGAGAGACATGATTTAGCTCGTTATGTCCAAGGCTTGAGACCAGAGATCTTGGAAAATATGACTTATTGCAAAACCAGTCAAGAGGTATACTTCGAAGCCATCCGTGTTGAGCGCATGCATAGAAAGTCTCGCCGGTAACAATGTCGACAAAGAGCTCATATTGTGGAAAGACATTTTGAAGGAGAAGATAATCCCACTCTTGTCATTCGTCGCCTCCTCAATACCATTGAAGAAGAGGAAAAAGAATGGAAACATACTAAGATATACGCGGGTGATAGTCGTTGACAAAGTTGTTAATGTGGTTATTGACAATGGTAGTGCAATAAATTGTCGCAAAAGAGGTTATTAACAAGCTTAATTTGCCAACTGAGAAGCTTCATAAGCCCTACCAAGTCATATGGTCTAATGGTCATGTCATTCCCGTGACTCACGGATGTTTGGTATCTTTCAAGCTTAGCGGCTATGGAGATCAGATTTGGTGTGATGTGATCCATACGAATATTGCTCATATCCTTCTTGGTCGTCCATGACCTTTTTATCGGAAAGTGCACCGGATGAAAAGGCAAACACATATACCCTTTTCAGGAATGGTAGATGGCGTAGGCTCATGCCAATGACTTCAACATCTCTGTCGTCGTCTGCACCTTCTGCAGAAGAGCCACAAACGGAGCAAAACCTTGAAAAAGTAGTCGTGATTGCACCAAAAGAGCTGACTTCGAACAACAAAGATGACATTGAAGTGCAAGTTCATGGCAAAGATGATTTTGTGGGTCCAAACAACATTGATCAAGGCAGTGCCACTACAGAGCTGAAAAGGGTTGAGGAAGTACAAGGTCAAGCAAATATTGAAGACTCTGAACAGGTCAGCAAAAAGATTGAACATCCGGCAGATTTCACTATCATGGCACTTCCAGAAAATCCAATTGCATCATCGAAACTCAAATCAATTGCCCTAATGGTTTCACACGAATATCAAGTTATTAAAGTTCCTCCCATTGACTTCATTTTTGGGGAGCCAAGATGGATATTCACTGATCATGATCTATTGGTACAAAGGCAACACCTAAAGCATCCACTGGTCAGATCACACATACATCAGCAGCAAACACACCTCCAACGCACTTCTACATGGAGGAACAGATCGCATCCAACTTCCAAGTTATGTCATGCGAATGTAGATCAAAAGAAACGACGGAAGTTTGTGCGTTTGATTTTCGACCCAGGTGAACATTTTCTGAACTTGTGGTCGGATTCTCACCTGTGTTATCAACCTTTCAACTCCCTGGAGTCAAGCTTTTCCAAGAGGGGGAGAGTTGATGCAGTGAGATCCAAGAAGAAGAGGACCCACTAATGGGCCCCACCAAGGATGATTTACTTTCTTTAAATAATTTAGTAATTTTAGATTTTAGTGATTTGATTTACTTAGAGATTTTAGTGAGAGATTTTAGCGGGCGATTTTAGAAATCATTGATGATAGTAGTTTCTTTATTTAGACCATTCCTCTATTATAAATAGAGAGGGATGCTTGATTATAATGTTTATGCTATATTTTTAATAAGATTTCAGAATTGTTCTATGAGTTCCCCTTTGGGTATTTTTCCCAAAGTGATCTTAGGGTTTTGAGACTTAGGGCTCGATCTCACCATCAGAGGTGTAGATCTTCATCGTGGCCCCCGGGCTGCGCCATCAGCTGGCATCCTCCTCCAGAAGGTATATTAAAGTTGAATTTTGATGTTAGCTATGACCAACGAATTTGTATGGGAGGAATTGGAGGTGTTATTCGTGACTAGACAGGTTCTAAAGAATTTTTCAAGACCCATTAACTCTTTGGACTCTAATGGTGCTGATGTGTATGCTTTATTGGTTGGTTGTCGTGAGTTGCGGAAATTGGGAGGGTATAGTGCAATCATTGAAGGAGACTCTTTTTCCGCTATTCAGTGAGAGTCAGGAAAATAATCTTTTCTTTGAAAATTTTGGGTGGAAGAGGAGCAGCATCTTTCTTCTCAGTTACATGCTACTTTTAATCATGTGTTGCACAAAGCAAATGATATGGGCGGATGGTCTTGCCAAGGAAGGAGTTTTTCGATCACATATTTTCTTTGATGTTTTTTTTTATAGATATTTCTTTTGATGTTTAGCTGACTGTATTTTTGTTTTGTTTTGTTTTTTTTTTTTTCCCTTTGTTGGGTCCCATTTGTTCCTTTTTCTCTTTAATAAAATTTACTGTTCAAAAAAAGGGAAATAAAAAACAGGTTTCCCAAGCCCATATATTGGCATTAGTAGCACCATAGACTTAGCTGGGATGGCTGGCACAAAAGGAAGCCCTTCACTAGGAAGTGCCATAGGGAAAAGCGCACTGTTCAAGTTTTCCTCGTGTGGTTACTGATCATAGGGGGTATCCAGAGGTGTTGGTATGGAGGACCTTGTGGATGACTTTGATGAGTCATACGATCATCTTTTGGTGGAAAAAGTCAAATGTAGCAATGCCACTTACTCTTTAAGACCATATAAACCGACCCTAGGAGAGGCCTATACAAAAAAGATCTCAAGCCCAATTTAGAAATTATAAGAATACAGTAAAATCAATGTCACAGATATCAGTACTTTTTGAAAACAATGCAATACATACCTGAAACAATATTTTCCCAAGAATATCACAATATTTTCAAAATATACAAGAAAAATGCAAGATAATACAAATATATATAGGGAAAAACAGGAAAAAAAAAACTAAATTTTAACATTAGTTATATTTAATTTGAATTTTTTATATTTAAAATATCATAATTGGTCTAATCGGTATCACGTATAATTTTCTTTCAATCGTGGCGGGTGTGCCAATCACAAAGCACTCTAGAAACAAGTTCCCATTTCAACCATTATGCTCTTACATCTTCCTTAATCTCTCCATCCTTACTAATTATCAAGCCAAGGTATCAAAATGAATCTCTTTGTGATATCCCTTGAGTGTCAATTCTCATAGGAGTTTCACCTCTTTGCACATCCCGATTGATGTTGTAATTCTTACATTATGTCTTTGTACGACTTATTTTTAAAGCCCTTAGATTCTAAAACTTCCTGTAATCTCTCAATTTTTTGCATTTACGCCATCTCTCGATTCATCCATCAACACAATAACGTCTACAGACAACATACACGAAGCTACCTTCTTTTGAATATGAGCAGTTAACTCATCAATAATTAGTGAAGAGAGAAGGGCTTAAAGGTGACCCCTTAATGCAACCTATGGTCACTAGAAATTCATTAGTCTATCTAGAGGTAGCTCACACCCATTACGGATCCCTCATATGTGTCTAATGATTTCAATATAACCTCTTGAGACATTTCTTTTATCTACCCACCAAATCAAATCTCTTAAGTAATTTATCATAGACTACCTTGTCGTCGACTTTCTCTAAATCAATGAAGACCATATGAAGATTTTTCCTCTTCTCGGTATTTTTGCACTAATGCTTGAGTGAGAATATAACTCCGATAGTTGACACCCCTAACATGAATCAAAATTGACTTTCAGAAATCTCGGTCCCTTACCTAAGTCATTGCTCCATTACTCTCTCCCATAGTTTCATAGTGTCTCATAAGTTTAATCCCACGATAATTGGTGCAACTTCGTATATCTCCTTTGTTCTTGTATATAGGTAATACAAAAATACTTCTTCATTCATCCGGCATGCATTTTCTTTGCACTTAATATTTTATTGAGGAGCCTAGTTTACCAAACCCATCCAATTTGTCCTAAGCATTTCCAAGCCTCTATTGGAATGCCATCTAGGCTCATAGCCATCCGTCTTCATTTTTTCCAATGCTTTCTTCACTTCTGCTACTCTAATTCTACGGTAGAAGGTACGTATGGCTAACAAAGTATCCTCTCTCGATCCTAAGGCTCCTATAGAATCTTCATTTAGAAGTTTGTTAAAATATTCTCTCTACCTTTCTTTAATATCACTAACCTTCACTTACCTTTTGTTTGTTGCTCTTTATACATCTAACACGATCTAAATCCCTACTTTTTCCTTTCTCTCATTTTTACAAGCTTGAAAATATCTCTCTACTTCTTATGTTCCCAATCCACAGACGAAGAAACTTCACTCAACTACCCTACACAGACTTATTGTTTTCAACCCACCTCCATCCTTTCAACTTCCAACTGTTATTATTGCTTAATTTCTCTGCTCATGCAAAACGTGGAAACTCAATCACTTAATTCTAGCATCCAGTTATAGTATTATTTTTATTCTTATGTTGTCCCTACATTGCTATTTTTCACACACCACTTGCAGCAATTTTTCAACCATACTTCTAAAAAGAAGAACATATTTCTTTCACAATTAATTAATTACTAGGAAACTTGCTTCCCTGCACAGATGAAAATGATCAATTGGTTGCTATTTGCCTCATCTGGTTCCAGCAGTAAGTCATAGGATGAAAGCATTTCCTGCATTTCTTTATTGTGATGCTTAGCTTACCCATATTTCATTCATAATTTTATAGTTCAGCTGAACTATGACCTTGCCATAGATGAGTCAAAAAGAATAATGAGAACATCCACAAGAGATTAGAAAATAAAAAATGAAAATCGAAACAGATATTGAATTGCAATGTATTACGAACACTACAGATGACCAATCAATCTCCAACAAAACACCACAACAACCCACCGATTAAAAATGGCGAGTATGATTAACATACCACCACACCGTACAAACGAAAATCAGTTCCACAGAACTATATGTGTACCTCCTTATAGGCATAGGAATGATAAACCCAAACCCACTGCACTAATCCCATCACCCAGAATCGGCACTCGTCCTAGATTGCTAGTCATCTAATCTATGTTCACTATTGGATCAAAACTTGGATCATTTAAGAATTTTCAGCATAAGCTTTCTGAAGGCCTTAAATCCTACCTACAATGACCTCATTAGATTGGTTTTTCTTCATTTTTCTTCCTTTCATCAGACCCCCCTAACCCAACCACAGCCCACGATTGGTGGTTTCCATAAAAGAATTTTCTCAAATTCTGAGAAACAATCAATAAGCAACTAAAAACTCAGAGTCATCTGAACTAACTATGACCTAAACAGAAATAACCAAAGCTGTTGTAAAATCTACAATCTAGACGCTAAGGGCATGCTTGTTTCATGTATTTGAATACCTAGGATTGTATTTCTGTATGTAGTTAAAAATGAAGAACCAAAATTAAATATCCAAAAATGCCCATCAACAAACATTCCATTTAATGGAAATTGAATCAAGGAAAAGAATACCCAAACCATCACCCTACTAATTCAATACCTAGGAAATTCAAGGTCTCATCTACATTTCACCCCTCAAATTTTTAATAATCTTCATTTCATCATGAATTCCTATGTATTTTTTATGCAAACAAAAATGCTAGGGCAGTCCCACCAAGAAAGAGGTGAATCCCACCAACTTCCGAGATTTAAAAAAAAAAAAAAAAAGAAATCTCATACATATCTAGTGTTTCTCAGATGGAGGAAAAAAAAGAAAGAAAGAGGAAGAGAATTTCATTTGAATGGGTTTTTTTTGGGTGATAAAACACTTGAATGGAATTAAAAACCCAAAATCATGAATGAAAGATGAGGTAGTGGAGAGCTTGGGTACCTCAAGAAAAAGAAGGGTACCTTCGTTGCAGATGCTGCCCTTTCTCTCTCTACTTTTCTTTGGGGTACCCCAAATCCTCCATTTATATATATATAGATATATATGAATCTTCATATGATCTCTCTTGGTGAGTCCTTTTTCAGTCATAATCTACTCACTCATCTTATCCCAATTGTGCCCAGCCTGGCACTTTCCCATCTCTACTGTCAGTAAATACACGTCACTTATTTATACACCCAGGATTAAGATAAAGATTAAGATTGCAGCTGAGAAAGACAGGCTGTGTGTGGGGCTGTCAGAGGTTATGGGTTTTGGTTGGAATTGTGGGCAAGAAGTACAGAGGCAGGGACAGTTTTGTGAATGGTCAAGGACACTTTTGGGTGATGGTCCTTGGCATGTAGTAGCATAAGGACAACTGTATTGTCACGTGGAATGATAATACAGTTTTACAAGGGTGGCCCATGGTGTGCCACTAGTATTGATTGTTCAGTGAGCAGAGATGTTGCAATACTACTAATTATATCTGTTTTTGGGGATTTTTATGAAAAGAGAATCTTCTTAGAATTGGTCAGGATTAGTGTGGATCCAAATTCTGAATATTGATTGTGGAGGAACCCAACCCCCTTTTTTTTTTTTCATACACTCACTTATATCAACTTTTTTCACTTTCTTCCTCGTTTTTCTTCTTTTTTATCCTTAACCACTTATTTAATTCAGTTTATCATATTATTTTCTTTAAAAAAAGAGTCAATTGAGTCGTATTTTTTATTGTCTCTAGATGGCATGGATATGCAACTATTGCTATTTTTTTTTCCCAACACTAGGCCACCACCGACCAACCTCATCTTGTCCTTCAATCCCCACTACTCCGGCTCCCTCTTTGACGCCCTCTAGTCCTCTACATCTATTTGTTCTTAAAGGAGATCATAACGATGAATTAAATCAAAAAAGAGATATGGAAGAGGGGAAGAATAAAAGGGAGAAAGTATAAAAAGTTTGACTGACATTCATTGATATCAATTGAGGTACGCGTTATTTATTGATATTAGTGAATAGGGTAAAAAAAAAGTCAAATAAAAGAAATAATTGGGCAGGAGATCATCTACCGTCAATATTTGGAGTTTGGTCCCGTGGTCGTCGTATCCATTTTTTTTTTTACCCCTTTTATTTCTTATTGCAATATAATCACCGCATTTATGATAATATCGTGGTATTTACAGAAGGATAATGTTTCCAGCCTCCTAGGCTGGGGACAAAAAAAATATCATTATGATCTTTAATTTTTTTTTTTTTTTTGAAACTATTCAAGATGTCATGATATTAGGAGAATGTTCTCCAACGAACAGAATGCATCTGTGCAGACTGCGTTTTACCCATTTAGATGCATGTCTATCAAGGCGCGTTTCATTTGTCATACAGGGCCAGTGAAATTCAGAGGGGTTTTGCTTTTGGTTAGGGGTGCGCTCCTGAGCAGGAGAAAATTTTCGTCTATCAACTGGAGGAGGGGAGATGGAAAGCAACATGGTGCCAGAAAAAAAGTCCCACCCTTTTATTTTACCTCATAAAAACAAATGCATTTTTTCTTTTCCTTGAGAAAACAAACACATTTTTACAGTTTTACTTTACAAGCATCGTATACTTCTATTAGATAACCATACCTTTCTCAGTGACTTGACGTTACTTCCACAGTAAATTATTCAAAAAGGGATTTTCTTTTTCCAACCAGAAATCTATGCATTATCAGTTGTCCCACTTTCCGTGCTACTGGATCTCCCCACCCCTACATTGTGAACTTAGCGGTTCAAACAGGCTTGCCAAAATAACTTTAAAATCAATTTGGAGGCTCTGTTACCATGACAACCTTTTGTTTATTGTAGAACCGCCGTATCCCTGAAAGAAGGGCCCTATATTTAAATTAATGGGTACAAAGTACACTTCCATGAATAGAGAATTAAAAAAAAAAAAAAAAAAATCATCGGTAAGTAGACTAAAAATAGAAAGATACTTCCACACAAAAGCGGCCTACAAGTAAAGAGATATCAAAGGAACAGGAACCGGATCCCCCTGTTTGGACCCAATCATAGGGGGGGGGGGGGGGGGGGGAGACACATGGAGGAGGAGGAACAGATGGCCGAGAGTTGCCAGGGATGACACGCTATATCCTTTAGATTTTCTCCTGCACAGGGTAATAATGAGTAACCAGGGTATGATTATGATGACTGCTGCATATTTGTGTAAAAGTATAAACATAACAGGACCACTTCATTTAGTTGAAAATTGAGATGAACAATGACCTGCTGCTTCAGCTACATTACACCTTCGAAACACAATTACACAACCATTTGCTTATGTAGCAAGTAATCGAGCAACGTTATTGTGAGTGCATCATAACCTAATCGTGTTCAAGACACCCAAACAGCAGCACACAAGATTCCATCTCTGTAACTAGTAGCCATAGCTTAAAACTACATCAGCTAAACGAGATTGTGCAATAAGACATCCAGATTCCATCACTTTCCATTATACAAAACCTCTTTTGACTAGACAGTCTGAACCATTTTCAAAGGCCAACTCCAAGATGCCTAGACAAAGGCAAGAGGGTGCCGATAAGGAATGACTAAAACATATCCATGCGAAATGATTCAGAGCTACTATTTATATCTTCCTGGATGTTATTATACATAGCTGTGATACTATTGTATAGGCTGCAATGCTCTTAACTTATCCGACCATTTGACCACTGAAACTAGCCACGCCAGTTGTTTTGTCTCTTGGCTTCAAATGCAGCACCATCACTCAGCATGTCCTGTGCATCAGTCTCCATTCCGAGCTTGGATAGGGCAAGAGCCTGCAAGTAGAAGGCAGTAGGCCACTCCGACATGAACACCTGAGCCTGCATTGCATCCCGCAGGGCAAGCTCTGGTTGACCCATCATCAAATAGGACAGACCCCGCCTCGCAAAGACAGTAGCTGAAGGAGCAGACATGAGTGCCACCAGCTGCATTTTGCAAGGACAATACAGTTTACACCACAGATCAATCTTGTGAAAGGGATACGTTATCATAAATAGACACCCTAAATTCAAAGTTGAGAGGGGGCATCACCCAAGAGAGAGAGCTACAGAAATGAATTGTCCCTAGTGATTCAATTACATAGGTTCCGGGGTAGTAGGGCATCACCCAAGAAAAGCAGCCACAGAAAAGTACTACCCCAGTGATTTTAATTGTTCTTGTTGACTAGAGTTTCTTTTACTTAAAAAAGGATTTGTCAGAGGGTTGGTCGAACATCATTATTGGAAAAGGAAAGCATCTCCTTTTACCGTCTGCAATGAAAACACAAGATTTCTTCAAAAACCCAAATCTCATGAAAGGGTAAAACCAAAGCAACCATACTGTGGCTGTTCCAAATTGAATTGGTTTATCCCTTTAGTTCTTGCAGTGATTTTCTTGATTTTTCGGTTTGGATATCGCATTATAATGCTCTAGTTTTCATTTGATGCTGAATTTTGAAACAGCTGCATATATACAGAACTGTTTTGTTTGAAGATTGCGAGGAACTCTGAAAATTCTAGTTTTGAGTAGCTTGGATTTGGACAAAAGAACATATCCAAGAGGGTTAATTTTGGCAGCATTTCGAATCTAAAATGGCATAGGGTAGATAAGTTCAATTCCCTTTGATTCAATTACTGGGTTTTTTTTTTCCTTTTCTTTTGACCCAGTTGAAATAGTTCCACTTCCTGTCAACTGTTTGTGTGCACTTACTGTGCTCACAAGTAACAACCTTGTGGAACAGTAGAAGCCTCTCTAGGGAAGGATACTCATTTTGACTGCTTTTTCACCCCTTATTTCATGCACCTGGCTGAAGATTCAGCACTAAAACAACTAAAAAAAAAAAAAAAAGAGCACTAAAAAGGTTGAAGTTTTATCACATAGCAATAGCATCCATGTTTGTTGCATAAAAAATAAAATATAAAAATCTTAAAGGGACTGATTAGTGTTTACATCTAAAGCTTTTGCCAATTGACTTGCTGGATTTTCTGCAACTTACTGAAATCTATAAATTTTGGACTGAAATTATCTATTGGAACTTGGTTAAATTTTTTCTGAATAAAATCAGGGTGCTAAAATTTCATATTGGAGGTTCCCAGGCTAGTTCGGGTGAGGCAGATTATCTGAGTTGGTCCAGACCAACTGAGTTTGGTCTGGACAAACACAATCTGAATCAAACAATAGGCCTTGCCTGATGAGCAGAATGGATAATGTGAACATGGCTAGGAGGCACCTATGATACCCCAGATGCTTCAAAATAGGGAAAGTTCCATGTCGTATCAAACCCGGTAGATCTTTTATGAGAAAAATATGTCCCTGCAGTACCCATGAAATGTCCCTACTGTATTATAGGATGGCACACACCTGCATGTGGGTTTCAAGTAGGCTTTGCATCTGTTCTTGGTACAAGGTCTCCTAGTTGACTTAACAAATATAGCTGTTAGCAGACAATCACATAGGGAATGCCACCTTCTATAAGCCTATAACTAGTACTGATGGCAATATAGTATATAAAATTATACCCTTCAGTAGAAACAATGAAAGAATTTGGCCCTAGACAGAGAAGAAACTTGACAAGCCAGCCCCAAATGGAAAGGGCAACGATTCAATAATGATGAATCTTGAGCAATAGACAACCCCCAATCACATCAAAAGGTAAACACCTCAGGAAAAATAAATGATCTCACAAGACAAAGTGAGAAAGGAAGAATCCTACCTTCGAGTAGCAATCAATGGCAGTCTTGAAATCTTTGTCCCTGAAAGCAATATCTCCAAATTTCTTTGTATTTAACATCTCTTGCACTTGTTGTGTCCATTCTTGAAATGACAGCTACATAAACCACAATGAACACAGTAACATGCCACATAAGATTGTTTAGGCCACCAGGAAGCATATAAGGACATCATATAATAAACCAAAAAATTAGAACAAAGCAACAAAGCAGCCCAGAGAAAATACCACATAGACAGCATTCCATGTTTATATAAATGTGTTCTTTCAGTCAACATCTAGTCGATACTCATAATTTTATTTCACTTGCATGTCCTCCCTTTCTTCACAGTTCAGACAAGCAAAACTTAAATAATAAAAAAGTACCATACCATATGTCCCTTTAACAAACCTTTTCCTACTTTTGAAAGTAACAATAGAGGTTAGAGCTTATGCGAAGCTAACTGCTGAAATTCAAACTTCAGTAATCATTACAGAAAACCATAGGCACTAGAGACAATCCCAACCATGAACTAACTCTTAACGCTATTGCTAGCTCTTAAGAAAACAGCCAAGGAATATCATTTCACCATGTGTTAAAATAAAATTTAAAGTTAATATTAAATTTTACTGCTGTTTCTGTAACTATCCATCAACTTGTTCATAAATCAACCATTACCAAATTTGTGTCAAAATCCAGTGATCTTTAAGCTCATGAGTTGTAATCAACAGGCTATTCAACAAGGGTTGCATATGGGTTAGAACCAGCCAGACCCAATTTTAATAAATGGGGTCCAAGTCCATGTCTCCCATCAAATCCTTTTCCTTTCTTTCCTTTTTTTTAATGGTAACCTGTATTAATCAACAGCTTCACTGTACAACAGGATTATACCAAAAAGCAAGGCGGGGAAAAAAGCGTATCCGCGCACACACACACACAAAAAAAAAAAAAAAAAACAAATAGCCATCACAAAACCAAAAAAGAGCAACAAACAAGCCATCTGAAAAATGACAGCAAAAACAAAGGAAACGCCCAGGCAACAGCTCAAAAAAGAACCAAACTAGGAGAGGGTCACCTCCCTCCAATTGTGTAAGATAGTATCAATGGTCAATCTCCAGAAATCAGGAAGTACATAGACCCAAGATGTGGTGCTGAATCTAATCTTGGTGAGGATGTCTTCTTTAGAGGTAGCTATAGACGCCATAGAATCTCTCCTAGTGGAGACCATAAGCAGGCTTACATGCATTAAGCAGATAAAAAATGGTCAAAGAGATAACTCAGCTGATGCGGAGCAAGGTACCAAACGCGGGCGGTAGAGATGGAGGGTGGAGGGGTATATTAGGCTTTCACCTGGATAATTGGCCTCACGCCAAACTCCCTATTGCGGGCAAGGAAGAAGAAAGAACTTGGGAAACCCAAAAGCACTCAAAACTTTTCGTTAATCATAGTCTGATTGCCAAAGAAGCATTACAATGCATTGTATAAGAAGAGGGGAAAAACCAAAAACTAATCTTAGCCATCTAAACACATCAATGACCAAGATTTAAATATCAACATAATAACTTAAAACATAAGCAATAAACACCCTAAATAAAATAAAATAGGCATGTAGGTAGGCTGGGCCCAAAGAACTGGTCGAGATGGATGGGTTAGGCCCATTGGCGGGTCAACCCATGGGGGACCATGGGTCTGTCCTGCATCATCAGCTGTGATTAAACCCGGAAAGAACTGAAATCAATAACCCATTAGCCACTTTAAATAAGCACAAGGTGGTCATCAGATTCCTCCGCTGACAAGCACAAAGGGCAAGCATTGACAACGATCATATTTCAGCTCTAGAGTCCATGACTCCGTCCCAATTCTATGAACCATACCAAGATCTATACCTGGTTATATTATCAAGTCTAATTTGGGTCCCTGGTTTTTCTTTAGGGGCTTTGACCGTACTCCTTGTTAAACATAGAATCTCCTCCTCATGCTTAAACTTCAAGAAATTTTCCTGTAGTGCTTTGTACAGTAAGTACGCTCTGAAAATTTTCAAAAATGCATATGCATTTGCAATATCACAAAAAATTGCAAAAATTTGGGACATCGCAAGAAATTAATGGAGACGAAATGACTGATCAGAGCTCTAGTAAAGGTATTGAAAGGATCCACTGTCCAATTACAACAAAAGCTTCTTTAATGGCAATTTTCTTCTCGGATCCTTCCTCACCCTTTTCACCGCCACGACAAAAGACAGGCACATCGCACTTTGTCGAAATGGGTCTGTTGCCTTCACTGCGGGAGATGCTTGTGGATTCAGATAGGAGCATCTGTGAGAAGCTTTGGGTGTTTTAGATGGCATCTGTGGGTGCCAAGAAGGGAGAGAGGAGGCGTATAATCACAAGCTAATGGTGCCGATTCTGTTGAAGAATATTTTTTGGGTGTTGGATCTGGCGACTGAGGGGATTTTGGTGGAGACTTTTCAGATGGAAGCGTACCAGAAAGTGTCGTTTTTATAGGTTGGTTGCAATAAGAGAGCAAAGGAAAAGGCAACAGCAGATCCTTTGGAGCCACTATTCAGACTTGGTTGCAGTGCGTTGATATTGCTATTGAGAGGGCTGAAGCGTGCCTCAAAGATCAGAGAAATGAAAAAAAAAGTTCCATGAATGATCAACATCTACCTGTAGGAGAAAAAAAAATTTTCTTTTCTTTCATAGATTTTTTGTGATATCACATAATTTTCTTATGATATGGGTATATTTTCACATTTTTCCCAATATCACAAATTTATAGGCACTCTTTTTTGACATTTTGCAGAAGCTACTTGCCTTACGAAGCACTGCAGGGAAGTTTCTTGAAATTTAAGCGGAAGGGGGATTTCTGTCTAACAAGAATCATGCGGTGTCTCTTTTCCCAGTGAAAGTAGAGTTTCATTTCATTCATGCAAAAAAGAATAATGGTTTTGTAGGTTGATTGCAGTGAGAGAGCAAAGAAGAAGGCAATAGATCTTTTGAAGGTGTTATTGAGAGTTGGTTGCAGTGAGTTGATATTTCTATTGAGAGGGCTGAAACATGCCTTAGAAAGATCAGAGAAATGAAATAAGTTTCCTGGGCCCATTTGGCACTTTACTAGAATAGTAAAAGTCAAGTAAAGCTTTTATTTTTCAGTCAAGAGGTCACATCAAAAGCACTTTAATTCAAAATTCCCTCTATCTTCTTAAAAAAAAGTCAAAAAGCAACCACCTTCATTCACTAAAAAACAAAAAAAATTCCACTTTTCTATACAAAAGGTCAAAAAGATTCCATACCAAACAACTAAAAACAAAATACCATCATAACCAACTTATATTTTATTCCCTCTTGATTTGATGCTTTACTTCACTTTATTTTAAAAGTAAAATTACCAAACGGGCCCAATGATCAGCAGCTCAGCTCTTGTGGTAGGAAAATTTGTTTTTGTCCTTTTTTTTTTTTTTTGGTGTGGGGGGGGGGGGGGGGGGTGGGGGGGGGTTTAGATTTTCTGTGATATTGCATATTTCCTCAACATTTGAGGTATCACAAATTTATAGGCATTTTTTACATTTTTTTTTTTTTTTTGACATTTTGCAGAGCATACTTGTTGTACGAGGCACTGCAGGGCAATCTCTTGAAATTTAAGCATGAGGTGGGAGTTTCCAGGTACAACAAGGGCCGTAGAGCCAAAACTCACTTCTTTTTTCCTAGTGAAAGTAAAGTTTCATTGCATTATTGCAAAAAGAAAATGACACACAAGAAAGAAGCACAAAATCTGTATAGCAGACAGGTCTCATAAAGTAAACAATATAAATTAAAATAATGAGTGTTCGCTGTAATATTCTGAAATGAGTTAGGTTCATCAATATAATATTTGCGTCAGATGCTGGGCCTTGGGCTTCAGAAGCCGACCAGGAAACATTTGGCCAGGTACAGTCAGGTCTTGGGCCCAACCAATTCATTTACAGCCCTAGATTCAGCTTTTTTCTGTAACCGTAGAACTTTGGCGAAGTTCCAATGTTGTTCAGTGCTTCTAAATGGATCTTAACAAAAAGAATCAATTATTTGAAACAACGAAGGAATTCTTGATGAGAATATCTATAAGTTCTTAAGGAGGATCACGAGCCAAAGTCAACAAAGCACACACTTCTCAAAATGATCCATAACACTGGCAAAATTCTAACCAGAGAAGATTTCACAATCTAAACCACATTAAAGCAGAAAAATTTAAGTAGAAAAGACTGGATTATGGTAAGATGCACTCCTACCAAAGGAAAACATGCAAATACATGGCACTTTTTTTTATTGGTAATACATGGCGCATCACACACGCACCAGATGTAACCTGCTAGCCAGAAAGACCCAGCCAGTTTATTATTGACCAAAAACCAAGATGGTCCACTCATCAGGTGGGTACTCATGCAAGAAAATAATGAGCAATTAACAGAAAAGGGTTACAGTTCAATATACACCTTGAAAGTAACCTTGAACTTGGTCCACATGGTGAATGGAGCCGCATAATTGTGCGCGAGGAAACTAAATGGTGGGCCCCACAAACAGGCACCTTAAAACATGCAAGAATGGCACATGAGTTGACATGCCTCATCAAATATGCAGCTCCACCTAGGCATAACAAGACTCAATAAACCTTATGATCTTGACAGCTTGCTTCTAGACTATTTAGCTCAAGTACATCAAGTTGATAAAGACAAGGGCTCAGATCTTATTTTACAATAGACAGATGCACAAGACCAAAGGAAAGGAAAATAATTAAACAAATAACAAGAATAGCTCTGCTCACCTCGTTTTCAGCACCTTCCTCATCCTTGTAACCTGTTTTAAGCAAGATATCATGCACAGCAGTAAGATCCATCCTTGCACAAGCCTTTCCCAAAGGAGAAAGAAGAGTTGGCAGAACAGCCGTTGTTTTTTGTAAACCCATCAGAACATGTGATGACACCTATGCATGCCAATGAAATACACAAGGAAAAGTCACATACAATTATAAATAAAAAATGCTTTGCCATATAATAAAAATTATCAGGATAAAAAAAATGAGCATTATCTATAGTTACCTCACACTGCTTTTGAAGAGGGGTAACTGCCGCAAGGAGAAATGTGGTATTGGGTCGATCTCTAGCCTCTGACTGCAGGCATCTAGAAGCAAGATCAACCAACTTAGTTGCATCTTCAGTAGAATACTGCCCCTCCAAGGATGAATCCATCAACATCAATATGTTTTTCCCTCTTATCAAGTCCAATGCCTACAATGTAAGACTGATTAGCAAACAACATCAACCATCTCCAACAAGAACACTTCAAACCAATGGAGTGTAATCCTGAAACACCGATTTAATGCCAACAACAGTAAGAGCAGTCAGATCAGCTGGCTCTTTAATTAAATCAGCATAGATATTTGGCACACTCTGTAGGAGTTTCTAAACAAAGCGTAGTAGCAGTATAAAAGGGAGACCATATGTAAAAACATGGAGTTTACTAAATATTTGCATTCCCCAAAACGCACAAAAAAAGGGGAGAAATGAGACCCAAAAGAAAAAGACTATAATGATGAATGCAATAGAAAGCATCTTACATGGCTTGGTGGAATGTGTTTCCCACTCAAAAGGTCCAACAGTACTGTTCCATAACTGTATATTACACTCTCTGGGATAATCCTGCCTGCACTAATTGAGCATCGAAATCAAGTTCAACAAAAGATAGATTATCAAACACTAATTATATACTCCTTTAACAAAAAATTAACAATATCTCTGTATATAAATTTATAGATCTGCATGAGCTCAGCTCATCCAATGATACAAAATCCAAATAAGATCCTTGTGGATCTTGTGGGAACATGAGTCATTAAGCTTTAGCTTATATATATAGAAGCAAAACACATACAATAAACAGATGCAGAAACTGGTGCAGCATAAAGGGGTCTACCAATAAATTGGTTTACAAAATAAGATTAAAAAAAAAGAATAAGGGAAAATATGAGAAGGATAGCCCTAAAAATTAAGGTAAACATTATCAAACTCCATGAAAGCCTAGAAATTGGAAGGTAAAATACCCTTCTTCTTCAGTGGGGGAGAGAATAATCAGAACTGCAGTTGCAAACAGTAAAACCTCATCTGTAATTTTGTATTCTGCCATCACCAAGTCAGCATGAGATTTGGTGAGATAAACATCCTGTTGCAGCACTCTCACAATTCAATTCTCTTATTGATAATCTATCCCTGGGATTTCCATATAGGTCATCACCATTGACTTGCTCAACAAAATTGAATGCACAAGCTAATTGTCTAGTTCTAATATCTGCTAGACAGGAAACATACTTCTACAGCCGTTCCAAGGATACCGAATGATTTCGTTCAGCATTCAGGAGGAGAAACTTAAGTGCCAGCTAAGAATAGAGCAACACATGATGATGACATGCAACAATTTTGAAACATGATTTTTCTTGATGTTCAAAATCATGCTAGTCTCTAAGATTAGCTCTTCCACAACCTAAGGCTATGTAGGCCCCATCTTTACCAGAAGATTCTACTTACAATCATAGCTCATGCTTCTAACTCCAAATCAATAGGACTTCTTATGGACACTATCCTCAGCACTCACTCCTCTAGCCGATTTAAATTTCACACATCCCTGTTGTTATTGTAGCGACAAAAGCACTAAGCTGTATATTAAGTTGAACAAGAAGTGCAAATATGCCATGCCTAAACCAGATTAAAGCTTGTATGCCCAAGTCCTAAACCTAAATTCATAATAACCAAAATTCAAGCCATAATACTATAAAAGAAGCAGGCGAACAACCCTAGAGCAAATTTTAGTTGACCAAAGGAAGCTCAGTTGGGGCCAAGATATGCATTAACACACCTGTCCGCAAAAACTCTGGGGGAGTGTATGCCAAGTTGGTGCTGTAGCTTTTACCATCTCGACTATTTTTCATGAGACCAAAACTGGACAGACGAGGGTCACCATCCTGCCACAGTACAATTACAGATAAGCTTTTATGAGTAAATCAGAGATAATTTGCTGGTTCAAATAGACAAAAATTATCATCTCAAAAGAGTATCTAGGTCCCAGGTCATCTAAAGAGCAAAGGAATTGCATTGAAATCTGAAGGTATATATATCAACACAGATATCTAAAGATTTCAAGTTTCAAAATAATATGGAAGAAAATTCCATTAGAGCTATCCACCACACGTCGACCAACTAGGACCATTGAAATAACTACTCCTGTTAGACACTGTAATTGATAATATCTGTAACATATTCTCATGAATTATAGTTGCCCCAATCACGGGGATTTTGATCATTTTCACCTCACTTAAAAAGGATATACTTGCTGTGACTATTCTGTAAAAGTCCTGCTCAAAGGATACACAAGAAGGAGACCTCCCAAGGGATCGATAATCAAATTTACTCGAGCAAAATTATTCTTTCTTTAAGTTTTCTCTGTTCTCAAGAAGTTTTGTCAAAATCCACATTACATAATGAAACATATGATTGTTTTAGATGCAGTTAGTAAGAGAATGCCGTGTATGGTACTAGAGTTAATAATTTACAAATTTAGGAACTTAAGCAAATTAAGGCGACAAGTCATTTCTAGCAATTACTTTGCAATGGAATTTGACCACAATTCTTATCCACAGCAAACAATTGTTACTTTGTCTGGTACTTCAAGTGGCCTCTACTTGTGTAAAATCTGTCTAAAAGCTCAATCAAGGTACGATAAATAAAAGGGGACTATACCTTGTCAAGACAAAGTCAACTTACAGATTTCAGAAACAGAGTGGGGTAGAATAAACAGATGACCATCACATTGTTTTGAACCCCTACCTTCTTCTTCAGCTCTTTTTCTTTTTATTTATTTTAATGTACCTTGACTAGAATCAAGGTTGTAACATTGAGCACCTTCCAAGTGTGCTACGGGCCCTTGTCAATCACCAAAGGTCCAACGCTAGTGATTTTCATTATAGTTATGCTCGATGTATTAAGTGTCTTTCCATGTTCTTGTCCTTAAGGACATGTTTGTGCAGCTACAATGGAAAAGGTATGGGGAATCACTTTTCCTATCGCCCCAATCAGAAATGCATATCCTCACTAGCGAGGGAAATTAACATAATCTTAGCCATTTTCCACAGCAAAAGAGGATCGCACCAAAAAAAAAAAAAGAGCAGCGCGGAAACCCTAGTCATTTTTTATGTTGGAACACTGGGTGGGTAAAACAATTAAATGTGCCCATTTGGTCAAGCATACTCCCCAGCTTAGTAGGACAAAGCAGTAGAGTGCATGTGAAAGAAAAGGAAGGGCTTCAGGTTTAAGACTAAAAAGGTGGCTCTTCTGACTCCTCAAATGTTCCTAAGTGCAATTGCTACAAAGTAAGAGGGGAGCAGTTGTTGGACGTCAGAGAGACAGCTCCAACAGCAACTTACTTCTGAAGAAATTGGTTAAATCAGACTCATTCAAGTAAGATTCTTCCTTTTTCCCTCATCCTTGTTGGCTTTAACTATTGAAACCACAAACCTTATCACTAAAATCACAAAGTGCTTTGCTTGCTCTTATATTGAGCTTGTAAAAAAAGGAACATCAATTTGATTTGACCAACGCCATCTTCAACAACCCCCCTCACTCAGGCTCAAGTCCAAGTCAAAAAATTCAGTCTCTCTTAAAACCTGTGAAAAAAAAGTCAAATTTATTTGCATACAGCAATGACAAAAACAAAGATTTAATGTAAATTTCAAATAAAACAATCAATGCAAAGCTTCTATTTTTTTTCCTAATCATAAAAAATAAAATAAAAGCTTATTAATTGCCAACATGGATGTGTTCATGCCCAATGTACACTCAAAGTAAACACAGATACACTTAAAAAAAAAAAAAAAAAACTGTTTCATATACCTCATCAAAAAGAACTCTGTAAGCATTCAAATCATGGTAAATTTTCCTATTTTCAGCATGGCAATGATCAAGGGCCTGCGCTATATAGTACGCGACCCTCAATCGCATCTCCCATGGCAGCGGCTGCTTATCCCCTACAAATAAACCATCTCACTAGTTCAAAAAAAAAAAACACTGTAATTGAATCCAAAACCACGTTTTGTAGCTACCGATCCAGACATGGAAAAAAAAAAAACACACACGCACACACACAAAGAGAAAGACGACATCAGTATAGCATTTATCACATACAGTGAAAGAGATGCTTGGACAGAGTATCATTAGGCATATATTCCGCCACCAAAAGCCGCTCATCTCCTTCGGCGCAGCATCCGATCAGATTCACCAATCTCCGATGCCGGACTTTTCCCAAACCCGCCGCCTCCGCCTGCCACGCACCAATCAAAACCCGCTAACACTCAAACTTCCAGACCTAAATCCAACGACCTAACAGCATCAAAACCAAAGGAAATGAATCAAAGATCTCACCACGAACTGCTGCGCATCAGGCCACGACTGCTTCGAGAATCTCTTCACCGCGACCAAGCGACTGCTCTCCAATTTCCCTCTATACACGACGTTCGGAGCTTTCTCCCCGCTCTCCGACACAATGCAGTCGGGGCTGAATCCGTTCGTCGCCTTCCTCAGCTCCGGCAGCCCGTACTCCTTGAATGCCGGCACTTGCAGATCGTTCTCCGTCTGACCACCATTACCTAACCGATTCCATCCAAAAAAACACAAGATCAAAAACACAAATCAGAAACGAGAAAAAATCCTCATCGAAACGGACGAGATGAAATCCGAAACCGAACGAAATACCTAGATCTGGCTTCTCCTCTGCCTGTACGGACTCTTCTTCTGGAGATTGTACATGGCTCGTCTTCGACTGCAAGCATCCCATCCCTGCGCGGAAACTGAAACTCTAGAGCATGTCCGAACCGATATATCGGGTTTCAAAGCGAGAAATCGGTCCGAAACGGTGGAGATTCGATTCGATGTAGAGAGAAAGCTGAAAAGGCTAGATCAAAAGGGAAGAGTTGATTGAGGTGATGATGTGAGAAAGAGAGAGTACGAGAACAGTACAAGTAGAGAAAGGGAGGGACTGGGAGGAGAGAGAGAGAGAGAGAGCAGAAGAGTCACGTGATGAGGATATGATGAGGCACGTGAGGAAGGAGAACAGAGCAGTAGTAGTATTACTAGTGAAAGGTTTGGTTTTTAATCTCCTGCGGAGTGAGGAGTGGGGACAAAAGAGGGAAAGACTCGAGAAGACTTTGCAAGCAATCGGAAATGGTAATGGTAATGGCAATGGCAATGTAATGTGATGAGAGAGTGTGTGAAGTGGGAAAGTAAAGTTGCAATTCGTGATAAGTCTACATCCCACCTGGAATCCGTTTCCTCATCGTCTGAACGCACTGCAGACTTGGAACCCTCTGTCTACTTTCTGAGCTTTCTTTTTCCATTTTCATAATATTCTTTTATATTTTTGGATGATGTAAATGTTCTTTTATATTGTTGTTTTTTTTTTTTCTTAATCTTAATGATTATTTACTTTTATTTTTTGGGTTCTTTTTGCAAAAGGAATGGATTAAAAGGTCATTACCCTTTTAAGATGGTAAAAACAAATGAAATGATAATTTGATGATTTTTTTTTTTTTTTTTTTTTTTTTTGCATAGCCCTTATTCGGGAAGAAATCTTCTCATGTGTTCATTTCCCGATAATTGAAATGCATCCAAATGGGAGCCACTGCTTACTCATGAAATTTGAGGAGTTGATATCAAACCTTGTTTGTTTTGATCATTAATTGCCATTGGATTTTTCTTACAGTTGTTTAAATAATTGATATTAGATTTTGGAAACCTAAGAGCCTTGTGTTTTTTTTTCTTAGTTTTTTTGTTAAGTTGGACTGCTAGTCCGCGAGTGATACTCTGACTTAGTTAATGACACAAGGATTGATTGTTGTGCATGTGAGTGAGACCAAGATGGGGACATCACTTAACCATGAATGTGTTGGCATGTAAGAGCCTGTACGCTTGCATGGAATTAAATTCATGTGTATGCTAAAATGTATATTTTTAGAAGTGGTTAAAATTAAAGAAGTAAAGATAAATATTTATAAATGGTCATCAAATAATCTTTACTTTAATGGAAGAGGAATGAAAGGAGGTGGGACATGAAAACCCAACTATCAGCTTAATAGATCATTCCTCATCTCTTCTCATTTTAATTTCATAGAAGAGGAGATTATTTTAGTGCAATTTGAGGGTATTCACTTTTATTTGTTTAATGTTGGCCACTTTTGAAAATATCTAACTTAAAATACATAGGAATTCAAACCCACCAAACAAACCAACTTAAGTCTGGACTTTATCAGGCCCATTAAAAGTATATGCTTTTTTTAAAGAATAATGCTTGTTTGCCATGGAGCATTTTCATTTATTTTTGTTTTAGCCACATGTATTACATATGTTTAATATGACAATGGGGCCAATTCTATTTTAAATTTGGCCTAAAGGTTTTTTTTTTTTTCTTGGTACCCAGCCTAGGGTGATGAGATTGGAAACTCACAACATGAGAGGGAGAGCCCACAAAAGTGGTCCATACACATGAGAATAGGAGCATACTTAAGGTTAACCCGCATGGAGCTAAGTAACATGCGGGGTTGCCAACCAAATGAGTAACCCGTAGTTGTCGGCCCATAGTTAATGCCAAATAGAATATTGATTTTCAGCCATTTGAACTATATAGTTTTTTCCTTTTTCTTTTACTTTTCCTCTTGTAGAACTCATGTACCCACTCACATACTATATCCAAGTCCCTAATCATCAGCACTAAGGCCCAGCGATCTAACCATAATAATTTTTGTGGGAAGAAAGGTACCTTGCCATTGAGTTAACAATGGATTGGCAATTAAACTTTTTTTTCTTTTTTGAACGGTAGCAAATAAACTTTATAAGTGGTCTCACATAATGAAGTCTCTCTGGAAGTCTGCGTCTGGAATGGGAGTCGAAGGTATAAATTCGTTTATAATGACTGGATAGAGGTGATGTAAGAACAAATGGATGGAGGGTGTTTTATAGAATGTTTAATCAATAGGTAGAAAAAGAATCTTATTCCTTAAAATGTGGCCCACTTATATATATATATTATATATATGTTGAATATGACATATGCTCGTTAGTCACACTTGTACCAACTTCATAATAATCCAACTATAAAATTTTAATTGTTAATCTTTATTATTTTAATTGGCACGTTGATTGGCACGATTGTATTTCAATAAACGAAGGGAAGTTTCACAGCTTGTTTGTTGGAGACATGTTTACGAGAATTGCAAGTGTTGGGAATTTCCGACACGGACGTCGTATTAGCATTTGAAATTCTCTATTTGAAAGCTATAATTCTGAAAATCAAAATTTTGAAAAAAGCCACTTTTGGCCTTTTGAAAAATATCAAAATCCTAGCTTCCTAAATACTAGGTTATACCTGAGCATTTTAAAAACAACTCGAGCAACGATATTTTAAATTATTTATTATTCTTTTCAAACAAGAATTCTTACAGTTCCTCTAAACAATTATCATCCTACATGCGATTAAAAATATTCCTACAATCAAGGTGTAAGATTGCATCAGCCAATCATACCTGGATTGAGTCATGAAACAAAAAATTGCATCTTCAAAGTTCAAACCCATTGAACCAGGTGTGTAATGATCTAGTGGGAGTCTTTCATGAAGACTGTTAGTTTGCGTCATACATTTGTCATTCCCCACCCTACGACTGGATGCATTCAGATGGTCCCACACAAACAGGGCTTAGAGAAGTAAACATGGCCTTTTTCAGCACTCCCCTCATTGTTTGCAATAGGTCCGACGTTAGAAAGTATTGATTGAAAGCTACAGGCAGAAAGAAAACAAAAAAAAACCCATACCTTTATAGAGCGGATGCCAGTGTACACTACAGGAGAAGGATGATATTTATTACTACAATGAGATCCTCTTGGGTCTATTTCATCTTATATGATTATGAATCATCCTCCCTTATATTTCCGATCCTTTTTTTCAACTCCTAACTGCTGCCATTAGTCAATACTGAAGGGACAAAGTTAGAGAAATGTTCTATCATATGATGGGGGTTGGGTGGGGGTTGGGGATATCTTGTTTAAGCCTCATTGGTTGCAAAGTAAGGAGATATCTTGTTTTGGAGAATTTAGAATTCTCCCGATTTTATTCTCTAAAGTGGAATTTCAAAATGCTCAAGTCTTCACGGCATTTAGAATGATCAAATTATGAAAATTCAAAAGCGGCTAAAAAAGTAGGTTTTGAAGTTGGGGGTATTCAAAATTCTAATGATCAAACGCATCACTTGGAATTCCAATCCAATGGGGACATGCTATGAGGCACCAACGTTAGAAATTCTCGACATACATAATTTTTTGTAAAAATGCTTCCAACCAGAGGGGCTCCAATGGTGTCTTACTTTTCATCCGTCCTCCTTATATTTCCTTATTCTATTTTTTTATTCCTACATAAAGCTTTACCTATCTCAGTTGAGTGTCCTATTTGTGCCATTAGTCAGCACTGAAGAGACAGGTTTAAGGTAAAAAAGTCATCAAATGCAGGGTGTTTTCATGTGGACTGCGTCAAATCATTGATGCAATCCAATCAAATATAATGTAGCAGACAATGTTTTACAACAGTTGAGTTGATAAACATCATTAGATTGGACAATGGGTATAAAAACGAACTCCAACTTAATACTAAATTTCTTTTTAGCATGGATAAGTTTAACGGTGTATATTAATCCAATTAAAATAAATTTTCAGTCCTCACTCATACATTATAAGACATATGTAATGTGAATGGTTTGGATCAATAAAAAAAGGGTTCCAACAAATTGAATGGAAGGTACCCCATGATTACTCCGGTGAGGACATCAGCATGTGATCAGTGCTCAACAGCCTCAACTTAAATAATTGAAGAGATGGACTATGTCTGGGTGCATGGAGAGGATATGCATCATGTACAGATAAAGATAACGCTAAAGTGCATAATGTGTGGTAGGGAATTAGTGGGTTGATGTATGAGGTCACATAGAGTTTTTTGTCTTGAAGAAATCTATCAAGGTGGTGATAGTTTTGGTCATCTGTACATGTTATTCCGAACCGTCCATGGGCCACACCATTGACATGTGATGCCAAAATAGTAGGATGTATTATAAATAAAAGACACATCCATCTATTGTTTTTCCTTTTGACAGATGCCTTAAATAGATTAGCCAATGCAGAGAGCTATTAAAGGTGGTTTTATTATCTAGTTTGGAGTAATCTAACGGCCAGCCCTACTTTGATTTATATGGAGTTTATCAAGAGCTAATACAGCTTTGTGGGCGGAAATCTTTTCTCAGTGGGGGAGACTGGATTTTCTTATAGGGAGGACAAGCGATATGCAAAATATATATATATTATATTTATTGAGTTTTATTAATCTTCTAAAAAAATATTATTTTCATTTTTTTAAAATAAGATCTAAAGAAAAACTCATATTCTGATAATTTCTCAAAGTTTTGTGGGGGCCGTTAAAAGACAAAATAGCACGGCTCGCCATAATGAATTCAAACCATTAAATTCTTTTGTTTACTTCGTGTTTTAAAAACCGAAAGTTATACTTTACTCTAATCAAATCGAAGTAGGAACAGTGCCAGATTTATTTTATGTAAACCAATCCACCCCTAACTGATTAATGAAAAATCACTGATTGGTCGTTTGTGATCGTTTGATGAGCAATGACACCCGTGTTTAGCATGGATGGTTGAGATGTTAACACGAATAGAAATTTATCAATTGTAAAAAAATGAGAATAATGAAGGTGTAAATGATATGATAATGCAAATTAGGAATCTCAATTGTCTGGGCATGCCACTCACTTTTTCTAGTGAGTGCGTGCAACTCCATTGTAGGCCCACTTATTTAATTTGTAAATTGCTTAAAATAAACACCCTTCCCTATGGATACTCCTTCGTGTTTGCTCCAATAGGACTTGGTCCTACTGTAAAATTAAGTATGATGAAAAATGTTACATAATCAAATTTAACGGTGGAACAAACTCTTATTGGAGTCTAATTTAGGGACAACTCATTGAAAGAGAGGGCTTTCTCACTTTTTCTTTGGGATACTTTTGCTTTGGGATTTTCAACATATTAGCCCTTATATGGAGTCTCATTGCTCTCGTTCTAGTGTGGGAGTGGGAGGGGGAGGGGGAGGGGCGCGTTTTGGGAAGGATAGACTTAATACAATACAACAATACTCGCTTCTATAGGCTATCATCTCATTTTAACAACTTAATTTAAAATCACTCAACAACAAATGGATTGCTTAGTTGGTTGGCAACTCCACATGTTACCTAGCTACCTAATGATCGATCTAGGGACAGACCCAGGAGATTTTCTTTGGAGGAGCCACTAGGTAAAAAAAATCTCGTAGGGTCCATGTTTAAAAGCTCCATATAGTTTTTCACAAACCCAAGGGGTTTTATGAATACTCATGCCAGCTCCCATGCCTAGGGTAAAAAAAACAAAAAACAAAAATAAACACTCTGATACTATGAGCAGTAACCCAAATTTGTTGAATCATACTAATTATTTTTTGCTCGATCGATACATTGCGTTACACATTTTAGAACTCAACTCATAATCTGAAGAATTGTGATTTTGAACTCCTGGGAACTAAGAAGGTGGGTCCCAATTGGGAGTGATTGCGTGCAGGCCTTTTGGAAAAAGATAAACTGGCAAAGCACATTCACCCAATGATCATCCTGTTTGGAGGCACTGCAGTAAACAAAGTTCAATAAAGCTCTTGCAAAAACAGAAGTGCACATTAGTGAGCATTTATTTAAGAAAAGTCAACGCTGCTATCTAGGCACTTCAATTAAGATAAGAGAAGCTTTTAGGTTCTGGGCTTCAAGACAGGTCACTATGGCCAGGGAAATTCCAACAACTTAGGTTTAAGTGCTTGCATTTTCACTGATATAACTCAGAAATGGGCCCAATTGTAGATGTGGAATGACCCATAGATCAGGAAAATGAAAAGTCCAACATATTCCACTTTTGTCATATTTTTCTATGCTTGCTGTTGTTAATCCATTGCCACCCTCTATTACAAGGACCCTCCATTACAAGGCAATAGCCAATAGTCAATGGCTTGTCTTCTATGCCTGTGAGATTTTTTGAAAGTACTCTCATCAATTGTTGGGCTGGTAGTGAACACTGCAAAGACTTCTTCTTGAGACTATGAGAAAATTAGGACCCCTGAAATGTTTCTTAAAATCTGTTCGAGTTTGGGAAGCTTGAGATGCCCAAGTGGTTATGGGTATTGCTTCTCACCCACAGTGCCAGATATTCACCCTTGGCATTGACCGAGCACAAGATGGTGAGGGCCATCAGGAAGAGAAGGGCCGAAGGCACACTTGAGCGGAGCACGGCTGGAGCAAAGTACCCATGGAACACCCCTAGGGCCCGTTTGGCACTCAACTAATACAACAAAAGTAAAGTAAAGCCTCCAAGATGTCACAACAAATGTACTTTATTCAAAACTTCCCCATCTTAAAAAAAAATAAAAAAATAAAAAAGCAACTACCTTTATCCACTAAAATTCAAAAAAACTTTACTTTTCCATACAAAAAGTCAAAAGATTCCATAACAAACAACTAAAAACAAAATACAATTATAACCCACTTATATTTTATTATTTCCTCAAAATCAACTTTACTTCACTTGACTCTATTAGTAGAGTTACCAAACGGGCCCTAGGAGGCTCTGGGCTAATGAAGTTGGGTAGTTTACTGCTTCCTCCTATGTAATAGAAAAAAAAAATTGCTGAATTTGTTGACCTTGCCGTATATAAGATTGTATTGTGATACCTTTAAATTATATTGTTGAAATGAATCTTTTTTTTTTTATTTTTATCAAAAGTATAAGGGGATATCTTTGTTATATTGATTTAGGAGCCTTAAAAGTTTAACGGTATCTTAAGTGGTTTTTTCCTGAATCTCAATTACGACCGGAAATAGTTCAAAATGAGTGTAGAATTAAGGTGAGTGCCACTAATGGGGATTTAGAAAGTATGATTAGGTTGGATTAACGATGGTCCCGTGTGGCTCTAAAATTATTATCTCTCATATAAGCCATGAGAACTACCTCTCATCAAAAACAAATCCTGCACATCATATGCCTAACCAAAAAAAAATATTCACATGCTGATATGCACCACGCTCTCCTGCCACAGTTCAAGTCAGAGGACCCAAACCTCCAATAATTCCAAAAAGGCACATATAAAGGCGGCTCTATACTGTTTGTTCTTTGTACCGGCCATTAGGTTTAGGCCTAGGGTGTGTATATTGTATTCATTTCCTGCCAATTGAACTAGGAGAAAGAACCCCATGTGCTACCCATATCAGAAAACCTAGCCAATGGTTGGATCCTTATCTTGATTTAAAATAATGGCCTATGTACTGTTTTAATTTGTTAGTCATAATTACTGTTATGAGTCCAAAACCCTAATACTTTCTTTGATTACATTGCATTTGACTTTTCAAAAATATCGACTCAAAGCGAATTTGGGCATGGCATAGAACATGAACATGACACATTTGGATCAGATGGTTGATTGAGTGGCTAGCATTAGCATCATTCAATTGCACATGATGTGACCATCTTTTTGGGTTTGGCTCCAAGCTGGCATGTCATTTTACCAGTGATGCTTAAAAATCTCTCAATCTCACAACCTAATTATCTACATCATTAGAAAATCTTGTTAAAAAGCTTTTAATGGATAAACAACGTTGACACATTCAAACCTCCCTCACATCTGAATAATGTCATCCAATTGCTTGTGGTGGATGTTAACATAGTTCCCTCTTATCAAGGAATCTTAGAAGACATATATCTCCATTCTCTGGGCATCAAAATTATGCCATTTGCCCTTAAAATCATTATAGCCCATCAAACAACTCAAAGACTCTTTGTAGATGTGTTTGATTGAGTAAACCAAGATTTGGCCATTGAAAATGACTTCAGATGAGAGAAACTTAGTTACTTATGGACAGCTTTCAAATGATGTCTGATACTTTGAAATTTTTGAATGAGGGTTTCTTATTTTGGTTCAAATTTCTCTTTCCCTTCAAGCTCTAACTCAAACTTATGAAAAACCATATGAACAGTAATACTACAAAAGCCTTGAGAGCCCTTCCCAAAGAAATTAAGAGAAGACTTCAAGTTTAAGAGTCAACTATTGCCATAATTGTGTATTCTTTATTCTCAAATTAGATTGCCAAGAGAGAGATTATCAAAAGGGATAGTGTGCATTCTTCATTCTCAAAGATTCACCAATAGTCCGAGTTGTGTTCCCTTTCACATTTCCTTTCTCCTCAATCGGAACAAGAGCTTTCGAATAACTCGTTAGAAAACCCACCTTCTCCCACTTTGACATGATGTTGAAAACTCTTCCAACTAGTAAATTTAAAGGTTTTTGTGTTTGGATGGATATTTTAGGAGTTGGGTGTCCATCAGGGTGCAGTAGCAGGTCTTGTAGATCTTCAAGAGAAGGAGAAAGAAAGAGATAGGTACTAATTCAGTTTGATTCTCATCCAACCTAACTCACTGTTGCCTCAACTCTAAAAAAGTTGTATAGTTATAAAACCGTTAAACTTGAGGGCAATATTTGGCAATAGGTGCAGCCCCATGATGAGGCCCTTCCAACCCCCTACCTATGAATTTGCATCTTCCAAGTGGGTTCAAGGTGAGAGGTTTCTAATAGAACTTAAATTTGTGAAACTTGAGCTAAGAACTGTAGTGTTTAAATACACAAATCATTTCAGAATCTTCTTAGGGCAAGAAGGTGATCGAGCAACTTAGGAGCACCCCTTTGCAGTTGCTGGAATAAACCATGCAGATGCTCGAAATCAAACCTGGTTAGCATTCAGTGCAATCACTTCTTTTTTTTCCCGCTTTCACAGATTAGGTGAACCATCTATTTAAGCTAAATTCTCCTAATCAATTGGGAGGTTTGGAGAGTCGATATTTGTCAGACAAACCACATACCACAGCGGGGGCAGTTTTCCTGAACTACTTTCAGGTAAATGAGAATTCTTCATAGCTTTACAGTAATTTTGTGAGAAGTCAACATTTCAGATATTGTTGGATAGATTCAATTTGCAATTAAGAACTCCGGATTTTTATTCCATCCTTGATCTTGGAGCCTTAATATTTACACCATATGATGGTCAATCAGTGTAATTTTTCGAATGGTGTCCATGCAAGACTTTCACTGCATTGATTTAGAGACATGGTTTCATGTTTATCCAACTCTTGGTTTCTGTAGAGAATGAAGGGCCATTTGGGTTACTGTACTGCATAACTTTCAAGCTGATGGATCAGCAATGGCTTGCCATGCATGCTTCATACATGAACTTCAATGTATGCATGCCTTTCCTAATGAAAACTTTTAATTTCCTTTATATCCTACTATGCTAACCTGAGACTAAATTATCTTTTATTTCAGTATTTGCCAATCAGTTATGATGTCCACACGTCGTCAGCTGGAAAGAGAGATGCAGCTCAAAAACATATCACGCCTTGAAGACATGCCTTCTTACAGTCGTCTTCTTCATTAGTGCATGCAGTGACTGGGTCGAATCAAAGATGTATATTGCGGCTTGAAGAAGGATTTCTTGTTCTCTTTATATTTGGCATTTTATTTTCTTGTATTTTGAAGAATCAGCCAAAGATTTTTTGGCAGATTTGTTATAGTTACAGTTGATAAAGGATCATAAAAGTAGTTCATATCTTAGTTTAACTTTCTAATTCATTTATAATTCTTCTGATGCATTAGTAAATGTTGGAATTTTTCAATAGGAAAGTCCCAGGTGGCTTGAAGAGCTTTTGAAATGCTCTCTGCAAGCATCTCAAAATCATGGAAATCACTGTAAATATATCAGTTGGATAACCTGGAACCTTAATGGGGCCACATTGACAGGTTCTATTTCCTCTTAGCATCTAAGTGGCTTCAATTTTTCAATATACATAGCATGTACTCCTAAGTGGTTCAGATGTATCAAGTTAGAGGGAATATCAGGTTAAAATGATGCCACTGAGGAAGTGCAAAGTTAAGGAGTTCGTGAACTGCAGATGGGTCCCAGGATTAGTGGGTGTCCTGATTGATAATATATGGGGATGATTAAGAGGGATTAAAAACTTTGGTTCATTCAATGGCTTTCAACCAAGCTAATAATACAAGAACAGTATCCATAGGAGAACACATTCACCCACGAGAGTTGATGTTAGGAGGAGATAAAGCTAGCCTATGGCTATACCTATCTGCTTAGCTCTTTGGAACCTTTTCTCCTACCCTTCAATGGTGGGCCTTGGTGGCTTGATCAATTTTGGTGACCAAGACTAAATCTATTTATTCTGTTCTACAAGTTGTGCATGGCTGCATGCATAAGGGGTTGCCTCTCTACTTTGATGGGAACACATTACACAAAGAAAAATTGGATGTAAAAAATTCAATAAAAAGAACCCTAACACAACAAAGCGCAGGTTTCTTCAGTACATTTATTGGATCGTATAGCACCAGATCTAAACTTCATAAACTGAGTGCTATAAAAAGCTATTTAAAGAGAGAGACGATGAAAAGGAAGATGATGTACAACTTTACTCATTAGCTAAAGGCTTCCACTCATCAGAGAGGTTGCACGAAAGGCTGGATGTTCATACCAATTGTCAGGTATGATGACCTTATAAATGGACTGTAATGACTTAGCACTGAATGATGATTAAGAGACCACTGTATAAAAATTCTTTCGCCCTGCAACAGCCATGGATCCTAAGGCCCCACCCCCAGCAGGCAGAGTGGACAAAGTAAACATAAATCTGCACTTACCTTTTATGGAGTGTACTTGCCCCTTCCCTGCTGAGCTATCAGCTCGGACATAGTTCCAGAATATAAGCCATGTGCTGACAAAAACTGTCAAACATATAAGATATTTTGACATGCAATCTAGCAGATAATGTGGACTCTAACCAACTATGGAAAAGTGTTAAGAGTATCACATAAGTTGATTCACCATTAGGAAAATTATTCATTACAGTCAGGACATGTGTTGGGTCTCAGAAATTGTAATTAGTATTAATCAAGTGACTTGAGCCATGATCAAGTAAGAATAAAGGGACATCCTGGCTATATCTATAATATTAAAAAACCATTCACCAATAAAATTAAAGAAGTACACTTGCATAAACACAAAACCCTCCTGGAGGAGCTATAACATTTACTACTAATAAAACATTTGATGTGTCACCAATTTTCAGGCAAAGTAATAACCACGGGTATTTTTGTTTGTCAGTTGACTTCTATAAAATGAAGTATAAACTTTCATTTGAATAGTACAATTAAGAAATACTCTAGTAAAAGAATAGCCGATTCAAAGTACAAAACGTCATCCTTGGACTTCACGGACTTGGATGTGATGTGTAGACTCGTCACGCCAGATCGGCTGTGTTCCGCTCTGGACAAGAGTAACATGTTCACCCGTCTTCAACAGACCTTGACTCTGTTGGATAAAGGTTAAATGAAATTAACTCCAAGAGGGGAAAATTTTGAAAAACAGGAAATTAAAATGCTAAAGTACAGGCACTCGATACCAGCAACATATCAAGAGCTCGAGTGAAGGTCTCTTCTGCATCATCAGAAAACTGCATGTATAAAGGCAACACCCCATGATAAAGTGCCAGCCTCTGCTTAACTCTCTCTCTGCCAACCATGGAACTCCAACTTTAATGTGAATAAAATTAAATAAAAATGTAGGATTTTAAAAGATGGTTTCATTACTGTGAGCAATTAGATATTAAAATTTCTTATGTAGTGAAAACTTATATTAAAATGTCTGCTGTACTGAAAACTCACTCATTTGTGAAGGCAAAGATGGTAGAGGAAGGTCCAAAATGGCTCAAGAGTGTAGCCATGGATCCTGTTCTCGTGAAGACAATGATGGCCGTGCGAAGGGTATTAGCCATAGTGGTTGCATGGTATGCAAACATCGCACCCATGTGGCTCTTGTAAAACTGCCAACAATAAAAGAAAAGACTTTAAAAATAAGAAAATAATTGCACAACAGTAAGAGGAAATGCGTATGGTTAATTCTCACCATCTAGACATTCACATTGTCCATGGATGCAATCAAAACATGAGTTTGGATCGTAAAATAGAAAATTTCCTTTTGTAATATAATAAAAGCATACCAGGACTCCAACTGACTAAAAAGACAAAGAACCTTCCATTCTTGGTATAAACATGGAGTACCTTGAAAGCAGCAGTAGGATTTGGAGGAGCAGCGTCCTTAGGCATACTTGATTCAGTTCTCAATGCAACAGTATGCATTACTTTGACAGCCTTCAATGGAAACCTAAACAGATTCGCAAAACAAACTCACTAAATCTCCTAATAACAATGAACATATGATTGATACAACAATTCATGAATTGTACATATTTGATATTTCCTCTTTTAGTTCATTATTTTAAGCTCCTAGAGAAGGTTTTTTTTTTTTTTTTTTGTCTCCATTTTTCTAGATGAAGAACAAAGAAATCCATATTCATACAATGAATGCTCCACCAAATTTATTTTTCTTCACCTCTCACTGACATGAAAAATCAGGCAAGTCCTTCACTAGGGACAGATTTAGAGCTCTCTTTATATCTTATAAGTATATCTAATGAAAAGACACTGGTTGTAATCTATAAAAGCTATTGGAAACTAAGCAAGATTTCGATCAAGAATTAATTCAAGAAGACTACCTGTTGGAAACTTTTTTTTAATGGAAACATGACTCAAACTTGCAACCTCATGGTTGTGACAATGAGCACCTTCCAACAGTGCCACGGGCTCTTTCACTACTAATTGGACACTTGGACTAACAATTGTTTAGGAGAAGAATGTTATACAATTGGGGAAAGCCACAACAGTTTAAACCTTTTAAAAATTCTTTCCAAATATTTTTAAAAAAAAGTCATAATGTCATATCGAACAACAGATATGAGAAAGTACTTACTTCCCGTGAGCAGTCTCGCCAGAGAGCATGACAGCATCAGCACCCTCTCTAACTGCAATCGCAATGTCAGAGACTTCTGCCCTTGTTGGAGTCGGATGGTTGATCATGCTTTCCAACATGTTTGTTGCTACTATCACTGGTTTTCCCATGCTGTGACACTTTCTGATAATCTCTTCCTGCTCAATCAAAGGACTAAAATTTATCACTAAAAATACAAGGCAAACACAATAACTTCACTATGATTTTTGGACTCCACACTTTACTAGATAGCTTTAAGAACAAGGTAGAGGGAATTATCATAAGTCATTTATATACCCTGATTTTCAAGCAATCCCCAGTGGTGGAGCCAGGATTTTCTTCTAGAGGGGGGCAAATGATGTCTAACGTGCTTAAAGTCTAATTATTTCTTTACGCATTTATAATAGCGGATACAATTACAATCAAAGTCAAATTAAAGCTGCAAAAATGTGAGAGAGTTAGATTGATCATTAGGTGGGCCTTACACGAACGTACAGATGGAGTGTTTGCAAATTAAAAATTTTCAGAAAAAAAGGAGAGGGCCAAACTGCTTGAACCTCATTTTGTTCAGCGGCACATAAAAAGCCGCACTGTACTATTGGTGTTTATTATGGGTCTCAAGCCATGTTTTAACCAGAATAACATATGTCAATGACAAAGTTTCACAACATTTATGTAGAAATAGAAGGTGGCAAACCATTCTCAGCTCTTCTAGTCTCTGCATGGGGCAGTACATTGCAATGATCTAAACCTTCCAGTCCTAGAGTCTTAAAACATACAACTCCTCAAAACAATAGCAATCACAGGTGGCCTATCTTACAACAGTACATTATGTATTGGTGCGCTTTAATAGTATAAAAAAAAACCGGTGGCCCACTTTAATAGAGATAGCAGTCTACTGCTCAGCATACTTGAAACAAATCTACTTTATTATTTTTAATTTCGAGTTTGAATCCTGTAAGTGTCACATGAGTGTGGAGAATAGAACTCTATAGTGGGGCCCACCAATTAAAAATCTTGACCGCTCAAAATGAATTCCTTCCCCGTAAGTGGGATTGTCTCCAAACTTACTCGGATAAGAGTTGGTCCCACCATAGATTGAGCATATGATTAATGTAATCTTATCCATTGTTAAACATATCCATTTATTACATTGTTAGTTATTTGCTCAATTTACAGTGGATCAACTCCTATTTGAGTAAAATTCAAAGACATCCCATAGAAGGTGAGGGCGTCCATTTTGTGCGATTCAGATCTTCTAGGTGGCCCACCAGTGGAGTGCTACTCACAGGCACTGGAAGCATGAGTGAGACATTTAGAGGATCTGGACTCTTAAATATGTCTATGGCCCACCTGTGGAGTGCTACTCATGACACTGGAACCGTGAGTGAGACATAGAGAGGAGCCCGAGTCCGAACTCTTGCATGGAATTGTGAGTGAAACATTGAGAGGGTCCGGACTCTCTCTCTCTCTCTCTCTCTCTCTCTCTCTCTCTCTCTCTCTCTCTCTCTCTTAGGGAAAAGAGAAAGCAACCCCCATTAGTCTTCTAAACCATCTAGCTAAACCAAAGATTGTCTGGCCTCCAGGTAATGTTTGAGTAAGTTGTTAGCTTTTTAGAAACATCTACAAGCAAAAGAAAATAGCCATGAGGTTTCACAAAATACAAGAATAACTACCAAACTATTTTTCGTAGTTCTAAGAATTTATAAGCAGCAAGGTTGAAGGGGCTAATATGAGTATGACTCTGAAGATAAAAGTATAGTATTTTATCCCCTAAAAATATTGCATAGTAAGACAAATAAAATTGCAGCACTTGCAAGCAGTATTGAAAGAAGAAAAATGTTCCGGGGTGGAAAACTACCTGCAACAAAGGAACGTCCTCAATTGGAAGCTCTGCTCCAAGATCTCCACGAGCCACCATTGCCTGTCGATAATTGCATCAGTAAAAATAATTAGGAAGCAAGAACAACATGGTCATTCTAAATGGAAACATATACCACAATGTAAAATGAATTTTTCTTGTCTAAGCAAGATAAATACTTTCACTAACATGGACACTGATCTTTTGCTTTGCATTTTTAGAGGCGTTAGATGGTGGAAGGGGATTGACAAAATGTGGCCTTGTAGGTTCTACTCTTGTAGTCTAAATGATGGACACAAATTGCTATGGGAAATGAGAATTGTGATCTGTTCTATGGAAAAAATCAATGAGATTGCTTCTCTATATTGAGGAATCAATGGCATTTCCATTGTGTAATATTTAGTAATTTTGTGATCCGACTTGCCAAAATGTACTATTACTATCGTGTAAAGATTAGTTCATTTAGGTACACAACATAGAAACTGACAAAACTAAATAAAAAGCACTTAAATAAAGCTGAAAACAGATTTGACATGTCACGTTGAGCTGACGGCCTCACGTGGTGAGCTGAGGGTGTCAAAGGCTCAATCTTTATGCTTACTTATCTTTTTTCCTTAGTTTTCCTTTTTTCTTTTTGTTTTATTGCTGCTTTGCAGTTGCCTATGCTGTAGCAGCAAAGAAACGTCGAACAGATGAAACAGGAAAACAGATAACCAATGCTTTGCACAGATTTGCATCCAAATGCATGTGATGCAGAAATTTTAAAAATATGGTGTTTGCTGAATAGATACTATTTTATGAGACTTTATCGAGTTTCATGGTCAGTTAAACCAATGAGCCGCAGTCCCCACAAGCTTTCACCACTGCATTTAGAATCATAAAATTAAATGTCAAAAAGCTTAAAAATGTGGAGTGGGATTAGGGCCTCTTCCAAACCATTTTTTCATTGAAAAAACCCATCAGTCCTGAATTTCTGTATGGATTTTAAAACAGAACCAGAAATCAGTTTAAACAAGAAATATGGAAAACTTTATTATTAAGAAGTTCATCAGCATCCAAAATATTCTCCTTTGATTACATTCTTCCAAAAAAAAAAAGGAATCATCCAGTTCTTTTCTAAGAAAAATGGCGTGAAAGAGGTCCTGATCCCTACAGGAAAATAGCTAAGGCAAACAGGCCATTAGGATGAAAGCCAATATAGGTTGGCAGCTTCACTTCAGGCTCATATTTAAGAGGATTTTTTTTTTTTTTTGAAAGGTAAAATTCAATTAGGAAAAGCAAGCAGTACAAGAGAGATATACTGACGCTTAAAAGCAACGCCCAAGACAAACGGAGACCAAAAAAGAACAACCAATATGAGACCAAAATAGAGCATCCAAAATAAAGAAGTGAAAGGTAAAGGACCTAATAAGACAGGACAATGTCCTTCTAGTTCAGCAGCAATTGATTCAACAAAATCCCTCGAAAAAGAGGATTAAGAGACACCCATAAAGCGACAAAAAGCTTTATCTTATCGGTAACTGAATTCACACTTGAAGCAATCCCTTCAAAACACCAGGCGTTTCTCTCCTTCCAAATAATCCAAATAACAACAAAGGACAGATTCCACATTTCCCTTCCTCTAGGCACCCAAGATGGATTAATCCAAGCTTCAAATAAGTCCCAAAGGGAATTAGGGAGGACCCAGCTACACCCCAACCAGCCTAGCATCCACATTTCTCTTCCTCTAGGCACCCAAGGCGTGTCCTATACTTTTGGTGGCTACACTAGAAACCCCTAACTTTTGTGTAGCCACCAAAAGTATAGGACACGCCTAGCTTCCAGTGACTTACACTGTTCATCTGGCGTGCCCTCAAGTATGATCCATGCCAATAGCCATTTGGTATCTTAGCTACATGACTACTAAATTTATTTCATAGATCTTAGTTAGATGGCTATAGATTTATTTAATAGGGTATCTTAGATACATAACAAGTAAATTTATTACCCATTTATGTTAAACTGGCCATTTCATAGTCACCAATAAAACAATTAAAAGGGATAAGCCTGTGCCATAGTGGAAGGTACTCATTATTGCAACCTTGAGGTTGCGGGTTCAAGTCATGTTACCAACAGGAAAAAAAAAAAAAAAAAGAGTGCCTGCCAGAGTATGATTCTTGTAGTATGCCCATCCAAAATCAGACCACCAGATGAATGCCCCATCATGAAAATGTCCCCACCTCTTACTGATTGGGTCACACTTTTTTTTCTTCTTCTTTTATTACTGTGATTGGGTCAACAAAACTTTCCATCAATTATGCATTATATGATAAATCTAGAGTTAAATCCATTTAAGAACACCATAAAAATACATGAGTTTCAGAAGCAGGTTTGAGCTGTGCAGTAGTCAATACACTTCTCACAAGGGATGTACATTAGTAATGCTCTTTTCTTTTTCTTTCTTTCTTTTTTTTATTTAATTATTTGTTATTTATTTATTTATTTATTTTTGAAACAGTTACTTCCATTAAAGGGAGCTAACAATACAAGAGAACTATACTGGCAAGCCCAAGAATAAAAAAACGAAGAAAGAAAACAAAAACAAGGAAAAACTACTGAAACTGCAATGCCCTAAGAACAGAAAAGATCAACCGTGAGGATGAAACATGGCTTACCCCATCAGATGCAGAAATGATTGAGTGAAGGTTCGGTATGGAATCAGCACTTTCAATCTTGACAGTCACGTGAATATCTGCACCACAGCCTGCAAGAAAGCAGTATACTTCGTAATCCTTCTTCAGCAATGGTGATTGGTGAGAAGTCGTGAACATGTGAATTGTAATGGAAAAAAACCAATGAATAGTGGTGGGAAATAGATGCAAAATTTTACTTCTGAGATAATCTTTCAATTCATGAACTACTTTAGCATCTTTAACAAATGAAACGGCATAGTAATCAACTTTGTTGTCTACCCCAAACTTGATATCCTCCCAATCTTTTTCTGCAGAAAAGAAGAAATGGCACAAACAAGCATTAGTGCATACTTTATGGCCACAAAACAGAATGCAAATTCAAGTTCAGTGTACTAATCAGATGGAAAAAAAGAAAGAACGAAAGTTACCTGTTATCGAAGGCAGGGTTGCACTCTTTCCTCGCACATTTAGATGACGCCTTGATTTAAGTTCTCCTCCATCAATTACTTCACACTTGACCAAATCTTCTGTTTTGGACCTCACAACTAATGACATCATTCCTCCTATCAAAGTGAAATATAATTTGTTACGAATGATCAATGAGTAAGCCGCCTAAAATTCACATAAAATTAATATTTTAGGTAACAGCATATTTGTAGCAAAGGCTCCATGGGAAGTAAAATGATGAAAACTGGCAATCCATGCAAGTTTCATTCACTCCAGCAGCATGATCAAAGTTTATAATGCAAATATTAATTATCTACTTTACAAAAAAAGTATTAATCATTTAATCATCTTTTTAAAAAGAATAGTTTTGTAATAGCCATTTCCTTTTGCACATGCATGCCATATCATCCCTCTCCTATACTGTATAGTCATAGTTTTTATATGTATACTTGTTAATGAAAATACCATTACCAATAAAAATCATAGTGTCGTGTTACCAGACAAGGATTAGTCCGTGCTGGTCAACTTCTGGATGAAAATGTATCTTATGGATATTAAAGTATTACGAGCATGGATGTCTTCCTAAGTTTAACCAATAGTTAAAAGCATCTCTAAACCTGGAAAACAAATACAACATCTAAGGGCGTGTTTTTGTAACAGTGGAATTCCACATTCTGTGGATTTTCGTTTCCACTGTGCCATGGAAAAGCATTTCTGACCACAATCCACCCCCCACCCAAAAAGAACAATTGGAAATGGTCTCCATGTACTCAAGGAAAATCAGTTCAAATTTGAACTGTTTTTTATGCGGAAACATGCCATATCAAACTGTGGAGAAGTGGCACCTGAATAAAATCAGAGCCTTTTTTCCACGTCACCAGGGAATCATTGGCATTACACAAATGTGCCAAAAGAAACTGCAACTTTGCTAAAGGTGGCATAAAAACATTGGTTCCCATGATTTTGCAACTGAATCAAGCTTGCATAGAACATGCTGCGTTCAACATGAGAAAGAAAGGGCCACCAGAAAATTTCATCAGCAACAAATTTATTCCCTGACCTCCATGATGGTTAGTAATAGGGTTCAGCAATCCAAAACCATTCTTAAATCACCATTCAATCCAAATCCTAAAGCTTCCAATCAATTTAACTTCATTTCAAATGGCAACATGACTTGAACCCACCACCTTGTAGTTGTGATAATGAGCACCTTCCAACTGTACAACGAGCTTTTGTCACTAATTTAAGCTCCATTACTATCTTACTTCTTAGAACCAGTTGTTGAGTAATAACCAAAACTGGCACTGGGTGAGTGACACTAACCACAAGAAAGCCACATTGAAAATGAACATGTTAGCAAGTAAAAATTGACAAATAAGAGGAACTAACCATCAACTAATAGTATGTCTCCCACCTCCACATCATTCACAAAGTCATCATAATTTACACTGACAGTGTCTTCTAAGCTGACTCCTCTTTTAATTGTGAAATTGAACTCCTGACCTTCTTCGAGCAAGATGGGCTGAGGCACATCTCCACTTCTAACCTCTGGGCCCTAGAAGATTAAGCATCATATAAAAATGGTCAATTATGTTATGAAAAGAATGAGCAAAAGGAATAAAGAACCTATATGACCTCAGACAAACTACAAAGAGAGGGCAACCAGTACAATCATTTAAATACAATGCATTCCAGATTCATATGAAAAGACCCCAGTGTGCCCGGTGAGCATGTTGCGTACCCCTAGTGGAGGCCACCTACTGGCCCATCAGAGTGGACCAAACCCCTCTCTCTCTCTCTCTCTCTCTCTCTCTCTCTCTCTCTCTCTCTCTCTCTCTCCCCGTCCTTTATAATACACACCTCCGTGGTTTGGATAGATCCAAATGGACTAGACCGTTGAATCGATTTCACACCCCATTCAAATGCACTGAACTTGTGGGCCCCAGATAATAGGGTTAGAATGATTGGATGGAGCTGACCTTTTGCAAAAAGGAGGGGCCCAGGCAGATCTTCAAATCCCTCAGGTCCCATCCCAAAGTGAGCCGGCAGGTGGGATAATAATTAAATACACACATACATACAGAAATTCTAAAAAATGCCCCATTTCAAAAGGAGCGTTTATGTCCCTTTTGACTTGTCCAATTAAATGATACCACTTCACGTTGTATTTATAGAAAGTAAATTTGACAAAAGCAAATGAGAAGTATTGTCCAACTGTAATCAGTGCAATATTAAATGAGCCATTCAACTTTTTTTTCATGCACCTGTTTTTTAGGAGATTCTTCTAAATATGATAGGAGATAAAATAGGAGAACTATTAGAAATGGAAACCTGAGAGAAGAATAGAGAAGGGAAACAGTTTTAGGAAAAATTTTAAATCTACATTCCTTTCTACCCTTCTTTATTTTTTTTTGTTGTGGGACACACCTTTGGATAGTGGGCCCAACTTGAAATCATTCCCTTCACACTCACATATCCTCCATGAATTGACATTATTCACTTTTGACACCCATTTTTTTATGTGCCCTTATTAAATTTTCACTTCTATAGGAATTAGACCCACCTTTGAATAAAAACTTAAAATTTTGACACCACTTTTTTTATGTGCCCTTACAAAATTGGCATTATTCCCAATTTGATACTAATCCAACCATTAAATGCCGTTGGATTCAATCACCAAAATAAGAGGGAACCATTATGAAAGAGAAAATAGGAGTATTAATTGCCATTTTCATTGGAGTCCTAGTGTTTGAAGTGTTTTTTTTTTTTTTAAAGAATGAGAAAAGGTAGGAAAGGGTAGCATGATTCATTCACTTTTCAAGAGAGAAAAGCATTTAAATGCTTTACACTCCCCTTACCAAAAAGTTGCACAGGAGAAGAACATCTCATATTCTCATTAGTCAAACACAAAGGGATGTTTCTTGCCCAAAACGCCAGGGCGTTTTGTAGCATCCCTCGTGCGTGCTTGCGTGCATTGTGTATGTGCACGCCATGTACACCTCATAGTGGGGGCCACTTGATGACCCATTGGAATGGACCACACACAGAGGACACCCCTAAATTACACCATTCCCAATATTTACACCCATCCGAATGGCTTGTACCATTGGATCGACGGGTCTCGGTTTTTAAAGGGCTAAAACTTGTTGGCCATCGATGAAGAGGTTAGGATGATTAGATGGGGACCATATTTTTTGCACACGGGTAGGCCCCGACCAGATGAAGAGATCCCCACCAATACCAATCCCAAGTTGGGTCCTAGGTGGGCTCCACATTGAGGTGTGCATTTAAGAATGAATGCACATCGTGTGCACTAGATAATTAATTTATATATTATATATATACGCATAAGAATGTAAACCGGTCAGTTCTGGTCTGGATCCATACCCGGAACTGGTTAGCCCAAGGATGGTTCCGGGTCCACAGGTCAAAACGAGGTTCAGTAACCCCACAATCACTGGACATTCATCCATAGAAGAGGCTGTCCTCTACAACCCCAAAATAAAATAAAATAAAATAATCAAAATCTTAGATTAGAGAAAGAAAGAGAGGCGTACTAGTTCCAATAGTCACTTCATCAGTCCAATAGCTGATGAATATCACAATGATGGTATCGATGTAGATGATCGGGAAATCAGGCTAGAGGGCGTCAAAGACCAGAAATACCGTCCAACTCGTGGGTAAAAGAAGATGCCTAGTTTTAGAGTTAGCTTGCTCTGCTCCTCTTCTGCACAAGATCATGGTGAGAAAGGAAATTACTCTATGAGATCGTGGCGAGAATGTGTGTGTGTGTGTGTGTGTGAGAGAGAGAGAGAGAGAGAGAGAGAGAGAGAGAGAGAGAACCTAAAGACTGAAGGGAGGAGAGAAACCGAGATGAGGCGAAGATTGGGGAGCTAGATGCCAAGATCGAGATTGAGGAGGCTTAGAAGGGATGATTTCTGTTGGAGAAGAAAACCTACGTTTTGGTCGAGAAAGAGGTGCAAATGAGATTTACGTGGGAGTTTGAAAATTCGAAAGCATATATACCCTGGGCCAGGTCCCAAGTCCGAACCGAGGTGGCTCCGAAATTGGACCTGTTTAAATCCCGGGTCCAAAAAATGGTTCTAGAATCGGACCCATTTACTTATCGAAACCTATATGAGGTTCCAAACCCGGTTTTTCACCGGTTGGAACCCCAAGTAGTCGGAGAATCGGGTACCCATTTACATCCCTATTAATGAGCACCATCCGTTAGCAATTACTTTTTCCAGCATGTGGGATCCCCTATAATCAATCCAACCCCCACACTTATTGCTAAACCCCCAAAAGTGAATTGGCACAAGGCCCAAATTTGACACTCATCCAGTTGTTACTCATTGTTGGACTAAAATCCATACACACACTGACATGCAATCAGGTGCATGCCTGATCATGAGCAGTGGCGGACCCAGAATTTTTATTTAGGTGGGGCTAAACTCTTACACAACTTTGCTAACTTTTTTTACATTAATAATATGAAAAGATAAAAAAAGTCCATCTAAATAGACAACTTTTTCCATGCTCAAATCTCCTACCCAATTGAAAGGTCTTCCCACTACCTCTCCCAAATTTAGGTGATCATCAATTCAACATCGTCAAAACAACCTAAGATAATATTTTTTTTAATCCTAGGTGTTTGGATGCCCTGAAATGGTAATTAGGGTGAGCACTCATTTATCCAATTTGAGTTTCTAAAGGGAATTTATTTGGATACAAGGAATTTGGTTGACTGCAGTTACCTTAGCTATAAAAATAATTTCCTATAGTTGGTCATGGGCTCATGGCAAAGAAGAAAACAAAACACCACTTAAATATAACTCAAGTCATCTAAACATATGAACCCTAAGGCCTAATTTATGTATGAATTGAAGTTTAAAGTGTGCCCGACAGTGATTTGGTCATCTTCGGACTTGTAGATATTATGTGATTTAGGGCTTAGGGTTTGGATTAGAATTTGGGAATTTAGGATTTGGAAATTAAGGGTTCACATTCAGGTATAGAGTGACTATGATTATACTACAACTGAGGAGGGAAGATTGCTTTATTCAGGGTTATTTGTAAGAGAGATACTAACCACAAGAGGACCAGCGATGAGAAGCTTGATCGGTGCGAAGAGGATCTAAGACTCTCACTAGAAAAAAGGCGAAAGAAATCGGCACGAAGAGGATTAGTTCTCAACCTTTTTAGGTTCTGTAATGTGGGGCGATCACAAGGTTTAGACGTGGGGCGACTATTTATTAAATATACGTGGGAGAGGTACAAGCCCATACAAATATCAGGTAATTTCAAATTTGACCTGGGCTACCGCCCCGAGTCATTTATATCTCGGTCTGCCCATGATCATGAGGCCCACTAATGATCAATCCGAGGGGTCCACAAAATTGGTAACCACCGCCCCTCCACCCCAACCCCAATAGTCATTGGATCCCATGGTTTGCACCCAGTCAAATGGACTAGACTGCTGAATCGACTAATTTTTGTAATATAAAGCCCTTGAAACTTGTGGGCCATTGATGAAAAGGTTAGGATGATCAGGTGGGCCCCAAATTGTTTACATAGGTAGGGCTTACCTTGATCTTCCAATCTCCCCTTCCCATCGCTAGGTGGAGGCCACAATGAGGTGCTCAAGGTGATCCACCAGCATGGGATCACTACTGTGATGCCTTCTACGGGATGATCTAATAGGGTTGATATTTTGAATGCCCCTAGGTATTATTCAGATGTTTTGACCCCCCCACATCCCACATGATTGGAATGGCCCCAAGTGGGACCCACAAGCGGGTGCTCACAAATGGTGGTCGGGAGAGGGTTACCCCGTACATAATATATACACGGGTTTCTTTCTACAAAGAGGTACTTCTCATAGCTTGCGAGAGAGGTGACTTTTTTACCACCATGTGGGATCCTCTCACCCTATAATCACCATTGGATTGGATTTTATAAAAAACGTAATTAAGATACTATTAGACATCAAGGTCCATAAATCAATGGTTGTGATTATCTAATTGAGATAAATCGTGTCCACAATAAGACCTTTCCATCACATTGTTCTCCCATGATTGGCATGCATCCAAGTGGGTCCCACATGGGACTTAAAAAATTTTCCTCTCACATAAGCCGTGAGAGGCACCTCTTAGCAGCACCTGAAGAAATCATATGAATAATGAATTGAAACGTAATCTCCAAGAACTACATGATTTAAAAAATCATAGTAACTTCATTGACAAAGTGCAGAAGAGGCTACTTTATGAAAGCTTCACAACTCACAAGTCACAACTCGGTCTCAGGGACATACAGGATAATATATAGAAATGACAAGAATGTGCTTGTGTAGACCACGCCAATGCACTTAGAAAGCAGAAACTGCAATACAATAAAATATGTAGTCTACAAAGCTGCTTCGGCAACAATATTACCCTCTTAACAAAAAAGCAATGGTTGGCATTGGACCATCTCAATAGACAAAAAGCAAATGATACGTAAGAATTAGATAACCGTGCAAGTATGTAACAGAGTAAGAAAATAATGAAGCCTACTGTCAAAAGTAAATGCTACAGAGTAGTCATCAAATAATTAAAAAAGTGGCACAAGAATACCTTGGTATCCAGCATTATGGCGACAGCATTGTCTTTGGATTGAGAATTGTATTCTTTGACAAGATCAATAGTCTTTTGATGCGATGCATGATCTCCATGGGACATATTCAGACGTGCTACATTCATACCCTCTTCTGCCAGTTTCCATATCATTTCACGTGTACTCGTGGAAGGTCCAATTGTGCACACTATCTTTGTTTTCCTCCTTGAGATTGTAGGTCCTGTCGTCTTCCCCAAGTCGTAATCACTTGACGGAAACCCAAATGAGTTGCTGAACTTTTCCTAACCAAGTGGATACTCTTACTAATTACAGATTATTCATAATATTGCTATTTTGAATATGAAGGAAGTTGTTGTACAATAACATGCATGTTTTTGGACCCAACACAAACGGGTTACATGACAGCCCATCCCAATTAAATTGGACTAAGGTCACCCTTTGAGAATTGCACTTAACCCAAATATTGCTCAGATCAGAGTGGTATCAACCATCAGACTCAAATGATCATGATCACCCAAATTATAATGTGAGATCATATTTGACATATATCACTTTAAAATCTTAAGATGAACATCACACCTGTGTGAGTGATATTTGGGCCATTAGCTATTGAAAAAGGGTGGCGGCCTACCTTCACGACAAGTGAGAGCCACCGCAAAAGAAGTTATAAGGGGGTAGACCAACCTCCCCTAATGTCCAACAGGACTTTAAAAACCGATATTTATCATATATCATCGTCATCACATTGCAATAATTTGACAAGCTCATACCACTTACATGAATGCATTGCTTCTTTCAGTTTCAACAGTTCTTTTAGTTTTTACCATCTTAAAAGAAATCATGCACTGAATACAAGAAAATAAAACTGTGCACACTAAATAATGTGGTAAGTTCATTTGATAGTAGTGGGTGATAGAGTTCATTAAAATAATATTTTAAACATTGGTAAAAGGCATAAATGATATTTTCTGCATTCAAAAAGCTCCTTAAAATAAGCTTCTCTAGAACTTTTAAATGGAGGAGAATTGATGCATAAATAGAGACAACCACTTTCGAACAGAATTCTAAAAGGACAATCAGAAGAAAACTACTGTGGCCAATCACAACAGCCTATAAGAAATTTGACAATAGAACTGGGTCTCGTGTGCACGTGCGGGTGTTGGGGGGTGAAAAAATTCCTGAAAACCCCCAAGCATTTTGAAGACCTTTGTGATTTATATATATGACCCCCAAAGAAAGAAAAAATATTACATAGAGGCCCCAGCCCCCACCCCACCCCCACAAAAAACCCCACCCACAAAAAAAAAAGAGGAAAATTTCCTAATTCTGCCACTGAATAGAACTGGACTGCAACAGAATAAGAGGCTTAAAGGAGTACCCTTACTATCAGCGGTCTAGATTGCAGCAACCGAAACATGGGTCTCGCAATGACAAGGATCAAATTTATTTTGGTTTGGGATTCAATTTGGAGATGTGTTAGGATCTTGATCTTCCTAGATTGTGATCAAGATAATCTAAGACCCAGATAGCCAACAGGTTGAAAACTTAACCTGCACTCATCATATAACATAAAAAAACCTGGTCCACCTTTATAGATAGAGATGAAAATGGGTCGGTGTTGGGTCAGGCCCATACTGTACCTAACCACTAGTTACCAACAGGGATCACTAATCTCACTCATACCTTACTTGGGTCCAATTTACAGGACCAATTGAATTCCCAAAAATAAATTAAAAGCCAGAACCTAGACACAGACCAGGATAAAGGGCATTTATAACAGGCCTAAATCCAGGTCCAAATAATATTATACTAATTGTATTAATTTAAAAGATCTCTGCAGGGGCTGAGGGCTCTCCATTTTCAATTTGGAGCTTCCTCGCAGTCCACGTCAGCATCCACTTGACGAGGTCCTATTGGATCTTCCAATTGGCACAATTTTGCATAAAGAGCTCTCACGTTCCTTAAAGTATGGGTCTTTCCAAACCTTATCAGATTCAACTCTTTAAGAAACAGGCAATAGGTTTTCACATCTGGACTCGTTAAACAAAGAAAGTTAGGCATTTTCTGGTTGCTCTTTTTACAATTTTGGAGAAGATAAAGGTAGACAGCTGTACATGTTGATTTGTAAAATCATACCTATGAATAACTCTCTTTACTAATCAGCGGTGGATTTGGAATATGCTAATCTTGCTGTGGGGCCCACATTGACGTACAGAAAAATAACCACACAAAGGTACACTAAGCTTTAAATTTATTAATATGTTGGATTTTTATTTCACCATTTTGGGTCCTATTCAATTAGTGGGCGCCAACAAAATGATTCTCACAGATCTCTCCAACGTTCGATTCTTGTATGGCTTGTAAGTGAAAAGATTCCTTCTTCTTCTTCTTCCTCTAAAAAAGAAATCTATGGATTCAGTTTTCCAGATTTTTATTTTTCCCTTGTGGCTTTGATGCTGCCACTTAATATATGATTTTTTTTTAAATTTTGTATGGTTTTAGGTTTAGGTTTTAGGTTTATCTTCAATTAGGTTGCATTGCTATCTGATGTAGGTAGAACTTTATATTCTTAGTTGCACAAAAATTTAAAAACTTTGTAGAATTTAAGAGGGAACTCTTGCGGTTGAATCTGAGCGATACTTTAGTGTATATTTTAGTAAAAGTTGATATTTTGATTTCCATAGTCACTTTTAGATGTCTTTGTTGCCCTTGGGGTTCAATATTGGGGCTATATTTCTTCAGCAAATCTGATTTTGTTGGTCCCATGTGTTCGATGATTAAGTTTGAAATTCCAGATGACTTCAGAGTTCAGACTTTTTTCTTCTAAGTTTTAACTAGGATTTGAATGTAGTGATTTATGTACTATCTTCAAATCCATATTTAGTGTTTTTCTGTTAATGTTGATCTAAAATTTTTGGTTTATTGAAGTTCTTGAGAATTTAACACGAGTCCTAACTATTCGTCTCCAACTAGTTGGAGTTTTGACCTTTTTACTAGTTTTGTTTTTTACTAAAATCTCTCTATACAAATAGTGCCTTCCTTATCCCTGAATAGCTTGCAGTTTTCTTTGGTTGTTATTTCTTTAGAATTCATTTAAAGGGGTTCCATTTTAAAAATTAATTAATTTTTCATTAGGGCCCAGATTGGGCACGAACCAGCTCCTCTAGTATTATATAAAAGAAGGGGAGAGCGGCTACCAGCCCGCCATTTCAAAATGGAGCCTCCCCACATGTCCACATCATCCCCCAAGTGTCAATCAATTATAATTTCACATGGTTGTCATGCAAATCTCACGTCTTTCCTTTTCTATCTTCTTACTCAAGTCTCCAATTTCTCTTTCTAAATTTAAATTGTTTAAGTAAATCCCCCTCTCCACCCAGATCGGATCATCCTTAAAATTATAATCAATGATGTATCAATGTTATAAATGCATGTTATCAACGCTATCTAGATGCATTATCATTGATACACTTCTAGAAAATATTTAAAAAATAAAACAATCATACATTTTCTAATAACATTAGATTCATCACCATCATCATCATCAAAGCCTTGTCCCAACTATGTTGGGGTTGGCTACATGAATTCTGTTTTTCTATTCCAATCTATCTTGAGTCAAATCCTCATATAAGTTACACTTCTTCATATCTAATTTAACCACCTCCATCCACATCCTCTTTGGCCTACCCCTTCCCCTTGGCTGGTCATCAACCTTTATAGTCAAACTTTTTTTTACTAGCGTCGTTGCCAGCCTACATTGGACATGCTCAAACCATCTCAAACAGGTTTCTCTAATTTTTTTCTAATAACATTAGATTCAATGTCATAAATGCCATTGATTTAGCCCTTTCATGAAATTTCAGCAACATTGATCCATGCCATGTAGATTTTTTTATTTAAAAAAAAAAATTCCATGGATCCATAAAGTATACCTCCATTCCTAAAATTTCATCCATAGAATCTCCCCCACCTCCTTAAACCTTGAGGTCACGTTCGGCAACCAAATCTTTAGGGAAAAGATTTTCGGATTCCCTAAAGTTGTGGTAAATCCATGTCTGGCAATTATAAATTCCTGAGTATTTGGATGAATGGAAATCTTCATTTGTTAGGATTTTCAAATCTGACCAGCCCCCATAAGATTTGAGAATTCTCACTTAAGTGGATTTGCACACCGAACCCTATTTTTCTCAGCAATATATATCGATACACACCAATATCAATGTGAAATCCTCAACTATACAAATCCCCAATAAGGAATCCTTGTTTCAGTGGCAGTGAAGAATCATCGATCTATGAATTCCTCACCTGTTCCCAAACATGGTTTGAGAGCAGAGGGTTTGATCTTGTGGGGCCCGTGAAAAAGGTAATCCAGACGGTTGGATTGATGAGATGCTCTTTGGAAGGACAATGTGCGGAAGTTACCCAGTTTTCTGAAAATTCCACATTTGAGTTTATTTTCAGATTTCATTTTCCATCACCATTTATGATTGGAATTATTTTCAGATAAAATCGAATCTAATTGGATAGTGTCTGTCAATGGGCTGGGCTCTGTCAATGGATTGGGCATGTAATATTTGGATCAATGAGACATTGGCCTGATCTTTCCGTCTATAATCTCTTATGTCTTAAATCAGTTTGGTTTTGATGATAGGTGATCCCACTTATAATCAAGCTATTAAAATCCCTCCATTTCCCTAATCCCTAGATTGACATGCATCTCTGTGGCCACCACTAAAGGAGATGTTCTAAGACAAAACACTTTCATTGTGCATAACCCACCCCCCCCCCCCCCCCACCAAGAAAAAACCCTCCTTCCTCTCTCAATGCTCTAAGAAAAGGATCTTTTCTCTTGTTACCGTCTCACCAAAAAAAAAAATGACAAGGATCTTTTCTCTCTCTTTGTTTCTCTAGCCAATTGACAAGAAGTTGTCTTAGATTTGAGCATTCTTCATCAGATTTTTATTATTGTTTTCTTCATCATCTGATTTGTCTTTGTTTTGCAGGGTTTTTCTCTTCTCATTCAGTTTTTTGTTTGCTTTCTTTTCCTTTTTTGGTGCTCTAATATCATGGATCCAAGAACTTTCTCTTCTTCGTCTTCTCTAGACTGAGCCTTTGTGACCCAATCTCGCCATCCTCAATACTGCTGCAAGCTTAAAGACCATACCATCCGAGAACATTGGCATCATCGTCATCATGTAAGTACATTGTCCACAGAAATGCTTGAATGCTATTTCTAGCGTTTTTTATTTCTGATCTTTTTATCCTTTGTTTGTAATGTGTGGCAGAAGAATTTGAATGAGATTTCTTCATATTCTATAATTTAAGATTTCATTCTGCAATTAATTAGCTATGCCATTTCCTTGAAGTTATGTTTTTCCATTTTCTTGAAGTTATGTTTCTGCTCTCTCTCTCTCTCTCTCTCTCTCTCTCTCCTTTGTAATATGTATTAGAAGAATTTGAATGAATTTTCTTCATCACTTCTTGAATCCAAGCACAGATTGGCATAATGATCATGATTAACTGTATTGGTCATGAAGCACTCTACTTGAGGCATAAATTAAATCCGGGCAAGTATAGGCTCAAATCCAATTTGGGTACTATAGATGGCTTTGATTTAAAGTCTAGATCATGCCATTATAGGTGTTTATCCAGAGTCATGATCAGAGTAAAAATCATTTTGACCATATAGCTGTTTGGGTTCATTTCTTAGCTCATTTTTCATCTACAGATTTTTGTGATTTTGGTATGAATCAAAATCATATTTGCAACACAATTATACAGATTTTCTTTCTCGTAGCGGACTTGGATAGTTGGGTCCTATCTTTATTTCTTATTTTTGTTCAATTTGCAACTGTAGGTAGATTTATTTTCCTTTTTTTAGTTTTCAATTTACCAAATTGTAGTTTTCCATTTTATTAATAAGATATTCTACATCTTTTACATTTTCTTCAAAAATTAATAACATTGTGTTCTTATCAAATTTCAAATCTATATATATTTTTAATTTTATTTTATTTTATTTAGTGAAGTTAATATATTTTTTGTTGGAATTTGCAATTACTTTTGAATTGTTCAAATTCCTTTCCCAAACCAATTGAAGGGACTCGCAATTTTAAACTATCTACTTATATGTTTTCTATCAGTGCTGGCCCGGGGCCACCTTTGTTGGTAGTCTAAACTTATATACATACATACATACACACGCGTATAATATATGGCACTTGCAGTGGGTGTGTGTACTATATATGCACACATATCCTATACACAGTGTAATGCATATTTGACAATAAAAGGGTATGAACTCTGCATTATGCTCTGCCACACCAAATAGTTAATTTACTTGTATGGGTGGCCATCCTGGATAGTTGAAAACCAGTAAACCAGAAAACTTGATAGGTTGATATCCAATTTCAACTCCCTTCACATCCAACCGTTCGATTATAATCATAGTTGATCAACTGGTGGGCCACAATCTCTCAATACGATTGCCGCTTAACCAAGTACTCCTAATTGATGAGTCCACACATCACAAGATGCAAACAATACAACATAACAAAGCTTTGATTAAACCTAACAAAACTAAACCAAAATCTCACGAAGTGGTAAAAGAAAAGATCTTTTTCCTCAAACCATTCGTTCGATGCTTCTTTTTCGTACTCAATCAGACAGAAAGAAAGAAGAAGAAATCGAGAGCAAGAGCTTACTAGATCTAAAGGGCCATTAACAGCTGCAAGATCCGAACTTTCGCTCTTCTCCGTCAGTTTCATCGACGCAACCAAGCGTCTACTGAAAGATGGTCTTCTTCTTCTACTTGAAGCAGCCCAAAGCCCTCTCCGGCTTTCCAAAGAGGCGAGACGATCGACGCTCGTCTTCGCGCACTTCAAAGGAGAGATTTGCAGAGAGATACTCATCTCAGCCGCCATTGAAACAGAACGAGAGAGGAGAGAGCAGGCAGGGCAGGAAGTAGGGAAGGATTGGATTTTTATTGTGCGGGGGAGGGCGGAGAACGTAAACAAAGTAGCGTTCGTTTTCTCCGCCCACGGTGCTGTCTCACGTGCGCGATTGGGATTTGATTGGGTGAAGTGGGGTCCATCTAATCAGAACCGTCGACGAAGCGGCTGGAGTTTTCATCAGAGCTTCTAGAAGGCGTGGAGTTAGGGTTGTGAATCGTGAGAGGTTTGGACCGACGTATGTCGTCTGAACACTTCCCTCAATGAGTATAGAAGTAGAAATGCAGTGGCGGTGGTCAGGTACTTGGGGTTCTGACATGATCAGGCCCACTGGGCACCGGCGACAAATGTGGGGGGTTTGTTTGGTCTGTGGGATTGCGATATTTTGAAAATATCGTGGTGGGTGATTTTTATTTATTTATTTATTTTGCTAGGGGATTGTGATAGTATGGATTGAAAAAAAAAATGAGGAATAGGAATTTATGTAGAAACCTAATTTTAGTGTTATTTTGTGTTTATTTAGAAGTTAATTTATGATTTATTAATAGATTTTTAATAATCTCATTTATATGAGATTTTATTATAGGATATTTTGTCCATAAGAAAAATGAAGATGCCTTGCTGCTAAACCATCATTAGACTAACTACAATTTGTTATCATTTCTATGATCATTCTTAATGATTTGCTTAAAGGTAATGCCATTTTTTTTTATGGATGTGCGTCCTTTGTTGCTTTTGCTGTATAGTGCTCTATAGTTTTGGAAAAATAGGACATGCAGTAGTAAGCCAATTTAGCTAGATGACAAAAAAAAAATGATATTCTTTATATGTTTTATTCGGTTTGACGGAAGATGATGGGAAACATCGAATAATTTTAAGTTTTCAGAGTTGAATTACTAGATCTTAAAATACCTACCTTCCTTATTGGCTAGATCTAAGAATTCTTGTAATTAGTAAGCAGTAGCATCAAACTTTTTTTTTTCTTTTTTCGATTTAGGAAACTTAAGAATTTTTACTTTCAAAGAGGAAGAACAAAAAAATGTCGGGTAGCTCCAAAATTGTTTACCTACTCTTAACAATAAAAGGAAGCAAGAGGAGCTACCCACCAACAAGCCAAACTCTGCTATTTTGAAAACATGAAAAGACCATATATTGAAGCAATAGAAGATCCTTAATCCTTCTCATTCTGTATTTTTAGGTGGGACATTGAATAACACTTGTAGCTGCCTTACGAACTAGATTTCAAAAGTCTTGTAATTAGTAAGGCAGTGGCATCAAACTTTGACTCTTTTGGCACAATTCTTTCCAATTACTAGAGTGATTGGTACCATTAGGACATGGGACACAGGGTACAACCCCGTATCTGAAGAATCTAAAATGACCATCCCTTTCTATGTTTTTTTTTTTCGGTGTTTTCTCTTAAATGATCTGGTTATCTTTGAGCTCTCTGATCCAACAGGACTAATCTCCGCAATGGCGTTTGTTGAATTCGCACAAACGGTCCTATCACAGTGAATGCTACTAAACACAATTATGGTTGTTACAGTCAAAGCCCGAGTATTAGTGCACGATATAACTTTTAATGTAAAATTTGTCAACTTTTCCTAGAAATATAGAAAGAACGGTCGCATAAAACTACCCTTTCATCTATAAACTTCCATATTTTAATATGTTTTGAGTATAAGAAAAGCTTAGAAACTAATACAAGTTGAAAACAGTATTTTGAACAGCCCATTATAGGACTACTATATTAAACCATGAATTTAGTAGCTAGTAACACAACAAGTACCGATCAACACGACAGTCCACTCGATTACCTAGGGGCACGATTGTGTACCCACATTTTCATGTAAAATGCGAGGAAAAGTCGGCCCATTTTCTGCGGTGAAGATTTTTCTTGCCGCTACTTTTCTTCTAGAGATGCACAAAAATAAATTAAACTTCTAGCAATACCATAAAAAAGTATTTTTTATTGGGAGGGTGTAACACCGCGAGCCTTACACACGGCAAAAATTAGTTATGGATCTGAATGTTTTGGATGTGGGATTTGTGATGTGCCTTGTATTCTAGACTTTCTTTAGTAGGTAATGGGCATACTAGATTTTAACTGGATCTGTCACCTCTGGCGAAGGCCCGTTGAATCTCACACTCTCCCCCATAGAAAATAGAGTTGTCATCAGCTTTGATACCATTTGTAACACCATAGGCCTTACCCACTACAAAAGCTAGCTACTAAAGTGGATGTAACAAAGGGTATTTAAGCGAAACTCTAGACTTGTATGTTTCCGATGTGTGACTTATGGAATTCCTTATATCTCGAGTGTTATTTGGCGGGTGATAGGCATACCAGATTTCAACTGGACTTGCCACCTTGACCGAAGCCTGTTGGATCTCATAAAGGGGAGGTAGAAGAAAAAAAAAATATGTAGAGGAGGAAAAGCCTATTGGTTTTCCATGAACGTTATGGACTAAATGAATTTAATGATAAGTTCCTATTTATGACAATATTTGTTTTTTAAGAGATAAAGCGGCAAAGTAATTCCGACCATAGTTTTTTTTACGTTACCTATTTTGCTTGATTATAACAAGTGAGAACATTAAGTCCAAGATACCAAAAAAAATTAATTTCACTTTTCAAGCCACCAAAAACCTATACCGCATAAAATATCATTAAATTGATTACTTTGCTGATTACTAATTTCTCATCTCACTTCAAATTACTGCCATGAAAATAGACGCAAATATAGTTTAACGTAAAGTTTACTTCGCTTCTATACAACCATTACCTTTTCCACTAATTGACATTTACTCTATATTAAGTTCTTGATAAATTATTCAAATATCACCTTCATGGACATGATATCCAATATTTGGTGCAGATTTTATTTTATTTTTCAGAAAAGCGTGAGATAAAATCCATGTTTTTCAGGATTTTATAGGCAGAGGTAAGGGGTCAGATTTGTAATATTTCGATGAATTATTGCATTGATTTTGCTTGAAACAGATACACTAAGTTTTCAATGAAATCCACATGAGAAGTTAAAGGCATCTAGAAAGATGTTTATAAACATGCGAGGACTATTATTGTCATAATAGTCTAAGGTAAGGAACAGGATATGCAACTTTTCTATGAATTCTTACACGGATCACTACTCCAGACAAAAACAAGAAGTTTTCAATGAAACCCACACGTGAGAAGTTCAAGGAAAGAAAGTTGTTTATAAACATGTAACTTGTAAGGGGGAATGTTTATATGCATCTTTCCCTCACCATAGGGTGAGGTACACTTTCCTTTTTGCACAAGAAGACAAGGAAAATGTACCTTTCAAGTACATAGGGTGAAGTACACTTCCTTATCTTCTTGCAAAGAGAAGTGTCCCTCTCACCCTATGGTGAGGGAAAGATGCATATGAATATTCCCCCTTGTAAGGGATATTATTATTCTTTAGCATATATTTAGTAGTTCCACCTTACTTCATTAAAGCAAATTGTGAACATAGGTCTTGAATTTTATATACAATGATACACTCCAGGGAAAAGGTGGTGACTGTACCGTCCAACAATAAAAAATCTGACATGATTTTAATTTTCCATAAGAAACACGGTGATAACAACTCCTCACCAATACATTCAAAAAAATGCTAAATATCGGTACCACACAAGCATACACATTATCCAACCAAAAAAAAATAAAAAACCAAAGATACACATTTCACCTTCAATTGGCTTCTTCGTAAAGAAAGTATACAATGAAGCCAAGTTAACTAAGTGTTTTTTTTTTTTTTTGTGGTACTCTAACCAAGGAGGCTGGGATCGAAGAGAGAGCCCGCACAAGCAAAACTGACACTCCTTATAACCCGGATAAAGAGTCGTTCTTGCCAAATCAACTAAGTTGCAAATACATAATGATATTGATGATAATAATAATAATAATAATAATAATAATAATAATAATAAAACATGTAACTTGCAGTCCTAGGGCACAGGTGCTAGTTTTCATCTCTGAGTCCTGTTTTTCAACATGAGTGCCAACTCTTCCAAAAATCACTCAGATCAAATATTCTAATATTCACCAGCAGATTAATTAAAGCCATCTCCACTCAGAGATCTCACACATTTCATCATGGGATGAAGAAGATTATTTCAATTCATTGGTTAATATATATAACATGAAAATGTGGGGTTAATCCATAGCATCAATCAACTTTGAAAACCATGCCTCTTTTGTTTAGCTCCATGTCACCTTCAACCCCCTCTACCAAAAGCATTTGTTCTACCATTGAGTACAATAAGGTACACCAACTTTTACCTCCCTGTCAGATCTCTTCTTTCCTACACACCACCAGGTCCACCACTGGCCGGTCATCTTGCTCAAATTGAATCATTAAGCAGTTTTTCTTTTTTCTTTTTGGAAGGTACACTGCCTAAAGGGAAGTTTGTTGAGTAGTAAATTCGCCAACATATGAATGGAATACAATGCTCAAGAGCTGCTCATTATGTCCCAACATGTGTTCATAGATAAATATCATATTCCTTTGCCATTAGCACTCTAAGATAATAAAGAAAATACAGTAAGATGGCTAATCGGTAAAGCCCAGTCCAATTTAAGATTGTAGATGTTATTTATATGAATCCAGCAAAATCTTACAAGGAAAAGGAGCCGGGTAATATTGCTGGCAATCACAAATTTAGGGGTCATTTGGTTGCACTCATTTACATAGGGAAATGTGGGTTCATGCGTAATCCCATGTCTACTCATCGTACGATTTACGTAGGTGATGCGTAAATAAAGATGTAAAAATGGGTGTGGTTTTGTGCCAAAAATTTCCAGACCTCATGGCCTAGCAAAAGGAATTGCGCATCACTGTTACTGTGCAGAGCTGAGTAAGCAAATTTTTGGGCTCTCCTATTTTTTTCAATTTTTTGAATTTTGTGGGACCAGGACCACGACTCAAGATCCAAACTGTTGGATGTATTTAGAAGGTCGAAAACAATTAGAGTTCCAAATTATAGCTGTTGATTCATCCTGAATTTTGAGGTATTTGTGAAAATTTTCAGACCCTCAAATCTAACATTTTGGACTTTTGTGGGGCTTATTTTTATGATCCAAACCGTTCATTCTCTCTAAAAGGTCCAAAATAGCTATGTGGTAATTTACTTTGGATCTCAAGAATTCTGTGAAAAATTGTGAACTACTGATTCATCATACTGATTTAATACATGCTTTTAAGATCCCTTAAAGACAATCCTTTTTTTCGATTTTTCTATTCATGTGGCCCCTAATATATGATTTGAACCGTTAATCCTCTTTATAATGTCCAAAACGGCCATGGGTTCAGGTTTCGAGTCTAAATCCTAAATCCATCAAGGATTTTAGATATTTGCGAAAAGATCCACGTCTTAGATATTTGCGAAAAGGTCCAAGTCCTAAAATCTGCCATTATTGATTCTGTGAACTCCATTTTCACAATTTGAACCATTCATCCTCTTTGGAAGGCTAAAAAAAGCAAGGGTGTCAAATGTCATGTCTTGGATTTTGACTCATTGTAGATTTTGAAAATTTTGAGAAAAAATGATGAATTGTTGATCCATTGAAATTCACGTGTGAGAATGACAAACAATGAAAAGTGTTTTCATGGGATTCAATTGCATATAGAAATGAATCACACGTACTTCATTTGCGCAAGCCGCAAGTGAATTGTTATCCTATTACATATGTAAAAGTCAAACAACCCCTTAACAAATTTTAAGAGGTCAAAAGAGTGCACAAAAGCAAATATTCATCATGTCTCTTTGACTCTTCATGGGAATATAAATAATAAAAAGTAGATGTATACATAAAGTGCATAAGGAGTCAGCTTTATGCCTTCATCTCTTTACTCTCATCATGGGTGAGTTAATTGCTCATATTTATGAGGAGGTACCTTTGTGTATTTTGTTTGCAAATAATATATTGTATGTAGATAAATCAAGAGATGGTGTGAATTTGATACTTAAGAGATAGTAGAGGCTCCACAAGCTTTAAAATAATTCATATAAATATAAAATGCATGCATTACAACTTCAGTGAGAAGTTGCAGAGAGATTAACTCCCATGAGAACTGAAGTTCAAGAAATACCACAGAGAGAGTCCTTCTTGCTCTATTAACTAATAAGAACGAGAGATTGAGGAGGACCTCGAACATAGGATAAAAGCTAAATGAATGAAGTGAAGACGTGCTTCTGAAGCACTTTGTGATTGCCATGTACTAACAATATTAAAGGAATAGGGATTTACAAAATACTAATTAGACCAATTATGACCTATGAAGTAGAATGTTGGTTAATTCAAAAATAACAAATGCCAGAAAATAAGTGTAACAAAAACGAGAATGATGAAATGAGTGCATGTTTAAAGTAGGAAAGATAAAATAAAAAATAGCCAAATTTAGGAGCATTTAGGGGCAATATCAACATATAATACATAAAAAGATACCCATTTAAGATGGTTTGGGCATGCTAAAGCAAGTCAACAACGATGCTAGTGAGAACAAGTTTTTCTACATAGGTTGATGGCCCCTCAAGAAAAATGATTAGGTCGAAGAGGACACAGATGGTATAAATTATAATAGATTTGAAAGTAGAACCTATACGAGGATTTGGTTGAGGATATACTGAAATGGCAGAATTGAGCTTTGATGATAATGATGGTGATGCATAAATAAAGTAAATACATATATATATATATATGCACAGATATGGATGTGTCTATGCACACACTGATTTGCTACATGAAGTGAGAATAAAAGCAAGGAGTAGAAAATTTCAAACTAAATAACATTCTAAGCATGCGTGAGTCAAACATTCCAATTGAGCTGAAATAACTGAATTGATGGCTATTCTGAAAGCTTTTACTGATTTACTTGTCTTCGTTTCGCAAAAAGTTAATGGTAGAAAGCGACTCTTCCCATGCTACTTATTGAGTTTCGTATGTATACAGGATCCATGGACATTCCATTTCCATCTAACGGAAATCAAATAAATGTATTCCATTGATACAGGGGTTCATCCTCCATTCTCCCCTCAGGTATAAATATATTGACATGTATAAAGACAGCTCTTATCTATTCAACAAATACATAACATACCCCTCCTAAAAAAACAAAAAAACAACCATCCATCGGAACAACTATTTTAATGGCAAATGTATATCATTTCTTGTGGAGCCTACCCATATGATCAACATTGTGATAGGGTCCATTTCCCTTGTGATTGAACCCCTATGGAACTAAACAAACCATGAAAACACAACATGCCACCAAAATGGTTAGACCACATCCTAGAGTGAGGCCACTTGTATGCCTGTCCATCATGCATCAATGATTACAGAACTGCTAGAGGGATGTATATTGATAATGAGTCGGCTGAGTCCCACTATATTTTTAGTATTTTTTATATGTTATTTTTGTTTCCTCAAAATACCCGGTCATTGTTAAAATTATCTATTGGTCTTAAAGTTGTACCTCAGCTAATAAGAAACATGAATGTGAGAGCTTGAGTGACCGAGCAATAAGCGAAAAAATTATATATATATATATATATGTATATATAATGGTAATCTGTTCTTCTACGAAAGTTAATAAAAAAAAAATCACATCAAATCTAGCTTATGATCCATAAACTAGGTTTTTGTACAATTCAAGAAGTGCAGGAGACAAACTACAAATAGGCAAAAGACTTGAAAAAACATTAAAAAATAAGCATCCTCCTCAATGAATGCCACGCAGCGTTTACTTGTGGAAACTAGATAGGTCTAAAATCCTAAAGCTGGTTAGATAGTCATGACAAGGGGGCTTAAAAAAGAAGTTAAAACCAATAAAGGCATGACAAGCTGGGCAAGCTTTATAGTAATTCAAGATCCAACGGATCTTTATTGTTCAACTAGAAGATTTGATGGGTCTTCCATCCGGTGAGCACCACCACAGATCCATTTGGCAGCACCATCCACTTGATTTTCTTCTCATTCAGTTTTATATTATTCTCTCCTCTTTCTCTCTCTGGTCATCATCAGCATATCTTTATGTGATCCAAATCCCTGTCTCGTCTATTTAATTTATTTTGGGGAGGAATTGTCTCATCTGTTAAGAATTCCTTCGATATACAGTGAAGCCATTGAGTACTGAACAGGATTGATGATGAATTCCTACACGTGCATACAAAAGTCACATGAGTATTCAAAATCCATATGCTATCAAAACAGGAAAATCTACAATTCACATGATTATGTAAGCTTGTTGAGATTGAAGTAAGGACTTGGGCCACGCAGTTCAGTCTTGGTAAACCTCTCAAATGATGGCCCCATGATGGATGACCCATGAAAAAAAAGAAATGTCCAAGGGGAAAAAAAACAATAGTGATTCAATGTCATAATCCTTCAATGTGACCAGCAAATCAATGGTTAAGAAAGCAAGCTGTAGATTGCATTGAAGGGGAAAACTCCACAAATTTTAGAAAGAACCCCAAAAGATTACACTTAGTGGACCATCCTAGTCTTCCAATTGATTGGCTGACACTAGAGTGACCTGGTCAAAGAATTCAGCTGGACAAGCAGAAGTGTTCATTTATTTTTCAGATCTGTAATGGGGACCACTATGATTTTGGAAAGTCTGAACTTTAAACTAAGGGGACCTTTTTAAGTAACGGTAAATAAATTCTAGTAGTTTTTGCTCCCATGGTTAGGGATAAGTGAAGATGGGCTCAAGATGACGCGGCCCCTAATTTGTACCTGTGTGGCCACATCTCATTGGTGGCACAATTCGCACTCGAATTAGATCCCCTTATGTTTGGTAATTTTACTTTTAAAATAAAGTGAAGTGAAGTGAAATAAAGATAGGGAATAAAATATAAGTGGGTTACGATAGTATTTTGTTTTTAGTTGTTTGTGATAAAATATTTTTTACTTTTTGTTTGGGGAAATGGAGTTTGTTTTTTATCTTTTAGTGAATAAAGGTAGTTGCTTTTTTACTTCCTTTTTTAGAAAGATAGAGAGAGTTTTGAATTAAAGTGCTTTTGATTTGATGCTTAGCTTTACTTGATTTTACCAAAATGGGCCTCCCACATGCATTTAGTGAGTGGGACATGTGGAACTTTGTCATAGGGCACAGTTAAAAATGAATTTCATCCCTTCTAGTTACATAGCATGAAGTTTTGCTTTAATAGAAATTGATGTGACCATAAGATTTAACATATTATTGACAATGTAATTAATATATATATAACTAATAATGTATATATTGTGCTAATTATATTGTCAATCACGTGCTCGATTTTACAGTAGGGCCAATCCCTGTTCAAGTAAAACACATTTATTTTTGAATGGTTTGAATTATCAATACTATCCCGTTCACATGAAGCGTGTGGTAAGGGGGAATTCAAACTTTGCACTCGACGTCATTCTTTGGCCTACCTATGCTACCTAGAGACCTCTGTGTGAGTAAGAGAGTGCATGTGCGCGTTGAGTCTATAGAAGAAGGAAGAAAGTGTACTTAGTACTTACCATCTAGGGTGCATTTGTGCACTATTTCCAAAAGAGGAAAGTTTGTTTCCTTTTCCACGGCACTACAAATCAAACCTACAACCTGGAATTCCAGTTTCTTTTTTAATAGAGATTAGGACAAAACGTATGAATCCTTAATTTCCCTTTCTGCGCCAAAAATAATAGATACACAGTGCAGAAATCATGGACACATTTAGTACATTCATTACTACTCAGCACTTATTACCCATCAATGCATTCAAATATGGATTTAGCGCCTAGCCATGCATTTAGACAATGCCAACCATTTAGCATTTACTAGATTGTATATTTAGATAAAACAAAGGCTATTCATGAATAGCTTAATTTTAGCCTAGGATTAAGAGATTGTGTGTTATTTAAAGACTGAGAATATGTTTGTAATTATATGAAGAATTATTCAGAAATGTAGGCAAGGAAGGGGTCTGGGCCTACTTGAAAGGGTCATCTCCCCATCTCTTCTTTTTTTTTTTCCTTACATTTTGTTGAATATGGACCGATAGATGCTTCACACTGCAACGATATCGAGGAAGGTGTTGGGACGCGAAAAATCCCAATGCCCTTTTTCTTGTCTTTCCATGATAAATCCTTTGTATAGATATTTAAGCATTTAGAGGGCTGAGAAAAAAAGATCCATTTTAAATAACCAAAAGCTGGCAAGTGTAAAAATCTAAGGCTTTTCCATAATACCCAAAAATTATCAGTGTAAATTCTAACCAAGTCTATTGCCCTGTATCTTCTATTATTACCCTTTATAAAAGAGAAGATAATATACCCTTTATACCCTTTATGAAAGTGAAGATAAAATGTCAAATTCTTCTCCACAGCACCGTGGAATCCAACTTACACGCATGACCTATCAACAAAAAGAATATAATGACAACCCTGAAAAGTATGAAGCTTTTCCTTGATAACGAGCAATCGTGCTCTGTTGCACAATCGTGGCCAAAGTCCGAATCCTTCCTGCGGATGAATTGAGCTCGGCGAACCGCGTGTCACACCGTTGCAACACCCAGGCCCACATGAGTTCACGTACGTTAGCTTTCACATACTTGCCCTTCTCCATGGGAACTTGCGTCTGCGATTGGGAGCATTCTCCCAGTCATTCAGTGTCGGTGGTGTGTACTTACGTGTCCCCTGAAATCTCCAAATTCAAACAAAACAAGATATTTCGTCAACAACGACTGCTTCAGACTCATTGCTACTCCATTGTCTACAATAAAAAAAGACCTCTCTCTCTCTCTCTCTCTCTGGGTTGTTTGGGTTGGGTGTTTTCTTCTTTTTAGTTCCTTCTATTTTGAGCAGTCTCTCTCTTCTTTGGGTTGTTTGAGACTTTGAATTGGGTGTCTCATCTTTTTATGGTTTCTTTCATTCTGGGGTGTCTTCTTTTAGAGAGTAAGGTGGTGTGAGTGATGGAAGAGAGATACGAGCCATTGAAAGAGCTTGGGTCGGGGAACTTTGGGGTGGCGAGGCTGGCGAGAGATAAGAAAACAAAGGAGTTGGTAGCTGTGAAATACATACCGAGGGGGAAGAAGGTAATCACTAATTAGTAAAATGCTTTTGCTGAAGTTTTGCATTCTCTTTTTAACATGTTTGTTTATGTGATTGTGTGTTGGTGTTTTGAAATTTACTTTGTGCGCCTCTCTTTTCACCATTCTCTCTCTTTCTCTCTCTCTCTCTCTCTCTCTGAATTTTTTAAGACTTTAAATGCTGTTGTTGGTTTCAGATTGATGAGAATGTGCAGAGGGAAATAATCAATCACAGGGCATTGAGGCATCCAAACATTGTCCGGTTTAAAGAGGTATGGAGTTATGTTCTGTAAAATTGGTCTAATTTGGAGTTTTGAGACTCTTTCATTATTTGTGCAAAACCTATATTGTGTAGACGCTAAAAGCTATTGAGCAATTAATTGCTTATTAAGTATAGGGATTTTTATAAATTTCCCCATGAAGTTAATTTGCATCAATTTTAAAAACACCTTGTTTTTTAAATAATTTCCATCTCTCCTGTAACTTCTAGACAATTTTTAGATAACATATTTGTTCTTAGAATCTTCTTATGAGCTTTTATCTTCTCTTATTGTTATTTTTTGTCCTGTTTTGGCAAATTTTTCCTTTTCTTTTTTGGCTCCTGAGGAGCTTGCATAGTTACCTAATTCGTAGTTCGACTAATTCGCATTTGAGTTCGCTTCTCAATTCGGCTAATTCGAAGTTCAAGTTGAACAAGTTCGATGAACTAATTCACATGTGCCCATTTTGTAAGTCCATCACTAAAGGTCCTTGTCTAAAATCCAAATCATTCAAAATAACTGTTATGTTCCTTTACCTTATAGGTGAAATTTTGCTTCAATTATAGTTTGGGCCACAATTAGATTGACTACAAATAAAACAAAGTTAACATAAAAAACCAAAGTAGAATTCTATATTTTATTGGTGATCAATGTTTATGTGGGGCCAACTCTGATTGGAGTTAGGTATGGCTTAGTGCTAATACGTTCAGGTGGAGTGCTTTTGAGTGCCTTGTGTTTTTAGGTAAGCGATAGAATTATATGATTCAACTTAGAGAATTATGTGAAATTAATTTTCGAGTAGTTTGCAAATTGAACTGTGAATTGTTTGAAGCGAACCATTCATAGTTCGAAGGCCTCTTGATCGAACTAGGTAACTATGGGAGCTTGTACATGTAGCCTTTGGGCTTTTTGGGGGCTCATTTCCCTTGTTTCCCTTTTTTAATATTTATCTTTCCATTCAGGTAAAAAAAAAGATAACACATTTGATTGACATCTTTTTTGGAAGCTACTGTCTCTTTTTATTTTTTTTAAAAGGATCGAAAGACCAAAATTATACTCATTAAAAACCTAAGCCCTACCAGTGTCCAATTAACTTAACTGCAACCTAATCTTTTTGCCATGCCATTCTTTATGCCAGGGCCCTAAATTCCTTCTAAAGATGAGCCATTATAATTGATAAGGTGAAGGAATTGGTTGAGGTTAAGTTAGCCTGATTAGAACAAGGTTTGGAGTTTTCGTAAGGGGCATATTGGTTTCTTTATAGTAACTGAAACAGTAGGAGAAAAATACTAGTTTCCATAAACACCTGTCAAAGATGTATTCTAAAAATAATTTCAAAGGGAAAAAGGTTTTTTTTAATTTGAAGATGCTAGGGGTGTTCTTTGGAAATGAAGTAATTTTAGGGGGGTTTAGAAAATACCTAAAAACATATCCATAACTTTTTAAAAAAAATGCCAGCATGATAAGTGCAAAATGATTAGCTTATGTTTCCCAATAAATCAGTAAGCATTTCTTATCCATCTTTTATCCAATTTTAAAGTAATCTATGTGCAATTTGTTTTTAGCTATTGGCTTCACTGATTTTGCATGAAAATTGAAACATACAAAAAAAATTAGAAGAGAAGAAGCTCCCGTGACCTGATTTCAAGGGTACAATTTTTTGTTTAAATGTTAAATGCATGAAGAAAGTTCCTTGTTGATAAAGTAAATATAGAATAAAATGTGTTTAGTTGCCATAATTGTTTGCCTATGCAGTTTGAAGCTCAGTTTTTTATTATAAGCAATAAACAAAAACATTATTAGTATGTAAAAATGTACATGCTATGATTCAAGCAGTCCAATGGTATAATGAACTACGGACAATTAAAACAAAAAGAATAAAAAGAAATACCAAAGATAGAGAGCTTTCACATATAAATTCTTAGTAAGTCAACGACTTACCTCCACATCTATTCCAAGGAATATTTCCAAATGAATCAGTTTTCGTGTATCGCTTGAATTCCCGCACTTCTTGTGTTCTACTAATTTTCTTACTAGTAGCATGGTATAACTCATCAAGCTGACTTGAATGATTGAGAAAATACTAATATGTCGTAAATGATGCACAAATGTGTGAAACATCTAAAAGCAGATTTACAGGGAAGACTCTGCTTATAGTTAAACATGGCCATTCAAGATGAATCAAACATCATTTTCAAGTGAAGGTGAGGCAAGTGGTGAAGAGCGGATTCAGATGTAGAAATAGTAGCATGTGAATCTGATGGTGAAAAATGAGAGCATTTGCATTTCATTCAAATCTTTTGCAATAGACTCACAAGTTCTTAATCACAATCCTTTAATTGGTCACTTGCCTCTATGTATAGTGCAACTTTAGAGAAAGAACTGGGTTTGTATGCTAGACTTTTGGAGAGTGAGTATAGATTAATTTGTGCAGGTCATACTAACTCCAACTCATCTAGCCATAGTCATGGAATATGCTGCTGGTGGTGAGCTCTTCGCAAGGATCTGCAATGCTGGACGATTTAGTGAGGATGAGGTCTTAGACCCATGACTTTTACCTTCAATTTGATTTGTGTCATTCTCTAGTCATGTTTCATTTTGCTATATCAAAATTCTCTACGTTTCCTATGCATCTGGAAGTTGTTTGTCCGGTGACAATTGCATCTGCCACAGGCAAGATTTTTCTTTCAGCAGCTAATATCTGGTGTCAGCTACTGCCATTCAGCGGTACATTTTGCTTTGATTTTGAACTGGAATGATAATATGCTCCTTTATGTGTTGACTATAACAGGACTGATGTCTCCCTTATAATAATAACAGGAAATATGTCACAGGGACCTGAAACTGGAAAATACACTCCTGGATGGAAGTCCAACTCCACGGCTCAAGATTTGTGATTTTGGGTACTCCAAGGTAGACATTATCTGCAATGGTGATTGTACATTTTTAGTTTGAAATTAAGTGTTGTCTTTACCAGCTCCATTTATTTCATTTATTGATGAATTGCAGTCTGCTTTGTTGCATTCACAACCCAAATCAAAAGTTGGAACACCTGCGTACATTGCTCCAGAGGTCTTGTCAAGAAAGGAATATGATGGGAAGGTAAAAAAGGGACCTTATTGCGTAGTTAAATACTTCGCAGTTTTCACATTGGTCTGAGTTGAATAAAGTACATTTTTATATTGCAGCATAAGTGAAATGTCATGGCCAGATCCTGCAATTCTTCAGCCTTTGTACTTGGATGAATGCCAATGTGATTGTGAATTTATTTTTTTTTCCAATTGGTAGAGTATGAAAATATTGCATGGTAAAACAGAGAATTATGTGATACTTGGCCCAAAGTCTTGCACATGATCCTCAAGCATTGAGCTTGCAAGTTGGGACCAACTGTTTGGCGATCTAAAATATTGAGATGGCCGGCTTGTCCACAATGGACAATGTCTCAAATATAAGTCGCACTTGATGTTGCTTGTGATCCGTTGTCCAATTGTTAAATATTCATGCAATAAATTTTTGTGAATCCTTTTTTGTTGTCATTTAAGAGGGCTTTAATCAGTATTAGAAGTTTCATATGGCTGAGAATTTAAGATGCTGTAACCATATGTCTTGCCTGATAAATTGTAAACATTGGCTTGGTTCATTAAAACCTTGAATTACTAGTTAGTTCCTATTGCAAAATGGTTTTCTTAAACTTACCTAAATGTTTTGGTTTGTGTCTGGAAGTGTGGGACTGCATTAAGCACCTAATCAATGGGAAGCTCGGACTTTTGTCTTGTACTTTCCATGACATTTTTTAGTGTATGTCATATGCAGATTGCAGATGTTTGGTCCTGTGGTGTGACTTTGTATGTAATGTTGGTTGGAGCATACCCATTCGAGGACCCTGACGATCCTCAAAATTTTCGAAAAACGATTGGAGTGAGTCCCTTTACAGAGCCAGATAATAATAATCACTATTTTGTTATTTGATTGAGTGTAGTTTAATTCTACTTATGAGTTCATTCCCTTGGCACCTAATAGAGGATAATGAGCGTTCAGTATTCCATCCCGGATTATATACATGTATCCTCAGACTGCAGGCACCTTCTTTCTCGAATTTTCATTGCTAATCCATCGAAGGTTAGTTCCTAAGCACTACTCTCCCTCCCTAATTCTTCTTTGCTTCTGCTTAACTCAAGCAGTGTTTGTCATTTATTTTTAAGAGGATCACGATCTTGGAGATTAAAAGGCACTCATGGTTCTTGAAGAACCTACCTAGAGAATTGATCCAAGTGGAGAACACAAATTACAAGAGCTTAGAGCGTGACCATTCTACTCAAAGTGTTGAGGAGATAATGCGTATCATTCAAGATGCAAGGATGCCTGCCAATACTTCCAAGGTTGGTGGGCAATTCACAGTGGGGATGGTGGACCCTGATGATGTTGACACTGATGTAGACACTGAAGAGGATTCATCTTATGGGTCTAATGAATGTCCTTAAAATTGGCATTGGAGAGTCAGAGGTGTGGATTTGGTATAACTGTATGGTGCAGCTAATGTTCTTAAAACACAGCTCTATGTGTTTGTGTATGTTTTATTTGTACAATACACTATAATGTAAAAACACGGATGGAAATTTGCTGCTTATGATTAGAAAGTGTGTTTGGTTTACTCTTGGATTGATTGTGTTGTGAACCCATGCTGCTTTTGTTCATGCTTGCTTGGGTAATTTCTTTTTTCATCTTCAACCTTTTATTATTTTTCCTCTCTATTTAAATTGTATCTTACGAATTCTCACTGCCCACCATGCTTTTACATGTTTTTAGGTGTATTTGATGAAAAATTAGCACATATGATTTGCCCCTGAAGTTGCTTCCTCATCAGGTCCTAATATCAGAAAGAAGAAAAATCTGACGACAAGAAACAGTAGCACAAAGTCACGAAGTAGTCTTTTGTATTGGATATTTTTGTACTGGTCCAACAATTAGTGTTTCCCTTTCTGTTCTTATGTTATAAAACGATGCATCAAATGAAAATCATAGATACATAAAACCAAGCAAGTTTGAAACAAAAGCTTAAAAAGGGGTCTAAATGAGGGCGTGGGCTTGCCTGATTCTTTATTGATTTGAAAAATCTTTAAAGAAACAGGCTTCAATCCAAGTGGCTAAGTCTGAAGAATCACAAGCATAAAAATGTAATAGTGCATATGGGTTTATATATGTGAAATAGATTACCATGTTTGTCAAAATCTCCACTTTCACCTGATTAGTGCATCCAATATCATTCAAAAATCATTAAAAAAAAAAAGAAGAAGAGTACATCCAATGGTTTTAGACATGTTTAGATTTCTTAGACATTTTTCACAATCTTTCGTGGTTATTATTAGTATGAGAATATTGCATGGTTCAGATCATGAATTGGAAGCCTTATAAGTGTAGAAAATTAGATTTATAGGTTGGGTTTTTTTTCTCGCAAATTACTTAAAATCTATGAAGATTTAAAAATAAAGAGGTGTGAAAATAGAATGATTTGGATTGCAAATATGTGGCCTAGAAGAATTACAAAAAATAAGAGTAGCTGATCTGCTGATGGGATTTTTTCTTAACCAACTGCAATCACAGTGTGAGACTACACTGGGCATCATTGCAAGTGGGAGATGTGAAAGTGAGTTTCACATATATTTAGGTGTGAAAACTTTCATGGGAAGATGGTCTTATTTACACAATATTTTCACAATAAGCACAAATAAATGTGATGATGCTTACTCATTACACATGGGAATTGGCTATATATGTAAATGATTGTAAACAAATGACCCCTGGCTTGTGAACTATCATCACACTCGGAAATTTTAATTATACAATACATATTTGGGGAGAGGAGGGAGGGGGTAGATTTTTTTGAAAAACCATGCTGGTATAGCATTCACCTGCACGCGCAAGAATTCTTAACCTTGCACGCATTCGGTCTTGCTTTGCATCAAATAAAGAGCAAAAATCCAACAGTACTGGAAGAACGTAGTTGAATGTCATTGCGAATACTTGGAGCTGTTTAAGTAATTCATACTAAATTTCTAGTTACTTCAAGAATATGAGCTTCTATTCTATCAGTGGGGCTAAAAGTGAAATATTACATCCAATATCATTATAAGCATTCATGATATATGTCCCTCACCTAGTAGATTTTCACTCATACTGTCCTAATGATGTGAAGTCGACCATATAGACATTCTGCCTTGTGATTCGAAAATAAAAGCTTAATTAACCACATCCTTGGATGTGGGCCCATATGACTAGCACTTGTGCAAAATATACAAGTGTGGCAGTGAGCAAGATCAGGTAGGAAATCAGATTCTATGAAATATTTTTGGTTGCTCTCTCCAAGCGGCCACTTGTCTGGGCAAATGCCTGACTTACCATGTGACATGGGGAGGCATGGACTTTACATGCCCAAAAAAATAGTTGGTTCTCAAATAGGTCAGACAACATTGTCAGAAAAAGAGAGAGATGTTCAAAGTATAAACAAATTTGGCCCATTTTCAGAAAAGGAAATGAAAGTTTGAAATTTTCAAATGAGTATAAAAGTTTTTCATATTTCTTTTAATCAAGTCCTTTCCATCAAGAAAAAATAATAAATGACAAAAATGCCCTCATAAAATTTGTATATAAGTGAGGCCCAAGTTTCAACTCGATTTGAATGATATATAACCATTTTATGAAGTTAGTTTTTCGACTATTTGAAATCCAAATAAACCTTTTGTATTGAGCACGGATCGCCTGTTTCGTTGAAAGAAGGAGATACCGTTTCATCTCATCAACATTCGCCAGCTGTATAACATCTCATGCCAGCTAATGCACCCTTCCAATTGCTTTCTCGGAATGAAAAAAGAAAATAAGAGATTTTATACAACCGGCGAATATTTATAGGATGAAGCAGGGATCCGGATTCCTTATTTAACCATATATGCATGAATATAGCTAAAGTGGGCCCCACTAGTTTAGTTGGGTTGGCCTTGATCATTTCTCTTAAATGATTTATGAAAGAGAAGTTTTGAAAAAAATGATATGAGGCCATCTTTTTGTCATTTTCTAAGATTTTTTTTATGGAGAGGACTTCATTAAAAAAATATGAAAATTTTTCTACTCTTTTAAAATATTCAAATCTTCATGTACTTTTTTGAAAATGAACTAAAAGTTTCATACTTTTTTTTTATTTTTTTCTCATATATTTATTTGAAGAATATATATATCTTTTGCTAAAAAGATTTCGCGACAATTAGCAACAATAAGGGATGTATGGTAGTCTATCACACTAAAAAAGAAAGTAATATTTAGTAGCATAATAATAATAATAATTACTATTGTAATAAGTGGTTTTTACCAAAAGAAGCCTGGATATCCCTATACATCCAAAAGCACCCTCAAATGCATGTAATGCCCAAAAGCATCTTATACCGTAAGCTTCATTATGTTCTAGACTAAATTGCCCTTCACTTTTATCTCTGGCCATATCAAGAGTTGACTACATTCATGCATTGAAGTATTTCACAACTCATTATTTTTTATTCAACTCTTGAACTTACTGGTTTATTATGAACATCGTGAGTAGTTAATGTTTATTTTAAACTTATTCTAAAGCGACAAACATGGAGGAAAATGTCCTTGACTTCATAGCTAATCCTTTATCGATTGTAGTTAAATAGGGAGTGGAGAGGAATGAGATGCTTTTTTAAAATAAAATGATTGTTTTTTTAGCAGAATCTCCATGTATTATACTAAGAGTCGCAGATAGTAAATTCACTATTAACAAACTTACAATGGAATAGTTCAACTCATACATTCACAAAAATCTTTACTTCAGCTTTAAATTTGTTAGTGAAACTTGGGAGTTGATACCCAACACCACACGTTGATTCTCAACATCGCGACTTGATACCTGACATCGCGAGCTGATTGTTGACATTGTGACTCAATCATGTTAATGTTTCAATCCATACTAGAAAGTGAGGAAAGTGGGGGAGAGCATTCTAAATTGTACTAAAAGTAGTGTAAAAATTAGTACATTAACGGTTAAACAAGGTCACAATGGAGTTATTCAACCTTGTCTTCACACATTTTTGAGCTTTACATGATAGTTATGTCCTTGGTAGTAAGGCTATGTTGGATTTTTATAGGTTTGAGCTAATCTTCTACTAATTGCAGTAAGTGTACATTCAAGGTGAAGACATTGTTGGAATTTATAAAAAAATATAAATCAATCTAACATGATAAAAAAACTTAATAAATACTCGAGGGATGTTGGTGAATAGAATTCAACAGAAGCATAAAAACCCGAACTATAAATAATAGACCACCTATAAGAAATAGATACGAACGAGCTATAAATATCAAAAGATACCTATAGCTATAAGCAACAGACGAACATAATAACCTGTGCCGAGCACGAATCTGTCCATTAATGCAGTTTAAATATTCATGCATTAAAAAATCATAAATATTAGAAAGAAAACAAAAGAATAAGAAGGTCATGAGAGCACCTATTTATATAATTTAAGAGTTAGTGGTGGACAGTGGAGATTTTGAATAGAAAGGGAGTGGTAGTGTTTGGATTTAAATGGAGTTTTTGCAGTAAATTAAAGAGAAGTGTGGGGTGGATATGATTGGTTTTGATAGTGTGATAAAATAAGTAGATGCACGAGTGGATAAAGTAAGTAATTGCACGAGTGGGGAAAGAAGATTTAAAAACATAATAACTTACGATCAAAATCCCAATCGAGAGTCAAAATTAAGGCCAAAATCTTCATTTTTAATATTGTGTAATACGATCAAAATTATAAAAATTAACTAACACAATAAGTTGTACTGAGCATGGACATGACCCACATGGCTAGGTTCCTGTTCAATTTAACTATTTTTTTACAAATAATTATATATAAGTATTGTATGGTGTAATAGTTTGGTTAATTAGATTAAATCTCCAAATATTTCTTGTTTTTTTTTTTTCTTACCATGATCACTCAATTAAAAAAGTCAAACTTAAAAATAATTTGGTCAAAATTGAATTCAAAACCTTCCACCTTACCAGTATCAAAAGATATTTGGAATGTTTATGAAGATTTTACAAGGAAATTGATATTTCCCCTCGAACGTGATAATATCGCGCCAATCTTATGATATCGACGATATTTATGTCTCTACCCTAGACTCCCTATAAATAATAGATGCGAACGACCTAGGGCACTATTTCTTCTTTCCTCGCAAACGAGAAAGCTCGTCCGCTCTTGCTCCTTTGGGAAATCTAGGGTTGTTGTTTTCTCCATTCTCTCCCTTCTCGCCCGTTGTTTGTAGATTTGGGAATTTCATCAACGATGCCTCCTCGAGTGAAGAAAACCCCAGCCAGAGCCGCGAAATCTTCTCGGAAAAAGCAGATTCCTCCCGAAGAGAAAACCGATGAGGCTTCAGTTTCGGTTTCGGTTTCCGTAGCCGAAGCCAAAGAAGAGATTAAGGTGGTGGAAGAGGTCGTCCAACAAAAAGAAAATAAATTGAAGCCTTCGAAACCCCAAGTGGAATCCAAATCCGAGCCTAACGGATCTCTTCCAGCGAAAGGTTAGCATCTTATGATGTTTTGAATCTAGGGTTTTTTTTTAATATAATTTTATTGATTTTTTTTGTTTAATTCTTGATGTGGTTTTGAGTTTCAAACTGTTGATTTGATATTGTTATGACTATTGATTCATGTTTTCTTTGGTTTTGGTGCATATTTGGATGGGTTGTTTTGTATGTTCTTTTTGATTGATGGTTTTGATCTATGGGATGTGGAGACTATGAGAAAGTTGTGTTTTTTTTTTTTTTTTTGAAAGATAATTTTTTTCTTAGTCTTTTTATATGGTTGTAACTGAAAGTGCATGTTTATGTATGATTTACATGGGTTTTGAGTTTGGGCTTTTTTTTAAGCTTGGTTTTCTGTGCTCTTGTGCTGGGGCATAATTGTTTTGAGCGCGGATTTGTGCATTCCAAAATTGTGGTTGATTTGGTCATTGCAGGTATATAACTAATCCACTGTGATTGAGTGGGTTAGGAAACTGGAACCTGCATTATCTGAAACTTATTTTTTTCTTTGTTTTTGATAGTCGTCAGAGCCTTATATGTCTTAGTACTTCAGCGATTTGCTTTTGTGGCCCGACCAATGGGGTATATTTAGAAGACGAGAGTTGGACCTACTTGTTGTATGTACCTAAATTTTGGGTAATGAAGAAGCGAGAATAAGCTAAATGGATGTGTGGAGTTACAAGAAAGGAGTTCTAGGAGTAACACGTAAGAGGAAACTTTTGGTTGTTCCAATAGAAGGGATATGTTTGAGATGGTTTGGGCAAGGTTAATGGAGCCCATAGGCAGCCAGCTCCTTTAAGATGAATTGCTGGATTTTATGTTCAAGAAACTTGGAGACCCTACTGGCTTTTCTCCACTTGGTCTACTTGTGATGATCCAAACTAGCTACGTCTAACCCAAACTATCCATTTTGTTTTGCATAGCTTCATATTTATTTATTTATTTATTTATTTTTTTCAACGCTTTTGGGATCCTTCAGTTCCGCAAGAGTGTTGGTTTTCTGTTGGGCAGCGAGGTTGTATAAAATTCTGATTATCAAGAAGTTGAGAAGAAGAAATCATATTATAGTCTATGGGTGTCCTGTGTGCTTAAAAGACGAGGGAACAGTGTCTCACTTGATGATCTGTTGTCTCTTTGCTCATAGAGTTTGGATAACAATACTTAATATGTTCTATATGCAACAGGTCATGCCATGGACAGTTAATTGTGTGTTTTTTTTTTGTCAGTGGCATTTGGGGTGCAAGTTTGCATGTGGTAGGCTTTTATGGAGGTTAATATTGTATGCTACCCTTGGGAGCTATGTTTGGATAGGAATAAGAGAGTTTTCGGGAACAAAAGCAAATCAATGGAGGTGATTGTTGAGTCCATTGTCTGGTCAGTATCTAAGTGGGTGAGCAAAGGAAATGAGTTTGAGCAAACACTGTGCATAGAGATTTCTGAATGACCCTCCAATGGGAGTCCTAAAGCTAAATTTTGACGGTAGCTATATTCAATCAGTTAGTATTGGAGTTATTGGAGGTATCATTAGGGATTGGAATGACAATGTTGTAGGAGCTTTTTGGGACCAGTGGAGTCCTCGGATGCTAATGAAGCTAAAGTTTTTGCTCTTTTGGTAGGATGTTGCGAGTTGCGTAGGATGGGAGGAATGGAGGATACAATGCTATTCTTTAAGGTGACTCTTTCTTGGTAATTGAGTTGGGTTTGAGGAACGGATGGTCTTGCAAAGAAAGGAGTTTTTCATTTTTTTCTATTACTTATGCATAGTTTCTTTTTCGATGTTTAGGTTTTAAGCGTAGGTGTTTGTTACTTTTTTATTGGGCTTGGGCACTTGGCTAGGTTTTTTTTTGGCTTTTAGCCCCTTTTTGCTGTTCTTTTCTCTGGAGTAATAAAAGTTATATTAAAAAAAGGCTCTTACATATTGAACTCTACCACAATTTAGGGAGAATGTTCTCCTACAAGCAGAATTATATGCAGTTAGTGGGTCCCACTTAGATGATTGCCTATCAGTGGGAGAAGGGCAGATAGAAAGGTCTCCTTATGGACAAAAAAGAGGGGAAGAAGAAAAAAAAGGAAAAAGAAGGGGGGGGGGGGGGGTAGGTGGAGATCAGCCCCACCAGATCATCCTAGCTTTGATTTGACGTTCTTAAGTTTAATGGCATTTTAATTGTATTTTTTTTGTGATTCAATCCAACAATGAGTGAAAGGTTCAAAGAGTGTAAAATTAGGCGTGATGCTAGATCATGGGTTGACAAGAGACTGCAATTATACCAAAAAAAAAAAAAACAAACAAGAGGCTGCAATTATCAAAGGTGGGGTCACGTAGAACAATTTTTCACAATTTAGTACTAAGTTGTTGAAGATTGTGAGTTCGTAACCATCTCAACTTCTCTACTCTTTAATTCACTAAATTTACATCCGTTTATTTTGTTTATAATCCATTAGTTTTCAGCCCATTTCACTTGTGTTTTTTCAGTGTTCCAACTATTAGTCAACTGGCTTTTGACTAACTAGTGAGCTACCATCTACAAATTTCCTATAGTTTGGAAATTTCATTTTGGATACTTTTTAATCATCATGATGGCAAACACTTAGGGGGTTCAAAGAGGACCCTTTCTGCTGTCAAACTCCAACATAGAGCTTTTTACCCAAAAAAAAAAAAAAAACTCCAGCATAGAGCTCGTTTTTTATCCCATGAGTGTTCCGACATTGTTAGTGCATCTCATTTATGTTTTCTATTATTTTAATATGTCTATATATTAGGGAAGCTTTTTTATTATGTCCCCTAAAATAACTACATCTACATTGTAGGCTCTATCTCATGCCTTCACTTAGTCAATACGAAACCTTATACAAGGCAAAATGAAGACAAATGAGAATGATTTTCTTTGGCTCACTTCAAATTTGTCCGGCAAAAATCACATCTGCTGCCTAAGGCAAAATACCCAAGCATAGGCATTAAACTTTCAGTTATATTCAGAGTTTGGGTAGTTGATTAGAAATTTCTCTCTAGCTATTTTTTGCATAATTTGGGTGGTGGTTTTCATTTATCATTTATTTTGATTTAGCATGTTATCTTTGATGTAAGGAGTTGCCCTCCGTTAGATAGATGCTCTGTATGTTGAGTCCGGATTTTTTCACCCCAATGCATTGCTAAAATTGAGGAAAAAGAATGTCCTTTCTGCACATTTGTATGTCTAAGGATGGTGGTTGGCTGCTGTTGTGGCATTTGTGCGTCCAGATTTTTTTGTTCTATCTTGTAGAGTTTCAAAGTTATTTTCCAGTATGATATGATTTCCATTATGTAGACTTTATATATATATATATATATATATATCATATTGTAATTCTGTTTTGAGAGTTCCATCAGACCTGTCAGTGGAAGTGGTGCAATTTACTTGGGCCAAATCGAAGTTGCATGGCCTGCCTGACTAAAAGTGAAATTTGGGTTGAGCTTGTTAAGGTTTGGGTTGGGGCTCAGACCTAAATTTTGAAAAACACATGGATTTTTAGGCTCTAATTACCTTAATTCAACCCGGGCACTCTGCTTTTTTATATACTTATGTTTTATGGTATAACACAGTATAGAAACTGTATAACATATGGAATATATACATTTTCTTCATTTTATACCCTTTGAAAAATAAACTAAACAAAAAGAATTGGGTACCCAATCCAACCCCGAGTCAGTCCAGCTCATCCAAAGTTCCGCTATGGTAGGGAATTTACAATTCAGGCTGGGGCTGCTCAGGTTCGGGTTTGGGTTCACTTGCATGCGATTTTGACCCAGTATAAATGTTTTGGCATTTCAATATTTAATATCAGAGTCCATTTCAAAATAAAAATAAATAAAAATTAATTTATATTTGAGAAACTGGTCAAAAGTGAATAAATATTTAGAGGAGGAAGCAGGCAATGGTCCTAGTAAACAAAATCTTAGTGAATAGAATATAGTTTTTTTATTCGTTTATTTTTGGAATGAAGGAAATACGATCATGTGAGATTCAGCTGAAGGCATGTTTGGCCGAAATCAATTAATTCAAAACCGTTATCTGCCAAACATGCCTGAATTCCTAACCCAGTATTTTCTGGGGGTGGTTCAATTCGGTAAACTAACTGAAACAAATAATTTTTGTCCAATTTGGCTGACATGAACTAAATTTGGCACTACTAGGTTTTTGTCACCGGTTGTTGTTGCTTTATAGTATTTATATTCTAATGTTATGTGCAGTTTTTCTTGCCCATAGTTGGATTTATGTTATGTTCTGCCGGAATCTTTTGAATATTTTAACCCACGATTGGGTTTGAATGGGGTTGCAAATGAGTGATTTTAGCTGTTTTCATGACAGAGGAAGAGGGTGTCAATGATGCCTTTGATGATGATGGTAAAGGTGAGAGGTTGGAGTTGGATGATAATGATGTTGAGTATGAACCTGAAGAGGAGACAGGTGGGGATTATTATGAAGTGGAAATTGAGAATGAGGACGGTCAAGAGGGAGATGAAGGTGAGGAAGAAGAGGGCGATGTGGCGGATGTAGGTGAAGAGGATGTTGATATGGTAGATGAGGAAATGGAAGGTGATGGTGATGAGGGTGAAGAAGATGCTGAAAATGCTGAGGAACATGATGATATTGTGGAGGAAGAAGAACATCATGAGGTTGTTAATGAACGTCGTAAGCGGAAGGAGTTTGAAGTTTTTGTTGGGGGCTTGGACAAGGATGCATCTGAAGAAGATCTCAGGAAAGTTTTTAGCTCAGTAGGTGAAGTCACTGAAGTCAGGTTGATGATGAATCCACAGACAAGGAAAAACAAGGGTTTTGCATTCTTACGTTTTGCAACTGTTGAACAAGCAAAACGAGCTGTTTCAGAGCTTAAGAACCCAGTGGTATGGTATATTTACTTGAATTTTGTTGTTTGTAAATTTCTTTTGCACATTTATTTGAATGATCTACAACACCTATTCCAGGTCAAGGGGAAACAGTGTGGTGTCACCCCAAGTCAAGACAATGACACGCTTTTTTTGGGTAATATATGCAAGACATGGACTAAGGAAGCTGTAAGTGGAGGGAATATATAATTGGGTATTTATTCACTGTCTGTAGGCTGGAATGTTAATTGGGCATTTATTTTACTCTGACCATACCATGACATCAAATTGTTTTCAGTTGAAAGAAAAGCTGAAACATTATGGAGTTGAAAAGGTTGAGGACTTGACCTTGGTTGAAGATACTAGCAACAAAGGGTTGAATCGGGGGTTTGCTTTTCTGGAGTTCTCGTCCCGTAATGATGCCATGAATGCTTATAAGTGTTTGACGAAGAGGGATGTTGTGTTTGGAGTTGATAGGACTGCCAAGGTTTCCTTTGCAGACTCTTTTGTTGAGCCAGACGATGAGATTATGGCAAAGGTATGCATCAAATTTGATCCCTTTTTATGCTGGGTTCTGCCAAGCTTATTGTTTGGTCAAGCGGAAGTTTCTATAAATCACCAGTTAAAGAAAAAAAAAGTCTACACACAACACAGTTTTGGGTCTGTATTGTTCTAACTGTCAATAGGGTGCACAGGAATATATATATATATATATGTATATATCACCGAAGGGGTCGGCTACAAGAATTCTGTTTCTCCATCCCAATCTATTCTTGAGCATAGGCAAATATTCCTGGGAGAACTCTCACCTACTTATGGTGAGGGCAAACATAGTAGAGCCCACCTTATGATGTAACAACCACCTACCTCCCCACCCCCACCTCTCTCTGTCTCTCTCCTGGGTTTGCACCCACGAATGGACTAGACGGTTGGATTCAGGTAAACTTGTGGGCCACAGATCAAGGGGTTAGAGGCATGAGATTGACCTTGTTTTTGATATCTTCGTCGGTTGGTCCATGAATGGATCCTTCCATCCCTCCTATGTCCCATTATCTGTGGGGCTCCAGCAGCCTGTAACCCTGTGCTCTATTCATCTTGTAGTATTTCATGTGAAGTTAATTCATTTTTAGTTTCTTGACAATAACTTTCAACTTGTTAGTTGTTTTAAGGAACTTCATCGTGCTGTTTTTTATTTTTATATCAGGTTAAGACAGTGTTTGTTGATGGTCTACCTGCTTCATGGGACGAGGATCGCGTCAAAGCACTTCTCAAGAAATTTGGGGAGATTGAAAATGTTGATCTTGCCCGAAATATGCCATCAGCTAAGAGGAAGGATTTTGGATTCGTTACTTTTGATACCCATGATGCTGCGGTGGCTTGTGCTGCAGGCATCAACAACGCAGAGCTAGGTGAAGGTGCCAAGAAGGTCTGTATTGTATTGTCAATTGTGTGTTGCATTCTTCTATTACTTCAAATATGTTTGCTAAAAATGGATTGAGATTTGGGGGAGCTAATAAAATGTTATTAATTCATCATTTCAGGTGAAAGTAAGGGCCAGATTGTCACGTCCACTTCAGAGGGGTAGAGTGAGACGCGGTGTCCTAGAAGATCATAGGTTTGGGCGAGGGATTTCACGAGGTGGCAGGGGGTCTTGGGTGCATGCACCATTGCGCAGAATTCCTGGACAGAGCTCTAGTGGACTGAGGGGGTATGGAGCACCTTCAGCTGCTCGTGGATTCAAGAGGCCATTTGGAGGTAGGGATAGGCGCCCCATTATTGCAGTGCCTGAAAGAGCGAGGCACTTTCCTCCACCTGCAAGGTCCTACAATCAGAGACCACCAGGTATACTTCCGTGTTGCATTTTTCTTTTTGGTAACACTCTGATGTTAAGAGTTTTTGACTTAACTTTTATTCTGTATTTCTAAATTCTGATGCAATATTCCTTGTGATCAGTAGGCCCCTCTTACCCCAAGAGTAGTTCAAAGAGGGATTTTAGCAGACGTGGGGAAGTTACTCCCAGAAGCAGAGCTGCTGTAGGGTATGGCTCTAGAATTGCTGCAGAAAGGCGATCATCCTACAGGGATGAAGCCTATCCTTCTCGTGGATCTGGATACTCTGATGTTGCTCCTCGCAGTGCTTCTCGAACTGCTGCAACGGCTTATGTAGACGAAGGCTATGGCCAAAGGATTGAGAGGGTGCCTCCAAGTTACCGAGAAGGACGTGGCCATGATTATGATTCATTATCTGGATCAAAACGTCCCTATTCTGCATTGGTTAGACTCTCTCTTTTCTCCCTCCCCCTCCCTTTCCCTTCCCCACTCCCCTCTCCTCTCTGAGGATCTGTTCATGCTGATCAATTTTCTTTTGGCTGGTATTATATTATACTTTGAATCTTTGTTTTTCCTGATGTTATTGGGTTTGGTTGTTTGGTCTTGTAGGATGAGGCTCCTTCGAGGTACACTGAAGCTCCTTCAAGGTATGCTGATGCTCCTTCAAGGTATGCTGATGCTAGTGTTCGTGGGTCAAGGGCTCATTTGGATTATGGTTATAGTGGTACTGCTTCTCAATATGGAGATGCTTACTCAGAAAGGTATGTTCATCTTATTTGGCATTTTTCAAACATAAGCAGCCATGTAAATTACTAGATTCAATTTTTTTACATTTATCACATGGGGCCTTTTTTGTAGGCTTGGGAGATCCCATATTGGATATGGTGGCAGAAGTTCATACACTGGGGAGGAGTCTTCTGGGTTATACAGTAGTCGTCAGGGTATGGGATATGGAGGTATGACACAGTCGGTTACTTGTACAATTGGTGGCATTTTAAGAGATGAAGCCAGTTTTTCTGCCGAGTCTAACGTGTGCTCATTTGCTTGGTGTTTAGGCTCCGTGAGCAGCAGTGATGTGGGTGGAATGTATTCCTCAAGTTATGGCAGTGATTACCTGTCACGTGGACCTGATGTATGTTTCTAGATTGCATTCGTTAAACACTGTTGCTATTACTTATTAGGAATCATTAACTACATACCTAATAGAAAATATCTGGGTTCTACTATGTTTACTTCTCTTTATACTCAATTTTTTTCCGAACATCTGGGTTGCAGGTTGGTGGTAGCTCTTATTCATCACTGTATTCTGATCGTGGATTGAGTGGAAGTGGATACTTAGGTTCCAGTGGTTCTGGGTCTTACTACTGAGGTACACATACTGCATATTATGTTCTATTATGTATTTATATATTCGGCTGCAATAGAAACCATGTGTCATTTTTCCTTCATAGATTTTTCTTGCCATGATGATTTTCACGGGAGTAGGTAGTGCTCTGCCTTCTCTAGCAGTTTGATTGATGAGCATGGGGCTCTTGGTCACATGGATGTATTCATTACAGATTTGGCAACATAGGAGGCTGTAGGCTTTGATTTGTTTGGACTCTGGACATGATGCCTACAGAATTGCAAAGTGAACTTATCGCCAAGCATGATCAACGTTGTGTTAGTCTGATAATTATTTGTGATGCTGAGTTGGAGTTTTACAAGGCAAGGACTGTAAGCTGAGACAGGATAATTATCTTTGGTTACTGGCAATGCATTTTCTGCTATTTGGGATATTTTATTGGTTTAGAGTTCAAAGCAAATGAATAACTCTGGTGCACTATGTATGCGACGAGTATTTATTTATATTCCTGTAAGAACTCTAGTTGATGGTCAAAGAGGTTTTACTAATTCAAAGTTTCCATGAGCTACGAATCAGAAAAAAAGAAAGGTTTTTATGAGCTGGACATTTGACATGATGTGCAAGGTGCTTCAGAGTTCAGACTTATGTTCTTGGGCCTTCTGGGTTCTTCGATGGCTTAAGCTTTCTGGATTGTCTGTGCTAGATGGCCTCTGGTATTTCAATAATATAATGAAGAAAATAATTTAAGTTAAAATAGCCCATTGAATGGAAGCCATGATAGGTTCAGCTAATGCTGATCCAAAATGTGAGAAATAAATACTTCAATGAGTTATAAGCAACACTTGGATTGATGGTTCAATCTTTTTTCACATGTTAACATATTGGTAATACAATTTCATATTAATTGGAAATGAGTTATTACTTGAGAGTTTTGTGCTTAAAATTTGGGTTAGCAGTTACACATTTGTCAGCATGCTCCTGTTTAATGTGGGTACCTGAAGGTGGCTGTGGCTGAAATATTGGGCCAACTGTTTTTGTTTGGTGAAAGGTATTGTGCATGACCAGGGGATTGGTCTTATTGGGTAAAAGATTTCGTGGATACCCACGTCATAAAAAAAACCAAGAAAAAAAGGCATTGTGCATGATCTTTTGGTTGTTGATCTATGCCTGCGGTGGAAGAGCTGACCTCTTGATTGAGATAAGATGCAGTTGGGAGTTTACATGTCCATATGACGTGGTTCATTTGAGCATATGGATTATTAAGTGATTACCAGTGGATGCTGGAATTAAAAATTTTCATGTAAGTTTTGAAAGTCATGCCGTTTCTTGCAGTAGCTGAAGTATGTATTTGTGGAGAACGTAAAATTCTCTCATGCGGAATATCCATGGCAATCAACATTCATATGCTAAATTTTAGCGCCAAGTTATTCATATTGCTTTTGGCGATCGAATAATCAGTAAGGGAAAGCCGTGCTTATTTTAATGGGGAAGTATTCCACCACCAATTTTGACATTAAATGGTTATATTCATTTTATGGTTTTTTTTAAAGGAAAAAAAAAAAAAAAAAACTAATTGTTTGTTCCCTTGTCCCACGTGATCAGTTTGTTATTCAGTCAACATGCGGGTGAGATTGTATTAGCTTTTCATGGTTGAAGTGATTCGAAGATTTACATCTGGCCATTTGCTTTTCAATTTGTAGATTTTTTTGGTGAGTGGTAATTTCTGGATTAGGGATTAGGATGCAAGTCATATAGAACAGGGATTAAAAAGCTGGACTTGGACTTGAACCAGGCCTAGTCTGAGTCGACTGCGACTCGGCCAAGTCATTCAAAGATCAGGCTTAGAGTTTTGATGGGTGTGGTGTGGATGGACTCTATAGAAGGCATAGAAGAAGAAAGAGATTTAGAGTTTGGGGGGTTTTGATGGATTTTGAAGAATGGTGTGAAAATGATGGAGATTGGAAGTGAGGGGGGAGGGACTTGGACGAAGAAGAGGAGAAAGAAGTAGAAGGGGAAAAAGGAGGTGGGATGGAACTTGGCCAAGTCCGGCTCAACCTGACTTATTAATGGTCAAGTCTGAGTCGATTTGGCCGAGTGGACTTGGACTCGGCTGAGTTTTAAAACCTTGATATAGAAATTATAGCATCTTTGTTGGCCTCACAATTCATTTAGGAGTTAAGTTAAAACCCTACAATCTGCGACGCCATTTAGAATGTGTGCATTGAAGATCCGGGTCTAAAATTAGTATTTCCCGTTATCATTTCCTAATTTGGGTCAATTCTTCTCTTGCATTGCCATCAAATAGGTGCAATGGCTATATGCTTGCCTGGGGCTGATGATTCAACCTTTGTAGTAAAGCATGTTCTGATTCACTGTGATGCTAATGGAGTTCTTGTTTGTTTATGGATTTGGAACTTATGGAATTTGTAATTGGGTGGGGGAGGGGGGAAGGGAAGGGAATAGTTGGTGATACAAGTTGGAAAAGTGTGATATTTCTGTTGTTAGTCTGATCGGGTTTAGTCTATGATGTTCAAAAGGCCATCTTAAGTGACAGATATGGTTTAATGTGAAATGTATTTGATCAAGTTAAGTCGCCATGGATTTGTGGAATTATTCTCTTTTATACTTTGTGGCCATTTTGCTTGGCTAAGGGAAATTCTGCCCATATATAGACTTCAAGGCTTTTATCAAGCTAATATTTTGTTAAGTTAGAATGGCTCCTTGTAAAGCTTAGTATAGTATGCCTTAAAATGTTCAGTAGGCTCGGATGGGCCGCATGCATCCTCATTCCTTTCTCTCTCTGTATGTATCAGGTTTATTTTTTGTTTGGCATTGAATTAAGATGGCACCTAGTTCTTGCGAGTTCATGGTTAGTTGCAGTAGAGGTTGACTCATAATTGGGTAGGACTAGAATGTGACAGTGACTACATTTACCTATCACTTCTCATTACATGCGATAGTATATGAGAGTAAACTGTTAAGCATTATGAGTGCACACTGTTGAATGAAGGTGTCACTGGTTGAGATGCTTTTAAGAGCCAACTCCTGATTGTTTAGGACTAGAGCATGATATTGAGCAATTGAACTTTGATTTTCATCCTTTTCATCTTAAACTCTACATTCTATACGATCAACATTATAAGTGTAATGTTGCATTAAAAATAAGTTTTTTGGTTCTTTCGAGCTCAAGATGAAATGCTCATACCATTCAAAAAGTAAAAAGAAAAAAAGAGATGAAATGCTCATGATGTTTTGGGCAGCCATTTGGGTTTGTAACATGGCTGATCACTTTAGTTTGCTGTTTCTGAGTTTGATTTCTAAGGAAAATCTTTGTTGAGTTACACTCTTCCATTTCCCAATCTATTTGACCCAGTGTATACTGCAGTGTATTTTTTGGCCTGGATGGATGGTTAGGTTCATGCTCAAGCATTATAGACGCTCTCTAAATAGTTGCATTTACAGTTAGTTCTTTTGTTGAGTTTGGAATTCTTAAGTAGTCAGCAGTTGATAGATATTTGCAATTAATGGGCTACAATAGCCTTGTAGTCTAAGGAAAGACTTCTCAGGGTGATCAGCCTCAACTGGTAAGTGGCGGTTTTATTTATAGGTTTTGTTTTTTAAATTGCTGATGTAAGGCTAACCTTGCATTTGATCAGGTGGAAAGTTGGGTACTTGGAAGTATTTGTATCATCTCGTGGTAGATGGATCAGGTTATTTTGTTGTTACTGTTTGGTTTTTATGCTTTTAATTTTCTAATGTGTTATTTACAGGCTTGTTCTTGAACATGTTACATTTTCTAAAGACCGAGAAATTGAAATCTATTGGAACATTTGCAAAAATGTGGAATTGCTTTTTTGATTGGTCAAAAAGACTATCAGCTCACTCACAGGTGTTTTTCGTGACATTGCATCATTTAACAATATGGCGACTGAATATAAAATTAGAATATAGTTTCTTCACAGATTATCATTTGATGAAGGCAAATGTTCATCTAAAGTTGTTGGATCATCTTGCATCTGTCATAAGTCATACTTCTATGGACTCCAGATGAGCCTCGGAGTCCCTTAAATGAGAGGTTTTTTAGTTTCCTCATACCGTCCCTAATCAACCACTTGAGCCTGAGGGCCTCCGTCCTTGGTTGGGAACTTCCTGTAGAGTGCATGGCTGATATCTCCTTTGAACCAACCAGGGCTCTTACTCTGGGAGGATTTAATGTTGCTTTACAAGCTGTGTGGGCAGGTGGTAGTTAAAATAGCAGCTTTTGTGGCTGGTGTGCTCTTTATGTAGCAGTTTTTCAGTCACTCTTAAGCCCGTGTGTGAATACAAGGTATGTAAAAGGAACTAGTATAATGGGTCCAAAATTCAGGTAAAATGGGTTCTAGTGAAAGAGTTTTAAAGAGGTAAAGGGTTTGGCAAAGATGGTGATAGGACTAACCTTTCCTAGGATTTGAGTTTCTGAGGTGATGGCTGAGAAAGAATTTTTTACTGGAGGGGAGATTATTTGATGGCTATTTGTGGATCTTCACCTTTTTGTTCTTCAAATTTTAAGTCGCTTTGATTTGCAAAAGCGATCATCATTCCTTGGAATTCCGAGTAATGCTTTACCTTCAAATGGGATAGAATTGATGAAGAAAAGATGAGGATTTACAAACAGCCATCAAATGGTGTTGTTACCTTTGCTACTAAGTACATTTCCCAACCAGAACCTAAAAAATATCAAATCATAGTCAAATGAAGGCCAGGAGTACATCTCCACATTATATCCTGCACTTCTTACTACGTTAATCTTTTTGTTGGATTTAGCCATGAATCCTATCCCAAGGATTTCTATAGAAAGTGGGCAAGCAACTGTTCCTATGTGGTGCTGCTAAACAATTTGGGGTTGATTTCTCCCTTTTTTTTTTTTTTTTTTTTTTTTTTTTCTTGTTATGGGATTGGACGGTGTTTATACACCATGAGTTGTGTGAGTTGGCTTGGCTTGTGATTACATTCAGACGTGATGTTTCTGTGTTTGGTGTTTTAGTGGAACCTCACTGTTGGGTGGAAGAACCATAGAAACCACCCCTATGGGCCCTTTTATGCCGCCTCTTGGTTGGAAGTTCGGTTGCAGGGGATATCGACTCCAAAGTTCTACCCGAGTCATGCTATTGGAAAGGCGGCATTTTCTCTCACTTGCATTAAAAAATCATGAATCTAATCTGTATGATGGTGCCATAAAAGTTTACCAATTGCATCCTTTGCGTCTTTTATACTATAAAACCCATCCTTTGGAGGAACCTTTGGAAGAAGTGTAGGGATAATGGAAGGAAACAAAAGCTGAATACATGGAGAAGATAATAAAAAAAAAGAGAGCCCCTTTTCGTTCCTGATTTGCTGAAGCAGCAGAACCTATGCGGGGAGGAGAATAAGAGGAGGGCAAGAAAAAAACAAGAGTCTTCCTTCTCTCCTATCCCTTTCCTCTTAGTTCTCTCCCCATGCTGGGTTGTTGAGTTGGTTGGTTGTCTATATGAGGCAGAAGAAAAATCAGATTCTTTTGGGCGGACGGTGGTATTAGATATCCAGGGGCCTCTTAAAATGTCAGACTACTTGAAGAAGGGGTTGGTCTGAGTCGTTTTATCAATTGTTAATTGGATGTACAGATTACAGTTTACCAAATTCAACCAATTTATCAATCTCCCTTTGAATCCGGAGGATTATGACTGGTTATTGATTTTCAAACAATTTCAGAATTGCTATAAATTTTATAATTTTATGTTTGGCTGTAGCTCAAACATGCATTTATTGTGCACTTATTGTACATTTCTATCCAGCCGAGAAATAGCCGAGGACCATATGTTTATACTTGGCCGTGTGGGAATTTTAATCTAATTAAAAGAGCCAATCAGATGAAGGTCTAAAATAAAAAGTTTTAATTTTAAGTTCTAATTTATAATTACTCTTTGTTGGTGAAATTATGAAAAAGTAACTTTTATTTCATGAGGTCATTGAGCCCATCTTTTCAATATTGCAATGTATAACCCACCATTTGTGTTATTTTGAAAACCTTGTGAGGTTATTTTCATTTGTAGTACTTGTAACGTTTGCATTTTCTGCCTCCATTTGCTTTAGTTTAAAGAAAGTAGCCCCTCAAAGGTTATGTTTTTTGAGGCAAAAGCTCTAATTTGTTATTATGAGCTCTACAAATATTATATACAACTAGAGGTTTACCAAATGCTCCAATGTGAATAAAAACTCTAAAACATAAAATAAGAACTTATTTTTAGATTATCCAAACGCCCCTTTAGTCTTTGCTTAATCTTATGCTTGTTTTATCATTGAAACTGTTCAGCTTGGTTTTCTTGTACCAAGGATATCATAATGTGTATTGGATTAGTCTTTTCATGATGTTTAAAATCCAACCAGGAATGCAAGTTGAAAACAGAAGAAGATTAATTAAGAGAAAACAAGAGGTTAACATTATGTGTGGTGGGGGGCTTTGCACTTTAGAGGCACATGTTTCTGATGAGCGTTGGCCAAATGTGGATCCCCACTCACTTATTGTTTGTTAATTATTGGTTTATTGGAATTATAAGTTAGATCGTTAGTCACAATGCAACCATCTTCGAAGGATCCGGATAGCTTAATTGCACCGTCAAACAAGGTTTATAGATTTATCATGAAATTGATAGTTTATTGACCAAACAAAGAAAAAAGCTGTTAAGATTTTGTTATTTATTTATTTATTTTCAGTACATGGGATATTTATAGATCAAGAGCTGCATTTAGGGCTGTCAAAGGGCCAGGCCAGGATGGGGCAATGGTTCTCCTTACTTGTCTTCAGTATATGTAGGCTGTGTATGGATTAGCCAAATCTCTTAGAGGGCTTACACTACCTAGCCAATTATCCTACCCTTGAGGGCCTAGAAATAAGAATAAAAAAAAAAAAAAATTTACACCGCCACCAAGGTGAAAACCAAATATTAGCCTTCCGCTTTTTGGATAAAAAATCTTGACTTTCTCCTCTAATTAAACTCATCACAAAAAGGAAATAGAATAGATGTGGCAACTACAATTAGAAATAAAGAAAATCATTATTAAAAAAAAAAGGGCCAACTTCCTCCTAAACACTTTGAAGTGGCATTCATTTATCATATGCACGCACGACATCATCTTTACAGGGTTCTAGAAAATATTGGCAAAATACATATCAACTTATGCTTCACTTTCAACTGATGTTTTATAGGATAGAGGATGGAAAGTAAAATTAATTGTCAACCCCCATGTACATAAATAAGCATGGCAATATCCAACATACCTATACCTACATATAAATTACATTAACATGGCATAGGCAGTTTAGAGATTAGAGAGAGAGAGAGAGAGAGAGAGAGAGAGATGAAGGAGAAGGCTCTGAGCAGCGAAGCCAAGGAAGGCATCTCAGAGAGACTTTCTCATCTACAAGGCCTCTATTTCCCTCGTTCTCTTTCACACGACGCTTCCAACCCCTCCCTCCGAAAATCCATCCTCTCCGACCTCCTCTCCAGAGACGCTGCCGTCTTCTTAGGTAAAACCCCCCTAAACCCTAGTACTCCCCCCCCACCTTTCCATCTTTTTTCCTTCTCTTCTCTAAAACCCTAATCTTTCCTTCTTCATTTAGAACGATATGGCACGCGATTAACTCCTGTGGAGCTCAACGAGTTTGACAGCTTGAAAGACGATTATGAAATCAATTGGCATTTGAAGCATCTCAGGAGCTTGATCAGCCCCACCACCGAAGAGCTGCACTCTCGTTCCGTCACTGTGAAGAATCGGCGGAGCGCTTACATGAACAAGCTCATTCGCGATGGCCACTACTTCTCCGAGGACGCCATGAGAGAGCGGGAGCCGTATCTGCATCATGAGTATGTGGGGAAGTTCCAGGATCCCACGAGTAGGAGTTTGTCGAGACCTGGGGAGCGCTGGTCCGAGACGCTGTTGCGGCGGGCCGAGGAAGCCATTCTGGTTGCGAAGATTAGAGGAGAGCAGCAGAGGTTGGGCATTCTTGAGAAAGATTGGGTGGGTAATGAGGAAATAGTGGAAGAGGAAGAAGAACAGGAAGAGGAGGAGGAGGAGGAAGAAGAAGAAGATGAAAATGCACAGGAAGATGCAGAGAAAGGAAAGGAAGGTCCGCAATCGGCCGAGGTAAAAACAAAAAGCCCCTCCTTTGTTTATTTTATCAGTTGGTGTTGCCACATAACAGATATTTTGATTTCTTGATATACGATACCTTGTAAAATACTTATCTGCATCTCCCAAAACAATTGAAGGATGTCCGAGTTAGTTAAATGGGGACACTAGCTTAGTAAATTCTCCAAGCAGTTGGTGTTCACTGAAATTCAAACAAACTGAAACAAACAAATCCTAGTAATGTCATATGGAGACTCCAAACAATCCTTTGGCAGTGGTCAAGCAAACAAATCTAGTAGAAAAGTGATGGTACAACACAAATTCTTCTAGAATCTAATTTAGATATCAACTGTGACAACATACCATGTGTAATTCTCTAGAATTTATTCAACTGCATAAGAGAAATTCACAGCAAATCGCAGCTACCATGTGCAGGAAAATGATCAAAGAAAACGGCATGTTTATTTCAAACATGACCAAACTCTTCCACACTAATATCCACCTTGGAAGTCTCTAATTGAAATATTCAGAAAAAATCTCTAATTACTTGTGGCAATGTGGATGGTTCTCACGGTTGCAACTTGCAACCTCGAGGATGTGTGTTCAAGTCATGTTGCCAGTCAAAAGAATTTTAAAAAATGAGAAAAAAAAAAAAAAAAAATGAAGGGGAGAAGAGGAAGAACAATACCATGATAGGTTGCTATCATCTGGACAGTGGAGGCAGTGACGGCTAAAATCTTTTTAAATTTTCAGCGTGTACTGTAATATTGCTGTCAGATAGTGATAAATAAAATACTTCTTTCAGAGACAGTCTGCCCGCTAGTGTTTGAATAGGTATCTATGAAAGGACCTTCAGGGCAAACTGTTACCAAGCCTCTCTTAGTCTTTAGTTTACCTAAAATTGTATATTGGGTCTCCAGTTTATTGTAGTTTGTTATTTTGTTTTCATCAACGTCCCCATTTCAGTGTAGTTCTCTTATTCTGTATTGAGGCTCGGCTGTTGTATATCTTGCTTTAGTTGTTTTCTGATTTTTTGTGAAGCATTTTGTTCCCATCCAGAGAAGTTAACTGGATGCTACTGAAGTGACTTGAACCGAACACGTCAACATGAATCTAACTTCTTTTTAAATTGGTAAAAGGTAATGTAACTCGAACCTTCAATATTGCAGTTGTGACATGGAGCACCTTCAAATTGAGCTTATGAGCTATTGTTAACATGAATCTGACTTCTATGGGGGAATTCTGTCTGTACTTCCATTTACAATACTCAATACCAGTTCAGACAACACTCTTGCCTTTTGTCCATCAATATAAATCTTAAAACAATATGATGTTAAAATATCGTGATATTGCAGTGAATTGCCCCTTACATGCAAATGTGTATGCTGGTACCATAATAACCATATTCTATCATGCTTGATTGAGAAAATCGATGTTACAGTTATCTGGCAGACCCCAAAATAGGATTGGTCTTGGGCTGGGCTAATGTCTTCCTTGTTGGATTGTTCTAGCTATACAATTTGTGGCTTGCAACTGACAGCTGCAGCCAAAGATCCATACTGAATGAGGATGAAACCAGATTGTAGGAACAGATTGCTGGGAACATTGATGGGGCAACTTTCGTTGACACAGGACCCTTCTATGCATGGTCACCGAAATTTGGCCCCATATGATAATCCACCGAGGAAATAGTATGATTGGACATTCTTAAGTGGTTCGTTTATTTTGTATGTTTCCACCTCATCATCATCATCATCATCAAAGCCTTGTCCCAACTATGTTGGGGTCGGCTACATGAATTCTATTTCTCCATTCCGATCTATCCCGAGCCAAATCCTCAGTTCATATGTTCCCACCTGGTATATATTATTGTTCAGCTTATCCTGATTGGCTAGTTTTGCTTAGGACTACTACCGTTTTGTGCTTGGCATCGTGATTACAGGTGCATGTGGATCCAGTGCCACAAACTACTGCCGAACCCTATGAGGAAGCAATATCTGAGGCAGAGATGCAAGATCAGATGGAGCAATTCACACACATTATGCAACAGAAGTTTTTGGCTGGAGAAGACGCTCAGCATTTAGATTATTCTAAAATAGATGACGATGAGACATTGGATGATCACTGGTTCAGGGAGGCAACTGAAGATGCAGAAGAGAAATACTTTGATGAAGATTAAGCAAATCCAATATTCAACTCAGCTTTCTGAATTTCTGTCGTGGTCTGACTGGTCATGCCCTGTTTTGGCAGCTATCAGTTCTCTGATTTATGAATCCTAATAGTTTTTTTTTTTCTCTTTCTTGGCCAACAAAAAATCTGTGTCTGTTCCTTGCACATAATGCTGTATTTGTGTTGGATTTTTTATCCTTTTGCTGTTAATAGCTGTTGAGTTTTTACTCAATTTGTTGTATTTTGATTCAAGGGATTTAGATAACCCCCCTGTAAGTATTGCTTCTGACTTCCCAACTCTATTCACAAATTCCCCTACTTCTTGCTCTCTAATTCATGAATGATGTCAGAAGATCCTCCTTGTCTCCATGACATGAATAAACCCGCCTACAGGAATTCTTTTCATTGATCTGAGTCAGCTACGTCAGAGATAACGACAAGTGTTTCACAAATTTAAATCCAGGTATCAATTTTTTGTTTTTATCAGTTAAATTTGTGAGCCTTTGTTTTTTTTTTTTTTTTTTGCTATATACAGGCAGCAGCAGGAAAATCTAGCTAGACTTTGCAGAAAGTAACTTTGTGATGGGGTTAGAAGGTTTTAACGTGGATAATAGGTGGGCACTGTGAACTTTATTATAACCATCTTTTTAAGGGCCCAAAATTGAACGGTCACAGTCATTCTTATAACCTTCGAACCCAACCCGTCCCTATGCTTCGCCTGCATTGGAGTGTCCACACCATGTTTTTGCAAGAGAATTCCTAACCCACAGTCCAGACCATATATTTCCCATCCCTCTGCCCCTGTGATTGGCATGGATCTACTTGACCATACAGACCATAATGGGAGGAATGCTCTGGTGAATACAGTTGAGCAAACCAATGCAATGGTTTGTTTAGGGAATTTTTTTGACAATTATAAATAACCATTTGTTTTTTCAATTTTTACGAATAACGACTTTTGTTAATTCAAAAATCTTGGCAAACCACCTTGACTGGGAATCAAAGGCCACATTTTGAATGATTTGGTGAAATCCTACGTATTTTATTAAATACTGAAGGATTAATTTTTTTATACGACCTTATTCAAATTAAATTAATGGTGTTAATTCTGATTAATTGACTCAAATTAAATGGTCTTTTCATGTGAAAATTTCGCAGTGCAGCTATCTGTAAACCAGGTCTGAACAGGAACCTGAAATCAATGACTAAACTGCTGGACAGTGATGGATTTCATTGAATGGGTGGACAGGCCATGTATCATAATTACATGTTGCTTTGGGTGTAACCTGCACCATGTAGGCTGATTCCGCTGTGATAGCTTTTGTTAAACTGGGATTCAATATAAGACCCGGACACTGGCATTGGGTGGATCAAGTACCCAAATATATCCCAAGATAAGCCTCTCTTATGTAATGAAAGAAAAAGAAATGCGTTCCACCTATGTATAAAATCATGTACTGAAAGCAATTCACTCAAATTTGATATGGAAGGGAATAGAGCTAAGTCAATGATCTTATAATTAAAGAAATGAAATTATTAGATACACTTGAGCTTATAGTAAGTCAAGTAAATGTAGGCAAATCAGATCTGCTCTTAACTATGACAGACTTTTGGATATTGAGGTTAAGAAATGATAGTTTATGGGATTCTTATCATCCATTGAAGAGCTCACCATCGGATTAAACCGCACCTTCAATCAACAGACATGGTTAACTTTTGGGCACATTGCTTGTCAGGGGATTAGGTTGAGATAAGAAGGTTTGTTATCTTCGGTGGTACTTGGTAGGCCTGTGGTACTAATTTGTTCAATCTCATCAGAGAAAGGAGAGACTAGATCCTCTATAGGGGCGGTCTACTTTTTGACACAATTCAGATTGAAGATTAAAAATACAGATAAAACTGGTCATAAAAAAAAAAAAAAAAGCCAAAATGTTGGAACATTCAGGCATGTTACTCTTACTTCTTCAAAAAACTTGGAACTAAAAGCTGAGTGTGCATATCTGTGTATCTGTATGCTCGTATAGCAGTTTCCACCGTGAATATTAATTTACATCATGTTTAAAAGTTATATATATTTTTCGTTACTGCCACTACGTCTGAATCTACAACCTAACTATCTAGGGTAAAAGGTAGATTTCTTGTCACTTTATCTAATGAGTGGGCTGGCTTAAAATTAAATCTTTCTTTCTTTCCTTTCTTTTTTTATTTTATTTTATTTTATTTGCTAGACAAGGGGTTAAAAACTAAAATTCTAGATTTTTCACAAAAACTACTTTATACAATTCTCTGCGTACAAGTTAACTCGAACTGTGGAAAGTTGTCTCAATGCCCATTTTCTCTAAATTCTTCACAAATCCAATTACCCGAATCAGACCCGACCCATTGCCAGGTTGTCTTAAACGTATTCCTTTTGCCCTTTTGAAAGCACCGAATCATACAGCCGATGTTCCTTTTTCGAATCATATGTTAAGTACAAATATAACAACACAGTTCTCCCTCTCCCTCACCCTCTCCCCCAATATTCCAAAAGAAAAAAAAAGATTTTTTTTATACACCCCCAAGGTTTATATGATTTGTAAATAGGTCCCTGTAGTTTTAATATTTGCATATATGCTCCTACCTTTTCATTTCAATATGTTTTATGTCCCCATACTCAAAATCTCTAATGAGAATGGGTAATGACCATTGGATTTGTGTTGAACTTTTATAAAAATGACAACTTTACTCTTATATCAATTAAGCAAATGAGTATATTATTGTGTACCAAAATATTGTATCCCAATTTCCAATGGTCTCTTCCAATAACTTTTAATGCACATGAAACTTAATTATGTATTTTGAAACTTTCATCAATTTAATGATGGGTCATGCATGGATTGGATCAATTGTAACTACTTATAAGCACACGCATTGATTGTCATTATAGTAGATTTGGATTTAATGAAATAGGCCATCTATCGATAAAAATAAATTTACATACAATTATTATCTCATACTAAATACAATTATCAATGTTACAAGCTTTAGAGAAAGATAAATTCAAGCTTTTGAATTTCAGCGTATACGGATAAAAAAATGGGCGAATGCGTCATTTCACACTAAAAACTTTTGATAGCCGGTTAGCTATTGATTTTGGGGATACGAAAAGTATTAAAATACAATTGTCTCACACTAAATGCAATTATCAATGTTACAAGCTTTAGAGAAAAATAAATTCAAGCATTTGAATTTCCGCGTATACGGATAAAGAAATGAGCGAATGTGTCATTTCACACTAAAAACTTTTGATACCCGGTCGGCTATTGATTTTTGGGATACGAAAGGTAATAAAATGAAAAGGCAGGGACCAATTTACAAATACTAAAACCATGGGCCTATTTACAAATCTTATATTCCTTAAAGGGGGTATATGCAAAAGGCTAAAAAAAGCCCAAAATCATCAAAGAAACGTACACTCTTTTTCTCTCTTTCCAATATTCCAAATTCCAAAGAGGTGAAGAAAAAAAAAAAAAAAAAAAAAAGAGGCCAAAGCCATCAAAGAAACATTTTCATAGAATGTAAAGTTGGAGTAAAGTTGGAGTATGTAAGTGTATAACATAGCTTCTCTTTCTCTCTAGAATTGCAATAGGCAAAGAACAGAAAAGAGAAGAAGAGAAAAGGAGAGGACCAAAACCATCAAAAGAAAAGAAACAATCGATCATGCTGGTTGATTGTTCAAACTGCCAGATCTCTCTCCAGCTTCCTCCCGGCGCCAAAATCATAAGATGCGGCGTCTGCAAAGCCATCACCCGCATCGCCAGCATCATCCCTTCTTCCCATTCCCACCACCATAATTACCACCAGGATGCCCCTCCTCCGCCGCCTCCCTCCGCCTTCAACCGCGCCCCTCGAGGTCCCCCTCCCTCCCCTCACGGCCACAAGAAGGCGATCGTATGCGGCATCTCCTACCGCTACACCCGCCACGAGCTCAAGGGCTCCATCAACGATGCCAAGTGCATGCGCTATCTCCTCGTCAATCGCTTCAAGTTCCCCGAATCCTCCATCATCATGCTTACTGGTTTTCTTCTCTCTCTCTCTCTCTCTCTAAATTAGTTTCCCCCACCACTTCTGAGAAATATAAACTTTGTAGAGATTTGATTTGAGTAAGCACACTCCTGCACATCAAATTTAACAGGTCTGGATGTATACTCAATGCCCAATTACTTTTTAGTGTTGCTTTTAATGCAATTAGCAAAAGTTGATATGTTACTCATGTACAACTTTCTGATGATTTGAGATTTTTGTATGGTATTGGATTTTGGTTTTCTGTAATATGAAACCGAAATGGGTCTTCCTAATATGCTGGTGATTGGAATATGGAAGTCAGGGGTGTTTAGGATGGTTTTTTGGTTCTGTAATGTTTCTCTAACTAGTTGTAATTTGATCCTTCCTGAAAGTTGATTTGCAGAAGAAGAAACTGATCCTTACAGAATTCCAACCAAACATAACCTGCGGATGGCATTATACTGGCTCGTACAAGGTTGTCAGCCTGGAGATTCTTTAGTATTTCACTACTCTGGCCATGGATCGCAACAGCGCAATTATACTGGGGATGAGGTTGATGGATATGATGAAACCCTTTGTCCTTTGGACTTCAAAACACAGGGTATGATTGTTGATGATGAAATAAATGCAACCATTGTCAGACCTCTTCCTCGTGGGGTTAGGCTTCATGCATTCATAGATGCTTGCCATAGTGGCACTGTGCTAGATTTGCCATTCTTCTGCAGAATGAATAGGTTAGTGGTATTTATTGAACTTAATTGTGTTGCTGTTGTGCTTTTTATTCTTGTTTATAATAAGTAGGCGATTACACTTCTCTTTGTTAAGAAATGTTCCTCTGCTAGTGTCCTCTGTCAAGACCCTTTGATCTACATTGTTTTGTCGTTCACCAACAACTCGAGCTTTTGGTATTTCTGGTTATTGACATGGGGTATTAGAGCTGGGGTCGTGTTCGAACCCCTGGCGACATGTTTCTGTCCATGTATGGTCATTTGGCATGTTTCTGTCCACGTGTGAAGCCCCACACGCGAGTGGGTATAGTTTAAAATCTGAAATAATTAAACAACTGAACAAATCAACTATCTGTGAATAAAAGAAAGTAATTACAATCTTTAATTGATCGAACCGAAAATAATCGAAACAGATAAAGGGAAACTATTCCTCTTCAATGTTCTAGGTGGTTCCGTTCCCTCAAGTACGCATGCTGAAGCCTATCTCTTGATCACCATGAAACTCCTCTGTCTCTAAGCCCTAGTTACCTGGAAGTGGAAGGGGCAATCTAGGAATCAGTGGATACGGAGCTAATAAACATACAACTCCATTTGCATACATGAATATCACAAAAATAATCCAACTTCTACTGCTTTGGCTCTTCTTAATCTAATTTAATACATTTTTTTTTTTTTATTAACGTGATACTGAGACCACGATAACTACAGTGGGAGACCATTATTTTTGTAACTAAGAGATGTTGTAATCTAGTGTATGTATAAGATTAGGGTGAGATCTGAAGTAAAGGAAATTACCCTAGTTATAAGGGGATAAGCTTTGTAAGATACTTACCTAAGATAGTGGGACACATTATATCTTGTTTTGGTTTAAGTTTCCTTGGGTAGAGTACCCTTTCGCTATTGAACCAAAGGTACTACCTTCTGTCCAAAATGGATCAGAAGTATACTTTTGCAAAGCCACGGCGTAAAAACCCCAAGCAGTAACAGCCCTTCCACAGCAGGAGGCTATGAGATCATCAATTTCGTATATGTAATGTTGTTGAAGTTCACTAGGTCACTGCCGTGTGGTGGGGGGGGGGGGGGGGGGGGGGTTGTGAATTATTGACAACCAAAAATTCTCCTTTCTAAACAAGGCTAGTGCAGACAATTACAAATACATGTGCATCTACTCCATTTCACATCACATACTTGCATCAAAAACTAAAAATCAAGCACCACACAGACACAAGATTTTTTACGTGGTTCACCCAAATTGGCTACGTCCACGGTGCACTAAGCACTTTCACTCTCAACCTGTAGCACCCACTCCAATATAAGATCCGCACCCACGGATAGAGGCACCAACCCCTATACTCAAGCACCCACTTGAGTGATTACGAGGATGTTAAAAAAAATAGCACACAGACAATGCTTTACAAATCAGCCCAACAAATTTCAATGTCATCAAACCACATTTGAGTCCATCAAAGTCTTCAAACCAAATTTCTGCAACAGCTATTCATGCTACTGTTGATAAAGTTTTGCAGCACTTCACCAAAACACTCCTAAGCTTATAGACCCAGCACCATTCAATAAATTGCAGCCCATTCAATCACTGTCCAGCCTTTACACATCTCCCATGTAGATGATTCATGCATGTCTCAGCTTGGAAGCAGCAACTATGCAGGAAACAGAGAAGACCAGCTGAAGCAGAGTAATGAAGAAAAAGAAACAGTAGCACCTGTGCAGCGGTGAGAGGAGCAGCAACTGTGCAACAATTTCAGAATTGAGAGAGAGGCCTATCCATGTATCAGCAGCAATGAAGATGCAGGGGCAGCAGCTCAATGAAGATGCAGGGGAATGAAGAAGTAGCAGGAGCCGTCTTGGAGCTCCAGCCAAAAGGATAGAATGGTTTTTCTAGGGCTAAGACATCATCTTTTTCTTCTTTGGGATTTATTTATGAGTACACTTGGGCCTGAATCCGAGTTGGGCCTGAACCCTAGTTGGGTCTAAACCAATAACCTTCAACAACAAATGCCAACAACAAATGCCCGAGTGTTGACAATAATTACAAAACTAACATATGGTCACCTTGCTCAACAATCTCCCCCTTTGGAATTGTTGACAACACCTCTCCCCCTTGATCTATACGCTTCTCCCCCTTTGACAACAAGAACAAAGGGCAACCTTCGGGAGTGAAAGAAAAAAAAAAAAAAAAGTTCGCACTCCCCCTGTCTTCATGAGCCCCTACTTCTTTTGGAAAGGCGTGACCCCCAGCTTCTTGCGGAGGTATTCAAACACATCTTTTGGAAGAGGTTTAGTGAAGATATCTGCCACTTGCTCTATTGTTGGAATGTATTCCAACTTCACCTCTCCTTCATTCACCTTATCCTTCAGGAAGTGATAACGAATGGCAATATGCTTCGTTCTATTGTGCTGAACTGGATTCTTTGATATATTGATGGCACTTGTGTTGTCACACATTATTGGTATTGCCTCTGTAACTTGAATCCCCAAATCCTTCAGCATCTGTCTCATCCAAGGCACTTGAGTACAGCAAGTGGTTGCAGCAATATATTCCGCTTCCGCTGTAGATAAAGATACGGAATCCTGTTTCTTGCTGTGCCATGCTACCAATCTCTCACCAAGATAGAAAGCACCTCCACTTGTGCTCTTTCTATCATCTACACATCCTGCCCAATCTGCATCTGAGTAAGCTATGAGCGTAAAATCTCTACCCCGTGGGTACCACAAACCATATTCAGCTGTGCCCTTGATGTATCTAAAGATTCGCTTCACTTCTACTACATGTGACTCTCTAGGATTTGCTTGAAATTTGGCCACCATACACACAGCCTGCAGAATGTCAGGTCTAGTAGCTGTTAAGTATAATAGACTCCCTATCATGGATCTATACAAAGTGTGATCAACAGATAAACTCTTGTCATCCTTGCTCAACTTACAGCCTATAGTCATGGGAGTGCTAATAGGTTTGGAGTCCTCCATCTTGAACTTGCTGAGCATCTCCTTGACATACTTCACTTGTGAGATGAAGATGCCTTCCTCTGTCTGATGAACTTGTAATCCAAGGAAGAATGATATCTCTCCTATCATAGACATCTCAAACTCCGTTCTCATAGTCTCTGCAAAATCCTTGCATAACTCTTCTCGGTTGCCTGCAAATATGATGTCATCTACATAGATCACTACTACAACCTGACTACTCTCCTCTTTCTTCACATAGAGATTGCTATCTACAACCCCTTTCTTGTAGCCAAGCTTCTGCAGATACGAGTCCAAACGGGAGTACCAAGCCCTAGGTGCCTGCTTAAGACCATATAAAGCTTTCTTAAGCCTGAACACCATAGTCGGGTCATCTCCAAGAATGAATCCATCTGGTTGTTCAATGTAGGCTTCCTCCTCTAGGTTACCATTCAAAAATGCCGACTTAACATCCATTTGGTAAACCTTAAAGCCTTTGTATACTGCTAGTGCCAAGAACATACGGATAGCCTCGAGTCGAGCAACAGGTGCAAATGTCTCCTCAAAGTCTATTCCTTCAACTTGTGCATAACCCTTGCATACTAATCTTGCTTTGTTCCTTACTACCTTTCCATCTTCGTTCAGCTTGTTTCTAAAAACCCATTTCGTGCTGAATACGTTCTTGCCCTTAGGTCTAGGTACAAGCTCCCAAGTCTTATTCTTCTCTATTTGGTCCAATGAATGATACTCCTCATTCATTGCTTTGACCCATTGTCATCACTACTAGCCTCTTCAACAGTCTTGGGTTCAACAGTGGACAAAAGAGAAAACAAGCTAGTTTTCATCCTTCTAGTCAGCACTCCTGCCTGCGAATCACCAATAATGTCAGTTCTTTGATCCCATGATACTTGTGCCATCTGTCATTCTCTCTCATCTCATCAGAGTTGTCATTCGCCTCTACTTCCTTCTCTTGTTCAGGTTGTTCTTCTTGTTCTTCTAGTCCTTCACTACTATTCTCATATATTGGAAGCTCAATTTCCTTCACATCCTTTGGTAGCTCTACACTTTCATCAATCTTCACATTTGCACTTTCTACTATCTTTTGAAACCTCTTGTTGTAGCATTTATAAGCCTTGCTTCTAGTAGAGTATCCTAGGAAGATGCCAACATCAGCCTGGTCTTCGAACTTACCCAAATTCTGATCTAACCTCTTAATGAAGCATTTGCTGCCAAAGACTTTGAAAAACTTCACTGTTGCTTTCTTCCCAAACCACAGTTCAAATGAAGTTTTCTCTGAATGAGCCCTCAGCATGCACCTATTCTGTATATACACAGCAGTGTGAACTGCCTCTCTCCAGAATGTGTCTACTAATCTACTCTCCACTAACATAGTCCTTGCCATCTCCTGAACCGTACGATTCTTTCTCTCAACAACACCATTCTGCTGTGGTGTCCTTGCTGCTGACAACTGATGCCAAATGCCATGCTCACTGCAATACTCCTCAAACTCTTCAGAAGTAAACTCACCGCCTTTGTTAGATCTCAAAACTTTGATTCTTTTGCCTGTCCGATTCTCTACTTAGTTCTTGAAGACTTTAAAATTTTCAAGTGCTTCATTCTTGTGCCTTAAAAACATGAACCATGTCATACAAGAGAAGTCATCTATGAACAACATGAAATATTTGTCTCCACTAAGACTCTGAGTTCTCATAGGACCACATAGATCTGTGTGCACTAGCTCCAAAGGATTGCTTGTGTTGTGTTCTTTTGGTTTGAAGGAAGCTCTTGTCTGTTTTCCCTTTTGACAAGCCTCACAAGCATTGTCTTGAGCACTTGAGATAACAGGAAGATCTCTAACGGCTTTATTGGACCCAATCTTAGATAGATTCCTAAAGCCAATGTGTCCAAGTCTGCGATGCCATAACCAGTCCTCACTGACCCGGCTGATAGAACATGACTTTGTAGAAGGATCTGAGAGTGTGTACAGATTACCATCTGTTCTGGTGCCAACAGCTACAATTTTGCTGCTACCGGATTTCAAAATCTCAAAGCCTTGCTTTCTGAAAACAATATCGTGTCCTCTATCACAGATCTGACTGACACTCAAGAGATTGCGCTTCAGTCCATCGACCAAAAGCACATCTTTCGTCTTAATGTTGCCACTGAATCTTCTGATTTGTACCGAGCCTTTTCCAATAATCTTGGCTCCACCATTGTTTCCAAACTTGACTGAACCTCCGTCATATTCTTGAAGTTCGAAAAACTTGTTCTTGTCACCAGTCATGTGACCAGAACATCCACTGTCGAGTATCCAAAGAGCAGGTGAATCTTGTGCCTTCAAAGCAGTCTGTACTATCAATGATTGATCTTCAACTTTCTGTTTTTCTTTCATTTTCCAAACTTGCTTGTAAGACTTTGTGGGTTCTTCATAGTAACCATATTCTGCCTCATTTTTCGTAGGTAACCCTTGCTTGTAAGTAGATGCATATGCTCGAGTGAAGTTGACCTGTCCATGGTTAGGAGCATAGGCATATATACAATTTCTAGCTACATGCCCAATATTATGACAAATATAACATTCAGGAGAATACATGAATAGGGCATTAAAAGGGTTCCTAGATACAAAATTTCTACCTCTCAAATTAAATTTGCAAGTAGCTATTCTATGTCCATAAGTATTGCATTTGAAACAATAGCCATTGAAAGATAAATTGGACCTGAAGTATGTTTGTTGCAATGGTATGGAAGGCTTAAAATTCTGTCGACGAGGCCAAGTCCTTTGCGATGGAACCATGTGAATATACGGCTTAACTTGAGGATGAGCTTGTGTAGGAACTTGCTTTACAACCTTCTGCTGTGTCTCCTTTACTTTGTCTTCAGCTGGTTTGGTTGAGGTCTCTCCATGCTCATATCCCAAACCAAGTTTTATATGACAAGGCTGTTGCATATTCAGCAAATTATCCAGCTTAGAGGAGCCTTGATAGACTTTTATCTTCTGCGATAGCTCATCAACTTGTGCATGCAAGATACTCACTTGTTCCTTTAGTTTGCTACATTCTTCGGTCTTCAAGACAACTTGTGCCTCGAGTTCTTCAATGATCCGCTTGTCTTCTTCCATTTCTCCCTTAGCTGACAAAAGTAAATTTTCAGCTTCCTCAAGCTTGTTGGCAGTTTTCTTGTGCTTCTTAGTTTCAATAGTTAATTCTTCAAGAGCAGCCACTAACTCACCTTCCAAATTAACTTCAGGCTCTTCTTCTTCCTTGTCAGAAATTTCAGGTTCTTTTACTTCATCAAACATGACCATGAAGAGAGCTTCACAGCCTACTTCTGCACTGTCAGAAGAATTATCATCATCAGAGGAAGTCTCAATCTTCTTGCTCACAAAACTTCTATGTTTGCCCTTCTTGTCATTGACATTCCACTTGAAGTTTTTCTTCTTTTTTGGTGCCTCATCCTCGTCATTATCCATACCTCTATGAGGGCACTTAGCTGCAAAATGACCTACCCCGCCACAAGTAAAGCATTTGAAAGGCAATTTGCCTTTATATTTGCCTTGTCCCTTTTTTAATTTACGGACAAGGTTTGCGGTCTCCTCATCTTCCTCATCATTTGAGTTATCTTCCATAGATTTTCTGTAAGCATTGAAAGCAGCCTCTCTATCAATAGACTTAGGTTTTCCGATTCTCATTTCAAAAGCTGTAAGAGAACCTTGAAGCTCATCCATACTAAACACATCTAAGTCTTTGGCTTCCTCAATAGCAGATACTTTGGAATCGAAGCGAGAAGGGAGGGATCTCAGAACCTTCTTGACAACTACTTGGTCCTTCAAAGTTTCACCAAGTCCTCTAATGGAGGTCACCACCTCATTGACCCTTTAAAGATATGCACCAACATTCTCATTTTCAGTCATCTTAATGCTCACAAACTGTGTACGGTAGGTTTGCAATTTGGCTTCTTTAATTTTTTTGTCACCTTCATACACACCTTGAAGTTTGTCCCATATCTCCTTCGCCGAGGTGCAAGACATGACCTTCATGAGTTCAGCATCTGACAATCCATTCATTAATGCATTTCTAGCCTTTGCATCATACTCATATAATTTCTTCTCATTAGGATCTATTGGATCATCAGAACCTGTATAGCCCTTCTTAACACTATTCCAAACATCAAGCCCAAGAGAGGATAGGAATGACTGCATTCGAATCTTCCAAAAGGAGTAGTTGGAGCCATCAAAGAATGGAGCCCTAACAGCTGAATTTCCTTCCCCGGATCCCATGTGAACCAACCAAGATCACCTCAAGCGGTTAAGCTTCCACAAGGAACCTGTTGCACTGGGGGGGGGGGGGGGGGCGGCAGCGTGGTTTGGGGTGTGAATCAGTGACAACCAAAAATTCTCCTTTCTAAACAAGGCTAGTGCAGACAATTACAAATACATGTGCATCTACTCCATTTCACATCACATACTTGCATCAAAAACTAAAAATCAAGCACCACACAGACACAAGATTTTTTATGTGGTTCACCCAAATTGGCTACGTCCACGGTGCACTAAGCACTTTCACTCTCAACCTGTAGCACCCACTACAATATAGGAGCACCCACTCCAATATAAGATCCGCACCCACGGATAGAGGCACCAACCCCTATACTCAAGCACCCACTTGAGTGATTACGAGGATGTTAAAAAAAAATAGCACACAGACAATGCTTTACAAATCAGCCCAACAAATTTCAATGTCATCAAACCACATTTGAGTCAATCAAAGTCTTCAAACCAAATTTCTGCAACAGCTATTCATGCTACTGTTGATAAAGTTTTGCAGCACTTCACCAAAACACAATTCCTAAGCTTATATACCCAGCACCATTCAACAAATTGCAGCCCATTCAATCACTGTCCAGCCTTTACACATCTCCCATGTAGATGATTCATGCATGTCTCAGCTTGGAAGCAGCAACTATGCAGGAAACAGAGAAGACCAGCTGAAGCAGAGTAATGAAGAAAAAGAAACAGTAGCACCTGTGCAGCAGTGAGAGGAACAGCAACTGTGCAACAATTTCAGAATTGAGAGAGAGGCCTATCCATGTATCAGCAGCAATGAAGATGCAGGGGCAGCAGCTCAATGAAGATGCAGGGGAATGAAGAAGTAGCAGCAGCCGTCTTGGAGCTCCAGCCAAAAGGATAGAATGGTTTTTCTAAGGCTAAGACATCATCTTTTTCTTCTTTGGGATTTATATATGAGTACACTTGGGCCTGAATCCGAGTTGGGCCTGAACCCCAGTTGGGTCTAAACCAATAACCTTCAACAACAAATGCCAACAACAAATGCCTGAGTGTTGACAATAATTACAAAACTAACATATGGTCACCTTGCTCAACAAATGTTTCTTTGCCAGCCTACTTTCTGGGAACTTTTATTGGCATCTCAATTAATTTTGAATTGATGTGTATATAATTTTGAGTTTCTCCATCTGATAAATTTCATTTCTTCATTAATGTTTTGGACATCTTCTAAACCATTTATGCTTTGTTTTGTTGTCAGAAACATTTTAGTGTTGTCTTCTTTATGGATTCAGGAGCGGGCAGTATGTGTGGGAGGACCATCGTCCCAGATCAGGTGTATGGAAAGGAACTAGTGGTGGGGAGGCCATTTCTTTCAGCGGTTGTGATGATGATCAAACCTCTGTTGATACATCGGTAAAGCCTTAAATTTTAAAATCCTCCCCCTTGTACTTCAGTTATAATGGTATTTTAACAAAAACTAGTTGAGCTGTGACTCAGAATTTCACCAGCATGAAAGAAACAACAAAAAGAATCCTGAAAAGTGAAATTGGAACTTGTTGTCATGTTTTAATTGTACAATTTCAGCTAATGCTTTGATTGTTCACAGGCATTATCGAGAATAACTTCAACAGGTGCCATGACTTACTGTTTTATCCAAGCAATTGAGCGTGGAAATGGAGCTACATATGGGAGTATACTGAATTCAATGCGAGCCACCATCCGTAGTACCAGTAATGAAATGAGTGGTGGTCCTGTGACTACACTGATCTCCATGCTTTTAACAGGAGGCAGTCTTGGTGGTGGGTCGAGACAGGTATTGGCTCCCATCACACCTCAAACATGTCAATGCACACGTCCTCATTTGTTTCATCCTGGGCTGAGCTCTCTCTTCATTTGTGTCACCCCCTATCCTCTTAACAAACATACTGTGATGGACAAGGATGGAGTATATGCACCTGAAATGATACAAAGAATCCAATGCCAAAATTCCATCGTCCCTCTTACTGTCCAAATCTCTCACAAAATACAAGTCCAAGCTGGAATTCAAAATCACCCGAGTACAATTCAGGTTGAAATGGGCCTGGATACCCAAATTTCATTTGGCATTTTTATACATTCTGAAGTGCATTTAAGTCCTAGGTTTATATACATGACACGACACTATTATGTTATTTGTGTACCCAGGCCTGGCCCGAATTCTAGTCGGACTTACAAAACTCAGGCCCCAGCCTGGATTCAGAAAAGTGTATTTGAATTCTACTTTAATATTGATGCGATCTGGCCGTGCCAGCTCTGTTGTGGCCCAGAGGCCCAGCCCAAGTTGCGCCTCTCTCTCTCTCTCTCTCTCTCTCTCTCTCTGCTTCTTCTTATTTCCTCTTTTGAGCAGGACACCTTACTTTAGACCTCTCATGCTGCGAAGAATCTGTTTGGGCCGTGGGGTTCCCATTCTCAGCACCATTTGCATTCCATGATTCGACTCTTCAATTTCTTTGGGAAGGCCTTAGCCTCAGGCAATAAAGCATGGCAAGATGGAAAGACCAATCTACTTTGATTCATTTCCTTCGAGAAAACATGCATTTACCATATACATGAGCATCCATTTATATGTATGTGCATAAATGCAAGTTATTATGTTAGGCATGAAGTATAGTAGGCAGTAACACATGATCCAAGACAATTACCCAAGAAATAGCAGGAAATGAGAATGGGAGCTAACACTAAGTACCCTTGCAGTCAAACCAGCTGCGTCAGGTGGAAACCCTATTCTCATACTTCAATAGAAGTTGCAAGCAAGCTACTTTACAATTCTTCAAAGCACCCAAGAGCCTTATTGTTGACATATAGGGCTCAATAGAAGCTGGTGGTGTTGAGTGCATAGGTTAATAGTCTCGGTTGACCGGGCCCCTGCACCGCCCTTGGTATACTGGGATTAGGAGTGGGTCTGTTTTGGATGTACAAAGGTTTTGTGGCTGATATTATAAATGAAGGCAAGAGCCTTTCTGATGTCTCTTTTGATTGCATAGTGGGAAACTCTCCCAGTCTTCTCCCGTGGATGTAGGCCAAAAGCCGAATCACGTAAATCTTGTGTCTGTGTGTGCTTGTTTTCTCTTGTGCGTGCTTCTTAAGACCTAGATCACAACGCTTATGATAACTAAGATTGATTCTTTATTGCTGCAGGAACCACAATTAACTTCTTATGAACCGTTTGACGTGTATTCAAAGCCATTCGCTCTATGATCCATACTCTCTCTCTCTCAGCCTTGTACTAGTTTCAATTGTTGCGGGTTGATATCCACGGCCGCATGAAATGCTCTACTCAGCCTTCCTGTTTCTTTCACAATTCTACTAAAGATGATTATTGATTGATGTATTTTGAGAATCTCTGCCTCTTGGTAGTGGGCTTATTTCTATGATTAGATTACTGCCAACTTATTTTCATCATCGGTTTCAACATTCATACAATCTATTTAAATGAAAGAATGTAGTGTAATTCCTTTTCTTTTTTATCAGAGCATGAGTGGCTTTATGTAAGGTATTGGTGCCCCCTCGATCCTTGAGGCTTCACTAAGAGAAATCCTGAGTTAAAAGAAGTGAACCTCGGCAGTCTAGAATCAAGTAACCCTCGGGTTCACAGCCGAAGGAGGGGCCGGAGATACCCTGGGTTATTAAAAGAAAAAAAATGAGACTCAAACATTGGTGCCTACCCATTGAACATTGGAGGCACTCTTCATGGTGAAGTTCCACTCCAATTCAGGAATTTTCTTTTAGAGTCCAAGAGGATTCATACTCATTGGTGCTCCAGCAATTTGTGCCACAGTGCAAGATTATGGTTACATATTAGCTTAACCCTATCTGTAGATGTGGAGAATCTCACTTGGCAAAGGTCGACACTGAGACCATTGATATGGTGAGCCATGGGTAATTTTTGTTATGAATTCGGTCAAGTGTTCTAGCATACGATGCGTTATTATGGTGATCCAACCATCGATGTGGTGGGCATTGGTGCTTTCTTCTTTTTTTTGGTAGAAAGAGAATTCTATTAAAAAAGAGAAAGGAGACAAATACAAGGATGGATATCCTCCCTATCGAGCTGGAAAGAGCCCATTACAAAACAAACAATCACCATAAATTTGCCTCCATTTAACTGCTCTATGCGCAACACTAATCAAAGTCCTACTAAAATAAAGGAACTAATTGAGTGATCTTCCACTCCATCAATGGCGTCTATGACGTCAAGGGCATTGCCGCCATTACTATGCAATCAAACTGTCTGACAACCTTACTGACCATTGTTAATTAAAGAAAAAAAATCACATACGGTGGATGCTCAGTGGGAGTTACTCTCACAAGACACTGAGAGAAAGGGGTAGGGGTCCTTGCACTCTCATACTAACGTGAGTTAATGTTGTTGGAGCATCTCCCATCATATATAGTGATTCAACAACATAATTAAATATCTATAAATTAATTTTTGATTTAGACTATATACAAGTCTATTTGTAAGAAGAGAATGACTAATGAATTCCCAAAATGTTCCTTGACAAACAATCAAATCAAATCAAATCTTAAGGTGGCCCATCTCAATAACAATCATTGCGGAAACCATTTGAATAGAGTGTAATAAAAGAGGGCCCTCTCAAGTTATCACCTAACTTACCATTCATTAGAAGAATATTTAGTTAGAAAAATAAAATTAAAACACGACCTACAAATTCTTGTACCCTTTGCACACTGTACAAATTACCTTGGCTGATGACCCTTAAACTCCTAACACAAAAATAAGAATAAAATCATATTGTATGTATATCACCATTCACTGATCAGATTGAGGGGCCAAAGCATCACGGCAAATGGAAGGCAGTCGATGGGCCTCTAGAGGGGACCATTTGCAGATAGGACCACTTTCGTGAGTCAGAGACTTACCAAACAGGAGGGCAAGACAGCCACGAAAGCTAAATTGGCCCAAGCAATTACAGTGCTGACATGGGTTATATCATGTGGACATTAGACAGCTGAATCCGATTCATTCTCATCACAGCACTAGTCAAATGCAGTCCAACACTAATCAATCACGCCTTTCACCCAAGCTGCTGGTGCTGCTTCTGTTCCTTACCCAGAGTGATTAAGCCATCAGTAGTAACTGGACAAACAGTAACAGAAATAAATACCCACAACATGGCGAGGAAAAATACCTCCTGTCCGTAAACCATCCTCCTCAATTGATCTTTCAGCAGTGTACCAAGGACAATAAGACATTGGTCATTGGTGGCATTGATAATGAAATATATAAGAGCTGAGAAAGAGAACTCTGCACCCATGTGCCCTAGATCTAGACATGAAATCTCTTACCCGATGCATCGCATCACCTTCTCTACATAAATGCATCTAACCTCCTTGATTTGATGGGATCTGGATGCCGAAAATCCTCCCACCGTAAATTGGAGCTCATCCTCATCTCTCTCAGAGTAGAGTCCCCTCTTTCTTGTTTAATGATCTCAAGAATGGTAACAAGAACATCTGATGCAAGCCCTGGCTCATTACCTCCTTCACGTATTATTCTTCCAACCTCCCCAAGAGTAACAACATTTTCTGAGATTGCTTTACCAAGGATGCGACCAAGATACTCTGCAGCCTTTGGAGAATCAGTGACAGCATCCTCCAATGTAGAGAGTACAGCTTCAAAGCTGAAAACAACCATGCAACTTAAGTTTTAAGTTCAGTAATCTAAACTTTTAATCTGGCGAGCCGCATGAAAACAAAGAAATGCCCAAACATCTCTCCCCCATTGAATGGTCTTAGTTATCCACTAGGTCCATGTTTTATCAGGGTAAAAATTTGGACACTAAGACCACTTCAAAGAGAACTCCCATTGTGTAACATTTCAAAACTCAGATCACAAGAAGATGGGTCTTATCACTGATGTACGTACAGCTGTAGGTGGAAACATACAAGAAGATTAAACATCGTTTATTTCCTCTTCCAGTATATTAAAGTCAAATTGAGATAGGACAACCACTATTGATAAAAAAAAGTAAACAACAACAACAATAATAAAAAAGATTTGAAGCAGAATAAATATGTATCTTACCCTTTGATGAGTTGTTCTTGACTTAGCAAGCCATCTCGAGACTTGCAGAGGTTGACAAGAAGCTTGGCCAAAAGATCCCTGTCAATGTCGTTTTTACATTCAAAAGAATCCGACACCCAGAGCATAACTATGTCTGGGTAGAAACTTGGAGAGTTCAACTCTTTGATGCATAAATGAACCTCGTCCTCATTTCTAGCACTGAAAATGAAACAGTATTTCCAATTCAATCAGAACATCAAAACAGAGATTTACAATCATTAACATCTAAGTACAACCAGTTTCACTAACTATGCATATTGGCAATAAAAAGCATGCAAAACATAATCTACTTGAGTTTGCAAGGTTTCTGCCTTCTAACAAATACTACGTTTCCTTGGAAGCTTCAATTTTACGTGAGATTAGAGCTCTGTCATCTCTGATTCAAGCGGTCTTTTAGCATGTGGTAAGGTCGGCCAATGGTTTTACAGACTTGTTAGATAAGCAATGGGTGGATAGGTCCTTCTGATTTGGTTGCTTTCACTTCATTTTTTTTTTTTTTTTTTTGGTATAATGCTTTTATATCTGTGTCCCTCTTTCCCTTTTAAGAGGGGGATTCTTTGTAATCTCCCTTTCATCATTACCATTTCAAAAAATATATATAAAATATAAAAAATACAAACAAGTAGAGGATTTAGCCCCAAGCTTAAACTTGTAAGCTTGAAAAACACTGCAGAAACTAATGTTAAGTCTGCGCAATACTTCTGTCCTACATCTTTGATGAATGATGCAAATTTGTTACACCATATTTCCCTGGATGCAACCCTTACCAATAAAATTTCAAGGTTATATTATCCCAAAGATTACCATGTTGAATTCTGTAACAAAGAAGAAAAGGAGAAAGATTGATCTCTCACAAGAAAAATGTGTAGACAAAATCATAAGAAACAACAAAGCCCGAACAAATTCATATGCAGAAAATGATGAAGAAATAAACAAAGAAAATGTAAGACAGGAAAGAAAGCATGATCTCAATCCCTTTCTTTAAAAATAAAAAATAAAAAATTGGGGTGATCTTAATATTGGGAAATTATTCAACTGCACAATGCTTTGCGCTCCCGCACATCTGGACCATACAAAGAGGCAGGGCCCACCTCAGAATTTCATTAGTTACAAGTGATGTGTGGTCCAGATGTGTGGGAGTGCAGGGCGTAGGAGTGTAGGTGAATATTTTCCCTTGATACTGGGTGTTGATATATGCAAAAGATCTTTCAGACAGTAAGACTTGAGAAAGTTAAATAAAAATTGAGTATATTTATTTATAAATATCAGGAGACAAAATGTAACCTGTAGTATTCCCGAATGGCTGATATGGACTTCTTTCGCAAATGATCTTCAGACATCTTTGATTCCATTGGAAGAACGTGAATCCCAGTTGAAGATCCATGATCTATGCCAATCAATGTTGCCGTTGCCATCGACATCGATCTAGCAAAAGCGCGATCTGCATTCCTTAAATCCCTGCCTCCAGAAGTACTGCGCTCTAGGGAATTTGATTTGTCATAAGCATGTGCTGCCATAAACCGCTCGGGCCCGTATCTCGGCAAAAGACCCTCTCTTGAATTAAACGCCCGATCTGATGCAGAACTGTAACCATTTGGACCCGATACCATTCTTCTGGGGTCCCCAGTTGTAGAATAAACATCGGGGGAGGGAGCACTTGGCATTAAAGGCTGTCCCCTAATGGACATTCCTCTTGCAAGACCACCCTGTGGGCCTAGAGTAATAGAGTTGTCATCAACAGGCCTTTGTGGCAGGGGAACTGATAGCATCCTGCTTTCGAGAGAATGTCTATCCTCCAACCGAACATCTTGAGTTCCATATCCACGAACCTGAGGTGGGAAACTGCGGAGACCACTCATTTGTTGGGGATTCAATGAAGATGATGCAGTGGACCCTCGAGGACCATAATCAATAGGCTGTCCCCTTCTCACAGAACTGATGCCAGGTCCACCACGAGACAACCTACTTGTCTGTAGTTGCCGTTCTTGAGCTGCATCCCTGTGAACTTCCTCAATCTTTTTGGGCCCTTCAACTTTCCTCCTTTGTTGCCATTTATTCTTTCTCAGATCAATTGCATCCTTCAACATGAATCGTACCCTAGAAGATAGCTTATGGTTGTTTGATAACTTCAACATCGCGTCAAAATATTGATCCATATGTACCTTGGCTTTAGGATGATCTATCATCTCACCTATCGTACTCATTAACTTGCACAGAGCTTCAACATCTTCCTCATCAGGATTTTGATGCTGACCCAACAACTTATTAATGCATTCATGCATGATTCTCTCAGTCAGCATCTTTTTCTTGTACAGTTCTCCAATCAACCGTATATTCCCAAGCATCCGCCTCCGTGCCTGAACCTTTTTTTGCTCTCTTTCCTCATTGGACTGTTTAATCTCTCCCTCCTCAACTCTGTTAGCTTCAGCTTGCTCTCTTTCCCCCCTCTCAAACTCCTCCTGACACTTGTTCAAAAGCAATCTTTTGAATGTAATCTTCTCATTATCCTCATTGAAACCAGGCAGAGCACCAGCAAGATGGTAGCAGAAGTCTGCATACATTTCACAGAAAGTTGGTTCCATCAAAGCTTTATCAAAAATCTGTGAGATTACACCAGTTAGAGTGACTGCACTATCAATGTTGACTTCCTTGGCTTGCTCAAAAAGTCTATTGAAGTTTTGAGGAGTTAGCTTGTTGAGAATTGCTTTCAATTGTCTTTGCTTGGTCTGTTCCCCATCAGACACTTTACCCACTTCATACTTCTTCTCAGCTTTATGCATTGCCTGTAATGGAGATTGAGGAGCAGGAATCAAACCCATCTGAAAACCAGTAGAACGCTGCCACCTTGCCGCATCAAGGCTATTCCGTGCCAGGCCTCCCGGAGAAGCCAGTGCCTGCATTGGTGCTGAGAGGAGTCCACCAATATGCTGTCCACCAATATGCTGACCAGATGACTGCCCACGTAGATTCCTTAAAACCCCATGACCGCCTGCTTGACCAGGCCGAAAGCTTATAGCCACACCTCCATGAGTAATGTCCACACGTGGATCCCGTCCTGAACCAAAAGAACCAGGTGCTTTGCCCCATCTGTCATCATCCACAATTCCACTCGGACCACTCCCATGGCGTTCAAGACGGGATCCCCCAGAACTTGTGTGGGAATCATGGTCAACCACGAAAGCAGCCACCAGGCCACTCATTTGTATATCCGCTGAATTCTCAAAACCTGCAGGAAGGTCCCTGCATTGCTTTGAAAAGGTCAAGAGAAAATCTTTGGTGTACTTCTTTTTACCCATTACCTTGCCTCCACATTCATCATCATGCTTGGTGGCACCATGGACCAGTTCCCTATGTTCTGATGTTTTCAGTTTTGGAGTGGGGATCTCTGCCACATCTTCCCAATCATCCAGTTCAGATTTATTTTGTCCATCATCCTCAACTGCCTCTGTGTTCCTCTTGGTATCATCTCTATCTGCATGCTTCACATCAGCAGCAGAACCATCCACACTTTCTGACGTAACATGGGTCTCATGCTTTTCTTCTGGACCTTTGTATGCCAAATACAGATCAGAAGTTATCCCAGCAGCATCTGCTTTCAGTAGACATTCCTTCAACAATTTCTTCTTTCCAGCAGTACTCTTTGCCCTATTCTGCTCCATAGATATTTTATCCTTGGATCCCAACAATGAAGAATATGTTTGACCTCCGGCTACAATCTTACGCTCTGTCCCTCTCCCTTCATGTTTCCATGTGACTTCAGACGAAGCTGAATGTGGGGCAGTGGCTGACTCCTGACTCAGTATACCAGATTCTGTCATGGCAACTTCTTGACAAAGTGTGCTTTTCTCACTTCCAGTTTTGGAGGCAGCCGATGAAGTTTCGTATTCAAGAGCATCTGTAGAAGTATAATGACAAGGGACTGTTGTGCCATCAATGGAGCTTGAAGATATATTTAAAGGCCTAACTAAGTCATCCACCGTCCTGACAACTTCAGAGCTCCGTCCTGCTGCAGAATTCACATCCACAAATTTAGTTTCTGCACAACTAGACTCACCAACATTCATTTCTTCCACATTATCTGATACAGCCACATGTGGTACTACCTCCTCCTCTTCGCCTTCAATAGGTTCTGAAACATATGATCCACTATGCATTTCAGAATTACTGCAATCTTGTGAGGACCCATCAGGTCTTCTAGTATTCCTGTGCTCCTCTATTACCATAGTTTCTTGTTTCAATCCAACATCCAGCATAGCACAATCATTTTGCTTCGTAAGAAGAGAATCATCCAACTTCTTAGATGTCTTGCCATCAGCTTCAAGGCAAACAGACTTGGATGGCTCACAGGGATCTCCCTCCCCATCCAGACCAACATCATCCAGCATTGTAGATGCATCACAACTGCCTGCATGAGCATCTTGTAATGCTTCTCCAGCTGCTTCCAAAACAACTCCAGAGCTTACTGATGTTGAAGTTAATGCTTTATCCCCATCAGCATCAGATGAAGAATAGACACTTGGCTCTAAATTAGGAGGCGTACTCGATACATTGGTAGGCTCTCCAACCCTCTTCTCAGGATTTATGGATGCTTGCCTGGCATCATCTGAGGAACTATTATCGCCAGATAACTTTGACAAAGGTGACTTCAAACCACCTGCAACATCAGAAGAATCTGCCTGCAACAAAAATAATATCTCCATAATTAAATGAAATGAAGATTGAAATATTACAACTAATGACCTAAAAAATGAAATCTCATACGTAGGGGTAAATCGGGTTATGTTTTGGGCCTGAAATCATGTTGGACCAACCCACAAGACCAAAATCTTGGCTCAAGACCAGCTGTAACATTTGTGGGATAGGCTTCAATAAAGTAAATCTAAAATGGATATCTAAAATGGATGCCCAGGCCCTGCCCATTTAGCATATGACCTTAAACTCAGGCCCCATCCATTGTATCGAGAATAAAATTGTTTACGATCTTATTAAGATCTTTAAAAAGCCTCACATCACAAACTTAAAAAAGTAGCATCATCATATATTTATGATCATACAAGATCAGATTAGTAATACGATAAGGATAAAACCTTGTGAGATCTTGTCAAGATGGTCAAGAAGCTACTGCAAGATATCCTCACTAAAAACTGTGTAACCCTATGGTTGTAAAGTATCATTAAGATGATACGAGACTTTCATAAAAGATCACACAAACTTTATCATTTATGCATTGGTCCGACAGGCATCCCAAACCTGGCCTGCTGCAACCCTACCCATTGACAGCCCTAATAATAAGTGATGGAAGATTGATATGCACACAGAATGCCATACCTGGTGCTGTTGCTGGGCAAGCTGCAGTTCTTTTTTGCTAGGCCTCCTCTTCTGATCCATCAATGAGTTAGAACTCCTAACAGGTTCTCTTCCTTGGCCCTCTGTAATATTCACAGCAGTAGCAGACTCTTCCACCGGAGTGGGAGGAACTGGTGAAGGACAAGGAGGCAATCCATGCAAAGGAATAGAAGCAGAATGTTTCACTGTGACAGGCAAGGACATGGAATCTGATGACTCAGCTATAGATCTCGGCAGCTGAAGGCAACTATCCAAATTAATTTCATTATCCACTTGCTGATTGAAAACACTAGCTTCACCACTAGGTTGTCTCACTAGTTTAGGTGATTCACCCTTGGTAGCAGATGAGCTGACCGTCACTGAGGTCACAACCTTTTCTGCAAGTGGAGTTACAGATGGCTTCACTGTCACTTGAACTGAAGCGGATGGGGCAAAAGGCGTTACCACAAAACCATCACGAGGATGTTCTAAATTTGCAAGTTCAGTGATTCCAAGCATAGGAGGTCCTGCCTTACTAACAGGCAAAGGATTATGTACGGAAGGGTTCACAAAAGAAATGGGTGGCCCTCCTTGGCCAAGTGGGTAATTGTATCTTGTTGCTGAGGAACTGAGAGTCATCTGGGCACTTGTTAGAGGAAGAGATGTTGGATTCTGGAAGAACATAGAAGAATTATAAGAATTGGGTTGAATAGTTGAACAGTAGTTGATTGGATGAGCGGGAGAGAATGTTTGAATAGGTTGGGACTGAGGGGGTACATGAGGATGAACCCTTGGCCCCGAGGAACCAACATCTGAAAGCATATCTGTCCTTTTATCAAGCTTCAATTCTTCATGAGTATCTGGATGAGTAATCTTGACAGTTCTACGTGGACCACCAAATATCCCAACCTGTTGTTGAGGGGTAAATTGTGAGGTTACTCCAATTCCAAGGTTGCCCAACTGAGGAGCCAGCTGATGGCCCATTTGAGGTGCAAATCCCAGACTCTGTCCTTGATGCATCATCCCCTGAGGTTGCAGGGGATGCGACTGTAGGCCCGGTACAAAAATCTGCTGCTGAACTTGAGTAGCATTCCCCACAGGTAGCAGCATTGGCATCTGCAATGAACTAGCCCTGATGCCTTGTGACTGCAGCTGTGCTCCAGGGCCACCAAATTGTAAAGGAATTTGTGGTTGCTGATATGAAATGGGTATAGATATTCCAGTAATAGGAGTAGCAGTAGACTTTTGGTCTGTGGTGGCAATAGGAGCAACTGGAACTTGGACTTGTGAATCCCTCTTTGCCTGTGAAGATGGATGAGACTCTACGATGTTAGGTTGGTTTGCACTGACAACATTCTTCTTTTGTGGCTTCGGAGCCGAAGGTATTGACATTGTGGGTATAGATTTATACGAATCATGACGTGCCTGCAAAATATTCTGTAGTAGCATTAGCTTGAATTTTTTTACAGCTATTGACTTCATGAGTTTGTTACTTGCACAAAATAAAATAGGGACTACAATGAATTTCTATGTGCCTTAGTGGTGGAGGGGCAAAGAACAAGGCAGTGATTAAATGGCCCATCATAGCCTCTCTAGCTGCTGCACCCAATTCAAGTAAAAAAAATAAAAAATAAAATGAGATAACAAAAAGATAATGGAAGAGTCATTTTAGACCATTTTCAGCTCTAAGTTCAAAGAAAATGGCCCTGGGATAACATTATTAAGATGATTTCTTAGCCATTAGCAAGTTTTGTATTCTCTTTTGACAAACTTAAGCTGACCCCTGATTGATGATAAGGATAAGATGATGATTGCAATGGTCTGGGTAAAATAATGACAGTGAAACCTATAGGTTGGGGAAACAGTGATAAAAAAGAAAAAAAAAAAAAAGCAAATTAAAATGCAACTGGGACAACGTTATCATTATCATTATGTTTATTCAGTCAATAGCAAGTTTTCTACACCTGTTTAAATGGTAGAACTCTTTAAACCAACCCTAATTGATGGGATAAGAGTACTAGGACAATGGTGATATTTATCTAGGTAACATGGTGATCAACAATACATGGAGGTTGAGAACAATGGTGATGTAAAGCAGCAGCAAATAAAATAGAGCACAAAACCATCATGATCGCAATAAGATAGAAAGCCATTTATCATCACGAACCTGGTCACGTTTCTGTTCATCCAAATTTGGAGGAGCTGAGGTAGTCCGAGCAGGTATCTAATGTGCAGCATATGTGATTGTTTCATTCAAGAGGAAAGGAACAGCTTTAGTCAAATTATAGTTGGTAAAAACTTTGTATCATTTGCAAAACATGCAACAAATATATACCTGCATTCCATTCATGAAACCAGGGCTTATGGATCCAAACTGAAGAGGGAATGACCTTGATACATCTCCTGTGGCAACAGAATAGTAATATGCAATGACAATAGTGCTTAAGATTGAACAAAACCTCCACTGAAGAACAACGACGAAAATTTGATGGAAATTTGATTGAATATTGTAACGTCAGTATGGCCCAACAGTGATGGATCAGTTTGCCAGCCTAATAATGTCCAGCTCATCCTTATAGTTCTGTGCGGATGTCTTGTATGGGAGACAGTGCGAGACCATCCTGTGGGGCCCACCTGGGGCCCCGCCAATCATAGCCAAAGTGAAGGATCAAAAGATCCAGATGGGATCACCCCATATATAAAATTTAAAGTTGATCCCAACATCATAACCCCTTGATCTGTAGCCCTCAAATTATATGGTGTTACACAGCCCCATTTTATTTTATTTCAATCCAACAGGTTTGGTCCATTCAGATCGATGTAAAACCCATGGTGTCTGTGGCATATAAGGAGGAAAAAGAACAGGGGGGGAGGTTGAGTGTTATGATGATGGGCTAAGATTGATCATGAGGGGAATCGTAAGTTAAGTGTATATCCCAAATATTCAGAGGCATATTGGACACTGGAGAAGCTCTAGTTGAAGAAGAAGAAATGTTTCTCCATCAGCAATCAATTGAATTTTTTGGGTTACGTTGCTGAAGCAAATTGATGAGATAAGGCTAAGATGATCATGATGATGATGTGCCAGATAGTGTTAAGAGTCAATGAGGGGAAAGTTAAGGCAATTCAAGACCGGCAAACACCTACTAATGGAGTGCGAAGTTTCATGGTTTGGCAATTTTCTACCATTGATTTGTCCAATACAACAGCACAATCATGGCTCCTATGGCATGGCTCCTATGGCAGACTGTACAAGGAAATGAAATTTCATATGGATGAGAGAAGTGGATGATAGCTACAAGTTTAGAGAAGATAACTAAAGCTCCGGCATTGGCGATGCTTGATTTTCAGAAAAAATCTCAACTTGATTGTGATAAGGTTGGAGTCCGCATGATATTAAGTTAGCATCAGAACAAGCTTTTAGTGCAGGTGGACATGTGTGGTGGATGATAGGAGGACGGAATTTGTATGGTACAGTGGAGTGCTACATTTGCCTACGAGACTAGTATTTGGCTGACAAGAGAAAGTAGGAGATGGCAAAAACTGAATTATGATCCAAGTGAATACATCACAGGACTAGATATACAATTTTTTTTTCTTAAGTGTAAATATAAAAAATAGTCTTTTGCTTCTTTTTTTATTTATTTTATTATCTACAAAAATTGTAAAGGTTTCGAAGGTAAACCTGCTGAAAAACCTTCATAAATGAAAAGAGCCATATGGTATTCTTCTCAGTGAAGTGGGTTGAGTTTGACCGAACCACTTAAATCTGTACGTTCTACTCTTCTTTGCGTGTATTTTTTAATTTTTTTAGTCTAAGACCCTAAAAATGGCACGAAAGCCCGACACAAAAGACCAGCACGGCACGGCCCTGGCACGCCGTGCCATGCCGGGCCGAGCAATGCGGCTTTGGAGTCATCTCTCTCTTTCAAACCGTAGCCATGCTTTGGAAATAGGAGAATTAAGGAAAATTGACAGAATAAAATAAGCCAAGTGATCTAAGAGTTGTTGTGGATGACCTATAGCAAACCCCATATTTTCAAAGCCACAATCTTCCATCAAAGGTGAGTAGAATTCTATGCCTACTGGTCCTTCTCATTGGAATTGTTCCTTTACTAATAGAATCTAGGGTTTAATGATAGAAAGAAGTTGTTAATGGTCTGATGCTGTTGAGGGATGTCTATGGAATGATGAACAATTGGCTGAATTACACATTGGGGCCAGAACTCATAATCGAATTGGATAATTAGAGTTTTGGGAGTGGTGCACCGTGCACCTCTTTACCCATGATGTATGGTGCTATTTGGACTGATGAACTAAAAAGCTATTGCTGGCTAGGTAATGTAATAAGATGATTAATGACTGTTCAACCCATTCACGGAAATCAGCTTGATCCATGATAGTTCAGATCTGGGCTGCAAATGCACAGAACTGACTTTAATGTTAGTCGCCTGTGATACCTGGAATTTAATGTTGGTTGACCGACGGTATGTAGAGATTGGGTGAAGGCCGAACCATATAATTGAGTTATGGTTTGAGCCAAACCATCCTTAGGGCTGTGGCCTTGGAGTAATCATTAGAACCCTTGATTGTTGGTCTATGCCTCTATGGAATGTTGTTTCATAAGTTCTCTTGTTGATGGCATGCTAGATTCTTAGGATTTTATGGATATGGATGATCTTTCAATACTAGGTGATCTATGTAGTATCTGGAGTGAAGTAAGGAACTATAGGATGGGCTGTACCGTGTTGAAGATTGCCCTAAGATGGGTCATCGATGTAGGTAATAGATATGATGGACTGCCATCTTGTGTTGCCATTAGCCAAACCTGAATTGGAGCCGTGAGGGTAATGACAAACCAGACCTAGAGTCTTGGGACCATCCGAAACATGCTTGGGTAGTGGAAGTATTCTGAATTAGTCTTATTTAAAGATAAGGACCAACTTAGGCCTTGTTTGGCAAATTTTATCTTCAAAAAATAGATCTGTGAATAATAGATCTGTGTGGAATAGATGTTTTATAAATAGACCGTTTGGTAAGACAAATATATACTTCGAAGCAGAGGTTTGAAGTATCCCACAGTTCACAATTTTTTAAAACTTCTCAAGAACCACAATGAATCATGGGCTAAAATTTGAACTCTTACACAGTTTTACCTTTCCAAAGAGGATCAACAGTTCGGATCTTGATTAGGGGGCCCGTAGAATCCAAAAGGGGCTGTGATTTTTCACAAATATCCTGAGACCCTTGATGAATCGATGGCCCAAAATTGAACCAATGGCTGTGTTTGATCTTTTGAAGAGATCCAATGGTTCAGATCATCATTTTGGGTCCAACAATAACAAAAAAAAAAAAAAAAAGATGGACCGATTAAAATCATGTGTAAACAAAAACTTTTGGCTCTTTGGTGCATCAATGGGTTAGGTTTTTTTTATTTTTATAGATCTCTGAAAATTCATGAGAATCAATGGCAGAAATTTAACCACAAATCCATATTTATCTTTCCCAAGAGGGTCAATGGTTCAGATCTTAATCAAGGTACCCACAGAATCCAGAAATACATATTTAAGTGTCGACAGTTTCCTATAAATATCTCGAGATATGTATCAAATCAACAGCTCAAATTATACACTCTCTGTTTTTGACCTTATAAAGAGAACTCACGGTTCAGATCATCATTTTGTGCCCCACAGTCTAATAAAAAAAATACAAAAAACGGACTGCTTCTAATCACGTGTAAACCCAGCCATTTTGGCTCTTTGGTGCATCAATGGTTCACGTTTTTTTCATAATTCCCTTGAGATCTGTGATGACTGAAGGGCTAAAATTTGGACACATGGCCATTTTCACCTTCCTCAAGAATATCAATGGTTCAGATTTTGATTATGGGCCCCAGAGAATTTCAGAAATGTAGATTTAGGGTTCTGCAGTTTTCCACAAACATCTTGGGATCCTTGATGAATCAAGCGTTCAAACTTGGTACAGTTGCCATGTTTGGCCTTGTGAATATATCCAACGGAATGGATGATGATTTTGGGTCCCATAATTTGAAAAAAAAAACGAAGAAAAATCCGGGCCCTCATTTCCGTCCGTTTCATACTGTAGCTCCGCTCTTCTCACGTTGTCTGTCTGCTTCAGACAAAAGTATCTGTTTCTTATTGGGCACTTTCTCAGACTGTCCCAAATAGATGTTTTCATCTAAAAGTGGTTTGAAACGGAGGTGAGAAATATGATTAACAAACAGCCTAAAACCGTTATGAACCTGTTTTAAGAGATATGGAGGCGAGATGTAGAGACGCCAAACACCACCTTAGTGACCAAAATGTCATCTTATTAACTTTATTATTAAGTTTCAGATTTGAACTACTTTTTTTTATAAATGCCGACTATTCATTGCGCAAAAACTATACAGTCTAAGAGGACTATACTGACCAAAAAAAAAACCTACAAAAACATGGGTTAGACCAAAAACAAAAAAGAAACAAAGCCCCAAAACGACGAGCAACAACTCAAAAACAAACAAAATAAGTGGGGGCAAAAATGATCAAAGAAGGTTTACGAACTCCCTCTTTGGCGAGTTTATCTGCCTCCACAATTGCTGATCTCATAATGTGATGGAACAAAAAGTTCAAATCACCCAACAATTGAAGCACCTCTTCTATAATGTTTGCAAGATACCACGGAGGGGAAGAAGACCGAGTCATCCACTGGATAACACAAGAAGAATACCCTTCTACAAGGAGTCGCTGAGGAAGTAGGCGTGAAGCTTCTCAAAGACCTATGTTCAAGGCAAGGAGTTTTTGCTTTATTGATTGAGCAAAACACTTGCTGGGCCAAAGTAAAATAGAATAATGTTCCCATCTTTGTTGTAGATAACACCACCAACACCTACCATACTCGAATTACCACTAGCGCTCCCATCGAAATTAAGCTTCAAAGCTCCATGCGGAGGCAGGCATGGTTGGACAACTCCCCGAGTTGACTCTTGACTCTCCTGAGTCATCTTACTTTGATGAAGGACCACGTCAAGTATAGGGGAGACTCTCTCAAGTCATCTCGGTTTATTAAGTTATTTACATCTAAACCATTTGATGGGTAGATCTAATTTTAAACAATTAATATTTGTTTTTAGATAAGTATGCATGAGTTAACAATTTAAAAATGATGATTAGTATGTAATTTGAAAATTATTTTTGATATTTTACATTCGATATGTGGGCTAACAAATTATGTAAAATGCAATCAATTTAATTTATTTTCTTATTATAATATCATTCAAAAAAAAAATCTTATTAAAATATTTTTCTTGTATATATATATATATAAATTTATTAGTTTCAATTTATTATCATGAATGCATGCAAATAAATGTATATTTATATTTTATAAGTATTTGATCCATTTTTAAAATAAATTTAAAATTATTTAAAAAAAGACATGACTCTCGAGTCATCGCATTGACTCTATCCGAGCCAAATTTGTTGCATTGGACGAGTCGAGTCTGAGTCCCGAGTTTTCCAACCTTGGTGGCGCGTGCCATCTGGGAAAGATGCACCTAGAAATAGGACAAGAACGGGCCACTTCATCCCAATTGATAAGAATGGAACTTTTCATAATTCCTTTAAATAATGGTAGAGGGGAGACCCAAAGAGCCACAACATGCTTGACATTATCCACTATCTTGCTAACATCGGAGGATTTTCCTTCAAAGCACCTCAAATTTCTTTCTTTCCATTAGGAACAAATGGCCGCTAAGAACAAATGCTTCCAAATCACTCATCCTCTTTTTGAACCCACCCCTAATCTCCAATCATCAAACAAAGAAGGCATAGAGTTCGGAAGAGGGCCACAAAAATGGAACCAAGTCAATATCGATCTCCATATGCATGGGGCAAGGGGGAAATTAACAGGCAAGTGGTCTATAGATTCCTCACTTGCGAGGCATATCAGACAAGCATTAACTACAATCACTTTATGTCGACGTAAGTTGTCCATCGTTAGTATCCGACCAAGCAGCGCCAGCGCATTCCATCCATATGCTATTACTCTAGGCGGAGCTTTCATGGTCCACAAGCTGTCCCATAAAGAATGGCTCTCTGCCACCTCTTTAGACATCAAAGGGAAGAAAGAAGACACCGGGGCCATCAAATGAAGCCTTCCGGATTCTTCTATCTCTGCCCTCCCTAGTTTTGAACTACTTGCTTGTACTTAGTTCTTTACGATCCTATTTACATGTGATGAAATTCTATGACATTCCCACATGGTAATTATGCTGCTTGTGATCGTAATATTATGTGATTCTTGAATTGTAGTGGTATCACATGTCACCTATTGTTTTGATCTTGGTAAACCTCAAACTTATACAATATGAGCTATGAGATTGCCTTTATACAATCGAATACCAGTAATGAGATGGTGCAAAGCATAATAAGTTTGAAACTGTGTCAGGGTATGATCTCAAGCCACCTATAAGGATTGAGACCAATCAAGGAATGTGTTTTAATAATAATTATGTAAGGAAAGAACATCTTTTTGGTATAATGGATTAATTGGACCTACCCATTGGAGAACACACCACAACACCCCCCACCCCACCCCCCGCCCCGGCCGATCACCAGCACGTGAGGCTAAGAGATGGTTTACTTACGTTGACTTTAGGCCAACCGCGTAATTTCTTTGACTCTTAGGTCAGTTGCTATGTTTTACTGGCTCTAGGTCAGCCGTTCGACTGACTATAGTTCAGCCTTTAAAGTTACATGAGGCATCCTTGAGATGTATGATTTGAAAGCACTAGCCATACGGTGGTAGTCCTAAGGCTAGCATTAGAAACCTTAAATCTGATCTCAAATGAAAATCATTGTTATGTTTAATTGTGAAATGTTCTCTATTTTTATTGATGTCTCACATACATGTAGATTTAGAACTCTATCACTCAAAAATATTGATTGTTGTTTTTCGCCCCAATCCAGGAAACCTAAACCTAGAGATGCAGGAGGGTCCTGGCAATGAAGAAATAGGATTCGATATTTTATTTGTGGTTGAGCAGCGAGAGGACTCACTAGAAGATTAAAAGATTTAGTTTATGAGACAATTTTTTTCATTTTGGAACATTAAATATTTTAGTTGATTATGTCTCAATTTCTTTAAATTGTGGAGCATGTCTTTTTATTGGTAGACTATTAAATAAAGACACCAATTTGATTAGGAAAGCCTGAATCTTTATGTGCATATGATTTGATTTATGGTGTTATTGATGCTTAATCCACATGGCACGGAATTTGAAAGGCCCGTATTTTGAGTCATGACAAACCAAGGAGGGGGAGAGAGGGGAGAGAGAGAGAGAGAGAGAGAGAGAGAGAGAGAGAGAGAGGGTGTTCCACCCAAAATCCCAACCTACCTATATATGGTGATGGAGGCTTCATTGATTATCCTAACTGCTTGATCGAGTGCACAGTCGATCCAACGGTCTAGATCATTTGGATTGATGCCAAACCCAAGGATTGGTGACTATCAAAGGGGTGCATGGTTTATGGTCCACTTGAATGGATCATCAGGCAGGCCCCATTAGGTGTTTCCACATTTGAGCTAATGAGTGCATGAGCTTAGAAGAGTATTCTCATATAATATATATCAAAATAGACCTCAGACAACGATAGCTTCATTAATCTAGAAATGTTCTAAAGAAGAAAATTAACACTAAAATTTTAATATAACTATGAAATTTTATGTTACGGCTATACATATCCATATCCTATCTTGGATTTTCAAAAGTGGAAGTTGTTCCCACGATCCCTATATTTGTGTTTGTATCTAGATCCATATCAGAGCAACACAATCCCAAGTTGTTTAAATTCTAAAAAAGTTGACCATGAATTGCACTGTGGAGGTTTAGGGGTCATTTTGGGAGGAGATTGGAAACTTTCCATGGTTGAGGAGAATTCAATTTTGCCAAAGTTGTAATGAGACGTAAGAAGATTTGTTGGTAGGTCCATAGCTATTGGACCAATAAAGGCCAGTTGCAGAAGACAAGCATTTTGCACTCATGGCCAATGCTAACAGCTCCATGGGAGGGCCTTGGGTTTTCCACGAATGCAACAAGGTATACATATTATATTTGGTTGTCATCGATCAAGTTTCCAAAATGGCACATTTTATTCTATGTTGCAGGATCATTACTCATTTGTATTTTGATGAGATGGTGCAGATTCAAGGCGCATCCTAAAAGCCATTACTTCAGATTGTGACATCAAATACGTAGATCATTTTTGTCATCATGGCAATGTTACATAGAGATTTTCTATAGATATTCAGCCATGTGTATTCACCCACATATTGATGACCAAACTGAACCTTCAAAGATATTAGAGGGAAACCACCCAAAGCAATGGGATTGGGATCTCATCTAGATTCATCTCAAGTTCGCGCATAACCATATGAAGAATCGAACAACAAATAATCCTCATTTGATATTGTTTTTGGATCCAATCCCAAAATGTTTTGAATGTGGTTCTGTTCCTAATTAGGAATATTTAGCGGTGAAGCAGAAGAATTGGCAAAGCATTTGGGACATCCATCATAAAGTCCGCGAACATATTGAGGCAGCAATGTAAATACAAAGAAGCAATGGAAAAGGCATCAGAGAAGTCAATGTTCAAGGAAGAACATGTATGGGCATACCAAAAGCATTTGCCCACGGAAACCTATGATGAGATTTAAGTTAAAATGATTGGGTTGTGTGAGTTGTTGCATTTGCTCAAAAGCAGATTAATGAAAATGCTCATGAGATCAAGTGACCCAGTAATGTCACTACTACAAATGTTTTCAATGCGGTGCACCTACCTCCTGTCCTAAGCTTGACTCCCTTAATGAAAAGGAAGATGTTAGTGATGAAAATTGAGGTTGAGTTTTCCCCAACCCAAGGATAATGATAAAGACTAAATTGAAGAAGATAGTATTAATAGTATGACATATCAATATGAGGATCGATTAGACAGAAAATAAACGTCAACATCAAAGTTTTCATAACATCTATTGCATGGCACATCTACATCAGCCAAATAATGTCCAGATCATTCTTATGATAGTTTGTGTATATTAGTTGTATATGTTTGCATGAGATATTATTCCACACTTGGATAGTTGCGCATGGCCAAAAATATGTATTATTGCATGTATTGTTGGTTATGCATGGTCAAAGAGTCTATAGAGTCATTAATACATTTAGGAAGATGTATTTTTTTTCCTTTTATAGGGTTAAAGGTGGTGATTGGAGTGAAACAAATGTTTTCAAGAGCACAGTGTATGTCATTAAAACTTTTGTAAGTTTCCATGTGTGACTAGTTTTGAATGTGATATGATAATAGTATATAATATACACATAAGCTCAATGAAATACAGGACATTCCAGTAGTGCACATTCCCTCATATTTAGTTACTCTCGATAACTGGAGCATTGCAAAAGTTATGGGTCTAGTTCCTGTGAGACTAGTTTCAAGTTTCTTAGCTTTTGTATGTGGATGCTCATGTTATATTTAGAGTACTTCATGTCGTGTTGGGTATGTTATTTGCTTCCTCGAGTTAGGTTCATGGGGGAGTGAGAGTGTGGAATTGTTAGATTCCTTATCTCCTCTATTATTGTGGTCCGGACTAGGAAAGGGAGGTCCTCATAGCCGACTGAATCAAGCAACTACAGTATTCTAAATTGACGCATAACAATGAATTACAATAGTAGACTGCTCAATACACCCTATTTATGGAAAGTAATAGTTGTAAATAAGAAAAATGGCCAAATCGTCATTGAGCAAAAGGCTCGCAAAATTAAAACAGATTTTATAGCATAACTTCCCACTTTCTGTCCATTTAATTTTAGAGCCCATGATAACCCATTTGGAATTTGCATGTGTCTTTTGGGTGGGTTAGTGGAAGGTTGATGATCACTTGTTGGAGAAATGACTAGTTTGTTTGTCAGAAGGGAACTTCTCAATCACATATTTTTATCATGCAATGTCAGATGGTGGCCATTGTCCTTCTCTGGCGGCTAGCATTTGGAAGTTCAAAGCGCCACCACGCATGGTTGCTTTTGGGTGGTTGGCCTGCATAGGTCGCATTCTCACTATGGACAATCATCGGAAGCAATGGATCTATATAGTCAATGCTTGTCCTCTTTGAGTTGCCAATGGAGAAATCTATTTGCCATCTCCTTCTCAATTATAAGGCATCTCAGGTTTTCTACAAAGAAAAAAAGGGTATCTCAGGTATTATGGAGAAGAGTGTTCAGATGGTTCAATTGTAGTTGGGTTCTTTCCAACTCTCTATGTCATTTATTTTAAGCATGGAGAGTGGGAAAGGGTTCAGGAAGGGAAAGAACTATGTGGAGGCTTTCTTTCTAGACCTTTGGAGGGAAAAGAATGATAGATGCTTTGAGACAAGACCTCTTCCTTGGAATCTTTGTTGTAAAAGGTTAAATTCTATGTTGCATATTGGGCGTCCAGTTCTTCAGAGTTCCAAGAATTTTCTATAACTTCCATCATGAGATGTTGGCATGAGATTGCTTTCTCTTTGGTGTAAAAACTTTCTATTCATCCACCCTAGATTCCTCCTCCCCTCGGTTGTATCAAATTTAATTTTAATGGGGGTGCTCTTGGCAATCCAAATCAGGCAGGAGTTGAGGGTATTCTTTGGAATAGCGAGGAGATACTTTGTTAATTCCTTTTCATCTGGCGGGTCATTGCTTTGTGAACAAAGTGGAAGCCAAAGCTCTGCAGTTAGGCCTTTGAGAAATTTGCCACCTTAACAATCACAATGTCATAGTGGAAAGCATAGATGAAAATAGCGGCCGCTACGTAGCGTAGCGGCCGCTATATCGGCCGTAGCGGCCGCCACCGCTACGCTACGGCCGATTTATCGGCCGCCGCACCCGTAGCGGCCGCTACGTCCGCTACGGGGCCGCTACAGGCCCGCTACGGGCCGCTACGACCGCTACGGGACCGCTACGGGGCCGCTACGGGGTGAGAAAAATTCCTACTTTTCAATTTTTTTAAAAATACATAATAAGAATTATTTCTTTTCTTCTTCTCTTCAAATAACATTTCTATACAACTCTTTTACCCTTTTATGTTTAAAAGAACACCAAAAAGCACATAATCTCGCCGAATTACAGTCGATTCAAAGAGTTCTTCTCTAAGTACATCCTATTAGACACCCCCTTTGGTAGATGTATTTATTTCTCTAGGTACTCTTAAGTCTTGATTTTATGATATAATTTTTTCTTTTCTGAGTCTTTCATTAGTTTCTAAGTTAGCATAATCAAGCAACATGAACACATGGATCATTACTATTATTTTCTATTTATACAGCGATACAGGACCTCATATAGTGAGGGGACCGCTACGCCCCCTTACCTTAGTTACTTTTGCAAAAAAAATACATTTTCTCTCATTTTCCAATATTCTAGATTTTCTAGAATTTTTTCATATTTTTTTGACGATTTTTCCAAATCGCACCGCTACGCCGCTACGTAGCGCCGCTACGCTACGTATCGCCTGCTACGTAGCGTTTTGGCGGCAGGCCGCTACGCCCGCCGCTACCGCTATTTTCATCCTTGGTGGAAAGAGATAGCTTATGCCGCCAGGTGGGCTTCGGGTCCTGCTCTTGCTGGATGTCATTGAGGAGGAGACAGATCTGTCTAAGGACATGCTTTCTCCTCTTCTCATGTCAAAAGCAGTGTTAATTCCGAGGCGGATAGCTTGGTGAAAGAGGGAGTTTCTTGTAGCTCTTGTTTATCATTCGTACATTGAAGCTTTTGATTTTTGGGCGTTGCATGGGTGTTCATCTCTCTGTGGGTAGTCCTTGAGTAGTGATCTAGTATATTTCTCTTTTACAGATGCAATGCTTTGAATAAAATTTAGTCACCATAAAAGAATGCATCTAGCACTTGAAGATTAGTTAGAGAGGATTCCCCACATCTTTTTGTGTGTTTTAGGGGTTATACGAATAGTTGTCAATTCCATTTCAGTTCTCATTCCGGTTTCACCCTGTAGTAAAACATTACGGCGTTCCAGTCAATTCCGGTGTTCTGTTCTAGAAAAATTGTATGAAAAATGAAAAAACTAAAAGAATAATCTAAAATTGGAAAAAAAGAGAGAGTAGAATGCTAAAATAATACTAAAAATGCATACTTCCAATATTTAAATTAAACTACACTCTACAATTGACTATTTTCTAGTTTTCACCATGTATGAATGAAAGCATGAACTATGTGAACTTGTTAAAACTACTTAATAAACATAACAAAATAAAACTTTCGGGGGGCATTCGGTTCCATCTAGAATAGGCCATAATTGGGCTAGAATTAGGGCCAGTTTGGGCCTAGAACGATCGTAATGGGCCAAAATTGGGCCCGGAATCTTTGAGGGGCATTCCACTCCACCCTAGGCCAATTCTAGAATGTTCCAGCCACTTCCTGCTGGAAAGGAACGAAATTGACAACTATGGTTATACATTGAAGGAATGTTCATTTTCCCTATACCGCTCTCCCTCTCTCTATTTAACGGAGAGAGAGAGAGAGAGAGCGCAATTGCATGCACTCTTGGTAGGAAGTAAGAATATAAGATAACCTAGCTTACTCTATAGTTACATAGTATTACTCATTAAACCAACCCCATTTAATGGAAGGAGGATAAGATGAGTGTGGTGGTAATCATAATGATGATGATGATTTTCTATTTGGAACCTTGAACCTTAATTTGGCCCAAACTAAATCACGGACACCTGGAAACTTTAGTTGTTTATTGTTTGTACTCTGAGAGCTTATAAACGTGGAAATTGATTTTGAAGTAGTTCCTTATTTCAGCATTCCAATTTTGAGTATAGTGGATAAATCTAATCCTTGACTAGGAAACAATTGAAACTACATTTTCATTTGAGGAATAAAACTGAACCTTTAGATGGTGTTCCAGGAGTAGAAGTATCTGCCGCAGCAGAAGCCGATTGAGAAGATGGAGCCTTTGGAAGGGCTCGGGAGCTTTTCGGGACAGACGAATCAATCTGCTTGCCAGCACCCAACACTGGTACATCTGAAGCACATTGAAAATAATAACAAACATAAAAATAAAACCCACATCAATCACAATTCACCATTTTTCTATCATCATAGCAATCCAGTCCTAATTTCAAACAGACCAGGACAGCAAAATCAAATTTTAGAGGGGGGAAAAAAAACACATCTCTCAGATAAAATAATTAAAAAGAAAAGCATAAACTCCCTACCATGCAATTGTGATTCAACATGAACACCATTCGGCGTGGCTCGGGTAGTGGCAACAACAACATTGGCTTCAGAACTCAATGTTGTGGTGGGGCCCATCCGAGACTGCCCGCCCTGCCCAGTACCAGACTTCTTGAAGCTACCAATCCGAGAAAAAAACACACACACACACACACACCAACATTTCATTTCAATGAGAAATCATAATCTCCAAAATCCAATACTTGAATAGCGAATTTGCAAATCCTACCCTACCAAGCGCCAATTCCACCAAAACAAAGACCAAAGAAGAAGAAAATAATAACCTTTTGTTCGCCGACAATGCCGGCGACGTTGGAGGAGCGGCCCCACCGCCGCCCGCAAAGCTCCTCTGCTGCTGCGAATAGCTGCCGGATCGACCATGTCTCCTCGACAACGACTCGCTCCTCTCAGCCCTAGATTGATTGTGTGACATATATTCAAGCCCTCGTTCCTCCTCTTCTTTTTCTCTTCTCTGCAACATCAATGAAACCAAATTAAACCTCACCAAAAAAGAAAAAAGAAAAGAAGAAGATCAGATCCATTATTCAATCCATCAAAACAATGAGGATGAGATGCAAACAGAAACCCTAAAAAAAATCCGACCTTTCCGAGTAAAAAGAAGGAATTCCATAATACAAGAAGTGGCCGGGGTTTCGAACATCTTTTACCTGGAAACGTGAGAGAGATGGGCAGATAAATTAGGGTTTCCAGAGTGAGTAAATGTTGATCACAGCGAGTGGCGGGAACTGTAACGACGACTGACAGAGAGATAGAGAGAGATAGAAGAACGAGAAGCACAACACAAGAAAACTTCTTTCTCCAACAGTTATGAGAGAGAGTGTGTGCGCGTTCTTCTGGTGTATTGTGGGATTCTATTTTTGTTATTGGGAGATTGTTGCACTCTTCGTGTGGCTTTTGATTGATTGCTTGCTGTTGTCTGTATTTTTTTTCTCTCGTGTTTTGGTGCAGTTTTAAGAGAGAATGTGAACGTGACCGACTAGAAATTAAAAAGATGAAAAGACATGAAAAAGGAGACGCCTGAGCGCTTTCAATTCCTTTGGGAGAAGGGTTTCCTTCTCAGCCTGGTGCACCATGCTGTCACACCAAATTATATACTCCTTTTGGTATCTTTATTAAATTATCATTGAATTTATCTCTAACAACGGTTGTGATTATCTTAATTGGGATTATCTACCCACATGACCTACACCTTATTTGATATCTCTCCTCTTTTTTTTGATACACTCCTCAAAATAGAGCCATGGAAAAAAGAGCCACCGTATTAAATAGACTTTTTTATATTAACGGTTGAAAGTTTTTCATAAATTCACAATATCCATTGGGTATCAAGCCTTAAAAATTGACCTTCTGACTGCGTTTAGCCTTCCAAAGCGATCTAATGTTTAGATCTTAGTTTTTGGGGCCCACAGATTTCAGAAAAATGCGTCTAGTTGCTCAAATTTTTTTGTATGTATATCGAGATTGGTGATGATCCAACGGCTGAAATTTGGTGTCACAAATGTGTTTGATCTTTTTAACGTTTCCAATTGTTTGGATCTTGTTTTATACTCTATAAATAATAATAAAAACTACAAAAACGTTACTGCTCGTGGACAAATCCAATATTGAACATAATACATTTGACATTGTTTTGTAAATATCTAGAGATCCGCAAGGTATCAGGCCTTGGAAATTGATCATATAGCCGCTTTCAGCCTTCCAAAGAGATCTAACGGTATGCATTTTGCATTTGGGGCCCACAAACTCCACAAAATGCATCAATGGCTCACTTTTTTGCACATATCTCGAGATTGGTGATGATCCAACGGCTGAAATTTGATTTTATGATCATGTTTGATCTTATAAACATTTTCAACGGTTTGGATCATAATTAACACTCTTAGATTTTGAGAGAAAAAATAAAAAAGGATTGGGGCGTGAATGGGCAAGAATACTATTTACTCGCTTTTTTTTTTCCTCTACTTTCTACATGCTATCAATAGTGGGCGGTGAGAAATAGAGGTGTTGCCTCTACTTCTCGAAAAAAAAAAAAAGAGAGGCTATCAAACAATGCCAAACGCTTCTATTATCAAAATCTTGTTTGAGAAACAAGGCAAAGATCAGTGATGCCAAATTGGGGCTTAGTCTGGTTTTGTGATTAAAGTTTGGGGCACAACTTCACTAGGAGTTTGGGCCATTTGACCAATAAGTGAACTAATTGGGTTGGAGAAATCGGCCCAAGGACATGTGAACCACTTAAATGGGAAATGTTTATAACAGGGCAACTATGTTGGTGTGGCCCACCTACGGCAATCTCGACCGCATACATTATGCTACTGGACTAATCCACGGTATCTGATTTCCAGCCAAGATAATGATATTTTCCGCAATGTTATATATTCATTGTTCAACCCACCGGATAAAAGGTTTGACTTTATTTGCACTAAAATACATAGAAATTAAATGAATACATGAGATTCATAATATAAAGTAGTTAAAAATGAAGGTCAAACATAGAATTAAAAAAAAATGAATATAAATAATCATTCTCTAAATAGAATATAAAGAAGATGGAAAATGGATGCTCAACCATCACTTAGTAATTCAGTACATTGGTAAGTAAATGTCTATCTATATCTTCATCTTATACCCTTCCCTATAATCCTTTGGTAGAGTTCATTTTCCCATAAAATTCATAGGTATTCAACTCATATATATTTAATTGCAAACAAATAAGCATCACTATCACATGCATCATTTTGAATTGGTATCCTATGAGACCATAGGCCCATCTATGGATCCAAACTACTCAAAATCATTGTCGCTTGTGTATGGTGGCGAAGTAAATTTCATTCTTATACTAGCAAAATGAGGAGAAATGTTATCCTACAAGCAACCTTAAATGCAATCCAGCTCCATGGGACCCACTTGGGCCCCCCTTTGATAAGTACAGGCCCATTTACACTCTCATCCTCCCATGATCTGACATTAAGCCCAATTTCACTCTCATCAAACTTTTATCCAACGGTTAGATTGAAGTTTTAAGAAATATATAGTTAAAAGACAACCAAAATTTTATGGCCATTAAATCAAGGGCTAGAATGATTTGACGGAATTGGGTTTTTTTTTCCAGTCTTATCTATAAGGAGACCTTTTCATGTAGCCCAGCCCTACTTATTATTAAGTGTCTATGTGGGCCCCATGAGCTGGACCGCATGTATGAAGTTGATCATTGCCCCAAAATGAGGAAGTCATATAGAAATTATCATTGTTTTACCTTTTTTCATGATTCTTAATATTATATAAAATAAATATAACTATTAGTTTGAGTGATCAAAATTTTGTATTTGTGGGACTCATGAAAGATATAATCATCCACCCTTCTCCGTGCCCAAGTATTACACCTACCACCAGATCTGACCCATCTACTCATCTACATGGGACCTACTTAGATGATATATCCTACTAATGTATCCATGTTGATCATCTATATGGGACCTACATAGATCCTCATCCACTAAATCTTGTTTATCCACTTACTTGTCATCTACAGGACCTTGTCCATCCACACATCATACCTGCATGGGATTCTTCATGGGCCAAAGATAGATAAGCAGGATGAGTGGATGGATGAGACCTAGAAGGATGGGATCTGATAGAAAGGGTAGGATACTAGGATACCAGGATACTAGGATGGGTTGATGGGATTGATACAGTGGTTAGTATGTGCTTCATGTGGATGGATCGGCATGCATGATGGGTAGAATAATTTATCTAGAAGATTGGTAATGTTGCCCACGCCATTGATGTAAACATGGTGGCACCCAAGGATGCAAATCACAAAACGGCCAACTCAACCGTGGTAAATCAGTGGGGCTCACCCGATGATGGAGCATGATGGGGCCTGATGGTACATGAAAAGTCAAATTCAGAGGACTGGACCATAAAGAGGGTCTACAAAGTCAAGTGACTAGGAAAAATCCACTTTGACCATCAAGTGATTAAGCCAAGCATGTAAAAACATAAGGAAGAGTCATCTAAATGATATTGAGACATTTACAATGTGGAGAAATAAAAATCAAATAATCAGAGACCATTTAAAGTCAAAATAATGCAAACAGTGTACATTTTGATGGGCCTTACTTCTGCATGTTCAAGCAATTCAAGGCCTCCAAAATGAGCACAAAATCATCAAGTAACATGTAAAGAACATTCTCCTAAGACTTTAAAGCAAATAGGGCTAAAGCCAGAGAGAAACAAAAAAGAAGTCATAAGAGGGCCCAGGTGCAAGGGGATAGACCGCGTGACCCCCCTTGCAAAACTGGAGGGTCTCACGACTCCCCACGGCAGAGCTGAAGCTGGGTTTGTGACTGCCCTTAGTAGTAAGGTCCAATACTATGACCCATTTGGTATTCTGCGACCCCTAGTCATTTTCTCACTTCAAATGGGCCGGACAAGCCTCAAGTTGTTATGACGTATGTCCCAATTAATGAGTGACATGTGGCGCTCGGATTTGATTCAGTCAAATCCATGAAAATACTATAAATGAGTCACACATGTCACCAATCAGCGTGACACGCACGTAGATTTAGATTGGTAGAATTAATTTATAGAAAGTGTGATTTAAAAATATATTAATTTTTGAGGTCCTTAAATCAATAGTGTGATGATCTCCGCTTGGAATAATTATTTCCAAAGTTGAATTCGTAGTGAGACCAACCTGCACAATTGACACTATCCCCTCAGTTGTCATGCATCAAACTGGTCCTATGAAGTAGTTTAGATTTGACATTTCATAAGGATTGTAAGAGGTACCTCTTGGGGTGGAAATCACCTTAGATGGCATGTTTCTTTAGTGAAATTCATGAAATTCCTGAATGCTCCCTTGTAATTGAGCATCATAAACTCTACCAAAAAGCAGAGGGGCTGAATTCCTAAATTCTCAAAGATCATTTGAGATCTTCTAGGTAGATAAAATTTTAAAATGTTTATGAAGAAACACAGCATTTGCAAATGTCAGTAGATAAAATGTCACATCATATAAAAAAAATCACAATATGACAAATTTCTGTCATAAATTCTAATAAAGGAATATGCCCAATATGTATATGTCTGTTATTTGACTACTTACTTTTCATGTGGCCCTCTTTGACTCGTTCCATAAGATTAAGCTGTGAACCTTTTAATGTAGATCCCAAGCACATAAAAAGTGGCATGATGTGATGATCTTGGGGCCATCTATTTAAAGGGTCATGAAGTTGAATGGTTAAAGAGGGCCCAACGATCCTTGGAGCATTTGGTAACATGCATGAGGGAGAGCCCAATGGAACCCACCTCAGGTATCCCCCTAACTTGAATGTCCCTGTATCAAATTTGATTCTCATCAGGGTTGTTCCTGCTGTTTGATTTCACCCTTTAAAATTCTGTCTACAGTTTTTTTTTTTTTCCCTCCCATCCCTGCCTTCCTCTTCCTAAGAACCCCTCCCAAACCTTTTGTTTTTTAAACTCTTTGGTGGATTTTACATATAGGTGCCTTCAAGTAAATTTTCCACGGAATTTTTTTCTCCTCTGCCCTTGATCCCAATTAAAACCCCTAGGCTCTTGTCCACTTATCACTAGGAGATTTCATTTAAAAGATGATAGCTGGAAAAAAAAAAAGGCATGTAGAAAAATGTTAACCTTTAAATTTCCACCATACCAAATTTTATGCTCTCTAGGTTGGTTTTCAAGGGGGGATGTGGGTTGGTTTGAAAGCAGAGAACTTACCATTTCCTCCTCTTAGATGGACACCATTGGGCTCCCAACCATAGATCCCATGTGAGATCTCGCCTAGTAATATCTGACGCAACTTTAATCCATATATGAAGCACTCAATCCCACTTCAAGCCCTTGATGACACACATCAAGGTGATCCCCATAGAAGGATTCGCAATTTTCTAACTTGTGAACTATTCACAAGAAAGATTTATAGTGGTGATATATATTTATAATTATGATATGTATGTATGCATACATATAACCAATCATCCAAAAACATATATAAATGAGAGAGAATGCATCATCATCATCTATAAAGATGGCATAAATATACATACTACTTATCTTCAAAATTGAAACCCTAGAATTCAATTTTGATCTACATTTTGTTGCTAAGGGGTTAGACTTTGATAATGTCTAAAACTCATAAGTGTGAAAAGATAAATTTAGAGAGAGTAAAGAAAGAGGAAATGGAGAAAACGAACCTAAAACTGCGTTGTTGTCTACTTGTTGATCAATAGAGTAGCTCTCTAGAGTTTTGGGTGTGCTTCTTCGTTGACGACAGAAGAAAATGAAAGGAAGAAATGAATGGTTTCGATTTGTTCTTTACCAATGAATGGATGCATTCATTACTGAAATTAGTATATGAGCAACAACAGAGCGTACTTTGTAACGCAAAAATCAAAAAAGATATTTACAAATATTGAATGTATAGCTGGCTTAAGGTCGATGCTTAGTGGCAATGCACGAAAAGATAAAAATAAAATTATTTTTAGCTTTTAAACCCCGAGCCTTGCCCTGGGTCTCGAGGGCAAGGTAAGGCCCTCTAGGGGCCTTGGCTCACCCGGGCTTGGCCCTGTATATATTGAGGGCCTAGCCTGACCCTTGGCCCTTTGATAGCACTAGTAGCTAGTATTATTATATGAGAACGTTTCTTTATTTCCATCAAGTAGAAATTTTGAAGCTATTTGAAAGTGGTTTTTTGAGCAAGTTGCTGCATCGCTAATAGTATCTCTCCATCTCATCACTCCCACAAAAGAAATGTCCCTATTTTCCTCATATGAAAAGTGTTTCTTACATTAGTCTTACTCGCTCTTTCTCTCTCGTAAAATTTCCCTTTCTTTCTTCCTATCTCTGCTTGCTCTTCTTTTTATCATAAGTACACATCTGCACGTATGGATCAATTGCCCAAATGACGGAGTCATGATACGTGCAATTAAATCTAACTCCTTTTCTACGTTTTCTCCATATTCTCTTTATTTATCAATGAGAAAAATGTCTTCTTTCTTTTAACAAGGTTGACAACTCTGTTGGTATGTTTAGATTTTTTATTTTTATTTTTATAATTTTCTATGTTTTCTTATGTTTTCTAATGTGGGTTGTTGTTTAATTGATCAATTGATTAATGGGTCATTTGGATTTTATAATAATTTAAAATTTATTAACTTCATATTTCTTTTAGTCATTTGATCTCTTTCTTTTGAGAGAACATTCAAGTCGGATAGGCATGAAGAAGCATTCATTTTTTTTGTTTTTTCACATAATGATATTGGAAAAAGATCAATGAAATGCAAAGTCTACCTTTTGAGTCTAATTGATCTAAAGCTGATTCAAACAAATATTTTGAATGCTTTAAATCATTTGCGAAATGTTGCATATGTCTAATTAAATTAGGTTTAACACCTTTTCGCTTCTTTTTTCAAAAAGTGAAAAATGATAACTATTTCAAATAGGCATGAATATATGAAGCAAACATGAATTTCTACAACAGTGAAAACCTTTTTTTTATTTTTTTTTAAAGTTTTCTTTAACAACTTTGGCTATATAACATGAATTTCTACAACAGTGAAAACCTTTTTTTTTTTTTTTTTTTTTTTTTAAGTTTTCTTTAACAACTTTGGCTATATAGATTTTACTCAATGATAAATTTAAGTACAACTTTTACTACATGATCACAATATTGTTAGACTACTTTTACAATCTGACAACTTTGCTGATAGAACTTTTAATACATTATAAATTTAGATATTTTTCAAACCTTACATGCCAAATGAGTCTATTCATAAAAAGATCTAATTAAAATAACTCTATTGCAAAGAGATTTTATTTGGATCAACTCTATTTCAAACAAACCAAACTTGCCAAATAGGTTATTAGACTATTACAAATTGTTTTTTAAATGTATGAGGAATAATACAGTGTGTATTTTTGTCAACACCTGTTATATAGGATGTATTTCTTATTATAAGAAAATAAGGTGGTGCCTTTTCATATTTTCTTTTAGGGGTCATTTGTTTGCATTCATCAGCAAATATAAATGACTCACATATGCAATGGTTACACATAGTTATCTTTATTTGAATTCATTTACACATGCATAAAAGAGGTATGAAAATGGTACATACATAAGGCCATTTTCATACCAAAGTTTTCACACTTCACAAAGTGTGAAACACTTTTGCATCTCCCACTTGCAAAAAGGCCCTAGTACAAGTCTTCACACAATGAATGCATTATGTAATTGGTCACTAGACCAAATCCCATCAACCATTTTTATTTTTATCCCTATGTGCCCCATATATTAATTTGCAATCCAAATTGTTCTATTTGTTTATTAAAAAGCTAATAAATCTCAAGATCTTCAAGGTTTTTTTTTTTTTTTTTTCTCTTTTTGCTAGAGAACATGAATACATGTATATTGACACGTGCATAGGTATCTTAACCAGCTGAGCTACAACTTAGGATTAAGATTTTAAGTTTATTTTGTTAATTTGTCATAGATTTTGAGTAATTTGTGAAAAAATCCAAAAAGTCTTACTCTATTTATTTAGTTTTTTTTATAATTTTGTGGGTACCCTAGTTCATGATTCAAAACACTTAATATTTTCATATAAATGATAAGCATCAATATGGTTATTTTCATATTATAAATCTTCATGGATTTTGAGAAGTTAGTGAGAAATTCTCGAAAAGACCCGAATACTTTTAAAAATGTTGGATGCACTCATTTACTTATGTGAAAATGGTGATTTTGACAAATATGTTAAAGTGCTTCACATATAAAACATTTACACGTGTATAACCGGCCCTTTTTCCTATCTACTCGCTTGAGTGATGGTTCACTGTCATAAGGCATGGGTTTGCTCCCTATGCTATGTGTTTGACACCCACCCCAGCTTTTATCCAGTGCATATGTGTTGGGGAGTCATGCGTGTGCCCAGAAAAATAGTCCTGTTGGACCAAACGCCACCAAAAGTACGGGATACTCTCGTTAGTAAAAAAAAAAATCTATTTTCCTATCGCATACTTGAAAGGCAAATTACAAGGCAATGACGAGAGCAAAGTGGTGAGTGTATATCTATCTATTTAAACGAAGAACTCTCATGATGTCCAGACAATAAAATATCTCATCTTATGCTGAAGACCTATAAATCCCACCATTAAAACACTGGACATCGTCTTCCACTCAATTCAATGACTCCATCCAAATCCTGCATTCCTAAGATAACCATAGCCCCTCAACTTCATAGTAAGATTCCTTTCATTTTCCAGTATCTTTTTTTTTTTTTTAGTAGAAACATTTGGTTGGAGAATACAAGCATCCAAATTTAATCTCTACATACAATCTACATGTGTCTTCTTCTATTTGGATTTAATCGAAAGATTTGATGTCTAAAACTGACTCCAAGAGAAGATCAAATCTAAATGTTTCTTGAGCGTCTTGGAGATTACAAGCATCAATGGAGGACTATGAAGCATTTGAAAGTGTTCTAGAGATCCTTCTTAAGAGGAAGAAAGGAAGGTTTTGATAATCATAGATGGACAATTCGAGATGGGACCTAGGTATGGCTCCCTATGAGACAAATGGACTAGGCAATAAATTTGAGAGAAGAAAATGATCGAGAACATGAGAGAGGATACTAAAGTCTTAGCACTTTACTACACTTGAAGGAGAACATTTTCTTATTTAATTCACCTTTGGTGCCTGTTCACACAATACGCGTCTCTTCCTCTTCTAGTCTAGCGTCCTTTTCTTCGTAACTGGCATGTTTTGACCTTAACCAGTCCAGCCTTCCTTCATTGCTTTTGACTTCTTCCCTCACCTGCTTCCTTGCGTGTGGACCCTCTGCATGTTTGCGCCTTCATCCGCTGTTGCCTTCGATTTGGATATCTCACTTTTTTCTTCTCTTTCACGGGTTTCTCTTCGTTTCTTATATGGGTTACGGTTCTTTTTTGTTTTTGCTATCCCTTCACCATTTTAAGCACGAATTCAATCGTTAGTGCTCTGTACTCCCTCTTTCTCAACTCATTTTTCTTGGTTTTTCCATCTGGGTTCTCTTTCTTCTTTTTTTATAGTTCTTATCTTTGTCTGTTTTTCAGTTTTCCATCTGGGGTGTTCTTCGTTTCTCTTCTTTCTTTTCTTTTTTTTTTTGTCTTTGTTTGATGATCGGGGTTTCCTTCCTTCTTCTTGTTAGTTCCAATCTTTCTCCTTTTGTGTGTTCTTGATGTTATTTTCACCTACCCAAATGCTGGAAACAAGTGAGCTGGAGAATAATTGATGCAGATTGTGGAAGCTTTCAATGGAAAATAATAAAATCCTAAGAGCACTTGGGTATTGAAAACCATCGCCTGGTCATTCTAAAATGAAGTGTTTCTATTATTTCAAGAGGAAATTTAGGACCAGTGAACAGAAATCCGCACCAGTATCGGTGGAGGGATCAAAATTGGATAGCGTAGCTGCAGTACATGGTAGATCCTCTTCAATTTCGACACCCAGCACAGCGTCCTCGCATCGAAGTATCCCGGCCTTGTATGAGGAGAAGGCGCAAAACTTGCGTGTATTTTCATACTCAGAGCTGAGGAATGCCACAAACGATTTCAGCCTCTTGCTTAAGATTGGCGAAGGCGGGTTTGGGAGTGTCTATAAAGGTTTCATCAGACCTCCTAATGACGGTGATGGCAAACAGATTGTGGTCGCCATTAAAAAGCTCAACACAAATGGATTGCAGGTAACCAACCTCACCCTTTAAATGTGGAAAATTAAAATGAGCAGTTGCAGTTGAAAAGATGTCTTCATATTCAATTAGTCAGTTCCATTGCCAATTTTGTAAGTTGGAATTCAAGTGATACATACATTTTCTATTTCCCCTTGCACCTATTGATGACGCTTTTGCACTTTTCTGTCTTGTTTTATTTTCTCATGCCTAATCATTGCTTCCCAATGTCTATAAAACCAGTTCTTGGGTCCATTTATGCATGAAACAGCAGTCACATACCTGTAGGAAAATGTCATTTGACTTGGTGATAACTGGAATCCTTTGATTTTAATCATGGCATCTGATGCTTTGCTCCTTTTGGTTTGGCCTGACAAACTGTCTAAAGTAATTTTGGGTTTAAAATGAATGTCTGCTAAACATCATTTTAAAACTTGCAATAAAATAAGAATTCCATCTACTTATAAATTCTGTGCTAATTGATTCTTTTCTCCTTTCGGACAGTGGAGGGTGCTCATTGTTGCAACCTTGAGGTTGTGGGTTGAAGGCAACTTATCAATAAAAGGAAAAAAAGTTCTTACAATCTTGTTTCTTCGGGTTACTAATTGTTAAATGTGATCCATTCAGGATGCCTAAACGATTGATAGTCTGTTGTTATTTTAAATTCTAATATTGGATGGATGATATGCAGTTTTATCCTTGCTAATTAGAAGATGAGCAGTTTTAATCCTTCAAAATATGTTCCCCACTCAAACATCCTCACTTGTGGATAAGCTGACAGGGTAGCTCTAATGCAGGAACAATGGATGTATGCGAAAAATACATAGTTTATTCTTTTATTCTTTTATCTTAGCCCCATTAAAAATCTATTTGTGAGTAATGGTTAGGTCATCAGTTTAGCTTTAGTCAGTATACAAGTTTATGCATAGATGGATGTGAACACCTTTTCAGGAGAATTGCTTCTGTACCACTTTTTCTGATTTCCTTGTTGAGGGATGGAGGATAGCTCTTATGATATTTACTTTGTGATGTGGCGCATTCCTCAAATCATAGCAATGTGGCACTGCTAGTTTTCTCCTTTGCAAAATGCTCTTTCTCTGTCTGTTTTTCAATGTGCACGATTGGTTTCATTTAGTTCTATTGTTTTCTGGAAATAAAAATGGTTTCTTACAGCTCTGTCTTTTTTCTCAAAAACCTTTCATTCAGGGTCATAAGCAATGGATTGCTGAAGTTCAATTTCTTGGCGTTGTTGAGCATCCAAATCTTGTAAAACTTGTGGGATATTGTGCTGTAGATGGTGAAAGGGGGATTCAAAGGCTATTGGTTTATGAGTTTATGTCAAATAAAAGCCTGGAAGATCATTTATTCAACAGGGCATTCCCTGTTCTTCCCTGGAACACAAGGCTACATATTATCTTAGGTGCAGCTCAGGGACTGGCTTATTTGCACGAGGAGTTGGAAGTTCAGGTAGCTTATGAAACTTTTGTCCTCTTGATGCTTGGGAATAGTTGATTAGAGGCTGCCTCTAACTAATTCTCACTTACTACTTTAATTGTACGCCATTTCTAATTAATTTAACTATTTATAGCCTCGTCAGCCTTTTCAAATTAGATTCCTCCACACCCCCCAACCATCTTGTTCTATTCATAAGTAGACCAAAAACAAACCTAGATGCAAATTCAATTTCAAGCAATTAAGTTGGTTAGGCTTGTCGTGCATGTTGTTGGTATAGGCAACTTCCAGCAAATTCAGTATGCTTTGAAAGGAAGAATTACCATTACATCAAATTAGAGCAACATTAAAGCAAAGTAGCAGATGGCTTTTTAATAGTTCTGCCTTCAATTGTACAGGTGATATATCGAGATTTTAAAGCCTCTAATGTACTGTTAGATGAAAACTTTAGGCCAAAGCTATCAGACTTTGGGCTGGCTAGGGAGGGGCCATCAGCAGGGCAAACTCATGTATCCACAGCGGTATGTACATATTTTACTTGACCGATCAGTCTGCTGAACCATCAATAATCAATTTGAGTGTTGGAATAGTATAACCTTTTCTAGTATAATTTGCAAAACCTTCACACAACATTAGTGTTTGTTGGCCTTAAACCTTATCATAAGTGATCTGAATATTTTCTGATTCCCGATGTTGATTTGATGAAGAAAATTCAGCAAAACAATATCCTATCTAATGTGATTACTTCTCCAAAGTGGTTCATGATGCATCAAATGCACCCCAACCAAAATGTGACCTACCTACCTTGCTCACAAGCTCATTCTTGATGATCAGGTTATGGGGACTCATGGCTATGCAGCCCCCGAGTACATTGAGACCGGCCATCTCACAGCCAAGAGTGATGTGTGGAGTTTTGGAGTGGTGTTGTATGAGATCCTTACAGGTAGACGATCATTGGATAGAAACCGCCCAAGAAGTGAACATAAGCTTTTGGATTGGGTTAAACAGTTTCCTGCAGAAAGTAAGAGATTCAGCATGATAATTGATCAGAGGCTTGGGAATCAGTACTCTCTTAGTGCTGCGCGGAGGATAGCCAAGTTAGCAGACAGTTGTTTGTCAAAGCACTCAAAAGAGCGCCCAAAGATGAGTGAGGTGGTGAAGAGCTTGGAGCAAGCTGTCCAAAGTGTAGAAAATGGGGTCCCTCGGGAGGCAGATGATGAATCTTCTACAACCAACGTGGACATTGATGATCAGAAGAAAAATCAGTTTGATGGTCCGAAATATTCAGCAAAGAGAATGGTTCATCTTGCTAAACTGAGGGCACATGCAGATGTGGTTGGTAGGCGAAGATTTACAATCATGCAGAAAAAAGGCAAAGACTAACTGTCTTTGACTGATGATTGAAATCCCATACAAACAAGACAGGCTCTCCTCAATTATGTATTCTAACGAGATGGGCTCCCTGTACAAATTTTAGGAGCTACATTTTCTTAAAATTCGTTGGGTTTTCTTCAGGAGATGACCATCCCAACTTGTGCCAGAGAGGAGAGAGGATAAAAAAACTCTAGTCCATTCAAAATTCAAAGTCAAACTTACTGAAAATCAAAATTGAGATTTATCAAAATTAAAACTTGATCATTGATTGTCTTTCCTTTCCATCACTCTTGCATCTTGCTCTTTTAGAATGATTGAATCACACAGTTTAATGAAAATTACAAGATCACAAGGCTTGGATGAATGTGGGGCTCATATATATCCAGATGCTCCATTGTTTTTAGTGTTTGATATCTTATACAAGTGAGAGATGGACTCTATTGTTCCCTACAAGCATGCAAAATTTGGAAATTCTCAGCGTCCATGGATGCTTGGCAATCAAGGGAAACATAGGAATGAGCATATTTGGTGGAAATGGGGTATACATTGGCCCAGCATCGATGTGATCAGATGATCTTACCCTTTTCTATCATAAAGGAATGATTTTTTTTTTTTGCTAGCAGAGTATTCCCAACCTTCAGGTTGGACTAATCCCTTCGGGCCCAGAGAGAAGCCAGGTAAAATCCCACTTGCATCAAAGTGATACTACTAGTGGACTCAACCTTCGGTTCCCGAAAAGGAGGGAACCGGGGATCGATACCGGAACCTCTGGCTCCAGAAGAAAGAGGAACCATGGTCCTAATTTTAATCACAGAGCCTAAAAACTTTATCTTTTTAAAATAATATCTTACATTTTTGTGATGACTATAAATATCCACCTGGTTGTTTTACCAATCAAATAATATAACCAACTGTTTGCAACGGTCTCCCTTTACTAACTTACTGAGGTTGGAATGATCATATCTGTTGGCTTATATCGGTTGGAGTTCAAAGCAGAACTTCTTTCGACCCAAACAAGGTAAATAAAAAACAGCTCTATCTTAATGGGATTACTTATGGGAGGACGTTTTGATGATGTTCCTATACGAAATAAAAGGCTTGAAAATCTTAACTCCGAAAATTTGGACAAATCTTTGCAATTATGATGACTGAGATGAAGATCACAGGTAAAAATTATAATTTATAAACTTGGAAACCTTACTTGTCTAGGAAGGTCAGCAAATAACCCAAGAGAGTGGCTCACCACTCGAGTTAGCCAGACTCTCTTAGATTATGCTGGTCACTAGTGTTACAAAATTCGGATTGGACGCCATCTCGGTTAGGCCTTCAAGGGAAATGTTTTGGTCGAATTGGAAATTTTGGTGAACTATTTTGAAAGAATATTATATATATTAAAATGAGAAAAAAAATAATATATGATACATTGAATTTGTTGTACTAAATCAATGCAATAGGTCAATTTATATTTGATGGACTATTTCACATGAGAGTAAAACTTGGCTAGTTTATTTATTATAAGATATTTTTTATCGGAATAAAACTTGATTTAGGTGATAGGGCCAATATAGTTATTTAGATTTTAATACATGTGTGGGCTTCATAATGAAGCCAACTTATCTCATTAAGCCAAAAGGTCAAAAAAATAATTTTACTTTCACTTTTAAGTTGACGAATCGATGGAAACTATAAAATTTGGACATAATTAAGACGAATTACAATAAATTTTAGGATAAATAATTACAGAGAACTCATTCACTTTAATAGTGGAAACAAACTAAAATTACTCAAAAATTTCGACCGAAACTAATTGGATTTCACAACACTACTTTTTTTTTTTTATGGCGGACCGGGGGTGTCCAAGGCCTCTTTGAGCACCTGACCAGTCCCCAAGAGTGGTGGCCTCTCCTGTTTCCACCCACCGGGTTCGTCGAGCTATATAATAATGTGGGTCCCAATACATTGGCGGGCATTGATACTGAGACCTCCAGATTATCACAAGTGCCCCGACCAACAGCGACCACAAGCGAGAGCTCTGAGATTTCCAAACCCATCCAGGCCGATCCGGGAGTGTGGGGTGTGGCCATATGAGTCAGCAGCAACTGGTTTTTGTTGGCCCTGTACACGACGACCACAAACACAAAACAGGTTTGAGTCTCCCTTTTGACAGTCAAATTCAGATATTGTTGGTCAAAAGGTTGAAATCATTCGACAGATAAGATCTTTGAAGTGTGGCCTACTACTGACCATCTGACTAACGAGGGGGTATATCATCATCAAACCACGCGCCTCACTCATGCAAACCGGTTTAGTTTACAAAAGCAGCAGGCCAAGAAACGTTAGGCACCTTTTCTTTAGTGGAATTTCACCTTCTCTTTAGTGGGATTTCTATCGTCAAAATTTTTTGGACACAATGTAACATGCTGTCTCATATAATATCTAAATTCCATGCTTCATTACTCGCATGTCTGAATTCCAATTACACCAAAAGGTTTTTGTTGACCTTTGGAAATTCAAGAATTTCACTTTTTTTGTATTTTGGTAAAATTTTTGAATGCTCATTTGAGCATTTAGGAATTTCATCTTGTTGGTAATCTAGGAATTTTCCGAACAAAAATTCCTTAAATTCCAGCAAAAAAACAAGTGGGGTTAGTGTACACCACCGGACTATACACCACCATAATAGACTCCATGGACTACTTTATACCTAAGAATGGGCACAGCCACACAGAGTGGAAAAGGAGACAGGCACATATCCATCTCAAATTCAAATGCCCAGAAACCGAACGGTCGAATCCCCATTCCCTTCCGGTGAGAGAAAAAAAGACCTTTCATCATTAAAGACAAACAAACCTTACAAAAAGAAGATCCTATTCTTCCTCCCTCTCCCAACGCTCCTTTTATCTATCAAACCCTAAAACCTTCCTTCTCTCTCTCTCTTATCTATCTCTCAAACACTAAAACCTCAGCCACAGGTTCTGGTCAGATCTCTGAAAGTGCTACAAAAAGATCTCTGAAAGTGCTACAAAGTGAGAGAAAGTTATCAAACTATACCTTCACCATGTCAAATCTTCCCAAGGACCAGATTTTGCAAATGGAGACAACCTGTGGATCTCTTCTATATGAACTTCAGGTCTTCTCTTGAGCTCATTTACTAAGAAATGCATGTAAATAGACAATATTGATTCTCATTCTCTTTCCTCTTTTTTCTCCCCTACTTGTTATTATGTTTGCTGTTGAGTAGATAATATGGGATGAAGTGGGAGAGTCAGATGCTGAGAGGGACAAATTGCTACTTGAGCTAGAGCAAGAGTGTCTTGAAGTATACAGAAGAAAGGTCGACAGGGCAAATCGGTTAAGAGCTCAATTACGGCAAGCAATTGCTGATTCTGAAGCGGATCTTGCAGCCATTTGTTCTGCGATGGGTGAGAGACCGATGCATTTGAGGCAGGTATGTTTCAGTGTCTTTGCTGCAAAAGAAAGAAGAATGCAGTTGTTTAGTTCTTGAACCATACTGAAAGAAACAGAGCAACAAGTTATGACTGTTTCTCATCTATTTACATGCCATCTCTGATGTTTGTTATCTGGGTCTATGTCTCAGTCTGACCAGAATACAGGGAACTTGAAAGAAGAGCTCAGGGTCATCATTCCACAACTTGAGGAGATGCGTAAAAGGAAGAATGACAGACTCAGTCAATTTAATGAAGTCGTAGAGCAAATACAGAAGATCTCAAAGGAGATTTTTGGACCAGGAGAGTACACTCCATGTGATATTGTTGTGGATCAAAATGATTTGTCAATTAGGAAACTCGATGAGTTACACAAACAGCTTGAGGCACTTCAAAAGAAAAAGGTTTGCAAACAAGGAATTGCTCATATTCATCGTGCTGATTCCCTATGACTGATTTTCCTTGTTCTTTCCCTGCAGAGTGATCGCTTGAAACAGGTTTTGGACCACCTAAACAGATTGAACTCTCTATGTTTGGTTCTTGGTATGGATTTCCAGCACATGGTTGGTGAAATTCATCCCAGTTTAGATGACAATGAAGCATCAATGAGTATTAGCGACGATACAATTAAAAGGTTGACAGTTGCAATACAGAGGCTGCGAGAGATTAAGATACAGAGGATGCAGAAGGTAAACAATGGGGGCAGATTTATTTGTCTTTGGATACTGCAAGTCATCCCTTGGCTCACTTTTAAGATATGTGGCAGCTTCAAGATCTGGCAACGACTATGTTGGAGCTTTGGAATTTGATGGATACACCCCTTGAAGAACAGCAGATGTTTCAAAATGTTACCTGCAACATTGCAGCTTCAGAACATGAGATGAAAGAACCCGGCACTCTTTCTGCGGACTTCATTAATTACGTGAGCTTTTTTCTTTTCTGGCACCTTTTCTTGGCGACGCTTGTCGTCCTTAAAAAAAATAAGAGACAAATTTGTGATGCAGGTGGAAGCAGAGGTTTTAAGGCTAGAAGAGCTGAAAGCGAGCAAGATGAAAGAGCTTGTTTTAAAGAAGAGGTCAGAGCTAGATGAGATATGCAGGCAGACCCACTTGGTAGCAGAAGCAGATTCTTCTATGGAATATGCAATTGAAGCTATTGAGTCAGGTAGGTTTTAATCCTGATAGCAGCAGGGTTTGGTTTTTGGCTAATGACTACGACTAAATGCTGTTCATAGGCCATGGATTGTGATTGTCCTTGCTGGTCTGATGGTTTTTTCTCTTTTGTGTAGGAACCATCGACCCCTCTTGTGTCTTGGAACAAGTTGAGGTTCAAATTGCAAAGGTGAAAGAGGAAGCGTTTAACAGGAAAGAAATTCTTGAAAAGGTTGAGAAATGGCTTGCAGCATGTGAGGAGGAGAGCTGGCTTGAGGAATACAACAGGGTTAGGCATTTTGACTTTACATCTTCATAAATTATCTAAAATTTCCATCAACAACTTGAAAAGGTTGAGAAACTTTTATTAGCTGTTGCTGATGCATGTGGCATTTTAGGATGAGAACCGTTACAATGCTGGCAGAGGCGCACATCTTACATTGAAGCGTGCTGAAAAAGCTCGTGCATTAGTTGCCAAACTCCCAGGTGCTCATTTATTACTTCGGCTTCCACTAATTACTGTTTCAGACTCGGCCGAGTTTTAAGTTCTTGTTACTTCCACTAACCACTATTAGGAAATCTAATGCTCAAATCTGCCAATCACTTCAGCAGCTCTTGGTAAATTACTGGGTTACCTCATTAATTTGTGCGAATTACTTCATTTGTTTTATTGCAATGCCTGCTGGTATAGCGATTGTGGAGGCGTTGGCATGCAAAACCACAACATGGGAGAGAGAAAGAGGTGTTGATTTCACCTATGATGGAGTAAGTACTTTTGTTCCTTCTTGTTCCTGTTAGTTAATTTGGTTTGCTAGTGTCTGAAGTTGGTCTATTTTTTACTCTGACATGCAGGTCAGGCTTCTTTCCATGCTTGAAGAGTACACAATATTAAGACAGGAGAAAGAGCAAGAACAGCGGAGGCAACGGGTAGACAATATTAAGACAGGAGAAAGAGCAAGAACAGCGGAGGCAACGGGTAGGGCCTTGCGATGCATATCATGAAAAAAAAATTATGTAACTTTTAATACCGCGTGCAATCTTAATATCCTCCTCATCGTCAATGCAGGATCAAAAGAGGCTTCAGGGGCAGCTGATAGCAGAGCAGGAGGCTCTTTTTGGTTCAAAACCAAGCCCTTCCAAACCCCTAAGCTCGAAAAAGCCTCCCAGAACTTCCACTGGAAGTGCAAATAGAAGAATGTCTCTCGGTGGAGCATTGCTTCAAACGCCAAAATTCGATCCACATTCTGTAAAACATGGTTTAGTAGGAATTGCATCACGCCCGAACAGAAAGGATGATGGTGTGGCAAGTTTATCTGCTGGTACATGGCTTTGAACTTGTAACACTAATTTAATTCAAAATTGCTTATATATATTCTATAGTTGACTGGGAAGTTAAAATTGTGCAGACAGGAGAGGCTTGGATGTTGTAGGCCTCCCTATGAAAAAGCACTCTTTCGAAACTGAAGTGCTCATCCGAAAGCCCTTATCTCAAGTCACTGCACTCTCCTCTAAAGCCAACACAGGGAATGCTCTAGAAGGGCTGAATATTTCACATAACAGGCCTCCAGCGAAAGCAGTTCTGTCCAACAACATGCTGGCTACCACACCCTCCAAACAGACATTTGTAACTAATGAAGAGAACAGGAACCCTGAGGTGACATCCAGTCTGATGCCCACAACCCCCTTAAGTTTGTCCGAATCCACGCAGACAGCAACAACCCCTGTTTGCAGTGCAGTTGTTTTCGCAAGTAGTGTTGAAGAGATACCACCACCACCGACCCCTGAGGAGATGCCAATTCCGGTGCCAGCAACTCCTTCAACAGTGTCTGTACCCATGCAGATGTCGATGACCCCTGCTCCAGCTTCAATTCCTTTTGAAACTGGAGCTTTGGAGATGCCAGATGAGAGAGAGTATTCATTCGAAGAGCGGAGAGCTGGTTTTATTGTTCCAATGACACACCTGAAGTCAGTGCAGGTTTGAATGAAGTCGTCTTGAGTTTGATAATGCAAGCTTCTGTTCTTTGAGAAGAGCAAGTCAAATTACAATTGGCTTTTATCCACGTACACTGTATGAAGGGAAGATGATCATCACAAGTGATTACTATAGCATTTTACAATGAACCCATTGTTCCTGGTTTACATCTTGGAGACATGCATTGACATCAAAATATTTGTTGACTCCTTTATCATTTTATCTGATAGAGTCCAAACTATATGTGTAAGGATAATTGAGTATTTTAAGTTGTGGCAAGATTCGGTATCTGAAAACTCATGCAATCTAATACAAATTCTACTTATAACTATATTTTAATTTATGTGCTGGTCGTACGACAAAATTTACCAAATTGGCAAAGCACTCCGTGTAATCATATTTCAACACTTTTTTTTTTTTTTTTTTCGGATGGACCTCAAAGAATAACAGTTAAAATGCAAAAGATTAGTTATTTTGGACTGTGAATCTATCAACATAGGATGTCTGCAACATGTCAGCACCATTTCCCTTGTTTGCTTGTGTTTTCAATTGAATGAAGTCAAGTGTAGTGTTGGCTGCTTGATTGGATACAGCTAAACCTAGGTTTGTGTGATCAAGTATGGGAGGTGCTCCTATGAGAGATATCTCTCACATTATATGAGAGATAGGGCGAGGGCCCTCACATCCTATCCAATGCCAACAACTTAAATGTGAGGGTCCCCACCTTATCTCTCATAGTAAGGTAAGAGGTGCTCTCGTAGGAGCATCTCCCATCAAGTATTGCACCCAGTTTATAATTTTGTAGCATGACCTTGGCCTGCTACTCATGAAATTGCTTCATGCCCTTCTACAGGGAGGCACCAAACTCCCCAGTATCAATGTCCAAACCAAAACACTTCAACTGCATGTTTATTCCAAGCAATAACAGAATCATCTCCTCAGTTTGAAAATGAGAACTGTCCCCAGCAACAAACTCAATGACCATACCATCCACGTCAATTAAGCTACACCCAGGCACCTTCTTCACCTTCTTCTCTTCCATCCCCTTCCTTATTTTTGCCACATCTTCCCATCTATTAGCAGAGGCATACATGTTGGAGAGGAGCACATGAACCCCACCATGATCAATCCTCCTATCCATAAAACTCTTGACCGTTTTCTCACCCAATTCAACCTCACCATGCACTCTAGAAGCATTTAGCAGTGCCCCAAGAACATAAGAGTCAGGCAGCATGGGCATCTCATTTACTACTCTCTTCGCCTCTTCAAGCATCCCAGCACGACCCAACAGATCGACCAAGCACCCATAATGCTCAACTCCTGGCTCGATCCCATAAACCTCACTCATGCTATCGAAGAATCTCTGCCCATCATCGACAAGACCCATTCGGCTGCAAGCACTGAGAACACATATAAAGGTGACCTCATTTGGCTTCACTCCCTCATTTTGCATCCTAATGAACAATTCAATCGCACTTGCACTGTGCCCGTGATTTGCCAGACCGGAAATCATAGAAGTCCAAGAGAAAACATCTCTCTCAGTCATCTGACCAAACACCTGACGGGCAGTTTCTATACACCCACACTTTGCATACATGTCTATCAGGGCAGTTCCCAAAACCTTATCCAATTCCATCCCATTCCTATCCACATAAACATGAATCCATCTTCCCTGATCCAATGCCCCAAGAAAAGCACAGGCAGAGAGCGCCCCGACGATCCCAGCATGATTGGGTCTCAACCCCGCAAGCTGCATCTCATTAAAAAGCTCCAAAGCCTCCTTGAACATGCCAACTTGCGCGTAGTTGGTAATCATGGCGCTCCAAGAAACCACATTTCTCTCAGGCATTTGATCAAACAGAGAGCGTGCAGCGTGAATCTGCCCTGCCTTGGCATACCCATTGATCATGGCGGTCCATGTGACCACATCCCTACTCGACAAGCTCTCATCAAACAATTTCCTTGCCGAAGAGATGCAATTGCAATTCGCATACAAGTGAACCAACCCATTGAGAACAAAATCGTAAGGCTCCCACCCGAGCCTGACGATTTGGGAATGCAATTTCTGCCCGTCCAAGAGGGAGGAGAGATCAATGCAAGCTCTGAGAACGAAGGAGAAGGTGTAGTTGTTGGGGAGGGGACCCTTGTCGATCATCTGTTTGTAAAGGGAGAGGGCTCTTGAGGGTTGGTTTGTTTCGGCGAAAGCTCTGATCATGGTGTTCCAAATGAAGGTGGTCGGACGAGGGAGGCTGTTGAAGAGAAGGTGGGCGTAGTCAAGGTCGCCGCGGTGGGAAATGGCGCAGAAGGCAATGATCTTTCCGGCTGCGAAGGGGTCAAAGAGGGTTCCTGAGATGATTAGATGGGATTGGATTTGCTTGATTTCTCTCATGGTGAGAAAGGGTTCTTCCAAGAGAGAGAGGGTTCTCTTGTTGGATTTCAAGTGTTTGGTGAGAAAAGCAATCATATGCCGCCGGACGATGATGCATGCAAGGTGTTTGGATGTCTCTGAAGTAGGAAGTTAAAATTTTGATAGTGAAAGTTTGAAGATCAAGGATCTAATTAGGAGAACATCGATGAAAAACGCCGGACCGGATGTCTTGAAATGTAACTGGATAACTTGAATCTGTTTTGAGTTCTTTGGGTTCGTTTGCTTTTCTAAATACTACATGTGTTGATATGTTATATATATATATGTAACCATTACACATATGGTTCATTTGACCATGTTTGTCTATAGACGTCATTTTCGTACCTTAATTTTGAATACACGTGTAAATGTATTAAAAATTATTTTTACGCTTAGACTTAAAATAAAGTATTGATATTTGACCCATATCATGTTCAACAAAAATAAAAGATCTTTAAACGTTATATATATATATATATATATATATGGGAAAGGGTCTAGTAAGGACGGTCCTCACTATTATTTGCGAGAACCATTGTGGGCCGTCCGATAAGGTAACATATCCAACGAATCTCGTGCGTCGTATATATTTGAAGGAGGGAAACAGTCTGAGAGGAGAGAGAACCAAATTCGAAGAGGGCAGACCCTTCTGCTGGAGCATGCCAAACAGAAGAAAACCCCCAAGCCCCAAATCGTCCGATCTCTTCGATCTCTCATCGCACGCCACAACCAGCTTTCCCGTCCTCCTTCCCGGCATGATCTCGAAGGGTTTCGACCATCTCTCTCTCTCTCTCTGTCTTCCCTCTCGTCGACGTCTCTTTCTTTTTCATCATCGCCTTCTTCTTTTTCTTTTCTTCCATCCCTCATTGCATAACCAGCACCTTCTACGGTCTCTGCTACCTGCTTGGCCAGCTGCGACATAGACCAGATCATCCCCGCCGAGCATCACGTCCTCTTCCACAGCAATTATTGGTGCCAGAAATTGGGTATTTTGGGGTTTTTTGGGATTTGGGGTTTAGGGTTTGTTACAGAAATAGAATGCCAGAAGTATTCATGTATTTGGGTTTTTTTTTATTATTATTATTGTTTTTTGTTGCTAGTTTTTTTTTCTCTGTTGCTGGGGGTGGTTTTTGGGTATTTGTGGGGTTTTTTTTATATTATTATTGTTTTTTGTTGCTAGATTGCTCTTACATGCAGTGAATGATTTTGCAGGCGTTAGTGCTAAATAAATGTCTTACTATCTTGTGTATTGGCACTAGTAAAATCACCTGTATGTGACTCTTGTTATCTGTATAACAAACCTGCATCAATTTTTTAAGATGTCAACAATATAGAATTTCCAACAAAAAAGAAATGTAATAACTCATGAAGATGTTAAGCTCGTCAAAAATATCTACTCTCTCAAATGCTGACTATTATTTCCTTTTCTATAGACTTCTGCTTCAGTATTGAGAAAGACCTCTTGCTGGGATTTTTATTATTATTATTATTTTTAATGAATGTCATCAGCCATTGAAAATCCTTCTCATGTAATGATGGGGACAAGGCCAGTAAGCTGGTGAGGTATAGTTTTTTTATTTTTTTATTTAGTTTTTGAACCTTCTGCTCACCATCCTCAATCCCCTTGTTTGGCTGGGCCTGCATTTAGTTGCAAATTTCTTAAACTTCTGCAATGCTTCGGTTTCACCTCTTGCTGTGTTTTTTTTTTTTTTTAGTAATTCTTCTCATGTAATGATGGGGACAGGGCCAGACTCAGAAATTGGGTATTTTGTGTTTTGAGGTGGGTTTTGGCGCAACACTGTTTTGTAAGGGAAACGGTCTTAGGGTGGACCTCTATCACCAACCTCCACATTAGAAGATGGCCTTGTGTTTCCGAATACAGTTGGGTGGAGGCTAGCAGTTAGATCTTAACTTCACTTGTGATAAGCAGTTTATAATGTTGCAGGTTGGGGTGATGTTCATTGTTGGATTAAATCATTTCCAGGCGTGATTCATGATCTTCATTTAATCAATGTTGCAGATAACAATTTGTATTTGAGTTGGTAGTGTTGGGGTTTTTTTTTAAATGTTTTTTGTTGTTGGTCTTTGTTTTGTGCCGTCGAATATTGATGAAGGGGATTAGACAAAAAAAAGTTTATGATGGGGCAGCGATGGACCTCTGTATTAATTGATGGCTTTCAAATTGTGATGGACTCTTGTGTTCGTATGTATTGGACTTGATATCCTCTAAGTGCATTCTATTTATCCAAACCTCCAGGGTATATCATAGTTTGCTCTGATTGAAATATTTTGGGGCTTAATGATTTGAACACTGCATACACTGCAGAACCCAACAAAGTGGTGAAACGAAAATGTTGACACCCACCCACAGTTCAGTAGGGGGTGCTCATGCACAGTAGAAATTTTTTCAATGTTGCGCGACTCTCATTCTCGCAATTACGTATGTGGATTATGGTCATTTGTCAAACCATGGCTTTCAGTTCCCTTTTTTTCTTTTTTATACTTTGGATTGCTTGAACTGTAAATATATATATTTTTTTGCTGGGGTTATTTCAACTAACAATATTATTTGCACAGAATGTCATATTCTAATACAACCCTATTTGAATTTACTCCAAAATGCCGACGTGGAGCTAGACAGATGAAATTATATACTTCTCGTACGCAATTGAATCCAAATCGAAAATTTTGGAAATGCCCAAATTGGAAAGTAAGTGTGTTTAGGCTACCTCAAAAACTAGTCACTATGTGTTGTTAAGGTTTAAAATTTAGTATTAACTATTTTTTATGTGTGTAAAACTTTATGTAGGATGAAAATGGCCGTGGTGCATTTCTTTGGAAAGATGAATTAGCGCATTGCCAGCTTGTCGAAGCTAATTCAACGACGTGTGAAAGAGATAATTTGATAGTGGTCGTTGAAAAGATAGAGTCCGCATTTTGTATTTTTATTAAAGTAGAGAAAATTCGAAATGCATATCTCCGAAAAATTTATCATGCTATTATAGTTGCGTGTTGTATTATAATCATAGTTTTCTTGTTCAGCTAGGCATGAAATACATGCTCTGGGGATATGTTTTCTTTGAAGGCTTAAAACCATGTTTTGTGCATGTCGGAACATGGAAGTTATTTGCACAGCTGTGTATATTTCATGTGCTGATTTGATAGGTGTAGATTTCGTGTTATGTTGCTTCATTTGAAGATTGATTCCATAATCTGATCTGATGCGCCATTGGGTTGCTTTTCATGTGGTAGCAATTTAATCTCCTTTGAAGATTAATTCTATCATGTTTCTAAGTAGGCCAATTGATCATGCATCTGGCTTAAACTTGACACTCATCTGAATTAGGTAGGTCAATTGATCATGCAAATTTGGGCTCCCATCCAACTTTATCCAATATCTAGAATGTAGACAATTTTGAAGAACTCAAAATACTACCTCTCTTGATTGCAAGACTCCCAACTTTTCCACACAGGCAGATCATTAAGAGTCCTTTAAAACTTCTACAACCCTCATGATTGTTAGGCTCTCAAGTGACCCACAGGACTGGATCATTCTAGATGATCGTAGCCCAAAGTGCAAGGTCGTGATTGTAGTAATAACCGGTAGAACTGGATCGATCCATGGAAAGTTTATTTATCACAAAACCTGTCCTAATGAAATAAACTAGTTCTAGCCTAAAAAAACCTATATAAATCAAATTTTCTAATTGAATTAAAAATTAATTACAAATCGAAAATATTAATTACAACAAAAAAAATTTAAAATCCTAATATAGAAATCTAATCTAACCACTGCATCACCGTAAGATTTATTAGCCCAACCAATTGCAATAATTATCAGAGAATAAAGAAAATAGATTTTAGGGAAAATTACCGTACGGATGTACACTTCTACCTTTTTCCTGGGATATGATATCACACCATTGATATCTCCTCAAATTTTCACCATTCTCCCTTCAACTTAGGTGAAACACAAGGACGGAGGCAAAAAACCCATTTTACTGTAATTATCTTCTTCGATTCTCTCGTGATTTTACAATGGCATTATAAAAAGTAATGAATTGGATGGAGCCCATTGATATTATAAAAAATAATGATTTGTGTTTTCTTTATTTTTATTTAAAATTAATTTTATTTGCAACTGACAGTCCAGAGAACAATTTTGATGTAGTTTTTGTATATGATAGGTCTACTATGATGCATATGATAGGTCTATGATTTGGTGGCCAGTTTAAATTTTATTTCAAATACTAGGCAATGTCATTTTTTATCATAATATCGTAATAGTTTAATGAAAATAATCTTCCAATCATATTGTAAAATAATGAATTGGAATTATCACAATAAAAACATTACCAAAAACATAATAATGTATCCTTTTAATGAAAAAATTATTTTTGATTTCTTTATTTATATAATTGAAAATAATTTCATTTTTAACAGTTTACTGAATTATTTCCTTTTTTTTTTTTTCTTTTTACGAATGGCAAAGTTGGAGCTTCCCGTGAAGTGCTTCTAACCTGCTCACCTGCAGTGTCCGAGAAAAATTAAAAAATTCCATAGAGTGGTCTTGCTTCTAAAATACAGTTTTGAAAAAATATTCCAGAGAGTGGTCTCGCTATAGCGCCAGAATACATACAATTGTCTCGCTATAGCGCCAGATAACAGGGGGCAAGGGGGCATGGCAGAATGGAACCTCGCTATAGCGAGCCCAGGGCTCGCTACAGCGAGAACCTCGCTGTAGCGAGCACAGGTCTCGCTATAGCGAGGACAGTGAGGGCAATTTCGTCCAACAGTGAGGGCAGTTTCGTCCTAACGTAAAATCTACAGGGTTTATCCGCATGTGACTTGCTTCTTCTCTCTCACTATTTCTACTCACCTGCTCCCATCAATCTCATTCATTTTCCTCTCTTCTCTTTCATTTCCTTCTCTTCTCTCAACTGCTTCAGGTATGATCCTCTTTTATTCATCTCATGTCTTTTTTTTTTCCTAAGTAAACTCGTTGGCTGCGGTTTTCATGTCTTGTTTTGGATTAATCCCAAACTTTACCAAAGGTAAAAATCTTGAGCAGGTGGATTTTTTCAAGATTTTAATTTCTTTGTTAGCTGGATGGTTGCAGAGATTTCTTTACTCCCACATGTGCCATCACCCCTCCCAACAACTTTTAGAAAAGATTCCTCCACTTCTGTCTTTTAGAATGAGTTCTGAGATTTTCTTTTCTGGGGGTTGTGGGGTTGTTTTTTTTCAAAGAAAGACCTTTTTCTGTTTTTCTTTTTGTCAAAAATAGGAATTTTCACTCTGATATCTGTCACTGATTTCAGACTGTGTTGGCTTTTGCATTTCGTCTTCAATTTGTGTTGTGTTGGGTTATTCCCACAGGGTTGATCTGTTTGCCTGTATGTTTTGTGATAAAGTGCTGTAAGATGTTTCCCTTTAGGATTATATAAAGTCATTTATATATCATGGAATTTGGTGGATTTTTATGCACATTGTGTTACATTGTGTTTGTTGAATCAGGGTTGCACCTTACCTTTTTCCTTTTTATTTTATTTGTACAGTATGCCTCCTAAAACTTACAAAGGAAAGCAACCAAAAACTTCTAAAGGGAAGAGACCAGCTGGGTCTTCCTCTCGTTTCAATAATGAAAGGTTTAAAGATGCTGATTGTGCTGAACGTTTTGAATCAAGACTCAGCAATCGGACAATGATCTTTGAGAGAATAGTTGTGCATTCTGAACTCATCCATACTGGGTTTTTGCATTAGCTCCATCTGAACGGTCTTATGATTTTAATGAACTTGAATAATGAATGCTTTGAAAATTGGGTACGGGAGTTTTACTGCAATATGTATGATGTCAACAATAGTGGTTTCAAGACATATGTTCGGGGGAAGACATTGATTGTAAATGCAAATAGCATTGCCACTTTACTCAGTCTTCAGAGACCTGTTCAAAGATCCTGTCCAACAAATGATCTTGATTACATGATGATGCAAGCGAATGAGGTAGCTACAGAGCTGTGTGGGAAACCCACTGTATTAGATACTCCTGTTCTGAAGATATTTGGTCTAACAACTGATTACCGGTTGCTCAACACATTTTTCTGCTACAACATTGAGCCTAGAAGTCATAGATCTGATCTTATCTATTCTCAGGCTTTCCTTCAAGCACCTCTGTTGACATCCCACATGCGATACTGGAATCAATGCTGTGAGTTTATAACGAACCATGGAAAATCACTCTTCCTTTGGGTGCAATGATATGCAAATTGATGATTGAAAAAGGTTGCCAAGCGTACACTCATGAATTGCATGTTACTCGAAGACAGGTAATAGACGGCAGAACCAAAGCAATGTTTGATACACATGTGGCCCAGCATCTTCAGAGGGGACAAGCCCCAAATGAAGATGATGACGACGCAGAGGCAGATTCCATTGAAAATCGTCTCCTTGCGATTGAACATGCAGTGTTTGATCAGTCTATCCAGATTGAACAATTGGATGAAAGGATGGCAACCGGTTTTTCTGACATTCGTAATCAGCTGACCAAAATGTTCAACCAGCTTCGTCATCAATGAAGCGCCTCCTTTAGAAATCTCCCCATTTTTTTAATTTTTTTTTATGTTTTTCTCTTTGTTATCCATGACTATGTACAACCTATGTAAAAAATAAAAAAGTGAATGGTAGTCTTATGTTTTTGTTTAACCTTTTGTAAACTAATGAACTCAATGAGACTTATTATATTCAACATTCTCTGATTTCTTTACCAACACCTGATGGCATCTGAACACCTATCAACTACCCAAAAAAACTCATTCTATTTTACAACCATTGCCATTCAAAATTCACAATGTCATTCAATAAGTGAAAATTCACAATTCCATTTTATCATTGAATATTAACAATAAACAAGCAACAGGCATTTATGTAATTGACATGAACTTCAGAAGTTTGACAATCTTTCCATAAGGGTAGACTTCAAACTTAAAAAAAAAAAAAAAAAAACCACCATAAAACTTCCTTTCTCAATGACAACGCTCGCATTCTCTCCTTCACATAAGCAACATTCATCTCAAGTGTCATGTCCATGGGTTGACATCGGAACCGGACACATCTGAAGAGCTTCCTTCAACAGTGATATCGGTTGGGGCTTCTGGCATTCTTGGAATGTCCACATGTAGATCGACAGTCCCCCTGAAAGTAAAACACAGGCAACGTAATTTGTGATGTAAACTAAGAATAACAAAACTGAACAAATAAATTATCAAATCACTACCTATTCAAGAGAGCTGGGCAATTCCGTTTGTCATGTGAAACACCATGCTGGTTGCATCCATGATAAAGTCGGTCTTTCTTTTGAGCTTTCTCCTTTGACGACTTTAGTCTTTTTGGACGGCCCTTTGTTGTAGCATGAGGTGGTTCAATCAATTGCACTGCTTCACTAACTGCGTCACTAACCATTTTGTTTTTTCCACTGGATGTATGTTCTCCTCCAAGTTCAAGTTGATTCATTTGGCGACACATTTTATGAAGATCAGTCAAAACATTTCTTGCATATTCGTACGTCTTTGAACACATACTTGCCTTATTAGCAACCATGTTGCCCCAATACGACAAATCACCATGTCGGACAATCAATGAGGTGCCACAAGTAGTATTCCCCATGATCAAACATTTGCTATATTCTGTACCATCTTTCGCGTGACGAGTCCATTTCTTTAAAATAAAATGCTTAGGCAAGGTGAAAATCATCTCGTGTTTCAACGCAACAATTATATGACGACAAGGAATTCCTCAAAACTCAAATAGTTTGCAAGAGCAATTTGCACATTCAGAATCTTTCTTATAAATGACCCTTTCAGAAGTTTTGCACTTATTTTTCATGGACCAAACATCATAAATGCTCTCTGATGCATCTTCCTTTACAAGTTTTGGAATGGGTGATACCATTGCCATGAATTGTACCTGAAACTCATGGAAATTTTTTCTCGAATATATTCCAGCCATTTGTTCCTCCATCTCCAAACTAGTTAGGAGCTTTGGCCTCGTTTGCAAGTTTTCATGCTCCACTTTAAACTCTTGATACCTTTGACGTGTAATGGCACGTTCAAAGCGCATCATAAAGTCATGCAAACCGCACTTATGTGTTTCAAACTGTTTAAGGAAGGCATTGAAACTTTCACTTCTCTGCGACGATGACATTCCCGCAAAAAACATTCCCCTTAAGAAGATTGGTATCCACATCTCACTAAGCGTGTACATGTCTTCTAGCCAACTATCTTCTTTCAAGTTATATTGATTTCGTATCTTGGCCCATTCCATCTCAAAATGATCCGTTGAGATAGCATTGTAAACAACTTTATTTATTGCATCCATAAGACCATCAACATGAATTGCAAGCCCGCCTAACTTGGATGACAACTTTTGCATAATGTGCCAGATACAAAATCGATGTCGTGTGGCAGGCATAATGTGCTTGATTGCTTTCCTCATCGCGGGATCTTGGTCTGTTACAATCGCTTCTGGTGGACCCGCAGGCATAGCTTCCAACCAACGTTTAAATAGCCACATAAATGAATCAAAACTCTCATTTGATAAAAAACCACTTCCAAAGATGACCGTTTGATCATGGTGATTTACTCCCATAAATGCACCGAAGATAAGATCATATTTATTGGTTTGATATGTTGAGTCAAAAGTAACAACATCACCAAAAACAATGTATGAAAGACGACATAAGTGATCTGCCCAAAATACATGCTTGATTTGATTGTTCTCATCCGTCTCTATAGAATAAGAAAAACCCGGATTCATTTCTTTCATGTATTCAAAATACTCATACAACATCTTACCATCTCGCCCCTTCTTTGCGATCTGCTTGTCTCGATGGTGATTTTGCATGTCTTTCTCATTGAGACCAACTGCTCCTGAACCACCGGCTTGTGTGCTTAAGAGTCCCATTTAATTTGCCGGTCGTATGTTATTTTCTTCAAATGCATCTATTAATTTTTTATGAACTGGAGTAATTTTACGGTGTGAACGAAACATATGTGTCTTACGTGGGGTAGATAAGACATGAGTATGTTCTTCAACAAATTTGTTAACAACCCAATGTCCGGTTGTAATTTTTTTCACAACGATCTCTGCTCCACAATTTTCTCTCGTATATGGAACACGCTTCTATGACACAAAATCACCTCCTTTCTTTTCTATCGTCTGACCTTGTTTAGCGCACATAAACTGCTTCCAATATACTTCACCCCTCTTTTTTTTATCTGAACCACGTCTAATACCAAAACTAGCAGCCCTCGCATAAGTATTATAAAATTCGTAAGCTTCTTCCAAGTCATGCAAATAAATTCCCAACTGTGGGGTCTTATCCTCGTCTACTTCAGGTATGAAGATTCTACTCATGGAAGATGCAGCTGATTCCAACTTCTCATCTATTGAAAAATGTGAACAACAGTCCCAGATTATACATGAAGGAAAATAAATATTCTCAGGGATCACTCATGAAGAGAGACATTGTCAAGTAAATAACATAGAATAGTTGCCCATCATATATTCTGAACACAAAATTAAATAGATAAAATAAAAATAAAGTAAATCCAAAATATATTATTTGAGAAATACCTGAGTGTTTCCATTGTGGTTTGAGTTTTCTTTCTGGTCCGAGCTGGAGTACTCTTCTACCTCATTACCACGGATAAGGCCTGAGAGAACAGAGCTGGGTGAAAGGAGACAGGGTCATCCATGGATAGTCCCTTGCGAGTAGCGGAATGAAAGGATAAAACCTGGGTAAGATTTTCCTGCCAACCAATGCATCCTCTCAGTTGGTTCCTTGGAATGAAAGGATAAAACCATGACTCACCTAAGTTTTGTAGTAAGGATAAAAGAAAAATGTGGACTCTTTAAACATCAGACATTGAATAATACACTGTAAATTTGGGGCCCCAGGCGTGGTGGTCCATGGTCACAGTGAGGCAGTCACATTAACCCAAAACTAGAAGCATGTTAAGGTAGTACATTGTATTTGTGGTCATTTAAGTGTCCCAGAAACAATGTATTTGTGGTTGGAATCAATCAGAGCAAACTATGATATACCCAGGAGGTTTGGATAAATAGAATGCACTTAGAGGATATCAAGTCCAATACATACGAACATAAGAGTCCATCACAATTTGAAAGCCATCAATTAATACAGAGGTCCATCTCTGCCCCATCATAAACTTTTTTTTTGTCTCATCCCCTTCATCAGTATTTGACAGCACAAAACAAACACCAACAACAAAAAACATTTAAAAAAAAAAAAAAAAACCCCAACACTACCAACTCAAATACAAATTGTTATCTGCAACATTGATTAAATGAAGATCATGAATCACGCCTGAAAATGATTTAATCCAACAGTGAACATCACCCCAACCTGCAACATTATAAACTGCTTATCACAGGTGAAGTTAAGATCTAACTGCTAGCCTCCACCCAACTGTATTCAGAAACACAGGGCCATCTTCTAATGTGGAGGTTGGTGATAGAGGTCCACCCTAAGACCGTTTCCCTTACAAGACAGTGCTGCGCCAAAACCCTCCTCAAAACACAAAATACCCAATTTCTGAGTCTGGCCCTGTCCCCATCATTACATGAGAAGAATTACTAAAAAAAAAAAAAAAAAAAACACAGCAGGAGGTGAAACCGAAGCATTGCAGAAGTTTAAGAAATTTGCAGCTAAATGCAGGCCCAACCAAACAAGAGGATTGAGGATGGTGAGTAGAAGGTTCAGAAATTAAAAATAAAAATAAAAAAAACTATACCTCACCAGCTTATTGGCCTTGTCCCCATCATTACATGAGAAGGATTTTCAATGGCTGATGACATTCATTAAAAATAATAATAATAATAAAAATCCCAGCAAGAGGTCTTTCTCAGTACTGAAGCAGAAGTCTATAGAAAAGGAAATAATAGTCAGCATTTGAGAGAGTAGATATTTTTGACGAGCTTAACATCTTCATGAGTTATTACATTTCTTTTTTGTTGGAAATTCTATATTGTTGACATCTTAAGAAATTGATGCAGGTTTGTTATACAGATAACAAGAGTCACATACAGGTGATTTTACTAGTGCCAATACACAAGATAGTAAGACATTTATTTAGCACCAACGCCTGCAAAATCATTCACTGCATGTAAGAGCAATCTAGCAACAAAAAACAATAATAATATAAAAAAAAACCCCACAAATCCCCAAAAACCACCCCCAGCAACAGAGAAAAAAAAAAACCAGCAACAAAAAACAACAATAATAATAAAAAAAACCCAAATACATGAATACTTCTGGCATTCTATTTCTGTAACAAACCCTAAACCCCAAATCCCAAAATACCCCAAAATACCCAATTTATGGCACCAATAATCGCTGTGGAAGAGGACGTGATGCTCGGCGGGGATGATCTGGTCTGTGTCGCAGCTGGCCAAGCACGTAGTAGAGGCCGTGGAAGGTGCTGGTTGTGCGATGAGGGATGGAAGAGAAGAAGAAGAAGAAGGCGATGATGAAAAAGAAAGAGACGTCGACGAGAGAGAGAGAGAGAGAGAGAGAGAGAGATGGTTGAAACCCTTCGAGATCGTGCCGGGAAGGAGGACGGGAAGGCTGGTTGTGGCGTGCGATGAGGGATGGAAGAGATTGGATGATTTGGGGCTTGGGGGTTTTCTTCCGTTTGGCATGCTGCAGCAGAAGGGTCTACCCTCTTCGAATTTGGTTCTCTCTCCTCTTAGACTGTTTCTCTTCTTTAGATATATACGACGCACGAGATTCGTTGGATCTGTTGCCTCATCGTACAGCCCACAATGGTCCTCACAAATAATAGTGAGGACCGTCCTCACTAGACCCTTTCCCTATATATATTTATATATATTTATATATATATATATTGGAAAATGCTCATGTAAAAGACACTTTTACCAAGTTGGTGAGAGATGGGTGGAAGACCTCACATAAATATTCACTTTCACCAATTTAAATGCAAGAATCCTAGATATTTATGTGAGCCCCCCCCCCCAATCTTTCACTAACTTGGTGAAAGTGTCTCTCACATGAGCATTTCCCATATATATATTTTTTGTATTTCTAATGATGTACATTGACATTTCTATAAAAATAAAATGTATGTATTGTCAAACCATAAAACAGAAAATAAGATCAATCAACCAGTCATATGCAAAAGGAGAGTATCTAGAAAGAAACAAATGCTAGAAAAAATAATATAATCCAGTCCCACAAGCTAGGACAGCTGTACAATAGGAAAAAAGTTGCCAATCAAATAAGATTGTATAAGACACTTCCTGTTTGGCAAATCTTATCTATATGAAAAAGATTTGTAGATAATAGATATATGTAAAATAGATAGGTGTAAAATAGACATTTTATATTTAGACCGTTTGGTAAGACCATATTCCAGTTTGAAATAGAAGTTTTAGGATCCTACGGTTCTATGTTTTTTCATGAATTTCTCAAGATCTACAAGGAATTAATGACTGAAATTTGGCCCCATGAATGCTCTTGAGATTAGGAAGAGGATCCACTGTTTAAATCTTGAGATTTGGGCCCACAAAGTTCAGAAATTCAAATCATATGGTCCACAATTTTTCACATATATCTCAAGATTGACAAAGAATCAACTGTTCAAATTTCATACATAGGCATGCCTAAGATAATAAATAGGGCCAACAGTTTTGGTTGAAGTTTAGAACCCAACAATTAAAAACAAAAGAAAAAGGTCAAATTGGGTTTCATCACGTGAAACCTAATTAGTTAAAAGGCATTAGCATCAACGGTCCCGCAAGTTTTCATGATTTTCTTGAGATTCACAAGGGATCAAAGGCTGACATTTGACCCAACAGTCATTCTCGGGCTTCTAAAGAAGATCAATGGTTTTGATCTTGATAGAGGGTCCCACAGAAGGCCAGAAATGTAGATCTAATGGGTTACAATATTCTGACAATATCTCGAGGTTTGTGCAACATCAATGGTTCAAACTTGACGTCATAACCGTTCTTAAGGGTTTTAAGACATCCAACGGTTTGGATTGTCACCTAGAACCTTACAATTTAAAAAAAATAAAAAAACACGGGCTGCCTTAATTGGGCACTGCAGCACCGAATTTGTCCGCTTTCGACAAATACATCTGTTTGAAAAGGCTCCATTTTTGTGTCTTCCTGTTACAAACATAAAAGGCCTTCTTGTCTGTTTGAAACAGACTATTGTTTGCACCATCCAAACAGTCTTAATATCTGAATATCTCTTTCAAAACTCATTAAGAGGAATAGAGGAGAGGATATAGACATGCCAAACAGGCCCTTAGCTCTTAAGGGTTGCCAAAAATATAAATTTCTGTGACAAAAAGTAGTATATTTATATTACTTAATACTCAATATTGCCTATTTGTGGCAGCATTCCACATCTCTTCTGCTATTGCATCTCGAAAGCAATATGCATATTGCCTTTCTGATTTTCCATCAACAACATCATCTATACGAATATCATCGTTATTGTTATCATTATTTACCGACTCTTGATGATGACGTTGATATAACTTATCACTCTTGGGGTTTTTCATCATAATAAAGTTATGCAACATTGCAAATGCATACGAAAAATGGAAGAAAATTGAGCCCTATTTTGAAAATTTTACATTTATATTGGAAGCTTCTATTCACACATCTCTCATTGCTCCCTTCACATCCTCCCTTTCTTCCCTCTCTCCCTGGAGAGGGAGAGGGAGTAGGCGGAGGGAGGGGAGAAGGAGAGAGAGCGGAAAGAAAGGAAGGGGTTGTTTGGAGATTTTTCGGAAGGGTCCATTAGGGGTCCCATAGGTGGATGTGTATGGAGCAATAAGAGATGTGTGAATAGCAGTTCCCTTTATATACTACTTAGCATAAACAAATTTTTCAAAGTGGTGTTGGGCATTAATATAAGGCATGTGGGAAGAGGATCTCCACCACACTTGAAGGTGATGTGTTTGATCTCTACCACATTCAGACCCGGACCCAGAAAATTTTCCTAGGAGGGGCCACTGTGTAAAAAATAAAAAGTCTTGGAGGGGCTACGTGTAGAAAGCTTGTAGAGTTGGTATGAATAAAACCTGCACGGTTGCAATGCCTGTAATTCAACTTATGCTCGTCTTTCTAATGAACCATAACAAGAGTATACCTCAGTCTGTTAGATTATAATAATTTTCGATGTCGCGTATATTATAATTTTTTTCTACCCCTGATAAAAGAGAAGGTTAATAAAACTATCCCACAGTTGGGTGAAAATAATTAGTTTCACTGTATAAGAAAGTCTTTTGTTTTGGGGCACCATGTCATCACCATCCAGGAGCAAATACAGTACCTTTTAATATGTCCTTTACACCAAATACGGTTAGTTAATGGAGCTAGAATCCCATCATGATTTCCAATCCTATTATATGCTGATTTCAACGAAAACTTCCCACAATCTTCTAAGGTCCAAATATTTTCTTTAGAATAATTAGTAGCTGGATAAACCTCTTTAGAAATATGTCCCTAGATGTCTTGTAGAGCAGTAGTTGCTTACCAAGATATTCAAACCAAGTTGAAAGTCATAACTTGGCTGCAGGCCGTATTGATAGACCAAATGCCCAATTTCCATCCATGGATCAGTCTACATGCATGTGGAGGTGCCATTTCATATCAAATGATGAATAAAAGGTAGCGTCCGGCTTCGCACAAGACAGAATTGAATGCCATCCTCATGAAGCTGCGCTGGAGTTTTAATATCCCAAAAAGACTTATCCTTGAGATGTATTTTTACATAAACCCACATGTTTCAACAAGAAGAATAATCCACAGCAACTTTCCACACCTGCTTAATAATAGTAGCATGGTTTATACAGATTGGATAACCTAAACCACCATGGTCAAAAGGCTTATATATAGTGCATGTTTGGCAAATATATTTTTACTCTCTATTTGTCTAAACGTCTAAAGCAGATAGAGTTTTGAAAATTTAGAGCGTTTGGCACACCATTTCACCCTCTGTCTATTTTAGAGAAATAGAGGCTCATCCTCTTAAAACCAGATGCTCTCATTTTGGGCATGTAGAAATAAGAGGCCATGCATCTTTAAAAAAAAAAGAGGCGGAACCCTTTTTTTTATGACAGGTTTGCCCTTGACAGAATTTGTTTTGTCAACGAAAGTCCTTTGAATGCATCTCTCTCGCAGTGTTTCCTTCTTCGAATTCATCTTCCGCATTGCAAAGGCGATCTTCTCCCTCCCCCTGCGGCATTGCAGAGGCGATCTTCTCCCTCTTCCCTTCTTCGAATTCATCTTTCGCATTTCTTGACATTGCGCCATCGCTTGGAGGTACTAACCAGATGAACGAATTGATCAGTTTCTGTCTTTCTTTGTTTCTTCCTCTTTTGATTTGAATGTTAGTAAGTAGAGATTGATGCGATGTGTGCTGTTGTTTTGGGGAATTTGGGGGAAAGAACGGATTTTTATGGCTTGTTGGTGAAGAGACATTTCCATGGAATCTGGTTTCGACCCTATGATATGGATGGATGCTTTGTAAAAGGGGCTTTTTCGTGATGGGTATTTTAGAAAAAAAAAACGCATCTGTTTAAGTGAAAAAAATGCATATGGAGACGCATGGGGTCTTCAAATACTCTATCTATAGATGTTTTTGTGAGAAACCCTTACTGGGTTTTGTCTCAAGCTGCAGTGTTTTGCCCCCGTTTAGTTAAAATGATTGTGAAGATTGCTCCCTTTATCGTCCATTCCAAATTTGAGGTTAGTTGGTTTGCTGTTAATTCCTTCCTTGAATAAATCTTTTTAAACTAAGGCAGTGTCGCTTGTTTATATTCATCTCAGTTTTCCTCCTCCTTTTCCTAGATCATTGATGACGGTGGCAAATAAATGGGTTGACCCTTTCTTGACGGATTCAGGCTGATTTCACTTTCACTTTTGAGAGAGATGAAAGGAATCTTTGCAGAATTACTTATTATTCAAACGGTGGAGTTGACAACTTGGTGTAGCGGTTTAGTTTGATGCAGGGGCCAAATCGTGCGTGTGCTATTTGGAACATGCATGGAACTTTTGGGGGGGTTCATGGCCGCCACCTGCATGTTCCTCTATTTCTTATTTGTAGCCCATGGCACTCATTTAACTTCTCTTCTAATCTTCTAATCATTCGGCTTTGGGATTTTGTAATTTGTACATCACTACTATATCTGTACAATGTAGATGGTAAAATACAATTGGCTCAATGCTGTTGATGCTCAGAAACTTTCTTTGGTTTCCAGTCGGATTGTTCTTTCGGCTGTCGCAACGCAATAAATTGAAGTGCCTCATTTTGAACCTGATAAATATAACATGCCCAGGGGTAAGAGTCTGGGGTGGTCCAAACCATTGGATCCTCGAATACTGTATCCTCTGCAAGCCTTGCGCCCACACAATACGCCCTGTCAGGTTCTGGCTCTTCAAAACCAGCTACTGCCACACAACCAACCGAGACAAAGCCTTCAGGAGCTCGGGGATACCAAATTGATACGGGTGCAATATAATCATCTGCACAATTCCTCCATACCTGTTAAATGGCAATGAAAGCAAATATCTTAGGGAACTTCATTAACAAGATCGAATACATTGATAAGCAGGCGGTTCAAGCATGGAAACATAAATATAATTTTTTAGCAGAACTCCAAAATCCAAGGACTAGACAAATGAAGGGGCCAGAATCCAGATGCATCTGGAAATATATAAGGTGGTAGATGTGGAGCTTCTGAAACCCCCACAGCAAAGCTTCCTAACCCATTTCTTCTGGTTCTGACAATACTTTTAAGATCAATATATGATAAACAAAATTTTAAATTTTAAATTGCACAAAATATATAAAGGATATTCTTAAACCAACTGCATTCTTATCTTTCAATATGGCAATTGCTGCTTACCAAGTCATAACCCAGTGGAGTTGCAAACTGCCCATTGCCATTGTGGAAGATGGCAGCGACATTTGGTGGATGTGTTCCTACACGGGCTATATCACCAACAGAGACGTACCTGCAGCAAACCAATACATGCTCATCATCTACAAGTCCAAAAAAGGGCCTTGAGAGTATAATGATGTGATACTTTATGTAGTATGAAAGTTTCATGTGTTAATGGTGAAGGAGACCAATCTTAGCTGCGTTTTATATGTAGACCAGTACCAAGAATCTATATGAGTGAGGAATTGGAGTTTTGCCTGGTTTTTTAAATGGTGGGAAACATAGAGATTGTGATACATATCAAAATGAACAAGTAGGCCAAACTATGAGACCGTTTAGAATTTGCTTCATACTCAATGATCAACAAAAGAAGAGAAAAAGAGAATGAGATTCATAATTAAAATGCTTGTGGGTGATTCAAGTACGTTTGATTTTTGTAACTTCATGGTTCAAAATAGCAGTTGTCGTGGGCGTAGTGGCCATGGCCTAAACGATATAAAGCAGTCCGGGCGATATGTAGCAACGTAGTGGTATGGATTGAAAAAAGGGATAAAAAGTGAAAAATATATCTAAAAATTTATGATAATGAAAAATGCTAGAAGTTATTTATTTTTTCTTTTTTTCATTAGTAACTGAGATCGGAGGGAATAACGAACCCCTGACAGCATAGCTGTCCACTATTGCTGTATAATTATAAAATAATAGTATTGATCGATTTTTCCACATATATTCATGTTGGGTAGTTATGTTAAGTTAGAAACTAATAAAATGCTAATAATCAAACACTATCATCAAAATTTCATCACTATGATGCATTTCCAAATTATAATTCAAATAAGCTATTTAGTACAACTGCATCCAACATAGGATATATAAAATATTGTTTAAATAAATTAAAGTTTATAGATTAAACACAAATGACAAAACATCTTTCATCAATGGAAGAAAGTATTTTTATAGAGAGTTGGGAAACACACAAATACAAGTTGAAATTAATTTAAATGTGATTTGCTGGGCCCAATTTGAGAAAAAAACTTTTCTAAAAAAAATCCCGCAAGAATAAAAAATAAGTATAAAAAATAAAAATAAATAAATAACTCAAACCATTTGAGATTGATCTATGTGAAACATAGGCTTACAAGTTAGAATGCATTAGGATGTGATTTGGTTGACTTACTTTGAGAAAAAAAAAAACCATTTTTAAAAAAGAATGTCCAGAAATTAAAAAAAAAAAAACGAAAAAGAAAAAACATAAAAAGAGACTCAAAACATTTGGGATGTATCTATGCGAAAGATAGATCTATGTGTTACAAGACGTTTTCAAGTGGTTCATAACAAAAAGTGAAAGAACAAATAAAAAATGAAAATCTGCTACATAGTGGCTATTATGCATGCGAGTGCCGATGTTTTTAGAAAATGTGTATCAACCTTGGCCGTTAATGCGGCCACTACAGCCCTATTTTGAACCATGGTAGATATATCTTAAAACTCATCATAGCAACAATGCTTGAAGACTGACCTTTGGGGTTTGTTGGAAGCATGGATCAACCGTTATGATAAATTGTATTTAACGCCACTCTTATTTGTAGTGGCCATTACGGTCCGCTACATACCGCTGCGGTCCGCTATAGAGCTGCTACGGAGTGAGATTAATAGCAACTTTCCAAATTTTTTTAAAATACACAGTAAGGTTTATTTCTTTTCTCTCTCTTCGAACAACATTTCTTTGCAACTCTTCTTAGTCTTCTACTCTTTTATGCTCGAAAGAACAGAAAAACACACACACACACACAAGATCTCACCGAAATGAAGCCGGTACAAAGAGTTCCTTTCAAGGGCTCTTCTCTAGGTATATCTTGGTAGGAACCCCCTTTGGTAGACGTATTCTTTTCTTTACTCTCAACAAAAAACACATTGTTTGTTTTGATGAAAGCTAATGTGTTATCTAGATTGAGCTTCAAACTTTAGTTAAGCATTACTTTATAATTTATATATCCTTTTGCTATGTACAATTGTGCTAAATTTCTTATTTGAATTATGAATTTAGAAATGCATAATGGGTTCTTAGTATAGCCAACCAACATGAATGTATGGGAGAAATTAGATCAATATTGTTATTTATAATCATTCAGTGATACAAAACTTTTATGCACTGAAGGGACCGCTATAACCCCCCTAATCTTAGTTATTATAAGAAAAAAAATCAAATTCTAACATTTTCCAATATTCCATATTTTTTTGGATATTTTTTTTTCAAAATTCTTTGACAACCTTTTTGATTCACTACAAATCGGCTGCTATGCATCGCTTTGGCCATTGGTCGCTATGGCTGCCGCAACTACTATTTTGATCCCTGGTTGGAAGAGCTTTGTATTTATTATGTCTAATGGGTATATTTTGTATTCTCCAGGAAAATGTCTTGTTCCCCTTGATCATGCTATATGCTTCCTTTTGGCTTTAATTTAATTATAAACTTTATCTAAAAGAGTGTTGAGTGTTTTTTGCATTATCATAATTCATGTGTTAACGCTAATTCTTGGCAGCAAATTCCTTTGACACATCATCTTAAACCAATTTTCCACATAAAGAAAAAAAGGCTAAAACCCGCAAAAGAGAGAAGAAGGTTCAAAGCCGGTAGCATATCTGGGTCATAATACGAGAATTAACAATTAGGGGTAAAAAAGTTCTTGGCTCCTTTTCTTTAATGGCATATGAATGCGTAACATCAAGCACCCTAGATGCAGTTTGAAGATGAAGAGAATATTAATTACCCGTCAGAACACATTGGCCTCCAAATGCTACAAATTCTTCCATCATCCACTACCTAAAATATCAAGTTTGATGTTAATACTATTACAGACAGTGCCAATGAATCCCCCAAGAAAACAAGAATGAAAGAGCTAGCACCTGCTTTGGACACAAGTTGCATAGACCTTTGTGATCTTGTTCACTGCTCCAAATCTTCTCAAAGTTGATACTGTGTCTTACAAATTTCCTATCAGCAGAGACAGAACTCACTGAAGAGAAGTCTCTTGGCCTAATCAAGGGCTTTATTCTATTATGGGAATCCCCACCATCTTCTTCATCCCAAGCAAAATGTACGTGCCGCTGGCTTTTAGGAACCTGTACATTAAAAAATCTTAGCAGGAAGATGGGGCCACATCAAATCACATCCTCACCACAAAATAATGTAAAGCATTAAAGAACTAGCCTTCAAATTTAGGCTTCTTGAGTCTATCTGGTGTGCTTTCCACATTTTACGGACTGCTGAACATATTCTGATAGCTTGGGGTTCTCCTTCCTCTTCCTCAATGTTGCACTTGATCAGTCGGACGAAGCTTTCTGACCTTTTGAAATTCTTGAGATGGAGAATTAAGTGAGACGGCTTCGGGTGGCCTGCTTTTGCTAGCTCTAATGCCATGAGTTCTTCCCATGGTACATCCCAAATGATCTTGCAGGGCTTCCTATCCATCTTATCTGGAGCCAAGCACTACAATAAAAAAAGGGCAAATGAGGGAAGTACCAAGGGCTTAACGGAGTATTTGATAGAGAAAAATGAACCTAATCATTCTTCTAATGAAAAAAATGTGGAGGGTGGATATTTAAAGATTTTTAATTCTATATACTACACCTGTAGCAGCATGACACGCTTGTTTGTTATTAGAACAATCTTCTGGTAAGGCAAAATGAAATGTTCTTCATAGTAATCAGACCAAGCATATTTTGAAGGCTCTTTGAATATTTCAGTACAACCAAAATGTCTGGTAGCTTCTGCTAGGAAAAGGATCATCTGAATTGATAGATGGAAAGTCACATCAATAAATGATTTCCAATGATATCTAAACTAAGCAAAGTTAAAAACAGAAACAAATTTGTTCTCATACCAATAACTAAAGTTGGTGCAAATTCTTGTGGGTAGAAACTTGTTTATTTTAATTTGGTTGATTGAGCCTTGGAACCAACCTTACCTTACCTTTCAACTATTTACTATTTTTCCAATGCTTTCAACCAAATTTTAGTATACAATAAAAGTATCCAAACAAAGAACATGTATTACAAAATCTCACCATTAAAGACATGCCTTCCCCATGCCTTCTGCATTGAATATGTGCAAATAACACATGCTAACTTAACTTCTTCTATCAAGATTCTTTTATGAAAAAAGAGGATTGCCGGCAAGTTCATAAGTTATACAGCTGAGACATGCACACATGGCACAGGAACACATGCTAATCTGGTGACTTATGTCAAGTCCAACAATGCCCTATGAGAACGACTCCATGTTAAACATGCTTTGACACCACTTATGATGGAAGTCATATGGACTCAATCCAAAGGATTGAAACTAAGATGGAGCTTGAAGTTGTTTGGGTTTGAGCTGACACTTGAACATGCTTCAAAAGAGGGAACTCCTAAAATATTCATCAAGTCTTCATCTCCCATATAAAGGCATTGCATCTCTTTATGTAATAATACACGGGCAAGTCTAGGCAACTTCATTTCTTTAGCAGTAAATATCCTACTGCCCTTCTTTCTAAAAGCTATCACTTTTACACTACTCTCCCTAATAAAACTTCAAACAAAAACAATCTCCCAAATAATTGAATTAAATTGCTTCTTATTATAGTGGGTGGGCTAATCTAGGCAACTTCATGCTTTAGCAACTAATACCCCATTGGCCTTTCTTTCTAAAACCTCTTTTGTACTACTAGGACTCCTCCCTCAATAAAACTTCAAATAAAACTACTTTCTAGTTTCTGCTTTCTAGAATAACAAGCGGACATAGCATATGTTTAAAAAAAAAAAAAAAAAAAAAAAAAAAAACCAAAACAAAACCAAAGAAATGGACCCCATTTGAAGCGCACACCCATCTGATGGGGGGTGGTCGGATGTGGTACTTCTCTCTGGGCCTCCTCCCATATCCTTCAGCCTAGATCAGCCAGGGGCCTGAGGCCCAATGGGCTACCCCAGTTCAGGTATAGGCCTGGTTTCTTCTATTAAGATTTTTTAATGAAGGCTGTTTGCTAACTAGTTGATAAGCTCTATAGATGACATTGTACAGATATGTGTACGGGCATGCTCACCTATGTGACTTCCAGTCATTTAATTGAGAAAATGGATATCCATCCTATATGTGGTGGTAAAAAAGTTACCTCTCCTACAGGCTGTGAGAAGTACCTCTCAGCGAAGGGAAATCCTTAAATTCATTAATTAAAAAGGAAATACAACAAATTCTAAATTCATAGAACCATATTTTCTATTTTAAATGATTTTTTTGCTATTTTCATATTTTTATATGTCATTGGGCCTGGCTGGGATTCAGTCCTACTTGGCTGAGTCCCTTGTGACTCAGCTGAATTGACTCAACTCAAGGGTGACCAAGTTGCTTACCAAGTCCAATTATAAAACCTTGAAAATTTATTTGCAAACTTAGAGTTATCTAAATGTAATGAGGTGGACCCCCCAAGACCACCAAACTCCATGAGCATATAAACAATTCGCTTCCATATTGGATCTTATTCTAGAGATTTGAGTGTCGCATAGTATTTCTGTAGCATAGCTTCCTTAATCAAAGGGATTATAATTACCATGATCAGCTTGCCAAAATACTCTCTCCCTCTCTCTCTCTAACATGGAAAACTTTATTTATGTTATGTTCCTTCTTTCCTGTATATTCAATATGGCCTTCCAATAAAGATTGTGCCATATTGCAATCTGTCATCCCTGGAGAATCATGGCACCATTCCTCAAACTTCTTATGCAAACACTCCTAATAAAATGATGATTTCAAAGCAGAACTCCTTTAGCTGATCTGAAATTGATCAGATAAAGACTCTGAGATGGTGAAGATGATAAAGAAAAGGGATATGAAAAATCACTACCTGTCCCACTGCTGCTCTCTCAGAATACTCTTCAATTACACCACTTGCACGTATGGCGCGAGGGTTTCGGATCCTTTGGTAAGTAGCCTTGTTGCTGAGGATCTCCAAGCATCTTGAACAACTTACACCAATTCCATCTACTGTCAAAGAAAAAAAATCCAATGCTCCACTTACTGGTTGGACTATGATTCCTAGGAAAGCTCTTCCAAGCCCATGAGCAAGCCCCAGGATACCATGTTGTCTGGCACTCTCCACAGGCTTTGTCACTACACCAGACACACCAAAAGCTACGCCTTGTGCAAGAGCTTCAGTTCCTTGAAGAATTCCATCACTTACACCAGTAATTCTCCTCGACCAAACCTGAATCATGCTTAAGTTATTTTTTTCTTTATTTTTGTATTTAGTACCCAACATAATCCAGGGAAAATGTGACTCACCTGCTTTGAGCGTAACTGCAGAAATTGCCCATCTGTTGAGAGCTCAGCAAATCCTTTACTAAGGGAAGCCAAAGTTGAGCTTGTCATTCCTAGTACATCAACCGCAAATATCAAATGCAAAGGATTGTGAATAAGATCTCTCCAAATACGATTTACAATAGCAGGGGTGACCATGCTTTTCCGCATATATCTGTTCCTGTGCATGACCTTTCTCAAATGGACCTGAAACATAAAGATCAATGCTAATGTAGCAATGGCACATCTGAAACACATTAAAAATAAAAAAAAGAAAAAGAAAAATAGTGCTGTTCCACTGAATCCTGCACTTCTTGTTTGTTCTGCAAGAAAGGTTCTTGAGTTAACCTGAATTTTGAATGCATTTCCAAAGGCAGAAAATATGGGACTCCACATGCCAAGGACACCATGTGGTCTCTGTGTTGGTGCTGTCTCTAGTGACAGTTTAAGCCTTACTTCTGAAATATCTATTAAGCTGTAAAGATGACCAAAATATCGTCAAATGATTGATTTTCATAATTTTAGAAACACCAATATGTTTTAAAGGGAAAATAAAACCTCTTCGAGCAGATAAACTACCCAGAGGGGCATTATTACACATGAAGATGATTGAGTGAAAGTAACACCAGAGATATAGGTTAGTGAGGTCTACATTACAACCAAAACCACCCTATACTCCCCACCCAAAAAACCTGGTTATCTTGACAAGGTAAGACAGTACGATTACAATCCCGCGCCCCTCCCAAATTCCTGTGAATTGCAATGTTGGTTGAAAACTTGCAAACATAATAGAGAGATATCAATGACTTTGCTCCTATGAACTGCCATAGTTGTGTTTATTACAAAAAAGCTGAGGTTGATTACTTAAGTTTGTTAAAAAACAAAAAGCAAAGAGTGTATAAGTAGTTCAGGAAGAATGGAGGACACCACGATCTCTTACCATAAGAACTGGAGACTATAAGACTTATGCCCATACGATGAAGCTTAGAGAAAGAGGCTATTGCTTTAGGTATCGGCAGTCGGCACTCAGCACCAGGGTGTTGACCCAAATGGCTACAGATTGAACCAGTTTGTAGTTGATAGCCAAGATCGTTTCATCAACACTTTGTCAATTGAGAACTGAAACAACTTAATGACAATATAATGTCTCCCTGAGACTATGCATGGGATATGAACTGGGTTGACTAACGATGAAAGTACTCATTGGCAAAAGTGATTAACATGACAGGTTAGCATGTTATTGGATTACATAGTGATAAGGAGATTAGTTTGACTGGTTTATCTAGGATTATTTTGTTGGTTATCATTAGCACTCAACTCTTTGATGAGTTAATGATCAACAAGTTTTATGCAAATCTTTTGTTAGTTGTATCAAAACCACATGTTTCAATCTCAAGTGTCGAATCAACAAAGTTAAGAATTCAATGGAGAGAGAATCTCAATCCCATGATCCCTTCTTGATGAAGGGCACATCCCATCTCTGCACGTCAATCTAGACAAAGCCCATAATTAACCTTACACATCAACTATCACTGAATCCCTCCTTGATGAAAGGTACTTCCATCTTTGCACTTCAATCTGGACAAAGCCCATAATTAACCTTACACTTCCAACTGTCACTGAATCCATGCCTTGGACAGTCCTTTTATTGACATCCGCTTGTTGTAGATCTATTTATGCTCAGACAGCAAGATCATCACAGGCATTCACGATCCCATTTCCCTCAGTTATGATAGCAAGCTCTTTGTTTATTTTCAGCAATAGCCATCCCCTCAACTGTCTCACCAAGTTGAACTCCTTTTCCTTGTCTGACAAGGATTGGATTAGAATCTGCAACTGCAGATCTGCCTGTCATATGCTTCCGTTCCAATGTCTGCTCTCGTTTATCCCCAATTCCAGCCTCGCACTTATTACTCTCTGTTCTACTCAGCAAAGCTATTGTTCCCATGTTTTCCTACTCGAAGACTTCAGGGACTCTATCCCATAGCTCTGACTGTTTGCAACTCTGCAAATGTCCATCCATTTGGTGTTTGTCACTGTTCATAGTCACCACATACCGTAGCAATGTTTTCTATGATCCTCTGCACCTCTCCTGCAATTGACATTACCTATGGAATTTGTTGTAAAGTAGTTAATTTGCCACACCTCTAACACCCAGTAATTTTGGGTTTATTGGTTAGCAACTTGAGATGGTATCAGAGCCAACATATCTCAGGTTTGAATCAGCACTAGGCAAAAAAGGGCCCCCCACCGCATTGAGCACATGTGCAGGAAAAAGCCCCCATGCCGTGTCTTGTGTGAGTGCGTGCAATTTGCATCTTTCTTGGCTGGCTGAACGAATTAAAATCTAACACCCAATGTTGTGTTATTAACTTTGCCTCTGTGCAGTCCGTTTTTCACACACACTGTTTATTGCTTCTGTCATCACCACTACCTCAAATAGTCCAACAAGTTGCTATTTTCAATTCCTACCTTGGTTGTGCTTTGGCCAACATTTATCTAGGACAAGGTGTTGCCGATCCTAGAACCACCTAGAACCCATGTTAACCAGCTCGGTTATGCCTTCATACTACAACATTGAATCAATAACATTGCAAGCTGCCTTCTCTATGTGATCCCACCATAAGTTGTGTCACAACCCGGAACCCAGGGCCCTTCGAATTCCATGCCGCAAATATGAGTATTCATTTTCTCACATGCACAGGTCAAATAAATGATTCATATTCATGGGCATAAATTAATAAATTTTGAAATTCAATACATAGAGTTCATTGAAAACTTCAAATCAAAATATGAAATCAACTAGCAACAATCTAAGGAATTTAAAGAAACCAGCTACTAATGTCTAATCTTCTGCCCTCAGATGTGCGTGTCCAAGCATATGGCTTCTTGATCACGACAATCTCAATCTGTAGGTTCTTGTTACCTAGATTGGGGCAAACTCACATATCAGTACAACTCAGTGAATAGAATTCATAGTCTACGTGTGTGTAGTCAACATGAAAACATAGAATTAGCATAACGAATTTACAATTTAGTCCAGATTAAGGTTTCTAGCACTAGCCATAGGACAACCACCTAACCACCGTACAACACAGGCTCATAAATCATACATCTCATGGATGCCTTTTATCATCAATAAGGGGGTTGAACTATAGTCAGTCAAATGACTGAGTTATAATCAGATAACTAACTTCAGAGTTACAGAATATATCTGATCTATGAGTCGGAAAAACATATCTGACCTATGAGTTAGGGAATAACGGATCTGATCTATGAGTCAGGAAATAACACTTATGTCATGGCCTTGTATGTGCTAGTGGTCTAGGATGTCCAATGGGTCAGTCCTGATTAATCCAATTATACCATGTTACTTCATGCTTAGAGTCCATATAAAAATTGCTTAAACATAACTTCTTATTTCTCTCAACCCTTATAACTAGGTATCTTGAAATCAACCCCTTACACGAATTTCAGGTTTAACATGCCCCTTTCCATTTCATTAATGGTACTCGATCATGTAGCAATTCCATAACTAACCCTGCTAAATTTGAGATTCTTCCACAAATGACCAAAAGTCAACTTATAACAATAATATGCAATAGGTGACACATGAAACAATTGCAATTCATTAACCATCTTAGAATCATGTAATTTCACATTCACAAGTAGCACAATAGAATCACCATTTAGGAATGTCATAGAAATTACATCACATGCAAATAGGAACGTGTAGAACCAAATACGAACATCTAATTCAATTCTGAAACTGTTACTGCAGTGTGTACTGTAGTGAGTTACGATGGTATGAATAGTGATGTGGACTATATTGTGCTTAAATAAAACTCAAAACACTCATAACTACAATCTCTTTAATATCAAGGCATATAGGGTTCACAATATCCCAGAATCTACAAAAAATACAACTAGAACTATATTCACACATCTAGAATTGAATGTCTACTCACCTTGAATAAGCTAGAGTTGCTCGATTTACTTGGGGAAGATAAATGTCATCCAAAAGAGAACAATCTGCTGAATCTTTTCTTCTCTTTCTAGTTTTCCTTAAGTATCTTCTAGTTCTCTCTAGGGTTCTACTTGACAGGAATGCTAGAGGGAGATTGTGTGGAGGCTTTGCCAGTGGAGACATATATTTATAATTTAGGGCTACCTATCCACTTTCCTAATTTGACTCTACTAGGAAAGTCTTCTTTCGAATTTGTGTTACGAGTCGCATTAAGCAACAAGACAAGAGTAGTCCTCCTTTCCTATTCTTGGTCGATCGACCACAACTTTCTAATTCATGGCCCCTTCTTATAATGAGAATACAATTCCTATTAATCACTTCTCAAGGTCCCACAAAGATCTCTCAATCCCAAAATAAGAAGTCCACCAATAAAATACAAACTATTTAATACTACCAATAATTCTAAAAGAATTGATCCTATTTACTTAAAATCAATGGGTCCTACATGTGCCTAACAACTTAAAACTGAATTCAAAAGGAGAGACTTAATCAAGACAAGTTAATGGTTGACACACCAAATAGACAAAATAAAGATAACAATAAGTCAAAAGTTCCAAAAGCAAGGAAATTAATTTTAAATTCCCTAATTCCTTCTTTCTTTTTCGCGGGGGTGGGGGGGGTTGGGTTGGGGTGTGTGTGTGTGTGTGTTTGTTGGGTTTGGCTGGTTTCAGGGGTATTACGAGATTTCATTAGCCAAGCCATGTCCAATGAGCATATTTGTTTGCAACACTCAATATTACAGTTGACGTCCGGTCAAGATCCAGGCCCCGGCCATCACATCTCTACTTGTGTTGACATTTAGAGTTTGGATTGTAGCCCTTATTTTTTCAATGAGAAGGTTCTGTTTGTTTAAGTTTGTCTCTAGGTTGACCGATTCAGTTCAGATAACTACCATGATCCACAAGCCTAATCTATAGCCAGCCACCTGGATCTCAGATCTCATCCTTTGAGTTTCATTGCACTCTTTCTAGTTCTCCAAGTCTACAATCTCTTCTTTTACTTTTGTGAGCCCGCTTACGAATCTGTTTTTAATGCTGAAATGTTATCCACTCTCCATCTGCTTCAGCCATATTAATGTTTTTGTTACCTGGATTTGACTTCACGAGGAAACACTTACAGATGATTGATAGATCTGTTTCACCATCCATTGTCATTCTATTTTCTTTCTTCTTTCTGTTAATCAAATCATCTGAATTTAGATACGGTCTCTTGGATTTTATGAATCCGATCATCTCTCTAGTTTAGATAGTATTCAGACTTGTTTTCTAGATTCAAACTAATAGGTAGGGTTGGGTTGGACCCGATTGCAATGATGATAGGCCTGCATAACACAAATATCTGATGCTCTTGCATGGCCGAGGCCACCAAATCACTACTCAGATCCAAATCTGACCATCCACGCTTTAATTCAAAGCACATATATTTTCCATAACTTGGTCACCTCTTAACTGAAGTTTGGATCTTGGAACTGCCATGCACCTGATTTCTTCGGTTCTGCTGGCAACAAAGGAGTCACCCCATGGATACAACCCACAAAAAGAAGGGGCAGTGAATGTGCAAGAAAGGCATTGGTTCAGAGACTGAGAATCAAGGCTGCCCCATAGCGCAGTACACATTGATAAGACAATCCTAATAGTTCATTGGAGGACTTCTAAGCGATAAAAATGGACAGTAGTTGAGATTTCAGTAGCGAAACTTTTGCAGTCCTTCATCAACCATAAGCAGACACATCTTGATGAGAGTGATGGACATACATCTCAATAGATAAGACATGGAAGAATAATAACCATGCATGTAACAATGGCTACAAGCAGCCATAGAAAAGCAATGGAAGAGTGACAAAACAACATTCTTTCAAGTATATGGCATGCATAGGTTAAACTCTTAGAAAATGAAACACAAGATCTTACTCAATACGTATCTCTGGATCAACTTGCGCGGTACTTGAGCCCTGTGGAATACGATCTATCCTAAGGTTATTGTAGAAATCCATCAATGCCCAAATAATTGGCTCATGAATGTTGACCCTCCAACACTTTTCAGTTACCTAGCATTTGAGAACAATTTTGATGAGATTATGAACACATGAAAATGTACTCCATGCCTGCCTCGAATACAGGAATCATAAGCATACTTATGTTCCAAAAATCTTACCCGGACATAAACACATGGGTACACCAGAATCTCATCAGTATTTTTGTTGCTCATTGTAATAGTCATCTTGAAAACTGGATGGTGGGAATCTATCATATGCTCAGGTGCCAATAGCACGGGCATCACAGTCAGTGGAAGCTGGTTGTCAAGCTGTAAAAAGCCCAATATGAGCTTGAACCTGTCACAAACAAACATAACAATTCAGGACATCATAGCAAAGTTCCATATTTTCCCATGTCAGAGAAGCATACAGACACACACGGTTCAATCTGAATGACTAAAGACAAATGTTAAACAAGACATTGGCAGTCAAATGGGCTGACAGATAAGACACTCCAACTGAGACATCCTCCACTACCTGCTTGTAGTGCCTCCATCATAACCAGTTGAATATGAAATGAAGACCCTCTCCAAGTACATATATAATAGCTCTCTTGGTCTGTGGTCTATCACAGAGATCCCCACAACCCCCAAGTCAACTATAAGCTCCAAAGGTGCACTATTGTTCTGCATCTTGCTCTGCATTGATGTTGTGCCCCAGTTGCCAACACATGTGAGGAGATTGACATTTTCACGTGAACACAATTCTAATATTCTTTGGTCATCAGTGAACCGAGCAATCTTAATATCACCCATCTCTACTACAACAAGCTGGACACTTCGTGCCCATTCATCAGGGAAGCATTCCCCAGTCTTTTCTAAACTGAACTTTTGGACAGAAATGTTAGTTCCACTGCAGAGGCTAACATCAAGAAGTTTTTCCCCACATGGATCATCCCAAGAGAAGTTTGTTGTTGAAAGTGGTTGCAATTGGACCCAGGCATCATCACTCAAGCCAGACTGGCGAAACTTTATCATCATACCTCTTGTTCTGTTCTCAATTCTGGCAAAAGAACAAACTTAGAAACTGTTTGTAAACTACACTAGTACAGTACATACAACTTTTATTCACTGAATTCTACTCTATATCTTTCATACCTGATAGGACCATTTGCTGATCCTAGACGGAATATAATCAAGAAGCGTGACCCATCCTCATAGCCACGAATTTCCATCCTCAAAAATCTTCTACCACCATTTTGTTTTCTCAATACCAAAGTCACTGTATCTTCCTTTTGAATTTCCAAAGGGAAGCACCATTCTGTTTCCTCTAACCGCACCTACAAAAGAGGAGAAAACACAAGCTCATTTAGTCAAACTGGTTCAGCATGACTATCAGATTCTTCAAGTCTTTGACAACTGGAAGCATAAAGCATCAATATGACTATTAATTTTAGCAAATAGAATGACAGCAATGCTAGAATTGTGAAGTACAGTAAAAAATTCTACGTACAAGATGCCATCCATATTAGAGGCAAGAAATGACCTAGCTGATCTGGAGTGTGGACAGTGTATCCCCATCCAATTTTTCTTACTGTAGACTCTAGTCTAGGCACACCTTTCATAGATGCTGTTGAGTTGTACGCAGGGATAAAAAAGCCTAAATCAGACTTGGCCAAGTCGCAAATCATTAAACTATATTTTTTTCTTCAGCGTCACTAAGCTGTTAACACACACGAATAGAGTGTTCATTGGGGTAGCCCACGAAAGGAGAGGAAGGAGAAAGAGGGAGACGGAGAGGGAGGGAAGAAGAGAGGAGAGAGGGTTTTTTTTTTTTGGTGTGGGGGGGGGGGGGGGGGGGGGGTGGTGTTGGGGTTTGGTGGTATGAGGGACGATTTGTTGGGTTAAGGCTTGATAAGGGGGTTGAGAGAGGGTTTGAAAGAGTACTTTTTGGGTTAGGGTTTGAGAGAGGGTTTATTGAGAAGAAGAAGGGCTTGAGGGTGGGATTGCTGATGAGAATAAGAAGAAAGGGTTTGAAGAGGAGGAGAAGAGGAAAATGAAGTTTCCATGGAGACTTGGCCGAGTATGACCCGGTCTGGCTCGGGGAAGACCAAGGCCGAGTCGACTTGGACTTGGCCTATTTCTAAATCCCTGGTTGTATATGGAGATTTTCATGTAGTTTTTCAGATTTCAGGGACTGTTCTATAGTTCATAGGGACTTCGGGTTTTTTCGTTTCCTTCTCTCTCTCTCTCTCTCTCTCTCTCTCTCTCTCTCTCTCTCTCTCTGTTTTTTTTTTCAAATTGAAAAAAATCAATTAATAAGAATTTGAGAACCTGGTCACCCAACCCTAGGACTTTGATTAACATTCGTTTTCCTTTAAATTATTTTCTTATTTTTCCTCTTCTATTCCATTTTCACTTATAATTTGTGGTATCTTGCATAAACAAAGCCATATTTTCGTATTCAAACATCGACAGTATCGGAACTTTCATAGTTCAAGGAGACTCACTAATGAGCAGCAACGAGAAATTTTTCTTGAAATTTTTGGTGATTAATCCACCCTAGAGGCTGACGTCAGCTCCCTAGTGCAGACATTATCATCCTAAATGCCTATTGTAAGCAGTGAAATGTGTTTAAGGAGATGGTTTTCTGAGATCCAATGATCATAAGGGTAAATAATAGCATGCACTTGTTTTGAGATTTTACTAAGTTTTGTGGAATTGTGGTGAAATCACCCCTAATTGTGTTTGTGGATCATGGATGAGTATTTGTCATAATCTCTAGTTCTGTCTCTCGGATGAGTGTTCATCCATATTGATAAATTGTTAAGAGTATTAAGTATAGTAGAATGGCTTAGACATATTGAAAGTCAACACTAGAGTTCTAGTAGGAGGAAAGGTTCAATTGGAAACTAACATGCAACAGAACCACAGATGTTGTGGGGCTGGTGATCACCAAAAAGTGAAGGTATTCCAACAGACCGTTGTAATCTCATTTCTCCTTTGGTTTATCAATATGTAATTTAGTATCTACAACATTAGGATGACAGTGGGTCATACAATGATTCACAAACAGAACTCTAGATTCGTTGCAACGTTTGGAAGATAATTTTGGGAACATTGTTTTTTTCATTCCTCAATGTTACGCCCACAGGATCTTATCCTATCTCCGGCATGGTCATTGTGGTAAGGGCCTAAACTCAAGGGTTGTAAACTCCATTGTTATCAGAATCCTACGATTTGTACCCTGAATCCTACGATGAGTATCTATGCAACTAATCCCATTTTCATGTGAATCCTATGATTTGATACTTTTTTCAATAAATCTTATTATTCAAGCAATCGGGGGAACGAGAATAACATCAACTAATTGGCTAATATTAATATATTAATAATTTCTTTTCTTTTTTCTCTCTTTCTTTTTTTAAAGCATTTTGATTTTTAAAAGGTTATTTAGTGGTTAACAAAAGCACTTTAAGAATTTTTGTAGTTTTGGAAAGGATTTGGAGATGAATAAGGAACAAGCATTTGATAGTATGTATGAGGTTTTATCCTGTGTTCATTTTTCTATCTGTTTACAATTTGATCTCCATGAACGCCTTTTTTATTTATAAACTTCATACATCCTAAAATGAAAGATTGATGATTTGGATTTTATTCTTATTTTTTGATTTAAAGAGAAAAAACTATTGCAACTTGTTTAATTTTCATAGTAATATTGACATCTAAAACATATTTAACTATTTACGTTTATGATTTATGATATACTACTTTATTATTTTATCGGTAACTAAAATGTATTCAATAGAAGAGGAAATACAAAGTCAAAAGCCCAGCAGACCGGATTTGTAAACAAGAGCTATAACGTCCACAAACAATAAAATTACATAGAGAACAAAGGAGAAAGGCGATCCACCCCTCGCTTAGCGAAGGAGTTGGCCATACCATTGGTTGAGTGCAAAATATGAGTAAACTCCAATTCAATAAAAAAAGACAAACTCTTGGTCTGATTAAGAATGAAATGGTACTTCCAAGGACTCCCATTGGGAGCCGGAACCCAAGAGATAGCATTAGATGAGTTGCTTTCCACAATAAGCCTCAATCGATGAACGCGGAACAACATATGAAAAGCCTCCAAAATAGGCCACAATACTGCTTCATTAGAACCATTAAGACCAAGGACTCGGAGAGAACATCATCATCACCTCCCCTTTATCGTTTCAAGCCAGCCCCTTCATTCCGGTCAGACCCAGTTATCCCCTAGCTGCACCATCCACATTAAACTTGAAAATCCCCTCAAGGGGAGGAATCCAACTCATCGACCTCTTGACTACCTGAGGCGCACAATAAGGAGCGGCTTCCCAATTATCCAAAACATCATAAAATCTAACACAGTTGAATACTTCCTTGGCGATGCCCATTTAGTAATTTTTTAAGAAAACTCTGGGAAGAAGTTCCTCAATGGGAGTTGATCCACCTCCCCGAAAAATACTTTCATTCCTTTCAATCCAAATAGATCACACAAATGCAATGGGAACTAGCTGTGAAAGAGTAACCGCACACCCATGAAAAGGAACCATTCTCCATGCCTCCACCAAGCTAAACAAAGTCTTGGGAACACACCACGAGTTTATTCCAAATGAAGGAAGAGAATTTTCAATGAACAAAAAGGTGATTTATGGTCTCCCCCTCGCAAAACAGACACAAGTGTAATAAAACATCGGAGCTCAAACCTCTCCTACGGTTGTCCTCTCCTCCCAAGGTTGTCCACCGTAGAAACCTTGCCAAAAACTGCCAACAAGGCAAACACCTCCACCCTCAGAGGGGCTAGACCACACCAAAGACAAGAGGAATGATACTAATCCATAGGCATCTCCTCCAAAGATGTATAGAGAGATTTAGATGAGAAAGCTCCAGACACAAGGCATCTAGATGTGAGAGTCCACCTCATTCCTACATGAAAAAAACATTAGAAAGAAGACTAGAAAACGACTCAAATATGGACTCCTTTGACTGACGAAGGACTCTCAAAATGCACTACCAAAGAAATAAAGCCTCCCTCACCCACATAATAGTCTTTAGCAGAAGACAATTTGTTAAAAGCTAATTGAAACAATCTAGGAACGACACTGGACAGACAGACCCACACCAACCCAGTCACCAACCAAAAAAGGGACCCTATTTCCCTCTCCAACTCTGAAACTCACCCCTTTATGAAATAAAGCCCCACACATACGAGACTTATCCCCCACCCTCAAAATACTGCCCGACAAGTTAGACGCCCAATACCTAGGAACTTTACAAGGACTCCAACCCCCCATCATCTTCCCCATATTTGGAAACCACAACCTTTCTCCACAAAGCATCTCTCTTTGCCCCAAATCTCCACCACCATTTAGCTAGACAAGCCCAAATTCTCAACTCCAAACTGGCCAGGCCTAAACCACCCACAAAAATAGGCTTAATCACACATCGCACCACCTCATAAGATGAAGCTTCCTTCTAGAGTGCTGCCCATCCCATAAGAAGTTCCTTTCAAATGAGATCCAATCTCTCACCGCCACAGGCATCTTAAATAGATTGCACATAAGCAAATTAGAGAGAGTCACTTTAATAAGGGTAAGCCTACCAACCAAAGAGAGATAATTCCTCTTCCACTTCAACAACTTTCTTTCAAATTTCTCGACCTTTGGATTCCAAAAGCCTTCGACTTCGGATTTCTGCCAATGGGCAAAATCGAGGTAAAGGATGGGAAGCTTACTGTTCCTGACGATTCACACACCATACTCTTTGAAGCATTAATTTATATTAATGTTGTTCTTCATATGATTGAATTCTGGTATTATTTTTCATTGTATTTATGCTTCTATGGACGGAAAATGGATGGGTTACAAATAACTACCTTTTCTTTTTTCTTTTTTTATTAAGGAAAATAAAAACCCTACAATTCATGATACGATTCAATTCTACCCGTGGAATTATCAATGATGTGATTTCAATTTTCTAAACAACAGTAAACCCAAATAATTGTACCAACGTAAATCTATTTGATGGGAAGAGCAATGTCATATTCAGCTAGGGTGGCTATTGCGGGAGAAAAAGGCTTGGAAACGTTTGTTGATGCAAGATATGATGATTGAAAGGCAGTGGATATTCCATGGAGGATGAAAATGCTGCTGGTTTTTTCTCTTGCTGCATTGGTCGAGAGTTGTGTGTCTCATTATTCTTTGGTCTATGCTCATAAAAAAAAATTTGTTGCCAAAATTTATCATTTAACAAGGGAGCTAGTGCAATTTAGATGAGGAATAGGCTGAAATAGGCTGCTAGTTTCAGCTGAACAGGTTTTTCCTTCTTCTCCTTGTTTTTCTGTTTATTTACTTAACCTGTGTTTGGAAAAAACTCCATCTATTAGGGAAAATAAACAATGATGTTTTCCTCTTTTGCAGAAGAGAGGGTTTTTTAGCCGAAAAAAAAAAAGAAAAGAAAAAGAACTGTCCATCGTACATTTTTTTAAGGAATTGAGATTTTGGAATTTGGAACACTTAGGGGCTGTTTGTTTAATTCAAATGTAAATGGGATCTAAGTTTAAAATCAAGGAGAAGTTAATTATTAAAGAAGTGAGGAGTGAAGGAACTAACATGGAGATGTAGCTTAGACTAGGACATTGATAATTGGGGTTTAAAATTGATAATGCATGTGACCCAGTCCTGATTGGAAATCGGACAGTTTGAGACTCCCAAGTCCCAAACACCAATATCCAGATATTTACAAAAATTAAGATGAAAAGAGCTATATATTAAATAATCAACAACTAATTATATTTGCTAGATTAGATCTGAAAATTCCTCGATCTAGTGGAGAAAGTAGCCGATTCAAGGAGAGATAAAAACTAATGATTTTATTGAATTCTGAAAAGTTTTTTTTTTTAGAGATACCATAGCAGTTGATTGGCTTATGCATATATAAATGCTTAAAAAGAAAAAGACTCAAGTTAAACTAGGGAGGCACAAAAAATCCGTCAATCCGATCCGATCCGATCCGAAGGCCAATGGATTGGTGGCGGATTGGATATTGTGTAATCCGTTAGCAACGGATCGGTGGCGGATTTCACTCTCAATCCACGGATTCAATCCGATCCGATCCGTTGTCATTAAATATAAATAAAAAATATATAAGGGGTCTAAATATAAATTAGGTGTCTAAATTTAAAATAAGGGAAAAAACATAAGGAGTTAAAATGTAATTCCAAAACTTCATATCCCAAACCAAAACCCTACCCACATTCGTTGATCTCCATCACAAAACTTCATCTCCCAAACCCAGCGGCAAGCGCAGAGTGCAGACATCACAACCCTACACACATTTGTTTCATCTCCCACGCTGCAGGGGGGGTTCTTCACTTCTTCATCTCTAGTGTTCTCTTGTTCCCTTTGCCCTTTTGCGGTTTTGCCCTCTTGCCTCTTGTTCTTTTGATCTCCTCACAGGTATTCTCTCTCTCTCTCTCTTATCTTTTTTTTCTTTTTTATGTTCTTGCATCTCATATGCTTGCAGTATTCACTGATCTGGAATCAGTGCTTTAGGGTTTTGAATTTTGTAGATCAGATTTGAAGAACCGGCTTTCTTGACTGAATCAAGAAGCTTAGATCTTGGAGATTATGGAATGAATGCACCGATTTTTACATTTTCCCCCAGTCTCTCACAATCAAGGGGTACTGTAACTATATATTGGAATGAATGCACCGATTTCTTTTTCTTCTCTTTTATAGAAGAAAGTCAAACCCTGTAAAATTGCTTGTCTAAAACATGTGCTTTAAAGGTAGCACAAGTATAACTGGATGAAAATTTTCTTTAATGATAAATGAAAAGGTGGAACTGCGATTCTGAAGGGTTCATTGGTAGGGAAGACAGCAGTGGAGTCTGGGTTCTCAAGTTGGGAATGGCTATTACATCTCTATTTTCTTTTTCATCTCTATTTATTTTTTATGTAAGTTTTGAGTGCTACCTAGTGCTTACAGATTTATGATTTCTGTAAATTTAAGTGTTTGATGTCTGCATTTTTTGTGTTTGGATGTCTTGATGACCACATGTTCTGGCCTTAGTGTCTCACATATCATATTACTAATATAATCCTAAGAGATTCATGCTGTCCGAAGGTATTGCATTTCTATATCAATTGTTATTTTGCAAACTCAATTCTCAGTACTATCTGTTTTTACAATCTGTTTTACTCTCATTGGCTGATATTAAAGGGGTTGATGAGCTTTATTCTTGTTGAGATTGCATTGTGTGCATATGTACATACATTTGTTTGAGTGAGTACCAGACTTCATTTGACAGTGTGCATACATATCTGTTTGCGGATGTGTGATAGTTGTTGGTTGATATCTTAACTACCGTAAAAAAAGCTGATGAAGTGCTCTGGATGTCTAAGGTTAGGTTGAAAATAGGCTTAGAGGAATTAAAGGTGTTAGCATGGAAAGAGCCCTTAGAAATTGGGATGGTTTAGATGGAACACTGGCTTGTAAAACAAGTAAAAGGGCCCTAATCCCTTTTGACAAATTTCCACTAGTAAAAGAGAAATGACGATATTTTACTAGTCAAGGGGGGTTGTTATCATCTGTGGACAAAAAACGACGTTCTGAAGAGGACATAACTCAAATTGCATCACTTGAATACAATTATTGTTTACGTATGGCAATGTTTTTTTTATTTTTAGCGCAAGGTAGATTGCTTCATTTCTGTTCTAGATGATGCATAGATACAATGAATCTGAATTTTGTGTCTTTTTCTCAGATGTCTAGCATTGGTGAGCACTTTACTCCTGCTTACATTGTGAAACATTTTGAATAAATATGCATCCATCTGTCTTGTTTATAGATGATGATGATGCACATGCCAAGGCATTGACATGGTATCATGTAACTTATCACCCTGCTTACTACAACCACGAGATGAACCAGACCCACTTCATTAGCTTTCCTTGGTGTGTCCATGAAAAATTGATAAACATCAAGCAGAAGAAGCTGGAAAAGAGGGGCTGAAGAACCGTTACAGCAGAGCTTCGGGCAGTCTTGAGGCTTTAAGTAAGAACCATAGCCATTTCCTAGTATGTGTTTGCTATGTTGGCTACACACATTGGCTGTGTTACTATTATTATGGGTTTTCATTTTCATGTTTTTATGGGTTTGCTATGTTGGCCACACACACTGGCTGGGTTACTGTGTAAGTTTATGATTGTGTAGTGTTGTAAGGTTTTATATGTTTAATGCTTTGTTTCTGGATATTGATATTATCTAGTGATGAAATGATTTCCCTTGGTTTTGAGTAAAACTAATATGCTCTGTACTCTTACTTTCCCATAATATATATATATATATGTTTATCTGAAGGGTGCTTCAGTTAAACCTTATTTTCTGGAATATTTTCATTTACTTTGTGTATATTCTTATGGTAGCGATAGGTAAGGGCACATTTGGGCCCACTTTTAACATCAAGCAGCAGGTGAGCTTCCCATAATTACCTGATTCCTATTTTTCCCTTGTTGCATACAAGTTTGCATTTGATAATTAGATATTCAATAAGAAAATTCAATAGATAGGTTCATTTGATATGGATTTTGTTTTCAAGCCCTTTGGAGAAGATAGTGTGGAGTCTGAGATCATGAGGCTGCACAACCTCTCTGGTTTTTGTGTGCTTGAATCCAAAGTCACTGAACTCAAGTTTTTTGTGTGCTTGAATCATCATGTGGACAAACAAATAACTAGGACGGTCTGATGCCTTGGAAAATGTTGTTTTTCATGTTCTTATTTTATTCATTGCATTGTTGGAGTATAAGTCTTACAATGGTTGAGAGTAGAGGAAGAATCTTAATTTTTTCATGGTTTTTTTTTTACATATAATGTACAGTAACGGATTGAACGGATTAATCCGATCCGATCCGCTCGTCCATGGATCGGATCGGATCGGATTTGAACAGTAACGGATTGGTGACGGATTATAAATCCATCAATCCGTTGGCAACGAATTGGTGATGGATTTGGCCCAATCCAAACCAATTCGATCCGTGTACACCCCTAAGTTAAACCTTAAAATCAAATCAATCCCAACTACTCATCCAATTGCTACAACTAATTCCCTAAATAAAAGAACTCATAATTACATCTTAACTGAACGTAATTTAATTGCATCAAAACATTGAGATTCATATGCTGCTGGGACACTCAGAACTGTTTTGATTTTCGTACTGTGGGGCCCACATGGCCCACCTTTCCATCAAATGAACCCCACATAACATAAAGCACTCTTGGGTGACGCTGCTGGCGTGGGGCTTTGATGCAGTCACTGAATCAAAGGGAAATCACAGCCGTGTTTAGACTGTCAAGGAACTGCTGCACAGTTGCTGCAATACTCTATATACTTGCTAGATCTCCATCACACTCACAAGGGAATTTAATGAAAGGAATTAAATAGGAGTAAACTCAAGAGAATAACTCTTCTTTATTGCAAATACTCACTGTCGACTGTTTCTGTACTATACCACTGTCAACCATTCAAGATTCTGTATAAGGCATTAGAACATTAAGAGAGCTCTCTAGAAGATTCTAACACGGCTGTACGTTCCTCCTAATGCTAATAAGACACCTATCCATGGCTAACTTAAATTAGAATAAACAAAAGAAAAGAAAATAAAGAAAACTTCAGCTGTGCTATTGAGGATCACTAAATGGGCTTGTGTTACAAAAGAATTTTCACAAATTAAGATAGATAACATTATGCAAAATTGGCGAGCTTGTTTGAAGACAGGTGCTTTAAAGAAACAAAGGATAATATAACATAACGCAAAATTGGCGAGCTTGGTTGAAGACAGGAGCTTTAAAGAAACAAAGGATAGTATCTTGGCGGTCTCCACCATGTGGAGTCTTAAATTTAACTTTGATGGAGCGGCAAAAGGAAAACTGGGTTTGGCTGGTATTGGAGTTGTTCTAAGAAATAGTAAGGGGGAGGTTTTGTTTATGTTCTCTAAACATGTGGGGATCAAAGATTAATGAAGCAAAAGTTCTGGAAATCTTAGAAGCTTTTCGTATTTTTCATACCTCATTTCATCATTATCTTATTGTGGAGAGTGATTCGGCTAACCCTATTTCTAGGGTGAAATCATTGAGAGGGCCATGTAAAATGCAATTTCTTTTCAATGAAATCAGTTATCTAATTACTGATTTGCATGTTACGTTTCCACACATTAGTAGATCTGCAAACAGGATGGCGGACTGTTTAGCTAAGCAAGGGCTAGATAGATCTATTATGTAGTGTGTGGCTGGTTCATTTATCTTACACCAGTTCCACTATGGATGGACTTTTTTCCTTTTTTAAGTTGAGTTGTACTTTTTTCTTTCTTTAATAAAATTGTTGTACTTTTTTCTTTCTTTAAAAAAATTTACTGTTACCAAAAAAAAAAAAAAAAAAGTGGCCACTGTTCTCTGTAGACCATGCCTGGGAATGATAAAAGCTGACTTTACATGTATAATTTCCCCAAAAAACCAAAGCAATTTGGCAATCAAATCCCACTTCCTAATTACAGATGATTATTTCTCAATCAGTGGATACCAATTGAATAAATCAAATCAAAATAGACGAAATTAAAAGTCCACAAAATCCACATTTATAGAAACAGGAGCTTCCAGAGCATTCTGGAAAGGATCATGGGGCCCACATGGCCCACCTGATCAGGTGGTGGGCCTTGCCCCTAAACTGTACACCCATGGGCGACCCAGGTTGTGTTGGGTCAAGTCAATTTTGGGCCCATTTGATCCCAGTAATGAAGGCCCAAATAGCCAATCAGTCCCTTTTTCCTGACTGTGTTCTTGAATTGAGTTCATAAATTGCAAAACACTCCCCACTTACGTTCTGGAATATCTAAACAGCCTCTAATTGACGTGTTTTTCAGCATTTCATTGGGCCGTTTGGGTCTTCTCTCAAATAAACCGATCTCACAAGGGTCTGGACCCCATGTGCTCGATTATATGTAGGGGTGTAAATTTGGCACGACCCGCTTTGAGGCCGCTTTGAGGCTGGCCCAGCTGTGCCGGCCCGTGAAAACTCACGAGCCATGCCATGCCGTGCCCAAGTTGGCTGGGGGTCGGCCAGCACAGCCCACGACATGGCTTAGGTCGTGCTGTGCCGCCCACAAGCCAGCCCACAGGCCCCTCCTATGTTTTTTTCATTTTGTTTTAAATTTTTTTATATAAATTAAAAGAGGTTTTATGAAATTTTAGGGAAATAAAGTTGAAAATACTAAAATAAATGCAGAAATATTGATGTTAATTTACAAATTAAAAATAAAATTTTAATTATTTTAAGTTTTATATTTTATTTATTTAAAAAACCAGCCCTTTTTTTATAAAAAAATGTCGTGCTAGGCCGTGTCGTGTTGCCGCCCAGGCACCTTGGCCAAGGCCCTGGGCCGTGATGTGCCATGCCGTGCCGTGCCACGGCTCAGGGCTCCTTGGCCCAGCACGGCCCATCCTTTGGTTTGTGCCGGGCCCGACTCGGTCAATGTGCCGTGCTGGCCCACGACCAGGGTTTTTTTTGTGCTGGGACATGCCGGGCCTGGGCAGCCTGACCCAATTTACACCCCTAATCATATGCCTTCATAAATGCCAATGCCCGTTCAATTCCGCAACCTTTCGCGCGATCCACATCAGGCTTCCATGCGTTTGGGATTGTTTTGGCCCACATGAATGAGGCCCAACAACAACCTCTTTTCTGGAATTTGATTCTGTAACTTTCTGTTATTGTAGAAAACCCTGTGTTTCTTGTAGAAAACCGTGTTTCTGACTCTTCTATCGACCAATTAGTAAATTTATTAATTATTTGGAGTCTGTTTTGGGTCCCATTCGGACCTTAGACCACTCAGACACGTGCCCAGGTCCTACATGCCTGATCAAAAGCATCCAAATACTTAAAAATGCTCAATCCATCATTTGAATTTCTTGATCAATGTTAGTGGATGTGGGCTTGTTTGCATCAGGATGACATCATTTCACATTGTTATATACATGGATGGCCTTGGAATTAATTTGGCATGTGGAAATAACATATTGCATTGTTGATTTAATAGAATGAATTAAATACAGACAGTTTGTGTCGCTTTCACTTTTTACTAGCTCCATAATTTTTTTGATATACTGAGGCACCAAACTGGCCAAAACATTTCAGTTTGGCGTCCGTCAAACTGAAATGGGGCGGGAAATGAATATGACAACAATGGGAGAAAGATGTGCCAGATTGTGGATTTACAAAGAGCATGACTTTAGAAAGGGATGAGTAGAATAGTAGCTCTTATGTTATAAGGCATAATAATAATGATGATGATGATGGAATGATGATAAATAAAATAGACAGTGGATATATCAGCATAAATCATTGATCGATGTAGAAGAAATTGGATTATGCAGAAACCTTGGAGTTTTGAACTTCTTAACTCGTGATAATGATAAGCTGCTAGTTCTCCCAAATTTGGGATAAAACTATAATATCTTGAGTTACCTGGCCCCAGGATTAGTTTGGCCCAGGTAGGACCTTAGTTGATTACTTATGATGGAATTAGAAGTTGCCTCACGTGAATGGTTTTTTAGAAAGGAAAGGAAAGGAGTTGTATGATAACTCTAATTAGAAAAAGGAAGAGGAAGTATAAGAGTAGGAATAGGACTCTACTTTGTATATTTAAGCAACCAACGACCCTTAGTTTGGTATTCTTTTCTCTTTTTCCTTTTGAGAAGTTCTGAGAGAGGGTCTTGTGGGCTGCAATTTAGGAGAAGAAGAAGAAGAAGAAGGCAATCATTGACGGATGTCCTATTCGCGCCTGCATACTGCAATCACAACGATCACGTACTAGAGGTGAGTGGATCTTCCTAATTATTTAGATGGTTTAACCAAGATGATTTATAATGGAGTATGATTCAATTACTCTGTATCGATAAGTATACAGTGATCTTCTTGAACCATAGAGTAGATTTAAAATTAGTTTTGGACCAAGGAATTGTGTATGAATGGTTGTTTGAATGATAAAAATTATCTGGAGTGAAAATCCTTGAGCATCCATCGAATTGGGCATGCAACTGATGGAAACAGAGACCTAACGACAATGGTTTCAATGACGTTAGAGGGCTGTGGGACCCCATGGCCCACTAGATGAGGCATCTAGACCATGGATCCAAAGGAGGACCCATGGTCGACCCAAGAGGAACTGGACCCAAGGGACCCACTGCCTGACTTGATCAGAGATCAGGTCCCCACATCTGAAGGGGACAGAGGGGTGACCTTACTTGTGGTGGTCCCATGTGGAGTGGACCCCATCTGCCCACCATCCAGAAACTTCAAATCTGGGAACCGTGAGGCCATGCATGGACTTGTTTGTAATTGCTAAGACTGTGGGGCCCAGTACGGATGCCTGATGATGAATTAGAGCCATGGGGCTTAATGTAGGGCACAGGACGACCACAGAGACCAAGGCCGTTTGAGGTTTGGACCAATGGGAACCACTGTCCAATATACTCCAATAATTATAGGCGTGAGTGAAGTGAAGGTTGCTATGAGCTACTGTTTGGATCTATGGGCCCCTAGGAGTGGTCTGATGATGAATAAGATCCATTGGTATGACAGCTTAGCCCTAGGCGACCATGTATATTAGGGTTGATCTTAGAGCAGACCAGTGGGACCCACTAAATTTTACATCAGGGTGTTGCATGTGTGAAACACTTGTATTTCTAGGTTCTGTGTGTGTAAATGTAGTCTGGGTGGACTATATGAAGGGGGATAACCCTGGACTTTGTATGTGATTGACATCTAATCTTCCTAATTAGATTTAATCAAGGCATTAGGTGGATTACAGTTAATTATGTGGACTGTTGTATTGAAATCTAATGTGATGCTGGGTAATATTCGATTTGTGATGAACAGTGGGCCACCCCTACGTCTAATAACATCAGTCATGATTAGAAGCGGGTAGTAAAAAGAAAATTGTGCAAGGGGGGCTGGGCCCACACTGCTGATTATGTAGATTATTAATAATGTTGAGTTATTGTTGTTATGTGATTGTAAGATATTGTGCACTGGGTCCCAGACATGGGATGTTGGACTTAGTGTCCTGGCCGTTATAGCGTTTGGTCCTTGTGGACGTGTCTGATGAGACAGGGTCACGGTGACCGGTATACATGTATACGATAAGCCTTGGTGGCTTGGTAATGTGCACGGGCAGGAATATGTATATAAATGTACTTGTAATGGTAATTGATCTATGGATTAAGACTTGTTTGTTTATGTGATACTATGTTACATGCTGTTTGTGTAATTAGGAATATTCATTCACCAGTAATACTAATGTTGTGTTGCCCCCTTCAGGTAATCACATTGGGGTGGGACAGAGCAGAACGACATTTAGCACGCAAAATTTGGCATGCGTGGCTGACGGGAGAGAACGAGGAAAGTTCAATTAGCGGATAAGGGGATTAACCTTTGTTTAGGGAATTTTATTAAATGTTTTAGGTCATCTTTGAATTGAGTTAGAACATGGAATTTGATTACTCCGATATCATTGATATTGTTTGACATTTATAATTTAATTAGAATTATATTTTGAACTAAATGCCTGATTCCTTGTGGAAGTTATTTGATGAATGCGTGGTGAATATTTGCTAAATGATCACGATCCGGAATCCGATAGGGCCCTGGAATTTGGGTCGTGACAAAAACATGGGGAACTTTTGTGGAAGAAGCCAAAGTACTACATCATTCATTAATTTGAAAAGAGGGGCAAGGCAAGAAGCATGGAGGCTATGATGCACGGATACTTCAAAATGGGCAACGTATCGTGTCGTATCGTATCCGATACTTCACTTTTTACATGTAAAATTCATGTCCCTACCAAGTCTATGGCGTGTCCCTGCCGTATCCATGTCGTATCTGGGCATCATAGCATGGAGGATTCTCAAGCTAAAGAAGAAATTAAGAGGAAGAAACTCGGCGAGGAATAATGTTCTATTACAGTAGTTTTATTTTAACACTTTCAATATGATGATTCCTAGGGTTTTTTTTCTCTCTACATGGTTAAAAACCCTAAGAAAGAAAAGAGAATAGAGGTACGGAGGATGAATTGAGAAAAAACTCTCATAAGGTTATGGTTCCTAGGGCTGGGCGACCACATCTATATATACTTTATCATACTTCTGAAAATTAAAAAAAAAAAAACCCACTTTTCCAATATTTACAACACAGTTCATATTTTTCCAGAATTACAGCTAACTCCAACTTTCCAGTTAACACTAATAGTCTCATACACAGACACTGGATTTTAGATTTTTGTTTAATCAGTAAACAATACGTATACAAACTAGACTTAAGCATGACTTAATGCCAATCTACTATTATCCATGAAAAAGAAAAAGAAACACTTCAGTGCTCAAAGGATGAAGGATAAAGATCAAATTCTCTAAAATAAGAGTAATATGGCGCAAGTGAATACTAAAATGAACGATAAAATTAGGGGGGTGCAAGTAACCTGAAGCTTTTCTGGTCCTTCTGCTTTACTATAAACAAATGAAACTCTTGAATCAAATGCATGTAAAAGCTTTGGCTGATCTCCACTGCTTAATTTAATGAAGAGATCTTGACCAAGTCTGTTCGTGAATGTCATGAAAGGACGGACCAAGATTACCTAAAAGGATGATGATAAGTCTCAAATTAGAAACAAAGGCTTAAAGACTTCCATGTCAAGTTTGAAATTTCTTATTTTACCTTCGTAGGAACAGATTGGTAGGGACATGGTTTTGAGGAAACACAGAGCCGGAAACAATTACCATCGTCATCATAAGCATACAGGTCAACTGAGCCATCCTAAGAACAGGGACATGGGATAAGAATATGTAACTATTTTTAAATAATAAATAGGAAATATGAATCAAGATTCACAATTGAACCTACCATACCACCAAGAGGAGAAAGGTCCGTGATAGGTCCAAAGTGTTCCTCTCCATTTCGACTTATTGATACTGAAAGTCCAAGAACTCTCAAGTCTAATGCAGAATCTATTGTATACCCTTCAAGTACTTCCTCCTCTGTGATCTGCCTTAGGACTTTTTCATTGCTCAGGTTTGACTGAAAATGGAGAAAGAAATAGCGTTTTCTTTTTCTTCCAGATATATCCACAAGCCTGTATGTGAGAGGCGGGCACCTTGCACTTGCAAACCAGTAAGGAGCATAAACTCGAATCATCTTAGTGACTAGATTTTCTTCATCATGATTTTGTTCCAGAATAACTTGCACAAGCCTGCATGTTGAAGATAATTGAAAGCGGTCTTAATGCACTTCTACATGTTAAAAAAGTCAAAAGCAGAGACAACATCTTAAGCAAGACAAAGTGTGACATATAAAATAATATCATACCTTCCAGAAATTGAGCATAAAGTAATTGTTTTAGATGGTATCTTGGTAGGGTGTGATATAAGAACAGCTTCCTGAGAAAGAATATGATAATATGCTGTAACTGAAACTGGAGGCAATGAAAATGCAACAGCACAGAATCAATCAAGTCTAGATGAAGATTTAAATCATACATGTATCAGTTGCCAACCCCCTTGCGGAAGTAGAGAGAAATACAAAGGATTTCTTATATCAGCATTATAAACCTTGACAGTCTCACCAGGGTTAAATATTCCTCGAGAGCAGGCAAAAAACTGACCACTGGATTGCTTCTCAAGAACTGAAAATTCTGCTGACATGGGAAGGAAATTAGTGATAGAGAGTGGAGATGTAATCACAATATTCCAATCTTGAATGGGATCTGAAAGGATATCTCTTCCAATCTCTGTGGCCTTTATGCTTACACAGAACCACAATCTCTGACCACATCTTGAAGAGTTCCCCGTTGTTTGTGTGCAGCAAAGGAGTCTCTCAGACTCGGTAAGAGTTGATACACAAATTTCTGAACATTCTTCTGGGTTACTAGAAACTGGTGATTGAGAATGCCTATCCACTACTGTACTCCATGAATATTCACTTGGATCACTAACATACTTTGGTCTCAACTGTAAGATGTAACATAGATCAGGGCGTGTCACGCTCAACAAAGGCAGGGGAACAGTATCTCCAGGATTCAATGATCCAATTGATATATGTCGCATTGTATCACCAAGCATTTGTTTTCTATTCCTTATCCATCTCCTCTGCCTTGCATAATTCACAAAATCACTATCATTGAATGAGTAAGGCCATTTGAGATGTTCAGGGTCTGAAGCATAAACCCATCCATCTGCAGATTCAACTGATGTTTTATCAACATGCCAATCATCAACCCATTCCCAGCCAGATGACAGCTCAGAACTGGGAACTCCCTGTATATTAGAATGGAGAAATATTACATGTCTAATGACTCTAATCCATTCAGCAGGGTGAAAAGTAAATAATGCACATTCTCATACACTATTCTTTGAAGCAGTCAGAACATTAATACAACAAATATCATAGAAAAAAATCAGCATCCTATCAAATAAAACAAATGAAGGGAAAGTTGGACCAAGTCAAGGACACCATTCTATATATTAAATCATTTCCAAATATTTACAAAATCTGTGATGATATCAAAGCATTAAGATTAGATGACAGAAATCAAGCTTGTTAGCTTCATATACTGAAAATGATCACCATAACTGTCAGAACTTGGAACTATATTTCACAAAATTGCTGAAATCAATCAAAATAGACACTTGGAACCATGATGTTTAATGACAAGATAACCAGTAACCACGATCAAATGAAGCGCATGCACACACACGAACATGGAAATCCCTCACCAACCACCCATTTTTCGCCAAATAGGATCCACAACAATCCATCCAAGCCCACAACGAACCATCCAATCCCCATCCCAAACCCCCACCCCCAACCCCCACACTGCCCCCCGCCGCCCCCCCCCCACCCCCCCAACCCCCGATCTGAATGGAAACTGACCATTGGATTGAAGTGGTAAAGAACATTGGATTATAAAACTGTTAAATTTGATGGCCACATAACAATGGATTAGGATGCTTTGATGGGCCTAAAACTTTACATGAAGTTAGGGCTCATGGATAATGGCCAATCCCCCACAATCTACTTGATTGGTGGCTACCTGGCACCCAAACTCGGTCCTATAAGCATTGTTATTAGAATCCTATGATTCATATCCTGAATCTGATTCGTGATTCCTATCTCGAATCCTAAGGAAAACGAATTGTATCTACATAGCGAATCCCATTTACAGATGAATCTTAGGATTCAGGTATGTATCTTACGATTTGATACCTAAGCTTCAGGTATGAATCTTACGATTTGATACTTGTTTTATCGAATCTCACAACTCAAGCGATTCAGCTGACCAAGAACAGCTACAACCAATCAGTTTATACTAATAATCTTGTAATATCTTGAGTTACTTGGGCCCAGGATTAGTTTGGCCCAGGTAGGACCTTAGTTGTTTATTTACTATAGAATTTGTAGTATCTCTCGTGAATTGTTTTTGGAAAGAGGAGGAGTTGTATAACAACTCTAATTAGAAATATAAGGGAGACTAGGACTCTGCCTCATCCTGTTATATTTAAGGAACCATTGACCTAGTAGTGGTATAGTTTCTTTCTTTCCTTTGAGAGAAATTGAGAGGAGGATCTTATTGACTACAATCTAGGAGAAGAAGAAGAAGGCGACGATCATCGGATGTCTTATTCGCACCCGCATATTGCAAACGCAACGATCACGTACCAGAGGTGAGTGGATCTTCCTAATTAACCAGTTGATTAAACAAGATGATTGATATTCTGTGTTTTGGTTATGCTTTGTTTAAAGGATCTGTTTTAGTAAAAACATCCTATACTAATGGATGTTAGGATGATACTAGTAGAATGGGATGCAGGGATATGGAATAAGGTCGAAAATCTGTTGAAACAGAGACTGTTGACTGGGTGATATTTGACATTGGAGGGTTGTGGGACCCCATGGCCCACTAAATGGAGAATCTGGACCATAGATCCAGAAGGGAACCCCTGGTCGACCCAGGAGGACTTGGACCCATGAGGAGAGGGCCCCATCTGGACCCTCATCCAATTAGTATAATGGAACTCAGGCGTTTGTTACATGAAACTGTAACTTCTGGTCGTCAGGCCTTCTGGGACCCACTTGATTGTTTGATTGAAAATCAGAACTGATCATCTGATGTAGGACCCCTAGGCGACCTTAGGGATGGTGGCATCTGAGACTTGGACCAGTGGAACCCTCTGTTCAATAGCCCTGAAGAGTCCTAAGCGTTAATGTGATGGAAACAGAGCTGGTTGATGACACGGATTGTGGGACCCATCAGTGGACTTGATTGGAGATCGGGACCACACATCTTTTAGGGGACCCCTGGGTGACCCCAGTGTTGGTGGACCCAAGTGAAGTGGATCCCATCTGGTGGTCCATCTTTTTGACCAAAAATCTCCATGCGTTACTTATCTGTTTATATTCTTTTGAAACTGTTTAGCATCGTGGACCCCAGATTATGATTTGATGATGGATCAGATCCAAGGGGTCGAGGGTTTAACCTTGGGCGACCATGATCTTGAGGTCTGATCTTAGTTTTGCCAAGTGGGACCCACTGGATTGTATAATTGCGTGCTTATAGGCATGAGACACTTGTCTGTTTATTGTGTATGTACACATGGCTAGATGGGTTCTGTGATTAAAAAGAAAGTCTTAGACTTGATATATAATGACCATCTTACCCTTTTATTCAAATTAATTAAGGTTTTGTGTGATTTACGATAAATTGTATGGGCTGTTTTGGAATAGTTGGTATGACTCTGTCATCTTGATTAATATTCTATGAAGGTGGGCCACTCCTATATCATCCCTTACCTGTTATGATAAGAAGAGGGGCACTAATCCAATGGGGATTGGAATGGAACTGCTCCCACACTATTGTTTGTGTACATTGTTAATAATAATGAAATCTGGTTGTTCTTTGATTATGAGATATTATGCATTGGGTCCCAGATGTGGGATGTTGGACTTAGTGTTCGGGCCGTTATAGCGGCTGGTCCTTTGTGGACGTGTCTGATGAGACAGGATCATGGTGACCGGTATACATGTATACGATAAGCCTTGGAGGTGTGGTAATGTGCATGGGCACGGATATGTTTATGGATGTACTTTTAATGGTAATTGATCCATGGATTCAGATTTATTGTTTATGCGATATTATGTTTTATGCTATTTGTGTAATTAGGAAATTTCATTCGCCAGTAATATTGATGTTGTGTTGCCCCCTTCAAGTAATCATGTTGCGGGTGGGACAGAGCGGAACGACGTTCAGCACATAGATTTTGGCATGCGTGGCTGACGAGAGAGAACGAGAAAAGTTCAATTAGTTGATAAGGGGATTAACCCCTGTTTAGGGAACTTTATTAACTGTTTTAAAACATCTTTGAATTGAATTAGAATATGGAATTTTGATTACTTAGAGATCATTGATATTGTTCGACATTTATAATTTAATTAGAATTATATTTTGAACTAAATGCCTTATTCCTTGTTCAGGTTATTTGATGAATGTGTGGTGAATAATTGCTAAATGATCACGATCCAGAATCCAACAGGGCCCCGGAATTTGGGTCGTGACAAATCTTTTATCTTTTTTCTTTCTTTTAGCGCTTTTACTTTTAAAAGGTTATTTTGTAGTTTATGAAATGTCTTAGGGCCTATTTGGATGTACAAGAAAGTGCAAGATCTTTTTATTTTAAAGAAAGTTTTCTTAACTATCAGTTTGGGCTGTTTGGGTAACTTGAGAATTTAAAATATTATCTCCTTTCCTTCTAAAATATGGAACAAGTTTTTTCCTTGACCCCTGTGCTGTAGGAAAGAATCTTCTAAGAATATCTTATGTGATTTCATGGGTCATGACTTACGGCATATGCAATATTCACGTCTCCCACGTCTTCTCTTCCTTTTCTTCTTCTCTATAAATCCCATGTTTTCTCTTCCTCTCATTCTTCTCTCATCCCATGTCGATCTTGCCTTTCATCCCAAGCCAAACCATCCTGCCTCTTTATGGTCTGCAATATCAGTTGTTTCATCCAGGGTTACATCACGATGACATATGAGTGCACCGTTAGTAGTTATAATATCAAATTCTATGAAGTCTGCACCCTCTTCAATGGCTCTCTGCAGGGACATGATTAATCTCTTGATGATAGAAAGATGTAAGGCTTATAGAGAAATAACATATTAAAAAATAGTTTTTCTTCTATACAATAAGCTTGTTTGTCAATCATAGTTTAGAAGACAATCCTAACTACTATGGCATACATACAAAATTAGGGAATTAGATTTTATACTACTATATGAGAGATGATTATAGATACAACGCTATATGCTCAAGGAAGATGTGAAACATTCATCACACAAAATCAATTATCACTGTGATCGATGAATTAAAATTCCTTGTTTGGTTTCTCTAAATCAACCTCAAATAAAATATCAGACTTTTAAGAAAAAGAAAAGGAAAAGGAATAAAAGAGATACTTTAAACAGTGAATATTTAATCACCTCACTACTAAGTACTAACAAGCAATGAAATTGAAAACTTCTTGGAAAATAAATTTAGTTTAAGGGACAATGAAAGCTGAAAAGTTCGTCGATTGTAAGCTCAATAATAGTTAGTTTTGATCAAATTATTACATTGCGACGGATCAAATTACATGGAGAACTAAATCATCACCAAAGACTAATTCCATCTATCTAGGGTTGGTTTTGTCAGTTTACTTTTACCTTTAATTCCCAAGGTATAAATTATATTTATATGTAGCTTTTATGATCCTGATATTTAAGGCTAACCCTCCTTAATTCCCTTTTTTAAGAAACTTGAGATAATTTTATAAATTTTGAGTCTATATTATAAATTTGCATTGTTGTTTGATTTTAAATCTTTGATAACTTTTAGTTTCAGCATATATTATATTCTTTAGAAACTACCAAACATCCTAGTTCAAAATCTGTCAAATTCTTCAAAAATTGCCTAACAACAATATTATAATGCTGTACTATTAGATTCTGCAAGATTCTATTATGTTATTATTTAAGTTTTTAAATATTGTATTATGCAAACATCCAAATGGGCCCTTAATAATTTTTGTGGATTTAGGCAGGTTTTAGAGATGAATAAAGTGTTTTTTTTTTTTTGAATGGCGAGATGAATAAAGTGTTGAAATACATTATTGTTATGTAATTCACTAACAACTTGAGCTTTTGGTGTTACTGGTTACTAACATGGTATTAGAGCCAGGGGTCACGAGTTCAAGACCCCTGGGAGGCATGTTACCTCCATCTGTTTGAATAGTCTGTTGTTTGTTTCGTCTGTTTGTTGGGTTTCGAATTCGAACGGCTTTGGTCTGCTGTTTGTTCGAGGGTCATTCGCTAATACCTTGAGCTTTTGGTGTTTCTGGTCATTAACATGGTATAAGAGCCAGATGTCACGAGTTCGAAATCCCTGGGAGGCATGTTACCTCCGTCTATCGGTCTGGTCTATTTGTTCCGTTCATCTAATTGGGTTTTGAATTCGAATGGGTTCCCATTGTTTTGGGGGTGGGGGTTGATATACATTATTGTTTCGAAACACCTGGGAGGCATGTTACCTCAATCTATTTGAATGGTTTGTTGTTTGTTCTATCTATTTGTTGCGTTTTGAATTTGAATGGCTTTGGTCTGTTGTCTGTTCCAGCCTTCAAGGGTCGTTCATTAATAGATTGAGCTTTTGGTGTTTCTGGTCATAAACATGGTATCAAAGCCAGAGGTCACAAGTTCGAAACCCCAGGGAGGCATGTTACCTCCATCTGTCTGTTTGGTCTGTTCCGTCTATCTATTGTGTTTCGAACTCGAACGGCTTCCCTTTCGAGGGTTGGTGTTGATATAAATTATTGTTATGTCATTCACTAACAACTCGAGCTTTTGGTGTTACTAGTTAAACATAAAGAACATGAAGAAGAGGGTGTACAAATTCTTAAACCCTCGACTTCTATCATGTTCTCCTAAGCATGAAACCATAGACACGAGGAAGATTGGTAGATGAATAAAGAACAGGCATTTGATTAAAGTGTTCGATTATACATATGAGGCTTGTCTATATATATATTTTAAATTTGTTTTATTATTATTATTATTATGAACACTTTCTTAATTGCAAGAGAGATATCATAATTTGTAAAATTGATGGCTAATTTTATTTTTACGTATATCTTGACTATAAAAATAAGTACATATGCAATATGTACTCAAAACTTTTTAACTATTTACACATCATTTTTTATATATTAATATATGTCATGGTGTTCTTGATATGATTTTATGATAACTTATTTGTCATGTATTTATACTGCTGTGAATGGGAAAATAAATGGATTATAAATAATTACTTTTACTTTTCTTTTTTAAAATTTTAATTATTTTTTATTTTTACTAGAAAAAAAATCCTACGATGATTCAAGATTCGATTCATGGGAAGGGCACTCCTTACTGTCCTTAAGATACATACCACCTAGTGGGGCCCACTTGGGACCCCATATATCATGGGACGAGGGATCGAAAAATCCAAGTGAGGCTAACCTAGGTATCAAATTTGAAGTCAATCTAATATCTCTAACCCCTTCATCCGTGGTTCATAAGTTTAGCGGCTTAGTATAAAACAACAAAAATTGATGCTCAATCCAACAATCCAACACATGGATAAAGATAACTCCATACGCACCTCGCTGTGGGGCCTACCAAAGGGCACAGTTCGGGGTGGGAATATGAAGAGGGGGGGTGGTGTGTAAACGGGTTTGTTCTAGGCTGAACCGGAACAGTTCACACAAGAATGGTTCCAGTTCTGAATGGAGTACCGGTTCGGGTCCCAACAATTGTAGCATGGGTTTGGATGGAGGAGTTGAGGCACATTTTCCTCTTACTAGCCTTCCCTTGTGAAGTAAAGAAGGGAGAGGAATCAGAGCTCATGTCTGCTGAATATGGAGAAAGTAAAGGGAAGGAGGAGTTTGAGTTATACCACAATGAATTCAAAATGAAACCGAGGGGAGGGATAAGAACGCATTGTGTTGAGTCTGAGAGGGAAGGCATTGTGCTGCTCCTATGTCTTCTTACTCATCTCATATTCCTCTTCTCCCCTCTATCTCCATCTTTTACATCTCTCCACACCCATCATCACCTCATCTCATCCACTACTCACGGCCAATGCCACACACCATCGTCTCATCTTTCTTTCCATTATCTAGACAATCCATAGAACCCAACCCATCTACCTATCTTCATCTTTTCTCTCACATCTTCTCATCTAAAATTGAGGTGAGATGTGTGTCTGGCTATTGGATGAGATGACAAAGACCGAGAAAGTTGCCATTTGTCTTCAGTTGAACTAATGTGTGTCTTCTCAATTTGTAGGTAGGTGATTCAGCCGTTGAACTGATGGGCCATACCATATATGGAACAAGAAATTTCCTGGACTTTGTGATGAAGATAAGTGCAAAGATAGTAAGGGAGGGGCATGTTTGAATTTAGAAGTGGGTGGATATCTTGGAAACTTGAGATGCAGTAATTATATTTGAATTTAAGTCCAAAAGTTTGAGAGCCCCCTAATTTTTAAACTTTGTCTGTTTTATTTGGGTCAGTTACGAGGAATGAGAGAGAGGCTTGGTCCGGGTCTACAGGTTCGAATCTGGGTGGTTTCAGAATCGGAATTGGACGCATTTAGGTTCTGAGTCCAAAAGTAAGTTCTGGAACCAGCCCCATTTAACAAAGAGAACCTATACTAGGTTCTAGACCCGTTTTTCATAGGTCGGAACCTCCAGGTAGTTGGAGAATGGGGTACCCATTTACACCCTCTTTTTTTTTATTTATTTGGGGGGGGGGGGGGGGGGGTTGTTTGTGTGGTCCACTCGAATGAACCATCAAGTGAGACCAAGGTTTAAAAAACCCGACTCGGAACCCGATTCGTTCATGGCCGAGTCCGAGTCGAGGGATTCGGCCGAGTCGCATGATTCGAGTCTGAGTCACATGCGACTCGGCTCGGTATGTGTCGAGTCCGAGTCGACGATTTTTTAAACCATGGCCGAGACCCACTATGGGTGTGCACTATGCATGAGTCGTGCATAGGATACTCTCTATCTATCTATCTATCTATCTATGCGCGCACGCGAAAAACCTCTACCGAGCTACATGGAGGACTCGAACTCATGCACTCTCACCCCTTAAGCTCCAAACCAGCTGCACTATAGCTCGGGACAATGACAATCATATTACCAAATAAGGAGCTGAATTGAATTATGCGAACTACTTATATGAACTTGTCACTCATGTGCTTTATTTTATCATGGTTATTGGATATCAGGTAATATGAACTCATGCACTTTTGCCCCTTAGAGGGGGCGTTGGGTGTCCCTAATCAGCTGAGCTATAGTCGGGGACACTAACTAGTTCATATTATCTAAAAGGGACCTGAATTGAATTAGCATTCAGAAGTTTACATGAAACATTCTTAGCATCCATGCCATACGTCAAAGGTGCCCCCTCGAGTGTTGGCTTTTGCTTTTGCTGGTGCTTCAAGGTCGTATCCTGATCCTTGACAACCTTCGGGGTCGAAAAGTTATAGTGGTTAATGCTTGCCCCCTTTGCATATTAGCTGAAGAAACAGTTGATCACCATCTCTTGGAGTGTCCTATGGCTTTTGATATCTGGAATTTGCTTCTCCAGTCTTTTGATCTGTCCTGGGTTCTCCCCTCATCTATTCGTGATCTCTTTGGAGCTTGGAAGTTTGTGTTTGGTTGCCCCAAAAGGAGACTGCTTTGGCATGCTTCATTTTTTGCAACCATTTGGGCTATCCAGAAGGAGAGAAACTCTATATGTTTCCAAGGAAAATCTTCCCCATCTTCTGTTGTTATCTATAGGTCCAGATTCATGGCCGCTTCTAGGGTAGCTATTCTTCGGGATTTTTGGGGTCTACCTATAGACCTTATCCTTCTCAAATGGAGGGCGGTGATATCTTGATTTTTGAGTGGTTTCTTTTGTCTCCTATATTGGACTTTTTCTGTTTTTCTGGGGTCTCTGTTTTTTCGTATTTTTCATTGCTTTTCAGTATCTCTTTTGTACTGCTTAGTCTTTGATTAATAAAAGTTATGATTCAAAAAGGAAAAAAAAAAAAAAAACATCAATGCCATACAGAGCAATAACTCAAGATAGGTTATGTTTTAACCATTACAAATCTGATGATTCGCAGTTTAATGAATTGTTACTATCTGACAAAAATAAGGCGTCTGTGACAGTATTTGCTTCAAGAGAACACGATTTCTCACCTGATTGAAGCTAGATTGATCTGATGATGCCACGTCAGATGGGCAAGAAACCCAACCAACGGATGGATTGTACTTCTCAGCTTCAAAGAATTCATCTGTTTCAAATCCATCACGACTTATCAGTCTCCCTTCAGGCCTGATATTTTGATCATCTAATGACTCAAGATTTTCATTAGGAGCTTTGTAGTTGAGGCACACATCAATAACACAATCCGTATTGTTAGTAACAGAAACCAGAGAGCGTATAATTACGTATCTGTTACCGTCCTTCACTCTTACTTCACTGGCAACAACATCATTGCCAAGCCTCCAGCAAGCAGCAGGCGCAGCATAATTTAACCTCACAGTAGTCCAAGGCCCTTCCTTGAAGGGACTTATCTGAATGTGTCCAGATTTTCTACCATCACCAAGGACATGCTTGTCACTTTCAGCATCTGACATGGGTGAGAGTAGAACAGCACACCGTATTCTCCCATGCAATTTCTTATGTTTATCTCCTTGCAAAGTCTGGTGCATTATGTACTAAAAATATTAGACCATTTTTCTACCTTCAAGGAAATTATAGATTCTTTGAAAAGCATTCATTTCTCTAGAACAAAAGGCATATATTATTCCCTTCATGAATGGGTCCATAATAAGAAGTGAAATAATGACGATACTAACAAGGACATTTACCATGGGTTCTGAGAGCTCAATCCAACTAAATAGATGACTAGAATCAAATGAATGGGAACTGGCTTGGAGCTCTCTGGCTATCTGCTTCATAGGAGCTGAATAGAACCCTATAGGCTCACCTGCCAAAGCCAACATGATTTGAAGTCATCTCCAGTAGTATATTCCACATAAAACAAGTCTGATGGAAGTAGAAACATGGTCAAGTAACTCTGCTCTATAACCAGAAAATAACACAAGAACAGACAGATACCTTTTCCCATGTCAGTCACAAGGAATTCCATCATGTAGTAATCCTGGAAAGACAATTGATTTGTTAGCGCTTTAATAAAAAATGAAAAAAGAAAAAAAGAACTATTGCAAGGTGAGGTATGACCCAAAATCTACAACCATTACCAATAACAAGAAACTAGGCATGCCGAAATTTATGATCATTGTGGTTGGAGGGTATTTAAGGAAACACAAAAAAAATAAATAAAATGGCCAGGGAATCTTTCAAGACAATTATACACTTACTTGATTGATACAAACCAAACTCATTCTCTGGAGACCTTTGTCATAATTGAGGGACGATTCAGTCCCACTTTGGTAAATCGGACTGTCAAAGGGCCCAAATCAATGAAACCGGAAAATATCCAGCAACTACTCTATTCGGCAGTTCTAGAAAACATAACAAATTAGTGCTTTTTTATGCCTTGTTTTCCCTTGTAACCCTTGTTTCTGACTCACACGTATAGACAAGTCACTTTTATGTGATTGCATTGTCTCCAACGAGGTGACCACTCTGTTGATGACTACACAAATGAGTTTCCTTAATTGTTGGTTTGAAACGATGTTATTGAAGATGAGGACTGGCTGGTGGGTCAATATTTGGGTGGTTTATAGCCATGCAATGCCCGTTCATACTGTCTACACAGTTACATATATCTATTAGTGACCGGTTGCAATTTAAGAGTCGCAAAAGATTGAGATTCCTGGGTTTAGAGCATCAATTTCACAAACTGCTAGGGATGAGAGTGGATTAAAGAGTTATGGGCAGTAGTTGAAAGAAGACAAGGATAGTGTAGTTCATCAATTAGACCAAATCAGATAGGTCAATAAGATGTGGTCCAGATGATCGTCATAAAAGGCAAGGCGGCCACGCCTTGTTTCAAGTGCAACAAGACTGGTCACATATCATCAGAGTATAGAAAGATAGAGATCCACATCGCCCAAAAGGAAGATGAGTCAGATGGTCAGATTGCAGAAAATGACGAGCCACAGTTTGAGGAAACCCACAAGCCACAGGTGATGATGATATTATGTAGATGGAGGAAGATTAATGGCTTCGCACTAGTATCTTCCATACCACGTGCACCCTCAGAGACTGCGAGTGCCACTTGATCATGGATGGAGGTAGTTGCGAGAATGAGGCCTCGCAAGAGTTTGCTAGCAAGCTCCAGGATCTGACCAAGAAGCTCCGAAATCCCTACAAGCCTTTATGGTTCAAGTGCGGGAATGAGGTACCAGCTGCTTGTAGGGCTTTAATTTCTTTTTCTATTGGTGGTTGTTATAACGATGATGTATGGTGTGACGCTGTCCCCGTGTGCGTTTGTCCTGTCTTGTAAGGAAAGCCAAGGCAATATGACCATGGTGGTTATAAGAACACATTTACCTTTTACAAAGATAATGCAAAGATTGTTATATAACCTACTTGCGAGAAAATTCCTATGAAACCTACCATGTTCAGGGATGTAAGTTATTTCTCGAATAATGTAAGACAATGAGATTTTAGAAGACAGAATTACAGTAGTAGATTTTCTACTAAAATGACTGATCTTCGGTAAAAAATCTGTATCAGTAACACATCTTCCTTCTCAATCTTTTCCCTAATAAAATGACAATCTACTTCTACATGCTTTCTCTTGTCATGATAGACAGGGTTATTAGCCAATTTAATTGCAGATGTGCAATCAGAATAGATATGCATTGGAACACCTTGCTTGAATCCTAACTCTTTTAGCAAGATTTAACCACAGTAATTCATAGCACCCATGAGCTAAAACTCTGTATTCAGATTCTGCACTGGACTTAGCAGTCGCAACTTGCTTCTTACTTTTCCATAAAACTAGATTTCCTCCAACCATCAGACAATAACCTGTAGTAGATTCTCGATCTGTCAGAGATCCAACCCAATCAGCATTTGTAAAGGCCACTGCATTTGCATGTCCATGGGATTTGTATAGAATACCTTGTCTTGGAGAACCTCTAAGTATCTAAGGATCCTATACACAACTGAAAGATGATTTGTTCTAGGAGCATGCATGAACTGACTTACCAGGCTGACAGCATAAGAAATGTTAGGTCTTGTAACGGTGAGATAGATCAACTTTCACACCAACCTCTGAAACAGTCTTTATCTTCAAGTATTTATCCACTTTCTATATGTAAGCCATGGTTCTGTTCAATCTGAGTGTCCACCGGTTTTGCACCTAACTTTCCAGTTTCCTTAAAGAGATCAAGGATATATTTTCTGTGATATGACAATTCCACTTCTTGATCTTGCCACTTCAATTCCTAGGAAATACTTAAGCAGTCCTAGGTCCTTTATCTCGAACTCCGTTCAAAGGGAACTTTTTAATTTAGAGATGTCACTATAATCATCTCTTGTGACAACGACATCTTCAACATCCACCACAACATGACACCTCGTAAACCCATAATTAATTACAACTTCACTGAATCTGTCAAACCAGGCTCCGGGAGACTGCTTTTGTCCTGGAATGACTTTTTAAGGTGGCATACATTATTCTCCCGTCCTTCAGCAACAAATCTTGGTGGAGGGTCCACATAAACCTCTTCCTTTAAGTCCCCCATGAAGAAAGACATTTTTTACATCCAATTGGTATAAAAGACAATTGAAGTTCGCTACTAGGGATAATATTACCCGAATAGAATTTAATCCAGATGAGGATTCAGGAGCCAATTTTACCATGTTTGCTAGCAAATTTGTTTGATTTTTATTAGGAAACTTTATGATTAAGACTTCTTTAAGCAGTAGGAATCTAATTAGGAATAAATTTAGGGTTTTAAGTTGTTTTGGTGGACTACAACTATATGATTAAGAATTCTATATGCAGTAGGAATCTAATTAGGAATAATTTTGGGTTTTTAAGTTGTTTTGGTGGACTAAATATATGAAACAGTCATCAACTGCTAGAGACTCAAGTTTATTAGTGAATTTGAGCACTGTATAGAGAACTACAACTGTATTGAATTCTCCCTCCTCATGATGCTATAGAGGATTAGAAGCCCTCCAAGGTCAGTTTTGGGTTACTTTGATTTGGTTACTTTCCATTTAATCTTCTGTAATTTCTGTTGGTTACTTATTTTGTGCATAATACATTAGTCGTTGGAGCTTCCTGGGTTTGGATTATTTGGGCACTTGACAGTTTGATTCAATCAATTGGGACTGCGTCAAAGAAAGAATGACTTATAATGCATAAGATAGAATTGAAACATGAAAGGGAAAAACATCATCATGATCAAGTTTATCCTAAATCGTTTTCAAAATAAAGGGTATACTGAATCCAATATATTATTGCACAGTAATGTACAAGTCTTTCTGTTTTTTTTTTCTTTTTTGGGCTACATTAGGGACTTGAGCTCATGCACGTCCTTTATCAGCTGTGCTACAGCTTGGGGACAATAATGCACAAAGGTTATTATCAATTGTACTTTATAATTCTTTCTACTGATAATAGTGAAAGAAGCAGGGTTTTAAAAATCGTCCACTCGGACTCGGTATGTAGCGAGTTGAGTCATATTGACTCGGACTCATTTAAGTTCGACTTGTCTGAGTCCAAAGGGACTCGGGCGATTCCCATGCCTAACGACTAGGGGGCTTTTAAAAGCCCTTTAAAACCCTAAATTTGTTCATTTTCTTTGCTTCTACTTGTTGGAGATAGAAGAAAACTGCCTCCAAATTATGTTTCTAGCAACTAACATCTTCAAATCCATCCATTTTTAAAGATCAAGCCTACCAAAAAATCCAACCGCTATTCACATCAAAGAGGGTTTTTTGATTTCTCAACTTTGAGGTATGTTTTTTTTATTCTACTTTCATACATGGTTTAGGGAAGATGCTAAGATGAAGATATTGCTTGAAGATGGTTTGGAGGACCATTATTTGTTCTAAAAATTCATTTTTTTTGCATTTTTGGGTCGTTTTTATTTTAAATTAAAAAATCCTAATTTTTTAAAATTATTTACTTATGTTTTTTGTATGAAATTATTATTTTGGGCGTGCATAACATGGATCTATGGTTCTAACCCTAGATCAATGCATGTATGTGCAATAATAAAATTTTCCTTACTTTTTCTTGTAGAAAAAATTATTAATATTATGGTTTTTTTTTTTTTTTTTTTTGCATTTTACATTCTTAAATTATGTAGAATAGATAATTACATGTGTGGGTTGTTTGTAGATGATATTTTAACTATTGTTTGGTTAAAAGAATGTGATTTTCTTGATTATGATGTAATTTAAAAAAAAATAAAATAAAAAACCGAATTCTTTTTCTTTATTTATTTATGATTTTTGTATGAGACTATAATTTTGGATGTGTATAACATGGATCTATGGTTCTAACCCTAGATCTATGCATGTATATGCAATAATAATATTTTCCTTACTTTTTCTTGTAAAAATAATTAATAATTGAACGTTGGAAATATGTATATTGTATTTTATACTTTTGTAGTTTTAAATTTTAATTGCAATTAAATTATAAAAGGGCTTGCAATTATGTTATTATTATTCTATCCTTAAGTCACGTATGAGAATGATCAATGAAGAGAGTAAAACTATATACATGAATGGATTGGATGGATGGAGGGAACATAAATTAGAAAAAGGAGAAAACCACCTTTTTTTTACTTTTTTTTCAACTTTTTTTTCACTTAATATTGGGACTCAGCCGACTCGGCCGAGTTGACTCGGACTCGGTTCGAGCCAAGTCGTGTTCCGAGTCCCTTTTCTTAAACATTGGAAAGAAGTTACTAATACATTCCTGCTATCTTCAGAGGAAAAAAAATGAATGTAATTAATCTGTAAACCCATCCGACCTTATTTATTTTTTTTAAATATAGTTGAAACTTTGATGAATATTTCTTACAGCAAATTTAAGCCTATCTGGATACATACCGGAGAATCAACTTTAAAGAAAAATGTTTCACTCCAATTCACCAAGACAAGCCCAGAAGGTAAGGAATGTTCGGAGATGACACCACATGTTCGTGCACTTTGTTGTTGTTGCAGTGATTCACTAGGGATTTGTTGATTAGGAAAAAGGCGAACTGCCGTCATATACTGGTGTCCAGTTAATCCTTCATCACTAGGTAACTGTAAGGTTAGAAAAACACAGGTTTCAAATAAACAAGTTGCAATCACTTTGTGTCAGACTTTTCACTGGTATGTAAAAACTCGGTCTATAAATGGGGCCTGAATGCCCATATTTTTTTTCTTGGGAGTGTCTTCTTTGACTCTTTTCTTCTTGAAACTAGGCTTTGGTGTTGGTTGAGTTAAATTAAATAACTTCTGTTAAACAAAGAAAGAAACATAACACAAACCTGAGCATCAAAAATAATGACTGTTACCATCGTCCGAAATGTCCTACAGAGATTGCCTTTCAAATGAGAATCCAACATATTCTTTGAAACAGGAACCTTAACAGGTTTTATATCTCCTGATGGCATCCGAATAATGTTGGAGATACCCCTGATTTCAGTTGCTCGTATAAATATATCCCGGCCAAGCATGTTTTTTGGAATAATGTAATAGTTTTTCTTGTGATGGGCATCGATGATCGAACTTCCATCATGAGTTGGTGGTGCAGTCTCCTGTTTAATGCAATGCAAAAGAGTGGATATGAGAGCATTATGAACCAACTAGATAATAAAAAAGATAGAAAGTCACTGGTTCCTACACTAAAGGGTGAGAAGTAAGAAGGTTATATATTGAATGAGAACATAAAGAGATATGCAGTACCATTCTCTTCTTATAGAAATCATGGGTATGGCTAAGATTATTCCAGCTTGTATAGGCTTGAAGAATCATGTTTGCATTAGATACAGAAATATTGACATTCAGATCCCTTGTAGAGGTCACATGCAACTGAGAAGCAACACTTGGAGCATTCAGGTTATATTGGTACCTGCATATGGTTTAAAATGAGCTGCTAGTTGACAAATTGTCATCAAAATATAGTTCAAGAAGTTGACATGAAAATGCTTGGAAGTGAAAGACATTGGTTTCTTAGATATCCATCACAGCAGTTATGGATTCTCTTTTGAGGCATTTAACAGAAACTGTTGCTGCAATCTATCATGACTAGTGTACAGATGCCAAAGAGTGCCGCATTTGATAATTCAGGGCAAAGAATACATGATCATTGTCATCTTAGCCTTATCCCACTTAAAAGAATGCATGCCCCCATCAAATTTATAAAAAGCTTATATAGCTGGAAATTTTACAAGGACTACATAGGCTTGAGCATATATCAGCTTATTCTTCCAGTCTGAAGATAAGTCGAAACCAGAATTTCTTGCATGTACAAAACCATAAAACATTTGCAGCTATACTCATAGTTTTGAAAATTGGAATCGTATTACAAATCATACGATTTTTTTTATCTAATAAAAATGAACAATAATTACAAATTAAAAAAAATAAAAAAAGTTGTTAATCATAACCATCCAATTTCCCATTTATAGCAATATAAATACAATGACAAATATGTCTCATAAAATCATATCAAGAACATCATCACATATATTAACACATAATAAAATGATGTGCAAACAGTTTAATAAGTTTAAGGTATCAATATATATTTGTTTTTTGCTACCTTTAAATCAAAATATAAAGTAAAAAATAAAATCCAAACCATCAATCTTGCACAGTAAGATATCTCTTTAAGGTAAGAAAGTGTTCATGAAGAAAAAGCCTTGAATATTCTTAAGAGGTTTTGTTAACTACTAAATAACTTTTAAAAGTAAAAAAGGCTAAAGGAAAGAAAGAATAAAGAAAGAGAAAAGGTAAAAGATTGTTAATATTAATTTAGTGGTTGTAGGTATTCTCGCTCAGCCGAATGGCCTGAATCGTAAGATTCGACAAAACGAGTATCGAATCATAAGACTCACCTGAATCCTAAGATTCATTTGTAAATGAAATTCATTACATAGATACAAATCGTTTTCCTTAAGATTCGGGATACGAATCGTAGGATTCTGATAACTATGGCTATACTCACTAGAAGATAAACTACTCTAAACTTCAATATATAATACAAATAATCACCTTAGGAATCCATCCATTGGTTCAACTAGAGGCTCCCATGCATCATATTTATCATTATACGATCTTGCAGCCAGAGAGAAGTTCACATTTGAATTCAAGTAGTCAGGTTTTCCATGTAAACTAAAACCGATGCCACTTAAAGAAATGTTGAACAATGGAACCATCTGCAAATTCCAGATAAATATTTACAGAAACAATTAACATGACGATTTTTCATTATTGATATAAATAAAATAGGAAATTTAAATGACTCTTCACACTCTGGAGTGGGATACATATACATTTTTGTCGTCCAAAAAACAATGCTCAAAACTGACCAAGGGTCCTCACCAATCCTCCATAGTCATCAAAAAGTGCCGCAGAGAATGTTCCAATTTTAGCATTGATGACAGTATCGTCTGACCTGCTGGATGCATTTGGGTCTGCAAGCTTTACAGCAAATCTTTTTGGAGGCTTTCTCATTCCACTCTGAACAAGAAAGGTCCGCACCTCACTACCAACTGTCCATATGCTAAATGGTTCTGATGTAAGGTTGAGATCAGATATTTCCCATAAGCTTTCTTCAGGAAACTGATCAAAGGTGACCATGTCACTGCGTATGCATCTTAATGAACTGAATTCTGACAGCTTAGGTGAACCCTTACATGCAATGCATCCTAAGGAAACAAACCCTGGAGGAGCTTGAGGTAACCAGAAAGAAATATTTTCTACTCCTTTCTGTTTCTTTATTCGCCCAACAAGCTGAAAATCTTTAGGGAATTTTAAAATAGAATCTCCAGCATCATGAAGAACAACAGATGTATTTGGAGGTTCATACCTACATAGACAACGGAATCCAAAGGTCAATTAAAGTTCAAGAATGCAATTGTGAAACTGCAGGAGCCTGCACAATTAGGACATTAGTTACCCTTGAACAGCAATATCACCAAGATAAATCATCCCATTGGGAACTATCGGGCGCCATATAGAGAGTCTTTTCCTGGAGTTTGTGCCTTGATTCCACCATACCAATCTAAAACTAGCTATGGCTTCAAACAGTTGGCCAGATGTTGCAACCAGAGAACTTTCCTGCTGTAGGGCAACATCATGATCTGCGGGAATCTTTTTGCCATTTAACCTCTTTGATGGTTTAGATGATCCATCTGAGTGCCCAAAAGTAATATGACGCAGCTCATAAGCTTTTCCAAGTAAACTCATACTAAAAGGATCTGTGGGCAAGAAGGATCCCAAGGAGTTGTCAACACGCCAGAATGCGACACTTGAATGCCTGTGATTGAGAAAGAGAAGGAATGCCTGAGTTGCTAATACACAATCCCATAGCCTAACTGGAAAAATGTTACTTAAACTAATACATACTGTTCGGTACAATTTAGTGTAATGCAATCCTTCAGGGAGCAGGGAGAAACTAAAGAAGCCAAGATGCACAAAGCAGAGGATAATGGTGGCTGCGTTCTTCCTGCCGAGGCCACACATCCCAAAGCAACATAACCCTTCGGAGCTACAGGGAACCAAATGGAGCAGTTATCTTTTCCACTGTCGGGAGTGTCTGATACTGACTTAATTGATCTACTAGTCCAGCTACTGGGACCTTCAGGGTTGCAACCGTCCACAGACTCTGAAGTTGGCCAAATAAGCTTGAAAGACACAGGTCTCTTCACTCTTGCAAAGCTGGTATTCACAGCAATAACTCCTTTCGCAGGTGGTTCATTCCTGTGATAGAAATGGAAAGGGACATCAATTTTTAAAAAAATCAGAGAAACATAGAATTTATATGGTCATGGATAGAAAATTTCTACTGACAGCGGGGTCAGGCAATCCCCAAGAACAGCAAAGCCAGGAGGTGCACGCGGTCTCCAAAATGCGTATGTTTGGTTGCTTTGATGATCTAAAAGGTCCAATAACAATAAAAAAAAAGTTAGAAACAATAGTATTAATCACTTCATGTTGAAGAGATCCTCCATTGACCAAAAAAAAAAAGTCACTCCAAAAGTACTTTGAATTGTCCCAACATTGTCAAATTGAGAACAAAGCACTGTCACTTTCCGGGATGTCATCCTTAGAAATGCCAAAATGTCTTCCTCAACTGCTAAGAAGAGCCTCAGTATGCTGAATGAAAAATTCATAAATATATCTGTAACTGCCAAGTGAATATTGGTTTTCCCTGAGGTGTTTGAAAATTTTATACTAGTATCAAAGGGTTCTAAAATCCTGAGTCCATTACTCTCAATAGTTAAACCAAGTGCACTCGCACTCATCTCAACAGTGTCTCCCTTCAGAAGAAGCCTGCAAGGCACATAAGAACAAGTTAGTATTTACTGTCAAATCCATCAAATTTTTTCCATCACAAACATAAAAATTCAAATTAAAACAACTAGGAGCCAACTAGTAAAGCCCATTTAATGGGAAAAGAACACCATTAACAATTACAATTACCACCTAAACTCATCCAAAGAGAACAATAGCAAAGATCTAAGTAGAGGGAAGGGACTAGGGAGCCATTCAACAACCTTCAGGCCTAAGCCACTAAGTGCTCAGCTAGAGCCAAGATTCAAGGCCCGTGGTTTGGGAAGGGCCTCAAACTTCCGGCAAGATCAATAATCTGGTCATTCTCGGGCACATGCTCATTGGCAGATAGGCAGGCCATCAAAGGTAGGTTAGGCAATGGACCAGGTCCAAACTGAACTGTAAAACAGGTCAAAATGTTTTTGAAAAAAGAACCTTGCCTCAGGCTAAGATTGCTTTTTAGCCATATGAACAACCAACATTTAATAATTTGCATTTTTACCAGTTGAACAGCCAGCATATAGTTGTTAACCTTAGTATTTATGTAAGGACCCAAACCAAGTTTTGCCCAGATAATATTATTTAGTAATTATATTATGATTGCATGTGTGTGTATGTGTTCTTGCGGGCCCCATTCTGTGCATTCTGAAGCAATTAAGTCACTCCATGCATTTTGATGTAATGTGCATTCCATACAAGTAAAATTGGAACAACTTGTAAATTATGGTTAAATTCTTGGACTTAGTTGTAAGCAGCTAAAAATATGTAATTCTAGGACTAGATGAGGCCCCACGTGTAATTATCATCCAATTAGCATGCATTAACGAGAAAAATGCAACCATTTAGAAAAACTAAAAACAAAAGGCATGCATGCATGTGGGGAGTGGCCAAGTCCATTAGTATTGAGTTGTGGGACCCATGAGAGGGATCAAAGGGTGTAGTGGACGGCCAAGGAAGCCTAGGTCGTCCATGTTGCTTCGGTCGGACCAATGTGACAGGCATTAGTGAGAAGGAAGAGTCCAAGTGTGATTAGGAAGCTAATTGTAGCTAAGAAGCCTCTAACATGTATTATTTAAATCACAGTGGGCGTGCAAGGGGGATATCTCTCTCTCTCTCTATATATTTATATATATGAGGAATTCTACATAATGCCCCTCTCAAAAAGGGGCGTTTTTGTTGCTAATCCAACATCCAATGAAAAGTAATTGCATTTATTGTTACTTTAATGCATTCAATTCAATGATAAATATAGCCTAAAATTAGCTCCATGTCTTAAGGACATTTAAATAGAAGTTAACTACAACCCAAAACAACCCATGTAGATTCCCATACGTCACCTTTCAAATTCAAACCATTCAAAATCACTATCCCATGAATTCATCCAATGCTTAAAGTTGTTGACGACCACTTACTCTAAAAGCTTAAGCTAATAGAGAACAGTGTAACAATATATATCAAGCTTACAACAAAAGTCTCTATAACATGTATTCATTCGAACCAATTCTACTCCAAAGCAAGTAGCCCATAATCCGTTCAAATTTGCTATCCCATGGATACATCATAGGCCAAATTTTACTCAAAAGGTGGGGCCCAAAGTCCAATTGAAGAATCCAAACCTTACAAAGTCACTATCCTAAGGTGGGATCTAGTCCAATTAAAAATATGCCAAAGCACAAATTTTTCTTTCACATATGATCCAATTAAGGTGGACCCCACTTTTAATTCAGTCCAGCCCTCATAAAAGAAGTGACGATGATTTCAAACAGGTTGTGTCTGAGTGGTGGGCCCAACTGATGGATTCATTGGGTTGGCCTCTTAAAAATCTCCCTACTAACAATCCGGCCAGACCTTGAGGCCCACTCATTCAAATCTGCATGCGGGCCACACCTTTTTCATGACAACCAAACTCAATGCATGTGTACATCAATAGAGCCAAATCGTACAAAGAAGGTGGGGCCCAAAGTCCAATTGAAGAATCCAAACCATACAAAGTCACTATCCTATGTACTCATCCTTGGCCAAAACTTACTCCAAAACAGGTGGGGCTCGGTCCAATTAAAAACATGCACAAAACACATCTCTCCCTCTCTTTTTTTCTTTCATTTTTCATTTAATCAGTACAAAAAATAATGGACCCTTGATTAAATCTAGGGATTTTTACGAAAAAAATAAGCTTGAAAATTAATTAAACGGTTTTATGAAGAAAAACCAGAAAATGACAAGATAATGTTCATACATTTTTTTTTTGAACGAAATCACCCCCATTGATGATATCATCAACCTAGTTGACGCTATCATCAACCTAGTTGACGTTATCATCAATTAGTTGATGATATCGTCAACATTCATTGCAAAAAACGATATTTTGCTCCATCTTCTTCTACCTAGTTATGGAAACTTCTACCTAGTTATGGAAAGGTTATGAAAATCATTGCATTTTGTGTCTCGTCTTCCAAGTGGCCTCAACAATCTTCCTCAGGTGTGTGGCTCCCATGTTTAGTTTCTACACATTTGTCGCCTCCTTCGCATGAGTTTTGAGAGTTCGAGTCTGGAGTGCAAGGTGTCCGTGAAACGCCAAAATTGAGGGTTTTATCTTGATTTGGTGGTGGCTTTGAGTGAGGTTGGAGGGGATAAATTTGGGCATGCTTTTGTGAGCATTTAAAGCTAAAAGCCATTTGAGAAAAATTCCGTAGGTCATGGTGTATGTGAGCAACATGTAGGGAGCCATGTTGGGGCAATCTTTGAGTAGTGAATGTGAAGTTCTCATGTATTGTACTATTTGTGTGAAATTTTAAATCCCAAGAGTGTTTTTTGTTTCGTTAATCCAAAATCTTTGAACCAACTTTAAGAATGGACTCGATAGTGTACACATTGGACACACTTCATTATGTGATTTGTGAAAGACTTATCAAACTCTTTTTTGATGCACTCCTCACCCCCATTCAATTTTCCTTCATTTATTTAAAATCAATATTCATCCTCCGTGAAATCTTAGCAACATCCCCTCCAAACCTAAGGCGATCAAGTACGAAAACCATTGAAGAAGAAGAAGAAAAGGTGTAGAAGGTTGACGATAATAGCAATCAAGTTGATGATATTGTCAACTGAATTGATGATATCATCCAAGGATTAAAATAGTGGTGGTGGTGAGCGTAGCGGCCCGCCGCCAAACCGCTACGAAGTGGGCGATACGTAGCGGTGTGATTTGAAATACTCGCCAAAAAAATATGAAAAAATTCCAAAAAATCCAGAAAATTGTAAAATGAAAGAAAATGTGGTTCTTTTGCAAAAGCAAGTAAGAAAATGGGGTGTAGCGGTACCCTCAATATATGAGGTCATGTATCGCTATATAAATAGAAAATAATAGTAATGATTAGTTTTTTCACATGTGTTCATGTTTTTTAGTCATGCTAACTTAGAAAGTAAAGAAAAGCTCATAAAAAAAACAAAAAAAAAAAAACTAGAACACGAAATAAAGGCATAAGACTTAAGAGTTAGGTCATTAGTGAACATTCAACAATCAATAGTCAATACTTCAAGCCTCAAGGTTAAAGGTTCAAATTCAATCAAGTGAATGAAGTGGTCAACACTCAACAACTCAACATTCAACACTAATTTAGAAATGAAGTGGTCAACACTCGTCCTCTTAGAAGATGACGCATCCAATTAGGAGGAAGACTCCAAGGTCAACACATAAATCAATTACATCTTCTACAAAACAATGATGGAGACCGTGGGAACTTAAGCTCCCACTTAGTTATTTAACAAAGGGGGTTCTTTAAAACTAATTTAATTAAGACCAGTTTAAAATTTAGTAGTAATAGGTAACCATATCTATACTACTACACACATTCCAAAAATAATTAAACAAGCTTAATATTATAAATTAACAAATAATGATTATAATAGACATCCAAGCACAACAAAGAAAGACAACCAGTAAAAGAGGCCTAGCTATCATGGTTAAGTAGGATCATTTTGTCTTTATGTTTGCCACTTCTTTAAAACATGCGCTTCGCAAAGGGGGTCTGGGGGTATCCCCCGGTGGGGATTGAGCTGCCCGGTCAGCTCGCGGGGGCCCAGGTGGCAGCGCCCCCGGGCCAGAATTTGGTTTGGGGGGGGGGGGGGGGGGGGGGGGTGTTAAATACCCCACAATGCAGCGTAGCGGCCGCTACATGAATGTGGCGGTCGTAGCGGTGCGATACCCGCTAAATGCTCCGTATCGTGGCGGACTCGGCCGCCACGACCGATATATCGGCCGCTGCGCTAAGTAGCGGCCGATATTTTCATCCTTGATATCATCAACTAGGGTGATTTCATCCCAAAAAAAGGTACGGACAATTATCTCGTCATTTTATGGTTTTTCTTCATAAAACTGTTTAATTATGGTTAAAGCTTATTCTTTCGTAAAAATCCCTAAAAACTAAGCCATTGAAAATCAATGTCCTTATCTAAATTAGCATTTACCCAAATTCCACTTCAAGCAAAGTTAGCCCCACCACTTGATTTTATTAGAGAGCTCCACCATAGTCTTGTGTTAATTTATTTGCACATGGAAAGACTTCCTTTTTGAAAGGAGGAAAAATAGGGAAGAAAAGTTGTCACTCGTTAATTTGAAAAGGAGTAAGATAGAAAGTCATTAATGTCATTTAAAGAGGAGAAAAATAGGAAAGAAACATTATTATCATTAATATATATATCTAGCAATTTGAAGCACAAGCAAGGGAACGGCTAAGCCTAGGGTATCCATGTACTCTCTTCAACATGAATTGAGATTTCATGATTTTCTTGTTTCCTTGCCTATTCTTTTTTCTTAGGGCCCATTTCTTTAGTAGAATTTCTGACAAGAATTTGGCTTGTTGGGAATTCATGACATGATGTCATGGCTTGCATTTGCATTTGGGTTTCAAGGGTTCCATCTTTATCTTCTTCAAGTTTGCATCATTTATGCAGGCCCTAGGGTTAGGGCTTGCGTGGAGTGCCAAAGTACGTGTCTGCAGACACCTCAACACGTCTCTATAGAGACTTCAACACAAGGATGCACCTCTCTAAGGGAAAATTAGAAAACTACTAAAAAATAAAGTATTCCTAAACTATTTTGGGTGGGACCACATGTGGGCCTGTTCTGAATCAATCCTCTTTGCCTATTTGCATTGGATACTAAAGTTGTTATTTTATTTGTCTCTCTCTTGTTCTATAACCATTAATTCAACATCAAAACCCATGCACTCATCTTCAACAAGAATTGAGATTTTGTGATCTTCTTGTTTCCTTGCTTATTCTTGGTTCTCTAGGCCTGTTTCTTTAGTAGAATTTTTGACAAGAATTTGGAGCGTTGGGGAATTCATGACATGATGTCATGGCTTGTCCCTTGGCATTTGCAAATGCCATGTTTCTTTACTAGAAATCCAAAACACTAGCCACCTATAAGGTCTGAAATGACCTTTGGAATTCCTGGCCTGGAATTCCATCCCCTTTGCTTTTTGGTGGAATTTTTGGATGCTCAAGTACAAAGGAGGATTCAAGAATTCCATAATGTTTGAGAATTTAGAAATTCTCCAGACAAGAATTCTCTAAATCCCAGTAAAGAAACATGCCCTTAATATGTTTGCTGTTAAAATTGGTTTTATTGCCTAATCACTTGGCCTTGAAACCCATGTGATTCTTGGTTGTAATATGCCTTGAACTTTCACTTCCTTGTTCCATAATTGCAGGACACCCTTTTAAACTTTTACTTCCTAGTTTCATGGCATATGTAACCCCTTTATTCCCAGCCAGCCCGGGACCCGGACTCGGATTGAAGCCACCGTAGTTCAAATGTAGCCTTACGACTGAGTGATTGAAGGTTGGTCGGGAGTGGGCTGCTCGGGTATTATTGAATATGGTTGTATGGTCTTAGAATTCATCCCTTAGCATGTTACCTTGATTCCTCTGTTTTCTATATCATCAACCATGTATTTAGAAGCACTAAACATGCTTAGAGATGATCAAATCCTGATCGTGCATCATATATGGTAGTTTGATAAAAACATTCCATGTTCTAATTGGGCTTTTGACATCCCAAGTTGGATCATGTTGGAGCTCATGTTCTATGATTATTCCATGATCACTTTGTGATTCTCCAACATTTAGAAATGCTTTAGAACCCTTAAACCAACTCATATATGCGCTGGACCTCATTGTCCGAGAGGGTTCAAGAAAAACATGTTTGTTCTTATTCTTCGCTGTGTGGAAATTTGTGTTTTGATATAATCTCTTGAATACCTTGATTTCAATTGATTCTCTTTGATTCCTAGATTCTCTTTGACGTTGGTGGTTCTACAAGTAGTGGATAACGAATCAGGGTTGATTGAATATTAGTGATGTGCACAAATATATAGTGTCATTTTCATAACGAAAGGGTTTCAATCCCCCCTGGCAATAGTTAAGCACTTTGGAAGGTTTTAACAATTAAAAACACAACTGGAAATAATGGAATTTTGAATTACTAAAACTAGGACTGATGATTACATGTTCCACATTGGACCTAACTAACGGGAAAGCATGATGAATAGGAACTAACTAATAGGATAATACCACAAAAACTGGGTAAAAATAACTCAAGACACGGTTTTGGGCTTGCCCAAAATCAGAAGCCCAAAAGGGATCGTGAGAACATATCATATACATTGGCTTGGTTGTGGTCCTCCTGGTGTCCTTCAAACTATGAAATTGTATCAAAGAGTATAATAGAGGGGTCCTTCAAACCCAAGTAAACTGGAATCTTATCCTTGAAAGAGCTCAGCGTGACAGATATTACCTGCAGAACACATCCAACTGAGCATGCAAGAGCTTGGTAGAAAGTACCATTGAATCACCGACATCCCTTGAGCTATTGTAAAATGTAAGTTCAGGACCAATAGCCTGTGAAATAACATACATCCATGCAGAAGTGAAGGAACCATATTAAAAAAAATGAATAAATTATTCAATATCTAGACAACATTCATGCAGAAACTACATACAGGACCTGCAACTCAATGATAAACTCTGTGGGCTTATTGACCTCAGCATTTGAAGATGGTACCGTTTCACTATCTTCCAAAGAAACCTGAGGAAGACCTCTGGTCCCCTCTTCTAAGAAGGCATTATCATTTTCAGAAGCTGAATAGCTACTATTACTTCCCAGCAGAATACAAGAATCTAAAAACACTCCATTCTGCAGCAAGAAATATTTTATTAGAACATGGATACAATTTAGAAAAGTCAGATATTTCAAACAAGTTCTTAACTGATAATTAACAGGTTAAATCACAACCTATGGATGAGAAAATACCTTTATAAACACATTTTTGAATTGAAGTCTCTTTCCACTTCCCACATAAATTATAGGTTCAGGGCTAGGATTAGAGAGATTGACTCCCTGCCTGTCCTGTAAATATAAATTGCCACCTTTCCCATCATAAATGAAATTGTCAAATCTTTCATCATCAACAACAAGGGGACTCAGAGGTGAGAGATAGAATTTGGCCGAGGGCTGGCAATAAATTGGTTGATCAAGAATGATTGCACCATTGATATTCAAAAGATCATTATCTTCCTCATTTGACAGCATGCTGCGAATCGTCGGAACAAAGAACTCAACAATTGCCAGTAAAAAATCAAGTGCAACTAGCATTTGTGGCTTTTGGATACATAAAGATACATTAGCTGATGACTGGCAAAATTTAGCATCAAGAATTAACATTGTGACGGATGGTGCTGTATTGTAATCTTTTGAGATATTTATTTCATTAGAATCAAACATATGCCCATCGCCATCATTAATTGCATGAAGCAGTGCATATCCAATACCCTCAGGTCTTCCTATTGCAAGCCTAAACTTTTGCTCTGTTCCTTCACGATCATCAATAACAGTGAAATCTTTGAGTGTTGCAGAAAGGAAGCCTTCTCCTGATGAATTAGATTTGTAGAGAAGCCATGCACCAGTAATCTGCACTAGAAAGACAGTTAGAATAGCAGCACCATACCCAGGCAAGAATCTTCGACAAAAAATAAGTAATAATCTTCATAATCGCCTCTTCACCTTCATGTACTATAATACTGCATGTATATAACAAGAATATCGCACTCATATTCAAAGCTTTAAGTATGGAATGGGTACAATATAATGACCCGATCTCGGATAAATTGTTTTCTTAATATTTCTGTTGAATTACCATTAAATTATTTTTGATAAAAATTATTGTAGTTGTTAAATGTAACAATATAGCTATTATAATATATTTAAAGAAGAGGGTTTTCAATTCAATTTTGACCAAACTCCTTTCAATAATGACTTTTTTTTTTATTGAGCCTTGGTAAAATGGGTAAAGTAATATAAAGGTTGAGTGATTTGAACCCACAATATCTAGCCTTTTAAATAAAACCTAACCTAACCAGCACACCACACAATACCTACATGTAATTATTTATCAAAAAAATCTCAACAGTAAGAAGATGGAGCAAGGGACCCTAACCACATAGGCCATGCCCGTGCTTAGCACCGGTTATTGTGCTAGTTGTTGTCTTAGGATAATCATTGCTAGTGTAATATAAATAACTCATATTACTGTTTAAGCTTGATTAATTGTATTAGAGGATTAGTATAGTCAAGCTATCATGGTAAAAAATGTTCCAAATGTAAAAGAATAATTCAAATTATCGATCTTGCAATATAGAATATTTGGGAATAATTGGGTTCTATTGGTAATTAAACCAAATAAAATAGAAATAAATAAAAATTAATTAAAATAATTGTGTGGATGGTACGGTCCACTGTGAGAGACCCTTAATGATGTTCATCAACCATGATTAATTAATAAATAAACTCATATTAGGTGCGGTGAAGGGTATTCTGGTCAAAAACTAATATTTTAAGCATATTATATCAGGGTATTCTGGCCCATATGGGATCCACTAGTATTGCACGCCCATTAGGGGCCTGGGTTAGCCTCATTGTAATTTATGTTGGAGGTCTAATAGCTTAAGGAAACCATTAAACCAAGTCGGAAATGGTTAATTGTACTAGAAATCAAATTAGAAAGTGGTTTCCACTTTAGATCAAGAGACCTAGTTCCATAAGGAAAGTGAACACCAAAGCCACAAACACTTGAACATCCAATAGGGCTTCACCCGGCACTCAACACACAAAGAAAAGAGAGAAAGGAAGAAAGAGAAAGGGACGTCCAAGAAGGAGCTTCACTTAAAAAGTTTTGCACAAATTCAACTAAAGATTCAACTAGAAATCAACAAAACAATTAAACAATTCATTCTTTCAAAGTTTGCATGATTCTTCCTTTGATTCCATAGTTTTGATTGTGATCCATCATGTAGAAAGTGAATAGGGTTGGGTGACCCATGTATTCCGTGAATATGGTTTGAATTTGGGGGTTTGATGCATGAAACTGAAGTTAGCCCTACCCCAACATAGTTGGGACAAGGCTTTGATGAAGATGACAATGATGCATGAAATTGAAGTGTTTCCTTTGGATCTATGCTACTTTTGTGATTCCTCAATGTAGTTAACAAGTTTTGAATGACTTAGAACCTTTAATCCTTGATTTCAAGGGCTTATGGATCTTTTTTTTTTTTCATGAAAAAACCCATGTTTCTCATTTCTTCATGTCAATCAAATTGGGGTTTTCATATCGGACTTTGTTACCGCATGTTTCATTGATTTCTTTTGATGATTCCACTCTAGAATCTAGATACAATGTTCAAGTTGTGTAATATCCAGATCTTTTATTGGATTTGGTTTCATGTGAGTTGGAATGATATATCGCATGTTCTAGCGAAACGTTTATGCGAGTTCTTAATTTTCTGTATGGATCAGCCATGTTTGCGTCAGTCATTCACAGGGCAAACAGTTGCATTAGAATGCCCACAGCACTCGAATCGTGCATATTCAAGTAAGCTGTCCAGTGCAAAATTGAATCACCTTGATCCAATATCGGACTAAAAAGCTATAGCTCGAAACATTGACGGGTCAAAACTCAAAACTGTCCCGCTGTAGAGAATCAGGAATTTTTACCTGAATTTAATTATCCAAAGCACCTACCTCTAGGGCTGAAAAAATTCTGGAAAATTCTCAAAAATAGGTTGCATAATTACCTTTCCAACGCAACTAGAATCGCCTGAAAATAACTTTTATCAAAAAGTTATGCCCAATCTATGCAAGTCATCTTCTGTACTTTTCTGAAATTCCCAGATTTGTCTTCTGTGTTCATAGAAATTTCTTGGATAAGAAACTGTAAAGAAATAGGTCAGCAGCAGGTCTGCTCGACCAATGGGTCAGTCCACAACCCATGTATTGCGTCAGACCACAAGTCAACATTGTATGTGTTGTCAATAGATTAGACAAATATTAGTTTCCTTAACTATACCTGTAATCATGTAATCGGATCTATAATAAGATCCACTAATCTAGGTTACAGTGTTATATATGTATCCATTGTCAATACAATCGATATACGAAAATTCTCTTGCAACTGTGATCTCTCTTGTATGCTTCTGGCTTGGTTCATGTATCTTTAACACAAACAATGTTTAAAAATTCTAATTTTTTGTCGGAACCTTTATCATATGTCTTATAACTCCGGTTCAAATTTTTCATCCATCTGAGTCATACATAAAATATGAAAAATAGGTCAGCGTCTCAATTCAAAAATTATGTATTTTTTCTTTATTTCTCCTAAATTTGTTGGAAGCTTGAATTTTTTATTTTTTATTTATTTTAAATATTAACAATTCATTGGAAAGCCTTCACGGTACAAGAGAGCTATACTAAAAATCCATAAACATAAGAAGAAGCAAAAACCCGCAAAAGCGACACACTCAGAAACATGACCTTCCTAGAAAAGAAACAACATGAGGAGAGGGCTAAAACAGCCCACAAACAACCATTAACCCTTAAAAGGGAGGGCCACCTCTTTCCGATTCCCCAAAATCAGGTCAATAAGGATCCCTTGGAATTGCGTAAGGATCGACGTCCACGAAGCAATGGTGAACTTGAGCCTGTAAGAAAGATCTTTAGCAGAAGAGATGGAATCCTCAAAACATTGTGAATTCCTCTCCTTACAAATGATCCATAAAATTGCTGGAAAGGCAGTCCTCTACATTACCTACCCTCTATCGGACCCAAACTCCCAGCGCCACGCCTCAAACAAGCCAAGGATAGACCAAAGATGAGCCCAACTGCAATCAAACCAACTCAAAACTCCAGACCAAAGCCTTGCGTCATTTTACAATTCAATAAGAGATAATTAACTGTTTCCTTGTCCGCTAAGCACATGGGAGTCATGGGACAAGTGTTAACAAGGATCTTCTTATGCTGGCGAAGGTTGAAAAAATCATCTTTGATCTGTTTTGCTTGGAGACATGGAAGGATTACTCTATGACATTGGTATGGTATTCTGTCCAAGTACGGCTTGGTTTTGAGAAGTATTGATGGGGTTTTAATTGGTAACAAATTTGAGTATCCATACGTGCTATGATGACATGTTTATGACTTGAGATTTGTTTCCTTTTGACTCTTGATGTGTTTGCATTGTCATCTAGCAAAGCTAAACGCAGTGGGAACAAGTAGACTGATGGAGGCTTTTGGACATGGAGAAGCTCTACACGTGTCGCATATTCTAGAACTACAGCTAGAACTCGATATCCATTTTTGTGGGATTTAATTTGGTTACTTAGCACAATTAGGCGCGACAGTGCCACCAATACTAGATTTTACTCAGCACTTTCTAGTGGGGATATAATTCACCAGTTGTGACCCTTTCTAGTGAGGTTATAATTCACTAGGTGCAGCCTTTCTAGTGGAGATATTATGCCCTAGGTGTGGCTGTGTTGGTGTGCCATATTCTTAAACTGTTTTTATTAATTCGTTCTTAAGAGTTTTTATTAATTCGTTTTTAAGTGTTGAACTTATGTTGATCTTGTTTAGACCTTGACGTTAGTCAAGAATCCTATCTGGCATTGTTCGTCTAATTCTTGTGATATCACATTCTACTTATCGTCTTTCATCATTCTATATTTGATCCCTTAACCTTATTGCAAGATTGTATGCTCGTTGGCACAGCTTGTTTTACTTACTGAGCACGTGACTCATCCCAATACAGGAACATTTTTCACAGATGACGAGGTAAATCATGATTTCATAGACCATGAACACCACGAGGAGCCTCAAGGAGAAAAAGAGTGGAGTTATGTGAGTCTCATCTGAGTATTTGATTAGCATTTTAGAGAGATAGACTTTATTCTAGTTATTTCAATTCTATAGTTAATGGTGATGTAACAAGGATTTTAATTAGTGTGATCTATTTCACTGGATTCGATTATTTAATTTTAAAATAAGAAAGATTAGATTTGCTCCGTTATTGATTGATGATGCATGGAAAAAATTCCGCTACGATGATTTGACCTATCTCACATTTGTTTGATCTCGCGATGCGACATTCGAGGAACTAGGTTTTTGGGTCAAGACATACAATACATGCACATCACCAATACTTAATTATCTGGTCATAAATGGTAGTTGTATAACATAATACACAAATTGGTAAAATCCTAATTTGCATGGAATTCACTAAACGGGCAAGCTACCAATTGGAAACTCTATGATTCCAGATTGAAGAGGTGTTGCTGGACTCTCTTTCTTTTACTATTCCCTTTTCTTTTCTGGCTTTATTTTTTTGGAAAAGGTTTTTGGACTTCTTCGTTCAATTTTAACTTGGAAAAATTCACCTTGCATGGTTCATAGTAAAGCTTACAAGATGCAGCAATTATAAAAAAGGATCATATAAGCTGTTTGGAAATGGCCATTTAAACGATTACCATATGAGACAAAGGGTGCTACTCTTAAAGCCAATCTGGACTGGGTCCTTTGGGCTTTGGCCTTGGCCCTCGAGTACCCCTCAAGCACTCATGCACACACACACACATGCATAATTTTCAGGTATGGAGAGGTCATCCCCAGGCATGGCAAGGCCTGCAGGACCCACATGCCCACTCTATGATATATCCAAGCCTCACACTCACTACACCCTAACCCTCTTGAATTAGAACTCACCTAAATCTGGCACTCATCCAAGTTTAAAAGGTCCTTGGTTTGATCTAGCACCTGACCAACTTTATCTGGAAGATGGAAACCATTTTTTGCATAAAAATAGGCCATGGGGAGACCAACCACCACCACCACACACAAAAATAAATAAATAAATAAAAAGAAAATTAAAAGAATGCCACGCTTTCTAGGTGGGTCTCAGTGTCTCACAGACCAGGACATTCTTCAAAAGGACTCTCTTGCTCGCTCTAAATATCTTTGTATGTAGGTTTAATTTGTATATATAATATAAATACAACATACATTTCTAGTGTTATACTTTATAATATAGATTGTTGTTAAAATCCTACAATTCAACCAAATACCAAGGAAAAAGAACCGTCACAAATGGCTAATATTATTATTTCTTTATTTCTTTTTTATTTTTTAGTATTTATACTTTAAAGAGGTTATCTAGTGATTAATGAAACCTTTTAAGAATTTGTGAGATTATAGCAGAGGTTTGGATAAGGAATAGGCATATGACTACGCGTTAGACTGTGACTTTAGTTTGTTTCTACATTCTATTATTTTTGGGTTTTTTTCTTTTTTATCTTCGTTCTTCATGAAATACTTTAACTTTAGGAGACACATCACAATTGCGTACAACTCGTTTATTTTCCTAATAACATTGATATCTTAAACCACTTAAACTACTTACTCATATCATTCATGATATATTAATATACGTCAAAAAAATTCTACATATGATTGTACCAAGGACATATGTGCATCGTATTGGTGCTGCTATGGGTGAAAAATATATGATTATGAATAGCTGTTTTTTTTTTCTTTTTTATTTTCAAATCTTAAACCTTTTTACAAAACATATAAAAAAACTTATGATTCGCGATACGATTTACAATTCCGTTCGATTCTACCATGTGAACGATTTGCAATACAATTTTGATTTTCAGAACAATGATAATATATCACTCAAGCCCCTGCTTGAGCTTGACCTAGGCAACTTGGGCCTTATCCGAGCTCCAACTTACCCACATGCAATTGGATATAGACAGGTCAAAATGAAGCTTGGCTCACATGTAAGGATGGATAAATTGATGAACTAACTATGGCTAACTTGACCACGACCAAAAAGGTGGCTGACTGGGCTTCCTCCTAGATGAAAGCAAATCAGTAATCAGCCAAAATAACCATGAGCAACTATGAGATATTAAATATATTCCTCTTGACCAAACCTGCAACCTTCATTAGCACACTCAATTTTAGTAGTTTCCCCAGATAAATAAGTCGCTTGGCCTAATGTATTGAGCGAGGGAGGAGGAGGCGGGGAGAGGGAGAGGGAGGGAACAGAAGGAATAGTGGGTGGGTGGGGGGGGGGTGTGGGTGGGTTATGGTTTGAAATATCCACTTAACAAGGGTTCACATACAACATGCACTAAATTAGAGTTATTTTCGTGTTTTATTAGAGATGACATCTCTCCTGGGTAAAATATTGCCCCATCCACACAAAAATTGGGTGCACTCGATGGGTTAGTCGATACCCATCTATAGGGGTGTACACGGATTGGATGGGTGCGGATTAGGCCAAATCCGTTACCTACGGATTGATGGATGTGGAATCCATCACCAATCCGTGGCCGTTAAAAACCGATCCGATCCATGGAGGACCAGATCGGATCGGTTTATCCGTTGAATCTAATGTTAAAGAAAGAGATCAAAACATGTTGTAAAGAGTCTCTACATACAAGCTAACAATCCACAAAAAAATAAAAATTACAAATATTTTTTTTTGTCCTGGAAGCTACCCAATTTATCAAAATACAAAGAGTTAATTTTATCTACACTCCATCTAATCAACAAATAAAGCCAAACATGTTATTAAATTCATAAAAATCACACTCCATCTATTGAAACCTTGAACTCTTACATTTTGACCGGTGAAGTTTTTTCTTCTTTTATATTTAAACCTCTTAACTTATATTTAGACCTTTTTTTCTTTATATTTAATGTCAACGGATCGGATCAGATTGAATCCACGATTGAGGGTGAAATCCGTCACCGATCCGTTGCTAACGGATTACAAGATTTTCAATCCATCACCAATCCATTACCTTTGGTTTGGTTAAAATCCGCGGATCGGATCAGATTGGATCGGTTTTACAGATCGGTGGATTTTTTGTGACCCCTACCGTCTAATGAAGCCAACATTGTCTAATTCAAACTAGTATTAAAGAATTTTGGACCTATTTATTACTATAGAAAATTAGAATCGTATCATGACAAGAGAAATGAATCGTGAATTGCTCGTGTATCATGGGAAATTCACTATTTTGTTTAAATAAAAAAGGAAAAAATTGGTATTCAACAATGGATCAAAAACTCGTATCTCACTACAAAGAAGTTGGTAAGAGATGGTATGTGATTGCCTCTCGATGATTTTAAATCTTTCTTCCACTTGATCTGTCACCTTTTCATCTCACCAATCTCGTCGGCCTCTACCTCGACCACACAACATGTTTGACGTCAAGAAAGCACTTGAAAGAACTAGGAAAAAAAAATAAGGCTATGAGACTGATACAGGAGCACATGGCCTGTATTTGAGACCATGTGACTGGTCAGGGCCTCGATTATATGGATCCATTTGATCAATCATAAGGACTTCTGATCTATTAAGAGAGAAGACCCAAACTATAAGTTGGATGGTCAAGATGGCTCAAATTGGGAATTGCAGAAGTGCTAAAATTGTTGGGCATCCAAATTAGACCTATAATGATCCAAAGAGTCCATTAATACTGGACTGTAAGTCGTCAATCCTGCGCCGGTTAAACTTATGGAGTCAATAATTTCTTGGGTTCTATGCACAAAGGTCAAAAACCTAATTGAAGGAGTACAGAGAAAATAAAAGAAAGGAAACTGAATTAGTTAAAAAGAAATATATAGAGGTGTTTCTCAAGGTTGGATTTACAAAACAGTACATATGTTCCCATGAGTTACAAATAAGTCCATAATGATTCTTTAACACTCCCCTTTAAGTTGGCGAATAGATATCTACCTAGCTTGGATTATGCATTTAACTACTTGGTATTGGTCATCTGTAAGTGCATACTCTAGCTTGTTATCTATATTGTCGACCTTCTCTCTGATAAAATGACGATCGACTTCAACATGTTTTATATGCTCATGGAAGATTGTTTGCTATGACTTTTTACTATCATCCGACCGTTACGGAGGCTTTTGCCTCTGTTCAATACATAATGACTGAAGTCAAATTTTGGTTGGTTAATCCGATCAGTTCATCGATGGTCAGCAAGTATGATGGTCCTAATGATGATACTACACATTTCGTGTATCTCACGGGCAGATTTAAAAAACCTTGCAAATTGGCTTGGGTTACGGATGTGGTTCTGGCTGTATTGACTGCATCGTTTCGTGTAACTGGCTATTCCTTACCCTGGGTATGTTGTGTTGATTTACTGTCACAGTGTCATTCCATGGTACCATTATGTCTAAATCCTAACTCATATGGTAAAATCCTCAGCCACAGTAGTTCACATGTCCCCCGTTCCATTGCTTAATACTCGGGTTCAGAACTAGACCTTGTTATTACCAGCTGCTTCTTGCTTGATGCAGCCCTGAATCCACAAATGGAAAAGGACCAATTCCACGAGGGTTTTGGCCCAATTCCAAGGAATTCAATACAAGAGCATTCTTACACCAGAAAAAACACTCACAACACTATAAGGCAAACTAATCAATTCTTTACTAAATAATGAAAGCTTATCCTTCCAACCAAGGATCAAAATGGCAGTTGCGGCTGGCATAGCGGCCAATAGCCAAAACTCTACGTAGCAATTGCGGCAATACAGTGGCATAGCGGTGTGAATTTTTTAAATGGTAAAAAAATGAATATTGCGTAGCAGCCAATCTTGTGTTTTTTTAGTGATTTCAAACCATATAAGAGTAGCGACAACTTTAGGGGAGGCTATTGGGGAGGAGAAATGGAAAAAAATGTGTTATAAATTAAAATTGATTGGCTCTACTATGTTTTAGACCGTAGCGCTGCTACTTTCAAAATAGCGTAGGAGCCTTAACCGCTACGGCCGATAATGTGGCCACTACGTGTTATTTTGAACCATGCTCCCAATAGGGGAATACAAATTTTTCCAACTACACTTCCTACTCTCTTAAATTTTCTCTGAAAATTAGAAATTGCTAAATAATCCCAAATCATAAAACTCCTAATTAAAGATTCTTAATTGACTTAACTTCCACAGTAATTTGGCTGTGTACCCTTTGGGCTTAAGGGCTAGGCCCACTGGGCTAGGTCAACCATGGATCATGGGACTGGCCCACATAAACTACCAAGGGAACTCATCAAGTTCAGAACTCGTTAAGAGGCTTAATCCTAATATCAACAAACAAGATTCAAGGAAATAATGAAACAAGCCTAGAACTTACACTAGCCAAGAACATGATACCACAATCCCATTTGAGATACTTCTTGCCTAACTTCAAGTTCAAACTTTTCTTGGCCAAGAGTGATAAAGAGAGTAAATCTCAGAAAACCAAAAATAATGATCATGTGGCTTCTCATCCAATATTATACGAGTTCCAAAGCAAAGAAACCTAGAATTGATCATTACCATTTCTCAATCTCAACTTTCAATATAAATAAAACTAAAAACAATACAAACTCTAAGAAATAACAAATAAAATAAGATTTAATAGAGAAAAGCTTTCGAAAGTATTGGAACTCATGTCCCAGTTGCACATGACCACACACATGGACAATTGGGCACAACTTGGGTTGGAAAGTCACAATGTGCATGACTAGGCCTTGCCTAGCTGTGCATGGACCCAAATGGGCCCAGCATGGCTAGGATGGATATGAAAGGGTTGGTGTGGGCCCACTTGGCTCATATGAGGCTAGCATGAGATTAATGTAGAACATAACAGGCCCAACCCAACAAAGGCCCATGTACAGCCTCCCACAAGTGGGATATACTCAAGATTGTTAGCTGATTTCTCTCATTCCTTGTATAGGATAGAATATATTCTTTCCATTCTTGGTTTTCTTTCCATTCTTTTGTTAATTCTAATTTGTACTCTTTACATAATTAGAGCCTTGATTAAAGGCATAATAATCTTATAAATAGAACTGTTGATGCTCAACAAAGGCACGACCTTCTCTCCCACCATTACTATTCTTCTTCCTCTCCTTCTTCACACAATATTACATGGTATCAGAGCACTGTGGGATCTCTCCATATCAACACCAGGTCTTCTCCCACATCTGAAGAATCTCTCACTCTCAGCAGAATCTCTGTCGTCCTTCTGCAAGGTGACCATCCAAGGTGGGCCATCTTCAAATCATCCAGAAATCAAAAACAGTCACCACCACTGTGGTCGACCCTCTTCTCTACGATTTATGGGCATTTTTTCAGGATTTTTAGCACATCGGAGGTAGGCCATCGACTGCTACTTGTGTTTTCACAGTTTTATAAGATAGTTTTCATCATATCCGTTCAATTTTGCGGATTTCATCAGTTTGCCTTGCAACTTGTTCTGGAAGTTAGTACAAAGTCTCCCACAGAAGACTGCATTCTCTGATCAGAGGTCTGATCCCATTGTGGGCCCCACGTGACCACTCCAGCACCAAAATAGTGGTCGTCTGGCTCTTTTATTGTCACTGTTGGGTTATTTTTTGTTTGGAGTTCATTTTTTTTTTTTTTGCTCCAGTTATCCATCTGAACCAGTCATTCAGCCTCTCTTGTTGGTTTTTGCTGACTAGTTGCTGTTTTTGTCCTCTCCATCCCTCTCTGTCAAGGGAATTTTCAGATTTCAGACACCATTCTGAACCTGATTTCAGATTCTGTTTGCTGCTTATTTCCGTCAGATTACTGTTTCAGCGTGGTTAGTGACAAGTAGCACTACTGTTTTGCTGACATCCGTTCTCTGTGACACATTCTGCTGCCAAATTTGAGAACATGGACAAGTATGATGTTATTCCCGTTAAGTTTAATGGGCAAAATTATATGGCCTAGTCATTCCATCTGAAGAACTTTGTCGAAGGACAGGGGCTATTTGGTTATCTTGATGGAACAGTTACAAAACCTTCTACTACAAGTACCACAGACTCCAAAGCTATAGCCACCTGGTCCAAGGAAAATGCCAAAGTGATTACTTGGATACTCAACTCTATTGATTCCTCCTTGGCCGTGGCTCTTCAAGCCTATGCTACAGCCGCAGATATGTGGGCTCACCTTAAGAAGATCTATCATCAAACCAACAAAGCCCGGAAATTTCACTTGGATAGTGAAATTGCTAAATTTACTCAAGGGGATAGATCTGTGCAGGAATACTTTAATGGCTTCCTCACCTAATGGACTAAACGGGATTCCATGTTGATTCAGATAGTCTCTACTGGCTTTCTCTCCGAGGCTCTTAAACTCCAAGAGGAAACTCACATTAGCCAGTTCCTTATGAATCTACAGCCATAATTTGAATCGGTTTGGTCTGCCCTCATGAACCGAGAACAGTCTGCTAATCTTGATACCTGCTTTTAAGAAGTACTTCGTGAAGAACTTCGTCTCACCTCCCAGGGGGCTATTCTTGAAGAACCAAAGGCTTTCCTTGCCCCCATTCCAGTTGACTTTGCTCTTTTAGCAACCCCCAATCCAAAGCTCACTCAATGCTATGAATGCAAAGGATTTCGTCATATTGCCAAGAATTTCCGCAAGAAGTTGGTTTGCCGCTACTACAAGAGGTCTGGTCATCTTATTGATGATTGCCGCAGCCTTCAGCGACAGAATGCGGCGCAACCGAAGAAGCCTCCCTCCAATTTGCCAAACCAGCATTTTCCTTCCGTATTCTAGGCCCAAACACCATCATCTGATGTAGGAAGCACTTCATCTGGGGCAGTATCCATGACTCCTGCTCAAATTCAAGAACTGATCCAGAGCACGGTTACTTCTGTATATGCGTCTATGGGCATCTCTAGTGGTCGGTATCAAACTCATATAGCATCTTCTGCTTTTCATTCCTCTGCTTATCTTTCTTCTCCTATTACCTTTTCCACCTGGTTTTTATATTCAGGGGCCTCCAATCACATGACATTTGTAGAACATAGCTTTACAGATTCACACTCTTACCTTGGAAAAGAGCAAATAACCACTGCTAATGGTGATCAACCACTCATTTCGGGAGCCGGTACCATTACTTTATCTGGTGTTTCTGGCCAATCCATCACTCTTCCCAATGTTTACGTTGTTCCCAAATTATCAACCAATCTTCTTTCTGTAGGACAACTTATAGATGATGGCTATCTTGTTCACTTTTCTTCCTCTGGTTGTGTTATACAGGGGCGGCACACTGGGAAGGTGATCGCAATGGGGAGTAAACATGGGCGCCTATTCTTGCTGGACATTGGACATCATTCTCTCTTTGCTTTTTTTTCTAATTTCAATAAATTGTAGACTGTTTGGCATAAACGTCTTGGTCATGTGAACAATGCACACTTTATTTCCTTGTTTAAAATTGGTTATTTGGATTCTACTATTGATTATAAAATGATGTCTTCTTTCTCTCAATCTAAGTGTGAAACTTGTTGCTTAAGTAAAAGTCATATTTTGCCTTTTCCTGTTCATAATGCTCGTGTTTGGCATCATTTGACATCATTCATTCCGATGTTTGGGGAATTGCCCCTACCTTGAGTAGAATAGGATTTAAATACTATGTGACCTTTATTGATGACCATTCTCGTCATATTTGGATTTACTTTATGCGCATGAAATCTGAAGTCTTCTCCATTTTTCAAAAATTTTATAACATGGTCCAAACCCAATTTCAGAAAGCAATCAAAATTCTTAGATTAGATTCCGGTGGAGAATACATGTCTCCTAAATTCTCTGCTTGCCCTTCTGATAAAGGAATTATTCACCAAAAATCTTGTCCGCATACTCCTCAGCAAAATGGGATTGCGGAAAGAAAGAATAAACATATTCTTGAAACCGTTCGTACTTTGTTGATTGCATCCTTAGTTCCTCCCAAATTTTGGTGTGATGCTGCACAGACTGCTGTGTATCTTATCAACCGTCTTCCTAGCACTGTTCTAGGCAAGACTACTCCTTACGAAGTTCTCTTTGGTCACACCCCTTCATATTCTCACTTACGTGTTTTTGGTTGCCTGTGTTTTGTTCATCTTCCTCCTACTGAGTGCACAAAGTTATCTCCACAGGCTGCTAAATGCATTTTTTTGGGTTACAATAATGACCACAAAAGGTTTTTGTGTTATGATCAATTGGAAAAACGCATGCGCATATCTCGTAATGTTATTTTCTTGGCACATATTCCCTTATTTTCTTTACATTTGGATAGTTATCCTATTGCTGTATCATATCTGCCACAATTCTCAGAGTTCACTTCTCCAGCACCTCTTCCCAACGTCCATGTCCGGCAGAACAAAGTCCCTCCTCTGGCGACTCCCTCTCCCGATCCTCTCCTAGCGCCGCCTACTGAGTCTTTAGGTAATGATCCTTCTTCTGATAGCACCACATCCTTCTGTTGCCCCTAACTGCTATGGATTTCATGCTCTTTTTACTTCCTTAGATAGTACTCCTATACCCACCTCATATTCACAGGCCTCAAAGGTTCCTTACTGGCAGGATGCCATCGCTGACGAGTTAGTTGCTCTTGAAGCCAACCAAACAAGGGACTTGGTACCGGCCCCGGATGGAGCCCCTATAATTGGCAGCAAATGGATATACTTCATCAAAGTATACTCTGATGGGAGTCTTGATCGCTACAAAGCCAGATTGGTTGCACAGGGATACAAGCAGGAATATGGAATTGACTATGAGGAAACATTTGCACCAGTGGCGAAAATGACCACCGTTCGTACTCTTCTTTGTGTCGCGGCAGCCCGCAACTGGCCTCTATGGAAAATGGACGTAAAAAATGCTTTTCTACATGGGGACTTGCGCGAGATTGTCTATTTAAAAGCTCCACCAGGATATGCTTGTCCTCCAAAGCATGTGTGCAAATTGCGGAAAGCTCTTTATGGGCTTAAACAAGCTCCCTGGGCTTGGTTTGATAAGTTCCAGGCAGCAATCCTTCAAGCCGGATTTCGTCATAGTCACTCTGATAGTTCCCTCTTCCTCAGATGGACATCGAAGGGCTACACATTCCTCTTGGTCTATGTTAATGATATGATTATCAGTGGAAATGATACTGCCGGCATTACGGATCTCAAACACCACCTTACTCGCCACTTCCGAATGAAGGATCTTGGTCCTCTCACCTACTTTCTGGGGCTTGAGTTTGTGCGTAACAAATTAGCCATTAGGGCCCTTCAGCGCAAATATGCGACAGAATTGATCACGTCAGCCATGCTTGATGATGCTCACACTTTTGATACACCTTTAGAATTGAACACCAATATCAATTCCGATGATGGCACTCCCCTGGATGATCCATCTGTTTTCCTGCAGATAGTTGATAGTTTGCTTTACTTAACTATGACTCGGCCGGATATTTTTCATGCAGTTCATACTGTTAGCCAGTTTGTCAACAATCCCCACAAGCCTCACCTCGCTGCTGCATTGCGCATCCTCCGCTATGTTAAAGGGACTCTTCATCATGGTCTCTTCTTCCCTGCTGATACTTCTCTGCAATTATCAGCTTATGCGGATGCTGACTGGGCTGGTTGTCCGAACTCTCGAAGGTCTACCACTAGCTGGTGTATGTTTCTTGGAAAATCTCTGATTTCATGATAGTGCAAGAAGCAAACCACTGTCTCAAAGTCCTCTGTTGAAAGAGAATATCGGGTGATGTCCTCCACCAGTGCTGAAATTATCTGGCTCCGCCGCCTTTTGTGTGAATTGGGTAATCCTGTTGGTAGTTCCACACCTCTCCATGGGGATAATACAAGTGCTACCAGAATTGCCAACAACCCGGTCTTCCATGAAAGAACAAAGCACATTGAGATTGACTATCACTTCATCCATCAACATGTGGTTACTGAGAAGATAACTCTGCCTCATGTCTCTTCTTTTAACCAGTTGGCGGATATCTTCACCAAAGCACTTCCCAAACAGCATCATTATGATCTAACTAGCAAATTGATGTCTTCAATCTTACCACATCAATTTGAGGGGGAGTGTAGAAGATAACAGGCCTAGCCCAACAAAGGCCCATGTACAGACTCCCACACGTGGGATATACTCAAGATTGTTAGCTGATTTCTCTCATTCCTTGTATAGGATAGAATATATTATTTCCATTCTCTGTCTTCTTTCCATTCTTTTGTTTATTCTAATTTGTACTCTTTACATAATTAGAGCCTTGATTAAAGGCATAATAATCTTATAAATAGAACTATCGATGCTCAACAAAGGCACAACCTTCTCACCCACCATTACTCTTCTTCTTCCTCTCCTTCTTCACACAATATTACAATTAACTAGGTCCTATGGGCCAAGCAAACCCTCACATGGCTAAATATGGCTTCATGGGCTTCCTTCTAAAGGCCTCCTTGGCTAGGAGTTTAGCATCCTTCCATCGCTTCAGCCTAACACTCAAACCCATAAACTTGGATTGAGCCAAATCACCAATGGGGTCCACTGGGCCTCATCAAACAAGGCAACCTCACCCAAAGGGCACATGAAATAAAACAAACTCAACTAACCCCAACGATTTCACCGATTTTTGTTAAAACATCAGCTACATTCATTCAATTATACTAAATTAAGCTAAAGGCTTTTGGATTTAATTTGACTGGCAGTTTTTATTTTGACCCACTGTTATGCTTCTGCCAACTCTTTTTTTTTCATCAAACCACTCATGTTTCAGTTGTTCCTTTATGCAACTATTCCCTTTTTGCTCCAATTTCTTTATTTCTGTTTTATACAACTTGCCCTATGGAAAGAGGGAACTGTTCCTAATATATGATTATTTATTTTACAGTGGAGATACTGCGCTAAGCACGGGTTATTGGGCTATTATACTATATTCAGCTAAAGGTTTTTGGATTTAATTTGATAGGCAGTTTTAATTTTGACCCACAGTTATGCTTCTACCCACTCATTTTTTTCATCAAACCACTCATGTTTCAGTTGTTCCTTTATGTAACTATTCCCTTTCTGCTCCAATTTCTCTATTTCTGTTTTATACAACGTGCCCAATGGAAAGAGGTAACTGTTTTTATATATGATTATTTATTTTATAGTGGAGATACTGTGCTGGGCATGGGTTATTGGGCTAGCGCAATCTTATTGTAGACATGCTTCAAAGTGACTCGCAATGTTTCCCGGTACCCACCACATAACAACAAACCTGGAAAATATAGCATTCCATACTACATTGCCATTTGGCAGGAAAGCCATCCAGCTAAAGGCAACCAGTCTTCAAAGGAGCGCAAATTGACCAAAGATTCGCCAAAGCACACATCATTGTCATTTCCATGGAAATTGCTGAACACAAGATTTCTGTGAATACTATTCATGACCTCAATGTGAGATTTCATCTTCTTATATAGGGTTTTCTATTTCTATATACAGTAAGTGCTATCAATTTACAATCCCCTTGACAAGGCAATAACAGTTAATGACTATGTAATCAAATCTCCTAACAAGGAAATATATAATTGTACATGATTGAATGTTTGACCACTTGTGGAGAATAATAATGTAGTAAGTGGGTCTGGGCCAAGGTGTGATTAACAATGGGCCAGGGCCCATGTAGTGTGCAAATGGACCTACGTTCACACTCATGTCCTAGTAGCATGATTCCACCTTGAACACAACAGTTACTGACCGTGACCAAACTCTTCTCTCCATCCCCTTTCAAGGAATATACAGAGGTTGCTACTCTCCATTTTACCAAGTCACTTAAATATACAGAAAATTAACAAGTTCCATCACAGTTATGTAGGAAATATTCCTGTGGATAGATATTCCCAAGGCAATCAATTGTTTTATTTCAGAAAACATATAAAAAAATGAAAGCACGGAATAATATAGTACCACAGGAAGAACTCAATACCTGCAAAGTGGCCAAGGCTGCATCTCTTGTTTCCCCTGAATGCAGACACAACTCAACCAGATTCATTGCAACCGACACTTTCATGGTAATCCATTCTTCTTTATTGTGGGATTCAAGGTTAACCACATCCAGAGACAGGGGCATTGGTTGCTCCACCACATCATCTGAAGAAATTTCAGGGCTGCATTTCAGTGAAGGCACAGTATGTGGGGTCTCAGAGATATTTGATAATGCAGAGTCTGTTACTATCTGGTACTCTTTATTGGATAAAGCTGCTTTGAGTTCTTTTATCTGGAGATTCAGCAATAAATATATCAGAAACAGCAAAGTATCATGGAAATATCATGATAGCTATTTACGGCGGCCTATATGTCTTTGGAAACTGTACTGTAGTACCTTGATACCAGCCTCTATATTTGGAATTTGGTGCAACAAATCCCGAAGCGATCTCCGAATAACAACAGAAAGTCCCTTGACATCTTGGATAATACTTTCACCCAAACTTGTTCCAGTACCGACAGTCAAGTTAATGTCTTCAACCTGCAGCACCCAAAAAGTGATACCTTTTCAAGTAAGCACTCACATCATCAAACTGAAAATAAATAAAATTTCGATTTCAAATGCCTGTGTGTGTTACCCCATGACATAATGGGATAGTGACCAACTAATCACTGTGCATAAGTCCTTACATATGCAAGACCCAATATCTTGTCCAATTCAAGAAGAGCATTTTTTATGCATGTAATAAAGATCCAATATCTCATTGGTGAATTCTAGTGCTTCAAGTCCTTGGAAACTGCAGTTCTATTTCAACAAGATCAAGTCCTTGGATTTTCATCAAGTGAGACCGCTCACAGTATGGCAGATACCTTAGCTAAGCAGGGTGTTGCTAGGACTACAGCACCAGTTGTTTCTTCTGTTCAATTTCTTTAAAGCATTGATTGTAATGCTCTTATTAATACATGGTGATTTGTTCTACTTATGGGTTGTGTATCTTGTATGGACATCTTTTCCCATTGATATAATTTTACCATTACCCAAAAAACCACAGCTCCAATATCTCGTAAACTGACACATTGAAATTTGAATGGGCTGAACTCAATGAAAATCTCGTGATTACAATATGTTTATAGGCGATCATTCACCTTTTACAAAATATATTATGAAGAGATGATGTTTACAATATTTATCCAGATAGCAAACGCATAGTCCAATTAATCATAGGAATGGCCTTTATACGTTTTTCATTGGAGTTGTGTGTGTGTGTGTGTGTGTATAGGGCTGTGTTCCTGTACATATACCTCACATGGTAACCACCTAGGGCCCCACTGATGACTGGGAGAGGAGGCACGGGGGGGTGGGGGTGGGGAAGACCATCTCATGATGGTCCCACATATCAAATTTGGGGTCAATCTTATGCCTCTAACCCCTTCATCCATAGCCCAAAGTTAAACGGTTTTATCATAATCATCATCATCATCAATGTTTAACAGTTTTATATCATATATGTGTGTGTCCATCGATCCAACATTCGAGTCCATTCATATGGGTGCCAAAACCTGCGATGGGTGAGTATCAAGGGGGGTCCCTGTTTGGTGATAGTGGAGCCCATCATGCTGCAAGGTGTACGTACTAGAAGATTTCAATCTAGTGCACACCTCAGCGGGACCCACATGATGGTCCATCATATTTAACCACACACCAACCACCCCCCCCCCCCCCCCCCCCCCCCCCCTCCTCTTTCCCTTTTCCCTCTCCTAATGCACATCCGCTTGCAAGCGAAAATGCGTCACAATTAGAAACCCCCCTTGGGACCAAAGGTATCGAAAATGTCCCCCACACCTACCTGCTTACAATGATGGAGGCTTGGATGATGATCCTAACCACTTGATCAATGGTTGACAAGTTTTCACCGTCCAAAACAAGTGCACGGTCAATCCAACTGTCCAATCCATTCGGATAGGTGACAAACCTTGGGGTCAATGACTATTAGAGTGGGTCCCTATTTTATGGTCCACTTGGATGGATCATCATGTGGGCCCCACAATCTCAAGCAGCAAATTAAGCTGATGAGTGCACGAGCCGAGGAAAGACTCAGGGTGGGTTGTGTGTCTCCACTTCTTAATGTCTTGGATCATTTTCTATATAAGTGCTTAGCCTAATTTCTTCCATTAGATGAATAATTGAATAAGAAAAAAGATTGATGATTACAAATCAATAAAAAAAATAAAAAAAAACCCTAGAGAACAACTAAGGACCATTAAGAAAGGATCTGTTAGGTGGAGGAACTCGATGCGCTTGGACCAAGTGACTAGGCATAATCTAGAAACTGCTTTGCATTTGAAGTTTTAGACCTTCTAGAGGATTTTTCAAATTTGGTAGATTTATTAGATTTCTTATAATTGATATGATTTAGCATAATTAGGGAGTTTCTAATTTTTGTATGGCTTGATTGCCAAGTTAGTGATTAGAATTTATTATATAAAGGATGTAAATCCATTCAATTACGACATATTACATTGAATTTGAATGAGAGTTAAGAGTTTTTCTCAATCGTGTGCTTCTCGTCTGTTGTGTGAGACCAAGACATTCTGTCTAAGCCCTTTGGCTTAGAGAATAGCCCGTTGGCTTTCCTCCTTCGTTCCTTGCGCTACTTCACCAATGACCAAAACAAGGAGGGCAGAAAAGGGGTGTTTTTAAAGTGGGGAGTTTTTGAGATCATATATATATATGGGCTTTGTTCTAGTGAGATTTGTTCTCACATAGTCACCATGAGAACTTTTTACGGGGATGGGACCAAAGGGGATGGAAAAATCTATGTGGGGCCACCCCAATTATCAAGTTTTACTTTGACCCCAATCCCATGCCTCCAACCCCTTCATCCCTGGCCCACAAGTTTAATGGCTTCATATTAAAAAAAAATCGACCCTCCATCCAATGGTCCAATCCATTTGGATGGGTGACAAACCTCGTGATTAGTGACTATCATGTGGGGTCCCTGTTTGTGCACTATTTGGATTGGTTGCTAGGTGGGCCTCACCAATAGTTCTCACGGAAGCATGGTGAGAACTAGTTCTCAATATATATGCACGCACACGCACACGCACGCGCGCGCACACATAGATATATATATCTTCAATGGTTCAGTCCATTCGGATGTGTGCCAGTCCTTAGGATCAGTGTATCGGGGGGGGAGTCCCTGTTTGTGCATGGTTTGGATGGGTTGCTAGGTGAGCCCCACCAATAGTTCTCACGGAAGCACGGTGAGAACTAGTTCTGACCTGAATATGTTTTATATAAATATATATATCAGATTTATTGTTGCTGACTGTGATTCTGTAATTTATACAACTGCTATAGTAGATTTCTTCAATGTTGATCATCAATCCCCAATTTGTAGCTTTTATACTGAAGAAATCTGTTAGCTGCCTCCCTATTTGCAAGGGGTAGTGGTTAAAACTCTTTCCAAGACCTTGATTGATGCCTTGAGGTATCCTATAAAGTACGGGTAATGCTGATATGCACTTCTTTTGCTTGCAAATATCAGTTGAACCCATCTTGCACTAACTGTTGACTTCCATGACCAGAAAAAAAAACCCCAGAACATCCTCTGATTGCATCTTCAATCTAGGCTTGAAATCTCTTAGTTTCCATCACCAAATCTGCCTTGAAGTCAATCACCAGATTTGAAGAAAAATGCAGATTACTGCATGTTCCCCAAAATCTAAGGTGTGCACACACTTGGGGATGAATCTGGATGTGAGGCCCATATGGCCCATTTGATCAAAGATCAAAACCATTGGCCTGAAACTCCACTCCAAGGCAATTCTTGTGCTCTGATCCGTAAGTGGATCGGGTCTTGATGGGCACACCAACAAGCTGGCCCAATAACTGCCCCCCTGAATTTTTTTTCAGTTTCATATTTTCAGAAAATTGCACATAAGCCCTTGACTTTTACTATTTAACATTTAAACCTCTCAAGAGTCGGGTTGAGTTCTAAACATTCTGCAATTTCATTTAAGCCCCTGATATTCTTTGCTTTTATAGCTGAACCTGATTTGAGCCATTTCCTTGAGTTTCAACTAGGTGCCAAAAGTTACAAATAAGCCCCTGTCACTTACTATTTTTACAGCTGAAAGTGTTATGGGTCATTTTCTTGAATTCAAGTTTCTGAAAATTGCATATTAGTCCCTGTTTTTTTATTGTTTTATAGATGGAGTTGTTATATGACATTTGGGATCGTTAAGTTTATGTTTACGGATAGTTTTTATGGGTTAATCTATAAACCCAACCCCACCAACCACGCCCCCCCCGCCCCCCCCCCCCAAACAACACACACACCCAAAAAAACAAAACCACTAGGTCTACCATCTTCATAGACATAGTGCAATTACATGATGCTCCCTTGTTTTTTCCCTTCCTTATGAATGTTTAAGATTATGTATTTAGATTGGAAGTAGTTTCCCTAGATTCTTTTTTTGAAAATAGTTTCCCTAGAATTCAAGTGCTATTTGATGAAGTGGACTAATTTCTAGCCTTGTTAAGCTATAATTCATGACGAACCATGCGAGTGTGCATCCATGTGTGTTTATTGACTTTGACCCCCATTTGAGGCACCATCTAACAGTATGGCTAGCACAGTTGGTTTGCCAATGCTGTGAAGGAGTCACATGACATGGGATGTGGGAAGTCCCTTGTTCCTATATACTAGTCTACAACTAGCCCCACTGAAAGCTATTTATATTCATTACATGGCTTAAAGCTATCTTAGCAAGTAATGTGGGTGCCAGATGGAGAATCGTACGGGGTTATATGTACATGGAGAAGTAGAAATAGTGAAGGTGTAACCTGCGAATGGAGACCCGGGTGCAAGATTGTTTTGTACAAATTGGAGGCTGTGAGATGTGCCTTTGTTGTTCTTTTTTATGTATATTCACTCACGTGTCACCTATTCTGACATTTTAAGGTATCTAGAGTTAAACACCTGAAATTCATTTCTTGTATTCTATTTCACATCTGATTCACCCTTATGCTTATCTTCTTGTACAGTTCACAGAACTGTTCATTTTTAAATGCTCTTGGCATGTAGATTGGTACTTGCTCGAACTATGCATTTTTTTATTATTTTCAGATTGCGAGGTAGGGCATCCCGACGAAAGCTTCAAGGAGGCTTCAGGGGTGATAGCTAAGTATTGCGAGACCCACCTTGAGAGCATATCAGAAAATAGAAACTTTAGACATCTCTTTTCCTTTGATGTCTAGTTGAACATTTGATGGTTTATAGTTGAAGTGTTTATGGAGAAGAACTTTGCTGTATTGAATTTACTCAACTTTGATAGTTATATGAACCTTACTCTGTTAAGAGGATCAAAGCAAAACTAGTTCTGCTGCATTGTTATTGTGTTTGATTAAATGTGATTATGGTTGTGATCAATCCCACTTGCAGAATTCGGATGTCTGGGTTAGTTGGACCAAGTTCACATAATTTCAATGGACTAAGTTTAGCAGTGTTGCATGAGCATATTCAGTCTTCCAACTTTAGCTTTTTCTACTAGCTACTAATTTCTTCAAGAGAAGACTGCAGTTGCAGTACATGTAGTGGTATCCCATTAGGATGTTAAGTATTTTAAGGCCTGCCAATCATACCAATTGGTGAGGTCAGAAAAAGATTAGCAGCTTCTGATGATCTTGTAGCACGTAAGAACTTTTCAAATTGCATTGAGCCTTGTTCAAACTCCATTGCAACTGCTGGTGTCTGGGAATCCCTTGTCTATGTAACAGTCCATAAAGGGGGCACATAGGCCACTGATATTTTCGGGAGGGCGATGCTCTCCCACATAGTGTTACAAGCTTTGATGCTATTATTTTTCACAACTCGATGCAAGAAAGAGTAGTTATAAGCAACATTGAAGGGGAAAAAAATTGAAATTGGTAATATAACCCGTGTCTGACTGGTAAGGTGGAGACGATCTGAAATATGGTAAAACAGGTTTTGTGAAGGAACAATAGTAATTCTTCAAGTACCATGATTCCTTATATTGAAAGGTGTAAACGTCTTGGACATGTGTGATTTGTAGGGCATGTTGATGAGGACCTAGAGAGTTACGCAGCTTACGCTGCTACTCAACAGCTGAACTTTCCACCTCCAACTAGTGCCCTTATTAGTCAATCTGATCAGGATAGGACTGGTCAATATCATTGCAAAGATCTGGAATGTGCAAAGCCAGATGGTCTGGAGCCTACAGATGTTGACAGGAATCAGAAAGATAGAATGGAGATCATATGATTGTTGATATACATTCTTGTGCCGCTCACTAACAGCTCAAGCTTATGGTGTTACTGGTCAATAACATGGTATACTATCAGAGCAAGAGGTCACGAGTTCGAAACCCCTGGGAGGTATGTTACCTCCATCTATCCGGTCTATTAAGTTTCGTTTGTCTGTTGAGTTTCGAATTCGAACAGCTTCCCGTTCAAGGGGGGATGTTGATATACATTGTTGTGCCGTTCACTAACAGCGCGAGCTTTTGGTGTTATTGGTTATTAATATAGTATCAGAGCCAGAGGTCACGAGTTAGAAACCCCTGGGAGGCATGTTACCTCCATTTGTCTATATGATTAATTCCATTCCGTCTGTTTGTCTGTTGGGTTTCAAATTTGAATGACCTCCCGTTCAAGGGGTGTGTTGATAGACATTGTTCTGTTGTTCACTAACAGCTCGAGCTTATGGTGTTTCTGGTTATTAACATGGTATCAAAGCAAAATGTCACGAGTTCGAAACCCCTGGGAGGAAAATTACCTCCATCTGTTTGGTCTATTCCGTTCCGTCTGTCTTTTAAGTTTTGAATTCAAACGGCTTCCCGTTCGAGGGGGTTTGTTGATATACATTGTTGTGTCGTTCACTAGCAGCTCGAGATTTTGGTGCTACTGGTCATTAACAATGATGAGGATTGGTTGGAAATGGGGTCTTGTTTGATCTAGCACTGACCATATGAAGCCTTCTGTGAAAGAGTTTTTGGACAAAGAACAAGAGGTTGAGAAGTCAAAGAAGAAACTGGAGGAAAAGATGAATTGAGAACTTAAATCTTCACTGTTTGATGAACTATAATTTCACTTTTAAGATCAAGTTATAGCTTCTCAATGTTTGCATAATTGATTTATTTTTGGGGTTGTAGGCAGTGTTGAGAAATGGGGTCATCCACTGTTAGTTCTTGCATAGAAGGAAGACTTTTTCGGGTTTCTAATTGCAGACTGATATGATTGCCCCGGGAACATCAGCTTAGACCCAACGGTAGTAACAGCCATTTGCTCTAAGCCTCTTATCTTCATTTGTTGCAACAAACACTCTTTATGCATATATATCACATACAGTTACATAGAAATAGACGCAGGATTGTTCGGGGAAACCCCTAGAAATAGACGCAGGATTGTCCGGGGAAACCCACAACCAATCCTTTCTCAGTTATTCTAATATTGATGTTGTATCATGGTGTCAGAGATCATCTCTAGTTTATGTCTTTGGTGGAACCTCTTCAAGATAACAAGCGTACCAAATTCTGATCAAATCATCTCCTCGAACAATTTCCAAAATGATTTCAATATGCAGAATAATGATTAAGGACATCTCAGCAAGAAGATCAAATTGTTGTCTAGACGAATTTTTCCAACAAGTTTTTCAAAGATGCATTTATCTAGTGTTTTCTTTAAGCTGGAGATTGTAGATATCCACACTCCTGCTTGAGGAGAGTGTTGAGGTTCATACAGGTCCTATTTGTAATTTCGGTTTCACTGAAGGACCGTTTTGTAATTTGATAGAACTTCAGGAACACCTGTAAATTCATATTTTTTTTCATTAATATAAATATAAATGTCAGGTCATCAAGAAGACTTATGAATGACCACCTAAATCTTTTTTAAAGCACTTCTCTTATCTCTGTCTTATCATCTTTTTCCTTTCTCATTGCATTTTTTTCTTCTTCTCTTTCCTTCATTGTTCTTGTATTGTAAGCAACAGTTTAAATGATAAAATTAAGAACATAATCTTAATGATTTAATACCAGTATTAGAGAAATATCGAGTGACCATACCTGGATGGTTAATATTTCCAAGTGGACTGCACCCATTTCACTTTTATCACCATGAAGCCAATGAAAAGTATTTTGGACAGTTATGTGAAGCACATCAAGCTCTAAATAACTGCAAATTTTCCATATAAAATATTAATAGGGATAAAAAAAAAAGTTAGCCTTACATGCAGAGCATACTGACTCTAGCGAATGATCTCATAAAAGACCTTTAAAAGTAATGACAAAACACTTACTCAAGGCTATTCGTTCTCTGAGGCATCACTATTATTGGCTTCTTGAGTGAAAGATCCAACTTTAAAGCAGGTGACCCTTCAATTTCACTTGCAGTAAACCACTTCTCTGAGTTGGTTGCCTGATCTTTTAGTTTTACAACTTTGTTCGAATTTCCAGGAACAAGGCCCATAAAGTAACTAACAACCTGCAATAGAACTTTTAAAGTGCAGTGATGATTTGAATGACATGGAAAAAGGGAACAGATGTGTCTTCAAGTGGGTACCTCCTGCACAAAGCGATTCAAATAAACAATTCGTACTTCAGAAAGCTCCCCAACAAGGCTATACTCGTAACCTCTATAGTCTTCATCATCAGGACTGAATGAGCTGAAATCAAGCTGTAAACACAGCAACTTCTGTTACATACTTACATGCTACAAGCTCTACAACAGTAGAGGCATAATCCGTCAATTAAAAACTAACAGCAATGATAAACTGCAAGTATGGAAGAAGTCTAAAGTGTAAAAAGAAGCCACAATAGAAATAAAAGAGGGGCACAATGAACTTCCACAAAACAACGTTTGCATGGTAAGCCATATTGCTGATTGCAAGAAATTTTAGCGAACAGTCAAATCGACTACATTTCATAGATGATTGTTGCAATAGTTTCTTACTTCATGGAAACTGATCCTCTTGCAAATTTAGCAGGTAAAGAGGACTGTATCTCTTTAGTGTCCGACAAATCTTGATGAAAGTTGGGACCTTAACACGTTATAGATATTCCATTTTCTTCTCTATCCTTACAAGATCAACAATTTGACAGCTTTTGTAAATTAAGGCATTGCTAGAACCACTTTACCTATCAGGCAAGCTGCCCTTCATTTGAGTTAATTGGCTTTGTAATTTCTCTCCTTTCCTCCATGAAATTTGTTGCTGATATTAAAAAATTTGGGGCTAAAACATAATGAAATAGATAATTTAATTTATGAAATTTCTTTGACGATCTAAACAGTTTAAGAGTAACTTGCTAAATGGACTTCTGAAAGAAAACCAGGCAGACCTTCATTTCTCAATGATGAGAAAGTATCTAAAAAATAAAAGTCCCGATTTCATGATTCATAACATCTAGTATACCAGTTTGGCCATGAGTGAACAGAGAAAAAAAGAAAAAAAAAAAAAGGAATAATGTAAATCATAATTTTAGACAATAAAAAAAAAAAATTGGTCTCCATAACCTAAATATGAAAGAGAAATGGAATGCAAGAACTGGAATTGAAATTAGGGTTTGAAACTCACTTTGACTGAGAGAAGAAAGAGATCTAATGAGAGATGAGGAGAAAGAAGCTTTGAATCTTGTTTTTGATGATGATCTTCTATGGAATTCACCAAGAGATTGATGGATCTTGCCCTAGAAGCTTGTATATATATATATATATATATATAGAGAGAGAGAGAGAGAGAGAATTTGGAGATGAGTCAACGTAAGTGGAAATGTGTTGGTTTTGTTACTAAATGGGGAAAGTCAGTTGACTAAAATACCCCTATTACTAAAGAGCCTCAAAGAAGCATGTGCAAGGGTATTTTTTGAAACTCAATGGAATTATTCCTTTTCTCCCAAGGACCCTACAACTAACACAACCACAACCAAGGGTCCTACCTCCTGAACTCTCTAAAATTACAAATACCCCTGCAATCTCTCCAAAACTTCAAATTTCTCCCTAAACTACCCAACTAGGTCCAAAACTCACTAAAACACCTACAACTAGTGAACTAACCCACTAAACACCCTCCAAACAATACAGAACTCAATTAAATAATATAATAATAACTACAAAAGGCTGGGACCTTACACTTATCCAAATGGTTATCTGATGTGAGGGCTCCATTCGTTGTACTATATAAAAAAGGGGTCATGTTGGAAGGAGCCTTTGATAGCAGAATAGGAGCGTGTGTTGTGCAGGCTGGCCAGTTCTCTGTAGAATTACTATTAGGCTTGTAGCATGAGCTTTGTCATGAAATGTTAAGGCACCAACTGGTGATGCAATTGAAGTGAGGGCTCAGCTGCTTTGAGTTCATGCGACTGCCTGTCAAATCATTGGCGAATTATATTCGAAGTCCTACATATAGTCTAAGTTCAGGTCTGGTCATTGTAGTTCTTTTTACATGAAGAACATTTGTATGTATTAATATATGCCCATACAAATCACAAGTAGTGAGTCAGATTTTATTTTCTTCTTTTGATGAATTCATGTTAAAATCCAGCCCTTATCCCTATTTCTCCCTTGGATTTGGGTTTAGGATCTCTAGATTTTGAGGATTTGAGGAGTTGGTGTGGATTTTGGGGTTTCTTGGCTTGGCTTTTGGCTTTTGGAGAGTTTTTCCACAATTCTACCTTCAGGCAAGTAAAATATATAAATTACATAGCATGCATGTGTGTTATCTATGATTTCTAACTTAAATTACGATTTGATTTGATGTTTAATCTAGTTTTTCCCCCTTCATAAGCTCTTTTAAATGGTTTGGAACCCTTGGCATGCAATTTGGGACCCTTTGTTGATGGATGGCCTTAAATCTAAGAGTTTTGATGTGATGGAATGGTGTAAAATGTGGTAAATGATGTATCTTTAATTTTTGAATGGAATTGAGGGGCAATTCACTTGACTGTCGTAGGCTAGCTGTAGGCTTCCAGAAAAGTAACCGTGAAAAGTAACCGTCCGGGGTTTTGTTCTATAGTTACATCATGGCTAACAGTAGAGCTGCCCACGGTGAACCGTAAGGGAACCATAGCACACTCATGGCTAGCCGTAGTAGGACGTCGGCTAACTCTAACCTTGGGTTTCTCCAAGTGCAGATTTTTTGTATTTTAACCCTTAGACCTGGTTTGGGACCCTTATACCTACCTAATGTCCCTGAATTGAAGGACTTATGATGTGTGGATAGTTGAGCTTAGCATTCGCTCATCGGTTGTACCAAACAAAGTAGGGTATGGGAGGCGAAGTTAGGTCAAGGAGGTGGCAAATGTGGACCTTTGGATGTCTTTGACCATCAAGGCACCAAGTTTCAATTATATGACATCTAAAACCCCCATTTGACCACTATGTTGAATACCCCAGCACTAATACCTAAAAGGCAACCATTGGCTTAGGTTCGGTTACTTTTGTCGAGTTGTAAATATGATGTAAATAGAATACAAATCCCTTAAATTGAGGGATATTCAGTTAGTCAACCTCAAGTTGTTGAATCCCTTAAATTGAGGGATATTCAGTTAGTCAACCTCCTCTGGTTAGGGTTGAGTTAGTTTCCTATTTTATCTCTTGTAAATCTCCTATTTAAAGGATTGTATTTTTTCATCTCATAGAGAACAAAAATACGATTTCTCCACATGGTATCAGAGCCTTAGGGTTCCTTAGGGTTTCCTCCAGATTCATTCGTCTTTCCCTTATTCTTCTTCGAGCAGCCGCCTTTGCAGCATAGCCATTCCATTCCAGCCTTCATTGCTGAGTATCAATCAGTATTCAATCCTTCGTGGATTTCTTCTTTTCTCTTCTGTTTTCCTGAGTGTTTCAGCCTTCATTGCTGCCACACAGTCTTCCTTTTTTCCTTCAAGATGTCAGCCTCAAAAGTTCCCGACCAACCTGAAGACCCGAACTCTGTTCAGAAAACTGGAGAATTGCAGAATATTCGGCACTCAAATCGACTCAATGGGAAGAACTACCTCAAATGGTCTCAATTTATTCGTACCTATCTCAAAGGAAAGGGGAGACTTAACCATCTTCTTGGAACAGGTCCGTCTAAGAGTGATCCAAAGTTTGGAGCATGGGATGAAGAGGATTCAATGATCATGTCCTGGCTATGGGATTCGATGGATCCCATGATTAGTGATGCATGTATGTTTTTTGGTACAGCAAGGGAGATTTGGGATTATATTCGGCGCACATATTCCAAAGCCAATGATGCAGGACCAGTATATGAAATAAAGGTCAAAACCACAGCCACTAAGCAAGGAGACAAATCTGTCACAGAGTATGCAAGTTTGCTGCAAAATCTGTGGCAGGAACTTGATCATTACAGAGTATTTGAAATGAAATGTCCGGAGGATGCTGCCATATTGAAGAAATTCATTGAAAAAGACCGAGTCTATGATTTTTTAGCTGGATTAAATCCTGAATTTGATCAGGTTAGGATTCAAATCCTTGGCAAGGAGGAGACGCCGCCTTTGGAAGAGACAATCTCACTAGTCCGCGCAGAGGAAAGCAGGAGGGGTGTCATGCTTCAACCACCAAGCTTGGATGGCTCAGCCCTAGTAACAAAAGGGAGGAGTGACGCTCAAGTGCAATATCAAAATCGAGAAAGTCAATGGAAGGAGAACAAGGATAATCTTTGGTGCACTTATTGCAAAAAACCGAGGCACACAAAGGATAAATGCTGGAAACTGAATGGGAAGCCACCCAGTCGTGAGTGGGGAACCAGAGGAGGACAGTCAAGGCCTCAAGCATACATGACAGATCAGTCAAGACCTCAAGCACACATGATGGAGCAACCCAAAGTTGAAGAAACACCAGCACCAACAGCCGCAGGAGAGTTCAGGAATGAGGACATTGAGAGGCTAAAAAGCCTGTTGGGGTCCCTTGAGAAGTCTTCCGGTACCTGTTCTCTTGCTTTGTCAGGTAGATCTTCATTCCCTTTGTGTATGAATGCCTTAGAAAATTCTTATGTCAACTCATGGATAATTGATTCAGGTGCCACAGACCATATGACTCCCACATCTCAACCCTTTCACACCTATACTCCTTGCCCAAGCAATAGGAAAATTGTAGTGGCCAATGGATCCCTGGTAACAGTTGCAGGCTTTGGAGATATACATCTCTCACCTATACTTATACTTAAAGATGTTTTACATGTCCCAAAATTATCGGCCAGCCTTGTTTCCATTCGAAAACTAACACATGATCTTAACTGTTATGCTACTTTTTCCCCTTCTTGTTGTGTTTTTCAGGACCAGGTCTCGGGGAGGAGGATTGGACTTGCTAAGGAAAGGAGCGGCCTTTACTACCTTGAATCATCTCTGAATGCTAGGAATAATTTGTCTTTGTCCTTCTTTAGTTCCTCAAATAAAGATGTCCTTTGGCTGTATCACCTACGTCTAGGTCATCCCTCTTTCAAGTCTTTAAAACTTATGTTTCCTCATTTATTTGAAGGATTAGAGATTTCTGAGTTCCATTGTGATACGTGTGAATTGGCAAAACATACTCGTGTATCTTTTCCTATTAGTAATAAAAGAAGTTCTCATCCTTTTCATTTGATTCATAGCGACATTTGGGGTCCTTCTACTATACCAAATGTATCTGGGGCTAGATGGTTTGTCTCCTTAATTGATGATTGCACTCGGGTTACTTGGCTCTTTCTCCTTAAACAAAAATCTGACGTGAGCAATGTCATACCAATTTTCCACTCAATGATTCAAAACCAATTTGGGGTCAAAATAAAAAGCTTTAGAACAAACAATGCTAGGGATTACTTCAACCATTTCCTATCCCCATATTTTCAAGCCCAAGGCATTATTCATGACTCATCATGTGTTAATACACCTCAACAAAATGGGGTAGCCGAAAGAAAAAATGGACATTTACTTAATACTACCCGAGCCCTACTTCTTCAAGGGAGTGTTCCTAAATCCTATTGGGGGGAGGCTGTCCTTACTGCCACATACCTAATAAATAGAATTCCTTCCCGTGTGCTAGACAACAAAAGCCCCATAGAGCTCCTCAACAGTTTCTACTCTCACTTCAGAACAACCAATGGTCTTACACCCAGGGTATTTGGATGCACTGCCTTTGTGCATAATCACAGCCCCCATAGAGACAAATTGGATCCCCGAGCCATCAAATGTATATTCCTTGGTTATTCATCTACTCAAAAGGGATATAAGTGCTACAATCCTTCATCTAGAAAATTTTACATTTCGGCTAATGTCACTTTTACAGAAAACAAAATGTTCTTCTCCAAGTCCTCTCTTCAGGGGGAGAGTTCAATAGAAGATAGTCCTTGTGAGTTTTTTGAGCCATTTCACACGCTTGACCTCCCGCATCTTCCAACCCGTGTCTCCACATCCGAGTCTCCTGTGCTTGCCGAGCCCTCTCTTGCTCCAAATCCTGTTGCCGAGTCATCCTCCATTCCAGCCAGTGTCACTCATAACTTTCCACGTTTTGATCAGGTGTATTCAAGGAAGAAGACTATTCCAGACTCAACGCAAGTTCAAGAATCCAATCCGGACCCTGGAATTGAGACCACGGTAAGACCTGACCTCCCTCATCAATCACAATCTGCTGAAACACCTGCCGATCCCATACCCGACCTTGACCTTCCCATTGCTATTAGGAAGAGTACCAGAGAATGCACGAAAAGACCTCTTTATCCCCTATCTCATTATGTCTCTCTACACCGCCTATCACCAACCCACAAAAAATTCATTGTAAGCCTGAACACTACTGCTATTCCTACCACTGTTTCTGAGGCTTTGTCAAAAAGGGAATGGAGAGATGCTATGGGAGAAGAAATGAGAGCATTGGAAAAGAATAAGACATGGGAGATTGTTGATAAACCTAAAGGGAAAAATATTGTTGATTGTAAGTGGATTTTCACACTAAAATACAAGGCTGATGGATTACTTGAAAGGTATAAAGCAAGATTGGTAGCTAAAGGGTATACTCAGACTTATGGGGTGGATTACCAGGAGATGTTTGCACCAGTTGCAAAAATGAATACTGTAAGAATTCTCTTGTCCTTAGCGGCTCACTTCAGTTGGCAACTTCTACAATATGATGTTAAGAATGCATTCCTTCATGGTGACTTAGAGGAAGAAATTTACATGAACATTCCTCCCGGATGTGAAAGGGACACAAGCAATAAGGTGTGTAGGTTACGGAAAGCACTTTATGGACTAAAACAGTCTCCTAGGGCATGGTTTGGGAGATTTGCAAAGGTAATGAAGCAATTCGGATATAGACAAAGCCAAGGTGATCACACTCTCTTCATTAAACATTCGGCTGCAGGGGGAGTCACAGCTCTTTTAGTCTATGTAGATGACATCATAGTGACCGGAAATGATGAGCAAGAAAAGGTTGAATTGAAGAAGAGACTAGTAAAGGAATTTGAGATCAAGGAACTGGGTAGACTGAAGTACTTTCTCGGTATAGAGGTGGCATACTCTACGCAAGGGATCTTCATATCTCAGCAAAAATATGTAACAGACCTACTAACAGAAACAGGAAAGATTGGGTGTAAACCGGTCTCTACACCAATGGACCCCAATCATAAGTTGGGAGAGGCTAAAGAAGAACCAGTTGTTGATAAACGGATGTACCAGAGATTGGTTGGTAGACTCATATACCTTGCTCACACTAGGCCAGATATTGCTTACTCAGTAAGCGTGATCAGTCAATTCATGCATGACCCGAGAGAATCTCATCTACAAGCCGCCTACAGAGTGCTACATTATTTGAAGGGGAGTCCTGGAAAAGGAATATTATTCAAAAAGAACAAGAATCTGGTTGTAGAGGCCTACACTGATGCAGACTATGCAGGTTCTGTAGTGGATAGAAGATCAACTACTGGGTATTGTACTTTTCTCGGAGGTAATCTGGTGACATGGAGGAGCAAGAAACAGAACGTAGTGGCAAGGTCATCTGCTGAATCAGAATTTAGAGCCATTGCTCATGGATTGTGCGAACTACTATGGTTAAAGATTATCCTAGATGATTTGAGAATCAATCTAGATGGACCAATGAAGCTCTACAGTGACAACAAGTCTGCCATCAACATTGCACATAATCCTATACAACATGATAGGACAAAACATATTGAGATTGATAGACATTTCATCAAAGAAAAACTGGAGAAAGGGCTGGTTTGTATGTCCTATGTACCATCTGGATACCAATTGGCTGATGTTCTAACTAAGGGGCTGAACAGTGCAAGTTTTCATGAGCTTATAGTCAAGCTGGGAATGGAAGACATCTATTCCTCAGCTTGAGGGGGAGTGTCGAGTTGTAAATATGATGTAAATAGAATACAAATCCCTTAAATTGAGGGATATTCAGTTAGTCAACCTCAAGTTGTTGAATCCCTTAAATTGAGGGATATTCAGTTAGTCAACCTCCTCTGGTTAGGGTTGAGTTAGTTTCCTATTTTATCTCTTGTAAATCTCCTATTTAAAGGATTGTATTTTTTCATCTCATAGAGAACAAAAATACGATTTCTCCACAACTTTCAATACGTTTTTTGATTGAAATATGAAGTGATGATTTACATTGTTTTGTATATCATTGACCTCCTATCTCATGGTGTGTGTTACGTCTTTAAGACCTTTTATTTAAAATGATGATGATGGACTAGGGTTTGCCTAGAGGATGCACTTGTCTATGGAGGATGTGGATGACCCATGCCTTGGGCTAGGTTGGCTATTCAATGGCCTTTTTGGAAGGGACTACTTTTGGTCTTGGATTTGGAGTTTGATGGACTTCGTTTTGGTTGGATTTGGATATTTTGGGAGTATCTTTGGATATATGAAGTAGTTCCTTTATTTTGATGGGGTTCTTGCTCACGCAAGAGAATCCCTGCCAGACACTATTCATTTGTGATTCTTTGTGCCAAGCACCACTCAGCTGATTAAGTCTAACCACAGTCTTGGATCCCCTGTGGTAAGGCCTATCTTTACTATGCCATCTATAGATTGGGTTTTGAGGTGGACATATGCCACTGGGTACTACTTTGACGCTTTGAGTACCAACTTTGGCCAGCTTTTCCATGCAACTTTGTTTTGGCTAGGCTTGTCATCCCGTGCATCTCTGCCACAACTCTTTCAAGTATGGGAGGGCAGCAACATAATTTCCCATGGCACTAGCTTATATGGATGATGCATGCTTTGTTAGGTTATTTGTGCTTTGTAGATTATCCTTTACATTGATTCATGCTATTTGTTTGCTCATGTGTAATTGTCTGTTTTGTCAGGTTATTTGATTACTCATTTCCACCACAACTCTTTTGAGTATGGAAAAGCAGCAACATAAAATCCCATGACACTAGCTTATGTGGATGAAGCCTGTTTTGTTAGGTTATTTATATTTTGTAGATTATCCTTTACATTGATTCATGCTATTTGATTACTCATGCACTAGCTTTTATCTTGATTAATCTATTAATCTTCTTCATTGTCTTTATTCTATTTGATGCATACATATTGTGTTGTGTCAAGTTTTCCCAAACTTGACATTCTGCAGAACGGAATACCACTCCACTATTGGTCCCACCCAGATATTTATTTTTTAGAAGTTTCCTAATTTTATTGTAATTAGGATTAGTATTATGATTTGTTAGGTTTCCTAGTTTGATTAGGATAGTTTATATTATTCGATTGGATTTTCTTAGGCCCTAAGTTTACTTTGCCTATTTATATTGCACCATAGAGATGATAATCTAAGATTTGGAGTTGAATAAAAATTGGGATTTTCCCTTGGAGAGGTTTTCCTCATGTTAGAAATCTCTATGGATATAATTTGAAGTGTTTTTTACACGTGCTTCGGCATCTACGCAAGCCCTAACCCTAGGGCCTGCATCAGTTGGTATCAAAGCGAAGATCCACATCACTCCGATCCATCTTCGGTCATCGATTGGAGCCTATCCACGATCCCCCATTGTACCACCGACACCGTCTTTCCCTACCGTCACTACCACCAATCCCCACCGAATCCACTCACAGAAGTCCTGCGTCTTTCTACCTCATCGTCCAAAACCCTCCTTCCCAAATCCCAACCACCACCTCTCCACTGCCGTGACCAAAAAAAGAATCTACTTTTCCCAAAACTACAACCCACTTCCCACCTCCCTGCTACATGAACCGAACTTATTCTTTCCATAAATCCCAACATCCAGACCCAAATCCTTTCGAGCATAAATCAAATCCCTGCACTACCATCCAACACAATACCAAACCCTACCCTATCTCAGTTGAACCAGATCCCACCATTATCCAAACCCCATACCAGAACGAGAAAAGAAAAAAAAAAAAAAAAAAGAAGGAATAGAGTAGAGAAGAGAGCTCTCGATACTGGGAGCTAATCAAGAGGTGGGACATCACAGGGTGCAAAGAGCCAAATCTGGGTTCTCTGATCTCTAGTTCTGAGAAGTGTAGAAAAAAAAATTAAAAAACAAAAAATGATCAAGAAAGGAAGGCAAAGAGAGAAGTCGTAAAGAGGTCCTCCTTTTACAAAGCGGCACTTTCTGTAAGTTGTCTTTTCTCAGGAGTTGGTGTATTGCATCACCACAAAGTTTGGTGGTCCTTCAGCAATTTGGCTAGAATTAAATTCAACTCTTGAAGACCTGATCCATTTTGAAGCCCAGGCCAGCGTAGCATCCATATGATAGCAACAAGACTGGCATCAATAACAACTAGTCAAACAGCAAGGTCAACCAAGATTAAGGGCCCATATTGTTTCTGCGATATCAAAGCAATCAAAGGTCAGATTTCCAATCCGTCTTCGCCAGCGTATATGTAGTGAGCAGATCTACCCATCAGGTCTATCATTCTTTCATCCAATATGAAATTCCATATTAATAAATTCCACAATGCACTTCAAAGAGTCAAATATGCGGGTAAATATGGAATGTGGTATTTTGAGAATGAAATCTATTTTCAGTCCTTTCTTGATTTGGAACAAGGAGAATTATCTGTTCTTGACTATGGTGACATGTTTGCATGGCTCCAAAACAAGTGTGGATTAGAAGATGATGAGGAACATGATTTAATCAATTTTTTAAAAGGCTTGAGAACGGATATAGTGGAGAGTATGAATGATTGTATGACCGTTCATGAGGCATTTTGGGAAGCAATTCGTGTGGAGTGGATACTTAAAAGGTCCCATCTAGTCGAAGTTACGGTTCATGAAGAAAAATTGCCACACATAACAGACTGTGTTGTGGAACTAGGGCCAACGGATATGTGGACCGATCCGCCATAGTGGACACAGAAGATTCCATATCTACAGTTGGCCTTGAAATTTCTCATATGAGTACTAATAATTCCGAAGTGCAAATACTAAGTGCTGAAGCGCAAATTATTGATATCCCCCACATTAATTCTCCTATTGATTTTGTCTTTGGGGATCCACTATGTCAATTGGGAGATGACCAGAGGATAGTCAGAGCTTCTGAATTCATGGTGCATGTTCTACAAGTAAGGCTCATCAACACATATTTCAGCCATCAAAAGCCATTATGCATGAAGCTGCGCCAAGAAGTTATAGATCGACCTACAAATCAGAAGTTCGTCAGATTGATTTTTGATCCAAGTGGACATTTTTCGAACTAGATGTCGCGTTCATTTTCAAGTGAGGGAGAATGATGCAGAACGGACTACCACTCCACTACTGGTCCCACCCAGATATTTATTTTTTAGAAGTTTCCTAATTTTATTGTAATTAGGATTAGTATTATGATTTGTTTGGTCTCCTAGTTTGATTAGGATAGTTTCTATTATTATATTGGATTTTCTTAGGACCTAAGTTTACTTTGCCTATTTATATTGCACTGTAGAGATGATAATCTAAGATTTGGAGTTGAATAAAAATTGGGAATTTCCCTTGGGAGAGGTTTTCCTCGTGTTAGAAATCTCTGCGAAGATAATTTGAAGTGTCTTTGACACATGCTTCGGCATCTACGCAAGCCCTAATCCTAGGGCCTGCATTTGTGTTGTAGGTATTGGATCCCCTTCCCCAATCTAGGAGCGTGAGGCATTCTATGAGACGCCAAGTGTTGCAAAGTTTAAGTTGGCGCCGGTGACGTAGCTTGAGCCACCATGGCTGCGTGATAGCATAATGTGATCTCATGGGAGTTCATTTCAGTTTCATAGCTTTTGATGTCTTAATGGCTTGATGTAATAAAACATATTGCTTTTATGTTGAGACTTGAACATGTATAGTTAAGAGAATTGTTCTATGATATTTGATAACATAGACCGATACCTATGGTGTTGTTTCATATACGGAACTTCCGCTGGTTGATATTATTGCTTTTGCTTAAATGTTGTTTATGGAATGTGGAAAAAGTTATGAATTGTCCTCACAGAGGATTACGATCCTGGTTGTATTCACGAGTCACCGCCCCGAGATTCTGAGTTTCATGTTGTTTTGGGGAGATCCGGGTTTGGGAGAGCGACAATAAGAGTTCCCCGGAATCAGTGGTGGACCCGGGATTTTCATTTGAGGGGGTGGACCTAAACAGGTAGTTGGGCTTTGGGGGGCAAATGCAAATACTTTCACATTAACTTTGGAAGTAGACCAATAATTTTCATATAGGTTTTGGAAGCTGAGTGAGATCCGATGGGGGCATCTACCCCCATATGAATATATATAGGTCGGCTGCTGCCCGGACTAACCGAAGGGGAGGTGGAAGGAATTGCTGAAAACATATCAACCTGTCATATTGGACCAGTTGGATTGAATCACGTAATTCCTATGTTTAAGCTATAAATGTGATACAGGAATTACATTGGCCTTGAACCAGCAACAGGTTGCTGTAGGACTGCTATACTCTGGCCTTGAAAGTAGATTTTATTCAATAAAAAATAAAAAATTACTGTCAGACTGTCTCTAACAGTACACAGTAACTGTTCCTCTTCTGGACTTGAGATAATCAAGGGATATGAATTGATCGATCCTTCACTGGCTAGATCAAGGCACGAATATCACACCTCAAGAAATAATGGAGAAACTATAAAACAACGAGAGGAAGAATTGAACAAACCAAGGTCTCATAGAACCTGTTATTAACATGCAGTACCAGTCGACTGTGCATTGTATATAATATACTCAAAACATTCAAAAAAAAAAAAAAAAACAAACCCTAGCAACCCTAAAATCTTAGTTTCCTACTGAAACTAGAAGTCTTTACTCATGGTTTCCTAACAAATCAAACATTAATTACTAAAAATAATAAATAATTTGCTCCCTGACACTTCGAAGAAGATCAGCAGTGGGGCCCACATGGCAAATGTACTGATAACAAGAACCATAGATCTTGAACAGGATCCAAGGGTAGCCATTTTTGTGTGGATTCTTGATGGATTGGGCCCAGTTTGATCCACAAAATTGATGCCCTTTCGAACACATCCTTCCTTTTATAGTAATCAGAAATTTTCAAAAATTTCAGAATAGTTCGTCCTCTATTTTCCTCCAAACAGTCCATGTGATGTGATCTTATCAAATATTTGAGACTGTTCGAAGCCCAGTAGATCCTTTGGCTCCTTGTAAGTGTGTGTCCTGGTTCCATATGCTCAAACATAAGCATCCAAAACATTAAATAATCAATTGTATTCATCTTATACAGTGGATATAGTATTTATAGGTAGAAGTAACTGCAAGCGTAAATCAATATTGCATGAAACCCATAGAAGGCATCTAGAAATGCCATGATGGTTTCCAACATTAGATAGGTCATACCATGATTTCTAACCACAGATGGGGTCCCATCGTTCGGCACTAAGTCCACTAATTGGTCCATAACTCCTGTTCCTCTTTCTCACACACAAGCCCCACCCATCCTATTGTTACCAGTTCACATATGTTGAAATCTTCTGCCACTCAACTCCAATCCTAACATTTTGGCTGACCAGGGAAAACTGTGAAAAAAAATCAAATTTTTTTAATGAAAAGGCCCTTCATTTTCATTGAATACCAATTTTCCCGACTAGTATAGAGATTGAGGGTCTGCATTTATCGAATAATATTTTAGCCTTGACATGAATTTTTTTTTTTTTTTGTTACTGATTAAAGAACTAAGACATTGATAATTGGAGATAACTGAGAATGGATCTTATATTTCACATTGTCACTCATAAAATTGTCTTATAAATTCGTTATTTGAGATGTAGAAATAATAGTGTATATTTCAAAAAAAAAATCATAAAAAGGCTCTTCATTTTGATTTAGGTACTAATTTTCCCCACTATACCATATAGATTATTTGGCATGTAGAATAGACTTAGTTGACTGAATTAAAGATATATAGTATATATGTTAATTTCACTTTTTTAACCATTTTCCATATTTGCTAGGTCTGTGTGTGCGGGCGTGGTGGGTGGGGGGTGGGGGTGGGGGGGTGGGGTTTGGTTGGAAGGGGGGTGTAGTATTTTTTAATATCACTAAACTGGAACTCCAAAATGAAACACAGAAATGCTGAACTGGCCGAAACATTCCAGTCTGGAGTGAAACTCAACCAGAGTCCAAAACAGAATTGACAACTATACAGACAAAAAACTATAGAGGGAGTAGAGGACACTAGAGGATGATTAAGTACTTTAATTAGGCAATCTATGATATCCATGCCAGATATAACAACTGCAAATCAACAACTAAGCTACAAACTGAAAAAATATAAGCTGATTCATGTTTAACAAAAAAAATTATGAATAATTACCTCAACGAAAGAACTGCCCCCAGGATTTCTCATATCACAAAGCCAGAAGTACGGATGGCTGCAAGGGAGACTGTCATCGCTCACCTTCAGATTTCCCAATGCAGCCTTTACACAGAATGAAGATGGGAATACCTTTGGCAAGAGAAAAATAAACGAATGAAACATCAATAAAGTATAACCTAAGAAAATTAAAATAATTATCTTAGATAACGCATTATTAGACCTTGATGTCAGTGAGCAAATTATTTTGCAATAAAGTGGCGAGCTGAGTTCCATTTTCATTCATCAACAAAATTTGTGCACGAGCCATATTCAGTGATAAACAAAAGACAACTCTGGATTTCCCTTTCCCTAGCAAGCCTTTAACAACAGGCTCTTGCAAGTTAGAAGAATCTGTACCATCAGTCACATCATTTCTAGAGGATTCTCGTCCAGCCCCTGCTTCTGCAGACTTCACAACATCACTACTATCATCCTCAATGTTGATTGAATTGACAAATTCCATAATCGCAAGAATTGTTGGTCGATAGCAAAAAAAAGACAAACTGGCCAGGGTCACAGAAACCTGCATTTGCCATTGAAACAAAATTACAACTTATGTGCTACAAACCCCTATGGCCAGATGAAAAAAATGTATACTGAAATATAGAATCAGCTACTTACTATTTTATCTGTGTTACTATATAAAGGAGAATCTGGGTCGTAAATAACTATTTGAGCTTTCACAAAGCTATCCAACGTATCAGCAACTCCGAAATCCTTACTTCCAGCTTGAAATTTCACGTCAGGGAGTAGGCCAGGAATACGACTAAAGCCAGGAGGTGTTACGAATAGTTTATCAGATGGAAAGGAGCTTTGAGCACTAAAGTATTTGGGTGTGCTTCTTGGAATCTGTGCCGGAGTATCAGGATAATCAACCAGATTATCTGATGCTTCAAAAAACTTATCATCATCATCTATTTGATTTAGATCATTGTCGTTGAAGTGATGACTCCCAACAGAAGGTGTTGGAGGTGCATTTGAAGTCGTGGTCTCAATGAAGGATCTTGCAAGATATCGAGGTAGAGTCATTTCTTCACACCTAAATAGATCTTCAATTTCCAACGATTTCAAAAGAGTGCCAATGAACATGTCATTTCCTCTAATTGAAAGTTCAACCTGTTTTAATTCATAAATAACTTCCCCAAATCAAAGAAAAAACTTTCAGAAAAGAAGTTAATAAACTGGAGCATAGTTTGAAACAAATTACCTGACCACCTATAGCCCGAAACTCGAATAGAGGACTTTCATTCGTGAGAAGAATCTTTCTGAAACTTTGGTTGCCCTGAGAACAGAACAGAAAGCATTGGTAATTTGTTGTCAGTTCTAACACTAAAAAAAATAAAAGATTATGAAAAATAATATTTGAAAAGAAATTCAAAGCCTACACTATGATTGGAACTGAAAGAGATCTTTAGTTCGCCAAGGACACCCGTGACAAAAATTTTCTCTATATTCACTAAATCTGTCACATTTTTGTCCACAGGTTCATGTTTTTCATCCTCAGATTCAGAAGAACCTTCAGATAAACTAGTGATTGCAGCAGAAGCCTGCAAACAGATAGATAGTGAGGTCACTTTCCTTGATATCCAAAAATCATAGCAGCATAGGACAAATAAAAGAATCAATAACAACAATGAGATGTATAAAATTCGTTAATAAACAATGATTACACAGTGACTATACAGTAAGAAATCTACACTATGAAATTCCAATATACTACCTAGTAAGAAAAGAAGTGAGCTACAAGCTACAACCCATGTCTTAATTTATGAAATGCACACCTATGGAAAAATAATATTGTCCAACTTCTATGCGCCAAAAATTTCCTAAATTACAACTTCTGTACTTGATTGCTTTTTTAATAGGTACATAAATTTTCATTCAAAAACCAATGTAGTACACGTTAGATAAAGAAACTCTAACTAAGAGAGAGTAAAAGAAAAACATAGTGTCCTAAGCAAATTCTCCCCTTCAACACAAGTCAATCCTCCTTAATTCAAAATAAAATAAATGTCATTTCTGCTGAGTGTCGACTCCTTTGCTAGAACAACAAAATATACCAAATAAGTCAGATACAGAAATAAGAGAGAGAGAGAGAGAGAGAGAGAGAGAGAGAGAGAGAGAAGGAACTTGGGTTTAAGAGCATTTTACCGAAGACCACATTACAAAGAAAGGATCATCCAAGGAACATCCCTATCGACCCCTTGTTTTGCTAGAATATCTGCCATGCAAATAGCTGATCTAACCATGGAATAAAATATCGGCCGCTATGCTATACAGGTGTAAGAGGCGGTAACACCAGTAGCAGCCCATATCGGCCAATAGGGTTAGTGGCTGGATTAGAAAACCCAGCCAACAAACCTCATTTCCTCCATTCTCTCTTTTTTAGTGCTGCTGTTCCATTTTTACCACAGTTACTCTCCAAGTTGGGTCCCTAACATCACTTTCTTCCATTCTAAAGCTAGAAGACTTAAAAAAACCCAACAACATCCAGTGAATCAAGGTCTTTCATCATCGTTGAACTCACCATTTTTTGTGGTTTTTTTCAGATTTTTTTTTATATTTCTCTTCTTTTTTTTCCATGATTCTCTAGGAAATGCCTTATAACGTATAAATCTACATTTCCTATACATCAAACCCACATTTTTTTTATGGTCTATGAATTATTTTAATTTTTCAATTTCGGTTCTTTGTATTTTTGGAAAAGAAAAACCATTTATTTCTTAAATAAAACCAACCATCTCACTTTAAAATGGTTCCTAAGTGTTAGATTTATGAACCCCATGGATGAATCCCACATTCTTTCTTGTATTTTTGACCTTATTTAATTTTTATTTTCATATTTGTGGGGTTTTTTTTTGAAAAAAATTAATTTTTATATAAATGTGGTCAACCAAATCACTCCCAAGTGTTAGAACTATGATTCTTATACATGAATCCAACATTCCTCATTTTTTTAATTTTTTATTTTTTATTTTTGGATGTAAAAAATTCTTTTTTTTCAATTTGGTAAACCAAAACACTTCAAAATCCTTCCCAATAGTTAAATCTATGAACCCCATAGAAGAATCCAACATTCCTGGATGTTTTTTTATGATTTTTTATTTTCAGAATTTTAAGATTTTTCTTTTTAAAATTAGGATACCAAACACTTCAAAATCTTTCCAAAGTGCTAGATTTATGAACCCCATAGATGAATCCATCATTCATTGATTTTTATTTTTTATTTTTTTTTTTGGATTCTTAGGATTTAAAAAAATATATATCTTCTTTACAATTGGGGCAACCCAAACACTTCATTCCCATACATGAATCTAACCTTCGTTAACATTTATTTTATTTTAGTTTATTTTTAATTTCAGGTTTTTAGGATTTTTAATAAAATTATTTTATTTTTTTTTTATTTTTTCAACCAAGTTGCACCTACATGGGTTTTCATATGCAACTCTATATCATATATGCAGGTATTTTACTCTGTGAAAGCCTCAAAAGTTCCAAACCTCTATCCACATTTGTGAAGATGGTGCGTGAAATAGATCCTATGTGGGAACACGGTGTAGCAGTTGATGGCAATAGAATTAAAATTAAGTGTAATCTTTGTAATAAAACCACAAATGGGGCATAACAAGATTCAAGCAGAGCACTTGGCCCATGTCGCGGGCAATGTGGCAGGGTGGGTGTCCAATTGTGTCAAAAGAGCTTCAAGAAGAGATGAAATAGCTTCTCAATCAAGGAAAACAAATAAAAGTAGAGATTCAAGAGAAAAGGTAACAAGAAGTTGATGATCCCCGCTTTGAGGTCTTTGGGGAGGACATTCTCTCCGATTATGATGATGACGGTGATGACCCACATATGGAAGTTGCACGATGAGCATCACTTATGATGGCACAAGCAGAAGAAATTTGCCGTGAGGCACAAGTAGACGTCACGCGAAGAGGAAGACACTTTAAGTCAAGGGCTCATCTAAGGGCAAAGGTATCCCGGGGCAATGCATCGAGCATTCAGCACTCGAGAATGCAAGGATGATGTAGAGATTATTTCTTCACATTAAGCATCACGGATTCCCAGTAATGCAATACCCAGTCCAATTGATCCTCTAGCATATAGAGAGGAGTCGGTTAAATAGCCAAGAATATCAAATTTGTTTAAGGGGGCTTTTAAAAATACCAAAGAAAAATTAGTGGCCGCTACAGCAAAGTGGCTAATTCATAAGAACATACCCCCTCAAGCAATGGATTCTCTTTACTTCCAAACCAGTGGCGGGTCCTGGCATTATAGTGCCTTCCGTCTATGATGTTGAGACCAAGTATTTAGAAATTGAGTACAAAGACAGTTTTTCACTAGTACTTGTGATAGCTTGACGAGCGGCACGCAAGCACAATTAATATATTTATTTCTTTTTTCTTTTTCTTTTTTTTTTTTTTTTTTTTTTTGTATACTCTGCCACTGGGACCGTCTTTGTTAAGTCCATTGATGCATTTGAAGAGCCTCGGACACCAAAATATAGTTTTCACCTTATGGAAAACGTTGTCGAAAGTGTTAGCAATGTTGTACAGATTATTACAAATAATGGTGCCAATTTTAAGGCAGCCAGGCACTTGTTAATGGAAAAGAGAGAAATTATTTTGGACCACATGTGCCGCACGTTGTATAGACTTAATGTTGGAGGACATCGGAAAGCGAAAAATGTGAAAAGTATCATCAAATCTTGTAGAAGTATGACGAGATTTTTCTATGATCACTCGTGGTTGTTAGCATTAAGGAAGACATTCACAAAGGGAAGAGCCCTAGTGCATCCGGCTTCTACAAGATTTGCCACTCACTTCATTGCCATGGATAGCCTTGCGCAACATAAAACCGAGCTAATTCAGATGTTTGCATCAAAACCATGGCTTAATTCAAGATGAGGAAAGGCAACGAGTGGTCCTGGCTTTGAGTGGTAAGCTATTTCTTGAACCCTCAGATCTACTATAGCAATGAAGAAGAACACAAAAGCAATTGAGACTGAGATGCAACTAGGATTCAAGGAGGTGTTGAAAAAAGTAATAAAGGACGAGGTTTAGCAAATTTTAGCTTCAAATGAAGTGACATAAAGCCTTTTATCTTTTAAATGTATTGTGAATATGTGATAAGTTAAAATTTTCATTTATCTTTTATTTTACACATTTTAGATTTCTATATACACAATGAGGCAAGGGAATTTTGGAGACCTGATGGTGATAAGGGCGATAGACAAATGTTATCCTGGTATGAATAGTTTACCACAATTTTAACTTAGTCATAAACTAGTATTAAGTTGATCTATGTTACCACATTTATCTTTTATTTTACACATTTTAGATTTCTATATACACAATGAGGCAAGGGAATTTTGGAAACCTGATGGTGATAAGAGTGATAGACAAATGTTATCCTGATATGAATAGTTTACCACAATTTTAACTTAGTCATAAACTAGTATTAAGTTCATCTATGTTATATGCTACGGATGGCTTTTCTTTATTTATTTTCGATTTCAGCTAACTGGTAGATAAATTTTGGAGAAAGTGCTCCAAATCTGAGGATTGCTGCTATTTGAAAAAAATTGGAGCACATTTTCCTTAATCCACATAAAGTCAAGAAATAGGCTGACTATGCAAAAGCTCAATAAGTTGGTATATTATCATTACAATCTTAAGTTGAGTGAAGAAATATATAGAGAAAACAGAGGGATGATCCAAATTATTATCCTATAAATCTAGATAATATCTTTTGGGAAGATGATCCCTTAGTTCCATGTTTAACGGATATAGAGGATCCATTGCTAGATGGGGATGAAGAGCTTCAAAGGGATATTCAAGAATTGATGGATGAAGATGTGAGAGAATGAGAAAGTGGGCCATCTGCGGCTACGGGGACACATGGAACTGGAAGATCAAGAGGCAATGAACTCAAGGTCTCGCATGTAGTGTCTACTGTGAGTTCTGATAGTTCGAGTTCGAGCATCACTTCGAGTTATGACTCTCCATCCGGAGGAGGTAGCAAGGCCCGGCCTAGTAGTAGTTATCATGATGATGAAGCAGATGCTGCTCCTGTCGAAAATGTAGAGGACTTTTCACCTCCATCTCATATAAGGTCATATCATGTTTATGAACGGCGTAGACCATCGCCTTCCAGTGGTAACAATAAGCAGCGTGGTACCTTGTTTTCCATGACCCATATTCAGGATACCTGTTGTATGTCCCATAGACTACCAATATGGTCAAGCGGAACCAGAACAACAATATTCGGAATCATGGTTGTTTGATCAATATGCTCATCTGAATCCAAGTTCATCTAATATATCCGTGTTTCAGGATCTCCATGCCCGCCAATATGGATATGATCAATATGGAGGGCAATTGTAATATGCCAGTGGTACCAATGACATCAACTATGGGGATGCGGGCAGCGACATCACATCCCGTTTCCTTTTGGCGGTAGAGGTATTCCTTTCTCAACTTTATATTGTTAAGTCTTAACTCTTAAGTACATAATCCTGAAAGGGTTTGCTGGGAAAATGGCTTTGGAGACTCGGGGAAAACTCAGACAGCCTCTTGAAAAGCATTTTGATTGCCAAATATAATGTGAGGAGAAATGGCTGGGACTGTTATAATATGAAATAGGATAAAGAAGAAGAAGACGATAGTTATGGACAGAATACTCAATGCCTCGAGTAGGAGGATTGGTTGTATATTTATAGATACATCATACCCTAATCAGGGGTAATTAGAATCAATCTACTAATCTATACAAGGAAGAAAATAACAAATTAAATCAGCAAGATCCCACACGTGGGAAAAGAGATACATTAGTGTACGAGCCCTTGATGGGCTGGGATGGGCCCAATGGGCTGAAGCCCATTATCTTCTACACTCCCCCTCAAATTGATGTGGTAAAGCAGAAAACAGCAATTTGTGAGTGAGGTCATGATGGCGCGGCTTGGGAAGTGCCTTAGTGAAGATATCCGCTAACTAGTCATGAGTAGAGACATGAGGCAAGGCAATCTTCTCAGTAACAACATGTTGACGGATGAAGTGACAATCAATTTCAATGTGCTTCGTCCGTTCATGAAAGACAGGATTATTAGCAATTTCGGTAGCACTGGTATTGTCCCCATGAAGAGGTGTAGAAAGACCAATACGGACACCAAATTCACAGAGAAGACGGCGAAGCCAAATGATTTCAGCACTGGCGGAAGACATTGCCCGATATTCGGCCTCAGCGGAAGACTTGGACACAGTGGTTTGCTTCTTGCACTTCCACGAGATGAGAGAGTCGCCCAGAAACATACACCAGCCAGTAGTAGATCGCCGAGAGTCGGGACAACCAGCCCAGTCGGCATCAGCATATGCTGATAACTGCAGAGAAGTATCAGAAGGATAGAAGAGACCATGAGTAAGAGTGCCGCGAACATAGCGGAGTACACGCAAAGCAGCAGCAAGATGAGGTTTGCGAGGATTGCTCATAAATTGGCTAACCGTATGAACTGCATGAGAGATATCAAGTCGAGTCATAGTTAAGTAGAGCAAACTACCAACTATCCGCCGAAAAATAAAAGGATCGTCCAGGGGAAGCCCATCATCTGCACTGATTTTGCTGTTCAATTCCATCGGCGTATCAAAAGTCTGAGCATCATCAAGTCTTGCGGAGGTGATCAAATCAGTAGCATATTTATGCTGATGGACCTGAATGCCTGATTTGGTTCGCAAGAATTCAAGCCCCAAGAAGTATGTGAGAGGACCAAGATCCTTCATACAGAAGTGGCAAGTAAGGTGGTGCTTGAGAGCCGTAATGCCGAAGAGATCATTGCCACTGATAATCATATCATCAACATAGACTAAAAGAAATATGTAACCCTTCGGTGTCCATCGAAGAAATAAGGAACTATCAGAATGACTCTGTCGAAACCCAGCTTGAAGAATTGCTGCCCGGAATTTATCAAACCAAGCCCGGGGAACCTGCTTAAGTCCATAAAGAGATTTTCGCAATTTGCAAACATGTTGAGGAGGACAATCATATCCCGGAGGAGGTTTTAAATAGACAGTTTCTTTCAAGTCGCCATGAAGAAAAGCATTTTTTACATCCATTTGCCAAAGAGGCCAGTTGCGGGCTGCAACGATACAAAGGAGAGTACGAACAGTGGTCATTTTAGCCACGGGTGCAAACGTCTCCTCATAATCTATGCCATACTCCTGCTTGTAACCCTACGCAACTAACCGGGCTTTGTAGCGATCAAGACTCCCATCAAAGTTAACCTTGACAGAGTAAACCCATTTACTGCCAATCACAGAGGCGTTTTCAGGAGTCGGTACCAAGTCCCATGTGTTGTTTGCTACAAGAGCAATCAACTCCTCAGTCATAGCATCCTGCCAGTAAGCAATCTTCAAAGCCTAGGAATAAGAGGTGGGAATAGGAGCACTATGCAAAGAAGTGAAAAAAGCAGGGAAGCCATATCTGTCAGGAGCAACAGAAGGACGACTAGTGCGTCGCAAGGGTATAATACTATTAGTAGAGGAAGTAGTAATACATGGGTTCGCAGGAGGACAAGCATATCCCGGAGGAGGTTTTAAATAGACAGTTTCTTTCAAGTCGCCATGAAGAAAAGCATTTTTTACATCCATTTGCCAAAGAGGCCAGTTGCGGGCTGCAGCGATACAAAGGAGAGTACGAACAGTGGTCATTTTAGCCACGGGTGCAAACGTCTCCTCATAATCTATGCCATACTCCTGCTTGTAACCCTACGCAACTAACCGGGCTTTGTAGCGATCAAGACTCCCATCAAAGTTAACCTTGACAGAGTAAACCCATTTACTGCCAATCACAGAGGCGTTTTCAGGAGTCGGTACCAAGTCCCATGTGTTGTTTGCTACAAGAGCAATCAACTCCTCAGTCATAGCATCCTGCCAGTAAGCAATCTTCAAAGCCTAGGAATAAGAGGTGGGAATAGGAGCACTATGCAAAGAAGTGAAAAAAGCAGGGAAGCCACATCTGTCAGGAGCAACAGAAGGACGACTAGTGCGTCGCAAGGGTATAATACTATTAGCAGAGGAAGTAGTAATACATGGGTTCGCAGGAGGCAGCATTGGGATAGGATCAGGAGAAGGAGGAACCACAGGAGGAACCGTGTTACGCCGGACATAGACATTGGTAATCGGTGGTGGGGGAGAAGTAGGAAATTGTGGCAGATACGATAGAGCAACAGGATGAGTATCCAAACGTAAAGAAAAGAAAGGAATGTGTTCCAAGAAGATCACATTGCGAGATATGCGCATGCATTTCTCGGATTGGTCATAACACAGAAACCCCTTGTGTTCAGTACTGTAACTTAGGAAAAGACATTTGGCAGCCTGAGGGGTCAACTTAGTACGCTCTGTAGGGGGAAGATGGACAAAGCACAAACAACCAAAAACACGCAAGTGAGAATAGGAAGGGGTATGACCAAAGAGAACTTCATATGGAGTGGTTTTTCCTAGAATGGAGCTAGGATGACGATTGAGAAGATACACAGCAGTCTGAGCAGCATCACACCAAAAATTTGGAGGAACTAAGGATTCAAGGAGGAGAGTTCGAACAGTTTCAAGAATGTGCCTGTTCTTCCTCTCCGCAACACCATTTTGCTGAGGAGTATGTGGGCAGGATTTTTGGTGAAGAATGCCTTTATCAGAAAGAAAGGCAGAAAAATCATGGGACATATATTCTCCGCCGGAATCAAACCTAAGAATTTTTATAACTTTCTAAAATTGTGTGTGAACCATATTGTAAAACTTTTGGAAAAGAGAAAAGACTTCAGATTTGAAGCGCGTGAAATAAATCCAAGTGAATTGAGAATGATCATCAATAAAGGTCACATAATACTTAAACCCGGTCCTACTCAATGTGGGTGCAATGCTCCAAACATCAGTGTGAATGATGTCAAAAGATGATAATGCACGAGTACGATGAATAGGAAATGGCAAAATATGACTCTTACTCAAACATGTTTCACACTTTGACGAAAGTAAAGAGGACATCAGTTTATTATCTAAAGTGGGTTCCAAACAACCATTTTTAAACAAAGAATGTAAATAAACATTGTTCACATGACCAAGACGACTATGCCAAATAGTCCACAATTTATTTAAATTAAGAGAAGAAGAAGAAAATAGGGAACGATGTCCAATGTCCAGCAAAACAGTCGACCATGTTTACTCCCCGTCGCGATCACCTTCTCAATTTGCTGCTCCTGTATGACACAACCAGTGGAAGAAAAGTTAATATGGTACCCATCATCAATAAGTTGGCCGACAGAATGTAAGTTGGCTGATAATTTGGGAACAAAGTAGACATTGGAAAGTTAAAGGGACTGGCCAGAGACACTAGATAACGTAATGGTACCAATTCCAGAAATGAGTAATTGGTCACCATTAGCAGTAGTGATGTTGTCTTTGCCAAGGTATGTGTGAAAGGTTGTAAAGCTACATTCCACAGAAGTCGTGATTCGATGCTCCTGAATCTAGAAACCAAGTAGAGGGGGTAATGGAGGAAAACTGAGAGATAGAAGAATGAAAAGCAGGGAATGCTAGAAGAGGAAGAGATTGATACCGACCACCAATAAAACACATGGATGCATATGCAGATGTCACCGTGTTCTGAATGAGTTCTTGAATCTGGGCTGGAGTCATGGAGACAGCTCCGGAAGAAGCGCGTCCCGTGTCAGGAAGGGGTGCTTGAACTTGGAACGCAGCCGGAGCATTTTGTCTTGTCATGGAAGGATTTTGCTTCTGGTGGGGCCCATTCTTCCGTTGTAAGCTGCGACAGTCATCAATAAGATGACCAGAACGTTTGCAATATCTGCAAACTAATTTCTTCCGACAGTTCTTGGCCAGATGACCAAAGCCTTTGCACTCATAGCATTGAGTAGGCTTTTGATTGGGGGCAGCCAAAAGAGCAGACTCAGCCTGAAGAGGAGCTAAGGAGGCTGTTGGTTCTTCAAGAATGGTACGCTAAGAGTTGAAGCGAAGTTCTTTGCGAAAAATTCTTGGAAGCATGTATCCAGATTTGCTGTGACTTCTCTATTCATGAGAGCCGATCTAACAGATTCAAATTCAGGTCTGAGATTCATAAGGAAAAGACTAATGTGGGTTTCCTCTTGTAATTTAAGAGCTTCAACTAGAAACCCAGTAGTCACCGACTGAATGATCATAGCATCCCTCTCAGTCCATAAGGTGAGAAATCCATTGAAGTAAGCCTGCACAGATTGATCGCCTTGACTGAATTTTGCAATTTCACTATCTAGTTGAAATTTGCGAGCTTTATTTGTTTGATGGTAAACTTTCTTGAGATGACCCCACATATCGAATGCAGTAGCATATGCTTGAAGAGCAATGGCAAGAGAAGGGTCAATAGAATTCAGAATCCAAGTGATGACCTTGGCATTTTCTTTAGACCAGATAGCGACTGCTTTGGTGTCAATAGTCGTAGTAGGTTTAGTTATCGAACCATCAAGATAACCAAACAGTCCTTGGCCTTCGACAAAATTCTTTAGATGGAAAGACCATGCCATATAATTATTTCCATTAAATTTAACCGGAATAACATCATACTTGTCCATAAGTGGCAACTAGGGACAGAAGACAGCACGCAAGCCAACCAACAAGGTGGTCTGATCTGCTATAGAGACCAAAAACTGGAGGAAAATGCTAACAGAAGACTAGCAGTGCTTGAACTACCACTGATCAGCCCTGTGGCAGCCTGAATATGAACAAACAGCAAGCAGAAATAGCAGAAGACAGAAGCAGACAGCAGAAGACAGCACGTGCAGTGCAAAACTGGTCCAAACAGGGCCAGACGACCAGGAATTTTGGACCAGAATCTGTGTGTGGGCCCCACCGGTTTGGCGAATCACAGATCAGGATTGATCATTGTAAGGTGGACAAAGTTACTTCCTTCAGTCCAAATCTGACAAGATTTGGCAAAAAATCCACAAATCTGGACGGTCTTGATGAAAACTATCTGACAGGATTTGAATAAAATTGACAGATGGAGAAAAGGATGAAACCTACCTCAAAGGTGATGCGAAAAATCCAAAAAAATGCTTAGAAAGATCCTTAAACAAGGTCGATCACAACTGTAGAGGTCGCTTGGAGATATGAAGAAGATCCGTGGTGGGCCACTGTTGATCAGTGACTAATCAGAGGAGCTCTGTACGCCAGAACGATGATCCATGCTAGGAAGATGTAGAGGAGAAGATGATTGATCAATGAAAGGTGATCGATGAGAGAAGAAGATTGATCAAAGATGATGGATCATAGCCTGAGCTCTGATACCATGTTATAATATGAAATAGGATAAAGAAGAAGAAGACGACAGTTATGGACAGAATACTCAATGCCTCGAGTAGGAGGATTGGTTGTACATTTATAGATACATCATACCCTAATCAGGGGTAATTAGAATCAATCTACTAATCTATACAAGGAAGAAAATAACAAATTAAATCAGCACGATCCCACACATGGGATAAGAGATACATTAGTGTACAAGCCCTTGATGGGCTGGGATGGGCCTAATTGGCTGAAGCCCATTATCTTCTACAAGGACATCCCTCCAACTTCCCAAAGGTGCTCTACCTCTTGGAAAGGAATTTACTCCGCCAAAGACGCCTTTGCTCACTCCATCCGTTATCATGTTGGCAATGGAGAGAAGATACCATTTTGGCATGATGTCTAGGCTGGTGAGCTCTCTCTAGCAAGGATGAAAATAGCGGTAGCGGCGGGCGTAGTGGCTCGCCGCCAAAACACTACGTAGCGGTGTGATTCAAAAAACTTGTAAAAAAATCCGAAAAATTCCCATAAAATCTATAATATTGGAAAATGCTTGAATATATGGTATTCTTACAAAAGTAGCTAGTGTAGGGGGCATAGCGGTCCCATCATTGAATGAAATCCTGTATCGCTGGATGATTAAAAAATTATAATATTGATATATTTTTTCATATATATTCATGTTGGTTAGCTCTGCTAAGTTAAAAATTAAAAAATTGTTTATAATCAAACAATGTCATCAAAATATCATCACCTTTATGCTTAGAATATAACATTTTAGAGTTGCATTTTGATCTATATATAGAGAGAGAGGGACGGAGAGAGAGAGAGAGAGAATTTTTCAATTAAAGTGAAATTTGATTAGGGCCTTATTTTCTATTAGAGTTAAATTTTCCTAGGTCCCATGTCCTATTAGAGTGAAACTTGGTTGGCTCTATTTCTTATTAAAGTGACATTTGCATGGGCTCTATTTCTTTTTAACATGAGATTTCGTTGGAGCTCTATTTTCAATTGGAGCGGAATTTGGTTGGGGCCTATTTCCAATTAGAGTGAAATTTTGATTGGGGCCTATTTCCAATTATAGTGAAATTTTGATTGGGGCGTATTTCCAATAAGAGTGAAATTTTGATTAGGTGCTATTTTTAATTAGAATGAAGTTTGGCTAAGGCCATAATTTCAGTAAAGTAAGATTTGGTTAGGGAGTAACTTTTTTATGTTAATACTTGGGCCTCATTGTGGAGCACACCAATTAATGTCGTGCCTTTTTTCTACTCGGGCCCACTTTATTTTTTATTTGAAAATTTGAACCTACCATAAGGTGGGATGTGGGCCAAATTGGGGTCCATATGTTACCCTTTAAAAACGACGGAGGGCATAATCAACTAGGGCATTCGGTGCCCATTTGTTTTCGCCAAAACAAAAAAATCGAGAGAGAAAATGAAAAGAAAAAAGGGAAAAGGAGGGAGGGAAAGGAAAAGAGGGAAGATCTGTTGCTGCTATTACAATTTTTGTTGCTGCAATTAGATGTCGCTGCCTACTGCGACTGTGGTGGTTGCTACTGGTGATCTTGCTCTCCAGGTATGTCTCCTTGCCAGTTGCAGTTGTTCTTTCTTTATTTAATTATGTCTTTCTTTGTTTCTTTCTTTCTTCTTGCACTAGGTTGGACGAATACAAGGGTAGGGGGTTTTTTCCTTTTCCTTTTTTTTTTTAATTTCTGCAGTTTTGCCCGTTACGTCGCGACACTACATTAATGTAGCGGCTGCTACGGACCGCTGCACTTGTGAGCGCTGATAAATATAAAAAAGCGTACCGGTCCCGACTTTGCGGTAGCGTATCGGCCACTATTTACATCATTGCTCTCTAGCACTTCAACTCCCAGACCTTTATAGATGCACCAGACTCCGCAATGCTAAGGTCAAAGATTATCTAGACATAAGCTCTGACCGTGACCTATGGTGCCCAATCTTTAGAAGTAATCTCTCCGAGACAGAAGAAGCTTACCTCTTCAATCTTTTAGAGGTTCTAAATGGGATAGACGTAGCTAGAGAAGGGCAAGACACCAGGATTTGGGGCCCCTCATGCGACGGTATATTTTGTACCTCCTTATTCTCCACCTTATCAGCTGCTATTGCACTGTCTGGAAGCTGGTCATCTCTCTAGAAGAATAAGGCCCCTCCAAGAGTGTTAGCCTTTGCTTGGCTCACTCTTCGGAACAAACTTCTTACAATGGATAATCTCCGTCTTTGGAATATGATTGTCGTCAATGCTTGCCCCCTTTGTTTACCTGATGAAGAATCGGTAAACCGCTTACTCCTTCACTGCAAGTTGACAAATGCACTTTGGTCATCAATTCTCAAGGAATTCAGATGCAGTTGGGTTATACTGCAATCCCTACCGAGTTGTTCCAAGAGTGGTTCTACCCTATTTCTACCTTCAAAGGAAAAACCATGTGGCACCTTTTCCTTTCTGGCTTGCATCTGGACGATTTGGAAGGAGAGAAACAGAAGGTGGTTTGATGGGAAGACTTCCTCCCAAAAAGACTTGATCCTTAAAATGAAATTTTGTGTTGCCTCTTACGTGTCCTATCTTCCAGATTTTTTGGGCTCATCTCTCAATGCCACAATGTTCAATTGGAGGGAAGTCACTTCTTCATGACTTGGGTCACTTCTTTTCCCTTTTGGTTGTGAGGCATCTATGCCTCTTTGTATAGTTCTACTCCTTTGGGTGGGGGCTATTTTTTTTTTTGGGGGCCTATCCTAGCCACTTCTCAGTACAACTCCTTTATACTGTAAAGCTTTTGATCAATACAAATTACCATTTCGTAAAAAAAAAAACCTCTTAAGTACATTGGCTTTTATGAAGTTATTAATTATTATGTCATTTGAAGGGTTAACTGTTGAATCACTGTTGACTTGACTTACTCCAACAAAAAAAAAGTCTAAACTCTTGATACATTGTTTATTTTGATGATATATTCATGACATACATAGCTTTTTATATACATTTCATTAGTGTATAAGTTAGTATAAGTAATCAACATGAATACATGTGAGGAAATAGATCAAGACTATTATTTTCTAATCAAACAGCGATACACAACCTCATGCAATAAGGGGACCGCTACCCCACCTTTATCTTATTTACTTTTTTGCATAAAAGAAACCACATACTCTAGCTTTTTAAACTTTTGTGGATTTTTTGGAATTTTTTCAGATTTTGTTCTATGATTTTTTCAAATCGCTGCCGCTACATAGCGTTTCGGCGACCAACCGCTACTTCTATTTTGATCTTTGGGTCTAGCCACATAACAAAACTCAACTCGCAACCATGAGACAGGGAGTTTGATCTCATTAAGAAAAAATTGAAACCTCCAAGGCTTCAGGCTAGCTTTAGACACCCATGAAATGACATTTAATGAATCACTTGCAACCATGAGCCTCCCATCGCATTTAATAAATCACTTTCCACCACAGGCCTCCCATGAAAGGAGGCAATGAAGATCTGCAATGCTTTGAGAATCTCTAGAATCTCTACTTCATTTAAATCCTTAAAACCCATAGACTTAGAAAACATCACCAACACCACCCTTCTATCATTCCAAAGCACTCCACCAATACATTCTGGGCCCAGCTTCCCTCGAGCTGCTCCATCAATATTCAACTTAAAAAAACCCCGAGTGGAGGGGATGACCATAACTCAACACTCTTATCCTTAGCCACCCCATACGCCATGCAAGCTCCCAATTGAACAAAATATCATTCACACAAAAATCATTGAAGTCTTTTCTAACCAAGATCCACTTGGCAATCCTCAAGCTTAACACCAAAATAAAGTCTTCCAACAAAGACCACCTTTGGAAGATCTTGTCATTCCCCTCCTTCCACACTGACCAAATAACGACGAAAGGAATAATCCTCCAAAGAGAGAGCCCAAGCCTATGAAAATGGCCAATATCACTAAGCTTCAACTAGATCCCCCAAGAAACCTGGGATACACCAAGATAAACTACATCTAGAAATGAAGTGACTCCAAGTGAAAGCAGCATTCAACAACCTTACAATGAATAAATAGATGATCAATGTATCCTCTTTGTACCCACACATCACACACATATCTGAAATAACTTCAGACAAGAAGCCTTGCCTCCTCAAAAGAACAATAGTTGTCTCATTTCCTTCCCTTCTTATGAGCTCACATTAAGTCTCCTCTACCAGTAACCATTATCTCCCTCATAACAAATGATGATATGATTACCACAGAGCTTCCTTCCTTCTCGATGCCCATTTGGTCACATTTCTTTAGCCATCAACCATCAAAAGCCTTCAAAAAGTATTCTTCTGAATAACTGGATGCCTCCCAATGTAGATTCCTTGGATTTTCTCATTCCAATGGGACCAAGAAACGAACACAATATCTTTCCATTTTCATTTCAAAGGACACCCTTCGTTCATGATGAACTCAATTTCCATTTTGTTGCTCCAACTTCATTAAACACCAGCACTCCTCTAGACAGGGGAAACCATGTTGTTGCTACTTGTTGATTCTTCGAACCGCTCAACATATCTACCCCACAATTTCTCGCAACATCTGATGACAAAACTAACTCTAACTCCTTTTCTGCTAAGGGTAGGTGGAACATGGTTTAAAAAATTGGCCACGACCTAGACGCACACCGAGTCAGGTCCTATGGGACTCAGAGTCAAATCATTTGACTCGGCCGAGCTGCATGTTACTCAACCATCGGCCGAGTTGCATGTTACTTAGCCAAGTCCTAATGCAACTCAGTCAAGTCCCAACCTTGGAAATTAGGACCCGGCCGAGTGCAATGCGACTCGGGCGAGTTCACTTGGACTCGCCCATGGCCAAGTCGGGTCCCGAGTCCCATTTTTTAAAACTTGAAGTGGAGGTTGATTGTTTGACCATATGAACCTTCCACTGATAGAAGGCAAATACAAAAGTTAGTTGTAATGATGAAAACTAAAAGTATTCCATCTCGGATGTAATTCTAAACCCCCAACCCCCCCCCCCCCCCCCCCCCCCCCCCCCCCCCCCCCCACAACCAAAAAAAAAAACCACAGAAACACAACAAACACCCAACCACGGTTCTCACGGAAACATTAATATCTCCATCAATGCACCACAACCCCTCTAGATTTTGTTTGATCGATTGCAACTCCTCTAAAAAAGAATTCTTTTTGCATTATGTTTGGCCCATAAAGCAGTTGACAAAGGCCCATCCGAAGGCATCCTCAACTCCTAATACAACAACAATCAATTGCCTCAGTTGAGATACACATTCAATAGCAACCACATTTTATCACATATTAGACATGCAGACACACCTGGTGACAGGCAACAACATCCAAATCAATCTGTCCCTGTGATATCCATTATTATAGTCTTAACTTCTCATCTACATGTTTATAACTTTGATTCTTGTAAAGAATTACATACAATTTTTTTTACTTCTTAATTTGCTTAATGCATGCCTCTACTGTTTCCTCCTCAGCCCCACTATGTTCTAGTTGCCCATCTTTATTTTGAAACAACAGCACCCTCTCCACAAAAACAACCTCCCATCCTTTCCTGTCGGTTTTCTCAATCTCCGGTTTCTTATATATTTTGCCTGTCCGTGCATATACACTTGCATGCAGAGGACATAGACCGATATTCAGCCCCAATGGAAAATTGGGAGACGTGAACTTCCCTTTTGCATTTCCAGGAGATTTAAGGGGGGAGAAAAACACAAATCTGTCGTAAAAAGTTGTGTCTGGACACCCTACCCAATCTACATCATAGTAAGTAGTAAGACTCGAATCATAAATGTGAGGAAAGAAGATACAACGAGATAATGAAGCCACAAGTCGTCTAACAAAAAAATATTGACCGATCATATTGGCTTTGTATAAAATAGGCAAGCAAGAGTGTGTCGTGAAATCTTTCGAACAAGGGCATTTTTGCAACTGGTGCAAATGTTTCATCACCGTCAATCACATTCTCCAAATGATTTTCAATGCAACAAGATGAGATTTGTTGCAATCTAAAGAACCATCGGGCTTGAGTTTGAGTTTGATGGAATATACCCATTTGCAACCAGTTGGTTTGGTATGAGTGAGACATGGAACAATGTCCAAGCACTGTTTTGTTACAACGCATTAAGTTCTTCCTCCATGTCAGAGAAGATTTGGGCAGAACACTGAGTACTGTCCTTTGGGCAGGTCTCCCCTTTATATATTGATTCATTAGAACTCATTCCCTTAATTGGGGTGTAACTACAGGTTTAATCAAATTGAAAAGGATTAAAGCAAATCTTATGAGCCAGCATTATTTGATTACACGTTTACCCATATTAAGCAACAATGAAATAGCATGATTCAGCATGATTTGGTGGGTCCCAATCATTCTAACACAAACAAGCTCTTCGTTCACAATAGAAGGACATCCAAGATCTCAGGTAGGGCCCACTCATTGATCGATGACCATCACCTTTTAGAGACCCTTTACACTCTTCACCTTTTTAGAAGCTCCTCTTACTGCCACTTTGATGCAACCTAGGGTTAGTTGGTATCAGAGCGAAGATCCACGTCCACGTCACTCCGACCCGTCTCCGATCACCGATAGGAGCATACCCATTGTCCATCCCCATCCGTCCATCTCCGTTCATCATCCCATGGCCATCATCGTCTCCCAAATTCCAAACCTGCACAATCACCGAACCGAATCCCTGTCAAACCCCACCCGCCAGATCCCATTCACAGACATCCAGAACCCTAATCTCCCTACACCCCCTAAAACCATCTGCACCCCCGATCTCCACCCTCGTCCCGAACTTCAATTTCGTCTGCAAAAAACCCAGCCCAGACCACACCCCCCACAGCCACTCACCTTCCTCCCACAGAAAGCCCCTCCCAGCAAGCAAAAAAAAAAAAAAAAGAGAAAAGGCATAAAGAAGAAAGAAGTAGCAGAAGGAGGCTAGTGAGAATAGTGGTACCTGGCACCAGAGTCCAGAGTCTAGGCCACGCTTATCGCCAGTTCCCCAGCCGCCGCTCCCGACCCAACATGAGAGCAGCATCGGCGTCTACTGTCCTTCTCCCAAGCGCCTTCGCCAGAGTCCGTTGCCCTCTCCATTCTCGCCTTTGTCAACGAACAGCAGCAAGCAGAAGGAAAAGCCCTTCTCCTTTATTTCTCTTCTCTTGCACAGCGAACGAGACAGCATCAGTCACACGTGTGACAAACCTGAGTTCAATTCACCTCATTCCCGAGTTGGGCCAAGTTCAATTCCGAGTTGCAGTCTAGTCAATCTGACCCTTCTTGAGGCCTAACAAATTCTGCTGATATCATCACTGCATCACAGAAACTAATCAACAGCACATCCGACACGATCAACGGTTGAGATTTCTTCTTACGATATCGGGCTCATCCACCGTCCAATTTCAAATTCGTTTTCGCCAACGTGATCGTGAAGAGCAGATCTACACATCAAGTCAGTCAAAAAAATTTAATTTGCATTAACCAAAGATGCCTCCCAAGAATCATATAGAAGTGGAGTCTTCTTCCAATAATTATGATGATTTGAGAGGAACCGTTGCGGCATTATCGGTAACTGTTAATCAACTATCTGCAATGATGGTTCAAATGCAAGAGACTCTTGAAAGGATTGAAACCCGATTAACCAATTTGGAAACTAATCGGCGTCAGGAAAATCATCAGGATGATGGAAGACATATTTGGAATCAAAGAGATTGAGTTAATAGAAATTTTTCCCTTGTGGGTTTATCGTTGGAGACTATTTTTTCTTCGAGTGATTGTTCTTCGGAACCCCAATTGTGCTCCGGCACTTGCATCCTAACCCTAGGTTGCATCACACTTTTCCTATCAATAGCCATCCATCTATTGTTCTATCTAGCCACACACACTTTGAAGGTTTCTATCATTAAAAACCAGATTATTCTACCTTAAGTCCTCCCCGCCCCGCCGCCCACCCCCCCCCCCCCCCCCCCCCACCCTCTCTCTCAACGTCAAGCTCATACACCAATCTACATACCTGTTGACTATTATGGTTTTATAGCTTCTCAGCATTTTTCTCCAGTCTATAAACAGTTTCTTGCAACTCTTAATTCTTATACTGAACCTCCATCATCCAACTCTTCTTATTGAAAAATTGCAATGGCTGAAGAACTTATGGCCTTGCACAAGACTGATACATGGGATCTATCTTGTCCCTCTTCCTGCTACCAGAAGCACTATCTGCTACAAATGAATCAACAAAGTCAAGAATCAACCTGATGGAAGCATCGAGCGCTTCAAGGCTCTCTTAGTTGCAGAAGGACACAAACAAGAATATGGCATTGAATATGACAACTTTTGCTCCAGTGGCCAAATTGACCACTGTCCCACACTCTCAATTCTATTGCCGCTAGTCGTCATTGGCCATAAATCAAAAGGATGTCTAAGAATGCCTTTTGCTTTCTCACAGAAGAGATCCATATAACTCCACCTCCTACTCTTCCTCATCCGCTAAACTATGTTTGTTGGATACGCCATGCTCTATATGGGCTCCAACAAGCTCACCATTCTTGATTTGAAGTTAACGCTTCAGGAAAGCTATTCTCAGTAATTGGTTATCCTCAAAGTTATCATGACTCTGCATTGTTTTGCTTCTCTGCCTAGTGTGGTCGAGTGCTCCTCCTCTAATGTTGATGATATACTTATCACGGGCATTCATCAAGACAGAACCCGATCTCTCAATAACTTTCTCAACTCACACTTTGATAGGAAAGATCTTGGTCCTCTATACCACTCCTCGGCATAGAAGTTGCCTACTCTCCTCGGGCTATCCCCTTTTTTCTCAAATGAAGTACTTTGGAGACATTCTTAAGAGAGAAGGCTGTACCGATACCAAAATTGTTAGCACTCCACTTGAGATCAATCAATTTCTAAATATACTCCTCTCTCTCACTATCAACAGGTTGTTAGAAGACTTCTGGCTTTTATAGTTGACCATCACTCAACCTAACATTGCTTTTCTAGTTCAAGTAGTTAGTCAGATTGCCTCGGCTCCTACTTCCATTTATGGGGCTATTATGCATATTCTGCACTAATTTTCAAGGAACAATGAATCAAGCCCTTCTTCTCTCCTGGGATAGCTTTCTCCAGCTCACTGCCTACCTTGACTCAAATTAGGTAAGATGTGTTGACACACAAATCCACTATGGCTTTTGGCATCTTTGTTACTCCTAGCTGATCTTCCGGAAGAACAAGAAGCGATTGGTTATTTTTCATTCTTCTGTTGAAGCTGAATATCATGCCCTAGCTCAAACTACAACTGAGGTTATTTGGCTTCGCTAGTTGCTTACTGATAAGGGTATCTACTTATGTGTGCCGTGCTCTATAGATTGCCAACGTCTTCCATGAGAACACTAAGCATATAGAGATAGATGGGATATGATCCAATGACCTATTGCATAACTAAATGCAACCATCGTGTAAATCATGTACTGATGCCCTTTTGCAAGTGGGAGATGTGAAAGTGTTTCACATCTATTTAGGTGTAAAAATGGCCGTACTTTTTCACACACTCGTTTATGCATCACACGCATAAATGAGCACAAACAAACGTGATGATGAGTATAACCATTATGCAAGTGAATCATTTTAATATGTAGATAAGTGCAAACAAACGACCCCTAAGAGGTAGCTAAATTGCATATATATTGACTAAAATATTTATTAGACATATAGCATATACAAATTATAATCATAAATTATATACTTATATGATGACTACTGACTAGAGACGGGCTCAACAACGAAAAATTTAGTACAAGCTTGAGCTCAAGCTTGGTAGTTCAGGTTCATCCACTCTTAGACTTGGGCTTCAGCATGGGCTTACCCACATTCAATAAGTGTAAGGTTGGGCTAGGCAAATACCCAACCTTGCCGGCCAAGTTTCACCCAAAATTTCGATTTCTATGGCATCATATGAATATGAGTTAAATAGCATGCACAAGCGGACACATGCGTTGGACACACGTGTATTTACACAAATCTCTCTGAAATCATAGATGAGAAATATCAAGTATACTAAGATGCATTTTTTACTAACTTCGATGAGCAGGAAATGAGAAATTAGCTATATTATATGAACATTCTAATAGGAACATGTGTAAATGTTGTGACCAGTGAAAAAAAAAAAAACCTTAAAAGAGATATTTTCTAAATCATTGTATATAAGCCCAACCCAAAGATGCACAATATGTTGACAATGTCATGAGCTATGATACCTAGATACTTGAAAATGGACAAGCTATCCATATCATATCCGATATATATATAAAATCAACTAAGTCAAGGAGAAAATATATGTATCTGCAGAATAAAAATTAGATAGCCCAAAATGTACCGAAACACGATATATAGCCCCTTGAATACGACTCTGCCAGGTTCTCCGTGCATCATCAGTATCACATCGCAAAATTAATGCATTGACATCTTCTACAACCTATTCAGAAATAAATAAAAAATCCAATTGAAAAAAGAGCAATGATATATAGACATTGATTTTCACATAAATTTAGGAAAATTATAATATTGAAAATGATCAAATAGACCTTGATATTTGATTGTCCAGCATCACAAACTGCCAGTACGTGTTCAACATTGCCCACATACTCTGGAGGAACCTGACACACCTGTTTTCCTCGTAGGCTGTGGACAAAGGGTAGAACTTTAAAATAATTAAGCCCATAACAACAAAGAACCGACAAACCAAATACAAAATGAAATTAGAGAAATCCACATGTAATTTGAGAATTGAAGCTGTATCCAAGATGAAAAATTGGTTAGCGGATGAAGAATTTCCATTTTAAGGACTGGTGAGTGGTTTCAGAAAGCTAACAATTTTTACTCTCCAGAAAAGACATTAGTACCTATGAAAATTGAAAATAAAACTAAAATTAGGCTCAAAAACTTAAGATTTGAAGTAGATACAGCTACAAGACCAATTAAGAACAATAGTTGAAGCAAGGACTTGCAGTACCTATGAGGCCATAAACATCAGCAGTGCAATATAGTGAATATTCTTTTTTTCTTTTTTTGGATGAAGGGTTGCAATATGGGGAATTGAAACCGCATTTGATTGATGTTCAGTAGCAATAGAAAAGCACTAATACATCCAAAATAATAGCACCTAGGGGCTGGAGAAACCTTCCTCAATAAATTTGCACTAATAGGCGTTACTAATTCATCAAATACTACTGAAAGATGTCTCTTCTGGATGGCCCTTCTAGAAGAGTAAACCCTTCACACCCAAACCCCACACCCAACCCCACACTCCACCCCCCAAACCTAAAAAAAAAAGGTATAGGTTTGTTCTCAATCCCTTCCCTTAGCTTCCTTTATTCATTACCAAATGCAGCACTTCTTCTCTAAATGCGGTGTAGCTCGAAGCAATAACTATCTTATCATGACAACAGATACTCTTCACATTGATAAGCTGAGTTTTAGATATTACTTTGCAGTCCAACTAAAAGACTGCATATTAAAATTATAACGTAAAAGACCAATTTTCCGTCTCCATTTCCATTGTAGTCATTAATGAAGGATGCTGTGCCTGAGTTCTCTTTTCAGCTGTCAAAGAGATCTTTGTGGTGATTCCTAGACTGAAAAAGGCTCGCCCTCAAATTTGTTCGTGACAGTGGCAAACCATCAACTGACTATATCAAATACCAGACATATTATCATGAACTGTTGAATTGAAATTCGATCTAAAGGCTTTAAAAATATGCAACTGCCATGGATCAACAATTAGCACCGATAAAAAAAAATGGATCAACAATTAGCATTCTTGAAAGATGAATAATTAAGTAGATAATTGGGTCACAACCGAACCATTGTAGTTGGTGGGATCACTGTCCCGACAGCTAGATTGACCATAGTTTGTCCATCAAACCTTCAGAATATGAAACCATGTGAGTTGTGACTGCCTGCCAGAACTTAAGCCCTCCCTTTGCCTAGTGCCCTAATTAATTCACCATAGGAATTTAGTCATCCCCGGTTGAAGAGTTAGAGTTGAACTTTCTAAAGATCTTACATTATTTCGTTAACATCCTCATCAATCACTTGGTTACCACGTTAGGATCTAAAAATAGATGGTACATCTCTTACACCAGTGTGCCCTTTGACTCTAGCACAGTCTTTCCTTCCACCCATGCTTGAGATTTTCACAACTGTTTCAAGATCTCTGTTGGTAGAGCTACTAAAGTAGAACGACCATTCCAAAGCCACAAAGAAATCTCCTGTTGAACTCTTGTTCCCCGGGTTTCTCCCAATCGCCACCCCAGATTTACTCACTTATCCCAAATATAGATCTTACTAATCAAATATAGGGATGTTGAACAACAACAACAACAAATGTTGTTCAGGAGTTGTTTGAATGCTTGGCAATTTCGATCTTTGGATACCAATCAAATCAAGGAAACATCCAGTGGTTCTTTAATGAAATTTTACTGTTACCAATTAAAAAAAAAAAGAAAAGGAAACATCCAATGGACTGTAGTGATAGCTCCTACTGTTAGCCTTTTATAGTGAGAACAAAACAATAAAGTTTGCAATCACTACTATTCAATGGAAGATGAGATAGGAAAGGCAAAATGGAAAATTATTTGAATGGCTATTGCAGGAAGAGCTCAAGGAATTTGGATTTCAACTTATCTTGTAATTGGCATTAATGCACAGCTGTGCACAGTGAAAGTAGTTTTAGACATCCAACTTGGATGCTGGCATTGGTGGTCTGGCAAGGAATCATGAATACATGTCTGTTTGGAATTGTTAAGGCCCTACACTGTATTGACTCAATTAATGCGGAGATTGAGGTTAAAAAATCATGAAGGTCAGAAGGTGCATCTCTTTGGAATGACTCAGTCCCTAGACTCAATTAAGGAAGAAATCAACAATTAAATGATGCGATTGTGCGAGCACCAAAGAATATCTGCAGTCGGTGTTATTATTGAGGCCAATTCTATTTCCAAATCAACTGGGAATGACCTAAAGCTCCCTTGCAGCAAAAACATTACAAATAACATTAGACAACTACCAAAGCTCATTTTTTGGTCGTTTAACAATCGATCATAATCAATCGAGCGAAGGAGAATTTATAATTCACACATCCCTTTTCATATTGCTTTCTGTTTGGATTTTTTGCTCAATCAAGTCTTAACCAAAAACCCAAGTCATTTTTCTAGCCCCAAACGCTCTTCCAGCTTTCAACATCTAAACTTCCTTTCTCTCATCATAAGTACCACTATAAGATAATGACCTTAAATCGTGAGTACCATGATTAGTTACACACACCCCTAATATTGAACTGTATGGAGTTGCTTTGGTAGCAATTTTCCTATCTTATAGATGCTAAGTTGTAGGAGTCTTACATGACGAATGATGTTAATTTTTATTTGTAATAAGTTTACTTAATAATAACCAAGTGGCTTGGGGTCTGGTCAGTAAAACTGGTCTATTTAAAATACAGCTGAATCAAATATATCTGTTTGATATGAAATACAGCTGAATTAAATATATTTATTTGATATATAGTTTTGATTCAATTAAACTTTTTATAACATATTACAAAGAGAGCGTTTGATAATACACATAGTATGTCTGATTCGAATAGGTATAGCATAACTGAAAAAGGTTGTTTAGTAAACATAGAAATAAGAGCTTATTACGGTGGTGGCGGCATCTTTTCTTAACAAAATTAATTTATTCTAAAATTTAATTCACATTCATCAAAAGTGTTTTTCTACCTTGTTCTATAGTTTGTGGGGTAATCTAGACCATCCTTCGTCCTAACCTTCATCGATGTCCATGCATTAGTTAGGTTTTCCTTATTTTTTATCCTTACAAGTTTCTCGATAGACAATTTTATATTCATGTGAACAAACTGTAATAACCTATTATTCATATTTATTGTAATCTCAAGATGTTTATACAGTGCCCAGTAGCACCCTGAAAAAAGTTCCAACCCAAGTTAAAAACCCAAAACTCTAGTAAAGAAAGACGATTGGATAAAAGCCATACTCATGAATCCCACTAACCCAAATAACACTCAAATCAAAACATGTTCACGACAGAATAGAAGCATCTATTGCCAATGTCTATGGAGTAATCAGGCAGCTATTTCACTCCACACAACTACACTACTCGAGAGTAAGAGTGAGAGAGTGAGAGTTATGTTACCCCGCATAGCTGCACTATCCAAGGCATCCACAAAGAATTATGAGAGGGGAAAAGGATTTAACAAGAAAAATAGTTTGAATATCCAATAATGAAAGATCGATAAAGAAAATCCAATTTCTGCAAGTTTGATACTCAGAAAAAATGAGAAATTAGTGAAAAGATGCTTTAAAAAATAAAATTGGTTAGGTTTCTCTGAAAAAAGATTAGATAATGTCTAAACAGGCCAGTCACGACTTGTGAACATAAATTAATGGTTCTTCCTAAAAATACAAAAAAGAAGAATGAGGTTAAATCATAAGAAAGCTAGAGGGGCTAAATCTCAATCATGATTAAAGAAGCCCATTAATCAGAGCACAAGAAAAATACAGCAGAACGCAAATGAAATTAGAAAAGAAAAATACAAGGAAATCTTTTTCCAGCAATTATTCACAAGAGATGGTGAACTAGTCATATGGGTCATATGATTCACCAACCAACCTACACCCAAATCCATGAACTGCAAACAAGCCTCTCCCCCAAATCCCTGAACCCCCGAATTAAAACAACCACCTCCAAACAGAAGTGGAAGACGAATGCAGAAGAAGGTAAGGAAGAGCACACAAAAGTCTGAATAGAACTGGTGCAGTAATGAATGAAGAGGAGCAACGACTTTGTCTACTAGGGTTTCTCAATGTTTGGAAGATGAGAAACTGTCGATCAGTTCTCTGTTGAAAGAAAACCTTAAATATGGGCAAAGTTGAAAAATGATAAAAGTTCTAAGGGCAGCCTTGTCCTGAAAAACGTAAGAGATATCTACCCTCTTCGGACATTTGGGTCTGGTTCAAATTTCTTGCTTTTTATTATATTTTGAAATAGAAGTAAAATGATTTATTGCTGATCCAGACAGAGAGTAAATAGAAAATTTTCAAGTAGTCTAAAGCAACCTAAACATCTGTTTGGATCAACTTTAAGTAAACAGACCCAGAAAAAAGACTTGCCAAATGGCACCCTAACTTCTTGTTAAAGGAAATTTGGGTCATGCACACAAGGAAAAGCCATATATTCTCCAAAACGCCCCAATTTAAACATGCCCCTTTTTCCGCCCCCTCTATTTTTTTGTCATGGGGTCCACCTTGTATCAATCTAGTCTTTTCATACACACTACCCCCCATGAACAGTGACAAGTCTAAATTTGACACTAATCCAACTTTTCCTCACCATTGGGTTGAAATCATAAGAAATGATGTCTCTAAACCATGAAATTTTAGGGCCACGGATTAAAAGGTTAGGATGATGTTATGGAGTCAAAATTTTGCATATAGGTAGGTCTCATATAGATTTCCATCCAATGGACTTCCATGATCACCATGCATCCCAGTGGGCCCAATTAGGAGGGGCGTTTTTCTCCTAAAAAACGCTCAAGCACTGTCTAGCGCTCCCCATAAAATATATATATGAATGTCTAGACTCTAGATAATCAATAAAAACATGGAGTTTGTATCACACGGCAAGGTGAACATGGCTGGCAATGCCACACCATGTTGGCATTCAGGAAACCAATGAATGGACTGGTTCTTCATATCAAGTTGAATCAGTAAACCAATGAATGGGCTACCGCATGGGCCCAATCAGTACATATACACATGCATTTATGCATAAGGTAAACTAACTTGCATTGCATGCCATTCTAACAATGGACAAATGTACATGGGTAGACTAAAAAATAATAAATGCACTGCACCCATGTTGTACTGATACTACAAAGAAAAGAATTTGAGCATGACCAGTGCTTTTAGCTCTTGAATCAGAAGACTTGAAGTTATTGAAACAAATTTGGGCCACAGATAGTAAAACTTCCTACTGTACCTCTTTCCAGCTTGTTGTCTACTTTCTGTAATGCTTCCAAAATATGACAACAAACAATAACTGCCTGTTTCTAAACTAAGATCAATTTGAAATAGAGCTGATTCAATTAGATCTATTCGAAATAGCTACGATTCAATTAGATCTGTTCAAAATATATCTGTTAAAACTAGAGTATTATACAAATAGACCATTTGGTAAAGATGTGTAGTATTTCTGATTCAATTGTAAGAGAAACTTGTCATGTAGTAAAAGCTATATGGAAAAATTGTCATATAGTAGTAGTAGTATAGGAAAAAACTTGTCATGTGGTGAAAGTTATATGGACAAACTTGTAAAAAAAAACAGAAGTTGTTTGATTGTTTTAGACATCGATGTCTCATTTGATCTCATTCGTTTGTTACTTTTTGAAAAAGAGGAAAATAGTCTTAATGCTTAACCAATCAGAGAGGGAGATAGATTTTCCCTTACATGCTAAATCACTCAAATATCTGTTTGGATAAGTTTTAAGTCAAATAGACCCTTTTTTACGCTTGCCAAATGGCCCTAAGTAAAGGACAATCAAAGACATCACACAAGATAGAAGCAGTTAAAACAGTGGTGGCACTGTATGATGAACCTGAGATACTGTCTGTAACTTCTGGAAGTAGGGTTCTCCAGTACATAAAGAAACGGCCCAACTAGACATAAGTATCTGCGTTGCCATACAGCCTCCCTATTTCCCACACCCTATTGAGTAAAATTTAGAGAGAGAGAGAGAGACATTAGTGAACTTGATTGCCGTTGATGGAGCATTTTCACATAAGAAAACAAAGGAAACAAACCTTCCATGTTAGAACAGACACCCATCCCTCGAAATCAGCTAGATTCCAAGGTTGAGGAAAATCAGAGTTTTCACTATCATCAGACTGAAAAATCTTTGCAACCTGCATCAGTCGATGGTAACGAGCAGGGGAAAAATGAAACCCCAAAGAAGGCAGCCACATAGCAATTCTTGTTGATGGATATAGAGGACTTTCTGATCGAATCTACAAGACAGTGTTATAAAACATTTCAAAATACAAAATCTAAATAATATCATCGGGAAAAAAGTCTAAATAAATGGAACAGTTAGGGCAACAGTAACCTGCTGAAGTTTTAAGACTACCCCACATTTATTTATAACTGGCAAGAAACTTATGTTTGCTGGTTCAATCGAACTAGAAGACATGGTAAGAGGAGTTTGACTCCAGTGAAAGTCACCATCAACCAAGAATGCAGATACATCACTTAAACCCAAATTGAATTGCAAGTACATATCACTTTCCTTGGACGAACGCAATTCATTGTCATCCTGTGTATATGTTAGAAACACTATATTAGAGTCGGAATGGACAGTTTCAAATGTAGTTGCTAGTGTATATAAGTGCCTGAATTAACCTGTGTGCAAAGCTTAAACTTCCCCAAATCAAGTAGAAGTTTAGTTTCATTCAAGTTGTCTGGACGAAACTCTGTTGGGATTGTGATTTTAGGAGCTGCAATATCCAGATCCAGCAAAAACCTAGGAGCAGAAAAATGTAAGATAAAAACCATACACTGGATTTTCATAATACCAACACAATATTTCAAAACACAAAAAGCTATTCTGGAAGAAGATAACACAGCTATTGCAAAAGGGAGTGAACATGATTAGGCATGCACACAAAAAAAAACAAACTCTTTCTCTTTAGAGTTGAGAAACAGTTGATAAGAAAAGGGCCCAAATCTCTCTTTCCTTGAGCCACATCAACACACTGGGTACATCTATTACTCCAAAAGACAACCATCTCATCCCTTCAGAAAGGAAACAACACTTTTATCTCTTTAAACCAGATCTCCCCTTAAAACTCTCCATCACCCCTTATCCTTAGATAGAAACCCAGACATACACCCCTACCTTTCAAGTTTCAACCCTATCTTCGCCATTGATAAAATCCTCTTCGAGAGACCTTTCCATTTCTATCATTGGTAAAAAGCTAAAACCCAAAATCTATAAGAAGTGGTAGGGTCATGGCTACTTTGCCATAACCCTGTAAAACAATTTAGCTGTGCTTTATCATATGGTTTTTAGTTAATTTCGTGCATATGCTCTTCTATTATTGTGACATTATGATATTGGTTAGTTTGGTGTCTGGGACTTGTAATATAACCATAGAACCAATGTAGAATTTTTATTAAAATTCAAATTTTAACCTCATTTTTAATTATGGTTGATGCACAGGTTAATACTTAAGCCAATTTAATTGGGTATGTCCCTTTTGGGTTATTGAATAAAATTCGTATTTGACCTGGGCTAAACTAATTTTGGGCTGTGCCTTAACCTTTTTATTAATTGTTATATATTTTAGATATTATTTAACTTATAAATCAATTTATACGGGACTTACCGTGCATCGCACGGGACTTTCTCATTTTTAGTGAATATTAATTGAATGGTTTTTGTCCCTTTTATGGGTTGACAATTAATTTGAATATTTACATTAATTAACTATGTCATTTGGATGATATTTGACCCTGCATTGCAAGGGCTATCATGCTAGTACAGACATTAAAGTGCATACATAGAATGCAATGAGTTCAAAAGGTATTCTGTAAAATATTGCTATATTTAGATAGAACAAAGGCCAGCTGTCTTAAGAGGTGGGACTTGGGGAGTATGTAAGTTCAAATCCTTTGAAGCAAAAAATAAATAAATAATAAAGGTAGGCAATCAGACTTCAACTTAGATTGGGAAGCGTTTCATGACATGACTAGGTAAAATCCAGAAAACAACACAAAACTGACTGGGAAATGAAAAAATTATCAGTCATCTGCACCACAGAATCACGGATCCTAAACTATTGACTCTTGAACCATAAGCATCCCTCGTTCTTCTGGATTTCATTCATTTAATCTCCGTCCGGCAATTCACTTGTAAAGTGAATTCAAAGTAAAGGGTCACTTTTAAAAGATAACAAAAGAAGAGAGGTCTTATCAAAAGGTACAAAATCTCAAAAATCACCTCTTCTTTTTTTTTCTTTAAAAGTCAAAAAGCCAATCTCTCATCTCATTAAAAGACAAAAAAGCCTCTTTTTTAAATCCAAAAGGTCAAAAAAGTTCCTCCACATGCAAAAAATGACAAAAAATCAATAAGGTGGTTTCTTTAAAAGTCAAAAAGTCAATTTCTCATCCCACTAAAAGATAAAAAAAGCTTTTGTTTGGAAAAAAAAAACCTCTTTTTTAATCCAAATATTCAAAAAAAGTTCCTCTAGATGCAAAAAAAATGACAAAAATTCAATAAGGTGCATTTTGAAATTTGTATGTTTTGATAAGTCCCCTCCTTGTCTTGTCTCTTAAGAGTGGCCCTTTACTTTGAATTCACTTTACAAGTGAATTGCCAAACGGGTGCAAGAAGAAAAATGACCAAATCTCTACTATTACCATTATATGTGTATGTGTGCAAAATGACTATACACTGTTGGATCGACTACACATCCCAGGTGAATGGATTGAACTTGTGGTTCACGGATAAGCCCCATACATATATACATAAACCGATTATCCAGTGCACACCGAGCGCATGGTGCATACCTGGTTGTTTCACCCGTTGGGGCCTACTGTTGGCCCATTCCGAGTAGACCACACATAGGGACCCCCTTGAATTTCACCGGTCCCATGGGTTTGGCACCCAAACAAATGCACTAGACTATGGATTAGCAATGCATTAGATCTGGACGATGAAGATTTAGAGCAGGGATTTTTTCCTTTATGGAAAAAAAGAATCGGTTGCCACAACTATATGATTGCTACAACTATATGATTGATACATCATATGGAAACTGCTTTCTTGGATCTCGATAATACAAAGCAATGAGTTGGTTACTAGTTCTTATAGTTATTAGTTAGGGGCTGGTCTGTTTTTTAATCCCAACTTTAAATAAAAAACCAATGAGTCACACACTAAGCATAGCAGTTCCACCAAATGGTCAATCACATTTTTAATCGGCCTTGTAGAATTAGAATTGCTCACTTTTCTTTTTCTTTTTTTCAAGTAAAAGGAAATAGTTTGTAGTTTTTGTTCTATCACTGAATAAAATGGCAAGCAAAGGAAGGGTCTATTATTGCTCGTCTACAAATATCCAAATATCCAAATTTTGACAGATGGATGGAAGGGATGAAAGGGAGAGAGAAAAAGCCCTTTTCTTGAGTCACTGGACTTTCGCAATTTGCCGATCTAGAAGGATATGAAACAAAGAAAGCAAAAAGAAGAAGAAGGGAGGAGAGAGGAGGGTGAAGGAGAAGAGTGCATGCAAATGACGGTGACGGGGAAGAGAGTATGCAATGATGAGGAGCGACAATGAAGATGACGGTGACTAAGACAATGATAAGGTACTTCCCCTACTCTCTCTCCCTCCCTCTCCTTCCTTTCTCTCCCTCTTCTTTTGCTTTTTCCTTCTCCAGCAAACAGTTTTGGGCAATTTCAGATTCCAGTCATTTTGGCCAAAGTAAACAATTTTGAACCAAAATTGATCGAAATTCGAATTGAAAAGTTTTAGTATGGATTTTTTTTGGTATCATGGCTGAAATGAAACAGAATTGATAACTATGGCTGCACACTGACAACAAAAAAGAAAAAAAATCCTTTTTGTGTAAAAGGCAACGGATTGAGCTTCTTCCACTGCAACCGACAACACCTCTGTCTACATCATCACCTTCAGTCAAGGAAAATAAGAATGAGCAAAAGGAAGAAACAGAAGTCATGATTGCATCAAAAGAGCTGAAAACCATGACAAGGGAAAGGTCACAAAAAAATCAGATGAAATAGCATTTAGAACTTCTGAGATGGATCATACTTCGGAAGAACTAGAAGACAAAGGGACCAGGTTTATTTCTTTGGTAAGTGTTAATCAAAAGAAACAAGAGAGTAGAGACAAAGGAATAAGAAGGAAACACACACACTAAAGTCATGAATCTAATAAGCAACAAGCCTAATCATCCAGTGGATCCAACAATAGTTCCAAAAGATCCCTCCAGATAATTAAAGGACAAAACAAAATACATTGTTCAAGTGGTTTCAAAAGAAGAACTAGTGAATAAAGCTCCCCACATTGATTTTATCTTCGAGGATCAACAATGGATACTCGAAGATTGTGATCTGATGGTGCAAATTCAATAAATGAAGCATGAAATGTTTCAATGATGCAAGCGTAAGAAAATTTGTGCATCCAAAGTAGCGAAGCCTTGAATCTAACATCTAGTCAGAGTAAAACATTAATTGAAATGTCTAAATCATGCAAAGAGAACAGAGATCGGCCAACAAATCAGAAGTCCATATGGTAGATTTTCGACCCAAGAGGACACTATGGAACTCAAGGACGAGTTCTGTCCAAACCAAGGAAAACTGATGCAGGCCAGACCTATGACCCACAGGTCAACCAGGATCATTGTGCCCAGCCCATAGGCCCAATAGAACTAGCCACTAACTGGGGTTTTGAGTCAATTAAGAATCCTTAATTAGAAGTTTTGTTTTATTTGAATTATTGTAGCAAGTTTCTAATTTCTAGGAGATAATCTAGGAAGTGTAATGGAATGGGAATTCCAAATTAGGAACACCTGATCCCAAATCTATAAATATGTATCTACCCCTTTGGGGAGGATCAGCTTTCATTACTTCAATAAGAATTCCAGTGTCTCTATGATTGTGGTTACTTGTGTGTGGGGAATCCCGTACGGATTCTGCCATCCCTATTTGAAGCTTAGCCTATTTTGTGGAACCCATTGAAGGATTCGGTTAGCTCTATTGCAGAAGAGTGGCCTATTTCGTTCACGGATCAGGGCTGCAATAGATGTGGATGAAGCATTCATTTTTTGGCACGTTCTTACAAAGAATAAAAATACAAATGTAGTAAATCAAAACAGCATTTTGACAATTCTAACTCATGCCACACTTCCCCCCTAACTTTGTATAATCAACAGAATTTCAGAATCTTATAATTTTAAAGACACTCTATAGGATTGTCCACTTAATCTTTCAAACTATTTGGTATAATTTATGTACTTCGATCTGTAAATCCAACAATTATGCTCCTCTGCTGGCAAGTAACAAATGGGAATCAATCCAACTAAAAGTTTGTACATGCTGTAGTAAATTGTTTCAAAGAAAGATTTTTAGTCCCTCTAACAGTACATGAAGGTTTTTCTAGTGTCTTAAACCTAAAAAAGTTAAAGGAAATCAAACCGTGGTTGTTTTCACTCAGCTAACAGGGATTTTTTAAATGTCAAGTCCACAGATTTCCAACTAAATTGCTTCTTAATTTTCACTTTCCCCTTTATTCTACAGTCATGTCAGATAAAGATATGATTTGGTTTTGCACAGCTGTATTTTTCCTTATCTTGTCTCCTTATTTTACATACAATTTTCAATAAAGAAAAGGGTTAAATACAACCACTATGATTGCATAACTTTATAACGTTGATACAACATCATCATCATCATCATCACCACCAGCACTTTTTTAGATCTATTGTTACTACTTTCATCCAAATCCTCTAGGCCTGCCCATTTTCCCTAGGTAGGCCCTCAACCTGCATAGAAAAACTTTTCTTCAATGGTGACATAGAAAAAAAAAAATTCATTGGTGTCATTGCTAGCCTGCATTGGACATGTCCAAACCATCTCAAATGAGTTTTATTTTATCAAATATTGATGCTACACCTAAATGCTCACAGAAGAGCAAATTTTGTTTTTCTATCTTTCCAAGTCTTACCACACATCCACCTCAACATTCTCATCTTTGCTACACTCATTTTGTACATGAGTTGCTTCTTGATTGGCTAACATACTACTCGATAGGTCATAGCTGGTCCACTCAATACCTATAAAAATTTTCCTTCAATCATGTTGGTATGCACCAAGGTTTTAAATATCGGACTCGGACTCGGCTCAGGCCGAGTCCGAGTCGACTCGGCTCAGGCCAAGTCCGAGTAGACTCGGCCGAGTCCCCATATTTAGTAAAAAAAAAAAAAAAGGAAAAATTTTGTTTCTCCTTTTTTCCATCCAATCCATTCATAATTCCATATATAAAGTTTCACTCTCTTCATTGATCATTCTAATACGTTATTTAAGGATAGAAATATAGAATAATAATAACAAAATCACAAGCCATTTTATAATTTAATTGCAATTAAAATTTAAAATTTAAAACTAAAAAGTAAAAAATACAGTGTACATGTTTCCAACTTTCAATATCCACTCTCAAGTCTCAATTTAGTCAATTATCAAGTCAACTAGTAAGATTAATCATCAAAGATGTAACTAAGCTTCAAATTTCAATTATATTTATAGCATATAAAAATGTAAAACCATAGTATACCTTAGCTCTTTCTTGTTAAAATTTAAATGCTAATTCCTTGTTGAATGCCTTGCGGGTTCTAGATCTTCATCTTCGTCGTTATTTTGACTTTGACGATAGTATTAAGCAACATCAAAATGAAAAAACCCTTGCCCCGCTCTTGGAGTTATAGGACCTTCTCCCTAGTTTGATGATGGAGCCATAACTTGAAGTTGAGGATATTCATATGGCGGTTGCACTTGTGGGGGTGTTACTCCATATTGTCGTTGCCCATACCCATGCGAAGGACCACCGTATCCACCATACTGATGCGGCAGTCCATACTCAGACGAAGGATCATGAAATTGATCTCCATATTGTTGCCCATATCCGTATGAACTATCAGAACTTGTGATCCAAGGGCTTGATGCCATTTGATGCGGCTGAGGATATTCATCCGTTGGCTCACTTCCTTTTCCTTCACCTCTGCCCCACTCACGTGACCCACCAGCAGGCTCACTTGGACTATAATATACATTAATGTTGTCATGTCCACCACCACGTCTATCATCACTACCTTCGTATGCCTCCTCGTTCTGGCCCTGTTCACCTCCTCCTCGTGAGCCACTCTTGCTAGAAGATGATGTTTTATGCTGTTCATCTTCTTCTTCATAAGTGGCCAACCTTTGGCCTTGTCTTGTCTTTGCATGAGTGCTCTTAGTCTTATCCTTTGACTTTTGCGTGTATTGGAAAGTTGGTTTTGATCTTTCTCTAGCCCCCTCGACATGTTCTGAAGTAGAACATGTCAACTCTGGACCACGGTTATGACCACGTCCCGAGCCTTGCAATGACGAGGTTGCTACACCCTTACCCTTATCGCGCGCTGATCGCGCTGTAGAAGTAGGCGTAGCAGATCTGGAACTCGGCTGCTGCGGTGGGGAAATATGTGCTTCATTCGACTGAATTTCTTTAACATCAGCCATTGCTTCATCGAGGAATGTTGTATCATTTAATACTGGCTCCTCTCTTTCAGCCAACCATTCATCAAGAGGGTCATCTTCCTCGAATATATAATCCAAATTAATTGGTTCGTAGTCGCCGTTGTCTCTTCTCATCAGGTTCCTTGCTCGTAACCTCATGTTGTAATGGACAAAGACCAACTTCTCCAACTTAGCCATAGTAAGGCGATTACGGGTCTTAGTGTGTATCAAGCTGAATGTGCTCCAATTCCTTTCACATCCCGAAAATGAGGCTGTTTGGCTCAATATTCTTTTTGCAAAAGATCTTAAATGGGGAACCTCATCACCAAATGTAGCTCACCATTCAGCTGTGTTAAAAGACCAAAACAATAAAATCAATTGTTTGTTATAAGTCATAAAAAACTATATTTCATCTAATTTAAGTACTGAAATTTGAGAATAATACCTAGATCCATCTGCTTACGACCCAATATGGCTGCGTCTGATCCAAAACTACCTAGAGCGCCCTTGTAGTTTTTCAACTATAAAAGTTAAGATTTAGAAGTTAGCACCTAGTAGTTAGCACTTTTTCAAATTTCAACTAATTTGTAAATAATAATGTCATGATCTATGACATCTTTACCGGGTTAAGAATTGTAACTTGATATTGCGCGTTATTTGTCATAGCCTCTAACGTTTTTTTCAAGCCACGGAAAACTTCTTCATGGTTAGAAAAGTGTTTGCTATAGAAGCAGCTTGGGTTCAAGTAGTACGCTGCATGCCATGACGTCATTAAGTAATAAGTATTGATTATTAGATTCCAAAATAAAGTAATAAACAATAACTAGTATTCTATTTATAATAACCATAATAAATTAATAGTCAAAAATTACCTGCCGCATGTATGTCTTGATGCATCTGGTTGTCCCATCGATTATCAATGATTTTCCATATCTTCTTATAATAAGTCCCATACTTTCCTCTAGACCTTTGCTCTATAGCTAGCTTTGCTCTATCCATGGCATCATACACAAAGCCCATTGTGGGCTTCGTATCAGCATCCACTAGTTTCAAAACCAAGACAAGAGGCTCGAGTAAGTCAGTAATTCGTTCTGCCCTGTTCCAAAACTCCTCCCCAAGGGCAATCTATTGTACTTTGGGTGCCAAAGGTTGACGTGAAAATTTTGATTTCACATATGCTGTACTGGTCCACATCTGCATTATGTTAGCCTTGGCACGACAAAGACTCTCAAGGGCTACGAAGTGCGTAGCAAAGCGTGTGATACCGGGCCTCAAAATCTCACGACCTTCGTTCATTTCTCTTAGTAGATCTGTCATGAAATGATGGTTATAGATCAAAGATGTCACCATCTTTCCCTCATCAATAGTCTCACGGACATCATCTAATTTGCCAATGTCCTCCAGCATGAGATCAATACAATGTGCCGCGCACGGCACCCAAATAATACCCTTACCCTTTTCACTCAATCTCTTCGCTGCGGCCTTAAAGTTAGGCGCATTATCTGTCACAATTGCAACAACATATTTGTGCCAATTGTTAACCATGGCCAAGGTATCATCAATTAAACTGTACAAATATTCAGCATCCATTCTATGTCCACTTGTATTTACAGACCTGATAAAAACTGTTCCCGTTACACAGTAAGCCATGAAATTAATAATGTACCGCCTATTGTTGCTTGTCCACCCATCATACATAAGCGTGCACCCATACTCCTCCCAAGTTTTGAAGTGATCTTCCAAGTATCTCCAATAATCAGAAACTTCCATGTCAAGATACTTTCCGCCAATCTCATAAGCGGATGGAGGTTTAACTCCGGGCCCCACCTCAGCTATAGTATCAACCATGGAGCGATAGTATGGTGAATTAGCAACATTCAGTGGAATCCGATTATAATGGAAGAACTTTGAGATGGCTCTCCCCATTTTCATGGCTCTAACTTTCATATCGCCCATGATAGAGCTACTAATCTTTGGTTGTTTTGTACTTTGAGACCGATGTAAGAATGGATCCATTGTCCCTCTCCTTGCTGTGTCCCGATAAGGGTCAGGAGGAGCTCTAAAAGAACCAGCCCCAGCCTGTGTCTCATCCATACGAGCCTGCTCAGAAGCAAATTGTTCACGGCTCGCTCTAAAAGCCCTCCTTAACTCCCTCGCCTCAACATCACCATCACCGTCAGAGTCATCCTCAGAAGTGTCAATCCTCTGCATATTTACAACCCTCTCATCAAATTTTTTCTTCTTTTCTTTCTCATTCTTCTTTTCAAGCAACATGTCTCTCATTTCTTTCCTCACTTCAGTGGGGACATTTGCACATGGTTTAGCTTCCCCTTGTATACCTGCTAGGTGTTGTTTAAATCTGTGGATCCCACCACTGAGAATCTTATGACACCATTTGCATTTGACCTTATGACGGTCTCCTGCAACCATCTCCCCATGTTCCCATCCGGGGTCAATTTCTTTCTCTTTATTTTTTGGGGCCATTTGTGATATAATCTAACTATCTGAGTAATAGTAATCTGCACAATCATGAAAATCACATTCTTTTAACCAAAAAATAGTTGAAATTTCATCTACAAACAACCCACACATGTAATCATCTACTCTACATAATTTAAGAATGTAAAATGCAAAAAATCCATATTATTAATAATTTTTTTTACAAGAAAAAGTAAGGAAAATATTATTATTGCACATATATGCATAGATCTAGTATTAGAACCATAGATCCATGTTATACAAACCCAAAATAATAATTTCATACAAAGAACATAAGTAAATAACAAAAAAAAATTCGGATTTCTTATTTATTTATTTTTTTAAAAAGACCCAAAAATTAAAAAAAATGCATTTTTAGAAAAAATAATGATCCTCCAAACCATCTTCAAGCAATATCTTCATCTTAGCATCTTCTCTAAACCATATATGCATGTAGAATCAAGAAAACAAACCTCAAAGTTGAGAAATAAAAAAACCCTCTTTGATGTAAATAGTGGTTGGATTCTTTGGTAGGCTTGATCTTCAAAAATGGATGGATTTGATGATGTTTGATGCTTGAAACACAATTTAGAAGTAGTCTCCTTCACTCTCCACAAAGTAGAATGCCAAAAAAATGAGCATTTTAGGGTTAAAGCCCCCCCCTTCGTCAACAGGGGGACTCGGACGAGTCCAGGGGGACTCGGTTCGGTCCCTGCCGAGTCCGAGTCGACTCGGACTCGGCCGATTTTTTTTTCCTTGGTATGCACCGATCACAAAGCACTCCAAAAGCAAATATCCACTTCAACCATCCCACTCTTATCCTATGTTTGATGTATTCCTCAATCTCTCCATCCTTACTAATTATTGAGACAAGATATCGGAATGAATCTATTTGTGGTATCTCTTGAGCTTCAATTCTTATAGTAATTTCAGCTCTTTATACAGCCTCACTGAAGTTCCAATCCATATATACTATCCATAATTAAAATCCATATGTTTGTCACAACCCAAAAATGAATTCTACAATGTTGCTACATTTAAATAAATTCTTCCATTAATGATTACGAGTCAAGAATTTTATCTACCAGAACATATGCAAAATGTAACTTTGAATTCTTAACACAATGGAAAGACGGCAACCAAAATCAAACCTGGCATGATCCTTTAAAGCTCTTGTCACTTGTTGTTGAGCAGTGCGTCTGACTCCATCAATTGTCATCTTTACATGAACCAAAAGATAAAAATCCCAAAGTAAATTCATCATAATCAAAATGTTATCTATCATCCACTTTGTCAGTTCTACTTTTTTGCTCAAAAGATCAAAAAATAGATTTACAAATTAAAATTATACGTGCTTCCAGAACCCAAAAGTCACTTCTATTTTACAAAAATTTGATCCAAATTCCAAAGGGAATAGCACCTGCATAGCAGCGGCAGTTTCCAAAGCTATGGTCTGACTAATGGCAGTACTGCTTTTGAAAAACCCGACAATTTGGTCTATGGAGTCCTTCAGATACTGAGCCAGAAAACTCTCATCAGTAAAAAAGCTGAAACATAAGCAAAGTAGCATTCTACATATTTAGGAAGTAACATACGTTCATGTAGCATGGCGAAGCTTTCACAACGAGACTCCAATCTACTTGAGAATCAAAAGGTTTGTATGAAAATATGCCAACTAATGAATTGTCCAAAGCAGCACTCTGGAAGAAGATGAGAGACGGTTGGATTGTACGTAAAAGTACAGCAAAGGAGAGGCTTAAGCTTTTAGAAGAAAAACATGAAACTCAAGGTAACTGTATTCAAACCTCAGCAAGAATCCCTCTGGGAGATGACAATTTATATGACCCCAATTTCAGATCAAAAACTTTTGCCTCTGGATAAAGTCTCACGGTGCAATTAGTCCCTTCACAGGATAATTCAGCAAGGGACTTCTGATCCTTGGTGATCAGCTTTGAAGCATTGTGTTTCATATGGATCTCCAAAAAGGTAAGAAGCATATTTCCCCTCTCTTGATTTGTTAGCAACTGGTCATCAACACCTTCTTTGTAGCCAATGATCTTATTTAATTGTTCCCAGTCTTCATCACTGAAACGTCTGGTTTCACTTTCATCCTTACTAGATTGATCAGTCCTGAGAAAATGATCTTCATCACTAAAGTTTCAAGTATTACATCAAAATAAAGATAAGGTTCAAGGCAAAAATCATCAACCATCCAAGCAGCCACCATGATGTCTTTGCTTTCTGTTTTCTTAGGTAGAGGTCAGATTCTGTTGATTGTTCAACAAATTTGTGGGCCAACATCCTGCACAAAAACAGAGATCCACTATATATTAAATACTGCAGTGGAAAGAATACTATTTCTAGAGGCCAAGATCATGAATATCACAATCAACTTCTCTTACTGCATTAATAATGCTCCTCTTAATTAAAAAAGGACCAAGGTTAACCCATGTCCAGTTCCGATCTGGGCCAGGCACACGCCTGGACATCTGTAATTTGTTTAAGTCATGCAAATTCCCATATTTTATTAATATAAGAATAGCTGATGCGCTATTGTCAAAAAAGCAGACCATAGCCTTCGCCAACTTGCTTAGTCAATAAGTTGAAGAGCCACCTACATAAACCGTTTAACCATTTGCTGTGATTAATTATTTATAATCTGTGCCTATGGAAAGGACAGCACATTACCTCCACTGAAGTATGACGTCAATGTCAAGTTCACCATCGAGTTCCTCAATTTCTTTGTTGTCATCCACAACTAACCGATTGACATCAGATTTCAACAGAGTAGCATAAAGAGATATGTATCTCTTGCGAATCCTAGCATACCGCAGGACCTGCTCCCACGAGAGTTTCCCACTGCAACACAATAAAGGGGTTTAAAGTATATATAAAGCAAGTCAGGGTTTGACTTAAAGGTAGCATCTTGTCCCTGCATACATATAAAAAGTCACAGGCAGCTTGTTAAAAGTATGAAGATTTTTCTGTTGTCGAGATTTTATAAATAGCAAGCTAAAGTGCAAAACAGAGCCAAGTAAACATTCCTCACTTCAGCATGCCATTGAGACGTTGATGGATCTTTAAAGCACCAAGACAATTTGCAAAGAACAAAGAAAACAGGATGCCATTTAAAACAGTACATTTTGGTCGTATATTGTGCAAAGTGCCCAGATGGTAATCCAAAATTTAAGTGGAGAATAAAAACAGAACCGAAAGTAACAGTAATTCCCAACAACGGGTGCACAAGTTTCCATGATCTGAATGCACCTGCAAGGTCTAAATAGAAATACAGTGATACTGTACACTCTACGCTCAAAAGATAAACAGAAAAATGATCGCCTACATTGAACCCACCTCAATTTTAGTCAATCCATGTGTAGAATATGGTGCACGTACTTGCACCTACTTTCCTTATGAGGCATGATTTATTCAAAAGGTATTTAAGCCATCTATTAGCCTTTCCTTCATTTTAAGGTAGCCCTATTGATCAAGGATGAAAATAGCGGTAGCGGCTTGTCGCCAAAACGCTACGAAGTGGGCACTACGTAGCGGCGTAGTGGTGCATTTTGAAAATTTAGTCAAAAGAATCTGAGAAAGTTCTAGAAAATCCAGAATATTGGAAAATGACTGAAAATGTTTTTTTTTCTTTTTTTGTTTTTTTTTCAAAAGTAACTTAGATAAGGGGGCATAGCGGCCCCTTCATTATATGAAGTCTCGTATCGCTATATGAATAGAAAATAATAGTAATGATAATTTTTTTCACATGTATTTTATGTTACTTAGTTATGTTAACTTAGAAACTAATAAAATGCTTATAATCAACAATGTCATCATTATATTACTAGTACCGTTCCTTAAAGTATCACATTTCATAGTTGTATTTATATGGTGAAAATTTTTCTGTTAAAGTGAAATTTGATTAGGACTCTATTTCCTATTAAAGTGTTAAGAGTGAAAAGGGCTCATTGGTTAAGTCCCTGTTTCCTATTAGAGTTCACTTTGGTTAAGCATTATTTCCAACTAGAATAAGATTTTGCTAGAGCCCATCTTCAATTAGCGTGAAATTTGGCTGGGCGTTATTGTCAATTAGTGCAAAAATTGCCTATGATCTTATTTCTATTTAGAGTGAAATTTAGCTAAGGCCTTGATTTCAAGTAAGTAATATTTGTCTAAGGCATGACTTTTTTATTTTTATATTTAGGCCCCATTGTGGAGCCCACCAATGGTTAAAAGGCATTAGGTGCTTCAGGTTTTACTTTTTCTTAGAGGGTTCATTTAAATTTAATTTATACTGTTCAAAGTGCCCATAAGTGGCCTCTAATGAAATAAAAGAGGGGGTCCATTTAATTTTAATTTATGCCTTTCAAACTATCCATAAGTGCCCTCAAATGATTCAATAAAAGGGGGGGTTGACACGCACAAATCGAGAAATAAAAGAGGGGCTCCATCTAATTTTTGTTTACAACTTAAATAGGGCCCATTAAGTGCCCCCTAATGAATTAAAACCAATTAAATAGGTTTAGGGCATTGACACACACAAATCGAAAAATAAAAACAGGGCTCCATTTCATTTTTGTTTAGAACTTAAATAGGGCCCATTAAATGCCCCCGAATGAATTAAAACCAGGGCCGAAATTAATTAGGTTTTGGTGCCCTGTTGCCTTGCCCAACACAAGGGTCGACAAAAAACGAGAAGGGGGAAAGGAAAAGAATAAAAAAGAAATGAAAAGAAAAGAAAAGAGAAGAAGAAGAAGAGGCGCTGCAGCCTACCTCTGCCTTCAAGACAGGTATGTTTCCTCATTTGTTCTCTGTATTTATTTTTTTTCACTTCTTCCTTTCTTTTTTTTTCATCTTCTTCTTCCTCCAGTCAAACAGATGAAAGGGGAAAGGCTTGCTGGTTTTTTTTTTTTTTTTTTTTGTTTCATAGCTCTTCAAGTCCAATACGCAATGTATCGATGCATATCGGCCGCTATTTAGCAGATACACACCAATACGGTTGTGAATGGCGCTATTTCAAGTTTAGCATAGCGACCATGGCCGCTGCGCAGCGGCCGATATTTTCATCCAAGCTATTGATAAAAAGAGATCTTTGTGACCCACCTGGGAGTTGGTGGAGAGGCATAAGGTATGGGTCTGCTCCCACGTCTTGTCTTCGAAACTTGCCCAAGATTTGCCCAGTGTGTGTTTGTGTCGGTTTAGCAATGACTCGCCCTAGATTTGCCTAGTGTGCGTTTGTGTCGATTTACAAGTGCCACCCATGGGATTAGTCATGTTGTAATATCCCTAGCCCATTAAGAAGGGGTTGGATTTATTTCAGGTCCAGTTTAAACATTTCTTTTATTTTAAATCATGACTAGAAATATGAAAGATGGATTTTAAGCTATTATATTAATTAAGGGATTAATTTCATAGGCATTAGTGGGCTATTAAAAGAGTTTTTAAGCTTTAAGTGGGAACCATGAGAATAGCTCACTCGGAAACTGTCTTATGCTTAATAGTTAGGTCCCATGATTTGTGTTAGTAATAAAAAAAAATACTTCTAGTCATGACATGGAATTTGAAGGGCCCCAGGTTCTAGGTCGTGACAAGTGGTATCTGAGCATAAGGTCCCGGCGTAAATAAGTGGAAAACCTTAGGGCCCGTTTGGCACTTTACTAGATTCGTAAAAGTCAAGTAAAGCCTCAATTTTTCGACAAGAGGTCACATCAGTAGCACTTTAATTCGAAATTCACTCCATCTTTTTCAAAAAAAGTCAAAAAGCAACCTCCTTTCTCCCACTTTTCTATACAAAAAGTCAAAAAGATTCCATACCAAACAACTAAAAACAAAATATCATCGTAACCCCATTATATTTTATTCTCTCTTGATTTGATGCTTTAATACACTTTATTTTACATGTAAAATTACCAAACGGGCCCTTAGCGCGTGTTTGGATGTATGGTGAATTGAAGTGAAGTGAGGTGAAGCATCAAATCAAGAGAGAATAAAATATAAGGGGTTATGATGGTCTTTTGTTTTCAGTTGCTTGATGGAGAATCTTTTTTACTTATTGTGTAAGAAAAGGAATATTTTTCTTTTTTTTCTTTTTTTTTTTGTCATTTAGTGGAGAAAGGAGATTGCTTTTTTTTTTTTATTAAAAGGATGGAATTTTGAATTTTTGTACTTTGGATATGACCCCTTGTCTTTTCTTCTCTGGATAAAGGAGGCTTTACCTCACCTCACATCCAAACACACCCTTAAGGTACGATTGGTGAGGATGCGTGGAAAATCTCAAATAGATTAGTAGCAGACTTGTTATGAAGCTTACTACTCCAACCTTGTCTTTTGCATGTTATTTTTCTGATTGATTAACTTCTCTAACTTGGATGTTATATTGTGATTTGGACCATCCTGTTTAACCAAGTTTGTTCTTGTATCTGTACTTTTGTATGTCCTGCCTATTTTGCCAGTACAACTAAAAACGTAAGGACAGACTCCAGATTAATTTTTACTCACTATATTTGATATCATCCTGGCACTATTGTAAATTAGCGCCATCGAAGTAGTGACCCTATTATTCATAATATTAAGATGTCATTGTTTGAATGCGTCAAGTATGTGTAACTAATTTTATTAACCTCATTGCAAGAAATTAGTCATTACAATGGTGCCATGCAGTGAGTGCATTGTATTGCATGCATGTAAGTTACGGTACACACATGATCACCTGAGTGTAGGTGACTCTTTGGAATTGTTAATGGGGCAGCCTTGGTGTAGCAGTAGTGCCTAGTTGTTCTAAGGTTAACTGGATTCTCCTACATTTGCATTTTTTGGATGATTTGACTGGATGTGTGAGGGGTGTTTAGGCAGTGGGGTGATTTGATGCTTCCTTGTGTGGCTATTTTGATTTCGATTTTTTTTTTTAGAATTTCTATATGGTTTAATTTCCATGTGGTATTCCCTGTTTGGGATTACAAGACACAGAGCCATCAACAAACCAGGTTGGATCCTCTAAACATCGATTTCTAAGTATGTTTGTATTATATTGTGAAGTTTGTCATTAGGAATGTATTTATAGAATTGGAGGATATAAGATAATAGTTAATCTAGTCTTATTGGATGTGAATGACTTTGATGTTATTTTGGGAATGGATTGACTCTCCCAGTGTCGGATGATTTGAGTCATGTCAGTAAATAGTCCATTCTAAGTTAAAGGATCTCTCTAATAATGGTGTTGTGGGCTATACGAGAGCGGTTGGGGTCGGGATTGTTCCCATTAAAGACGGTGAGTTGATGTGGAGGAGTACATTGGTTATGTGATATACTGTGTCGCTCCCTTGTTTGGACTAGGTTGTGTACTTATGCAGCACGGGAAGGAAATTTGCATATGCGTCAAGACAATTAGAATCATACGAGCAGAATTATGCCATTCACAATCTGGAGTTGGCAACAGTGGTTTTTGCATTAAACATCGGAAGACACTATCAGTATGGGGAGGAAGACTTTTGGGACCAGAACTTATTCAAGATACTACCAAGAATATTAAAACCATAAGAGACAGGTTGATATAATTTCTTATAACATTATACCAAACAAGTTTTGGACAGCCTATTCTCAGTGGAACAATGTGATATAATGCTACCAAACATGTTCTACACAGCAAATCTCAGCATAGGCCAATCTCATCACAATCTGGTCTCAACACAAGATCAAGAAGACAAGTCAGGAACAATGCCAAACGGATCTGAAGTGTCCGTTTTTTGTTTGATGATTGGGTAAGGAAAGGTATATTGTGTATTTTGTTCCCGAGGTTGTTAAGGATAGTTCCCAATAAAGAGTCTTCTGTCAAAAAATGTTGTTTGGGTTGGGGATAAAGTCTCTTGGGAAGTTAGTGTTAGGAGGGACCTTCGTCAGTCAGAGTCGGTTGAGTTTGAGTCATTGATGGGCCTTCTTTCTAACGTTTTCTTATGCAGGGATGCAGCAGATGAGTGCATTTGGAAGCCGGACCCCTCCGGTTCTTTTTCTTCTAAGTCATTCTATAGAAAGATGGATCCACTTGGCGAAGTGCAGTCTTCTAGTACCTTTATCTGGATGGGTCGTGCTCCTCCAAGAGTAGAAGCCTTTTGTTGGCTGGTAGTGACAGGCAAGACTTCAACAGTAGATAACTTAAGGAGGAGGGGGCTAACCACGGACACTATTTCAGACAAATGCAACCTTTGTGGAAGGGAAATGGAGTTCATTGATCACTTATTCATTCATTGCAATGTGGCATCAGCTGTTTGGGGACACTTCCTTAAAGAATGTGGTGTGGTTTGGTGTCTCCCGGGTTCATTGTTGGGGTTGATTTAAGGCATGGAGGGGGTTCCTTTGAATGGGTATCAGTTGCTATTGTGGAGGTCAAATCCCTTTTCCGTTCTTTGATCATTATGGAGAGGGAGGAATAAAAGAGTTTTTAGAAGGAATCATCTTGGGAAGATCTTATCACATCCGTAACTTAGACGATTGCTAAATGGGCTTCGACTAGGGAGGAATATAAGGACTTAAAGATAGATAAAGTGATATAAGGAATCATCTTGGTAAGCTTGCATGAGGATGGGAGTCTCAAAGAAGAAAAGGAAAGTTTCTTGGTTTACTCCTCCATTTGGAACCCTAAAGTTTAATGTTGATGGAGCAGCTCGTGGAAAGCCGGGATAGGTAGGCATTGGCGGCATATTCAAAAACCGCAAAGGGTAAGTTGCTTTACTTATTTTCAAAACATATTGGGAATAAAGATTCTCATGAAACAAAAATGTTGGCAATCATGGAAGCATTTTGCATCTATAGTACACCTTTTCAGCAAAGTCTTATAGTGGAGAGTGATTCTTTTAATGTCATTTCTTGGATGAAATCTTCTAGAGGTGCCTGCAACATGCAATTCTACTTAAATGAGATTCATTACTCAGCATTTTCTTTTCAGATAGCGTTTCAGCATGTTAGCAGTGTTAATGAACAATCAAGGCCCAAGTTCATGACCCACTTGTAAAATAGAAAAGCCCAACCCAATTATGTACATAAGAATAAGTCAAAACCGCATACAGATATTAGTTACTGTTTTAGGAGATTCTTTTACTGTATTTTACGAGACTGTAGCCCAAGATTGGGCTTTTGGTATCTATACAATGAGATGGTCAATCTGATCAATCATCCATTCCAGTCCAGAGGACATTCGTTCCAGCCATCTTGTGTTAGACATCTTGGATCCATATCAGCAGTCAACAGTCACGTCTTCAGATACCAGATCTGGTGAGGCCCACCTACAATCATCACGGCAACTGCAGGAATCACACCTATTATGGTCAACTATTTGTTTTGGGAATTTAGAAGATTTTTTTCAGGATTTTTGGCTAATCAGAGGTAGGCCGTCTGATCGATTTTGTGATTTCTCAGTTTTGTGTACCAGATTTCATCAAATGGGCACTGTGTCCTGGATTTGCAACCAAATTGGATGAAACTTGAAGTTTCAAAAGGAAAATAGGAATCCTAGTTTGTTGACAGCACTGATCAGTGATCAGATCATTCTTTGGGGCCCACTTGCCTATCCAGTTCACAAAATCAAGGCCGTCTGACCTGTTTTTTCTGGTATAAACTGTGTTTTGCGCACAGTTTTTTTAAATTCTGCCTAGGAAGACTATTACTTCAAGGTTGTTTATGCTTGCTACTGTGATTAGTACTGAACCTATTCTGCTCACACGTATCTAGTCTGTTTTGGTGGTTTTTTGGATTTTTCTCAGCACTGTCTTGTTCTGGGTAGTGTTTATTTTGCACATATGTTGTAATGGAAAAATCAGAACTTCCTGTCATTCATTTTACAGGGAAAAATTACCCATCCTGGGCTTTTCAATTTCAAGTTTATCTGGAAGGGAAAGAGATGGGGGGCATATTACAGGGTCTGATACCAAACCAACCGTGGATGAGAAAAAAATATTCTCTTGGACAACCAAGGATGCCAAAATAAAATCATGGATCCTTGGATCTGTTGAGCCCCATCTCATTTCGAATCTAAAACCCTACAAAACATCAAAGGATATGTGGGGTTACTTGAAGAAAGTCTATCATAAAAGCAACTATGCACATCAATATCAACTGGAATTTGAGATTGCCCAATAGACATAAGGAACATCTTCTATCCAAGATTATTACTATGGATTTCTCAATTTATGGACTAAATATGGTGAGACTAAGTATGCACATGTTTCTTAAGCAGCCCTCTCTGAAATACAAACACTTCAGGAAACTAGTCATCGGGACCAGTTTCTAATGAAACTAAGACCAGAGTAAGAAACTGAGAGATTGGGTCCAATGGGGAGAGTTCCTTCGCCATCATAAGATGAGTGTCTAAATGAACTATTACATGAGGAGTAAAGACAAATCACTCAAGCTGCTCTGACACAAGAAGCTTTTAGTGGTCCTCTTGAAGTTGCATATGTGGCCAAAAGTCACTCTCCGACACCACCTCATCCTAGGCCAGTTACTTTTGTTGATAGAGGTAAAATCCAAGGGCAAGACATGACTAATATTCAATGCTACAGTTGTAAGGGGCTTGGACATTACGCATCCCAATGTAAGCAAAAATTTTGCAATTACTGCGAAGCGACTGGCCATATGATCAGTGAATGCAGAAAAAGGCCTCAGAACCGTAATCCACGTGCCTACCATGCCACAACTGATGATGCTTCCACCGATGTTCTTCCCGCTGCCTCGTTCTGTTCTCCACCCTCACATATGGCAACACCAAGTCCCAATCCTCTGATCATTGCCGACCTGATCCAAAAAATGATTATGAATGCTTTTTCTGCATTAGGTGTTTCAGGTATTCATCACCACTTGTCTTCTCCTTGGTATCTTGATTCTGGTGCCTCTAACCATATATGACTTTCTCATCTGGTTCACTATCTCACACTAGTAAGTACAATGGAAACCTGCAAGTTCATACTGCAGATGGTGAAAAGCTTCTCATAACAGCTGTCAGTGATATTTCCTACCCATTCCCTCTAAAAGATGTCTTCTTATCTGCTTCTATATCTGCAAATCTTGCCTCTGTTGGTCAGCTTGTAGATGATGACTGTCATGTCTCATTCTCTAAATCTGGTCGTGTTGTGTAGGATCAGGTGTCGGGGAAAGTGATCGCAAAGGGGCCTAAGTGTGGACGTCTTTTTCAGCTGCATCTATCATATCTTCGGAATAAACCTGAGTTTGCATTTCTTTGTGTTCCTTCTCAAACTAATTAGAGCTTTGGCACAATAGATTAGGCCATCCAAATCCCAAAACTTTGTTATGTTTGTTTAGGACTGGTTTGATTAATAAAAATATTGTTTCTTCTCATATTGTTGTGATGGATTATTCTATGTGTAAGCTAGGCAAAAGTAAAATTCTTCCATTTCCTATGGATGACACTTTGGCTTCTAAATGCTTTGATATTGTTCACAGTGATGTTTGGGATATTACTCCAGTAATTTCTCATGCGTGCAATAAATACTTCACCACCGTTATTGATGACCATCGTAGGTTTGCATGGGTTTATTTGTTACGCTCCAAATCGGAAGTTTTCAATGCATTTAAAAAATATTTGGCTTATGTTGAAAATCAATTTTCTACTTGCATCAAAATCTTACGATCAGATTCCGGGGGGGGGGGGGGGGGAATATGTGTCCCATCAATTTCAAAATTTGTTGCAACAAAAGGGGATAATATATCAGTGATCTTGTCCATATACCCCTCAACAGAATGGAATTGCAGAAAGAAAGAACAGACATCTTCTTGACACTGTCCGTTCTCTTCTTCTTGAATCCTCAGTTCCAGCCCGTTTTTTGGTCTGAAGCTCTGTCCACCGCTGCTCATTTAATCAATCCCCTTCCATCCCCAAAATTAAATAATGAGTCGCCATATTTTCGTTTATACAACACTCAACCTACAAATACACAGCTACATACTTTTGGTTGTGTGTTTTTTGTTCATCTTCATCTTTCTTAACGCACTAAATTAACCGCTCAATCTACCAAATGCGCTTTTCTTGGTTCTGCTTCCAATCAAAAGGGGTTCATTTGTTATGATCCGGATATCAAACATATTCGAATATCTAGGAATGTGGTTTTCTTTGAAGCGCAATACTTATTTCAGCATTACAGTGATTCTGCACATTCTTTTTCCTTTTTACCTGATTTTTCTCCCGATACCTCTACATCATCCCCTGTTAGGTTTAAACCGAATATTGTCTATGAGCGACGGCATAAAATTGATGTTCCCACACTGCCACCCCCTCAAGATCCACCACCAGCACCTAATCCAGATCCTCATCAAGATTATGTCCCTCCACTTCGAAGATCCACTCGTCTCCGCCAGGCACCAAATCGTTATGGATTTTCCCATACCTCTTTGCTTGCTTCATCGTCATCTATCACCATGCCTAATTCTTATTCTCAGGCAGTGAAGTAGGAATGTTGGCAATCGGCTATGCAAGCAGAAATGGATGCACTTCATGAGAATCATACTTGGGATGTCATACCTTGTCCTCTATCTGCTAAACTTATTGGGTGCAAATGGGTCTACTCCGTGAAGCTGAAATCTGATGGATCACTAGATCGATACAAGGCACGACTTATAGCTCTTGGGAATAGACAAGAATATGGTGTTGACTATGATGAGACATTTTCTCCGGTAGCAAAAATGACTTGTTCGTATTATTCTTGCAATAGCAGCTTCTCAGTCTTGGCCTCTTTATCAGTTTGATGTTAAGAATGCTTTTTTGCATGGTGATCTTATAGAAGAGGTATACATATGCCTTCCACAAGGGTTCTCTGGTGCCAACCCTGGTGACGTTGCTCATTTACGGTGATCTCTTTATGGTCTAAAACAAGCCCCTCAGGCTTGGTATGAGAAATTTTGGGAAGCAATCATCCAACTTAATTTTTGTCAAAGTCCATATGATCCTTCGCTATTTATTCATAATACATCTGGCGGGATAACTGTTTTACTTGTCTATGTGGAAGATATCATCATTTCGGGCATTGATGCTGCTATAATTCAACATCTTCAAGCTTCCCTTCATAAGTCGACCCACTTGTAAAATAGAAAAGCTCAACCCAATTATGTACATAAGAATAAGTCAAAACCATGTACAGATGTTAGTTACTGTTTTAGGAGATTCTTTTACTGTATTTTACAAGATTGTAGCCCAAGATTGGGCATTTGGTATCTATATAATGAGATGATCGATCCTCATAGGGGGTAACCAAATTTCACCATTCCTTTTGTTTTCTCTGCTATCTCAAGAGAATGTCAAGTAGGTCTGCCAACGGAATGGCAGGTTTTCTAACCAACCAAGGGGCCATTAATGTTTCGATCATTCATGTAATTTCAGTGCTTCTATTGTGTAGTTTTAGTGGGTGCCTAGTATATATCTCTTATACCGGTTCATTTATGTTTGGGTCTTTGCTTGTATTTGGTTGTATTATGTATTCTTTCTAATTATAATATATTAAAGCCAAGGGTTTTTGGATTGGATTTTGACCATCGGTTATAATTTTAACCGGAAGTTATATCAACTACCTGCTTTATCTCTTTATCATAACCACTCATAACTACTCTCCACTTTTTTTCAAATACTTTATTTTTACCCAAACTCTATTCCCTTTCTACTCCAATTCTCTTGTTTTCTTTCTATGCCACCAGCTCTTGAATTACATAAATACGTACCCATTACCTTCTTTTTTTTTCTTTTGCTTTATTGCTAAAAAATTATGTATTTTTTATGCATTAACATAAATTGAAATGTTTGTCATATCCGTGCTGAGCATGAGTAATTATGCTAGTATAAGTTATTGTTACCGATCAAAAACATAAAATAAAAAATAATAATACTACCAGCAAGCAAGAAGTCTTGAGTAATGCGTGTGGGTTTTTATTTAATTTACTTTCTAACATGTTTTTTTTCATAATTGTCAATCCCGCTCCGATCCCATTCCAATTTGGCCTTGCAGTGGAATGTTTTGGCATTCTGGTCAATTTCCAATGTTCCATTTCAAAAAGATGTGATTGAAAATTGAAAAGCAAAAAATTAATACCTTACAATGAAAAAACAATAAAAACCTAAAATAAAAAAAATTCATAAGCTTTAAACAATAATTAAAATTTAACGGAGAAAATTTTAAATTTTTACATATGGACATATTTTCATTGCACATGAGTTGTTTGAGTGAATCTACAATAAAGAAATTTTTTAAAAAATTAACAAAAAAAAGACAAATGGCTCTTGATGGAGAGAAAGAGGGAAAAAAGATACCATGGCCAGAATCTTCAGGGAGGGTGTTCTGTTCCACGCAAGACGGGAGGGTGTTCCGTTCCACCCAAGACCAAATCTGGAATGTTCCGGCCATAGAACAGAATTTACTACTATGGGTATTTTTTTACAGGAGATACACAGATATCCTTATATAGAAGCAATCTGCTCGAGTAAGTTTTTTTTAAACTGTTTTTATGTTTTCAAATTTGTTTTCAACAGGCCATCTCTATGCACACTTGTTTAGCTAGGTTTGGCTCATTCTCTAGAGCAGATGATATTCTTCACAAACTAGGAGCTTGTATGGAGTGTGGTTTGCCCAAGAGGTGGAAGCTGGAATTTTGGTCGTCTCCCTCATTCAGTATTTTAAAGTTCAACGTTGACGAAGCAGCTAGAGGTAAGCCCACTTCACGAAGTGTTAGTGTCCATTCGTAATAATAGAGAAAAATTCTTGTGCATGTTCTCTAATAAGCATATGGGGTCAAAGATTCCAATGAAGCAGAGAGAATGGCTACAATGTAAGTTCTTCGGATTTATTCAGGTGCATTATATAACAAGTTATTTTCGGAAAGTGATTCATCTAATGCTATCTCGTAGGTGACCTCAATTGATTCGAACCAAGGTTCTAAAAAACGGACTCAGGACCCGACTCATTCATGGCCGAGTCCGAGTGGACTCGCTGAGTCGCATGGGACTCGGCCGAGTCGGGCCGAGTCCCAACATCAGAGGACTCAGCCGAGTCCTAATGCGACTCGGCCGAGTCGCATGATTCGAGTTGAGTCACATGTGACTCGGCTCGGTATGTGCCGAGTCCGAGTCAACTCGGACTCAGCCGATTTTTTAAACCATGATTCGAACCCCTGGAAACTACAACTTTTCTTCAATGAGATCAAAGTACTGTCATCATCTATTCAGGTATTGCCTACAGACATGTAAGTCAATCAACTAACCGCAAGGCAGATGCTTCGGCAGAACAAAGGGTGGATAGAATATCTTTTTTTACCTACTTCTATTGTACCGTCGTTTAATAGCAAAAGGTATAATGCTCTTATGCATGACTTATAATGCCCTTATCCCTTTGTTTGTTCTATCCTATATACACTGATGTAGCAGCAATACCACATCGTCGCAACAAGGCTCGTGAGCCACATGTCGGACCTATGAAATTCTGATTTTTAATTGTTATTAGTTTTATTTTTAGCAAAGAGTATAATTAGGATTAGTTTCTAATTTGGATAGGATTATTATTTTGTTTCCTAGTTTGATTAGGATTGTTTCTTAGGGCTAAGTTTCATTTATTATATCTACAGCATTGTAGAGATTGGTAATCTCAGATATTTGAGTTAATAGAACTTCCCCTTTGTGGGTTTATCGTTGGAGAGTGTCTTCATCGTGTGAAAGTTCCATCGGAACCCTAATTGTGCCCCGGCACTTGCGATCCTAACCCTAGGACTACATCATAGACACCCTTAATTCATGATCCTTGCAGCAAAATAATCCCCCATGCCCTTTAAAGTGAATAGGATAGCTGGGCCGGCAGGGTAGGTTGACTGATCATTATGCCGAGTCCTCCCCACTCCGTTGTCCATCTCGGGCCTGGAATGGAACCTAGGAAGAGAACAAGGAGATCTCTGAAAAGATATATATATATATAGGACATCTTTATACTAACAGAATTTACTTGCTATCAATTTAAAAAAAAAAAAAATGGGAGATTTTTTATGATTGGCGGTAGCAAGCATGGTGTCTACAATGGACAATCTTAGAAAGGACATTGTTTGTCGGAGAGAAAATTGCTATTACATGTTCTTTATGTGCAGGAGTGTTTAAGCATTAGGTCTTGCAAAATCTTTAAGCAAGTTTCTAGATGATTGGAAGGCAACTTTGTTTCATGGTTGTGGTCTACTAATATGAAGGGTTTTTTCTTTCGCTATCCTTTGATCTATTTGTAAAGGAAAAAAATGATTGAATTTTTAGGCGTACGTCATCTTTAGAACTCTCTTATCTGCAATGGTTCTAAGGAGAGTAAAGTGGGTTACGATATGAAAGGAAGATGAGAATACTACGTTGGTCGTCATTCTTCGTCATAATTGGGAGATTTGCACGGTATGTGGCCCCATCGAGACGATCTTTATTCTTGGCCGCCTCACCCAAATGGTTTTTTGAAATTCAATACTAATGGAGCACGTAGAGAAAAACTAGGCCAGCAAAGATGGGAGTTGTTCTCCACGACAACAAAGGGGAAGTAATGTGCATATTTTCTTAGCATGTGGGCATCAAAGATATCAATGAAATGGAGGTGATGGCTATTTTGGAAGCTTCAAAGTGATTCTTCAAATGAAATCTCATGGGCAACTTCATTAAGGGTCTATAGAAATACAATTTCTATTTCAACGAAATAAATTCTCTGTCCCCCTCAATTCAAGTGGACTTTCATCATATGCGTCGAACAGCTGATGGCTTCACAAGTTTGTTGGCTAAGGGATGGTTACAGACAGTTCTCTATTTGCACCTGTTATGTAGCCTTTCTTCTCTATTTGCACCTGTTATGTAGCCTTTTCTATTTTGTAGCACAGGTACAATTGTCTTATACCTATGCTTCTTTTCTATTTTTCATCCTTTGTATGAAATCTGAACTCTTCTCCTTAATTTCAATAAAATTTACTTGTTAATTATCTTAAAAGAGTACTATTAGACACTAATAAGGATTCTAGATGAAAAGTATTCCATGCATCTCATAGAATAAGATAAATAGGATTTCATTACCTTGCTGCCTTCATCTGGTCAGACACAATTTTATATGCATATTTCCACCAAAGGCCTGGGTTAGATTTGACCGAGACAGGGGGACGATAGTGAGCATATTTCAGGCGTTGATTAAAGGCATTGAAGTTATCAGCCAACTTCAATATGTCCCTGTAACCATCCTACATTCACAAACCAAGAACTTCTTCATAAAAAAGAAGTATTCCATTAAGTTTAGCCAAGGGCGGTATGAAGACAAACCTTCGATAAACAAAGTGTAACATCATCTAAGTTTACTGCTGCTTTCTGTAAAGGTTGACCCATACTCCTAGATTCATCTGGACGCATTTTTGCATACTTTGCATTACCTGTCACTGGTTGTAAAATATAACAGTGCTCCTTAGGTAGTGTCTTGGCTGGTTCTCCACTTTTACTCTCGACTTCAAATACCTAAGATCATCCAACAATATCATGACAAAATCCATCAATAGGAAACACATATTTAGGTTATTTTTTACCATTCCAATAATTACCATACCTCACTCCACTCTGAAGGAAGCAAATCTTCCCAACGTTTACCCACATTCCATGGAGAAATATCAGAGTCCAGGTATAGGGCTAGGCGCTCTAGTTCCACAGACTGCAAAGAGTTGTGATACAGGAACCAGACAGCAAGGAACATCAGTTATCACAAGGAAAATTAATGGACATAGAGAACCAGAACTACTCTTTATTGAACAGGAATATAAATATGTGATCTAAGCAAACAGGCTCCCAATGAAAACCAAGTCAAGTACTTGGAATGCTAACAACAGATACCAACAAAAAAGAAAACGTTGAAGGGTTTGGTCACTTATGAAAGCCAAGACTTCTTAGCCTTCCAAGATACCCTAGGAATGGCATTCCTGAGATCACTTCCCAACAAAAGGTTGATATAGAGGGTATTGAGCCTCTCACATATATATGACCACGGTTCCAAATACTGGCTGCTTCATAGAATAGCAGTTTCTACTTATTTTTTTTATTTTTAGGGATTTTTCAAAATATATTTTTTTCAAAGTGGACCAACCAAATCACATCCTAAGGCATTCTAACATGTAGATGTATTTTTTTCCATAGATCGATCCCAAATGGTTTGTGGTTTTTTAATATGGTTTGAGGTTTTTTTTTTTTATTTCTTCCCAATTTATTTTTTAATTTTTTGGGTTTTTTCAAATAAAAATGTTTAAAAAAAAAAATGGCCAACTTGATCACATCCAAATGCATTCTAACTTGTAGATGTATATCTTCCATAGACCAATCCCAAATGGTTTGATTTTTTTTTTTTCATTTCTTTCTAATTATTTTCTTAATTCTTGAGGATTTTGATAAAATGTTTTTTTTTTCCAAAGTGCACCAACCAAATCACATCCAAATACATTCTAACTTGTAGATTTATGTTACCAAGTCTCAACAAAACTACATTGTTCCATTGATGAAAGATGTTTTGTCATTTGTGTTTAATTTTAAACTTTATTTTATTTAAACATTACTTCATCTATCTTGCGTCTTGCACAGCTGTGATAAATAGTTTATTTGAATTTAGAATTTAGAAGTGTGTAATAGTGATTGAAATTTTGATGACAATGTTTGATTATTAGCATTTTCTTAGATTCAAACTTAATATAGCTGACAAACATGAATATATATGGACAAATAAATCAGCAATGTTATTACAATAATGTAGCAATACAGGACATCGTGCAATAAGGGTCCGCTACAACCCCCTTAGTTACTAATGAAACAAAATACTAAATTATAGCACTTTCCAATATTATGGGCTTTTTAGACTTTTTTTCTACCACATTTTCAATTCTCACCGCTACGCAGCTTTTCAGCCACTGGCCGCTACGCTAGGGTTGTAAATGGGTCCCCGATTCTCTAATTACCCGAAGGTTCCAACCCGTTAGGTTCTGGGTCTGGGTCCTTATTTTGGTCCCTATAAGTAAATGGTTCCGGTTCCAGTTCCTTTTTTTGGAACCGTTACCTAAACGGGTCCGGTTCCGAATCCACAGTGGCTCAGACCCGCATGTAAAAATAACTTCTTGAGGCTTTTTTTTTTTTTTTTTTTTTAAGTTTGCCAGATGAACCCCACAAAACTCCACAACCAGGACCGCATGTGAATTGCAAGTAATCCACTCATAGATACAAAATTCTCCCTTCCAGCAAACTGTCTGTCCAAAACCAACCCTCATTTTTTCTTAGCTCAAGCCCTATTTTAAGGCACCATACATCAGCATAGGGACAATTGTGACCAAGACTGCCATGGGGACTTCATATTGGGTAACCATTATCCCTTTATTACTGTTTTTGAACCAAAACCATACCCGGAACAGGAACCCCCTCGCAAACGGTTCTAGTTCCGGTTTCCATTAAAATTATCAGAACCGGTTCCAGAACCAGTTTCCTGGTTCTGAACCGGGTCCAGTTCTAGTTCCCTTTCTTAGAAAACGGTTCTGGTTCCGGTTCCACCCTGGACCCAAACCGGAACCGACCCGTTTACAACCCTACGCTATGCCATCCACAACTGCTTTTTTGAACCATATGTAATATCTTGAGTTACCTAGGCCCCAGGATTAGTTTGGCCCAAGTAGGGCCTTAGTTGATTACTTATTATTGAATTAGAAGGTGTCTCACGTGAATGGTTTTTAGAAAGGGAAGGAGTTATATAACAACTCTAATTAGGAAGTATAAGAGAAGGATTAAAATTAGGAAGCATAAGAGAAGGATTAGGACTCTACCTCATCCTTGTATATATAAGCAAACCAATGACCCCTTAGGTTGGTATTATATTCTTTTCTCCCTCTTGAGGAATTCTAAAAAAGGGTCTTGTGGGCTGCAATTCAGGAGAAGAAGAAGGACGCAATCAGTGATGGATGTCCTATTCGCACCCACACATTGCAAACGCAACGATTACGTACAGGAGGTGAGTGAATCTTCCTTAATTATTTCAATCCATGATTTAGTTGATGAGTGAGATACTTGTGGAACTCAGATTTTGTGGAACTGCTATTTGTGTAAATAGTTCTTCAAGGTCAATCGAAGCACCCAGACTCCGGGTGGTGGTGGAAAAGGTTGATTTCTTCGTGAAATAGAAGAGTTTGAATTTCCATTAGTAATCTTGCCTTGGTTGATGATTCATGTGGAAAGAAGAAGATCAGATGATGAATCTGTGCAAATTCTACACTACTGTTACTCTTTCCCATGAAGAGAAATTTCTCACATCAGGGATTGTGGGACCCCCTGGCCCACTGTATGATGGATCTGAACCATGGAGTGGGGAGCATACATCTAGGCGACCAGGGTGGTGCTGGTCCTATAGGGATTGGACCTTGTTTGAGCCACCATCCATATATTTCAAATTCCAGAATAGGGAGTGAACAAGAAAACAGAGCATTGGTCGTTTGTGGTTGTGGGACCACTAGTACCACTAGATAAGATATCTGGTCCTTGGATCCCGAAATGGACCCATCGGCAACCATGACAGTATTGGACCCACGCAGATTGGGCCTCCATCCAGGCCCTACAAAATTCTAAGGCGTGTTGGGAGGAGAAAACAGTGCTTTGGTCGACAAAGGTTGTAGGACCACTGGACTCACCTGCTCATTGATCAGTACCACACATCTTGTAGTGGGCCCCAGGGGCGACTTGGAAGGTGGTGGTCCCATGTGGAGTGGGCACAGGGGCTACTTGGAAGGTGGGGGTTCCATGTGGAGTGGGCCCCATCTGCCCCACCATCCAGAGATTTCAAATCTGGCAATCGTGAGGCTCTTTTATGAAACTGCTTGTAATTGCTAGAGCTGCGGGGCTACATGATGTTGAATCTGAGCAGGAATTATTGTGGGACACCGGGCAACCGTAGAGATCAGGTCTGATCATGTATCAGATCGGCGGGAACCACTGTTTGGGTATACAATAGTTCTGGTTGGTTGCTACTCTAAATTGGAAGAGTTCTGTGTATTAGGAGTTACCTGATTTTGAGTTTAAATTGACATTAATATCCTGCTAACTCTAGGAACTCTTATTTTAACTTTATAATTGTTTTTGAAGTTGCTTATGGACCATATTATTTTATATAAGAGATTTTGGAATCCTGTATACTTTGAGCACAAGTTCTGTAACTTTTATGGAATGGTTAATGATGGAAAGGGTGGGCCATCCTTACACTTATAGTCACCCGTAATGATTAGAAGTGGGGTAGTGACAAGAAAATTGTGTAAGGGGGGCTGGGACCACACTGCTGATTATGTAGATTATTAATAATACTACGTTTTGATTGTTATGTGATTGTGAGATCCTAAATGTGGGATGTTGGACTCAGTGTCCGGACCGTTGTATTGGCTAGTCCTTGGTGGACATGAATGATGAGACAGGGCCATGGTGGCCGGTATACATGTATACGATAAGCCTTGGTGGTGTGGTAATGTGCATGGGCACGAATATGTATATGGATGTACTTTTAATGGTAATTGATCTATTAATTCAGATTTGTTGTTTATGTGATATTATGTTGTTTGTGTAATTAGGAAAATCATTCACCAATAATACTAATGTTGTGTTGCCCCCTTCAGGTAATCACATTGCGAGTGGGACAGAGCAGAACGATGTTCGGCAACATAGATTTAGGCATGCGCAGGTGACGGGAGAGAACTAGAAAAGTTAAATTAGTTGCCAAGGGGAATATCCCTTATTTAGGAAATTTTATTAAATATTTTAAGACATTTTTTAATTGAGTTAGAATATGGAGTTTTGATTACTCAGAGAATATTGATATTGTTTGACATTCATAATTTAATTGGAATTATATGTTGAACCAAATGCCTGATTCCTTGTGGAAATTATTTGATGAATGCGTGGTGGATATTGCCAGATAATCACAATCCGGAATCCGACAGGACTTCAGAATTTGGGTCATGACACCATATATGACCATGGATGCATCATGCACACTATCATCAATGACAACAAGGTAACCAACGATTCCGAACTTTTTAAGTATAGAAACAAAGAAGATGACAAGAATAGTGTTATTATAGAATCTATCAATTCACCATAAAGCTACATAATGATCAAACAAAATATTGAATGAACAAGACATACTTTCTGAATACGATCCAATGAACCTCCAGTAATAAACGTTTCTTTCCCACTATCATCAATTGTAACAGCTGAAAGCCTTGCCAGTGTTATGCCTGCTGCAAAAGGGTGACCAGGATTGCTGCAAAATAGCAGTCAGAAGGTCTCTCCGCAAGCTTAAGTATTAAGAAAAGCAAACAGAGAACTCAGTCAGTACCTCTCGAGATCCTCATATCTAATGTGGATATTTGTAATGGAGAGCTTCAAATTCCCAATTATAGTGTTGATCAAAGAGCCCAGCCATGATGTGTTCTTTAAGAAAATAGAAAACATGCGAATATGCATGTTAAATTCATAAAGCTTCACAAATCAAGTCAATCTAATTTATAAGGAGGACAGAAAAAAATTATTCAAATAATAAGTAAAAGAAGGCACCAAAAGCAGACCTTACCATAAATTGTATTTTAATGTTGGTTAGTTATTGTTCGGAACAGATTAGTATCAAATCATTACATCCTAAGAAGATAGAGAGTTCTCAAAACAAACAAAAAACTTTATCTTCATCAGGATCATTTTGAAGCAGTATCCACCATGGAACATTATTCAAAGAGCATGCAAGCAGAAGTTATCGAACAAGGATACCAAGCTGTAAATGGGAGCAGGAAAAGGAAGCAAACAAGTAGCGGTGGCAAAGGTAACAAAATAACATAAGTGCATGCTACAAATAAATGCAGTATATATACTACGAGGATAAATGTAGTATATATAATATGAGAATAATGATCTAGGAAGACCAATGTTTGCCCACTTGGATCAAACATGATTCAAGTGGGATGTGGGATGACAAGGTCCTATCATGGCTGAAGAGAGGGTGGATTTTCACTTTAAATGATCATAGATATCATGTAAGGGCCTTCAAAATGGACACTTACAGATCGTTACCCAAAATGACACCAGGTGGGTCTCGGGTCCCACGAACAGTATAAGACCAACTCCAAATAAGTTTAAAATGATAAAGCAATATAAATACTCACCATTTCAGATTTTAGTTGTTGCCTACTTTCTAACAGCCTCATTTCCATTTCCTAATGAGAGAGAGAGACCTGTCAGTAATTCACAACATTGCACACAAGCACACTCGGCAAACACATTATTCCAAAGCCTTACCCGTATTCTTATCTTCTTAGCCTTTTGAACACTATCCTCAGTACATCCTTCAACCTGGGTTGCTGGCTCAACTAAAATGAAAATTCGATCTAAGTAAACCAAAACAGGTTCCTGTCCCAGCCTGCTCCATGGAACCTGTAAAAGAAGAAACAGGAAGAAATCATCCCACGTTTCAGAACGTTATAACCGGAGCAAAAAAAAAAACCAAAAACTACTTGAAGAAACACCTCTGTTATTATTCAAAGTGTGATGCAGGAGTCACTAACCTTAATCTTTACTGATCCAAGAAATCCTGCTTTGACTTTAACGGGCAGTTTTAAGGCATTGAGTGCCTCTGGTTTCAACTGCATATTTGTCAACTCTACATCTCCTGGAACCTCATTTCAAGCAATAAAATGTAAGTTTCCAACTTTCCAGCTTAACTGCGATTGTGGAAATCAAAAATCTGTTTGCCAATTTCTAACCAAAACCATGTAATAGAAGTTACACATCCAAGGCGTGAATTTCAAGTTCCCAGAATTTCTATCCCGACAATAAAGTTACATTTCTACAACACTTCAGACAAAAATACAACTTGCAAAGTGGGATGGCCCACATGGATAAATACAACTTGCAGAGTGGGATGACCCACATGAGCACACTTCTTTAAAACTAAAGCAAGAATCTTGTTATTGCAGTGCAAGTTCTTGTAGAAGAAGTTTTTTCCAATTTGTTAAAGAAGCCTAATTTAGTCAAAAAACAAAGTCTTTAAGAGATTGAATTTGAGTTGTTATTGAAAGTACAGCTAGCAGTTACTTGAGATAAAACTATATTTATGATTGGAGGGCGACTATCGCTGAATGATATTTCAGTAAAGTAAAATTTGAAACTGAATTTTGGAGATGAAGCTCTTTACTTGGACATGAAATCCTCTCCCTCATGTAGTCGCAAAGAGTCAAAGACGACCGATGCAAGCCCAAGAGGGGCTACACAAAGTTAGTTTCAATCATGAGCCACGTCCAACTCAAGTCCATTGGACCTAGGCTATGGCCCAGACCTTGGCCCATCAAGCGCCATCCCTTAGAGTCTTTCCTTTTTAGATAAAAATCTTATTAAGATCATATTCTTGGATGAGGCATTTTCATATCTTTTACACGCGCAGAGAAAGAGAGAGAGAGAGAGACTTATAGTTCACAATATTTAAGGTGGGGTGTGTAATCTTAGCTTTGGTGGAGTTTTTTTAATCAAGTTGTGGAAGAGCTCTTTAGCCATCCCAAGTTCGTAGGATAAGGCTATGTTGATGATCATTAAGCCTTGTTATGAGAAGTTAATTTAACAGTCTATATGTTGTTAAGTCTAAACACTGCAAATAACATAAGCCTTGGTTCTAACTTGCTACAAAATAAAAGGTTAGTGAAACCTATCATTTTCTTGCTCTTCTAAACCCATCATTTTCAAAGATGTGCCTAATTCAAGTGTCAAAAACAAGAATTAATTGGCACGAAATCGGTTCCATTATATAGGTTATTCAGTTCCTTATCCAATAAATAGGTACCTGAATAACCTATAAGGCCACCATTCCTCAACTTAAACATAATTTGGAAAACTTACGACCTGTTTACCGAAGGGGTGTTGTCCAATTATGAGTTGAATCAAGTTTATTCATAATAGAGTGCAACTCGTGCACGTCTAAGGATTGAGTATATAGAAGCACAAAAACTCTTTAATATTCAACATGTATTTTGTTTTGCCATTCCGGTCTATCCTGGGCCAATCCTAGGATAGGTTGCACACTTGCACTTCTTGATATCTATCCTAACAACTCCATCCAACTCCTCTTCAACCTACCCCTTTTCCTTGAGGTGCCATCAACCTGCATAAGAAAACGTTTCCTCACTAGCACCGTGGTTGGCCTACATTGAACATGTCCAAACCATCTCGAACGAGTCTCTTAATTTATCACCTATTTATGCTACCTCTAAATGCTCCCAAATGTGCTCATTTCTTATTTTATCTTTCCTAATTTTACCATACATCTATCTCATATTCTCGTCTCTGCTACAATCATTTTTCGCATGTGTTATTTCCAAATTGGCCAACATTATGATCCATAGTTCAGAGTTGGTCCAGTCATTCTCTTGTAAAAATTCTCCTTCAATCTTGTTGGATGCGCCGATCACAAACCACTCCAAAAAAAAGTAAGACTCCACTTCAACCGTCTAGCTCTTATCCTATGCTCGATATCCTTTTAAATTCTCCATCCTTATTACTAATTATAGAGCCAAGATATTGGACAGACTCTCTTTGCGGTATCTCATGAGCTTCAATTCTCACAAGAGTTCCATCTCTGTACAAATCTCCGTTGAAGTTGCAATTCATATATTTTGTCTTTTACGATTTATTTTAAAGCCCTAGGATACTAAAGGATCATGTCATATCTCAAGTTTTGCATTCATGCCATTTATCGATTCACCGCCGACACCATATATCTGCAAATATCATACACCAAGATCATAGTTGTGGATTTCATTTCATTTCAGACAAATTTCAAGAAATTTTTCATTTCGGCCTTCATACCGAAAAAAAAAAAAAAAGAACCATTGTAATTTTTCAGTCAGTTTTTCACTCCATTTCGGGCAATATTTTTCATATTGATCAATTTCGCCCAAGTTTCGCTCCATCACAAACGGCTCTTACTAATTTTGGACTCCAAGTGGATTGGCATATGAAGTTGCAACCTGATCCTGCATTATTGATGGGTTAGATCCTAACAAATTTAAGATTAGCAATCCAATTGGTTTAGGAGCTCAGCTTAAGAAGGAATCTAGACAAGATTATTAATGCAAGTGAATCTAGTTGAGTTTAGGAGTAAGGTTTGAAAAGGAATTTGGGCAAGATTAGAATTACAAATCCGGTAAAAATTTCCATGAGATTAGGACTAGATTTGATTCAAAATACCCAATGGATAACATCAACCCAAAAATGCCTACAAATAAATCGAGGAACAGATCTTTAGTTCCACCCAACTCCTAATACTTGCCCACCGTTGAAGGAGCAATGACAATTGACAACATGTTAACACAAGTGGTTGTAGGCATCAAAACTTTAAAGAGTTACTCAAGGAGGTCATTTATCTTAATCTTCATTATCAAAACCACCCAAAAATCTTGGAATTTTGCCCTATTTCCATTTTTGCCCTCCAAGTCATCAATACTCTATAAATAGGGTCCCTAGCACAATTAAATGGATTCTTTCAAATCTAGAGCATTTAACTTCCTCTAACCCTTTTAGAGTGGTTGAAGGTCGGAAACAATGCTCAAGGAGTGTGGGTTCTTGATGGCAGAAACAATTAGCTGATAATACTATTTCACGTATGGAACATAATTATGGATGACATAAAAACACAAGGGTTCTGAAACCAATAGAAAGCAGTTAGACTACATGACAGTGTGCAATAACTTAATAGGACAAGTTAAGCACCATTAGGACATGCTAAGCTCTACGGGCCTAAAATGTAAACATGATATCACTCAAAAACTCTCTTCTTTTTTTTTGGGTAAACACTAAACCTTATTTAAAACCATGTTCTGAACCCTGAAAACGCCTTATCACTTGCACACAAAACCAGAAGCTGTTAATAAAATTTCAGTCCATCATCAAATTCCATGTCAAAGAGAGAACAAGTTCACCAAACATTTAGAAAGAATGAAGTTGACTACCTTGACCCTCTGTATAGAAAGAAATCAAACTCCATGGATCAATCAGAAGAACATCAAGAGTTGTCTCCTTCAAATTGGTATCAGTAATCGAACTCTCTGATGGCCTTGGAGGATTCAAATGGACAGCGTAAATTAGCAAGAAATGTTCCGTCTAGATTTGCATAGGAGGCCTGATACCCCACATTTCTTTTGTTTTAAGCCTTGTTTTGTTCGATTGTTGCTTTCTCCCTATTGTTCTTTCTAGTGTAATATAATCTTTACTAAAGAAAAGAGGGAAAAGATCATGTGTTTTTGTAACTTCACAATCTTTCGAGACTTTCCCATTCCCTCGCCATCTTAAACAGCATTCTGTTATTTCCTCTTATATTGGAGCAACCTATAGGTTTCCTCTCATGTGCCCCCATCCATATATCACTTCTTGTAACTCCACTCATCCATCTTAGCATGCACACCTCAACACTATGTACTTTGGCTTCTTTTCTTCACATTTCTTTGTTATCCAACCCTCAGCCCTATTTAAAGATTAGGTCTGATTGTTGTCTTTATGACTCAAGATAGACCGAAATGGAGAAACAGAATTCGTGTAGCCAACCCCAACATAGTTGAGACTAGGCTTTGATGATGATAATGATCATGATGTCTGATTGTTGTCTTTTAAAGATGATTAAAAAAAAAGTCATCTAGCAAAAAAAGGCCCTTTGAAGTAGGAAACACACAATGATCACAATAACACTCCACCAACTTGTCTCTGCTTTGCCCACCTTACAGTAAGTGGCCATTTGGAAACACTAATCTAATTAATAAGAGCTAATTAGATTAAGGTCTAAAATAAAAGCTCTAAATTTTAAGTTCTAATCTGCAATTAGTCTGTTTGGTAAACTTATATATAAAAATAAAAATAAAATAAAAAAAAACTTGTTTTTATAATAGTAAATTTTAATGAAGAGCAAAACCAAACAAAACAGGGTTACAAACTAACAAAAAGAAGCTTCAAAACAAAACAAAAAAAAAAAAAAAAACCCACTCTTATCCCATTAAGCCTTTATGAATTGTTAGGTAATTGGGACTTGCCTTCTAAACATTACAATGTAGAACCCACAATTTGTGCCATTGTAAAAAAATTATGAGGTCATTTTTGTCCAAAATACATAAATTTTGCATTGTTCACCTCCATAAAAAACCTCTTTTATAAACAAACAGCTCCCCTTAGAGATTTTTTTAGAGGCAAAAGCTCTACTTATTTAAATAGACTATAAAAATAAAATACAATGAGGTTTTAACAACCTAGTATGTAAATAAGCTCTAAAATCAAAAAAAAAAAAATGAGCTTATTTTTAGAGTTTTCAAACGCCCCCTAATTCTTTTTGGGATATCCAACTCAAACCCTTCGTTTTTTCTATACTCTCTCCAAGTTATTGAAATCTATTGCACTATGGCACTGAGTTATTATCAGTTTAACCAACTCATCAACCATTCTACCTTACTTTCAAATCCACAGGCACGTCATATTCATCTATGTAGTGTTCATATGTTATGCTTAACAATTTCTTTCTTGTCAAACTAATGAATAAAAATGCATCTACAAACAACATACTCTAATGAACTTTGTCACGAGGAAATAAGTACTCCAAGGAGACCAATCCAACCCCAACTAGGAACTAAGACGTCTTCCAACACAATCCTTACACTTCTTATTTCCACCGTGCAGTTCTTAGGGAGAGTAGTGTGCTCAACTGGGAACTGGTTTAACTTATTAAAAACCAAATGCAATTTTCCACCTTCCATAAACTTTTTTTTTTTTTGGTTGTCTTAATAGAAAAATTATTTCTATACTAGATTGGCATCAACCCAAATTGGTTTTGTGAAATATTTGACTTTTGACATTGGCATTGCTTTAAAACTCTCACCCAAAGTTTCATCATTGTTCATAAGCGCAACAAATCAGCAGTTTGCACAGCTCTCAGAGTGCTAATTACATATACAGCTAATCCAAACCAAAACAAAAAATCTCATGTTTCATATGAAGAATGATGTACAGCTTACTAATTTTCATCTTTCATTCATTTCTAGACTAATTGCTTCCTTTTACAATCGTTTCCTAATGCTCTATTTTTCATCATCTTAGCTAATGGTGTCATTAGTTCTAAGATATTTTTCATAATTGTTCCTTGATTTGGTATAAATAGATCTTTAAAAATAATGGGGTGATTTTCTCCTGCGAGCTGCACCACTACTCCGTGCAAATCCACCTGAGGCCTACCTAGGAGGCCTCACCAATCAAGGGGATGGGTATGAATGGTGCTTGTGGTAACAGAGTAGCAATGTTGCAAACTCATGGCATGGTATTTAGTATTTACAACTTACATAGCAGGCGGAATAGGCAGAGGTAAATCAACTAGGCGTTAGGCTGCTATCAAGTAAAGACTGGGTACCTTCACTCATTTGCTAGATGGGCAGCCCAATAACTGTTCTCGACTTCGCCCTGAGTGGTTGGTAACATACAATTCAATAGCATAGCACAAGAATAGCAGGGTTCGCCCAACGCACATTTTAAAGCGCCCCCCAGCATAAACATTTGAACAGACTGACTACAATTTCTCACCAAAACACACAGATTCCCAATTACAATAATCCCCTTGTTTTCCCAACAACTAGAAAATCCACAACGCACTGATCACTTGTAAATGCGCTCCGTTTGCCACTCTTATTACTTTCAACGCACACTTCCCTGCATTGCTGATTGCATAATCTAATCACTTGTCTATACTGAACAAAAATAAATCAACTAACCCTAGAAAAACCTCAATTCTAGAAATCCACCGAACTAGTTACTTTTACAAACTACTGATACAGATCAATCCGAGTAAAAAGAAAACCATGAAATCATCCGAACGCAACAGAAATAATAATTAGGTCTTCATATGAATCGCAATGGTTGGAAAGATAGAAAAAAAAAAAAAAAAGTGAATCGAATTGGACCTCTCCAGGCGCTGATCTTGAGAGCTTCCTTGCTGAGTCCTTTGACATAGTTGCCAAGGTATTTCTGTAAAAGATAGGCGACTTGATCTTCCAACATCTCTCTCCCTCCCTCCCTCTATGCGGATGGATGTAGATTGCGGAGGAAGAAAATGATAGGAAAGAAGGGCGCAGTCAGTTATTTATAGGAAAGAGAGAATAGCGGCCTGAACGCCACGTTTTCTTAGGCAAGAAGATGCTGCAACTTTGAAATGAAACAAGTAGACGACTCGCCCAACTGAAATCCTCGAAATTACAAATGTTGCCACCAGATTTTTGCAGATCCTCTTTTCTTCGTTTGCGGAAAAGATCGTGTAAGCGAGGATCACGGACGTTCGATAACACGCAGAGTACCGGAATTCTATTCCACACCGCGCCCTGCAAGGGGGCATACTAAGTAGGCCTGTCAATGGGACGCGTTGAGACGGGTAGAAAGCCCGGCCCGTCCCATCCCAAGCCCGAAAATATGAGACTTTTAAAAAAAATTTAGCCCAGTGGGTTGGGCTTGGTCAATAATAGCAAAAGCCCGACCAAAATGGGACTGGGACTGGGCAAAGGATGCCCAGCCCGTTCAGGCCCGGCCCGGCCCGCTTTAAATAAGTTTTGATAATCTTTTATATATTACCTAAATTGCCCCTCACTAACAGCATCAAACGGCTATTAGGAGGGGCATTCTCGTAAATTGCGGCCCCCATCTGTTTTCACAAAGCCAGAAAGAGGAAACCTAAAACACTATTCACAGCATCTGCTCAGTGCTCTCTCGTCTCGCCTCTTTGCTCTCTCATCTCGCTCTCTGCGCTTTCTGCTCTCCGATCTCTCAGCTCTCAGCTCTCAGATCTCAGATCTCACTCTTTGCTCTCAGATCTCTCAGCTCTCGGATCTCGCCTCTCAGCTCTCCGTCTCTGCTCTCTGCTCTACCTCTCTGCTCTCTGCTCTGCGCCCTCTCTGTTAGCGCCTCTCTGCTCTCAGATCTCACTTTCTGCTCTCAGATCTCTCAGCTCTCAGATCTCGCCTCTCAGCTCTCCGTCTCTGCTCTACGCCCTCTCTGCTCTCAGATCTCACTCTCAGCTCTCAGATCTCGCCTCTCAGCTCTCCGTCTCTGCTCTACGCCCTCTCTGCTCTCAGATCTCACTCTCTGCTCTCAGATCTCTCAGCTCTCAGATCTCGCCTCTCAGCTCTTCGTCTCTGCTCTACGCCCTCTCTGCTCTCAGATCTCACTTTCTGCTCTCAGATCTCTAAGCTCTCAGATCTCGCCTCTCAGCTCTCCGTCTCTGCTCTACGCCCTCTCTGCTCTCAGATCTCACTCTCTGCTCTCAGATCTCTCAGCTCTCAGATCTCGCCTCTCAGCTCTCCGTCTCTGCTCTACGCCCTCTCTGCTCTCAGATCTCACTCTCTGCTCTCAGATCTCTCAGCTCTCAGATCTCGCCTCTCAGCTCTCCGTCTCTGCTCTACGCCCTCTCTGCTCTCAGATCTCACTCTCTGCTCTCAGATCTCTCAGCTCTCAGATCTCGCCTCTCAGCTCTTCGTCTCTGCTCTACGCCCTCTCTGCTCTCAGATCTCACTCTCTGCTCTCAGATCTCTCAGCTCTCAGATCTCGCCTCTCAGCTCTCCCTCTCAGCTCTCTGCTCTCTGCTCTGCGCTCTCTGTTATTGCCTCTCTGTCCCACACAAAAGAAGCACCAAAGATCTGAACCATTGGTTAATCAGGTATGCAATATGCTCTCTCCTCATGTAAGCCAACGTTGAGTCCATCCATCTATAATCCCAAAATTAAAAACATTGACACTGTCCATCATGACTACTACTCCTTCCCATCTCTTTGCATAATTAATGGGGTGGGGTGTTTACCTGAGTACAATTGGGCAAAACAGCCATGTGAAACTTCACTTGATTGCATTTTTAACAATTCAAAATACTGATAGATTTTAAAATGAACATATAACAATGTACAAAAGATCATTCATTAATTTAACAATTTTCTTATCACCACATAATGAAGAATTCAATTATGAATCAAAACAGGGAAAACACCTCAAAATAAGCTCCCATTATGGATGGAAACTATTCCTTATTATTAGTTTGTTTTTTTTTAGAATTATTCCTTATTTTGTTGGTAAAATAACCTCAAATTAAGCCATGAATGAGCAATTCATACTAAAAGAAAATTGTAGATAGGTTTTAACTTAGGCAACCAAGTACTTGTAAGAAGTTGGAGAGGACCTAGAATTTTATAGCCTATAGTACTCAGTGGATTTAACATGGGTATAGAGTCCATGTATTGCTTTGTGATGGACTATGATTGAGTGAGTTGTGACTCTTTAGGATGCTCCAACATTATATTGTGAATACTCTGCTATTAAAAAGAATTATATACAATTTTAATTACAGTTGACCTTCATTATTAATTGTATGGTTTACTGCTCTTAAATAAATTGTGATCCATATTGAACAGATGTTGTAAACACACTTTAAATAAAAATAACTTCAAATCATCCATTTGTAGGCCACCAATCAAAGGCTAAGAATTTTCAATTTAAGTGAAAGGACTTATTAATATTATCAATAGCATGGATAGCAAATAATAGATCTTACATGTGAAAAAATGAGACATGACACATGTAGTCCTGATTCATTCATCACAACCTTAAGTACTCATGGCGAGAATTACTAAAACTAAGGCATTCTATTATCTAGCAACTTCAAAAGGCCCAGCTTTTAATAAAACCTCCCTTGGGTTATTTTTCTCATTGTCTTATCTAATTTGCTTCTTCTTGTGTTCTTTTGTTCATTGCTATTGTCTTTTTCTTTTCTTTTTTTTGTGTGTGTGTGTGTGTGTTCATTGTTCATTGTTGTTCAATAAAGTAGTACCTTTTCATTCCATTTTCACCAGTTATGAACAAGATTTTAGAAGTTTCAAGCACCATATGATTCTATCGAGTCCGGATCCCCTGTTTTGAACTTAGTATTATAATTGGATTTTACAATAAAGACTGACATGAATTAATTTATTTTTACTTGGCTAGATTTTGTCCTTTCTGGGTCAATTGCGTTGCTGTGACTGCTGCGCTTTTGGAATTGTAGGATACTAAGATACGTCTCTTGACTCTTCTTCTTTTAAATTTATTTACTTGTTTAATTGTGGATAGTAGAAACTGATTTACTTGTTTAGTTGTGGATAGTAGAAACTGATTTACTTGTTTAGTTGTGGATAGTAGCTTATTGATAACTTGTTTAGTTGTGGATATTAGGGATTGATAACTTGTTTAGTTGTGGATATTAGGGATTGATAACTGCTTTACTTGTTTAGTTGTGAGTAGTTGTGGATATTAGGGATTGATACTTGTTTTTTGTTTGAATTGTTAAATATGTCTTCTGATACTCCTGATACACCTTCTAGTAGTGTTGGTAGCATTCTTGTTCGTTCACATGTCCCCTTCTCCATTGATGATGAGATGGGTAGTGGTGGTAGTGAGCAAGTGCTTCCCATTCCCTCTCCCAATGCTGAGCCTAATGCAAAAAAGCTTAAATCAGCGGTTTGGCAACACTTTGTAAAATCAAATTTGACTGTGAAAGTTAATGGAAAGGATGTCCTTAAAATTAAAGCAGTGTGCAACTATTGCAAGAAATCTCTAGTCAGTAGACCTGAGGATGGAACTTCACACCTGCATAGACACTGCAAATCGTGTGTTTGTAAACCAAGCACTGATAAGTCAAAAAAACAACCACTTTTAAGGACTGATGCTCAATCCAAAACCGGTGTTGGCATTTTTAGATTTGATCAAAAAAAGAGTCGAGAAGCCCTTGCAAAAATGTTGTTATTACATGACCATCCTTTTAATGTTGTTGAACAACGAGGTTTTAAAGAGTTTTGTGCGACTCTACGACCTGAATTCAAGATTGTATCACGTAACACTGTGAAGGCAGATTGTATGGAAATGTACAATGGAAAAAAGAATGAGATCTTTAAAGAATTCAAGGATCTCACTAGTAGGATTGCTCTCACAGCGGATATGTGGACATCCAATCAGCATTTAGGTTATATGGCTATTACAGCACATTATATTGACTCTGATTGGGTTCTTAAATCGCGTATAATTAACTTTCATAATGTTGATCCTCCCCACACTGGCCAAATGCTAGCTGACAATATTACTCTAAGTATACTTAATTGGAATATTGAGAATAAATTATCATGTTTGACATTAGATAATTGTTCTACAAATGATTGTATTGTAAGGACACTTAGAAATCAACTTTTGAAAACCAATGCTCTCGTCTTAAATGGTAAATTTTTTCATATGCGTTGTGCTGCACATATTCTTAACCTTATAGTGAAAGATGGACTTAAAGATATTGACCCAATTATTGAGAACATCAGGGAGGTAGTTAAATACATTAAGAATAGCTCGAATCGTATACATCAGTTTCGTGATATTGTAAGTGTGAAAGGGCTAAGTTCTACAAGGGGATTGCCTCTTGATGTTCAAACTAGATGGAACTCCACATATCTTATGGTTTCTTCAGCACTGTATTTTCGAGATGTTTTTTCTTATCTATCTTTAACAGATGACTTGCACTATAAGACTTTGATTCCTTCGGATGAGGAATGGGACAAGGTTGCCACTCTTAATGATTTTTTGGAAAGGTTCTATGAAGCGACAAATAGGTTCTCTGCTAGAAAGTATCCAACCATTCATACCTTTTTACCTGAAGTTTGTACAATACATAATGAGTTGGTACAAAAATTAGGTGATTTTGATTTTGTTTCTGCAAGAATGGCTAAAGCGATGATGGAAAAATTTGATAAATATTGGAAGAATTATAATCAAATGTTTGAAATAGCCATATTGCTTGATCCCTCCTCTAAGATAGTGTGTTTGGAATGGGTTTTTAAGATATTATATGAAACAGTGGAATATAGAAATACTCGTATGATTGAGGCTCGTAATCTATTTAGAAAGTTGTATGAGGAGTATCGTGTGAGATTTGGTGCTAAAGAAAGTGATCAGATAGTAAATAAAAATGATGCAACTAGTAGGCAATTTAAAAGAAAGGCTGGTGATGATGAACATGGAAAGGCTCGTTCCCTTTTTTTAAAGTATCGAAATGAAATCTCCAATAAGGCAGTTGTAGAAGAAAAAACAGAATTAGATCGTTATTTTGATGACAAGTCAGCAGAAGAAGACGACATGATAGATATATTACAATGGTGGAAATTAAATTCAACTAAGTATCCTATTTTATCTCATATGGCTCGTGATATTTTAGCTATTCCAGTTTCTACCGTTGCTTCAGAGTCAGCATTTAGCACCGGAGGGAGGGTACTTGACCCACATAGGACTTCTTTGAAACCAGATACAGTAGAAGCATTAGTTTGTGCCCAAGATTGGTTTAGTCGTGACCCAACTAGGATTGATGATTTAGACAATGATGGGAATGCACTAACTGATGTTTTAGACATATTAAAAGAAAATTAATTTATGTTGATTTCTTTTTTACATTACTTGACCCATATAGGATACTCATTCTCATTCATTTTATTGATTTTCTGATTTTCTACTTTCACCGGAAAAAAAAAAAAGAGGTTTTAACTATTCCTACATTACTTGACTCATATAGCCTATAGGATACTCATTCATTTCTATTTATTTTCTATTGTCACCGGAAAAAAAAAAATTTTAACTCCGCCATGTTGCTTGTAGTTATTGCATTACATTGCCGGTCCCAAGCCCGGAAAAAAGGAGGAGGGTTTAAAGTCCGGTTCATACCGGGTGTCTGGTAACAGTAGAGAATAATTAGAGAATGTTTTGCTTATGTTCAGGATTGGGCTAAGCCCAGGCCCAGCCCGGTCCCAGCCCGGGCCCGTACGGGACGGGATTTTATGTAGGCCCGTTCAATTTAGGGACGGGATTGGGCAACACCCAGCAGGCCCGTCCTATTTTCGGGACGGGATTGGACAACCGAAGCCCAGGCCCAGCCCGTCCCATTGACAGGCCTAATACTAAGGTCCGTTTAGGCCGGTTTCCTTACTAAAATTCACAGAATTCATGTTTGAAAGTTGTGTGAGAATTTCAAATGTTGGAATTTTAAAATGTCACTAAATTTTTTTATTTCTGAATTTTATGTTTCATTTTCATCTGAATTTTTGTTTAAAAATTTCTAAATTTCTGAATTTCATAAAATTATATTTCATTGCTACATAAATTCTAGAATGGAATTACACATTTTATGCATTGTAGTACATAAGACCCACCTTTTGTAGTTGTGAACTTGAGACCCAACTGTAAGAATTATAATGTAAACCCACCTCAGGTATATGGTACATGAGCCCATTTTTTAGAAACAGAAGTGTGTGGCCCAATTTTAGAAATTTGAACATGGACTCATCTTGATAGGAATTGCATAGGTACAATTTTTATAATTGTAATTATGGGACCCACTTTATTGTTGGTAGGAAGGTTCACAGTTGGGTGCTGGAGTTCCAACCAAACTTCTCGGAGTTCCAGAATTTTGAAATGCTCTTGAAGGGGTTAGCATTTTGGAATTCCACTTTTTTTACATTTGAAAATTCTGGCTGGCTTGAATATTGGGAATTCCACCAAAAGAACATTGAATTTCTGACAGGAATTCTTGAATCCACAAACAGCCTAAATTCCCGTCAGAAATGCTCGTAAAGAAACAAGCCCTTAGATCGGAGTACGGATCCTCTGCAGTAACACACGGTGGGTGTGTATCACTTTTTTTCAATCTACTTTGGGATAACTAGTGGAGCCCATGTACATGCAATGCACGTTCAAGGAATATACTCTTTCAGTATGATAATCTAGAAAAATAAAGTCATTAAAAAACTCAATATTAATGATCCTAATGGGGAATGACCAGTTTACATATAGCTCATTTTTTTTGCAAATTAAGCAATTTACAGTAATTCATTGTTCTTATAAAATTTAGTAAAAGCTTCAATAAAAAAAAGTAAGCAGAAGATAGAATAACAAGATATATGGAAGGAAACTAACTGAAAAAAAAAAGTTGAAAACCAATATTAAAAAGAGATTTTCTATTGTCACAAAGTTCACTTTATCGAATGTTGTTGGAGCACTAATGTTTAAAATGTCACAATTCTATTTCACATATTTCATTTATAGCATTGCACATTCAATGAAATAAAATACCAACCAACAAAAACAGTATCCAACTCATAGCTTTAAACAAATCAACAACAAATTACATAGATTCCAAGCAATCTTTGGCATTCTTATCTCTTCCACTGATAAGCAAATCGTGTCTTTACAGGCACTGGGATCGAAGTTGAAATTTTTTACTCATGAAAATCTCAATTGAAATTTTTCATTTGAGTTCTTGTAGCGAATATACAAATTCTTCAAACACAATCATTTTCATGAACATTTGAGCTAAGCACTTCATCAGAATATAATAATACTAAGTGGGGCCCACATATGTGTAATTCTCTTTTATTATATATAATATAATATAATAATACTAGGTGGGGCCCACAGATGTGTAGAGAAAAAGCATGACAAGTTCTTCTACTAAGTGGGGCCCATTAATGTGTAGTTCTCTTTTATTATATATATAATATAATAATACTAAGTGGGGCCTACAGATATGTAGATGTAGAGAAAAAGCATGACGAGTTCTTCTACTAAGTGGGGCCCATAGATGTGTAGTTCTCGTTTTATTTTATATATATAATATAATAATACTAAGTGGGGCCTACAGATGTTATAATAATACTAAGTGGGGCCCACAGATGTATAGAGAAAAAAGCATGACAAGTTCTTCTACTAAGTGGTATAATATAATAATACTAAGTAGGGCCCATAAATATTTAGATGTAGAGAAAAAGCTTGACAAATTCTTCTACTAAGTGGGGCCCACAGATGTGTAGTTCTCTTTTATTATTTACATATATATAATATAATAATACTAAGTGGGGCCCAAAGATGTGTAGTTCTCTTGTATTTTATATATATAATATAATAATACTAAGTGAAGCCCACGGATGTCTAGATGCAGAGAAAAAGCATGCTAAGTCTTCTACTAAGTGGGGCCCACAGATGTGTGTTTCTCTTTTATTTTATATATATAATAATAGTAAGTGAGGCACACAGATGTATAGAGAAAAAGCATGACAAGTTCTTCTCTTTTATTGGGGCCCACATATGTGTAGTTCTCGTTTATTTTATATATATAATATAATAGTACTAAGTGGGGCCCACAGATGTGTAGAGAAAAGGCATGACACTTTATTCTCTTTTATAATAAGAGTATAGATATTATATAATTATTATTATAATGTAATAAGAATATTATATTATAATATTTTGGGGAGGGGCCCACAGAGGTGTAGTGAAAAGGTATGCAACTTCTCTTCTCTTTTATAATAAGGATATAGATTTTATATTATTATTATTATAATATAATAATAATACATTATTATATTATATGATATTATAATATTTGGGGGTGGGCCCCACAAAGGTGTAGTTAAAAAGTATGCAATTTCTCTTCTTTTATAGTAGTAGATAAAATTATAAATAAATTATAATATGTGGGGGTGGGCCCCACAAAGGTGTAGTGAAAAAGTTTGTAATTTCTTATAATTATATATTATATTATTATATTATACTATTTGGGGGTGGGCTCCACAATGGTGTAGTGAAAAAGTTTTTAATTTCTCATAGTAATATATTATTATATTATAGTATACTATTTGGGGGGTGGGCCCCACAATGGTGTAGTGAAAAAGTTTACAATTTCTCATAATAATATATTATTATATTATATTATAATATTTGGGGGTGGGCCACACAATGATGTAGGGAAAATGTTTTCATTATAATATTTGGGGTGGGCCCCACAATGGTGTAGTGAAAAATATTTGTAACTTTTCCTCTTTTATAATAGTAGTAGACTAGACACCATCCGGACTGTTGAAGATGAGTCTCATCACTTCCAACCTACAAATCCAACCATGCATTCTCATATTTTTGCCTAAAATGAGTGGATTCCATTTCCATCTGATTGAACGCTGCCATGGAAATATGATTTAAATCACATTGGCAGCAACAATGCCATACCGTACCTAGTTCAATTGGATGGTGGGACATAGTGCATGTTTGGTATCTCTATTTTTCACCTCTATTTATCTATTTGTCTAAATCAGATAGAGGTTAAAAAAATTAGAACGTTTGGTAGATGACTTTATCATCTTCCTATTTTAGAGGAGTAAAGGAAAACCCTCTAAAATTGAAATGCCCACTTTCTGGGAATGTGAAAAATAGAGGCATAGACTCTAAAAAAAGGTAGAGGCAAATCCTCTAAAATTGAAACGTCCTCTTTTTTTTATAGCACTTTTTTTAATAGCTCTATTTTAAATAGTCTGTCAGAAAAAGAGTAGAGATTCCAAACTTGGCCTCATTTTAAGAGAAAACTTGAGGATGTATATGATTGGAATGGATGAAATTCATCATCTTTAGCCCAAAATGGAGTTCCAAATAAGTGTTACACACTTGACATCTGCAATAGAGTAGTCAACTTTTGTGTGTGGCAAGGAAACGGATCCCTGGTTCATCCAAATAGGGCCTTGTTTGGACGAATCAGGGGAAGACACGCAAGGAGGCAGAAGAAAGAGATACAGGGCTGCCCTATTTGGACAAAACAAGGGATCCGGATCCGCGTGGCAAACTTGGATTATGTGACTTGCAAGCCGGAACACGTGACACGTTTTTGTTGGGCGAAGTTCCGACACCAAAAATTCACAGATCGAATGTAGTTTTCATTAGATGGCTCTCTGTTTGGGAAGGAGGGAAAGTGTGGGGAGGAAAAAAAAAGAGGAAAAATTAGAGGGAAAGTGGAAATTGATGGTGTTTGGGAAGGGGGGAGGGAAAATGGGGGTGAAATTCTTGTGGGGCCCACTTTAAAATTTTCTCCTAAAAAATGGGGGGAAAGTATGAGGGAAGGAGGGGAGAGGAGGGAATTTTACTAAAATACCCTTATCACTTTTTCACTTTTTTACAAAATAAGGGTAAATTGGTAATTTTCTCTCTACCTCACAAACAAACAAAACCCTACTTTTTCACTTTTCTTTCCCCTACTTTTTTACTATACAAACAAGAGGAGGTAAAATTAATTTTCCCTCCCCTCCCCTCCATTTTCCTTCCCCCTCAAATTTTCCCTCTCCTCCCCTGCCCTCCCCCTTCCCAAACATAGGGTTAATGAACATACAGTTCTACGGCATGGTTTGTTTGTGTGGGCGAAATCGCATCTGTAAAAAAGAGACCAGCTCGTATGGCATATCATAGGGTCTGTTGGTGCAGGTGGAATCGAATAAGTGAAAAGGAACGTAAAAATGGGATTGCCAAGATAAAATGAAGGGGCCTGTTGGGGATACAATTGCATAGTCCAAATGATAAAGTCAGCAACCAGCAAGTAGAGATGAGAATCTGTTTCTGCGTAATGAATAATTCCCGAATTAGATGCTATGGTAACTAGGATGACCTTTTGGAGGATTTGAATAATAGATCATTAGGAAGAGTTTTGAAATGGGTTATCACATATTGGGCTGTCTTTCATGAGAGTTTCAACACTTTCTATATTGAAAATGAATGGTTATTAAAAAAGTTTTTCCCTCAAACAAAATTCTAAACATTAGATTTCATATTTTTGAAAACATTCAATGGAGTCCACTTATTAAATTTGATCACTTATTAAATATGTTAATCAGTAGGCCTCCAAGCAAACATAAGCTCACGCTTGGCGCAGCTAACTATAGCGCCAGAAAATTATGCTAGAGTCCAACCCACGAGCCTAGCTTAGTATAGCTTGGTCTTGCGTTGGGCTAAGGCCAGGCCAATGACCAAGCATGCACATTTGCATTTCTCAAGTGGGGATAACTTTTAAGGTGAGTTTGTGCACACACTGTGACGGTTGAAACAGCCTTCCCTCTTCCAAGGTTCGCAGGAAAATAGTATTAAAAGTGCATTTTCATTAATAAGTTGTCACGTGCACCAAACACGGAAAAAATAGAGAGTACAAAATAGGGAGCAACTTTCCATTCCACTTCCACAGATTCCTGCTTGCACAAACATACCCTAAAAGTTTTCAAACTATATACAAATGTAAATGTAAGCATGATGAATAAACATGATGGGCTTAAAAGATGCATAAGTAGACTTAGCATAAATATTTTTAAATGTTCCACATAAGGTGGAGCTCACTCCTTAGCACTCCCCCTCAAATGGACCCAATCGAAGCACTTTTGGCAACACATTTTTTTCAAGCCGGCTCATTCATCTTAGAATCCAAACTCACGACCGGCCAGCTATGATACCATATTAAGTTATTTTTGCTAACTACTTCTATCAAAATCTGAAAGAGCTAGTAGAGACCGCATGAATACTTATAAATACTCCCCCTCAAGTGGAGTCCACTTCTTAACAACACAATATTGAGTTTTTTTAGGTAACCATTCATACCAAAACTTGGAGAGTTTAATAGAGGTAGCATAAATACTTTTCAATAAGAAAAACTTCTGCACGATGGGTTCTCTCTCTCTAGTACTTGAAATGAAAATTAATGGAATGTAATGTTAACTGTGGAAGGGAGGGAGTTGAGGTGAGTCTGGATTCATTGAGTCTTTCCATCACATTCCATAGATGGGCCCATTTGATGGCCTTATGCTTGCTAAATAAATATAAACCCCATATTTTTAGAGGAAAGAAATAGAGTAGAGAAAACAAACATGGTAAAAGAGTTATTATTGTCATATCTCTCTATTCTGTATCTATAAGGAAACTTTATTTACAAGATGACTAGGGGCTGGTTTGGCAAATCCTATCTTTATGAAACAGATATGTACGTATGATATAGATATGTTTCAAATGGATAGATTTGAAATAGATGTTCTATAAATAGACGATTTGATAAGACAAAAAAAAAAAACTATTTGAAATAGATGTTAGGATCCAATGGTTCACGATTTCCCATTAATTTCTCAAGATCTAGACAAAACCAAGGGCTGAAATTTTGTTTCACATCTGTTTTCAACATTCCAAAAAGGATAAATAGTTCGGATCGCTATTTTTGGGCCCACAGAACTCTATAAATTTAAATATAAGCTTCTACGATTTTTCACAAATATCTTGAGATTCGAGACGTATCAACGACTCAAATTTGAGTCCATAGCCATGTTTGGGCATTAGAATATTTTCACTTGTTCAGATTATTGTTTAATGGCCCAAAACCCAAAACAGAAAAAAGAGAAAAGGGGACAGATTCAAAATCGTGTTACACATGTTGTTTCTGCCATGAGATATCCAATGATTCACGATGCTTCTTCATTTTCTCAAGATTTGGACCAAATAAGGGGCTGAGATTTTGTTTCATAGCCGTTTTCGACATTATGAAGAGGAACAACAGCTTCGATCACAATTATGGGACCCAAAAAAATTCGAAAAATTCAAATCTATGGCTCTACGGTTTTTTGCAAATATCTCATGATCCATGATGGACCAATGGCTCAAATTTGAGCTTGTAGTCATTTTTTATCTTCTCAAGTCGATTAACAGTTCGAATCATCGTGTAGTGTCGTTAAATTAAAAGAAAAAAGGAAAAAGAAAAGAAAAGGAATGGTGATACCTACATCACCCACAACATACTGTAGAAGCGACAAATATGTCTATTTGGATTTTGCCTCCATCCCAGACTAAAAGGAAATAGACTTCTAGCCCCTTTATGAGGTTTGAAATGGTGGTCCCAATGTGGCTATCAAACGGTCTCTTTACGTTACCAAAAAGTCTATTACCATTTCCAAACAGTCTTTAAGACATTAAGAGCCTGGAAATAAACTTTCTAAACAGGCACTAAATTGGCCTCTTTCAAAGGAAAGCCTTATTTAGATCAGCCTCTCTTAAAGAGAACTCATCTTTAGATAGGATTCTTTGCATTAGTCAAAATTAATCTCGTCAATCAAAACTGAAGTCAGTTTTGCAATCAATTGTGAAATAGAAAGTCAATTTTGCAATTGAGATCAACAGCTTTAACACATAATAATGGTTTTGCTCCATTTTCCAAATGATAATAATGATTTATTTTTTAGTCTTTTTTAGATGGTTTGATTTCTTCTAAGAGAATTTCTTATCATTAAGCTTCCGCAACAAATTTAGTCCCAGTAAGACATGACTTCTTCCTCTCCCCCTTGTCCATTGCAACAAAATTACACTATCTTTTGTCACTTTGCACACGTACTTTTTATATGATGCACTACCTTTTACATGATGCACTATGTGTGTAATTCTTAAAAATCAAATCACACAGCAATAGTTAATAATCAAAGCTGTATTTCCAGAGAGAATTTCTAAGATTAGAAAAGCTAAATCATTTTGTAGTAATTAATGACTCTATGCTGTAATTTTTGGTAAAAACCCTAGTCCAAGAATGTTATAGAGTAGAAAAAACTCTCTCATATATTCCATTCATATTCTCAGATGTTTTCGTCCATTTGGTTCTTTGTGATTGTAGCTTTGAAGTATTAGGAATTTGAGATCATCAAATATGATTTCCGTCTTCTCATGATATATCTTTTTCCATGTCCTTCCTCCTTTTGTTTTAAGATTTCAACATAGTTCTTACACTTATAATTTGATTGGTGCTTTGATCCTTAATTTGAAGAGAAATTATTTCCCAGGTATTTTAGACTTGTTCTACTTCTGATCTAATACCATGTGGTGGATCTTTTATAAATGTTTGATGGACCAAAGTTTTGCGAAGGCAAAAACGCTTGTTGTTGATTCTTGAGTCTAAAATTCACTTTATACTTTTTTTTTAATCTGCATATGGGATCTTAACGATGGACTTCAATGTTACTGTCCCAAGCATCCATGCCTATTACAAAATCGTGGCCCATTGGGTCTCACATAAAATCCAACTATAGAATTACAATATGAACTTCTCTCTAAATTGAACTCTCTAGATCAATTAAAATTAATTTAAATTTGAAAGCTAATTTCTCAATCAATTGCACAATTAGAGCCAATTTCTTAATCAATTAGCAAATCGGATCCAAATTGCGAAATTAATTTCTAGCCCTATAATATATAATAATTGTACTACCTTGGATCAACAAAACTGGCTGCATTTGCAGATGAAATAATTTTTTGTTCATTAGTCAAGTTAATCTCAAGATATAACATATGGAATCCCTAATTCCTTCGTTGGTACTTCAGATCTTATCGCCAAAGTTACTAAAAATTGTATGAAATTATAATGTTCCTTTTCCAAGATGCACAAGAATTGTAGCTAGCTTATTTTTTTATTTCTTTTAATGATTAGACAAAAACCCGCTCCAAATTGTTCAACATAAACTAAAGAGACGTCACTTTCAGAGAAGCATTTCTGATTATTCTTGCCCTAAGATTTGCCATTTTTCTTATAAACTTCTGTCAACTTTTGCTCTTTACAAAGAACTTAGAAGGACATTTCAAGTGATTTTGGTTTTTCGTTTAGATACAGATAGAGATAAAGAGGTTGAAGCCAATGAATGTTGAGTCTGAAGGCTGGTTTTATTTTTAACTATTATTCCAAATTATCACTACTTTTGTCATATTTTAGTTTTACTGGTGATTTCAAAACATAAAAACCTTATCAAGAACGCAAAAGCTAAAAACCCATATGTTCGCATATAATTGAATTGCCAACAATTTTAATAATTGTATTCTTACATTAACTAAAACTGGAGAAAAAAAGGGCAAAGATCTATTTACACCCATCAAATAATATATCTCTCAATAGAAAATAAACTAAGAAGAGAGAAAAAAAAATTATCCAACTATCAGACTAGCTAGTAAAGCTTGTGGATATGAGGGTTTGGTTGTGCCCCTAGGGGATTATTTTTCGGCTGTCTAGAATTAAGTGTCATTCGGGTTCAAGGCCAAAGGTTGGGCCGGACTGAGTGGGAGATACCCTAGGTTATCAAAAACAAAAAAGCAATTAGAGTAGTAAATCAAATACCACAAAGCCAATGCCCTATCTAAGATGTCTATTTTTAATAGAAGCACAATGGAAAATGCTTCCTATTGCAACCTTGAGGCTATAGGTTCAAATCATATTACCATATTTAGAAAAAGGAAAAATTATCCTTCACAGTTCACCTCTTTAAGAATCATTTGTTGGAACCCTTTCACTGTGGATAATTTCATGCAAACAAATGGTCTAAATAAACATATTGATGATATAATGACAGTTTTTAAAACAATTCAAATATTTTAAAAATGGGCCCCCCTCACATGCACACTAGTGTTCACAATAAGGTGAGTACCATTTCTCGTGGGGCCCACCCGGGGGTGGGAGGGGGAATTGAAAGACATCCCTCCCATCTAACTGTTTATGGTGTAGACATAGGCTCGAATCATCATCCTAATCACTTGATCAACGGCTGACAAACTTTCACAATCCAAAACGAATGCATAGTTGATTCAACACTCGAGTCCATTTGAATGTGTCAAATCCAAAACCAATGACCATTGGGAGGGGGGCCGTCTTTTATCGTTCACTTGAATGGATTACTAAGTGGGCTCCACACTCCACTAGGGATTTAGGCATACGGTGCTCAGCTGAGGCCTTTTGTTATAAAAATATTACAAAACCGCCACACTCTTAAGAGATCTCAATCCCAATATTGCATGCTAGCCAAACCCCTCTAAGTGCCAAGTAATAGAAATTTATTGGAAAAGGCAATTTCGTTATATAATAAGCTGCGGGGGTGAGATTCCTCCGTATGAACTTCTTCCATGACATGCTCGGATGCTCCCCGCCCACGCAAAGGTAGAGTCGGTTGTGAATAAAGTAGCCATTATGAATCCGGATCCATGCGACAGCTTAGATTTGAATCCGGATCCATCCGCGGCCGGGCAGGAATCGAAATCTCGCTCCAAACAGGAAATTTGTACAAAAAAAAAACTTTTCTTTTTTTTACCATTTCTTGTCGCTATCTACCTTCATTTTTTCTATTGAGGGTTGATGGAGACTCTCACTGTTAAATTTGCGAATTCCATAAATTTGCGAATTCCTCACCTGTTACCAAACGTGCTATTAATCTCAGTTAACCCCATAATTTTCTTAACAATGGCAAGCCCGTTTGGATGATTTCCTATTATATATAAATGCATAAAAGAAGAAATACAAATCTATCATGTGCAAGGGATCCATTTTTATCTTGCAAATGGGTCAACCAAAATGAGCAAGTATGGACTTTTTTATTATTGGATTGGGTTTAGGGAAGAGAGGAAGAAGAAAGGAGATAAGGGGTTTATGCTCGCTCAAGGTCGACGGCGACCCTCACTTGTTATAGCGAGGGTCCCCATCGGCCCTCGATACAAAAAATGAAGGCACATAGCGACCACAAAAAAAAAAAGAAAAAATTGGTAACAAAAAGTTGGGTTTCTGTAGGGATTCTCTGTTTGGTGTGAGTTTCGCTAAAGTTTATTGTTTGGTGCACTGGCAACATAAAGTTATTTTTTTTTGTAAAATACTCTTTCTTTTTTTTTTTGAAAAGAGGCTGAACTGCTTAAGCCAATTTCTCTCTGCATTAGTTCGACAGTAGCTAGTCAAGCAAAAGACCTAGGCCTAACCCTTGACAACCTTGAGCCACACTTAACTTTATCGGTCAGAGGTCAACCTCCATTTGGTAATTTTATCCTAAAATAAAGTTAAAGTAAAACACCAAATCAAGAGAATATAATACATAAGGGGGTTATGATGATATGTTGTCTTTAGTGGATTGGTAATGAATCTTTTTTACTTTTTGTATAAAAAAGCAGGTATTTCTTTGTCAATTAGTGGATAAAGGAGGTTCCTTTTTTTTTTTTTTTCTTTTTTTTCTCGAATCAGAGATTCATGAAGATGTGTATTTTTTATGTGACCTCTTCTCTAAAAAATGAAGACTTTACATTACTTTTACTTTAATAGTAAATTGACAAATGAGCCCATCATCGTAAAGCAAGAAAGAGTTTTTGGTGCATAAGCTGTGGAGGACCAAGATCCATAATGGGCTGGGTTTGGGTTGAGACCATAATGCTACTCAACCAGCTGCGAATCTTACCTGAACCTAAGTATGGAACTTCAACATGCCCACACTACCTGAGCTGACCATGACTTGAAAAGAGGTTAGATTGAAATTTTCGACACTATTAATGTATGCATGCCGTTTAGAATGGGCATATGGGGATCCGAGAGGGGATCAAAAGATCTCCCTCCTACCTAACTTTATACGGTGTAGATAGAGGCTTGAATCATCATCTCAATCAAATCAATGCTTAACAAATTCTCACAATCCAAAATGAGTACATAGTTGATCCAACGGCTGAGTCCATTTAAATAGGTGCCAAACCCAAAATCAATGACTATTGAAAGTGGGGGCCTTTTTTATCGTCCATTCGAATGGATTACCACCAGGTATTTAGGCATGCGGTGCTCAGCGGAGGCTTTTCCTTCTAAAATTATTGTGGAAACCATAGTTACTAATTTCATACCATTTTGGCTGAAACGGCTGAGATTCTTTGTTTCGGTCAAGTTGCCGAAACGAAATTTCAGTCAAAACTTTTTTGTTCAAATTTTGGTCAATTTTAGCCGAAATGGTGTTTTACATAATTCTTTTTAGTTTTTTTCACACATATATACTTTTTGTTTCTTATTTTTTTCAAAATATAATTTCACAAAACTTTACTAGAATGGATCAAGTCTATATTTATTTATTTATTCTACATATATATATGTTTATATATTATCTTATATCTTCTCCCAAAACGTAATTCCGAAAAATTTCGTTGAAATTTCGAAACTTTTCATTTTGTAGACTAGAACGAAATAGAAAGAGAGTATGAAACCACGTCGACAACCATGGCGGAAACCAAACTCTTACAACATTTCAATTCCAATATGGCATGCACACAAAACCCCTAGTCGAGCATTAAAAATTTATTGGTAGAGGCAATTTCGTTATTTAATAAGCTGCTGGGGTTATATGTTAAGAGATTACTCCATGGGAACTTCTTGCCATGCTCACCGCTCACGCAAGGTAGAATCGGGTTGTGAATAAAGTGGCCAAAAATGCGCAGGAATCAAGCCTGGCTCCATTTATCTTCATCGGATTCGGATCCGGATCCTCTGCAACCGAGTTGTCTTTGCATTAATTTGACAGTAGTTATTAAGGGTACAGGAGTAGAAGACCCGCTGGACTCTCGCAACATTTCACTTTATCAGTCAGAAGTCAACCTTATGTAATCATTCATGATCCGATGATCCTCTGCCATCATAAGCAATAAAGAGTTTTTGGTGCACAAGGTGTGGAGGACCATGACCCAGAATGGGCCGAGTTTGGGTTGAGACCATAGTGCTACTAAACGTGCGAATCTTACCTTTACCTTAAGCATGGAACTTAAACATGCCCATGCTACCTAACTTGACCATGAATTGAATAGGGGTTAGATTGACATTCTTAACACTATTAATGAATGCATGGGATTTAGATTGGGCAATTGGTATCAAATAGCATAAACCTGTTCCAATCCAACGCCAAACTTATAGTGGGAAAATATGCAGTTTGTTGTGTTGGGAATACCCAGTCAGGCCTCCCAAGCAGGATTTCAGGCGTTCCGTTCTTAATACTGAATGGAGACTGCTCATTGGGATTGTTTGATCCAACCAGCATCGATCAGGATTGGGCTGCAGTTTTAGGCCAATTGAAGAACCCGGGACTAATTCTCCCTGAATTTAAACAGCCTGAGCCCAATCCTATGCATGCTTTAAGGCCCATATATTGGACCTCATAACCAGATGGGCTTGGTTTAAACAAGCATTGGTAAGCCTCAAACAGGTGATGGACACCCCTATAATCCATATCTCAGGACCCATAAAAAAAGGGGCCGGGCTTACACAAGTTTTGGTCCGGCTCAGCATGGTGATGGGCACACCCTATCATAGAAAGCATTCTTCAATTATTCCAAATATGCAGTGCTAGGGTCGTTCATTGCCTCGTTGAGCTAGGCCAAATCTTGTCCAAGCCTTCCCTGTTCAGTTATCAGTACAAATATTTAGGCACTGATCGATCTAATGGGCCTATAAGTTAAGCTCGTGCAGCACATGGCCAAAATAAATATGGGGCCAGTGCGATAAAGATGTTAGGCCAGGTGGACCTCTGAACGTACATAATCGACCTCTGGTCTGTTTAACTATGGTCCTAACTCTTGTTTTCAACCTACCCAGGGGCAGAAAATCACAGGTCATATCCAGCTCAATTCAGGCCAGACTTCGTTCACACTCAAGCTAGCCTGGCCCATCAATGACGTGTTATGCGTAGAGTTGTATATACATGTATCTTCCAAGAGGGAAATGCATTAGATTCCCCTCTCCGTTCCAGTTTCCACCAGGAATAACTTTCTAGTTACTGTGATGTTTATTCAGATTCCAAATATGATATGAAGCTAGTTTGTCATGGGCCTGTCCATGCAATTCAGGGGGATACTCACCTTATGGAGGGTCGAGATGAGAACCCCCGCAACCCTCTCTGTTCCTAGGGGTGTACAAAAAATCCGTCAATCCGTCGATCCGATCCAATCCGATCCGATCCGCGGATTTTGATCCGATCCGAAGGCCAACGGATTGGTGACGGATTGGAAATTGTGTAATCCGTTAGCAACGGATCGGTGGCGGATTCCACCCTTAATCCGCGGATTCAATCCGATCCGATCCGTTGTCATTAAATATAAATTAAAAAATAAATATATATGTATATATATAAAATAAGAAAAAAAAAACCGTAAGGAGTCACTAACCTTATAAATAGAATAGGCATACATCTCTTAACTCATGCCCCTTTAATTCAGTAGCTTCAAAATTTATGGATTTTTTTTATTCTTTTTCCATATAATGCACAGTAACGGATTGGACGGATTAATCCGATTCGATCCGATCCGTATAGTAACGGATTGAGCTGATAAATCCGATCCGATCCGCTCCTCCACGGATCGGATCGGATCGGATTTCAACAGTAACGGATTGGTGACGGATTACAAATCCGTCAATCCGTAGGCAACGGATTGGTGACAGATTTGGCTCAATCCGCACCAATCCAATTCGTGTACACCCCTATCTGTTCCTGTGCTTGAGATGTGTTAATTTCGTTATGCCTCGAATGTGGATGGTGGGCTTCTTAGTGTGTTGACTTTTACCCTTTTGGGACTTCCCTGTTCTAACTGTGATGTATCGTATGTTGCATATATTTAGTATACCCTGGTTCTTTCCTGTGTTTATATATTTGTGCGTTTGGACTTTGGAGGTATGCCTTTGAGTTGGGGATCGAAATGGGTCCGGTATAAATGAGATCCATCTCGAGCTATGCTCATTAAGGGCGGGTTTGGTAGTGGTTTTCTTTGTGTGGACCCGCCTGCGCCCCCGAATATATAATATATAAATACTTATTACTAAAGGGATCGACAAAACTCAAGTGGTACCGGTGGTTTTGGGACTAAACTTAGGGTATAGGAAGAGAAGGTTGCATGTTCAATCTCTACCACACTCGTTCTCATTCATTTTTGTAAATTTTAATAGAACGACCAGCCCCTTGCCCGGAACTAAAATAAAAAATAAAAAAGAAGAACAAATACAACCTAAAGAATGTGCTGCTACCATCATCACTAGAAATTCATATGAAGGCACTATTATGATCTGAGTACATCCGTTTCTTCCTTTAATACACTTCATATGTTTCCTCGAACATATTAAATAAATTTTTGATTGGTTCAAATAGTATCATGGTGTTTGTCAGAATAACAATTTTCATCTTTGCCCAACCTTTTATTATAACCACAATAGTGTCAGAGAAGATTACGTTGTGGTCGAGCCGTCGAGGTCGAAGAATCTATATAGATGGGGTCGTTTCAAAGAACTAAATCATTCAAGTTGTAGCTTCACCATGGTTACCTACAAAAGGATTCATCTCTTCTCAAAAGCTAGTGTTAATAACCATTGGAGGCAAGAAAAAGTTATTAAAGCAAAAATTAAAAAAAAATTGATTTATTAATAAATCTATTTTCCACATATAAACGGGTCTCTCTTTAGAAATGCCATTTTCTATTTGATGGTTGGTGGGCCCCTTATAATTTCTGAAAACTCGAGAAAATTTTATGATTTCTTACATGTGGCCCCTCCAAAAAAATTTTTAAAAAATTATTATTTATTTTGAAAACTACATGCATTTTTCTCATGTGAGTCCCGAGAATCTCTTTCTACATAGCCCCACATTGAGCCCCAAGAATTTCTTTCTAAACCCGGCCCCCCGCGCACCCCCCCCCCCCCCCCCCCCCCCCCCCCCCCCCCCACGGTCCCAGATGTGAAACTTGGTTTGTGCAGTAACCCACGAAGGTAAATTTGTCTTGACGGTTTAGATCCATGTTGCCTTGGACTCATTGTAATTCAAGCAATGAAACATTGACTTAGATGAGCAAATATGGGTGGGTATGCCTTTTGAATGATTTAATTCAAACCTTCACAAAGTGGACCAAACATGTAAGATTTTAATTTAACCTTATTAACTGCATTTTGGTTGATTGATATTACAATGGAACTGCAGGTTATTGTAATAAAAACCAAAGCTAAATATTGTTATATGTAGATATCACAAAAATAAGGTGGTTACACAGCCATTATCAATCAAAGAATGGTAATTTCAGTTCAACCATAGCCACTAGAATCATAAAACCAAAATCACTCTAAATGGAGGGACCAGTAGTCTTCAAGCCACATAAAGAACCCCATTATAGCAATGGGTTGATGAGAAGACAGCCAGGCCTAGTCCCATTGAAAGGTCCTGGAGGCTGAAAGGGAGAAAGTGAGAGTAATGAATTAGGTGAGAGTCAGTGCATCCAGAGGTCAAATCGTTACAGTCAAAAGAAAGTTAAAAGTCGGTGGTTCGGTACATGGCAGATGGTCAAGGAGCAAGACTGCAAGAGGGAAGAGGAAGAGTCTGTAAAAAGTATTTACTCGCTTTGTTTTTTTGCTTCAATGTTCTTAGAAACCATTATTATCAGTGTTCTTTTTCTTGAAAACCAGTGTCTGCTTTTAGAAAAAGGATGAATGAGTGCATATGAGTCCCACAAATATCACATTCCCACTTACACAGCAAGTAACTATTAATTTAGTTTTAACTGAAAATCTTACATAAAAAGATTTACCATGCTTTTTTAAACTGCGATGTCGTATGATCTTTTATTTTTCTTTTTTCTCCTTGATGTTCAAATCATTTAACTCAAAAACATTTTATGTTTTCGCTTTTTAGTTAAAATCTATTTTAATGATATTTTTCCAATAACGAACCAATAAAAAAACACAAAATCTGAAATTAAGTGAATACTATCTCTTGCAATAATGATATTTACAACAATGATATGTTTGATATATTCTCTGCAAGCCCACTCAAATTTTTCCCCTTATCTGTTAACATAAAAGGTCCATTTACAATTCAGTCTTACATACATCTGTTTACAAAAATCAAAACTATAATCCCAAGGGATTAGCCGATTGGTCAGGACTACGATTCCTCTCTTCTCCGGAGCTAGAGGTCCTGGTGTCGATCCTCGGTTCCTCCCTTTTTAGGAACCAAAAGTTGAGTCCACTAGTCCTACCACCTGCGGGCCATATGGGTTTTATCTGGATTCTCTCTGGGCCCAAAGGGATTAGTCTAACCCAAAGGGTTAAGAACCCACCATTAGCAAAAAAAAATAAAAAACAAAAATCAAAACTATTCAAGATTTTGACACAATCATTATAATCGCAAAAGTGTTGAACCATTTTAACTTTGAGGCTCTCAAATTAAAGGTTCAGATCATTATTGAACTGAATTTATGAATTTTTCTTGCTTGAAAACTGAATCTATGATTACTCCAATTCCTATCAAAATTGATCCACTCCTAGCTCTCCTTCCTTCGAAGCTGTCAAGTTGACCCCACAGGAAGTAAGTTTATACACACAAGTAATCTGTATTTGAGAATCAATAATCTGTATTTCAGAATCAATCTCATTATACACAAAGTAGTAATCTGGTGAGTTATTTAGCTCACTCTTACTTGCAGTGACAGCCCCTAGGGTGCATGCCAGTCTAGGGATGAAAATCCCCACTCTAGGACAAGAGACAAATGGGGTTCGCATGCCAGTTCATAATAGTTCTCTAGTTGCTGAATGTGCCGCCAAAAGACCTAAAACCTTCTCTGCTAAAGAGGTTGAAATGAGGTTGGCTCTTTTCGCACCAAAGTCTGTAAGAAGAAAGTGGTCTTTAGAGAATTATTTTGTACAAGGATGCTTTAGAAGTTGTGAAAGCTTTTAGAGGAGTTTTTGATTGGAGGATCCAGACTGTCATCAAAGATATCTAGACATGCAGTTTATTTTAGTGTGTAAAAGCTTTCTGCATCCCTGGAAAACTTAATACGGTAGCCCACCAACTTGACAAATGGGGTCAAGCAGGTATCAACTTTTTGTGGGCTAGAGGCCCCTATCAATTGGGTTAATTTCTGTGGGCAGTTTTTGGGAGGTTGCTTGTGGTTTTTTGTTTGATTATTAGATCTTCTTGCCAAAAAAAAAAGGATAAAACTTCTGCAAGTAAGAGCAGATTAGGATATGCTCCATATGAGAGTCAAATGAGTACAATGCCAATTTGGGTGGCTTCACATGAGTTGTAGTTTTTTTTTTTTTTTTTTTGCCCCAGCTTCAATGGCTGGGACCCCTTTTTTATTTATTTATTTATTTATTTATTTATAGAACCCGGCACACCCAGGAAGGAAGCTCACCGAAGTGGAAAGAAAGCCTGGCACATTCGGGAAGGAAGCCTACCGAGGTGGGAAGAAAGTCCAGCACACCCGGGAAGGAAAGCTCACTGAAGTGGGAAGAAAGCCAGCATATACACATGCAGAAATATATAGTGGGGGAGGTGGGGTTGAACCCCAGACCTCCCCAATAAGAACCCAACTTCTTACCAGTGGGGTAAGGAGTGGTTCTTCATGAACTGTAGCTATGTTGCACAACTTGTCATTTTACTTTGTATACATAGAGAAAGATATAGATGTAGATATAAGGGCCATCCTCTACTTAGCGACATCGTTGAGCACTTTCTTGTAAGGCCCACCTAGGACCATGCCAATCACGATAAAGGTGGGGGATCCAAATATTTGAATGAGAACCAACCGTATACACTCAAGCGTATACAAAAGATTAGTCCCACCAGATCATCCTAAGTCCTTACCCTCTGAACTATGACCTTCAATTTTAATGGTTTTGGAAGGCTTCACATTTTTTTGATTCTAGACCAATGGTGTGTAATAGCCGGAGGTGTCAAATTTAGATACATGCTAATCTATGCGAGGGTAGTGAGTATGAGGAGGGTAGATTGATTGATCGTAGGGATCCCATGTGCTGGTAAAAAAAAGGAGTGGTAAGCTATGATCCTCACAAGAAGGTTATCATTTGAGGATTTTCCAAAATAGATTCAAATATATAAATTAATGTTCAATCACATGAGAAACAACTTTTAGAAATGGTTTGGCTTGTGGGGGCAACCTAGCTCCTAATTAATCTAAGCACTTAACACTCATTAACACCATGTAAATTATCTGATGGATAGGATCTGAAAACTATGAAGCTTGAAGCTCTAAAAAATTACCCCTTTTGATTGATTAACACATATGTGCTTACACAAAACAAAAATGAAGAAACCCGACCGTAGCATGATTAATGTCAATGCTTCCAGCCCATTCCAAGCATAGGAAGGGTCCCAAAAATGATTTTCAGACTGATTTGCTCATTCAAAAATGTCCGAAGGGTCAGCCTTAACTCGATCTATTTTTATGTTTAGTATTTTGGCCAAGTTCTTAGATAGTTCGATCTTATGCACATCAAACTTTCTTTTCTAAACTGGAATCAGCCTTACAGTTCCATATTTAGTTATTTTTTACATGCTGCTTCTGCTGATAAGATCATTGAAATACAAGACGATAACGCCTCTACATAAAATAGACAGTTCAAATAAAGGATGATACGGTGGTTTGGTGGCACTCCACCCTAGACTTGATTAAGCAATATATAAGCATTGATGCGATGTTGGAATCTCAATAATATTCTTGAGAGTCTTCCTATCAAAAATAAAAATAAAGATATATAGAACGTTCAAATTAGCTAGTTATACGGCCTAATTCGTATTGAATTCCTAAGGATTCATAGCCTTTCTTAAGATTTGAATTAGTAAGGTGATCATGGATGATAATCATGGATTTGGGAATTTTGATAATGGACCACATTAAAGGCCTATTTATTTGCCAAGGATGGGTTGTCCCCTCACATTTGCATATGCTACGTTTCTTCACAAAAGTTTCAAAGTCTCAACTACCTAAAAGGGTCTCAAATCTTCTTGCAGAATTTTGAAATTACAACCCTTTTGCATTTTATTGGAATTTTTGGATGCTCTGGTACAAAAAAGCATTCAAGGATTCCACTTTGTCCGGAAATTCCCAATACTACAGGAATTCTTTGAGTTTCAGTAAAGAAACTACTGAGAAAGGTAGATTTCTTCCCCATTTCCAAAGAGTATTTTGGTAAGATTTCAACATTTCCTTCACTCTTTCTTCATTTCTTCCTAACTGTGTAGATCCTAAGGACCTAAACACCAATCCTAACAGCAAGAAACCCCCTTTGGAGTGGTTGGGGTTAAAGAAGGTTGAAGTATATAGTCTTTGGATCTCAACAACAAGAGGTAAGATTTCAAGCCTAAACTAAACGTCATCTAGGTATTTATTTTCTGGTGAAATCCTGGTCAAATATATTGCCAGCCAGGAAAAAAAATGAAATGAAAAGAAAAGGATTTATGCGACTCGACCCGACCCCCACCCAGTTCGAGTCCCAGTCCCAGTTTCTAAGCCCTGCACCCAATACAGAAAATACAATCTAATTTTCTGGATCCCTGCATAAAATATTTTTGAGATTTTGGAGTAAAAAGAAGAAATAAGCTCCAAGTTAAAAGAAATTGGGATCCTAATCTATGCACAAAACTACTTTATAGATCATTAAGAGGTATTTGAATCTGGTGTGTTATAACTTATTACCTGAAGATCCAGGTCCAGAGCCAACTACGGCCTTTGTATTGCATTTGCATTATGTTGTTGTTTTTAAGTCTACAGACCTTGACTCATATAGCTATATCAAAGAGGAGAAATGCTATGAGGACGAAATGGGGGACGGAATGGTTGACTGAATGTCACTCAAATGACATCTTTGTCCTTCAAATTTCTCTTAGTCAGGCTCTCTCGGTCACTCAAGTCACTCAAAGATGTCAATTGAGTGACATTCAGTCACCCATTCTGTCCCCCATTCGGTCCCCATAGCATTTCTCTATCAAAGAGCTCTTACTTGCATGCACAAGATTTGAATTTCGAAGCATTTAATTCGTAAGTCCCCTCTTCTTGCCCTGATCACATCCTTTAAATCTTCGGCTTGGTTAATGTCTAATTCAAGCAACAACTATTGGACCTATGACCTTATGAATCCGGTGCAAGAGATGGATGAAGCTATAAAAATTAAATTATTTGGTCAGGTGACGAACAAGTCATATAAATTTCAAGGGATTTTGACCTTATGGTACGGCTGTTCTAAATCTTGACGTTTGCCCCTAAACAATAAAAATCTAAATATTGTTTAAGGAAGTTGTTTGTACAAGAAAGAAAACTGCAAAAATGACAATTATACAGTATCCGAAGGACATGCTGACACTTGCCCCTAAATTGTAGAAGTTATACATTATTGCTTTCTACCGAAGAAAAGAAACATGGCTGGTGTGCTATGAAAATGATTTTTGGCTGCGGTCATATTCTTCATTCCTCCTATTAGATTTTACAAGATATGTAATTTATGTAAAGATCTAATTCTTGTTGAGTGATTTGCAATTTTCATCCATAGGAAAAACAAAAGGAGAGTTTTTTTAAATCAAATAAAAAACTATATATATATTTTTTTCAAAGATGAGAAAGAGTCCACAAACCTCTTGTGATGATTGAGAAGGATGAACTAGAATGATAGAAAATGATTTTGTAAAGCAAGCAGATACGATGCAAAGAAAATAACGTTTTGAATTGGAGAAAAATGTAAATATGTGTGTATTCCTCCTATTAGATTTCACAAGACATGCAAGTATCTAATTCTTGTTGAGTGGTTTTTAATTTTCATCCATAGGAAAAACAAAAAGAGAGTTTTTCTAAATCAAATGAAAAAACTATTTTTTTTTTTTAATTTTTTTTCAAAGATGAGAAAGGGTCCACAAACCTCTTGTGATGATTGAGATGGATGAACTAAAAGATAGAAAGTGATTTTGTAAAACAAGCAGATACGATGCAAAGAAAATAAATTTTGAATTTAAGAAAAATGTAAATATGTGTGTATTCCTCTTATTAGATTTCACAAGATATGCAAGTATCTAATTCTTGTCAAGGGATTTTTAATTTTCATCCAAAGGAAAAACCGAAAGAGAGTTTTTCTAAATCAAATGAAAAAAAGCATTTTTCTATTTTTTCAAAGATGAGATAGGGCCCACAAACCTCTTGTGATGATTGAGATGGATGAACTAAAAGATAGAAAATGATTTTGTAAAGCAAGCATATACGATGCAAAGAAAATAAAGTTTTAAATTTGAAAAAAATATAAATATGTGCGCATTCGTGTTAGGCAGGAAAGGAAAACTGTGCTATATACTAGAGCTATGCAGTCGGTGAAAAAAAAAAACTTGGAACTCAATCTCTCAGCAACAAATGTGAAATCTGAGAGCAACCGCACTATCAAAAACGCCAAATTTAGCAAATTTAAAACACATCATAATTGGAGATTTTCTCCAACAAACCTTCTTCTGCGGAATTTTCTTGCCCAAAGGGGCTGAAGGGACAATTTAGCACTGTTACAGAACAGTTCACAATCGTACACTGTTTTTAGCAGCTTTGTTAAACTAAAGGCAATTTCTAAAAGTGATGCAAGTTATTTGACCTTGTCCGCAAGTACGCCATGACTCCAGTATCTTGTGGAAGCAAGAAAAAACTGGAGTCCGTATCCTCTCCACCTGTCTGTAACAATCTCCCTGAACCCTTTTGTGGGCCATGTAGAGGCCCATGCAGAGGTCATCTGACCGTTTAACATGAGTCTCATCCCTTCTAAAGTGCATCCTACCGTCCCCATGAACACCCGATGCAACGCGACTCGGTGGTGGCGTGGTTTAATTCACAATTCTGATGTGGTGCTCAATCAAAACTGTGGGATCCACTTCTTCGTGCTGAAGCTTAAGCACAAATGATTAGGAGGATAATATTCACCTTGAACAGTCACAATGATCTATACATGGAGCCCACAATAGCTGGAGGCAGATGATCTATATTTTGGAAAGATGGGGGCCTGTAGAGAGGAATTTTAAAAATCTTCTCACTTATTTAGGATTGTATAGAGAGCAGGGATGTGATCTTCGGGAGTGTGGTATTAGCAGCTCTAGATGAATAACAAACCGGTTTGCCTAGGCAAGTCCCATCATCCAGCCTACTGCCGGCACATGATAAGACCAGATCTCGATCGTTAAATTTCATAATTTCCCCCTCACAACAAAACCACACTTCATGGTCCGTCCAGATCCCCTCGCAACAGATGCTTGCAAGTTGCTGCAACTCCACCTCATAATGACCATCCCCGCAACAACATTATTATGATTTTTTGCTAATCGGCTATCCTACACAACACAACGCGAGACAAACTCCCGTTGAGGTGAAAATTTGTGGATGTTGCTAGAGGGGATGAGATTCAAGATGCAGAGTCATGAGCCCCACGGTGGACTTACAGTATTACAGAGATCTGTTGCAGGGAAAGCTAGAACTCAAGAAAAAAAAAAAAAAATAGGAAACATGGTGATCGTTTGGAAGCTTGGGGAAGCCCAAAATAACCAACGGAACAGTCAAACAGATTATCCTCTAATATCATCTGTTGGGTCAACTTAATAAATACAGAACAAGTTAGCTCGAATCGGATGGAACGATGATCTTACTGTGAATTAATTCATCAGACTTAATTTTACGCGTTCGGGGCTTTTGGTTTGGTACATAACAATCAGGGTGATGGGTTGGGTTTTCATCTCTCCAGTCTCCTTGCTTCCTTTTGGAGGCTATTTGACAGACAAATGGAACTTCCATCTTGTAAAAAGAAAAAAGAGAGAAGTACTGCATGAGGAGAGCACATTCATATAAATCATCGAAGAAACCAAGTTTCAACACCGGCCAAAAAAGCGGAAATCTCTTTTGCATATCCGAACACCACAAATTTCACAACAAACCCACCAATACTCTTTATACACAAGTAGAAAGATACAAAATTGGAAAAAAAAAAAAAAACCCTCCAACAGATTCTGTATATTCTCTTTTCCTTCGTCTTCTACTTCTTCTATGGATGGCTCCATTATGATTTTTAAAGAGCTTTTGCATAACAATACCTCTCATTGATTAGATATTTCGTCTTTACTTTATATTACCCAGCAACAACAGTTCCAGTCCTAACACGAAAGTCCTGATTCTTGCCCTTAGAGCTGGATTTCTGCTGCTGCTGCTCCTTTATGGAAGCCACTTTAAGAGACAAGTTCCAATTCTTCTCTTTGGCCTCGTCTATGTCCATCTGCTCCTGTCTGCACTCCTCGCTGCAGAAAGGCGTATTCCCTCTGCAAAAAATACCCAAATCACCTCAGTACAACTTAGATACAACCCAAATGAATAGGACCGGACACTTTTAATTTCCTATTTTTGGTAAATACAAACATTTCCTTCACAGAAGTACACAGGACAAAACCACACTCATCTCAGTCAAAAGCTGAAGGTAAAACCAGGGGTATTTTGGTCATAAAAATTATAAATGCTTTTCTTAGATACTAAGATACAAAAGGAAGACAATCGTGAATCTGTGTTACTTTTTCCTGATAAAAATAATATTCCCAAAACAAACAAACGAATCAAAAGACCAAAATACCCCCAAAAAATATTGTAGGAATTCTCAGAGAAATGGTTAAGAATCTGCCATTTCAACCTCTGCTGCAGATGGTGCTCTTGTTGTTACAGTAAAAAAAAAAAAAAAAAGGTGGTTTAAGAAATCTAACCTGTACATGAAGATGTCTCTGTTTCCTCCCAAAGGCTTCTTGCAGAGATGGCAAGAATCCAGAAAATAGTGGGTTTCTTCATAGGCCAGCCCAGATCTAGAGGAAGAATGGGAAGAAGCTGAGGAAGGAGGAAAAGTCTTGTAGCTTCCTCTTCGTCTGGAAGACATGGAAAAGAAGGCGTTCTTTCCAGAAAACCCAGCTTCCATCTCAACAAGGGAGGCCAGGCCCTCATCTTCTTCAACAAAGGCCGTCCTTCTCGTGGAGGTGGCTGTCATGCCATGAAAGTTGGAATCCATGTTAGAGAGTGTTGCAGAGAGGAAAAACAGGAAGAGAGGAGTTGATGAATTGAGAGGAAGCTGGAAAGAAGGTGGAGTTATAAATAGAGTCGTTGGAATGAAGAGTGGGTTCTGGGCAAACCGCGGCTGGTTACTGGGATTCCTGCAAATCCATTGGCCCCCCAGGCACCTGCAACCACGGGTTTCATAAATGAAAAGATCAATGGGTAAATTATATGCCATGCATTTTTGGTGCTTATTACGAGAATGCCATCACTCCTGCAAGTTTCAAAGTCCGATATTTTTGCCAAGATATTTGTGTTGCTTACGAGAATGCCATCACTCCTGCAAGTTTCTAAGTCAGATATTTTTGCCAAGATATTTGTGTTGCTTCATGTCCAATGTCCATTTTCAACTGTAGTTTTGGTAGGGCAACCATTTGCGTTCCAAGTCAAAGTTGGGGATCCTATGCAAATTTAATGCTAGGATTTATAATTTAAGTACTTTATCAATCTTTTGGTTAAAAAAAATACACCAAGGTCTATTAACAACTAAATATATTGATGAGTGGTTAGATTTTGCTTAATTTGAGACATTTCCTCCTCTCTCTTAGTGTGCCCCTGGATATGGCAATTATACGGTTGTCTTTAGCTAGTAAAATCCTAACCATCCACAAATGCATGAATCCTCCTAAATTTTTTGGATCAATTCAAATGGACCATAAAACAGGGATCAAAAGAAAAAATCGTCTGTAATGACCATAGACAAGTGATATTGCCGTGAAGGGGCAAATGACCACAATATTAAAGGGATAGTATCTAACCATTTTTAATCAAATTTAAAAAGATAGCTTGAATTCACTTGCATCTAATTGTTAAACATATAGGGGACGTGCTCTCACTCAATTTTTCACATAAAATCCCCCTAATTAGATGCCAATTAGAAGCGTTAATGTCCTAAGTCAAATGCAAGAATGCATCAAGGACCAACGCTATGGACGGTGCAGATCTCGTTCGAAATTGCCATTACAATTACAATTTTGGTGTAGTGAGGAAACATGTGATTTGCAAATATGCATGGCACATGTTGTAATTTCGTGCTGTACCAAGTCCTTTTGCACATCTAATGCATTTTTGTACGGGACGAACCCGCCCGCCTCAACACGCCACCCCGGTCAGCATCGATTGCTTTCGTCATCCTGCCTCTCACTTTTTCCCCCCGAGTGGTTTGTCGTTTTCTTCGCCACTTGCCGTTGGCGGGACCCACGTGGGCCCCACTATTCACATTGTTTCCTTCCCTCTCTGATGCGCTCTGCTTCCGAGGTTCTTGTTTACCCACCCACTGGTGCTGCCCGAAAGTATCGGGCAGCTTGGACAGTTGCCCGACTCGTGGCTCCTCGCGATTCTACCACCTCAGTCACACCGCTGCCACGTTGTGCATCGAGGGAAGGGGCAAATAAGATTTGGAAATTTGATTAAGTAGTCTGCGGACTATGGGAACAAGTTACCCACGCCTTAAAATGTCACCCACACTTAAACATTCGCGTGGTTAGGAAATTCAGGAGGTCCTGCCTTCGAATCCCTTTAAATATTTATCCGATACATAGAATTAATGGATTGTTCTATATATTTATGGATTTACCAATGATCAACAGAAAGGGGGTTGGCGGGTTCCTATATTAAAAAAAAAAAAAAAAAAAAAGTCTTCCCCCATCCTTCTTGTGCAATTGCTGAGCCAACCCGACAGCTAACTCAAAGTTCGGATTCATCGTTTGTAATGTTTTTATACTTTGGATGCATTGGGACTGACGTGGTTTTAAGCATTGATATCCAACCCGACTAGGCCAACTCAGACTTCCCAACCTAACCTGAATGACTAAAGCCAGCCCAAGACTGGGTGGATCAACATAACTTTTGTTTTAACTTTTAACCGACTTTCTTAATCTGAACGATAATAAATGTGTCATATGTAGGTTGAGCCTATGCATAACATCCACAAGGTGAAATTCCCGGGGGGGGGGGGGGGGGGGGGGGGGTGGGATTTTTTCATATATGGCTCTTAAAAAACTTTCTGTATTATTATTATTATTTGCTACATTGGGATGCTGGTTGAACAGCAATACTTTAAGTTGAGGGATAAGGAATTGATCCATGGGCTTGTGATTGATACTGCTAACAACATTCAATCATGAGGGTGTTGGCAAATGCTTTACTTTTTAAGTCATTTAGTCATGCATTTAATACTTAGCAGAATGACTTATATATAGATCCAATGAGAATCCATTTGGCTACTATTTTGCGAGCTTCAAAGTTATCTAATTTAAGTTGTTGGGAAACTACTGGCAAATGTTAGAGTTTGCATGGTCAATCAAAACGTATAAAGAATCTTGGCGAGTGGCAAGCTTTAATTGGTGACATGAGTATACTTGAGGAATTTAAAAATCATCCTTTGTGTTTGAGCATCTAAATTCAAAAAAATAAAAAATAAAAAAACATAAATTCCTAAAATTCCAAAAGTCATTTGAGATCATTAGGTAATTCGGACTTTTAAGTTCTTACAAAGAAATATACCATTTGCAACTGGCAAAGGAAGAAGCCATCACATCATATTATGAATCCCACAACACACCAGTTAGATTATTCCAAATGGGCTGGTTCCATCCACACAAAGCTAAGTTTTTCACTGCCCCCACCATTGTGGGGGAGTCCAGATCTGGTGTGGTTTTAACTACGGTGATTTTGGGTAGACTAACCACGGTCTGCCATATTAACGTGGATAAACATATGGTGGATTAATTTTTAATTATTTATGTGGAAAAGGGCTTCCTACCTATTGAGTAGCAGTAGATTGATCTCTCCAAAGAAGGGTTATGAACTTATAAAAACTACCGTAGCCTTGGGGAATAAGCAATGAGAAGGGTTTTTTTTTTTTGGTTTTTCTGCTTTTCTCCCTGACTGGTTGGAGCTTACTTTTGCAAGAACCCAAGTCTTAAAAAAATGTATCCTTTGAAAATGGCCCATGAGACAATTGGATGGGCCCCTAGTCTATGCAGTACACACTCCAGTATCAGCGCACGTTAGATCGAAAGTGAAAGGAGGAGGCTTTTTCCTTTTCCTTTTCCTTTTTAGAAAAATGATTAAAAGTCGTGATGGTGTTTCTGGAAATCTCCTTAGAATAATCAACTGCTGAAATGACAATCATAAAAGCAATCCGCTACTCTGTTCAATTACACTAATTAGGGAGGAGGAGCCCTTTTTCTTTTTCCTTTTTCATCTTTATGAAAAAGAAAGTGCTGGTTGGCAGTTGAACCCAAAATCCTGACCGTTCAAGTCATGCCCACACAGTGTATGGCTTAGAACTGTTGATTTTAGTTTTGAGATAATTTTCAATCAAGGTCTTGACCTTTTGCCTTATCTCAAAATAGAACACTAAGGTCTAAAACTTCTTAAATTTGGTCCTAAAGTTTTTGAAGACATTGTCTATTTAAAGCTTTTTTCGGAGATTTTTTCCTCAAATTTTAAACTACCAAAATTACCCTTTATTAAAATAAAACTCTCATCCACTTCCTCTATATTCTCTTTCTTTTCTTCACCGGCACTTTTACTGTGATTAAGGAGAACTAACATCTCTACGGCGATCGACTGAGTGTAGTGGTTGCCGGAATCCTGTCATGGCTTTAAATGAATGGTAAAAACGTCGTTAAAGAATATCATTAAATGACCTGATATCCTTAATTGAAAAACTTAGCGATTAATTTAAAAAGTTTTGAAACTTATGTTCTTTTTTTTTAATACGATAAAAACTCCAAAGCCTTGTTTGGAAATTTTTTTCTGTTGAGGAATAGGGTACAGAATGAGTTCACTACTTCACTGTTGCATTAAATCAAGATAATTGCAGTTTTATTAAATAGTTAAGGGGAGTGACACTTGTTGCTACCAGAATAAGCTACTCATCCCCTACCCCATTGATGGATGTGTATCTTCGTGGGTCCATCTGCACTAGGGTTGTCTTTCTAGATGCAAACTCTGAATTTCCTATCACATTTTGATTTTAACCTCTAGTGGGTGTGGGTCCGATCCATATAATCCCTGTTGCCCTTGTTAAATGGTGAGATCCACACGTCTAGGGGCCATTGGTGAATAAGGATAAATGGGTGTACCTAGGGTATTGAATGGGCACGTTCAGGAAATAAAAAAAAAAAATCAAGATATGCTCCAGAATTCATGGCGAAAATTGAAGCACTACTTCACCAAAGTTCCTTTGTACATTCTGTTTGTTATGTATGACACACCCAAGTGACAAAAGATCAAGAAAAAGAAAAACTCTTCTCCATAATCACATCTTACACAAACGAGCGTAAAATGTGGGGGAACTAGTGAAAACCGACTTTTTTTAGTATCACCCAGACCTTATAATTTGGGCCAACAAATCTAATGGTTTTCGATATTTAAACATTTAATTGCTTAGTTAATAGCCTATTTAGTTGCAAGCATTTTCGGATTTCTTATCTTGGATTGTTTGGACAATGCTAATGTTGTCTCCCCTTCCCCCACTGTGACTTTGAAATGGCAATGGCTAAGCAATAGCATTTCAAAAAGTTGATACATGAGAATTCTACGTTGCAATGACGAGAAAAATGCTTGCGACCAAACAATAGTAAATAGTTACTATGGATTTTGGGTACACCAAGGAACATCTCTTTTATTCTGTTTCATTTTCTCTGTCTTCCTTTTTTATTTTAAATGAATCCTCCTCCACCATATACAAGCAACATTTATTATATTTTTGTCTAACATAGGAGCTAAACCTCAATTGACCATAATAACTGTTCAATCTAACACCACAAAATGAATGCCTAAAATTAAACTTTTACCTTTTATCTGCTTCTTGTTCATATAACGACCCCTATATTAGACTATTGTGAACTCAACTTGACTGCTTTTGCAAATGGTTATGTCCAAACTCCTTGGAATTCTTAGGAATAGTGAGGCAAAACAAACTCAACCACATAAGATAGCAGCAGTATTGTCTGCAATATTGGAAACAAGATATAGAGGATCCTCTATTGATTGTAAAGCTATTATATATAGTGATAGGGGCTATTGTTCAATAATTAAATAAATAATAAGAAATGATGATTTTCGAAGCATGACTCAAGCTTTGGTGGTGTTGATAAATGTTAAAGAGTAGCATTAAGGACAACAGTTGGTTGAGGCACTTCAGGCAGGTCTTTTTTTTATTATCTATTTGACATAAAACCAATTCAAACATATGTTTGAGTGTAAGTGTCCTAAACTGTTTGGCAAAGCTTTTTGTTGATTGCAGACTCAACAAGCTTTTTACCTCGTTTGCACAAAGTGACCAACGTAACTTCTTCAATTGAGCATCAAAGTATAAATCAACCCGACACGTCTGGCCTTTTTTCCTTGACGAGTGCACATCTATTAGCTATTAAAATATGATAAGTCTGCATGTACTTGTTTTACTTTATGAAAAATTTACGTATATTACTATATGATAACTTTGCCCATAAAATTTCTATTGGATGATATTTTTACTTTTTCTAATTTAATTAAATAAACCAATCACTTGATTTATAAAAAGTTATAATGGAAACATCTCTATTTCAAGAACTTCTATTTGAATCAACTCTAATTCAAACAAATAAGACTCTTGAATTAAAAATTCAGGTTTTAGAGGCTGGGTCGGTCTCAAGGTTATACAAGCCCTTAACATCAACATTTTCAAGCCGGACCAGTGTGGGCCAAAGCCCACAGAGAGCCTACACGATCTGATCCCATGAGGGCTATTGCCCAAGGAGGAAAAAATAAGCTTATTTATTTTAACACTGCAAATAGACACCAAGTGTGAACCTTAAAAGCAAACTCTCCTCATTTATCTGAGCTTGAGATTAACAATCCAATGCAATAAGCAACACGGTGTGGTAATGAAAATTTCACTTTACTTTGATTTGATTTTGTAGGTTGATGACTAGGTAATAATTTACTATCCAAAAGAAGACTATTTTGTTGGTATTGGTGAATCTTATCATTTAGCTCATCAATTTTAAACCTTTGATAAAAAAAAAAATGCATTGCATTGAGTTCTCACAAATTTAACACCAAACAAAATAATAGATCCTCTAAGAGTAAGAGTGAGAGAGAGAGAGAGAGAGAGAGAGAGAGAGAATGTCTTCTAATTTCTTCTATATCATGCCATTGTCACTGAGATTTTATAACACTTTGTTTATTAGATTGCCATTAGAAGTGAGACATTTGAGTTAAATATAAATATAAGGTCAAACATTAGTAAGTAAAGAAAAGTGGTCCCTTGCTATTATGAACCCACGTAAGAATCATCCTCATATATATATATATATATTCACATATTTAAACTAGGGAGCTGCTCTCCTCAGCTGCAGCTGAAATTTAATTTCAGCTGCAGCTGAGGAGAGCAGCTCCCTTTAAACTATATGTAGATAAGCCATTGCAAAATAAAATCACATAAAGATTATGCGTGACTTAATTAAATAAAGTTCTCTTAAGAATCGCACATGAGAATCATATAAAAATATTAACATAGGAATCACATCAAAACCCACACACAAATCATGCTTAAACAAATTCACATATAAAGAAAAAATAAGAGTGACGGACCTGATTGAACTGGATATTGTTTACACCCGACCCATAAATTGGTAACTTCTGTGAAGAAATTATCCAAATCTAACCCATAACTATAGACTTTTTTAGAAAATAAAAATCTTCATTTTATATGCTGGGACGGCAAGGGTCCCCCAAGCATGTCCTTAAAAACTCACACTGCAATAAGAAAGACTTAAACATATGTGTTTGTGGGTGTTCTTAAACAGCTAAGCTACAACCACGGCAATATCGGATAAAAAGCCCGCAAAATCAAATTAATTAGGTAAGGAAAGAGTCAAAACTCAGCTTTTTTTTTTTTTTTTTTGTTTTTTTTAACGATTAATGTCACAGCCGACAAGGCAAGCCACATGAAAGAGAGACATTTTACCATCTCAGTTCAGCTTTTGAATAAATTACCCAAGGCCTCATAGGACCCCAGTTCATGGACAGAGGGGGAGGAACCCATTTCGCAGCCATACCTCATTTTTCACATCAAAGCCACAAAAGGGCTCGGGAACGGTGAAAGAAGTGATTACCCAATGCCATTATTCGAGTCTGCCATTATTCGAGTCTGTCGCCCCAACAACCCGCATGTCTCTACACCTCACTGGTTGGTTTTCTTTCTACTTTTCTAATGAGGTTCATTGCTGTTTCTTTAATAGATTCGGATCTTCTACAGCAGCCCAAAGTCTGCTGTTTTCCCTTCTAAACTAAACAGGATCTCATAAACTTCTACACGTGTTATATTTTTAAAGGTTACCAAGAGGCAAATGCTGTAATCAGATCCTTCTTTAATTGAGTGATGTAGGGTTTTATGATTTTCCATTCCCTGTGTTGTTTATAAATTACTTTCCCCTCGAACCGCCTTGTACCTTCACAAGGTGGCATCTCTGAGAGTTCTTGTATCTGTTTCTATTCTATTCTATTTTTACTTTTTGTTCTCTTGCATCAAACACTGGGGAACACGTGTGCGGTCTCTGAGGATACACGTCCTTGCAGGATTACTCTATTCATCAACAAACTTGTGGTGATTTGTTTTCCTTCAATGAGCATATGGTAGTCCACTTGCGCTCAAATATTTGATGGTCAACATAGATTCAAGTGGAAGGAGGGAGTTCCTTTTAATGTGATCTGTCATATAGCCTAATTTTGAGTTGGAGTTGGTTGAGTGCTATTTTCTTTTAAATTAAGATGGTTTGATAAAAAAATTTAGGGGATGTTAGATCATAGGTAAGTAATTGTGAGAGATTTATAAATTTTAGATTCCTTGTTGCCCCTGAAATAGGGATTTTCACTAATGACTTGTATAGCTTGGAAGTATCACGTTGTTATTTATGTGTATAGCAGATAAAAATTGGAATCAACATATAAATTTGCCAAAAATAAAAAATAAAAAATCTTTGAGTCCCATGGGGCTGGATCTAAAAATCTCCAAAATAAGTATTTTCACTAGCCAAATGTAAATTTTTGAGACTTTACGAAGAATCGATGAAGAATCTTTGAGGACTTGGTTGCTAAACACAACCTTAGTTATGTGTCATAAATTCTTCTTTAGCAGACCCTAATACAAGCATGTTGTAGCAATCAAAAACTAAAATAGGTCACCTAAAAAAATTGAAGCGGTCACTTGTTGTATCTAAAATAATTTTTTGTATTTGTGCCTCGAACTAATAATAATTATGTTAATAATATAAAATAGAACAAACCATTTGAAATCATCCTTAAAATGGTTAAGTAAATGGACTAAGGCCTTTGAAGGAAGGCTTCCATCATTATTTAAGATGCTCACTGCATTCAAACTTATCATACGAAATCCCTTAATATACTATAAGACTTAGATACAATTGCATTTAAACATCAAATTATTATTATTATTATTATTATTATTTCTGTTTTCTTTTCTTTTGTTTTTTTTTTTTTTTTTTTTTTTTTTTTTTTTTGCTACAAGGAGAGCTAGAACTCACACATGCACACTCACATGTTGCACCATGTCCCAAACCAACTGACCTACCCTGGAGGAAATTTGCTTTTGGGTTTTGCACCATAGACCATCTTCATCATCTTAGTTATGTCTCTTCCACAGGAGGAGACTGAGAGTTCATCACACAAGCTACACTATCATGTGGGAAAATTAGTCCCCAGGCCCAAGAATATGTTTTAGAGGCATTGATCATGCAAATAATCAAGCCTCTCCATTGGTTCACTGGCCACCTGCTCAGAGGCCAAAACAAGAAGTAGAGGTTCAGGTGTTCCAGAGGAGTACTCTGTCCTTGCATTTTAGTACAAGGATTCTTTCGTGACACCGTTGCACCAAGAAGATACGCATCATAGAGTTGGTATATAGCAAGTAGCTAGCATGTGACTCCTATTAATGCCTTGCCTAAACTACATCACTTGAGCATGTGCTCTTTCTAAGTGCTCTGTATTATTGGACCTAGTCGCCTTATATATAATTGTTGGCTCGTGTGAGTCGCCCCCTATACATTAATGAGACCCTAGATATGCACCGTGTTAGTTGGCATCTGGAGTGTTAAAATAACCCCAATGAGCAATGTTTTGTCTTCTAATTATTCTCATATTGCAGTTTTTAATTCATTGTAAGGACAAGATCTGGTTTTCCACAAGAGACCTCTGATAGATTATTAGAAGCCTTGAGTCTTAGCTGTTGGTATCAAGTGGCCCAATAATGCCCATTGGGCAAGTGGGCCCACGTGGCTTGCCTAGGCTTACTAGGACCATTTTGGCTTCTCCAATGTGTAGGATTGTAATGACTAATTAAAATTCGGAGTTATTTTATGATCTCCAATTCAAATTAAGAATTGAGCTAAACTTAGCCACCGAGAGCAGGAGCTTGTCATTTTACATGTTAGATTCGATGATAGTCTCTTTCAAGGGGCTATTTGGGGGCTTTACTAATGGAGTTGAGTGAAGTAAATATTATTTTGAAGAAAGAATAAAATATAAATAAGTTATGATGGTATTTTACTTTTAGTTGTTTATTATGAAATTTTTTTTACTTTTTTATATTGATTGTGGAGTTTTTTTGTTTTTTAGTGGAGAAATGAAGTTACTTTTTGAACTTTTTTTTTTTTTAAATATGATGTGAATTTAAATTAAAGTGCTTTTGATGTGATTTTTTTTTTAAATGAAGGCTTAACCCTACTTGACTCTATTAGTATAGTTGCCAAACAAAATCACTTAACAATATAAAGTATTTAGTGTTGCACTCTGCACAAGCAATACCCCTTAAACCAGTGTGACAAATCTATAATATGGTTATCTTTTCTCCATCGCTTTTTTTTACCTTACATTGGAAACTCAATATTATGCACTCTAACTCACGTGCTCACATCCTTTTAATCTTTTGAAGGATTGAAGAATTTGAATTGTGTAATTTTTGATACCCACGCTAGAGTTGGTGGAGTTGCATGACGCATTTTCTTGCTCCCCACGCCCCCTATGTTCCAAACTACTCCAAATTTGCCCGGTATGCTTTTCAGTGGGTTTACTGGGTGCATAATTATTAAAAAAATCTAATAGTAAATTATCTAGACTGTTGAACTAAACTTAAATAATGCTACTCAGGACAAATATCAGGTACATATTTAGTAAATCATCATTAAATCAAACTAATAGGTTCTTGACTCTTGACTTGAAGGACAAGTGGTTGAAGTTAAATTGCAGTACAGAAAGATTGTCAGTGAGCAGAACCATGATGCAATATCTCCAACAGGACCTGTCAAGTGACAAAGATACAAATTAGGACATGTGATGGACATTTCAATATATGCTACAAGATAGTAGGGTAGTAAGAGTGGCAAGTCTAGGTTACTTGGATCACGGGACCACAGTTCAAGGGTTGTGGTTCCATCATTCAATCATCATGATTTGATGGAGTTAGATCGAGGTAATTGACATTTTTAGATTGCTAACATGAATATGTCCATTAAAAAAAAAAAACAAAAAAGGAAATTACTACTTATGATAGGATGTAGATTTTCAATCTTGACGTATATACCCTTTGATAATTTGATTATCTAAAATCTTATTGGAGAAAGATAACTTTGGCCAAGCTTCGCAAATTTATAATTGCATAATCGATTTACATTTGAATGTATCATCAAGGTTCAAGGTTAAGTTCATTTTCTAAAGATTAAATGGGAGTTATATTAGGATAATGCTGATTTTGTTTGTTAAGTTCTTAAAATCTAGAAATATATGGACTGATATTTAAAACCATCATCTTGTAATCTTGTTGGACACTAGGAAGGCAATAGTTAATTTGTCCAAAATATAGATCTAATGACCTTTTACCAACAATACTAATCTTCTATTATAATTTTTATGCGTTACAAAAATGAACTGGAGGTCAAGCTTTCAACCTCAGTGGTGCGATTCAAATTGTTTTTGTGATGATTCAATTGCTTCCGGCAAGACAGGGTAATTTTTTAATGGAAGAAGTTTAGAGCGTTAAAACTAATTGGAATTGGTCAAAGTGCGGTCTATTACTAACTCAACCTCGATTTTTAGTTGCACCCGAAGGTTGAGGGTGTGAAATTGTGCTACCATACTGGGGTTACAAGGGATTTATCTAGCTGCCCCTGAACCTGTAAGATTAGTCTTGCCCAAAGGGCTGGGACACCCTACGGCGTTGAAAAAAAAAAAAACAAAAGAAAACAAAAAAACCCTCAATTTTTAGTGTGTAGCTTCATCCCATCAATCGAACGGATTAAAAATTTTGTATGCAGTGGATCCCATCTGGTTCTTTGAATACCCCACCTTCCCCATGATTTTTGTGGCCACATTGGCCCTATAAAGTACATCGTTTAGGGCTCGCACAATAAGAATGCGAAGGAGCGGAGGCTGATATACAGAGGGCTTTCTGGTTCACACATGCTAATCTAAGCAATTTGTATACGCCCTTGTGGGACCTACCAAGGGCCTTGTCAGTTGATAGGAAGGTGAGGATCAAAAACTCAAAATGTTACTCATATGTGTGCAAATTTCAAGCCATCAAATTATTCTAAACACCGATTTTTGGTTCTCAAGTTTAATGGTTATAGAATGTATTCTTTTCTGAAAAAAAAGAAACCCAATAATCAGTCCCATTTATATTAAAGGAAAAAATGTTAGATCATTGGTATTCAAGGGAATAGTTGTTTGAATCCGGCTCAAATTGATGATAGGAGGTTGGCTTACAAGAGCTGTGCGAGTCTAAGTTAAATGCTATGAGCTCACAAGAAATATTTGGATGGCTCCAACCGTGTAAGAATCCAGTGGGGCCCACTTGAGGCCCCATGTGATCATTCCAATCCAGTAACCCTAAACTACACCTACATGTCACGGACCATATCGGTCCTACACTGATACAAATGGACTCCCTTTTTTGAGAAAAACCCCTCCCACACGCCTATGTTCGGACTTCCTCTTCTTAGCACATGGGTCTCCTCTAATCAATTGAACCCTCTAAAACGCAATGACCCTCCTCACACGCCCAAATTTTGACACTCATCCATCTCTCACTTACAGTTGGATTGAAATCCTGAAAAATCAATATCTTCTGCAATCATTAAATTTAAGGGTGATGGATCAATGTGTTAGAATAATCTAAGGAAGTTTAAATTCTACACACATGACACATGTACATTTTATTTAGATTTTTTACTCCCACCTGTGATTGGTGTGCCCCCAAGTGGACCTCGCGAGGAGCGCACAAAGGGTGTGGGCACTTGAGCTTGGTTCATTGATATTTATATATGTTCAACTTGAACATCATTTTGTTAAAATGAAAAAAAAAAAAAAAGAAAAAAAGGAAAGAAAGAAAAGAAGAATTGAACCTCAATTATGCTTAATTAATACGAAAGGTTCCGGTTGGGATGTAAGGTCATAATGCAATATAGTCAAATTTATGCCGGTGAGCTGCTCAAATAATAAGAATAGATTCAACCCAAATTCAACTTCTTTTCTTAATTGAGAAATAAATGTCAATATGAATTCAACTCAAAAAAAAATCCGAGTGGGAAAGGGTGTCTCATCTCACACTACCCACCAAGGATTAATACCAGGGTGGAGAGGTTGCCCCACACGTCTCACTAAACCAACTCAGCAAATAATAATAATTATTATTATTATAAAAGGAAAAAAGAAAAAGAAGAAAAATGGGCAGTCAATTTTTATTTTTATTCTTTTATGTTTTTTTGCTAGATGAGTGAGTGGTACAATACTTTTTGTCCATCCTTGGGCAACTGTGTGAGATGAGGCACATTTAACCACCGGGGTGTCTCATGCTTCTCTGCCCGCACTGGGTTTCCTTAATTAGGCTTGGGGTCTGGTTGGTGGGTTTGGACTTTGGTCTGGAAGTTGCACCTCCAGACCAACTAACCCTCTATTTGGGAAGCAGGTAAAATGAGGGGAAGGAAAAAAAAAGAGGAAAAAATGGAGGGAAAGTGGAAATTGAGGGTGTTTGGGAAGGGGGAGGGAAAGTGAGGGTAAATTTTGTGTTGGGCCCACCTTAAAATTTTCCTCTAAAAAATGGGGGGAAAGTATGAGGGAAAGAGGATAATCTTTGTCATTTTATTAAATTGTCCTTTTCACTTTTTCACTTTTTCACAAAAGTAATGATAAATTAGTAATTTCCTTTCTACCTCGCAAACAAACAAACCCCTACTTTTTCACTTTTCTTTCCCCTCCCTTCCGCTCCATTTTCCTTTCCCCTCAAATCCCCCCCCCCCCCCCCCCAAAAAAAAAAAAAAAAACATAGTGTAAAGAGGCAAGGACAGGGTAAATTGAACTGTGAGCCACAGGACCATTTAAAAAGTCATGATCTATAAAGATGCCCTGCTCATATGTGGTGAGGAAAGGAAGAGGAAATTTAAAGAGGAAAGAACTGGGAAATCTCCATCAACTGATGGAGACTTCAACAATAGTGAAAATGTTATGAATTCAAAAGGGCAGTTGGAACGAGTCCCACTTGCTGATGCTGTCCCTGTCTGATGATTAATCGCAATTCACAGGGGACGTGAGCGACGCGCCTGGGCCCCATACACCACTCTTTATTTCATTATCTTGTCATGAAAACAAGTGATCGCCCTGAAAAACTGACTACTCACTAAAAAAACAAGAAGCCACTTGCGATTTTGGTGGACCCACATTTAACGGGGGTGACACGGTGGCCCCACCACGAGGAGAGTAGAGGCCACGTTCGGCAATCAACTCAAAAGACTTTTCACTTTCCATTTCAACTTTGTCCTGGAAAAACCACGTCCGGTGATTGTAAACTAGTGAGGGTTTTGACCTATGAAAATCCTTATTGTTTGGAATTTTTAGACCCGACTATCCCCGTACGATTTTGAAATCCTAACTTTTGCGGATTTATACATTTAAGCAAATATACATTGTTATAAATGAATATTGATGTGAAATCCTCAGCTATATAAATTTTCAACGAGGAATCCATATTCGAGTCCTCAAATATATGAATCCTTCATTTATTACCAAACGTGCTCTAAAGAGTAGGGGCTTGTTAATCATCAGCCTATGACTATTAATGGCCCACCCGACTTCCTATTGTAATGTGAATGGTCCGAGTGAAATTTTAGGCCATTTGTTTGCCGGAAATCTAGAAATTACTATTGGGGAATGACAGTTTTTCTTTTAAGTTGTCCTCTAGACAAGTTCACAAATGCTTTAAGTACCCCCTCAACATTTAAGCAGCTGAAATTGAAATAATATTAGAATCCAAAAGTGGCAATCCGGATTTTTTTGAATCTCACAAATTAAACAACCTAACATATGAAATTTCCATTAGAAGTTCATCCAAACAAACACCCCCTAACTTAAGGCATTGTTTTGTCTTACGGGATTGAAATTATGAAGAATTGTAAAATTTAATTTCTATAAGTGGGAATATGGTAAATAAATATCCATTCATCACTCAAATAATTCAAATTCTAAACATGTCAAGTCCCATTTACATAATCATCAAAGCGTTGTCCCAATTATATTCGGGTCGGCTAAATGAATTTTGCTTATTCTATCCTAAGACAATTCCTTTGGATAAGTTGCACGTATTCACATCCATTTTTATTACTTTCATCCACATCCTTTTTGGCCTATCCCTTTCTCTTGGTGCACTATTAATCTAGATAGCCAAACAGTGGAACCATCTACAACAAACCCCCTTTTTTTAGGTCATGGATGCTTATTTAAATATTAGAACTCTAAATTCTTTTAATGCACGCTGAAAAGAGGGGAACAGAACTTTTTTTATTTTTATTTTTATACATAAAGGTTATTCTTGCCTAAAATCCTATACAGAGAGTTCCGGAAGGTAAAGAAAATCCGGGATCTGTCAATAGGAATTGATCCCACCTACACATGATCAAGAGTGCATTAATTGCATAAGATTAATAATGCATAATATTGTACTAGGGACGTTGCAATCCAATCCACTGGGATTTGTCAGAGGCAGCCACATTAATAGTGGTTGAAAGAAATCAGATTCTTCCCAAAAGCTGAGGATTTGATGCTTTATTAACAAGGACATTACATCATCGCCTATGGAGAATTCAAGAACATTATGGAAAATCTACAGTCAAAGAGATCCCACACACACAAAAGACAGGTGACTTCCAAATGACAAGGGGGACCAAAACCCATTTATTGGATGGCTAAGATCATCGAATCAAGATAACTGCTAAGTGATGATTCATCCTAATCATGATTATGACCAGGAGTATGAGTTTGTTTGAGGGTAAGATCAGAGAGTTCTTTGAACTCATCAATATAAAATCCACCTGTGGAGCTAATTTCAGAAGACAAATGATCTTATGTTTCCATTTCTAAATTTTGATTCAACCATGAGGTGATTACTCTTAATTGAGCAAAACAGCTCATATTACCTACACCCTTTATTTTGGCAGTGTCTAAACTTCCCTCCATCATAAGTGAAATGATGTGTTGGATTGATTCTATAAAGCAAACATACAAGAGGATGGAAGTTTCTATTTCTGGGATACAATTCATAGCCTTAAATCATATGCTTAGCAATATCATAGACCTGCAGCTGCTGTACTGCTAGATTGACATAACCAGTGGCAAGTCCCCTGTTTAATGGACTGCAATTTCTGATTAAGTTCTTGAGCTCATTACCATAGCCATTGAGTGCGTTGTGCCAGTCCTTCACATATGGCTTGTGCCACTATCATTCAACACTAAATCCTCACTTTTTTTTAATTGTTGATTATGGTGACATTTATTGGATATTTGTTACTTCTTTGAAGCAGTGCAGAATTTGGGACTTTCTCTAGACATTGCCTGAGTGGATTCAATTCGTTTGTTTCAAATGAACATTTCTTTGGCATACATTTAAACCAATTGGACTCCAATTGCTGACTTGTGAGATTAGTCTCTTTAAGGCGGTTCTTATCAGAACTTAACAAATCATTAGTTAGTCCAAATATATTCTAAAATCCAACAATCTTATATGAAAGAACAATTACAGGATGGTTCTCTTATCAATGGCTGTGATTTGTCTTTATTCAGAAATCCATCCCTTGTTTTCAGCCCAAAACCTTTCTTTTGAACGAACCAGAATTTACACCAAACCGGACTCCATTTCAGTTTCAAATCAACCCTTAGCAGCCCATAGATTCTCATTTTTCAATCAATATCTTTAGAATAGGAGTAATGCGTACACAGGCATAAACACCTGATGTTGTGGGTGATTTAGAAATGTGCAATGTATCTGAGAGGTTTCAGCAGTTCGAATTGGTGCATCCATTCTCTGTATGAAGGTCATATTTCAACAGAGTCCGACTTGAGTGTATTCCTTGTGCTTCGTGAGTGGGATGCATGGAACTCCTCCATAGAGCTAACAATTGAAAATCTGAGTTGCTCAAAATGGATGTCATCCCCTTTAGAGTTATATCTCCAAATTTTACTTGGATATGAGTTGATCCCATACGTAAGATTGATCACATGACTAATAATATGATTAATAACACCTAAGATTGAGTGTGTATTACTGTATTCCCAAAGAGGATGACATTCATTTTGAAGGGCTCAGATTTTCAATAGATGGATCCCCCACTCACGGGAAGCGTGCGGGATACAGGGAACAAAACAATCCAACCTCTCATACAAAGCAAATGAGCTGCATGATTTATAAAATAACAGGTTTGCACTCCACAACTCTTACGCATGAATCAGAACTCATTGAGAATCCCATGAATGACATAGATCATAATCACAAAGGCAAATGCAAGTTATTTAAACTGAAGAAAGGATGGAGGCATCTTTGCTTCTTATTCGGCATATATCGTCGAGGAATTTCTACAGGTGTTGATGCAGTGAAGCAAACATGAGCCTCTAGCTGCCATTGGATTACAAGGTCAAATTCTCAATGTGGAGGGAAGCCTTGTTCTAGTATATGGGAAAAATGGAAAAAATCATTTTTGCAACATAATCTGCCTGCACATCTACTAGAATCACATGTGATTACTGTAACAGACCATTTCTGCCCTTTGAATAATCATTTTGGAGCAATCCCATGATTCATTTGCCTACCATTCAGCCATGATTGCTACAATGGAATCAGCAGTCCGAACGCCTAAAAACCTAACATCCTCGGGGTAAAACATCCTAAAGGCAATGCCATCTCCGCAACATTCTAAAGCTTGCATGATGTAGCTGGACTCTGAATTAAAGCTGACCACTCTGATAAACTTCGGAACTGAGTTCAAAGAGGAGCTATATGATCAAGGGAAGAAAACTGCACATCAATACCGGAGAGCATTTCTTGATTGATTTCAATTGTATTGCACAACTTTGGCAGAGAAGAGGAAGTAGACATTTCCAAGTCGAACTCTTGTCTAGGCAATGAAGCATCCTTGTCATTCTTCTCCAAAGACATCTGAGCACCCTTACTTTGATGGAAATCTGATTTTCCAGAAGCCTCTTTATTCCAGTTAAACAACTGTGCTTTCAACTGCAAGCAGTCCTTGAGCTCTTCTGCACTTCGAGTTTTGTTCAAAGTATCAATAAGATCATTTATTGCAGCGGTCCTTTCAGCCCCCCATTTTCCTTTCCTCTTAGGCCTTTTAAGTTCCCTCTCACCATTTGCGTCGACCATAGCAGTTGACTCACTCTCCTCAAACTCACATTTTTGCAACTTCCACAATCCCCGATCAAGCAGGTCTCGTATTCTTTGTCTGCACCTATCTGCTTGTGCCACATTGGATTTTAGTTTTGCTTTCATCCCTAAGATAAATTTCTATGACTCATCCTCACAGGTCAAGGCAGCAGAATCTGGTATATGCAGGCCATCTGGGATGAGCCCCTCCAATGATGAATTGACAAATAAAGCTTCTTCCAGTAAACTAACATTTTGCATATACCTATCAAAAACTTCATTTTCAGTGTCAATATTTTGGTCAATGTATTCCTTTAACTTTGAAAACCTCCATGCATTTATAGCAGCGTCATCCTGAAAAAACCCCAACAATCAGGCAAAGCATACTAAACAAGAATATGTCAATATGTACCTTCTGGGACAATGGCCTCCTTGCTCGTAGGGAAACTTGAGTTCCATTGAACTCAGCATAATTGTTAGAATATTGCTGAAGTGAAGATAGTCGTAGAGAAGCCCTAATACCAAGTCCAGCACAGAAATGATGAGAGTTTCAAGCAGAAGCAGGCACAATATCTTCAAGGAGCAGAAGTAGAATTGACAATTGACTCTTTTCCTATGAAAAAACTGATATTTCATGACTTACCCTGAGGGACAAGCATTGGAGGATGGCTTCTCCAAAGGACAGCTAGACGGCGTATGTTTGTCAGGGAAAGTCGCATTCGGTTTCAGAACTGCAGTGTTCAAAAAGAAGAGAAAGGGATGGTGGCATAAAAAATTCTATTTGACAAATTTATGATGTAAAGGTTTATCTCTATTATATAAATTTTCAAACAATGTGCACAACTATTTTTTTGGTAGAAGCAGTGTGTAAACATTACAATTATCAGATCTGAAAGAAAACTATTTATCAGGCTTTGAAGTTTGAAGACTACTATGGAACTTAATCCACAAACATAAATGTTGGTGTCAAACTAGTTACAGGTGTCACAAAGAACCACAATTGTACCCAACAAACTAAAACATCCCAGCTAAATGAGATGTTGAGAGAACATTATAATAAAACATTCAAAATTATCAGATATTGAAACGACAACCAGTCCAGTTCAGTGTCAGCAGATCCCCAGACTCCTATTAGCTGGTATAAATACACAAAATTTGTTGTGTGCGTAACTTTGCTGCATGGGTCGTGGGTCTACATGGTGGGTTCTCAATAGGTTGCATGGGCAGGTGGGCTGGGAAGTTTGAACAAGTCCAAAGAATAAGTCAAGTCTGGTTAATTTTGTTGTTACTTAGTTGCTGTTTGTTACTAGCATCTACGAAGACGGTTTCATTGTAACGTTGTATTTGCATTGTGTAATTGGCATTATAAGTAAGGCTTTAGGGAATAAAAAAGTTATGAACTGATTTGTGAAAATTAAGGCTGGTTTCCCTCTAAGTAAACCACCTATCTTCCATTGTCTTCTATTTTCTGTGTCCGTTCTTGCCTCCAAACACCACTTACAACATAGCTAAGGGTCAGAAAAGCAGGGGTCGAGGAACCAGCTGATCTTCAGTGTGCCAAAATACCCAGGAACCCAACTGCTGGTAGAGGTACCTATCACAATTCATGACAGGGCCAGCACTTCATCGAATAGAAGCCCGCAGTCCACTGAATTTTTCCTGTACAGACAACATATATAGGAACTGACATAAATGCTTTACAACAAGAGGAGATTTTTGCTGAGAATGGTGAGCAAGTTCAGAAGTTACAAACACTTCTTTGGGGGCCAACTTGATGCATGCCAATAGTCAGATTTGGGTGGGACTGGGAGCTCTTTAGGGTTAATTAGGAGTAGAATATCAGAACAATCCCATGATCATGACCATCTATACAAGAGTTGCAAAACATAATGGATTCAGAAGAAAAAGAAAGTGTGGATTCATGAATCTATAAAAATCGATTACCACGCACTAGGGTGTTAATTACGATGTAAACGGATTGGGCTGGGCCGGGGTCTAATTTCTATTGTTACATAAATGATAACAATATCAATATTCATCATCATCATCAAAGCCCTGTCCCAACTATGTTGGGGTCAGCTAATATATATATATATATATATTGATGTATAATTTTATTTGAATTGCTATCTACATTCACCATCATCATCTTTATGAATTATATAGTATTTTATGCATATCACTCACCCAATTGCATATTTGGGGATGGATATGGATGGAACTGCACTCGATTACCATTTGGGTCCAAAAATAGGGTACCTACCAGGATTATTCAGGGCAAAAGCTTCACGTAACTAGGATGCCATTTGGCATCGTTCCTATGTTGTTCTTGATTTTGTGTTGAGATTGGGTTGTGATGAGATTGGGCAATGCAAAATTTGTTTGGCAACATTATGTCAGATTGTTCTGTAGAGAATAGGCCATGTAGAACTTGTTTGGTAACACTACATCAGTATCGTTCCAAGGTTCACAAACAAAATTCTCGAATTTAAATCTGTGAGGCCCCACCCCCTGGTGGGCCCTCAGTTTGAATTTAATAATAATTAATAAGGTATGTTCTATCTTTAATATGCTATTTAATAGGGAATTAGTAGAATAGTTTATAATATCCCTAAGTTTTAGATATAGCTTTAATTTAATTTATGTTAGGTTTGATTAGATTAGAAATTAATTATAATTAGCACTAATAGAATGGGTTTGAGAGTGGAACTTTCTAGAACCCACCTAATTACCCAACTACCCATGGCCCCATTTCAATTTCATTTAGAACCAAAATACCCCTTAGGTAATTAGCCAAAAACACTAAGCTATAAAGCCAAACTATTGCAAACCTAGCCTAAAACCCTAATTGCCTCTCATCTTCCCCAATTAACCTATCTTCCTCCCCAAGCAACCCCAATTTTCCCCAAATCCCAGCACAAGGAGGCTAGACACTCTCCCCATTGGCAACTATCACTCTATTGGATCTCTCTCTCACCTCAATTTCCATTTTCTTCTTCATTAAGGCAAGAACCCTATGCAATTTCATTAGATGCATGCTCTACTTCCTTGTTTCTGTAATTACATCTCAATGTTTTGATAATGCTAGTTTAGATTTCCATTTTGAGCTTGGTTTTCATGGAAATGGCCATTGATGGATGGGTTTCCCCATTTGGAAGATCAATGGCCGGATGGATTGATGGATGGTTGGAGGGATGGTGATAATTGAAGTGTTTGATGTTTATTCTGGTCTATGTGATGTATGGGGAAGGTTTGGAATGGTTTCGATGAAAATTGGATTGAAAAAGAGAAATCCCAGAAAACCTGGAATTCTGCAATTTACGTGTACTCGATCGACCGGACCCTGTCTCGATCGACCGGGCACACTAAAATGCCCGAAACACAAGTCTCAGTTATTTCCTGAAACAATGCACAGATAGTGTACCCGGTCGACCGGACCCTATCTCGGTCGACCGGGCACACAGGAAAACACAGGAGATAGCTGAAACCTGGAGTTTTAGAAAAGAGCAGAAATGCAGTGTACCCGGTTGACATCACGGCCATGATGTCGACCGGATACACTGGAATTCCTGTAGAACCCCCCAGGTGCTTGACACCAGGTCGCAGTGGACCCGGTCGACATCACGGCCATGATGTCGACCGGGGACATAGCAGGATGCCGACCTGGGAGGTCAACATCCAGTTCACCCGGTCGACATCCCAGGGTGTGATGTCGACCGGGCAAACTGGGATCAGTGAATTTCAGAATTCTGTAGAGTGTGATGTTTGATCACATGCGGGGTCCATTGACCATCCAAATGACCTTCCATCAAGTGTGCCACACTACGAATCAATGGCATGGCTCAGCCTTGATTCGTGGGGTCCACCTATTGAGGATTCAGGATTCGAATCATCATTGACTCGAACCTTAACTGTAGCCCGTGGTGTCCACAACCTCAGGAGCACCAGATTTATCTCTTTGGACACCTGAGGCTACAGATAGAGATCCAATCATGTGATGAGGCCTGAACCAAGTGTGGACCACTACCTAGGACTGGTCCTTTGCCTATTCCACTTGATTCTCTGTTTTTAAGGTTTTCATAAGTTGTTATTCTCTCTTATGCTTGTTGTTGTCTTAAACTTGTTAATTAATGGAAACTGGAGGACCTGAACCTAGGATTACTTAGAGGTGACCCTACGTAGTGTTTGGAGATAATTTACCCGTGTCTGCGTCTAGGCGAGCCCTCATACGGCCTAAGGTTGGGGATGTGAAACCATAGTATGAAGAGGTTTAGGATAAATGGTCACTTAACTCACTGTGTAGGAGCATAGGGTGATTAATTGTGGAATGGGCATGGTATGGTATTTGTGTTGCCTCAGGCCACGGTTGTGAGCCTTGGAGTGGATCCAATGTTGTTGGACTTGGACTTGGATATCGGACTGTATTCCACAATATTGTACCTTAACCACTTAGAGACATTGGGTAGGACCCTGCTCACGCAAGATTAGCCTAGACAGACACAAACCCGTACTTAGTTCCCCAGTCGGCACTGAACATTCACCCAGCTGTTCTAAGCTCAGCCAGTTGACTGATCATCTCTGGTAGGAGCTATGTTCTGGTTACTTAGAGATATCATGATGAGCTGTGATTAGACGGACGGTGTGATACCGCGTCCAGGTTAATCTGATAAAGGGGTGTGATCGATGTGATAAAGGGGTGTGATCGGTGTTATGTATATTGTATGTTATATTTATCAGGGCTGTTATCCCTTGCATGGTTATTACCCTTTCCCCATCGCAAACTGTTCATGGTATGGGACATTTACAGTACGGAAGGGCCACGGCATAATACCCCGCGGTGTATCTAGCTTGTGTGAATGTGCCCTTTGTTGTCTGTGTAGATTAGATACCTTATCTTTCTGATTCTAAACTGCTATTACTGCTCAACTGCCTAGATTATGTATTCTGTTCACTCATATGATTATGTACATGTCATTACTCTCTTTTGTTGTGTACATCTGGTGTTATCTGCATATAGTGCCTTACCAAATCTTTAGATCTGACCCATCTTTGGTGCTTAGGTCTAGACCTTGATCCCGCGGGTGACGCGATCCACGAGGCGCCTGTAGTCGGGGACTACGGATGGGGGCCGGCTGACTAGGTGGTCGAGCCGGAGGACGGAGAGCCTGCACTGGAGGGTTGAGTGCAGTTGTTTTTGGGATTTGAGAGTCCATTTTTGTAGTGAGATTGGGTAGGTTAGACTGATATGTATATACACTTTATATTCACACTTTGAGATTAGTATCAGGCTTCCGCACTTTTACATCTGATATATATACTTGATACATTTGCTTCCGCTATCTTTTATTCCGCTTCCGCATTTCAACTATTGATTATGATGTTGTTTAAAAAGTTTTAAATTTTGACATCACTGCGGACTACGATCTTGGAAGTTCTCGGTTTATCCGAGAAGTAGCGCGCCAACTTCGGGTACCTTAGCGTTATCTTCGGTATTCGGAATTGGGGCGTTACAAAATCTATTACAAATATGCATAAATCTATCTCACACATTAATAAAATATAAAAATTAATTAAGAATATTCACATATCCATGGCATTCACAGTGGCGGAACCCTGCCGGCCCCCCCAAAATTTTAGAAAACCCCTTGAGGTTTTAAAGAATTTTATAATTTTTTACTTTTGCCCCCCCTCCCCCCACGCCAAAAAAAAAAAAAGAAGTTTCCAAAAAAGCCCTTAAATGTTTTAAAAATTATTTGCCCTTTTTATATGTGGCCCTCCCAACATTTTGTTTCCACATACTGGCCCCCCAAGGAAGAATTCCTGGGTCTGCCCCTGGTCATACAATAACTTTAAAAACATCAAATTAATCGGTATTTAGTTTTAAAATATAAAAATTAATTTAGAATGTAAACATATCCATATCAATAACACTATAAACATATAATTAATCGGGGGGGGGGGAGAGAGTACTAAGGCGGATTTTCGCCGAAGAGGGCTCTCTTTTCTGATGAGAGAGCGGTTCGAGTTTCGACTCTTTTGGAAGAGTTGTTTGCCAATGTGTCACTTCTTAAAAAAAGCGACTGATTCATTTTTAAAATCTTGATACAAAGGGAGTGTTCCTTGGATTGTTCTAGGTGATATAAAATTCAAACGATCAGTAAAACCCACCCAACAGTTTTTTCCTTTCTTGGCCTATGGCACCATATCAAAACAGCTAAATGGCACATTGCCAGACAGGCCCTAGGTAACTATGGGGTGTTCATAGGTCGGGCCGGGCTAAGGCATATCCAGGACCTGCCCAAGCCTGACATGGGCCGTAACAATTAGGCCCAAGCCCGCCCATTTAATCAACAGGGCTGGGCCGAACCGGGCTTTTTATCACTTTTGTGGGAATTTGATCAATTGTTTGGACTAATTAAAGAAAATTACAAGTGTTCCTTACATGGGCCGGGCCACGCTTTCTATCACTTAATCCAAGCCAGCCCAATTATTAAACGGGCCCTAATTACATATCCAAGCCCGGCCCATGAGCACCCCTAGGTAACTAGAGATCCAGTGACATCCCTAGTGTTAATTCATAGCACAGCTTCAAAATCCATTTAAGTGGATTCTCCAGGAAAAAAAGCTCTCATGTAAAAAGCCCTACCATACTCTTATTATAATGACCCCACACATTTAATGGAATAGTGATCTACTGATTTTACATTTTTTTTTTCGAAATTAGTTACACTCGCTTATTAGTAATCAAATACAAATTCAGCAACAATCCAAACATAAAATTTTAGAAGTCAAAGAACTTAAAAATCTCCTAGACAGAAATCCAACATATATCTAAAAAACAATATTTTATTAGCAGCTGAAATTTTTTTCTTAGAACAATTTAAATATTACATTAACATCACAAAAAGGAGAGAAAAACACACAGATTTCCCCAATAGTTTTTTTTTTTTTTTTTTTCAATATTAGATTATCCTATAGTTGTGCTGATATGTCCAAACTTTATGTAAAATTATGCTTCCACAAAACCTTTGTTTAAAAAAAGAATATGAGAAACTCTGAAAAGAAAAGCAATAATAAACACTCATACATCTGTCAAAGAAAACAAAAACCATACCATGAATATGACAAGGATTTTGTGCTTTTGCACAGCAACTCTTGCATGCCCGATATGGGCACCTGCATATCAAAGAATGGGTACATCATGAGGAAGTCACAACATATTTGTACAGTATCATGTCAGTATTTTTTTTTTCAAAGGAATCAAAGAGCCGATATACACATCCATAAGCACAAATAAAAGCAGTTCATTCAGTTTCTAACTTCGTAAAAGGAAAAAAAAAGGGGAATAAATACAGAAAGGGACTTATCTATTGATTTATTTTGATCAGTAAATGCACTTCACTGGAGAACTGCCCAAAGGCTTCTTATTTTGTGGTAAATGAAGGCTAACAATTACAACAACAGAATATGGAAGGGATTGAAGAAGACTTGAGAGTTGGGAGGCCCATTCTTAGCAAGGAGATCCAATTGCAAGTTAAATTCTAGAAAAGTTTTTATTTTCTTTTTGACGAGGATTCTTGGAAAGTTTGGTGAAGGAAATATTTGATGGTGAGTGATGTGATGTTGGCAAGCTCGCAAAAGGAAACTTGATGATCCAGCATTCGACACTTTATTGCAAACAAAAGCAGGTCAATGTTTAGTCGCACTACAATCACTACAAGTCATTTTTGTGAAGCATCAGAGTTGCTCCCTTGCTCCGTATGATCTTTTACTCAGTCTACATTTCTACAGATGCAGCCCAGAATGCTATAATACCAATTTAACACAAGAAGAATTCTAATTCCCTAAATAAATAAAAACTTAAGTAGAAAAAACAAAGATATTAAAAGAATCTACTACCCTACAAGTCAGGCCGCCTCAATTTGAATGTGGATGGTAGATCCAAAGGGAGTCCACAGCCTTCCAATATGGAGAGCAAAGGATATGAATGGGAGTCGCCATTAGACCCTTATAGGGATCAACCAGCACTTAAGACTCCAACGGGGAAAAAATGTAGTCACAACATGAGGACAAAAGATCATAAGATCAAGGTTACATGGTCTGGTTCTAGTGGAAGAGGATTCGAGGGACACCATTTTGGGATGGGGGTTAGTCAAAAGATCCATGGTGTCCCTTATCTGAACTTAATGTTATCAAAGCTCTGTCAGAAGACATCACTTCCACTTTTGTCCTGTCCCAAAGAAGGAAATAGCAAAGTGAACAAGCGGCGTTTTTTATTGGCAATGAAAATCTCACTAATCCCAAAAAAACAAAGATGGATACGCAATATAAGACATGCAAATATTGTAAGTATGTACAAAAACCAATAATCAATCTCATCTGAGAGATGGAAAAGAAAAAAAAAAAAAAAACAAAACTAAAAAAAAAAACTGCTTAAACTATCAAAAACATTTCTCTCCACACTTTGCTTTACTAAGTTCAGTGATGAGGAAATTTAAATTTTAGCACCACACCATTGGTATACATAGATTTTCTCTATATTGTCTGTGACATGTAGCCTATCTCCTTGGTGGGCTTGTGGTACACTGAAAAAAGATGATTAAGAAAAAATGTAAAGGACATGAACATAGCTTTTATAACAAGATTACCGAAGGGGCATTTGCAACAAGTTTCTCATTTAAGATTATTTCCTCTATAGATTCAGTGATTTACATAGAGCAAGCTCCACTGCATCCAGGCATGTTACTACCTTTTGAGACATCCACCTACTGTGGGCCCACCTGGATCCATGCCAGTCAAGGTAGTCAAGCAGATGGTAAGGTTTGGACGTGGATTAGGAGTCAACAAAATATCCAAGGAAAAAGGTAGCACGAACTATTACTCAAATATCTGCACTTTAGTGGAGATGTTTAAGGAGATGTAATTCCTGTGAGAGTTGAGGCTCAAGAGATGCCACAAAGAGAGTCCTTCACATACATTGGCTCTATAATTAGTAATAACTGGGTGCTTGAGTATGTCAAACATAGAATAAAGTTGAATGGTTGAAGTGGAGATTTGCTTTTGGAGTGCTTTGTGATCGGTGTATACCAACAAGATTGAAGGGAGAATTTTAGAAGACAAAGATTACACCGGCTATGATCTATGGGGCAGAATGTTGGTCAATTAGAAAACAACATATGCAAAAAAATGAGTGTAGCAGAGATGAGAATGTTGAGATGGATGTCAGGTAAAACTAGAAAAGATAAGATCAGGAATGAGCACATTCGGAAAAATTTAGGATACAGTCCATAGATGGTAAATTAAGAGAGACAATTGAAATGATTTAGACATCCAACGGAAGCCAACAACATAGAAGGAAAAGTTTATCTACGCAAGTTGATGGGAAAGGGGTAGGTAGAAGAGGGCACAAATGGAAGTAGTAGGGACAAATATGAGGAAGCGCAATCTATCTAAAGATTTGGCCAAGGATAGACGGGAATGGCAAAACATTATTCATGTAGCTGACCCCAATATAGTTGGGACAAGGCTTTGATGATGATGGAACTATAACCAAAAAAAGAAAAAATTAAAAAAAAAAAAAAAAAAAAACCTTTTTTATAATGAAGATGGAAAATAAAATATAAAATAGAGAATAAGAACCAATCTTATTTTCATTGCCATTCCCATCAATCCATGTCCAATGCAAGTCAACAACGGTGCCGATGGGGAAAAGTTTCTCCATACAGGTTGATGGCCCCCTCAAGGAAAAGGAGTAGGTCGAAGAGGACATAAATGGAAGTAGTAAAGGACAAATATGATAAAGTGCAGCTTATCTAAGGATTTCGCGCAAGATAGATTGGATTGGTGAAACAGAATTTATGTGGATGATCCCAACATAGTTGGGACAAGGATGATGATGATGAGAAACAATAAAGAATGGAAAAACTAAGGAAAAAGAGATCTGAACTAATAAACAAGGAAGCTTTCAATAAATATTTAGTTTTTGTAGATTTTCTGTTATATCAGAGGATGTGGATGCCCACGGGCCAAATCTGGGGTCCAAATTTGAGCCTAGGACTGAGCCCTTTTCTAGTGTTGAGCCAATTTTAGGACACAGGATCGGTCTGGACTCTGTACCAGGCAGCCTACTAAAACAGTTCAACTGGCAATATGGGTTTTGAAATACTGCACCAAATATATGAAACACAAATACATTACAATGGTTTAAAACAGTGGCTGGCTGCATAATGTTTTTGCACATTATGTATTGGCTCTGGTAATCACCATTAGCATATCTGTATATTGATTTTGGTAAACAGAAAATACATATGAACTAATACTATTTATTATCGAAAATTATATTTTGGATTTTGTATACATCTAAATCACTACAAAACCTTTGGAATGGAGGTTTTAAATATATGATTTTCTATTGTAGAATTTTTATAATATATTTTCAAATTAAAAAATGAGACAAAATTGAATCACTATTATGGTTGGGGCCGTTATCTCAACCGTTACTAATAATTTTGACCCCGTCCAAAACTGTGTTTGAACCATGATACAAAACGTTCCCTTGTTGTAACCGACCAGGGCTCAGCTGGTTAGAGACATTATATAGTGAGGGTGCGTCAGTTTGAGCCTCTGCTAAAGAAAAATGGACCATCTCATTAAGCATCGACATAATGATGCATCTCCATCACCTTGTTTCCCACTTTGTTTCTAATTTAAAATTCCATTTCTGACCTAACCCAATTGCAACCTAAAGCGAAACATGGGATTCACAATGCACCAATGACTTTCAAAACACAACACACTTGAAATGAAACTGCATATCGAGGCATTCCACAAAACTCACGTCCTTGCAAAATATAGGAAGAGTATATGGAACTGCCAACTGATTTATTTGTCTAGCAACAACATGAATGGTGCTTTTTAAGTTACAGGCATGACAGAATCTGCTGTTCCAGTACCAACATATCCGGTTGTGTTTAAAAACATTGTTAAAATGGATGTGAGATACACAACCGGCATTACAATATCCATCTCCTACATGCAATGTCAAGATTCCAGTCAGAATTGTCTTCTTTGAATTATATTAAAATCAGCATATCTAACCCCACAATAAAATAAGCATTATGGTTGTGTAGAGAGTAAACGTGAGATGGATGTCAAAATAATGGAAAAAATTAAATGCAACGTATGTTAAAGTAAAAGGCAGAGGTGTGTTAAAATCTTTATTTGGATAGCACGAGGTAAGAAGGAATGTAGATTAAAAGAACTTTTTGTCATGAAGATTAGTACACCACAATTTATCACATATCTTTATGGTAAAAAAAAAAAAAAAAGGCATGGAGAGGAGTAAAAGGTTAGTAATGTCACTTCAAAAGTTAACCTCTCCACCCCTGCTTTTCTTCTTCTTCTTCTTCTTTTTTTTTTTTTTCTGTTCTCACTATACTTTTTCCATCCAAACAGTAGGAAAAGACTAACGTACCTACTTTTACTCCACCTTTTATTACTCCCAGTTATAGACAAATCAAATCAGCAGTAAATGAAGAATAGCTAGTGATAAGTTTGAGATTGCTCAATGTTATGAGATTGCAGATGCAATAGTGAACAGTAGTGAACTCTCGAAGGATGCTACGGCTAGGGTTTTCTCACCGCATGACATAAAAGTAAACAAAGAAATCATGATCAATCAACCCATAAATCTTCACATATTCATATGAAAAGGGGAATTCTGACTTCATTTATTCGATGATTCGAATTAAAGAAGAATGAAGATTAGAAAACGAAACTAGGGCTAGAAAGAGAGACAACCTTGAACGGGCGACGTTGCCGCACTGGAAGCATTTGGGCTTGTTGATGCCGCGGAGATTCTGATTGGGTGGCGCCGTACCGCCTTTGTGGGGACCCGTCTCGCTGCTAGGTACAGGCGAAGAAGAAGTGCCCATTTCCTCTGACTCCACTTTTGGCTTAACAACGGCTCTTGAGGCTCGCACACAAGGCCTCGTCGCTTGGCCCCACCTGTTAAAAATTTAAGAGGATTTTACACAAAAAAAAAAAAAAAAAAACTTTAGGTGACCAGTAGGCCTAAAAGATCATTTTAACCAACTTTACATTAGATCAGTCATTTTCCCTGAAAGGGTATTTTTTTTTAGCACTTTCAACTAACGTCCCTAGGAACCTTAGTTTTATGACGCTAAGAGTCCTTAAAGACCTTGCGGTGTACACAAATTAGTTTCTTCATTAAAACAGCTTGTTCTGTTTTACAGTATTCTTTCTTATTTGTACAAAACTCTCTACAATATTTTCATATGTTCAGTGTCTCCAAGTAAAGATCCAATTCAATAATATATAATATACAATATGCACTTTCATCATGACCCATTTAAAATCATTATTAGTGATAGATGAAACATTTAGTGATAAATCTACAATATTTTCATATGTTCAGTGTCTCCACCTTTGTTTTAATTTGTGTACATTGCAGGGTCCCTAAGGACGCTAGTTGAAAGTGTTAAAAAAAAAATATTTTTTTAGGCAAGATAACTGATCTGGTGCATGGTCTGTTAAAATGTTCTTTTAGGCCCACTGGTCACCTAAAGTGGTTTTTTTTTTTTTTTTTTGGTAAATTTAAACATCAACGGGATTTTACAAAAAAAATAAAAAAATAAAAATTAGGTGACCAGTGGGCCTAAAAGATAATTTTAATTGGCTTTACACCAGATCAGTCATTTTGCACGAAAAGGTTTTTTTTTTAGCACTTTCAACTAGCATCCTTAGCGACCTTAGTTTTATGACGCTAAGGGTCCCTAGGGACCCCGCGGTGTACACAAATTAGAATAATATAGGCGTGTTTCGTTGTCAACGGCTTATTCTTTCTTCAAAAGCCTGGTCGTCTACTCCGAGCCAACTGTGCTCCCCTCCAACAACCTATTCGACTGCGACTCCTCGCCCTCCTACCAACTGTAGTCCCCTCCCACATCCTCTTTGTCGAAGGTTTGTGCTTTTGGATGCTCCCCTTTGTCCTTTTCTGAGTTGTCTGTGACGTTATTATCGTCCAGGTTATGCCTTTATTGCGTCTGCATGCCTTTTGCTTTAGTTAATATTTTCTCATGGCAGACATCTACTCTCCACTCAAGAATCGCCTCTCTAAAAGGGTTTCTTTGTCTTCCTTGTATAGCATTACCCCTGATAGCAAGAAAATTACCCGAAAAATAGCTTTAGCCCTTTCTGGAAGACAGTGGGCAGAGAACCCTAGAGGTGGATTCAATTATTTTCGATTCTGAATCGCTTGCCAAAGACAAATGCATGATCTGGTTGCTAAAGACAAATGCATATGTAAGTAAGGAATCACATGTGTAGTTGTTATGCATTATTCCCATTGCTTTAATTGCAATCCATATAAGATAAAATAATATCTACCAGTTACAATATGATATCAAATCCTCGGATGTTCCTGAAGTGCATTTTTGGTAGTCTTTTCTTTTGGCATGCTACTAATGATGTGGCAAGAAAAATACCATCACATTGCTTTAATTCCACAGTTGTTATGCTACTATGAAAGACAAAGTGACTACTCTAGGACTAAGGACTGGTTGTACTCTTGGTATTGAATTCCTAGAATTTCATGGTAAATTAAGAAATTGAATACTAGAATATCCTACCTAGTATATCATATTCTAGGGAAGAGAGGTTCCCATCCACATCTACACCTTAAATCTTTTCTCCTTGCCTCTTTTTCATTAGTGTTTAAGGGGGATAGTATTTGATGGTCATTTTAGATCTTCACCTTTACTTCGTTCTATTCCATTTAACAGGACATTGCCTAGAATTCTTATGAATTCAATACAAATAAGGACAATATGCTTTGAAGAATAAAAAAAAATCCATAAATTATTAGACACCAGCATAAATGTAGGCTTTTAAAATGATATAAATCTACTCATCTCTTTGTTTCTCATTAAGTAGCCAGAAAATACTAAAAAGTTCATCATCAAATATCAATAAAATACTCATCTTAGCTGGAAATTTGGCATAAGGGAACTGTAACAGTGTTTTTTTGTTTCGTAATTTAACACCATTAGTTGATGGTCAAGCATATGCATTTTTTGCCTTCCCATGTCTAGACTACACAAACCTTTCACCTTCTGAGTGGCAAAATCATTTGCCCCTTGAAAAGAAATTGTCTATTTCTGTTGAGAAATAATGGAGACTTTTGTACCATATCTTGGTGCTAGCCCCTCTACTTACAGACCATTATCTTGATGGTCCCCATGGTCCTGAAAGAAGGCAAGCTGCTAGATGTCCATGATCTATTGTGGGGCACAAGCATATGGATGGTCTAGAAACAACTGTTCCTGGGCCCTGTTTATTTAGAATGGATGTACACATGCATCATGATTGTCAAATGCCTGACTACTAAAGAGGTAAAGTGAACATCAACAATTAAAGTTGAAAATTACTTTAGCAGCACTAAACTATCATGAAAAAAGGAAATCTCAGTATGTGAAATGCAGTTTGAGCTTTTTTTATCATCAATTGTTGTTGGGTTGGGACCGCACCCACCACCTTTCTACTATTAATCTGTTCAGAGTATTTACAACTGTACAGTTGTGTCTTACTCTCACAGGACCAATTCCTTCATATTAAATATCTATTATAATATTTCTCCAAATAAGTAACATGTTATAAGATTTCTCCGAATAACTTAGTAATCATATCGTGTTACATGTTATTTACTAGTTTTACATATTAGAGGGTTTACCTCTGTTACAAAAACAAACACCTTCAACAGTTCAATCACATTGGCCATTACTCTTAAACGAACACCTTCTGTGGAAAGTCTCGACCAAATTGCAATAGATCACTAGGCCACTACAATGAATACCCAACTTCCCCCTTCCACTTGTGTAGACTGGAATTAATGCCCAAACAGACAAATTACATAAAACGTTATCTTTTTCCCACTCGAAACAGATGCATTCTTTAAATTCAACAGCTTAATTAGAGGCCACACATGGATTGAGCCCGACCCTCTTCGAGTTGATGGCAATATAAATCTGTTGTGGGCTCTTTGTAATGATGATCTTGTTATTTATGTCTTCAAACTTATAGGCCCTCTTGACTGCTTCTTGGAAAGTAGCAGGTAACATTGCACCGGTAGCATCTCACTCAATGATAGGATTAAGTCCCTCTAGGTACTTGATAATCTTTTTCTCCTCGGTGTTAACCGGTTCTGGCGCATAGCGATACAATCTCTCAAACTTCGTGATATATTGTAAGACTGTCATATCCCCTTGTTTGAGTAACTGAAACTCCACTGCCATCTGTCTCTTGATGTGGGCGGGCACATACTTCTCGATGAACTGCTCCTTAAAGGTAGTCCACGCGGTGTCATTTGCGATGTTCTGATAGCTGTCCTTGTGTGTCTTCCACCAGATGTCTCCCAAGCCGGTAAACATAGAAACTACCAAGTGGACTCGCTATCCGCATGTGCATTGGAAAAGATCGAAGATATTCTCAGTGTGAGCTAACCAATCATCTGCGGTTAAAGGATCCTCTTTCCCTGTGAATTCTTTTGGGCTACTCTTCCGGAAGCGTTCAAACAATACATTTGGATCGTTGTCATGGCTATTAATGACAATCTGAGGACCCATGTGCTAAGGCTGTATATGTTCTGGTCTCCTCCCTAATACTTCCAACAATTGCCTCTGCACTTGAGCTAACTCTTCATCTTTCTTTGCCACTGTTCTTGCAATCTAGCCTGATTTTCATTAGCTTTCCTTTGCTGCTCCATCATCATCTCGTTTGTTTTCTATTGTTGTTCCATCATCATTTGCATGAAGTTCTAAAATTGACTATCCCCTGTTGGGCCTGCATTGTGGGCATTGCTACTAGAAGGATTTGCATTGGTGTGGTCTCTGTGTGGAGGCATTTTGCTGCAAAACCACTTGTTAGTACAATAAAATATATTAAAAAAGACGTACCCACAACCCCGATCAATACTAGCTAACAAAAATTCTAACGAATCATCTCCACGTCCCTACATTTCTAGTTTCTTTTAATTGCCCGATACATTTCTTGCTTTGATACCAAGTCCTGTCACGCCCTCGGACCGAGGCCTTAACAAACAAGTACTTAATCTGGGGCTACGACGCAGCGAGCCAAAAAAAATTTCCCGCATGCGCTAATTATTTTTCCACAGGATTCCACGGTGAGGATTCTCAAACAATCCTTCACAGCATAACGATCAATTTCACATCAAATAGCAATGTGCAGAAGCATGTAGTAAAAGCATAATCAATCAAAACACATGATATATGTATACAAGCCTTGTATCATAAAAAGAAATATATACATAAGCAAATCCCCGAGTTAAAGTTAAAGTTGTGAGGATCACAAAAGTATATTAAGTTATACATCCCAAAAAGAGCCAACAGAGGCTAGATCACAGATTTTTCCAAAACATAATAACGGTTAACCCCCAATTATGATTCAAATCTCATAGCCCAAACTGATGTCTAAATGACATCGTTAGGTTGCCACTCACGTCCAGCTAGCTGCTCTGGCACCAAACAATAGAGTATCAGACACAACGTTTGGCAAGTGAATAAAACAGATAAGGTATACAAGGTTTTTATCAATATTATAGAGGAAAAATCATAAAAGAGCATTTAAAAGCGAAACGTATATAAAGACGTATCAAATAAACAATTTGTTGTATAAAAAAGAAGTTTACATTGAAACATTTAAAACTAACTGAGAACCGATAAAATACTGGCAATCCACATTTAGCTATATCATCCTATTACCGAAGTAACAAGAGCAATCAATCAATAATCGTTGCCATACAAAATGGCCGGAGCAATAACTGTTGCCATACAAAATGGCCGGAACAATAACCGTTGCCATAAAAATGGCCGGAATAATCAATAACCGTTACCATGGTTAGAACAAACAATCAAAGGGTCCAATCTGCAGTTGGCAAAATATTCGAGGATCCTAAGCTTGGTGATCAACCCGATAAAGTAACCCAAGCTTAGTGGTGCCGACCAAAAACCCAATTCGATACAATTCAAATCACTGAACACATTTTAAATTGATAAAAGGACTACTTTGAGCAAAGCATAAACAGACAATACGAAACGAATCAAACGAGTAGCCTTACCGATATTTTCAAACGTGGCGAACTACTCAAATCCATTTCAAAACATTTTATACATAAACATTTACAATATTCAAATCTGGAATGAGATAATTTATGTGTTGTGATGGCTTACCTCGGGCAGCCTCAATGCGCACTCAAAGTCCAATTGTCGTATTAAAATGATGAATTTGATTCCTCTAAAGTTATCTGGCATTTGGGGTCTCCGAGTGCACCGTGAGACTTTGATAAAGTTCAAAATAATTACCCGGGTAATTTAAATACAAAGTTTCTTCACTTTTTTTTTTTTTTTGATCTACACCCCCTTCTTCTCCATTAAACACCCTCCAAAATGCAACCTGAATTTCCATTAATTTCAACCAAACTCCATCTAACACACAACAAAGCATCTCATTTCATAAACAAATTAAACCAGAAAAGAATCAGATTTTTTATATGCTAGGTACATGATTTAACACTTTGAAGTCTATCCTTGTAAAACAAACCAAGTGCCAAAATTTTTCATATTTTATGGACACAAACTCCCTGCAGAGATTTTAACAAAATCTGAACACAAAACTTGAAAATCTGAACATAACTGAACTCTAAAACCTACAGAAATCTGAACCAAATTTTAACTAAAAAACAACACCAGATTGAACACAAAAACCTGCACAAAAGAGTACAAAAACCTGCAGAAATCTGCACCTAAATTGAACACAAAAACCTGCACAAAAGAGTACAAAAACCTGCAGAAATCTGCACCTAAATTGAACACAAAAACCTGCACAAAACACCACAAAAACCTGTAGAAATCTGCACCTAAATTGAACACAAAAACCTGCACAAAACACTACAAAAACCTGCAGAAATTTAGATTTTTAACACAACTGAACGCACTAAAACTTTGCATAAATTTTGAACACGGCTGGACACTAAAATTGCAGAAATCTGAACACAATTGCACACTAAAATTCTGCTGGAATCTGCAGACAATTGCACACTAAAACATTGCAGAAAATCAGCCTTACCCAGCCAAAAGAAAAGGAATCAAATGCAATAGCAAATCACATCAAACTTTGGAAAAGAAAACAATTTTAGTTGCATGCATTCCAAAAATCTGGTTATTCACTTGCCTTGGCTGAAATTGGGTCCTAAATCACTCCAAGAGATCTCCTCCCATAGCTCTCTCTCCAATCTACACAAAAGCCCCATGAAAACAACTCAAAACTTCACAAATTCTGAAAGAAGAAAAAGCTCTACAAGAACTTTCTTGCATGCATGATTGAAAGCTTCCTAATGGTGTAAGAAATCTACATCTAAGAGGAGAAAACAAGGCCTCACCTGTAAGTATAAAAATCAGCAAGGAAGGCTTGAAGAAGAGGGTTGCTCTAGCAGAAATTTTTTGAAAAGGGTATCAATGGAAAGCTAGAGATGAGGAGGAAAGATTTGTGTAATTAGATTTCCTCTTTGGGTGCCACAAGGGGGACATGCAAAAGCCAAGTGGGGAGAGAAGAAGAGCTCTCTTAGTTCAGTTGCAGGAAACGAATTGAAGAAGGAGTAGTTCAACGTGGGTCTTGTTTTATATATATTGGGTTGAGTTGTGGGCCCCAATGGCCCTAAGGCTTCAAAGGGCTTAAAACTCCTATCTGTGGGTACCGGATGAGATCAACGAAGAAGAGAAAAGTGATCGTCGAAAAATCTAGTTTTCAAAAATATATTTTTCTCATGATTTTCAAATATCGAAAATTATGCACAAATTTGGTGTGAAAAGTCCGTTTTGCCCTTTTTCCTCGAAAAAAAGCGATTTCTGGGATTCAAATTCAAACGAAGTGAATATAAAATTTGTTGGGACCAAAATAATAAATCCAAAAAAATCAAAATCAATATTTTTCAAAAATTAAAGTCAAATTCCCACACTATCACGCGTCACACGGGCAACTCCGGGCCCGGTCAAATCAGACTCAACGCTTTTAAAATTCCCCAAAGCTATTCAAAATTCTAATCTAGCTAAAAACCCAAGCTAATCGTTCTCTAATTCCACTTAGAAACTAAACACGGTCAAAACAATTATTAAAAATGCTAAACCTGGGTTGGGGCCTGACAAGATAGTTTCGTGAGTATAAAACCCATCAGTTTCCTCTTATTCATAGATTGCCCTTTCGCATGCTATTATTTATTGACTTTTTTTCCTACTTAATTTGTAAACAGAGATTATGGTTGACACAGTGATTTGGAGAATATAGATGGGGCGAGCCTTGGGTGTGGATGAACGTCACAAAGACTGATATCCCATATCAGCAGAATGGGACATACTATGGTTTCTTTGCCCTTACATACGTAGAGCACTGCATACACCGTCGCCCGATAAGGTTCACGCAGGCTAACATTCCATACTACCGACAGAAGATTTTGATTGAGATCTTCAAGAGAAGCTAGTTAATGAACACTGACAGGCTTCAACTCCCTAACCTCCCACCTATTTAAAGTTATGTTGCATTATACGATGTAATGAATGTGTTCTTTTGGATGAAAATGATGTAAAGAACTTGTTGTTTGGTTGGAATTTATTTGTTGAAGTTGAAGTTGAAGTTGATGTATGATGTATGATGTAATGAACTTGTTATTTTATGTGAAAATGATGTAATGAAATTATTGTTCGGGCTGTATTTGTTGAAATTGAAGTTGATGTTTGATGTAATGAGGTAGTAATTGTTAACCAAAAATAGTCACTGTTAAACCACCGTGATTTAAAAACAGAAAAGCTTCCAAGCGTCCCTAACAACCCATAAAGCAGCATCTAGATCCTTTACAGCGTCTCTAGCGACCTATATTAGTATAAGCTATGGGTCGCTAGGTACTCATTGAACAACATCTATTTTATTCCCAGCGTCCCTAGCAACCTATACTAGCTATAGATAAGGGTTGCTAGGGACTCATTGATCAGTATCTGTTTCCTTCCCAGCGTCCTTAGCGACCTACATTAGTTATAGATAAGGGTCGCTAGCGACCTATTGATTAGCATCTATTTCCTTCCCGGCGTCCCTAACGACCTATATTACTTATAAATATGGGACCCCACCGACCCTTACATATTAAAACCAAGTGCATATGAGAAGTAGTTTTGATGGGCAGATAAGGTCCATTCCAACATAACTATATGCAGAGGGATATCCAACTTGAATTGGATTAATTCATGGGAAAAATAAACGAAATGGGGGAAGTTATTCATTAACAACAACCAAGAAGAAGCCAGATTTGTCATTACATCTAGAAAAACTGAAAATGTCATTGACATGTCATTACAATTCTTTTGATTACAATTGTTGTTCGTATACATAAAGAAGAAGCCATAAAAAAAAAACATGTGAAACAAAATGTCATTTACATGTCATTACATTTGTTGTTAATATGCATAAACAAAACCCATCAAATTACATGTGACATAAGACATCAAAAAATCAAAAACTAGTTCCTTTACTGAACAGCGAGAGGATAACGGCAGGTCCCCCTATTGTGTCCCCTCTCTTTACAGTTGGAGTAGGTTACAACCCTTTTGACGTGGTTATGGTCTGCCACCCGGACTCTATTCTTTTTTGGCCGGCCCGGCTGCTTACTTGCTAATGGGGGAAGAACACGTTCGCAAGAGCATGACTCCCACTGCCTTTTATCATGGGTTGCATGTAAAACCCCACTGTAGGTCATCTGATACATGGACGTTTGGTATCGGTGCTCACAGTAATCATCTGGATCAATATTCCGAACTTTCATTACAGCCATAGCATATGAGCATGGAATTCTCATTACTTCCCATCTGCAGCACGAGCATGATCTGCACTCGAGATTGACGACATCGACGTACTCACCTGATTGCACCTGAAACTCTACCAAACCTGCGACACGAACGTGCAGTCTGCGAGATTCTTCCATTTCGTTGTTCAAGTACTTCTCTGCATAAGGAGTCAGACGCGACATAATCTTCTGCGTTTGCGCATGCTGTCTTTCGAAAAATTCCATTAGTTTTGCACATATTTCTTCAACCTGGTTTGTAATTGGTAGAACCATCGTGTCCTTAAGAAGGCTATTTGTCCACTTTGCGGCGTTGCTAGTTAGCATGTCGTAACGGCGTTCATGTGCAAACGCCGTCACCCAATTTTGACGCCTGATTGTGTCGATGTAATTATAAGAATGTTGATCAACCGACAGTATATCATTCATGTACACATCGTACTCGTAAGGTCTATAAGCCTGCGTAGCTTTCCAAAATTTCCTCAAAATACCAAAATCATTAAAGGCTGCCTTAATATTTTCCGCTATATGATGACAACAAAAACAGTGGTGTGCACTAGGAATTATGGCTTGAAGTGCGGGGACTAGGCCCTTCTGACGGTCCGAAATAATTGTGAGGTTATTCAGTTCACCCAATGACATATATAAGTTTGCAAGGAACCACTCTCAGCTGTCACGACTCTTTGATTTGGCAAAGGCGAAAGCAATTGGAAATAGCTGATGATTTGCATCATGTGTCACAGCTACTAGTAGAACTCCATGATATTTGCCACGAAGATGTGACCCATCTACTGCTATCAATGGTCGCAGAGAGTTCTGAAAAGCTCGAATGCAGTGACCAAAGGCCCAGAAGAAACGTCTAAAATGGTCATCAGATGTGATGTCGAGGTTGGTCACTGTGCCTGGGTTTGTCCTTTTAAGCTCATTACAATACAGTGGTAGAATCTAAAACGACTCTTCGTACGACCCTCGAACCTTGTGCAGAGCAACTTCCGTAGTCATGTATGCCTTCCTGTTGCTGATTAGGGTGCCAAACTCCATTTGATATTCACTGATTATCTCTTTTGGTCTTATATCATTATTGCACCATACCATCTCTTTAATGAAATCTGCTATAAGCCTCGTAGATGCCTATGGATGAGCTGTCCCCATCATAGGCTTCGAGCAAGAATGAATTATTATATACTTCCGCACCTTGAAATGTGGTCCCGATTCAACCATGGACGCATGCATTCTTTAAGGACAATTTGTATCTTTGCAACACGCGATTACTTGCGTCACTTTGGTGCGCATGTGCTCCAACGTGAAGTTACTGTAAATTGCAAACTTTGCAATGCATCTTCTGAAAGCTTCACTATCGTTAAACTCACTACCCAACCACATCTCCCTTGCTGAGTCAACTCCCTCCTCAAATATGATTTCCTCGAGCACCATCTTGTCCACCGTTGTGAAATCCTGCTTGGTGGTTGCATCGTTCAACCCTCTAGTAATCCACTCGTCTGGACCATGAGATTGTTGCTCCTTATTTGAACTATGTTCTTCCATGTGTCTTGAAATTGAAGGTATACTCGCAGAGTAATGAACATCCTCAGAACGAGCCATACTTGCATCATTGTCCAAAGCCCGAATGATTGGTTCCTCCTCTCCTATCAAACCATTCAACGCTGATGGAAAATTGAAATCGCAATCCTCATTCAAGTCGAAAGTGGGAAATTCTTTCGTGTGTGCCCCGATCACCAACTCTTTTGCTTGTTGATTTCTTTGCCTCTTAAGGTTCTTGCATAAAAAAATACAATGATCAATTAACTTTGGATTGGATTTATATAAGCACAATTATGGATTAAAAATAAATGTCACTACGTACGAACCTAGTTTCTGGGGTTTCTTTGGTAGCATATGTGTCTCCTTCCCTTCTTGCAACGAACAACAATATATTGTTTCTTGGATCAGTCCCCAAAGCTCTGAACATTCCCTTTACATCATTGTCATCATCAATGTCTATCAATGATAAAAAACTTCTTTTCTGAAGAAGGTGCTTTATACATAAGGCTTACACACTTGCTTCCTAGTTTGATGCTTTGAGTGCAACGTTCACCAGCTCACTATATGTTATGGTTTTCCAGAGATGCCTCATCTTCTGTCTTCCGCCAATATATTGAGGACATTTAGATCAGATTGAAAATCACTATCATAATGTAATATTGTTAGGACATCGACATCCGAAGGAATACTGCAACATTAAAATTTTCATATTAGTTGGTTAAATCAGTAATAACAAACATGCTTCAATGAACATAACCAATTTGCAAGAGGAACATTTGTTCAATACCACAAGTTCATTTGGAAGTTGATTGGTAAGTAGGGCTATTCGTTAGCAGTGATACAATTATTTCTGATAACATTGATTCGATTAATCTTGCTAATTTTACAACAAACCCAAGTGGTAATCAAAGGAAATTTATGTTTATCATATATGATTCTCTACGTTCTTTTTAATCACATAACTCATTTCAAATCATATTATTTATGTTATATACCAATTTCTCTAAAACCCAAAATTCCAATGTATGCTGACATTTCTTTTGGTCCATATTATTCTCACATCAATGTTAGTGAAAAATAAAAACATAAAAAATCCTATCAAAGATGTTTGCACGCCAATCTCTATCTTGGCTTAACGATTAAAACATTCGGTTTAAGTCATTAGCTGTTGGGTACGAGATCTACAAATACCAATCACCCTCAAAATCTTAGATCTATTACACGGTTGTCAGCAATCTGATTTGTCATTTCCCTTGAAAGGGCCAATGGTTTTTTGATCAACTGCCGTGATAAAAATACAACCATTCTTCTTCTTATCATGACAAAAGCATTTATATTGGAAAGGAAAAGGAAAACGCAAACACTTTGATTTCAAATCTCTATCTGTCTATTTTTTTTATGATGGGATGCTGTGGGGAAGAAGACGATGAGATGCATGCATAAATGGTCACATGCAACTAGGAATTATGAAGAGGGTTTATCAAAAGTAGAAAATCATGTTTTAGGGCAAAGTACAAACTTCACATTTCCATTGCTCTGACCTAAACGGAGTATCATATGCAGTTTAATATTCTCCACCAAATAAAGGCATGTGACTTTAATGGTTTTCAAGAGGTGGGAATGACCTATGGAGCCCCACCTAGACGACAATCCAACCCAGACGACTTAGAAAAGGCCTAAGGGGAACATCCAACAGCACATACCTTCGACAAAGAGGATGTGGGAGGGACCACAGTTAGTATGAGGGGTGAGGAATGGGAACAACAGACGAAGAGGATGTTGGACGGGACCACAGTTGGACGGCTGTGTTGGAAGAAATGGGTGCAGACGAACGTGGTGAAGGAAAATAGACTTGTTGACAATAAAACACGAGGAAACACGCCTATTCTAATTTGTGTACACCGCAGGGTCCCTAGGGACCCTTAGCATCATAAAATTAAGGTCACTAGGGACGCTAGTTGAAAGTGCTAAAAAAATACATTTTTAGGCAAAATGACTGATCTGGTACAAGGTCGGTTAAAATGATCTTTTAGGCCCACTGGTCACCTAAAAATGACTAATCTGGTACAAGGTCGGTTAAAATGATCTTTTAGGCCCACTGGTCACCTAAAAATGACTAATCTGGTACAAGGTCGGTTAAAATGATCTTTTAGGCCCACTGGTCACCTAAAGTATTCTTTTTTTTTTTTTTTTTTGTAAAATCCTCAAACATCAAAGTAAATCACACCCTTTTTTAAATCCAAAGGTCCCGTTATCATGAGATTATCTATCTATCTTATAGTAATCAATCGAGGATGGATTTTCCAACTTTTATTTGAGAGAAACCTGCCCAACAGATGGTTATTTATTTTTAAGCATTTTTAAGATTATATGTAAGTAAATATATGCGAAAGGGAAGGCCAAACATATGATCGTGTTGGATGACTATCAAGGGGTTCCTATTTTATGGTCCACTCGGATTGATCATAAGGTGGGCCCCACTAGATATGAAAGGCATATAGTGCTCGTCTTATCATGAGTATTGGTGCTTAACTTCTTTGATGTCACTTTCAGACATAAGTTTAGATCTTGGAGATGGGGTTGACAGGATTACTCCATGGGAGGGGATTGTAATGTAATTGTGTAATGAGTAGGGTAAATTGATTTGGTACCTTCTTGCTATTTTCTCCTTTCTTTGTATGTCCAGCTTCTTTTAATGAGATCTTTATTGCTGTTTAAAAAAAAAAAAAAAAACCAGCTGGGGATGGTTACATCAATTCTATTTCTCCATTCACATTTATCTTGAGCATTGGTGGAACCAGCGGGGTGGGGAGAGGTAGGGTACTATAAAATTTCAAAACCCCCTTTAAATTTGAAAAAAGAAAGGCCTCAAAAATAAAAAAAATAAAAATAAAGGCCTCAAAAATAAAAAAATAAAATACTTTCAAAATCCATGATTTCTTTTTCTTACATATGGTCCCCTCTTCCCAATAATTTTTTTATGTAGTGGCACCTAAGAAAGATTTCATGGGCCCGCCCTTGATATTGAACTAAATCATTACATTGGTTGCACATATTTAAATTTATTATTATTTATGACTTCTGCCATCCACTTCCTCTTCAACCTGCCCCTTACATGCCCCCCTCTAATTCTCAAATTAGATTGGTCTCACTATAATCACAAGCATTAAATGTGTCCTATCATGATTAACAATATTTGATGAAACCCACCATGATTAGTACAAATAATAGAAAGCTCCATTTTTATTACTTACTAGTGAGAAGGTACGTGCTTTGCACATAGTTGTCAGTGAAAGGCTCAGTGTCGTAGTGACATGTTAACTGCCATAAAAAATTTAAACTTACACGTGTCTGGTTCTTTTTATGTATGTTATAGTTCATTGATGGATAGAACAAAACTTTCTTACTACTAACTACTGTGATCAAATAATAAGGTATTTCAGCTATAAGATAATACATTGTAAGATGCTAATGTATGCTTCAATATAATCTTCATGAGATATCTAACAGCAAAATTCTAAAGAAAGTGAAAGCCTAATAAAAACTTACAAGCAATAAGATGGAAATAAAAGTTCCTGAAATCACAGAAGGCCTATTATGTAGTTAATTTTATAGGCCAAAAAAGACTAAAGTAGGCATATTTTGCACATGTTATACAGAAGCATCAGGACTAATATAAAGAAATGAGTATGAAAACAGATCAAATAAGAGAAAAGGAAATAGACTGTCTCATTCGTATGATAATTGGAAGGCATCTCGATCCTTACATCCTTTCAAAGTCTCAGAACATAAATGTTTGATCATCTAAAGTTTTTCAAGTTGGTCATCGTCCATGAGTTGATTACAAATGGAAAGATTAAGAAATTTTAATTTTTCTCCACCTTTATCACCTAGACTATGGAGGAACCTGCAAGTTGACCTGTGTTGTATACTGTAAAAAAAAAAAACTGAACTTCCCATGTAAACAGTTCCATTTTAGACATGCGTATAACAATTTTATGGAAAAGAAGAGCCTTTCCATAATTTTTGCATGTGAATTGTGGCTTTCTATAATACAATGAACTCTATCTGAGTAAGATATGTTCTTATTTACCTCTAGATGAGCCTTGCTGCATTTTCCAATACTTCAATTCTTCTAGCATCTACTTCAGCCATCTGCCCTGCTCTAAGAAACACCTTTGTTTTCCCAATTTGTAATATAGAGATGGGATCCAATGTTGTGGGATAATATTTAAATTGGAAATTTCTTTTTGATAATTGATAGAAGGGATCTATTTTGTTCAGTTTCCATCCCTAGTTGGATGCTGAATTTATGACCAAAAGTCAGGATTCTATGAGCTCCCACACTCACACATCACTGGGCACCTAGCCAATTTGTAGAAAAAGGTCTTAATGATGACTCAAAAGGAAACCATAGAAGCTAGCCTTTTTTATATAAAGCAGTAAAATATTATTTATCTTATAGAATCCAAACTAAATATCAAGATTGATGATTTTGAGTTACTTGATATCCCTTCAAGCTAATTTCTCATCATAGCTGCTATGAACAATTCGTGTTGACCAACTTCATATTCCCTGAAGATGAACTATATATTATCATTTTTCTATATTTCCATTTAAATTCATTTGATTTGTGGCGTTTGATGCAAATTTTTCAAAAAGACAAATATAACTACATAAATGAGATTACTAATAAGAAAAATGATGTTATTTTGTTAGCTATATAAAGTCTGAGCAATGGATGACCCGTGTCAGTCAGCCTAAAGGTCGATGTTGCAAACCTGATGCAAAAGCCAAACAATTATTCCTGCAAACTCCACAATGCCAATGTATCTATCAATCCAAGCTAGTATCTTTACGTGCTTCAACATTTTGTGTAGGTGTACTTGGGATTTTGTGTTTGGATATTATTTGGATGGCCTGAACCACGCTGGGATCTGAAGAGGGCACAATCAAAAGTAATAAAATAGAGAGATTTTACCCTATCTTTCACCAATAATAAGGTCATCACATAAATGTTTTGAATTGAATCATCCAAAGACGGACTGTCCATTTTTTCTTTTAGGTTCTCCACCTGTAGTTGCATTGAGAGACTCAACAACCATTTCTCCTTGGTCCTAAAACCTTGAACAAAAAGGCGAAATACGTAGGAGACTCATTCTCTTTTATGCATTAAATACTAAATAGAAAAAAAATAAAAGGAAAGGTAAAAACAAGTGGAAACTCATTAAACATCTCATAAATAAAAATATCTCCAAGGTGAGAGCAATTTATTTGCTTCAAGTCAAATACTTCATAGTTCCTACTAAATAGAAAAAACTAAGAGGGAAAATAAAAACACTTGGCAACTTAATAAATATGTCAGAAATAATAATCAATGATGGTTGTTAATGTACATTCATGCGATCAAAATCATGCAGCAGAACATATAATCTTAATTACTTATAAAAATATACATATAATCTTCATTTTGCAAAAGTACTCAAGACAGGCACCTGAAACAACTGTATCTATATAAAGATTCAAAAGGTCACAAGCTCATAGCCCGAACAGGGACTTCCTAAATCTGAGCCTTTATGGGTTCTCTCCCAGCACTATAGTTAACCCTAACAAATATAGTAGCAGTTGTATAATAATTTCTCAAGAAAAAGTGTCTTAGAGCTATAGGTGCACGGATACAACAATATCTATGTGGGTCAGAGGGATAGTTCACGGCTAGAAAGGACTTGAATTCACACATTCAAGTCTACACCGAGAGCATTTTAGCAGGAAACCCATTTTGTCATGGTTGCTTTTGTTCAAAACAAACACAAATCAACCCATTCTGTCTCTTAGCTCTTTAAAGTAACATACTTTCTTACTTACAGGATTTGACTCTACTTGTGAATAAATCCCTCCAATTAACGAAATTACAGAAGAGCAAACAAATTTTCATCTCAAACAGGTCAAATGAATGAAATCAGGACCAAATTTACTGAACCTTCTATCCAAGAATTTAATCACTGTAGAAGTGCTCTACAATGGATGATTTTTTGTTTTACAGTTCCTATCCAATCAATGGACAAACTTGTATAATGTTGGAAGGTAATGCAAAGTACAAGCAAAGTTGTAAATGCATTTCACAAATACATATTTTTGTTTTCTTGTTCTACATCCATCCACAATGTTCTCTGTCTCTAGTATTAACAATTTTTAAAATTCCCAGTAATGGTAGTCATGAAATCTGACTATTTTCTTGGTTCCAAAGAAACAGCCATTGGACTTGAAGATGAGAAAATCGTATTCTATTATATTATACATACCTGAAATGAAGAAACACCTTTAAGCAGGATTCTTCCATCTAGGTTTGAAATCTAGGGTTTCGGAGAAACTAAGGCAGCTCTGGTGTTTTTTCTTTTTCTGAATCAGGAAATGGGAACGGAGATGAAAAGGCACAAAGAGATTGATACCTCTGGAAAACCAAGTCTTGAAGAAGGGAAGGGGGTCTTGCGGCAGTTGTTGTAGCTTATTCATCCAGAGCATAGATTCTTAGGGGTTTTTTCTAGGGTTTTGGAATGAAAAAGAAAGCTGGAAAAGGTTGGAGAGCTTGCAAGCTAGAAAACATTAGAGATTTTGCAGGAAGCAGGTTTGATACCAAACATGGAAGAGAAGAAATGGGGAAAGGGGAGGAGTTGTTCTTTCCACTGTACTCATCATTCAAACAGTAGAGAGAGAAAGGATGACTCACGCTCACGTTTCTACCCTCCACATGGCATGCAGGTGGAAGAACTGCTGAAGCAGGTGAAGGGAGAGAGAAGCAGGAGAAACCAACTAAAAACCGAGAGAAGCAGGAGGAGCGTTTTTTTATTATGTATGTATGGGTATAGAAAAAGAGCAGAAAAGTGACAAAATGAAGGAGTCGACCACAAGCAGATAAAACTGTTGCTTTTATATATGGCTAGTGGGAGGTCCATGCGTTGCACGTAGTTGTCACTGAAAGTGTCTACGTTATTCTGATTTTATTAATAAAGAAAATAGAAGTTTCAACATACAGTAATCAAATTAGGAGATTGAAAGATTTACAATAACATTTTATAGGATACTAACATATACTTACATTGTATGTTTTCTTAGTGGAAGCTTTGTGCGGTCGACAGGTGGATCTTTTTGTTTCAGAGTACATGTTTTTGTTACAAATGTGGGAACTTTTAGCTTGTAGAGATTTTGGACCAGTAGATCATGCATATTAGTGCAACAATAAGACAAGAACAAATTGCAAAAAGAAATGAAATAGTCAATCTACACAACTACACGACTGGGAAACAACTACCATATAAGAAGATTGAATTGAATAACTCGCAAGCATTCTATGCTCCCTACTATTTCTCACAATAAGAAAGTACTACTACTGAATTCAAATGGTTTTAAGATTTGAGAGATGGAGAAAATCCAATCACCGTTTCAATTTTATCTTGCGCAACAAGCCTTCTCAACTTTGAACTTAGAAATCCTCTAAAATTTGGCGGAACTTGATGCCTTTGCTGTATAAAACATTAAAATTTGGAGGGGAAAAAAAAAGAAAGGGGAAAAACTATTATTCTTTCAGATTTAGACAGCGCAAAGATATAGAGCATGAATAGTGGTTAGTAGCATAAAGGCAGAACTTGAGCTTTTCTTTGCATTTTAAGATGAATGTAGTTAATCAGAAAATTGCTATTTTATATGACTAAGCTAACATGAAAAAGTATGTTCAGAAAAGAGTGTTCCATGATTGCTTGATAAAATATTAATTATCGTTATGGAAGAAAAGTAGCAAAGCTAAGCTCATATTCGTTTAACAGGCACTGTTAGTACCAAATTAGTCAAGTTCAACAACTTAATGATCTATAGTGCTTGATCACTAAAGCTCTCTTAACTTATTTATCTTTTATTACTTTCTCAACCTCTATTCAATTGCAGTTATGACAGTGTTGATCACAGGAATGGAACAAATGAAAAAGAACAAAGAAACACCTGACAAGTTGTTTAAACAATCAAATTGTATTGTAAAATGTCTCCCATATCAGAAGACTTGAACATCTACAACTGGCAACACCAATTTTTTCGACGCCGCTTGGCAGTTTGAAGTTTAGGGCACAAAGAAGGGCTTGAAACCTTTAGGGCGCGTTTGTGCAACGTATTTTCCATGGAAGCAAAAGTGTTTTTTTTTACCATAAGTTTCATTTTCCGTTGTCCGTTGCAATGGGACTCTCTGTGGAAATTTTCTACATTTATGGGATTTTTCTGTGCCAAGAGAGGAAACCCATGTCCAACCCTCACCCTCCCCCATCAGACTTCTGTTTCCACGAAAGAGGAGACCAAGTTTCCCCCTCCTCCGCGTTACACTTGGGGCATGTTTGTGCGTGAAAATTTCTGTGGGATTTCATTTCCATAGTTTTACATTTTGTGATTTCTCAAAATTTAAGTTTTTTATTGTTTAGTGCGGGACAGAACATTTTTCACAACCAAATGTGTTTCAGTTTCTATTTTTCTGAGAAGCCCAATATTCACCCTCCTGAAATGTATTTTTCTTACTCATACAAGGACAATAGAAAATGGTTTTCATATCCCTTGGTCAAAATCTGCTTTCTTCAAAAATCACGGAAAAATCCTCTACAATTGGAAATTGTAAAAAATTGACAGAGAACAACATAAACAATTTCATTTTCGATGGAAAAATAAGCCGAACAAGCAATCAAGCATACCCTCACGGAAAATTATTTCCCAGAATAATTTTCCAGTCCAAAACTGACAAGGAGACAAGTCAGACTCACTCTTCAACATTGGAAAAAAAGATTATTTTCTTTTAAAGAAAGAGACAACCATAACAATCTTTTTCGTCGAGTATTTTCTTCAATCACACTTCATCGTAGAGTTACAAACAATTCACAGTTTTTCACCCAAAAAAAAAACAAGTGAGATTTTTATAACAATCCCCGGTCACATATTTTGGTCTAAAGAACAAAACTTTTGGATCCTGTAACATATTTTGGTCTAAAGAAGGAAACTTTTGCACCCTGTACAAAATCTCTGGTTTCTGTGGGGAAAGAAAACAACTTTACCATTCAACATTATGTCATATTACAGGGTTTCCTCTTAAAAAACAGAAAAATGCTTGAAAACGAAATAAACTTTCAAAATCCACAAACAAGAGAATTCCCTCAACCAAACAAGAACAATAAGCAAGAAGCCCCCTCCTCATCTTTTATACGATCTCCAATTCAAATCAGAAATTAACATACACAAACCACATATAAAAAAAAATAAATTGTTATAACGCTATCCGAAGTAGAAGAAGCATCAAAACGAAAGAGAAGAAAACAAAAAAAGGTTTTTGGAGATGAAAGTGAAATCGCTGCAATACTTACGTTTTCCCATGGCGATTGATCTTCAATCCGTTACAAGCAGAAAACAAGCTCCCTGATTTTCTCTTCTAAGATCGCAGTCTTGCCACATAAACCAAACAGAGATATTTGAAAACCCTAAATTTCTCCTTTCCTATCTTAATTTTCCTTGGGCGTTTCACGAGGAGGAAGAGTAAGGGGAAAGGGTGATGCTTGCCTTTTCGTTGGGCATTTCACCAAAGAGAAGGAGAGATATGGAGTGCTCTGAGTGTGGTGTTGTTGGAAGCGATGAATAAGCCATGTTTTTCCGTTGAGGAAGGCGGAAGATCTGAAAAAATGGGAGGAGGATATAGATGTGAGTCGGTTTCGCTGCATGTAGTGGGACCAGAAGAAGAGGTGTTAAATGAACACCCGTCATCCATGGGCCCATCAAGTAAGCAATAGAATTGTATATGGGTATGTTGCTTTTATTATATGGTATAGATATAGATATAGATATAGATATAGATATAGATATAGATATTAGATGGGGTATGCAACTATCACATAGTTGGGTCCTATTACGATTGCCAAACATCAGGTTGGCCTCATAACGATTGCAAACATTACATTGTGTGATAATGAGTATTATTTATATTATTTTTACCTAGAAAATTTTTTTTTCTACTTCGTCATGTTTCATATTGCACTAGCAAAAAGCCCCCATGCTTAGCACGGGTAACGTAATTCATAACATTAAAGTTTGAAAACAAATATATTATTAAGTAAAAGAAACTAAATATACCATGATATTTATAATTCAAAGGTCAACATAAGTAATCTATAGTGCATGCATCATGTCACTTTCTTTCTTTGGTTGTTTGGTTTTGGATTTATGCTTTGTTAAATCGAACCTTTGTTAGTTAGTTGCATTTCTAAATTTTGATTTGTTAAGACTCAATTGAGTTAATTAATTGTTGTTGCTAAAATGAGTGGTTTGGGTCCGAGGCCCCTTTGTCACGTAGCCTTTGTTGCCCGTTAGTCAGGAGAGCGTTTAGGGCTTTTGTGGCGTAAACCATTGATAGGCCATCAATCATTCTAATTAGTGATAATTATTAATTAACAATGTCTAGGATTTTTAGATCATTAAGAAGAAATTCATTTTCTAACACAGTTTCAACTTTTTTTTCTGGATCATCATCCATCATGCAATCATAAATAGAATTTCAATTAAAAATTTAGAAGAAATAAGCTTTGATGATATAAAAAAATCAATCCAAGATTGGACAATCCCTAAAGTTTCTATAAGTGAAATCTATAAAAAAGGAACATTCAAAATAAAATCAAATTATGTAATCAAGACCGTTGAAGAAATCCTCTCAATACATCAAAATGAAGAAAATCTACATCTAATTCCTTTGGAACAAATTAACATGCATAAATCAAAATGCAAATACATGCATATAGGACTTATTCAAGTTGCAATAAAGCCACTAACCATAATTGGTTTGAATACATCTTGTGCATATGTCTGGGATAAAAGACATGAATCATTCAGAGATTCCCTCATAGGGATGGTAGAAGCCAGTCTTCCTGATGGCCCTGCCTTTTTTTTATTGCTTTCTCAATTTCACTGTATCACTTCATGATCCAGGTGCCTTTGAAGCTATCACTCTAGGCATCCACACAAAATGATTCAATATGAAGCCTCAATCACAAAATATTGCAATTATATATAGAATTTATTATAAAGTAATGAATACAATTGTCCCTGAAATTGCATATTCATCACAAATCAAAGGAGTAACAACTTTATTCTTTACAAATTTCAAAAATAAAGTCACCACACCTAAATCCATAGCTTGGGAAGATGTGAATCTTTCTGGCAGGTGGGAGCTCTAAGAAGCTCAACCAAGGACCCCTCAACTTCAAGATGATGTTGAGTCAATTATAGAACATCAAGATGGAAAAGTAACAATAAATTTTACTAATACACCAAGATCATACTTTTCATCCACAAGAATATCAATCCCTTCAGAAGTTGGATCTTACAGATCAACCACTTCCTCTTTTCATAAATCTATTCCGAAATTACCCTCTGTTCATCCATCAGGAATAGCCTTTCCTGTTTATTTATAAACAAATAATGAAGACATACAATTAGTTAGAATATCTGCTTCTAATTTTGACGCCTCAGTAAATACAATCTCTTTAATCCATGACACTACTGAAGAAACAACTGATTTCATAATCGATAAACAATACATTCAATAAGATCTATTAAAACATCCAAAGACAAAATGGTTCTTTACAAAAGTTTCTAAATTTGAAAGATCTCAAGTCAAAGACTTATGGTATGAACAAATGAATCAAGAACGAAGAAATATTCCTTTTTTTTATTGGCTTTCGTCAAAAATAAATAAAAAAGGAACTCTTACGACAATTAATAAGTCCACACAATCATGGGAAACAAAAATGGGAAAAATCGAATCGATACATCCTCCTTTCTCTCCAATAAAATATAAAGAAAGAAATGCTAATCCTTTAAAAACTTGTTCCAATGAAACCAAAACAATCACTGTCCAACAAGTCAAACAAAAACCCCTTGAAGAAACTCTTTCTGACATAACAAATGCAACATCTAACTCGTCACCTTCATATATAATAAAAAACTCTATGCAAAAAACGGATCACTGTAAATCTAATCCTACAGAAGAAAGTATATCTCATCCCTCATTCTCATCTATAAATGTATTAAGTGCTCAAGATGAATTAGCTCTTGACATAATAAAACACATTTCATCTAAAGATCAAAACATAAAATACTTCAAAAAAATCCTTGATGGTAAATCCTTTGATAAATCTTCCAATATTACTTTTAAACCAATTCCTATTCTTACTTTTAAACCAATTCCTATACTTCCAAATCTTGGACGAATAAATCAAATTAATTTGCTCATATCTCATAAAGAAAAATATATTGAGAATATTAAAAATGACATTACCCTTTGTCGAATCAAGGATCAATTAGAATCAAAAGATTTTGAATCTAAACTTAATAATTTTCAAACCTATTTAATAAAAGAATGTTGTTCTGAAATTTCTTCTGCCTTTTGGCATAGAAAAAATCATATGGTATCTTTACCTTGCATTTCCACATTCAATAAAAGAGATATTCCTACTAAAGCTAGACCATCTCAAATGAGTCCTTGACTTTTAAAATTATGTGATAAAGAAATTAAAGATCAACTTCAAAAGAAGCTAATTCGTAAATCACACTCTCCTTGGAGTTGTGCAGCTTTTTATGTTGAAAATGCTCCTGAAAAGGAACGAAGGGCTCCCCGCCTTGTAATCAATTATAAACCTTTAAATAAAGTTCTTCAATCAATCTGATATCCAATTCCAAATAAACAAGATCTTATTACTCGATTATATAAGGCCTTTATCTTTTCAAAATTTGATCTTAAATCAGGATTCTGACAAATATAGATTGAAGAAAAAGATCGCTATAAAACTGCCTTCACTGTCCCCTTTGGACATTATGAATTGAACGTTATGCCTTTTGGGCTAAAAAATGCTCCTTCAGGGTTTCCAGAAATGATGAATGAAATCTTTCACCCTTATAAAAATTTCTCTATTGTATACATTAATGATATTTTAATATTCTCTCAATCTATTGATGAACATTGGAAGCATTTAAAAACTTTCAAGTGGATCATTAAGAAAACTGGCATCGTCCTTTCTCAAAGAAAAATAAAGCTTATTTAAAAAAAAACACAATTTTTTAGCTATAAAATAACAAATAAAACAGTAACTCCTGTTGAAAGAGTAATCAAGTTTGCTGATCATTTTTATATTAAAGTAATAGATAAAAAACAATTACAGAAATTTTTAGGATGTTTAAATTATGTATCTGATTTCTACCAAAACCTTTCTAAAGAAAGAAATCTTTTACAAAAATGCCTAAAAATTTTTGCAGACCAATGGACTCCTCAAAATTGGATTTGGTGGAATCCTATTTCAAAGAAATGCTCAATTAAAGGAACAGATCGTTAAATTCTATTCTGGCAATTGGAATACAACTCAAAAAAATTACTCCACAATAATGAAAGAAGTCCTTGCCATAGTTTCATGCATGCTCAAATTTCAAAGTGATATTTTAAATCAAAAATTCCTTTTACGAGTTCATTGCAAATCTGCAAAAGAAGTTTTAGAAAATGACGTTAAAAATCTTGCATCAAAACAAATTTTTGCCAGATGGCAAGCTTTACTTGCTATTTTTTATTTTGACATTGAATTTATAAAAGGTTCTTCAAATTCCCATCCCGACTTCCATCTTGTGAATTTTTATAGGGAAGAAACAAGGTGCGCAGTGATGCCTCCAAAAGGAAAAGGAAAGAATCTAGTCATTGACACCATAAATATCCCGTCTAACAATAAATTCAATGCCTTGAATGCAGCTTCACCAATCCTCCGAGCACCCTATCCTTCCATTCCTTTAAAAAAAATCTCAATACATTAAGAGCTTTGAGTCTCCTATTGTCTTTCTTGACAATAGAATCTATGCAAACCTCACCATTGACCAAAGGCATTGCACAGTCACATGTGTGTGTTTGGAAAAAAAAAATTGCAGCCTTTGAAAACACAGTAGTGCGAAAGCCGTCATTATTGCCTTGAGAGGAAGACTGTTTTTCTTTGCTAAAGTTAGGCGGCACAGAACAAAAATAAAATAAAATAATTTTCACGGAAATTCTTGGTGGATCATTTGATGCTTATTACATATACATACTTATCACCGTGCACGATCAATTTAGCATGATTTTGAGAATTTCTGACCAAAAGATGGGATTTGTGAACCGAATTTAAGATTTGTCTTTGAAAATTCCGAGAACTGAGAATAGTGGGTGTCTATAAATTTTCTCTTAGAAGAAGTTTCCCTGGATTTTGTTAGGTTTTAATCATTTTTTTTCAAAAAAATAAAAAAAGAATTGTGTAGGTAAATTCACTGCAAACCCTCACGAGGCACAACTTGTCCACTAGGGGGAACCTAGGAGTTTAAGGGCTTGTTGCATATGCTAAATACAACCGAGAATACCAGCGAAAGTGGTTTTATTTTCATATTTACTTGTTTTTCTTAGATTTGGTCAAAGAACTTCAAGTCTTTTTGCTTGCAACTTTTGCGAAGGAACTAGCAAAATGCTAGTTGAGGGGTGTGTTGAGTTCATGAATTTACATATTTATGCATCATTTTAGGATGAATTAGGGGTTTTATTTGGTGAATTGCATCATTATTCATTTAATTCCATCATTTCATACATTTTCACCTAAAAGCCTGAACTTTTCATATTTTTCATATATTTTCTGCATTAACTTAGAATATTATGCAGTTTTTCTCCGAAGAGTTCCAGTTGGAGTAAAACTCTATCCGGATGGGTCCCGTTTTAATATGGGCTCTTCAGTGTTTGATGTGTTGAATTAAAATGTGCAGAAAATGAGAATTGCATGCCTCTGTCAAGGAACCACTTTCAAGCATACATTGTCATCCTTGGCCCTACATTGCTAAATTGAAGTTTGAAAATAAGTAAATTGAAGAATTCACCACGTGGACCCCACATACAAGCCATGTGCAAATCAATGAAAGGAGGGGTCCACTCATCATGTCAATTGAAGAGTCCTAACTACAGTAGAAGACTTCTCATAGGGCCCACTGCTCAAGAAGATGAAATGTCCCACATGGCAGGGTCTGCAGTAGTTGCAGATTTGAAACTATTAATGGATAAGTCAAAGAGTAAAAGTTTGATTGGAATAAAAGAAGAAGATTATGAATCATCCACATCTGATATTCTTTCAAAAATGAAAGTTGTGCAGAGATAGAGTTCATTGCAAATCAAATTTTAAAAGTTAATCCCGTTTTTCTCAGGATAACTTATCTTCAGATGGTCATAACTTTCAATCCGACCGTTGGATCGATGAAATTCACCTACCTTTGAAAAACTTATTCAAAGTAAATATCCGTGGAGCCTAATATTGCGCAAATCGGAGCTAAATTGACAAAGTTATGGGCCCGGAGATTTTCATGTTCATTTTTAGATGGGGTTGTAATTAAATCCACACCGTTGATAATCCATTGCTACATATCCCTTGTGGGACCCCATCTGAAAATCAGCCAAGCCATCAAGAGGTTTCCAGAAGCTTCCATCTCATTCAAATTAAAAAAGGATAAAGATATATACCTTATCAATGAAGATAAATCAAATCTGCAGAGAAGGTGTCCAGATTCAATGTATCTGTAAAATAACCAGGAATTATAAAAGAAACCAAAAGGAAGCATACGGGACACTCCCCCCTTGGATGTCCACTACATTCTCTCTTTCCTCTTTCTTTTCTTTTCCTAATTAATAGAATTAGAGTTATTTTTGAGTATTCTGGAGCCCTGTTCCAGAACTAGGTTAGAAGAGTGTGAGAGAAAATTGAATTGCCATAAAGTTCTCAATGAAAATCACGTCTTTTGCAATGGAGGAGTAGATCCCTGGATCAGAGTATCAGATGAAGTTAAGTGTTTCTTATCATTAATCTATGTGATATTTTTGTCTCTTGCATATTGATTATAATAATAAATCTGCCTTCTGTCATTGACAATTTATGTTATTTAATTTTTTTATTTGAACAATGCTTTAATCATGTATGTTTTCTTAATAGATTATTCTTAGATTGAAATTCTTTGATAATCTATCTTTGATTAATATGTGATATTTAGTTAAGTTCATAATTTCATTGGGTGAAAGAGATTTTTGCCTTAAATAAATTGTGGAAAATTGTGCTCTTTGATAGACAAATTATCCGAATCAGAAACATTGATTTGTTTCTGATTTGAAGGATTTTTGGGACAAATTTATTTTATCGATTGCATAGAATGATAGTGAGAATACTTGATGGATTCGTGATATTCTGATCTGCTTTTTCTCATATCTTATTTTTGCATTTTAGTTCTAGAATTTTCTCAATTTTATTATTGTTTCTTATTATCTCTCTTGTCATTATCGTTGATAAAAAAAAATCAGATTTTAAATTTTAATTTAATAGTGCTCCCTGTGGGATCGACCTGTAATTGCCACTGTCTCAACAAGACAACTGTGTACTTGCAGTATTAAATGATTGAATTTAAAATCACATCACATGGCGACATGTTTCCTGCAATAAATCCATCTATCAGCAGCTATCATTGAAGAATTGCAAAGCCATGTAAAAAACATTCATCCATCAACACCAAAAGAGTAAATAATTGCTCAAAGCTATAAAAAAAAAGAATTTCATGACAAATATGCATTTAAGACTATCTGCCATATCAAACATACGTATTATAACTACAAAAGTGACTTCAAAGTCAACAAAAGTGGCTATGGTAGTCCTCCTCTATGGTGCTCCACATGCCTATTCAAATTCAACTCATATCAAAGTATAAAGCTCCCACTTATATCAATGCAACTACCGCAATAGCCAATTATATTCAGAAATGCAGTTACAGCAATAGCCAATTATATGCAGAAATGCAGCTACAATAACAGCCAATTATATGCAGATACAACAAATGCGCATGCAGTAAATACAGTACCAATACCGTATACAACGTATCCAGTCTCTGTAGATACTTCAATACAGTTAATCCGATTACTGATTTCAAAAGTATTTCAAATATAATTAAGTCGGTGAATGTCTGTAAATAGGGAGTGTGAGCCCTTATCTCACAACAACAAAACAACAACCAAAAATTTAGTTCCTTCTTCCTTTCTCTTAGCCTTCTGTTTTTCCCTTTCTTTTCTTTTAGTTTAGCAAGAGTCCTCTGGTTCAATCTCTGTCATGAATCTGGTATCAAAGATTATTCCATCAGAATGACTCATTTATTTTTTTGAATGGAGATACATTATTTTTTGAAGGGTATCAACATAAGTCATCTATCTCTCCAATTGAATATCGAACACAACTCATGGAAAATGTTAATACCCTTCTTTCGGACGATTTAGCTGCAAAAATTAGAGATGAAACTCTATCTTGTCAAATAATGGAGCGATTAATAAATCAAACATCCTACCTCAGCTGGGCCACTGGTTTTCCAAAAATGTTCTTGCCAGCAGAATAATTCGATATTTCTTAGATTGAACAAGGCCTAGTTCTTCGATTTATTCTCAATAGAGATAATCTTGCAATTCATCGATGGTTGCCTGCAATTGTCAAATATTGCCTCGGCATCACCGAGCGAAATATTCTTATAACGATCTCTTCTACCATTGGAAAAAGAGATGAATTCGGATTTTATCAGCCATATTAACTATGGACCCTCATGAATTATGAAGATGGAGATTTGTTCTGTAAAAAATACAGGACTCCTATCAATGACTATAAACATCTTCCAGACAGAGCCTGGAATCGAGAAATGATTGAATCTTCAGACGCTGTAACCCTTGGCTACAGTTTGGAGCATCTACAATTCTACAATATTCAAGCAGATCAAAATCAAAGGTTCATCAATCTAAAAAGACATCTCGAATTTGCCCACACTTTTAAGGGACTCTGGAGCGATGGACCACGTGTTATATATGTATAGATGAAGATCTTGCAGACGACACTTTCGTGTATTATGATCCCTTTAGATCCGGCCCTACAATTCTTGCTAAAATCCTCGAAAAATTCAACAATGCAAGTCTCTTAATATTACTGAAAGAACAAAAAGACATTTCATCCCTCTATTTCAAAGAGAAATTGATTATGGTGTATGGGCTCCTAGTCCTCTTGCGCCAGATCAATACATCATTAAAGATTCCTAACGCACATGCAGCAATTATCTTCAAATTTGCCAACATACAGCATTGCCAAATGCATCTCATGCAAAATCCAAAGCAGCTTACGCAAATTTCCATGCAGCGTTATTGCATCCACACAGGTGTCTCAAATGCAGAATATAGCAGTTTCTATGTAGCCCCGCAGCCTACAAAGTTCTCCCCATGGCGACGTGTGTCCCGCAATAAATCCCTCTATCAGCATCCATCACCGAAGAATTGCAAAGCCATGCAAAAAATATTCATCCATCAACATCAAAAGAGTAAATGATTGCTCAAAGCCATAAAAAAATTAATTTCATGACAAATATGCGTTTATGACTATCTCCATGTCAAACATACATGTCTCCTCCATTTACTCCATGAATACTCTCATACGTATTATAGCTACAAAAGTGACTTCAAAGTCAACAAAAGTGGCTATGATAGTCCTCCTCTTATGGTGCTCCACGTGCCTATTCAAATTCAACTCATATCAAAGTATAAAGCTCCCTTCTGTGCAGAAATGCAGTTATAGCAAGAACCAATTATAGGAAAATTCAGCAAATGCGCATGCAGTCGATATAGTACCAATGACGTATACAACTTATCCAATATCTGTAGATACTTCAGTACAGTTAATCCGATTACGGATTTCAAATGTATTTCAAATGTAATTAAGTCTGTGAATGTCTATAAATAATGAGTGTGAGCCCTTGTCTCACAACAACAAAACAACAACAAAAAATTTAGTTCTTTCTTCCTCTCTCTTAGCATTAGCATTCCGCTTTTCCCTTTCTTTTCTTTTAGTTTAGCGAGGGTCCTTTGGTTCGATCTTGGTCATGAATCTTAGTCTTCTGGTTCGATCTCAGTCGTGAATCTGTTATCAGAGCCACACCAATCTTCTCTCCTTCTTTGTAAGATATTTTAATATAAATGAAGTTATTTTGCTTTTAATGCATCCGTGGTTTGTAAAACTTTGTATGCATCATGTCACTTTCTTTCTTTGGTTGTTTGGTTTTCGATTTATACTTAGTTGAATCGAACCTTTGTTAGTTAGTTGCATTTCTGAATTTTGATATGTTAAGATTCGATTGAGTTAATTAATTGTTGTTCCTAAAAGGAGTGGTTTGGGTTTGAGGCCCCCTTGTCGCACAGCCTTTGTTGCCCGTTAGCCAGGAGAGCGTTTAGGGCTTTTGTGGCATAAATCGTTGACAGGCCATCGATCATTTTGATTAGTGATAATTATTAATTAACAATGTCGTGGATTTTTAGATCATTAAGAAAAATTTCATCTTCTAACACTGTTTCAACTTCTTCTTCTGCGTCATCATCCATCATGCCAACCATAAATAGAATTTTAATTAGAAATTTAGAGGAAATAAGCTTTGATAATATAGAAAAATCAATCCAAGATTGGACAATCCCTAAAGTTCCTATAAGTGAAATCTATAAAGAAGGAACATTCCAAATAAAATCAAATTATGTAATCAAGATGGTTGAAGAAACCCTCTCAATACAGCAAAATGAAGAAAATCTACTTCTAATTCCTTTGGAACGAATTGACATGCATAAATCAAAATACAAACACATGCATATAGAACTTATTCAAGTTGCAATAAAGCCATTAACCAGATTTGGTTTGAATACATCTTGTCTCGCATATGTCCGAGATAAAAGACATGAATCATTCAGAGATTCCCTCATAGGGATGTTAGAAGCCAGTCTTCATGATGGCCCTGCCTTTTTTTTATTGCTTTCCCAATTTCACTGTATCACTTCATGATCCAGGTGCATTTGAAGCTATCACGCTGGGCATCTACACAAAAAGATTCAATATGAAGCCTCAATCACAAAATGTTGCAATCGTATATAGAATTTATTATAAAGTAATGAATACAATTGTCTCTGAAATTGCATATTCATCACAAATCAAAGGAGTAACTACTTTATTCCTTACAAATTTCAAAAATAAAGTCACCACACCTAAATTCATAGCTTGGGAAGATGTGAATCAAGTTGTATCCACCTAAAAAAAAAAAAGACAGCAAATGTGAGAAAGAAATGAGAAAAATCAAAATAGAAGAACATAGAAAAAGAAGAAGAAAAAATAAAATACACAATTGTCTTCGTTGTCAATATATCACTTGTAGTAGTAAAAATCAAGTTTACAATGCAATATATTTAAAATTATAGATCTTCACATGTAGGAGTAAAAATACAAAGACACAGGAGTAAAGAAACCTTTTGTTATTCCTTCAACACAATTCAAGGTTGCTACACACATTACATCTATTAACTCTTCCTAAAGAAATGTCAAGCTTCACCTTTGATTCCTTTCCCTCAGCTTCCAATAGTGTATCCCATTGATTGCTTTGAGAAATATGCATTTGAGTTTGATCACCCAAATCTCCTTCAATGATAGAGTAGTAGCACCAATCTAAAGAGAAACATGTCACAAGGGCTCTTAAATTAAATGGGGTCCATAAATTAACTGGCAATTAGGTTGGATTTTTTTAAAAAAATTTTTTTGCAGTGCAACTTTTGAAAAAAAAAAAAAAAAAGGCAGTTCACGATGGACTTAGAATTTAGGTGTGTTGTACTTGTGGCATGGAAATTTATTCCCAACTGTGCGTACTTCATTTACCCACTGAGCATTCTTACAAACTTCATGTATTATTTCTTGCTTGTTCATCCTACACAAATGAGTTTTCTACCATACTTGTATGCCTCCATATCAATGTTTTTGTAAATTTATGCAAAAGATTAGTTCCGACATTACTATGGCCTATGGCTGCATTCAACAATATAATATAAAACAATTATATTAAGTTTAGTAACTTTCTATACAGTAAACAATGTTTTGTGGCCTATAAATCTATGATGGCAATGAGACTGTGTATCAAAGTCATCAGAACTCAACATTCAGCAGATTAGTATCAAACAATGTTAGCCATATGTATAATTTGGTGACCTAAGTAAATGAAGTAAGAAGCATTATAAATAAAAATTATTCAGTTCTTATACTTGTAGAAAAATGTGCATGGACATTATTCATGTTGAAGATTATAGAATTAAATATCGCTCGAAACAATATACAATACATATTGGTCAGTGGTTTACATGTATTACTATTTTATTGGTTGATAAGGCAACCGATTATGAGTTTTAAACCTTGCAAGAAACAGTTTGTTGAAGCAAGAGTATAATTTATTTACTCTTAACAAATTGGGGAATGAAGCCATATAAGAATAATTTATTTACTCTTAACAAATTGGGGAATGAAGCCAGATAAGAACATATAAAAATTTGGCTTTTAGAGATGGCATAACTAGCATCAAGGTATGGGATAAGGTTGCAATTATATAATATGAAGTTCGAAAGCTATGAACAGCATTGTTGAATATCAATTTCAACTATTGGAGGAGAAACATCTGCTACAATGTCATCTATGTCTTCTAGACTTTTTCCCATAGTCATATTGTGTTTCATGGTCCATGATGAATTCTATCTTCACTATATATGATATATACTCTTAGAATTTTACAGATTGTTTCTTTGTAATACTGTAAGTATTGTACATGCTTAAAGGCAAGATATTTAAGGTTATACATACATGTTTCCTTCCAAATAAGAAATGGTTTTTGAAAGTCCTCTTATCCGGTATTGAGTATGTAAATAAAATATGTAGACATATATGCAATCTACTACATTGATACTTGAAGAGTGGAGAGTTAAGCAAAGAAAGACAGAGGAGTGGGTGCAGGTTTGCAGCTTCATCATATGTAGGGTCCTAATGTGAAAACGAAATTGGTATGCATAAATCAAAGAAAATCATATATATTAAACCAGAAACATGCATAAATCAAGTAATTAGAAAAAAACTGATATCAATCTAAGATGCACAAACCAAACTAAATCATTTAATTACAAATAAATAATCAAATGAAACTCCATTATTCAAATCAAGAACTCTGGAAAAACAAATACCCTGAGATGATGAATTGATGGAGGTAGGTTGTCAGGAAGCATTGTTAACTATATTTACAGAGGGTCTGAACATGTAGAGAAATGAAGGAAAGATGTAAAACCAAAATTTGGATCCAATATAAATTCATATTCAGGTTTGGGTCTAAGAGATTAGTTTATGTAATTGCATTGTAAATCAAAGGTGTGAAGCATACATCATTTCCAGAGTGACGCAAAGGATTTGACAGTTTGTGCAATCCACATCATCATATTCTTAGCTACGTATAAATGATTCAATTTTATGATATATGAAAGACACCAGTTCCCAAAAAAACACAAATTAGAGAACATAGAATTCCACAAGTAAAAAACTGCAGGAGGCTTTGATTAGTGCTCTTGAGTCTAATTAGGTCCTCAGATAATCACGGGAAGTTTGCTTGATATCATCCTCATATCCATTGCTTGTAATAAAAATAAAAAAAAATTCTGCATATATCCTTATCAAAATTGAAAGGGTAACCAAACCCTTGTGCAATACAAGATATTAAGAAAATAGAAATAGTAAAATCAAATGAGGAGCCCATAATAAGTACCCATAAAAGAAGTTTTTAAAGAAAATCTCAATTGCATTCTCAAAAGCCAGAAAACTCAAGTGACACCAGAAAAACCAATGAAGAAAATCATTTCAACAATATACAGAACAATTTATATATACCGTAATATAAATTAACCAAATTGTAATATAATATAACAATTCTGTAGGGAGAGTTTTCGTACAAAACTCTCCCTACAGAAAAACCCATGCATGAAAGCCATGTACACACTATTCAATAGACATTAGGAATTGAGAAATTAACCAAATCCTCTTATATACTTACAAAGGCAAGAGAAACTAAAATACTCAACAAAATTTCAATGAAATTAATTACCATTTACAAAACTTTGTATCCATATCATTTTCAAGATGGCCACACCAAGAAGATGATCACTGATCATGACAATTCCCTGTCATACCTACAAATGAAGAAAAGCACATACCTGAGCTACAATCCACGTCAAACTATAAATTAAACCGAAATAAAAATGGAAACAAAGAGAGCAAAACATATCTAGCCTAGAAATGAAGAAAAGCACGTAGCTAAAATGGATGAATAGGGAGTTGCCGACCTATCAATTAAAAAAAAGACCGAAGGACAGGGAGCAACATAGAAAGAAGATGAATGATGAAATGAATCATCACATGGTGTGAGAAATCCGAACAAAAGGTTGTTCTTCAATTTTGAAGATTTGCATAAGGAGAGTGAAACGTGAAGGAGAGGCGTTTAATAGGAATAAAAAGGAAATTAAGAGGAATGGAGGTTTTACACATTTAATATAATAAAAAGGCATAAGAGTTAGTGACATAACCGAAAATCTTAGGCTTAAATAAGAGTTAAAGACATGGTTCGTCTTCATGATCCGACCCAAGTTTAAAAGGATTTAATGGCAAAACGTTTCAAGGGATTTAACTTAGAGTCAAAATTTATTCACAGTCAAAATCAATGGCAATTGAAATTGACTATTGGATTCTATTCGCTTCATATATAATAATTGCGTTACCAGTCTCAGACCCAACTAACGGCTTGTTTATTTGGATAGAGTGGGTAGAACTGAATGCACAAAAAATCATGGCTAGGTGAGCTGTTATCATTGAAGAGGCAGGGAGTAAAAGATGTAAGATATTGAAGTAGATGAGAACTTTATTTTGATCTTAATTACTATGTGGCAGGGTATATATTTATCATCTTCTCTTCATTCTCCATCCTTCATTTTTCATTGAAGAAGATGGTATGTGATGTTCATTTTTCTTCATTTCCAACCAATGATTGTTTGAACAACATTAACAGTGAGCCATTATGATTTACCAAAAACTAAACAAAACCAAAAAATGTAAAAAAAGAGTGGGCATTTACTCCCATTTTCCTGCGTGGGGTGGACTTGTGATTTGAATGGACGCGAGCATTAAAAAAACAGAGGGAGTGAGTTGTTTTTAAGATCTTTCTTGGGCTCTCCACTGAGAATTGAGATCATATGAGGATTTCCCCACGGTGACCGTGAGTGGACTAATCAATGTCCGCCATGTCACCGTGGGCAGCCCCGTCCACATGTATGGCAAAGCTATCCACGTGCATGGCAGGCTGGCATCGGTGACATGACGGACCGTAATTGGTCCACTCAAAGCCACTGAAGCCCTCACAGGTAGGGTTGTCAAAGGGCCGGGCCCGAGCTGAGCTGAGGTAAGCCCTTATCTTATCCTCACATGTATGGGCCGGGCCTAAGCGAGCAAAAGCCCTAGTCTTTTACAGCGGGCCTATAATTTTTAGGCCATTATCTTGCCCTCAAGGGCCAGGGCTGAGCTAGGGTTGGGCCAGGGCGAGAAGGAAAGAAGTTTTTTTTTCTTTAAAGAAAATAAATCTTTCATACGCTACCTCTGACTTCCAACTAAATGCTAACCCTCATACTTTGTCCGGATTAAGGACTGACAATGCAAAGGCAGTTAAGACTTTTGTTATTTCAAACTTCAAACTACTCTTATACTCGTCAAGTACTCTTCCTCCTGTACTAAATACCGATTCAAAAGCAACTCTAAAAACTGAAATTGCTAAAATGTCACGAGCCATTATTGAAATAACTTGATATTTTGCTAAATTAACTTTCCACCAATTCAATATATTAAAATATATAGATTTATCCTTTAGCTCCTCAAAATAATAATTTAATTCAGATTTTTTTTTCTAAAACAATTGTTTGAGTCATTTGTTCCTCAAATATTAAAAAATCATCTTCAAACTTAGTAAATTTTACTAAATTAATTTTATCCATATTTGACAATGTCATAGTATAGGTGTATCATAAATCACGCAATACTCTTTATAAAGATCTCCAAAAGGGTTTAAGAGTATCACTTCGACGAATACTCATATCTTCGCTTGATCTGTATAACTTTCTTAAGGCATACCCTAAATACAACAACTTATGTTGAGTATCAAAGAGTATAACCATTTCAAATACTTTATTATATTGCTCTTAATATTTATCAAAGTTTTTCTTCATTTTTCAAACTATATTTCTACAAAATATATCTACACTATCTAACTTGTATACTAATAAACTATGCATTCTAATCACTTATGGTAAAAATAAATGAATAGATGGGTACTCACTTTTTAAATTTTTTAAAGTAACTTCATACAAACTATTAAAAAATCTACATATTTAATAAACTTAGGGCCGGGCCGTGCCCCATCGGGGCCGGATGAGTCAAGCCCTAGCTTGGCCCTCAAGATTGCGGGCTTTTCCAAATAGGGCCTGCCTACCCTTGGGCTTTAGGATAAAAAATGAAGCCCTTGCTTTGAGGGCTTTTGCGGGCCGAGCCAGGCCCCCTCGTAAAAGGGTTGGATTGACAGCCCCACTCACAGGATCCGCACTCCTTCGCTAACGAGTGAGAGCCTCGTAAGATCCGGATTCCTGCAGATATAGCTACAATTCACACTGTTGGATGTACCTGCACGACAACTAAATAAGTTAGAGCAGACCCTGGACATTGTGGACCGCCAGTGAATTGTGCGTACGAGTACCATCAATGGAGAAGTTGTCCAAAACATCCACCACCAAGAACGTCGACTCTGGACATTGTGGCCCACTAGTGAGCATGATTGACACCACATTATGTGGGGCCTTCATGTAAATTTGGATCATCTAAGAAAACGAAAGGTGGGTCCTTAAAATTATGACTCAAATTTATCCCAAGGATCCACAATGTACTCTATTTTTTAAAATCTGAGCTGCTCAAAATAAATATCTATCAAATATATGGAATATTTCCAAAACTTTACTTTAATAAAAATCCGTCCAACCATAAGATATATAGCTTGGTTAGAACGTGATTAATGAATACGCTTGATATGCATAAAGTTGTGTTAATTATAATTGAGGATTTTACAGGTAAAATCCCCATAGGACCTCATACCAGTGATGAGGTCCCGGAAGCACCGTATAGACAGGAGGGGTCCTCTTGGTGCTTTTTTTTTTTTTTTTTCTTTTTTTGTCATTTAACGATATGGTTGACATCAACCATGGTGTGGTTGTTGCTCTCGATTTGCAGAACCTAAATAGAAATTCGGTTTTTTCTTTATTGGTTGTTGGTGCTACTCTAGAGCAGTGGATGCGATGGATAGGGCCAGGGAGGCAGGGAAAGGGAGGATACGAAGGAATGGAGGGCGACGAGCATGGGGTTGTCTTCGTCGAAGGAGGGAGGATCACCATGGAGGGAGAGGAGGAGGGGGGAGACGGAGGCTAGGTTGTAGGCGGAGATGAGGAAAAGGGCTGGGCTTGGAGGTAATAGGGAATGGATAGGGGAGGGAGGGGATGGGGGCCAAGGACTTGCAGACCCAAGGGGAATGAGAAGAGTCGAGGGCGGAGGATCTGCAAATTCATCTTTTCTTTTTTTTTCGCGATATGGTCGATATCGACCATTCTGTTATGTTCAGCAAATAAGACAGCTACATGTTGAAGAAAATCTGACTGACAAAATGGTCGATATCGACTATATCGCAAAACGACAAAAATAAATAAATTTAAAGGGCCACAAGAGGACTCCTCCTATGTCCAACATGATACGGGGTCCTGGTAGGACATATAGGGTCCTACGGGGATTTTTTCCGTAAATTTCTTATTATAATTTTAATTAAATACTCAATCTTATAATAGGTCCAACTCCTATTTGAGTAAAATTCAAAAATATTTTATAATTCTTTAACCCGTTTGGATAAATGATGAGTGGAGTAAAATAAAGTGGATTTCACATGGGGAGTGAAGTAGATGAGAAGTAGATTGAAGTTAAAGTAGAGTACTTCACTCTACTACATTTGGATGCTTATTATGAAGTTAATTTTTGGAGTTGATACCACTTTTACTCAAGTAAATAGAAATATTTAAAGTTGAAGTAAAATGAAGTACACATAGCTGACACTTCATCTATTGGGCCAGAATCATCCAAACATGGTAGAGTTAAAATTTTAAACTGTTAGGGCCCATTTAACTTCAGTTTATTCTATTTTTTGCCTATCTAAAAAACATCCGGGCTTTAATTTTTAGTGCTTTGAGTATTCAATAAATCCAGGCTTAATTTTACGTGCTTAGAGTTTTCAACAAATAAGCCCCACTATGGAGTTCAACTCCTCCAATTAGGAATTTTCCAAGTCCAAGCCTATAGGGCACATGGTGCACATTTCATATCCAATGGCCATTACTCGTCAAATGCGGTCCCCTCGAGCTGTCCCCACGTGCGAATTTAGCAAACTCCACTTGCAGCCAGCGACTTTCGGTTATGTCGGCAAGATGGCAACGTACGGGCAGTATGAGAGTTTTTCACGGCGTTTCTATTTTGGATAATGTAAGCATAAGTCCCCATCTACTTTTGTTATTGAGAGGTAAATGATGTCGGCTTCTCCACATTTCCATTCACACAAATGTATGTGCTTCTGTTCTCTTTCTACTTCTCTAATTACTTATATTTAAATTTAGCTGTCAATTGTGCCCCTGTCAAAAGGGTTACTAATCTTTCAATTGATTAAAGTTTATATAAGGAAAAACGATATCCCCAATCAAATATCAAATTTATATAAACAACTAGGAATTAATCCCTAATTAGGAATTGAAAAACACACCAAAAAAAACCCCTATAAAGAAAAAATGATTTTCTATTGACAGGTCAAATTTATCCAACCATTCACATTCACAAGACCTTCCTTTGTGAGCTCTGATCCACACTTTTATCTCTGATCTGAGTTCTCTACCAAGAAAAAATAATATAAAGATTCTGATCTGAATTATTTATACTACTGATCATATTTCATAAACATAAACTGTGTCTGATCATAAGGCTAGTCAGCCAGGTGTGGACTGCAATACCGTCTGGTGCGTAGTAAACGTACAATTGGGGTCTATATTTAGGGGATTAAGATGTTGATGGCCCACCATCAATTGGAGAATTTTATGAGAATCAAAAAGTCTACTTAGATTATTGGGATGAAACTATGGTGGGTTTGGTGTAATATGATTTACCATTAAAAAAAAAGAGAAAGAGTCCAATACAATCTGGATAGTCAATAACAGCATCATCATCAATCATTGATCATCTCATCTTTCCGCGCACGATGAAGCAAATGGTTGAATAGAAAGTCTAGTCGATTGCATGACAAAACCGCACCATTGATTAGGGGCCTAACGTTTTCTTTTGGCATTGGAATAGAGGATTCATCATTCGTGGTCAACTGAGTGCCACCAAAGGGATTATTAAAGGTGTATAATGTGAATGATACAGGTGAAAGGTGAAACATATAAGGTAATAAGGACTTGACTTTCATGTGATTTCATTTTCCATCTTCTCTTGATTCCTGATATATATATATATATATATATACACACACACAACACACACACATGTGATGGGAAAATACGATTTTGCATATGTAATGGGAGTAAATGAGTATGTCCAATAATTTTAGATTTCGATTTTTTTTCACAAAATTTTCTAAATCCATGAAGATTAATATCCTGATGTCAACCATTAATATAACATCAGAATATTAAACGATTTGGATAATGAATTGAGTGCACAGAAAAGCACAAGAAATTATAGATTTATAGACTGAAACTTTTTTCACAAGTTACTCAAAATCTACAAAGATTTGAGATAATTAGCATCAAGATCTTGGGTTTTTAGTTAATAAGCAAATGGAATGATTTGTATAACAAATATGGGGCCGACGAAAATAAAGAAATAAAGGAGTTTGATAGGGCCCACGAGAATGCAATCATTGTGTAAGAAGTGTATTGGCACCTTTTGAAAGAGTTCAAGTGATCTTCGTAGTAAATTATCTTATTTACACGCTAATCTAGATGTGTAAATGAGTGCAAACAAACATGATGATGCATAATTGTTGCGCATGTGAACCATGACCGCAAGTAAATGACCACAAACAAACCGCCCCCCAAAGTAAGGTTATTTAATTATCATTTTTGTATATATATTTACTTTTGGCCTTAATTTTTAACCATTTATTACATGAATTTCTACATATTCAACTCCTATATATTCTATACAAATAAATAATTCCTAAGAACATGTCGTCCACCTCGACTGTCATTCATATATTTTGATTGATTGTTCTAATTCTATCGTCCTTTATAATTAGTGCTTATGATGTGGTGGAGAGATTGAAGGCAATCAATATCTTAAATCTCTTTGCTTTTGTCTAGGTTTGTATTAAAATACTGTTTCAACCATATGAAATAATGACTTCATAGAAAAAGAGAAAATAGACATGAATTTCTGCCTTTATTTTTTGAAAAGAAAAGACGCATTTAATCATTTTGGTGTGCAAGATAAACACGAGAATAATATTAGATAGTTGCCAACTTTTTTTTTAACGAGTACTATGTTGTTTCGGGGTGCACATAGGCGGTTCGGATTAGTTTAGAGGGGAAACCATCAATCAAACCGAACCCATTGGTTTTCTATTTTTCCAAACCGAACCGAACCGCCCATGTGCTTAAATCGAATCGAAAAGAACCAGTATGGTTCGGTTACGGTTTTTTTAATTAATTAATTAATTTATTTATTTTTAAATAAAAAAATGACAGTTCAATTGATGAGAGGCGTTGGACTTTAAGTAACAGAGTGAGGGTTCAAATCTTCTTCAAGTAATTTCTCAAATTCCTTTATATATTTTATAAAAAAATAGATTTATATAATTGGTTCGGTTCGGTTTAAGCGGTTTAAACGCACATTCAAACTAAAAACTGAACCAAACATAACAATTTGAAAGAAATCCGAACCGTGACCGAACCAATCTACTACAAAACCAAACCTTTGAATCGGTTTGGCGGTTTTTTTGTGTACTCCTAATGTTGTTCAATGGATGACTGACTTAGGAGAGTTTTATCATTGGCAGGTAACAAAAAGAGAGGCTTCATTTCAAGCCAAAAGAATTAACGATACAAGTATGTCCTGACCAAGAAAAACAATTCTCTCTTCTAAAACATAATATTAAAGTACAAAAAAAAAAGCTCCAATTCTGTGCTAGATAAACTAGAAATTATGATCCTCCATAGTTTTCGAATGGAGGAAACATGGAGCTCAACTGAATATAAGAAGACTTTGAAAGTTAGATATCTGGTAAAATAACAAAATGTTATTAAATGTTCTACTAAATGTTGTTTATATCTAATCTAAAGTCATGGAATGGACTTTCACAATATTTCTAATCTGAATATCTGCTGTCAAAAGGTTAAAACAAAGTACTATTGTTATCAAAGTGAAACTATTGGCCCAATTGTCATTCGAAATAGCTTGCTTCAACCTCTTCATTTAACAAAAAAACATGTTTATAAAAATCTAATTGTCAACAAACTAGTGTAACCATCAATACATACTTGACCTTTTGATAAAGTTGAGTCAAATGACCGTTTACACGATCCACTTTTAATCATGATAAACCCATGATTTCAACTCATGGGCGGATGATGAAATTAAAAATAGAGGTTGCAAAACTTGACCGACTTGCCGACTCGACTGTAACCTACTCATATTTATTCCGCCAAACCCGACTTACATAGAATACAGGTTAGTCGCATATCAAGTCACAAATGGGTGGATTGGGCCAATGCGACCTTCGTCCAACTTCTCACGTACAAAAAATCGGGTGATCCATATAATTGTTGGATTAGTTTCTTCGGGCTTGAATTAAGCTTCTACAAGTTGGATCGGGCTAGGTCAAGTTAAATTTGCTTGCATTTTATGTAGTTCACTTTGAGTTCAGTAGAGATATTTAACCCGTTTTAAAAAAGAGTCCGATATGAGTTGGGCTCCAAGCTGTGGACTCCACCTGTTGACCCGACCCATTTTGACCTCTTTCCCATCCCCAGTTGAAAATAAAGTTTGAAAAGAGCCCTATCATCATTGGATCAAATCTGGTCCAAATAGTCTTATATGGTTAACATGCGTGTTTGGCACTTTACTAGTAAAGTTAAATTGAAGTAAAGTCTCCATTATCTAGATAAGAAAAGGCAATGGGTTATATCAAAAGTACATAAATTTAAAAGTCTCTCCTTTTAAAAATAAATAAATGAAAAACAACCTTCTTTTTCTACTAAATGACAAAAAAAACAATATTTTTTATACAAAAAGCCTAAAAAATTTCCAATCAAGCAACTAAAAATAAAATGCCATTAGAACCCAATATATTTTATTCTCTATTGGCTTGATGCTCCACCTCACATTGCCTCAATTCACCGTACACCTAAACACACATAAAGAGAAAGAAGAGAAGGATCTAGATACGGATACAACACGGTTTCATCTTTAATCAACCCGAACATTTTGCAAAATTATTTGGACCATTATCAATTGGGTCCATAAGGAACATTAAAATTTCATGTTGGGTCCTCCAAGTATCTGATACAATTGCAGATCTCTCTCTCAAAACTCTGATTAACATCCTTCAGACAGACCGGACGAACATTGCTACCGGTCCAGGTATCGCCCCGGTTCATCAACCCGGTCCGATTTACACAAAAACATGGGGCCGCTGAACGAGCACGAGCCACAAAGTCTGCTTTGTTTCGACCTTCCGCTACTCTCCGTGACGATATACAAAAGACGTGATCTCTTCCGTCATCGTCTTCCAATGTCGACACGATCCCGACGTTACAACCAATAAGCATCCACCACGTTTTAAGAAGCACATACGGGGCCCACCTCTTCCACATTGCATAAGCGTTGCGGCTCCGAACCGATTGTCGCAACCGGCTCTATCATGATCGCGTACGGCGCAAGCTACCCAATCCGACGAATCGGACGGTCCTCATGGATCACGAGGGCTATTTCTATTCTACTGATCGATGATTCCATTTTCAGAGAATCACATCACTTATATACCGAAAGTAGAAAGTAGCTTTTTCTGGTCCTTGGCTTCCAAAGTGCTATCTCTTTCTTTTTATCTCCGTTCACTGTTCCGAGAGAGTTTCGGATATGGCGGAATCGGTGGAATTACCGAGTCGGTTGGCGATTCTTCCCTTTCGTAACAAGGTCCTGTTGCCCGGCGCCATCATACGAATCAGATGCACTTCTCCCAGCAGGTCCGTTATCGTTTTTGTTGTTTTTGCCTTTTTCTCGCTCTCTCGATCGACGTTTCTGAAATTCGTTTTGGCGTTCTTTCCTTTTTCATGATCCCTAAAAATTTCGATATTCTCCGATCGGAATCTATTCCGTTTGCATCTGTGATGACAAAAATGAAGTCTTTTTCGCTTCGGAAACCCTAGATTCCTCGTTTTTTCTCCTCGATTGACCCCCTGATTGATCTTTGGGCACTTCTTTATCCTTTTTTTCACAATTAGGAAGATCAGAGTTGAGAATTGAGATATATGCTAGTGTTTTTCTTTTTCTTTTTTTTTTTAATTTTTTTTTCTCTTATCATGTTTTGATAGAATTGAATTGTCAAATTGTTTGAATTTCCTACACTGTGGTGAAAACTCTAGTATATAGATTTCGTTTACTTGGAGCTGACCTTGGTATCTCTCTCTTCCGGTTGTGGTAGTGCTACTGAAAATCTCATGTTTGAGATCGTTTAGTTACTGATGTTGTGTTTGAATTCATGTAGTGTGAAATTGGTGGAGCAAGAACTTTGGCAGAGGGAAGAGAAGGGGTTGATTGGCGTGCTTCCTGTTCGAGATGGGGAGATGACATCAGTTGCTCATGTGTTGTCTCCAGGTGACCTGATGAGCGTGTTTAATGTGGCTGCGTCCTGATTTTTATATTTGAGTGTTTGGGAGAAATTGTCTGTACAAATCAAATTTGGATGGAATGTCGTCAATTTTGATTTGGAAAGCGGCAATCTAGACTTAGGGTAAGGCAAAAAAGAGGCAAGACAGTAAGTATCCTGCTTAATGCAGCGTGGTAGAACAGTTAACTATGACTTGGAATCCACCTGAGTCGACTTGACCCGATTTCATACTGGTGACGGAATGAATCGAACTTGGTTGAATATCTTTTGGCTGTCCGATGTGGTTGATCTTCGACTTGGCTTCCCTTGTCTTGGATTGTCCTAATGGACCTGGTCAAGTGCGTTTTTATCTTTATACACTAAAAGAATTAATTAAACTTAAATAAGCCTTACAACTGCAGAATAATAAAGAAAAATAATTGAATGGTAGAAGTTAAATTATTCTTTAAATTAAATAATAGTTGCCAGCATCTGAGGAGTCTTGTATGATGACAAAGGATCCAGTAAGGTAGTGTTTTCTGGTCCAACTGGAACACAGATTCTACTCAGGGCGGAGGCCTTGCCCATTGGGGAGGTGTTAATATGCAGAAACAATAACAGTTGAGAGCAAGGTTTAAAAAACCGGATTCGGGACCCAACTCGTTCATGTTCGAGTCGACTTGCCGAGTTGCACGGGACTCGGTTGAGTCGGGCCGAGTCCCAACTTCAGTTGATATAGGACTCGGCCAAGTCGCATGGGACTCGGCCGAGTCCTATGCGACTCAACCAATTCGCATTAGGACTTGGCCGAGTCCCATGATTCAAGTCCGAGTCCCATGCGACCCGACTCGATATGTGCCGAGTCCGAGTCGACTCGGACTCGGCCGATGTTTTAAACCATGGTTGAGAGTGTTGGGCAAATTCCTTTTCTATAACAACAAGTAGAAATAATACAAAATCTATTGTAGTGTTATTGAGTATATAGAATACAAGAGTATGATGAATACTCAAAAGATAAGATGAGTTCTCGATTGCTTGCCTTGCGGTGAGAATGCAACAACTAAAACTCAAAATTTAAAAACCGGTTTCCTCAGTTGCCAAACACCAGCCATGATTCAAGGGGCTGTTAGCTCATTTGATTGAGCATTTGCTGGTATTGTAACACTATTACTTGGGTGTCTATGGTGGGAGAGATTCTTGGCCAATCAATTTGATCCCTTATTAGATAAAAAAGATTTGCAAAATCCTGACATACTTTAAGGGGAGCTAAAACAGTGGTGGATATGTTGGTAAACAGGGAGTGGAAGTAGTTGTATGTGGTCTAATGATCTAAATTTTCCTTTTTCCTTTTCATGCTCTTTCTTGTTCTATTTGTTTGCTTTGTTGGGGATAAGTATTTTATACCAGACTACCAGCTAAGCCTTCCTGTATCTTCTTCATCCTTTTTTCAATGAAACATTAGCGTTATTAGTAGATAGAAAAATGAGAGGTTACAATTCATATAAATTTATGTAGATTTCTAAAAAATTCTATTATTTTTTCCATATTTTTTTGTATTTCACTCAATAGAAATTCATACATTACAGTCTAAATGAAATTATTTAACTGACCTGCTTGGCCAACCTGGTGGTTCTCTGGCTAGTTGGCCTGATAACTGGTTGAGTCTGGTCAACACATCGGATTGGTAATCAAATGTAGATAGCCATTTGTTCTGCCAAAGTACGAGGTTTGCTTCTATTTTGGGTTTCATCTAAGGTGCGATTGTTAGTTTATTTAGATTATCTCAAGTTAATTTTTCACTTGGTATTTTTTAAATTTATGATCAAAGGAACCTCTATGTTTTAAGGTGCAGCAAGTGATTCTGGAGAGCAAAGTTCGAAAATTCCACTAGGTACATCTGATTCTCACAAACAGGATGCAAAGAATCAGCAAGAGCTAATTCATTGGCACACAAGGTCTGGTTCTAACCCCCCTTCTCTCTCTCTCACACACACACACAGAGCGAGAGATGAGTGCGTGCATGCATGCAGGGGCGGACCCAGGTGTTAGGTTTTGGGGGCAGCTGTCCCTGTCGGACCTGGAAAAAGCCCAAAACCCCCACATCCCCTTTCTTGTCATCTCCAAATAGCAAAATAATGATTGACTTTTCCAATTGACCATCGCCCGCCCCCCTCAAACGAAAATCCTGGGTCCACCACTGGGTGCATGTGCAGTCGTTTGGACGAACTGCTTATTGAGCTACAAACCTAAATTCTACTTGTTGGAATTAGATTTTAGTCGCTCTTAGATGATTGCAGAATCAACAAACTAGAAAAGAGTTGTATTACAACAAAGGGGTGATTTCGGTGTACCTCCGATTAGTTCTCATTTGTCATTTAATTGCTCCATCACTGTAGACGCTAATGGTTGGATTTGGTTCTGAATTTCAGGGGAGTTGCTGCAAGAGCTTTACATCTCTCTAGAGGTGTGGAGAAACCAAGTGGGAGGGTCACATACATTGTGGTTCTTGAAGGTTTGTGCAGATTCAGTGTTCAGGACCTCAGTGCAAGAGGAACCTATTACATTGCACGCATCTCACGTCTTGACATGACTAAAGCTGGTAGGCTGTTTTTAATTTTTTATACACCGTCCTCTTTTATAAATGTAGATTTTTTTTCTAGTCGTATATGAGGTTGTGTTTGCATGTAACCCTTTTTCTACAGTGAGGTGAATAAATGAGTAGGAGTAAATGGTTCCTTTTGGCTGGAATTTTGGGGAGTCGCAGAAATAGGAACCACATTATGCATGACTCCTCTTCCCCACCAACCCAACCTTCCCGGCCATTCCCCTATATGGGTATCAACCTAAAAGGAAGTAGCTGTTGATTTTAGTAGAAAAGTATCCTGCTTTGGCTATAGCTGGAGCACAGTTGGAAGGTTCTCAGTGCTACAACCATCAGGTTGCAGGATCTAAGTAGGTTTTGCATATATAACTACTTTATTTTATTCTTTTTTCTTTTAGAGCAGACATATAAATATTAATATCATCCTTTGATGCTTATGATTTACAGTATGCTGTGTACATCAAATTTTCAATCATTGTACTTTTGTGTGGTAGATTTTGGACAAGGTAGTAATTAAAGCATGCATAACACTTTTTACATTGAGCAGATATCAAAGTTATCTGATGAGCTGAATGGAAAGCTAACCTACAAGATAGTATGGATGCATTCATCTTCAAGTGAAGGACATGACTAGCATTTTGGCTGGGCACCTCCTACTTGGAGGAGAGATCTTGCGGTCAAATTTTATTGGTGGCTGTGATTTCATTCAGACCTAATTCATTTGTGATCTAATTATCCAAAACAATAACAAAAGTTAATAAAATAAAACACCCTCATCTTTAACAACAAATGTTTCTGAAGGCTGCTGCATGGCTTTATTTTTGCTAGAACTGACTGGAAGACTTAAAAAATAGATTTGTCTCGTCTTGTGGAAGATTGATCATGTATGAGGTGCTCATTACAAAAGTAGTCCTTTTGGTTTTAGTAAGGGAGAGTTTTGAGAGAGGGAATTTGTCAAATGTACGTTCCTACTTCTTGTTCCTAACGCATCTGAGGCGAATTTTTTGTTCAAATTTGCTTCCTTTGGTCAATGTCAAATTCGGTGAACAATGTCGATCAAATCTGATCATGCGCACATTACAATGGTTATTTTCTCTAAATTCCTTATTATATTGTCAGTGACTTGGTGGATATTGAGATCTTGCATCAACTTCATCTGTCGCAATGCTGAGGCACTTTCTCATTTTTGGTTTAACTAGAGATGGAGCTAGCAGAACAAGACCCAGATCTAATATCATTGTCTCGTCAATTCAAAGCTACCGCTATGGAGCTGATCTCTGTTCTTGAGCAGGTAAATATCTGATTGTGGAATATATTATGGACATCAAGTTATTCCCTTTGAAAGGTCAAGAATGGTACTAGGTAATCGGACTTTCCTTTATATTAGCGATGACCAGAATGTTAGCCTTCACAAATTGCGTGAGGATCATTTTAGTTGTGTGATTAAAAATTAGAGCAGAAGTCTATGGCAACAAGCAGTCATTATTAGTGTCAGTTGAAGCAATGATCGAGAAACTTCAATTATTTACTGCTTCTATTTGACAACTGGCCAAGTAAATAATTGATCTGTCAGCTATGGTACCCCACCGAATGATGAAATTCCCTATTCCTCATTTCCATCCTGCAAAGGATTGAAAAAACCCAGTAGTGGATTTCACATTTATTTAATAAAAAAGTTAGTTTATTCATTTTACTTCAACAATGCTGGTGCAGCAATGAAGCATCCAACTGTACCGTTGCTTGGCATGCATGCCCAATTTAGGTGCTTGGCCTGCACATGCAAGCATTTCAGACAGCTTGACATTCGTTCCTTATTTTTGGGGCTTTATGTAGCCCTTAGCTTGCAGGCCCACAACCAATGACCGCGGCCAACAACACACACGCACCTACAATTGTCATTTTTAGCAACAGTAACCATAATTTAATATACGAAGTGTGCAAACAGACAGTTTCTAGCAACATTGATGATAGAAAGTATGCATAGTGCCATGTGCTGCTCTTACCACGAATGCTCTGGCATCTTGTCAAGGAGCATGACACCATATACAGAAAGGATTCAGAAGAATATATTGACTTTGTTGGCTAAGAGAGGGGCTTATGGTTTAGTTGCTAGTGGCTTTATATATATATATATATATATATTTGTTGTAGGGTTTTCTTTTGGCCTTGTTATGCCTTTTTTTTTTTTAAAAGATAACAATGACATTTATTATTTTGAGAAGTCAGTACAATGAAGTTTACTGAAAGCCACTAACATAGGAGTGTTGGTATAAGAGACATATACCAAGCACCACCCTGGACTACTAGCCTACTACCGAACGATAGCACTTAAATTACATGAACTATCAACCCCTTGCTTAGCTAAAGTGTCTGGCATTGGCCATCCCATTAGTGGACCTACTAACATGTTGAAAAGAAACACAAGACTCCAGTGTGCAAATTTAAATGTCTACAAGCCTATGGGCGACACGGCCAGGCTTGCGATCCACTTGTGGTAGCCACAGATGTAGGTCTAATGCCTGGACATCCAAAGACAAAGGATTCCCTTTTCATCTAGGATTTTGTTTCTTTATTTATTTCTTTAATTAGTTGTCATTAGGATTAGTTTTCTAAATTCATTAGGAGTCTTGGATACTAGTGTTTTTTTTTTTTTTTTTCAATCTATATATATGATCATTGTAAGACATTAAGAGTTTTGGAGATTAATTAGATTTCCACTTTGCAAAGCTTCGATGCAAACCCTCATCCCTCACAGGTTTACTAACCAATGTAGTGGACAGCATGATGCTACAAATGCAAGGAATAGTAAATAACTACGAGGTGTAGCCACCTATAGGACAGCTGTAGAAACTGCCATCATAGATCTCAAAAAGATACTTGAAAAAGATACTCAAGGGCTTGAATAGATGTCCACATAAAAAGTTACTCCTTCCAGTTGTTTCTAAATTTCCACACCCTCTATAATGATGATAATGTAGGATTATCTCAAGTGCTAGAGTGAGTCTTGTTTAAATCTTCCAACCGACAACAAACATGTTAAAATCTAGGGTAATTATACTTTTCTGACCCTCAGTGCAGTTTACTGACCCATTTCCCATACTTGGGAGGTCCATGTTTGAGGGATCTTGGACTGCTGTTGTGTTTCATTTTAACTGCCTATCTGCTGGGTGTCAACTGCCATGGAAATTGTTTGATTATCGTCCAATAGGGAGAGTTAGTGAACTGTCCATGTTGGGGCTTTTGTCATATTCAATGGTACGTACATGATACAATTAACAATGGCCCCAGATGTACAGAAACTGGAAATGAGGGAAGGTAGAGTTTCCTGAGGCTTAAGTCCAGAATTTTTTTAACCTAGGAGTCCAGAGGATCTCGCGTAAAATCACGTTTTTTCATTACTGAGGGAACTTTCACTTGTTTTCCAATTGGAATTTAATTTTTGTATCATTTTGATTGGTTAGATTCTTTGTGCATGATTTATGAAATTATGTTCGGCTCTCAGTGCATCAGTGAATCTTATTTCATCCCCTTTCAACTTATTATTACAGAAACAGAAAACTATTGGCAGGACGAAAGTTCTTCTCGAGACAGTTCCTGTACATAGGCTCGCTGATATATTTGTTGCTAGCTTTGAGATAAGTTTTGAGGAGCAGCTTTCTATGCTAGACTCGGTCGACTTGAAAGTAAGGCTTTCAAAAGCTACCGAGTTAGTCGACCGACATTTACAGGTAAATGCCATTTGCTAGTTGATTAAACCCTTTTTTGGGAAAGGTTATTATTATTGTTGGCAAGGTAGTAGATTAGACTTTATAGATACTTTTGAGGTGATATCTCTCATGTGTCATTAGATGGCTTCTATACTATCATCATGGATTGATCTGCTGTGCATTTAATGCAAGTCTTCTGTAACAGTCAATTCGTGTAGCAGAGAAGATAACTCAAAAGGTTGAGGGGCAGCTATCAAAATCTCAGAAAGAATTTCTTCTGCGTCAGCAGGTTTGTCCCCTTATGCCTGCTTTTCTATGTGTGTGAAGAGACTCTGTTGTAGTTGTTACTGTTGTTGTTGTTCTCAAAATCTCATGTACGATGGCAATTTTATTATCATTATAATCAAACCTTATTACAACTATTTGATATCGGTTTTGTAAGTACTTTTTTTACTCGTCCCCATCGGGGCTTAATTGCTTAATTTCTTAATGTTTTGAAAGTAATGTTTTGTTTGTCCATCTTATGTGGCCTTTTGAGTATCTTCTCCCTTATCCTTGTTGGGAGTTTATTGCTTGATTTATTAATTTTTTTGAAAGTTGTCTTCTGTTTGTCCATCTTATGTTGATCGTGACAAACACTTCACTAGATCTTAAAACAACTTCCATCTTTTTTATTATTTATTTATTACCTGAATTTGTAACTACAGAAATTTTATTTATAAAATTACTTTTCAGATGAGGGCAATAAAAGAGGAGCTTGGTGACAATGATGATGATGAGGATGATATAGTTGCCCTAGAAAGAAAGATGCAGGGTGCTGGCATGCCTCCCAATGTCTGGAAGCATGCACAAAGAGAGCTACGGTATGCTAAGTTATCATTAAGAAAGCTTGCTCCATAATTTTAGCACAAGATGTGGGTTTGTATGCTTGGAACTTTTCGACGTATTGATAGGACTTGTTGAAGCATTTATTGCATAAAATCAGAGGGAGCATTATGCATGCGTTTCTAGGAGTGTTCTCATGCTGTTTGCCTGGGTTGAGCCTCATATATTTGGTTCTGATTGTAAGATATTAGTTCTATATGAAGTGCATAGCTTCTACGTTAAGTTTCTGACTTGACAATGCTTATCCTCAGGCGACTGAGAAAAATGCAACCTCAGCAACCTGGTTATAGTAGTTCACGAGTATACCTGGAACTTCTTGCTGATCTCCCCTGGCAGAAGGCCAGTGAAGAGCATGAACTGGATCTCAAAGCTGCTAAGGAACGTCTTGACAGTGATCACTATGGATTAGTGAAGGTCAAGCAGCGGATAATTGAATATCTTGCTGTTCGCAAAGTATATTACTTGCCCCATCCTCCTGCAACCAAATTTGTTTTATGTTTGGTTTCCTCCAAATCCAACTGACTGTTGCTGATTTAAGTCTCCTGACGTGCAGCTTAAACCAGAAGCCAAAGGTCCAATATTGTGTTTTGTTGGCCCTCCAGGTGTTGGAAAGACATCGTTGGCATCATCTATTGCTGCTGCATTGGACAGAAAATTTTTACGCATATCCCTCGGCGGTGTTAAGGATGAGGCAGATATTAGAGGACACCGCAGGACGTACATTGGAAGCATGCCAGGACGTCTTATAGATGGATTAAAGGTTAGTACTGGAGACATTACATATAGTGCTTCTTGTTTTGTTTTTGGTTTATTATTTTTATCTATTTTCACAATGGTCGGCTGATATAAAGTTTTAATCAAATTCAAACTGGTTTCAACCGTATGGTTTTTTTTTTTCTTGTTCTCTTTCTTAAAAAGGGTGTTCTTCCTCATATTTTATTTTACCTTATTTTGTGCTTTCTACCTGTTATGAGATCGAGTAGGCTTATTTATTAATAAACTTTAGGGTCTTGTGCATGTAATTTGGGAGAATTTTAGTTTTTTTTTTGGAATTTTCTTAAAGATAATAAATTCTATATGGCAGTGGTGGCTTAGCCCTGGAGACCACAACCAGATCATTCTCTTCTCTCAATGGTTCTCCTTTTTTCTCCTTTGTCCCTTTCCTTTCATAGTATACCTTTTATGATAAAACTTTAGATTATATATAATCAAGCCCTTGAACTTGGTCATAAAGCATCACAGCAAGGAAGACTTCCGTACAAGAGATCTAAGAAGGGTAGATGAATTGTTTGAGTGGAAATTAATCAACTCAGCCTTGGCTGAATCTAACATAGGAAGACGACATGCAAGAAAGGTTCAACTGGGCCAAAATAACATGAAAAGGAGATTGATTTTCATTAGAAACATTGTTACCAATGTCATTCAAACTCTGTATGTGGATAACCTTCAATTTTGTGGTGTCTTTCTTCAATCCTCTGCTGGTCGAACCCTAGATCTGGTTGTTGGGTGTTGGGTTCCTTCATTACAGCAATTGTAAAGTGCTGTTTAAGGAAGATTGCAACGAATGATTCATTGTTTTGAAGGGTAGAAGTATCACAGGCGACTACAAGTAACTCTTTTTTTTTTTTGATAACTACAAGTAAGTTTTTGAAAACCTATTTGGTGAAACTTAGGGTTAGGGCTGATGCCAGCAGGATTATGGTCATAGTTTGACCTAGTGTGTTGGGGTTTCATTCTTAGATTCTGTTTGATTCTGTAAAATGATTCGGTGAGTGGGTAAACCTATATTTTTGTATGGGAGCAGTCCTCTAAAGTATTTAATTTGTAAGAGTTTTTTTTTAATTCAAAACCCAGATTACTAGAGCATTGTGGTCAAGGTTTTTCAATTGCATGTTGGTGATTTAAGGGGCTGTTTTGAATAGAAGGAGTAATAAAGGCTAGAGTTTAACATGGAGTATAAGCAAGGGGCAGAAAGCTCTCCATCCTCTATTGAGCGGTTATCTAGTGTTGTGAATCTTTACACAAGGATTTTACCTAATCTCCTAGATGGCATCATAAAGATTGGGCTATTCAGCAAGAACGGCTGTCAGAGGGGGAAAAAACACATTGAAGAGCCACAAAAGGATCCAAAATTTTCTTATTGGGTTTCTAAAAAAATGTTAATTATGAACTAGATGCCAAATTCAATGGGAGTATTGCTTCCAGTTTTAAATATTTTGACACCAAGGTACTTTGGGACTCCGTTGAGTTAGCTTATGCCCTAAAGAGAAGTAATGCTAAGATACTTGAATTGAAAAAGGAAATTGCAGGCGTGATTTGGAATTGTATTTGAGCCCGAAACACTGTTTTGCCAAGAAACAAGCGAAGTTGTTAGAAGATCAGCATATTTTGAACTTCTAGGTGGTGTAAAACCCAAAATATAAAAGTATTTGTGCACAGGTGACTGTCCAAGATCCCCTACCTCCAATTGGAATAATGTTTGCTCTTTTTAAGGAGAAGAGAGTCAAAAAAATGTTTTGTCAGTCAAGAACTCATCTAATTTATCCTTCGATCCATCTTTGCTTGCAAGTAACAACATAGGTAGTGGTGACAATTGTGGTGGATGCACATATGGTGGATGTGAGATACTAAGTTGATGCTGGTTGGCTTGGGATTTGGACAAATCCAAGTGGGCCTCATGGCCCAGTAGGGGCCCAAAAGAATTTGCTTTCATGACAAGATGCACACGTCCATTCAAGGGTAATGAATTCCTTCCTATTTTTATACAAGTTGGTTCCGGGCTCTTGTTAAAAAAATATTTAGGTTATCATTAGTGTCTAGGATTTAGTTTCTCTTTTTATCAATATCCAGATTCATTAGGGCTTTTATTTCATGTGTTTTCCTTATAAATTTATGTAAGGACCTGGTCGACACATTGATTAGTGGAACTTCTTTCTTGCTTTTGCACGAGCCCAGTTCCATTTGAAACATATTATTCATGCTAGGTTTGCTACCTGTGCACTTATACACCATGTGATTTCACCTTTTGTACTTATTTGCACCTGGTTTGTAATTTGTATATGCTTATTAGACTTGGGCAGTCATTGAGGATGGATATCAATAGTCTGAATACCGTATTATGCCTGAATGGTACACAAGAATAGTGGTTCTAATAACATCCAACCAAATCAACCCCTTTCTAATTGGACTTGGTCTCACCCAAGAATAACAAATGGTGTCGTCCTCTTTTTTTATTGGTAATGGATAAAATTAAACTGAGAGGTGAAGAGGACCATACAAATTACAAAACGCAACCCAAAAAGGGTATAAGAGCATTATACCCTAACAAAATTTACATAATGAAAACTATCATGGTAGTAGTACTGTAGTACTATCCACCCCATTTTCAAATGCTAACATGATGAAAGACAACCTGCGTTTGGAAGGATAATGCTTTAATTTCCTTAAGATGAAACTGAAGCTTCCATGGCCTTGAAGCCTTTGATGAAACCCACAAATTCGTATTAGACGAGTCACTCTCCACAATCAATCTACCCCAGTTAGGTTGAAAAGAACTGAAGGGCCTCTGGAATTGCCAAAACCATTGTTTCATTGGGATCTCTAATGCCTACATGTTTAGAGAACATAAACAAGGTTTTTCCTTCATTATTGCGAAGGACCCCTCAATATCTTCTGCACTTGGCTTGCCTCTAGGCATCCCATCAACACCAAGTTTTTAGCACTTAGAAGGGTGGAATGGATGACATTTGCTATTTCCTCATCTTCCACAGCCCATACAAACTATCCAATTATAGAGAATAAACCACACTACAGTTCTAACTTCCTTGCCTTCCATTGCCCACAGCCCATGCAAACTTCCCCTTTGTGAATACATGGTGTCGTGTGAGCACTAATGGCTGAATTCCTTGTTTTAGCTGCCTGCAATTGGTGTCATTGTAATTTTCGGGCTGGACAACTGATATTTAACTGAACAAACTGCTTACTTGATTTTTATTAGATAGTGTGCTGAAATTTGCTATGAGGCGTTAGTTTTAGCTGATCCAGACTAAAATGAGTTAGGTCTGTACTGATCTGATTTGCATCAATTGATTTGACCAAGCAAATATTGCATCATATGGCATCATATTTGAGCAGAACTCTGGTGCGCAAGTATGACATGTTTGCTTCTGAATCATCTTTCAGAAATCAACTCTGGATCTTAAAATATTTTTCCATCTGGTGATTCTTTTGACTTCTTGCTGTATCTCCTGTGCTATGCCACAGTTGGCTTTAATATTTGATAACCTGTTTGAATCCTTGCTGTATTCTTTCCTCAGACTTTACATCCTCAGCTTAACAAAGTGCTTGGTTTCTAGAATTTTTAATTGCGGGGTTCTGTCCTTAATGAGCTGCATACCTCACTTATTTCTGTCTGCCTGCCTGTGATCTTCTTCATCAACAGGAAAATTTTTGACCTTTATTTTCTAATTGCAGAGAGTAGCTGTTAACAATCCAGTTATGCTTCTGGATGAGATTGACAAGACTGGTTCTGATATTCGTGGGGATCCAGCTTCAGCATTACTGGAGGTTCTTGACCCAGAGCAGAATAAAACATTCAATGATCAGTATCCTGTGATCTTGTCTGTGCATCTTTCAGATTGTAAACAGATTTTTTTGTTGGGTTATATTTCTTTTATAATATCTTGTGGTCATTTTTATTTCTTATTTTTTCAAATGATCAAGCTCTGCTTCTCCCTGGACATGCTAATTCTCATTGTCAAGGATAAAGCCGTCTCCAGGTCAACAGGATACGGCTTCTTATATTTAGTTTATTCTTAAAGCTGTTAAATCATTTTCTTCTCTCTTGGATAAAGTTGGAAAACTGTTATTCCCTGATAGAATGTGTATTTTTGTTGCTTTTCTTTTCTCTTGGTACCTTTGCAATTAGTTTAACTTTAATTATTTTTTGTTCAACATGTGCATAAGTTGGCATTGAAGAGTTAATGAAGTCATGAAAATGCGTATTCCTTAATTGAAGATTACCAGCTATTTGAATGTTCCATTTGATCTTTCAAAAGTGATATTTATCACAACTGCAAATAGGATCCAGCCTATTCCTCCACCGCTCCTAGACCGAATGGAAGTCATTGAGCTGCCTGGTTATACACCGGAAGAAAAGCTAAGAATAGCGATGAAGCATTTAATACCACGGGTTTTAGATCAACATGGTTTGACCTCTGACTTCCTAGAAATTCCTGAGGTTGGTGGACTGCACTTATATTAAGATTTTTTTATATACACTCCAAGGTACATGGGATCAAAAATCATCAAAATATAATGGATTTGTTGCTTCACTTGTCATTTGTGTGGTCCTGTTTCATAGTCTTTCTCGAAATTTGTTACAAATTCCTTATTTTTGTTAATAATTATTTATAGGATTGTCCTTGTCATGCTTTTGTCAATGATGGTCTGTTACTGTGGTAGGCTATGGTGAAACTTGTGATTCAGAGATATACTAGAGAAGCTGGTGTACGGAATCTGGAGAGAAACATAGCTGCCTTGGCACGTGCAGCAGCTGTAAAAGTTGCTGAGCAAGAATGCGCAGTTCCTCTCAGCAAAGATATGCACCCAATGGCAGAATCACTTGTAGACACAAGACTTGCAGATGGTGCTGAAGTTGAAATGGAAGTTATTACAATGGGTGTGGACAGGCATGATATATCAAATGCTTTCAAGAGCACCTCAACCATGGTTGTAGATGAGGCTATGCTGGAAAAAGTGCTGGGGGTAACTTATCTGTCCTCACTTCCCATTAGTCGGGGAATAACTTTTAATAAATTCCATCTTTATGTACCAGGTCAAATTTGTGTCCATAGCCTAATGATGTTTATGCACTGCCATGCAGCCTCCTAGGTTTGATGACAGAGAAACTGCTGAACGAGTGGCATCTCCTGGAATATCAGTTGGGCTTGTATGGACCTCCTTGGGTGGAGAGGTTCAGTTTGTTGAGGCCATGGCAATGGGGGGAAAGGGTGACTTGCATCTTACTGGCCAACTTGGTGATGTTATTAAAGAATCAGCCCAAATTGCTCTAACATGGGTATGCTTTCTTTTCTTTCTTTTTTTTCTTTTTTTTTTTCTTTTTTAGCATTTCAAATGTTTAATTTTTATGAATCAAAGACACATCTTTTGATGATTTGCAACATTCATTTTAGTTTTAGGAACCATGTCAAATTGCTTTTGTTGCTTAGTGGTTTCCAAATCGTGATTTGCTTTTGTATGTTATTTATTTTAGAACAGATAAGGATTTTAAATGTTTACTAATACAACTACATCAGTGTCATTGGCTATCATTCTGATGGTGAATTCTTTCTTACATCTTAAAGTGGAACTTCCATTAGAAAAACTACCCTAAAAAAACCCCTCATTCTAAACCCTCATTAAGCTACATCAGCATTCTGGAATCTTTCTTGCATCCCAAAGAAACAGCACTTTCATTCATTTCCATCTTGCCTTTTCATATTCATTGATATGCCTTTGGCATTGATATACCTTCTTTCTTCCATATTTTTGTATTTTTATGTTGAGAACCTAAACCTTGTAACAAAATACAAAATTCTAATTTTCCCGTTAGTTCTTAAAATGGCTGACCCATTCTCTGGGCACTGATGTAGCTAAGTAATCAGTCATATTGGATATATTGGCTGTAGCTGTGTTAGTGGCCCACCAATACTTATATTTAGAACCATGATACAGAATGGAAAATGATAACCTCAGATGAAAAGGCTTGTTTATGGCTGAAACTATATTTAGCATTTATCCTAATGAGATGAAGTCAATTGATATGTGGCTTTGGGGAGCAAGTGAGCTGAACCAACTCAACTACCATTTGGAGTCATCATTAGCCAGGCTCCTTAGTAGAGAACAAAAAGCTTCTTTTATTTTTTATTTACATGTGAGGTTTAAATCTTTCTTCTTCTTTTTGAATTTATTAGGTGAGAGCAAAGGCATCTGATCTGAAGCTGTCAGCTGCTGGGGAGATCAATTTGCTGGAGGGACGCGATATTCATATACACTTCCCTGCAGGCGCTGTTCCAAAGGATGGGCCATCTGCAGGAGTGACTTTGGTAACGTCATTAGTTTCTTTGTTTAGTCAGAGGAAAGTCCGGGCTGATACAGCAATGACTGGAGAAATAACTCTTAGAGGTCTTGTGCTACCTGTTGGTGGTGTCAAGGATAAGGTGTGTTTTCATCTCATACATTTTCATGGTTACAAATTCTTTCCTGGAAAAGGATTTCCCCTTTCCTAATTCATTTTTCTTGTTTTAAACTTTTCTTTTCTGAGTGATAATTAAGTTTAAATTGTTATTATAAGAATAAGGGTTTTTTAGACCAGGACTAGAAAATTTGGCTATTTTAGCCTATTGTTATGATGTGATTAAGGTTTAGGTTGGTAATTATGGGTTAAATTGTTATTATGAGAATAAGGTTGTCTTAGATCGTGATTAGATTAAATTTGAGTTATTTTAGGCTAGGGATATGATGCAAGTGAGGCTTCCTATTATGATGGAATTAGGTTTCCTAGTTTAGGTTAATATCTTTTGTTGTACTCTATAAATAGCCATTGCACACACAAAAAAACACACAACACCCCACACACAAAAAAAAAAAAAAGGGTACACAACCCGCTGGGTTTGCACCCATGCAAATGGATTGGACTTATGGGCCACGGATGACAGTGTTAGGATGATCAGATGGGGCTGATTTTTTGTAGAGGAGGGCCTGACCTAGATCTTCTAATTCCCCTAGGTCCCATCCCGAGGTGGGCCAGCAGGTGGGCCCCACAGCGCAGCATGCATGCATATGTTTGTATTTAAATGGACAGAAAACACTGCATTAGCTTAACAGGTAGTCAATTACAGTACCCTATATGTGTGTGTATTTATTTTGAATGGAGGACACTATATTTCTTAACAAATCTCCAATTAGAAAAGTGTCACTCAAAGAGCAAGTGAGATATATAAATATATATATATAAGGGCGACCAAGGAAAAACACAAACCAAACAGTTTTACCCCTATTTTAATGATTTCGAAACTTTTCTTCATAATGGATTTGGGAGAGATGAGAAAATTTGACCCGAACTCTAATATATCAAAGTTATAGGATAGGATTCATGCTCATCTTATTCACGATTGAAATTACACTATAACAGTTTACTAGAAATGGAGAAAGAAGGCAGAAATTGGAATAGAATTGGGTACCCCATTGTGGGTTGGTGAACCGTTTCGTATAGCAATCTCTATGGCTAAATACAGTAAGGGCCTATCCAATAAATCCCTTAATTCAAGGTGATGTATATTATTTCTTGTAATGAGTATCCGATCCTAATCACTAATTATTTACACTCAAGTTGCCTAATCTACTCAAAAAGATATTTTTTGCAACAATAGTGGACCCCAGGATATCCACATGCTAATACACTCCTGCTTCTAGTGCAACTGCACCGTTCCATCTCCATCTCTCCTTCCGATCTCTTCTGCCCTCTCTACCACCTGGCCACAGGGCCCGATCTCTAACTCCCTCCCATCAAGACAACAAGCAGTTGACGGAGGAGGATGAAGGTGCTCACCAAAGCTCTAACAGGGGCTCAATCTTTTTTCGTTTCCTGGAAGTTCACTTTTATGGTCAGGCTTACGAAATAAGGATCTACCTGGGGTTTTTCTTGTATTGCCCTCTCTACAAGGTTGGGTATGAGGAAACTACAGAAAGGAAAGTGAAAACGCGAAAAGCTATGCTTTATACCACGTTGAAATTTTAGGGCTACGTCTTGACGCAATTCCTTTTTATCTGTATTATTGTGAATAGCCGATGGTATTTATAAAGTTTAACCAGAGATATCAACTAATTCTAGGAAACTTAATCACTTAATAACACTCTCCTAATAGAACATAAATTAATCTAATCCTATATCCTAATCTTTCAAAATTTCAAAATAAACCCATTACCCCCATTCAGTTTGCAAGACTCTTTGATAGAAATTTGTAGACATATCCCATGCAACCTATGAGCCTGAAGTGTGCGTGCGTGCGCGTGCGTGTGCGTGTGCGTGTGGCTATGTTGGGCTACTGGTCTAGGAGTGTTACTTTAATTTGAAGACCCAGGGATTGATCCTTAGGTATGTCTGTGAAATTAAGGTACTAACAGCACTCAAGCACTAGTTATTCTGCTGGACTTGGCACTTCAGAATCAGAGAAATGAAAATCATATTCAGTCCTTTATTTAATTTGCTTTCAGTGGGAAATTTGTTTTGCATCCCGTCTTGCCTTTGATAGAGAGCTTGAAGCTATCTGGGCTTCAAGATGTCACCTATAAAATCATGCAACATTGCTTCAGTCGCCTCTTCTACAAAGGCGTGTTCCAAACAAGCAACCATATCGTAAGGAGAATAGATGGGATAGGAAAGCTGTTACAAATTGGCCTACCCACATACTCTTTGGTGATAGGTTTTCATGATGACTCGCCACCAATTCATTTGTTTCATTCTGCTCTATTAGCACCCTCCAATTTCTTTTGATTTCCCAATATGATTTATTCTCTTCATATTTGCCATATGATTGGAGAACTTCGATTTCTATTCTCTTTCTTTAACCTGAGGTCAGGTGATTTCCTTCTTGTTGGTAACATGACACATACAAGTAACCTTTGAGGCTGTGACAATGGTCTTGTCCAGGGACGTGATTTTTTTTCCTTTTTAATTTTTGAAATATCACATAAGGGCATGTGACAAGAATTTTCATCATTTGGTTTTTCTTCTACAGTTCCTTAATCATCCCACTCCCTCCTACTCTTGACTGATTTTTTGTCGGCTTCAATTTGGTTGCACTCCCCCATTTCTACTGTCAATTTGTTTCTATTATCTCTCAAAGATTTTTCCCCATACTGTCAGAGTCATGTTTCCCTATTGATGGCGCAGCCAGGATCACGGCGAAGATCTACACCTCCGACGGTGAGATCGAGCCCTAAGATTCAAGCCCTAAGATCACTTAGGAGAAATAGCCAAAGATAACTCACAAGAACACTTCTGAAGTTTATTAGAATATAGCATACCTACAATAAAGAACTCCTCTCTATTTTTAATAGAGGAAAGACTAATTAAGGAAAATCCTAATCACTGCATGATTGCTAAATTACTCTAATTAATCTCTAACAGAATAAAACCAAATATTCTCATAACAAATTTAAACCAATCTAATTAGGGAAAACACTTAATGGGAAGGACTCCTTAGTGGGGTCCACTCGGGGCCCTTTTCTTCTTGGATCTCATTGCATCAACCCTATTTGTCTGATGTATTTTGCCACATCATTGATCTCATTCCCCTTGTGAATGAATCAAATGTTGTTCATAGTGGATACTGCCCAAATCTTGTAAAAACGAAGTCAAACCACCATGGCACCTTATGAATGTTGCGGTGTTTGCCCATGGAACAGTTCTTCCCATATCTCCCTTTACCAAAAGATCTTCATACAGAAGTGGGCAAATTCTCATCCTTGATTGCTTTGGCTTCTGCTTCATGCTTATCATTTCACTATTCCAACCTTGAGGTTGCGGGTTCAAGTCATGTTGCCAATAAAAATAAAAAAATTGTGCAGCATCTCACCTCTTGGATCCCAATAGAGACATCTTGATTTCAGCTTTGTTGCCTCTCAAGACTCTCTGACAACATTATCCAATTTTCTGTTGAAGCTTTGTTCAAATTTATTTCCATTCAGTGGATTTGACTTCATGCATTCATGCAAAAAGAAATTGTACTACCTAAAATCTTCAAAAGTCGAAGTAGTACCCAAATGATATGTCAGTTGTTGATGACTTCCACAACCCAAATGATTCTTATTTTCTTCCACATACTCTAAACAGTTTGTCATGGGAAAATTGGCCCCCACACTGTTGAATTAATCATCTCCTGACATTGGGGGTCCAAACAAGGATTAGTGGGAAACCTGATCCATCCCTACGCTTAGCTATTTCTTTGTTTCATTATTTAGTGTAGAACTTATACATAGAAGCATATCCAGCATGCTCAAGTTCACCAAGCTTTAAGGCCATCATGTTGCCAGTAAAATGCTATTACCATTATATAAATGTATGACATTGCATGAGAATCTTTATGTAGGATGGAATCTAAGATTCATTCATTTGAATGTGTAGATATTGGCTGCACATCGCTATGGTATAAAGAGAGTAATTCTGCCTGAGCGGAATTTAAAAGACTTGGTAGAAGTTCCATCAGCTGTTCTTGCCAGCATGGAGGTATGTTATTTCTTTTGAATGGTCGTGTGACACACACAGCTGTGCACAAAAACTATACACATGCATATGGATAGTCCAGACATTATGTACTGGGGAATACTACAAAAACAAGGGTTTGCCTTTCCAAAGCACCCCCATCTGTATGGAGAGCTCATCTGGATGCATGGCATTGATAGGGTAGTGGGATGAGAAGGCTATGGTGATTCGATGTTTGCCTAATATCACACTAATCAGGCTACCGTGAACATTGATTTTGGGGCCTCCAATCAAAGTCTAATGGTTCAATGATTGCATTTTGGTTTTTTTGAATAATTTTGATTAAATACAATTGTTGATGGTCATTGGTTCAGCTTCAAATTGGGATCCATGCTCATTCACAAGGGTAGTTGTGGGAAAAGATTTAAATTGATAGTGGGTATGCCATGTACAACTTGTCTGGTACAGAAAGGGGTTTACCAGACAGTTTTTTTGGTAGTTCTCCCCTTGTATATTTTTTAATGAGTGGTAAAAGTTGTTATTATCTTCTTCAAAGAAATGAGGGTAAAGGAGATCATTCTGCCCACCTGGCCCCCTAATTGGTCATTTTATACTTGTCTGCATGTCAAGTCACTGCTGCAATCGTCATGCAGATACCGGTTTTTGTTGCAAATCAAAACCTGCATTTTTTATGAATGTATAATGCTTGAAGTTTGAGGCCAGCTTTGAACTTTCCTTGATTTACTTAATAGGTGCTTCTTGTGAAGCGGATGGAAGATGTGTTGGAACAAGCTTTTGAGGGTGGATTTCTTGGGAGACTGAAGTCGAGGTTATAGAGGAATCCAAGACTCTCATTGAGCTAACAGTGATGGAGATATCAACCTTTCTGGGCCTGCAAATTTTGTCTTATGAATGCTGTATTTGGCACCCCACATTATCATCATCAACTTGTTCTCATATCCGGAAGATCACACGGAAATAGTTAATTGAGAAGCTACGGTATCAGTATGGAAGTATCAGCCGTCCATGTTCCCATAAGTTTCTGCCAATGCTGCTGGGACATGTATTTAACCTATCTACGTTTCCCTTATAATTGTATGATATAAATTTAGAAGCAATCCTTGTTTTCTCGGAAGATTACAGAAACGTATGTAACGAGCAAACCTTGTTTTCTTGGAAGATTTACAAGAAACGTATGTAACGAATGTATCTTTATTCATAAACGTCTGATTATGTGAATGCTCTTATAAGTTGTACATATGCACTTTGGGCACGCCTTTTGAATATTTGTACCATCCAAAAAGATACGTCTGCACGTGACAGGCCCAAGTTTAAGATCGATCATCATCCCTGGATTTGGCAGGTCATTCAAAAAAGAAGGGCTAAATCCCACAATACATGAATGTCTTATGCACATCCAAATTGCCCGTTCAAACTATCATACCTACTGTGAAGGATGCTCAAGATTTTGCCTCATTTTTGACAAGTATCGGTTGTTTGATTGGGAAGCAATTGAAAAAAAAAAAAAAAAAAAAAAAAAAAAGCGGTATCAAAATTGTGGAGATTGTACCGATATGAGTAGGGACTAATGGGAAGAAAATGGAGGTATTCTAGAAAATCTCAATCACCATTATTAAAAAAAGGGCCCTGATTGAAGCATAATAAAATTAATATGGGATTAATTTATCATCTATACATCAAATGGAAGGTCTGGATCCTAAAAGAGTGGGACTTATCATATGAAGAACCATGACTTAATATAAATTGTCATTTATTATTAGTTTAATTACACTTTCTATTCTCCAATTTAGCAGTGAATTTTGCTCCGATGGTAAAAACGGGTTGAAGCATCATCACGTGAATGGATCAGATATTTTTAAAGGTTACGGTAAAACATGTTCAGTCACTTTACCTCTTTAATAAGGTTAACCATTCGTATTATATATGAGAGTATATAATTGTCTCCAAGCTATCGGCCGAACAGCTATGTGCTCAAGAAGATCTGTTATCAATCTGATGTTCGCTCAAATCTCAATCAAAGCTAGTGCTGTTTGAATTTAATAAGATCTGTCTCACTATAACTTGCTGGGGATTCCATGATCACGAGAGGATGTCACTCAGACTAGAGAAATCCTTTTTGTAATATCATGTCTAGGCATGCCCCATTTTTTTATTTTTTTTTCTAGGCATGCCGCCAATTACTTTACGTTATTGCATTCCACAACTAAACAGCAATAACAAGAAAACTAAACAACCAAAAAAAGGTAAATAAAGGAAAGAATGGTCCTACTCAGAAGAGAAAAAAAAACCAAACATAGATGAGTTATTTGGCAGCCATGCACCAATTCCATACATAGGGCCCGTGTTTTGGTGAGACTCATTCGAGCGATTCCATCGTGGATGGAGGCACCCCAATAACAAAATAAATTCCAATATATTTTGAAATCAACAGTCTAGTTCTGAGATTAAGCATACTAATCAAGAATTGACAATTGAAAATGTCGCGGTTTTTATTCTAAAATTTATTCAAATTGAAAAAACAAGAGTTCAATGTAGAAGCTGAAAACTTTGAAGGTGTACTAGCAAACAATCCAGCATATAATAGTCTGAATTATTTTCCATCCAAGGATGCAACAGTCCTCAAGCTGCTGCTAAAGAGCAGAGAAAATTAAGGTAAACTCATATTACCCTACCACTTGCTACCCTGTGATTGCATAGTTCAGAGCACTGTGAACATCCACGCCAATTTGTGCTTCAGCCTTCTCCAAATCGGTGGAGGCTGAGCTAAGCTTCTGGGTGAACTCAGCCAACCCCTTCTGAACCAGGCTTGGGTCAATGTGGTCAACAGGGACAGCCTCGACAGCTACTATATCTGCAAAGGAATTTGCATGGATAAAGGCAAATCCACTGCTGATAAAATACTTGGTGACTTCACTCCCTTCATGCACAGAAAGAATTCCAGGCTTTAGCTCTGCAATGGTGGCAACATGACCAGGCAAGACACCCATTTGCCCAGTTGTCGCTGGTATTATCACCATGTCAACCTGAAAATACTTCAAAATGGTGAGCAATTCTCTTCCCCTCTATTTCTTCAATTATGGCCAAATATTGATTTGATCCAATCTCCAAACAAGCATGTCTTTTCAAGCCATTGAATTTCCATGATATAATAAAACCTAGTAGTTTTCCCATCTTCTTTTGATTCCATTTTCGGGAAGGTTACTTGATGCTCATTTTTTAAAATGCACCTTCCATCTTCATTTTTAACTAGTAATAATTATATGAATTCTACGTATTCATTCTACAAGACATACTAGCATAGTTGCCAATTCCATTTCAGTCTCCATTTCGATTTGGCCTCCAAAATGAAATATTTCGGCATTTTGGGATTTCAGCAAAAAAAATCGGATTAACTTTTCGAAAAAATATAATATATATATAGTAAATATGAATAAAATAAATATTCAAATTTAAAATTACATATAATTCTGGTGCATTTAATATATTCTACTAATATAAAAGATATATGGCCCATTTGAAGGGGGGCCACAGTCCAAGCGCTTAATGTAAATAAAAGCTACTAAGTGGGCCTTGTTGTGGGAATGCGGAGCCATTATATTAGGCCTTAATGTAAAGAGGGCTGGTTTAGTGTTTCTGGAACCCTATTGTCACGTGATTGAGGTGAATGATGGCCCATCATTAGAAAAGAGAGACTTACCAAAAAAAAATTGCCAGAAGGGAGAATGAAAAAGGGGAAAGGAAATGAGGGAAGGGGAAGGGGAAGGGGAGGGAAGGAGGAGAAGAGGGGATGGGGAGGGAGAAGAGGCAGACCGACCGTCGATTTAGAGGAAAAAGAAGGAATTGGCTCCAGCAACGGTGATCTATGATGCACAGATACTTCAAAATGGACAACGTATTGTGTTGTATCGTATCTGATACTTCACTTTTGATGTGTAAAATCTGTTTTCTTGCCGTGTCCATCACGTGTCCTTGCCGTATTCATGGCGTATCCGGGCATCATAGATGGCGATGGAGGAGCAGACCAATGGTCGATTTGGAGAAACAGGGCTAGGGTTGCAGTTGTAGTTGATTAGGAGAAATAGGAGAGAAAATCAAGGGGAAGGTTTTTATAAAATAAACACGATATTGCACCTTCCCCCTCAGTTTTTCCTTTTCTTAAAAAAAAAAACTCAAAAGCAGAAACTAATTTGCTAGTTTTGCCCATTTCGTTCAAACCGGGCGAAAACCACAATTTCAGAAGAAATCACAAATTTTGGTCGTTACAACACAAAATTGAAGACGAAAAGATTTGTGAGCTGTTTAGTTTCGGCTGAATGGCCAAAACGAAATAAAAATGACAACTATGAATACCAGCGACGACAACACACACCCACTCATCCACTGAATGGGTAGTTATATGTTTTAGTCAAATTTTGAAATGAAGCCAAGCATGATATGGAGATATAAAAATATATGGCAAATCAGAACCACCATGAAGAACAAAAAACTTTTTTTTAGCAGAAAAACTTTTTTTTATATGATAACAATTTATTTTTTTTGAATGGTCGAAAACAAAAATTATCATAAAGGAATTTGAGAAACAACCATGCACATTCATTTTCAAAAGAAAAAAAAAAACCTTGCACACAAGCATAGAGATCTAGGAAGATGAAACAGAAAATGCACCTTGCACCACATGGACAAGTGGTCTCCACTCATAAATGCACAGTTTGACCTTGTTCGTTTGAAGAGACATAAATGGGCCTGGTCGAAACGGGCTTGGGATGTGAAGAGACTTAAATGGACCTTGACCAAATGGGCCTGTGCCGAATGGCCTATTGGACTCACGGGGGTGGATATGAGGATGTAATGATTAGAACCCCCAAACTTGTGAAGCCATGTGATGTGAACAAGACAACACGAGAGCAGATGTCATGAAAATGGCTGTCACTCAAAATCTTGACGGTTTCAATTTCAATTCCATTTTATCTGTTTTGGAGAAGGTAAGAGTTGAAAATGTTTGAAACTGGTGAAATTATGAGGATTTCTATTTCGCATGAGGAAGCACTCTAGAAAAGGTTACTAAACTCAATAGAAGAAAACAATTAGACTGGTTTTGGCCTCTCTCCAAAATATTAGAAGAAATTGGAGGCTGAAGTTCAGTGGAACAACAGCCACAACCACAACCACAACCACAACTAACAACAAAATGCAAACACATTCATGGTTGAGTGGTGTTGGCATCTTAGTTTCACACACATGCCCATGGATTGATCCCTGAGTTCTCCAGCTAATGTATCACTCCTGGACCGAGTAGGGGGAAAAAAAACACTAACAACAACAATAAAATGGTTGGTGTAACAACAACAATAAAATGGTTGGTGTTGACGCTAAACACCGCAACTGAGAATAACAGCGACAGCCATAATAATAGTATCAATAATAAAACAGAGAGATGAAAATGCAGGGAACTCTGTTGGATGTGGCTCCTTTGAATGCTATTGACACTAATAATGAGATTTTTTTTAATATTAAATTGTATTAATCAAAAGCTTAACAGTCGACTCTAATAATGAGATATTGCTTGAGAAGATGATGAAGATTGAGTCTTAGCCAAATTTTTAGCATTTCTAATGGGGAGAGAGAGGAGATGTGTGAGGTTTTGAAAGTTCTTTATTTTTATTATTATTTTTTTTTAGAAAATGGGCTTTCGCATAATGGGCTAGATCCAGCCCAAGCTAAGGCCCCACAGTTGTCCTAACAGGGCCATAACAGGAGGATCAAGCCTCCCAATTAGGAAATATATCCAATAAACAACTATGGATTATTATTCTCTTTAGCATCATCCTTATTTTAGCTTTTTCCCTTTTAAGTGTCCTCATTTTAGAAGCATTTAGAGATTCTAAAAATAAGCTCTTATTTCATGTTTTAGAGCTTATTCAGTTTTTAGATTGTCTGGTAAGCCTCTATTTGCATTTCTCATTTGATTAGAAGTAGAGCCTCCGCCTCTAAAAAACATAAGGGGACCTTACTTTTAATTAGTGGTTTTTTGTCTAAAGCAGTAAGAGGTGGCAGTAGAGTTCTGTTTTCTTGTTTTACATAAGTGGTCCACTTATGATCAACCCAATCACTTCAGGAGCAAGGAAATAGGTGCATTTCAACCTATTGAGATTAACATTCTAATCAAATTTTGAAAATGACAGAAAAGTGCCCCTCTATAGCTCTAATTTGTACATTTACTAAACACCCTATTGTGTTGCAAGCTGTTTTTGAATTTTACAAAACAAACTAATTGTAAATTAGAACTTCAAAATTAGAGCTATTTGACTAGACCTCATCTAAGTAGCTCTTATTAGATTAGGGTAGAGTTTCCAAACAGGCCCTTAAGTCATTCCATATTTTTTTCAAGTCTAACTTCAAAGAGTGTATTTAAGAAAAGAAAGAAAAACTATGTCTAAAAGGAAACTTCCTTCTTTGGATACGCAAGAGGCTTGTTTAGGGACCTCTCATGAGCATTTTTAAATCACCTTTAATAATATTCAGTTTTTCTCCTCTTTGAGATAGAAACCAAGAAGTAATTGTGCTAGGCTTGGTTTGGAAGTGCCAATAATTGAGCAGATCTTTCTACACCATTCAGGTTGCGTTGCTAAACTTAGATTGATGGGGCAACAATTTCATTTTGAAGTTTTTGGGGGTATTGTTGTAATAGTTGATGGGCCAAATGACATTCCGATAGAGGCTTGGAAATGCTTAGGAGAAGTTGGGGGGATTTGGTTAACTGGGCTCCTCAATATGATATTAATGGCAAAGAAAATGCCGGGTGAATGGAGAAGTGTTGTTGTACCTATATATGAAAACAAGGGAGATATACAAAACTCAACCAACTATTATAGGATTGAACTTATAAGTCATACTATGAAGCTATGGGAGAAGGTAATGGAGCAAAGACTAAGATAGAAGACAGGTATATGAAAATCAAATTGGTTTTATGCCAAGGAGGTCAACTATGGAAGCTATCTTCTCATTTAGGCAATTGATGGAAAAATACTAAGCTAAGAAGAAAAATCTGCATATGGTCTTCATCGATCTAGAAAAACCTTACGACAAGGTACTTAGAGAATTAAATAAAAGAAATGTTCCAAGAGGTTATATGTATGAAGGGACGGTAACGAGTGTGAGCATGGTTTAAAATAGCGGCCGCTGTGAGCATTATCGGTCAAAAAAGCGGTGCTACGATCTAAAACCTAATAAAGCCAAGCAGTTTTAATTTATACTATTGTTTTCCCTATTTCTTCTCCTCAATAGCCTTTCCTATGGTTGTCTATACCCATATATGGCTTTAAATCACTAAAAAATCGCAAGATCGGTTGCTTGGAAGATTCAATTTTTTCTTAACACATCAAAATTTCACACTGCTGTGTGTCGCCGCAACCGCTACCTATTGCTCGCTATGTAGCATTTTGGCCATTGGCCGCCCGCCACAACCACTATTTTATCCTTCAGCATAAGAACTAACTGTGGAGAGACAAGTGAATTCCTAGTGATCATAGGTTTGCATCAAGGGTCAGCCCTAAATCCTTATCTCTTTGCATTGATTATGGAAGAGTTAACTGTTCATATTCAAGAGAAGGTACCTTGGTGTATTCAATGAAAGTAACCATTCCAAAAAAAAAAAAAGAGTACCTTGGTGCATGTTGTTTGTGGATGACATAGTGTTGGTAGATGAATCAAAAACCAGTGTGAATGCAAAACTCGAGAGATGACGAGAGGCTTTAAAACCCAAAGTTTTTTAAATAAACCGTACAAAGACAGAATATATGGATTGCAACTTCAGTAGGCATGTAGAAAAGGCTGAAACTACTGTGAAAATTGAAGCCCACGAGCATGGTTGTCAATGTCGTTTTGTTTTGGCCGAAATGGCCAGAACTTTTCATTTCATCCATGATACTGAAACGATACCAATCCATTAAGTTTTTGGTTTAATTTTCGATTGATTTCGGCCGAAATCCCAAATTAATGGATTTCTGCCAAATCAAAAACTCCTATTTCCTCTTTAAAAAACCAAAACCTCTCTGGTGAAGAAAAAATAAAAAATAAAAAGAAAAGAAAATTGGAGAAGAAAAAGAGGCGAGGGAGAAAGGCACTGATCAAACTGCCAAGAAACTTGACACCACTGCAACCTCTTGTCGCCATAGCCGATTGTAGCTATCGTCGCCTAAGCTCTACTCGTTCCTCCTCCTCCCTCCCTCTATCTCTCTCTCTCTCTAATGTTCTCAAACGAAGAGTGAAAGGTCTCGTCATGCTCTTTTTGCATCCCCCCACACCCCCAAAAAACAAAAACAAAAAAACACCCACCCACCCACCTCTCTAAGACATCCCTTTTCCCTTTTAGATTTTGCCCCTTCTTTATTTTTTTCAAAACAAAAACTCCTTTTGTCTTTTAGGATTTGCCCCTTCTTTCTAAGATTTTTAGAATTTTATTTTATTTTTACATATACATAATAAATATGCATTATATTTTTCCGAAAAGTTTTGCCGATATTGCAAAATGCCGAAATATTTCATTTTGGAGGCCAAACCGGAATGTGTACCTAAACGAAATTGACAACTATGCCCATGGAATACCACAAAACGATTCTTTCCTGGCTTTTTTTTCTTTTTGAAAATGGTGATGGTGTATTGATTCTTTCTGTTACCTTGGCTCGATAATTAGTAAGGATGGGGAGATTGATGAAGATGTCGAACATTAGATAAAAGCGAGATCGTTGAAGTGCAAACTTGCTTCTAGTGTGCTTTGTGACCGACGAATGCCAACAAGATTAAGGCAAAATTTTACAGGACAATGACTAGACTAGCTACGACCTATTGAGCACAATGTTGGTCACTCAAGAAGCAACATGTGCATAAAATGGATGTGGCAGAGATGAGAATGTTGAGGTGTGAGGCAGGTCAGACTAATGGGCCCTGCCTAAAGGTCTATCAAGCTCAAAGCCCACATGGACCATCAATGAAGTCCCAAGATTTCTCCAATGGCAAATCCCTGAAGGATTCTTTCCTACGGCAATTCCTAAATTTTCTATCTTCTAGTAGATTTCTTAAATTATAATAATTGTTACGATTTAACAATAATTAGGCAGTTTCTAAATTTTCCTAGATTCTTAGATTTAGAGAGTTTTCTAATTTGGTATGGTTTGATTGCTAAATCAGTACTTAGACTTTATTATGTAAAGAATGTAATCCCCTATCTTGGGATAGACTACAGAAATTGAATAAAAATTGAGTTTTCTCAAACATATGATTCTCTCATCTTTGGTGTGAGACCCAGACATCCTACCCTAAGCCTTTTGGCTTGGAGTTTAGCCCTTGGCTATCCTCCTCCTTCCCTGCGCTGCTTCAAGGTGGATGAGTGGTAAAACTAGGAAGGATAAAATTAAAAATGAGCGCTTTCACGAGCATAGTGCTTTTAAGAGCACTTAGGGGTAACATCAATAGGGGATAAAATTAGAGAAACCCGTTTGAGATGATTGGGGCATGAATAATGTAGGCCGGGAACGGCGTCAGTAAGGAAAAGTTTGACTAAGCGGGTTGATGGCCCTCTAAGGGGAAGGGGTAGCCGAAGAGGATGTGGATAGAGGCAGTAAAAACAAATCTGAAGAAGTGCAATTTATTTAGGATTTGACATTTTGGCTCATGCTAGATCAAAATAGAGAAACAAAATTCATGTAGCCGACCCCAACATAGTTGGGACAAGTCTTTGATGATGATGATAACATAGTTGTTCCATGCAATGTACCTATATATATTGTATAGAGATATTACGAATTTATTTATAATGAAATCTTCTCACTAATAAAAAAACTGGTGCTTAAGTTTCACAGTTCTATATATTTACATATGGAATTGTGCATATTTTGGCTGTGCAGGTGATGAATGCAAGAGATCTCCATAAAATGTTAAGGAGATTTACACGTCCTAGTACCAATTGATTCAGCTAAATCCAGAATTTGACAGCAAACAGGTGAAGATATATACAAACAGAACTGGTTAATATTTTGTTCATCTCATAGACAATTGGTCAACATGGTTATTGGCAACTTATTTACAGGCAAAGGCAGCCTACCTGCTCTCTTCATTACCAGAGGATACAGACACACATCTAGAATGTAGATACAAGTATAGATATAAAATAAAAGAAAACTGATGCAGCCCTTGGAGCTAGGCCCCCAACGAAGTCCATGGTCAAGCCCGTGGGAGGCCGATCTTATACAAGTAAATCAAAACTAGCTACAAAATCTTATCATTTCTTATTTTTAGGATTTTTAGTTTCATTATTTTTAGGATTTTAGTTTCTTTAAAGGTTGGAATTTAAATTTGATTAGGATTTCTTCCCCTAAAAATGTTTAGGGATAAGAAGAAAGAATTTGAGTTTGGTTTTCATTTACATTAAATACCCATGTAAGCCCTAGCCAAGGTAGTTGTGGATATATTATTATCGTTATGATCTCTCTCTCTCTCTCTCTCTCTCTCTCTCTCTCTCTCTCTCTCTCTCTCTCTCAGGGTGTAAGCATTGCATAGGTAGTGCAAGAACCTAAATCCTACTGCAGATGTTGGCCAGGACCTTGATCTTGACTACATCATATTTGGTATCAAAGCAAACCAATCTGCATAAAGAAAATATATTCATTCACACATATTTACGTACTACAATCATGCAAATCAAATTCATCCACATATCACACAATAAGATCTAGGACATGCAAACCAACATGCCATGAGGAGGATGAGCTTAGCACTACAAGTGATGCAGGCCCTAGGGTTAGGGCTTGCGTGAAAGTGCCTAAGCACAAAGAAGATGCCGGGGCACTTGTCCGCATACACTATCACACGTCTCCACAGAGACTTCACACGAGGACGCACCTCAAGGAATAAAATCCACTCAATTCTATTCATTATCAAAGTCTAAGAATTCCTTCTCTACGATGCAATTTAAATAGGAAAAGCAAACTTAAGGGTTAAGGAAACCTAATCAAACTAGGAAAGCAATAAAAACTATCCTAATTACAACTCTTTCAATAAAATTAGAAACCTACGAACAACTAACTAGGGAAATAAAAAGGGAATAAAGATATTCCTAAATTATCTTGGGTGGTCCCACGCTTGCGCTAATATGTTTTGCATCAGCAAGATATTTGAAGCCACCATCTGGGCAATACTCAATTACAAGCCTAAAAAAAATCAAGCCAATCAAGTCTTTAATCCACTAATTTTGGTTGCACATGCCTTTCGAAGTCTAGGCCTCCATCCCTAGAATCTAAAATATCTCTGCATAACATTTCTTGGAGTCTACAATTAGACCAATAAAGCTTGATTGATGAGCTCTCATTAACATTAATGTTTGCGTGCCACTTATCTGCACTGACATAAAAATTGGAATGGTCACCATCACTTTTCCCTAAATTTTGATAGCCAGCTAAACAACTGAATATTGTCAAAAAAAAAAAAAACACACGGACAGGGGAACATGAGGTGAATAGAAATCTACATGAAGTGATTCTCAAGTAAGCGATTCTCAAGTCTCACAGCAAACCCACTGTAGCACAATAGAGTCAGGACCTATGTTTGGCTTCTTTGTTAAAGATTCATGGTCTTTTTTTTCCTCAAATCCTTTCCATAATCTATTAGAAGTAAAAGTAAGCCTCCACGTTTGCCTTCCTAGTCCTTCTTGCACAGTCAATGAGCCAGAAAAGAACAGAGGAACAAGAAAGGCCCCTTCTTTAGCACTAAGGATGAAACGAAGCGGGCGATACATAGCGTAGAGGAAATACGTAGCGGCGTAGCGGTGTGATTTGAAATACTCACAAAAAAAATCTGAAAAAATTCCAGAAAATCCAGAAAATTGTAAAATGAAAGAAAATGTGGTTCTTTTGCAAAAGTAAGAAAAGGGGGTGTAGCGGTGCCCTCAATATATAAGGTCCTATATCGCTATATAAATAGAAAATAATAGTAATGATTAGTTTTTTCACATGTATTCATGTTCTTTAGTCATGCTAACTTAGAAAGTAATGAAAAGCTCATTAAAAAAAAAAAAAAAAAAACTAGAACATGAAATAAAGGCATAAGACTTAGGAGTTAGGTCATTAGTGAACACTGAACAATCAATAGTCAATACTTTAAGCCTCAAGGTTAAAGGTTCAAATTCAATCAAGTGAATGAAGTGGTCAACACTCAACAACTCAACATTCAACACTAATTTAGAAATGAAGTGGTCAACACTCGTCCTCTCAGAAGATGACACATCTGATTAAGAGGAAGACTCCAAGGTCAACAAATAAATCAATTACATCTCCTACAAAACAATGATGGAGACCGTGGGCTTCTCGGGCCTCTCCCACTTAGTTATTTAATAATGAGGGTTCTTTTAAAACAGTTAAATTAAGACCAGTTTAAAATTTAGTAGTAATAGGTAACCATATCTATACTACTACACACATTCCAAATATAATTAAACATGCTTAATATCATATATTAACAAATAATGATAATAATAGACATCCAAGCACAACAAAGAAAGACAAACAGTAAAAGAGGCCTGGCTATCATGGTCAAGTAGGATCCTTTTGTTTTCATAATTGCGACTTCTTTAAAACATGCGTTTCGCAGAGGGGGGGGGGGGGGGGGGGGTGGTGGTTTGTTTAACACTGCTGATATGTATCGGCCGCCACCCGCTATTTTAATCCATGAGTCCTAGATGATGAATCTTCTTTAGATTCCTTAGAATAGTTGAATCTCTTGATTTTGTAGCAACAAATCTTGACAAAATGGAGTTGGGACCACTAGGGGGACACACAAAGGGTTCACAGCAGTAAAAATGGAGAAACAAGAGGAAGGAAGATGAAAAAAGTTGAAAAGGTAGAACGAAAAGTCGTCAGGGGGGTTTTATTACCCCCCAGCGCCACGTAGCGGCCGCTACGGGCCGCTACAGGTGCGTTACCCGCTAAGTTCAATATATCGTGGCAGCAGCTGCCGCCATGGCCGATGCGTAGCGGCCGATATTTTCATCCCTGTTTAGCACACTAGCATTTGCTTCATTCACAACCAACTCTTCAATTAGACAAGACTCGAGAATTCCATTAGTCTCCCAACTTCATCGTTTCTTAAAATTCTCGAAAGGCTTGGGAGACACAATGAGCTTTAACTTAGGAATAAAAGAACCATTCCCTTTCCGCCCATTCTGCTCTTCGGCCTATTTTCAAGCTCCACTGTCAAGTTTCTATACGTATACTCCAGCTTAATGCCATGTTCCTATGAAATCACCTCCTTACTAAAGCCCAGTACTATGTCTAAGCAGGGTGGTATTAATAATCTCCATGATACCCTTTTCTCTCTCTTGACGATCCCCATGCTAGCAGCAAAACTAAGAATTCCCCACAAAAATCCAATTTCTTTTTTTTCCCTGATGAAACGGTCTGAAGCCCCAACCACCAAACACCTATGAATTCAAAGCCATTCTTGGCATATACACAATCCACTCCATAGAGAATAAAGAAATGACTCCACAAGTAAGACATGAGCACAAAATAAATGTTAAATAGTTAAGGTGATTGACCATTTCCTCTTCCCCAGATACCGATCCCATATTGAAATTGTCAGAGCCATGTACATTTTATAAATAAACAGAGTTGACTAAACATAGCACAATCATAAGTCATAACAATGTTATCATTATTTTCGAAAATCTAATAGTGAGGAGAAGCACTTTAAAAGCTGAAATCAACAAACCAGAAGCTTCATCACACAATAACAATTGTCTGATTAACAAATAGCACTCAACAAAGTATCACAATTCATAAATTAACTAAATGTTATCATAAATGTCAGGAAAGAAGAAGGAATCCACTCCCTATTTCCACCAATAGCAACATACATAGCCACTTTACCCTCTGCCCACAACCCATCCATGTCTTTCATCTCAAATAAACCCTAAATCAGTAATCTAAATCCCTCAAATAAAGAATAGGGACCACTAACATCACCTTGTGAGAAAGTTGTGATTAATTTCAAATTAGCCAGCACAGATCTCTATCTTCTAAACTAACTCCACAATAGATTCAATCACAAAAAAAAAAAAAAGTGAGATGTGCAGTGAAATTAGGGATTCTATTTCTTGCATCAACGAATCACCAGATAAAAACAAAACCAAAAACAAAAACAAAAAAAATTATTATTTTTGGAAATGAAGATGATGATGATTGATAATATGAAGAGATAGAAATGAGGACCTCTTTGGTGGAGAGCTCTGATTGGTAGGGAAGGACGAAGTTGACGGTGATCTTGGAGGGGATGGAAGAAGGGGTTGGAGGGCGAGGCTTCATGAAAGAGAGTGGGGTCTTTGGGGGTTCTATGTTTGGGGTCACCTTCTTCCAAGCCTCTACGAATGCTGAGTCGACTGTGGGAGCTGCAGGTAGATCTGACATGGCTCGACCTCGGCTGATGCTGCTGCTATAGCCTATGGCTCGAGACAACAGGCGAGGTGCGTTTCGGAACATAGTTGCGAGGATCGGCCTCTCTCTATCTGTATCTCTCGATCTCTTTCTGAACTAAGAAAGAGCAGTTGCGTCTTCTGCTATGGTGAGAGGAGATGATGGAAGATAAAATTATAATAATAATTGGCAGAGTGAGGGCGTAGGTTAGGCCGGGAGGCTCTGGAGGCGCACCATAAGATTTTTGGTTCGTTGTTTGAGAGTTTTGGGAACGTTTTATTGGTTTACGATGCTACAGTAAAATTCATGTTTAATAGGCCGATTTTTTTACTCTAAAAATAGCTTAGATAATTTTCGTGCTTTGTTAGGAAAACAATCCCTACATGGAGGAGTCGGAAATTCTCCTCTTTTTTTTTTTTTTTTCCGAGGAAGAGGAGAAGACCTAAGGAATGGATTTAAAGAGGAGAGCTACATAGCCTGGAAAAATCGCTAAAGTGGCTTTAAAGGGCAGAGAAAATGTAGGGTTTGGATTTAAGGCATGTCAAAATCAAATTGAGAGTCAAAATCAATTGAGCCTGATTTCTCAATTAGATTCAGTCTCTTTCATATATTATAATAGCCAAGGGATTTGGCTTCAATTTTTATTGGTAGTTATAAATTTGATGGACAGTTATGCTTTTTTCTCAAATGTTTCATATTCTCTCTCCACTAATCATGCAACTACTTACTTATTTTTTTCATCAAACCCTGTTTCAGTTGTTCCGTTATGTAACTATTCCCTTTCTACCCCAATTTCTCTTTTTCTTTTTTATGCAACTCGTCACATGGAAAGAGATAACTTTTTTTAATATATGATTATTTATTTTGCAGTACAGGTATATATCGTGCTAAATAAGGGTTATTGGGCTTGTCCTATTGTAGTTAACATGCTTGAAACCATGGCTTATCCTATTGAAAAGCTATTTATTTTACAGTTTATTGGGCCTGACCCCAGTCGACCCAAGTCTGTCATTAGGCTGGTTGGCTTTGTTTCTTGGCCAAATAGGACTTAATGGGCCGGTTAGTACTCGTGGGCTTGGAGGTAGTTATGAATGTTCCTAACCACCGTTACGGTACTTTGAAGTAACCAGAGACATCAAAAGCTCGGCACAACCAGAGAGCTGGTAAATGCAAACACAAAACTGCTCTCTACACACTGTAAATTTTTTTACCAAAAATACTCATGTCAGAGATTACCTAAAAAAACATCTATCAACTCTCTACATCCCCAACTTCTTTCTACCCACCCTAACCTCAACCACCACCACACCCTCCCGTAGGACCGTTGGAAAGGGAGAGGGAGCTAGAGACAGGGAGAGAGCGGAGAGAGATAGGGAGGGGGACAGAGGGAGGCAGGCAAAGAGAGACTGGGGGAGAGGGAGAGGGAGGGAGAGAGGGAGGTGTGGGAGAGGGAGAGGGAGAGGGAGAGGGAGGGAGAGAGGGAGGTGTGGAAAGAGAAACAGTGTGTAGAGAGCAATTTTGCTTGTGCATTTAGAAGCTCCCGCACAAATGTTTCCTTGTCTAACTGCCATTGTCCAAAGCCATATACTTTCTCTTCGCTCCGACTCATAACTGCATTTCCATTATCGACGACTACAAACAGAATTACCTATCTCATTGGGTTGAATAAACAAATTTGGCAAATGTTCCTACTCCCCGGTACAGAGGAAAGGGATACTATCTACTTCCCAATATGTGGGTGCATCATGAACTTCTTTGAAGTAATAATGGGAAGAAATAGGGGTGTAATCAATATCAATTTTGATAACCATCCTTCACTTCTTTCTAGCTGGTGGCTTGGTGTGCTAGGGAGACTACAGTAGTGTCTATCCAATAGGGGCGATCAATTTTGATGACTGATTATTGTCAATTCCTCGTTCTCACTGAAGGTGAAGCTCAACAAGTTGGGAATGTTCATGAGGTTGGTTTTTTTGTTTTGTTTTTTTTCTTCTAAACTTCATTCTTTAACTACAACTCGCCGGCAATTAGCAACAAGTTTAGTTTAGATGCTCTCGTTGTACAGTACTTGTACTGTATGAACTGATTATTCCAGTTGTTTCTTTGTCCTGATAATGGACATGCTCCAACACAAGTTTTTGCGTGAGATTGTGTCTTGATTCAAGTTGCCATATCTAAGCAACATACTAAGTGCTAACTGACACATTAATCATGAATTCATGATAATCATTGAACTGAATGAAAATTGAAACTACAAATATAAGACGTGTACAAAGCTACAATTATAGTATTTCAGTCCTACGGTACAAAGTTTAACAAGTGAGGTCACAGGCTGGACATGTGATCAGACCCAACATCGGAATATCTTTGGAGCTTTCAAGTTGAAAGGCAAGTGATTCTGCCAAATCAACAGCATCTTGAACCCAAGGACGCATTCCATGCTAACCATCCACAAAAGCTGCAACTTCAGATGCTAACATGCCTATGCCTTTCAAGTCTGAGGTTCCCCTAAGAATGCTGTAAGGAATGTCTGATGCATAAGCATCGCCTGCACCACACGTGTTCATAGGCACCCAAGGTGAAGGAGGAAAAAATATAGCTTCACCATTTATACCAATGTAAGAGCCTCTTGGCAATCGGTGACAGAGTCCAAAGTAAAAAATAAAAAAAAAAGGTATCTTGCAGCTGATATGGAACTCTCCTTCAAAGATAATGCCCTTGCTACATCACTGTTTACAAAGACTATCTGCATAATTTTCCATTATTTCCCTGAAACAAGGATTTCAGAAGACTGCTGTTACTCAAAAAGTACTTAAAAGAACATTCTCAGCAAAATAACAGAAGAAGCACATCACACCAAAATAACAAAGATGAGAAAATGAGAGCAGAAACTTGTAGGGGGTGTTTGATACTAGCACATACTTTAAGCTAAACAGATGCATATGGCTGAGAACACAGTTAATTGAAAAGGTGAAGAACATTTTTTTTAAGTAAATGGGTTCATATATTTCATGGTATCTTACCTTTTAAAGGTGTAGGTGTGTGTGGATGCACAAGCGCATGTGAGAAACTAACTAGAACACCCTTAGTAAGTTAAAAAGAATCCGAATATTTTACACTAAAATGAAACAAACATTTTGAAGTTAAACTAGTCCAATATATTACACTGAATGTACCAAAGACACCATTAATGAGTGCAAGGAACAATTCAAATGACAGCTAAAAACAACTTCAAAAGTACAAGGTGCAGAAAATGAATTTCACAATGAAACTAGAACTAGAAGCTTCTTTTATAGTAAAAATGATGGCTCTGGAAGGAAACAAGAAGCTTTTCTATAACAAAATCAAGTAAAATGAGGAAATCGAAGTATGGACTGAATTGAAAAAAAAAAAAAAAAAAACATTCCTAGCATTCTATCATGGATTAAAAAATTTTAAGCATCACAAAGCCAGCAGGTCCAACTTGTTCAAAAAGTTCTGTAATGACACAGATGCAGATGTGTTGTTAAGCATTTTAAGGAAACTTGTAGCGCAACAGATGAAGGAACACTTCCACTGAAATGGTGAAAGCCACATAGATGCAACTGCAAAAGATATGTGATGCAGCTTCATACAAGCCAATGGCTCGTGAACCTATTTTATGGATGAAGCTAGAGCTATACCATAATGTTGCATTATTCTAATCATTAGATTTGATTTTTCAATAGAGGGAACGATAAAAAGGGCAGAAGTTCACCAAGCTCTAAACCGGAGCCAATCAACTCTTTTCCTCTTCTTCTTCTCCCAATTTTTTTTTTTTTTTCCTTTCTGACTTAATCCCACACTCATGAACAAAGATGGACTCATTAATGTTCCTCCAGGTAATGTGGGTTCTCTTTCAAGATGACAAAGCCCTCAAGTACCGGTGAAAGAGGAATATACCTGCAATCAGAATTCATAGATTACTGTAATGACACTATAATTAAGAACTCATTGCTTCATTCAAGTAATGATATAAAAGAAAAGTCTATTAATAATTTTGTGAGCCTTTTTATAAATTTTGTGGCCCAATAGTATAAGCTATTAAATATTAGTATACCATATCATAAAAGATTAAAAGAACAGTAATTTAAGGATTCTTACTTTTCAGTTAAGAGTTCAGCGTGTTCAGCTGCAAGCACAACGGGGGTTGTACACGTCCGGACTGGTTGACCCACACGAACAGCCACAGCCAGCGGCTCTAGATTCTCATCCAGAGTCATTAGCATTCTCGGCTGTAGAGACAGATAAGAACATCAAGAAAATCAACACGTATGGGTCAGAAGGCAATAATCTCTAAGAGGGGACGAAATCCAACCTGCATCGCCAGAACTAGAAAGTATAAAACATAAGGGTAGTCTCCCAAAATGATTGATTTCATGTCCAGACATGCACACAACACTGTTATGATGCCAGCAAGATGGGTCCTATAAAAAGAAACTTCAGGGTTGAATAATTATTTATATGAAAATGCTGGAATGGAACAAAAGCCATATGGATACAAATTACTCACGGGGAAAGTAACAAATGATTAGAATGGTAAGGAGAAAGAGTCAGAAGCCCCTTCCCAAGGTGTAGCAAACCTTGAGCAATCCTCACCTGAACATAACATGGTATTAACTACATTGAGTACTTAATATGAATAATTGCACCGTACAAGCCAAGATAAGTAGTAACAACAAAATAAGAGGGGAAAAAAAAAAAAACACTTACACAAAAGAGGAGACTTCCTTCTTTGGAGTAATGCTTGGCAAGGCCTTGAAGCATGCTTGCAATCTGGGCATTGTTAGTGCCTGCACCAATTAAACCTAAGGATATGATGGCACACTGCAAAACCATTGTAGATTTTTTTTTTTTTTTTTTTTTTGAAAAAAGAGAGAGTAATTTGAATCTTTTACATATATTCATAACAGAACATACCATTGCCACTCCAGAATCAGTGTCATGGCTGAGTCCGCTCAATGTATCCATGACATTTACCTGATAAAGGAAAGCCAACTACAGTCACATATTACTTCACCAAGAGAAGAAAAAAAATTTGGTACCCTCATACACACACATATATCACCTTTGGGTTGGATATGAAGAGAAGAGCAAGAGAAAGCGGCACCGCTCGTCGTATATTTTGTTCTTCATACTTCAATAGGCACTTTAGGGACTGGATAGCCATATCAAGGCCCACCTCTTCGGCCATAGCCACGAGAGCAATTCCAATCACAGCGGTCCCCTGATGGGTGTCACCCTCCGCATCACTCTCCTCTTTGGTGAGTTCTTCACAATATGCAAGAAGATTTTGAACCTATATGACAATGATATAAAAGACAGTTAAATAATTCATCGTGTTATGACTTCTAGCTGCATCAGGCAGTAGTTTAGAGGAAAGACCTTCTCAACATCTCTAGTTCCAGCATATGCAAGAGATCGGAGGGTCAAATCAAAACATTTGCGAAGTTTCTTATGGAAAACATCTGTAAGTTCTGCTGTCTCTTCACAGCTCCCCTGTAGTAAAGAAAATCTTCATAACCACAAGATCCAGGAAGAAACAATAATGCAGCAAAAGCATTTCACAGTTTAAATAAGAAACTGAAGTACAAATGCCGACACATAACCAACAAATAGTAACAAAATAAAATTGGGCTTCAGCAAAAGCCCGAGAATTTGACGAGGCTAAATATTCTTCGTTTTGGTATGTGAGGCGAGGCAAGGAAAGGGAATTAGAACTGGATATTATCTACGAGTAAGATGTCCAGCATCTTAAACATGCAATGTATTTGGGAAGTCTCCTGGTAGTAGTCATGAAATAAAGAATTCGATACAGAAATTGGGAGAACAGACGAAATAAGGTTTTGGGACGATTTACTGCTGATGTGTCTGTCTTGTCCTTGTTTCTAGTCTGTCTCTTCAAAAAGGTTTCCGAGTCAGCATCATGGTGTTTTCAGAGGTAAGATTGTTTGGAATCTTACATTTCAGAAAGGTCCAAAGGAGGTTGAAATCATTCTGTATCAGAGTTTTCCCAGATCTATTATGTACAATTCTAGTTGGAAGTCCCCGGACAGGCGGACACGCGCGTACACTCCCACACACACATGCAAATAAATAAATAAATAGGGTCCCTTTCCAGTTAACGAGTTAGATTTGTTGATGTCTTCCTCTAAAGAAACTATGTGGCCATTATAGAGCAGAATGATAAGAATTTCTCATCCTATCATATACATGCTCTGCCACATCCATCATGTGTCCAATCGCTTCAATGTTGTATCTGGCCCTGGGAACCAACTAGAAGAAGTTAAAGGTAGGAAATGTGCGAGAAATCCTAATAAGTTGGCAGTTGCCACTTGCCATGCTTTTCCCTAGGAAGGTAGAGTGGATAATTCATTAAAAGAATGATGATGCTACAATTCATTTGAAAATTGGTGGAAGATGCAACCGCCAGGTAAAGGAAGTTGAATGTTGATGGTGGTTCAAGATAAAATCAAGGCCTGTGGGGATTGGTGGCATTCTGCAGGATAGCAAGATTATTATCACCTTGGTCTTCTCTTCCTAGGTGTCAAAAGAGGTAACAGAGGCCGGAGAACTGGCAACTCAAGAGACACTTTGTGGAATGTTCCAGGCCAGCAAGGAGGGAAGGAAATATCAAAATTGCTTCTTAGATAATCAGATGGTCATGCCACAAAATGGACATTTGCTACATCCATTTCCAACAGAAACAAATGGGGGTTCTGGATAATTGGATAGCTGTTTGGTTTTTTCCTTTTAGAGGAATTTTTCTCATCTTTCTTTTTTTTTTATAATTTACTGACTTCAGTTTGGATGGAGATTTCATTCTTCTATACAGTCTGCAATTATTATCCAGCTCTGTACAAAATATCTACATATTAAAGATGAAGTAACAAATGAAGATCAAAGATAAACAGTTGAAAAAGAAAGCAGCTAGTATCATTATCCGTGAAATATATGCATCAGCAAGTTGGTAGTCCCTGCTGTACCCTACATGGCATGCAAGGGCCACGAGACAAGGCCCCTTAGATTATATCCTTCTTTCCAAGATAAGTAAATATGAAGAGCAGAGGAAGAAAATGGTATTACCTTTTTCCCAAGAAATACAAGGCCGACGCCCAAAGGAAGAAATCGAAGGAGAGGATTGCTTAATTCAGCCTCACTTCGGTCCATTGTTATAGAACTGATAATGGAATTAGCAACTATTTGGTTGCCAGAACCCACAAAGACCAACCCCAGTGAGATGGCAGTGAAGGCAAGAACATCAAGTGGTGCAGTTAGGTCTTCCAAAATGGGGGACAAGAGACTATGAATCTGATGAGAAGAATATCATAGAGAAACCGTCAAGGAAACTACAAGGAACCAATGAAGCCTGGCACTGATCACGATGCAACTCAAATGATAAGATTTCTTTTACAAGGAAATTACCCGCCCATTCTGAGAACCTGCATATGCAAGGCCGAGGCCCATTATCGCCCCAATACGGATGCTAGCATCTTCTTCGTTAATATAGTTGGCTAGACGGTCCAAGGCCTAAAAAAAGGAATTCACCAACCGACACAATAAACAAATTAGAGGAAACATAAAATGCTAAATTTGGGCCATCTGCTTGGCCCTACAAACCCATGCATGAGGCCAACATTTATATGACCCAAGTTGTGTCCAAGGGTGTAACAAGCCAAGCAAAGCTAAACCAACAAAATCCTGCCAACTGGATGACCCTGACAGTCTTTCTTCAGTTGCCAAATGTAGATCATTAGATGTGATTTCCTTTTGCAACAGACCAACTGGATAGAGAAACGAATCTGACTGGACATTTTTGGTTCATCCCATGATCGGGCTCATCAGATCTCAGATGAACATCTTGGATTACGAAAGACGATGTCCCACATGCAGCATTGTGGGAAGATTTTTTGCTTCTCACAATTGACAATCATTTGACACTTCAATAATTCAATACTTGTCCCACTAGGTTCAAGGGGTCTAGAAGACATTAAAGGAAACTCACTGGGACACTATCATCTTTTATTCCACAAGCAATAATGCCAACAGCCAATAGAGCCCCTGCAATGACATGATTGTCATTGCTGTCAAAGTACTTATCAATTTGTGCAAGACCAGCATCAACATCCCACAGCAGAATCAATCCCTACAACACAGCAGTAACAATCAACGGCATCGCTAAAGCACATAGCCACTGATACCATGCATGGGAAAATGCAAACCATACCAAGCTTGCTGCAACACTGGTCTTCCTATGTTTCTTATTTCTGAAAAGCCAACTTCGTGTCGATTCTGACCCGGCAGTTATCAACTTATCCTGCAGCAGCGAAACAGAATGAAAATGCGGAATTGGCAACGGGCTGACTGATGAAAATGAATCTCTACCTGACCAAATCCTGCATTCACAAATGCATTCATAAAAGTAGCAGCTACATGCATTCTCGCAATATCAGCAGTCGACCGACAATCAAATGCCAGACGGACCTATCAAATCATAGGAACAACATCACGGAAGGAAAGGCAAACTTCTGTGATCTGATTTATAATATCAACATAACATGAATAAAGAATATCCCATGCAGCCAATGACAACACTACTAAGAGTTTTGGAGGCATCAGTTCACAAATAATCAAACAAATATAATCATTTATTCTGATGAAAAGATCAAAATAACTATTAGTATTGGAGGAATCCAATTGACCGCATCACAAGGGCAAAATTTGTGGGCTCACACTGGCCCCCCCTTTTTTATAACAATAAAGTTTTATTAAGAAGCAAAAAAGAAAACAAAACAGGACAAAGCCACAACAAGCCAGCTCACAAAAGACTCTAAAAAAAAAAGAACTACAAAACAAAATGATACTATACATCAAAATTAAGAGATGAAAGAAAAACTCCCTCCTTTGCAAGAGCATCTGCCATGACATTAGCGCCTCTTAAAATATGATTGAAGCAAGCACCAAAATGAAAAGAAATATCCTGCACCTCCTCCACCCAATCCGCTAACCTCCATGGAAAAAACGACTTACCAGAACACCACTGAATAACAGAAAAAGAATCGCCTTCAAGAATAACAGTGACACACCCCATCCTACGCAACTCACGGGTTCCAATCAAATGAGCAAAAAGTTCAGCTTCATTAGCATCAATCAAATCCACAGGCCCTGTATAGTTTCGAACAACCACACCAAACCAATCTCTAATAACACCCCCAATTCCACCTCTTCTAAGAGAATGAACAAAACTTCCATCAAAATTTAGCTTCAGAACACCCCATGGAGGATTCGACCAAAGCACTCTTTTCACAGGTTTAGCCTTCCAACCTCCTCTCAAAACATCTACCCAAGAAATATTGAGATCACTCAAATCAACACCTTCAAACTCTTGTTTAGTCCGTACCCACTCCAAAACAGACCAAACAATAGACCGAACAACCTCATCCACATAACTACTCTTATTCCTGAATAATCTATCATTCCTCTCCAACCAAAGCTTCCATAGTGTAGCATACAACACTAATTTCCATAAGATTCTGCCACGAATATACTTGCACCCAAATCGCCATTGATGAAAAAGGTCATTCACTTCCCTAGGCATGACCCACTGCATACCAAACATGTCAAGAATAGCGATCCACACTTTATAAGCAAAATGAAAATGGATCATCAAATGATGCACCGACTCATCTTCTAAACACGTAGAGCACCCATTAACTATAATATGGTTTCGTCGACGAAGCTTGTCAATAGTCAAAATTTTATGCCACCTAGCAATCCAGCAAAAAGCTAAAACTCTTGGAGGAACGGAACGATCCCAAAAACTGTGCCAACCAATCACTCTCTCAGAATTTTCAGTCAAGCTATTAAAAACAGACTTGACAGAAAAATTACCTTTAACATCAGGCTTCCAAACCCTTTTATCTCCGCTCCCCACTGATAAATAAAACTTATCTAGCATACCAAACAAACTGGTAAAGTCAGAAATTTCTTCATCAGTTAAATGCCTTCGAAAACAAAAATCCCAAGACAAACGGTCTCCTGTAAAAGACAAATGATCAGCAACAGTCCCTTTAGACCTTCTGTCCACTAAATAAAGACTAGGAAAGGGATGATTCAACACATTTTGCCCACACCATTCAGCATGCCAAAAGCTAACCTGCTGGCCATCATGAATCCTATACCAGATTCGTAAATCAAAATCAGCCTTAACAGAAAGAACAGATTTCCATAAACCTGAACTCTTATAATCCTTATTCTGCACACACCATCCTTCATTACCCAATTGATATTTACTAATCAAAATTTGTCTCCACAAGCCTCCATCAGGTTCTCCCACCCTCCATAACCACTTCCCAAGAAGTGCTTTATTGACTTTCTCGATTGAACGAATACCCAAACCACCTTGAGAAATAGGAGAACACACGGTTTCCCATCAAACCAAATGATATTTTCTTTTCTCCACAGCATCATTCCAAAGAAAGTCATGCTGGAATTTTTCAATCCGGCGAAGCACATTTTTAGGACATTTGAAACAAGACAAATAGTAAATTGGAATACTGGAAAGAGCAGACTTTATTAAAATAATGCGTCCTCCCAAAGACAAATACCTCCTCTTCCAAGAACTAAACTTTTTATCAACATGCTCAACCACCAAGTCCCATAAGCTTTTCTTGGGAAGCCCCAAACATAAAGGCACCCACAAGTATTTAGAAGGGAACTTCCCAACTTTACAACCAAAAGCATTAGCTAATGAATCAAGAAGACTATCCACCACCCAAACACCAAGCAGTTCGCACTTTTCATAGTTAATCTTCAACCCAGATAATAGCTCAAACCATTTCAACAAATATTTTAAAGTATCAAACTGGACCAGAGAAGCATCACAGAAAATAAAAGTATCATCTGCGAATTGTAAATGAGTTACCTCATGATCATAATTTTCAACAGAAAAACCTCAAATTAAACCTGTTAGATTGGCTCTCTCCATCAAAGCATGCAAAGCCTCCGCCACGATAACAAATAACATAGGAGACAACTCACACTGGCCCCTTAATTTGTCTGAAGTCAAGAATATGTTGCAGGATCCCTTCAAGGATTCACCTCGGGTTGGGGAAGAGCATTTTTGACAGGAGAGACAAGCTCATATGGTTGGTAACTCTGCCCGCCATCATTTGGTCACTATGAAAGGAAAGAAACAATAGCATCTTCAATCACAAGGAATGCCCAATTGAAGAGTTAAAAAAAAAAGGGACAAGGCAAGAATCGCTTTGTAGTTATCAATGTGTAGGAGTTCTAAGAAAATGAATATCAAACTTCTATGAACAAATGTTTCAACCAGGAGAGCCTATGGACTCAAGTTATGTTACCTATCCAAAAAAAAAAAAAAAAAAGGGAAAAAAATGAACTAATTGAAACTCACCACTAGTTGGAAATCTAGAATTCAATGAGGAATTGAGGATGGTACAAGCAAGGGCCCTGTAAGTATTGTGGAGCTGTTCCAGGATCAAAACAGGGGAACAGAAGTTTCCTACAGAACGATGAGCATAAAAAAAAATCAAATGAACAAGAATTTCTTGCTATAAGAGAAGCACCAAGGATCTTCTCAAAGGATATTTTTGGGCAAACTTATTATTTTAAGGGGGGTCACACTATGCAGGGCTAGAGGCAAAGAAGTGGGGTTCTGAGCCATAGCAGTTAGCATAATGGCAAACAGAATGGAGTAACTGAGGTGTCACCTATTGCCGTCCTTTCACCATGTGTTACAAAAAGCAATGAACTACTTGACCAAGGGGCAAAAGCAAGAGTAAATAGAGAAGATATGTTTTGAGTTCTAACTTACCTGCATAAGTTTCGGTTTCACTTGCTAACCAAAAGGGCAAAAAGAAGTTTAGGATTTTCATTCAGATACAAGTAAATTTCTGTTGTTCACAGTGTACTCTGTACAGACTCTTGTATACAGTAATGAATTTTACTCCCTTTGACTATAAATAAAATATATATATATATTCTTTTTTTTGTGGAACCAACTCTGAACAAGAGGAAATTTTAGATCCCTACACTAGAAAATTGCCAATCATGCAAGATTAATGTATTAATCATTTAGGCAATCAACTGTGCAAGATCCCACAATTATGGGTTGTGCCGATCCTCTCAGACATCAAAATTTATGAGCAGAAAACATTGATGCAAAATCAATGAGGAATTGGGATGATCAAATCCATATATCCAATCTCATGCCAAAGCTTAACTATGATTTAGGATTTGACACCTAAAACCAAATATATAAAGTACCAAGTTCCAAAATTGGAAAGAAAGATTTGGGACTTCATTAATAATTGTATGGAGAAAAAAAGGACAAAGAAATGCCTCAAGTTCTCCTAGAAAAGGAAGCAGATGATAGCCCTTTTGGACTCTCATAGTTACAGAAGCACATTGACAGGAACTCAATACCACAACTAGACAAAACATCATCAGCAACTGCCTTCACTTCTGTATAGAAGAGAAAGCAGATGACGACCCTTTTATGACTCTCTTAGTTGGAGAACTACTCATACAAAACTCAAAACGACAACTAGACAGACACTATGAGCAAATTGGACGGTAAATTTCCAAATCATGTCAGAAACACTTAATATTAGGCTCATTGGATGTGTGGCTTAAAAAACCATCAACCCAACCCAACGTTGAAGCTAAGGGGGATCCTGGCCTGCTCCTTGGGCTTTCTATTGTGGACATTGGACCCGGATGGCTCATGGTTGGTGGACCTCTGGCCCAAGGGATCCATGGGTGTCATGATTGAACCATTGGCTCGACCACGAGGTTTAAATTGATGGCTACAGTTGTACGCAATGGTATCATTTCCAACCAGGGTGATTATTGGCCCATTTCTAATCAAAGAGTTTCTATTGGAAATGACAATTACACTGGAACACAAAGGAGATACAGAACAAAACTGATTAATGGTACAATCTATAGGAACAAAATGACTTAATAAATACAAAATGCATCTATCAAGCCCTGGATAGGCAAAGAGGCAAGCACTCAAGGTCTTCACATCACCTTTCTGACTAAGAAAAGAACCCAAGACCATTATTATCCTTAGCAAGAGCATTTTCTCTATGTTAGCCTACACAATAATATGTAATTAGCTCCCCATCAACTGATTAACCAAAGGACACACCGGTAAAATCAGCTATTGATCCACATTTTGTACTTGTTCATAGTTATGGTCTGGATTCAGAACCTTAGATCAGATCGGAATAATAAATCCATACCCAGGTACCGATTCATATATCATAATAATGCTTGTGTAGATATACGTAATATGCACATTCACATGTTCTACTTGAATGAAAATGATACTAGCTTACTCCTAAATGACAGCACCCCCATGTCGTGGCATATATTGGGAAAGAGGTACATCTGTTTTGATATATAAAAATGAGAAAGCAGTGATGATTTTGGTAAGGGGGGTGGTTCACATGGGTTGCTTTTTGGTTAATTAGCCTCTATAGACTTGCAAGATTTATTTATTTATTTTGTGTGTGATTTATTCCCTCGTTTTTTTCTGTTGGGTTGGGTTGGAAGGGGAAGGGTTGGAATTGTATTCTTTATGCGGAGAACATTTTGGGGAAGAGAGTTTTTGTTATGCTTTCTGTGGCTTCTTTAATTTCTCTACAGTTTATGATCCAAGTAAATCTTGAATTGGGTATGGGTCTTGACACAATCAATTGCAGGTCTGACACCTATATGTTCGATCCTTATTGGGTTGGTACATATTCAGGTTCCTAAAGTAGATTAAGGTATGGAAAGGTAACTCATGGACTGAACATGTGCCGCCCCCAACCCACCCCAATGATCCCAAGCTAGGATCTAAATAAGGTGCTCCAAGAAGGGATTTGGATGGACACAAACGTCATGTACTACTATTTTGAATTCTTGAGGGATGGATGTGATTCATGTTTTATTGCTGACCCAAGTGTTTGTGTAAGTACTTTGTTGTGAAAGAGGAGTGTGTGAGTATTTCCAGTTAGTACCTCTACCTGACTATATTCCAAAATATTGCTTGCAAAGTTGGTAGTCGGATGGTTCTGATTCTGCTGTAGAGGCTGTGTTTGGGAACCATGGACATAGGGTGTGGGACGCAAGGGAAGCACGCATGCTGATTTTTATAGTGTATCACATATCACACTTCACCTTGCTAGTCGGATACGTTAACGAGAAAAGATGGGAGTTTTACAATAGTATGGCTGGAGATCGACGCTCGGTAAAGCACGCGGAGAAATTTGAATGTTATGTTACCTTAACCATTTATATATTTGTATTCCGAGTCATTTATATATTTTGAGGTGACGGACACAAATTCAACCACTAATCCTTTTTATGTTGTGCATTGTAAATGCTCCACGCAGGTTGCATGGTTGAATGAAAGGTATAGCCATTTCGGGTGGTCGGACCCATATCTATGGGGTTAGCTCGTAAAGTCGGGCATCCCTCATCAGCAAAATGGAAATGACTGTGGAATATTTGCAATGGCTTTCGCGAAACACTGTGTGCACTGCCAGCCCATCAACTTCACTCAAGAAGATATTCCCTACTTTTGCGGCAAAATTGTCATAGAGATATTCAAAATGAGCTGGTAGTTGAATGCTAACAGACTGGGTTTGACTGACTTGAGTGACTTCCCATGAGGGCTGCTGCGAAGAACGGAGCGCGAGAAAGGCTTCCTTTTTTATATTCTGTAGTTTTGTTGGAGGGTTGTCCTTGAGAGGCTTTTGTAGTGTTGTACTGTTCTATCTGAAACATATTGCAAAATTGGGTTTGATGTGGTGTTTCATTATTTAACACAGATTGTATATAGATTGGTTTTTCTTCCATTGCTGTATTTTTGTGTTAAACTTATGCTTTTGGTCTTTTGTACACATGGTTGAATGCATGTGTTTGGCTGTCGGATGGTGATAATGAATGCATGTGTGGGGTGTTCGAAAAAGATAATGGGTTCTATGTTGGACTCAGTTTGCAAAAGATGGGTGAACAGGGTGAACAAGGATGGTTGAATGAACTTGTTGTCATTGCAGGGAGGCTTTGTGTTGGCTGCTGTTGTAGTCTCCAACCAGATTGAAACTAAGTAGCTGCTGTAATAGGTGTAAATTGTCGATATCGATGATTTATATTCGTTGTTATCGGCAGTTTTCGTCAGTGGAATGAATAAATAGTTGTAACTTGTAGCTACTGGAATAGGTAAAAATTGTCGATATCGATAATTTATATCTATCGCTATCGGCAATTTTCGTCAGTCTAGTGAATTAAAAGTTGTAATTGTAGCTGGTGGAATAGGTTTAAATTGTCAATATCGATATTTCAAATCGGTCGCTATCGGCGGTTTTCGTCAGTGGGGTGAATTAAAAGTTGTAACACATCACTTGACATAAAAGGTAAAAATTGTCGATATCGGCTATTTTTACCTGTCGCTATCGACAAATGTTGTCAGTGAAATGAGTTAATAGTTGTAACTTTTTTGGTGCTGGAGTAGGTGACAATTGTCGATATCGACAATTAATATCTGTCGCTATCGAAAGTTTTCGTCAATGGGGTGAATTAAAAGTTGTAACTCAGCAGCAGCTGTAACAGATAAAAATCGTCGATATCGACATGTTTTACCTGTCGCTATCGACAAATGTTAGTGGAATGAATTAATAGTTGTAACTTGTAGTTACTGGACTACGTACAAGTTGACGATATCCCCTACCATTTATAGTTGTCACTATCGAAAGTCTTTGTCAATGTGGTGAATAAAAGTTGTAACTCAATTAATGCTAGAATAAGTTGAAATTTGTGGTGAAAGAAAAAACTCAGCAAAACAACATGGAGCAGCTGAATACAAGAAGATCTAAATTTATATAGAACATATTTATATCACCATTCACTTTCCAACATTCATCACATCTGTCCAATACTTACAAAAGTATTATAAGTTTCCAAAAAAGTGAAATTTGCAATGTTCACATCAACATAGATCCCATTTATAGTTGTCAGATCTACATGCAACCCATTTACATCACCAACCAGCAAAAAAAAAAAAAGAAAAAAAAAAAACCTACAATCTTCAAGCCTAGGTGGAACCCATTTACATCACCAACCAAAAAAAAAAAATTGTAATCTTCAAGCCTAGGTGGAACCCATTTACATCACCAGTCAGCCAAAAAATTCATTTCACTGTTAATAAAGCAAGGAACTTACTATTTACATCACCAACTAGCCCAAAAAATCACTTCATTGTTAAGGTCTAGAACAACCCATTTACATCACCAACCAGCCCAAAAAATAACTTCACTGTTAAAGGGAGGAACAACCCATTTACATCACCAGCCAGACAAAAAAAAAAAAAAAACCTGCAATCTTCAAGCCTAGATGGAACCCATTTACATCACCAGTCAGCAAAAAAAAATCACTTCACTATTAAAGCAGGGAACCTACTATTTACATCACCAGCTAGCCCAAAAAATCACTTCACTATTAAGGCTTGGAACAACCCATTTACATCACCAATCAGCCCAAAAAATCACTTCACTGTTAAAGGGAGGAACAACCCATTTACATCACCAACCAGCCCAAAAAATCACTTCACTGTTAAGGCCTGGAACAACACACTTACATCACCAACCAGACCAACCCAAAAAGCTGCATTCTTCAAACCTACATGGAACCCATATACATCACCAGCCAGCCCAAAAAAGGAATGCACTCTTAAACTAACTGTTCAACATATCACATAACTTCTTCAGCAAATCATATCACGTGGAGGATTGCGACAACCGCCACGGTTATGGCCCCTCTCTTTACAATTGGAGCAGGTAACTACCCTTCGTTAGCGGCCACGATCTTTGGTGTGAATCCTGTTTTTCTTTGGACGCCATGGTTGTTTAGTTGCTCGTGGTGGTAGAACTCTCATGGGGGATGTGTGTTCCTATTGCTTGCTGTCCCGAGTAGCATTCAGAACTTTATTGTACATTGTACGATAAACGCTTGAAAGGTACCAATGCTTGCAAAGCACATATGGATCATAGTTCCTTACCTTCATTGATGCCAGCGCACGACAACATGGGAGTCCCAAAATCTCCCATTTACGGCATGTACAAGTTCTGTGTTCGAGATCTACTATGTCCACGTACTTTGCAGAATGTACTTGAAATTCGACCATGCCAGCAACGCGAACATGAACCCTGTGGGCTTCCTCCATTTCTTGCCTTAGGATTTATTCCGCATACGGAGTTAAATGAGTAGTTACACTCTCTGATTGGAGAAGGCGCTTTTGATAGAGTTCCATTAACTTGGCACGTATCTCCTCGACCTGTTTTACAATAGGCAGTACCCCTGTGTCCTTTAACAGGTTGTTAGTACACTCCGCTGCATTGCTAGTTAGCATGTCATACCGACGGCCTTGTACATATGCATTTGCCCAACGTTGCCTCCCAATTGCCTTAATGCAGCTAAACCCCTCTTGGCTGACTGCACATATATCCGTCATATATGCCTCATAAACATAAGGCCTATAGGACTTTGCCGCATGCTAGAATTTCATGATGATTGCCCCGTCACTGAAAAGCGGTTTTGATATTTTCAGGAATATGACGGCAATAGTAACAGTGCATTTGCGGAGAGTATAGTGTTCTGGAGCGCTGGAATAAGACCCTTTTGGCGGTCAGAAACAATGGTCAAATTGGGTGGCTCTCCAAGCACTATGAACAAGTTTGCAAGGAACCACTCGCAACTGTCACGACGCTCGGCTTCCGCAAAGGCAAAGGCGATGGGGAGTAGCTTATGATTGGCATCGTATGTCACGGCTACTAGTAAGACACCATGATACTTGCCTCGGAGATGTGCACCGTCTACAGCAATCATCGGCCTTAGTGAAGACGTGAAATACCTTATACAAGGTCCGAATGCCCAAAAAAATCTTCTGAAACGGTCATCAGATGTGGTGTCAATGTTTGTTATTGTGCCAGGGTTGGTTTTCTGCAATTCAATACAGTAGAGAGGCAGAAGCTGGAACGACTCCTCGTATGATCCTCGCACTATAGGAAAAGCCATCTCCTTTGCTATGAGTGCCTTTCTATAGCTAATAGTCGACCCAAATTCCATTTGCTAGTCGCTCATTATCTCCTTCAGCCTTAAATCGACGTTCTGCCGGACCCTATCCGTGACGAATTCAGAAATAAGCGCCGAAGTTGCTTGTCAATGTGCCATGCCCATCATTGGCTTCGAGCATCGGTGCTTAGGGTTATATGTTCTAACTTTAAATTGTGGTCCTGATTCGACAATAGAAGCGTAGATCCACCAAGGACAATCTCGATCTTTGCAGCCAACCCTCACTTTGGTCAAGTTGGTCTTCAGGTGTTTAAGAGTGAAGTTGGCATAAATTGCAAACTTTGCAAGAGTATTCCGAAACGTCTGTCGATTAAGGAACTCACGGCTAACCCACATTTCATGAACTGAGTTATTACCAACCTCCGTGTTCACCTTCTCAGGCTCCATTCTATCCTCAAAATCAACAACTATGCTTTCATTTGAACGATTTGCAGTGTTCCCTAGATTGGCCTCGGCATCGTTGCTTTCGACCTTCACAATTGGGATCCGACGAATATGGCTGATGGCAGGATGTTCATCGGTTTGAATCTCATCGTGATTGTTTGGTCCAATGTCAATATCATCAATAACAAATATCTTTTCATACCGCCTGATGTGGACTACATTCATTAGGCAAAGAAGGGAAATGCATGTCATTGTCTTCATGGAGATCAACAACAACAACCCTTGAGCGGGCGTTGGCTCTACGGCTTGCTTCGCCGTACAAGTTCTTGACGAGGTCCTCACTTTTTCTGCACGGTTGTGAACTCGAACATTCCTTTCATACCTACAATGTATCAACAAAACAATAAGCAAGTAGGAAGACATACTTAGTATTTGGTAATCTATTGATTTAGCGATACAACCTATGCACATACCTCCATTGTTCTCCTCATACACATTGCCGGTTCCTCATACTGTTGAAGACATATAAATATATCCCATTTACATCATTCCCCGATGCTTTCAACATTCTCTTCACATCATTCTCGTCGTCAATGCTTGCCATTGAAAATGCCCATCCATTGTGATGAATGTATTGTATGCTTAATATCTGGATGGATGAGTCGCAATTAGATGCTTCAATTGCTTCGTTAACCAGTGGCTCATATGTTATGTCCGTCGGTAAATATCTCATCTTTTGATTTCCTTCGTTGTACACCAGACGGATTATATCAAATTGGAAGTCACCATCATAGTGGAATATGATTAACACCTCGCTAACTGTCATGCTATCATCAAATCAAAAGAACGTAATTTAGAGAAATATGAAAGATACATACAAGTGTATCAAATTGTAAGACAGAACAAGTGTATTTTTCTAAACCTTTAGCCACTGTTAAAATCCCCATGCTGGGATATATTTGATCATACAACAAGAGTTTATAGTCATATTAAAGTAATGTAATGCGGTAATAAAAAAACTATACAAAGTGCCTTTAATAGAAAGAATGTAATAGAGAAAAACAGTGCCTACAAAAACAGAAACCCCTTTTAAAACCAAAAAACCCAAAATGAAAATCAAATTGACCAAGCCCTAAACGAAAATGATATTTACTACAACAAATGATGGTCTTTATGAAAAACTACATATAGATATGCGTTTACATTGGACACCGGGTACAGTTTCAAAGGGCGTTTTTAGGGTTCAGACCACAGTTCTAGGGCTTCTAACAAGTCAGTACTCAAACGGAATCAAGCTGATGACATTTTAGGGTAGATGATGTAATATAGGAAGGTGTTTATTGTGTGTACCAACCTTTTAATGGAATCCAGCCACTACTTTGACTAATTTTTGAGGCATTTTATGAGAAGGAAATTCGCTAGAGCACATGTTGCGGTCAGTGAAAAAGGACTGAGAAAGAAATGCAGACACAGGGCGATGTATAAAGGGTTTATGTATAATGTTGATATCGACAATATCACTAAACGACAAAAAAAATACAGAAACCCAGCAAAAGGATCCCTCCCGTCTCTAAACTTTTGCTGGATCCTCTCCGTACTGAAGGGGTGTTGTGGGATTTTTCGGGTAGTTTTCCCTATCTAATATAATAGTTATTTTTGGACCTTTTAATCATAATTAATTGTTTATGTCTTGATCGTGGGACTCATACAATAACTTTCCAAAGCAATGAAAGGTAAGCTATGAGTTGTCGGTTCTTTGTAGGCCCCACATTAACTTTTAAAATTTTAATTGAGGTGTAAAGATAAGATTAGAGCATAAAATTTAATTGAGGTGTAAAGATAATTCGTGCATAATTGATGGTTGGTAGGCCTTAGGTGGGCCACAAAAGTTAAAATTCAAAGCGCGAGGCAAGTGGACCCCACTCTTGATGAGTGCCGTCCATATCACACCCCTGACCCCACCTAATGAGTAGGTACTGTGCCACACTCATTCTAACGGAGTGATATATGTGGAAAGCAAGACAAACTACTATAGATAATCTCATGCCGGGAGTAGTTTCTGAATACAACTTCGATGATTGGAACATGAAGATGACCCAAGGAGGATTAAAAAAAAAAAGAAGCAACAACATCAATCACAAGGCCCTGTTTGGATTAAAAAATAAAAAATAAAAAATTGAAAAACGAATGGGAAGACACCAAAGGGAAAAAAAGTATATATAATCAATCCCCTCTCTCCCACCCATTTGGCCACAGCTAAACTGGGCCTTGGTTATAGAATTTGTAAATAGGCTCCTGTGGTTTAAGTATTTGTCTATACCCCCGACCTTTTCGACTTAATACCTCCAATGTCCACAAAATTAGTAGTTCTAATGAGAATGGGCATGTAACAAGAGGTTTGTGTTTAATGTTTATAAAGATGACAGCTTAGCCCTTACATACATCGAACAAAAATGGGTATGTTATTATTTACAATAATAATATTATTTTATTTGAAGGCCCAATGGGTTCTCTTTCAATAACCTTTTCATGCATGTGAAGCCTAATCATTTATTTTGAAACTTATCAATCCAATAGTATGTCGTGCACATATTAGGTCAATTATAACCAAACTAAGTATAGATTATGATCGATTTGGATTTAATAAAATGAGCCCCGTGATAAAAATGGATTTATATAGGTTACTCTTTTCATGCTTTTTTTTTTTTTTATTGGAGGGTGTCCCCGTCCTTCGGGCCGGACTAATCTCTTCGGACCTAGGGGAGCGGGATAAATTTCCTGTGGTACCAGTGTGATAGCGCAATTTTGAACCCCCAACCTTCAGGAGTAAACCATGGTCCTAAGCCAACTGATCTACTCCTCGAAGTTCTCACACACTCAAATTATTACAATTACTATCAATGTTACAAGCTTTAGAGGAAAATAAATATAACCGTTTGAAATTATGTGTACATGGATAAATAGATGGGTAAAATGTCATTTTACTTTAAAAACATATGGTGGTTGCAAAGCTACTGTTTTGGACCATAGAAGGTATTAAAATGAAAGAGTAACGAGTTTTATGCATATATTGAAACCACGTGGTCCTATTTACAAATTCTTGAAACATCAGAGGGTATATACATAAGCTCTTCTTTTTTATTGGGAAGTATGCACTGGATGTGGCCCTATAAAGGAGAGGAGAGCTGTCTCCTGGTATGGTATCCCCCTCCTTTTAGGGTTTAAAGTTCAACATAGATGGAGCTGGAGCGGTAAGTTGAGAGCGGCGGGAATTAGAGGAGTGCTTCTCAGTCGTAATGGTAAGTTTTTGCTTATGTTCTCCAAGTGTGTGGGTGTGCACGATTCAATTCCAATGAAACGGAGGTGTTAATCATTTTGGATGGTCTTAGGTTATTTTCAAGAAGATTGCTTTGCTTGTTGTGAAAAATGATTCTTTTAATATGATCGCATGGATGTCTAACAAAAAGGCAAATCCTTGGAAATTTCATAGCGTACTAAATGGATGACCTAGTTCTCTTTACCCATTTATCCTTTATTCTTCTTTTGTATGTGTGTGTGTGTGTGTGTGTGTGTGTTTTTTTTTTTCATGTATCTTGATCTCTACGTAAAGCTTTTGTTATTGTCAAAATAAAACTCTTAGGAGTTCACGTTTCCAATCAAAATCCTTTCCACGGGTTGTTTGTTTACATGAGGGGAGGAGCAAAAGAGGAATAAATGTCACATTAAGAAGGAGCGGATTAAAATAAATGAGTAGATAAATTACTTTGTATATGTTTGGGTAGCTGGTGTGAAGTTAAAAAAGATAGAAGGTTTTTTTATAAAGAAGATTGAGTGAAAAGTATTTTATAATATATTATGGAAGTGACTACATGGATAGCGAAGAGGGGAATTTGGGTTTACTCCTCTAATATCCTAGGCCATCCAAACACATTAAAATATTGGATTTTTTTGTTTTACCGTAAAAACAAAGTTTAACCTAGACAAATGAGAGGACTTAACTCCAAGGTCGAGCCATGTATTATTTTATAACTTGAATCGGTCCACCTTTATATATTTAAACTAACATAGTAGCCCGTGCTCAGCACAGGTATGACCAACATTACAACTTAAATATTCATGCATTAAAAAAAATCTATAAATTTTAGAAAGAAAGCAAAAGAAGAAAAGGTTATGAGAGTATCGGTTTATGTAATCTAAGAGCTAATGGCATAAAAAGAAAAGAGGACAATTGGAGTAACAAGAAAATGGTAGAGTTTTGGCAAAAAGGGAGTTATTGGAGAAATGGGAAAATGGAAGTTTGAAAAGTGTGACTAGTGAGAAAAAGTAGATAATTTGCATGAGATAAGTGTGGATAAAACTAAAAAAAATTGAAAAAAAAAGCCTAATTGTCAAAATCATAACTAACAGTTAAAACTAAAACCAAAACCCTTGGCTTTAATATATTATTCTTTCCTTGAAAGCTAAGAAATGGTTGGTAAAGTTGGGAATCATTTTTTAATGTAAATCGATCCAACATAAGCCACATCAGCATATGGGAGTGGGACCCAATTAAAACCTCTCAAGTTTGAAATAAAAAAAAATCATCTAATTAAAACACATGTCTCTCTCATTTATCTCCCTCTAACCTCCTCTTCCTCTCTCCCCATCCTCTTTCTTTCTCTCCCTTTCTAATCTCCACTGCCTCTCTAACATAGTTGGCTTTGCTTATGATCTCCTTCATATCAACAAGTACAAAGGTGTGGGAGATTTAGGTTAATCGGATTCATGTGGATTTACAAAGATCTGATTTCTTTTTTGTTTTTAGTTTTTTTGAGTTAAGAATAAGAAGGCGTTGATTTTAAGTTTAAGTAGTAGATGGAGTTTTGAAAGGGCTATTATTGTCTAACATAATTTATACTCTAATATAATTTCTTATTATCTTATTTAATCTAAACAACCCCAATATAGCATAAACTAATTTTTTTTGTTGGTGCCATGTCTCGAACCCATGACCTAATGATCCAAGATTTGGTTTAAACCATTGGGCCAAGGTAGAGATAGGCCGTACAAACTATTAAATTCCTAATAAATCCATCCAAAATCAAAATATTCCAAAATAAGGGAACACCATTATATATATATCAAGTGAACTTGATCCGGTTTCCAATTTCACTTTCAATTTCAATTTTGATTTTGACCATTTTCTAATATTGACCTCCTATTAATATTAGCCCCACTAATATCAGCGATTAATAGCAAACATATCCTTTTCAGGTGTGGTGGTTCTTTCCAATTAAATCATAAAACTCTTATAAATTAGGGAAGATAAATGCTCCACCCACGTTTTCTCTCATTAACTCAAATCCCTTTACACCTTTCGTCTCATTAACTTAAATCATAAACTCCTATAAATTAGGGAAGATAAATGCCCCTCCCCCGGTTTTCTCTAATTAACTCAAATCATCAATATCCAATTTTTTATTTATTCATCATATCTTCTCCACGATCTACTCTCTTTTCATTTCTTCTATTCTCACTTCCTTCCCCTCTTTCCAGCCAAACCGTTCTTTCACAGGTACGTGAGTCTATATTTGTATTCTTTTCTCCCTTTAAATGGTTTTTTGCTTTTTTATTCTTTTACTAATAGATAGATGATGGGAGAAAATCTGGTGAAGTTCTACGAAAATCCAACCTGTTCGGGTATAGATGTTAATGTTCTCATTCATTCTTTGACAACTACTAAAAACGGAATACAATGACGGATCTATAAAATGCTCTAACAATGGCCTCAAGCTCGATTGGTATGTAATTTCCTATTGCATGAGTCTTATTTTTTTCAATTAGACTGAAGACGGGTTATTTTTTTCAATTACATGATTCTTTCTCTTTTGTTGAGAAATTAGATTTCAATTTTGATTTCGATTTTAACCTGATTTTTACGTTAATGTCCCTTAATGTTAATATGCTCTATTACTTCATACGATGGACTCTTTTTATACCATATCAAGCAATCCCTAAATCTTTGGATGGTCTATTCCCTTCCTAAATCTTTCTAATATTTATCTTTCTTTTAAGATAAAGCTCTTAATATTTAGGATGAAAGATCTACTGAATCCCTTATTTCAATCTCCATTTATTTATCTTTGTTAAAGAAAAGAAAAATCTAATAAAAGATTTATCTGAATTTGCCGGGGGTTTGCTCCTCTTGTACTGTAGACCCATCTTTGATCAACAAAGCCATTTATATTCACCTACATGGGACCTACAATGGGTTTCATACTTAAGGCCTACTTTTCTCACAACTGCATCTCAATGATTTTTGAGACAGAATTGTGACATCTCTTCCCTTTCTTAAATTTTTTTTTCCTTTTTTTATGTATTTTTTGATGTCTTAATGAATTTTCTTTTGCTTTTTATCATAGTTCTGTTTTATTTTTTTTCCCACTTTTGATGAGTTCTTTTAGTTTCTGTATTGATAGGTTTTAATAGATTTGCATTTTTTCTCTTACTTTATTGTTTCAATTTTTTATTTTTAGGCATAGGGCTTTTATGGGTTTATTTGTTTATTGTAAGTTGTTTATACTATTGGATTATCTATAGACTTTTGTTTTCATGTTGTATTTTTTGTGGTATTTTTATCACTTTTTGTTATTATGAATTTAACGATTTCAAAAGAATATTTGAAGTAAAATACTTAATTGATTTCAAATAAATCATAGCACTCTCACTTTGAAATGAACCAACTACATTTCTTTGTTATTATTGTAAGTTTTAATTTTGAATGTAATCTTTACCATCTTAATATAATTTATACTAAATATTATTTAAGAGTTTTATTATTTTTAATATAATAAATTATATTGTCAGTGCTAAGCACGGACATGTTTTGCAAGTTATTATATGTGAAGTGAAGTGGTTTTAAATTGAAATCAGTTTAATTCACTCCAATTGATTTTGACTCATCCAATTTACTAATTTAATTTAGTTTGACCTAGCAAACGGGTCGGGTCGGTATAAATTAGGTCAGGTGAGAGATAAAGCACGCTTTTTGAACCCAACCTGACCCGTGTATTTTTAATGACATGATAAAAATTAATCATAGTATGTGCCAAGACTCGAACTCAGGACAATATGGATTTAAAATGAGCGACCCTACCGTTATACCACAGAGCATTTTTTTGTTAATAGTTATGAATAAAAACTTAAAATTAGTTAATGAGGAACGGACCTGGCTCTCTACTTTAGAATATTGACCGGGAATTGGAATTTATCTACGAGGTATTTATAAAAATACCTATATTTTTAGAATATTGACCTCTATAAATACTGTTGTTATTATTTTCATACTTATGCATTGTACTTCAAGCATAGATGATCAAACTTTGATCAAACTCTTGAAATAACTATTTTTTATGATTTTCTATATAGTCATTAATTTTCTTTGACAACTATTTTACAATAAAACTAAACTCAAATGAATATATAATATATGGAATTGATCAACAAAAATAATAAGTTTCATACTTAATAAGAAAATGACAATATTATTGAAAAAAGAAAAACTTGCGACAATGGAGTATAGCTAAAAAGGAGGTGAGTAACTTTCCATGTAACTGATATACTATCATGCACGCTTGTCGAGGGAGAAATGGTGGAGTCTGATTTTTTTCTTTTTCGGGTGTGTGGCTTTAACTTTTATAACTCATGATATAAATGGAGTGGAACACTATGATGGACTCCATCTATTAAAAATCACAATCATTAAGACAAACATCCTTGCTATTTATGGGATACCTCAAATTTTCACCTTATTATGTGTTACTTCCACGGTTAAATTGATTATCTAATAAAAAAATATATAAAATGCTGGAGTTTTCTAATTTTTTTTTTTTTTGTGATTTGGACTTTCCATCATGCTTTTTGTCTATTAAGAAACTCCCAATATCATCATATTTCTATCAAGGCAATAGCATTTGAGTGTTAATGGGTCCCAGTGTCTAAGTGCCACTAATCTAAGGAATTTCAAGTATTTTTGTTCGTTCTGATTATATGATTTTTTTCCTTTTGTTTTAAAATGTGAAATGTCGATTTCTAGGTTGTCTGGTTTATTTAATCCTTAATCGTTTTTATTTAATCCACTATCGTTTTCAGGTTGTCTGGTTTGTTTTTTATCTATTGATTTTTATTGTACAGTTTTTTTTTAAGAAAACGGAACTAATGGTAAAAGGAATCTCTAATAATATTGGTCAATCTAAATAAAGAATTAAGCTCATTTTTATTATCATCATTTTCTACTTTCTCGAATATGATTCTATTTCTCTATGTCAACAAGAGAACTTTCATTTTTTCCATTCATTTACTTTTAAGTTCATTGTATTTTTTTAGAGCGACTTCAATAATTTTTTTGTTTCATTGTGTCTCTTTTTAGTACTGTCTCATGTCTAATTTGCATGCTTAGTCTAGATCACCATTCAACCCATTTTAAAATGTGACCATCTTGAGATAATTGGTGCAATTATTAAACATTTCAATATGAGAGGTAAACCTTTTTTAATTTATTTTACTTTTGAGTTCATCATATTTTATATGAGCAATTTTAATTATGTCATTTTAATATGATTTATACAAAAGAATCATCATTTTAAAATTTCTATAGATTTGCAATATTTTTTTGGTTTGTATTTGTATGGTTTTCATAGATAGTGAGTTTCTTTTTTTTTTTTCCTCCTTTTTTGTTTCAACTTTTGGGTATTGGGTTCTCTTTGGTTTTTTTTTCTTTTAAATAACTTTTTTATCATGGGATTTTTTGTAAATTCTCATTGTTCTATTGTATTTTTTTATTTTTTAATTCTTATCATTATGAGTTAATTATTTATTTTACTTACATTGAGTTCTTTGAGTTCTCTTTGTGAAATCGTTTTATGGAGGTTTTTTTTTTTTTTTTTTTTATGGCTTCAGATTTTCATTTTTGAGTATTAGATTATCATAGGTTAATTCCGTCCTTCTAAATTTCTTTTATCATTGTCTTGTCTATGGATATTTACTTATATACATTTTTATAGCCTTTTTAATAAAATTTATTTAATTTAATTTTATATTTCTTTTATTATAATTTGTCACTTGTGATGGGTTTTTAGTTTTTTTTTATGGTTTTTCATGAATTTGTGGGTTCTTTTGTCTTTGCTCTTTTGTACTCCATTTTTGAGGGTTTTTTTTTTCACATGAGTGTTTGATTCTTTTAAATTGCTTATGTTACTGAGTTGATTATAGATTTTCATTTCTATGTATTTTTCAAATTTCATTGGATTTGTTTATAGTTTACCTTGTTTGTTTGTTTTGATTTTGCTTTTTAGTTTTATAGATCATTAATCTTCAATTTTCATGGGCTTGTGTTTTTTTTTTAATTTTAATTATATGGTATTAGGTATTGAATTCTTATGTTTTTCTTCTTTTTTTTTTCGCTCTCCTCTCAGAATAAAACCTTTTGCATTTAATTTTAAAGAAAATGATTATAATTTTTTTTAATTTTAATATTATGATTATATTGCCCGTGCTTTTTTCTAGTCAGATTGATAGTAATCCCACGGGAAGATAAGAATCATTTCCATCTCTTTGATTTTGGATATTAGACTTAAGCGCTCCCTAAAATCTCTCTCATCTTTATCGTCCTAATCCCTACAATTTGGAATTACTCCTTAAAATCACACTCTATCATCTTTAAATTGGAAAATTTGAATGCATTACACTTAAGGCACTTCCTAAAAATCTCTCTTAGGTTGCATTTAAACATTTCCAACTATATAACCTTTGTCTATTACTTAAAAGAGTATAATGAAGGGTTCATATTAGAAAGTTCAAATAACTAGAAATGAGTACATCCATAATACGGGGTTGACCTCATATTTAATAAATAATTATAGTTTGGGACATATACTAGAAAACCTCTTAAATAGGGTAACCATTGTTGATGATCCAAAACTTTTACAATGACATCCAATGACCTTTTTTCCGTTTTGCCTTTTTTTTGTTGATATCAATATAACTATATTCCCCATTCATGTTATAAAAAAAAAAAAAAAATATATATATATATTCTCTATTCCCAAGAATCAGTCTCTTCACCCAAATTGACATAAACTAAAGTCTTATATTCTGTCATGAGTAATATTTGTTGACATCAACAAAACATTTATTTACATCAATATGAACTTTTGTCGACGTCGACAAAAATGTCTAGTTAGCACAAATCAGATTAAGCATTTATACATAGAATTTGTTTACGTCGATAGAAGATTTGTCGACATTAACATAAACTTTTGTCGACGTCAACAAAAACGCCCCGTTAGCACAATTAAGTGACCCCCGTACACAGTACAGTTTAACATTTATACATAGAATTTGTTGACGTGGACACCAACATAAAATAACCTTTACCTAGGATTATGGTTAGAAAGGGCAAAAAAAAAAGAAAAAAAAAAAAGAGATGATTTGGGCAAGAATTGCTTCGCTGTAATTATAAAAGTTTAGAGATCTTAACTGTGGTTATCCTATTTAAGGGGACTTTTCCGGTAAATGTCCCTTATAGTTTTAAAAGGTAACATATTTATAATTTTTTTTCAAAAGTTACATTTATTATAAATGTAATTAAATGCTCAAAAAGTAATTATAATTCCACCATTATAGCGTGGAAATTTGATTTCTTAATCTGACTTAAAAGAATCACAATTAATTCACTAACTGATTATTGAGACGTTATATACAGACTTCTTATTAATGATTTATGTTTATATAAATAGGCTTATCATTCCCTCAATTTATTCTTCTAATTAATTAATACTAAATTTAAGTATTAATTTTAATTTATTATTCAATTAACATAACCGTGCATCTCACGCGATTTTAAGGTAGTAAAAATCTAAATCCCTCTACGGAAACGTCTGCTTTTATACATTGGGAGAGTTTACTAAGAAAAGAATGGAAGATGGAGGAAGAACCAGTGCGTCGAAGAATTCGGAGAAAGAAGGAATCCGACAATCCCTACCCCCATCTACAGGTACCCCTCTCTCCCTTGTTTTTTTACTTGTAACTTTTTGAAGCTTTTTAGGATTGGGGTTTATCATCTTAAACACCTTCTTATCTCTCTCTCCTCCGCTGGGCGAATCTTCCGAGGAAGAGTTGGTTGGTTCATCTCATGAGGCGACTGTGGAGATCTATTCCTATGATTTCAATGCGTTATGGGATTTGAGTTGGTGGTTTATTTGAAATGGGGACTTTAGCCGTTTTGGGGTTTGATTTTGTCAAGTGCATGGCAATGTTTCCATTGGGGAATTGGGGTTAGATGTAAATATTATTGGTTTACCCATATTGGGTTTTTACTGTCGCTTTTCTACCTAACCCCTCGTTTTGTTATTTTTCCTGAAATTAATGATGTTAGTTGTTTTGGGTCTTTCTTTTTTTCTTCTAATCTGATCAGCACATGTTCTTCTTGATGATTTGGTATGTGTCTGCGTGTCTGAGATTCAATGTAATTTGGTTGGCAATGAAATGTAAGTTTGATTTTGTGTCTCTCCCCCAGATATTAAGGAATCATTTGTATTGGTTTAGAAGCATATAGATTTTTCACCTTTACAATGACAAGCAAAATAAGTTCTAATGAGTATATTTAAAAATTTTACAGAAGTTTTCAGTTTCTAATGAGGACTCTTCTTGTTTACAAACATTTTTTAGAGCACCAAAAAAGAATTTTCTTTTATGTTCAGTGAGAATCAGAAGAATTTCTAATGAGAAGCAAAATGGTTTGGGCCAGAGGACTTATTAACTTTTGAATATTTGGAAGGCGAAGGTGTTCAGAAGGGATCGGTGGGTATAATGGAAATTGAGGAACATGGATATGGTGAGACAAAAGAATTTGGGATGAATTTATGGGGAGACGATACTCAGTGGAGGAACCAAGAAATTTGTCTTGGGGACCACTATTTAAAAGAATAATAATAATTTCTTTTTGGGTGGGTCCTCCCTTTACCCCGCTGGCTCTGTCCGCAAGGATACTTGACTGAGGAGAGAAGATCAAGTGAGTGGCATAGAAATTGAACTTATAATTCTATTGTGATATTAGTTAGTGGTTTTAAAAAGATGGGACTCACATATAATTTTGAAATGAAACAGAATGACTGAGGTGTCAAAATAAAACCAAAAGCTCAGCCCACCTAAATAAAATCACTCAATCATATTTTCTCTGTGTATCGGCCATGAGGAGAATATCACTGTGAGTTCACTTACTTCTTTACTTTTACTACGTGTTTAATAATTGTGTTTAATAATTAACAAAATCAAAATGCTCCCAATCCTGGCCAAAATTTTTGTGTGTGTGTTATGCTTTCTAACTAAATTTGCAAACACAATCACATTCTAACGGTGTCTCTTCCATCTTGCAATCAAATTGTCTGTAGGAAGAAAGGGGCCGACACATTCATTTAGACACAAAGTTGGTCAAAACATGCGCACAATCTGAATCAATGAGAGCAGATGTGCCCTACTTATACCAGATCCTTTTTTTTATCTTTTTATTTTTATAGCAGTAAAATTTATTAATAAGAGGGGAAAACCCAAAAGAACAAAAACAGGAGAAAACTCAATACAAACTATGCATCAAAGGATAAAGAAGAACGAAGCACCCCTTCCTTAGCGAGGTTATTTGCCGAAACATTGGCCTCATGTAACACATGATGAAGGACAGCATCCAATTGACTCAAGATATCTTGCACTTCCTCCACCACATCAGCCAACCTCCAAGGATAAGAACAATTGCCTAAACTCCACTGAATGGCGGAAAAGGAATCTCCTTCAATGATAACATTCGAACCTTCCAACTTACGCAACTTGCGGTGACAAATCGATGACTACAGAACATGGAGGAAAATCACTCTTAGTTTGTATTACTTTTGTTTATTTCCTTTGGAGATCAAGCCCCAATATATAGAGTAATACATGCCTCAATCAAGGCTTCTAAGTTAGGAAATTAGCTAATTACATCAATTACTATTTTAACTTTAGGAAACTAACTAATTACAAGAGAAAATCTAATTAAGAGATTATGTACAGCTGTTACAAGTTGACCCAATCAACATCCACGTGAGATATGATATTCTGGAACGGATTTGTTCATGGGCCTTGGCCCTGTTTAACACCCCCCCTCAAATTGTTGCGGGAGAATCAACAAGCATCAATTTGCCAACCAAGAATTGATGGCGTGGGCGTGGAAGACCTTTGGTGAGAATATCAGCAATTTGAAGTTCAGTGGAGACATGCGAAAGGCTGATGACATCACGTTTAAACTCATCTTGGATGAAGTGACAATCAACCTCGATGTGTTTTGTGCGTTCATAAAAAATCGGATTTTCAGTAATCCGAATGGCACTTGTATTATCTGCATAGAGAGGGGTAGCTCATTCTATTGGAAAATCAATGTCAGAGAGTAGACCTCGGAGCCAAAGAATTTCGGAGCATGCAGCAGATATGGCTCGGTACTCGGCCTCGGTAGAGGATTTGAAAACTTTTTTATATTTCTTGCATTTCTAGGAAATCAAACTATCCCCCAAAAACATGCACCATCCTGTCGTTGATTTGCGAGTATCTGGACAACCAACCAAATCAGCATCTGAATAAGCTTTGAGAGACAGATGATTGGTGGATGGAAAAAACAACCCACGAGTCGTTGTGCGAATAAGGTACCGAATAATGCGGCGAAAAGCAGTCATATGAAGATGACGAGGAGCAGTCACGAACTGACTTATTAGGTTGACCGCATAGGAGATATTAGGACGAGTGATCATGAGGTAGATCAAGCTACCAACTAATTGGCGATACGTGGTAGGATTTGGAAGAAGGTCACCCTCCTCTTTACTGAGTTTGACATTTAGTTTGACCGGCGTATCTACCGGAGCTGAAGCAGTAAGGCCAGCTAAGGCAACGAGGTCAACCGTGTATTTGTGTTGATTGAGAACTATACCTTTAGTCAATTGATGAACTTCAAGACCAAGGAAATAGTTTAAGGGGCCGAGATCCTTCATGTGAAATGTCTTATTAAGAGAAGCTTGGAGTTCCTGAATCATATGTGCATTTGGACCAGTAATTACAATGTCATCAACGTAGACCAGTAGCACAGTAATCCTGGACGGAGCATGACGTAAGAACATAGAAGGATTATACTGGCTTGGATGAAAATCCAAGCGGAGAAGAGCATCTTGAAATTTCTCAAACCATGCGCGAGGAGCTTGCTTCAGACCATAGAGGGAGCGATGGAGCTTAGCAATCATACCCTTCCTGGAGGAGTACTCCTGAGGTAGACACATATAAACGTCTTATTTGAGATCACCATGTAGAAACGCATTTTTGACATCCATTTGATATAGAGGCCAAGACTGAGATGCATCAACATCAAGAATGGTACGTACGGTGCTCATCTTGGCGACTGGAGCAAAAGTTTCATCATAATCGATGCCATATTCCTGCCGATTTCCAAGAGCGACAAGACGCGCCTTATAGCAATCTAATGTGCCATCAGATTTTAACTTGAGAGAAAAAATCCACTTACAGCCAATCGGTTTGACACCCACAGGAGGCTGGACAACATCCCACGTATGGTTTTGTTCTAAAGCTGCCAATTCATCTTGCATAGCCTGGTTCCAACATTGGCGCTGCACAGCTTGAGAATAGGATTGTGGAATGGAAGTTGACGACAAAGTTGCCATTAGGGAAGTATGAGAGAACCCATAGTGGTCTGGGGGAACTGAAATGCGAGTGGAGTGGCGCAATGAAGGAGGTCCAGAAGGACCAAGGGCCGGAGGTGGACCAGATGCTAGAGGAAGATTAGGAGAGGGATTGTCTGGAAGCGCTGCTGTATTCTGTCTGTGATACACGAAGTTAGGATTAAATCTAACAATAGATGTGTTGTCAGAAAACCCAGGTAAGGAAACTAATGAGGAGTCGTCCGGAGGATCAAGGTGTTTTTGAAAAAAATACTTGTTTTCAAAAAACACAACATTCCTAGAGGTACGGATGCGACGAATGTGGGGATCATAGCAAAGGAATCCTTTCTGGAAGGGTGCATATCCTAAAAAAACACATTGAGCGGATTGAGCTGTAAGTTTGGTCCGTTCAGAAGGAGGCAAATGCACAAAGCAAATTGAGCAAAAAACATGAAGATCATCATAGGATGGAGATGTCTTGTATAGTCGATAATATGGGCTCTGATTTTCAATTGAAGGGGATGGCATACGATTAATAAGATGAGCTGCAGTAGCCAATGCCTCAACCCAAAAACGGGTAGGAACCGATGATTCAAGGAGAAGGGAACGAGTGACATCAGGGAGATGTCTATTTTTCCTTTCAGCGACTCCATTCCGCTGTGGGGTATAAGGACAAGTTCTTTGAGAAATAATACCTTTGTTTTGCAAAAACTGTTGAAAATCAGAGGACATATATTCCCCTCCTGAATCAGATCGCAGGATTTTAATGGAGGTGGAAAATTGATTTTCGACATAAGCCAGAAAAATTTTAAAAATACGAAAAACATTAGATTTGGAATGCAGAAAGTAAACCCATGTTAACCGACTGAAATCATCAATAAAAGTCACAAAGTATTTATAGTGAGCATGAGAAAGTGCCGGAGCAATTCCCTATACATCGCTATGAACCAAATCAAAACACTGAGTGCCGTGTGAAGTGGAAATAGGAAAAGGAAGAGTTTTGCTCTTTCCCATTTTGCAAGTAGCACAATCAAAAGGCACACATGAAGATAAACCAGTAGTTTTATTTTAAAAACCAGAATTGAACATAAGGGACAAAGCTTTTGAATTAGGGTGTCCAAGTCTTTTATGCCGCAATTGATAGTTATCTCTATTGGAAAAACAAAATACATCATTGTCAAATTTATTCCTAAAAGTCTTAGAAAAATCCAGCGGAAACAAGCGTCCACACTTAGGCCCCCTTGCGATCTCCTTCCCGGACATCTGGTCTTGCACAACACAACCAGAAGAAGAAAAAGAGATGTTACAATTATTTCCAACAAGCTGCCCTACTGACAAAAGGTTGGAAGTTAAATTTGGACATAGATAAACATTTTTCAATGGAATGGGACCAGGGATGTTACCGACAGTAGTAATGGGAAAATGGTCCCCGTTAGCAGTTTGTATTTGAAGATGGCCATTGTATCTTTGCACATTTGAGAGCGTCACGGGAAGACGTCATATGATTAGACGCCCCGGAATCAAGGAACCAAGTAGAAGATGGAGGGGATGTACCTGAGAGACCAAAAGCAGAGAGGGCATTGACAATCATCTGTTGGACCAATTCAGGAGTGAGAGAGGATGAGGGCTCAGGCTGTGAGGGTGCCGATGTAGGAGCAGGCATAACCGAAGAAGCAACATACGCATGCGGAGTCTGAGATTGTGGTGATAGACGTTGTGGGCGGCGGCGACAGTCAGAGATGATATGTCCTGACTTTTTACAGTAACTGCAGACATTCTATTTGCATTGAGTTGCAATGTGCCCAAATTTTTGACAGTTGTAACATTGCGTTTTCCTCAAGTCTCGAGGCAGAGGCTGAGAAGTCCTATTGGCAGAGAACGCGACGGAATAAGTCTCATTCTTTGATTGAGCTATATGAGCCGAGGTCACAATGTGTTGTTCTTCGCGTAGGAGTTCATTCAAGCAGACATCCAACGAAGGTAATGGCGTCCGATTCATCAGGGCAGATCGGACAGTCTCGTATTCATTCCGCAATTTCATCAAAAACTGATCCCTTTGACTAGAGGCCTGAAGATCTTGAATTACTGTCAACACATTGTCAGCCACATCTGCATATTTAATACTATCGTATTTCGCCCACAGCGTACGGAATCCAGAATAGTAGTCTTGGATTGATAAGGTCCCTTGTGCATAGTCAGCAATCGTACACTCGATGAAATTGACGTGCAGAGTTATCTTGATGGTATACTTTCTTCAAATATCCCCACATGGCTTTAGAGGTGGGGTAAGGTTTGATATTCATAATCAGATGTGGCTCGACGGATCCTAGAATCCATGATTTGATTTTTGCATCTTTAGTGAGCCTAGAGGAGATCTTCTTCTCATCTTCAGTGGGTTTAGGGTCAGCGCCAGAAACATATCCCCACAATTCCTTAGCTTCTAAGTATATTTGAAATTGGAAAGACCAAGCAGGGTAATTTTTTCCAGTGAATTTGATCAAAGTAACCTCAGACTTCTCCATCTCAATGTTAGATTGGAAAAAATTGGATTGAAACAATGAGAAACAGTAATCAAAACAAGCAACAGTTGTATGAAAAGCTGTCTGTGAGTGCAGAAGGCAAGATCCAACCAGCAGAGAAAGGAAAAAACGAAGTCAGACTAATACCAGTAACAAAATGCCCATTGATGACCTTCACTTGTGCTGCAGATCCTTTACGTGGGGCCCACAGATGGATCTGACCACTGATCAGATATTTGATTTGAGAAGCCACAGTATTTTCGCACCTACTGGAACAGGTTTGAACCTATTCCGCTGAAAATCCAAGATTCTGGACGGTCTTGATTGAAACTGGTGTATTCCTTTGAAATAACACGAGAAAGAGCAAAAGGACTACCTAGAGGTGCTGAAAAATCCTGAAAAAATCGCCAATAATCCTAAAAATATCAGGCGACCATGTTTGTGTGGTTTTTGGAAATTGATCTGATGATCAGGGGTGAGCCACCTTCAAGATGGAACTGTCGCAGATGGTGGATGACGCTGGAATTCCTTGAACAGATGCCTGGATCTGTTTTCTGCACGAGATAGAGATTTATTCCTCTCTATCCTATTGCTTAGATGCTTTGGAATAGAAGAGACTAGATGTTCTTGAGCCTTGCTCTGATACCATGACAAATCGATGACTACAGAACATGGAGGAAAATCACTCTTAGTTTGTATTATTTCTGTGTATTTCCTTTGGAGATCGAGCCCTAATATATAGAGTAATACATGCCTCAATCAAGGCTTCTAAGTTAGGAAATTAGCTAATACATCAATTACTATTCTAACTTTAGGAAACTAACTAATTACAAGAGAAAATCTAATTAAGAGATTATGTACAGCTGTTACAAGTTGACCCAATCAACATCCACGTGAGATATGATATTCTTGAACGGATCTGTTCATGGGCCTTGGACCTGCTTAACATGCGGCAACCAACCAAAAGAGTATTCATTTCTGATTCATTAGCATCTAAAGAATCCACCGGCCTGGAGAAATTCCTTACAATAATGGTATTCCAGTCTCTAATGACACCTCCAATACCACCTCTTCCAATGGCTTGAACATAACTTCCATTAAAGTTTAATTTGAGAAAACCCGTAGGAGGACATTCCCATGAAACACTGTTTAAAGATTTAGAGACCCGTCCACCTTGAAAATGAGCTGCCCATGATCTACTTAAATCCTCCAAACACACCCCTTTAAACTCTTTTATTGAAAACACCCACTCTGAAACAGACCAGATAATAGATGCAACAACATCCTCCACCGAGTTACCCTTATTCTTGAAAACACAATTATTCCTCGCCAGCCAAATTTTCCAACAAACTGCGTACAACACTACATTCCAAAGAATTCTCGTGCGAACATATTTGATTCGCAGACGCCATTGACGAAAAAGATCCGCAACTTTCAAGGGCATGACCCATTGCATATCAAACACTTTAAGAATAGCAGACCACACTTTGAGTTAAAACACAGTGGATAAGCAAATGATGCACTGATTCCTCATCCTGTAAACACATAGGGCACCCATTGACAATAGTATGCTAATGCCTCAACTTGTCTAAAGTAAGAATTTTATGAGACCTCACCACCCAAAAAAAAGTTAATACTCGAGAAGGTATTGTAGAGTCCCAAAACCTTTTCCCACCTTGAATAGGATTAGATGAATCAAGCAAGCATTGTAAAACGATTTAACCAAGAAATTACCTTTAACCGCCGGCTTCCACACTCTAACATCACATCCTCGACCATTAACATACACATTGTCTAATAAGGCTATCATGCAAGTGAAGTCAACAACTTCTCTTTCAGTCATATCCCGACGAAAATTAAAATCCCACACCACTTGGCCACCAGTAATAAGGAAATTATCTGCAACAACAGCCTGTTGTCTCCTGTCTAACAAGTAAAGAGGTTAGGAAAAAGAGTAAGAAATGTCGACTGCCTACACCATTCATCAAGCCAAAACTGAACCCGACGCTCATCATGCACTCTAAAGCGAATCCATGGAAAGAAATCATCCTTCACTGATAGAATTGATTTCCAAAATCTAGATGCCTTGAACATTTGGCTTGGTACGCGCCACCCATCATTATCCAACTTATACTTAGAAATAAGGATTTGTCTCCACAACCCTTTGATATGATTCCCCAATCCTCCATAACCACTTTCCCAATAGAGCTTTATTAACTTTCTCAATAGATCGGATCCCCAACCCTCCTTGCTCAATAGGCTACTTATACCAGATGCTTGGCTTAAGCAAGTTGTAATAATTATTATTAAAATGTGCATTGCATGATATTACCATATTGTGGGGTTGGTTAATTATTTGCTTTACGCTTTAATTCTAATGCATTTCTTATGCATTACAAGCATTATGCTAGTTCACAGATTTCACTGCTTTTTAGATCTTCTTAGTTGGAATGTGTTTGTCAGTCTTTGAAATATAACTTAAACAACTGCATGCACTGAAAAATCCATGTTGCCGTCTCTTCCTCTAGATGACAATAAAAGCTACGGATATGATATGTTAACATGTTCCTCTTGTTAACTTCTTTGCTTCTTGTTCATCTGCAATGAGTAGTTCCTCTATATTGACTTTTGATGCATGTTTGGGCATTGTAATAAAGTTTCTATACAATGAAAAATTAAGTAGGTTGATGTCTGTAACAATATACTCCTCTCCATCACTAAGTTTCACAAAATATAATTGAACAAATCATTGAGTCACAATACAAAGCATAAGCCCACAGCATTTTGAATTGTATATACTTTTTTGATGACCAAGAGCTACAGTCTCATCCCGGCATTTGGATTTGAAGCGTCTGCACCTATGATGCCTAGATATGGTATGGATATGGAAAGGGCATGCCATGGATATGGCAGGAAAACAAATTTTACAAATTCAGTGATTCACAAATCATTTATTCAATCTGAGAAATTCAAACCAAAGCAAATTCACAACATTTGGATACCGTACAAACTCTTTGGACGACCCCCAGCTACAGACTTTTCACAACATTGATATGGACGAACAACCATAGGCCGTCTTTTTTGGGTTCTTATATGAAAGTTTGCACAGGTTTCTCTGAACTGTTGGGATCCATGTTTCCGTTCACCATAAATTTCTTCTCCTTTCATGTCCATGGCCATTGATTCAATCTCAACAAAACAAGGAAAGCAAAAGGATCAGCTTAAAGTCAGTGAAGAATTGTAGGATAAATAGGAAGCATCAACCAATATTAGTGACAATTTGATGTGCTAATTTATTGCATCAAAGGGCAAATAAAATACATGCTCGCAAAGGAAAAATGATATGCTGCAAATACTGAAAATCAAAATAGACTAACCTCTTGTGTAGTTCTTGTTCTCGGGAGCATAGAGCGACAATGAATTGCAAATTTGAGTATGGATAGCTTTGAAATCTGTGAAACCATGGATCAAAATATTGGGTGTACGTACAGTATCGGCCAAGACCACTCCTATTTTTCTATTTTTCTTTTTTTTGCAGTTTAAGGGTGTTCGCTTGTGTATCAACCAATTCATAGGGTGTAGCGGTCATTTTATCAGCCATATCAGTGATACACCCCAATATTCATCTAGTGGTGAGGAGAGTTGTGTGCCTTTATATATTTAAAAAAAAAAATGAAAAACATTTTAAGTTGAAGAATTGAAGCTAATACATCATTCGCAGCTTGTGGCCTCCTTTGGAAGGTTTGAAAAAAATTGAATTTAACCAACTCTTTTAGGCCTTTTTAATTTGTTTTGGGTTAGGAATGATCTGAAATATGATGCATGTTGGAGCGTATACTCATTCATAGAGGCATTTCTGGGCCATTTGCAAGCCTTTTTCTGTTGTAGTTTTTCTCACAAGTCATGACTATCTGTGAACTTTTGTGGATTCTTTTGAAAACATAAGATTTTCTTTTTTGAAAACTTTCCCACATAGACCATTTGGTTAATCTTACATGTTTGATCCAAAATTCTCGGATTTTATTAGGTCAGATAGTAACCATTGACTATTAACATTTTATTAGGTCTTAATGTAATTGAGCAACATGAATATAGGTGAACAAATACATCACTATTTTTATTTTAAAATAATAGGGTGATATTAGACTTATATTACAATGAAGAGTCCGATAATCCCATTTAAGGCACATTTGTGCAGCGATGTGGAAACCTAGATCTGAATAGAAGGTTTTCCGCGTTCCTTAGAAAGCCGAGCTGCTCCTACACCCCCCTCCCCCAAAAAATATCGAAACAATTTTATGTGGAATACTATAGAAAATTCAGTTGTTTTTCCGCTTTTCCTTGTTAAAAAGTGGCAGCACCATAGTTACGAGATTCGTTTCAGTTAGGCAGAAATCTTCGAACAATTTCGGTTCGGCCATGTAAACAAACCGAACAGCCCCTCGAGAAAAATTTAGCCTAAAATTCGGACCATTTCAGCCAAATTTTGGAATTTTGGAAAGAAATTCCACATTTCAACCGAAATGTTCAAAATCTAGAGTTTTGGACAGGAAAAAAGAAAACCCGAAAGGGGCTGGTTGTTAGTTGTGGGAAAAAGAAAGTAGAAGTGAACGAGAAAGGAAGGGAGAGAGAGAGAGTACCTAGCTTTGTCGCCGTAGCAATTGCTGACACCTCTACTGCTGCCCATTGCCATCACCGCTGCCGCCGCTTGCTATCCCCACCCTTCTCCCCATCTCTCTCCCTTTTCGCCCTTTCTATTTTCTCTTTCTTTCGTTCGTCCTATAGAGGGTTTTGGGCGAAGTTCTAGAAAGGCAGCCCTTTTCATTTGATGAGTTTGACTTCGGATCCTTGAAGCCCACAGCTCGCAAACCCAATTAAAACGATAAATAAGCCAAAGGGTACAACAATGGTAGAGTACCATTTCCTGGGTCCTCACGTTGAATTTTCACTCATAGCCTAGTGTAGGTTAAAAAAATAAATGTGCCAAAAATATATATTATATATATTTTTCTTATCAAATATGTATATATATAAAGGGTCTAGAGACTCTTAGACATTTCTTAGCACATGAATATACATTAAAAAAATAAAAGATTTGGTCTAGCCATATTTTATAGAATAAATTAAATGTATTAATTTATATATTATTTTAAAGTAAAATATTTATTTTATATTTTTTTACATATATATGTATTTTTTATAATTTTCAAAGTATTTCGTTGAAATTCCGATTCGGCTGAAATATCTCTGTTTGGTGGCCAAGCCGAAATGTGCACCGAACCAAATTTCTCAACTATGGGCAGCACCGAACATGGGTTTTAGGTAGTGTGGCAAACCTTCTCAGCTTTCCATCCTTTTTCAGCGGGTAGTGTGGCAAACCTTCTCAGCTTTCCATCCTTTTTCAGCGGAAAGTTGTCACACAACCGTGCCTTTATTTTAGTTATTTATTTTAGTTACTAATAACAATAAACATTAAAATCTAGCACCTTCTAATATTCTAAATTTCTTTTGATTTTTTTTCCATATTTTCAACCTCAATATAAATTCATGGCACTAACTAATACATATCGCCACAAATGATACATATCGTTTTGGAGTGTGGGTGATAGGTCCTCCCTAATCGCTCTTTTTATCCTTGGGAGAACAATCTTGACCTTTGATCTGGTCAACTTGCTCGTTGATCATTTCCTGATGAAGATGATTTTGTGCTGGCATCAATATCACCTCCTGTTGTTGGTTTCGAACAGAGCCTGTTGATGTGTTTTGCATCATGGGTTAGCCTGAGCTAGGATTCAACCTAGACCTAATGCTCAGCTAGAAACCCAGACACTAAGTGGGAGGCAAGATGGTTGCTGAAGGTCACTTCGCTGGAAAAGATGTGATACAACCCATCATGTCCCTTGACTGATGTTTTGCGGCAATCTGCTGTAGGTTGTCCCTTACAACAATGGATGGGCCTTGAGTTCGGACTTGATTTTTTTAAGTCGTCTAGAACGTGGCTTGCAGACATGCATGAACAGCTCGTCCCTTTCTTTCTTTCTTTCATGGGTAATGACAGAAGGGAAATGCTTTTGCCCTTTGAATCTAAGAGGAGAAATTACAGATGGGACATTGGTCAAATTTCTTTTTGACCACCTCCCTTTCCTCCTTGACTGTTAATCCTCAAACCGTTTTTTTTCAACGGAGCAAGAGTTTGTGCCCTACTTTCCACCCTTCTTTCTTCTTCTTTTTGTCTTCTTGTCTTCTACAAGTGAACAAGGGGACGGCAAGGATGTGGAAAAAAAACGATGCCCCCTCTGGATCAAGCCGCGATTGTGGATGGATCAACCCTGATACCATTTAAAAAAAAAAACTCTTGATTCCAAATTGATGCAAACCCTAAACCCTAAATCCTAAAGGGAAGGGTTTGGATCGAAGCGTGCAAAGTGTGCCAAAGTATTAAAAAAATGTATCCTGGAGACTTTGACAAAGAGGAAACAGACCTCAAATGGGAAATCCAATCTTTATTAATCTTTAAAACTGAAATGGGAAATCCAATCTTTATGAATCTTTAAAACTGATTCTAATGGTCTACAATGCTTATTTGTATAGGAAAGCAAATCATAAAATCAAAGGCTCCTAACGAATCTAGGAAACCGATCAAAGACTTCTAATGAAGCTAGGAAACCAATCCTAATGAGTAATAAAAGCTCATTAAAGAAATAAATAAAGAATAGCCATCCTAGACGTCTTTGGGTCCTACATGTGGACCATGGGCTTGGCTGCATGGCGCATAGGCCTTGCATCATAAGTCATAACATGTTTTGCAAATTATTAACATGACAGTGATGCAGGTCCTAGAGTTAGGTGGCCTGAGGTCGATCTGCCTCACACAATGGTCCGTCCCAACTCCAATTGGAGTGAAATTTGCTGAAGCACAAATAATGAGGAGACTATGATTTTGAGTAGTTTAAATATTGGAGGTCGACTCATTAGCTTTTTTGGTTTAGCTTCTCGTCCAACATCAAATTGAATGAAATTTGACCAGCACCAACACATTGACTATTATTGTGAGTGGTTTAGTCAATGGATCGGGCTTATTGACTAAATTAAATTAGGATTTTGTAAGCCAGTTAGTGGGCTGCCTCTTTGATCCAAAATGCCTAAAGTCATTGGCTCCATAATGGTGTTGGCTGAATTTCCCTCCAATTCAAATCAGGCCCCCATTAAAAATTTTCACATTTGAAAGACGTCATATCAGTAATATGTTTTGCAAATTATTAAACTGATGGTGACCCCCAATTTGAATGGTTACAGGCTTTTCAAAATCAACTTGATATACTTGTTCCCCCAAAATATGTGTATTAAGACACATGGATATTAATTGTCCATGGTCGGAATTTTCCTCTTCGGTGAGCGAAAGGCTAGTGCTTCAAATTTTAGATTTTAGGACTAAGTGGATGGTTAGGATCATGTATCTAATATGGGATGAAGTGAAAGAACAGTTTGGTATCACCAAAGGTTGGCCTCTATTGGGGTCTATTGGGGAAAAAAGAACGATTGAGCGGATAGTTAGACCTCGCGTCTAATGTGGGACCAAGTGGAAGGACGGTATGGGACCACCAAGGGTTGGCCTCTGGGGATTTTCTGAATCAATTCATAGTTCTTTTACCATTAAGCATGGGCTTATATATGGATAAAATAAATAAGTAAAAATTAGTCATAGCAGTATTGATCATAATTAAAATTTTATTGATGTCAATCCTGAAAGCTTAGAAAATAAAAGGTGATAAATAATCTAAAATCTTATGTTAAATAGGAAATTAATACAAATTTAAAGTAGGATTTACCAAAAGTAAATGAATAAATATAATTCTTTTTAATATAAAAGTGGGTATAAAAAACAGAAAGAAAAAATATATATTGAAACTTTGTTACTATGTTCAGCCACCTATTTATCTGAGTTTCCAAATTTCGATTGAATATTAGAAATTTGTTGTTTGTACTAGCTACAAGTTAATTTTGTGTTAGATGAAATTAATTTTTTGTACTAGTTACATTTACATTTTTTCATAAAAAAAACATTTATTTGTGTTAGATTAATTCCAAATGGCGGGCACTTTTAATTTAATAGGGAATTATAGATATAGGATTTCCATGTTGGGCATGGGCATATTTTTCCTAGTCTTTCTATAAGGCTTGTAACTCCTATTGCATAAGATTTTCAATTCAATTCAATTTTCACTTTCTCGTATATCTTAAACAATTGCATTCCATACAAAACTTCGCTTGTGCAACCATCCTTCTTCGTAGGACTTCTATTTAGATTTGAGCGAAAATCTTTCTCTAGCTTCAGTTCTAATTATACTTTTTTATTCCTGTTAATCTATCTATATATCTATTGGAATGTGGTTTCTCTTCGGTTAACCACAGACCTCCAAATTAAAAATCCTGAATTTAAAAAATACCTCAAGACAGTTGTCAAGATCTCCTTCCATTCCAGCTATCCTCTCTCTCCACTCTACATTCTTTCCATTATATCCTCTCCTAGAGTAATTGCCCTATAACTTACTCCAAAAAAAAAAAAAAAAAAAAACCTCTCTACTATCATCTCTTCACACATGCCCTAATGAATCCATTAGTTGGGACCACCACTTAGACACAAATTATTCGAAATCATCATCACTTTTTTTGTGAAGGCTGGATTGAATTAAAGTGTGGTCCACTTTCATTGGATCATATGTAAAAGATGTGACTAAATGAAAAAACAAAAAAGAGAGAGGGAGAAAATATGTGCCTCTGTGCGTAATTTTAATTGGACTGGACCCCACCTATTTTGGAGTAAAACTTGGCCCAGGATGAGTACATAGGATACTGACTTTGTATGGTTTGAATTCTTCAATTGGGCTTTGGGACCCACTTTCTTTTGACCCCACCTGTTTTGGAGTAAAACTTGGCCTAGGATGAGTACATAGAATAGTAACTTTGTACTGTTTGGGTTCTTCAATTGGGCTTTGGGACCCACTTTCTTTTGAGTAATACATAGCTAGTGACTTTGTATGGTTTGGATTGTTCAATTGGGCTTTGGGACCCACTTTCTTTTGACCCCACCTGTTTTGGAGTAAAACTTGGCCTAGGATGAGTACATAGGATAGTAACTTTGTACGGTTTGGGTTCTTCAATTGGGCTTTGGGAACCACTTTCTTTTGAGTAATACATAGATAGTGACTTTGTATGGTTTGGATTGTTCAATTGGGCTTTGGGACCCACTTTCTTTTGACCCCACCTATTTTGGAGTAAAACTTGGCCTAGGATGAGTGCATAGGATAGTGACTTTGTATAGTTTGGATGAGTGGGCAGCATGGGTAGGCCGGATTGAATTAAAGTGGGTCCACTTTCATTGGATCATACGTAAAAGATGTGACTAAATGAAAAAATAAAAAAAGAGAGGGAGGAAATATGTGCTTTTGTGCATAATTTTAATTGGGCTGGGTTACAGCCAGATTTCTACAACAAATGGGTTGAGAGTTTGGTCAAGTCTAGAGCTCTAATTGGGTAAAAAACCACCCCAAATAGATAGATGTAGTGGGCTGAAACACAGACTAAAAGAGAGTCCTAAATGGACTGAAAACTGGCTCAACAAACTACTATAAAAAAACTAAAAATCAGATCTGTAAATAGACTTAAAATTACTCCAGAGTTTGGCTACAAATAGGATTTAGTTACAGTGGATTGGCTAAAAAAAAAAGGTTTTTAATGAATACAAGTCTGAACCATTGACTAAGCAGGCTAAAAAAAATGGCCAAGTAAAAATGAGTTGAGATTGAAGACTCAACTCAAGTTTGTCCTTAGAAAGGGGTTAAAATTAGCCAAGTATAGCTTTAAATGGGCCAATAAATGAGAGCTATAAATCTGTATCATGGGCCTGAGTGTGACTGTAAAGCAGCAGTACATAAGCTCTACAAAGTTTAAAAATGGTCTTAAATAGTGACTATAAATGGTTTCAGACCTTCCTTGAATGAGGGTTGAAAATAAATCGGGTTACATCAGACATACAAGTAGGCTTCACTAAACATGTACCCTGAACCCATAACCTCAATTCAATCATAACATTAAATATATTGGGTTTTCAACAAATGTGTTGAATTTATCCAAGTAGAGAATTAATTTAGATTCTAGCTTGATTGTCTACATTGGTCAATGGTGGGATTACAAATGGGTTACAACTTGACCCAGATTAGTTTCTCTAAATGGGCTAAGACTTGACCCAAACTGGATTCTCTAAATGGGTTTCACCTCAAATTGAAATTGCAAACTGTCTCATTATTGGGTTACAATTTGCCCAGATTTCCCTTAGTAAACTCTCTCATTATTGGCCTGAAAGAGACTGAATTTGCCAGAGTTTCAGCACATTAATGACAAAGATATTGGGTCTAATTCAGGCAAGATTTTGGGTCTAATTTAAGACAGAATATTGGGGCTAAACCAGGCCAGATTTTTTGGTGTAAATCAGGCTAGAACTTGGGTCTAATTCAAGATAGAATATTGGGTCTAAACCAGGTCAGATTTTTGGGTGAAAACCCATTTCTCATTTGTCCATGGTTTTTGAAAATGAGTTGTGAAGGGTTTTAAGGTGAATTTTGTTTGTGCTTGATTTTGGAAAAACACATAAATATCAAATTAGCAACAAAAAGAATGACTCAAAAGTTTACTAATTAATAAATTTAATAAAAATAATTCTTATAAGTTTGTCCTTTTGGAGGTTCTGTGGTCCGTGCATAGCACGGGGTTTTGCTAGTACTCAATAAAAGGCAAGAGTTTTCTTCTGCAAGAGTTGCATGGCATGCGGTGTGGCCCCCTTCCATATGAGGCCCTAACTGGTGCACGAGTCCCATAGGGGGGCCAAGACCACATTAAGAAGATATCTTCCTTCTGGACTCATTGCACCTTCCATGGTGGCAATGTTTTCCCTTTTCTCCCCCAATTTTGAACACACATTTCACGTCCTCATATTTTGCTTTGCCATTGAATTCCTTATCGTACAGCCATAAATGAAATGAAGGACCTGTCATTCACCCATAAATCTATCCAATTCCCATTTTCAAAATGCCAACAAATCCCTCTACCAAAATAATGTGTGACTAGGTAGGAAAATATTGACAATAGGCTGCTTTCATGTGTTGCTTTTGTGGTTCTATTTAGTTGGTAATAATTGTTCACGTGCTTGGAGATAAATCAAGAGCAAATTGTTTTTACTTTACTTTTCTGTTATTATAGCAAAGAAATTTTCTTGAGCAAGAATAGATGTTAAACACATAGTGGTTCCTATACCTCTCTAATTCTTAAATATTATCACATAGTTTTCTATCCAAAATTTATTAGTGGTTTTCTGAGTTGTGAGACATTAACAGTGTGATTGGAGTTTCAAGGACGATTTATTTAAGCTATTTCAAGGAATAGAGCATCTATTGGGCCTGTTCAATTCTGATTCCCAATAAAAAAAAAGGAATTCATTAGGTGGATCATATCTTGTAAGTAAAATGATTAGCCCAACCATCTGAATCTGTAATATCCTGAGTACCTGGGCCCCAAGACTAGCTTGGCCCAGGTAGGACCTTTAGTTGATTGATTATAATTGGACTAGTAATTGCCTCACGTGAGTGGTTTTTAGAAAGGAAGGGAGAGGAGTTGTATTTCAACTCTAACTAGTATTTGCCTCACGTGAATGGTTTTTAGAAAGGAAAGGAAAGGAGTTGTATTTCAACTCTAATTAGAAAGAGGTAAGAGTAAAGGGTAGAAAGTATAAGAGATAGATTGGGACTCTACCCCTCCTTTTATATTTAAAGAAGCCAACGATCCTTAGTTAGTGTTTTTCCTTGTTCCTGTTGATAAACTGAGAGGAGGATCCTGTGACTACAAACCAGGCGAAGAAGTAGAAGGCGACGACCATCGGATGTCCTATTCGCGTCCACACATTGCAAACGCAACCATCACGTATAAAAGGTGAGTGGATCTTCCTTATTACTCTTGATGATCTAATCAGATGCTTGTTGTTGTGCCTTAACTGTTGTACAAAGCCAATTATGTTCAGGGATTATAACTAGATGGTAGTTGAGTCATCTGAGTCATGTAAATCCTTGTTTATCATAGTAGTTGATGAATTGGTGATGTTTTCTCTTGAATCTCAATATGTTATGAGTATCGGAATTGGATTTTCATGAAGACAGAGTCTGGACGTCGACAGAGTAGGAAGAATTTGGAATTGTGGGACCCCATGGTCCACTGGATGATGAATCTGGTCCAGGGATTCTGTAAAGGGGTCATGGGCGACCTTCAGTGTAATGGACCCATGCTGAGTGGACCTTGTATGGCCCACCAAATCACCTTGCAAGGAGCCTGAGGCGTGAATCTGGGAAAAAGAGCAACTTGGTCGATGTTAGTAGTGGGACCCACTGCATGATCTGATCTGAGATCAGAACCCCACATCCTGTAGAGGACTATTGGTCGACACTAGTGATGTTGGAACCATAAGAAGTGGGGCCCATATGCTTGTATATCTAACAGTCACAAAAACTCCCATCGTGAATGAGTGTGTTACAGCACTAGTTACTGTTTGAGTCTGGGGGGTCAAAGGATTGACCTGATGGTACATCAGATCCAATAAGATGATAAATTACCCTTGGGCGACCCCTATGATCTTGATCATCTAAATTATAGACCAGTGGGACCCACTGTTCCATGTATACTGACATTCCCAGACGTGGGATAAAGATTCAGATTTGTGGGCTGTAGAGAAGGGTCTGAGGGTGAGTCCAGTCCATCAGTTTGAAGGTGCAGCCTTGGCCGAACATGAGTTTGAGGTCTGATCTTAAATTGGGCTATGTGGGGCCCACTAGATTTTTACAACAAGGTGTTCGGATGTGAAATAGTGTTCTGTGTGTGTGTAATAGTGTTCTGGGAGGAATAAATATAAGGGAATAGCCATGGATTTTATTTATGTTGGAATCTAATCATACTAATTAAGGATTCTATGAATTTTATAATAGATGGTGTGGACTGTTTGGGAATGGTGGCGTTGTTTCTGCTACTTGTGTAGTATATTATGAAAGGGGACGTTTTATGGAATTAATTATGAAAACAAGGGTGGGGTCACCTCTACACCATCAATTACCCGTTATGTCTAGATGGGGGCAATGAGAAATCTGATGGTGTTAGGGTTGGACCCACGTTGCTTTACTTGTGTACTTATTTATATTAATTGCTGTTTATGTTTTGTTTACTATGTGATGGTAAGATATTGTGCACTGGGTCCCAGACGTGGGATATTGGACTTAGTGTCCGGGCCGTTATAGCGGCTGGTCCTTTGGGGACGTGTCTGATGAGACAGGGTCATGGTGACCGGTATACATGTATACAATGAGCCTTGGAGGCGTGGTAATGTGCATGGGCACGAATATATTTATGAATGTACTTCTTAATAGTAATTGATTCATGTATTCAGCTTTGTTGTTTATATGACATTATGTTTATGCTGTTTATGTAATTAGGAAAATTCATTCACCAGTAATACTGATGTTGTGTTGCCCCCTTCAGGTAATCACGTTGCGGGTGGGGCAGAGCAAAACGACGTTCAGCACGTAAATTTTGGCATGCGTGGCTGACGAGAGAGAACGAGAAATATTCAAATAATTGATGAAGGGATTAACCTTGTTTAGGGATTTTATTATATGATTTAAACGTTTTAGAATATGGAATTTGGTTTACTCAGAGATATTAATTTTGTTCAAACATTCATAATTTAATTAAAGTTATATTTTTATCTAAATGCCTGATTCCTTGTGGAAAACATTTGATGAATGTATGGTGAATATTTACTAAATAAATCACGATCCAGAGTCCGACAGGGCCCCGGAATTTGGGTCGTGACAAAGTGGTATCAGAGCATAAGGTTTTGGGCAATTAAAAGAAATAGTAACACATAGGCCACGTGGTGAGGACGTTGGGGTATCAACGGTATACGTGGGGTATAGTATGTTGTCGTTGATCTTTTGGCTCACAACTTTTTCCTTCTGCAGAGGGACTAAGACGATGAACAATGCTATTGGAAATGAGAACAATAATGTTCAGCCGAACGGCGAAATGCCTGAATATGCCCGGCAGATGTTTGAAAGTTTTATGAAAGCGTACGCACAGGTTCAAGAGCAGATCTCCGCTATTTATCACCACCAAAGTGAGAATGGCGAGGGACATAGCAATAACAGAGATGGTTCGGGTGAAGGTAGCAATAATGGGAACAGGAATCGTGAGAGGGATACCCTATACAAGAGATTCAATGAATTCCGCCCCAAGAGCTTTGATGAAACCACTAATCCTTGGGATGCTAATAAATGGGCAGAACATATGGAAGGGATTTTCGAAGTCATGGGATGTACAGAACATCAGAAGGCTATACTCGCTGCATTTAAATTGGAGGGTGATGCGAAGGAATGGTGGAAAGCCGCTAAAAGGTCATTCAATGGGCAAGAAACAGAGATCACTTGGGCTTACTTCAAACGAGAATTTATAAAGAAGTTCATACCAGATCATATTAGGGCTCAGAAGAAGAGAGAGTTTGAAACCTTGGTACAAGGCAACCTGACGATAGCCAAGTATGCTTGTCACATTTTGCTGAAACTTTAGTGGCTACTGAGGAAGAAAAGATGGAAAGATTTGTTAATGGACTTAGGTTTGATATTAAAAAGGACGTAAAGCTACACGAACCAAAGACTTATGCAGAAGCCCTAAGAAAAGCTTTCGTCTCAGAGGAAGCCATTGAAGATATCAAGAGGGAGACCCAAATGATGTCCACTGAAAGTAAAGCTGATAACCTCAGATACCAGTCCTCCAATAAGAAACAAAAAACGGGAGCTAAATCAGTCTGCAATCACTGTGGGGGATCCCACGATACCAATCAATGTAGGAAGAGGTCTGGAGTGTGTTTTGGCTGTGGGAAAGAAGGTCATAAGGTAAAAGATTGTCCAGAGGCTAGGGAAAGGAATCAGGCCAAACGGAAGGGCGGATGTCACGGTTGTGGACAAGAAGGGCACTACGTTAGAGACTGCCCCAGAAAACAAGGTAGAAACCAGACTCAGACGCACGGACAACCACCCAAGCAAAATCAACAGGACCGCCAGCAAGAGCGTCCGCAAAATCAGCGTCATTATCAACAGAACCAGACATATCAGTCTCGGGGAAATCAGCAGAACCCACCCCAAGGACAGCATTACAACCAGGGCAGAAACAATCAGGGAGGGAATCAAGCTGGGCAACAGCAGAATGGGAGAGTCTTCGCCATAACTCATCAGGATGTAGAGGCGGCCAACCATGTGGTTGAGGGTACGCTTTTAATTTCCAATCTTGAAGCTAGTACTTTACTTGATTCTGGTTCAACGCATTCTTTCATTTCTCATACTTTTGCTGCTAAGATAGGAAACTCCCCCTCGACTTTGACTAATGCATTAGTAGTGTCAACACCCACGGGTGAACAAATATGTACTAGAACCATATTTTACAATTGTATGATAGAAATTGGGCAAACCCGGATGCCGGCCGACCTGGTATTGTTACGAATGGACGACTTTGATGTCATTCTGGGAATGGATTGGCTTGCTAGGTATCGGGCTGTTTTAGATTGCTTTAACAAAGTTGTTCGGTTTAACCTGGAGGGTTTTACTCATGCTAGTTTGGTGGGGAAGAGGAGACCTGTTAGGTCAATGGTTATCTCAGCCATCAAAGCCGGTGAGCTATTGAGGAGTGGGTGCAAAGGTTTTTTAGCTTTCATTACAGAGGATAAACAGAAACCAAGTATAGATGATATTCCCGTTGTTAGGGAATTTCCCGATGTGTTTTTGGATGACTTGCCTGGATTACCCCCAATTAGGGAGGTCGATTTTACTATTGAATTGATACCGGGTACGGCCCCGATTTCCAAAGCACCTTATCGGATGGCTCCTGCGGAACTGAAGGAACTCAAGGATCAGTTAGAAGAATTACTGGATAAGGGATTCATCCGACCTAGCGTTTCCCCATGGGGAGCACCGGTTCTGTTTGTGAAAAAGAAGGATGGGACCCTGAGAATGTGCATTGATTATAGGCAGTTAAACCAGGTGACCATCAAGAACAAGTATCCTCTGCCTCGCATTGATGAATTGTTTGATCAGCTGCAAGGTGCGAAATACTTTTCCAAGATTGATTTAAGGTCTGGCTACCATCAGCTAAGAGTGAGAGAGGAGGACATTCCTAAGACGGCGTTCCGGACACGATACGGGCACTATGAGTTTTTAGTCATGCCATTCGGTTTGACCAATGCCCCCGCCGCATTCATGGCATTAATGAACAAAGTTTTTCAACCATATCTGGATAAATTTGTGGTGGTATTTATTGATGATATTCTCATTTACTCTAAGGAAAGGCAAGAACATGGAGAACATCTGCGTACCTCCTTGCAACTATTGAGAGACAACCAGCTTTATGCTAAGCTAAGCAAGTGTGATTTTTGGCTAGGACAAGTCACCTTCTTGGGTCACATTATTTCAGGTGAAGGATTATCTGTAGACCCTACCAAAATTGACGCAGTTACGAATTGGAAACGACCTGCGAATGTTTCAGAAGTAAGAAGTTTCTTAGGCCTAGCGGGATATTACCGAAGATTCGTACAAGGATTTTCTACTATTGCTGGACCGTTAACCAGACTCACAAGAAAGGATGTTCCGTTCACTTGGGATGAGAAATGTGAAGATAGTTTCCGAACTTTGAAAGGAAAACTAACATCGGCACCGATACTCACCCTGCCCGCTGGGAGTGGGGGATTTGTTATTTACTGTGATGCGTCATTGCAAGGGTTAGGGTGTGTTCTCATGCAACATGGAAAAGTGATTGCCTACGCTTCTAGACAACTAAAGGTCCATGAACAGAATTATGCGACGCACGACCTGGAGTTAGCAGCTGTAGTCTTTGCATTAAAAATTTGGAGACACTACCTATACGGTGAAGAATTCGAGGTATATACAGATCACAAGAGCCTCAAGTATGTGTTTTCACAAAAGGAGTTGAACTTGAGACAGCGTCGGTGGATGGAATTTTTAAAAGACTATGACTTCTCTATATTTTATCATCCAGGAAAGGCGAATGTTGTAGCCGACGCCTTAAGCAGAAAATCAGCACAGATGGCTTGTTTGACCGCCGAGTGGAGACTACTAGAAGAGATCAAGGACTTGGATGTTGATTTATGGCCTATTGGTGAAAAAGTACTATTGGGAAGCTTTAAGGTTCAACCCGAGTTGATCCAAAGGATAAAGGACCATCAGCGAGACGACAAGGCACTAGCGGAAATCTTTGATAAAATGGACAATAAACCGGACTTCTCAATTGTTAGTGGCATATTATATTTCAGAGGCAGACTTTGTGTTCCAAATGTCCAAGAAATTAAAGACGAAATTTTGAAGGAAGCACATCATACAAGATATACTATCCATCCGGGGAGCACCAAGATGTATCAAAACTTAAAAATCAGATTTTGGTGGATCGGCATGAAAAATGATGTTACTGAGTTTGTCGGACGTTGTTTTACCTGTCAGCAAGTAAAGGCGGATCATAGGAAGCCGGGGGGACTACTGCAGCCACTACCCATACCAGAATGGAAATGGGAACATATCACTATGGATTTCATATCAGGGTTTCCTAGAACCTCAAGGCATAATGAGATAATTTGGGTAATTGTGGATCGGTTGACCAAGTCGGCGCACTTCATACCGTTGAAAGGAAGAACTACAATGGAACACCTGGCTAAGATATATGTTCGAGAGATTGTGAGGTTACATGGCGTCCCAGCATCTATCGTATTTGACAGGGATACTAGATTTGTTTCACAATTTTGGAAGAGCTTGCAAAGGGCTATGGGTACCAAACTGAATTTTAGCACGGCGTATCACCCTCAGACAGATGTGCAGACTGAGAGAACAAATCAAACACTGGAGGACATGCTTAGGGCTTGTGCTATAGATTTCAGCGACAGTTGGGACGAGCAACTACCATTGGCTGAGTTTGCTTATAATAACAGCTATCATTCGAGTATCCAGATGGCTCCTTTTGAGGCTCTGTATGGCAGGAGCTGCCGTTCTCCAATTTGTTGGGAAGAAGTGGGTGATCGGAGGATATTAGGCCCTGAATGGGTGCAAACTTCTACTGAAAATATTAAGAAAATCAGGGACAGATTGAAGACTGCTCAGAGTCGCCAGAAGAGTTATGCAGATAAGCGTCGAAGAGAATTAGAATTTGCGGTGGGTGACTCGGTATTCCTCAAGGTTTCCCCAACGAGAGGAGTTATGCGATTTGGCAAAAAGGGGAAGTTAAGTCCGAGATACATTGGACCATTCAAAATTACAGGGCGTGTGAGCGATGGGAACGCTTACGAACTGGAACTACCGTCACAGCTCGCCGGAGTCCATAAGGTGTTTCATGTTTCAATGTTGAAGAAGTACGAGCCAGACCCATCTCATGTGCTAGATCTCGAGCCAATGGACCTACAACTAGATTTATCCTATGAGGAGAGACCCGTTGCAATTTTAGACACAAAGGAAAGGGTGCTACGAAGACGAACAGTTCGTCTAGTCAAAATACTATGGAAGCATCAAGATCAAAAGGAAGCTACTTGGGAGCTCGAGGACGAGGTCCAAAAGAAATACCCACATCTTTTCATCACAGGTATGTTTTAAATTTGGAGGACCAAATTTTCCAAGGAGGGGAGTATGTAATATCCTGAGTACCTGGGCCCCAAGACTAGCTTGGCCCAGGTAGGACCTTTAGTTGATTGATTATAATTGGACTAGTAATTGCCTCACGTGAGTGGTTTTTAGAAAGGAAGGGAGAGGAGTTGTATTTCAACTCTAACTAGTATTTGCCTCACGTGAATGGTTTTTAGAAAGGAAAGGAAAGGAGTTGTATTTCAACTCTAATTAGAAAGAGGTAAGAGTAAAGGGTAGAAAGTATAAGAGATAGATTGGGACTCTACCCCTCCTTTTATATTTAAAGAAGCCAACGATCCTTAGTTAGTGTTTTTCCTTGTTCCTGTTGATAAACTGAGAGGAGGATCCTGTGACTACAAACCAGGCGAAGAAGTAGAAGGCGACGACCATCGGATGTCCTATTCGCGTCCACACATTGCAAACGCAACCATCACGTATAAAAGGTGAGTGGATCTTCCTTATTACTCTTGATGATCTAATCAGATGCTTGTTGTTGTGCCTTAACTGTTGTACAAAGCCAATTATGTTCAGGGATTATAACTAGATGGTAGTTGAGTCATCTGAGTCATGTAAATCCTTGTTTATCATAGTAGTTGATGAATTGGTGATGTTTTCTCTTGAATCTCAATATGTTATGAGTATCGGAATTGGATTTTCATGAAGACAGAGTCTGGACGTCGACAGAGTAGGAAGAATTTGGAATTGTGGGACCCCATGGTCCACTGGATGATGAATCTGGTCCAGGGATTCTGTAAAGGGGTCATGGGCGACCTTCAGTGTAATGGACCCATGCTGAGTGGACCTTGTATGGCCCACCAAATCACCTTGCAAGGAGCCTGAGGCGTGAATCTGGGAAAAAGAGCAACTTGGTCGATGTTAGTAGTGGGACCCACTGCATGATCTGATCTGAGATCAGAACCCCACATCCTGTAGAGGACTATTGGTCGACACTAGTGATGTTGGAACCATAAGAAGTGGGGCCCATATGCTTGTATATCTAACAGTCACAAAAACTCCCATCGTGAATGAGTGTGTTACAGCACTAGTTACTGTTTGAGTCTGGGGGGTCAAAGGATTGACCTGATGGTACATCAGATCCAATAAGATGATAAATTACCCTTGGGCGACCCCTATGATCTTGATCATCTAAATTATAGACCAGTGGGACCCACTGTTCCATGTATACTGACATTCCCAGACGTGGGATAAAGATTCAGATTTGTGGGCTGTAGAGAAGGGTCTGAGGGTGAGTCCAGTCCATCAGTTTGAAGGTGCAGCCTTGGCCGAACATGAGTTTGAGGTCTGATCTTAAATTGGGCTATGTGGGGCCCACTAGATTTTTACAACAAGGTGTTCGGATGTGAAATAGTGTTCTGTGTGTGTGTAATAGTGTTCTGGGAGGAATAAATATAAGGGAATAGCCATGGATTTTATTTATGTTGGAATCTAATCATACTAATTAAGGATTCTATGAATTTTATAATAGATGGTGTGGACTGTTTGGGAATGGTGGCGTTGTTTCTGCTACTTGTGTAGTATATTATGAAAGGGGACGTTTTATGGAATTAATTATGAAAACAAGGGTGGGGTCACCTCTACACCATCAATTACCCGTTATGTCTAGATGGGGGCAATGAGAAATCTGATGGTGTTAGGGTTGGACCCACGTTGCTTTACTTGTGTACTTATTTATATTAATTGCTGTTTATGTTTTGTTTACTATGTGATGGTAAGATATTGTGCACTGGGTCCCAGACGTGGGATATTGGACTTAGTGTCCGGGCCGTTATAGCGGCTGGTCCTTTGGGGACGTGTCTGATGAGACAGGGTCATGGTGACCGGTATACATGTATACAATGAGCCTTGGAGGCGTGGTAATGTGCATGGGCACGAATATATTTATGAATGTACTTCTTAATAGTAATTGATTCATGTATTCAGCTTTGTTGTTTATATGACATTATGTTTATGCTGTTTATGTAATTAGGAAAATTCATTCACCAGTAATACTGATGTTGTGTTGCCCCCTTCAGGTAATCACGTTGCGGGTGGGGCAGAGCAAAACGACGTTCAGCACGTAAATTTTGGCATGCGTGGCTGACGAGAGAGAACGAGAAATATTCAAATAATTGATGAAGGGATTAACCTTGTTTAGGGATTTTATTATATGATTTAAACGTTTTAGAATATGGAATTTGGTTTACTCAGAGATATTAATTTTGTTCAAACATTCATAATTTAATTAAAGTTATATTTTTATCTAAATGCCTGATTCCTTGTGGAAAACATTTGATGAATGTATGGTGAATATTTACTAAATAAATCACGATCCAGAGTCCGACAGGGCCCCGGAATTTGGGTCGTGACAAAGTGGTATCAGAGCATAAGGTTTTGGGCAATTAAAAGAAATAGTAACACATAGGCCACGTGGTGAGGACGTTGGGGTATCAACGGTATACGTGGGGTATAGTATGTTGTCGTTGATCTTTTGGCTCACAACTTTTTCCTTCTGCAGAGGGACTAAGACGATGAACAATGCTATTGGAAATGAGAACAATAATGTTCAGCCGAACGGCGAAATGCCTGAATATGCCCGGCAGATGTTTGAAAGTTTTATGAAAGCGTACGCACAGGTTCAAGAGCAGATCTCCGCTATTTATCACCACCAAAGTGAGAATGGCGAGGGACATAGCAATAACAGAGATGGTTCGGGTGAAGGTAGCAATAATGGGAACAGGAATCGTGAGAGGGATACCCTATACAAGAGATTCAATGAATTCCGCCCCAAGAGCTTTGATGAAACCACTAATCCTTGGGATGCTAATAAATGGGCAGAACATATGGAAGGGATTTTCGAAGTCATGGGATGTACAGAACATCAGAAGGCTATACTCGCTGCATTTAAATTGGAGGGTGATGCGAAGGAATGGTGGAAAGCCGCTAAAAGGTCATTCAATGGGCAAGAAACAGAGATCACTTGGGCTTACTTCAAACGAGAATTTATAAAGAAGTTCATACCAGATCATATTAGGGCTCAGAAGAAGAGAGAGTTTGAAACCTTGGTACAAGGCAACCTGACGATAGCCAAGTATGCTTGTCACATTTTGCTGAAACTTTAGTGGCTACTGAGGAAGAAAAGATGGAAAGATTTGTTAATGGACTTAGGTTTGATATTAAAAAGGACGTAAAGCTACACGAACCAAAGACTTATGCAGAAGCCCTAAGAAAAGCTTTCGTCTCAGAGGAAGCCATTGAAGATATCAAGAGGGAGACCCAAATGATGTCCACTGAAAGTAAAGCTGATAACCTCAGATACCAGTCCTCCAATAAGAAACAAAAAACGGGAGCTAAATCAGTCTGCAATCACTGTGGGGGATCCCACGATACCAATCAATGTAGGAAGAGGTCTGGAGTGTGTTTTGGCTGTGGGAAAGAAGGTCATAAGGTAAAAGATTGTCCAGAGGCTAGGGAAAGGAATCAGGCCAAACGGAAGGGCGGATGTCACGGTTGTGGACAAGAAGGGCACTACGTTAGAGACTGCCCCAGAAAACAAGGTAGAAACCAGACTCAGACGCACGGACAACCACCCAAGCAAAATCAACAGGACCGCCAGCAAGAGCGTCCGCAAAATCAGCGTCATTATCAACAGAACCAGACATATCAGTCTCGGGGAAATCAGCAGAACCCACCCCAAGGACAGCATTACAACCAGGGCAGAAACAATCAGGGAGGGAATCAAGCTGGGCAACAGCAGAATGGGAGAGTCTTCGCCATAACTCATCAGGATGTAGAGGCGGCCAACCATGTGGTTGAGGGTACGCTTTTAATTTCCAATCTTGAAGCTAGTACTTTACTTGATTCTGGTTCAACGCATTCTTTCATTTCTCATACTTTTGCTGCTAAGATAGGAAACTCCCCCTCGACTTTGACTAATGCATTAGTAGTGTCAACACCCACGGGTGAACAAATATGTACTAGAACCATATTTTACAATTGTATGATAGAAATTGGGCAAACCCGGATGCCGGCCGACCTGGTATTGTTACGAATGGACGACTTTGATGTCATTCTGGGAATGGATTGGCTTGCTAGGTATCGGGCTGTTTTAGATTGCTTTAACAAAGTTGTTCGGTTTAACCTGGAGGGTTTTACTCATGCTAGTTTGGTGGGGAAGAGGAGACCTGTTAGGTCAATGGTTATCTCAGCCATCAAAGCCGGTGAGCTATTGAGGAGTGGGTGCAAAGGTTTTTTAGCTTTCATTACAGAGGATAAACAGAAACCAAGTATAGATGATATTCCCGTTGTTAGGGAATTTCCCGATGTGTTTTTGGATGACTTGCCTGGATTACCCCCAATTAGGGAGGTCGATTTTACTATTGAATTGATACCGGGTACGGCCCCGATTTCCAAAGCACCTTATCGGATGGCTCCTGCGGAACTGAAGGAACTCAAGGATCAGTTAGAAGAATTACTGGATAAGGGATTCATCCGACCTAGCGTTTCCCCATGGGGAGCACCGGTTCTGTTTGTGAAAAAGAAGGATGGGACCCTGAGAATGTGCATTGATTATAGGCAGTTAAACCAGGTGACCATCAAGAACAAGTATCCTCTGCCTCGCATTGATGAATTGTTTGATCAGCTGCAAGGTGCGAAATACTTTTCCAAGATTGATTTAAGGTCTGGCTACCATCAGCTAAGAGTGAGAGAGGAGGACATTCCTAAGACGGCGTTCCGGACACGATACGGGCACTATGAGTTTTTAGTCATGCCATTCGGTTTGACCAATGCCCCCGCCGCATTCATGGCATTAATGAACAAAGTTTTTCAACCATATCTGGATAAATTTGTGGTGGTATTTATTGATGATATTCTCATTTACTCTAAGGAAAGGCAAGAACATGGAGAACATCTGCGTACCTCCTTGCAACTATTGAGAGACAACCAGCTTTATGCTAAGCTAAGCAAGTGTGATTTTTGGCTAGGACAAGTCACCTTCTTGGGTCACATTATTTCAGGTGAAGGATTATCTGTAGACCCTACCAAAATTGACGCAGTTACGAATTGGAAACGACCTGCGAATGTTTCAGAAGTAAGAAGTTTCTTAGGCCTAGCGGGATATTACCGAAGATTCGTACAAGGATTTTCTACTATTGCTGGACCGTTAACCAGACTCACAAGAAAGGATGTTCCGTTCACTTGGGATGAGAAATGTGAAGATAGTTTCCGAACTTTGAAAGGAAAACTAACATCGGCACCGATACTCACCCTGCCCGCTGGGAGTGGGGGATTTGTTATTTACTGTGATGCGTCATTGCAAGGGTTAGGGTGTGTTCTCATGCAACATGGAAAAGTGATTGCCTACGCTTCTAGACAACTAAAGGTCCATGAACAGAATTATGCGACGCACGACCTGGAGTTAGCAGCTGTAGTCTTTGCATTAAAAATTTGGAGACACTACCTATACGGTGAAGAATTCGAGGTATATACAGATCACAAGAGCCTCAAGTATGTGTTTTCACAAAAGGAGTTGAACTTGAGACAGCGTCGGTGGATGGAATTTTTAAAAGACTATGACTTCTCTATATTTTATCATCCAGGAAAGGCGAATGTTGTAGCCGACGCCTTAAGCAGAAAATCAGCACAGATGGCTTGTTTGACCGCCGAGTGGAGACTACTAGAAGAGATCAAGGACTTGGATGTTGATTTATGGCCTATTGGTGAAAAAGTACTATTGGGAAGCTTTAAGGTTCAACCCGAGTTGATCCAAAGGATAAAGGACCATCAGCGAGACGACAAGGCACTAGCGGAAATCTTTGATAAAATGGACAATAAACCGGACTTCTCAATTGTTAGTGGCATATTATATTTCAGAGGCAGACTTTGTGTTCCAAATGTCCAAGAAATTAAAGACGAAATTTTGAAGGAAGCACATCATACAAGATATACTATCCATCCGGGGAGCACCAAGATGTATCAAAACTTAAAAATCAGATTTTGGTGGATCGGCATGAAAAATGATGTTACTGAGTTTGTCGGACGTTGTTTTACCTGTCAGCAAGTAAAGGCGGATCATAGGAAGCCGGGGGGACTACTGCAGCCACTACCCATACCAGAATGGAAATGGGAACATATCACTATGGATTTCATATCAGGGTTTCCTAGAACCTCAAGGCATAATGAGATAATTTGGGTAATTGTGGATCGGTTGACCAAGTCGGCGCACTTCATACCGTTGAAAGGAAGAACTACAATGGAACACCTGGCTAAGATATATGTTCGAGAGATTGTGAGGTTACATGGCGTCCCAGCATCTATCGTATTTGACAGGGATACTAGATTTGTTTCACAATTTTGGAAGAGCTTGCAAAGGGCTATGGGTACCAAACTGAATTTTAGCACGGCGTATCACCCTCAGACAGATGTGCAGACTGAGAGAACAAATCAAACACTGGAGGACATGCTTAGGGCTTGTGCTATAGATTTCAGCGACAGTTGGGACGAGCAACTACCATTGGCTGAGTTTGCTTATAATAACAGCTATCATTCGAGTATCCAGATGGCTCCTTTTGAGGCTCTGTATGGCAGGAGCTGCCGTTCTCCAATTTGTTGGGAAGAAGTGGGTGATCGGAGGATATTAGGCCCTGAATGGGTGCAAACTTCTACTGAAAATATTAAGAAAATCAGGGACAGATTGAAGACTGCTCAGAGTCGCCAGAAGAGTTATGCAGATAAGCGTCGAAGAGAATTAGAATTTGCGGTGGGTGACTCGGTATTCCTCAAGGTTTCCCCAACGAGAGGAGTTATGCGATTTGGCAAAAAGGGGAAGTTAAGTCCGAGATACATTGGACCATTCAAAATTACAGGGCGTGTGAGCGATGGGAACGCTTACGAACTGGAACTACCGTCACAGCTCGCCGGAGTCCATAAGGTGTTTCATGTTTCAATGTTGAAGAAGTACGAGCCAGACCCATCTCATGTGCTAGATCTCGAGCCAATGGACCTACAACTAGATTTATCCTATGAGGAGAGACCCGTTGCAATTTTAGACACAAAGGAAAGGGTGCTACGAAGACGAACAGTTCGTCTAGTCAAAATACTATGGAAGCATCAAGATCAAAAGGAAGCTACTTGGGAGCTCGAGGACGAGGTCCAAAAGAAATACCCACATCTTTTCATCACAGGTATGTTTTAAATTTGGAGGACCAAATTTTCCAAGGAGGGGAGTATGTAATATCCTGAGTACCTGGGCCCCAAGACTAGCTTGGCCCAGGTAGGACCTTTAGTTGATTGATTATAATTGGACTAGTAATTGCCTCACGTGAGTGGTTTTTAGAAAGGAAGGGAGAGGAGTTGTATTTCAACTCTAACTAGTATTTGCCTCACGTGAATGGTTTTTAGAAAGGAAAGGAAAGGAGTTGTATTTCAACTCTAATTAGAAAGAGGTAAGAGTAAAGGGTAGAAAGTATAAGAGATAGATTGGGACTCTACCCCTCCTTTTATATTTAAAGAAGCCAACGATCCTTAGTTAGTGTTTTTCCTTGTTCCTGTTGATAAACTGAGAGGAGGATCCTGTGACTACAAACCAGGCGAAGAAGTAGAAGGCGACGACCATCGGATGTCCTATTCGCGTCCACACATTGCAAACGCAACCATCACGTATAAAAGGTGAGTGGATCTTCCTTATTACTCTTGATGATCTAATCAGATGCTTGTTGTGCCTTAACTGTTGTACAAAGCCAATTATGTTCAGGGATTATAACTAGATGGTAGTTGAGTCATCTGAGTCATGTAAATCCTTGTTTATCATAGTAGTTGATGAATTGGTGATGTTTTCTCTTGAATCTCAATATGTTATGAGTATCGGAATTGGATTTTCATGAAGACAGAGTCTGGACGTCGACAGAGTAGGAAGAATTTGGAATTGTGGGACCCCATGGTCCACTGGATGATGAATCTGGTCCAGGGATTCTGTAAAGGGGTCATGGGCGACCTTCAGTGTAATGGACCCATGCTGAGTGGACCTTGTATGGCCCACCAAATCACCTTGCAAGGAGCCTGAGGCGTGAATCTGGGAAAAAGAGCAACTTGGTCGATGTTAGTAGTGGGACCCACTGCATGATCTGATCTGAGATCAGAACCCCACATCCTGTAGAGGACTATTGGTCGACACTAGTGATGTTGGAACCATAAGAAGTGGGGCCCATATGCTTGTATATCTAACAGTCACAAAAACTCCCATCGTGAATGAGTGTGTTACAGCACTAGTTACTGTTTGAGTCTGGGGGGTCAAAGGATTGACCTGATGGTACATCAGATCCAATAAGATGATAAATTACCCTTGGGCGACCCCTATGATCTTGATCATCTAAATTATAGACCAGTGGGACCCACTGTTCCATGTATACTGACATTCCCAGACGTGGGATAAAGATTCAGATTTGTGGGCTGTAGAGAAGGGTCTGAGGGTGAGTCCAGTCCATCAGTTTGAAGGTGCAGCCTTGGCCGAACATGAGTTTGAGGTCTGATCTTAAATTGGGCTATGTGGGGCCCACTAGATTTTTACAACAAGGTGTTCGGATGTGAAATAGTGTTCTGTGTGTGTGTAATAGTGTTCTGGGAGGAATAAATATAAGGGAATAGCCATGGATTTTATTTATGTTGGAATCTAATCATACTAATTAAGGATTCTATGAATTTTATAATAGATGGTGTGGACTGTTTGGGAATGGTGGCGTTGTTTCTGCTACTTGTGTAGTATATTATGAAAGGGGACGTTTTATGGAATTAATTATGAAAACAAGGGTGGGGTCACCTCTACACCATCAATTACCCGTTATGTCTAGATGGGGGCAATGAGAAATCTGATGGTGTTAGGGTTGGACCCACGTTGCTTTACTTGTGTACTTATTTATATTAATTGCTGTTTATGTTTTGTTTACTATGTGATGGTAAGATATTGTGCACTGGGTCCCAGACGTGGGATATTGGACTTAGTGTCCGGGCCGTTATAGCGGCTGGTCCTTTGGGGACGTGTCTGATGAGACAGGGTCATGGTGACCGGTATACATGTATACAATGAGCCTTGGAGGCGTGGTAATGTGCATGGGCACGAATATATTTATGAATGTACTTCTTAATAGTAATTGATTCATGTATTCAGCTTTGTTGTTTATATGACATTATGTTTATGCTGTTTATGTAATTAGGAAAATTCATTCACCAGTAATACTGATGTTGTGTTGCCCCCTTCAGGTAATCACGTTGCGGGTGGGGCAGAGCAAAACGACGTTCAGCACGTAAATTTTGGCATGCGTGGCTGACGAGAGAGAACGAGAAATATTCAAATAATTGATGAAGGGATTAACCTTGTTTAGGGATTTTATTATATGATTTAAACGTTTTAGAATATGGAATTTGGTTTACTCAGAGATATTAATTTTGTTCAAACATTCATAATTTAATTAAAGTTATATTTTTATCTAAATGCCTGATTCCTTGTGGAAAACATTTGATGAATGTATGGTGAATATTTACTAAATAAATCACGATCCAGAGTCCGACAGGGCCCCGGAATTTGGGTCGTGACAAAGTGGTATCAGAGCATAAGGTTTTGGGCAATTAAAAGAAATAGTAACACATAGGCCACGTGGTGAGGACGTTGGGGTATCAACGGTATACGTGGGGTATAGTATGTTGTCGTTGATCTTTTGGCTCACAACTTTTTCCTTCTGCAGAGGGACTAAGACGATGAACAATGCTATTGGAAATGAGAACAATAATGTTCAGCCGAACGGCGAAATGCCTGAATATGCCCGGCAGATGTTTGAAAGTTTTATGAAAGCGTACGCACAGGTTCAAGAGCAGATCTCCGCTATTTATCACCACCAAAGTGAGAATGGCGAGGGACATAGCAATAACAGAGATGGTTCGGGTGAAGGTAGCAATAATGGGAACAGGAATCGTGAGAGGGATACCCTATACAAGAGATTCAATGAATTCCGCCCCAAGAGCTTTGATGAAACCACTAATCCTTGGGATGCTAATAAATGGGCAGAACATATGGAAGGGATTTTCGAAGTCATGGGATGTACAGAACATCAGAAGGCTATACTCGCTGCATTTAAATTGGAGGGTGATGCGAAGGAATGGTGGAAAGCCGCTAAAAGGTCATTCAATGGGCAAGAAACAGAGATCACTTGGGCTTACTTCAAACGAGAATTTATAAAGAAGTTCATACCAGATCATATTAGGGCTCAGAAGAAGAGAGAGTTTGAAACCTTGGTACAAGGCAACCTGACGATAGCCAAGTATGCTTGTCACATTTTGCTGAAACTTTAGTGGCTACTGAGGAAGAAAAGATGGAAAGATTTGTTAATGGACTTAGGTTTGATATTAAAAAGGACGTAAAGCTACACGAACCAAAGACTTATGCAGAAGCCCTAAGAAAAGCTTTCGTCTCAGAGGAAGCCATTGAAGATATCAAGAGGGAGACCCAAATGATGTCCACTGAAAGTAAAGCTGATAACCTCAGATACCAGTCCTCCAATAAGAAACAAAAAACGGGAGCTAAATCAGTCTGCAATCACTGTGGGGGATCCCACGATACCAATCAATGTAGGAAGAGGTCTGGAGTGTGTTTTGGCTGTGGGAAAGAAGGTCATAAGGTAAAAGATTGTCCAGAGGCTAGGGAAAGGAATCAGGCCAAACGGAAGGGCGGATGTCACGGTTGTGGACAAGAAGGGCACTACGTTAGAGACTGCCCCAGAAAACAAGGTAGAAACCAGACTCAGACGCACGGACAACCACCCAAGCAAAATCAACAGGACCGCCAGCAAGAGCGTCCGCAAAATCAGCGTCATTATCAACAGAACCAGACATATCAGTCTCGGGGAAATCAGCAGAACCCACCCCAAGGACAGCATTACAACCAGGGCAGAAACAATCAGGGAGGGAATCAAGCTGGGCAACAGCAGAATGGGAGAGTCTTCGCCATAACTCATCAGGATGTAGAGGCGGCCAACCATGTGGTTGAGGGTACGCTTTTAATTTCCAATCTTGAAGCTAGTACTTTACTTGATTCTGGTTCAACGCATTCTTTCATTTCTCATACTTTTGCTGCTAAGATAGGAAACTCCCCCTCGACTTTGACTAATGCATTAGTAGTGTCAACACCCACGGGTGAACAAATATGTACTAGAACCATATTTTACAATTGTATGATAGAAATTGGGCAAACCCGGATGCCGGCCGACCTGGTATTGTTACGAATGGACGACTTTGATGTCATTCTGGGAATGGATTGGCTTGCTAGGTATCGGGCTGTTTTAGATTGCTTTAACAAAGTTGTTCGGTTTAACCTGGAGGGTTTTACTCATGCTAGTTTGGTGGGGAAGAGGAGACCTGTTAGGTCAATGGTTATCTCAGCCATCAAAGCCGGTGAGCTATTGAGGAGTGGGTGCAAAGGTTTTTTAGCTTTCATTACAGAGGATAAACAGAAACCAAGTATAGATGATATTCCCGTTGTTAGGGAATTTCCCGATGTGTTTTTGGATGACTTGCCTGGATTACCCCCAATTAGGGAGGTCGATTTTACTATTGAATTGATACCGGGTACGGCCCCGATTTCCAAAGCACCTTATCGGATGGCTCCTGCGGAACTGAAGGAACTCAAGGATCAGTTAGAAGAATTACTGGATAAGGGATTCATCCGACCTAGCGTTTCCCCATGGGGAGCACCGGTTCTGTTTGTGAAAAAGAAGGATGGGACCCTGAGAATGTGCATTGATTATAGGCAGTTAAACCAGGTGACCATCAAGAACAAGTATCCTCTGCCTCGCATTGATGAATTGTTTGATCAGCTGCAAGGTGCGAAATACTTTTCCAAGATTGATTTAAGGTCTGGCTACCATCAGCTAAGAGTGAGAGAGGAGGACATTCCTAAGACGGCGTTCCGGACACGATACGGGCACTATGAGTTTTTAGTCATGCCATTCGGTTTGACCAATGCCCCCGCCGCATTCATGGCATTAATGAACAAAGTTTTTCAACCATATCTGGATAAATTTGTGGTGGTATTTATTGATGATATTCTCATTTACTCTAAGGAAAGGCAAGAACATGGAGAACATCTGCGTACCTCCTTGCAACTATTGAGAGACAACCAGCTTTATGCTAAGCTAAGCAAGTGTGATTTTTGGCTAGGACAAGTCACCTTCTTGGGTCACATTATTTCAGGTGAAGGATTATCTGTAGACCCTACCAAAATTGACGCAGTTACGAATTGGAAACGACCTGCGAATGTTTCAGAAGTAAGAAGTTTCTTAGGCCTAGCGGGATATTACCGAAGATTCGTACAAGGATTTTCTACTATTGCTGGACCGTTAACCAGACTCACAAGAAAGGATGTTCCGTTCACTTGGGATGAGAAATGTGAAGATAGTTTCCGAACTTTGAAAGGAAAACTAACATCGGCACCGATACTCACCCTGCCCGCTGGGAGTGGGGGATTTGTTATTTACTGTGATGCGTCATTGCAAGGGTTAGGGTGTGTTCTCATGCAACATGGAAAAGTGATTGCCTACGCTTCTAGACAACTAAAGGTCCATGAACAGAATTATGCGACGCACGACCTGGAGTTAGCAGCTGTAGTCTTTGCATTAAAAATTTGGAGACACTACCTATACGGTGAAGAATTCGAGGTATATATAGATCACAAGAGCCTCAAGTATGTGTTTTCACAAAAGGAGTTGAACTTGAGACAGCGTCGGTGGATGGAATTTTTAAAAGACTATGACTTCTCTATATTTTATCATCCAGGAAAGGCGAATGTTGTAGCCGACGCCTTAAGCAGAAAATCAGCACAGATGGCTTGTTTGACCGCCGAGTGGAGACTACTAGAAGAGATCAAGGACTTGGATGTTGATTTATGGCCTATTGGTGAAAAAGTACTATTGGGAAGCTTTAAGGTTCAACCCGAGTTGATCCAAAGGATAAAGGACCATCAGCGAGACGACAAGGCACTAGCGGAAATCTTTGATAAAATGGACAATAAACCGGACTTCTCAATTGTTAGTGGCATATTATATTTCAGAGGCAGACTTTGTGTTCCAAATGTCCAAGAAATTAAAGATGAAATTTTGAAGGAAGCACATCATACAAGATATACTATCCATCCGGGGAGCACCAAGATGTATCAAAACTTAAAAATCAGATTTTGGTGGATCGGCATGAAAAATGATGTTACTGAGTTTGTCGGACGTTGTTTTACCTGTCAGCAAGTAAAGGCGGATCATAGGAAGCCGGGGGGACTACTGCAGCCACTACCCATACCAGAATGGAAATGGGAACATATCACTATGGATTTCATATCAGGGTTTCCTAGAACCTCAAGGCATAATGAGATAATTTGGGTAATTGTGGATCGGTTGACCAAGTCGGCGCACTTCATACCGTTGAAAGGAAGAACTACAATGGAACACCTGGCTAAGATATATGTTCGAGAGATTGTGAGGTTACATGGCGTCCCAGCATCTATCGTATCTGACAGGGATACTAGATTTGTTTCACAATTTTGGAAGAGCTTGCAAAGGGCTATGGGTACCAAACTGAATTTTAGCACGGCGTATCACCCTCAGACAGATGTGCAGACTGAGAGAACAAATCAAACACTGGAGGACATGCTTAGGGCTTGTGCTATAGATTTCAGCGACAGTTGGGACGAGCAACTACCATTGGCTGAGTTTGCTTATAATAACAGCTATCATTCGAGTATCCAGATGGCTCCTTTTGAGGCTCTGTATGGCAGGAGCTGCCGTTCTCCAATTTGTTGGGAAGAAGTGGGTGATCGGAGGATATTAGGCCCTGAATGGGTGCAAACTTCTACTGAAAATATTAAGAAAATCAGGGACAGATTGAAGACTGCTCAGAGTCGCCAGAAGAGTTATGCAGATAAGCGTCGAAGAGAATTAGAATTTGCGGTGGGTGACTCGGTATTCCTCAAGGTTTCCCCAACGAGAGGAGTTATGCGATTTGGCAAAAAGGGGAAGTTAAGTCCGAGATACATTGGACCATTCAAAATTACAGGGCGTGTGAGCGATGGGAACGCTTACGAACTGGAACTACCGTCACAGCTCGCCGGAGTCCATAAGGTGTTTCATGTTTCAATGTTGAAGAAGTACGAGCCAGACCCATCTCATGTGCTAGATCTCGAGCCAATGGACCTACAACTAGATTTATCCTATGAGGAGAGACCCGTTGCAATTTTAGACACAAAGGAAAGGGTGCTACGAAGACGAACAGTTCGTCTAGTCAAAATACTATGGAAGCATCAAGATCAAAAGGAAGCTACTTGGGAGCTCGAGGACGAGGTCCAAAAGAAATACCCACATCTTTTCATCACAGGTATGTTTTAAATTTGGAGGACCAAATTTTCCAAGGAGGGGAGTATGTAATATCCTGAGTACCTGGGCCCCAAGACTAGCTTGGCCCAGGTAGGACCTTTAGTTGATTGATTATAATTGGACTAGTAATTGCCTCACGTGAGTGGTTTTTAGAAAGGAAGGGAGAGGAGTTGTATTTCAACTCTAACTAGTATTTGCCTCACGTGAATGGTTTTTAGAAAGGAAAGGAAAGGAGTTGTATTTCAACTCTAATTAGAAAGAGGAGAGTAAAGGGTAGAAAGTATAAGAGATAGATTGGGACTCTACCCCTCCTTTTATATTTAAAGAAGCCAACGATCCTTAGTTAGTGTTTTTCCTTGTTCCTGTTGATAAACTGAGAGGAGGATCCTGTGACTACAAACCAGGCGAAGAAGTAGAAGGCGACGACCATCGGATGTCCTATTCGCGTCCACACATTGCAAACGCAACCATCACGTATAAAAGGTGAGTGGATCTTCCTTATTACTCTTGATGATCTAATCAGATGCTTGTTGTTGTGCCTTAACTGTTGTACAAAGCCAATTATGTTCAGGGATTATAACTAGATGGTAGTTGAGTCATCTGAGTCATGTAAATCCTTGTTTATCATAGTAGTTGATGAATTGGTGATGTTTTCTCTTGAATCTCAATATGTTATGAGTATCGGAATTGGATTTTCATGAAGACAGAGTCTGGACGTCGACAGAGTAGGAAGAATTTGGAATTGTGGGACCCCATGGTCCACTGGATGATGAATCTGGTCCAGGGATTCTGTAAAGGGGCCATGGGCGACCTTCAGTGTAATGGACCCATGCTGAGTGGACCTTGTATGGCCCACCAAATCACCTTGCAAGGAGCCTGAGGCGTGAATCTGGGAAAAAGAGCAACTTGGTCGATGTTAGTAGTGGGACCCACTGCATGATCTGATCTGAGATCAGAACCCCACATCCTGTAGAGGACTATTGGTCGACACTAGTGATGTTGGAACCATAAGAAGTGGGGCCCATATGCTTGTATATCTAACAGTCACAAAAACTCCCATCGTGAATGAGTGTGTTACAGCACTAGTTACTGTTTGAGTCTGGGGGGTCAAAGGATTGACCTGATGGTACATCAGATCCAATAAGATGATAAATTACCCTTGGGCGACCCCTATGATCTTGATCATCTAAATTATAGACCAGTGGGACCCACTGTTCCATGTATACTGACATTCCCAGACGTGGGATAAAGATTCAGATTTGTGGGCTGTAGAGAAGGGTCTGAGGGTGAGTCCAGTCCATCAGTTTGAAGGTGCAGCCTTGGCCGAACATGAGTTTGAGGTCTGATCTTAAATTGGGCTATGTGGGGCCCACTAGATTTTTACAACAAGGTGTTCGGATGTGAAATAGTGTTCTGTGTGTGTGTAATAGTGTTCTGGGAGGAATAAATATAAGGGAATAGCCATGGATTTTATTTATGTTGGAATCTAATCATACTAATTAAGGATTCTATGAATTTTATAATAGATGGTGTGGACTGTTTGGGAATGGTGGCGTTGTTTCTGCTACTTGTGTAGTATATTATGAAAGGGGACGTTTTATGGAATTAATTATGAAAACAAGGGTGGGGTCACCTCTACACCATCAATTACCCGTTATGTCTAGATGGGGGCAATGAGAAATCTGATGGTGTTAGGGTTGGACCCACGTTGCTTTACTTGTGTACTTATTTATATTAATTGCTGTTTATGTTTTGTTTACTATGTGATGGTAAGATATTGTGCACTGGGTCCCAGACGTGGGATATTGGACTTAGTGTCCGGGCCGTTATAGCGGCTGGTCCTTTGGGGACGTGTCTGATGAGACAGGGTCATGGTGACCGGTATACATGTATACAATGAGCCTTGGAGGCGTGGTAATGTGCATGGGCACGAATATATTTATGAATGTACTTCTTAATAGTAATTGATTCATGTATTCAGCTTTGTTGTTTATATGACATTATGTTTATGCTGTTTATGTAATTAGGAAAATTCATTCACCAGTAATACTGATGTTGTGTTGCCCCCTTCAGGTAATCACGTTGCGGGTGGGGCAGAGCAAAACGACGTTCAGCACGTAAATTTTGGCATGCGTGGCTGACGAGAGAGAACGAGAAATAGTCAAATAATTGATGAAGGGATTAACCTTGTTTAGGGATTTTATTATATGATTTAAACGTTTTAGAATATGGAATTTGGTTTACTCAGAGATATTAATTTTGTTCAAACATTCATAATTTAATTAAAGTTATATTTTTATCTAAATGCCTGATTCCTTGTGGAAAACATTTGATGAATGTATGGTGAATATTTACTAAATAAATCACGATCCAGAGTCCGACAGGGCCCCGGAATTTGGGTCGTGACAGAATCCATTGTATTTATACCATATATGTGCTAAACAAGGGTCACTAAGGAGTAAGGACCTCCAAAGAGAATACAAGTGTCACAGAGATGCCAAACAAAAAGGGATAAAGAATAGAAACATGAGCCAAAGTACACATGCAAATTAAATTCCTATAGACATGAATAACTGTTTGAGCTGAGCACTATTGAAAGCTTTGTTGCAGCCTTAAAATGACTATACTGGATCCCTGAGGCATTGGTTTTTAGTGAAGACCACTGCGGGCTTTTTGTTTTTGAAAATTGTAGAATTTGTGGCTCTAGATGGCATGAGCTGCGACGATGAGAATTCTGCCCAGGGCCTCTCTAGCCAGTGAACCGCTATTCCTGGAGAGAGGACCATATAGAGTTGGCACTGAGTGGAGAGGGTATGGGGCATGATGCAACCTAGGGTTAGGATGCAAGTGCCGGAGTACAGTTAGGGTTCCGAAGAACAATCACTCGAGGAAGAAACAGTCTTCAACGAAAAACCCACACAGGGAAATTTTATTAACTTCAATAATCTCTGCGATTACCAATCTACAATGTCATATTTATAAGAAAAGAAGCTTAAGGGCTAAGAAAGCAATCTTAATCAAACTAGGAAACCAAATAATAATCCTATTAGAAACTAATCCTAAATGCAACTTCTTAAATAAAAATTAGAAACTAATAACAATTAATAAAGGATTAATTAAACTTGCTTGGGTCCCACAATTGGACCATGAGTCTTGCCCCAACGGAATAGATAGGGCTGCTGCATCATTCTCCCTGGGTTGGAAAAGAGTTCTACCTCGAACTCGACTCTTCTTCTTGATGTTACTTTTGTAAATAGTGTGTACTTGAAGCACTTGTTGGATGAGGCGAGAACTTGACCCTTTCTTTGGTGGTGCCGGCTTCATAGGACAGAGTATTACTTGCTTTTCACCATGCATGAATGTATATGTGTTGTCACACATTCCATTAGTACCATTCTTGTCATACATCCATGGACGACCCAACAAGATATCACAACTATCCATGGGTACCACGTTACACCAAACTGTATCTGTATAGTCTTCCCCAATAGAAAAGGTAACGGGACATGCATACCGTACTTGCACTTCATTACCTGTCATTAACCACCTAGCAAAATAAGGACGATGATGCTTTCGAACTTTCAGCTGCAATCGATCCACAAGAGCTGGAGAGATAATGTTCTGAGAACTTCCACCATCAATAACTACTGTGCATTCTTGACCCTTGACTGTTCCTTTTGGAGCGGAAAATAGTTTCTCGCAACCATTTCTTCTCAGTAATTAAGGGAGTGTCAGTAATTACCATGAGAGAATCAATATCCTCCTCGGGCAGAATGTCATGCACTTCCTCTGTGTCATTCTCTTTAGGATCATCATCTGGTGCATCTTTCACATCACTTTCATTCTCAATGAGGTGGATGCGTCTTGGACACTCCGCTGCACGATGCCCTTGTTGTTTACAATTATAGCATGTAATCCTATTTTGACCTTCGGGCTTGGTGAAAACTTCCTTCGAGGAATCACTCGGTTTAGACCTTGCAATTGAGGAATTCTTCTGCATAACCCATTTAGATGCATTAAGTTTTTTGGCTTGATGGTTTGCAGTCCCTTCAGCCTTGATAGCATGCTGAACATTCTCATCAACATTATCAAAATATTTGAATGCAAGGATATCTTGTATGTCAACTGTAAGCCCATAAAAATATCGGTCAACTAAGACATCCTCCTCTTCATCTAAACCATAACGGGCTTGCATGGTCATAAACTCCTCAGAATACTCAACAACTGTCTTAGATCCTTGTTTCAAATATTGAAAACTTGCACGCAGATCTCTGGAGTAATTGACAAGGAGGAATTTTTGCTTCAACAGATTTTTCATCTCAGTCCATGTGTCAATGGAGTCAATTTGTTGGTTTCTTCGCTTCCATTGCAACTCGGCCCACCAGATCGCTGCATAATTGCGAAATCGAGTTGCCATTAGTGTAATCTTATGACCATCCGTCATTGGCTTGTGTGCAAAAATATTTTCAACACACACTAACCAATCTAGGAATTCGTCCAGTTTCAATTTTCCATCATATTCGGGAATCACGAGTTTAATACCCAAATCACGATCAACATTGACTGCATGTGGATCTCGTTGATTCCGATTATGTCTTCCATCATCTCGATGATTTTCCTCATGCCGATTAGTTTCCAAATTGGTTAATTGGGTTTCAATTCTTTCAAGAGTCTCTTGCATTTGAGCTTGCATTTGACCCATCATTGCGGATAGTTGATTAACACTTACTGATAATGCCGCAACGGTTCCCCTCAAATCATCATCATTATTGGAAGAAGACTCCACTTCTATATGCTTTTTGGGAGGCATCTTTGGTTAATGCAAATTTAAAATTTTTTGACCGACCTGATGTGTAGATCTACTTTCCATGATCGTGATGGTGAAAACGGAGTTGAAATCTGATGGTAGATGACTCAGATATCGCAAAAAGGAAATTTATCTGTTGATCGGGTCAAATCTGCTGTTGATCAAATTAGTCTGATGCAGGATTATTGCAATTGGGCTTTAGCTTGTGGGGCAGGTTTCAAGAGCCATACTTGAACCGAACTCGAACTCGACCCAACTCACAGAAGAGGGCATGTGTGCCTCGGTAGTCACGTCGAAGAAGAAAGAAAAGGAACGGAAGCCCCTTTTTGCTTGTGCTTCAACGAAACGAAAGGAGAGGAGTGGAACTGGACTGCCTTTTACTGTGTGGACTTCGACGAAAAGGAGACGATGGGCAACGATGATGTACGATGGTGGAGTCGGCGACGGCAGCAATTGGTAGCGGCAGCGATAGAGTGGCACGGTACCCCCTTTTCACTTTCGTTTATGCTGTGTCATTGACGATGTAGAGGTGGAGGATCCTGCTGTGTCATTGACGATGTAGAGGTGGAGGATCCTGCACAACTGCAACTACAACGAATCCTGCACAGTGGAGTGGAGTGGAGCAGTGGCAATGACGTTGGAGCTCGGCGACTCCAACGAGATGACGGAGCAAGCACCCAGTAGGGTGCACGGTACACACTTCTTTCCTTTTTCATTCTTTTTTCTCCTCTGCTTTTCTTTCTTCTCTCTCTGCTGGGTACGGGATGGGGACGATTGGGGTTCTGTTGGGATTTTTTTTTTATTTAAATTTTTTTTTTGTTGGGTATGGTGTTTTTGAAGAGGGTGGGCTACTGGTTGGGTGGCTGGGTTGGCAGATGGGTGATTGGGTATGGATATGGACCATGAATGGACTTCGGATGTTTGGGAAGGGAACAGGGAAGGGAGGTGGGTTGTGGGAGGTTGACGGTGGTCTGTGGGATGGTTAATGGAAGGAGGGATATGGGTAATCACGCCGATGATCAGGGATTGTTCGGCTCTGATACCAATTGATGCAACCTAGGGTTAGGATGCAAGTGCCGGAGCACAATTAGGGTTCCGAAGAACAATCACTCGAGGAAGAAACAGTCTCCAACAAAAAACCCACGCAGGGAAATTTTATTAACTTCAATAATCTCTGCGATTACCAATCTACAATGTCATATTTATAAGAAAAGAAGCTTAAGGGCTAAGAAAGCAATCTTAATCAAACTAGGAAACCAAATAATAATCCTATTAGAAACTAATCCTAAATGCAACTTCTTAAATAAAAATTAGAAACTAATAACAATTAATAAAGGATTCATTAAACTTGCTTGCGTCCCACAATTGGACCATGAGTCTTGCCCCAACGGATAGATAGGGCTGCTGCATCAGGGCATCTGTCAAGGAAGATAATCCATTTCCACAGGCCTCTAGCATAGCCAAAAAGTCCATACATGTGATAGGACTATAATAAAATTGTCATGACATCACTAAATGATAAATTACCAGGTGTATTACCAGGCATGGCTTAAAGCAAGCTCTCAAAGAAATTGTGAAACAATTCTCAATGGTATTATTTAGTCATTAGTTTTCCCGGTGACCTGATTTTGATTTAAACTATATTACATGACCATTTTGTAGATGACATTTTATCAATTCTTTAGTTATTAAAAAAATTATTTTAAAACTTTACACCATTCATATTTGAATAAATTTACTTTTGGATGCTTTGAACATTTAATTTAATTTCATTAGTTTCCTTGCTGCGTTAAGCTTATTATTTCATTGTCTGTGCCCTTCAATCATGTGATAGCACATAAAATGAACCCTTAACGAAGGAATGTTATTTAACCACATGAATTGGATTTTAAATTTTTTTTTATTGACAATATAGTTAATTTTATCTAATAAAGTTAAATACATGAGGGAAATACTTATTGCCTCACAATAGAATGATGAAATTAAATTAAATTGCATCGAAATACCAACAATCATGAACTCTATTCTTCATATAAGGTAGATATATACCTGTGCCTAGCAAGCTCTATTGTACTAGTGTGTAATTAGAAGTAATGTTAGGAGAGGATAAGTAAGCATTAGTAGACAAGGAATTTAATTTTCAACAATTTGATTTGGAGTTGGACAGATTTTCTACATAAGTTGTCAATGTAGATTTGGAGTTGGACAGATTTTCTACACAAGTTGTGATGTAGGTGCTATAACTCCCCATTTAGTTTTTATCAATAACATTTGACTTTTTTATTCTTCTTTATCCCTACAGGCTTAGCAAGAAAACGAGTTTGTTTGACTATGGATATCAAAGAAACGAGCAGTTGGTCAAATCTTCCACAATGTCTTCTTGAATTGATCTTGGAGCGCCTAATCCTACCCGATCGTTTTCGTTTCGGCTCCGTTTGTCGCTCGTGGCGCACTGCCCAAGCACAAAGCCTTCATCTTCCTGTTTCTCGACTCCCTTTCCTTGTCTTCCGCCGGGGAAGCTCAAGCATTGAGTTCTTCAGTTTAACAGAGAGGAAAATATACAAGATGCCAATGCCCAAGTGTGAGACACCAATGTCCCATCTTCACTGTGTTTCATCTTCCCATGGTTGGCTGATGTTTATATCCACCAAGAGAAATGAAACCGGATTTCTCTTTAACCCCTTCATCAAGAAATGTGTTCGTCTTCCTAACAAAAAAATAGGCTTCCTGGGTCTCGATTTTATTTTCTTCTCAACTCCCACTGATCCCGATGGTATTTTTCACATCATGCAAGGACACCAAAGACTCATGCTATGTTCACTCAAGGATCCATCCCGATGGAGCATTTTTGATGAATCTGAACAAGGGAACGTCGTCTCTAATACCATCTTCTGTGATGGAAAGCTGTATGCGTTGAATGATGATTGGACTCTTGCAATCATTGACCCTCTCTTTCCACATAATATTACTAATGTGAGAATGGAAGACCTAAGACATTTTCCTAGGATTCCTAGGTTACGAGTACCAAATCAACCAGATCATGAATATATTTTGGTGGAATCTAGTGGAGAGATATTGATTGCGAAAATCATTCGCCACAGCCTCCGCAACCTCACATGTGAAATTTTTCGAGCTGACTTGCCCAAGATGAAGTGGGTGAGGGTGGAAGACTTGGGTGATCGGATGCTGTTCTTGACTAGGACAACTTCAATTTCAATTTGTGCCAGTGAAATTGGGTGGAAAGGAAATCGCATCTACTATATTCTCACTCTATTTAATTCGTATGTGGAATTTGAATTGGGTAGCAAAGAGATGACCACTCACTCGATTCCGGTGGATGATGAAGATACTAGGATTTGTAAATGGTTGACAACAGGTCTGCGCTAGTCTCAATTTGCTTGTTCATAAGTTTATTTTCTTTTCCTATTAAATACTGATGCTCTCTCTCCACTATAGGTAGCTTTTGGTGGAACACATTTTTAACATTTATTTATCTTTGTAATTGCTGTTAAGTTAGAAAGTCATGTGGTAATTTATTAGAAAAGAGTTTGAATTTGAAATGAATTTGAATTTTATTAATGTTGTGTTTCTTATAAATTGGGATGATTTCTAATGATAGATAATGGTCAATGTTATGAAAATGTAGCCTCTCAAATTTTATGTTACAGTTTCATTTTTTTTTGTCAATATGATTAGTTTATTTTTCATTTAGTTTGTAGATGTTATGGCTTTACGTCCCAAGCTAAATGCAACGAATTAGGCAAAGTCTTTTTAATTGCATTCACTTTGACCTCTTCATGTGCCACTTATAGCTGATCAGTCCTTAAAACATGTCTAGTCTTCAGTTTGATACGAAACCAGCCCAGTTGCAGGATACAGGCTTAGTAATGAGCCAACCCAAAGGTGTAATAGGAGGGAGGACTGATCCAGAGTTGATGGGGCATTGCAGAAACCTTAACTTAGCAACCAATCTTATCTCTTAGGTAGCAGATATGGCAGAAGTTAATTAAATATTTCCCTTCCTTCGTAGTAGCAATTATCCTCGATTAGGGTATTCAATTTGAGTTTATTTCTAGCTTTGTAATAAGCACTATCTGTTTAGTAGATAATGAAGATTGGAAATCCCGAGAAATTTATCCCCATTGTGCTAGCACAAGGAGGTTGACCAACCTCGAATTGGCCAAACTATCTCTTCTCTCTTCTTTGTTATTGTGACTCTGTCAATTGATATCAGAGCCAGATCCTGGCAAGGTCACCATGATGAACAACACCAGAACAGAGATGTTAACAACAAAGGTTGAGAAGCTAGATGACGACGTCCGTCAATGTGCAGGAGCATTGAATGACATCAAGGTAACTCTTGCTGCTATGGATTCTAAGTATGATCATATTCTCTCTCTTTTACCTGACAAGGGAGATAAGAAAGGATTGCCCAACAATGTTGGCAACCTACATGGACAGGTCCAAACTCGCATTGCGAGGTTAGATTTTCCAAAATCTGCAGGTGACGATCCAACGTCATGGATCTATAAGGCAGAGCAGTTTTTTCATTAACAAAAAACAGCAAAACATCAAAAAGTTTTATTGGCCTCCTTTCATTTGGAGGGGGAAGCAGTACATTGGTACCAATGGTACTCAAAAACCGAAACGAATCTGACGTGGGCTGATCTACAGACAGCCATTTGTGTGCGTTTTGGGTCAACTGATTATGAGAACTTTGAGGAAGCTCTCTCTTGAATCTGGCAAACGTGCACAGTGCGAGAATACCATACAGAATTTGAACGCCTTGCTAATCGGGTAACAGGGTGGCCTGAAAAGGGCATTGGTTGGGTGTTTTATTGGAGGGCTCAAGAATGAAATAGCCGTGGAAATCAAAATGTTCAAACCAGATAAGGTTAATGCAGCAATAGGGCTAGCTCACATGCAGGAGGAGAAATTGCAATGCTTGCGTCGGACGATGCAGTCATCATGTCGATCCAGCCCACCTCCTCAAATCAGCCAAGCAGTACCAAGAGCAAATTTTCCCTTTAAAAAACTTACTTGGGCAGAGATGCGGGCACGCAGAGAAAGGGGTCTTTGTTACAATTGTGACAAAATTTGGCCCAGGTCACAAATGCAAAACCCAACAGATTCTTCTCTTAGAGGCTGATGCTGAGATAGATGAAATTATTGATGAAAGAACCAGGGAAAACCAGGTCGACGAGGAGGATAAGGATGAAACACCAGTTATCTCTATTCATGCCTTGTCCAGTTATGCATCACCTCAGACAATGCGTGTATCTGGAAGAATCAAATGACAGATTGTATCAGTGTTGATAGATAGTGGCAGCGCACACAATTTCATCAGCAGCAAGTTAGCACGATTACTCAACTGGCCTATCCAATGTACTTCTTCCTTTGAGGTTCTTGTGGCCGATGGCAATAGATTGGACTGTTCAGCTAAGTGTATGGACCTTGAAATTAATATTCAGGGCTACAAATCCCAATCTGATATATTTTTGCTTTCGTTGAAAGGTTCTGATGTCGTCCTTGGGGTACAATGGTTGCAAAAGCTTGGACCCGTTGTGTGGGATTTCAACAATCTCACAATGGACTTCACTGTGAATCATCACCAATATCATTTGCACGGGCAACCTAAGGCCATTGTCTCACCGGCCACAGTTCAGTCCTTGGAGCGTATATTGAAACATCGATCGCAAGGCTTCTTAATGCAGTTGACTTCATCCATTACAGGTAAGACCGAACAACTTCCTGAAGATCTAAATTCTCTAATTCAAGTTTTTTCAAGCATTTTTGAGGAGCCCAAATCTTTACCACCACATCGGTCTCAAGACCATCACATCCCAGTGGGGCCAGGTGCTCAACCCACCAATGTCCGGCCTTATAGATACCCTCAGTTCAAAAGGATGAAATTGAGAGGATGGTTCAAGAAATGCTTGCAAGTGGCATTATACAACCTAGTGCAAGCCCATTTTCATCTCCGGTTTTACTTGTGCGAAAAAAGGATGGTACATGGAGATTTTGTGTTGGCTGCCGTGCTCTCCATCAAATTACTGTGAAGGAAAAGTACTCCATTCCTGTTATTGATGAACTACTTGATGAGTTAAATGGGGCATGTCATTTTTCAAAATTGGATCTCCGATCTGGATACCATCAAATCCGTGTTTGACAATCGGGTGTCCACAAAACTGCCTTTTGGACTCATGATGGCAACTACGAGTTTTTGGTCATACCTGTTGGCTTGACAGATGCTCCAGTGACATTTCAAAGTCTCATGAATGACACATTTTGCCCATTCCTTAGGCGGCAACATTTCAAAGTCTCATGAATGACACAAACTTCATTTCGCCCATGCCTTATAGAGCAGGCCGTGAAAACAAAGTTGTTGATGCATTGTGGAGACAGCATGAAAAGGGTACTTTGCAGGCTATGTCGCTGCCTCAATATTCAATATGTGGTGAAATCCATCACTTGTACAACCCGGATGTGGCCTTGCAAGACTTGATAGATAAATGCAGCCTGATCCAAGCTTAACGCCTGGGTAGAAGGTACAACGGTCCTTGTTATACTACAAAGGCCGTCTGGTGGTACCATCCAATCCAGATTTGCGATCCAAAGTATTGCGGGAGTTTCATTCAACACCAAAAGCAGGTCATCCAGGTTTGTTGCAAATGTATAAAAGCCTCACCCGAAATTTTTATTGGCAAGGAATGCAGGCTGACATAAAAAAATACGTCTCAAAATGCACTACTTGTCAATGCTACGAGTATGAGACGACCAAACCTGGAGGAATGCTACAGACCTTGCCCATTCTAGACCAAATTTGGGAGGATATATCAATGGCTTTTATTGAAGGGTTGCTGCTATCGTTTGGGAAGAACTCCATTTTAGTGGCGGTTGATCGCCTCTCCAAATATGGCCATTTTTGTGCCCTAGGTCATCCATATTCGACCAAGACAATCGCCGATGTTTTCATTTGCAAAGTGGCCAAGTTGCATGGCATGCCACGTTCAATTGTCTCCAATAGGGACCCAATGTTTATTAGCAATTTTTGGAAGGAATTCTTCTCTCAACAAGGGACATATCTAAAGATGAGCACGGCATACCATCCGCAAATGGACGGTCAAACAGAAGTTTTAAACAGATGTTTGGAGGCTTGTTTGTGGTGCTTCACCTCTGATCGGCCAAAACAGTGGGCAAAATGGCTATCATGGGCTGAATGGAGCTATAATACATCATATCATTCTGCCATAAAAATGACTCCATTCGAAGCAGTGTACGGTTGTCCACCTCCTTCAATTTCAAATTACATTCCAGGCTCCACGAGTAATGGGCAGGTGGAACAAGAATTGCTACAAAGAGATGCTATCTTGCGTCATCTTAAACTCAATATCAAGGCTGCTCAAAACAGGATGAAAATCCAGCACGATCATCATCATTCAGAGCTTACATTTCAGGTGGGTGAGATGGTCTACTTGCTCCTACAGCCATATCATCAGAACACTACTGCACGACATTCAAATCAAAGACTTGCAGCCAGGTTCTTTGTTCCCTATAAAATATTAGAACGCATTGGGCAAGTTGCATATAAATTGGAGCTGCCAGCAGATTCTCAATTGCTTCCAGTTTTCCATGATTCTTTACTCAAGAAATATGTTGGTCAGGGAGTTATAGTTCAGACTAACCTACCAGCCGTAGCAGAGGATGAAACTGTCAACCTGTTGCTCGCAGAAATACTTGATCACTGTTGGGTCAAGCAAGGCAAGAAAATTGTCCACGAGGTATTGATACGATGGGCCCATTTGCCGGTTGAAGGTGCTACATGGGAGAATCTACTTCGTTTGAGGCAGGCTTTTCCCACTTACGACCTTGAGGACAAGGTTGGTTTTGAAGGGGGAAGAATGATACGAAACCAGCCCAGTTGCAGGATACGGGTTGAGTCATGAGCCATCCCAAAGGTCTGCTAGGATGGAGGACGGATCCAGAGTTGATGGGGCATTGTAGAAACCTTAAATTAGCAACCAATCTTATTTTTATGTGGCAAATATGGCAGAAGTTAATTAAATTATCTCCCTTCCTACTTAGTAGCAATTATCCTTGATTAGGGGGATTCAATTGAGTTTATTTCTTTGTAATGAAGATTGGAAATCCAGAGAAATTTATCCCCATTGTGCTAGCACAAGGAGGTCGACTAACCTTGAATCGGTCAAACTATCTCCTCTCTTTTTTGTTATTGATACTCACAGTTATATTATGTTCGAGAGATTACTATGGTACATTCTTTATGAGAGGGTATTTGATAAATGCACATAGGTGTTGCTTGCAGTATAAACACATTTGCCCTCTTTCATCCATTTCCGGCAACCTTCTATATTTTTGAGAAGAAATTTTATACCTCTCCATTGGAAATGTTAGTGGAGAATTTTCAAAAAAAAAAAAAAAATGTTGTCGGAAAATTAGTTGCAATTTTGGAAAGCAGTAAGTTTTCTGACTTATCTTATGTAAGCTAAATTAAGACAATTATTAGGTGATTTTTGGCAACCAAATTCTCAATAACTCCGCATTGTTTTCCCCGAGGATGTGGAAAATCTATGTTTGACTTTGACAGTTCCAAGTTCTCGGAGATTGGGGCCAGTTGAAATCTGGAGGATTTTCAAGTCTGACCCCTCCTATGGGATTTGGAAATTATCAAGTTTTAATGATTTACAGATCTATACTAATTTTTCTTATCTATGCATACTGTACACCAATATCGATGTAAAATCTTCATCCATACAAAAATGCTCACGAGGAATCGTCAAAGATGTGGCAGCCTCACCTGTGTTACCAGACATGCCTAAGGGCACGCAAGTGTGCAAATGGTCTCTGCGGAATGCGGAAATTGCCTCACCAGCAAAATTCATGGTAAATGGATTCCATGGAAAACGTTTTCAATGGGTGTTGAAAATTCATGTTTGGTGTACTATGGATTCCATGGAGTGGACCAATGTTCTTTGTTTGTTGCAGAAATTATCCATGAAAAGAAAAGAAGAAAGTACTGGTAAATTGTGCGGCAAGGTTAGCCTTGTTCTTATTTGGAGTTTTGCCAATTGCCATGTTTGACGTTTTTAATGGTAGTTACAGAAACACAATATTCAAACTAGTGGTCTTGTTTAATTCATGAAATGCTCCATTTTGAAATTCAAATTAGTGATAAAAATGGCCAAGGTTTGACTTTTTTTCAAACTGAAGTCACCGAACTCCTTGCAATTTTCTGGGTAGAAGCATGGCCAACCCGGTCTTAACACCACACTGCAGTTCACCTGAGAGCTGGCATAGTTTATGCTGTTCCACAAAGTTGTGTGATCTGATGAAGGCTTTGCAACATGCCATGTTTTCTGTCATGATCACATTCAACACTCACCAATCAGTTTAATACACATTAAGTCTTGATTCAGAACTTACAATGTGATCAAAATAATTCCTCGATTCCATTCCGCACACAAATGATCAAAATGCTCAACTTCCAATTCTATAATTCCACACACACGATTCCAACATTCTATCAAAATGCTCAAAATAATAAAAATGCTTCCTTGGTCAAAATGATCTAAGTGCTCAAAATGAACAAAATACTCAAACCGATCACTTTCCTTTTCCTAAATGGTCAAAATGCTCAATTTCATCTTTCCACAGAGATAAAAATACATAATGCTCAGATGCTCCTCTAGATTATTGATCTTAATATAAAACAAGACCATTGATAAAATCGACTACATTGGCATTCAATTAATGAAAACGTATAATTGGTCCATACATCTCAAAAAGACATGTACATCTCAAAATGGTTGTACTTCAGTGGAGGTTATCATACAAACAATGGACACATAATGTACTACATATACTATCTATATCCAAGGCCCTTGCTCCAACAATTTGAATAAATGGCCTTCCATCTTGTAATTTCCTCGTCGTATAACCTTGAGTACCTATCACAATTTAGATGGAAAAGTCATAAGAATAGGATGCTCAAAATCTATAATTCTATCATTCCATAATGTTTCTTTTTTTTTTCTTTTTTTTTTTTAATATTCACATGCCGAAAGCCCATAATTCATTTTACAACAGTAAATCAATATACTAGAAGTAGCAAATTTCAAGACTTGAAAAAGATCCATAATTCCATCACAAATTAAGGTCCATTTCCTTGCTGGAATTTCTAGAATTCATGCTCTGGTGGTTTTTTGGTAATCCGAAACATTGAAATTTTGAAATGCTGCTAAATTCTTTGTTTTATTTATCCAGAAAATTTTGGCTCAAAATCTCATGCAATATGAATTCCATAAGTTTCCTATTCCAGAGCTATAAGAATTTCTGACTGGAATTATACTTGCGTATGCATTATTTATGTACAAATTCTTGTGTACAAAATCTTGAAATCTCTACTGGAGCATAGGTTCTAACTTCTTGGATATGGCTCCCAATTGGCACATTTGATCTATTCCTTTCCACAAAGCCTGTCAATAGATAGAACCCACACATGAATATGTATTGGCATGTATAAATGAAATATAATGAGATTGAAAGATAATGATTGCTTCATATGTTTGACATCAACATCAGTAAGTGATTACAATTTTCTATTTCCGCCCAACACTGATCATTTGTAAAATTGTCTTTGGTAAGGGAAATACAAAATCCATAAAACACTTCACACTCAAATGATTGCTCAATATATGTTAGACCCCGTCCCGGACTAATCGTAATTAATGCTAATTAATGGAGATTAGTATTACTTAAGTATGAATAATTGTGCTAATTATGGTTAATGAGCAAAATGAGATGGGTTAATCTCAATTGATTGAATTAAGCCTAATGAAGTGAATTTGGATGGGATTGAATTGGTTAAGATGAGTTTAAACTCAATCAAGGTAAATTAATGACTTTTTTGTAAATATGAGTTTTCATGTATTTCGTCAAATACCGAAATTCTTTATATCAACGTGTGTATCTTGAAGAGTATGTCAACTTTCATAATACACTTGGTTTCATTTGGCCTAAGGTTGATCAAATGAGCCTTCATTTGACCCAAAAATGTGAAAAAGAGAAATGGAAGAGGGCTTAAGTGCAAAAAGCACATTATATAAGCTAAGAGATGGGTTCATTTCCCATTTTAGCAAACCCTAGGCACTCTTCTTCCTCTCTCTTCCCTTTCTTCTCCATCAAAAGTGAGGATTGGGAGCTTTCAAGTAGTTTTTGAAGAAGCTTGGTCATCTTCATCTTCTCCATTGGGCCATCCTCCATTGTTAAGAGCTTGGGATTTCCTTATGAGAGAGTTGTGCCAAGCCAAGCCAAAGAAAGATGGCTTTTTGTCAAAGGAGCTTAAAAGGAGGCAAGTATAAACATTACTTGTGAATGGTGTTAGTCTTTATAGCATTTAATGGAGTTTTCATCAATTTAGGTTTGTGTATATTTCCATTGATTGTTGAATGAGTTGTTTATGGATTGATGAATGATTAGAAGGGTTATTAATGTGTGTAATAAATGATGAATGAGGAGTGGACAGGAGGTCTAAAACTTATTGCAGGTGGTTGTGGAAATGCATGGAGAAAGGAGTGAAGAAGAGAGAGAGTTGCAGAATTTCGGAGTGAAATTCTGAAGTGTTCGCTCGAGCGACCCGCTCTCTGGATGAAGGCGCTTGAGCGGATATGACTCTGCTCGAGCGACCGTTTCTCTGTTTGAGTTCGCTCTAGCGAACTTTGGGTTCGCTCGAGAGACCACTTCTCTGTTTGGGTCCGCTTGAGCGAACTTGAGTCCGCTCGAGCGAACCTGATGCTGGACATGGTATTGTTTGAGGTCGAAAATTTGGCCAATTGATTGGACCTAACAGTTCGATCGATCGGGGGACTCCATTTGAGTCCAGTTGGTTTTGGTTTTAGTAGGAAACGTGGATGCTTTTTAGACACTTATATGTCCTTTAAATTGGCTTTGTGGCTAATTAATGCAAATAGAGATCGGTGGGGATTGTGGATAATGAAATAGAAACTTTAAGAATTGAACCCTTAAATTAATAATGGGTTAAGTGTTAATTGATTATAGACTATACCTCCATAGGTGTTAATTACAGAGACTCCAATGTTCATATAATATACAAATGTGATGTCCATCGAGAATAATACGTACATTGGATAACCAACGGTTACACCGAAATGGTGGGTCGGGAACTGGAATAGAAATGAGTAGAATCATGTAGTTAGTGATTCTCTCATGCCATTGTATTCTGTATCACTTCATTCCAATCTCACAAAATTGATGTCATTGTTTGTTTCCTTTCCATTTTTAAGAATGGAATCACTGTATAGAATTGAATCCATAAATGGATGGATAATAAAATGTATTGACCATTGAGTCTGGCACTGCCTAGCTATTGTATGAAATTCTAAATGAATTAATAAATGATTATGTTCATGAGGCCGGGGTCATGAATGGTGCGCCCTTCCGCCCTGAGCCAAATGACTATTCCTACTGCAGTAGATGGATTTGGGGTGTTCCAGAGCTCCGTGGTGATGTTAGTGTCCCTGGCCCGGACACTGGTAAGTCCCACAAATTCCGATCGTATCTATGAGTACTGATTGATGCCTTCAATTGGAAGATGAATCATTCCTTTGAGGGAAGATGATAAATGAAATGAACTGAACTGAAATGAATGTTATGGTAGTTGCCATCTTATACATGTTTATTGATTGACTTATTATGCTAATCCATTGTCATTGTAGGAATTATCTAGACTTGTCTAAAATGAGAACTGTTTACTAAATATATTAAATGAATTTAGTAAATGTATTAACATGTGCTATCACAAGTTTTGTTTATACATTGTTGAACCGTCGTGTTCATTAATGTTATTGATGGCATTACAGGCCCGATTGCCCATGCCGGTCCGGCGGCCCCAGCGACAGTGGAGGAGACCGTTGCGGTTCCTTCAGGAGGATTGATAGAGTGGAAAGGGAGGGATAACCTTTGAACGGTTATCCGTATGCGTAGTGGATCGGAAATCCTTTTGGAGAATTCTTTTTGGAAATAGTTGAAATTCATTTTGAGATGTAATATTTTGAGAACTTGAATCGTCATCAATTTGCATAGTGTTTAGATATGCTAGAGTTGATGAAAGAAAGCAAACGAACGATACATGTATAAAGAACTTTATTTTGTATACATGTTCATTTTGAATTATTTTGTTCATGTGTAATTCCGCAATTTGTACAATTGACAGGTATGTACGAATGAATGTTATCCCTTGTGGATTCTGTTTTAGTTTAGGTTAATTCAGAGTTCAGGTGAGTAAGTATGGTCGCGGCCCTGGATTATCGTAACTCGGGCCCGGGTCGTGACAAATGAACAATCTGTTTACTATCCAATTGAATCTTAACATCAATTTCCTTTGGATTCCAAAGCAGCCACATCCTTATAGAAGGGAAATTAGTAATTTATGGGCAATCACTCCACCCATTGGGAACAACACAGAATCAATTCGAACACGAGTCTCCAACAGTCCTAAAAATGATATCCCCAACGGCTGAGTTTTATTTTTAATGTCCAAGTGCATGGTATGCCTATTTAGCCCCCCGCACATTCCATACTAACATGGTAACGAAACTAAGAATTTTCTCAACGCCCTTTTTGATAAACTCGGTATACTCAACCCAATAGAAGGATTAAAAGAATTACTCTTTGAAGACGACGCACCGCACTTCATTGTAACCCCTCCCATTGGAATATGCAACTCCTTATCTGAAGAGGTTGCCAATACAAAATCAGCAATTGCTGCTAGCTCCTAAGCATCAACATTCGACTCTCCATCCAAATTTGCAATACAAGCAAAACGAATCGGGCTAGTAAGAGAAGAATCAATCCTAGACTCTTGTCTTTGGACTACTCAAACCTTGCTTACCTTTAGTCACAGTCTGGCACTCCTGAAGAACATCAGTGTGAGCCGTATTCTCTTTAGAATTTAACACCAGTCAAGCACTGGAATTTTTCTCTTTTGGAACCCGTACTTGTTTAACTTTAATTGGACAAGACTTGTCATTATGATTAAATGTCTTGCATTTGGAACATGGAGCAAGGCCTCATTTCATATCCCACTGGCTGCAGTATCACTTTGTCTTTATACCCCATACACAGTACCTGAGGAAATTGTGAATCGACATCCACCTCAACACACTCGTGCATAAGCCATCCGAGTACCCTTCGTAGTGGCCTGGTCCATGAAGAGTGGATTTCCAATAGCACTAGCAAGTTTGCATAATGCCTGAATGTGATCTGAAACAAAATTCAGTTTTGGAAAACGCACCCATAATGGAATGGATCGAAATACTTGCTTCTGTAATGAAACATCCTCAGCCCAGCGTTTTAAAATAAGTGGATGCCCATGGACAAACCACGGTCCTCCTACTAAATTTCCTGGCCCTCCTCAAAAGAATTTAAGTTAAAAATGAAAATCCCATCCCCCATAGAGATGACATTCAAATCTCCTCATAGCAAATTGCACAGTAAGAACGTGGGGTGTTTCTCCAATACTATTTTTGATGTAAAATCTTCAACCATAACGCAGTAGGGATAGTGAAACATGTGGCAGCTTCACCTGTGTTACCAAACATGCCTGTTAGTGTACAAAAGCTTTGCGGAATGTGGAAATTGCCTATAAGCAAGATTAATAGTAAGTCATGGTTATAAAACTCTCCGAGTTGACTCTTGACTCTTGACTCTCCTAGTCATCTCATTTTGATTTTGACGAATGACCGAGTAAAATATAGAGGAGACTCGGCCGAGTTATCTTATCTTAATTATTTGTTTTCATTCTCAGCCATTTGATAGGTGGATGTAATTTCAAATAATTAATGTATGTTTTTAAGTAAATATGCATTAGGTTTCGAGTCAATAATTTAAAAATGATGACTAGAATGTAATTTAAAACTTATATTTGTACTTTTACATTCAATATTTGGACTAACAAATAATGTAATATGAAATATCTTTTCTTTTATTTTTCTTTCTATAATACTTTTCTTCTATATATAAATTTATTAATTTGACTTGCTTATCATGAATGCATGTTAATAAAGGCCCGTTTTGATGTCAACAGAATAAAATATTTACAAATTTAAATATTGCAAGAATAGAATAGTATAGAATATAATAATGCAATATTATAACAATATAATATTTTTACTGTTTGGCAATTTTTTAAGAATATTACAGATTTTAAATTGAGCAGTTTGGAAGGTGTTATGACTAAAGTAAATTACATTATAAGAATATCTTTTTATTAAATATTTTGATTTATATGTAATTTATCACGTCTAGAGAAAAAAAGTAATGTGGTAAAGTAAAGTTTAACTTTCATGTTTTTACTATAAGTTACTTTTCTTTTATCACATAAAACCATTGTAAAGTATAATAAAGTAGAGTCAATAAAAAAAATAACTATTTTATAACTTTCTTTCTCCCAGTTTACTTTACCACATACTTCATCTGACCTTACTTTACCTCACCTTTAACCATGATATGACATCAATCTTTATTTTACTTTACCACAACCGTAAACAAGTCATTTTTTATTTACCATATAAAACTACGATAAAATGTGATAAATTAAAGTAAAGAAAAGAAAATACTTTACCATTCCTTCCCACTTTATTTCACCATGTACTTTATCTCACCTTTACCGTTCTGTGAGATTTACTTTTACTTTACTTTACCATATATGTAATCATACACATTATAATGGATCTGGTGAACTAAAATCTTTACTTTACTCTACCACTTTGTAATAGTCATTTTAAAATATTCTTATCTTGTAAAAAGTTTTCTATAGGGGGAAGCTGTAGGAGAGAACATTGAGTTTTTTAAAAGAAAAGAATCTTTTCTTCAAATTTTTCTTGAATTACCAAATGCACAAGATTTTCTTCTTTAAAAAATAAAATATTATATTCTATAAAATATTATTTTCTTGTATTTTCTTGTGCATCACAACAGGCCCTCAATGTGTGTATATATATATATATTTTATAAGTAATGGATTCATTTTTAAATATCTTTTATATTATTTTTAATGAAACATGACTCTCCCGAGTCTCTGCATTGACTCTATCTGAGTCAATTTTTTTTGGATTAGACAAGTTTAGTCCGAGTCACGAGTTTTCCAACCTTGTGGTAATTGGATTCCATCGAAAGGTTTTTGATGGGTGTTAGAAATTCATGTTTGTTATGCTGTGGATTCCATGGAGTGAACCAATGTTCTTTGTTTGGTGTGGGAATTATCCATGAAAAAAAAGTCTTGATAAATTGTGCGGTAGGGTTAGCCTTGTTCTTATTTGGAGTTCTGCCAATTGCCATGTTAGACATTTTTAATGGTATATGCAATATTCAAACTAGTGATCTTTTTAATTCATGAAATGCTCCATTTTGAAATTCAAATTAGTGATCAAAATGGCCAAGGTTAGACTTTTTCTATAACTAAGGTCACCAAGTCCCTTGTATTTTTTTTTTCAAAAACCTGTTCTTTAACAAAAATTCATTTGCAATTAGCAGCAATTTTAGATTCTCTCCATGAGTACTTCTACGCTGGGAGCTCTTTCCTGCCTATCGTGCAAATGATTGCTGTTTGAACTGATGATTCTAGTTGTTTCTTTGACCTGATAATGGACATGCTCCAACACAGTTTTGGGTGGGATCGTCTTTTTATTCAAGTTCCCTTATCTAACAAACAGACTAAACTGTTCCAAAAAAAAAAAAAAGATCTAACAGACAGACTAAGTGCTAACTAAAGCGTTAATCATGATAACCATTGAACTGAATGAAAAATGAAACTACAAATATAAGAAATGTTAAGGCTACAATTATAGTAATGAAACTCGAGTGCTATGGTACAAAGTTTAACAAGTGAGATCATAGGCTGGAGATGTGATCAGACCCGACATCCAAATTAGTTTTGGTGCTTTTGTTAGAAATCTTGAAAATTATGGTGGGATGTTGGAAATTTTGAAAACGCTAATGAACCTTTTGGACTTCACAAATACAATCCCGCATCAGATATGGTTTATAGATTCTCATCCAGAGTCATCAGCATTCTAGGCTGCAGAGACAGGGATAAGAACATCAGGAACATCAACGAGTATGGTTCATAATGAAATAATCTCCAAGGGGGGACGAAACCTGACCTGCAGCATCTCCAGAACTAAGAAGTAAAGGACATAAGGGCAGTTTCCCAAAATGATTGATTTCATGTCCATTGACGGTGGCGGACCCAAGTGTTATTGCACAGTGCAGTCGAACCCACGTAATTCAAGAAATCCCTTAAATAATATGGTAAAAAACTCAATTTTATTATTTAATATCTTTTACGATATGGATACAGATTACTAATGGGGATAGTAAAAATCGATCGGATAGTCGGAATGGTTAGGTTCCCAAGGTGTAGCAAACCTCGAGCAATCCTCACTGAACATACCATGGTATCAAATACATTAAGTGCACAACATGAATTAATACCATACCAGCGAAGACAGGAGCCGGGCTTACACAGAAGAGTCCTTAGTTTTCTTTGGATCCTAAAACCTATATGAAATTTATGGATCCATTGCAAAAAATCCCATAAAAATTGTGGTCCACTTTCAAAATCCATATGAAAAATCTTGGTTTCGTCCCCAAAACCAAGCCACCTATTGGGGTCCGCACCCCTCAAATGAAAATTCTGAGTCCGCTGCTATGGGGGCAAGAGGGGGATGAGATCGGGAAGTGGCTGCCCTATATATGAGTGGAGTAGGGGCCCACTTAATCATCCTAACACCATCAAGAGCCCACAAGTTTCAACAATTTTATAAAAATTAAATGTTCAGTCAATCAACCACTCCATTCGAGTGGGTGCAAACCCATGGATCCAGTGAAATTCAGGGGACCTGTGTTTGGTCCATTCAAATGGACACAGTGGGCCCCATGATCAGGTTTGCACAACCTTTTCTCCTTTCTTTCAAAGAATTAAAAGAAAATCAGATTATACGAAAATTTATAAATTCCAACTTGATTGTAGTTTATGTAACGTTATTTCAACTTTTTCCGTCTTTTGAATAGATTTTGATGTGTGATTTTAAGGATGATAAATAATGTTTTTTCTTATTCTGAGTTTATTTTATTCCTAGTTATATTTTAAAGGGAACTCCATTTTTTAAATATATTTCTAATTTTGGGACTAGGCTTAGCAAGGTCCTCTTTTGCTTGTCACCACTAAAGTAAAATTCACTTTTAGCGGCAGTCCTTTTCCGCCGCTACAGACGAAAAATCCGTTGCTAAATGTTGTAAGTGACGCAAAAAAATCTCGATCTATTAGATCTTCTTCTGACGGATCTGGTAGAGGAAATAGGAAATGGTTGAGGTCTGAAAGAAGAACTAGAAAAGAGGAAATTGAAAAGGGGACCATCGAAATCTTAGGGATAGGAGACCTTGTAGGGGCGGAATAAGAAAGCCCCACTCAACGAAGTAGTTAAAGGTGGGTTTGCAAAAAAAAGAATCATTGAAGATGGTAGAGACTGAAGGATATTGCGGCGGTTTATGCAAACCGCTGCTAAAACCGCCGCTAAATATCACTTTTCTTGTAGTGCACCTCTTATGCTAACCTAATGTGACTAAGAGATAGTATTAAATTTCAGGGTTCAATTGGATGAAAGAGTTATACCTGTGACGGTTGTGCACTAAACTAGAGTGATGAAAATCGCTATTCCCATCCAAGAATTGTTAGTGCATCTCTGTATGGAACAAGATGCTGAGTTATTGTGTGGTTACGGTACTAAGTGGGATTAGAGGCCAATCATTGTGGTTTGTGCGTTAAAATAGTCCTTGAATAGCTTTGGGCCACTTCTATGGGACTTCAGGGCTAGTCCTCAAAGGCACTTACTAAAACAAGATAAGAGCATATAGCCATTAACATGCTGGCTTCTGAGAAAGCAAATAGCTTTGAGAACATGCTTGTATTCAGTATATTTTGCTTGCGAAATATGGGGTCCTTTGTTCAAGACTATATTCATGAGTACTCCGGTCAGCATCGATGTACTCGGACTAAGTGCAGCCTCAAGTCAAAAGATACCTTTTGTATGCACGCATGTCAAATTAAACACTTGACCTTGTGTTCATGGTTTTTGCCTTAAAATGGGGAATTGTTTCGTATTCTTCAAAATTGTGGGGGAGTGTTGGAAATCTTAAAAATTGTGGGTGAATGTTGTAGAGAAGATCACATCGGGTGTTGTTGAAAAGAAAATCACATTTATATTTGATTTCTTGACCAACTATAATATATTGTAGCCAAGGGATTTGGCTTCAATTTTGATCGGCAGTTATAAATTTGACGGACAGTTATGCTTTTTTCTCAAATATTTCATATTCTCTCTCTACTACTCATGCAACTACTCACTCATTTTTTTTTAATCAAACCATGTTTCAGTTGTTCCGTTATGTAACTATTCCCTTTCTGCTCCAATTTCTCTATTTCTATTTTATGCAACTTGTTCTATGGAAAGAGAAAACTTTTTCTAATATATGATTATTTATTTTGCAGTGCAGAGATATATCGTGTTGAGCACGGGTTGTTGGGCCAGTTCTATTTTAGTTAACATTCTTGAACCCATGGCTTATCCTATTGAAAAGCTATTTATTTTAGAGTTTATTGGGCCGGACCCTAGTTGACCCAATTCTGTCATTAGGCTGGATTGCTTTATTTCTAGGCCAAGTAGGACTTAATGGGCCGGGGAGTACTCGTGGGCTTGGAGGTAGTTATGGTGATTCCTAACCACCACTATGGTACTTTAAGTAACCAGACACACCAAAAGCTTGACACAACCAGAGAGCTGCTAAATGCAAACACAAAACTGCCTTCTACACACTGCAATTTTTTTTTACCAAAATGCTCATTTCGGAAATTATCTAAAAGGACATCTATCAAACTCTCTACATACCCAACTTCTTTCTACCCACCCCCACTCCCTCCCGCAGCACCGTTGGAAGGGGAGCTAGAGACACAAGGAGGGAGAGAGATGGAGAGAGATAGGGAAGGGGAGAGAGGGAGGCGGGCAAAGAGAGACTGGGGGAGAGGGAGAGCGGGCGCAAAGGCGGGGAGACAGAGGGAGTATAGAGAGAAGTTGAGAGCGTAAAGGTTAGGATAGTTTAGGAAATATGTGGTGTGGAAAGAGAAGCGGTGTGTAGAGAGTAATTTTGTGTATGCATTTAGCAGCTCCCGCACAAATGTTTCCTTATCTAACTGCCATTGTCAAAAGGCATATACTTTCTCTTCGCTCTGACTCATCACTGCATTTCCATTATCGACATGACGACACTTCATATGCAAGGTTTCTGTCTTGTCTCTCTGCTTTCTACAAAATTACCTGTCTCATTGGGTCTAATAAACAAATTTGGCAAATGTTCCAACTCCCCGGTACAGAGGAAAGGGATACTGTCCACTTCCCAATATGTGGGTGCATCATGAACTTTTTTGAAGTAATAATGGGAAGAATTAGGGGTGTAATCAATATCAATTTTGATAACCATCCTTCACTTCTGTCTAGCTGGTGGTTTGGTGTGCTAGGGAGACTACAGTAGTGTCTATCCACTAGGGGCGATCAAGTTTGATGACTGATTATTGTCAATTCATCGCTCTCACTGAAGGTGAAGCTCAACAAGTTGGGATTGTTTATGAGGTTTTTTTTTTTTTCTAAACTTCATTCTTTAACTAAAACTTGCCGGCAATTAGCAGCAAGTTTAGTTTAGATGTTCTCGTCATACAGTACTTGTACTGTATAAGCTGATTATTCCAGTATGGAATGAATGAAAACAAAAAAAACATTCCTAGCATGCTATCATGGATTAAAAAATTTTAAGCATCACAAAGCCAATGCAGGTCCAACTTGTTCAAAAAGTTCTGTAATGACGCAGATGCAGATGTGTTGCTAAGCATTTTAAGGAAACCTGTAGCGGAACAGATGAAGGAACACTTCCACTGAAATGGTGAAAGCCACATAGATGCAACTGCAAAAGATAAGTGATGCAGCTTCATACAAGCCAATGGCTGGTGAACCTATTTTATGGATGAAGCTAGACCTATTCCATAATGTTGCATTATTCTAATCATTAGATTTGATTTTTCAATAGAGGGAACGATAAAAAGGGCAGAAGTTCACCAAGCTCTAACCCGGAGCCAATCAACTCTTTTCCTCTTTTTCTTCTCCCCCTTTTTTTCCTTTATGACTTAATCCCACACTCATGAACAAAGATGGACTCATTAATGTTCCTCCAGGTAATGTGGGTTCTCTTTCAAGATGACAAAGCCCTCAAGTACCGGTGAAAGAAGAATATACCTGCAATTAGAATTCATAGATTACCGTAATAACAATATTGTGTGTGTAAAACACCGTAACGACGAGATTAAGGGAAGATTACAGTAAGAGTATTAGCTCTCCACCTCGGCCTTGGTAATCACAGCCTAGCAGTTCGACAGCTTGTTAAGGTGTGCCGACTTAACAGACCTCCACCACGCGACTCGGCAGCTTGGTTAGGAATGCCAGCACAACGGGGTCAGCTCGGCAGCTCGGCGTGAGTGCCAGCTCAGCATAGTGCCCAGTGTGGCCAAGCCATTCCTGGTCCCGGTAGAAACGCTGAAGGCAAGAGTGGGCCGTCACCTTCCTCTGAGAAGTGTGGGCGCGCCCTGACAGATAGGAGCACTCATTTATGGCGATATGATCGTTCATTTATAACGATAAGGATTGCTCATTTATGGCAATAAGAAGTTGGCTTTATCATCCTTTAACATTAACTGACGAAAAGCATGGAAGGTTTTGATGGGATGTCTCCTTTTTACCTACTGCCGAATGTCAGGGTGAGCCTCGATGGGACCTCACCCCACTTACCCCCACTCGCAGAGAGAATGAACGAGGAATGTCCACATATATACACGTGGGGACAGCCCCATAGAGGTAAAAAAACACACAATACACAACATATTGTCTCTCATTCTCCTCTCCCTCCTCCTCCTCCTGCTTAGTTTTATCATAACTAATGTTAGGATCTAGGGCCTATGGAAAGATATCAATTACACACAAGAACACGGAGATTTACGTGGTTCGGCTTTTGACCTATGTCCACGGGGAAGACGGGAGAACTCACTTTGGAATCAGAAGAAGGTGTACATCATAGAGACCCTAAGTCTCTATTTATAATATCAGCCCAATACCCAGTTACACCCAAACACTACTTCTAATCACAATAGACCTATGATAATAGACCTACTTCTAATCTCAGTAGACCATGGGCAAACAGGGGCCCGGTTTATTTATAATTTATTCAATTGAGCCAAACAAATAGCAAATCTCCACCTTGGCGAACATTGAAGCTGATCTTCATGCACTTAACACGTCTCACCGTCTCCACCTGCCCCTTAGGGCACTCAGGTACTGATCACATTAATCAAGTCCAAGCAATGCTTGAACTTGACTGTTGGAATAGTCTTGGTCATCATGTCGGCTGGATTCTCCGCCGTAGCAATTTTAATTATTACAATAGCACCCTCGGCGATGACATCTCGAATGAAATGAGCCCTTACATCTATGTGCTTGGTCTTTTCATGATACTTTGGATTATGTGTCAGATCGATCGCACTCTGACTATCACAGAAAACAGTAACTAGCTTCCGTTCCAATCCCAGATCTCCAACCAAGCCTGTCAGCCAAATAGCTTCCTTCACTGCCTCTGTAGCTGCCATATATTCTACTTCAGTGGTAGACAAGACAGCTTTGGATTGCAATACTGCCTTCCAACTAATGGCACCGTTAGCAAAAGTGAAGACATAACCTGTCAGGGACCTTCTTTTGTCTAAATCTCCAACAAAATCTGAATCAACATATCCAATAACACTTCCAGAAGTGTTATTACTTCTGTCATAAATTATCCCAACATCAGTAGTACCTCTCAAGTAACGGAGTATCCATTTCACTGCCTGCCAATGGGCCTTTCTGGGGTTATCCATGTATCTGCTAACTACACTAACCGCGTGTGAAATATCTGGCCTCGTGCAAACCATGGCATACATGATACTCCCAACTGCACTAGCATAAGGAACACGAGACATGTGCTCCACCTCTTCCGTAGTTTGTGGTGACAAAGCAGCGGAAAGTTTGAAATGGGCTGCCAATGGAGTATTCACAGGTTTCGAACTTTGCATATCAAAGCGCTCCATAACCTTCTCAAGGTACCCCTTTTGTGACAAAGACAATTTGCCCGCTTTCCGGTCCCTTTGAATCTCCATTCCAAGAATTTTCTTCGCAGCACCTAAGTCTTTCATCTCAAATTCACCACTCAACTGAGTTTTCAACCTGTTGATCTCAGACATGTCCTTTGCAGCAATCAACATGTCATCAACATATAGCAGCAAATAGACATACGAGCCATTGGAGTGCTTCTTGTGGTATACACAATTGTCGTATGCACTCCTGCAATAACCGTTTCCAACCATAAAGGTGTCGAAACGCTTGTACCACTGCCTAGGAGACTGCTTCAGACCATAGAACGATTTCTTTAGCAAACAAACGTGGTCTTCCTTTCCATGAATTTCAAACCCCTCTGGTTGATGCATGTAAATCTGTTCATCTAACTCGCCATGTAAGAACGCAGTCTTGACATCAAGCTGCTCCAACTCTAAATTGAATTTAGCAACCATAGCAAATAGCACCCTGATAGAACTATGCTTCACCACAGGAGAGAACACTTCATTGAAGTCAACACCCTCCCTCTGAGTATAGCCTTTTGCAACCAGTCGTGCTTTGAACCTAGTCTCTTCCACCCCTGGAGTTCCTTCCTTTTTCTTGAAGAACCATTTGCACCCAACAATCTTCTGGCCTTTCGGAGGTTTTACTAACTCCCAAGTCTGATTCTTGTGAAGAGATTCAATCTCCTCACCCATGGCTACGGCCCATTTTACTGATTCTTTGCTAGTGATGGCATCCCGATATGTAACCGGCTCAGACTCAATACTCTCAGCTGTATTAAGAGCGTAGGCAACAATATCTTCATACCCGTATCTCTGAGGTTTCTTAATTTGCCTCCTTTCTCTGTCCCGAATAAGCATGTAATCATCCGGAACTGCACTTTCCTCGTTTGAGCTTTGCATCTCCTCTACATCTTGTTGAACTGGGACATCTGTTTGCACCTTATCCTGCAATTTTTCTGGAGCTTCCTTCTCAAGCTCAACCTGTTTACTGACACCGTTTTGATCCTCCACCTTTCCAGCATCTTGACACTCCTTCGGTTTCAACATAGCAGACTCATCAAAGGTCACATCTCTGCTTATAATGCATTTGGGAGATTTCCCATCTAGGCACCACAGCCTATATCCTTTAACACCATCTGCATACCCTAGAAATATGCACTTTCTTGCCCTTGGTTCAAGCTTTCTATCATTCACATGAGCATAGGCAGGACAACCAAATATCCGCAAGTTTGTGTAATCAGCAGGAGCTCCAGACCATACCTCTACAGGAGTTTTGCATTCTATAGCTGTTAATGGGGATCGGTTTATCAGATAACAAGCTGTGTTAACAGCTTCCGCCCAAAACTTCCTAGGTAACCCTGCATTAGAGAGAATGCACCGGGTCTTCTCTAGAATAGTCCTGTTCATCCGTTCTGCAACTCCGTTCTGTTGCGGTATATTTCTGACTGTGCGATGTCTCACAATACCTTCATTCTTGCAGAACTCATTAAAAGCACTATTACAGAATTCCAAGCCATTGTCAGTTCTCAAGCGCTTGAGCTGTTTACCTGTCGGCTTCTCGACCATAGCCTTCCATTGCTTGAACTGTGCAAAAGCTTCATGTTTGTGCTTTAAGATATACACCCAGACCTTCCGAGAATAGTCATCAATAAAGGTCAACATGTATAAACCACCACCAAGAGATGGAACACGAGAGGGACCCCAAAGATCAGAATGGATATAATCCAAAGTACCCTTTGTCCGATGAATAACAGTCCTGAACTTGACTCTACATTGCTTTCCGAAGATACAATGCTCACAGAAGTCCAGCTTTCCTGTTTTCTGACCACACAGTAAACCCTGTTTAGTCAACTCATCCATACCCCACTCACTCATATGCCCAAGTCGCATATGCCATAACTTGGTAATTTCTAAATCTGAATTTGAGGACGACACAGCTGCAGCACCTGTAATTGTACTACCTTGAAGAAAGTAAAGACCATTCTGCTTCAGTCCCTTCATCACTACAAGAGCACCCTTCGAGATTCTCATAACTCCGCCTCCAGCTTTGTAGGTACAACCGTTGGAGTCAAGCGTACCCAAGGAAATCAAGTTTTTCTTCAACTCTGGAATATGCCTAACATCTGACAATGTTCTCAAAATACCGTCATGCATCTTAATTTTGATTGCACCTATCCCAAAGCACACTGCATTATTTCCCATAAGCACTTTACCACCATCAATAGATTGATAATTGGTAAACCAATCTCTGTAAGGACACATATGATAGGAACAGCCTGAATCAATAATCCACTCAGTGGCTGAGCTACCAACAGTAACCGAAAGAACTTCTGCACCATCAGAATTAGTCTCCGTAACATCGGTTGCAACTCCGGCAATTTCTCCAGAATTAGATTTCTCTTTCCCTTTACGCTCTGGACAATCTTTTCTAAAATGCCCTTCCTTGTGACATTTGAAGGACTTTAATTTTCTAGTTTTTGATTTTGACCTAGATCGGCCTCTTCTATTATGCTCTTTCTTCTCTGTTCTGCCACGCGCTACCAAACCCTCACCAGAACTGTCATGGTTTTCAATTGCAACCTTTTTCTTTAACTCCTTGGAGTTCAAGGCTGACTCAACATCTTCCTTAGAAAGAGTTTCTCTACCATACATCATGGTATCAACAAAGTTCTCATACGAGGGTGGTAAAGAGCATAGCAACATGATAGCTTGGTCCTCATTATCAATTTTGACATCTATATTTTCAAGATCTAAAATAGCTTTTGTAAAAGAATCAATGTGAGTTGAAACAGACGTACCTTCCTGCATTTGTAATGTGAACAATCGCTTTTTCAGATACAAGCGATTTGTGAGAGATTTTGTGATGTACAAGTTCTCCAACTTTTGCTATATGCCAGCAACAGTTTTTTCCTGAACAACCTTTCGCAGTACACCATCACTCAAGAACAGCAGAATCTGACCATACGCCTTTTCCAGCAACTCATCCTTCTCTTCATCTGATAATTTTTCAGATAGAGCATACTTTCCCCTCAAAGCTTTATGCAACCCATTCTGGACCAACAAAGCATGCATTTTCAGACGCCAAAGACCGAAGTCATTATTACCGTTGAATTTTTCAATATCGAATTTAGCAGCCATTCCGCAAATCTTTCACTGGAACTGTGTAGATCTGGTCACCACGAGCACGCTGGAAGAAACGGATCTGAAATCCGACTTTGGACGGCTAAGATATCGCAGAAATAAGTTTCTACGCTCCGATCAATCAATCTTCTTTGTTGACCGTTGAACAGCCAATCTTCTTCCACAACAGTGTAGATCTGCTCGCAACGAGTCCGTAGGTTCAAATGGATCTCAGATCGGACTCCGGATAGTCAAGATATCGCGAAAACAAATTTCAGCCTTTGATTTGGTCAAAATGGCTTTGACCGTACGATCTGCTGACGTCAGCGATTCCCTGCGGGCTTTGCTTCTGGGCTTCTTCTCCACGGGTCAGGTCAACCTGGACTTGACCTGACCTGGACTGGCGAATGGGCCTTTTAAAACGAGTCAGGCTGGATCTGACCTGCACCCGACCCAGAACTACTGCAGAACCCAAGCCCACCTTCTTCTTCTTCTTCAACTGCCCTGTTCTGCAACACAGAACACCGATTTTGGCGCAGAACCCACACGGCCACGGGACGGCAGTGCAGCAACACTTCTTCTCCGGTGACGGGATGCGCGTCTGGCGAAGACTCCGGCGACGGGTGAATAAGTCCGGCGGGATTTTCTTCACGGCGAGGTGGGGCCCAGCAAGAAACCCAAAAAAACACGATCACCCTTCCCTGTAGTTGTCGTCCTCTCCAGTTTCCTTCTTCTTCTTCCAAGGCAACAGCGAACACAACGTTGATGTGGGGCTTCTCTGGAATCTAGCGACGGCAGCTGTCGTCGACGGCAGTGACAAGCACCGATGGTGGCGTAGCCGGAGGTGGGCCCAACGTCTGTAACTTCTGCCTGCGTACCAATCCAGAACAGGGAGCGATCCCTTCTCTTCTCCGATCAACTCTTTGAAGATCCGATCCGTCAGATCTCCTTCAATCACGCCAACAATGCTCTGATACCAGTTTGTTAGGATCTAGGGCCTATGGAAAGAGATCAATCACACACAAGAACATGGAGATTTACGTGATGGGCTTTTGGCCTACGTCCACGGGGAAGACGGGAGAACTCACTTTGGAATCAGAAGAAGGTGTACATCATAGAGACCCTAAGTCTCTATTTATAATATCAGCCCAATACCCAGTTACACCCAAACACTACTTCTAATCACAGTAGACCTATGATAATAGACATACTTCTAATCTCAGTAGACCATGGGCAATATAGGGGCCCGGTTTATTTATAATTTATTCAATTGAGCCAAACAAATAACAACTAATTTAGGCATCGGAGCGCCTTCGGCATACGGCAGCCAGGGGCTTTGACCCAAGCCATTTTCCTTCCCTTTTCAGGTTCTTAGTGTTCAGTATTCCCTGATCTACAAAGTTCATCTTAATCTATGTGGGTGTCGTGTTTTCACCGGCTACAACTATAATTAAGAACTCATTGCTTCATTCAAGTCATGATATAAAAGAAAAGTCTATTAATAATTTTGTGAGCCTTTTTATAAATTTTGTGGCCCAATAGTATAAGCTATTAAATATTAGTATACCATATCATAAAAGATTAAAAGAACAGTAATTTAAGGATTCTTACTTTTCAGTTAAGAGTTCAGCGTGTTCAGCTGCAAGCACAACCGGGGTTGTACACGTCCGGACTGGTTGACCCACACGAACAGCCACAGCCAGCGGCTCTAGATTCTCATCCAGAGTCATTAGCATTGTCGGCTGTAGAGACAGATAAGAACATCAAGAAAATCAACACGTATGGCTCGGAAGGCAATAATCTCTAAGAGGGGACGAAATCCGACCTGCATCGCCAGAACTAGAAAGTATAAAACATAAGGGTAGTCTCCCAAAATGATTGATTTCATGTCCAGACATGCACACAACATTGTTATGATGCCAGCAAGAAGGGTCCTATAAAAAGAAACTTCAGGGTTGAGTAATTATTTATATGAAAATGCTGGAATGGAACAAAAGTCATATGGATACAAATTACTCACGGGGAAAGTAACAAATGATTAGAATGGTAAGGAGAAAGAGTCAGAAGCCCCTTCCCAAGGTGTAGCAAACCTTGAGCAATCCTCACCTGAACATAACATGGTATTAAGTACATTGAGTACTTAATATGAATAATTGCACCGTGCAAGCCAAGATAAGTAGTAACAACAAAATAAGAGAGGGAAAAAAGAAAAAAAAAAAACACTTACACAAAAGAGGAGACTTCCTTCTTTGGAGTAATGCTTGGCAAGGCCTTGAAGCATGCTTGCAATCTGGGCATTGTTAGTGCCCGCACCAATTAAACCTAAGGATATGATGGCACACTGCAAAACCCATTGTAGATTTTTTTGTTTTTTTGAAAAAAGAAAGAGTACTTTGAATCTTTTACACGTATTCATAACAGAACATACCATTGCCACTTCAGAATCAGTGTCATGGCTGAGTCCACTCAATGTATCCATGACATTTACCTGATAAAGGAAAGCCAACTACAGTCACATATTACTTCACCATGAGAAGCAAAAATTGTAGGTACCCTCATACACACACATATATCACCTTTGGGTTGGATATGCAGAGAAGAGCAAGAGAAAGCGGCACCGCTCGCCGTATATTTTGTTCTTCATACTTCAATAGGAACTTTAGGGACTGGATAGCCATATCAAGGCCCACCTCTTCGGCCATAGCCAAGAGAGCAATTCCAATCACTGCGGTCCCCTGATGGGTGTCACCCTCCTCATCACTCTCCTCTTTGGTGAGTTCTTCACAGTATGCAAGAAGATTTTGAACCTATATGACAATGATATAGAAGACGGTTAAATAATTCATCAAGTCATGACTTCTAGCTGCATCAGGCAGTAGTTTAGAGGAAAGACCTTCTCAACATCTCTAGTTCCAGCATATGCAAGAGATCGGAGGTCAAATCAAAACATTTGCGAAGTTTCTTATGGAAAACATCTGTAAGTTCTAATCTCTTCACAGCTCACCTGTAGTGAAGAAAATCTTCAAAACCACAAGATCCAGGAAGAAAAAATAATGCAGCAAAAGCATTTCACAGTTCAAATAAGAAACTGTAGTACAAATGCCGACACATAAGCAACAAATAGTAACAAAATAAAATTGGGCTTCAGCAAAAGCCCTAGAATTTGATGAGGCTAAATATTCTTCGTTTAGGTATGTGAGGCAAGGCAAGGATAGGGAATTAGAACTGGATATTATCTACGAGTAAGATGTCCAGCATCTAAAACATATTTGGCCTCTGGGAAGTCTCCTGGTAGTATAGTCATGAAATAAAGAATTCGATACAGAAATTGGGAGAACGGACGAAATAAGGTTTTGGGACGATTTACTGTTGATGCGTCCGTCTTGTCCTTGTTTCTAGTCTGTCTCTTCAAAAAGGTTTCTGAGTCAGCATCATGGTGTTTTCAGAGGTAAGATTGTTTGGAATCTTACATTTCAGAAAGGTCCAAAGGAGGTTGAAATCATTCTGTATCAGAGTTTTCTCAGATCTATTATGTACAATTCTAGTTGGAAGTCCCCGGACACGCGCGTACACTCGCGCACACACACGCAACTAAATAAATAAATAGGGTCCCTTTCCAGTTAATGAGTTAGATTCGTTGATGTCTTCCTCTAAAGAAACTATGTGGCCATTATAGAGCAGAATGATGAGAATTTTTCATCCTATCATATTCATGCTCTGCCACATCCATCATGTGTCCAATCGCTTCAATGTTGTATCTGGGAACCAACTAGAAGAAGTTAAAGGTAAGAAATGTGTGAGAAATCCTAATAAGTTGGCAGTTGCCACTTTCCACGCTTATTCCCTAGGAAGGTAGAGTGGATAATTCATTTAAAGAATGATGATGCTACAATTCATTTGAAAATTGGTGGAAGATGCAAACGCCAGGTAAAGGAAGTTGAATGTTAATGGTGGTTCAAGATAAAATCAAGGCCTGTGGGGACTCTTCATAGGTGTCAAAAGAGGCAACAGAGGCCGGAGAACTGGCAACTCAAGAGACACTTTGTAGAATGTTGCAGGCTAGCAAGGAGGGAAGGAAACATCAAAATTGCTTCGTAGATAATCAGATGGTCATGCCACAAAATGGGCATTTGCTCCATCCATTTCCAACAGAAACAAATGGGGGTTCTGGATAATTGGATAGCTGTTTGGTTTTTTCCTTCTAGAGGTATTTTTCTCTTCTTTCTTTTTTTTTTTATAATTTACTGACTTCAGTTTGGATGGAGATTTCATTCTTCTATACAGTCTGCTATTATTATCCAGCTCTGTACAAAATATCTACATATTAAAGATGAAGTAACAAATGAAGATCAAAGATAAACAGTTGAAACAGAAAGCAGCTAGTATCATTATCCGTGAAAGAAATAAAATTTTGAAAAAGATATGCATCAGCAAGTTGGTAGTCCTGCTGTACCCTAAATGTCATGCAAGGGCCACGAGACAAGGCCCCTTAGATTATATCCTTCTTTCCAAGATAAGTAAATATGAAGAGCAGAGGAAGAAAATGGTATCCCCTTTTCCCGAGAAATACAAGGCCGACGCCCAAAGGAAGAAACCGAATGTGAGGATTGCTGCTTAATTCAGCCCCACTTCTTTCATCGCTATAGAACTGATAATGGAATTAGCAACTTTCATCTAATCTTGTCTGCGTGGGGATCGAGCATATGCGCTAATGATATGAATTATATCTTCCCCTAACACTAATTTAATTGCTATAATTCTATCACCCAATCTCTTTACTCTCACAATTTTTTCTTTCAAATCCTTATCTACAACTATATCCACTCCATTTCTTGTATCTTTTTTCCTACATAAAAAAAGTTTATAACCATTAGCGAGCTCTTTAGCTTTATCTCCTTTACATTTTGTCTCATGTAGACAGGTTATACCAACTCCATGCACTTGCTTTTCAAGGTTTCTATATTTCAAGTAGTCCATCGAATCTTCCTCTTCTTCTGCTGCTAGACTAACTTCTTTAGCTGCTGATGCAGACCCTAAGGTTAAGGCTTGCGTGGAGTGCCGAAGCACCGTATCCGCAGACACCTCAATACGTCTCCACTCAGACCTCAACACGAGGACGCACCTCTCTCTAAGGGAAAAACCCATGATTCTACTCCAATTATAAAAACCTGAGATTTTTATCTCTACAATACCATATATATAGTAAAAATAAAACTTAGAGCCTACAAAATCTAGTTAAACTAGGAAAGCAAATAAATTGGCAACCGAATCCTAATTACAATAAAATTAGAAACCTACTAATAAAAATCAAGCATCCCTAAACTATTTGGAAATAAAGCATCCCTAAACTATTATTTGGGCGGGACCCTTATGGCCCCTTTTGCATCAGCTTCACTAGTTCATAATGGTGCAGTAGCTCTTTCCCACTTTCCACTGCAACTGGGCGATGTTGCAATGCATCGCTTAAAGAGGAAAACGCCGTAGCATGATCTCGGAATGTTGTAATCTTAGAATTCATATTTTGGCTGTCACAAAATTTTACGCTAGTTGTCGACCTACCTAATGCAACCCTCCTCCTTTATCCGGGCTTGAAACTAGTAGTAAAAAAATTGGCTTAGTTACAAGTTAATTTTGTATCAGATGAAATTTAGTCAATACATTTATTTTGTGCTAGATGAATTCCAAATGCTGTGCACCTTTAATTTAATATGGAATTATAGATATTGGATTGCCCATGTTGAGCATGGGCATGTTTTCCTATTCTTTCTAGAAGACTTGTAACTACTATTGCGTTAACGTTTTCAATTTAATTCAATTTTCTCACATTCTTGTATTTCTTAAACAATTGCTTTCCATAGAAAAGTTCTATGACTTGCATAGCCGTCTTTCTTCACAGGACTCCGATTTAGATTTGAGTGAAATTCTTTCTCCATCTTCAATTCTAATTCTGCTTTTTTATTCCTGTTAAAACTCTATAAAAGGAATGAGTCTCTCCTGCGAGAGTTGCATGGCATTAGTGGATGAGGAATCTAAGTTTCGACAATTTGATTTGGAGTTGGACAAGATTTTTTACTTAAGTTGTCGGTGTAAGGGCTATTACTACCCATTTAGTTTTTATGAATAACATTTGACATTTTTATTCTTCTTTATTCCTACGGGCTTAGACATGAAAGAAAAGAGTAGTTGGTCAAATCTTCTGCAATGTCTTCTTGAACTGATCTTGGAGCGCCTAATCCTACATGATCGACTTCGCTTCGGCTCCGTTTGCCACTCGTGGCGCATAGCCCAAGCACAATGTCTTCATCCTCCTGTTTCTCAACTCCCTTCCCTCGTCTTCCGCCGAGGAAGCTCCACCGAAAGAAGCATCGAGTTCTTCAGTCTAACAGAGAAGAAAATATACAAGATGCCCGTGCCAAAGTGCGAGACACCCATGCGCCTTCTTCACTGTGTTTCGTCTTCCCATGGCTGGCTGCTGTTTACATCCACCAAGAAAAACGAAGCCGGATTCCTCTTTAACCCTTTCATCAAGAAATGCGTTCATCTTCCTAGCACAGAAACAAGCCTCTTTGATCTCGATTGCATTTTCTTTTCGACTCCCACTGATCCTGATGGCGTTTTTCACATCATGAAAGGATGCCGAAGATTCATGCTATGTTCACTCAAGGACCCATCCCAGTGGAGCATTTTTGATCAATCTGGACAAGAGGACTTTGTCTCTAATACCATCTTCTGTAATGGAAAGCTGTATGCATTGAAAGATGATTGGACTCTTGCAATCATTGACCCTCTCTTTCCACATGATATTACTAATGTGAATATGGAAAATCTAAGACATTTTCCTAGGAGTCCTGGGTTACGAGTACGGGATCTACAGAATCATGAATATATTTTGGTGGAATCTAGTGGAGAGATATTGATTGCAAAAATCATTCGTTGCGGCCTCCGCAACCTCAAATGTGAGATTTTTCGAGCGGACTTGCCCAAGATGGAGTGGGTGAGGGTGGAAAACTTGGTTGATCGGATGCTGTTCTTGACTAGTACAACTTCAATTTCAATTTGTGCCAGAGCAACTGGGTGCAAAGGAAATCGCATCTACTATATTCTCACTCTATACGACTCGTATGTAGAATTTGAATTGGGTAGCAAAGCGATGACCACGCACTCGATTCCAGTGGATGATGCTTTGATTTGTAAATGGTTCACAACAGGTCTGCCATAGTCTCTAATTCAATTTGCTTGGTCATGAGCTTATTTATTTTTCGCATTAAATATTATGCGGCCCCCCACCCCCCACCCAATAGTCTTTTGATGGAACAAATTTTTAATGATTATTGGCCTTTGTAATTGTTGTCAAGTTAGAAAAGTAATCTGGTAATTTCTTATAAAAGAGTTTGAATTTGAAATGGATTTGAATTTTTATTATTATTTTGCTTCTTATGAAATAGGATGATTTCTAATGACAGATAATTGTTGATGTTATGAACACGTCGACTGTCAAATTTGATAAAACGCTCTCTCAATATCAATATGGTTAGTTTGTCTTTCATTTAGTTTATAGAGGTTTTGGCTTCACTTCCCAAGCTAACACCAAAAACCTCTTATGTGCCACTTAGATCTGACCTGTCCTTAAGACATGTCTAGTCCATTTATATTACGCTCTGATAGATTCATTTGGTAGGGGAGACTCTACTATGGGAGTTACTCTCGTTGTACTAAAGTATGTGTTGTCTTATCATGATGACTGCTGACTGCTGGCGGTCTTCCTTTGCTTTCACGCGTCCCGAGAAACTCTAATGCCAAGTGTTGTTAGACATGGTGCAGGAGTAATGTCTAATGCCAAGTGAAGGTAGTAATGTAATTTTCGGATGGGTGATTGTCACCTATACACTTCCTGTGAGACATGGTGCTGGAGTATTAATTGTAACCATTAATCACGTTAATGATATGCTTAATCTAATAATGGGCCAACTAGTTTTAGAGGAAAATTTTATGATATCCTAGTGCAGGCTTTCATTTTTGAGCTGCTGGGATTTTTATTTAGTGGGCTCGTGGGCTCTACTACTTCTACTCATGGGAAGAAGAAGAAGCAGCAGCAGCATCGTCTGCCGGATGTCTTAGAAGACTCAGCCTATTGCTGCGCCAATCGTCGACTGCCACGGTGTTGATGGAAGGTGTGCCCCGCGCCAGATCTAATCTAATCGACTGCAGCGAAATGCAAAGCACAACCAAACAGTTCTGGTTTCGCACAGTCCTTTGTCGCTGGAGAAGAAGACGTTCTCCAGAGAAGAAAACAGTTGCAGAAACCAGGGATTCTGTTCAACGTTCCCGGAGAAGAAGATGCGGCAGAGCTGTATCGGTGGACCGATCATAGTTGATGGAGAAGAAGGCCCGTTGGAGAGGAGACCAGACTCTCTTTTGGTCCCTGTTTGCATAAGATTGATCTGAGACGGTGAAGAAGGCCGGAGCTCTGCTTTATAAAGAAGAAAAGTATCCACTTCACTTCACGTGGGGATGTGGAATGGGATGGGCAGAGAGATCTGGTGGGCATTTGGCGCTTTGACCAATGGAAAAACACGGTGTCCAATTAGCTTTTTGGATTTGACGTTGACATTGCATGAGTGCTACAAGGTGTGGACTAGAGCCATAGATATAGGGTGGGTGTACTTACTAAATAGGGTGGGTTTATTTACCAGGATCCTTTTAAGTATGAGGGTCCCCATCTCTTACTTTCATAGCATAGTGAGAGAGAGTAACTCTCATAGAAGCATCTCCCATTCGGTACATTCTTTATGAGGATATGTGATCAAAGGACATAGGTGTTCACTGTAGTATAAATAAAATTGCCCTCTTTTATCTATTTTAGCAACCTATATTTTTTTATAAGGAAATTTTTACGTCTTCATAGAAAATGTTAGTGGGAAATTAGCTGTAATTTGCTAAAGCGGGAAGTTCTCTTGCCGGTCTTATGTAAGCCAAAATAATGACAACTATAATGGTTGTCAATATCATTTCGAACCCCCAATTCAATCTGGCCTCTAAAATGAAAAGTTTCAGTATAATTACAATTTCGGTAAAAACTTTCAAAAAAATATAAAAATACTATATATGTAGAAAAGTAAAAAATAAAATAAAAAATATGGTTTTAATCCATTTTAGTAAAACTTCTTGGAATTACATGTTGGGGAACTATAAGAAATTCAAAGTAAAAATAATTATTTATTTAAAATATCATTTCGTTCCATATGTGATTTTTTGGCTGAAATTCAGTATTTTGGCTAAAATTGGTTGCAATCTAAACTTTCATCCAAAATCGGCCCAAATTTAAAACGAAAAGTTGTATGCAGCATTTCATTTCGGCCACTTGACTGAAACGAAAAATTTCAGCCATTTCGGCCAAAATGGTACGAAATTAAAAACTCTGCTATTAGGTCCAACCAAAGCCACGAGGATTCCTCGATTTTCGATGAGAATTTGGAAAATCCACATTTGGCAATTCTAAATCCTTGAAGATTGGGGCCAGTGAAAGCCTTGAGGATTTTCACGCCCCAAGCCCTCCCATAGGATTTGGAAGTCCTTTAGTTTTGCTGATTTATACATCGAAACTATTTTTTTAAATTATATGCACAAGTGCACACCAATATTGATGTAAAATCCTCAACTATACATGTCCTCATTAAGGAATCATAAAAAATGCCGTGGTGAGGAATTCTCACAGTTATAGATTCCCCACCTATGTGACCAAGCATACCTGAGGGCACGCTTGTGTATAGATGCTTTCCACAGAATGTGGAAATTTTCATATTATATATAAAAATATGCAGTAAATGGATTACATGGAAAAGGTTTTCCACAGGTGTCAAAAATTCATGTTGGTGTGGCTGTAGATGATGCGGATTAGACCAATGTTCTTTGTTTGGCATGGAAATTATCCACGGAAAAAAAAGTCTTGATAAATTGTGCTGCAAGGTTGGCCTTTTCTTCTTCTACTTCTTCTTTCTTATTTTCTTTTGATAAATTGTGTTGCAAGGTTAGCCTTTTCTGTCATGATGACATTCAGCACTCACCAATCAATTTAATACAGTAACAAAATTTCCAGTTTGATTTGTAATATAAAATGAGAACTTAGGACTTTCTAACTTAAAAAAAAAAAAGAAACTACCTTCACATTGGTCATCTTACTCTTGCTTAATTTGTGGACAGAAAACTAAACCTAGCTTAAGTCTTATTCAAAACTTACAATATTACCAAAATGTTCAATTTCATCATTCCATCATTCCACACACAAATGATTAAAATGCTCACATTCCTATTCTATCATTCCACAAAGAGAGCTTCTATTGGCACCTCATAATTTTCTTTCCCCACCGCACAACAAAAAAACCAAAAGGTTTTCCTAAACTACCCCTCCTCCCTCTCCCACCCTCCCTCCACCCTCTTACCTCATCCCCTAGTCTCCGGCGGGGGAGGGATCCCCGGCCGGCAACCCACGGCAGCAGCCCCGGAGGCTGGCTCTCCCCGGTCGGCAACACGCGGCAGCAGCCCCGGTGGCCAGCCGGCTTCTCTCCCCACTCTTCCTTCCTCCCTCCCCCTCTATTTTCTCTCCCCCTTCCCTCTCTCCCTTCCTCTTCTTCTCCCTCTCCCTCCCCCTCCTAGTCCGGGGGGGGGGGGGGGGGGGGGAGGAGAGGGAAAGAAAATAGAGGGGGAGGGAGGAAGAAAAAGAGAGTGGGCCGGCCTCCCTCCCCGCTAGAGACTGGGAGGGTGGTGGGGGAAGAGGATGAGGGAAGAGGGTGGAGGGATGGAAGGAGAGAGAGGAGGGGTAGTTTAGAAATTTTTTTTATTATTTTTGTCTTCTAATGCAGTGGGGAAAGCAAAATCTGCGGTACCAATAGAAGCGCTCTTCCACACACAAATAATTCCCTCATTCTATCAAAATGCTCATCACTATAAAAATGCTACCTCGATCCATCAAAATGGTCAATGTGTCAAAATGAGCAAATTACTCAAAAATGATCACATTCCCTCTTTTTCCTATACTAAACGATCAACATGTTCAATATCATCATTCCACGCAGAGAGAAAAATTACATAAAGTTCAAATGATCGTCTAGATTATGGATCTTAATATAAAGAAACACCCTTGATACAATCCAACACATTGGCATTCAATTAATGTAAACGTAGAATTTGTCTATACATCTCAAACTGGTTGTGCTTTAGTAGATAATCATACAAACAGTGGACAGATCTACTACATATCCAAGGACTTTCCTGAACAATTTGACCGAATGCTCCAAGTAGAGATTTCAAGAATTTTAGTGGGACCCCTATATGAATAGTATAGTGCATATATACATTGATGAGCACTTTGCACTTGAATTCGCACATAAAAATGCATGTGCAAGTGTAATTCCACTAAAAAAAAAATCTTGTGGCTATAAAATAAGGAATTTATGGAACTCAGAATGCATTAAATCCTCAGGCAAGAATTTTGGCATAAATGAAACAGAGAATTTAGAAATGACAAAATCTAGCGGCATTTGGAATTCTCAAACGACCACTAGACATGAATTCCAAAAATTCCAGCAAAGAAGCAAAGCCTTAGGTCATGATGGAGTGATAGAATTATGGACCTTTCTTGAGTTTTGGAACTTGCTATTTCTAGTATATATTGAATGACTATTGTACAATTATGGAATTATGGGTTTTTAGCATGTGGGCGTCACACATACAAAAAAAATATATATATATATATTTATATATGGAATTATGGAATTATAGATTCTAAGCATTTTGAGCATCCTATTCTTCAAACTTTTCCATCTAAATTGTGATAGGTAAATTAGGTTATATGACGAGGAAATTAGAAGATGGCAAGCCATTCAATCTAGATTCTGGGATATGGCACCCAAGTGACACATTCCATCAATTCCTTTCAAAAAAGCCTGTCGACAGAAAGAACCCATACATGAAATATGCATTGGCATGTATAAATGAAATATAGTGTGATTGAAAGATAATAATCGCTTCATATGTTCACAATATGATCTATAGTGACATCAGTATGTTGACTCTGATATGAGCAATTAGTCATTGCAATTTTCTCTTTCTGCCCAAACTCTAGCCATTTGTAAAATCATCTTAGGTAAAGAAATACAGAATCCCTAAAACAATTCGCACTCAGATGACTGTGCAATGAACCTCGTGAACTCGATCATTTCTGGAACTACTGAACAGTTACAGAGCTTATGCATGAGTTGATGTTGTGCATAGAGTGCTTCTTTTAGTGCAACAATCTTATTTTGAGCCATTGCATATTACTATCATCCATAACACACACACTCAAATCAACAAAGGAATTAAATTAAAGCTCTCACCTTTATGCTTATAAATCAAGTAAATGGGACGAACACAATCAGGCGCTCACAAACATATATAATCACAATTAGCAATCCAGTAGCTATTATAATCTGATATACAACCTCTATTTAGTCACTACCGGCTTTGGTTTCTACTCACAAAATAACCCTTATTTTCTTAGACATGTTAGAAACCTAGGGGCCATTGTTCTCCAGTTGTTCCTAATTTTGTACACAGATTAGGTTGTGCTGAGATCGGATTATGCTGGTGCTATGCTTTCCTGAACTTGTTTGGTAACATTATATTAAATTATCTTGCCGATAATATGCTGCTAAGAACTTGTTTAGTAGCATTATAAAGGTTTTGTTCCACGGAATGAAAGCAAGAGAATAATAGGATTTACAATGCGGAACCCACTTTTATTATTTGCAGTACTCTATTATTGTCGTACATAGAACCCACTTGTAGAAATTACAATGTGGCACCCACCTTTAAAAATAAGAACATGAGACCTATCTTTATAAGATTTACAATGTAGATCCACCTTTATAGAAATTATAATGTGGGGCGACCTTTTTGTAAATGCAAATATGAGACCCATCATTAGAAATTACAACATCATACACACCTTTAGAAATTAGAATATGGGGCCCACATTCATAGGTTTTATAATATGGGTCCACCTTTTGTGAGTGTGACTATGTGACCCACATTCATAGGATTTACAATATAGGCCGGCCTTTATAGGAATTATTATGTGAGGCCATCTGTTTTATTGATTGTGAACATGGGGCCCACCTTTCAAAATTATAATGTGGTACCTATCTTTAAAAATTGGAACATGGGAGGATATATAATATGGGCTTACATTCATAGGATTTACAATGTGGCTCGGCTCCACTTTTTGTGATTGTGACCATATGACCCACCTTTAAGAATTATAAAATAGGGTCACATTTTCTATGATTGTGGATACATGACCCACCTTTAGAAATTGCAACATGGTGCCCACCTTTAGAAATTAGAACACGATGTCTTATAATTTGGTTCCACCATTGTAGGAATTAAAATATGAGCCCACCTTTTGTGATTGTGACTGTGTGACCTATCTTTGGGATTTACAAAGTGGGGCCGCCTTCTTTGATATTGTGAACATGGGGCATGCCTTTTAAGATAAGTGAGAGGATTTGGAGTTTTAAAATGATCTTCTTTTAAAGGCAAGAGATAAGTAGGAAAGGAAAATTTTCAAATAAGGCCTTAAGTTTTTGTCTTATTTCAAAAAAGGACACAAGTTTGAAAAGCTTTCAAATTAGTCCCTAAGTTTTTAAGTAAGTTCTCATTTAAGGACATCGAACTATTTAAACATATTTTCTTGCAACTTTTTTTTCAATTTTTTAAAAATACCAAAATTACTCTTCATTTAAAGCTATGACATGGTTCCAGTAGTCACTACATGCAACCGATCGCTGCAAGGACACTTGTTGTCCTTAATGATAGTGAGGACATTGATGAAGAAAATAAGAAGAATATAGAGAAAGTCAATGAGGGTTTTATTTCAATGAAGGGTAATTTCAGTATTTAAAAAAACTTGAGGGAAGATTTTTCGGAAAAATAGCATTAAATTAATTGATGTCCTTACGTGAATACTTCCTAAAAAACTTAGGGAATAATTTGATAAGTTTTGAAACTTGTGTCCTATTTTGAAATAAAATGATAACATAAGGCCCTATTTGAAAATCTCTCAAGTAGGAAATAGTTGTGTCAACAAGTTGATTCTTACAGATTTGCATGATGCCAAATGCACCCTAGATAACCGCACAACATAGCACAACTTTAGATGGCAAGTGCGTCAAAAAGGTCACTTTAGCAAACCTCACATCAAACAGGCCTACCCACAAAAAAAAAACCTTTTTTTAAACCTACTTTTTCCAGGGTCGATATGCAGGAAAGAAAAAAAAAAAAACAAGTCTTCTTCCTCCTTTCTTCCCCAAACTTAGTGGCAGACTCAGGATTTTCATTTGGATGGGGCTAAAATTTTGCTAGTTTAACATCTGAAAAAAAAAAAAAAGACTTTGCAAGACTTTTCCACATAACCAAATAACACATACACGTATTCCTTGAGAAAATGCCCAACTCGTGGAACTCAACTAGATGCATGACAGTTATTCGAGATTGGGCAATGAAGAGGGCAGGATGTTAATTAAAAGTACCAAAATGGGATAAAAAATGACTTTAACCTTGATTTTAGTCTTAGATACTCAAACTCACATTATGTAACAATCCAAGCCCTCCATCCACATGATATTGTCCGCTTTGGCTCGTAGGATTCCAATCCAATCTTACCTCACGGTTTTAAAAGGCCTCATGTGAAGTTAAGGACCAGGTCACACATTATAAGCCTAGGGTTAGGACATTGATATTTGCGATGTGGGACTTAGACAAAGCCTCACGGTGCTAACCGAAGCACTCCACTATTATCCCTGCGAATTTCCCTTCCTTGGCTCACTGGAGAACTTGACCTGGTCCTGCCTCAAGGGATTACCCAGGTGGACTGGGGTCTTACACATTATCATGTTTCACTAAATTTAAATTTCAAGATTAATGTCAATGGAGATATCTGCAAATTCAAGGTGTTGTTGGGTGTGTGAGAAAAAATTGAATACAAGAATATTTTGAGGACACCCTCCCCTTTCACTTTCTCAAAGCCTCCAGCCTTTGGATAATATGAGTGGAATTTCATATTTGAATCATAGTGAGGTATGAAGAAATGATAACGGGAATGGATTTATAGATACACTCAAATTTGGTGGTTTAGGGTTAGGGCTTAGATTAGGATTGGGGAACTCAAGACTTTGAATTAGGATTTGGAAATTAAGAGTTCAGATTTAGATATACAGTGATTAGGAAGAATTATTCTAAATTTGTTTCGCAGATGAGGATGTAGTAGTCCACATGGTACATAGGGTGATTAGGAAGAATTATACTAAATTTGAATTAAGATTTGGAGATTAATAGTTCATATTTATATATACAGTGATTATGAAGAATTTTACTAGATTTGTTTCGCAGATGAAGATGTAGTAGTCTACACGATACATAGGGTGCGAAGGAGTTTCAAAAGAAAAGGTTGAAGAAGAGGGCGCAATGTGTTGTTTTCTTTTCTTTTCTCTTCTTACCAGCGAAGCTTTACATATGTGGGGCGATAAGTTTAGACATAAGGGGCATGCTTCAAAGCCTCATTCGATTCTATGGAGATTTCAATTCCAACTGACATGGGGCAACCGCCCAGATCGCTCCAACATAGGCTGCTCCTGCTCCAAGGCCTCATTAAAACTCCATGGGGATTTTAGTTGTGACCTGGGGAGACCGCCCCAGCTTGGTCCAATGTAGGTCCACCCTGCCCAAACTCAACCCAAAGGGGAAGACCACCACACGGACGTTCACAGTTGGGGTGATAATATGCACACATTTTGCTCCTGATCCCCTCTCTCTCTCTCTCTCTCTCTATCTCTCTCTCTCCAATAAAAAAAAAACAAAGAAAACCAGCTCTCCCTGATCCTCTCTCTCTCTCCAATAAAAAAAAAACAAAGAAAGCCAGCCCTCCCTGATCCTCTCTCTCTCTCCAATACAAAAAAGAAATTAAGAAAACCAGCTCTCCCTTATCCGGACCATGTTTCATGGTCTTCACTAGCTGTGCCCATGAGCAACCGCCACATACCGTGTCGGAGAGGTTGGGTGATGGGCTTCTTCCAAGGCCGGAGGACTTCGCCTACGACGCCATGAGGAGGTCATCTATACCGGCTGTGATGATGGATGGATAACGAAGGTGACCGTCATGGAGAAGAAGCAACCGTAACGGTGGAGAACTGGGCGTGTGTCGGTGGCAGGCCATCAAAACCATATTTCTCAAGAAGATTAATTCGAGAACATCAAAACCGAATATTCAGAAACACTGATAGAAAAGTCAAATTAGCTTTTTCTCTACAAATTCTGAAGCTGTGGTGACGTTTTGGGTATTATTATACAGTAGATAAATTATTTATTTAAATATTATGATAATTGAATGTATTTTTGTTAAATAGGTGGTTAGTCTAAGTACAGACCATGACTTAAATTGTGTGAGTTGTACTTGTTGGATAGGTGACTTGACCTGTAGTTAACCGAGGCACAACCTAGTGGGTATAGTTCTTCTCAAACCGAAACTATTTAATTTACTTTTCAAACTGAAATTCTTTTTTCTTTAGAACCCAAGTTCTATTCAAACTCCTATTCTCAATCTCTGTATATACAACACCAACGCACCTTTTCTTTTCTCACAAAACTCTCTTTGCTCTTTGGCTCTTGCAACCTAAAAATCCAGGCGCTGGATCTCCGATTAGAGACATCCATGTTTTTCCTCGCGAAATCCCCTTCATCGGGATATCGCTTTGGCAATAGGAATCTTAGTTCGTCTCCTCCAACCGCGAACCTAAGGCAAGTATCTAATTATAACTTGTGAATTTAAATGCTTATTTTCATCTTTGATTTATATTTTTGTGCACATAGAATCCTTTGAATATCCTTTTTGTTAATGGTGATGTTAGAATAGGGTTCTCTTTTTTTGTTTGGAGTTTATTTGATGTTTGGGTGTTGGTGGATTATGGTATTCCCCTTGTGTTGGGAAGGTACCTTGGTGGAGGGGAGATTATTATGGTTGGAAGGTACTTTGGTGGAGGGGAGATTATTATGGTTGGTGTGTGAAGAATTCGCTATTGATCAAGCCAAATTGGAACTTTTGTCTGAGGTCCGAATGATCGGACCTATCATCTGATCGATTGGATGCTGCGCAGAGATTCGAAACCAGGCACAGGCCCGATCGATCAGGTATGATGTCCGATTGATCGAATATGTATCAGGCTCTGGGGAAAACTGGACTGTTGGGTCTATTTGATAACGAATATCTCTTTAATACCTTTACTGATTCTAAGGAATTATTGTGGTGTGTTTGGGATTCCTATTTTGAGACTAGATTGTTAATTGGACTTATGTAAATACCGTTTGGTCACGCAGTATCTTATTAATGTAGGATTCAGTACCTTGTATTGCCTCAATGAATTCTAGTGAATTAGAGTTCAACCCATCTCTATTAAAAAGTTCTTAATTGGGCCTATGCACTATAAATTGTGAAGAGATTCCCTGACCTTTATCCACTAGAGGTTCTTGTGGTGTTGTTGGATTTGGGATGGTACAATTAACCTTAGGTTTGGTTTGTGGTTATCCTTTGACCTTCGAATTTGCATGTATAATTTAGATTGATGCTGGGTTGTTAGTTGCATACCCTATGATGGTTGAATATGTACCGTGATGTGGCTTGGTGTTAGATTGGGATTTTATGGAGGATTGTTTGAATGATGATTTGGTGTGTGAATGTGGATTGTTGTGCAGCCATCCCTCACCAATGTATAAGAACGTTTTCCTACCATACATATATGGTATGTGGGTCCCACTCAAAACTTTGAAATCTGAGCATTGGTTCTAACTTCTTGGACATGGCACCCAATGGGCACATTCCATCCATTCTATTCCAGAAAGCCTGTCAACAGGTTGAACCCACACATGAATGTGTATTGGCATGTATAAATGGAATATAGTGATTGCTCCATATGATCGCAATATGATCTATAGTGAGTAGTGACATCAATATGTTGACCCTGATATGAGCACTAAGTGATTACAATTTTCTCATTCCGCCCAACACTGATCATTTGTAAAATCGTCTTTGGTAAAGGAAATACAAAATCCACTAAACCATTCACGCTCAGATGATTGCTCAGTGCTCAGTGTACTTCTGTGAACTCAATCATTTCCGCAATCCTACAGAACAGTTACAGAGCTTTCTGCGTGATTTTTTATTTTTTTGGTAGAAAGAAGAATTCATAAGAATAGAAAGGAGACACAGAACTGACCAACAAGATGAAAAAGGAAACAACACAAAATAACTCACCCAACCTACAGAAGTCACAACTCACAACCCCACACGCGAACTTGACTCTATAAGATCTTGGCAAGTTCATGTACAAAAACATTTAGGGTTTTGAGAACATTTAGAGTTATGAGAATAATACGTGGAAAGAGATATTTATGAACTCCAAACTTAAATCTTTGATGTCAAGCAAAATAGGATGGATTGACCAATGAATTGACCCATTAATGACATCCTCGGCTTCTTTTCGAGAAGAAACCTTGGGGCCATCAAGATATCCTACATGCACCCTCAAATTGTCAAACCAAATAGCAAAACTGGAGCCAGCTTTCCCATCCACAAAGACTAATAAAGATAGTCCGCCAATCCCTCGTGGGATGGGCAGCATAATGTAAGAACATTCCTATATTTGAGCCAAACTAAGCCACCCTCAAATGATCACAAAGAAAGAAAGAATGCTCAACAGACTCTTACTGGTTGATGCAAATAAAACAGATGGCATCAACAAAAATATTTTTATTGTGTAATAGATGGCATCAATAGACATATTTTTATTGCGTAGCAATTTGCGTACGTGAATTGCATTAAGGCATTTCCCACCGAAGAAAATGACTCTTCGTTGAATAGGAATGCGCCACAATGCCTTCCAACCAATGAGAGAGGTTGGAGCATCCCTACCTTATTTTGTAAGCTGATCTTGTCGATAATTCACCCCTTTTGAAGAGGGCCAAATTTTCTTATCATTTTTTAATATGCCCTCCACATTAGAGCAGTTATCAAAACTATTTCTAATAAGTTGTCCATTCCATCTTTAATCTGAGTTCCAAAGATCTTTAACCAGAAGGTCTCGATTAACCATGGTAGAGATAGATTTTAAATCGAGATCTTCTCTTCATTACTTACAACCCATCCAACCTTTTCATTGATCAAATTAGTTTTTTAAACGGTATTAATAAAATTAGTTGCTTGTGCAAATACTTTCCAAAATCATTAGTAGCCCTTTTTGAACTTTGTCTCCTATAAAAATTCGTTTGGAAAATATTCAGCTTTCAAAATCTTCAAACGAAGTCGGTCGGCTTTCATTAGAGAGGCATTTGCAGCATGTTTTAGCTAGAAGGGCTAGGTTGGTCTCTTCGCTATATCTAACTTTTGATCTTCTTTCCACGGGCATGTAGATTTCTTTTCATTTAATGGTGTGGTCGCTACAAGAGAAACTTCTAAGCATCTTATACACCCCATTAGAAGCTACGCAAGTGATTTGATTGGGAACACCGGCGAAACCCGGGAGCAACCAAGGGCACCCCCAAAATTTTGCAAAAAACCTTTTCAGTTTTAAATTTTTTTATAATTTTTACAAATGGCCGCCAAAATTTCCATAGAAGCCCCAATATATTATGAAAACTATATGCATTTTTCCTATTTAGGCCTCCCTAGAATATCTTTTTTCTACATGGTGGCCACTCCAAGGAAGAACTCCTCGTCCGCCCTGGGGAGTACTTTTAGTGCAAGAATTCCATTTCTAACCATCACATCTTACTGTCATCCATAGCCCATACTCTCACCTTTATTTACATAGGGAGATGCTCTTGTGAGAGTAAGAGATGGGGCCCTCACATTTAGGCTATTGACGTTGGATATAGATATGAGAACCTCTTTATTGATCTCACAGCCATTATCCCAAAGGTATTCAGTCTCATCAATGCATTTCCATTCACACTTTGATACGCAAGGTTTCTGTCTCATCTCTGAGCTTTCTACAAAGTTCCCCATCTCAATTTGAGTCTAATAAACAGATTTCGCAAATGATCCGACTCTCACGTACAGAGCAAAAGGAGACTACCCACTTCCCAAAATGTGGGTGCATCATGAACTTTTTTGAGGTAAAATGGGAAGAAATAGTGGTGTAATCAATATCAATTTTGAAAACCATACTTCACTTCTTTCTAGCAGGTGGCTTGGTGTGCTAGGGCCTAGGGGTGATCCTGGACGACAGAAGCGTCTATCCACGAGGGGCGATCAATTTTGATCGCTAATTATTGTCAATTAATCATTCTCACCGAAGGTGGAGCTCAACAAGTTGGGACACTGCCCAATTGCCCTTGTTACACCATGCGTGAAGACTCCCCATTCCAGGACTGGGTTCTGTAATGAAGTGGGGGCAGGGACGGTGTTGACTTGGATGGGTATTGAAAAAACAAGAGAGAGGGTGGTGTGACATGGCTTACTTTGGGGATATGGGATCCCATGTGACTTGTGACAGAACCTTAGTACTATTAGAGTATTATCAAGTCCTTTTAAGTTCCAAAAAATTAACAAAGCCCCTGTAATCTTTTATAAACTCCAAATTAGACCCTTTGGCTTATTTTATAAAGAATAGAATGTGGAAAATACAATGGATGGGATTTCAGAAATTACAAACAAAGGCTTGTTATTCATTGTTATTATTTGCAAATTGTTTGAATTGTTTACTTTAGTTCTTGATTTGTCAAATCTGCATTTTGGACCATGTTATTTGAATTAATGGTGACTCGAATTATGTATGTGGATTGATATACTTATGTCTTTGTTCTTTGGGGATCTCACATGGCAGATTGTGTGGTTTGTATATGTATATGTTGTGGTCAAGTTGGTAATTGAATAATTCTCTCAAAACTTTAAACGGTGAGTTATATAATTGACCTCTCTCACCTTGTATACCAATTTTGATTCGGAATGGGGTAGATTAAATCCACATAATTTGAGAAGGGGTTCATTATGGAATTTGCCCATTACTAATGTTGAGGACATGCTAAATATCATATTTTTGATGAGACAAATATTTGCTATTTGATTGGAAAATTGAGATACGATGACTTTGTTTGTTTGGAGGAACCTTTTGGACACCCCTAGAACACGAGCACTGAATGGCCGATTTTTGTAAGGGTTGTTGATGTTGGACCTTTTTGGGAAAAGTCGATTTTGTGGTACCAATTCGCTGGTTTTGGATTTTGGTGGTCGATTTTGTTTGGGACAAAAAAAAATGATTTTGAGATGTGTAGAAATGAGTTTTTGGAACTCTATATACGTGTAATATCTTTGTGGAACATGAACTTTGGGCTGGTGCTATCAGGTAGTTAGGAGGTTGTCGTTTGCTTTACCCGATTTCAACCTTGGCTTGAATTAGACTTTGGGATGTTACTTTAACTTGTTGTATAATCCTATCCAAGTATATGTTTAAATGCACAAATAGATTAGAATATGTATTCACTCAGTTGTACTGATATTTTGTGGATTTGCCCTAAATCCAGGTAACCAGAACTTAGCAACTCAGGAAAATCTTGGTGACCGGGAGACAGACTTTGAGATGTGTACTTGAGCGTTTAAGCCACATAGATGAAAAAGAATTAAATTTAATAGATTGTTTAAATTATTTTATTTGAAAGACATTGCAGTTATTTTTTTTATTGGATAATGTTACATTTGTTTATTAGATTTGGGTTTTTAATACAAGTTTGTTTAAGTTGGTAAATGTTTGAATCTTTATGTGATCTTTGATTTAACCTATGTGTGTGATGTTTACAAGTCTCAGTACGGAATTCAAAGGGCCCCGAATTCCTAGTCGTTACATCCTCTCCCCCACCCCACCCTCCCAGTCTCCGCCTGCCTCCCTCCCCTCTCCACTATTTTTTGTCCCCACCACACACCCCCCCCAACCCCCCCCCCCCCCCCCCCCCCCCCCCCCCCCCCACAGCTGCCGGCAGGGAGGGAGATCGGGCAGCAGGGCTACAGCAGGGTTTCCACCTGTTGCAGCCCTGCCGCCCAATCTCCCTCCCTGTGTCGATGGTTGGGAGGGGAGGGGAGAGAAACTAGAGGAGTGGGTAGGGAGGAAGAAAGAGGGCGAGGGGGGAGGGAGGCCGGCCGGGGATCCCTCCTCGCTGGAGGGTGGGGAGGGGTGGAGGGAGGGAGAGAATGAGGGAAGAGGGAGAGAGGGAGAGGGTAGAGGAGTACTTTAGGAAAAGAATTTTTTATTTTTATTTTTAGTGCGGTGTGGAGAGACAAAAATTCGGTACCAATAGAAGCACTCATAAAAGAAAAGTCTATTAATAATTTTGTGAGCCTTTCTATAAATTTTGTGGCTCAATAGTTTAATAGCGTGATGATATAAAAGAAACGTCTATTAATGATTTTGTGAGGCTTTTTATAAATTTTGTGGCTCAATAGTATAAGCTATTAAATATTAGTATACCATATCATAAAAGATTAAAAGAACCGTAATTTAAGGATTTTTACTTTTCAGTTAAGAGTTCAGCACGTTCAGCTGCAAGCACAACCGGGGTTGAATACGTCCGGACTGTTTGGCCCACACGAACAGCCACAGCCAGCGGCTCTAGATTCTCACCCAGAGTCATCAGCATTCTCGGCTGTAGAGACACAGATAAGAACATCAAGAAAATCAACAGGTATGGCTCATAAGGCAATAATCTCTAAGAGGGGACGAAACCCGACCTGCATCGCCAGAACTAGAAAGTATAAAACATGAGGGTAGTCTCCCAAACTGATTGATTTCATGTCCAGACATGCACACAACATTGTTATGATACCAGCAAGACGGGTCCTATAAAATATACTTCAGGGTTGAGTAATTATTTATATGAAAATGCTGGAATGGAAAAAAAGCCATATGGATACAAATTACTCACGGGGAGAGTAACAAATGATTAGAATGGTAAGGAGAAAGAGTCAGAAGCCCCTTCCCAAGGTGTAGCAAACCTTGAGCAATCCTCACCTGAACATAACATGGTATTAAGTACATTTAGTACTTAATATGTATAGTTACACCTAACAAGCCAAGATAAGTAGTAACAACCAAATAAGAGGGGGAAAATAGCCAAAAAAAAAAACTTACACAAAAGAGGAGACTTCCTTCTTTGGAGTAATGCTTGGCAAGGCCTTGAAGCATGCTTGCAATCTGGGCATTGTTAGTGCCCGCACCAATTAAACCTAAGGATATGATGGCACACTGCAAAACCATTGTAGATTTTTATTTTTTTTTTTGAAAAAAGAGAGAGTAATTTGAATCTTTTACATATATTCATAACAGAACATACCATTGCCACTCCAGAATCAGTGTCATGGCTGAGTCCGCTCAATGTATCCATGACATTTACCTGATAAAAGAAAGCAACTACAGTCACATATTAATTCACCACGAGAAGCAAAAATTGTAGGTACCCTCATACACACATATTTCACCTTTGGGTTGGATATGAAGAGAAGAGCAAGAGAAAGCGGCACCGCTCCTCGTATATTTTGTTCTTCATACTTCAATAGGCCCTTCAGGGACTGGATAGCCATATCAAGGCCCACCTCTTCGGCCATAGCCACGAGAGCAATTCCAATCACAGCGGTCCCCTGATGGGTGTCACCCTCCTCATCACTCCCCTCTTTGGTGAGTTCTTCACAGTATGCAAGAAGATTTTGAGCCTATATGACAATGATATAAAAGACAGTTAAATAATTCATCGAGTTATGACTTCTAGCTGCAACAGGCAGTAGTTTAGAGGAAAGACCTTCTCAACATCTCTAGTTCCAGCATATGCAAGAGGTCGGAGGGTCAAATCAAAACATTTGCGGAGTTTCTTATGGAGACCATCTGTAATTTTTGCCGTCCCTTCACAGCTGTCCTGTAGTGAAGCAAATCTTCAATAACCACAAGATCCAGGAAGAAACAATAATGCAGCAAAAGCATTTCACAGTTTAAATAAGAAACTGAAGTACAAATGCCGACATAACCTACAAAGCGTAACAAAATAAAATTGGGCTTCAGCATAGAGGTATCATCATGATTCATGCACAAAAGTAAGGTGAGGTGAGGCAAGGAAAGGGAATAAGAACTGGATATTATCTACGAGTAAGATGTACAGCATCTAAAACATGCAATGTGTTTGGGAAGTCTCCTGGTAGTAGAGTCATGAAATATAGAATTCGATACAGGGAGAACAGACGAAATAAGATTTTGGGACGATTTACTGTTGCTGTGTCGGTCATGTCCTTGTTCCTAGTCCGTGTCTCCTCAAAAAGGTTTATGAGTCAGCATCATGGTGTTTTCAGAGGTAAGATGTTTGGAATCTTACATTTCAGAAAGGTCCAAAGGAGGTTGAAATCGTTCGGTGTCAGAGTTTTCCCAGATCTATTATGTACAATTCTAGTTGGAAGTCCCCAGACACGAGCACGCACTCTCACACACATGCACAAATAAATAAATAAATGGGACCCTTTTCAGTTAATGAGTTAGATTTGTTGATAGCTTTCTCTAAAGAAACTATGTGGCCACTATAGAGCAGAATGATAAGAGTTTTATCATATCGATGTTCTGCCACATCCATCATGTGTCCATGCTCTTCGATGCCGTATTTGGGAACCATCTATAAGAAGTTAAAGGTAGCAAATGTGTAAGAAATCCTAGTAAGTTGGCAGTTTCCACAATTATTCCTTAGGAAGGAAGAGTGGATAATTCATTAAAAGAATGATGATGCTACAATTCATTTGAAAATTGGTGGAAGCTGCAACCGCCAGGTAAAGGAAGTTGAACGTTGACAGTGGTTCAAGATAAAATCAAGGCCTGTGGGGATTGGTGGCACTCTGAAGGATAGCAAGGGCATTATCACCCTCGGTCTTCTCTTCCTAGATGTCAAAAGAGGCAACAGAGGCCAGAGAACTAGCAACTCAGAGACACTTTGTGGAATATTGCAGGCTGGCAAGGAGGAAAGGAAATATCAAAATTGCTTCTTAGATAATCAGATGTTCATGTCACAACATGGACATTTGCTACATCCATTTCCAACAGAAACAAATGGGGGTTTTGGATCATTGAGGGGGGAGTATATGGGGAAACCAATATTTTCAGTCCACTCAATCCTGCATCAACTGGATAGCTGTTTGGTTTTTTCCTTTATATACCGTATGTTTCTTTTCTTTCTTTCTTTTTTTATAATTTACTGACTTCAGTTCGGTTGGAGATTTCATTCTTCTATACAATCTGCAATTCTTATCCAGCTCTGTACAAAATATCTACATATTAAAGAAGAAGTAACAAATGAAGATCAAGGATAAACAGTTGAAACAGAAAGCACCTAGTATCATTATCCGTGAAAGAAATAAAATTTTAAAAAAAGATACGCATCAGCAAATTGGTAGTCCCTGCTGTACACTAAATGGCATGCAAGGGCCACGAGACAAGGCCCATTAGATTATATCCTTCTTTCCAAGCTATGTAAATATGAAAGCAGAGGAAGAAAATGGTATTACCTTTTTCCCAAGATAACACTACACCAAAAACGGGAAATTGGAACGGATTTTCGTTCCTGATTCGCCCGTTCCTAATCTGTTAAACCGTTCCAAAACCGTTCCAATTTCCTATTTTTGGAACGGATTAACGGATTAGGAACGGAAAACAGGAAATTGGAACGCATTACCGTTCCTAATCCGTCCGTTCCTAATCCGTTAAACCGTTCCTAAAGCGTTCCAAATTCCCGTTTTTGGTGTAGTGTAAACAAGGCCAACGCCCAAAGGAAGAAACCGAATGAGAGGATTGCTTAATTCAGCCTCACTTCGGTCCATCGTTATAGAACTGATAATGGAATTAATAACTTTCTGGTTGCCAGAACCGACAAAGACTAACCCCAGTGAGATGGCAGTGAAGGCAAGAACATCAAGCGGTGCCGTCAGGTCTTCCAAAATGGGGGACAAGAGACTATCAATCTGATCAGAAGAATATCATAGAGAAATCGTTAAGGAAACTACAAGGAACCAATGAAGCCTGGCACTGATCACGATATAACACAAATGATAAGATTTCTTTTCCAAGGAAATTACCAGCCCATTCTGAGAACCTGCATATGCAATGCCGAGGCCCATTATCGCCCCAATACGGATGCTAGCATCTTCTTCGTTAATATAGTTGGCGAGAAGGTCCAAGGCCTAAAAAAAGGAATTCACCGACCGACACAATAAACAAATTGGAGGAAACACAAAATGCTAAATTTGGACCATCTGCTTGGCCCTACAAACCCATGCATGAGGCCAACATTTATATGACCCAAGTGGTGTCCAAGTGGGCAACAAGCCAAGGCAAGCTTAACCAAAAAATCCTGCCCACTGGATGATCCTGACAGTCTTTCTTCAGTTGCCAAATGTAGATCATTAGATGTGATTTCCTTTTGCAACAGTCCCACTGGATAGAGAAAAGAATCTGACATGACATTTTTGGCTCATCCCATGATCGGGCTCGTCAGATCTCGGATGAATGTCTTGGATTACGAAAGACAAGGTCCCACATTCAGCATTGTGGGAAGATTTTTTGCTTCCCACAACTGACAATCATTTGACACTTCAATAATTTAATACTTGTCCCAATAGGTTCAAGGGGTCTAGAAGACATTAAAGGAAACTCAATGGGTCACTATCATCTTTTATTCCACAAGTAATAATGCCAACTGCCAATAGAGCTCCTGCAATGACATGATTGTCATTGCTGTCAAAGTACTTTTCAATTTGTGCAAGATCAGCATCAACATCCCACAGCAGAATCAATCCCTACAACACAGCAGTAGCAATCAACAGCATCACTAAAGCACATAGCCACCGATACCATGCACGGGAAAATGCAAACCATACCAAGCTTGCTGCAACACTGGTCTTCCTATGTTTCTTATTTCTGAAAAGCCAACTCCGTGTCGATTCTGACCCGGAAGTCATCAACTTATCCTGCAGCAGAGAAACAGAATGAAAATGCGGAATTGGCATCGGGCTGACTGATGAAAATGAATCTCTACCTGACCAAATCCTGCATTCACAAATGCATTCATAAAAGTAGCAGCTACATGCATTCTGGCAATATCAGCAGTTGACCGACAATCAAATGCCAGACGGACCTATCAAATCATAGGAACAACATCACGGAAGGAAAGGCAAACTTCTGTAATCTGATTTATAATATCAACATAACATGAATAAAGAATATCCCATGCAGCCAATGACAACACTATAAGCGTTTTGAAGGCATCAGTTCACAAATAATCAAACAAATATAATCGACTATTCTGATGAAAAGATCAAAATAACTAATAGTATATTGGAGGAATCCAATTGACCACATCACTGGCCCCTTAATTTGTCTAAAGTCAAGAATCTATGGCAGGATCTCTTCAAGGATTCACCTCGGGTTGGTGAAGAGCAATTTTGACATGAGAGACAAGCTCGTATGGTTGGTAACTCTGCCGGCCATCACGAGGAATGCCCAATTGAAGAGTTGAAAAAAAGGGGCACGGCAAAAATTACTTTGTAGTTATCAATACGTAAGAGTTAAAAAGAAAATGAATATCAAACTTCTATTTACAAATGTTTCAACCATGAGAGCCTCTGGACTCAAATTATGTTACCTATCAAAAAAAAAAAAAAAAATGGAAAAATGGAAAAAAAAAATCCACAACCAATTGAAACTCACAACTAGTTGGAAATCTAGAATTCATGGTGCAAGCAAAGGCAAGCAAGGGCCTGTAAGTATTGCGGAGCTGTTCCAGGATCAAAGTAGGGGAACCGAAGTTTCCTATAGAACGATGAGCATTAAAAAAAAATCAAATGAACAGGAATTTCATGCTATAAGAGAAGCACTTAGGATCTTCTCAAAGGATATTTTTGGGCAAACTCATTTTTTTAAGAGTGGGGAGGAGAGGGGAGAGGAGGAGGAGGAGGAGGGGGTCGCACTATGCAATGCATCAGGCAAAGAAGTGGGGTTCTGAGCCATAGCAGTTACCATTACGGCAAACAGAATGGAGTAACTGAGGCGTCACCTATTGCTGTCCTTTCACCATGTGTTACAAAAATCAATGAACTACTAGACCAATGGGCAAAAGCAAGAGTAAATAGAGAAGTTATGTTTTGAGTTCTAATTTACTGGCATAAGTTTTGGTTTCACATGCTAACCAAAAGGGCAAAAAGAAGTTTAGGATTTCCGTTCGGATACATGTAAATTTCTGTTGTTCAGTGTACTCTGTACGGACTCTTGTACACATTCTTCATACAGTAATGAATTTTACTCCCTATATTTTGTGGAACCAACTCTGAACAAGAGGAAATTTTGAATCCCTCCACTAGAAAAGTGGCAATCATGCAAGTTTAATGTACTAATCATTTAAGCAATTAACTGTGCAAGATCCCGCAATTATGGGCTGTGCCGATTCACTCAGACATCAAAATTTATGAGGCAGAAAACATTGATGCAAAATCAATGAGGAATTGGGATGATCAATCAAATCCATATATCCAATCTCAAGCCAAAGCTTAGATATGATTTAGGATTGAACACCTAAAACCGAATATATAAAACACCAAGTACCAACATTGGAAAGAAAGATTTGGGATTTCATTAATAATTGCATGCAGAAAAAAAGGATGATGAAATGCCTCAAGTTCTCCTAGAAAAGGAAGCAGACGATAGCCCTTTTGGACTCTCATTACTCATAGTTACAGGAGTACATTGACAAGAACACAATACCACAACTAGACAAAACATCATCAGCAATTGCCTTCACTTCCTTATAGACAACCCTTTAGGACTCTCTTAGTTGGAGAACTATAAAAAAAACTCAAAACCACAACTAGACAAACACCATCAGAAAATTCGACAGTAAATTTCCAAATCATGTTAGAAACACTTAATATTAGGCTCATTGGATGTGTGGCTTAATAATCCATCAACCCAACACAACGCTGAAGCTATGGGGGATCCTGGCCTGCTCCTTGGGCTTTCTATCGTGGACAAGGGACCCAGATGACTCATGGTTGGTGGACCTCTGGCCCAAGGGATCCATGGGTGCCACAATTGAACCATTGGCTCGACCACGAGGTTTAAATTGATGGCTACAGTTGTAGTATCATTGTCCAACCAGGGTGATTATTGGCCCATTACTAATCAAAGAGTTTCTATTGGAAATGACAAATACACTGGAACACAAAAGAGATACAGAACAAAGCTGATTGATAGTACAATCTATAGGAAGAAAAACATGACTTAATGAATACAAAATGCATCCATCAAGTCATGGATAGACAAAGAGGCAAGCACTCAAGGTCTTCACATCACCTTTCTGACTAAGAAAATAACCCAAGACCATTATTATCCTTAGCAAGTGCATTTGCTCTATGTTAGCCTACACAATAATATGTAATTAGTTCCCCATCAACTGATTAACAAAAGGATACACCAGTGAAATCAGATATTGATCCACATTTTGTACTTGTTCATAGTTACGGTCTGGATTCAGAACCTCAGATCAGACCGGAATCATAAATCCATACCCACGTACCCATATATCATAATGGTGCTTGTGTAAATATATGTAATATACACATTAATATGTTCTACTTGAATGAAAATGATACTAGCTTACTCCTAAATGACAGCCCCCACGGAGTGGCATATATTGGGAAAGAGATACATCTGTATCGATATATAAAAATGAGAAAGGAGTGATGATTTTGGTAAGGGGGATGTTTCACATGGGTTGCTTTTTGGTTAATTAGCCTTTTTATACTCGCAAGATTTGTTTGTGTGTGTGATTTATTCCCTTGTTTTTTTTTTCTGTGGGTTGGGTTGGAAGGGGAAGGGTTGGAACTTGGAATTGTATTCTTTATGAGGAGAACATTATTGGGTAAGAGAGTTTTTGTCATGCTTTCTGTGGCTTCTTTAATTTCTTTACAGTTTATGATCCAAGTAAATCTTGAACTGGGTATGGGTCTTGACACAATCAATTGCAGGTCTGACACCTATATGTTCGAACCTTATTGGGTTGGCACATATTCAGGCTTCTAAAGTAGATTAAGGTATGGAAAGGTAACTCATGGACTGAACATGTGCCGCCCCCAACCCACCCCAACGCCACTTCCATACTAGGCAACATGTTAATATGGAACATCCAAAGATAATCATTTCACAATGAAGTCATGAAGGTTTCATGGGATGACCTTGCTCCCAAAGCCAATGAAAAACTTGTATCACCTTTGTATAAATAAACACACAAAGATAGAGGTTTGAATAACCTAACCTTCCCTCATAAAATCTTTCACTCTAAAAACACAAAACCAGACTAGCCTGAGAAGGACAACACTACTTTTACTTTAAGAAACATCATGGCTGGTCCCATCTTTTTCCACCCCAAAAGGTTCACAAGGAACACATTCAAGTTGACTCAACCAATCAGATGATGGATGGCCGTTTTGAGTTGAACTCTGTTAAGACAAGTTTTGGTTAAAAGGCAGTTGACCCACACACAGACCTCTCATAAATCGGCCCAACTCACCCTAGTCTGCCCAAGTCAATCATGTCTTCTTGACACAATTATGCCCTCATATAATTTATAAAAAAAAAATCACTTTAACTATCTAGTGCTTATCCTATGTTTGACATCCTCCTCAACCTCCCCATCCCTACTAATATAGAGCCAAGGTATTGGAAGGACTTTCCTCTCTTGAGCTTCAATTCTCACGAGTTACAACCCTCCACACCTCCCCCACTAAAGTTGAAAATCAAATAACTCATATAAAGCCCTTGGAATCTAAAGCCTCTTGCCATCTCTCAAGTTTAGGGTTCATGTCATCTCTCGATTCATCCACCAACACTAACTCTACTGCAAACATAATACACCAAGGCACCTCTTAAATATAAGTAATTAAACTCGTCCATAATTAGTGCAAATAGATAAGGGCTTAAAACTGAACCTTGGTGCAAACCTATGGCCACAAGAAACTCCCATAGGTAATCCTCGCACTCTTAGTGCCGCCTCATACATGGTTTAAATATGTAACAAAAAAAATCATATATAAATGTTGATTCATTTAGAATAGTATAAGTTAAATATACTCAAATGATTTTCCTTTTTTCTTTTTCCTTTTTTTTTTTTTTTGTGTGTGTGTGTGTGTGTGGGTGGGTGGGGTAATGGTTACATAAATAAAATTTGAAAATTCAAATTCTGTACATGAAATTTATGTATTTTCAAAAAGATATATATTATTTTTGTACTTTTACATATAGTTAGTTATTATGGATGTATACATTTATGATAAAATATTTAAAAATTAAGTTATTGTCCTGTTTGATCAACCCACTAAGTTTCTTGGTCAACTTGACATGGTAACAAAACAAATTTCGTAGTCCCAATGAGTCTAAAAATTATGATCGATTCCTACTAGCAAAACAATAGAAAATACTTCACATGGATGCTTTTCTTGCATATGAAACATAAGCTAGTTGTAGCACACAATAACTCAAAAATAAAGTAAACACCAATGGCGGGTTGATAACCTTCAGATTAACTTAAACAGCAATAATGGGCGACAATGGTATAGCTAAAGTGGATTCTTTGTGAGAAATCGTAGCAAAAGGTTGTTGAGGTTGTTTTTCAGGCCACATGGACGTTGTGAAGCATGTGAGCCTGAGGCTAGAGCTATATTGGCAGAAGAAATTTTCTTGGACTTTTACAAGGCATTTGGAGGTTGGCAGTTTCTTGAACTTCTACAAGGCATTTGGAGAACAATAGTGACTTGGCCCTCACCCTAGGAGATTCTCATATTAGATGGAGAAGATGAGCATTTCTTTTAATGATGAGAATGGGGAAAAACGAGGACTTCAAAAGAAGAACATCCTAGTATCATTCTCGCCAAAACACACGTAACTGTGGAGTGGGACCTAGTGCACAAGGAGATTTGACAGGTTTTATCCCATAATAGAAACATTTTTACTTGTTAATTGAAGAAGATAACATGAAAGCCTATTCCCTTTTCTAATGGAGGGGCTTAAATGTGTTCCTTGATTTTTGAAGACAACTATCTTTTGTCATACTTGGTTCCCATAACTGTCTTTATGTTTATGTTGTGCATGTGTGTGTGGAAGTGCAAAATCTGCAATCAACAATCAACCAACCACACAAGGGAGAAATCACACAATGGGTTTGAGTGGTTCAACGATGAACCTACGTCCACAGATGAAGAGAACTCTCACTCTCTTTACTGATTACAATCATAGGCCTGGGATTTAAAAGTTACAACATATATGTATATGTATATATTGTGTGTGTGTATAACACACACACACACACATATATATATATACATACATACATATATAAAACATCTTTCTTAGCCCTATGAAAGACTAGTACAATTAACAAAATACCCTTGACCAAAACCTAGTCCTTGGCTACGCCAACAGACCAATCCGGTTAATCCAAAATACAAGACATAAGCCTGACACTTTTATGGTTTCTTTTTCTTAGAAATAATAACGGAAAAGAAAATAAACTAGTCCCGTTGGGATTCTTTAAAAAGGAGGGAAAAAAGGATACATTGCAGATTTCTTTATGTGATTTTGGTTCCATGGCATCAATGACCCGAGCAAGTATCAAATACCCTTCACTTAATTTGACATTGTTGATAATATCTTGTGAGACCTTCCTATCATTCTCATTTGGAACCATCTTATCATCGAGTTCCAATGTTACACCCTGCAGGATAGAAAAATTAAGCAGCAAAACGTAAATAAGGCGTCAAAATGAAATGTATTCAATGAAAGATGAACAAGATGTCTTCAACCGCAGACTCAAGCTTAAAAAAGATCATAACTATTAATATGGTTTCTTTCCGCTAAAAGGTACATTTCACAGCTTGTGTGATAGGTAACCATTCAACCACCACGTGGGCCCCCACCCTACCCTGAATTGTCACTCACCCTATTTTGACAGTAATCTGAATATACTCAACATTGGATTGAATTTCATAAAGAATGAAACTTAAGAAACCATCAAAGTTTAAGGACATTAAATCAATAGTTGTGATGATCTGATGGAGTTGGTTTTTCCCAAAATCATATCCACAATAAGACCTTTCTATCATACTATCCTCCCATGATCAGCATGCATACAAGTGGGTGCCACAAGGGGCTGAGATTTTTACCTCATGCAAGCTGCGAGGGATAACTTTCAGTAGAACATTAATAAAAAGATGGTAGAAACTAACTAATTTGATCAAGAAATTTCCATATGAAGAATTATAACCGAAGCAGGTCAGTAAATCCCTGCACGAAACTTAATAGAAAGAAAAGACTACTGCGAACATATATATTTATAGAAACTTTATATGGCATTAAGAGAAAAAATGAACTGAGATCCTCAAGTAAATGCAGAATGCCAAAATAAACCTACCAATATGAGATAAGTACGTCAAAAAAAAAAAGTAAAAGAAAAAGAAAAAGAGATCACCAGCTACTTCATCACAAGCAAACAAAGCAAGAACCATTTAAAAATAAATAAATAAATAAGGATACTAAAAAGAATATAAAAATAAAAGATTGAAATGGATATGGAAATCATGTTTGCATGCAACAAGTCATGAGTCACATTCCACTCAAATGCAAAACAATCAAGCATTTCACATCATATAGGGTCAACAAGAATCCTATTCATGAAATTGCAGGGAAGAAATCAGCTAAAAACAGCCCTCAAACAATGTCTTTTTTTTTAATAAAATAAAAGTTCACAAAATGAAATCTGAAATTCAATGCACCCAAAGCATAGGAAAGACAATGAACACATACAACATGGAGAGCAAGGGATATGATGAACTCGCGAGGGCCAAATTTTTTTTTAATGTAAATGACTGACTTATAATCCTCTCTTTTAAGGTATGGTGAATTGGATGTATGGTGCATTGAAGTAAAGTGAAGTGAAGCATCAAATCAAGAGATAATAAAATATAGAGGGTTATGATGGTCTTTTGTTTTTAGTTGTTTGATAGGGAATCTTTGTGACTTTTGGTGTAAAAAGAGGATTTTTTTTTTTTGTCATTTAGTGGAGAAAGGAGGTTGCCTTTTTACTTTTTTTTTAAAAAAGAAGGGAACTTTGAATGCGTGTACTTTTGATATGACCCCTTGTATTTTCTTATCTGAATAATGGAGGCTTTACTTCGCTTTAACTTTACTAGTTAATTGCCAAACACGCCCTAAGTGTAAGCTTTACGAGTTCTACTACAAAACTTGATAATATGCTGTCTTTATTTTCTGCCCTCTCCCCCTCTCTAATAACCTACAATACTACCCTAAAAGGCACAGGATATGGGGCATCCTCTTAACCTTATTTTCTGTTTAGCTGGTTACATAAACCTCATACTTGTCAATCACCCACCACAAATCATCACCATTACAATCATGGTAGCCTATTATTATAAATTGAGGATCATCTTTAGGAGTTTTACATTACCATTCAAGCCTATTTAATGCCATGATCTCAATGACTCCAAAGTCAACATATTTTTACTCACTATTCCATTCAACATTTTTATTGGCTCCTACTTTGTGAACTTGTGTCCCTTAATATGAGTATACCCATTCCGTCCCAAACAATACTATTCCATCCCAAACAACACTCGTTGAAGTTTTTTATTATCCTCCTAGTTAATTCAACAGTCATTGAATCTCCTCTTCTGTACTCATTCCTCTTATATACCCAAACATCTCATAATTTCACACATTCATCGTAGCATTTGCCTCTCTGCCACATGTACTTAAGTTTCTTATATCTTGATTGCCCAACATTCAGCTCCATACTATTGATCAACTATGGATGATATGGGCCCCATATACCTGAAGGACCTAAAAATTTCAGGTGGTCCAGATTTTGGACATGATTTAACTTCACATCTGGATCTTTCATTGAGGTTTGGGTTAGCGCGCACGAGGTTAATATATGAGAAACTTAATGCTTTAGAGGAATATATTTATCATGTGACAAACAAGGTATATTGTTTAAAGTTAAATTTTCCTGAGAGATGAGAACTCTATTCATTTAGCTTTTATTTAGTTTACCCACGTCTCATAGGATAATGGTGATTGGGTTCTCTCTGTCTTCTATCCTCAAGCAGCAAGTTACCAGTGACGATTAAGGTACTACATTCTTTTACTATCAGAATTTGTTTTGTTTCTGTTTTATGAATGGATTCCAAGAAGAGGAATAGGGTTTCAGTAAAGATGCTTTCTTATGAAATGCCTCTTATTTATAAAAGGATTTAGTTTAAAAAGAAAAAAAAGGGAGGATCATGGTTCTAATTTATGAATGGATGCTTTTTTAAAATTCTCCTCTTCTATAAAAATGGGTTCTCAGGTTTGACAATAAAGAAAGAGTGACTCGGGTTTGTGGAAGAAGTAAACAACTATTCACAGCCGTAAGTGTTGTGACAGACTCCAATAAGACCAAACTTTGTAGTGATGACATTGAAATATGAATCTATTTCAAAGGAGGAGTATATATCCAAAGAATGTAGACAATAAAGTTACAAACATACATAACGAGCCAGTATATAACTGTAGGAGGTAAAAACGACACCTACTTAGATTGAGATGAGATTGAGGTAAACTTCTTAGGATCGGGAATATTGAACGCCAAGAACCTGAAAAGGAATGAAAAATGCTAGAGTCAGAGCCCCTGGCTGCCGTGAGCCGAAGGCGCTCCGATGCCTGAGTTAGTTTTGAGAAAACTAAGCGGGAGGAGGAAGAAGGGAATGAGACGATGTAGAGGGTATTGTGAGTTACGTATCGCGTACCTTCATAGGGCTGATCCCATGTGTATATATGTGGGCATTCCTCGTTCATTCTCTCTGTGAGTAGGGGTAGGTGGGGTGAGGTCCCATCGATCCTTACCATGACAGGTAGCGGTAGGTGAAAAAGGCAACATCCCATCCTTACTTTCCATGCCTTCAGTCAGTTGATGTAAATGGCTGATAAAGCTAACTTCTTATCGCCATAAATGAGCGATCCTATCGCCATAAATGAGCGCCCATATCTGTCAGGGCGCGCCGCATTTCCCGGAGGAATGTGGCGGCCTACTCTGCCTTCAGCATTTTGGTCCGAGACCAAGAATGACTTGGCCGTGCTGTCTTTTTGTACTGGGCTGGCATTCACGCCGAGCTGCCGAACCGTGCTGCCGCGCTGATACTCTTGACCGAGCTGACGGGCTATTACCACAGAGGCCGAGGTGATTAGGGAGTCCTGCTATAATCTTTGCTTAATTTCGTCATTACGGTGTTTTACCCACACAATAACAAAACTGCTTCTTACGCAGTGCGTCGTCAAAAGATGTAATAATCTCCTTTAATTTCTGTCATTGGATGGTGAAGCATAAGTACAACAATCGATAAATGTTCAAAAAAAACATGAACTATGATCAAAAGTCGAGCAAAGGGACCTTAACATCATCCTGAAACAGTATAAAACGAAGTGCACTCGTGCGGTCTCCAAATATCTCGTAAATATTAAATGCTATATGAGGCACGTCCGTGTCAATATATCTACAAGACGTTTCAGTCAAAAATTATTAACCTCCAATCTGGACAAAAAAAAAATAACCATTAGGAATCGAGCAGTATCTGTAGTGGCAATGACATAAAATTCAGATGTTAATGGTGGGGCACTTCCACCCCAGTTCAAAACATCAACAGTTAGAATGGGAACTTGCAACATGTACAATCATATGCTGCTACAAAAAATATTAGTACATGAAAACCATGACACGGTGTTGAATAGCTAAGCAGTACACTTTTTACAATTGTGGGTTCAGTGGATCACTTTCACAATTATTTTGTAGATATATAATTGTCGGACCTTAAAGTTGGCTTGTCCACTAAGAAAAATTTACACATTTGGAAGTATTTTGTGTTCCCATAAAGTTCCAGGTCTTCTGGAATATGATGCTCCTAGAAGACAAGGAGAGAAGTAACAAGACTCACGGCCCAAATATTGAGATACTTCGAGAAAACTAGGAGAGAAGTAATAAGAGTCACAGTCCAAAGATCGAGAAACTCAGTGTGTTAATGAATGTCAAAATGCGTGCCTTCATTTTTGTAACGCCCCAACATGGATGCATGCATGATATTGTCCGCTTTGGTCCACGGTCCTCACGGTTTTGTTTCTAATGGGTCAGAATCATCAAAAAGCCGCATACAAAGTAAGGGTGTAAGCTCTATATATAAACACATTCACTTTCATTTCTATAGTCAATGTGGGACTCCGGGGGGTCACAATCCAGCCCCCTTAGGGCTGCATGTCCCTGTGTAACCAGTCCTCTGGGGCGTGCTTCACAATTTTCCAACAAAGCAGTATTTTCTATATCCACTGTTTGTGAAGGATGCAGAGAATTTTATGCATTCCACAAATGAGCACCGTCTTACTAAACTATGTAGGTTAACAGCTCATGGGGTAATGCCTCCCAAAAAAAACAGCTAATGGAGTAATTTTTAAGTCTTGCACTACTCAAATGAAATGATTGTTTTCTAGAAGAAGTTTATTGTTCACTCACGACCAGTAGCTTTTACTTAATTTCTCTTTTTTGGACATTAAAGTAACTATTGTTTGCACTATGGAGGTAAATGGTATCGATGAAAGAGAAAAATCAAAGTTCATTAATGTAAGCCATTATTTTTATAGATACATTATGCATAGTCAAATATATTCATGCAATTTTTTACAGATACCTTATGCATATAGTCCAATATATTCATACAATTGCACCAACAAAGATCTAAAAAGTTGATAAATTGGTTTTTTTTAATATTAAAGTTATGAATAATGTAATGGAGCTTTCATCACCAAGAACACCCCAAATAGAAGAAACACTAAACGGAAATGAGAAATGTGAGATGCAAAAGTTCTCATTATTTTCATAAATAATGGCAGCATAACTTACCTTGTAGCACTGGCAAGATGCTGACATGTCCTTTTGTAGTTTGTGGATTCAACATGATCAAGTAACATATCTAAACATCCAACCTGAACTTGGAGATAGGATAAGAATTACCCAATACAATCAACCTCACAAACACCACACACAAAAAGAGAGAGAGTACCTTTATTAAAAGGTCTATAGCTTCAGGTTCAGCATTGTGCTGCAACAAGAAGACATAAAAAATCACCACAAAAAATGAGATAAACTGAGCAGTTCAACAAAACCAGAATAAATAAACTGATCAAACAAAAAAGCCAAATGCATGAAACCTCCAGATATAGCAGTGGGACAGCCATAAACATAAACTGTCACGACCCGGGCCCGAGATTAGGGTTACCACGGCCAAACCCCGAGTCGTGATGCCATACTTACTCCCGTAAACCTCGCATCGCCGAAGCCAATACGAGATTCACAAAGGATCTTACATATACCTGTCAAATGTACAATTTTGCGGAAATATGTATATACATTGACATTTAATGTTAATATGTACAAATTCTTTACCAAAAGTAAAGTTTACTTATACATCTCATTTCCTATTTAAATCACCATGCATATTCAAATACAATGCATGTGATCACTATTTACAACAAAATGAATCTATTCAAAATGTTCCCAAAATTTTCTAAACCGGTCGCCTTTGATTTATATCCATTCGTTCAATCCTCCTGGGGGAACCGGATTGGTCTCCTCCGCTGGCGGCGTGGTCTCGGAATCACTGGAACGGCCAACTGGGCCTGTAATGTCAGCAATAACACTGTGAACACGACGGTTCAACAATGTATACACAATTCTATGATAATCACATGTTAGCAATTTGGTTCCAATGTATAACAATTATATTCAAATCAAATCAATTCAATTCAATTCATCTAGTTCTTCCATGAAGGAAGCATTCAATTTATGTAGTTCTCCCCTGAAGAGAGCATTCAATTCATTTATATACACTTTATCAAGTGTCTTTACATTGTCCTCTAGCATAGGCGGAAGGCGCACCATTCACAACCCAGCCTTTCAAGGACTCATTTCCTTTCATTATTACTCACTTTATTAAGTGACTTATCAAATGTTACTCACTTCATTAAGTGGCTTATCAAATGTGTGGGATTTACCAGTGTCTTGATCAGAGATCACCGGCATCACCACGGAGCTCCGGAACGCTCCATCTACTGCAGCAGACTTAATCTTTCATACATTACAGTGTTGGTTCATTTCAGTTCTTTTCGTTTCATTTCATTGCATTTCATTGTATTAATCCAATACATTATTCAATGATAGCTCAACAAGGAGCATAACAGTAATGGACGAGAGAGGACAAGCCAACTCAAGTCATAAACAAGTAAATTTCCTAAAACAACATTCGGGTGAAACGTTCATTATGCAATGTAGGTGTTATTGTGGATGACATCACTTTTTAGTGAAATTTACATTCACATAAGTTTAGCTAACACCCATGAAGGTTTAGGAAATTATCAGAAATCAATTCTGATATTCCCTCAATTTCGGTCACCTCGTCGGTTACCTAGCGGTTAGCCGCATTAGGGGTTTCGGCTGGCCGAACCACATTCGGTCAGCTTTCCAGAATTTCTCAATTTCTACAGGACAAATTGTCCAAATTCGGTCACCTACGCGGTCACCCACTCGGCTGGCCGAAATTCAAATTTCGGTTAGCCGAATTTCTTCGGTTAGCTTACGGTTCATTTTCCAGAAGCTCAACTTCGGATGGAAAAACCCTGACAAGATTTTCGGTCACCTTGTGGTCAACCCGCGGCTAGCCGAACTCACAAATTCGGCTAGCCGACCTATGTCGGTCAGCTCTCGGTTAGGTGTCGGTCAGCCTGGCGGCTGACCGAATTGCGCCCAGAAGATCAGAAAATTCTTAACCGAATTCTCTGTAACTGAACTCCTTGAGTTCTAACAAATCACTTAACAATTGAAATCAATACAATTGAGTATACTTGCCTTGTTTGGAACTTTTTAGCAAGAAGTTTCTTGTCTAGCTTGAATCCAAGCTGAATTCCTCAAGTCAAACCTCCTTTTGAACCTAAAACCCAAAATCAATCCACAAAACAGAATTCTTGTGAATTCTTTGAGCCATACTCAATAATGAAACCATGGAAGTGTTGAATTCAACTCAACACTTACTTGTAGCTTCTTTGATGGTAATCTTGAGATCTTCTCAAGTTTAAACTCCAAGATAGTAGGAAAAGAGATGAAGAAAAGGATGGTGAAGATGGAGTCCCTCTTCACAAGCACTTGTTAGCTCTCTCAATCATCACCCAAGGAAGAGAAATTGGAAGAAAGAAGAAGGAGAGAAAGAAAGAGAAGAAGAGATCGACTGTGCTGGAGGAATGAACTCAAATGAGTTCATCCTCATCTTATAATCCCCATTTTTGCATTAAACCCCCTCTTATTTCCTCTAATTACAATTTAAGTCAAATGAAGGGTCATTTGATCCAATTTACATCGAATGGAATCGCTACTGTTACAGAAATTAACATACTCCACGAGATACACACGTGGGTATCAAGAGTCTCCGTATTCGACGAAATATGCATAAATTCGTATTTACGAAAAAGTCCTCACATTGCATGGTTTAGCCTAAAACCAGTTCTAATCCATTCATAACATTCACTATTCTTTTCATCAACATTAATTCCATAAAACATGTTGAATTAACATTAATCCCGATTAATTAGAGTTAATTTTAATTAACTCGGGTCAGGGTGTTACATAAACACAAGTCTACCTTCATGAGGAAGGCAACAATTTGCCCCATCAAGGTCATCAAATCAGAAATTGGGGAAACCTCAATCTGCCGTGAAGAAGAGAATACAAAGCAGTACTTAACATGTAAGGTTAAAAAGAGGGATGGAGTAATAAACACAATTTCCAAGGGTGATAATAAAGAGCAGGGTTAATAATCATATTTATAATGTTCCCTAGTCCAACCTCTAGCTTCTCAAACTCTTCTTTAGGAAATGGATCCCCTGTTTAGTCCAAACAGGAGACAGAAAACCTGTTTGGACCAATTTTGAGGTAACACATGGAGAGAATTTTTTCTTTTTATTTGAGGAAATAGATGTCAGCTAATTTGACTTCTCCTCCTCCGTGTGTCACCCACTCGTTGGAACAGGGATCCGGTTCCTCTGAAATCTCATCTGCAAGGCTCCTGACAAAACCATGTCATGTGTCAGTGACAGAGAATAGGGTAGGTCAAAGTCACATTATAATATGTTGTACAACCACTTTAGTATTTACTTTCTTATGAATAAAATTTTGCTGCCAATGAAGATCCATATGGAAATGGTGGGTTACAAATTCAAGATACTAAAAGAGCAGGGGGGTATCAAGAAAGAAAAGAGTCATTAATTTTGAAAATAAAGGAGAAAAATAACAGGATAACACAGTACAGGCAAGCTTCAATCCACATTATAGTTAACTCCAAGTAACACTGAAAAAAATTAAAGAATAACGTGCCATAGTTTTCAAAATAATTCCTAAGTTTTTTCCTAATGTCATCAAAAGAAGGCCCTATGAATCATGGATATTAAAGAATCAAGAAGTTTTGAGAATCTCTTTCAATTAGGTCCATAACAGCCAAATTGAGCTGATGACAAGTTGACAACAGCTATAATGAAATTTCTTTTGCAAAATGACAAAAACTACCCTTTAAGGCAACGACACATCCTCTTCCCTTCTCTTTTTCCTTCTCCAAGGATAGTGAGGAATCCGTAAATCTTATGAATTCCTCTTCTTTGGGCGGAGCAAGCGAGACTAGAAGAAGTAGTTGTTTCAAATATTGCTCCCAGTTGGCTCTTTCCATCATTAGACCAAAAGGTTCCTCTGCGAAGAAGCAACATATTGAACAACCAGTGGTGTAGATTCTATCCGGGTATCAAGGCTAGGTCGGGGACCCCTTGGATTTGAAGGTCGGGTTGATTGCCGATGCCAAACGTGGCCTAAGGCAACTAGGTATGGAAGCCATCGAACAAGAAAAAAATTCAAAGAAAACGAAGAAACATTATAGGAGGTTGATTATATATCTCGTCAACTGAGGGTGATTTTGTATTAAAAAAAAAAGTGTACAAATAATTATCTTGTCATTTTATAATTTCTCTTTATAAAACAGTTTAACTTTTTCGTTAAAATCCCTAATATGGACAGTACACATATGGGTCAGTTTATGTGGCCTTTAAAAAATTGGGGATGATGTTGATCTCGGCCCTAATCCACAACAAAGAAATCTGAATCTCATTCCCACCCTATCATAGTGATTGGCATGTACTTTGTTGGGCCCCACATTAACTTTTGAAATTTTAATTGAGGTGTAAATATAAGATTCGAGCCTTATAAAGATAATTCGTGGGTAATAATGATTGTGATGGTACTTGGCAGGCCAAACGTGGGCCACAAAAGTTAAAATTCAAAGGGCGAGGCAAGTGGACCCCAATATTGAGTCTTGATGAATGCCATCCATATCACACATCACCTAATGAACAGGTAGTGTGCCATACTGATTCTAACGGGAGCCATATATGTAGAAAACAAGACAAGCTACTAATTTAGGTAACTAATTACAGATCATCTCATGCCGGGAGTAGTTGAACTTTGATGATTGGAACATGAAGCTGACCGAAGGAGGATTCAAAAAAAAAAACACCAACAGCAGCAACATCATTCACAAGGTCCTGTTTTGGATTAAAAAACAAAAAATTGAAAGAGGACGGGGCAGAAATCAAAGGGAAAAAAAGTGTCTATAATCTATCCCCACTTTCCCACCCATTTGGCCACATCCAAACTGTGGCCTTGGACTCGATTCAAATGATATCACCTTGTGAATCGAACCCATTAAAGATAAGAGGATGATCCCGTATGCTATTCTTTTGTTTGTTTGGAAGGAGGAAAATGATGGGATCTGTAGGGGCTCTTGGTACTTGATAGCAGTTTTGATTTATAAGGATTGCAAAATGGACTTTATTTAGAACGGAGTTCTCCAATTTCAACTTTAATGTCATTTTTTAGATGTTTGTTTTTTAAATATAGCTGCCTAACGTTTTTAGAATTTATAAATAGGCTCATTCAGTTTGAGTATTTATCTGTACCCCATTCCTTTTTATTTTCATGCCTTCCACGTCCACAAAATTAATAGTTCTAATGAGAATAGGCAGGTGACAAGAGGTTTGTGTTTAATTTTTGTAAAGATGACAGCTTTGCCCTTACATACATTAAATAAAAATGGGTATATCATTATTTACAATAGTACTATTATCTTATTTGAAGGCCCAATGGTCTCTTCCAATAACTTTCTCATGCATGTGAAGCATAATCATTTATTTTAAAACTTTCATCAATCCAATAGTATGTTGTGCATAGATTAGGTCAATTATAACCAATCAAAGTATAGATTGCGATTGATTTGGATTTAATGAAATGGGCCGCATATTGATAAAAATGGATTTACGTAGGGTTACTCTCTTATACTAAGTTTATTACAATAACTGTCAATGTTACAAGCTTTAGAGGAAAATAAATTTTACATTTTTAAAATATACATACAAAGATAAATAGATGGATAAAAGTGTCGTTTTACTTTAAAAACATATGGTGGTTGCAAAGCTGCTGATTTAGAAACATGGAGGGTGTTAAAATGAAAAAAGTATGGGGTTTGTGAATATATTGAAACCACATGGTCCTATTTACAAATTTTTGAAACTTTAGGGGTATATATAGAAGCTCTTCTTTTTTTATTGGGAAGTATGCATGGGATTCGGCCTTATTAGGTTACCCCCTCCTTTTAGGGTTTTTAAGTTCAACATAGATGGAGCTTTGAGTGGTAAGCCAGAGTCGGTGTGAACTGGAGGAAGGCTTCGCAATAGAAAGGGTAAGTCTTTTGTACTTATATTCTCAAAGTATGTGGGCGTGCATGATTTGATTCCAATTAAACGGAGATGTTAACAATTTTGGAAGGTCTTAGATTGTTTCCATGAGGATTACTTTGTTTGTTGTGAAAAAAATGATTATTCTAATATGATTGCATGGGTGTTTAACCAAAAGTCAAATCATTGAAAATTTGAAAGGGGACTACAATTGATGACCTAGTACGTTTTACTCATTTCTCCTTCTTCTTCTTGTGTATGTGTGTGTGTGTTTCACGTGTGTGTTTCATGTGTCTTGATCTCTATATAGAGCTTTCATTATTCTAAAAAAGAAATGCCCAGGACTTCCCATTTTCAATCAAAATCCTTTTTAGAGGCTGTTTGTTTACATGAAGGGAGAAGCCAAAGAGAATTCATGTTTACTCCTCTAATCTCCTGGGCATCCAAACACAGCGAGAAATTAATTTTTTTTAACCTAGACAAGAAATGGCGGTCTTCAAGAAGACGGTGGAAATTCCATTGAAATAGAGGTTTTCAAGAAGATGGTGGTTTTCAAAAAGACGATGGAAGATGATTTTTTTAATATAATCGCATGGGCGTCTAACCAAAAGGTAAATCCTTGAAAATTTCAAAGGGGTTCAATTGATGGCCTAGTATTTTTTGCGCTTTTTCCTTTCTTTTTCTTGTGTGTGTGTTTTTTTAATATATCTTGAGCTCTATATAAAGCTTTTGTTATTGTAAAAAAAAAGCACTTACGACTTCACATTTCAACTCCAAATTCTTTTTAAGGCATGTTTATTTATATAAGGGGGATATGTTACTTTTTATGTATTTGGATAGGTGGTGTAAGGCTAAATGTTAAAAAGGAAAGAAGTTTATACATAAAGAAGGTGAGGTAAAACTAGACATCTAATTATATCATGTAAAATTAACTTGGGAGAGAAGGAAGAGGAGTAAAGAAGGAATTTATGTTTATCCCTTTTTAAGTTTTTATTGAGAGGACTCAACTCCAAGGTGGAGGTTTTATTATATTATAATCATATAATTTGATCCTGTCCACCCTCATTGTATGCATAGTAGTTAAAAATTTAAATCCTTCCACGGAAGTACATGCACAAATGTCTCCTCCTATCCTCTCCTTTTATGCATTGGGAGAGACTACGAAGAAAAGAAAGGAAGATAGAGGAAGAATCGGAGTCGAAGAATTCGGAGAAAGAAGGAATCCGACAATCCCTACCCCCATCTACAGGTACCCCTCTCTCCCTTGTGTTTTTTCACTTGTAACTTTTTGAAATTTTTAGGATTAGGGTTTATCATCTTAAACACTTTCTTATCTCTCTCTCATCCGCTGGGCGAATCTTCCAAGGAAGAGTTGGTTCATCTCATGAAGCGATTGTGGAGATCTATTCCTGTGATTTCAATGGGTTATGGGATTTGAGTTGGCTGTTGATTTGAAATTGGGCCTTTAGTCTTTGTGGGGTTTGATTTTGTTAAGTGCATGGCAATGTTTGATAATTAGGCAGGTTTAGATGTAAATATTATTGTTTTGCGAATTGGATTTTGACTGTCTCTTTGCTGCCTAATCCATGGCCTCTTTTCATAATTTTTCCTGAAATTAATGATGTTAGTTGTTTTGGGTGTTTTTTTATCTTCTAATCTAATTAGCACATGTTCTTCTTGGCGATTTGGTATGTGTTTGCGTGTCTGCCAATTTAAGTTTGATCTTGTGTCTTGCCCCCAGATATTAAGGAATGTTTATGTATTGGTTTAGAAGCATATAGATTTTTCACCTATACAATGAAAAGCAAAAAAATTTCTAATGAGTATATATATACAATGGCGAACCGAGGATTTTCATAAAATTTCTAATGAGTATATATATACAATGGCGTACCCAGGATTTTCGTTTGGGTGGTGCTAAAATTTTTTTAGACTTAACATTTGAATTTTTTTTTTTTTTTTGGCTAGACTTAACATTTAGATTTTTTTTTGGCTAGACTTTGCTAGACTGTTTTACGTTACCAAATAACACATACGTTTTTCTTTAGAAAATGTCCAACTCGTCGAACTCAACTAGATGCATGAAGTTATTGAAGATTGGGCAATTAAGAGGTTAGGATGTTAATTAGAAGTACCAAAAAGCATTAGATGGATAGAAAATATTATAACCTTGATTTTAGATTCTCAATCTCACATTATCATGTTTCACTAAGTTTATATGTCAAAATCAATACCCAATGGAGGTCACTGCAAATTCAAGGTGAGTGGGTGTGTAAGAAAAACTGAATACAAGAACATTTTTAGGACAACCATCCTTTCCCTTTTCACTTTCTCAAAGCCTCCGACCTTTGGATAATGGGAATGGAATTCCATCTTTGAATCGTAGTGGGGGTAAGAAGACATAATAACGGGAATGGATTTGTTCATCTTTGGATTTTTGTATATATGCTCATATTTGGTGGTTTAGGGCTTAGGGTTTGGATTAGGATTTGGAATTAGGATTTTGAGATTAAATGTTCAGATTTAGGTATATAGTGATTAGAAAGGATTATACTAGATATGTTTGGCAGATGAAGATGCAGTAGTCTACACAGTACATAGGGATCGGCAACGAGGAGCTCAATCGGCAATCGGCGTGAAGATGTTTCGAAAGAAGCGGAGCGATGTGTGCCGCAACGTTTTCTTTTGTTATCGTTTTTTTACCAACGAAGTTTTACATACATGGATATATGTGGAGCGACAAGTTTAGACATGTGGGGGCATGCTCCAAGGCCCCATTCAACTCTATGGGGATTTCAATTTCGACCTCGGGCGACTGTCCGAAATCGCGCCACAAATCACTCTGACGTAGGTCCGCCCCTGCTTCAAGTCCCCGTTCAACTGTGTGGAGATTTCAATTCCAACCCATGGCGACCACTCTAGGTCACTACAACATAGGTGTGGCCGATGGTTTTCAGTTTCTAATGAGGACTTTTCTTATTTACAAGCATTTTTTAGTGCATCAAAGAAGAGCTTTCTTGTTTGACATATTTAGTGAGCATTAGAAGAATTTCTAATGAGAAGCAAAAGGGTTTGGCTGAGAGGACTTATTAACTTTTGAATATTTGGGAGGCGAAGTTGTTCAGAAGGGATCCTTGGGTGGAAAGGGGACTGAGGAACATGGATAGGGTGAGGCAAAAGAATTTGGGATGAATATATTGGGAGACGATACACAGTGAAGGAACCAAGAAATTTGTCTTGGGGCCACTATTTAAAAGAAGAATAATAAATTCTTTTTGGGTGGGTCCTCCCCTTACCCTTGGCTCCCCCCCCCTGTGGATACTTGACTGAGAAGAGAAAATCAAGTGAAGTGACAAATGAAGAAATTGAACTTACAATATTGTGATTTTAGTTAGGTTAGTGGTTTTAAAAAGATGGGACTCACATTATTTTGAAATGAAACGGAATGACTGAGGTGTCAAAATAAAACCAAATGCTCAGCCCACCTCATTCAAATCACTCAATCATATTTTCTGTGTATTGGCCATGAGGAGAATTTCACTAGAGTCAGAGCTGGTCTCACCCGTGAGTTCACTTACTTCTTTACTTTTACTATGTGCTTTATAATTAACAAAATCAAAATGCTCCCAATTCTAGCCACATTTTTTGTGTGTTATGCTTTCTAATTAAATTGGCAAACACAATGACATTATAATCGTGTCTCTTCTATCTTGCAATCAAATTGTCTGTAGGAAGAAAGGGGCTGATGCAAATCAATGAGAGCAGATGTGTCCCACTCATACCAGATGTGTGCATTGCATGATATGACCATATTGCAGGGTTTGTTAATTATTCGCTTTACGTTTTAATTCTAATGCATTTCTTCTGCATTACAAGCATTATGCTAGCTCACCGATTTCATTGCTTTTTAGATGTTTTTAGTTTGAATCTGTTTGTCAGTCTTTGAAATATAACGTAAACAACTGTCGATGGCGAACGCCAGGCCGGGGACGAACGGATCGCAGTTCTTCATCTGCACCGCCAAGACGCAGTGGCTAGACGGGAAGCACGTGGTGTTTGGACAGGTGGTGGAGGGGATGGAGGTGGTTCGCGCGATTGAGGAGGTGGGGTCCTCGAGCGGGAGGACCTCCAAGACCGTGACTGTCGCTGACTGTGGACAGCTGTCATGAGATGGACGGCTTATCTGATCTGACATGATCTTAAAAAAAAACAAAGAAATAGTTGTGATCTTTCTGGTTTTTTTTTTTTTTCTCGTTGTGTTTGGGTTTTAGTGTTTCGTATGTGTACTTGGGTTATGACCTGATCTGGTGTTTAATGTGGAGAATGAGAAGGCTGTTAGAGTGCTTAGAGAGAGGCCTTTTCTTGAATAAGAATTACTAGCGTTTACAGAAATTCCTGATTTTTGGATGATGAAAGAAAGTGAGGCCCGGCTATTGAAATCTGAACCTTCAAATGTGGCATTTTATGCAGATTTTCTTTTGAACGGTTTGGATTACAATGGGTAAACTCTTGAACGGTTTGGATTACAATTGGTTAACTCAGGTGAGTCTTCATAGGATCCGGACTCGTAGATGATCTGGTTTATGGTTAAAGTCATGCTCATTTACTTTAATTGGGTCAAAGTCCTCTGCTCATTTACTTTAATTGATGGTGTCGTATTGAATGAGATGATCTACCTACCCACGGTTGTGTACGTCATGAATAATGACATAAAGAGGCATACGGCAAGGCGATGCTGTGGGTCATAAGTGGTTTTGTCGCATGGGGAAAGAGGTGATATCTAAATCAAAAACTGATCATGGTCCTGTGGATGGGCTCATGTGTGATACCAACGCAACCGCTATTTTGATCCTTGCTGTAGAGACGTGTTGAAGTGTCTGCGAACACGTGCTTCGGTATCCTATTGTGCTTCGGCACTCCAAGCAAGCCTTAACCCTATGGCATGCATCAAGAACTCTACCCAGGGCTTCTCTTGCCTATTCCTGGTGAGAGAATCATATAGAGGTGGTACTGAGTGGAGAGGGTATGGGGCATCTGCCAAGGAAGAGAATCCATTTCCACAGACCTCTAGCATAGCCAAAAAGGCCATACATGTGATAGGACTATAATAAAATTATCACCACATCACTAAATGATAAATTACCAGGTGTATTACTAGACATTGCCTACAGCAAGCTCTCAGATTTCTGCATGCTCCACCATTTGTTTATCTAGGATAACTTCGATCAAAGAAACTGGGAAACAATTCCCAATGATATTATGTAGTCATTAGTTTTGCCAGTGACCTGATTTTGATTTAAACTATTATATGACCATTTTGTAGATGGCATTTTATCTATTGTTTAGTTATTAAATAATTTATTTTAAAACTTTACACCATTCATATTTGAATAAATTTACTTTTGGATGCTTTGAACATTTAATTTAATTTTCTTTTTTAAATTCAGTAGTTTCCTTGCTGCGTTACGCTTATTATTTCATTGTCTGTGCGCTTCAATCATGTGATAGCATGTAAAATGAACCCTTAACGAAGGAATGTTATTTAACTGCATGAATTAGATTTTTTTTTTAAATTTATTGACAATATAGTTAATTTTATCTAATAAAATTAAATACATGAGGGAAATACTTATTGCCTCACAATAGGAAATTAAATTAAATTGCATCGAAATACCAACAATCATGAACTCTATTCTTCATATGAGGTAGATACATACCTGTGCCTAGCAAGCTCTATTGTACTAGTGTGTAATTAGAAGTAATGTTAGGAGAGGTTAAGTAAGCATTAGTAGACAAGGAATTTAATTTGTAACAATTTGATTTGGAGTTGGACAGATTTTCTACGTAAGTTGTCGATGTAGGTGCTATGACTCCCCATTTAGTTTTTATCAATAACATTTGATTTTTTTAATCTTCTTTATTCCTACAGGCTTAGCAAGAAAACGAGTTTGTTTGACTATGGATATGAAAGAAGCGAGTAGTTGGTCAAATCTTCCACAATGTCTTCTTGAATTGATCTTGGAGCGCCTAATCCTACCCGATCGACTCCGCTTCGGCTCCGTTTGTCGCTCATGGTGCACTGCCCAAGCACAAAGTCTTCATCTTCCTGTTTCTCGACTCCCTTTCCTTGTCTTCCGCCGAGGAAGCTCAAGCATCGAGTTATTCAGTTTAACAGAGAAGAAAATATACAAGATGCCAATGCCCAAGTGCGAGACACCAATGTCCCATCTTCACTGTGTTTCTTCTTCCCATGGTTGGCTGATGTTTATATCCACCAAGAAAAATGAAACCGGATTTCTCTTTAACCCCTTCATCAAGAAATGTGTTCGTCTTCCTAACAAAAAAATAGGCTTCCTGGGTCTCGATTGCATTTTCTTCTCAACTCCCACTGATCCCGATGGTATTTTTCACATCATGCAAGGATGCCAAACACTCATGCTATGTTCACTCAAGGATCCATCCCGGTGGAGCATTTTTGATGAATCTGAACAAGGGAACGTTGTCTCTAATACCATCCTCTGTGATGGAAAGCTGTATGCATTGAATGATGATTGGACTCTTGCAAACATTGACCCTCTCTTTCCACATAATGTTACTAATGTGAAAATGGAAGACCTAAGACATTTTCCTAGGATTCCTAGGTTACGAGTACCAAATCAACCCGATCATGAATATATTTTGGTGGAATCTAGTGGAGAGATATTGATTGCGAAAATCATTCGCCACAGCCTCCGCAAGCTCACATGTGAAATTTTTAGAGCCGACTTGCCCAAGATGAAGTGGGTGAGGGTGGAAAACTTGGGTGATCGGATGCTACTCTTGACGAAGACAACTTCAATTTCAATTTGTGCCAGTGAAATTGGGTGCAAAGGAAATCGCATCTACTATATTCTCACTCTATTTAATTCGTATGTGGAATTTGATTTGGGTAGCAAAGAGATGACCACTCACTCAATTCCAGTGGATGATGATGATGCTAGGATTTGTGAATGGTTGACAACAGGTCTGCCCTAGTCTCTAATTTAATTTGCTTGATCATAAGTTTATTTACTTTATCCTAGACGCTCTCTCTCCCCTATAGATAGCTTTTGATGGAACACATTTTTAATGTTTATTTGCCTTTGTAATTGTTGTTTAGTTAGAAAGTCATATGGTATTTATTAGAATAATGTTTGAATTTGAAATGGGTTTGAATTTTATTAATGTTGTGTTTCTTATAAATTTGTATGATTTCTAATGATAGATAATGGTTGATGTTATGAAATGTAGCCTCTCAAATTTTATGAAACAATTTTATTTTTAATTTTTTTTGTCTATATGATTAGTTTATTTTTAATTTAGTTTGTAGAGGTTATGGCTTTACGACCCAAGCTAACTGCAACGAATTAGGCAAAATCTTTTTAATTGCCTTCACTTTGACCTCTTCATGTGCCACTTATAGCTGATCAGTCCTTAAAACATGTCCAGTCTTCATTTATATTATGATTGACAGATTACTATGGTGCATCTTTATGAGGGTATATTTGATAAATGCACATGGGTATTGCCTGCAGTATAAAAACATTTGCCCTCTTTCACTCATTGTTGGCAACCTTCTATATTTTTTAGAATAAATTTTATACCTCTCCATAGGAAATGTTAGTGGAAAATTAGTTGCAATTTTCGAAATCAGGAAGTTATCCTACTGATCTTATGGAAGCCAAATTAAGACAACTATTAGGTGGCTTTTGGCAACCAAATCCTCAAGAATTCCGCGTGGATTTTCCCCCGAGAATGTAGAAAATCCACATTTGGCAGTTCTAAATCCTCAGAGATTGGGGGCCAGTTAAAATCTTGAGGATTTTCAAGTCTGACACTTCCATAGGATTTGGAAATCCTCTTACAGATGGATACTAATTTTTCTCATCTATGCATGCTGCACCAATATAGATGTAAAACCTTCAACCATACAAAAATGCTCACGAAGAATTGCCAAATATGTGGCAGCTCCAAGGCCCATGCTCCAACAAAATGAATAAATGGTTTTCCATCGTGTAATTTCCTTGTCGTAACCTAGTGTACCTATCACATTTTAGATGGAAAAGTCATCAGAATAGGATGCTCAAAATGCTCAAAATCTATAATTCCGTGATTGCATCATTCCATAATGCTTTTTTTTTTTTTTTTACCTCTCTCTTTTTCTTTTTCTTTTTCTTTTTAATACTCACATGCCAAAAACCCATAATTCATTTTACAGCAGTCATTCAATATGCTAGAAATAGAAAATTCCAAAACTTGAGAAAGATCCATCATTCCATCATCACAAACTAAGCCGGATTTGCTTGTTGGAATTTCTAGAACTCATGTTCTGGTGGTTGTCTGGAATCCCAAAGGTTGGTATTTTGAATTGCTGCTAAATTCTATTATTTCTAAATTCTTTGTCTCATTGCATTATGAATTTCAAAATGGAGAAGTCAAGATGTAGAACGTTATAGATCTTTACGTATCTATTTGTGATACATTCCGAGACTCTTTCAAGCTTCATATATTACATTCCGAGACTCTTTCAAGCTTCAACTAATATATGATAGTGAAGAAAACATGTTGATAACTCATAAACATACCTTGGAGGCATCAAAAGGGCTCTCCGGATCACAGTTGGATGGATACGTACGATCCATCATTGTAATTAGTCCACAACCCATGGTGCATTGATCGTACACATTCAGATGGAAGAGAAACGTCAGAAATCCATGTGGCCCGGATAGTATGCAATGTTTTTTTTAAGAATTTGAATTTGTAAATTTAAAGAGAGTTTTTTATTTTTGTTGAGAGAGATTTTATAGGTTTGAAAGGTAAATTTTAGGAGATTCAAATTTATGAAACGATAGCTTTCTAGTTTAGCACTCTGGGAATTGCCAAAGTCGTATGTTTTTTTCTTAGAGTGATGCTACCTACACACTACAAATAGCTCTCCACACACTGTATTTAAAAATAAAAATAAAAATAAAAATAAAAAATTCCTAAACTACCCCTTTCCCTCTCCTTCCTTCTCTCTCCCTCTCCCTGCTCCGGCCACCTCCACCCGACCCCTCCGTCACCGCCGACCCATCTCCCTCTCCTCTCCCTGCTTTGGCCACCTCCGCCCGACCTTGCCGCCAACCCATCCTCCCTCTCCCTCTCCTTCCGACCCATCTCAATCGACCCATTCCATGCCCTAACCATCTATCCTTCCCATAGTAGCTCTTGACCAATTTTTTGTTGTACTTTCTGCAGGTTTTATGCTTCAAAAGTCCTTGCTCTAGAGTACCTGCACATGCTTGGGGTGGTATATCGAGATCTGAAACCGGAAAATATCCTAGTTAGAGAAGACGGTCACATTATGTTCTCCGATTTTGATCTCTCATTCAAATGTGCGGTAAACCCAACTCTCCTTAAATCTTCTTTTCCGGGAGGCGGGCCTACAAAAAGATTATCAGGACACTGCACTGAATCTGGATGTACCAATCCTTTTTGTCTCCAACCGTCTTGGGTACAAATGTCATGCTTCTCCCTGCCTTCAAACACTCAGAAGCTGAAACACGACTCAGTTTCCCAGGTCAATCGACTGCTGCAGCTTGTGGCAGAACCCACCGATGCACAGCGGTGGAAGAAGAGGGAGATGGAGATGGGTCGGCGGCGGGGTTGGGCGGAGCTGGCCGGAGCAGGGAGAGGGAGAGAGAAGGAAGGAGAGGGATAGGGGTAGTTTAGAAACTTTTTTATTTTTATTTTTTATTCTTTTAAATGCAGGGTGCGGAGAGCTATTTGTAGTGCGTAAGTAGCAGCACTCTTTTTCTTATGTATTTTTTTAAAAGGAGAGCTCCTGCTTGCTGATGTGGTGCCCTTTACATCCTCCCTTTATATTGCTTTAATATATATATAATAATAATAATTGAAATAAAGCTCTCTTTTGGAGTTCTTTTTGAGTCTTCATTAATTTGCTCACGACATCCTCGGTAATACCTCTGGGTTAGAATTTGGTGAGAGCACAGGTAAATGTATAACCACTAGATCCATACCATCAGCCCCTGGACCTTTTCATGCCATCATCAAACCCTCATATCCAACCAACAAAACTTTAGATCCAAGTCATCCATAACATCTATCCGCTATTCAACTACACAAAAACTAAGACCCTTTTGCTGACCCTACCAAAACCTCCAAATCCCATCATCCGGCCCAATCTAAAACCCCATCCAACACCTTGGTTATTAGCCTACAACAGTCCAGCCGAACCAAGTTTAGCCTTGAACAGCCCCATCAGAACATGATGCCACGCATATCATCTGTTGGCCTCATCTTAGACTAGCATAATTTATGTTAGTTTCCACATTTTAACATCACCATCCCTAATTTATCATTAAAAATAACTTTTGAATTTAATTTGGGCCTTGAACATGCTGTGGTAACATTAATTAATTTCAAATCTGAATTTAATAAATAGTCCCACATTACACATTGTTCAATTGCACCCAAGTTGAATCCAACCATTTGTTCATATCCTTGCAAAAATGAGAACAAATAATATACGTGAATTGGCTATTCCCTAACTAAATGGAAGCCCTAGCTTCCATTAAATCCTTCCCTCTCACTACTAAAGGGGTATTTTTATTGGAGAACTTATGACATTGTCTTAGATCATTATAAAATGGTGTGGTTTGTTGTTTAATCTTAATTATTAATTCCTAAACTGATCTCACTTTACATATTAGGCTAGAATTCTTAGTTGCCGTACATCAAGTTTTGTAGCTAATACAAGAGCTTAGAACACTTGAAAAAACCATCTTCTTCATTCCAATTCATATCCCAAAATGCAACACATCACAATTAGGAAAAAGAGCCTGTCATATTGATATAGCACTTCTTATTCCAAGCGAATTTCCGACATTTCTTCTCCAAGGCATGCACCACAAGTCCGCAACACATGCCCAATTACAGATTCTGTACTAGGATATATATAATTTTCAGTTTTCTAAATACACACAACTGATCAAGCAATAAAAAGAAGAAGCGGGTAAGTACTTTGGTTTCTACTGACAAAATGACCCTCAGACGAACATTGATCCTCAACTCTTGCGTCTGCTTACCCCTATACAACATGAACATGACACAACTTTCCCATATTGTTCTGAATCTCCTACCTGAAACTGCATCAATTGTGCCATCTAAAAAAAATTCAAAAAACCGTTTTGTAGGATTAGATAAAGATGATTTATTAAATAGATATTCCATGGGTCCACATACCTCTTCAACCAAGCTAAAACTAATAGATAAAAATAAATATAAAAATAGTAGAAGAAGACAAATTGTAGACAATTTATTCAACGAACCAAGCCAAAATCTAGTGAGAAAGGCCTACTAATTTCCTTTTCAAAAGAGGCAAGAAAGAGTCATACGTTGGCCGAGTGGTCAAGGCCACGGTTTCTCTCTTCCGAAACTAAATGTCTTGGTATCGATCAAGGGGTTTTACCCGACTTCTCTTTGGGTCCGGAGGGATTAGTTCAACCCAAAATGTGGCGATTTTTCCTATAAAACCACCTTATTAAAAAAAAAAAAAACCTGTTTTAATTGTAAAGATGTTTTGCTTACAATGTCCTAATTGCCAAAGGAGACTGGGCCACCTGAACCTACCCAGAAGTCCAGTCCACGTAGAAGTAGACGTCTCTGTATTCTCTACTTTTAAATGTTTATCTTACCCTCGTATAAGGTTTACATCTCTTCGTGTCTGTTTTTTTAGTGATTCTTTCGCTCAGTTGTGTCGATAAGTCTTATGTTTCCGGACCTTGAAAACAGATCTCACGTCGGGAAAACCGAAGCGCGAGCAAGCGAGAGAGAAATCAATGGAGAGACGAAAGCGGTTCAGATCCACGGCTGAGCTCTGTCTCTTCCTAACCCTTCTCCTCGCCTCCCTTCGCCATCTCTCTGCCCTTTCCGTCACCGTACACGAATCCGAGTGCGTATACGATTACGTACTCTACGAGGGAGATACGGTCTCAGGAAACTTCGTCGTCGTCGATCACGACATCTTCTGGAGCTCGGATCATCCAGGCATCGATTTCTCTGTAAGGCCTTTCGATCCCTCGATCTCCGTCCGTTCTAGGGTTTTCGTCATCGCTTCAATTCTCCCCACCCCTTTTTTCTGAAATCTTGAATTAGGGCTTCTTTGTTTTGAGTGTGTATGATTTCGATGCTTTGATCTCTGGGAAGACAAATTGATACGTTGACTATGAAAGATTAAAAAATTTGCAGTCGGTTGTAGGTTTTATCTGTTTTTTAAGGACTTAACTGCAATTGTTTGTGATTGGAATCGGTTTCTTTTTATGGATTTTGGCATCTGGTGGGATTTTGGGGCAAGATTTCTCTGATTCTGTAAGTTTGTCGATGCTTTCTGAATGATATTAAGAGGGTGTTATTGGGTTAGGTCAGGATTTGGGTATGGATGCTTTTCTTCCCCAATTGAGAGATGCACAATTTGGCTCTGAAAATGTTTTTATGTTTGTGTTGTTCTGAAACCCACTTCAAGGACAGGCCAATTCGCAAGTGAATTTGGTCAACAACATCAATTTTGCTGGCATCTGTTGCTTTTAATTTTTCTGCTTTCTTATCCTTCTCTTTGGTTTGTTATCTTTGGACAAAGTCATGCATCAAATGATATTATTTATTGATTCAAGTGAACGCGTTGTACATGGGGAATGGATATCTCTATTTCAGTTTGTTTTTGAGTTTTTATTGATTTTTTTCAATTTTTTATTTGTAAGATAAAAGTGAAGAGGAACATATCAAGTAAAACCTTGAATTGATCTTATTGTATTATGGTACTTATTGGTAATAGTTTGCTAATAGTAAGAACTTTGCATTTAGTTTGTGTCATTTTCTCTGAAGAATCCAATTTTGCCAACTATTACAATTGAATGGACTGCAAAATTTAGAATAAACTGGCTTAACTGCATGTGGTTGCTCGCAGGTGACATCTCCAGCAGGCAATCTCGTAAAATCATTGAAGGGAACATCTGGGGACAAGTTTGAGTTTAAGGCTCCGAGAAGTGGAATGTACAAATTCTGCTTCCAAAATCCATATGCAACACCCGAAACTGTATCATTCTACATACATGTGGGCCATATTCCCAATGAGCACGACCTTGCCAAAGATGGTTAGTTCAATGAGCATTTTGTATCAGTTTTTAGGAGCTACATTATTGGGAATCTTGAGCATTTTGCTCATGTCTCTTTGTATGATATATTACTAATTTTCACTGAAAAAAAAAAATCAATCATGGGAGTAGAGACTGATTAAAAATAAGGTAGAAGAACAAATAGGGTAGCCACCTGCAGATTTACAGGACAAGGCTCTGTTGAGGATCATGTAGAGTAGAGTGGGCTCCATCTATTCCAGAAGGATTACAAAGCAGATGTTGGTATTTGGGAATCCACATTTGCTTTTGCTTCTCCTAACACAGAAGGGACCCGGATAATGGGAGAAGTGCATATTCACAGTCATCTTCTTTGATTTCACTGGAAGTTTAGTGTGCATTAGTTTTGCTGAATGATATATCTCTTTCATTTTTATATGCTTACTGTATAATTTCTTTCTATATGTTTCAGAGCATTTGGATCCTGTAAATGTGAAGATTGCTGAGCTTAGAGAGGCCTTGGAGTCCGTTACAGCAGAGCAGCGGTACCTGAAAGCACGAGATTCTCGGCATCGTCACAGTAAGCTTTTATTCTTCCTTCTTTCTTATTAGATGTCAATGTAATTTTCTCTGACTTGCGTTATTGAATAAAAGAATGTCCAATTAGAACTTGTAATGACCATCTCATTCCTTTTTTTCATTGTATTAAATACAGTTACCATAATGGAATAGGCCTGTTGTTCAATAATAAAAATAAAAAACCTATTGCTAGCTGTAGTTGTTCAAGCTTTGGACTAATATTCTTATTTCTTTAGAAGGGTATTCTATTAGGTGCATTTGGGATTAAGAATCAAAATAGCGGTTGCAGCAATTGTAGTGGCCAATGGCCAAAATGCCATGTACCAGGCGATACATAGCGGCATAGTAGTGTGAATTTTTTAAGTGGTCAAAAGAATTCAAATCTTGTGTAGCAATCGATGTTATATTATTTTTTAGTAATTTGGAACCATATAAGGGTAGAGATTGCTTTAGGAAAAAGTCTATTAAGGAGAGGAAATAGGAAAAACAGTGTTTTAAATTAGAAGCGCTTGGCTCTGCTAGGTTTTAGACTAAAACGCCACTATTTTCTAAATAACATAGCTGCCTCAACCGCTACGGTGTAGCGTAGCGGCCGCTATTTTGAACCATGTTTGGGATCAATACTATGATACTGGTTCATGTTTTGATGGCCATGGCTGAGTATTTATCAGAGAAATGAGTGAAGCTGAATTTTGGTTTTTGCATATAGCATTTTACTATAGTACTTGTATCCTCTTAAAGCACTGGTATTCTTTTTTCTTCAAAGAGAGTGTTTTTTTATGGAGGGGACATTATTCCCACCAGTGGAGAGACATTTTCATAAAGGCATTTTTGTGAGGATTACGAATGCTAACCCTTCTTAAAATAGCCAGGCAAAACTCGTTGTTATAACAATGATTTTTCATATTAGTTTCCTTTTAATTGTACAATTCCTTGTCCATGCAATTCCAAATGTGAACTAGTGTCCAAATCTGAAATATATTTGGAGAAGATTGAAAAAAAAAAAGAAAAAGGAAATGAGATCTTGCTTTTGGGTTGATATTTTCTAACTTGAATCTAAGGGGGAAAAGTTTTCTATTGGCAGAGGCAAAGCCTTAAATAAAAAAATGAATCTCAGATTGAGGTGCTTTTGGATGACCTGCTATTTCTAACTTTATAATTGAGTACATTGATTGAACTCCTAACATGGAAACTATGACACGACTTAGTGCATTAACCAAGGTTTTAAATCTAGGTGCAGGTCAGGACTTGTGTTGAAAGTCTAATTTGACTACTGAAAAATAAGAAAAAAATGAAAAAAAGTGTAAAATTAGTTATTTTAGTGGTATTTACTATTTAATCTCACTGGTAGAGATGTTTAGTCTTATTAAATGCTGTGTGCAGATGCGACATTCATCAATTCATGACTTTAAGGTATTTGGACATGAATCTAACATGTAATGCATGCTTGTTCATTTAGAACATCCATTAGCCAAAACACAAGAGAAAATCATTAATATGAGAGAGAGAGAGAGAGAGAGAGAGAGAGAGAGAGAGAGAGAGAGAGAGCACTCATATGATTGCTCAAGGTTTTCAAGTGTAGATTGCTCAAGGTTTTCAAGTGTAGATTGCAAAAATAGGGGTTGGAATCTTGGTTTCTAGCTCAAGATTTGTTAGATCTAAGTTGCAGAAGCCTTTAGAGAGAGAAACAAAAGGTAGGAAGGAAGAAAATGTGAGAATGGTAGAGAAGACAATAAATGAGTTATAGTTGCAAAATGGTTGAAAGAAGCTTTTAAATGACTTTGGGGTATCGTATGTCGCTACTTGTTTGATACCAACTGGTACCGGATGAGTTGCCACTTGACTTGTTCAAAACTGAATGAAATTGGGCCCAAACCATGCACTAAGTGCTGACTTGTTTTGGTGCCCGCCGGCACTGAGTCAATGCAAACAAGTCAACCTGTTACCAGATGAAATTTAGAATCTTGCCATTGATTCCTTTGACATAGGAACTTGAATTAACTTTGGAACCCAACAAGAAGGCATGAAAGTGGACAATTTTGACCTATGAAACCTAGATACTCATATAAGCGTAGCGTGCACCTTTCTGCTGGATACATTGCTATACTGGCTGGACATGACATGCAGGATACTGTTTTTCTATATCCAGCTATCCTTGGACCATTACTAGTGGCATCATGAATAGAGCTACACATTCTCCATTTGCAATGTGCAATGGGCTGTTGTTTCCTCTCATTATGAGTCACTAAAATTCTTCGCAGTATCCATCCACACTCGTCCCTTGGAAGATATCATGCAATTTGTGGGAGTGATTTTGAATAAAATTTCAGAAAAGAACTACTTTCATCTTTTCACCAAAAGTTATTTGACTTATCCATTCCTTTTCTTCTGGCATAGAATTGTTCCCACCTTGTCAATGCTTTTGCAACAAGTTTGTTTTCTTTAATTTGTTTGCACCAATGTTTTCTGTGGTCGGTACTTCTTTGTAGTAAAATCAAAATCCTCTGCACTCAATTCTATCAATCAATGGATTAAAAAAAATTTCCCCACTGCATGCAATCAATCAATGAATTCTTTATTTTGATGTTGCCCTTCTAAATCAAATATTTGCTCCTTCATATCCAATTACTGGGGCCTATTGATGTGCCAATGTTTTAGAACCGGCCTGTACCGGCCAGTTAGGCTGGGTCCAAGTCCATTTCAAACCATTCACCCAGTACAAACCAATGGTTGGAGTGGGTTGAACCAATGCTTTTGACAATTCTTGGCCTGTTTCAACTTTCAACATGTTGTTGAGATTTTATTTTATTTTATTCTTTGGCGTTATAGAAATTTTTGTTTTATCTTTTGTGAGATTTTTTCTTTTGGCGTCATCTTTTGGAAAGATACAGTGTTTCTTGGGGCTTCCCTGGCTCCTTTTCAACGTTGTGGGTCATCTTCTTGGAAACTCATTCCTTATGCCATCTTGTGGTGCATTTCCTGTTTTCCATAGTGTGGCTTTGTAGATGCATGACCTTAAGAATTGGAAAATGTGCAGTTATCCAAATGGGGTTCGAAATTTTGAATCTTGATGATATTCTTCTTAATTGGGAGGTTTGTATGTAGTGCGGGCCAACCAAATGCAGACACACTCACACACACACACATAAAAAATAAAAAAAAAAGAGTTGGTGTCCACCTCTAGAAGGTTTTTAGTAATTTAATATGGACAGGGCTAAGCTAGGGCTGACTAGTATTTAAGGGCAAGGGAGATGTGTTGGCTTTATTTTTCAAGTCTATTGCGGTGAAAGATTCTAATGAAACAGAGGATCTAGCTATATTGGACGATTTATTCAGGTTCATTCCAAGAATACCTAGTTGTTGAGAGTGCTTCTTCCTATGCTATTACTTGGGCGTTGCGGAAGGATTACATTTCATGGAAATTCTATTATATCCTCAATGAGATTAGATCCTTGCCATCTCTGATCCAGGTGGTTTTCAGACATGTTAATCATTGAGCAAACACTTGGCGGACTCTTTAGCCAAGCATGAATAGATAGAATTATTCCTTCTGTGAGCATTTGATGTTTTCGCTGACATTTTTTTCTCTTTATAATTTTTTTTCTTGTTCTTGGAGGCTGTTGGTATAATGCTTGTATGCATTTCCTCCTTTCAGCTATGTATGTCTTTCTTGTTGTATTGCCCTCTGTATTTTAATATAAATTATAGTAGTTGAAATTTAGGGCTACATCTTGACTAAGTTCTGTGATCTTTTTTTTTTTTTTGAAAATGGTGAATGAAATCTTTGATATATTGACTGAAATATTTGATCTATATCACTCTTGTGAATGGTCAATGGCTATTAATAAAGTACAACCAAAGACATCAACTCAAACTAGGAAACCTACTCCTTATAATAGTAGGAAACCTAATTACATCATAATATGACCTTTTCAAAAAAAAAAAAAAAAATCATAATAGGAAATCCTTATTTCATTAAAACTCTAACCTAAAATAATTCAAATTTAAACTAATCCTAATCAAGGAAACTTACTCCCAAAATTATAAATAAAACCCAAGAACCCTGAATTACAAACTAAACCCAATTTTTCCTCAACACTCCCCCTGCTGGTACATAGATATTATGACCAGCTTGGAGTAAACATCCTTTCATTTACGAACTTAACTATTTATTTGACATCTGTGAACTGGACAATTTGACTCTTTCAACATATTAAGAATATGACAGACCTCTAGTTATACTTTTCTTCTCTACCTTTGCTGGATTTTGTTTTATGGTAACCTGATTTTATTGCAACAACAAACCACAAACAAGAAAAAGCCTTCAAAAACTAGTAGAAGCTCTTAAATAACCACCAAGAAGAATCCTCCAGTCAACTCCTAAGAAAGAAAACCCAAAAAAGAAGAAAAGACCACATGCATAGACCTAGCCTCAGTCAGGAAGGATCAGAAAAGAATCACATTACACAACATCCAAAGCTTCCTTTTCTTTCATCTCTATCCAATATAGTTTATTGAACTATAAATATTAAGTTATTCTCTCATATTTCCCTTTGAATTTCAATGTAAGTGTTTTGCATCTATTTTTGTTTGTTATGTCAGGAAACAAAAGATAAAGAGGATGAGAATGTCATGATCTTTTTCGAATTTTCACTTAATAACCAACTGAGAAAGATGTTATCTTTTTTTAGAGAATTAAATTGCAAGTTTGAAGGCATCATCATAGGGTTATAAGCGTCCAAAGACCATTATTAAGACTCAAGACCAATATCCATCTTCTACCAAAGGAAAAAAAATAGAGACTAATATCCATAAAAATAAAGATGTTTCAAAGTTATTCCATTCAAGTGACTGTAGTATATTTTCAGCACTGTTTTGTCCGTGAGTTTATCAATTTACATGGTATTTACTGAATCTTCTTCCTCTTTCTGGTACTGGTTACTGTTGCAGCGAATGAGAGCACTAGGAGGCGTCTTATCTTCTATACTATGGCGGAGTACATTGCCTTGGCATGTGCAAGTGGACTTCAGGTGGTTTACATCCGCCGCCTGTTTAGCAAGTCAGTTGCATACAACAGGGTTTAATGCTTAATGTGTTATTGCCATTTTTGTTGTTGGACTAGTCTGTAGAATTTTTAAACTTAAGTTTCTTATTTAAGAATAATCTTTTCTTGTTTGTTGACCACAAATTCCAATTAGCTGCTTTCAATTTGGAGGTTGGTCATTTGTGTTAGTATAGCAAAACCTTGGGCTTGAGCCCTTGATCTGGTGGTGCAAATATTCTGGATTGGTTGTAGGATAAGTTGCTTAAACTGATGATTAAAAAAAGATTATGAAAGTCTATGGTGTCCTCTCACCTTCAGAGCACCTTCCTTTTAACGTTCTTTAATGGGACTCGCACCTACATTTTATTTATTTATTTGAGTTTCTAAACAAAAATTAGATTGCCAAGTCAGAATACTGACAGGTTTATGCTATATAGACTGAGATTCTCTTTATATTTGCTTGTGGATTTTCGAAATTCGACATGTGGCTGTGTTTGGGGTCTGCTAGTTCCAAGAGGGCTTCGGAATGCAGTGAGTCACAAAAAATCAGGTCATGTAATTTGTTTGATCTAAACTTGTGGAATGGATGATCGAAATAAAAACATCTGCTCCCTTTTATCGGTAGGGCATCAAAGTGTCTTGCTCCTGTAGAGGTAGATGATTTTTTTTGGTATTTTGCGCCTTTTTTTTTTTTTTTGGTTATAGATCAATGTGATAATGCCAAAATGCATAGTTTGCACTTTAAAATTATGCTATATTTGCACTTACCCATCTGAATGCGTGGAGACTTAGAATGATAAATGTGGAATAGGTGTAGGCCAAGTTCCACATTAATCCGATCATAGTAACTCTTGATATTTTAGGGCCTTAATTAAAGTTCAATGATATTATAAATCGAATGGTAGATCTAATTGAAAAACTCAGATGAGTTCAATTTAAGAAGGTACACGTGTGTGGGATGGGAGGGTTTGAACTTTGAATCGACAATAAACAGGGGCCATCATCATACAGTACTTTTCGTCATTGTTTGAACATAGGGCTTGCTTGGGTTATATTTTCTTAAAATCTCCCTCCACTAATGAATCGGCAATCATATTATGCCAATGTGAATGTGGCTTTTCTCTTTGGATGGCCTGGCTTGTGGTTGTGGGTCTCTTTTAGGTTCACGTGTTTGATTGTGGTTTTGTATTCGAATCCTGTGTAGTCTAATGCGAACAGTACCCAGGGTATTTGGTGAATGGTATGACTGACCATCATCAAGCACTCAAAGCCTTGAACTTGTATTTCTAGGGATGTATGTAATTGTGTATTTTAAATTCAACCGCCTCTGTATCTAAACTACAGACCTAAAATTAGGGGTGTTCAGTCGGGTCAAAATGGGTCAGATTGACAACGGGTGTCCATGGGTTGAGGTTCAACCTGTATCTGACCTGCTTTTAAAGCAGGGCAACTGAGCAAGTAACCATGAGGGTCAACCTAACCTGGCCTGTATAATCTGCATTCAATGCGTGTTTAAGTAATTTATCTCGGCCCAACCTGTAGTAGCATCACGGCCCAGCCCTATCATTTTCAAATATTAAGGCTATATTTGAGTTAACTTGAAGGCCAAAAGAAGGTCCCACACAAGCTCAGCTCATTTTATGTAAAATTGGACTTTTATAAGTACCAAATATTAAATCACCATAGCTTAATGAACTTAGATATGTGGTCGACCTTAACAAATTTAAATAGGGTCGGGGTTATGCGGTAACCTGACCTGTTTAAATGCGGGTCAAATTTCCCTACCCATGACGAGTACCCATATTTTGCAGCGTGGGTTATGCGAGTTTAATGGGTCAGTTAACTAAGACGGGTCAGATTTTGCGGCCCCTAGTAGTCATTGTCAGGACATTGAGCGGGCCATGGTGACTCATCAGATTAATGCTTCTGATCACCATAGAGTGGGGCCCGTAATTTCAATATCAAGGCTGGAGGACTCTGCGTAAATCTGATGGCTTCGTAAACAGGGAACTTTACCCGCCCTAGTTTGATAAATATAAACTAGCACAATAATCGGATGGCTAAGCACAGGCATGACCCAAACGGTAGGGTACCCTCTTCATCTAACTACTTTTAATATTTTCTTAATAAATAACTAGTAATAAACGCCTGTGCTAAGCCCGGGCCGAAAATGAAAATATACTAAAATTTAAGAATTCTTTTAAAATATTATTAAAATAAAATAAATCGAAAGTAAATAAATTTATTATCTTTGAATATTAGAATCTTTTAATATGTAATGAAAATAAATATAGAATGAAGTAAACTTACATAGCATGACGACCCCTTGAATTTAAAGGTATTGACAATTACACAAGTATGAATGTGTGTCTATATGGGGGCAGCTTTTTTAAGCTAAAACTTAGGATAAGGTAAGCTCAAGTGTGTGGTGGGGCCCACCTGGGGACCCACATGGGGGTGGGGATGGGGGGTTTTCAAGGACTCCGAAGACCCTTCTCTTTGAAAAAAATTAGTCTCAATTGTGGTTTTTACCATCTCCATCTGGCCTCAGAAGTTTAATGGTCAACAGTTCATTTGGATCGGTACACAATCGATCCAACAGTCCAGTAAATCCGGATCTGACCAAAAGCTAATGGACATTTGCAATTTAGGGGGATCGTGTGTTTGATCCATTTGGATGGACCAAGGGTGGGCCCCACGAGCGTGAGCTTACAGAATTAAATAGAGAAATATGATGCCCAGGCTAAAAAAATATATGGAAATATGTGATTCTTTTCTGGGATATTATTGGAAAAGAACATATTTTACAATAAAGGTAGGGCCCTATATCCAAATATCTAAATGTGTGTCCAATTGAACATTCGGACAGTAGGCCCTTGTTGATGTGGTGTGTTCCATGGAGCATTTGTGGGGTCACGTGATGTAATATTTAAAAGTGGGCCTCTTATCCTAATTCATTAAGGTGCATCATGATGTGTTTAAAGATGGCCTCATCTACAACAATTACTCTTTTTTTCAGTTGGTGAGCAATTTCAAAGTATTCCAATTTATTTTCTACCCCACGCCCTTTTCATCCTCATCCTGCCTAGCACATGATGAGGGCCATCAAGATCATGGGCCACATCAACAAAAGTGGAATGAACCAGATGGATGGTATTTCGTATAGCTAGATATCCTAAGACCAATTGACATTAACAACTAATGGAAGATAAAACCAAGATGGGCATCCATTAATGGCCCACATGAATAATTAGGCACCCCCATTTAGCAATTGGGACGGTCCATATTGCCTCTCATTTTTTTATATGGATGGATGAGATCACTATAAGACCATCTATATATCTAAATCGCAGATTCTGTTTTTGAGCTCTATTTGGATGATAATGTTTCCTATCATTAAGAAGAGATTTTATGAAATCAAAGAGATATTATAGGCTTTAGAGAGAAAGATTAGGAGATTTAAAATACGTGTACAAGTATTCTCATATATTAGGGAGGGATCATTGGATGAACCTCAAAGCATGCATTTTTTTTCTTATGTATTTTTCTAAAAGGAGAGCTCTTACCTCCTGACGTGGCGCCCCATGCATCCTCCTTGTATATTGCTTTAATATATATAATTACATATTAGTATTATGTGGAGTAGTGGTTATGTTAGTTATTTAAAAAAGACTAAAGGTCACAACTCATGAGTTCACATCTCATATTAGCTTTTCACCAATGCTCAATAAAAAATGTCAAAATTGAATCCAAAAGCCTCAACTGTAAATAAATTATAACAGGCCCGGCTTTGGTGCGGCACGCTGCATACTAATATAATGCAGTGGGCGCACTTAACTAATTTTTTTTTCAAAACTACCCTTGTTAATTTCTTAATAAAACCAATTACAATACCACCCTGTTGTTATTTCTAAAGGTGCATCCTATACTATAATTTCTAAAGATGAATCTCACTTATAATATATTTATTAAAGGAGGGCCCCATGTTTCAACTCCTAAAAGGTAGGTCTTATATAATTTTAGTAGCCCACATCTTAACATCTAAACCACTCAACATGGACCACCTTTTGTAAATGTGAATATGAGTAGTACGTGGGATTTACCTTGATATCCAACAGACGAACAGTTCTATGGTAATTACACATTTTCTGGCAGTTTTGTGGTGATTGTCAGGTGTAACACCTGTTGTACAATAATTGTCCCGATCTTGAACCACAGCTGAAAGTCAGCTCAATTTTTTTCAAATGCGTTACAAGGGGTCAATGCTATTATGCTACATATCACATGTATCTTTCACCAACTGATTAAGTGTCCTTGGATAGAGTTCAACTGGGAATGATAGAAATTTTAAATCTAATCTAATTTAGATTAAATAAAAGGTGCTAATCCTAATTAAATTGACTTGAGTTTGATGTTTTTTCCACGTTTTGTGCTACTACACTGGAGCCACGGGGGATTTATCCAGCTCTCTTGGGCCCGTAGGGATTAGTTCGTCCCAAAAAGTTGGGACACCCTTCGTTATAAAAATAAAAAGTCACCTCAAGCTTAATTTAAACCCACTCAGATGCATTGAAATTTTCTAATATGGTTGAAAACCAACCTTCAACAATATAGGTGAGTTATTTGTAAAAAGAAAAGTACAGGCTGTTTTAAGTGATTATAAAAAAATTACAAATACTTACTGGAAAATTTTCAAATAGTTTAGTAGCTTTTTTTTATTTAAAAAAAAGATACAAGTTTCGAAACTTTTCAAATCGGGGTCTAAGTTTTCCATTAAAGACATTTGGTCATTTAAAGTTATTTATGATGACATTTTTCTTTACCTTTTTTTCTTTAAATATCTAAATTGCCCTTCATCAAAAGGCATGACACACTTAACCACTACATGCCATCCATCACTGGAGGGACGCTAGTTGCCTTCGATGATCATAATAATGCCAAAAAAGGTTTGAAGAGAAGATAGAGAAAGTGAATAAGGGTTTTATTTTAATAAATGATAATTTATATTTTATTTAAAAAATTAGGAAAAAATTCCTTTAAATGGCCAATTGCCCCACTAAAGACTTTGAATTGAATTTAGGCAAAAAGTCGAAGGCCTTATTTGAAAATTTCGCCTTATCAGCGTTAGGACTTACAAGCTAATATTCCACCGACCGCCTTATAAGTTATAAGCTCCTGCTAGGGCTCTTGGCTCCATAAGTTATAAGCTCCTGCTAGGGCTCTTGGCTCCTCTGAGAACGAAGAGAGAGAGAGAGAGAGAGAGAGAGAGAGAGAGATGGCAATGCAAAGCGGAGTAGGGCTTTCCAAGATCTTGATCATTGCGGGAGCAGGTAAACTTGCTCTAAATCTTCTTAGAAATAGCCTCTGAATACGATCTATGGTAATCACTTCTCTTCTAAAAATTCCTCCAATTTCGCCCCCTTTTCAATAGGTTATACTGGCGCGATCGTGCTGAAAGAGCGTCACTTAGCGGATATATTACGGGATCTTCTGGTCAGCTACAGTGATCTTGATTTCCTTTCTCCTTCCCTTTCGATGCTGAAATTCGCGAATAATTAGTTGAATTCTGTACAATTATATTTCTTCGAATTCGATTGATCGGTACGTGCCATATATTCTTCCTCTTCTTCTGTTTGTTTCTGCAGGAGATTTTGTCGAAGAGCAAACCGAAATCGGAAGACGGAAACGCCCACTTCTCGGACGACAAGGATGTCTTAGATCAGGTAATAATTGCCTTTTACTTTTTTCGAATCCAATCATGGGTTGAAAGTTGAAATAGTTAGGGGTGGTGGTTGGAATGATTGCACTTTGATGATTAGAACTGAGTAGTGGTGGATGTAGAATGTAGATATTATTGGGTTCTTGTGATTGTGGATTTTTTTTTTGGCTGTCCTATGCGTTTAAATCTGTTTTGAAGATGATGAAGGGAACTGGTAGAGTGGTAGTCCCTGTTTGATTGTTTTGCTCTAATCGTTTTGCTATGGTCTCTGGTTTCTTATTGTTCATTCCTTGTATAAGAGCAGCCTCTGCTGTCACAATGCATAATTTCTGTTGACATGATTTGGTTTTTGATTGCTGCCCTTTTTTAGTCACAAGCTTCATTTAAAGAGAAAAAGTAGAGAAAGAGAGAGAGAGAGAGATTCCATTGTTCTCATTACCCCTTTTAAGAGGCTATTAATGTTGATTTTTTTTTTTGGTTCTAGTGGGTTAACCGACACTAATTCTAAAGCCTCTAGTCGTGGGTGCCCACTTTTCTGGAAAATTAGGAAGAAATGAGACCTTGTTGATGGAAAAAATATATAACAAGATGAAATTTGAAACATCAATCACATTCAATTCACAAGCTTAAAATAAATTGAAAAAAAAACAGAGATTTAGTAAATGATGATCCAACTCAATCTAACCCATTCATGCCATCACTTTTAGTGTCATAGTTGGTGAATGATTTATTGAATACCTAACATGGTTAAGTAATGATACAATCACTTGAAATAAGATAGGAGAAAATCATGTCGGTCTAGCCATCCACAATGTCATGGTCACACATGACACCAACAGAATTTGTCTTCACTCCCACAAACTTAAGGGGATGGCATAATACTAATTTTGCTACACTGTAGTATTAATGTGCATGCTTGTTGCGTGTCCCCCTTGAGACCACCGCCCAAATGGTTTGAAGTGTGATGAATTAGACTCTGAATAGGATCAAAACTGTGCTAGTGTCCGTACACATGGGCCATACTTGAGGTTTAACGAGTTGGATTGACCACAGATGTGGCCAACAAAGGGCTTACAGAGGCAGCCCGTAACATCTCAACTTCCTTACAAGCTAAAGAAAAACTGTTGAGTAAAAAACCCATGTTTTGAAAATCCCTTTTCTATTCCATACAATAGAGCCCTCCTATTATCAATCCAAATCCTTCCGCATACAGGCCTTGTCACACATCCCATTTTGTTAGTGATCTGATGATTAACAAATGTTGGATTGAATTCATGATAAAACAGAAAGAAAAATGCACTTGTTAAACCTTTGAACTTTGGGACCCTAAACTTAGAAATATAAAATGGATAAAAATCATAATCTTATCTCTTTATTAAACTAAGTCTTAAAAGAAATTGAGAATAGAGACCTTGTTCTTCTTGTATACCAACACAATGTTTAATAGTTTTCTATAATTTTTTATCTTCACTTATTAATATTCTTTTATATATTTTTGTTCTCCCCGATAGTAATTTTTCAAGGTAATTTTTCCTTTCTTTCTTTGTAATTTTCCAATATACGTTTCCAGGCATTGCTATCAATTACAACCCATCTTTGCTCAATGGGTACAAAACTCCCCTGCTTTAGCACTTGCTGCAACAGCTCAAGGTGCACAATAAGCATCAGCTTGAGTTTGGCCTGGGCGGGGGTAGGGGTTTTGTGATTTAGCAGCAGTGCGCAGCAAAGTCGTTTTGTTATGAAAATCCTAAATTTTTAATTACAAATTATATGAACTTCTATTTTAGTTTTATTTATTTTTATTTTTTATCATATTATTTTGTCGTTTACCATTGTTGTTGGTTGAACCATAATATCTAATGCTCTTTATATTCTATCTTATTTATTTTTTGAAAAGGGCATTTTAGCTCAAAGGATTTAATAGTTAATTTTTCTGCCTTCCTGGTAACAATCAGGAGTCTTCACTGTTCTTATGTAGAAATTAAGATGATGATACATGTTAGTTTCCTTCATGTTATTTCTTGCTGTTATGTATAGATGGTTTCAGCATTAAGGCTATATTACAAGTTCTGCTAAAACACCTTGGCATCTGTACGAACCCAATTGTCTCTGTTAGTCGCAAGAGTGCCGGTGTGTGTCATCTGGTCCTTTTTTTTTTTCTAATTATTCAGAATTTTTTCCTTTGATCTTGTAGGTGCGCCGGTTGGCAATGGAAGTCCGACAACTAGCCACAGCACGGCCGATAACAGTGTTCAATGGAGAATCAAGCCAATTGGGTATCTTGAACTGTTTACTGTGAAATTTCTGATGCAAGTGCTTATGTGCGCATATCACTAGTTACTTTTACAGATAGGCAGTGATTTGTTGTAGAATGGTTATGATTGGTTTAATGTGTTTGAAAATGCTACTTGTTTTTCTCATTTTCGCTTTGTAAATGTATAATGTTAAGTCTTTTCTGATCTAAATACATCCAAAATTTTCAACTTTTGGAGCTGACTAGATTGCTGATTTATGCTTTAGTCCAAATAATGTTTTATGTAACGGTTTTTTTTAATTTATTTTATGCATCAGTTGTTATCAGCGAATTAACTGTAAATATGTCATGCCAGGAAGCATAGCGTCTCTTGCAATGCCAGCTGCAGCCTTGGGCGCATTGGGCTATGGTTACATGTGGTGGAAAGTAGGTGTTATCGGCATTTGTTCATGAGTTCTTTCAACATTGAATCGCAAACAAGTTTATACGTTTTTTCCCTTAGAATATTCCCATAAGAATTTAAAGAGTTTCTCTCCTACTTTTTTTTTTTTTTTTTTAAATAATTTTGTTCCTTTTCTAATACTTCTGACATGCATCTTACTTTTCTGATGTCTCAATTAAGTACTCGTGTGTCGTGCACTTCTTTTTCCTTAGTTTTTTCGAGCATTGACATCACATCCTAGTTGTATCTTCAGACAAGCCTTGTTCCTTTGTCCATAAGCATGCATGCTGTTGTTTTCCATAGTGTAGGCAAGAGGCAAACTAATCAGTTCTTCCATGATGCTTGTAAATGCTCAGGGGCTGTCCTTTACAGATCTTATGTATGTAACGAAGCGCAACATGACAAATGCTGTATCAAGCTTAACAAAAAACTTGGAGCAAGTTTCTGCTGCCCTTGCTGTAAGTTGCATTGTGTTCTATGTTCCTTTTTGATCCTCTAAAGTTTGAAATTTGGTCAAATTCAGCCAAGTTGACTCAGATCAGCAGTAAAATAAGTACTCAATGACAAACTAATCTTTAATGTGCTTTGGCCAGACGGGTGTTGAATGGTCAAGACTCGTTCCATGTTCAAGTGGGATTTGATTTTCTTGACTCGTCAATAGTTGGCCAGCCTTTGAGTTGACTCGTCCTGATAGCTTTGAGTCCAAGTTGAGTTTTAGAGTTAATGATAAAAGACACTGCAGTGTTGATTGTTCTTTCATTTCTAGACTTGACTTATAGCAGAGTTTACTGAAAAATCCAATCCAAGTTTGCTACTCTGGCCAGTCTTGTGTCTTGTGATCTGCAATGATTGTGAAGAGATTGGTCTTGACCTGACTAATTGACTAAGATAAAAGCTTGTTACAGATGGGTCAAAAGGAGAACAAAGGGGCTTGTTTTACAGAGTTTATATACTGCGGCCTTCACTCTCTCGTTTCAACAAACTATGGATAATCATTCATATTCATCACAAGTACACAGTGAAGCCTGTTGTATCTGGATTCTGCAATCATGTTTACCCTATTCTCTGACTAAACTAGAAGCTTGTTCCAGTGTTACTGCTTACTGAAATTTTTGAAGAGATACAATCCTGCCCACCTATCATTGCTTCAGTCCATAAAACCATATTTCTATGAATTATATTGACTAAACTAGCCGCTTGTTCTAGTGTTACTGCTTACTGGGATTTTAAAGAGATCCAATCCTGCCCACTTTCCATTGATTCAGTCCATACAACTATATTTTTTTTACTTATATTTTGTGTTAGATTATCTCTAATGGAAGGTACTCAATTGCGGAAAAGGAGACTGATGCACTCTTTCTAGAATGCCGTTGATGTCATTCTTTTGAAGATAAATACTTACAAGTAGCCTCCTCGGAATGTTTTTACTTTCCTTTTCCTTCTTTTTTTTGTTCGGCTAAGTTGGGCTACTGCTCAGGAGTGATACTTCAAACTAAAAGACCCAGGGATCGATCCCTGGGCTTGTGTGTGATACTTAGGTGCCAACACTGCTCAACTTTGAGTGTTGGCGGAGTATTACTACTACTTGTTTTGTGCCATTGCTACTCCAAAATTTTTCCTTCTACTTGTGATGTGACCCTATCAACGCATTGTGTGATTTTTGGAAGGCATATTTGCCTTTGTTCTGCCTACTTAATCATTTTCCTGTACTCAGCATTATTCATTTTTCAATTTGGGTTAAGCTCCTAAGCAAACAATGACCATAGACTTATCAAACAAGAAATGCATAATTAGATATTATATCAGTGATCATGCTTGCAGAATTTTGAAAAGTATCACGACCATAGTTATTGCAGCTGTTGTTGTACAACTTGTCTGATTTCTCCTCTCTTCTTTGCTACTAAATTGATGTGATTAAACGTTCTTTTCTAGTGTCAAAAGGCAGATATCACTCATTACAAAGCTGAACTAGAATTTACCTTTTTTTTTTTCAAATGATAACTAGAATTTTACTTTTTGAATTTTGCCCCTTTAGCATTGGACATTGAAACATCATAGGGGTGTGGGATGGGGAGTTTAATTAGCCAACCTAGTCATCTTTATCCTTACTATTGTTGGCTTGTTTTGATTTTTACTGTCCCATCCCATCCTGACATCATTGTGGGTGATATTGCATTTTGTAGAATGGATTAGTTTTTCATTTTTGGATGAAGTTGTTTAGAAAATTAGTTCTTCTAACATTATGACATTATTAGAATACAATGATGGCATGTGAATAATCATGATCCTAACATGATTTCTGTTTGTCAGGCTACAAAGAGGCATTTGACACAGCGAATTGAGAATTTGGATGGGAAGTTAGATGAGCAGAAGGAGATGTCAAAATTAATTAAGAACGAGGTACATTGAGGTGACAAGTACCTATATTTTGTTGTCAATCTTAATTTTATGTAGTACATCGGAGTATGTGAGGCATATGATCTCTTTTTTTTTGAATTCAAGTATCCAGAGACAGCGTGATAATTGACACAATGACAATACTGGCCCCTCTTGTGTACTTTCAGGCCTTTTGCCTTAATGTTTTAGTTAATAAGATCTACGAAGTTTTATTACTGATTGCCTATTTTACGCACTTACCCTCCTTTATTTGGGATTCACTGGCGCTTGGACTCATGGAAAAATCACTTGTACTTAATTGGTTCTAACAAAGCGGGACTGCTTAAAAGCTGATTTAAGTAATTTGAATATAATCTCATATTCTCATATTAAGACTAAATTGGAGGGGTCTATTTTACCACAACCCTGCATAAAAAGTACTTTGTTCCATGAGCCCTGTTATACCAACATAAGTCATGCAAGTTAAAACCTGCAAGAATCAGTGGGTTTCACTTAACAAGTTTTTTGGGTCCCACACAACTCTCAAGTTTCCAAGTGCTTGCTGCACTTAAAGAAACCAGAACAGTGGTCTTTGATTCCTTAATTGCAAATGGTATGGTCCCCCTTCTAGCATGAGTGGTGCACAGGCCTTAGCTGCATCAGTTGCCATGATAACTGATCATTATTAAATTATATTTAAAAAGTCCCGATGGCAATACAGACATACAAGAATATGATTTCATGGTAATACTTCATTGCTTAACTTGCTCTTTTTCTGCATGTTCTGTTCTGTCTGTAAGGTGACGGTGACATTATTTAAAATTTGTCATGCAGGTTACTGAGGTTCGTGCTGATATTTCTCAAATTGGTTATGACTTGGAAACACTGCAGAAATTGGTCAATGGGTTGGTGAGTTTTACTTATTAAAATTCCCTCTTTTTTTGTTTTTTTTTTGAAAGTTTTCATAATGCTCCTTTCTGTTGTTTCAGGACGGAAAGATAGGTACCTTGGAAGACAAACAGGTGTGCCACGTTCTCACTCGTGCTTTAATATGGACTGACAGATTGTAACCATAATCATACTTTGACTATTTTGTTTCAGAGTTTTGCTAGTTCTCTACCCATGCTAGGAAAGCAAGTCCTCGCATGGGTAGGATGCAACTTAATTAGGTAAGTTTTGAAAATGTACTTTCTGATAACCAGTCGAGTCAATCTAGTTGCTCAATGAAGGTGGCCGCCATCCGGCATTTGCAGTGTTTAGAGTGTCTGATGGTAGTCTTCTGCACAACAGACCTTTTAGTTGACTTGTCCAGCGTACATAATAGTAATGCACGCAAGAATGAAATCTTTCTTTTCGGCTAAGGGTTGAAAGTTGAAATCCTAATTCTTGATCATTTAAAAAAAAAAAAAAGTAATGCGGCAAGAATGAAAAACTGTACCATCCAAACCTTGAGCATTTATTGTGGATGGTATATACATTAAAATAATTCTGAAAACTCTTGGTCCTCTATGCTGATAACTTTGTACCTCATGTCCTTCATATGAGGCTAAGCATAAGCACAAAACCAGTTTATACCTTATTGTTGCATGTGATTAACTCACGTGAATGACGATTGTCTCTTGATATGTGATTGGCTGGTGAGATTCGTGTTTATATTTCTGTTTGTATGCTGCCCATTTGAATCTAGACCAGGTTTTTGTAAAACAACTAATTCCCATTAACGGACTGAACTAATATCTGCCCAGTTCTGTTGCATTCATCAATTGTCAAACCAGGGCAACTGAGGTTGTTCAGACTGGTATCACATTATCTCCTACAACAGATCCCATGCCCTTGAGGAAGCTTTTTTAGAAACTATGACCAACACTATTACTTCTTGCACGCTATGGCTGGTTTTGTAGTCCAATTGTGGTATACCTTCCATCTGTTGGTACAGTCTTGAATTGGTTTTTATTTGGCCGAACTTGGAAATTGCCTATTACAGTTGTTTGTCCTGCATTCATATTGTTGAAGGGCTGTTTTTTTTTTTTTTTTTTTTTTTTTTTTTTTTTTTTAAACAGTAAAATTTATTAAGAACAGGGAAAACCCAAAAGAATTAAGTACAGGAGGAAACTCATAACAAACTATACATCAAAGGATAAAGAAGGACGAAGCACTCCTTCCTTAGCGAGGATATCAGCCGAACCATTGGCCTTACGTAACACATGATAAAGGACAGCATCCAAGTGACTTAAGATATCTTGCACTTCCTCCACCACATCAGCCAACCGCCAAGGATAAGAACAATTGCCTAAGCTCTTCTAAATGGCAGAAAATGAATCTCCTTCAATGATAATTTTAGAAACTTCCATCTTACGCAACTCACGGCAACCAACCAAAAGAGCATTCATTTCATTCATTAGCATCTAGAGAATCTACTGGCCCAGAAAAATTCCTTACAGTAATGCCATTCCAATTTCTAATGACACCTCCAATATCACCTCTTCCAATGGCTTGAACAAAACTTCCATCAAAGTTTAATTTGAGAAAACCTGCCGGAGGACATTCCCAAGAAACACTATTTAAAAATTTAGAGACCCACCCACCTTGAAAATGAGCTGCCCATGATCTACTTAAATCCTCCAGACACACCCCTTTAAACTCTTTTCTTAAAAACACCTACTAAGAAACAGACCAGATAATAGATGCAACAATATCCTCCACCGAGTTACTCTTATTCTTGAAAATACGATTATTCCTTGCCAACCAAAATTTCCAACAGACCGCATACAACACCTCCTTCCAAAGAATTCTCATACGAACATATTTGGTTTGAAGGCGCCATTGATGAAAAAGATCCACAACTTTCAAGGGCATTACCCATTGCATATCAAACTCTTTAAGAACTGTAGACCACACTTTATGAGCAAAAACACAATGTATAAGCAAATGATGCCCTGATTCCTCATCCTGTAGACACATAGGACACCCATTAACAATATAATGCTTACGCCTCCTCAACTTGTCTAAAGTAAGAATTTTATGAGACCTCGCCACCCAACAAAAAGCTATTACTCGAGGAGGTATTGTAGAGTCCCAAATCCTTTTCCCCCCTTGAATAGGGCTAGAAGAATCAAGTAGAGCATTGTAAAACGATTTAACTGAGAAATTACCTTTAACGGCCGGCTTCCACACTCTAACATCACATCCTCCCCCATTAATATAAACATTGTCTAATAAGGCCATCATATTGTTGAAGGGCTGTTATGGCCTCGGTATGGTTGCTTAAGTTTTCTAAAATGTTACTGAAATCTTGCCCCAGTTTTGAGTCTTGTGATATCAATTCTGAGTTCCTCGGACTAACTAGAGGTTGTTCAGGACCGACCTAACAGATTGGTTGAGGCATATTGTTAATAATTTTAGACTGCATCAGTTTGGTTGTGTTTTTTTTTTTTTTGGGAGTGAAAGAAGAACTATTTATGCATGAAATTATGGAAAGTTTTTAGGAGGTCAAACTAAAAAGGTTATTTGGGTGGCTGGCTTGTTGAAATGAAATATGGTTTCCTTGTAACTTCCTATACCTCTTTGTAACATGTTAACACTTTATCATAGCTGTCAATTCCTTTCTGTTCCGGCCGGAATGTTCCGCAATTAGCCTTGGGTGAAACGGAATGACCCCCTAAAAGTCTCCTATCCCGGTTCCAGTTCGTTCCAGTCATTCCTATTCGTTCCAGCCGTTCCGGTCCCAATTCCAGCTCCAATTCTGGACCAATTTCGCCCCATTCCGGCCAAGTTTTCATACTTCCATTCACATTTAGTGAAAACTAGAAAATGGTCAATTGTAGAGTATAGTTTAATTTAAGGGATATAAGTATGCATTTTTAGTATTATTTTAGCATTCAACTATTTTTTCAGTTTTAGGTATTCTTTTATATTTGTTTTTTCATTTTTCAATTGTGTCTTTTCCGGAACGGAATATTGGAATTGACCGGAATGCCAAAACGTTCCACTACAAGGTGAAACCGGAACGGCGATTGGAACGGAATTGACAACTGTGCATTTAATAGGTGCTGGTCTACTGTTTTATGAATAGGTGCTTCAATGTTTGCCTCCTTGACTTACATAGTTAATGTAGCTCCAGATTAAGCGGCTAATAATAGTGTTGGATTTCATTACAGTCAGTGTGTTATCATTGTGTCTGATCTGCTAGAGATACGACTGTTCATGTGTGTCAAATGTGAATGCTGGTTGCAGCTACTCTTACCAGTATAGCATAACTTTTGTTTTCCTGGGGATTACGATGTGTATTAATAATGCTTTGCCATCAATAAAAAGAAAGCTGTTAATTTTTTTTTTCTCCACATTTGGCTATATTGGAGTAACACTGACAGAATGGTGATAACAGGATTTTGCAAATTCTGGTGTGTGGTACCTTTGTCAATATGCTGGAGTAAAAGATCCGAAAATGGCTGAATTTATGCAGGTATGATTTAGAGTTCCATTTACTCACAGTTTTTCAGTGTATCTATTCTTCTAATATATGCTCAACTTTTATTGCTGTGCGTATGAAATTTCCAGTGTCATCATTGGTTGTCAGTATTAATTTCATTGTAAGAATAAAAAAAATGGTGTTTTTTTTGTGAAAAACTCTTTAGCATCCCTCTCTCTCTCTCTCTCTCTCTCTCTCTCTCTCTCTCATATGCTGAATAATGCAATGCATGCAATGGGATCCGGGAGATGTAGCGCCACTATTATTATTTAGGGATCAAGTTGTGAATCACTAAATTGTTCAAAATGTTCATATTGGTATGTTTGTCATCATTGTTTGAAAAAGGTTAAATTTGGTTTGTAAACCAGGGCTTGAACTGAATCAACTCATAATTTGCGAGGACTTTTTTGTTGTTTATTTATTATATATCTGAAAAAATAATAAAACAAACATGCTGATGGTAAGATTATGATTGCCCATTCATTGTCATCCATATCCATCAGTTAAACAACTATCATAGACATTGATGTGGAAATAGCAAATTGATAAATAGTTTTTTTTTTTTTTTTGAAAGCTAAATTTCATTGAGAAAAAGCAAACAGTACAAGAGAAATATACTGATAAGCTTATATGGAACACCAAAAAGCAAACAACCAAACAGGACACAAGACAACAATAACTGAAAGGAAATGGAGCTACTAAGATGGGGCAATTTCCTTCCAGCTCAGCAACACTTGATCCAACTGAATCCCTTGAAAATCTGGATTAATAGACACCCAAAAAGCTAGATAGAGCTTTATCTTATCAGTAATTGAATTCACACAAGAAGCGGTCCCTTTGAGACACCTGGCGTTTCTCTCCTTCCAGATAATCCATATAACAACAAGGAAGGACAATTTCCACATTTCCTTTCCCCTGGGCGCCAAGGACGAAGAAATCCAAGCTTCAAAAAGGTCCCAAAGAGTGTTAGGGACTACCCAGCTACACCCAAACCAACCCAACACCACGTTCCATGTCCTATGGGCGAAGCTACACTTGAGAAGAAGATGATCCATAGACTCCTCATCCTTGAGACACAAAGGGCAAGCATTCACCACAACCATACCTCTTCTTCTTAAATTATTCATAGTTAGGATTCTTTTTCAGAGAGCTAACCATCCAAACACCAAAATTCTCGGTGGAGCTTTCAATTTCCACAGCCTTCCCAAGGCAGAACTAGTCTCTACCCTCTCTGATAGAGCCATAAAGAAAGAAGTGACTGAAAAACTGCTGTCACGAGAGGGAATCCAAATTCTTTCATCTTGTCCCCTAGTGATATAAACTGAGGTTAGAAGATTAAGAAGAAGTAGAAGAAGTATCATCTGACTCTCCTCATTCTCATTAAGATTTCTTCTAAAGATCGGGCTCCAAATTAAATGGTTTCCAGACCCAATTCTTTCCAGGTAACTAGAGACCGTAGCTTCTCTGTCCATATAGCACAGGTCACCAATTCTGGAAATTGGGCTGCCAATGGTTGGTTACCAACCCAGTTATCTAGCCAAAACTTGACCTTCTCCCCCCAAGCCTACCCGATACTTCGGATTTCTTTTAAAGATTTCCTTTACTTAAGTTATCCCTTTCCATATGTTAGAACTTCTGTAGGAAGCATAGTGAAAATCCCAGCCATCCCTCGAGCCACCATATTTGGCTAGTAGAATGTCTCTCCACAACCCTTCAGATTCATTCCCAAGCCTCCATAGCCACTTGCCTTGCATTGCTCGATTCCTCTCCCTAAGAGGTCTTATACCCAAACCACCTTCTGATTTTGGTTTACAAACCGAAGCCCAATCCACCAGGTGGAACTTCTTTCTACTACTTCTCCCATGCCAAAGAAAATCCCTCTGTAGCTTCTCTATACGATTGAAGACCGAAATTGGACATTTAAATAATGACATGAAGTACACTGGTAGATTAGATAAGACTGATTTTATAAGAGCTAACCTTCCTCCAATAGAGAGATAATTAGCTTTCCACCCTCTCCACAATTGGATTCCACAAAGATTGATTAACTGAGCCTTGACAGAGGGGAAGTCCCAAATAGGAGGAGGGAAAGTGACCTACCTTACACCCCAAAATATCCGCATTGTGGGCCAGTGAAATGAATGATCAGTAATTTGTGCCTATCCTATATAACTCATCTTGGAGAAAAAAAAGGAAATTAATTGCTATGAGCATTATAGCATTGTATATGACACCTCCATGTGTGTCCAAGTATGCAGTGGTCAACACATAAAAGTACAGAAACTCATCTTATTGGTTAAAAGAAGCTCTGAATCATGCTTTTGAAAATTCCCCATCTAAGGAAACAAAATGATTCCAAGTTGAATTGTATAGCATTTACCTGTTCTTCATTAGCTCGTGTTTGTATTTGCATGCTATTTGTACTGCACTGTCCTCATGAAATACAGCTCGGGCCTTTCCATGTTTAATGATGGAGCATGTGCATAACTGTATACTGAAATTGTCAAATTGGCTTTTGGTATGGCACAAAAGATTGAATCTAAAGTGTCGCTTTTCTGGGCACCACTTTTATTTTATGTGGTTTGTAATCTGATAAATTCACTCAACTTGCTATTGCAGGCTCTGCCAAAACCTAATAACAAGCGTGGTTTTCTGGGGTTTAATGAGACCAACAGCCTGAAGGTTTTCTCACTACTAATTTGTCCGCTTATGATTTCTCTGTCATGGCAAATAGTTCATTTGAATAGTCTGCTTTACTGTTTGCCCATGTTTCACAATTTTGAGTTTGTTGCATGCTACTTCCCCAGGGAGGGACTGCACATTGGACTAGCATTGTTGAATTCCAAAATTCATGTGATTGAATGTTGTTATTGCTAAGATCATTATCATTATCACATCATCATTATCACTTATTTCTGTCAGCATCTCAACTGACGGGATTCAACTCATTTACAGCCCAGTTTTTTGCATAGAATCAAATACATAGAATTTATGATTTAATGGGCCCCAACAAAAGATTATTAAACAGGTGAGAGGTGAAGGAGATAAGGTAGAAAAGTTGATGCGACATTGACTTTCCTAGGGTTATGGCCCCTTGATTCATTTTTTATTAGAAGGGAGATCCTTTGATGGTCATTTCTGGATATTCACCTTTGTTTTTTCAATTTAAAGTCCTAGAATTCCAGGAATTCTATTTCATCAAACGAAGGGCCCTTAGTAATGTTTTATTCTGTCTTCAAATGCATCTAAAATGCAGTTAATTTTTTATTTTTTATTTGGGTGTTCATGCTTTCTGTTGAGCATTTGGAATGACAGGGCCCTTTTGTAGGGAGAACCATTGCAAAAGTTTGTAAAGACAGTCTCTTCTTTCCCTGACAGTAGCGCCAAACTGGGGGAAAGAAATCCTCTTTCATACTTTTCTCTACATCAAAATGGGCCCATAGTGTTTGTCGGTGGAAAAGGCGGAAAGTTATTTCTCACTTAGTGGCATTTCTGATATCTGATCAACCTAAATGCAACAGGGAATCAGTTAGAGAAATATTCCATATATAGGATTATCCTTATTGTACGAATTCATTTGTACCGGAGTTTAACAGAGATGGAAGAAATTGTTGAAGCCATCTTTCTTTTCGTGCTTGATTTGTCATGTAATCATTTCTATTTTCCTCCCCCCTCTCCAGGGTCTTCAGCACATAACAGATGCTCCAGGGTCTGGGAATACTGATAGGTCCAAAACTGACGTGATAACGAAAAATGATGTCGGTGCTTTGTCCAGGTCTGATTTGAGTTTTCCTTTGCCCCCCATTATTTCCTATTGTTAATACCTTCCATTGCCTGATAATGATCTTTTTGCAGGACTGCTTCTGTAAAGTGTTGATCTCAATGGTGGAGTTCAATTAGTAAAAATTTTATCAATGAAATGACGGTAGACAGTTTGTAATGCGATGGTGGTTCACAAATGGAAGATACATTTTTCCTTTGGGAGGCCAAAGTTGTATCTTGCTTTCTCTGCTGGATAAAATCTTGTTGCTTACGAGAGAAAACCTTGGTGGTGGTGATTGTAGTTGTGAAATAAGCATTTGTTTTTCCAAATTATTTCAGGTTGTGATATACGTAGATATCCCTAGCAAATAAAAAGAATATTGCCCTCTGCCTTCGTATCAGTTTCTTCAGTTACAACCTTGAGTGGTTATGTTTTTCTTCTCCTCTCTCTGCCTAGGCTTTTGTGCTGATTGGGCTGGGATGAGTTGGTGTTATTTGTGCAACGAGGGTGCTGTTAGTAAATCATAGAGAAAAAAAATAAAATTATAAGATCAAGGAAAATAATTAAATAATAGAAAGTTGTCAAGTGTTGTTTGCTTTTTACTCTTGAGATGTTAAAATGTGTCTTACATGTGTAAAAGATTCATATGCAAATATTATATGTGCTAAACACATTACCATGTTATGTCAAACGCACAATGTGTTTGGACTTTTGGGGTGTTTTTACAAATTTCACAAAATCTGTAAAAATTTAAGATATGAAACTGAATGTCTTGATGCTTATTATTAATATGAAATAATGAATAATTCGGATTTTGATGGGGCCTACAAAAGTAGAAAAATGGGTTGGGATTATTTTCACAGATATAAAATATGAATTAACAATTTAGGGAAAGATGAGTGGCTCGGTAGCTGGAGGCCTAGAAAAGTGGGAAAAAATTGTGGTTGAAGATGTTAAAACCTGCTACTTGTACCACTGTTTCTCCTAATTTACGTATGTAATTGTTTACCACCTTCTCATATATATGAGAGAGTGAGAGAGGCTGAAAATAGCCTCATTAATGGCCATTTCACTGTTTACAAACAAAAATATCATTTACACATGTAAGTGAACACAAACAGATGACTCCTACGAATATTGTGATGTTTATCAATTAATTGTAGCTAAAGAAAAGTTAATTTTATACATCCCGGCCATCAAATTACCAATATATATATATATATATATATAACTTAGCACTTACTGTAACATTAAGATAACCAACTACAACCATAACATTAACTAATTATTTTGATTGGGGCCATGCAAAAAACTAGCTCTCCAAGATTGCATTGAGTTTCTAGCTGGCTCAAGCTGATCTACATCATGAATACCATAGTTTCTAGTCCTCGTTGGACACTTCTAAGGAAACCCAATGGATGGAATATCTAAAATTATTACACAACTTGAGCTTTATCGTTATCTGACAAAATCTCATGTAGCATATATAGTCAAATCTTGTATTATGCACCACCATTTAAAGAGCATGTATACTCTATTATCCATACTGTACGTTGAGTAAGAATTTATTTTAAGTCCCACATTACTATTAATTTGTCTATTTCCTTTGAAAGTTCAGAGGAAAATGAAAAATATGAATTCATTTATATAATTTTGGTGGATAGGAAAATTTTATTTTTTTAAAAAAGATTTCATTTATATATTTTTGGTGGGATTATTTTATGATTTAGTCTGCCAATTTGTGTTGGGTCTCATGCCGGTTTGACTCGATCAAGTCAGGTTCTTTTTTGTACAGTTTTTCCGGTACGAACAGACACCAACTTGTCCGATCTGGCGTATCTTGCAAAATCCACATCAACTGAGTGTAGATTTTACTGTTTGAAGGGTATGTGCATTAAACACCTCAAGATATATCTACTACGGGAAGGTTGCAATATAGAGTTGATCTGGTGTATTCCTGTGTCTTTATATTTTGCACAGTTTTCGAAAATGACTGGTGGCCAAAGGCATAAACTGAACAGTTGGTTTTGAATGGGGCAGATTGAAAATTTTTATTGAGAGTTGAAACTGGGGCATTCCAGTTGAGAATTATGTAGGAAAGATCTCACCGGAAGGCAAGGAATAGGTGGTAGTTATAAACAGTACGTGGGGTTCAGAATGACAGAAAGGGAGATAACAAAGAAACAGAAAGCTAAGGTCCATTTGGGCTCTAGATTTTGAATTTATATACAAGTTCCCATTGGGTGGTACACAACAATGTGGTGACTTATGAATTATGATACACAAAAGTATCTCCAAGACATCACAAAATGTTAGTTACTGAATGGAAGACATGCTTAAAACACTGCTCCATGTCGAGTTTGTAGGTGTTTCTGTTAGGTTTAATACTCTGTTTTTGAATAATTCCTGTTGACTAGGGAGTAGGTTGTTTGTTTTGACTCTTTCCTTTATTGATAACCATGTTTCTGTTAGAGTAAAAGTGGGCTGTAATCTTTGCTTTTATTTATGAAGTTGTAAGGCTATATAATAGCCAGAGTTTGCTGAATTCAATAACAAGTCTTTCTCCCAGATTAAGTGTCCTATTTCGTTTGAGTTCTCTGTGTCAACAATCTGGTATCAGAGCCCCCACTGGGCTTGAGAGAGAAAAAAAAAGAAGAGAAAGCCGCAGACTTTTTGAGTGACTTGCAAACAGAGAGAGAGAGAGAGGTATGACGAGTGAAGGGAATTTCGTGCAGCCAGCAATTCCCCGCTTCGATGGCCATTATGACCATTGGAGCATGCTAATGGAAAATTTTCTGAGGTCCAAGGAATATTGGAACTTGGTGGAGACTGGTTACGTAGAAACAGAAGTTGGAGCAGCTGTGACCGAGGCACAGCAAAGGAAGCTCGATGAGTTGAAAGTTGAAGGTTTTGAAAG